>JAPFBL010000148.1:3047500-5732500 GCA_026182355.1 Hermatobates lingyangjiaoensis
CAATAAATCGTTTGGGGAATAGTGGTTCTTAGTATCTAAACCGTGTAAAACTAGTTTAGAAAACTGGAAAAGTTAACCTGGAAACGAATCAAAATGAAGATTAGCAAACTATTTAATGAACCATGTTTGAATTAGGGTCTGCTCCCATAACACACACATATATATATATATATCAGTTGGGTTTTTGACTCTGACGAAGACCGCTTGTTACGGTTGAAAGATCTTAGTCTTGTTTTCCCATTTCTTATTGTGGTTTGATCATATATATATATATATATATATATATATATATATATATATAACAAGATTTCACAAAAACACAAGAAATAACAATCAATGATCAAACCACAATATGAAATGAAAAAAAAAGACTTAACATCTTTCAACCACTACAAGCGGTATTCGTGAGAGAAAAAAACCAACTGTTGGGTTTTTGACTCTGACGAAGACCGCTATATATATATAAAATAAGGATTTGGTTTCTGGACCACAATTACTAAAAAACATTTTTTCTTCTTCTCGGAATTTGGTCAGGGTTAATATTTAGAATCACCTTTTCGCCAACGTTTCGTCTTTATTTTAAGACATCCTTAACAACTAACATTGTTTTTGTTAGTTTATAGCCCTGAGGATGTCTTAAAATAAAGACTAAACGTTAGCGAAAAGTTGATTCTAAATATTAACCCTGACCAAATTCCGAAAAGAAGAAAAAGTGTTCATATATATACATAAAAAACTTTAAATTGCACAAAGCACGACATAGAAAAAAGAATAAAAGGATACTCACTGAATTTTCAATATTTCGAACTGTTGTTCGTCCTCTCTTCTAGTCTACTCCTGATGACGAATAACAGTTCAAAATTGAGAATTCAGTAAGTGTCCTTTTTATTCCTTTTTCTGTGCAGTGCTTTGTGTAATTTAAAAGTTTATAGTCCATGTGGACAGTTTATTCAGTTTAGTTATATATATATATAACAATTAAAATAAGCAGTGACACATAAACAGAAACACAACAAAGACTCACTTTTCAATATTTCGACCGTAATGGCGGTCGTCCTCAGGAGAAGAAGTGAATTGACCGAAGGACGACAATCAACTAAAAAAAAAAATGTTTTTTTGACTGTCGTCCCTCCGTCAATTCACTTCTTCTCCTGAGGACGACCGCCATTACGGTGGAAATATTGAAAAGTGAGTCTTTGTTGTGTTTCTGTTTATGTGTCACTGCTTATTTTAATTGTTATTTGTCCTGCCGGACCGTTTTTCGTTTATCATGGTATATATATATATATATATATATATAGGTGTATTCTCTAATCGGGGTTCGGTCAATTTTCCAGGATAAAAAATTAAACTCTCGTTGCCAACGTTTCGGTTTTATTCAAAACCTTTTTCATAGGCAGAAGTAAGAATTTTTTAACTAAGAAAATGAAATTTACATTATTTAAAGGAACAACAGAACATGTAAATTTCATTTTCTTAGTTAAAAAATTCTTACTTCTGCCTATGAAAAAGGTTTTAAATAAAACCGAAACGTTGGCAACGAGTGTTTAATTTTTTATCCTGGAAAATTGACCGAACCCCGATTAGAGAACACACCTATTCTATTAGACGGTTGATATATTATTGAATCTGTTAAATATATATATATATATAATATATATATATATTATATATAATTAAAGTTACAGCTAGAGAACACAAGAAAAAGGACGAACACACGAATCTCGATAATTTCGGCGTCTTGCCGTCATCAGGAGAGTAGAAAGAAAGAAAATAAAAGGAGAAAGAATGAAGGAACGGAGATGTAAATGCGTCCACTGGCCGATGCAAACTCATAATATATATATATATATTATTAAATAACGCCCCATATTTGGCTTGTATCTGCTTCTTACACAATTTCTCCAGTTTCCGGAATTCCTTCCTCATCTCTTCATTAAAACTATAAAGTCTATCACCAATGTTACTAGTCGACATGTTTCGAATGTACCACATTCATCATCAGGACAATAATGAGAGTAATAGTAGGAAAGCTAGTTATATATATAGAGATGGATTATTAATGGAATGTTTACAGGGCATCGCCCTGTATCACGGCGCATTATGGAGGATTAAGGTAGGGTGGCTGGGCTCACCTACTACCTGGCTAATCTGGGTGTTTCTGTTTGCAAATAGTTTTAAAATTCGACAAGAATTATTAACTTGGATATTTATGGCTGGTTGCTTTTCTTGAATAATTATTGCTTCTAATAGTTGTAATTTAAAATGATTTCTTTCTCGAGCGATAATTTTCGTGGAATTTACCATCATTTCTCTTGTGAGTTTTGTCTTATGGACTGCTGTTGTATGGCATTTTGGCGCGTCGGCAGAAAGGTGCATAGTAATTCTTCTAGACAATGAAGTCGAAGTCATTCCTATATATGAGCTTTTACATCTCGGGCCTCACAGCTCCCGAGATTACATGAGTACTCATATACAAGATTTGTTTCTTTTGACTCCTTTACGCTAGGACTATTTTTCATTATTAAACTGTTTATTGAAGGGCTTTGGTAGTAAGTTATCAGGGTCAAACTATCGTCAGGCTTAATACATTTAACATGTTAAAAAAGTTCAAAAACGAAGAATAGTAACATACAGAGTTAGAGACACACTTACTAATTCAAATTTTCGGGTAATCCGTCTTGATGAGAAAATGGAGTGGGAGACCAAGCACGCCGGAAACCCAGGTGGTCTCCCACTCTCTTTTCTCATGAAGACGGTTACCCGAAAACTTGAATTAGTAAGTGTGTCTCTATCTCTGTATGTTACTATTCTTCGTTTTTGAACTTTTGGATTGACTTTCCGATTTTAATGTGATATATATATATATATATATATATATATATATCTAGGAGGCCTCAGAGCTTATTTTTTTTTTCATTCTGATTCTTCCTACGATATTTTGTCTCATATACATATCTTAGGTGTTGGTGGTCTGAATACTGGGCGGTGACTGAGTGTCAGCTTGGCGAGTAGCTGGTGGTTGGTCACCTAGTGGCTGCAGTGTGCGTGAAACCCCCGTGTGTTGACGATTAATTAATGGGTTGTGCTTCATGATTTTCATGGCTTCATATATTTGCAGTCTGGCTGGATCATTAATTTTCTTTAAAATGATGGTGTTTTGAACAATCATGAATCATGAAAATCATGAAGCACAACCCATTAATTAATCGTCAACACACGGGGGTTTCACGCACACTGCAGCTACTAGGTGACCAACCACCAGCTACTCGCCAAGCCGACACTCAGTCACCGCCCAGTATTCAGACCAGCAACACATAAGATATGTATATGAGACAAAATGTCGTAGGAAGAATCAGAATGAAAAAAAAATAAGCTCTGAGGCCTCCTAGATTATATAAAGAAGAGTATATATATATATATATATATATATATATATATATTAGTATAAGTGGGCAGCAAATCTTCTTGAAGACAAATGGAATTAAAGTATGCAGCAGCTTCTGCATTGACGACCTTTTTGCTGATGGCCTCGATTTTTCTTACTATCATTCGGTGATGCTGAGGCAACTTCCATATATGCTGGGCCAGAGACATTGAGAAAACCAATATCAAACAATTTTAATGAAACACAAAAACACTGGGTTGAAACAAGCTTTCGACCACACCTTGGTCATCTTCAGGTTACACTACTATTTAATTAATGAATGTTAATATAATTAACTGAAAAGTAATCTTTAAAATTAAACATAACAATTTTAACAGATATAAAACAAACGATACAGCGGGTGAGAGGAAAACAAAGAGCAGGTTCCAGCAGGGTTGCAACAACATACAGGTTTGCCCCTCAATTGCTGTCAACCCTACTGGGCTCTAACTCTCTAACAAATTTAAAGCTATTATCGAAAATAGTGCTACTTGGGATCACATTGAGGTCATAATTTTGAATGTTGAGGTTGGGGTTGACATCTTTGATATAAAGGGCTTCCAAGATAGTTAATCTATCTTTGTCGTTATTATAATGAAGTACCGAAGTTCCATCCACTAACATACTCCTGGTGAGTTTAATCCCATGGACATCCTCTGCATGTTTTTTGGGGGCTCCTGTTGAGAGATGCATGGTCAGACGCCTTGAGAGCTTCGTAGCCGTCATCCCAATATACCTCGAATTCAGGGTTGCACACTCCCCTGTTGAACAAGCGTACTGGTATACAAGGTGACTGCGTTGATGCTCCGGGGTGTCGACTTTCGGTTTATTTGAAAGCACAAGGTCACTGGTCTTCTTATTCTTATAATATATTCTTAACTGTAATCTATCTATTTCATTGGTTGGCTTTACGTTATCCTTTATTAACTTGTGGAGGGCTCTTTCATCTTGTTTGTATTCATTGTGCATATATGCACGGTAGTAGAGGGTAAGTGACTCACCAGGGCTGGAGGCTCTACATTACTGGTATACCATTTATCCAGGAACGACTTTATTGCCTTCATTACTTCAGCGTTGGAGTATCCATTGTTAATTAGTACCTGCGTTGAATTTTCGATCTCTTGGTGTACTAGGGTCCAATCACTGCAGTGGGTGAATGCCCTTTTTATATAAGCATTGATAGTAGACTTCCTATATTTTTCCGGGCATTCACTTCTTCCGTTCAGGCAAAGTCCAGGGTTCGACGGCTTTCTAAAAACTTTAGTGTTGAAATGCTGAGGGTTTTGTTGGATGAGGACATCTAAAAACGGCATCTGTCCTCCTACACTACTTTCCATTGTTAACTTGAGCCCTGAGACCTTTTCTATTTGAGAGTGTAGCTGTATAATCTCCTCGTCACTATTGGCCAAAATAAAGATGTCGTCGATATATCTCGCGTAGATGGTAGGCTTTTTTACCCTCATGAATACTTCTTTCTCTACACATCCCATGTAGAAGTTAGCAAACAAGACCCCTAGTGGGGACCCCATTGCAACTCCATCAATCTGTTTGTACATGTTACCTTGAGGTGATATGAAGGGGGCTTCTTTGGTACATAGTTCAAGGAGAGACTTGAGGGAGTTTCTCGGCATACTTATTTTCGGCTGGCTGTCCTGAGGATAAACTTCTTCTAATATATACTGTATGGTTCTGTCCACTGGTACATTAGTAAACAAAGCTTCAACATCGAGCGACGCTATAATGCCAGTCGCGTTAGAGACTTTTAATAAGTCAAGGAAATCCGTAGAAGAGGAAAGACTATAGGCTTTAGGTACAAAAGGAGTGAGGAGACTATTTAACCTTTTTGCAAGCTGGTAGGTAGGAGTGGGGATTTGGCTAATGATGGGTCTTAATTTGTTGCCAGGTTTATGCGTCTTTATATTGCCATAGCAATAACCAGGTCCATATTCACCTCTGAGTAATGGTAGGGTAATGTTCTTACTATTACTATTAATTTTTCTAATTACCTTGTTTACGTTCTTCATTCAAATCATCCACAGGGTTTTTAGTGACGGGCGAGTTAGTTTAATTTAAGATTAATATATATATATATATATATAAAATTATCAATGTTGGGGAGCAAGGCCTTCATTTATACACGTTATTTATTAAAAGTAATGCCCAATTTAACTTTTAACTTTTTCTTATCCGTTTTTCAAGTGTTCTCATACTTGACTTCCATGGTTCTGGAACTAAAAACATAAGTTTCACCAAAAATATTTTATTACTATACACCGACATGTTTCGGTCATCGTGACCTTTTCAAGGTTAAGAATATATAAAATTATTAATGATCGAAAAGTGAATAACAAAGTGAATAAACAATTATAACCACTGATTTTTTGGAAGGTATATTTTTACGATTTAATTATTACTGTGGATTTTTTTGTTAAACTAATTAGCCTAATGTACCTAGGCAAATAAATTAAATGTCATAGTGAAGGATTGACTAAAAGCCATTGTTTGTCTCTGTCTTACAACCATGTTTAACAAACAGCCCTGATGTTTCGTAATATAATCGATAGATGCGTTTGTGTGTGCTTTCGGGATGGTTAATTCCTAACCAATCAGGCAAATTCAAAGCCTTTGTCGAATCAGTACTAACTTAGGTATTTAATTTAGAATCTATTAACCTAAGTGCAAGTAACAAGCTTCCATTCGACTCTTGTCTCGTTAACACCCCCCCCCCCCTCCCCCCACTCCCACCAAGATCACCTCCATGGCACCTTTATTTGTAGTGTCAAAGTTTCTCTTTTAAATTTCTTGATTGTTAATTCATTCATTATCTAAATCTATACAACTCTTAAAAGAAGTACTATTTTATTACATATAAATGTATGAATTATTTTCAGGAAATATCATATGGGCAATTTTTAGCACCATCGAGGCATAATAAGCCTGTAGAATTTGGGTGAGTCTACGACCAAGCATGCACCTGTTATGAGGTATCTATATCTAATCCATAATTATACTCCAATATCTGTTGTACCCGGGTTCGCTGTTATACATTTTTTTGTACCAGTAAAGAAATATAATTTTTTCTTTTTTTGATGAGAAAAAATAAAAAAATTCTGATTTTTTTTTAATGATCTTAGAATAGAGTTTGGAGATCCAGAAGGTAATAAAGGAAGTGTAAATGTCTGTTATTTAAATACAATTGATGCACAATTATTTTGTTAAAAAAAAAACTTCAGTTGACTAATAGGTGACTATCAAATGTGAAAACTAGCAGATAAAGGATAAAAACTATTATAATTTCAATGTGAGATTGCTCATTTCACCTTCAAAATACATAGTCATTTAGGAATGCATAGTAAACAAACAGACAGAAAATTCTGCTTATACATTAATAGGTGTAGTTGTTCAATAGCGAAACTAAAGCTGCTACTAAAAATGAGTGTATGCGTCAAACACCAACGACCGACAGCTGCTTATCATGAAACATTATCTTTCGAATACAGTTTTTCGTTTCTGCCATGAATGAACCGTTTGTGCATCATATTTGCTCAAAGGAGCACCTGCATGAGGTGACTTAAGTCACTTTAGAAGGTACTGGATACACCAGGACCCAATATTTTGCGGCAGCTGGTTTCTTTGTTCCTGCTCGCGGAATCAGAGGATTTAAGTTAATACAGGGTCAGGTAAAATGATCAGACACATTTGTAGGTTAAATAAAAGGCAAATAAAGTCAATAAACATAAAGTGTTTTTATTTTCGAAAAGTTCATATAATGCCATTTTATTTTGTTCCTGTATAATACCATTGTTTTTTTTAAACATTATGCATATAAATATTGAACATAGTTATACATGAAAACATAATGAATTAAACATATGTATTTAACCTATAATGTGTCACATCATTTTGCCTGACCCTTTGTTCACTATTTCTACGGATATTACATACCTAGTATTTTAGTGTTCTCAATGCCTCGGTTTTTTTACGCGGGGAATGAAAAAATCTGTGCATATCGTTCATCAGAGAGGACATTAGCTTGTCGGTACCCAGCCTGTACGATGTCTGGTGCTCTAAATAAACTTGAGTTAGTCAAAATGTAGAATCTCAATGTAAAATCATTAGGGTGATTCAATATCTCGACGAGAAATCAGTGTCAGATGTGAAGTTTTCTAGTAGACCTTCAATTCCAGCCTGAAAAAAAAAAAAAACAAGTAATATTGCTTACTATTATTCCAGTAGTAAGGAAGAATGTTTTGGGGTATCTAAAAAGTTCTATAACTTCTTTTTATCACTATCTGTTAACTTTCTTATAGTACTTTGATTATTCCCTTTTCATTCAATGTTTAACAGTGGATTTTAATAAATTCCAAGGAAAACATCACTGTGCCATGAACTTTACTTTAAAATTAAAATGTTACTTTAATTCATGAATTTGTATTAGCCATTTAATTTTTCTTTATAGATTTGGTAAAATGTTTTTGTGGAAAATTCAAAAGCACATTTTCTTTCATGTGATAGTTTAATTTAATGTTTGTTCTTTTAGATGTTTGTCTTACGATACTGGGATGATTCATGCCTTTTCGAATTCGCCACCTGTTTTATGCTGCAATAATAAAGGTTTGTTCTATAGTAATATTAACCGTGATTTCAATTTAGAATAATCATTTACTATAATATAAACATTTACGAACTTTTGAAGCTTATAAAAATACTACTTTTAAACTCACAGTTTATAAATCGCTAGATTGAATAACTTAAGTCACTAATCGAAACCTACAGATTTTCTTTACTATAAGAGGCATGTGAGTGTTTTAAAATTTGATTCTTATTCTCTTCCTTTATTTAATATTATACTTCGGAATATGATGATTTTCTTGTTAATTACACTAGTTGATTTGATTTTCCTATTTGTTCTTTTAATAATATTAACATTGATATTTTTTGAATATGTTTGTTTATAACCTCCAACCAACTGAACTGGCACTTGAGTAACACCCAGTTTAATCTCCTGTACGGATTGACAGTGAATCTGTTATAAAAGCAAATGCCAACATTATCGGATTTTTTGAACTACCATTATCAAAAGTTTTTTGAAATTGTTGAAGTTAAACAGAATTTCACTATCTCTATTCTTGTAAAAGTTTCTTATTTTTGAAGATATTTTTAAAGTCGAGTGGTCGAAATTCAAATGGATATTACTTTTGTGGGACAGAAATGCAAACTAGTTTCTAAAGTGCACTAGTATATATATAGTCTATATAGACTAATATATAGTCTAAAGTTTATATATATATACATTTCATATGGTGGTTTGATAGCTAATTGTTATTTCACGTGTTTGTGTGAAATCTTTTTATATATAAAAGTATAGACTATTATTAATACGTGTGAATAGTTATTTCTGTTAATAATAGTTTTCGGTTGTAAATATTCGTTATCTGATTTTTAGATTGATTAAGGATACTATTTGCAGTTTAAGTTCAAAATGGAAGAAGAATAGCTCACAAAGTAAAAAAACACACTTACTAATGCTAATTTTTAGAAAATCCGTCTTCAAGAGAAAAGGAGAGGGAGACCAAGCAAAGCGATGTTATGTTACAGCGCGTTTGATGTCTCTCTGTCTCTCTCTTTTCTCTTGAAGTTTCAGATATTAAGTGTGTTTCTTTACTCTATATATTAGCCTTCTTCGTTTTTGAACTTGTATATGTCCAGTTTGAATCATCTTTCCAATTTTATTGTGAACCTTGAGCTTTAAATTATTAGAAGATCCTTTCTCTTCTATAGAATTTCATCAGCAAATTACTTTATGTTTACCCTTATAGAAACCTAACATAATATTATAAGATGATTTCGTTAGTCTTATTTTTACTATATAATACCTCAACATGTATATGTTGAACTATTACTTGTGAAATACTAGAGTAGGCCACATGAAAAAATCTAGATTTTGTTTACTATTAGACTATGACTTGAATATATATGGCATTTGAAGTAACAGATTTATATAGTGCGAGGTTTTTCTTGCTAATTGATCACCAGAGTGACTGGGTAAAAGTGACTGTGTAAATAACCCTGAGTAACTAATAGCCCTTACTGGAAACGTGGTAGCCATGAATATCAAACTTGACAATTGAAATAGAAACTGAAAAATATTTCTGTAGTTGTACATTAAGTTGAAGTAATATCCATACCGACTCCCATATGGATCTAGGGTCTCCTAAATTTGTTCCTGTCTAAATTTATACTTAAATCACTTTACTGAATGCATAAACCCATAAAGGGTCTAGTTTTAAAATATTTGTGCTGAGTATGGAATCTTGGGTCCCTATTTTTGATACCAGGGTCCGATAAAAGTGAAATCTCCCTTTACCTTTCCTGACCAGTCTTATTTATACGTATAATTACTAGTAAATTACATCACTGTAGGTCTCTGTTGTAGGTAGAGTTTTAACTTCGAAAATTATTTCACGGTTATGCTGGCAATTTTTTGTTTTAAAAAAACCTTTGCTTAGAATTTATTTATTTAAACTTAAGTGTTTTAAAAAGAAACTTAATATTTAATGTGGCTACCCCATTACCAAAATAGGTACCAAATATTAAATGAGCCACACCTTTCGTCCCTAGAAGAGCACTAATAGGTCAAAGCCTATAAATTTGTTGGAAAATAAACAAAACACTGTATATTTGTTGTCGTGAAAATCCTATAGCTTACTAATTTAGCTTTCTGTACATACAAAATAACTGATTTTAATAAAGAGAAATCAGTCTTGTCATTTTAAATGCTTTACCAGGTGACTGCTGTACTGCCTCATGCTGTTACGACGCAAATATGCTTGATGATCCAGAATTAATTGCAGGAAAGCACCGGACATTTTTAACTTTCACCTCCTATTTGGTAATTATATATCAAACATTTTATCCATTACTGTTGAAAATTCAAGGTACACTCATACCTCCGTTTAACGGACTAAAAAGGGAGCATTGCTCCCGTAAGTACCAATTTTGAAGTCTACGCTATTTATACGTTATCATAATTTATAGGTTATGAAATCTTGCAGCCGCTCTTGCTTTCAATAAACCAAAAAACTTAAAATTTCCTCATTCTAAATACAAAACTTCGTACTCATATTCGTATAGTAATTGAATTAGACGAACTCTACTGTAGTCTAAACGTTTTGCAGCCGCTATTACTTAGAACGGACTAGGCAGAGTTAAATGTTCTTTATTCTAAATACAAAACTTCCAATTCATACGAGTACAGTAATTGAATTGAACTAATTCTGTAGAAATCGAAATCTTTTCGAACAGTTATTCCAATATACCCACAAAATGTTTGGACACCAAAAGTTTATTTGGAAGTGCGATTTAAAGAGTAGTAAAGTTCATTAAATTTGACCGTTAGTTCTAGTGAAACTTAGAATGAAGTGAAATAAATTTCATATGATGCAGTACATCGACATTTTTATCGAAAAATTACACTTACAAAGTTGTCAAAAAAATGAAACTCCATTGATATAGAACCTGGACTGAGGAAAACCTTGACCTGCAAATTTTTCCGTTACTTTTGAAATCTGTTAAATCGAGGAATGAGTGTTTTTTAAAATTCAAAATAAAATTAATAATATATTTTTTTAACATTTTGTTTTTATTAAATCTAAAATTTATGATAACTATATATTTATTTATATATATTTATGAATAAACTACATATAAAGGAATAAATGCAGATATACCATATGTTTATGAATTAGTTGTTCTTGGCTAGATTTTTAAAGTGACATATTGGTATTCAAGGAAGAATGAATGTAACTTTTAAAATAGTTGCTTCTAAATATGTTACAATTAAACTGAGTTTATATAAAAACTACAATAATCAATAGTATGTATTAACAATTTCAAACTCCTAATGAAAACAATTTATTTCAAAATTGAAATTCACTTTGCATCCATTGGAATGGTCAATTATGGTTTTTATCATATGCAATTTTTTCTTACGTTTTGCTCCTTGTTGTGTTGGAAAAATTTATTTCTTATTCATTTAATGAAAAGCAAAATTAATCTTTCATCAAGTTTGTAGAAAAGTTCTGTACTTTGAAAATCATCATCTTCCTGATCAAAGTTTCATTGCTTTGACCAGAATTGACGTCAATATTATGATTCATTTTCCACGCACACAGTTTGTAAGTGTGACGTTTCGTAAATAGTATTCAGAGGAAAACTGGGTATATCTGTGCTTTACAAAAATATTCTGTAGTGCTATTATGTTGATGAAAATGTGAACATTGTATTTATTTTATATATTTTCCTCAGGGTTTGTAGTTATGTAAGTGTACATTTGTACTTATTATCGGATATTAATTAAACCTTTATAATTTCAGTTGGCTTATAAGTGATTAAGAATTATTTTTAATTTATAGTTCACACGATTTTCTAATACCTATTTATTTCAGACTTCTGTAATACATTATGCTCGGGCTGCAGATCTTAAAAAGGAATTGAATGATAAATTTCGTGATAAATTTCCCACAATTGAATTAACTTTAAGCAAATTAAGAAGCATCAAGAGAGAAATGAGGAAAATTGCCACCCCTGATTTATTGACTGTGGCCTATGCATTTGTCTATTTTGAAAAATTAATTGTCCTTAATTTAGTGAACAAGGAAAATCGAAAATTGTGTGCTGGAGCTTCACTTCTTTTAGCAGCAAAATTAAATGATACCAAAGGAGATCAACTAAAGCAATTAATTGAGGTAATATTGCGACTTCTTTCTTTTCCCCTATGTACTTTGTTGAAGTTAATTTTAAAATAGGTTTTACGAGTTTTATTCGGGAGAAGTAACAATAACTGAAGCCGATTTCCTTAATATTGAGCTCCATAGCTAATTAATTCAATAAGAAATTATAATGAATAATTTTGGATAATGAAATATTCAAATATAATGTAATATATGTAATATAATGTATATATATGTAATATAATATAATGAAATAATATTATAATGAAAAATATTGGAACAGAATTTCCATTCATTAATTCAGAAGTCATGTTTTTTTTTGCTAATTAAAGTTTGTAATCTAGAGGACAGCAAACATTCCTGCTGTAATTTAAAAATTCAAAACGCTCTCAGAAAAAACAGAAATTAGTTTACATGTATTCAAGACATGTTGAATCACTCAAATCAAAATCTGAAATTAATATTTTGTTGTAATGTCTTTTGTTACAAATAATTCATTCTTGTAACAAATAGTATAATATCTTAATAGTATAAATCATATAATATCTTAAGAAATTATTAATTTTAATAAGGTATAATTTGTAACTTTAGTTACAAAGTCTTTAGCTATGCTGGTTTTTTATGGCTCAGCAGATTTCTTTTTTTTTTCTAAAATTATTGAGAGGTTTTAAAACTTTAAAGGTTGTCGTTCTTGGATGTTTATCGCATATTAATAATAACATTCATATTAAAAAACTATTTTTGAAAATTAATATATAGATATATATTTAGAGAACTATGTATATTTCAATGTATTATTAATACATGTATATGTATAGAGTATGTACATTTATACAGTATATAATATAATATAACAATATATATATATATATATATATATATATATTCACACAAATGAAGAAAAGCAACACAGAGAAAGAGACACACTTACAAACTCAAATTTTCGGATGATCCGTCTTCAGGAGAAAAGAGAATGGGCGACCAAGCACGCCGGAAACACAACGGCAGGAAACTCTTGTTTCCTGCCGTTGTGTTTCCGGCGTGCTTGGTCGCCCATTCTCTTTTCTCCTGAAGACGGATCATCCGAAAATTTGAGTTTGTAAGTGTGTCTCTTTCTCTGTGTTGCTTTTCTTCATTTGTGAACTGGTTTGCGTCCAGTTTGGATCGTTTTTTCGAATTTTAAGTGGATATATATATAAATGAAAAAAGACAACAAATAGAAGAAGCGAGAAAACTTACTGGGTCGATATTTCGAACTGAAGTTCGTCGTCAGGGAGAAGAAGGGAAGAAGAAGAGGCACGTGCGTCCACTCGCACTGGCAGAGAGCGACTGGGGGCTCCAGGCGGCGGTCACCAGTTCAAGTAGCTTGAAGCGCTGCATGCTGATCCACCGTGAACGACACCATTCCGCCATGAGTGAACACGCGTACCGTATAAGTCGGAAAAAGGTAGAAAGGAGGACAGAAGTGGCGAAGAAGAAGAGGAGAAAGAGAGTGAGAAAAAAAATTAAAAAAATAAAAAAAAATATTGGAAACAAAGAAAAAAAAATTTTAACGTTTGAGGTTGAGGCCAGGTGGGGAGCAGGCATTAAGTAACCAAATGTGAGCCTCCTCAGAGGCTCTCAAAGTTAACCTTTTCTCGTCAGCTGCAACTACTTTAAGAATTTGGACTGTGAAGCAGTCATTAAAAGTAAGGCCATGGCTATTCGCGTGGATAGCAACAGGCAGGTTGCTACATCGCCTGACTGAATCTCTGTGTCCAGTCATGTGGATGCTAAGCATGTTGGAGGAAAGGTGTTGGGAGGGACTTGAAAACTATTGCTGGGATTTGAGAAGAGAGGTTCAGGGTTAATGATGGGGCAGGTGGGGCAGCGGGGTCGGCCACACCGTTGAGTGCCTCCGCGATCACCTACAGGCCTGGGGGTGTGGTCAGTTCTATGGGAGAACAGGTTGCCTAAGTTGCGGGGCTTTTTGAAGGAGAGACGGGGGATGTGTTGAAAGACGGACGAGGTTGAGGAAGGAGAAGAGAGCAGATGAAAAATTTCTTTTATGGCTGTCCTGAGTTTGTAGACGCCTGGAAAGAATGTAGTGATGAGGAGAGGAGATGGAGTTGGGATTTTAGGCTGGGGTTGGTAGTTGGTGGTGGAAGGTATCAGGCGTCTGTCAACAAACCTGGGAGAGTAGCCCCAGGTTTGGGGCTACTCGACATGGAGCTGTCGTTGTTGGAGGCTATTGCAAATGCGATCATGGTGGATCAGCCTGCAGCGCTTCAAGCTACTTGAACTGGTGACCGCCGCCTGGAGCCCCCAGTGCTCTCTGCCAGTGCGAGTGGACGCACGTGCCTCTTCTTCTTCCCTTCTTCTCCCTTACGACGAACTTCAGTTCGAAATATCGACCCCGTAAGTTTCCTCGCTTCTTCTATTTGTTGTCTTTTTTCATTTATATATCTGTCCGGTTTGGGCCGTTTTAATATTTTGATTTTATATATATATATATACTTAAAATAAACAGTGACACATAGACTGAAACATAACAAAAGACACTTTTCAATATTTCGACCGTAATGGTGGTAGACCTCAGGAGTCAACTCAGTTGACTGTCGTCCCTCCTTTAATTCACTTCTTCTCCTGAGGACGACCGCCATTACGGTCCAAATATTCAAAAGTGAGTCTTCTGTTATGTTTCAGTCTATGTGTCATTGTATATTTATATATATATATTTATATATATTATATATGTGTTACACACACACACACACACATACATATATATATATATATAATATATATATATATACCATAATAAACGAAAAACGGTCCAGCAGGACAGATAACACTTAAAATAAACAATGACACATAGACTGAAACATAACAGAAGACTGTTATATATATATATAACAAGATTTTACATAAACACGTGAAATAACAATTAATGATCAAACAAAAGTATGAAATGGAAAGATGACTAAGACCTTAGTCTTTTTTTCCATTTCATATTTTGGTGTGATCATTGATAATAAATATATATGTAGTTCACAAAGGAAAGAGAAAATCAGATAAAGTACACACTTAAGACTCACTACGATATTTCGACATTCATCGTCGTCGGGCAGAAGTAGTTTCTTTGAGTAGCTGAAGCCTACTCAATAAATATATATATATATATATATATATATATATATATATATATATATCAGTTTAAAATTGAAGATAGAGAGAACACAAAGTAAAGAAACACACTAACAAACTCAAATTTTCGGGCCATCTGTCTTCAGGAGAAAAGATAAAGGGAGACCAAGCACGTTGTAGATGCAACGACTAGGGAATATGAATTTGACTAGCCGTTGCGTCTGCAACGTGCTTGGTCTCCCTTTCTCTTTTCTCCTGAAGACGGATTACCCGAAAATTTGAGTTTGTAAGTCTGTTTCTTTACGTTGTGTGCTACCTATCTTCAATTTTGAACTATTATTGTGTCCAGTTTGGAACGTCTTTCCGTTTATTAAGTGAATATATATATATATATATATATACAACTAAAAAATGATTGATCGGGATGCGGTCAGTTTCTTCCACTTTTTAATTCAAACTCTCATTGCCGACGTTTCGATTTTATTCAAAATCTTTTTCATAGGCCTACAAACAGAGGAAAACAAGAATTTTAATACGTACATTTTTAAAACACAAACAAAAGAAGTACACTATGAAAATTAAATACAATCTTGAGTATTAGGATAACAATGACAGAATAATAAAAAAGAGAAAAAGATGGAGTCTAACTATAAAAACAAAGTTTTTTTTTTGTAAAAAAACCTAAAAATCCTAATACTCAAGATTGTATTTAATTTTCATAGTGTACTTCTTTTGTTTGTGTTTTAAAAATGTACGTATTAAAATTCTTGTTTTCCTCTGTTTGTAGGCCTATGAAAAAGATTTTGAATAAAATCGAAACGTCGGCAATGAGAGTTTGAATTAAAAAGTGGAAGAAACTGACCGCATCCCGATCAATCATTTTTTAGTTGTATATCTGTCACACGGTCGAGAAGTTATTAGTGTTTATATATATATATATATATAAAGATTTCACATAAACACGTGAAATAACAATCAATGATCAAACCACAATAAGAAAATGGTAAAACAAGACTAAGATCTTTCAACCGTCACAAGCAATCTTCGTCAGAGTCAAAAACCTAACTGAAACACTAGATGCAGAGAACATCTGGTGAGGGGTTGAGAAGAGTGGGAGGGAAGAGTGGTATTTTAAAAGGGTGAAAGCGCAGGAAAGGACTAATGTCCAGAAAGGGATGTTTGGGGAAACAAAGGAGTACAGTAAGGAAGAGTAAAAAACTATCCGCTAGCTGTCAACCACTCTTCCCTCCCACTCTTCTCAACCCCTTACCAGATGTTCTCTGCATCTAGTGTTTCAGTTGGGTTTTTGACTCTGACGAAGACCGCTTGTTACGGTTGAAAGATCTTAGTCTTGTTTTCCCATTTTCTTATTGTGGTTTAATAATTGATATATATATAAAATAAATTCAAAACGAAGGAAACACACTGAAAGACACAGACATAACTCACATCGATATTTCGACCACCGTCGTCATCAGGAGGTGTGAAAAGCGAAGAGTCCCGCAGGAAGACAGGGCGGTACTCATATATATAGTTCAATATACTACTGAGTACCGCCCTGTCTTCCTGCGGGACTCTTCTCTCTTCGCTCTTCACACCTCCTGATGACGACGATGGTCGAAATATCGATGTGAGTTATGTCTGTGTCTTTCTGTGTGTTTCCTTCGTTTTGAATTTATTTTATTTTAAAAAAGTCCGCTGGACCGTATCTTTTAATTGTATATATACATATATAAACTAGAATTTTAAAAAGAACACATAGAAAGGAAACCACTTTGAGTTCAGTGGTTTCATTTCTATGTGTTCTTTTTTAAATTCTAGTTTATTCAGTTCGAAGAATCGTTTCTTCTAATTGTTATATATATATATTCTGTTTTGTTATTGAGGGCTAGGTCGAATAAAAGAAAATAAACTCCTTTCTAGGCCGACGTTTCGATGTATTTGTACATCATCTTCAGGGCTAAAATTAGAGTAAGACTATAATACATTTATCAAAACAATCTACAACTCACATAGAGAACTAACACACATTTGTTTAAGACCAACAGATACATACACAAAGTTATTTTATAATCAGAGTTGTTGAGTACACATCTATTTAAAAGTATCAGACAAAAGGAAATTAGTTTTACCTTGGAAAGTGTGCTAATGGTTATTTAAGTTACATAAGAACCAATTAAATATTTAGTTAAAGTTTAGTTAAATATTTAGAACCAATTAATTCTTATGTAACTTAAATAACCATTAGCACACTTTCCAAGGTAAAACTAATTTCCTTTTGTCTGATACTTTTAAATAGATGTGTACTCAACAACTCTGATTATAAAATAACCTTGTGTATGTATCTGTTGGTCTTAAACAAATGTGTGTTAGTTCTCTATGTGAGTTGTAGATTGTTTTGATAAATGTATTATAGTCTTACACTAATTTTAGCCCTGAAGATGATGTACAAATACATCGAAACGTCGGCCTAGAAAGGAGTTTATTTTCTTTTATTTGACCTAGCCCTCAGTAACAAAACATAGAATAGAATAGAAGAGGTCAATAACAATTTTTGAGTTTATATATATATATGATTAAACCACAATAAGAATGGGAAAACAAGACTAAGATCTTTCAACCGTAACAAGCGGTCTTCGTCAGAGTCAAAAACCCAACTGGATCCAGTTGGGTTTTTGACTCTGACGAAGACCGCTTGTTACGGTTGAAAGATCTTAGTCTTGTTTTCCCATTCTTATTGTGGTTTAATCATTGATTGTTGTTTCACGTGTTTATGTGAAATCTTTTTATATATATATATATATACTTTGAATTGAAATCAGACGGTCCAAACGGAGAAATAATTAAAGTTACAGCTAGAGAACACAAGAAAAAGGACGAACACTCACGAATCTCGATAATTTCGGCGTCTTGCCGTCTTCAGGAGAGTAGAAAGAAAGAAAATAAAAGGAGAAAGAATGAAGGAACAGAGACGTAAATGCGTCCACTGGCCGATGTAAACTGGCGCGATACAATGACACGCAGTGCAGCCACCTTACCAACGTGAACCAGTTTAGGCTGTGAGTAAGTAAAATTATAAAAGTGATATTAAGTAAAAGGAGGAGAAAGTAAAAAAGAGAAGGGGAAAAATTAAACTAAAATTAAACGAGGGAAAAAATCATCTGATAAATTTAGACCAGGGGAATTTTCTGCACCCAATAACCAAATGAAGGCTTCCTCAGAAGCCCTTAGAGTGGTCTGGGTGTCATCATTTGAGAGTGTTCTTAATACTTTAACCCTGAAGCAATCGTTGAAGGGAAGTTATGGAGATTGGCGTGGGTGGCAAAAGGCAGCTGCTTGCGTTGACCGGTGGATGACCTGTGACCATTCATAACGGAGCTAAGTGACGTGAAGTCAGGCCCACGTAGAATGAGTCACATTGTGTGCAGTCCAGACGATAAACACAATTGCTGGAAGTGCAGGAACTAGCAAAGGAGAGAGGGTATGAATGGTGTTCACTGTCGAAATGAAATGGCAGTCAGATTGATGATGGGACAGTGAGGCATTTCCTTCTGCCAGATTGCTTTGTGCCAAAAGTGTCAGGTGCAGGCTGGAACGTTTAAAACTGCTATGGGAGAAGCTATTCCCAGTGTGGGGGTCGTCTAAAGGAAATCCGGGTGATTTGGTGGAAATATTGGAAGTGGTCGGGAGAGGATGACAGAGAGGGAAGAGTTCCTTATGACTAAGCGTAACTTATTAATTGTGGGAAAGTATGTGGTGGTGAGGAAGGGCTATTATTATCGGAAATGCAATTATTTCGAGGTGTATGAATGATTCCAGCGGGATGATACGCTTATCAAGAAATGTTGGGGTAGCCTAGTTCAAGAATTTATTTTTAGTTGACTAATCTGGTGTCGTTTGTCCTGAATATTGCTACAAATTCTATGGATACGATGTGAAAGGGAACGTGGAATAGACTTCCACGTTCCCTTGGCAATTGGCAGCTGCCTGTTGCCACCCACGCCAATCTCCATAACCTTCCCTTCAACGATTGCTTCAGGGTTAAAGTATTAAGAACACTCTCAAATGATGACACCCAGACCACTCTAAGGGCTTCTGAGGAAGCCTTCATTTGGTTATTGGGTGCAAGAAATTCCCCTGGTCTAAATTTAATCAGATGATTTTTTCCCCTCGTTTAATTTTAGTTTAATTTTTCCCTTCTCTTTTTTACTTTTCTCCTCCTTTTACTTAAATATCACTTTTATAATTTTACTTACTCACAGCCTAAACTGGTTCACGTTGGTAAGGTGGCTGCACTGCGTGTCATTGTATCGCGCCAGTTTACATCGGCCAGTGGACGCATTTACGTCTCTGTTCCTTCATTCTTTCTCCTTTTATTTTCTTTCTTTCTACTCTCTTGAAGACGGCAAGACGCCGAATTATCGAGATTCGTGAGTGTTCGTCCTTTTTCTTGTGTTCTCTAGCTGTAACTTTAATTATATATATATATTAGTGTACTTTGGTAGCAGGCCTTCGGATATACATATTTTGTTAAACACGACAGAGTAGTTCATGTCTATAAGTTTCTTCTGGAGAACTTATAGACAGGAAACTAACTCGGTCGTGTTTAACAAAACAAGTATATATATATATATAGATATATATATATATATATTGAAATCTGCGTGAGGTGTTTGGTTCTGATATCTGATTGTTGATGAAACATACAATGCCCAACGCCAGTTTTTGTTTTTCCTGAGGGAGTGTGAGCCCTTATCTTTTCCTGCAGGCCGCAGCGGGTTCATCATGCTGTGACCAGTCTCAACAAGATAGCAGTGGCAGACTTATGGCTTTTTTCAAGACCGGACCGGAAAACTCGAAGTGGAAAAGTCGACATCGCACGGCAACTGTTTATTTTTCGAGGGAGGCGAGCCCTTATACTTTTTGCTGTGTCGGCGGAGATGACTCCATGGATGAGAAGAACCGCTGTACGTGACCTCGATGAGAGCTAGAAGCCTTCAACTGGAAAAAAATGAGTCAACCTTATTTGGTCCCGCATCAACCAATCAGATATCAGAACCAGACCCCCTCACGCAGATTTCAATATATAAGGACCATCGTCTGGGCACCCAACCACCCAAGAATTTGCCTGAAGATGACTGTGGACGCAGTCGAAACATGTCGCAGAAATAACTCATGAAGAAAAACAAGACTCTTAGAAGAACTTCCACCAGCACTAACAACCTATGGAACAATAGTATGGAGACCTCACTGCACAGTGAGGCCAATGTCCAGTGCCAGTATTCGTGTTTACTGAGGGAGTGTGAGCCCTTAACTTTTCCTGGCAGGACGACAGCGGCTTCATCGCGCAGCAACCAGTTTCAACCAGTTAACAACAACATCCATTTAACACCAACAATAGCCGTTCAAACACCAACAACCAACCCACCAACCAAAAATACAACTAATGAGACCTCTCCGCATGGTGGGGCCAATGCCCAACGCCAGTTTTTGTGTTTCCTGAGGGAGTGTGAGCCCTTATCTTCTCCTGGCAGGCCGGCAGCGGGTTCATCATGCTGTGACCAGTCTCAACAAGATAGCAGTGGCAGACTTATGGCTTTTTTCAAGACCGGACCCTGAAAACTCGAAGTGGAAAAGTCGACATCGCACGGCAACTGTTTATTTTCTGAGGGAGTGCGAGCCCTTATACTTTTTGCTGTGTCGGCGGAGATGACTCCATGGATGAGAAGAACCGCTGTACGTGACCTCGATGAGAGCTAGAAGCCTTCAACTGGAAAAAAATGAGTCAACCTTATTTGGTCCCGCATCAACCAATCAGATATATATATATATATATATATAATATATATATATATATATATATATAAGACACACTTACAACGTTGTGTTTCCGGCGTGCTTGGTCGCCCATTCTCTCTTTTCTCCTGAAGACGGATCATCCGAAAATTTGAGTTTGTAAGTGTGTCTCTTTCTCTGTGTGTTGCTTTTCTTCGTTTGTGAACTGATTTGCGTCCAGTTTGGATCGTTTTTTCGAATTTTAAGTGGATATATATATATATATATATAAACCAAGCGCACTGGTTTCCCTCTCGTATCTCTCCTGAAGACAGTTCAAACCGAAAATTAGAGACTGTGTGTTCTTTTGATTTCTCTATGTTTCTTTGTCTATATTGAACTATATTTAATTGTTTTGGATCCTATTTCCAATGAAAAAGTGTATATATATATATATATATATGTGTGTGTGTGTGTATAAACTTGAAACGGTCCAACAGGACTACTAGTTCACACAGGAATGAGAAAAACAAATAAAAACACACACAAAAAAGTTAGCTTCAGCTACTCGGTTACGGTTGAAAGATCTTAGTCATGTTTTCCCATTTCATATTGTGGTTTGATCATTGATATATATATATATGTAGTAAATAATCACAATAAACACGTGATGAAAACTAATGAAAGTATAAGCCACAAGGAAAAGAAAAAAGACACAGAAAATGTGCTCTAAGGCTGAAGCACATGTTGTCAGGCCTTTGAGCACATTTTCTGTGTCTTTTTTACCTTTTCCTTGTGGCTTATACTTTCATATATATATATATATAAAGATTTCACATAAAAACGTGAAACAATCAATGTTCAAACCACAATAAGAAATGGGAAAACAAGACTTTATCTTAAGAAAGATCTTAATCTTTCAACCATAACAAGCGGTCTTCGTCAGAGTCAAAACCCAACTGATAGTTGGGTTTTTGACTCTGACGAAGACTGTGGGAATGTGACTCTGACGAAGATTATGCGGGAGATACGTATTAAGCCTTAAATGGCAAGGCCGTCATGACTGGTTAGAAAAGTTGTACTTATTTTTAGGTAATGTAACTAATTGTATATTACCTTATTCATATTTATTATATTAAGATTTATTTTTTTGTTTCAGAAAACTGAAGGTATATTAAGGATTATCGCAGGAATTATTGGCCTCTGAATTCGCAGTTTTAGTTGCGTTAGAATTTGGTTTACATGTACCTACTTGTCAAGTCTTGCCACATTATCAGAGACTTCTGTTGGAAACCTAATATATGGTTAGTTAGTTGGTAAGTTATAAAAAAGAATTAAATATTAAATAAAACAGAAATTAGTTGAAACATAAACTTATGATTGATTCATAAACTTTTTTTTTAATTATGGGTACTTTAAAACATCATACTGGTTTTCAACGCTCAATATTTTATATCTCCAGCTCTGACAACATCAATGTAATAAGAGGCCTGCCTCTCGATCTCTCTCTCTCCCTCTCTCACCTCTCTCTCTCCTCTCCCTCTCTCTCCTCTCTCTCCCTCTCTCTCCTTCGATCTCTCTCTCTTTCTATCTTTTTCTCCCCTCTCCTATATCTCTCTCTTTCTTTCTCTCTTTCCCTCTCTCTCTCCTTCGATCTCTCTCTCCTTTGATCTCACTCTCCTTCGATCTCTCATTCTCCCACCCTTTCTCTCTCTCCTCTCCTCTCTCTCTCTCCCTCTCCCATCTCTCCCCCTCCTTCTCTGTCTCACCCCCTCCCTCTCTCTCACCCTCTCTCTCTCTCCCCCCTCTTTCTCCCCCACTATCTCTCTCTCCTCCTCTCTCCACCCCTCACTTCCACTCCCCCCTTCTCTCTCCCTCGATCTCTCTCCACCCCTCACCTCCCCCACCTCTCACCCTTCTCTCTCTCCCTCTCCTCCCCTCTCACCCTTTTCTCTCTCTCCCTCTCCTCCCCCTCACTCCCCCCCTCTCTCTCCCCCTCTCCTCTCTCTCCTTCGATCTCTCTCTCTATATATATCTCACTCTCCTTCGATCTCTCTCCATATCTCTCCCTCCCTCTCTCTCTCTCCCCTCTCCTCTCTCTCTTTCTCCCCCTCAATCTCTTTCCCCCCTCTCTCCACCCCTCACTCTTCTCTCCCCCCTCTCGATCTCTCTCCACACCTCACTCTCTCCCCTCTCTTTCCCTTTCTCTCTACCTCTCCCCCCTCCCCTCTCTCCTTCCCTCTCTATCTCTCTCTCCCTCACCTCCCTCTCTCTCCCTCTCTCTCACCTTTGACCTCTCTCTCCTTCGATATCTCTCTCTCCCCGCTCCTCTCTTTCTCTCTTCTCACTCTCTCTCTCTCCTTCGATGCTCTCTCTCCCCTCTCCTCTCTTTCTCTCTTCTCACTCCCCTCTTCTCTCCTTCTCTCTCTCTCTCCATCAATCTCTCTCTCCTTCGATCTCTCTCTCCCCCCCTCTCTCTCCTCCTCTCCCTTCTCTCCCCCCCTCCCTCTCTCTCTCACACATCCTCCCTCTCTCCTCCCCTCTCCCTCTCACATCCCCCCCCTCTCTCCCACCTCCCTCCCCCCTCTTTCTCTTCTCCCCCACTAGCTCTTTCATCCCCCTCTCCACCCTCACTCTCTCTCCGCCCTCTCTCTCTCGACTCGATCTCTCCCACACCTCACTCACTCCCCCTCCTACTCTCCCCCCCCTCTCACCCTTTCTCTCCCTCCCTCTCCTCCCCTCTCTCTACCCCCCTCTCTCTCTCTCCTTCGATCTCTCTCTATCTCTTCCCTCCCCCCTCTTCTCTCTCTCCCCTTTCTCTCTCTCTATATCCCTCTCTTTCTCTCACCCTCTATCTCTCTCCACTCCCATCTTTCTTCCCCCTCTGTCCCCATCGATCTCTCTCCAACCCTCAGACTCTCCCCTCTCCCCCCCTCTCTACCTCTCCACTCACCCCCCCTAACTCTCCCCCCCTCCTCTCACTCCCCCTCTCCTTCCCCCCTCCCTCTTTCCCTCCTCCTTCCCTTTCTCTCCCTCTCTCCCTTTCTCTCACTCCCTCTCCCCCCCTTCTCCTCCTCTATCTCCCCCCCTCTCTCCTCCCCTCCTCTCTCCTCCTCATCTCTATCCCACCTCTCTCCACACCCACTCCCTCTCTCCCTCTCACTCTTCCCCCCTCCTCACTCTTCCTCTCTCTCTCCCTCTCCTCCCTGCTCTCTCCCCCTATCTCTCTTCATCCCTCACTCCCACTCCCCCCTCTCTCTCCTCGATCTCTCTCCACGCCTCACTCCACTTCCCCCTCTCTCTCTCTCCTCGATCTCTCCACCCCTCACTCTCTCCCCCCCACGCACTCTTTCTCTCTCTTCCCTATCCTCCCCTCTCACTCCCCCCTCTCTCTCTCTCCTCTCCTCTCTCTCTCCTTCGATATCTCTCTCTATATATATCTCACTCTTCCTTCGATCTCTCTCCATATCTCTCCCTCCCTCTCTCTCTCCCCCCTCTCCTCTCTCTCAATCTCTTTCCCCCCTCTCTCCACCCCTCACTCTCTCTCCCCCTCACGATCTCTCTCCACACCTCACTCTCTCCCCCTTCTTTCCCTTTCTCTCTACCTCTCCCCCCTCTCTCTCCTTTCCCTCACTCTCCTCTCTCTCACCTTCGATCTCTCTCTCCTTCGATAGCTCTCTCTCTCTCTCTCTCTCTCTCTCTCACTCATATAAGGGTTGAGAGATATGTGGGCTTTTAATGGTTGACCGCAACCCTTCAGATCATGTCTTGTGGACGACCACTCCTATAATCATTCATGGTCTAAACTCTAAACCAATGTACTTACCATAAGCACATATTCTTGGTTACGGTTGAAAGATCTTAGTCATGTTTTCCCATTTCATATTGTGGTTTGATCATTGATATATATATATGTAGTAAATAATCACAATAAACACGTGATGAAAACTAATGAAAGTATAAGCCACAAGGAAAAAGGAAAAAAGACACAGAAAATGTGCTCTAAGGCCTGAAGCACATGTTGTCAGGCCTTTGAGCACATTTTCTGTGTCTTTTTTACCTTTTCCTTGTGGCTTATACTTTCATATATATATATATTATATATATATATATATATTATATATATATATATAAAGATTTCACATAAACACGTGAAACAATCAATGTTCAAACCACAATAAGAAATGGGAAAACAAGACTTTATCTTAAGAAAGATCTTAATCTTTCAACCATAACAAGCGGTCTTCGTCAGAGTCAAAACCCAACTGATAGTTGGGTTTTTGACTCTGACGAAGACTGTGGGAATGTGACTCTGACGAAGATTATGCGGGAGATACGTATTAAGCCTTAAATGGCAAGGCCGTCATGACTGGTTAGAAAAGTTGTACTTATTTTTAGGTAATGTAACTAATTGTATACTACCTTATTCATATTTATTATATTAAGATTTATTTTTTTGTTTCAGAAAACTGAAGGTATATTAAGGATTAATCGCAGGGAATTATTGGCCTCTGAATTCGCAGTTTTAGTTGCGTTAGAATTTGGATTACATGTACCTACTTGTCAAGTCTTGCCACATTATCAGAGACTTCTGTTGGAAACCTAATATATGGTTAGTTAGTTGGTAAGTTATAAAAAAGAATTAAATATTAAATAAAACAGAAATTAGTTGAAACATAAACTTATGATTGATTATCATAAACTTTTTTTTTAAATTATGGGTACTTTAAACATCATACTGGTTTTTCAACGCTCAATATTTTAATATCTCCAGCTCTGACAACATCAATGTAATAAGAGGCCTGCCTCTCGATCTCTCTCTCTCCCTCTCTCACCCTCTCTCTCTCCTTCTCCCTCTCTCTCCCTCTCTCTCCCTCTCTCTCTCCTTCGATCTCTCTCTCTTTCTATCTTTTTCTCCCCTCTCCTATATCTCTCTCTCTCTTTCTCTCTTTCCCTCTCTCTCTCCTTCGATCTCTCTCTCCTTTGATCTCACTCTCCTTCGATCTCTCATTCTCCCACCCTTTCTCTCTCTCCTCTCCTCTCTCTCTCTCCCTCTCCCATCTCTCCCCCTCCCTCTCTGTCTCACCCCCTCCCTCTCTCTCACCCTCTCTCTCTCTCTCCCCTCCCTCTCTCTCCCCCCTTTCTCCCCCACTATCTCTCTCATCCCTCTCTCCACCCCTCTCTCCCATCTCTCCCCCTCTCTCTCCCTCGATCTCTCTCCACCCCTCACTCTCCTCCCCCCTCTCACCCTTTCTCTCTCTCCCTCTCCTCCCCTCTCACTCCCCCCTCTCTCTCCCCTCTCCTCTCTCTCTCTTCGATCTCTCTCTCTATATATATCTCACTCTCCTTCGATCTCTCTCCATATCTCTCCCTCCCTCTCTCTCTCTCCCCTCCTCTCTCTCTTTCTCCCCCTCAATCTCTTTCCCCCCTCTCTCCACCCCTCACTCTCTCTCTCCCCTCTCGATCTCTCTCCGCACCTCACTCTCTCCCCTCTTTCCCTTTCTCTCTACCTCTCCCCCCTCTCTCTCCCCTTCCCTCTCTATCTCTCTCTCCCTCACTCTCCCTCTCTCTCCCTCTCTCTCACCTTTGACCTCTCTCTCCCCGCTCCTCTCTTTCTCTCTTCTCACTCTCTCTCTCTCCTTCGATATCTCTCTCTCCCCTCTCCTCTCTTTCTCTCTTCTCACTCCCTCTCTCTCCTTCTCTCTCTCTCTCCATCAATCTCTCTCTCCTTCGATCTCTCTCTCCCCCCTCTCTCTCCTCCCTCTCCCTTCTCTCCCCCCTCCCTCTCTCTCTCACACATCCTCCCTCTCTCACCCCTCTCCCTCTCACATCCTCCCCCTCTCTCCCCCCTCCCTCCCCCCTCTTTCTCCCCCACTATCTCTTTCATCCCCCTCTCCACCCCTCACTCTCTCTCCGCCCTCTCTCTCCCTCGATCTCTCTCCACACCTCACTCACTCCCCCTCCTACTCTCTCCCCCCCTCTCACCCTTTCTCTCCCTCCCTCTCCTCCCCTCTCTCTACCCCCTCTCCTCTCTCTCCTTCGATCTCTCTCTATCTCTTTCCCTCCCCCCTCTCCTCTCTCTCCCTTTCTCTCTCTCTATATCCCTCTCTTTCTCTCACCCTCTATCTCTCTCCACCCCATCTTTCTTCCCCCTCTGTCCCCATCGATCTCTCTCCACCCCTCAGACTCTCCCCTCTCCCCCCCTCTCTACCCCTCTCACTCACCCCCCCTAATCTCTCCCCCCTCCTCTCACTCCCCCTCTCCTTTCCCCCCTCTCCTCTTTCCCTCCTCCTTCCCTTTCTCTCCCTCTCTCCCTTTCTCTCACTCCCTCTCCCCCCCTTCTCCTCCCTCTATCTCCCCCCCTCTCCCTCCTCTCTCCTCCTCTATCTCTATCCCACCTCTCTCCACCCCTCACTCCCTCTCTCCCTCTCACTCTTCCCCCTCTCTCCACTCTTCCTCTCTCCCTCTCCTCCCCTCTCTCTCCCCCACTATCTCTCTCATCCCTCACTCCCACTCCCCCCTCTCTCTCCCTCGATCTCTCTCCACGCCTCACTCCCACTCCCCCCTCTCTCTCCCTCGATCTCTCCACCCCTCACTCTCTCCCCCCTCGCACTCTTCCTCTCTCTCCCTATCCTCCCCTCTCACTCCCCCCTCTCTCTCTCTCCTCTCCTCTCTCTCTCCTTCGATATCTCTCTCTATATATATCTCACTCTCCTTCGATCTCTCTCCATATCTCTCCCTCCCTCTCTCTCTCCCCCTCTCCTCTCTCTCAATCTCTTTCCCCCCTCTCTCCACCCCTCACTCTCTCTCCCCCCTCACGATCTCTCTCCACACCTCACTCTCTCCCCTCTTTCCCTTTCTCTCTACCTCTCCCCCCTCTCTCTCCTCTTCCCTCACTCTCCCTCTCACTCCCTCTCTCTCACCTTCGATCTCTCTCTCCTTCGATATCTCTCTCTCTCTCTCTCACTCATATAATGGTTGAGAGATATGTGGGCTTTTAATGGTTGACCGCAACCCTTCAGATCATGTTTGTGGACGACCACTCCCTATAATCATTCATGGTCTAAACTCTAAACCAATGTACTTACCATAAGCACATATTCTTGTCCACAGGCTTTTTTTGTAGTTGTACATTACGTACCACTTTCATTCTGTTCGTCTAGTTTGTCAGTGTGTATACTGGGATAGTAGTTGTTAGACCTGATTCGGATATTACCGCTGTTCAATTAGAACTGATTAGTGACTGCATCAAAAGTTTTATATAACTTCAGAAAAAGTGGTGCCTAGATTTCTTTTAATAGTTTGAAGTAGTATACATTAATGTTTATTCATTCATTATTAATTCGTCTTTGTCAAGTCCGTTCAGTCATTTTTTTCATTTTATTAGTGGTTTAAAGAAAATGTCTACTAATAAAAATGAAAAAACGGCTAGACTGAATTGACGATGAGAACTTAAATAATAAAGAAATCAAGCATACAAATAAAAATGGAAAATTAACGCGTATTATATTAAAAAACCTAGGGATCACTTGTTCTGAAGTTATATAAACCCATGATTCAAGTGACTAATCATTACTGCGTGAAGATGAACAACCTCAGAAACCGGTCGAACAACTACTGCAGTATGGTATATGTGGTAAGACAATATCATTTACTAGTGTGACTTCAGTTACTAGTGTAATCTCTGTGGTACTAACTGTATTTATATATTATAATATTTAATTAACAGAAATGATGTTACCTTCATCTTCTTATTTTAAATCTAAGCATTGTTGCAAGTTATTTAACAATCGTATCCTCTTAGTATAACCATGATTGTTTCTTATGTATTATTTTAGATCCATTTCAACTGTGAATATATAACAATAATATTTAGTGAATCCTAATAAACCATTTAGCATTGTTTTGAACACAACAGGCTACTATGTGCCTCTCTCAGGGGCATTATTTAGTCAGTAAGGTAATTTCCATAAACCAGTAGTATCAACGTAGTTCACTTGGACTCCTAGAGTCCACATAGGATTAATGTGGGTCTACCAAAAAAATTATATTTTGAGGTCCCTGGCACGTAGTTAGTGGCTCGTGTTAAGTTTATATAAGTAATAAATAAATACATTCTGACCTTAATCATACATAATACTCGTAATTAAAACACAACGTTCAAAATTTTCGTAATTTTGTTCTAATTTTCATCGTTTCAAAATGCATTAAAATTTTTTTTTTGTTGTATTCAAATTGATATTTTTGCCCTTTATATGTGAAAAAAATGGTGAAATGTTAATAAAGAAATATTTTGTTGCTGTTTCAAAAAGATTTTTGTATTTCGCATCATTTTTTTCAAATAATTTAATGAAATTATTTCATAGTTACACTTGATGTTTAAAAACAAATATTTGTTTGAAAATTTACTCGTGAAGTCACGTGTAATATTTGCTTGAAATCACACGATGATTCACAATCATCGTTGATAAGCCTATTGAAACTATACAAACTACAATGTTAATTAAATTCTATCGGCCTTCAAAAGAAAATAATTGATTTTTTTTTCAGTTTGTTTGGTGTTACATTATTCCTCCCAACAAAACTTATTTCATAGAATTCAAGAATATTCGTTAGTTCGAAAAACATACTTCATTGTTATATGTTCATGCTTGATTTTAATCCATGATGTACTTGATTTGTTCCAATCTCTTTTCTAAATATAAATTCTTAAAAAAAAAAAGAAAAAAACTGAAATCAATGTCGGTACCTGTTTTAGTTATTTAAATTATTGTTGTTTATTTGTTAAGCATTCCTTTAGAAACGTAAGGCTGAATTGTTTTTTTTTTGTTAGAAATTTAGATTAATCCTTAGTTTTTGTTGTTAATTTGTTTTCTTTTTTATTTTATGGTTGTTTTCAAATAGTCAACATTATTTTACATAAGTTACTTGCATTATTGAATCATAAGTGGTATGTCATATTTAACTGTTAAACCAAGGCTCTAACATCTGTGTATTTCTTTAAAAATATAGAACTATTATGTCATATTTTCCTTCTTCTCTCTACCCGATATCCCACATGATCTATGCCAATGCTCTTCAAACTTTTTTCATCGCGACCCACTTTGTATTTACATAAATTTTTAGCGACCCCTAGGGACTAAAATAAAAATTTAGTAAAATTTATATTTACTAAATTGCAGAAACTAATTACAGAAATTAAGTAGATAAAAAACAAAAAAGTGACATTACCTTTAATTAGACGGATGTGCTTGCATATTCTCGCAAAATATGCAAATCATTTTGGTGATGGCGGGTCTCAGTAATGATTCTATATCTAACATAATTATATAAGAACAATTAATAGAAATCACGTGAAATGGATATTCTCGCACAAAAGATCGAATCTTGATACAATTTTGGTGATGGCGGGTCTTAGAAATGATTCCATATCTAACATAAGTATATCAGAACAATTAATAGAAATCATGTGCAATGGATATTCTCGCACAAAAGATCGAATCTTGATTCAAATTTGGTGATGGCGGGTCTCAGTAATGATTCCATATCTAACATAAGTATATCAGAACAATTAATAAAAATCACGTGAAATGGATATTCTCGCACAAAAGATCGAATCTTGATTCAAATTTGGTGATGGCGGGTCTCAGTAATGATTCCATGTCTAACGTAAGTATATCAGAACAATTAATAGAAATCACGTGAACTGAAATTCTCATGTTTAAAATGTTTACATATCAATACATTCATAAAGTATTTGAAACATCTCATGACCCCCCATTGTGCCTTTTCGCGACCCACCTGGGGGTCGGGAAACCAGTTTATAGCGCCCTGATCTATACTAACTGGTATAAACTTCCACAGGTTTTTAATAATGGTTCCTTGTTTGCTATAGTAAAATTTATTTAGATTTCAAATACATATATCAATATAAATTTACTATATATACGTGTATTATATAACTTTTATATATTTGGCCTTGAAAAAGTATTCCTAAAATAAATTTCACCATTTCATTTCAGTTAAAGCTTCATCGAAATGCTCTCGTTTAATTTGAACCTTTATTCCTTTTGCTGTTTCACCTTTACCTGAAATCACATTTACTTATTAGTTTTTCGTTTCAAATAATAAGTAGTATAAAGTGTCAACAATTTTATGTTGGCCTCTCTTTTTACAAAGATCTCTTATAATTTTACCGGATACTGAATAACAGAATCTCATTTCTTTATTTCTCGTAATTCATTATGGATCCGAGAAAAAAAAACAAATTGACTGTTTGCATGAAATATACATTCTGTTAGACAACTGATCATTACTCTTCGATTACAGTAAGAGAGCCTGACGGGTTTTGGGTCAGTGGATAAACAAACTGGTGTAGTTACTCTTCGATTACAGTAAGAGAGCCTGACTGGTTTTGGGTCAGTGGGCAGTTAATGTTCAACAATAAAATACAAGTTTTGAAACTTCCACTAACTTAGATCAGATATTATTGATTTATTATTAAGTTATAATATATACATATTACTTGTATAACTTAATGATTCCACTGAAATAATGGCATTCGTCTTTAACATTTAACAACTACTAGTATCATGGATAAAACGCTATCATAGTAGCGGTAACAGATATAGTTAACTGAAACTTTTGGGGCAAGAAAATATTAACTTTCGCCTGTGAAGGAAAGTTATCTTACAGGCGAAGGTCATATCAACTAATCATTGAAGTTTCAATTGGCATTTCGACAACGCCTTCTGTAATATTTATTTGTGATCTAAAGCTCCCATTTACGAACGGCCATTACAGGATTTTTTAAAGAAAAAACACCAAATATTTAATGATTGCAAATAGTTATCAATCCGACTGATGAACAGGTGAATTTCTATGTAGAAAAGACAGATTACAGTGCAAAATGAACACATGGCTGATGCTATAAAAGACTGTGTGATTAAATGACTATAATCATTAAAAGAAAAATCTTATCCACATTACACTTTCTAAGCTGTTTGCAGTATTCATATTATTAGTATTATAGCATTCATATTATTAGTATTTACTATTCATATTAGTATAGTATTCGTATTATTAGTATTCATATTTATCCGAAAATGATTTGAAATATACCATTTATTTTCCAAACTATTACTATATATCTTATATATAAAATAATTGGATTATTTTCCAAATTGATACAATATATTATCAAATCAAATAGGAATTATCTTACATATTAGCTGTTTCGCAGCTGTTATCCAAGCGGCATAGCAAAGTGCATAAACTTGAGCACCGGTAACTTTATCTGGTAGAAAATCCAGTATGTCTTCAATGTTAAACCCATCCACAAATTCAAACCTGTAATTATTTATAGATTAATAATATTTATTCTAAAGGTTACATTTTGAATAATTTAAAGAAATAATTACTTTCGTGTTTGAGCCTTCAATACTTTTAGCTTTGAAACTGGATCCTCGCAAGGACCAATGTAAAGCATCTTGTCTAATCTGGAAGAAATAATAAATCGCATTAATTGTTTTCTAGTTACTAAATTAACTGTAATAAGAATGAAAGGGGTTATAAAATTCAAATATTTCATCAATTATAATTGACTGCTATGAAAAGATAAGATAATACAAACCCACCTGATTTATATAAATAAAAGTGAATGTATTTCCTTCAGAACTGATGACTGATCTGAATGGAATTCTGCAATAACTTATAATCTAAACGAATCGCATGAATGGAACACTTTCCTCCTTATATTTCAATTCTGATATACAACAAACAACTTCCTAATGTATGATTTCGATCTCTCGGTGACTAGAGATATGCTTTACGGAAAACCTTGAGTTTAATTTAATCAATGCCCTTATCCTCTGTTTCGTCAAATTGTAGAAGCTAAGTATTCTAAATGTAGGAACATAAAGGGAAATATTTAGAGTCAACAAATTTAAAAAAATTCAAAATGTTTCAGTTCATAAGACGAGTAAAGATAATTTTTATTTTAATAGTAAGATATAGTTCACATGGCATATAACGTCATCATACAACTAAAAAATAGTTTATTAATCGCGATCATCAGAATACAAAACAAGAAAACATTACTGGTGTGTTCAAATAAATATGTATCAGAACGCCTTTATGGCGTTCAGAACAGACAAACATAATTGTTTTGAGACTCGATTATTCCAACCCCTTCAGTAAAATAATTCCAAATTGGAAGTTTTATAAATATTAAAACAAAGCTTGAGGGAGGTATTTGAAGCAACTTGATTCGAAAATGGGAATAATTCGAAATCTATTGCATGTAATACCACATCAAAGTCCTGACTTTTCGTACTTTCTTGATCTTGGACCACACTACGAGCTGCAAGTTCTATAAGCCAATTATTGAATCCTACAACCTAGAGAAGAATGAAACAGGAAATTTCCTTCTTTACTCGACCTCCGATCATCTCCATCTTTAGAGTAAAACTAAAGTATTTTCAGATGGCTGCCCTACATTTACAGCTCTTTACCAATTCGTCTTATTCGGTCATTTCTCCTATTTTCTGATGATGAAATATTCGATCTTTTTTTTTTCCTATTAATATAATATATTTATTTTAATTGTTTACCGCCTCTGGATTCTTCATTTATTTCTTTTTTTTTTTAAATAACTTCCAATAAGATTCAAACAAAGAACAGAGACAGTAAAAAAAATAAACATGAAATAAACAGTGAGTGCGTAAAGAAATCGAATATTTAATCATGGAATAGGTTAACGATTAAAAAGGATTGATTTAGAATCATAAATATAGGATAACTCATTGGAAACTCTCAGTTTCACACTGGTCGATGGACAAGATTCTACTCTGACGAGTGTGGAGGGAAATTTAAGAGGTAGTAGTTTCATATCTATTTATTTATTAGTAACAACCTCTATGGTACTAAAAATAACAATATAACTCATTGAATGAAATACTATTATACGGCTAGGAGCCAGCCGGACAACGATGGGCACGGTATAGTATAACCGTGTCAGGGTAACATCAAATAAATACTGGTCAGTGTTGACAGCAAAACACAAAGCCATTCATTCGATCAAGACCATCGCCAGTTACTATAGCCTCCCTGCCCTCTCCCGGCAAAAGAGATTTGAATATATTTACCTTCCAGGACGGAGTAGAGCGGAATCAATTAAATCTGGTCTGTTTGTAGCTGCTAAAATGAAAATACCATCCCTTTCTGCAAGACCATCCATTTCTGATAACAGTTGAGTAACAACCCTTTGAAAAAAAAAAGATTAATACACATTCTTTTTTTACTTTACTATAAGTAAAGTATAGTGATCGTGAAAAAATTCGATCTCGAGATTTTGACGGAATTACATGTTTTGGGGTCCCAGAAGTCGTTTTATGAAGTTTTTACGATGATGTCTGTGTGTGGGTGGGTGGGTGAGTGTGTTAGCATTGCTTGTTACCACGCTACGGTCCAGAATCTTTGATGGATCAAGTTGATATTTTACACAAAAATGGGCCTCATAGGGAAGAAGATCCCTATTGTTTGGGAAGAATTATGCATGATGGGAAAGTCGCTTTTTTGGCCAAAAACCGTTTTTTTTTAAACATTTATTTCTCCTAAACTGATAACCCTAGAGTTTTGAAATTTTGACATTATCTTTGAGGTTACAAATGGAACAAACGAAAAATATATTCAGAATTTTAAAACAACAGGAAATATTTTTTTTTCAATAAAATGTAAAAATTTTGACTTATAATTCAATCTAAAACCTTGTGAGAGCGATACAAGCCATACTGTTAGACGAATCACAATGAAACTATGCCTAAAAATAGAACTTTATGTGGAGAATGAGTTGAGATATTTTTTTTCAAAATTACATTTGCTAAAGGGGCGTTAAAGTATGATTTCTGTTTTCAGAAAATGTTTTTTTGACGCTAAACGGCTCGTTAAAAAATAATTAAAATTTGACCAAAAATGGAACAAAACATTAGCAATTCATAAAAAAAAAATCATGAAGTTTCAATTACGGGAAAGAGCAATAACGATATAAAAACTCTTTGTTTATCCTAGACTAAGAGATCACCTGCTATACTTGTCGAATTTTTTGTATTTTTTTACATTGTTTACATTGACTTAGAAATTTTTTAAGCAAATCCACTGAGATAAAATTGATGTTTCCAATGGAAAAATGAAAATATATTATTGACTTATAAGAGATGTAAGAGTAATAATATTGTGCAGGTAAATGATAACACTCATTAAAAAAAAATTCGTATATATGTTATTTGACAAAGGGGAAGGAAAATGATCTTATTAAATACTAAGAAGCCATAAAATTTCCAGTATAATAATTCTATAAAAAACCAAAAATGTAAAAGATAATTCAAAATTGAAATCTTTCGTTTAGAGATTAATAAATGTAATTATTGTACATCTTTAATTATAAATCACCTTTAAAACAACATTTTCTTCGCTGTTTATGATGTTTCTCAGAGCAAGTAAGGGTATTTTCCTTTTTTAAATTTGAAAATTTTACATTAATATTCAATGTAGAAGGATGTCAAGTAAAAGATGTAAGAAATCCACTGGCTATTTGAACAAAAGCCATGTTCTCTCGTAGGAGAATATTTCGTATCAGGAAATGTTCACTTTGGTTTTTCAAAAATGTTATTACTGCTGTAGTTATACTAATGAAATTATTTGCATCAGCTGTGTGATGTACAAAAATAAGGTTATATATTGATATATCCTTCAATCACTATCAGTACTGCCTCAGGAATGAAAGGCTAATAATCATATCCCATTTAGATGTTTACATTATGCTTAAATGAGAGGTTATGTATTATATACACAAGAAATTTGATATGAAGTTACTTATAGTAAAGTTGAGTGTAGGCCACTCCAGATTTTTCTTAATTAAACTTAAAAAAAAAACATTTTTATATTTGAAACCTACCGATCCATTACTCCACCTGAATCTCCTTTATTACCTCTATTAGGAGCCAAGGAGTCAATTTCATCAAAAAACAGTATACACGGGGAGGCATCATGAGCTTTCCTGAACACTACAAATAATTCACATTCAATGGAAAAGTATAAAAAATTTAAACTAGAAAGGAAATATTCGCAACAAATTTTTAAATTGATCAAAAATAACTATTTAATAGCACGTCAAAATTGTTACTTCACTTAAAAACAAGGAATTATCACACAAAGAGATATTTAATTAATTTATTTAACAACTAATTGTATGAATCAATTCACAATAAAGTTTTTTGATAAATTATATTTATATATTTAGCTTCTAACATACATAATTTTTGAACATAGTTGTAAATAGAAGGTTATACTAAATAAAGTTTAAATCTATTAAGATAATAGATTCTTTATGAAAGTATTTCAATTGCCATTTTCAATTGTTTCTGCTAAATATACTCTCTCTTATTTTCCCTGAAGATGGTTAAAGCAGACCGAAACAAGCAGGATATTTCAATGTTTTATTCGGTTTATTGTATAATATTTCTGAAAAAATGGAATTCAAGAATTAAAAAATTAAGTGAATTGTGAATTGTATTTAGTCCCAGAAAAGTAAAAAAAAACTATATAAGCAAGTTGGAACAACTTTCAAAAAATTTGTTAAAGCAGTAATAAACAAGGTATTTAATGAGTCATATGTACATAAACGAGAATCTACTCCCAAAGTATATGCATGTCTAAACCACTATAAGAAATCCAGAAACGGGATTACGTTTTTTCGACCAAGCAGCTGGTACCTATAAAAGTTATACGTTGAATATATACATATGTGAAGGACAAATTTTTTAAATCTAAGGTAGCTGGTTCTATAAGAATCATTAAATAACAATAAAAATATTGCATAAATTAAATTACACATTTTGTAAATGTGCTGAACTTTAAAAAAAAAATTTTTATATTTACAATCTTATTTAAAATACTGTTCGATAAAAAAAATGCTAGATAGTTTGTTTTAGAGAAACACAATGGAATGTAATTTTTTTTTTAATAAATTGCTTTAAGATACCTATAAAATACTTTAGATTTAAGAAACATTTATTTTTGAATTTAAAATGAAAATTAATATGTCATTTTAGTTAATCCATGTTTTATATATTCTGTTCTTTGATGTAATGATTTGAATAAAAAAAAAAACATAATTGGAATTTATGAAATACAATGACAATAATTCATAAAGAATATTTAGAACATGTGAGTTTATAATAAGCTTCACATGTCAACTGTTCAGCACTTACCTTGTCTTATGTTTGCTTCTGACTGTCCCACATACATATTGAGCAGTTCTGGGCCTTTTACCGGAATGAAAGACACAGCACACTGTGATGCCACAGCTCTGGCAAGCAGAGTCTTCCCAGTACCTGGAGGTCCATGCAGTAACAGTCCAGTTCGTCTAAACTTACCCAATTTACCACTGTTAACACTACTTAGAACGATTTTCTTTATATCTTCTACTCCTCCCACATCTTCCCAATCAACATTACCAGTTTTTTTATCTATTTTATTAAGTTTATCTAAAATAGGCAAATCAGACAATATTCATACAAACAAATAAAATAAATTCATTCATTTTTAAACACAGGGTAAGCTAAAAAAAGTTTTGATTGTACACTACTTTTTTAAAAATATTGTTTCTAATACCTATACTAAGTCTTCAACCTTTAGTACTGTTCCATGTGCGACAAGTGAGCCTCATGTGTTAACTGACACCTATTCTAGTCATGAACTAGCAACAATACCGAGTTAATTCTTCATTAGGAGCTTTAAACCCTTTACCATAAACATTATACAAGCTCGGGACTGACAGCTGTACGTCCCCTCCAGAAGACATGGAGGCATGGTTATGATTCAAACCTCCCACACTGCAGTACTCAAGGAAAAACGGTATCGTTACACTGATACTTTTAAAAAAAAAAGATACATTAATCATATTTTAGAAAGTTTTATTTGATGCTTATAACCTACTCATACAGTTCAGTAATCAATGACATGTTTACCTTTGCAACAGTTCTAATCACTCTCACTCCATAAGGGACATACTCTTTTAAGCTATGGCTTGCAAACCATCCGAAAAATAAATTCTAAAATTACAATAGAACTCTGAAAATAAACATTCGTCAGAAAATTCAAAGGATTCTATTCGATGTAAGTGAATATATTATTAAAAATTTCAATTTGATGTACTAATTCTCGTTGAATTTGACATGCCCACAAACCATTCATCTTCCTCTCAAAGCAAATTAACCTGAAGATGAACACGAAGTGCTCGAAACACTCCTTGTGTGGAGACTTAATTTTCCCATGTTATTCCGTTCAATTATAACCTACAGGAAAGGCGGATTTAGCATGCCTTATGTGGCTGAATTTATTTCAGAAGTTATTAATATTTGATGAAAACTATAGCTTCTATAATAACTTTAAGAAAATACTATTAAAATACCAGGATTAAAAAAAAAGTAGATACAATCAAAACTTCTGATTTAGCATTTGTTGCCCACCCTGTAAACTTAACTTACCAAAGGCACTTTTGAAATTATCTTTACTTAAACAATCTTGGGTTTCCTTTAGCATATCTCTATTTGATATAATCAATAATCTTTTTAAATCGGTAAACGTGTAGCCAGCAGTTTCAGTGTTTATATAAGTCAATATTTCATTGTTAAGAGTTAAACTGAAATGGTGCAATAACCAAATAAACATTTTGAATCTCTGAGCTTCAGATGGTAACTCAATACGATATTCTTGAAGAACTAAATTTAAAAGACTAGATGGAAAAGAATCTAAATCAGTACAAGTCAAAACAAGAATATTAGGTGGAGACATTTTGTAACTGTGTAATGATTTATTCAAACAGGAAATAATCACTTCAGTATCATTACTCTCCGAATCAGTTAATAGTACCTGAAAATAAATAAAAAGTTAATAAAAATAAAAAACTATCACACTTAAATAAACTAATACACTCACCTCAACATTATATAACTCAACAAGGGATGGTGACGACTGATATAATTTTGAAAAAATTGTTTTAAAATTTGCTTGAATCTGAATTGACGAACTACCAATGAAATTATTACAATCAATACTTGCATAGTGAATTCCCATTCTATGAGCAACACATTTTAGTAGTAAACTCTTCCCAATACCACTGTGGCCACTAATGACAAAGAGTGGATCTATGCCTGAAAGAAAAGTTTAAATTCTGACTTTGAAGCAATGTAAAAAAATGTTAAAACTAAACAAAAATAAATCACCTTCAATACAATTCAAAAAGAATGGTTGAAATAAGTGTAGTATCCCTTTAAAGTGATGTTCAAATCCAAATGGAAGTAGAGGAGAAACTGTTCTCAAATTTGGATTAGAAAATGATATTACCTCTGAAGGAATAAACGACCGAGATCCGTCAGTTTGAAAAACTGAAGTTTTTTCTGATAATACAAATCCACTTTGAATGTCGGAACTTCCATTAACAGATACTACCTTAATGTAAATTATAACACCCTGTTGATCCGGATTCCACTTTTCTAAGTCTAAAGGCAATACATCAGATACATAAATAAAATAGTTTTCTTTTAAAAATAATGGAATGACGTTATTTAGTTCAACTACTTCTCTTTCATTAAAACTTTTAACTGAACTAATAGTTATATTATCCGCATTCTCTGGATCAAATGCACTCTCAGGATCCTGTACATTTAATTCTACAGGACAGTCTTGCCAATGAAATAGTTTTACTTTTGACTTAATATTAAATAACAATGTAGTTGAACACAATATTGTATTTTTTGGTATATTTGGAAGGAACAAAACTTGAACTAAGCGTTTACATTCTAAATTGCAATACTTCACAGAAATTTCTTGCCATTTTAAGCATTTCTTATGTTTCGTGCGTTTGACTAGAAGACTGTTTGTAGTAGTATTAACACTACATTTCTTCACTAAAACATTAAAAACGTCTGTTGGTAGCGGATATATTATGAAATATACAAGGCGAAATAACGTTCCTAAAATATTAATCCTATTTATAAAATACACATGGGTATGGTACTTGAAATAATATAAACTTCCCAAGAAATAAAGGAAATGTCCAATCTGTTTCTCCATATCAGCATAATTTCCATTTCAATGAGACTTGAAATTGGCGCTCCTTTATAACCTTAACGAATGAAATTTCTCACAATGTTGACGTATAGACCTATAAATTCTTACAAAAATTATAAAGTTGTAAAAATATATTTTGATATTTAACTTTTGAAATTGTTTATTTATCTTTATTTCAAATGATCGCTGAAATGGAAGATTTCAAAGATATCCATTTTTTCCTTTTATCCGAATTTAAAGGAAACGGATTGTGAATAAAGTATTGACGTCAATAAACACTTATTGATTGTACTATATGCGCTTCCAACCAATTAGCATTTATTTACTAGCAGCAAAGTAAATAAAGGTGGTAAGATGTTACTAACAGAACATGTTACTTATCTGATTTACTTAATTTAGTTCTTTGGGTCCATAAGGAGATTCCTTATAAGGAGAATATTGTTACTAATTTCTATAGTAAATATCTTTAACAGAATGACATCTGGAAATGTTTTACAGTAAATAAATATATTTATGTGTAATATGATTATATTTATAAATTGTCGTGACTTGTGTATTTGCCCCTGTTGTAAAACACGATTTGTACAAACTGTAGTATTGTTATAATTATAAGAATGCATACTTCTAAAACAAGAAAGATGATATCCGCCAGTGTTTTAGTCAGACGTCACCATACAAAGTAATGAATGTTAGAGAATTTATTTCAGGGTTTAAATCTATTAATTTATATATTTCTATAAATTAATTTTAACTTTACTTATATTATTGCACATAGTTAAGAACTCGAAGTAACAACGAGTGCATAAACGTGTATGTCAACTAGATGTTGATCTAGTGGATCAGATATCCACTGTATAAAATTCAGAAACGGGACGTCAGATTCTAAATTCAGGTTGAGTATATGAATACTCCTATTTATACTGGGCACCAATGCAATATATTGATGAAGATGAAATAAATTAGTAAAAGTATCATTTAAAAGAATCACAGTTTTTTCTGTTAAATTAATAGTTGAATATAAATTAATAGGTAATAAAATGTATTTCAATTGAGTATTCCAGATAAATAATATTAATTATAACATGGAGATCAGTTATCAGTTGTTTTAAGATTCTGAAATGAATTTAAAATCAGCAAACAATTATTTAGTTTTTATCAATAATTAAAATATTTTTTTATCAGTAATAGGATAACGGGAAGTAGAGGATACATAAATAGTCATTGTATAATTTATTTTTCTTAAAAGCATATAACATATACAATTTAAAATTATAGAGTAAAATATAAATATTAATCCTATTTTATAAAATGAAATCATGTGTTACATTCAGTGATCAACATATATTGTCTTTAACATTACTATCACTCAACTTTTGTATTTTTAATAATAAATATTGTTTAACATTGTTGTTATTATGTTAATTTATTTTATTGACATCAACCTTTCTTAATTTCAATAGTACTGTAATTGTATCTCTTATGTAACTGTCAGTTAATTTAAATTTGTCTATTTAAGTTGTAAATCTTATTCACAATGAATGATTTATTAATATCAACGATCTTATGAAATAAACAGTTTATTTTTAAAAGCCAACTTATTAAATACTTTATACTTTAATTTATAAAACTACATTATTTGGTCCAAAAATTTAATAAAGATCCTAAATATTTTATTTGTTTCTCTTCCTCTAAGTGAACTAAGTGAAGTCATCGCTAAAGCCTTATAAGGCCATCAATTATTTTATTGTATATCTGTTTGTCCAGTGGAATAAAAGTTTTGCCCTGTCTAACATACAAGGGATCAGTCATGTTAGATGGATTAAAACCTTCATTTTTCAAATTGTATTTCATTACTTTAAATGAACCAGTTAGTTCAAGGGAGGGTACAATTCTTAAAAATAGTGGTTGTGCATATGAAGGAAGTGATTTGTCTAGATGATCAACAATTTCTTCAAAATTTATAGTAGTCTGAGAGAGGACAACTGCAGTCATTCCTGCTCGACCTTCCAATTGACCAACCTATGAACACGCAGCAAATTTAATTTCTAAATGTATAAATATTTTTGATTTGTTTTATAAAATAATTCATTAATACTGGATCAGTGATTTACAGACTGTATTCTGCGGAAAACCAGAAAGTTACTAAGCGTTCAATACAATGTAGAAGAGTTTGGTTTCATACAATAACAAAATATAGGATAATGCTCTGAAATATCGACAAAAAACGATTATGCAGTTAATTAAATGACGTTTATCAAATTGGAATACTTGAAAAGTCAAGTATGGTTGCATAAATATGCAACCATATTGTGATATATTTTAAACCACTCCATTAAACATATAAGGATCAAAAAATACTACAATAATATATCTATACTTCTTGTTTAAATTACTCATCCTTCAAAAAGATAAATGCTGTGTTAAAATTTAGGATTTCCAAATAGTTCCTTTCTGAATAAAATCTAATGAAACCTTAAATAGGTTATACAAGTTTTGATTAATTTCAAATCAAATAATTTAATTATATTTGTATAAGATAATATCCGATACAATAATAACATATTGTCAAGCAATTTTAAATATGTTTGCTAAGTTTATTTACTCCAATAACATACTTTAGTGAATTTTGCATTATTATTATATTGGTTAGTTACGAGTATTATAATTCTAGAAAAAGATTTATGTTCCTTTGAGACTTTATTAGGATTTAACACAATGAAATCAACATTACAACAACACTCAACAAAAATAAACTGTTTTTGAACAAACAAACACCGTTTTCTACCATTTATTTGTTCTTCTTTTAAGCATACAAGTGAGCTACGAGAAACTTGAACACGTTATTTTAATTGCACATTATCAAATTCATTGTATTTCAGTTTAGAAAGATAGAACAAAAAATTTTATGTCAGTAGTCGCCAACTTTGTTAACATATTCACTCGACTTTTGTTAATAGAACAATAGCTCTGTCGTTTTATAAGGATACGAGACTATTAATTTCAACTATTTGAAAAAACAAATATGTTAAACGTAAAATATATTACCCACAGTAAAAGAAATAAAACAATATTAAAACAATAGCTATATCATATTTCAGATATTTATAAGCAGAAATAACTGCTTAACTAAATCAAATTGTTTTCCTATTTAGATATAGAATAAAACTCAAAAGGTATCTACCAAAAGGTATTTACCTTTGCTGGACCTTATAAAATCACCTTATAAAAGTGATTAAAAACTTTGCTGGATGTTGTTACGTCTAAAGAAATACATTTCACTTACTAATTGATTTATTAAAGGTGTGAACTCAACAATCAATGGATTGTAGTTTATATAGAACTTTATATGTATCTCAGCCATGTTTAAGAATGTTGGGAATGGCCAAATCTATTTGTTATGTGCTTCCATCACCACTAAAATATGACATAGCTTTTACTAATATAGTTTAGTAAATTAGTAGTTCTCTATTAGTAAATAATAGGCGTGAAACCATTATGACAGTCCTGCGTCAAAGCTAATAGGAGGTGATTTCAATCAATAAAGAGGTTCACGGCTTATGTTGTTTGTCTGGTTTCTATTTTAACCCTTCTCTAATCTTCGATTTGCCTATTTGATGAAAGAACTTTGAATCGTACTTCGATTGGTTGATTTGTCGCTATTTCTGATAAAAGAATAAATAAAACACCAGATACATATTTTCTATAGTTTTAAGAAATAATTTTATTGTAGTCAAATTATTCCAAAACATAATTATTTTTATTAATAATATCAAATTACTGGAAATTAAGAAAAAAACGAACAAATGTTTAAACTATTTACCTGAACTCCATAAACAGTGCATACCGATATTCCCTTTAATTCAGAAATAACTCCTTCCACTTCTGTAGTTGAAACATTTTCTCCTTTCCATCTAAGCAAACAAGAATACATAAAAACACTTTTAGTTCAGCTATATTCATAGAAAAAAAAAAAAAATAATTGTGTATAAAGTAATACCAACAAATATTGAAATGATTTTTTTTTTAATACTACTTCTATCCAATGGAGAAAGAAACTGAGAGTTAATGTGAGTATAAATATTTTAATATCCAGCTACCTGAAAGTATCACCAGTTCTATCTTCGAAGTAAACAAATCCTTTTTCGTCCATATTCATCAGATCACCTGCATACAAATATTTGCACAAATTGATTATGTTTCAAATGCTTTAAAGATTAATAAAATGTGATTACCTATAAAATGGTCAGTGTAAGGGCTGTAAATAATAACTATGTAAAACAGTTTTGTTCTTTCATAGTTTCATTTTTATGTTAAACATGCAGGAGTAAACAACTAAAGATAAGAAGATGTAGAGTAAGTTAGTTGAGATAAATTAAGTTGAACCCTAAAAAAGCGGAAGCTCTAAACTATAATTTGTTTTGCTTATTAAATTTACAAGTAATAAGCTTTATAATGGAAACTAAGTGTATGGACATTATTAGGGATATAATAGGGATATTATTAGGATTGCTTTGGTATGCTAAAAAACTGAATCTTCAACAAATATTGACTGGATTTAATGAAATTAAAGGAAACTTCAAGATTGGATGATGATTCATTTTAAGTAAATGTTTAGTTTTGTAAACTATTTTATATGGTATTGAATATACATTGTTACCTGTTAAAAATCCCTTGTCTCCCTCAGTGAGAATATTGTGTACTAATTTCTTATTGTTTTCTTCAGTATTGACATATCCATGAAATTTTTTTTCATCAAATCTTTCATCTATGATGCCAATCATCATTCCAGTTTCACCTATTTATGTAGCAAGTACATTTTTTATGTAATAAGTGAATATAAAATGACATACTATTAAAAAAATGAAATCTTAGAATTTACCTGGGGCTGCTGGAATACATAAACCATTTGGTGATCTTTTTAAATTTCCTTCATTATCGCTTTGAACTATTAAACCACAAATACGTTCAGCTTTTGGCAGAAATCTTGGAATTAATCCACAGCTTCCAATAACATTCTCATTATTAACTGAAACATTAATATTAAAAGCAATAACATTTGCAACTCTGGAATATTCACTCATATTTAATTTTCTTATGAATTATAAATCCTTTATAAATTATGATACAAGAAGGGTATCACACATAAGCATGACAGTTGTAATGGTCTGTAAACCACTTCCTTTCATCACCTTTATGCGTTCTGCATTTCTCCTGAACACAAAGTTTTGTCGAAATTACTAAGAATCCTACGATTTGTATTCTTTCTGTATTTCTGACTTAGAAGTTTTAGTTATTTGTTAATTTTGCATGATTTACTTAAATACATGTATTTTTAACCTAGTTGCTTACAATAAAGGATATTATTAAAAAGTTTTGTATAATATCTATCTAATCAGATTATTTGAGTTATAATAGGTTTGAGTACGGAGTATGGAGTTATAATACTTGAATGCTTATTTATAAAATATACTAATAAATAACGTTGAGATTAATCAATGTTTTCTTGAAATCTACCATTAATAAAATCTTAATAAAAATGTTTACTCTTGTTAATATAAGCATGAGATTTACAATATTTTAGAAAAAGTATTACCCAGAATAACATTTCCTTCTGTGCTTCCATAAAATTCTGCGATTCTAGGAATTTTAAATCTGTCTATCATTTTATGCCATATCTTTTTCTGCAAACCATTGCCCATCATAAGCCTCAGTGAATGTTTGCAGTCAGTATCTCTTTCAGGAGCAGAACAAATGTATCGGCAAACCTCACCAATGTACTGTCCAACCTTGAAATGAAAAAAACAATTAAGCTCTGAAAACTTGCTGTATAACTTAAAAATGTATTTAATAAATGTCTAGTAGTATTGTGTGTACTATTCAACATATAAATACATCTAAAGAATATAGTGTAGGGGTTTGTTACATTTTCTAAATAACATAGCTCTTTATGCTCAATTTGAATTGTTTTTGAAAATTACTGAATCCCTTTAATTGTGAGTCAAATTATCAGCTATATATTTTAAATTTTATTTCAATATCTGAACAAGTGACTATATTTATTCATTTTAATTGCCAATGTTGCTTGCAAAATTTGAATAAATAATTTAATTAAATTAATTATTCAAAAATTTAATCTTGCATTTATAGTAAATAGAGTTTTTTAAGAGCGAAACAGCTCAATAATTTACTATTTACATTAAATTAATTTTTATCTTAAGAAAACATGTAAAAAAAGATTAGATGGCAGTGACATTGGAATTGACAAAAGCCGATCATTCTAATTAACGCCATTATTCTTGTAACGCGTCCGGTAATAACTTTAAACCTCTTTTAGTAATGTAGAAATTCGTTCTGTTAAACATGTAATTGTTTAAATCATCACATCACAATGTAAGTACGATTTTCTTTTACTTATTTGCGCATTTATAATAACTACTTAAGTAGTTCAATTTATATAATTTATGAAATTGATTAGATCTTTACTGAATTGATTCATTTAAACCAATATGGCAACTTCACTTCAGATTCGCATTTTTTCCTCTTCTTGCATTGTGTCTATTAATTAAAAATACATTCTTTCTTACACTAATCTGGTATGGCTATCTTAATTCATCATCATAAATGATATAATGCATATATTATTCGTATGTATAATCACAAATATTGAAATGCTTCTATTTACAATATTTTTTATAATTAATAAATTTTGAAGCGTAGTTTTGTAGAATAATCAAGAGTATATATTTATGATTACATTTTTTGCATAAGACATGTAATAATATAGTTATAATATTTATGATTATATAATAGATTTCATATTTATATTTGATGCAATTATTAGATTAACACATTTGCAATGCAAAAGCTTTCCATAATTGTTGATAGTGGATTATTTGTGAATTTGAATAAGTCGAGAATTGAAGAACATAATCATGGCAAAATATTTTGCATACTTTAAATCAGCAGTAGGACATTTAAATCCTTTGCAGGAGTGAAGAAAAGATGATCTTACCATACCGTTATAAAATATGACGAATAAATTATTTTTCTTCACATTTATTTTACATAGACTTATTAAAACAAAATAACTTTTTTAATTTAATTATTTTTATCTTAATATGACTAAACACAATACATTTTTTGCTTTGAATTGATTCATATTTATATTCTTGACTTCTGTTTTTCCTGATCTGGAAAGTCCAATCTACAGTTGCCAATAAGAAAGTTTTCTTATTATCAATTCAGCCCCAAAATATTGGGTTTGACATTGTGAGTTGTTTAATGGTGATCTCAAAAGAAATTTTGACAGAATTTGGAGGATTTCTGGTTTACCTCGTTTCTATCTAGTTAAAAGAAAAATTATACATAGTTAACTAGATATTCAATATCTAAGCTATTGAATCCTAGATTTAAATCTATATCTATGTCTAATATCTAAGTTATTAAGTTATCTTAGTTATTAACTAAGTCTAAGTAGTTCAATTTAAGTTATTAAGTTATTTAGTGTAGCCATAAGGCTATAAAAAAAAACAAAAAACAAAAAAAAAAAAAAAACAAAGAGCCCTTTCTCGTGTCATAAGATTTGTACTTACAACAAAATAAAACTAATTTCATTTATGTAAACGTTTATTTAGTTAGTTACAAACATATTTCGCAAGATTCATGTTACATAATAAAATAATAGCAATACCTACTTTTATTCTTAAACAATGGGCTGGAAGACCTGAGGGATTAAGTGAATTGAAAAACTATTGTGGCTATTAATTGTATCATCTTCATTTATAAGCATAAATAAATAAATCAATTGATTTATAGGACTTTTCATCTCCAGGTACTTCTTACAACATTTTTAATGCATTTGAAAAACCCAGGAATTTCTATTTATTATTATGACTCATCCACATGGCACCTATATTGTTTTTGAAATATTGTACCTTCATCAGCATAAGTTTACAAAATAATTTTTCTGGAATAGCTACATTTTTCTCTAATAATCGCTTATTTTAATAAGACCTTCTTGATTGAGTATTTTTCTATCCTCAAGTAGTAATAACAAACTGGAAACTGGGTGCCACAATCTTCTAAACGAGTTCTCGTGTTTGTTCTTAAATTTACTGATTCTGAGAACCCTAAAGAATAGACAATTTCAATCAGACTTTGATGTGTCTGCTCTTGTTCTTTTGGAAATCACAGGTATGATTTGGCCAAAGTCACCAGCAAATTCAAACGTGATGCCACCTACTTGTTTGAAATATTTTTTAAGTGCTCTATTTACTGCTTTAATAAGCGATCGAAGTCTCGGTAAAATCCTCTCACATTATTAAAGATGCATGTTGTAACATATTGTCTTTTCATCAATTCTGTTGGAACATTTCATTGTAATTTAAATGTAAACATAGAAGTTGCTCCTTCAATTCTGAAGGAAGCTATGACTATTCCCAGTTTAATTGTTCATCTGACTTTTGCAATTATTACGTTCATTAAAGTCTTTTCCTTCCACTTTGTGCAGCAATGAACAATAGTTTGTCTTTATTATTTTCAACGCTATGATTTTCAACATAATAAGCCTGGCAGTTTTAACAAAGTATTAACAATGGAATTATGGAGTTTAAAACGCTCATATCATTCCTTTATTTGTAGTTTAAAAAAAATACTTAATGTAAAATTACTTACTAGTGATGGCAAACGAAAATCAACTAAAGTTCTCTCTAGAATAAAATATTTCGTCTTCAATTTTTATTAGACTTTAATTATGAATAACATCCAAAAAAAAAGCATAGAAATATCGTTTTGTTGCTCTCTAACTGTGTAAAGGACGTCTTCATACAACTAATTCTGAAATGTTTCCCATAATATGAATGTTTCCAAAGGTAGACAAACTAACACAATTGTATAAGTAATTCTCTCAATTTATCAAGTGATTCAGAAAGTACTCCATTGGCTCAAGTATAGATTTCTTGATAATATTTTTAATGAAACCAATTTGTTTGTAATCTAAATGATATGACATACATTTTTAACTTAATATAAAGATATTCTGAGTACCGACATGTTGCAGGAGTGTTCTTAATTATTACCTATCAAGTTATTCATGTCTATGAACTTTGATTTTTTGACATTATTCATTTATTACTTACTATTACATTCCCTATTTTACACCTGATTGTACATTATATCAAAAGCGAATTGATTATTTTCCTACTCTATTTAAATTCATAATGAAAAGTAAAAATGTTGCATCTAATGAGACTATAATAGCAGATTTTTCACAAAATCTTAAAAATCTGGAAATGTTTTCACTCAACTGTACTATAAGTACACATTTATCAACCTCTTTGATAATAAATTTATTTACTTCATTTATTTCCATGTGGTTATCATATTTGTGGTAAATGTGTTACCAAAGTCATTTACAATCAATTTAATCACTTGATTCATTTAACTATCTAAATTCAGACTGTTATAATGAAAATGTAATCATTCTTATGAAACATTCCGACAATTGAATTCATCGTAAATGAAATAAAAGTTGACCAGTAAATACTTGGAAAATAAATCAAGTGCAAAGGTTAATGGTCGTTAATTTTAATGCTTTCTTACAACAATAATACAAATACAACTCTTACAATAATCCAAAACTTATCAAATTTTTGTCCTACAATATACAGTGGTACCTCTGGATACAAGTTTAATTCGTTCCGTAACCTTGCTCGTATGTCAATTTACTCGTATCTCCAAAGCAATTTTTCCCATGGAAATCAATTGAAATGCCAATAATCCGTTCCAGCTCTAAAAATACTTACCCCTAAATGTTTTTTCTACGTGATTTTGAATAAGAAAAATGTATTTATACATGACAAATATTGTATAAAAACATAATAAAAGAGAATGTAGAGGTGTTTAGAAAAACTGGTTTTATTAAGTTTACATACATATGTAATTAGTACTTTAGTTATTTAAATTTAACTTAGACATAACTAAAATGCTACTGTAAGCTTAATTTGAGTTACTGCTTTTCTCTTCACTGGTCTTTGCCTTTTTCGTAGGATTAAAAAAAAACTGTCCAAGGAGGTTTGTTTCTTCCTCCCTTTTAAAATGCTACGGAAATGAGTTAGGCAAGTTTCATTAAATAGATCCGATGCACGACCAGTTCCAACTTTTTCGGGGTGTTTCTTTGCCACGAACTGTGAAACTCTCTCCAATATTCTCAAGATCTTCCAATTTTCAAAGGTAAACTGAGAACTGAGTGGACCGTAGGCGGCATCGTAGAAAAAAGAAATGTACATATTTATAAATGACCTGATACTACAATTAGCTGTTTCCTCGTATCTCAAATTTCAGTCGTATTTCAAAACAAAATTTCGCTCATTTGACAGCTTGTATCTCAAATAACTCGTATGCTGGGGCACTCGTATCCCGAGGTACCACTGTATTATTAAATGTAATTATAAATGGACATAGATATTAAAGATTTCAAGTTTCCTGAACGTCCAGAAATTGTAATCAGAAAAAAGAGCAGAAAGAAGTTAGTACTAATTTCCATATACGGAATACAGCCCAAAAACAATAACATTCCTTACTTTATCAAAAACTATTATAAACATGTATCAAACGAAATGACCTGAATCATGTTTACAAATTATCTTTTTTACAATAAAGATACTTTCATGAGTACCATGCTTTATTTACAGTTTGAAAAGATTATAGGATAGACGTTTGACGTTATCTGAATATTTTGAATGTCTTTTATTCTATTTGATATTTTGTTCATGGATGTATCAAAATTATTTTCTTTTTATTATTGGCATTTCATTAAATTATAACAGCAAATTTGATTTTTCTTTCAAAATTACCTCACAAGACAAATTGTTGAGTTGACTTTGATTATTTAATGACTAAACCAACCTTAGATATAATGAGACTCATTCAATACTTTATTTTTTCTCAACTCCATTGTCGTCTATAGGTGTTCATACAGTGACATTTAAATCAGTATACTAGAGGTTAGTATTTAGATCGTACAGAAACCCTCATACATTGAAGTAAATTTTTTATTTACTAGTTTAGTTCTGATTTTTATTTTTTTACTGTTAAAATAAAATAAATTTATTTCTTATTTACCGATTTAAGAGTGTAAGCTTAATATATTATCCTGTATAACAACATTTGACAATAAATACGTCAAATAAAAATCAACTTCCAAGCCACAGTATCAAATAAAAAAAAAGACTAAGATCTTTCTACTGTAACAAGCGGTTTTTGCGGTTGAAAGATGTTAGTATTTTTTCTAATTTATTATCCTATATATCTATTAAGAAAAATACATTTCTATATACTGAGAATGGCCAGTTTAATTTTTCACTTTTCCCTTAATACCATTTTATATTTGATGAGACAAAAAAGCAAGTCTAAGGTTGCTATTACCAAGAATTGCAAGAGAACCATTAAATTTTTTATTTCGACAATTTCGAACTTCCCCAAGGATGTGTAGTGACCTCTGGTGTTGCTCTCACCTATGACATTCCTGTGCTCTCTGGCCCACATACCACCCTGTTTATTGTATTCAAGTCAGAGTAACCAAGTCAAGTTGCACACGGAATGTTCGAAATGTACAGTTTTCAAATAACTACACGTTTCTACCTCTTTTTTGTGGAGACTTAATTTAGCCGTTTTATTCCAATTATAAGGTAAATTTATTTTATGGTAAATGTAATATGTTTTCTACTACTAGCTAGCTTACATTTAATTCTGAAGAATCAAGTTTCGAATCTTTGTCATGAGCCAAGGTTCAATTAAGAAAATTGAAAATCTTTCGTTTTATCTTGGAGGACGTAAACCAATTAATCTGTCAGCACAATATCAATCATAGGTGGTTCATACTTTATATATGTATATTCATATCAGATTTTATATATTGATATATTTATCTAAATTACATAAAAATATATAATTTGTAAGCATTTAAATATAATTTCCAAATGTTGTTTTATTTCTTTAATTTATGCTATTGTTTATATTACTCTTGGTTTTGATTGAACGAGAGGATTGGATACAGCCCTAATTTTGGCCCACTCAGCAAAAGCTCTTGGTAAACCACTCCTCTGCTGTAATTAACTTGAATAGACAAATTTTAGAACTGTCAAAGTACAAGTCAGTCTGGTAAGGTGATCCTGGTGGTTATCCATCACAAAATGGGTCCTGATTAACAAGTAGTCCCCAATGATAGCCCTTAGGAGCAATGTGAGTGTGGGCACTGGGAAAAAATTGATACAAATGTTTACAAACTCCATGGTGAAAGTGCAGTTATATCAATAGTAATTATTGTAATAAAAATTTGATTAGTAATAAAAAATTTGCCCAAGTCTTCTTAAATATGTTAACGTTCTAATCAAAGGAATTGTTCAACAAGTAGTTTCTTATCTTTCCATAATATAGGACGATTTTCCCAATTTTCCGGGCTATCAATTTTCCCACTTCTTTGGGAACCATGAAGATTTAACTAAAACTTGTTATTTATCATAATTATTTTGACTACGTACAACCAAATGACTCAGTTTGTTTTCAAGCGTATAATTTCTATTGTGGTGAGTTAAAAAGTATAAAATAAATATATTGTTGTACTTAAATTATGAATATTTTTAAATAAAAAAACTCACCGTACACTTATACTCAATGCAATCTGAAATATATTTAGATGCCGAGAATTTAGTTTTGATGACAATTGTTGCGCCGAGAATAATAGCCGAAGAGACCCCGACGACACCTCCAGCCACATGATAGAGAGGCAGGGGGCAGTATATGACGTCGTCTGCTTTGATGCCAATGATGTGTTTGAGGGCTAGTGCCAGGAGCATACATCTGAAACAAGTATCAACATTACCTTTGTACAGTGATAACGGATTAGCATTTAGTCTCTGTAGGAATCTTTATAAATGTAATAATTTAAATAGAACATTTAAAGTTCTGTGAAAGCTCAACTTAATCAAGAGTCAGAGAAAGATAAATACAATAATTTAATTCTATCAATACTAGAATGTGGGAATAATGTATATCCAACTGATCATCAAATATTGAATTCATTTACAACTTTATCCGTCTCAATTGGTTTTAATAAGAGATCATTTTCAACACTTCGCCTACTTACAACTTTATTAATCTACACTATCTTCGAAGTCAAGTTAAAAGACTATTTTGCTGGATATTTATTGAGATGTATTATTAATATAAACAAACTTTTAAACAAAATTACAAAAGAAGAAAGAAAAATACATGTTAATATCTTATGATTTTACTTTTTTATATATACATACAGATTTAATACATATATAATTTATATAATTAATAGAATTGTTTTATATTTTACCACAGAAGAACATAAATTCGTGGCTTCAGACGTGTAGTCAATAAGGTCATTTGCTTTGGACACAAAGACATGAATTCGCTTCTCAATCTTTTTCAGAGAATATTTATTTATTGGACATATATATATGTTGACTGTCGTCCCTCCGTCAATTCACTTCTTCTCCTGAGGACGACCGCCATTACAGTCGAAATATTGAAAAGTGAGTCTTTGTTGTGTTTCTGTTTATGTGTCACTGCTTATTTTAATTATATATATATATATATATATATATATAACAAGATTTCACAATAAACACGTGAAATAACAATACGTTTTCACAAGTTTTTTTACCATTTGATGTCAGCTAATGAAAATAAATACTGTGGAAGTAGAATTTACGTTTCTATGATTGAGCAAGCGATCTCACGACTAAGTCTCTGAGGATCATAACCTCACGACTAAGTCTCTGAGGATCCTGACCTTACGACTAAGTCTCTGAGGATCCAAACCTCACGACTAAGTGTCTGAGGATCCTGACCTCACGACTAAGTCTCTGAGGATCCTGACCTCACGACTAAGTCTCTGAGGATCCTGACCTCACGACTGTCTCTGAGAATCCTAAGTAATACCCTTAGGAGGTAAAGTATGAAATATTTCTACTCAATTTGTCATTAAAATGGAAACACTCAAATATTTATCTCATAAAACAAAGTTTATATACAAAAATGAAATATTAGACTGCCAATTCCATTGCGAGGTCAACCAGATTTGGAAGTTGATACAGGATAAAATTGAACCCAGGTTGTGGGACTGATTTGTTTCTTAGGAAAGTCAGTTATTAATCATATGGGTATTTCTGTTTTAAAGACATATCTATTTCCACCCTATAACCTTAATTTCCATTAATCGATTCCCATTAATGGAGTTCTCATCGGCTCAAAGGGTTGATACACCACTTTAGGAGTCCATATCTTAAACAGACTTAGTAACTAATATCTGTCTTGGTTGTCCGCCTTTGTGAGGTCCACTTTGGCTGCCTAGAAAGGACCTTCTATCTGCTTTATAAAAAAAGTGGAAACATCATTAGATACAGCTAAAAGGATTAAAAAACACCTGTATGTTTTACTCTTGGTATAGTCGAAAGTTTGAGATTAATGGTAATATTTAAAAACTTGAATGATGAAAAGGCTGAACTAACAAAAAGGAAATATGTCTTACTGACTGAAGTTTGAAACTCCGCTCTACCTTAAAGGTAGTTTTTGTAATTTAAACTTACGTAAACCTATAATGGCATGCTCCATGTGCTCAGCCTGTTGGTCATGCACATTGAGAACTTTTAAGGTGTTTCCTATTCTGTTTCTATGATTCAGACATACATTAAACTACTAAATCAAACTAGAAGGGGTTTTGATACTGTTAGTGTATGATGATATACTTCATTCCAGTCTTTTTTTTTTCAAATATGAACGTCTTAGGTTTATTGCTTTAGTTTTGTAAGTTCAATTTTAGTTTATATTAGAACCCGAAATGTTGGAAGAGATTCATGAACATATTATACTAGATAAACAATAATATTGACACATTCGGCTTTCGATATAATCCATCAGCTTTGTGTTCTGTAGTTTTAGTTTTATCTAAAAAAAAATCGCCATAATTTTATTTATGCATTAAAAAGTGGTTTACTTAGAGTTTTTGACGATGGCAGGTTTGGGCAAGCCTGTGGTGCCGGAAGTGTAGACATAGAGGGCGTGGTCTAGGTACTTGGCGGTGTCGGGAGGAGGGATATAGTCCGGCTCAGCTATGTCGATCAGGTGTTCTAGGTTGACTGCGTCCGCTGCTAGGGGTTCGCCGAGGCATTGCAGCTCCACGTTGATCCTCCCACAAATCTCTACAATAGCTGAAATCCAAAGGAGAAATTAATTACCATTTATAAAAATAAGTCTCTCAAGGGACCCTAGAGAAATATATCGAAAATAATATGATTGACACAAAGAATAAATATTTCGGGAAAAACTAGTATGTATATATACTTAAAATAAACTGTGACACATAGACTGAAACATAACAAAGACTCACTTTTCAATATTTCGACCGTAATGGCGGTCGTCCTCAGGAGAAGAAGTGAATTGACGGAGGGACGACTGAAGCTTGAAACTTTTGCTTAGTTTGCAAAGTCAACTAAGATCTTAGTTGACTGTTGTCCCTCCATCATTCACTTCTTCTCCTGAGGACGACCACCATTACGGTCGAAATATTGAAAAGTGAGTCTTTGTTATGTTTCAGTCTATGTGTTACAGTTTATTTGAAGTGTTATCTGTCCTGCCGGACCGTTTTTCGTTTATCATGGTATATATATATATATAATAAAAAGATTTCACATAAACACGTGAAATAACAATGAATGATCAAACCACAATAGGAAATGGAAAAACAAGACTAAGATCTTTCAACCATAACAAGCGGTCTTCGTCAGAGTCAAAAACCCAACTGACCCTGGTTTGATCATTGATTGTTATTTCACGTGTTTATGTGAAATATATATAGATCAAAATTTAAAATGTAGTAATATTATTAAATTCACTGTGAGATATGAAGGGACACAATCAGTATCAGTATTATTATAGCTCTATAGACTACTCTGAGTTTAAATACTCTGAGATACTTTCTCAACTGCAAATCTCCTTCTACTTCCTTTCTTGTTTCCAATGCGGCATTTGTTCTTCAGCACAATGACTTCTGGTATGATGATGATATGGTCGTCATTACCTTCAAATCAGAGATTTGAATGCATTGCTATGGATGCAGTTATGATTCCTTTGTTATGTAATTTAATCAAGGCTAAATTTGAGCAAGCTTTCTTTAACAGTCTTTAGTCCCTTCTTCTCTTATACATCCTACCGCTCTAATGTACTCTTTTCACATTCATGAGATGAACCCTCAATAAATCTCTCACTAATATTCACTCTCTTAATCTAATTTCATTACTATATTAAAAGAAAAGTCGAATTTGGCCTTCACTCATCTTCACTGCAAGTAAACATGTCGTCAAAGCCAGTGACAACCAGTCGAATCATGTTTTATTTAAATCAACTCTCTCCAATGGAAAATTCCATTAATAATTTACTCACTATTACAGCTCTTGAAAATAATGAGATAATTAATTATGATTACTGATTAAGATTAGAAGCACACATTAAATAATATCATTATTTAAATGATTAAATGTGAGTATTAAAAAGTTATGTAAAAGATGCATTACTAATGTGTAGGTAATGTTTATTTAGTAATATTGTAAATTTTTTTGGTCATTATTTCAGAGTTGCGTTATTTTTGTCGTTATGTCTGCTCTTACAGTAATCCAAAGTAATGCAATATTTGCTTACGCAGGTATATTTTTAGTTTCCTATTAAATAAATATACCTACTATTATTTAATGCATAATCTTGAATATTTTATTGTTTATTATATTTTAAGTATTTTTTTACTTAAATAGCTTCAAATAGAAATCCATTCCATGATTATAGATTAATTATTATTGTTGTACTACTTTGAAAAGCAATGCATAACAAATGAAGTTTTTGAGTGGAGATTTCATATAATATAAGCAATTAGATCCGACAGTAAATAAATAAGTTACTACAACTGAAAATCATAGTTGCGTTATTTTTGTCGTTATGTCTGCTCTTACAGTAATCCTAAGTAATGCAATTTTTATCATTAAGTACTCATAATAAGAAATGCTAAATGACAAGTGACTAAAGTGAACAGAATAGTCCGTAGGTTACTAATTTAGGTAAAATTAGTAAGCATTTTGAACGAAGTACCTTTCCCATTGTGCTATATTCCTCCAAAAAGAATAAGTCCATGCCAATTTTGATTGTCGCTAGATTTTTGTATTATAGATGGCTTGTAACGTGCTTACATTATTTTTTGAAACACTTGATGCATCAAACATATATAACATATTAAATCAGAGGCTGTCAAAACGTTTACATCCGTTAAAATATTTTTTTTTATGATCGACATGATTTATTTATACTAAAGTGGTTATTAAACTGGTTACCTTGTTCGAATTCAGGAGAGTAGATTAGCTTGACTGGCTTGGCTGAATTGATGGAGTGAATAAGAGGAGAGCGTCTAAGATTGGTGTTGAGTAGAGAGCTGATGACTCCGAGCCGAGTCAGGCCCAGCCAAAGACAAACGTACTCCGCCCTGTTAGGCATCAGCAAGCACACCACGTCGCCTTTCTTCAGTTCTCTGCGAAACACTCGACTCACTTTGCGGCTGTACCTCTCCACCTGTCCAACCAAATCATGCTAACGCTACCTAGGGATTATGTAGTACCTTGTTTACAAGTATGCGGTGTAAACCCGCTAGAACCAAAGTGTTTATTACGACGTGCTGCATAGTACCTCAAAACATACTTTTTTTGGGATTGAGGGTTGCTGGAAAGTTACACGTCTGACGCTGATTCTTCAATGGAATATTGTGTTTCTTTAATGGTTCTAATTGGGAGTGCTAAATTTTTCCTAACTCAAGTATATTTAGAGTAGACAACTTTACCGAATACCTAATATCCTGTAATCACAGGATCGATAAGTTTATTATCTTCTCTGAGGGACGACGTGATTGGATTTTTTTACCTCACACGTAAAAAAGTTGATAACCAGAGTGATAATTGAGCCTGTATCCACCAGTCCAGAGTCGAGTATGCAAGCAACTAGGCTACCATGACCCCTGAACACACACTAAATAATAATATATCAAGAGACAGTCATTGATAAGAAAATTCGTTAGAGGACACACGTAGATAAGAGAATAAGGCAAGAGACGCTCAAAGATACACACCACAAGGAAGGGTATAATGTCCGTTACCTTTTGTGTAGTGGGGGGGTTCCAAACTCAAGACTTGAGAATCCTAAGTTTTCCAAGGTTTCCCTCGCTGCTCTGTAAGAACGGATACTTTCTCCCACAGCTTAATCAGCAACAAATGCTGGTTACGCATCATCAGTGAAAGGTACAACTTTTCAATCAATCATAAGAAAAACACTACTGAGCAGGGGCTTAATATGCCGTTATAAATAGATGTCATTTCAAATATCTAATCTGCCAACATATTGAATATGGTCTCTATTTATTGAAATGATTCAGAGAACTTATTGAAAGAAGTGTTAATCATTTTCTACTGCATTAGAGCGTTCTAGTACGTATGAAAGTGTCTTAACACGTTCTCATATCTAAGAACGTATATTAGGACATTATCTTATTCCTGAGGGTATCTTAACACATTCTTTGATTATGAGGGTGTCTTGACACTTTTTTTATAAGGGCGCTCTTTAACACATTTCTTATCAATTTGTGTATCTTGACATATACGCTTATCTAAGAGCGACTATTTGACACTTTGATTTATCCATGCGTTTTTTTCTGTTATATTTACTGATTTATATGAGTTTTTAACCCAATCTAGGATAAGCGAGCATGTCTAAATACTATATATTAATTTTATTTGCTCTGTTTAACACGTTTTCTGATAGATGAGTCTCTTGGCATATTCTGTAATCTATGTGCGTCCCCTGACACACTATTACCGTCTCCAGATACAGTCTGTTGTTCATGAATATCTCTTAACATATTTATTCGTTTAAGTGAGTCTCTTTTCATATTTTTTATCGATGGGCATCTTACAACACATTGTGTTATATTTTAAATATAATAAATATGTTATAACACATTTTCTTATTTCACTTGTCACAAATTTCCAGATCACCCACTATCCTAACAAGATCAATAGTCAGGTAGAGCATTGTTACATCTACCATTAGTCATGAATTAGTGTATAGGAATTTTCAAGACAACTGATACTCTAAGATAGGAACTTTATTAAAGACGATTGATAATGTATATATATATATATATATATAACAGATTCAATAATATATCGACCGTTTGATAGAATAGGTGTGTTATCTAATGTAAAATTCATTTTCTTAGTTTAAAAAAATTCTTACTTCTGCCTATGAAAAAGGTTTTAAAATAAAAACAAACGTCAGCAATGAGAGTTTGATTTTTGAACCTAGAAAATTTGACCGAATCCCGATTAGATAACACACCTATATATATATATATATATATATTGTTAAATAACGCCCCATATTTGGCTTGTATCTGCTTCTTACACGATTTCTCCAGTTTCTGGAATTCCTTCCTCGTCTCTTCATTAAAACTATAAAGTCTATCACCGATATTACTAGTCGACATGTTTCGAATGTACCACATTCATCATCAGGACAATAATGAAAGTAATAGTAGGAAAGCGTATAATCCATCTATATATATAACTAGCTTTCCTACTATTACTCTCATTATTGTCCTGATGATGAATGTGGTACATTCGAAACATGTCGACTAGTAATATCGGTGATAGACTTTATAGTTTTAATGAAGAAACGAGGAAGGAATTCCGGAAACTGGAGAAATTGTGTAAGAAGCAGATACAAGCCAAATATGGGGCGTTATTTAACAATATATGTTTAAATGAAGGACTGCTTCCAACTTTTACAAATATATATATATATAACTTTAAAATTCTGGAAAAACAACTGGACTGATCATTAAGGTTCGGCTTCTTTTCCTTTATACATAATGATTCAATTATATGCAGCCTCGTGTGGTTATTATCTCCATATAATACTTCAATGTTGTCTTCCAGCATTTTTATATTTATCCTGTTTTTATGTATGTTCATTGTGTGTTCTTTAGGTGCTCCGGCTGCGAGATATTAGAAGCCGAACCTTAATGATCAGTCCAGTTGTTTTTCGAGAATTTTAAAGTTACATTCGTGAAAAAAACATAAATATATATATATATACTGTATCAATCGTCTTTAATAAAGTTCCTATAACACTTTATACTTTATTATACTGGAATGACTTCTTACATTTTATAATTACTATTAATAAGTATAATTTGTGAAATATGTATTTAAATCAGATTAAATGTAGTATATTTACTGAATCCGTTTTACACATACTTCTATATACATCAGTTTTACTGAGATCATAAAACTTACATCTTTGAATGTCCAAATCTGTCCTTCAAAGTTAATACATGTCTTGTTAGGGTACCTTCTTGCAGTCTTTTCAAACTCTTTAAACAGATTGGTGTCAGTTTTGTGGTAATAAAGTGCTTGAATGATAATTTTCAATCTGCTCCATATGAATCTGTTAGAGATATAAAAAGGAATTACTTTGTGTATTGGAAACAAATTTAGTTAAAAGTATGTACTATTACATAAATATATGACATACATTTTGTTTCATTATTCTTATATAGAAGATATCAAGATTTCACTTATATTGTAGTATAATAATACTAATTATAAAATTAATACCCAATAAGATTTTAGAATTATTTTGTAAGTGATCATATTCTATAGAAGTGGATAACATTTTTACTGTGTTATGTATAAATTTATTAAATTTGAAAACATCATATTAATAATCTAATACAGGTAATATAGTGTGATAAAAAAAATTGTATTTGGAAATTTAGTAGAATTTATATTTTGGGATATCCTGAATTTAAATAGGGAAATCGTTCACTTACTAATTAAGAATTTTGGATAAATCATTCGAACTGTCTATGTATATCAACGTTCAAACCACATTAGAAAATGAGAAAAAATACTAGGATCTTTAAACCGTAACAAGCAGTCTTCATCAGAGTCAAATCCTAAATGATATGGTCTGTTATACATATACATATAAAACCTAACTGAAGGTTTTGACTCTGACGAAGGGCGTTTGTTACTGTTGAAAGATCTTAGTCTTCTTTTCCCCATTTCTTATTGTGGTTTGAACACTTGTCATATGTATCAACCTCTAGTTGCTCTATGAAAACAAATTTGAAAGGCCTCAGAGTATATTTCTGTTTTTTTTATTTTTCTATCAGAAAATCGGTCTTCAATAGAAAGAGATTTACAACAAACACTCCGTTTGGTAACCCTTGGTAACTTGCCTATGCGTCTCCGGAGTGTTTGGCAACCTCCTGTCTATGTGTTAGAATTTATTTTATGCTGTATATATATATATATATAGTTCAATATAGACAAAGAAACATAGAGAAATCAAAAGAACACACTTACAGTCTCTAATTTTCGGTTTGAACCGTCTTCAGGAGAGATAAGAGAGGGAAACCAAGCGCACTGGTTCAGAGACGGTTGGAGGGTCTCTGAACCAGTGTGCTTGGTTTCAGTTGGAGGGTTTCCAACCGTCTCTGAACCAGTGCGCTTAGTTTCCCTCTCTTATCTCTCCTGAAGACGGTTCAAACCAAAAATTAGAGACTGTAAGTGTGTTCTTTTGATTTCTCTATGTTTTTTTGTCTATATTTGTCCGTTTTGGATCGTATTTCCAACGAAAAAGTATATATATATATATATATTATATAAATGAAAAAAGACAACAAATAGAAGAAGCGAGAAAACTTACTGGGTCGATATTTCGAACTGAAGTTCGTCGTCAGGGAGAAGAAGGGAAGAAGAAGGGAAGAAGAAGGGAAGAGGAAGAGGCACGTGCGTCCACTCGCAACGACAGAGAACGACTCTGATATCTACTAAAGTGTTTCAAAAAATTGTCTCAATTTGAACAACTCATTTGAGAATTCCACCTTATATTCGTAAGACTGTCAGGAGACTAGAACAGCTTAGTTTGAAAGTCGTTAATACCGAAGCTGTGGTACATTTCAACAAAATATGCCTCCAAGAAGATTTGCTGCCAACCTATACTAATATATATATATATATATATATATATATATATACATTAATAAAATGAAACGATTGAATGAACTACACAAACTAGATTCACAGAAAGAACACAAAGAGACAAATCTCAAAACTCACTACTATTTTTTGACTAACTCGTCATCAGGTAGTGACATAAAGAAGTGAATCATTATATATATATAAAGATTTCACATAAACACGTGAAATAACATTCAATGATCAAACCACAATAAGAAATGGGAAAACAAGACTAAGATCTTTCAACCGGAACAAGCGGTCTTCGTCAGAGTCAAAAACCCAACTGAACACTAGATGCAGAAAACATCTGGTGAGGAGTTGAGAAGAGTGGGAGGGAAGAGTGGTATTTTAAAAGGGTGAAAGCACAGGAAAGGACTAATGTCCAGAAAGGGATGTTTGGGGAAACAAAGGAGTACAGTAAGAAAAAGTAAAAAACTATCCGCTAGCTGTCAACCCTCTTTGAAGAGGCTATTGCCCTCGTGACGAAAGTATCAAGTTTGAAGAGACCGTTACTAATGTTTATAATATTAGATCTATTAAATTTAATTAGAGACGATTCAATAATATTTCTTAACAACATTGATTTTTCATAGGTAATAAATTTAGCTCCTGTCCAATCAATATGATGATTTTCATTTTTTATATGCAAGAATAAGGCACTACTGTTTTCCTGTCTACTTACGTTATATTGGTGTTGTTTTACACGTGTTTTTAATGATTTACCAGTTTGACCAATATAAATTTTATGGCAATTTTTGCACGGAATTTTATAAATACCAGCGGACTCCAATTCGCTTGGAGAGTTTTTTATTAACATATTACCCACGTTATTGCGATTAGAAAACACTATATTAAAATCAAGTTGTTTGGCTAATCTTGGAAGGGGGTCCAATGATTCGTGGTATGGCAAAACTATAGAATTTGATAATAAAAGGGGCTCTTTTGAAGTATTAGAGAAAGTTTTTTTTAGCACCCTTCAAAGCTAAATCGATATAAGAAGAGGGGTATTTTAATGAAAGGGCAATTGACCTAATGTTATTAATCTCTTCATTAAGAAATTCTGGAGAGGAAACTCTTAAGGCTCTCAAAAACATATTTCTGAAAACATAAATTTTAACATTTTTTGGATGCGATGAATAAAAATGAACGTATGCAAGTACATTCGTAGGTTTTCTATATACACTAAAGCGTAACTCATTAGGTAACCTATGGATCAGGACATCTAAGAAGGGCAAATTACCACTTATTTCTTCTTCCATTGTGAATTTGATTGTCGGCACTAATGAATTCAATTTTGTTAGGAAATCAACTTTATTTAAAGAATTGGGACAAATGCAAAGAATATCGTCAACATATCTATACCATTTAACATTTTTGGGCAAAATTGAGCTTAACATTTTACTCTCAAAAAACTCCATATATAAATTACTTAGGAGGGGGGATAAACAGTTACCCATAGCAAGACCAAATTTTTGTATATAATAATTATTTTCAAATTGAAAATGACAATCTACCACACATAACTTAATTAACTCTATTGTAGTGGTAGATGGAAGGGGAAGGGAATAATTAATTAATTCCTCCTGGAGTAAGCTCAACAGATCAGTTACTGGTACATTCGTAAAAAGAGACTTCACATCGAAACTGATTAATCTATAATTTTTGTTCATGTTGACGCTTTTTAATTTTTTAATTAAATCTACATTGTTTTTTATATGGCTGCCTGAAATTTTTCCAATTAAGGGGCTTAAAATACTTACTAACCATTTGGACAAGCCATATGATGCCGAACCAACCGAACTCACAATTAAACGTATTGGGTAATTATCTTTATGTGTCTTGATCAACCCGTACATATATGGCAAATAAGGGGGCAAAGATATAAATTTATATCAAAATCCCCTTTCATCGCATATATATATATGAGAGTAAAAGCCACATGGAAAAATAAAAAACACAGAAAATATGCTCTAAGTCCATTTTTTGGTTTTGACTACTTTCAAAAGAACAAAATGAGTGAAACTAAATGCATGACGTATCGACGATATATAAATATATTAATTAATAATCTAATTTTTATAGGGCTTGCTAGTTTAGTTTGAAACTGGAAAACTAGGAGAGTCCTGATTTACCTTAGGAGTTTTCCGTTAGATTGTCGATCTATAATTCGACTGTATATAATAAATGCATATATATATATATATATATTATATATATAAATATATATAAATAAATAGGAAAATGTCTGATTTCAAAGATCCAACAGGACTTCATAAAACAAATGATTACCAAAATATGGAAAGAAACTAAACGTTACTACGATCGATATTTTGAAAAACAGTCCATCATCAGGAGAAGATCAGAAGAAAAGAAGAAAAACTCAGTGTTGAACTCAGTTTTGCATATCCATTCTAAATTAACATGTGATCTTGAGCTTCATGTACTCTTCTGATCTTACCTCTGATCAACTCTTGATTGAATTATTCATTATCTTGTGTTTTTTTCTATTAAGTGAAATTTTTAATTTATAAAGTAAATTATAAGGTATATTACAGTCATTTTTGTTGTTTGAGATATGCATATAAAAGAATACTGTAAATTTGGTTTCATCACAATATTCACCAGTCAGTGCATGACATTGTTTTAACCTGTTTAAATTATTGTTAACCCGATTATTATAATTGCGTAAATTAAGTAATTATAGTGATTAATAATTCAAATTATGTAATTATAATGTTTGAAGAAATAATTATAATTACAATAAGTATTTATTTTACTTCTGCGAGAAACTTACAGTACATACATTTACATTAAACATTAATTCTATACTTGGTTTGAAGTAATGTACCAGAATATTATTTAAAAAGTGCAATATGAAAAAAAATCTCATGATATAGTACAAGTAAACAATTCAGTAAAAACAAAGCAGTTCTTGAAAATTATAAAAGAGTGAAAAACATAATTGTTTGGGATACCAGAAACTTTTATAAAATTGCGATAAATATAAAAACTAGAGCTTAATTAATTAAAGTTTATGACATAATTGAACTTCTAGATTATTATAACAGAACAGAATTTAACTTTCTTTAAAGAAAATCTAATTTTTTACAGAGAAGAAAGTACTGCAATGTATTTCAAATCACTTTTTGAAAGTATGTTTTCTGTAAAGTGTGGGAGAGATACTTAAAAGTGGAAGTGATACCTGATGTTCTGGGGAAGTGTTTCGAGGAAAAGCCGTCCTTTAGCTAATTCATTACTGGGGATCAAATAAGAAGCAACACTGAACAAAGAGTTGAGGCAGAAGTGAATGATGGAGTCGGGGAACCGAAAACACTTCTCCACTTGCTGGGCCATGGCTGCCGACTAGGAGCTTCTCGCTCAGAGCCGCTGAACTTTAACCTAGAGTACTATCTGTGCCCTTATCTCTTATCTTCTGATAAACACCCTTTGACACATCTCTCCCTCTTGGTCTATTATTCAAAATGTCTTGCAAGTAAAATATTTTAAGGCAAAAAATATTGTTTCCATATCTTCTTGAGAACCACTAGTGTTATGGTGTGTACTCGTATCCTATTAAGGGCATGTTTTTTTCCTTAACCAGTCCTTTTAAAACTATAATATTTTTAAAAAAAAGATTTACTTTAAGGTTACTGTCTCTCAGAATTGCCCAATATTTCAATACTTTTGTATTTCAATTAAAATCCAACACTCTTTCTAGCATATTTACCAAAATTTCTGAGAAATTAAGGATTTGAGTAAATCAGTTAATATGAAAAAAATAGTACTTTATAAGAAACAGCAATGGCGTGGAGGGCTTATGAGTGACATGGGAGTGATTTTGGCATTATTTAGAAAGGTTGATTTAAGTTGTGAACAAAATAAGAGAGAAGATTAAAATTATGGCTTCCATAAATCAAGCATTTGAATCAGAAATGACTCATCTGATTATAAGGGCAAATATATATATTATATATATATATATAATATATATATATCTGTAAAAAAGTTCAGTTGGGTTTTTGACTCTGACGAAGACCGCTTGTTACGGTTGAAAGATCTTAGTCTTGTTTTCCCATTTCTTATTGTGGTTTGATCATTGATATATCTGTGTACTGTACACAAAGGAGATAAAAGAACAATTTTTGTGATATCTTTATTTACTTAGTTTATTTAGTTTGTGGAGTCATTTCGTTTGATTGCTTATCTGTAAACTGTAATATTTCACAAATTAATGTACTCGAAAATAGCTTTGCACCAATCGTTAATTTTTCTTTACTAAGTTTTCTTACTTTTAAGTATAGTTATCACGATGAAAATCAATTTTCAAATTTTGATGGATTTACATATTTTTATGGTTCTCTGATTTCATTTTTGATAATTTAAGGATGGATTCTGCATATGTTTAATACAATAATCTCCAACACACTTACAATTCATGTACTTCAAGCTAAATATAGCATAATATACACACATTTCATTTATCTTTGTCTGTTTACAATATGCAACTCATTAATGTAGTAAATTCATATTCAAGTTATCTTAAGCTGGGTTTTCATCAGTGGAAATATTGTTATTTTAACTTGTATTAGACCGTCAATAGTTGCATGACAATCAGTGGCCTAGACATCAGTGCACATTTTAATCAGGTATATGAACAAAAATCAGCCTTTTTATCGTAGATTTCAACAGCAAAAATTATCAGGTGATCCTCTTGAAGCCTACAGCTATATAAATCTAAAACATTGAAATCTCCATTATTAGGACGAGTAATAGTTTTCCAGTTATCAGCTGAAAAAATGTTCTGAATATAAAAGCTATTCTCTTATGGTCGCTTTTCTCCAAAACTCGCTCATTAGATAGTTCTCTGCAGTCAATTTGTTTGAATCGTCTTGCCGTATGTGACTCTGTTTTGTTTGTCTTCGAAATTTCGTAATAGTATTGTCCTTGGCATGAAACTTGCGCAGATGCTTTTTGTCTTAGTGTAACCCATCGCCCTCAGTAAATAATCCCACAGACCTTGGATTGTTTAGAATGCTTAAGATGGCGAGCAAATTTCGTCATTTGTATCAATGTGACCAACTGTCTCTTCTTTCAGTGATCTATTCATTATTTACTATTTTCTATGTAAGTTTTTTTTTCTAAGTTTATCCCCTTATATCTTTTTTCGTGGATGTATCATTTATCTTATTTTTCTGTTTTCAGCAAGAAAATTGGTTTGGCGAACAGCAAAAATGAAGAGGTAAGACAGTTTTCCTAATTTATAATATCTAGGATTTTAGACAAAATTTGCTTTTCCTACAAACGGACATTTTTACGTAAAAAAGTATTTCTTAAAAAAGTATTTTATTTACTGGGTTTAAAATGCAAAAAATCGGGAAAATTAATTACACAATAAATATAATAATTATCTCCCGACAAAAATATTGAATAATTAATGATATTCCCACGTTATATTAATTGATGCATGGATTTTAATGTAACTGCGGCATTTAATTCGATTCTCCAACATAGTTCTTAAATTATGGACATTCTGATTCAATGCCATGTGCTTTAACCTTTCTGTTCATACGATGAAATTGAATTATGACCGCTTATCATAATGTTCTGTTGATTGCCATAAATCAATCTTTTGTTTAGGTCATACTATTATTTCCTTTCCTGATTTTAATCTTTTCATTCCTGTTAACAGTTTCGTATAAGGATACTAAAAGAGCCTAAAAAGTGACTAAAGATAAGAAAATAAATTAAGGTGTTTGTGGTCGTTTTCATATTTTTTGATTAAATATGTTTCAAAATATTTGATTTAATTTTATAAACATATACAGTTGGAATTTATTTATAAAGTTCACAAAAAGAAGGTATAGACATTTTAAGGGCAAAATGAAAACAAATAATACAGTTTATGAATTAATAAATTCACTAGTGGCCTCCTGAATCTTAAAACAGCATTTTGAATTTTCTTTTGAAGGTTGATTGTCGAAATTGATGGATTTTACGGTAAAGAAAATAAATATGTCTAATGTTTTGAAATTTACATTCAACAAAGCAATAGATTGCCCTAAAATACCAACTTAGATATCAAACATTGTGTAATGACCATGATTAGTGCTTGAACCGTCATTATTGGTTGATAGATCTTAGTCAGAAGTATTGCAAAGGAGTCATAGTTTATAGACTAATCGTATGCGCTAAGGTGTTTTCAAGGGGGGGGGGGGGGGGAGGTAAACTACAGGAAATATAGAATAAAAACAAAAATAAATCTAATGTTTCGCCAGGAAATATAATTATATAATTTAGGATATTAATCCTTGAATCCTGATTTTTGTATTCTACTAGACAATAATCATAAAAGTTTACAGCGAGAGGTCAACTTATGTATTTACCATATTTATGAATTGATCTGTATAAGTTGTCAGTTATGACGGAAATCGCTATTCAGATATCAGTAAAGTAGTAAACTTTGTTTTTTCACATGTTATCTTGCAATTTGAGCCGATATATTTGATAAAAAATATTTCTTGCACACCAACAATAAAATATCAAAAACTTAATGAATACTTTATTGAATGAATTAATTAGTAATCAATAATAATTAAATTATTCATTTTAATGAATCTTTTATAATCGATTGTACATTTTTATTTTTCCCACCTGTAAGGATTTTTTTATAAAAATTATTCAATATACTGGGCCGTAGAAAAAATAAGATGAATACATTTAAATTAAATACAACTTATTGATGTCCCAAAAGTAAGCAGGTCGGGCAGGGATGCAAATCATACGGTCTTCTAAGCTAGCAAAAAAGAGTTGGTATGCCATTTATTTTAATACTTTTATCCATTTTGGATCATTTTCTGCTGGTTAAAAGTACGTATAGGACCAAACATGCACAAATAATTCAATAAAAGTAAAGATACACAGAAAGGAAATATGTAGTAAAACTCAAAACCACCATTATTTGGTTTCATCAGGAGGATAAATAGAATACCAAGCATACCTATAGAAATACGTTAGTTTCTCTCTTTTCTTTCTTCTGGTGGAGATTGAAGTTGAAGTTTTGAGACTCTAAGTCACTTTTAGAGCGAATATCTTTACTCATATTGAACTATATATATACCATGATAAACGAAAAATGGTCCGGCAGGACAGATAACATTTAAAATAAACAGTGACACATAGACTGAAACATAACAAAAGACTCACTTTTCAATATTTCGACTGTAATGGCGGTCGAAATATTGAAAAGTGAGTCTTTTGTTATGTTTCAGTCTATGTGTCACTGTTTATTTTAAGTGGTACATATATATATATAATGATCAAACCACAATAAAAAAATGGGAAAACAAGACTAAGATCTTTCAACCGTAACAAGCGGTCTTCGTCAGAGTCAAAAACCCAAACAGAGTCAAAACTTGTTACGGTTGAAAGATCTTAGTCTTGTTTTTCCATTTTCTTATTGTGGTTTGATCATTGATTGTTATTTCACGTGTTTATGTGAAATCTTTATATATATAAATGATCAAACCACGATATGAAAATGGGAAAACAAGAAAGACCTTAGTCTTGTTTTCCCATTTTCATATTGTGGTTTAATCATTGATTGTTATTTCACGGGTATATATGAACAATTTTTTTTATATATATAATAACTACATTTTACAGCAAACAGGTAAAATAAAAATCAACTTTCAAACCACAGTAACAAACTCAGAATTGTAACTAAAGATTTTTCAACTAAAGGAGCTGTTCTTCACCAATTGGAGTATGACTCTGAAGAATATCAGTTGTTTCATTTGAAAGATTTTAGTCCTATTTTTGAATTTGGAACTGTGGTTTAGATTTATTATGTTTGTATAGCAACGTAAATTATTCGAATCAATATTCTGAAGTATAGTTCGTTATCAGGAGAATACTAAGACAGAAAATGAAGTGGGAGAGATGGTTTCAAGCTGATGAAATAAATCAGCTGACTTTTGTCGGCTGACAAAATGCCAATTTTGGCATATCTTTCGTAGTGCTACGCTGATGAGGAGCTGCAACTAGAAATACTAATTACACTGGTTGTACATCTTAAGTTATTTTCTTGTGGTTAATAAATCCTCTTGTGGTTTCCTATTTTGAAAATTAAATAAATACGAAATGTAATAATACATTGTTATAAAAAAGGACTCTAAGTTATTTAAAATTACAATAAAATAAATAAAGGAATTAGTAACTCAAATTCAGTTTAACGAATCTTACTTCATGGGGATGTTCAATGATTTTATTGTTGCAAAGAATTTGTGGACCCAAGGAATTTGTTGAAAATACACTTGAGGACTTAACCATTACATATATGCAGTGCATTTGTTGGTAATCGATTTGACACTTTTTGCAAAGAAAATGATCTGCAGTTAGAGCAGGATTAGTTATTAATTTGCTAGTTCTCATCATTGAAAAATAAATTTTATTATTTCATCTGGATTGTTGTCTTTGATTACTAAGTTGTGTTTTCTTGCGATTCGTAGTATATTGCATTTGTTGTGTCGAAGAGAATAAATTATTGTCGGATTCTAATACGAAAAAACACTCAAATTGATTTTGTATAACAATTTATTAAATAATTAATTAATATTAACTATATATAATAAATTAGATGGTAACATTGCGTATATTCGATTAGTAAGGTCCACTTCCGCCATTGTTGTATCCTCCTGGTCCGCCACTGCTGTAACCTCCCTGTCCACCGCTGCTGTAACCTCCCTGTCCACCACTGCTGTAACCTCCCTGTCCACCACTGCTGTAACCTCCCTGTCCACCACTGCTGTAACCTCCTTGTCCACCACTGCTGTAACCACCGTTGCTGTAGCCTCCCTGTCCTCCATTACTGTAACCACCGTTGCTGTAACCTCCCTGTCCTCCATTTGCATAGCCACCGTCAGCTCCTCGCCCAGTATCTTCATAACTGATGGTTGGGTTATATCCAGCCTGGTCGGCAGTGTACTCAACTATTTGCTTCCTACCATCGGGAAGCAGAACGTAGTACTTTCCTCTAGCTTCATCTCCTTGTCTGCTTTCTTCGTGACCAAATTCAACGTTGTATTCAGGAGCATAGACGTCATAGGAAAATTCGTAGTTGGCAGGTTCCTGTAATTATAAACACATGATAATAAGTTTGAACTATTATGAGAACTAATCACTATAAATTTTATTACTCATATCAAATTGTAATAAACTATTTTTATTTGATATAATGCAAAAAGGCAGAATTTTCTTTTGAAAAAAAAAACAGTAATTTAAATTTTAGTTTATATAAAAACGATGGGCAATAACTAGGTGTATGCAAATAAAATTCCTGGTCTCAAAGTTTACCGCAATCATCTAAGAATTAGAAAAAAAAGAGATATTCTAATAATACAATATTTGGTTTACAACAGTTCAAGATAGAGTTTTCAGGGAGAAATATTTTCATAAAATTTAATGTATTTCTGTTCTAAAATTAACTAATTTTTGTGAACCAAAATTCTTCAAACATCCAAGTGTAATATCATTTTCGGTTCTTCTGAGATTATCTATGCTAGTTATTTAATTTGCATAATGTTACTTGTTTATTTTTTTAAGTCTATGTTTGGGTTGAAACTTACGGAATAGTCATTCATGTAACCGTTTTGACCACCAGCATATCCACCCTGAGAGTATCCATTTTGTCCACCGGAGTATCCATTCTGGCCACCAGAGTAACCGCCTTGCGAGTATCCGTTTTGTCCAGGAGCACCATATTGACTTGAGGGAGCAGAGTATGAAGAAGCTCCAGGAGCACCGTATTGAGATGAAGGAGCACCACCGGATCTGGATGAACCGGGAGCACCATAAAGAGCGGAAGGAGATCCTCCGTTTCTTGCTGAAGGGGCACCATACTGAGAAGAGGGTGAGCCATTTGATCTACGACCAGAAGCTGGGGCACCATATTGGGATGAAGGAGTTCCGTACTGTGAGGAAGGTGCACCTCCTCCTAGCCTTCCACCAGCACCAGGAGCACCATATTGAGAAGAGGGAGTTCCGATTCTACCACCAGCGCTAGGAGCACCATATTGAGAAGAAGGAGTTCCTCCTAGTCTACCACCAGCACCAGGAGCACCATACTGAGAAGAAGGAGTTCCTCCTATTCTTCCACCAGCACCAGGAACACCATACTGAGAAGAAGGAGTACCTCCTAGTCTTCCACCAGCACCAGGAGCACCATACTGGGAAGAAGGAGTTCCGATTCTACCACCAGCGCTTGGGGCACCGTATTGGGAAGAAGGAGTACCTGAAAACCTGCCACTAGCGGCTCCACCGGGTGCACCATACTGGGATGAAGGTGTCCTTGCGCCAGTCCTGGCAATATCTACGCCGGTAGGTGGGAGGTAGCTGTTGACGGGCGGTTCAGCCCTGCTCAACACGGCGCAACATACGACCAGCAGAAACTGAAAAACAACATACAAGTCTGAGAAGATGAGTTGTGATTGCAGACAACATCTCTTGGGAACTTCATGTTTTAGAACAATGGAATCTTCCGGGTATTAAAACAAGTTTCACATTCTGGAGAAATAAATCTATTTTACTCGATTTATTGGGATGTATGGGTTTTCAATTTAAAGTTGAAACTCAGAAACTCAACATAAATTAATAAATCGCATTTTTTATTGCATCTTATATAAAAAACATACGACTTTTATTTTTTAGTTTATCTATTTTCTTGTTAATTCTCTCAAATTATAGAAAAGTTATAAAGAAGGAGAATATCGTACGACTGCAAGTATAAATTTTAATAAAAAAAAATTAAAAAAAAAATGCTAAAAATAACGGGACAAAATAGTATAAAAAATATATTAAAATACTACTTTAAGTCCTCTATTTTTAAAGAACTGCTGTCACAACATAATACCATTAGTCCAAGGATCTCAAGTTAGCCTGTAAATGTTACGAGTTTAGTAGAATTTACATATCATAATTAAAAAATCATATTATTAGAGATAAAACAATATAATACAAAAATTTAGAGAATTGTAATTTTATAAATATGAATGTATAACTTTTTAAAAGGCAAAAAGAAATTAAAAAAAATAGAACTCTAGTTGTGATGAAGTTTTAAAAACTAGAAATAGAGGCAGAAATGGAGAAATATGGTTAAGTACATTTAAGAAGAAAGCGTGGTTTAAGCAACACATCTGCCAGCAGACTGGAGACTATCATCCAGATAGCACTCTCGATGGCATTGGTAACTCAGCGGGATGGTACAAATGAATTAGGCAGAAGTAGTTGAGACCGCCTGAATGGCTGGGAGAGCACGGACTTCATTGTTGAAGTATTATTATTACATAAACTTACTATTCAATATCAGAACAAAGTCGTATATAGCACTTCAGTGATTTATATGAAAAATAAGTTACTTACCCTATTATTGTCAAAAAAAAGGCAATAAAAAAATAAATTTACACACAAAAAATCCAAGAAATAACCAATAAATCAGATTAAAAACTTTAATATAAACAATTTTTGATACTTTGTTTTTATAAAAATTATATATATATATTGATTCAATCTCATTTAAAATTTTAAAATGTACATATTCTGATTATGTACATTTTAGTAAAAACCAAAAAACTGCTCTTTATTTAATGTATTAATGATTCGGGTCATCCATTAAATTGCATGAAAGAACTGTTCTCAAAAAACACAAATTTTATTATTTAATTTTAAAAAAATATTTTAGTGTTCAAATTTTAGAGAACAAAATTATTACTTTTGTTTTAAAGGATATATATATATATATATATATATATATATATATGACAATTGAAAAGTAACAAATTTTTGTGTAATCTATGAAAAAAAAATTTTAAAGACAGTTGTTAAGATATTAAAATATGTAAATAATTTTTAGTTTTATGTTGAAAATGTTAAATTATTTTTAGTAAAAACAAAAATTTGAAAAGTTGAAAATAATGAAATAAGTTGAGCAGTTTTTGAATAACAAAAGGAGAAGTTTTTGAAAAACAATAATTTGGATCGAAGTTTTGAATGTAAAAAAAATTGAATTTTGCTTTAAGTTAGCTGATGACGAAATTTAGTTTGATTTTATGAAATAAAAATTTGAAGGAATGAATGAAGTATTTTTGGTGTATCGTAGGAAAAACATTTTTTAAAAAAAATGGTTAATATCAAAGTTTTTGCAGCAAAATAGAAGTTAGTTCTTTTTTATCGGATCAGGTTAAAGCGAATGAATTGGACGCTGAATGAGCTTGAGAGGTAAGTGAGCTTAAAACTGCTGTACCTTGTTCATTGTTGGATGAGATCTTGAGACTGATAGCTGATAAGAGAAAGATGGTATATATAGTGGTCTGGAGGGTAGTGGGGAGGCTCTTACCCCTTCGCCATTCACATCCCCAAGCCCCCCTCTCGCACCACCCGGGACATCTGCCCTCTTACAAAAGTCCTCTATTGCGTCAGGTCTAAAACTGCACCGAATTTGATGCATACAAGCTAATTATGCAACTATAAGGAAGCCGCTTAATAGTTACTAGACAAAGACTGGAATCCAATCAAAACAGAAATATTTGACAATTCAGAAGATAAACTTAAGTGTTTGAGTAGTACCAGGGTAGTTCAAGAATACTACTTACCATTCTCTTTGAATGGATTCTTTTCCAATTGAAGCAGATATTTCAAAGTGATATAAAGAAATGGAAACACACTGTCAAAAGAACTTTGTTCTGATATATTCACATAAACACGTGAAATTAAAATCAGCGTCCAAACCACTGTAAAAGTGAAAAAAAAGAGATGATCGTTCTATGAAAATGACTGGTTTTTGTCAGAGATCAAATGAAACTTTGATGAGGATCAGTTATTTTACTCAAAGTATCTTAGTACCAGTTCTGAATTTCACTGAGGTTTAGACGTTGATCTTGATAGATTTTAAATGTATGATACTAAAGTAATATCGGGGCACTATCAGTTTTATACTTTCATATCAAACTCTTAAATACTAACATTTCAGTATTATTTAAAATCTTTTTACAGCAATAAGATAAACATAAATAAGAATATTTCGTGAAATACTTATTTTGAATGTGAAAAAGGTTATAAATAAGAAGAAAATGTCAAAATTTAAAAGTTCGATCAGCCGTTGAAAAGTGACTATTCACGCTATACTTTAGTATTCTTCAAATATTAGAATTATGAATATATATATATATATATATATATATATATATATATATATATACATATATATAATGTTGCACAAAAACAGACAACTCCTTTCAATATACGTTTACAACTGTAGTCCTTAGCAGAGAAGTGACTGACGAGTTGTCTAGGTTCAGAATCCTGGTGTTTAACTGTATAATTTAATGTAATATCCTAGTGGACCGTTCCATTTTGTCTATGTATATCTTGTTAAAAATATGACTCTATTTCCTGTTATGAATTAGTTACGACTACATTTCTGTTTTTAAATTTCAAAATAAATTTAATTTTTTTATAAATCACCTTCGTTATCTGCACAATATAGCACATTTGTTATTAGCGTCTGTAATGTATTACAGTGTTCAGATGAAATAACGTTAACATATAGACAATTTCAGAAAGTTATGAAAACTTACACACACACGGACACAGACACACTGAGTTGAGTTTTTGACTCTGACGAAGACCGCGTGTAACGGTTGAAAGATCTTAGTCTTGTTTTCCCATTTCATATTGTGGTGTAAAATCTGTTATATATATATATATATATATATATATATATATATATATATATATATATATAACACATAGGAAAGAACACAGAAATTTACAACAGAACTCACTTCGATATTTTGACATCCGTCGTCATCGGGAAGAAGTGCGAAGTACTCGCGTTGAGAAGCAAACTGCTACTCATATATATATAAAACTTTCCAGAACGATCGCTGACGATATTAACTAATATCTCAGAATATACATGCATAAAATATAAGAAGACCAATCACCTAATCATAGATAGAGTAATAAAAAGAAAACGGTATTAATGATTAATAAAATACCATAATAATATGCAGATAAACACTCATAAAACCATGCTTTAATATTGAGGCATTATGCCAGCAAAAGATATCAAAATATTAGTGGGAGTGTTTTTGGTTTCATTTATCTGCGTTTTGTTGTGTTTGATAAATATATCCTCGTTGTAAAATCATAAGATATACTCTTCATATTGAGTGTATCTCTTATTGTCTGAGTATATCTTAACATACCGTCTAATGGCATTGCTTTGAAGCTACCGCTATCCGCTTTCCCTATCCAATTTCGATAACAACTTACCTTTAAGGGTGTTCAATAATCTCTCTATCTCTCTCCAACTAACATTACACAATTATATTATAATAAGAAATTCTTACCTTTCTTAGTACTTTAGAAATTTCTCTAAAATTTATTAACAGATCTATATGAATACAGAATACAAGAGGGACGAACTGGTCACACCAAAAACAATCTACTTATGCATTTAACCTCGAATTACAAATGATTGCATAAATTTGGTAACGCCAGCACCATTACAGGAGTAGTCCCATTTGTTACTGTTAAAAAACAAGAAACTTACTTGATTTACCGGTAACAGTAACTTGATTGAAATTTGACTGTAACTATTACAGTTAATAGTTACCTAACTAGAGGATTCCATTCAATCCTGCCTGCTGCGAACATCAGGATGACAACGCAAGTATTAAGCCGATTAACCCTCCATTTGGAAAAAAAAAACAGACCAAAAAGACACACCCAAAAATTATGAGCTAAACAAGAGTATGCCTGTCTAGAGAAATACTTAATTACAATTACAGGGTACTATTACAATTCGCTAGCAAGATACATTGCATAGTAAATCATTCACACTATGCATAAATTACTATTACTGTTCATTACTAAAGATCAATATTGTAGTTTTTGTATTTAACTTCAATTTCATAAATTTTTCAACACTTTTTAATATATTTCTGCTGCCAGAGTATTGATTTCCAAAGTATAATTCGTGCATCGTTCGTTCTTCAATCATTTGGACGTTTTTTTGTTTTGTATTTTTAATACTTTTAAAAATACATAGCACTTTTTAAAAAGGATAGCTTTTTTTTTAAAAGGAAAATAATATAGATTTTAAAATAGCCATTTTGAATAAACGGTGTTCTTGTATTTTTGATTTTGACGTATACAATTTCCAAGTTGCACGTTATTTTATATGTCTTATATAGCAGAGTGAGAATTGTATAATATAGTATAATAGATTTTCCGCATACATTCAGTGTCTTATTGAACTATAATATTAAAAAGTTAGTATTAGCCCTCAGGCTGTATCTGTCTTAACGGAGAGATATGACGTGGGCCAAGTCCTATCCTGATAGAACTTTATCAGGATAAAGTTCCGATGAACGTGCGCTCATCGGAAATATTGTTTCAACTGAATTTCGTTATAAACTCAATTCCTCTTTGGACTTGTTGCATATCTTTACCATTAGTAAATACCACTCAAACCATCTTACGTAGAATTATTATATCGTTGAATACCCTGGACATTCTGTTACGGAAATAAAAGTAACTTATGCATAAAAGTTTCGGTTTATACATACTGAATACTGGTATTGACATCAGAAAATTGATTTTTGATTATTAACTGTTGCCAGATCTTGGAATTAGAACTCAGTTTTATTAATGCTCCTTAAAACTGAAATGATTTGTCAACACAAATGTTTTATTTGAAAATTAAAGAAAACATTTGTCAATCTTTTACTTCATTTTCTTAGACCTGAATGACTGATATCTTCAAGAGTGTTTCATTCTCGACATGATACATATCATATGTCACAAAAGTAAATCTAAGGAATGAATCAATGGTGATTCCATCTTTCTTAAAATACACAAATCCGTCTATATTAGTGGTCAGGTCCTCCATTTTACGGTCTTATATCAAGTTTTTTGAACGGTTATCTTTCAAACAATGGTGATGAAATGCTAAATAGAAATATTCATATGATTCAACGTTCAAAAAAGTCCTATTTTTTAAGGTTTAATTGTCTGTACAAGTAACTCATTTATTGTTTGAATCATACATTTTTCAAAGAAATATGGCAATGTACTCGTAATAATATTAAATTGTTTTATTAGCTAACTTTGTGAAGTAATTGGCCTGGGTCTCTTTCTTGCAACGATTTTAGTTACATAGAGTTAAGCCAGAATAAATTTCACTATTATAGTAATGCAGGTGCTTTCAAAAGAATCTTTTGCTAGCATTTAATTTTTTTATTTACCTGATTTTTCATTTGTTTTTGCTTTACGAGTATCTGGAATGTATACTTGACTCGGAGTATTCCTTATGCTTCCTGTTTCTATTCACATCTGTCCATAACAACAAGAAACTGGATTTATCTGCTTGACTTATAATGATTTCTTCATTGTCTCTGAACCCTTTTGAGTCTAAGTTCTATTGTCATTATAAAACTTATTGTAATTCTTTTGTTTCACCTATGTTGAGTTAATCTTACAGGGAGAGTTTGCTGAATGGTGTTTTCTTGCTCCTGGTTTAAAACTGAATCATATCATTGTATTTCTAGTTTCACTATTTTATTATAACATTAATTCAAGACATAAGGCAATTTATTCAAGGCTTCTTCGTAAATCGCTTAATGCCATTCTCTTCTCATAATATGGATATTTAGACTTCTTTCACTCTTTTTTTAGGTTTGTGTTCTAAACTACTTCCGGGACTCATTGGTTAATACTTCTTTATTAACTCCACAGTTATAAGTTCCAATATTTCAAAATTTCTTAAGAAATATTCTTGAATACACATATAATTCAAGATCCAACAGTACTCGACTGATTTTATTCTGAATTAGTTTTCCAATCGTTCTACTAAATAATGATCTCGTTATACCATCCACGTATTGATATATGGGATAATCAAAATCCCTCTACTTTACTTGTATGAAATGGAATTTATGTCAACATGGGATAACTGTTGAATGTTAAATCATATTTATTATTGAAAATAAGGTATATTTTGTAAATGGAATAACGAGATCATTATCCAAGAATGTATGACAAGATTTGACTAGAAAAAACCAAGAATATATTTGATGCATAATAATATATTTAACAATATATGTATATATAATATTATGTATTATATAATATATATTTAGTATCTATATAACATAAATATATACTAAATTCATAAAAATAACACACATAAAATAGATCACAAAAACTCACTACTCTATTTAGACTGTCTCGTCATCGGCGATGACGTTATGCGAAACGTTTTCCTCTATGAAGTCATCTGGAGTCTCAACATATTCAAAAATGTAGAAGTGTAAAATTGGTGACTGATATATGACGAGGTAATCAAAATATAGTAGTGAGTTTTTGTGATCCATTTTAATGTGTTATTTATGTGAATTTAGTTTATTTAGTTAATGATATCGTTTTAATTAATACCTTATGTACGTATAAATATTAGTTAGGATTCTTTAAAAATTATTACAAAATGAAAGTAAAATCCATTTACGAGGTTGAATCTGACTGTTTCTTGGTCCAATTTTTGAACTACCCACTGTTGTTATGTTACATTTTTCTAGTAAATTGTTGTTGTATGTATAATTAAAAGTTGTGTTTGTGAGTTCTCACTTTGTAGAGCTTGATAAGAATGTTTATCAATGATATTAGAATCTAACATTAAAGTTACATATATTTCAATTTTACTTAAGTTTGTTAGACAAACAGGACGTTGTCTTTTATCAATTAGCATCTTCTCTATGCTGCTAATAAACAAATTTATAGCTTATTTTCTTTAATATACTGGTATGCGTGTTTTACTAGTTTTGCATTGTATTCGCTAATGATTAGCGAAAATCCTGAATAAGCAATGTGAATAAGAATATATTATCATTAAAGTACCAAGCAAAGAATATATACTATAGAATATTTTGAGCAATTATTATTCATAAGGTGATTTACTCATAACTAATATGGGCATCAAATAACAAAAGAACCAAAATTTACTCCTCTGAAACAGCACTAAATGTGAAAGCGCAAAAGAAAAAGAAATTAAAAACAATTACTATCAATTTATTTGCAATTCTTAATTTTAATTTTACCAATGAAATAAAGTGCCCATTTGATGATAATTCATAAATTAAAGATATATATATATATATATATATATATATATATGTATATAAATGATCAAACCACAATAAGAAATGGGAAAACAAGACTAAGATCTTTCAACCGTAACAAGCGGTATTCGTCAGAGTCAAAAACCCAACTGATTCTGAAGTTGGGTTTTTGACCCTGACGAAGACCGCTTGTTACGGTTGAAAGATCTTAGTCTTGTTTTCCCATTTCTTATTGTTGTTTGATCATTGATTGTTATTTCACGTGTTTATGTGAAATCCATTTATATATATATATATATATATATATATATATATCATTGTCGGAAAGAACACATACAACATCATTTACAGGTGTTGACTAGATGACTTTACTGAGGAAAACGATTCGAATAAATGTTTAATGAATGCATTTTGTGTAGGCTAGGATCTTAGAGAACTTAAGGATCGATTGGCCTTCTTCACCATTCTCTATGGTGCCTGGTAATGGCTAATATTGTTTATAAGATTACTGAAAAACAAAATGTATTTCAGCAGTGGTAATACAAGTTAATAACATTTAGTACAAAGCTGTTAGTCGTATAAGGTCTGTTGGGATGCCAATAAACCTGGAAGTTCTTTTGCTTTAAAGTTGCCGGATTAGATCAGAGTCGATGACTTTTCGGGCTCTCTGTGATTTACAAAAGAATTGAGAACATAAATTTATTAGGAGAATATATGTATTAAAACCAATGACTATTATATAATGCTTTTGTTTACCCGTTTTTGTCTATTTAATCAAAATTATTCTATTCTGTATATGTATTTAGTAACATACTCAGACGGACTAAAAATTCATAAAATGCCTAATGCGTAATTAAACGATGCTGTAAAAGAATACGTAATTTTATTATTTAAATTAAGTTTCTCTTAACTCATTGTGATAGTTTTAGATTTATTTATATTTTACAGTTTCTCTATTTGCATCTAGCTATTATATTTAAACAACAATCAGTTACTAAACAGTAAAAAACACTTTATTTAGGCAAAATAAAACTTCTACGTCTGTTTACGTCTGCTTTCAGACGAAAAATGTATTGCATTTTTTTCAATAAATTTATTTCAATTGACCTTTTAATCAAAAACAATGCAAGGGTTAAGTTGTATTGCACCTTCAAAATCTAAATATGATCTATTTTTAAAGTACTCAACTTCTATTTTCTTTTGTTTAGTTAATTGCAATTTTTTTAATGATGATTAATGACTGTATAAAATAACTGTATTGATGATGCGAGAGTAGTATCAATAGTAGTGTACAATAATCATTTAAAAATGGATTTCTTAATTGTGAATCTGCACCCGTTCACTTTGAATGACGGTAACGTTACGTGATTAGAAATCAGTCGCTTGCCTTCTATATATAAGGCGAAAGGGAGCCTTACAGCTTAGTAACTCTCTTGCTTTGCTCAGTTACTAATGCCAGTTATTCTGCATTTGCTTTAAGTAAGAAATCAGCGAAATTATAAAAAAGTTGCAAAGGCTTACTCTAAATGAGGAGCCTATAAACGTTTTAACCCGTATACTCCTTTGTAGAATATTTACCATGTTTTATGACATCCAGATAAGTTAAATAAAGCTTTAATCCATTTTTATCATTTCTGATCTTGATCAATAAAGAAACTTGTATTCTTTGACGATAATAAACTTGTACATCTACCAAATGTGTAAATGAGGCGCGAGAAATAGACATTCTTGATCTGTCTAATATATATACCACTACACACATTAATTTTTCTTCGTTTTATATATATTATATGATATTATTTTGTACACAAATATCATATATATATATATATATATATATACAATTTTTTATCAGGACTCGGTCCATTCTTCAGGTTTAAATTAAACTCTCATTGCCAACGTTTCAGTTTTTATATAAAACCTTTTTCGTAAGCCTACAAAGAAAATATAAGAAATGATACATTTAATCAAAAATTTATTAAACATAAATAAATATATATATATATATATATACATAAAATAAATTCAAATACACATACATACACGCATATATATACATATATATAAATATATACAGGGTTACTTGCCGTTGCGTCTACAACTTTCTTGGTCTCCCTTTCTCTTTTCTCCTGAAGACGGATTACCCGAAAATTTGAGTCTGTAAGTGTGTTTCCTTACCCTGTGTGTTACTCTTCTTGAATTTTGAACTCCTATATATACATATATATATATATATATATATACACACAATTAAAAGAAACGGTCCAGCGGACTTTTTTAAAATAAAATAAATTCAAAACGAAGGAAACACACAGAAAGACACAGACATAACTCACATCGATATTTCGACCATCGTCGTCATCAGGAGGTGTGAAGAGCGAAGAGCGAAGAGTCCCGCAGGAAGACTGAGTACCGCCCTGTCTTCCTGTGGGACTCTTCGCTCTTCGCTCTTCACACCTCCTGATGACGACGATGGTCGAAATATCGATGTGAGTTATGTCTGTGTCTTTCTGTGTGTTTCCTTTGTTTTGAATTCATATATATATATACTTTCTCTTCTTCTTGGAATTTGGTCACGGTTAAAATATGGAATCACCTTTTCGCCAATGTTTCGTCTTTATTTTAAGACATCCTGAGAGCTATAAACTAACAAAAACAATGGAAATTTGCCATATCTGCTTTACATTCATCATATAAAATTCAAAAAACTTACTTACTGAAGTAAATTCAGCTTTTTGAATTTTTTGAAATTTTTTTAGATATGACGAATGTCCATTGTTTTTTGTTAGTTTATAGCCCTAAGGATGTCTTAAAATAATGACGAAACGCTGGCGAAAATGTGATTTTATATATTAACCCTGCCAAATTCCAAGAAGAAGAAAAAGTGTTTATTAGTAATTGTGGTCAAGTAAATAATACCTTATATATATATATATATATATTATTTTCGTTAAATATCTCTCAGATTCTTCTTGATTGCTTTAAATTTACCCTACTTCTATTACTTATCTGAATTCCCTGTTTATATCTTATTTTAACTTTTTTACTTTAAGACCGGGTGCGAGGGGCAGCGATGGCGACTACCGGTCGGTTACTCTCGGTTTCGCCTACAGCATGATTGGTCTCCCTCTTTTCTTCTGAAGACAAATTACCCAAAAATTTGAGTTTGTAAGTGTGTTTCCCTACACTGTGTGTTACTTTTCTTTAATTTTGAAATCGTATATATGTAAAAAATTAGATAGAATGGTACTAGCATAAAATGATAACTCAGCTAGTTTCAGGGTTTTATTAAACTCTCAAATGTCGACAATTTACATTGATATGTGCATCAATCGTCTTACAAAATATTGCTAAAATAAATCGAAACTGGATAAACTTTTCTAGTGGAATCAAACTCTCAAACTCTGGTGTTTCAATTTTTATTTTAAAAACGTTTTTCATACACAAAGGAAATACTTATTTATAAAATATCAACAATTCACACATCAAAAATAAATGTTTGGAGTGATATAAATAAAAGAATGACTCAGTGACACTTTATACAATAACGGAAGTAAAAAATTATGGAAACAGAAAAACTATGATATTTTTATACTGTAGAACTAACGATGCTCCCAGTTCTAAACCTTCCATTAAACTGGAGTTAATATATCCTTAAATATAGTTTAAAACATCAATAAGATCTTGAAAAAATAATAGGTAAACATAGAAACAACTTTTTTTTAAAAAGAAACCTCTTGTATATTTGTTAAATATATATTGTTGGAAGTTAGATTTAATAAAATCTTTTGCAAATTTAACTGAATGCATCTGAATATATATTATTCAAATTTGATATGTGACTTCTATTATTAATGGCCATCTGATATTTTTTTAATATACAGCGATTCTAATCTTACATGTAAATATATAACATGATTTCAAAGTAAAGTCGATATATAAAAAATCAATGACTAAACCTCAGTAAAAAATTCGAAATGTGCCTAAGCTGTTTGAACTAAAACAACTGGTCTTCGTTAGAGTCATCGTCGATTAGTTTGATAATGACTCTGACGAATTCTAGTTGTTTTGGTTGAAAAGTCTTAGTCACATTTCTGAATTTCATGTTCTGGTTTAGATGTTGATATATATAGTTCAAAATTAGTAAAGTAGCACAAGTAAAAAGGAAAACGTATACTTGTTGTCTCTATTTTTCAGTTTTTTTACAGACATTTTGTGGAGTACTTTTCAAATTTTGGTGTTCTCAACATTACGAGAATCCTCATGTTTTGAACAAAATTGAAAGGAAAAGGTTTGCAGACTGGAGAACACACTAGAAACTAATCTCAACTAAACTTGGGATATTTATAAATGTATATATATATATATATATATATATATATATATATATATATATATATATATTATACTTGCCGTTGCGTCTACAACGTGCTTGGTCTCCCATTCTCTTTTCTCTTGATGACACTTGAGTTTTACCCAAAAATTTGAGTCTGTAAGTGTGTTTCCCTACTTTGTGTGTTGCTCTTTGTTAATCTCGAACTCGTGTATATATATATATATATGATCAAACGACAATATGAAATGGAAAAACAAGACTAAGATCTTTCAACCGTAAAAGCAGCCTTCGTCAGAGTCAAAAACCCAACTGTTGGGTTCCAGTTGGGGTTTTGACTCTAACGAAGATTGCTTGTTACGGTTGAAAGATCTTAGTCTTATTTTCCCATTTCATATTGTGTTTTGATCATTGATTGTTATTTCACATGTTTATGTTTATGTGAAATCTTTATATATATATCAAACGATTATAAGATAAAAACACGGAGAAACAACAACAAAACTCATTTCAGTATTTCAACCTTGTCTTCGTCAGGAGCAAAAAGAAGAAGTACTCTGTTCTGCTGTTTGCTAGCGTAGCCGAGCTGATGTTCTTCTTCAACTCTTGATGACGGCAAGGCTGAAATGTTTGTTTTTGCTTTCCATGTTCTTTTCTATCAACTTTTTTTATAAATTGTCCTAACTGATTGTTTCATATTTTGAATTTATATTTAAGCTACAATAAGAGTTTAGATAAATAACTAAGATCTTTCAATTAAAACTTAACTTAACTTTGAAGCTATTTTGAAAATGTAATCAAGTTCTTCTTGAAGGAATTGTTTGCTATGTATTTTATATGCTCTTGGTAACCTGTTTCTGAGAATATCTTTCTCTAAATTAGTAGGATGATGGAAATAGAATGTCCGTAGAAGAAAACATGTGTCGGCTTTCTGTATATGTTATACTGTATTTTAGTTCTGAACCATTCCGATACATACATATTCGTAAATCCAAAAAAGAAACTTGAATCTTTATTGATAACATTTAGAGTAGATGCTAAGGAACTGATTTTTATACTTCGGATGATGACAAGAATATATTGGAAGTAGTTTCAAGAATAATTTTGAAACCCTCATGAACAGCAGCCTGGACCCCTTTAACTTAGACACATTTTTAATTGAGGTAATTGTAAAGTAAATTGGATCTCTTAGCAATGTGCAATTGAATAATATGAACTTTTATATCACTGGTAATGTCAGTATTTCCATAAGTTTTTTTTATTTTGTGTTTGTGTATTTGTTTTTTTTTCTTGATTGGATTTTCCTCAAATTTGTACTTTTTACTTTACTATAAGTAAAGTATAGTGATCGTGAAAAAATTCGATCTCGAGATTTTGACGGAATTACATGTTTTGAGGTCCCAGAAGTCGTTTTATGACGTTTTTACGATGATGTCTGTGTGTGTGTGGGTGGGTGGGTGGGTGGGTGGATGCGTGTGTTAGCATTGCTTGTTACCACGCTACGGTCCAGAATCTTTGATGGAACAAGTTGATATTTTACACAAAAATGGGCCTCATAAAGACGAAGATCCCTATTGTTTGGGAAGAATTATGCATGATGGGAAAGTCACTTTTTTTGCCAAAAACCGTTTTTTTTAAAACATTTATTTCTCTTAAACTGATAACCCTAGAGTTTTGAAATTTTGACACTATCTTTAAGGTTTCGAATGGAACAAACGAAAAATATATTCAGAATTTTAAAACAACAGGAACTTATTTTTTTTGAATAAAATGTAAAAATTTTGACTTATAATTCAATCTCAAACCTTGTGAGAGCGATACAAGCCATACTGTTTGACGGACAAGAATGAAACTTTGCCTATAAATAGAACATTATATGGAGAATGAGTTGAGATATTTTTTTCTAAAATTACATTCGCTTAAGGGGCTTTACAGTACGATTTGTGTTTTCAGTAATGTATTTTTGACGTGAAACGGCTCATTAAAAAATAATGAAAATTTGACCAAAAATGGAACAAAAAATTAGCAATTCATAAAAAAAAAATCATGATGTTTCAATTACGGGAAAGAGCAATAACGATATAAAAACTCTTTGTTTATCCTAGACTAAGAGATCACCTGCTATACTTGTCGAATTTTTTATATTTTTTTACATTGTTTACATTGACTTAGAAATTTTTTGAGCGAATCCACTGAGATAAAATTGATGTTTTTAATGGAAAAATGAATTTTATTATTGACTTATAAGAGATGTTAGAGGAATAATATTGTGCAGGAAAATTATAACACTCATTCAGAAAAAATTCGTATATATGTTATTTGACAAAGGGGAAGGAAAATGATCTTATTCTAAGAAGCCATAAAATTCCCAGTATAATAATTCTGTTAAAAACCGAAAATGTAAAAGTTAATTCAAAATTGAAATCTTTCGTTTAGAGATTAATAAATGTAATTATCCTACATCTTTAATTAACAAATCACCTTAAAACAACATTTTCTTCGCTGTTTAAGATGTTTTTAGAGAAAAAAAGGGTATTTTACTGTTTTAAATTCGGAAATTTTACTTTAATATTCAATGTAGAATGATGTCAAGTAAACGATGTAAGAAATCTACTGGCTGTTTGAACAATAGCCATGTTCTCTTGTAGGAGAATATTTCGTTTCAAGAAATGTTCACTTTGGTTTTTCAAAAATATTATTACTGCTGTAGTTATACTAATGAAATTATTTGTGATGTACAAAAATGAGCTTATAAATTGATATGTCCTTCAATCACTATCTGTACTACCTCAGGAATGAAAGGCTAATAATTATATCTCATTTAGATGTTTACGTTATGCTTAAATGAGACGTTATGGTTTATATACTCAAGAAATTTGAAATTAAATTACTTATAGTAAAGTAGAGTGTAGGCCACTCCAGATTTTTTTTCATTGTTTACATTGACTTTTTGAGCCATTCCACTGAGATAAAATTGATATTTATAAAGGAACAATTTAAATTGTTTATTGACTTATATGAGATGTAAGAGGAATAATATTGTGCAGGAAAATAATAACACTCACTCAAAAAAAATTCATATATATGTTATTTGACAAAGGGGAAGGAAAATGATCTTATTAAATAGTAAGAAGCTTATTATTATTATTATTTTAAAAATTAAAATTCCCAGTATAATAATTCTATAAAAGACCAAAAATGTAAATGATAATTCATAATTGGAATCTTTCGTTTAGAGATTAATAAATGTAATTATCGTACATTTTTAATTAACAAAGCACCTTAAAATAACATTTTCTTCGCTGTTCAAGATGTTTTTCAGAGGAAAAAAGGGTATTTTCCTGTTTTAAATTTTAAAATTTTACTTTAAAATTCAATGTAGAAGGATGTCAAGTAAACGATGTAAGAAATCCACTGGCTGTTTGAACGAAAGCCATTCTCTTGTAGGAGAATAAATCGTTTCAAGAAATGTTCACTTTGGTTTTTCAAAAATGTTATTACTGCTGTAGTTATACTAATGAAATTATTTGCAAATAATAAATCATTTGTGATGTACAAAAATAAGCTTTTAAATTGATATGTCCTTCAATCACTATCTGTACTACCTCAGGAATGAAAGGCTAATAATTATATCCCATTTAGATGTTTACGTTATGCTTAAATGGGACGTTATGTTTTATATACTCAAGAAATTTGACATTAAGTTACTTATAGTAAAGTAGAGTGTAGGCCACTCCAGATTTTTTTTATTGTTCTTCTGAAACTTTGTATCATTAACTAAAGCAAGTGAAGTTAAACTGCTACAGAAAGTGTTGATTGCGCAAAATTTTGCACATTGAATTTTGTATACTTACACGTATATATACATATCTTTTGTATGTTTATTATATACAACATAATATATATAAAATGTCTGTTATATACAAATCTGCAGTAGGTTTATTTCGCTACGATGGTGGTAAAACCCACTTCAATATGCCCTCTCTAATCTTATAGTTCTGTCTTTAATTAATTAATCTAGAATAATGAATTGATTAAAACAAATAATCTTGAGTTGAACTATTGTTCTCAGAAACAATGATTCCAGGTACATAGGGAGAAGCCAAAAACCGAATCGTAGCACTTTCCAAAAGGTTTGCCCTTGCATATTTGAATAGCTATTGTGATATTCACTTCACAGTTTGTTCAGCCCTTCCTTAGATCATTTTTTTTTTGTCTTTACCACTCTCATGGTTCGCTTGAGCCAAAAAGCTTTAGCACAAATGTCACACCGTCTATTAGGTATATAGAAGACCTACTAACTTTTTATATAAGGTAAAGAGACATATTATAACATAAGGACTGCAGATCCCGCCTCCTTTGTTAGGTTATAACACAACTTACGTTATTAAATGACAACACTCTTAGGTGACAGCCGATGTTCTATGATCACCATATTCAAAACAAACTGTACCTAGAATATAGATTTCTACATCTCTTGGACGTACATATGTGACTAGAAAACTGTCGATTGCTAAATTCTGTAGTTTGATAGTTAACTTCCTAGGTACTTGATTAGCCTGTATTTTGCACACTTTTGAACGAGACGATATGCCGAACGAGACACATATGTTCTGCCGTTAGATAAGGTAGTTTGTATCGTACATTGTAAAATAGGCGCAATATAGTTAGTTCTTTCCACTATTTACAAACTGAGGTCTATTGCTTCACTGAAACTTGAAGAGATGTAAGGAATAAAAACCTAGGGTTGGGACCACAATCGAATTCCCTATTTTCACTGCTGAAGGCAAACATCCTACCTTTGGACCAATCCTGACTCTAATAAACATACGTGTACGTGGCTGTAATTTGCTAGTAAAGCGTTAAATATTATACATTTTAAATTGACAAGGTTAACCTCTGTTAATGTAGTCTGAAGTAAACATAGCAAAGTCATTAAGATGAAAACATTATGCGTCTCGTTGATAGACTTGACTGTTCAAGCATAGGCTCTGAGGTGTCATCCTCTATTGAAGTTATGATCAATATCTTGCACATTTACTACAAAAGTCTCTCAAGAACTTAAACTCCTTGACCTAGTTCAGTTTATTTTATATATTCCAACATCTTTTCTTCTCTATTTTATAGTTTAAAATTTTAAGCTCGCCCATCATTCCTTTACTATAACTTAAGTGTAGCCTCCCAGTTCATAATGTTGAACAATGTATTTTTTTAATAATTATATTTATCTGTTAAGTGTATATATGGTTATTAGTTTTTTTAAGACACTGTTACAATTGTTTTGGCTAGGATTACTATGAATATAGTCTATTGAGACTGAAACAACATGAGTTACTTCATGTTGTCCTCAAAAAGTGGAAAGCTCATGAAAGAGCTTTAAAAGATATCAAGAAAACAGATAAAAACAGTAGGCAGATATTATAAACATATATATGTAAAATTTGAGTCTGTAGTGTGTTTTCTTACTCTGTGTGTTACTCTTCTTGAATTTTAAACTCTTATATAATATATATATATATATATATATTATATATATATATATATATATATATATATATATATTATATAAGAGTTCAAAATTCAGGCAGATATTATAAGCATATATATATATATATATATAAAATTTGAGTCTGTAAGTGTATTCTCTTACCCTGTGTATTACTCTTCTTGAATTGATATATATATAAAGATTTCAGATAAACACATCAAATCAATCAATGATCAAACCACAATAAGAAAATGGGAAAACAAGACTAAGATCTTTCAACCGCAAAAAGCGGTCTTCGTGAGAGTCAAAAACCGGGCTTTTTTTCAATCCATTCACTCCATCTAGAGTTGCATGTTGATACACATTTACAGGAATAATGCTAAAGTAAAATGATATATTTCTCAAATTTGTATAGCGTTTTCAACAGTAATAATGAATATGATATAAGTATTTCTTTTCCTCCTGATTTCCTCTTAAATCAATTGAACCATTATGTTTTTAATGTCTTCTTCAATAATATTGATAATGAGTGGCATTGACCTCTAATGTTATCACCAGCTTCCTAGAGTCATACAATCAATCAACTGCCATAGTATTGTATCTTCAAATAGAGGTTTTGATAAATCAAGAAGTAGAAAGAAAAGGGTGGAATGAAATACCTTTAAAAAACATCTATCATACTGACATCTTGCACACTATATTGATATCAATAAACATTTAGGATACTGTAAATCACTCTAGATGTATTGTAAAACTCAATAAACATTATAAGTTTTTAGAACTACTTTTACCAATAAATTGGTTCCTTCATCTAATTTTTTCGCAACAACAAACACAGAAAATTATATTTTCTTTCGAAAAAAACGTAATAATTAATTGATGCATCAATAAGTTATCAATATAAATTGATTTATACAGTTTCATTAGTAAATGACAACGATTTAATTTTTCACAACCAACTATTTAAAAATACCATAGGCTCTTTTGCTTATTAATTGAAGAGAATACTTGATCACAGAGCAACCTATAGCTTATTTTTTGCATTTCTGCATTCATATAAATTTCAGAAATTCATCCTTTCTAATCAAATATTGAATTAATAAATAGTTTTCTTTTTTTGAAGATTACTTCTTGTGATTGATTCTTACAAAACAATACATTAAAGCTTAAAATTTTTTTGATGCTCAGGAAAAATAGAGAGTACTTGACATTCATAGAGAGACATATACTTATAAATATTCAGTATAATTGATATATTACGAGTTTTGTTAGTCTATTCAATTCAATCATTTTGAAAGTTTATTTCTTTCATAAAGTAAAAACATAGATCATTCATACTTTATAAGTAAATTATAAGTAAGATGAAAAAAAACAGATAGTTTCCCCGGTGAGATAGTTTGAGTGGACACTCCGGACACGTTATTATACAAATAACTAAATCTTGAGGGTGGAGAAAAAATAGTTTTTCCTTTTCATTGATGAGAACTTATATATATTGAGTATGATGATTTTTTTGAAATGAAATAATTACTATGATTATCAAAAGAGTATAAATAACAACAACATAACATTGTCCTTATCATTATCATAGACATGTGTGTTATATACTCGTATCATTGTCATTATCAAGTCCCTTTTCAAAATATATTATTTCATTTATATAATATTTGTTTAATATGGCTCACCTATTACGAATATGGATGGAAAATATCATGTGAGCTGAACTTTTCACTCCATAGACACTGATTAAAAAGTGAAAGCCTGTAGGTGTTTGTTGGAAACAACAATCATTTATTAGTATATACATGCTTGGTAAATAAAATATTTAATTCAGTTAGCCATTAAAAGACTGGTTTAAAAATTAATTTTAATTTATTAAAAACTTAAGCGCTACAAATATTTTAAAAATTAATATTAAAACATAAATAATAAAAAATATATACTACTAGTATAATAAATAATTTATTTGTTTATAAATCATAAAGCTCATGTATAATGGTTATTTTTATTGATTAATTAATTGGTCGTATGTGACCATGATAATTCAGAAGTATTGCGGGTAAGAGAAAAAGTTGGCGTAATCCATACTCCCTGTTGCCTCATGCTATATCATAGCATCATAGTCATCATGCTATATCATAGCATCATAGTCATCATGCTATATCATAGCATCATAGTCATCATGCTATATCATAGCATCATAGTCATCATGCTATATCATTAAATTCATTAGCTATATCATGGTATATTCCTATTGCAAAAAAAAGTTTAAACGAGAGGTTTACGTTTTGCCTCACAGTTAATTTTCATTGCCAAACAAATTTCTTGTTTTAGTTTACTATACGCGATCATGCAAGTAGTCAATTTCATATTTTGATTACTTTACACTTGGGATCTATTTTTGATATTTTATTTACTTTATCTGTCTTTCAATATTTTTTTGAACTTACTGCAGATTGCACTGTTGACAGATCTTTATGCATTTTAGTGTTTATGTAGATATGGTAGTTAAATAAACTCTGTTGTTTCTGGAAAATAGTAAACATGAGAATGTGGTATATGATAACACACTATACAAGAACTCCTTAGGAAAGAAGATAGGGAAAACAGGAATCAATACTGGGATCCCCTTCAAGAATCCAGACAATCAAAGATACTTCTTAATAAGTTTGAGAATAGGCACATCTTTTATGGAAAGGAGCAGGAATAATCTAAAGGTTTTAACCGGATTTCTAACGGGTCACTGTAAACTTAATGACCATCTGCAAAGAATGGGCATTATCAATTATAATTTGTGCAGTCTCTGCAAGTAGGAGGAAGGAACACTGTTGAACCTTTCTGGCTGTCTGTCAAGCCACTTTGCTACAGAGAGTCAGGTGTTTCGGAACACTCAACAAGACAGAGTGCTTTAATCATTCTAAATGAAAAATAAAATAAAAAAAAACATGAGGAAGTTACTTGCCCCGCCCTTTATCATTCTATAAATCAGTTTTAGATAATTATTATTGTTAATAAACCTTAGGAGGAAAAACTATTCAGTTCAACCTGTAGTTCTAAAGAATTTTTCTTCATTTTTTTAAAATCTCTGAAGCCAACATTACTAATTCTAATATTAATTCAATGTTCATAAAAATTACTATTTCAAGCAATAACCAATTGAAACAATTCATACTTGAAAAACTTGACGTCAAAATATTTATAATTATTGTGAACTCATTAACTATAAGATAGGTAAATAACTAATTACATTATTTAGCATAAAATATACTGAAAACAATATGCAATCGAACTCAATAATTATTGAAATATTTGCCGTTCCATAAAATGATTTGATGCATAATTCTTTGAACTGAATTTATAATTTCCTTGTTTATTACTTTTGGCTTGTCACTCTCTTAATAGCACCAATATAATAATTTTGTTTCAATGATTTTGATTGAATGATTCATTTTGAGAAATTCAAAAGCCATATTTTTCCTTCGATGTTTCTGGCTATCGGCTGAATATTATGTAGTAGGTAGGAGAGTGATGCGAGCAGACAAGAGCCGACTCACGTAATATGAAAGGCACGACTTGGCGTGCTTCACATTCCCTAGTACGGTCAATAGTACTTAAATCGTATTTAACAAAATAATTCAACAACAAATCAAAACCAATATGAGTGTCCAGTAGATATGAAAGTACATTCAGTTAATAGACATACTTTAAAGAGTTTTATTAAAAAAAACACTGATATATACGTTTTTCAATTTTTTTGCTATCAATTATATGTGATAAATTTCTAAAGATTGTTAATCTATCAATTCACACCAGAGTGAGAGTTGCACGTAGTATTAGTACTGTCAATATAAATAAAGCTGATCATAACTCAGTCAAAAAATACATAAAATTATTCTATTCTTCACCAAAAGAAATAGAAAGGGCGAATTTAAAATATTCAATTTTAGCAATTTTATTCATTAACTGACAGCTTTTCATTTCAACAATGGCACGAATTAAAAACAAATAAGACAATATAAAATCTTGAAAGGAACAAAAGTTAAAATTTAACGGTTCGGTTAGAAGGCATGCTCCAATTTAAATCATTGAACACTTTTTTCCCTTAATTACCACCATCTTAAATTATACTATATATGTTTTTAATCATCTGATTTAATATATATTGCTCCAGATTTTTTTTTATATTGAAACATTATATTGAAACCAGTTATGTTTTTTTTTTAAATTTTGTGAGATTAGTTGACGTCAATGTGAAAATTCGTTGTGCTATTATGTAAAAACAAAATGGTTGTGTTATCATGTTTTATCTTAAGTAGTCTGTTTTTAATATAATCTTATTGGAATATTCTGTTATTAATTTTTCAGACTTAAGAGGTTTTCGCAAATTTTATGTTAGTTTGACTGTATGACTGAAGGTGGCAAAGGTCATATAGGCCTTATAGCTTGCCTGGTCATAATAGAAATCTCATGTAAAAATGTATTATTTTTACAATATAATAATACAATTTTTTTATAGAATAAACATTTTTGTCGTGTTCAGTCAATTTTATAAAATAATAATGTAAAGTTGGTTCACAAAATTTATACATGAATGTCTTGCGATTAAAATATCATTGAGGTTCAAAAAAAAAAATTACAAAAATTTTACATATTCTTTATAATATTTTTTTGTGATTAATAAGGAAGGCTTGATAGGCCACTCCTCTCCATGAAGTAAAACTTTCCGAATAGAGCCAGTCTTTGTGGATTTCTCAGATAACACTTACACACCAAGTGTCTAGGAGATAGAGGTGTCTCCGCACACTTGTACATGATTGTCTAGGAAGTTATTACTTTTTTTCATTTATAATTGAAATTAATATATACCAGATAAAGCGCTTACTGTTTTCACTCCACTTAATAATTTAAATACTTATATTTTTTATGACCAACACTAACTTCATCCGTTTCAAATGTTATAATTATAACGTTTTCTTTGTTATTATTAGCAACAAAAAATTTATTAAATTAAATGTGAATTAGTTTGATATTACGTTTACTTATAAAAAAGTTATGTGTAAACCACTCCAAATTTTGATTTATTAAATTAAATACTTAATTAATTAATGAAAAATAATTACATATTTTTATTATTATAATTGTAATAATAATTATATGTAAATGTTAGATTTTTTTAATTAAGTACATTACTTTGAATTATGAACTTAATGAATTAAGTATAAATTAAATAATTTATTTTTTGTACATTTCTAAATTAATATTTATTTTGTTGTGATATGTGATATGACATTTAAATCTTTGCGTTCTTTTTCGAGAGAAATATATATACATGATTTTTAGACGTTAGACAGACACACTTTGAATTTATTCAAATGACGGAACTTATCAGGTGTTTTCATCAGCCATCACTGATAACATGCATGAGCAGATCGTGACCTAGAGGTCACCTGACACACAACCATAAGTAATTGAAGAGCGGTGCATACATTGTATTCATGTGTTAACTCATTCACTGTCCTACTAGCTCATACAGTTTGTTTGTACAAACCTATCGTAATTATAATTGTAACCAGTTCCTCGGTTGTTACTCGGTGAAGTGACATGTGCATCGGACAACCAACATGGGTTCCGTTTCCTCAATCATGGTTGTTTTAAACCGCTAATATTTTTGATTACTGACATGGTATCATGTTAACACGGAAAAAAATTATAGATATCAATATTATTATTATTATTGCTCAATAAAAGTCGTGTTCCAAGTTTAAAATAATTATAATAATGGATGTTTTTGTTTTAATATCTCTATTAAAACAAAATATTTCGTGAAAAAAATTTAATTAATAATCTGAAGGGATACAGAAAAATACACTAATTTTAGTTTCATTTACTAGAGTCATAATTAAACTACTGGATGCATTTTGTTAGTGCCATAGAGGCTTGAAAATTCGTATTCATAGATAAATTAGTTTACCCTTTTCTTTGATTTGTGGTGTAATAATTGAGTGACTATTTTTACTTTTATTTGAAGTAATCTATATAACAGAATTTGGGTAAACAAATTTTGATATCATGTTTTCATCGGAAATATATATTTTGAGATTCTCTAAGTCCAATATAATAAGTTTGAGTGTGGGTGTATATGTATGTGTATATATATATGTGAGTGTGTGTTAAATGGATATGAAAATATTTTGGAATACTAATAAATAAACTTTATAGAACTTATATTACGTTGATACAGATATTATACAAAAATTAGTAAAATATAGTTGAATAAAATATAAATAAAACAACTCAAAAGTTTTACTGAGAACAATTTATATTTACACCATTCATTAATACAGTAGTAATACTAAACTATTTTAACAACAATAAATGGTCTAAGGTTTAATTTTGCAGTAACGGATTAGATGGTCTCCATTTCTCTGTTGAAAAAAATCATAACTAGAAAAAACAGATAGGATAACTAGAAAAAAATTCTAATGTCTGTATATATCATATACATAAAATAAATGGAAAAGGGATTTACACACAATAATTTCGTTTTATATTTTATTAATTTATATAAATTAGTTACATGTATATATATATATATATATATTAATGTTATATATAAAATAATAATAGTTTTTTAATTTTAAACTCCTTTAGGAACGAAATTTGAGAGTAAGTCAATTTTTATTTATTAGACTGAGAATTAAACAAAGTTTATTCTCTTTTTCCTTTTTCTTATATTTTTTATATAAATATGTAATTTCTTTATCGTTTTTTTCAGTACTCGTAATACAATAATTAATATAATAATATAATATTTTAGTTGTTTTCTTGTAATTTGGAGCCATTTTATTTTTCTAAGTTTTTCAACGCTTTCACATCACCTGGTATGTATTGTATTTTTCAATTGGTGTCAAGAATTAAAATTTAATTATAATTTTATACTATAAACGGAATTTAAAAATAATGAAACATGGAAGAATTCGGTTTAGTTTTAGCATATGGTTTATGGTGCAATCAGATCTGATGCAAAGCCTCTGACCTCTTATTAAGAGGTTGGCATCATACAATGCAAGTCGAAAATCCATTTTGTGCTCTACGTACCAATAATGGACTTAAACAAAGATGGACCAGGTCAGAGGTTAAACTCAAGTACTCCGTCAAGCATTACCTTAATATTAGAGGCACTTAATTTAATTTTCAATTCTAAGGAACGATAACAAAAACAAATACACCATAATAGCCTGTAAATAGGCCAACATTACACTGCTTGAAGAGTTATACTATTAGTTTAAGGCACGCTTTTTGAAAAAGCATTTGTTTACTATTTCAATTTTCTAATAAACTATATTTTGTTACTTTTAATTTTAAAATTCCGGTAACCAATTTTTCTCCCCTACTTCCACTTAATAGAACACTTTTAGTATATACTTTATATATATATTATATATATATTCTTAAACAGACACACACATACACACACACACATATATATATATATATATATATATATATATATTAATATTGTAAACAGGAAAACGATCCAAAAGGACAACAAACGTTTCACGATGAATCACAAACAGACTTACTGTCTCTAATTTTTGGTTGAACCGTCATCAGGAGAGTTGAGACAATAAGTCTGTTTGTTCCTTAGTTCTGTGTTTGTGATTCATCGTGAAATGTATATATATATATATATATATATATCAGAAAAAGATTTTATGTATCCGTATTTTATGTTAATTATTTTTATTTTAACCTTTTCACATTTTCTACATACGATTTTCATCTTTGTATCTTTTAATTGATGCAGCAGACCTTTGATTGAAGACTTTAGGGCCATTTTTTCATGGATTGGAGGCAGTTAGATATAATACTTCACATAGGAGATGACTAGATTATATATTTTCAAATTTAAAATATTTAAATTTTTGTATCCTTGATAAATTGATTAAGCCATTTTTACATATTGACCGTATTATATAAGCATTAAGCACTAAAAAAAAATTGCCCTTTCTTATGAGAAATTGACATCATCAGGATAATATGTATTTTTTTAGTTACATAGTAGAAGTATAATAAAGTAAGTAGCTCATGTAAAAATACTTGAGATAGTTGAAACCCGATTGGTTTGTAACGTACAGAGAGAGTTTTGCAAGAGATCAATGAAAAACTTTTCAAATTCTTGTTCATTTAGAACGAGTGGATCAGAAAGTGTGAATGAGGACAGCGCTGCTTTGAAATGAAGATTAAGGTGGATGCTAGATGATGAAAGCGTTACGGTTTCAAGGACCTGATCCCAAGGGATGCGCTGAAGGCAGTAAAGAGGACATTCCCAGGCGGTATTCTTCAGACCTGACTCCAATGTCCTCTGGCCCATCAAAGGGGGATAGAAAGTGGCAGCAAACCCGACCTTGCCGCCTCACAATCTTCCCCTCATTATCATCACAACAGAGATTCGCAAAAACTAATTCTTCGCCTAGCCACTACTTATGCTAATTACTAGCTTCTATATTTAAAAAAAATCACAAAAAGAATCTGACGAAGTCGTCGACCTTGATTGATTCCTGCCTCCATAACGGACCTTACAATTAAATTAATACAATTTGAATTTTAAGGTCATCTTTGTAGTAAACGGAAGCATAATAACATGAGGAAACATGAGTAGCAGGGAATAACAACAAATTTCCATATATTTTAGAATCAACAGTCATATTTCCCTCTGGCTTTTAGCATATCCTATCTACTTTCAGATCATTAAAGCTGTATGCATATTGATAGGTAAATATGCAACTCAATATATTAAAAGTTTAATATTGAATTACTAATCACTCAATGCATTAATGAGAATATGTTTAAGACAGATGGAAATTAAGTAGCAATAAATATAATCATAAATATAAACCATTCTCTTTTTAACGTCACAGTAAAATTTGAGGCTCTCTATATTATAATGGCTGGAGAATTATAATTTATATCCCACACGAAGTTGTAATGCATTATTACCATCCAAGTTACATTTTTAATGCTGCAATCCTAAACTCCATCCAGATAATGCTAACTATTATTATTAACTGATATTATAATTAAATACATTATTCACATTATTATGGTATTATAGTAAATGTAGTATTATACTGTACAGTAATATATATATATATATATATATACATATATATATATATATATATATATATATTGGTATAAATAGGCAGCAGATCCTCTTTTAAACAAGTATCATTAAAATTAACCGCAGTCTCGGCATTCACGATCTTAAGACTGAGAGATTCGATCCTACGAACTAACCTCCTGCTAACAGGGTTCAACTGGAAAAGGAGTTGGTCAAGCGACATGTTAAATGAAAATCGATGACTCATGCTTAGTCATTGCTATTAATAGATTAAGAGGATTAGTACAGGTTAATATAAAGAGAAGGTCAAAGGTCAATAATGAACAAGAAACAAGCGGTTAGAATAAAAGAGTTGAAAGGTCAACGGTATAACTGGACTAATAGAGAATAAATAGATTAAGAAAATTAATAATCATAATAATAATGTTAATAATAATTAATAATAATAATAACTAAGATTAATAGTAAACTAGAAAAGATATATTAAATAAAGAGTTGAAAGAGAGTAAGAATTAAATAGGGAAGAATTAATAGCTATATATATACATATATATGGATTAATTTACCACAATGAAACTAATTTGGAAACAATGCTCTAAGGCCTTTCGTCAACACATCATCAGAGAGCAAGTGAACTAAAAAATAATAAATACTTGTTAACTTGGTTGATTGAAGTTTCTAGAATTGTTGGTAACCCTGAATGTGTTTAATGATGAAGAAGTCTTCATCTGTTTAATTATTCCGCTAATCAAAACTTCATCCAATTTGTAGAGTCCTAGGCTATTGTTCATTAATTTCTCATAAAAGTTCTTTATGAACTTTTAAGGCTTTAGGGCCATTTTTTCATGGATTGGAGGCAGCAGTTAGATATAATACTTCACATAGGAGATGACTAGATTATATATTTTCTTTTAAAATATTTAAATTTTTGTATCCTTGATAAATTGATTAAGACATTTTGACATATTGACCGTATTATATAAGCATTAAGCACAAAAAAAAAAAAATCCCTCTCGAGTTATTTTCAGTAATGTATTCTGTTTTTGAGGAGAAATAGAACATACCAATTAGAAGTAAGTAGAGTTTTTGTTCGCTAAGTTTGTCAAGCAAATAAAGTTTTTTGTGCCTGAGTAAGTTGAGACTCTCTTCTGAAGAGCCTCATGAGATTGAGACACACAAAGCTATGGCAGACAAAACTCTTTCATGATAATAAGAAAGAAAATAATTACTCCTGTAAGGTTGGAATAAGAGAAAAGGCCATATCGAGGATTGGATAGGCTATTCATGGGTGGAGAAATAGAAGAGGAAAGAATTGTTCGATATTTTCGAGGGAGAACCATTGCACAATTGGTGTAATGACATGCTGCTCGGTCAGAAGTCATCCTTGCCTTCCCTAATGCTGATTGCAGAACACTAATTCTGAAATCCAAAACCTACCTTCTCTCACCAATCTTTTCTTTTTCTGAATTAATTAACAAGTAGGCTCTCATTTAGAAAACATTATTGTCCAAATACTTGAATATTAACATGTATAAATAATCAATTTTTTTTATTGACTGTATTATATGAGTATTATGCACTTATAAAATTTCATTTTTTTATTTAAAACAATATTTTATGTACTCTCCTAGTTTGTATCATGAAGATAGCTAAATAGATAACTGAAATATATAATATAAACAAATTTAGTATTGTTGTTTTTTAACTTACAAATTTTGCAATAATTTCCTCAGTTTAAAAGCTACTACTGATGTAAAGTTAACTAATTAATTTCAATGCTATAGTTTTTCAGTAATAATAAAAGAAAAATTTCAGTCTTTATTATATTTAAAGGAGAATTCCTACAATATAAGACATACTAAAAACATTACTTATTACACTACAAGCCTTATCAAATTACGTATTAAACAGTTTTATTACATAAAATAATTACGTATTTAGTGCCTATAAAAATGAAATCTTTTCTTTCAATTTGAATAATTTAAGAAATAACTATAAAATTCTCAAAGAATTAAACATTTGAACTGAATATGTGTTAAGAAGTGTTGAAGTTGGTGTATGTTAGCGAAGTGTCGACAAGGAAGGCTATGGGCCAGAGGTTATCAACCTTTGTGAACTTATTCGTGCCCCTCCTACAAGCGAGCCCATTGACTGAAGGTCTGCAGCATGGACGAAACTTTAAACTTCCTCCATCAAGCTAGCAGGCAAAAGCTAGGTTTAAGGTTGAAAGCTAGCCTTAGCAGGAAGTGCCGAACTTTGATTTAACTTCTTCATTATTATAAGCTTTTATCTATGTACTACATAATGTCATATATACACAAAACTAAAGTTTATCGGAACTCGGTCAGTTATTCAGGTTCAAATTAAACTCTCAATGCCACAACATTTCGGTTTTTATTTAAAACCTTTTTCATAAGCCTACAAAACAGAGGAAACATAAGAAATAATACAATCATTCAAAAATCAAACATACATAAAAGCGCAATTAGTTACAATTAAGAAATTACAATAGAAATTTTGACGATAGGTTAATGACAGAACTTACAGAAGTATAAATTTTGAAACAGAAAAACTAAGTATTACACTGCAAATTATTTTACAAAAAAAATAGTGTGTAAATTTCAACAACAATTGTCTAGTTTGAATGAACACGTAACACCGAACTGTACAGTTCATAAAATTTTTCAGGTTCAAATGAAACTCTCATTCTTGTCGTTTTAGTTTTTATCTGAAACCTTTTTAATATGCACCTATCATCCATACCTTCTTCTCATATCCTCATAGAAATCCATAATTAGTATTCCAAATATATAAATATCGATAGGAGTAACGACCATGCAGAAGAAAGGAAATAACATTTTTTATCAGGAAACATTGGCAATAAGAGTTTAATTTGAACCTGAAGAACTGACTAAGTCCTAATAAAAAATCGAACCTACAGACCGAGAGATTTGTTTCTACGAACTCACTTGCTGCTAACAGGGTTTGACAAGAAAAGGAGCTATTCAAGTGACATGATAGACAAAATCAATCAATTCTGAGGTAAAATGGATAAACCAACAAAAGTTTCCACACAAATGAAGTTTTATTCAACGCGTTTCGAACACTTTGTGTTCATCATTTTGGTTTATCCATTTTACCTCAGAATGAGTAAATACCACACAATTACGGATTGCACAACTAATGATTTAAAAATTAATCAAATAGTCAAATAGATGATTGATTATGCTAATGAGAATATTCTCTCATTATCTTCAAAACTTACTTTCTTTACTTCTAACTATACCTTCTCTATTAATTCTTATTATATTTTAATATTTTTTGGTAAAATTAACTGCCTTCTATATTTTTATTTGCTTTCAAATTAATTTACCTTCCTTCTTCTTTGTTAAATTTATAAAAAAAAATCTTTTCTCTCATCTATTTTAACTATTTGATTGCATAGCTTGATAAAAGTTATTATGGGCGATCATTAATACTGTATGCAAATTTAAATTGAAATTTGTAGGATTAAAATTTAACGTTAATGATGATTATCGATTGGATATTTTGAAAGAAATTAAAAAGAAATATTTAGAATATTTTTGACATTTGACATTTTTGACATTTTTTAGATAATTTTTGAAAATTTTAAATGCTTAAAATTTTCAAACTTTTGAAGGTTCTTAATATATCTGAATGTTTTAAATTATTTGGAGGCTTTGAAGTTGCTTGAAGTTGTAAAAATATCATTCAATGGTTCAAATTCTAATGAAAAGAAATGACATATAGGCATGAAGTTTGTATGGCCTATTAGAGTAGGACAGTGTTTTTATGTACTCTCAGACGGTTTGATAGGTTATGCCTGATACACAGCGTTAATATTAATTAAGAAATACTAATAGAAAAGTAAATATTCTTTAATGAAGACTTATTGATTAGTACTTTACTATTGTTCTAGGTCAAAAATTGTGTTTTGTTTTTTATGTCATCCAAGTTTAGCAATAGAAGAACGATATTCTAGTGTTGATTCTATGACGGAGGTCCTGAACTTTATACCAATCAAATTTGTTACAGACAGGTTTTTTTTAATAAATACCTGACTGACTTCGCATATTCTCAGAACTGATTGCTTTAGATCCTCATGTATGTAAGAATATTCAATTACGGTTTATTAAAATCTAGTATCTTAAGCTAGATTTGAATGTTTTTTTTAATGATATCTAATCTTTGTTTTTTAAAGTTAAGTAAATGTGGTGTGGTTACTACAGGTAAGTTGGATTATACTAATGATGTAGGGATCATTTCCTTTGAAGTATGGTAAGAGAGAGTGTTGTACATTTGTTTTGTTTAGAAGTGTACTTACTAAAATCATGGAGTACTCTTTAGCTCTCAGACCCAAAAAACTTGTCAAGGAATAAACTATATATATATATATATATATATATAAAGATTTCACATATGCCTTATTCTTGTATATAAAAAATGAAAATCATCATATTGATTGGACAGGAGCTAAATTTAATACCTATGAAAAATCAATATTGTTAAGAAATATTATTGAATCGTCTCTAATTAAATTTAATAGATCAAATATTATAAACATCAGTAACGGTCTCTTCAAAATTGATACTTTCGTCACGAGGGCAATAGCCTCTTCAAAGAGGGTTGACAGCTAGCGGATAGTTTTTTACTTTTTCTTACAGTACTCCTTTGTTTCCCCAAACATCCCTTTCTGGACATTAGTCCTTTCCTGCGCTTTCACCCTTTTAAAATACCACTCTTCCCTCCCACTCTTCTCAACTCCTCACCAGATGTTTTCTGCATCTAGTGTTCAGTTGGGTTTTTGACTCTGACGAAGACCGCTTGTTACGGTTGAAAGATCTTAGTCTTGTTTTTCCATTTCTTATTGTGGTTTGATCATATATATAAATTATCAAACCACAATAAGAAATGGGTTTAGTTGGGTTTTGACTCTGACGAAAACCGCTTGTTACGGTTGAAAAATCTTAGTCTTGTTTTCCCATTTCTTATTGTGGTTTGATCATTGATTGTTATTTCACGTGTATATGTGAAATCTTTGTATATATATATATATATATATATATATATATATATATAATATATATATATAGACTTCACTGTTATAATGTTAAATGAAATTAACATCAAATTGTTAGCAACTTCAGAAATAAATTGGAATAACATTTTTAAACTGATACAACTGGTACTCTTCAAAGACGTATTTCCAAATTGAATGATGGAAGATCAATTTTTGAATTTCTTACTGCAGCTTGAACATTGAGATTAATACAAATTCTTATTTATTGTAAAACTTATCAATAATATGTATGCTGTACATAGAATGTATATATGTTTTCAATGTTATTTACGTTTTGTTGTAGTTGTTGTAATGGAGTATGTCTAATTAAATTTATTCCAAATAATGAATACGGAGGTTTATGAAAGGTGAAGTTGCAAAGCGTTTATTAACTCACTCTCTGAATGGAGTTGAAGATGGATACTAAGATAGTAGTGTCATGACTGTGGTCTTGCTATGTGCCTCGCTCACTTAGAATGTATAAATAAATTATTTCTATAATTAATGTGGGTCCCACTAGACGGCTGTGACAGGAGGTTAAAGGATGATTTAGTCAGCTACTTGGTCTATTAAATATATCTTCAAGGACACAATCTCTTTTTGAAAGCTTCAACGTGCACTAAATTACTTAAACTACTTATTTCGAAAGATATGCACATGTCAAGAGTAATGAAAGCGAGTAATGAACATTTTAAAATTAAAGAACGATTTCAAAAAACTCAATTCCACTTTGTTGAGATACAGTTTTATAAACCTAGAGCTACTTTTCTGCAAATATGCGGGTTCTAGTTTGAAACGTCTCTCAAGATTTAAATGCTGGTTTTTTAGTGAAACGTCAATCAAACTCAACATTAATTCAACAAGATATTAGTCTTAGGGTATAACGAAAACCGGAGCAACTTAGTATAAATAAATACAATTTATATTACTAAAAATAAGAGATAATTGTGTGTGTCTCTGTGTGAGTTACTTGATTTCACTTCTAGACCAGTAGTTGCTTACATGTGGGTTGTTAAAATTTTTCTATTCCAATATCATTTTATCATACATCACAAGTAACCAATTGAAATTTATATTCTAGATTGATTATAAAAAATTTGAAATTATATTGATAATTTAAGAAGGTTCTTTTCAAAAAAGAATAACAACAATAAAAAATATTACCGTTTCTGCCCAAAAATGATAACATCTGAAAGATTTTGTTAACAACACTTTTACTACAACCACGAATAAAGGATTGTAGAGTGTGATTTTTCTCCTCAAACCAATCACAATTCCTCTGTTTGTGATGACGATTCGTCGAAATGTAGAGGTGATTTTTAGTGTTTTTTAAGTTATATATATATATGAAAAAGATATACTACTCTTGTTAAGAGCGTATTTCTAAGGAACTTATCTTTTCTGAAACTGCTTTATATTGTGGATCAGACACATCATATCACTTCATAGTTACAGAGCGTACTCCACAATTATGTAGAAGTGTAGTATAGTTTTTATTTGTAAAGCCTTTAGGTTTTTTAGTAACAGCTGATATACTCTTCAAAACAACATTATTAGATTTTGAAATAAAAGCTTCAATTTGTTGCATCCACGTAGTATTTGTAATTGTAAAGTTTATGCAGAATATAACTTTGAAATACGACTATCCACTATTTAGGAAAAAGATTTTAAATCATGTAAATATGTTTTCTTAGAAACTTCCTAGAAAAACATAACTTATTAAATAAAATTAATCATAGTATATTTTTAAATTCTTATACCATTTGGATGACTACACTTGTCCAAGGTTCTTTCAAAGGGGGGTCAAACATTTTATAATTTGTTTTTAGAATACGTCACTTATTGAGAACTTTTTTTTCTTTCTTTATACAGCCCTTAGTGAGAAATTATTAGATTGAAGATTGCAAGTTACTAAATTGAACTTGAAAGTCAACGTGACTAATTAAGAAAATGAAAATGTTATCATGGAATGAAAGTGATATCAGGAGAGATACAATCTTGAGGGAGTCTCAACTGATTTCCTTGTTCTTTCTTTGAAGGTCTGCTCACTGATACGCTGGCATTTCATTTAGGCTAATCTATAGTTAGCTTTGAATGATTTAAAAACTTCTTCCCAGTCTGAGTGATTACGACGTAAATCAGATATTAAGGAATCATTTATTTTATTTTATTTTTGATAGCTTAATTGAATCATTCAGCCTAGACTACAGCCAAAAATTCTTAAGGAACAAGTGACGTCACCTTTTTTTGTCCGCAGACTACGCTCAATGTTTAACATTAAATTAATATTTACGACTATTTCAAAACTTCTTAGAAACATTTGAACTATTTCTTTTCACAAAACTTCTTGAACTGTTTGAATATTGAAAACATTTTGTAAATTATAAAACTTTATTTTTTTAATAATTATATTTTATTATACCTCTGATAATTTCATCATTAGTCAAAAGTGTCAGAAAAGAGTTATTAATGCCATAAGGTAGCATGTTTTACCAAAACTATGTTGTAAATATGTAACAATCAATTAATAATTTCAAAAATTGTAATAATTATTTATAAGAAAGTACCATTGTCAAGTTCTTGAAGTTTGTTTAGTTTAATTAAATTAAAGCTATGTGTTTTGTTAACTGTGAGGTGATTCTGCTTTAGGCTGCCTTAGTGAACTTGATTCCCTTTAATCCTTCGTTATTTCAGTTAAATTTTTCCCATAATGCACAGAAGATAATGTTAATAACACAGTAACCTAATATTTCTAATAATGTTAATGGATATTAAAAGCATAGATGTATTAAAATTGTCTGAAAGCTGTTGATCGCTTAAACCAGGGTTTCCTTTACTTCAGAACACTATGAAGCCCCCAAGCAGGGCAAAGCTTTTCACGGAGCACAAACAAGACAATTTCTAAAATAAATAAGCAAATAAACATTAATTTCAAATTTTAGCACTAACTAATGATTTTTGGGTTAAAAAAGGATCAATAATTAAATGTCTGGAGCCATTTAGTTTCTCCATATAAAGCATTTGGTTGTCTTTAAGAAAGGGCTTCCAGAGCCCTTTAGCTTCACACAGAGCCCACTTTGGGAAACTCTGGCCTAAAGCACTCATAGCATTCTGTTTACCACGATTAAACTAAGTACAGAGTGAACAATTTGGTATAGAAAACGTATAGCCGGTGATGAGCGAACGTCAAAATGTGAACACAGTAGCAAGGTGATTTACTTCTTGAAAGAAAATCTTGTGTGAGTCGACACGTGACCTTCCTTTACCCCATTATAATATATAACTGAATAATTAACATTTCATCATTGTACAGATTTAATATCAATTACAGTTAACATGAACCATGTTAAAGTAAATGTGTAGCTGAACCTAAACACAGTTTTTAGGTAAATAAAAAAAATACTTATTATGTATTTGTTCATAACTATTTTTCAGTCAATTGCAGTATAAATAAAGTTCATTTCCAACATATTTGTTATAAATGTCAATTATTATTATCTTTGTTATTAGTAATTCGTATTAATTATTGCTAATAATTTGAATATTTAATTAAATGAAATATATATTTAATATGTATAATCTATATTTTGCTGCCTATTGTTTTAGGTAATAAATGAACTTAATCAGAACTATGTATTTACGAGTAAAAGTTTAATGTTATGTCGGAAACCTCTTGAATTTGAAATATCTTTGTGGGTCACACCCTACATATAATAAATGCCGACTGACAAGAAAGAATTAAAAGCGATTTTAATTAATACCATGTGGGTAGATTTACCCCAAATTGCAAAAAACAGAAATCTATCTCACATAATAAGCTCATATCTCTTAGAATGCTGATATTAGTGCTGAGCTTTCAGTTCTGTTTCAATTTTAATAATAACTTAAATATGCAATTTCACAGGTAAACCTTTTATTTATAATACTTTTTGGTCTCTTATCCAAGCCGTTAATATTTAAAAAAAAACATGTAAATGCCAATTTGTTTTTCTTTGCCTAGTAGTTTCTAGAAAAGTAGTTTTATTTTAATTTTTGATCAACATAACATCGCTTTAATTCCTGCCATTGTGCAACCAAAAACTAAGTTAATTAATAGGAATTTTTAAGAAATATATTTTCTGAATTGGTGGGTTACTGTAAGTCACTACAGAAACTTTTATCATCAGTGTCAATAATATTTGTTTTTAGTTGATAGTTTAAATAAAAAAATTCAAATTTTATCGAAATTTAGCATGGTTATTCTATAATTCAGAATTTTTTCTATTATTTAAAAAAACCTGTAAAATTAATAATTGTTACTATGATTGATTTGTTTGAAGAGGAGGCGTGTGTTGCTATAACTTATGCTTTCGATTCGAAAACCCTTCACAAACAAGAAAAACTGTTTTTAGCTTAACCGGCTTGGAGCCGATCACACTTAGTCCTCACAATAAAAACACTTGACCATGTCATCATGTTTCCTTTCTATCTTGTTTGCAATTCATCCTTAAAAGGATAAAAGATTTGACTAATGTTAGGTTTCATGCATAACTCTTGATGCAATACAACGTAACACCTTTTTTTTTCTTTTTTTTTCACATTATTGAAATAAGTGGAAGGATTAAGGGCGTATTTGGCGTTGCTTGGACTCAAGAGGTTTGAGATTGGGGGGGGGGGGGGGGGGGGGGCGCAATCAAATCTGTTTATAGTTGGCCAAGTAATGTGCGGTTTGAGGGAAGGCTCGTGATTGACCCCTGGTTAGCCAACATCCACCTCTTTACCATGGTGCTTTTCTTGGACAAGGAGGCAAGTCCTCTCAGAACACGACGTAGGTGGCATTAGAAGCTTCTCCCACTCGCGTCCTCGCCAAATAAATCCTTATATAATTTACTTTCATTGTAAACTCGTTTATCGCAAATCATCTCCTTTGCTTTCGCTGCCTCATAAACACTTTGTGTAACTGTCTCAAACTGTTGACACTCATGTCCCAGCTCAGCCTTTGTTCACTCCTTACTCAATGCTTCTCTTCCACAACTTACAAACAAACTTCCTTTCCATTTGCGCAACAACTACAATTCAATTACATTATGCTTCTAATTTATATTTTATCTTTCACTATTTTTCATTTTTTCAATCATTTTTCTTCAACAGATTAACGCTATAACAACAACTTAACTGTTTCAACGAGTAATTGATTTAGAAATAATGATTTTTCCGATTTCTTATCTAATTTATTAAAAATCAATATTTATAACTTTTCTAAATCTCTTTCAACATTCAATGTAACAGATTATTTGTTTGATTTATACAGTCCAGTGCATATCGAAATACATTTTTTTATTATGTTGAGAAATTAATAGAACCCTTTTTACTTTACTTTAAATACATACAGTGTTGTAATGTGAAAAAAAAGTTTTCCGATTTTTCAAATTTACAAAGCATTATTAATTTAGCATACCGTTAATTCATTAAAAAAATTTGAAATCTTAACTTGTAAATTTTTTTTGCTCGCTCGAATGGTTTTGTATCATGTCTATATTCAGTTTTACTAAGCAAGATGGACTTGAACCGAACCGCTCGATTGATTAAACAAATGCGAGGTGAGATGCATTTTCTTTCATTAGTACTAACAACCTTTAGGGCACCAACAGTAATAACCTTAATTCATTGTTGACATTTTTCATTGGTGATATGCATATGTGTGTAGCAGGCGTGTTTCCAGAATAGAGAACTTTTTTTTAAAAGGGTGATAAATCGTATCGTTCAATAATTTGATATGAAATTAGACAGGCAAATAATTATTGGTGTTTAAAAGAATCATATTGTTTCCGAATGATTCGAAGAATGTCAAAGGTACTTCTACGTAATTTATGTCGAAATGCCGACTAATTTATTCCCTCTCTTCTGGTCACTCTAAACTATTAATTTTGTATTTTGTCGTATAAAATACCCAACAGGAGTATTGGGTGATTAAAATCTCATAAATTTTGTATTCTTGCAAAAGAACATACAATACTCAAATGGGCAAATATTAAATATCACCTGTAGTCACTTGTCCTGCTTGTTTTCCTTAATTTTATGTAATATATTCAGTTCAGAATAGATAATTTATTAGCATTACATTTCTTTTAAATATTATAATCATTATAAATAATAAATGAAATAATTTGTATCCAAAGATTATTAAGTGCATACATTATACATTTTTATATCATTTAAAATAAAATGTGCATTCAAAAAAATGTAAAATCAAATGTTCAATTATTTACAATATTTGCTGTTAATTTATCTTTCTATCACATCTTTTACACATTTGTTTCAATGATTTATTTTTTTATTAATATTTATAATATAGAATAAATCCAGCATTTTCTATATCACCTTACCCTACTAGGTAATTTTAATGTAAAGTTTATGAAGTAATGTTCATAATTTGTTCACTATGAAGTTGAAAATTTTATTTTTATGTTCTTTTAAACTTCTCAAAAATGAAAACAAAATGGAATACACGGCATAATTAACTATGTCAATTCTGTTGCACACAATTCAGAATTTACATGCATATAACAAATATAATATTATTAAGTACGAGGGCTTTATTGACAGATCAAAAACCCAATTTCTTCTATGAACTTTATCTTTTTGAACAGTAATGGTTCTTCACCTTTTGGTTTTTAAAGCCTAGAAGTAAAGGATCGTTACCAAGGCCTCTTTGAAGGTGAATTCTTGTGTGGACTTTATACTGGTCAGAATAGAAGCATATGATACATTGGTTCCTCTGGTTGTATAATCTACATTGTAGTTCCTCAACAAGTTAAATGTGGTGCAGATATGCATGAGTTACAATGCAATCGACTCTAACTCGGGCAAAAAATGCGGCGTCTTTCCACAATCTTCTAAAAGAGATCACCCTCTGCAGGAGAGTTGACAGACGTGTTCTTCTACAAGGTTTTAGAGAGGTCTACCACCATATTTTCTGCGTGAGTTTAAATGGTCACATTGTAACTCAAGTATTCCTGCATCAAATTTAACTTCTTTATATAAAAAAGAGCTTAAGAAATGTGCCATTTCAGGTCAATTCAAATTATTCATAAACACCTACCTGAATGTTCATAGGGCAGTAGCATTGTAAAATTTTTAAGAATACCGTAAAAGCTTGAGTGGTTGAAGCTCTGACTCAGTTCATTAGTCATTTTATCTGCCTTTTATATTCCTTCTACTCCTCTGTAGTTTAAATTTCGCTTAAAACAAACGACTTTGCTTTTAAGCCTTGTTCAAATATCAAGAATGGGCAATGAACAGAAGGTATAGTTAATCATGAATCATACTTATAAAAAATTATAGTTATTCTGTATGTTTATTTAGTTTTTGTTTTAAGAAGTGTTATAGATGTCATAAAATATAATATGTATTCAATATTACAATGTATTCTGTTTTGAGAGTGGGCAAAAATTACTAATATTATCATTTCTGTAGTTAATTTTGTCTGAAATGTCTGTGGAAATCGTGATAACGGATGCGTATAGGACTCTGAGAGACTGTCTCCATGCCGCCCACTGTATTTTAAACGTGCATTCTGGTAATTTCCCGAAAATGTAAGGACCTTGCAGTTTTCGTCAGCGGGTTGGATCATAAGATATCCATTTCTTATCCCTTTGGTTTTAACTGAGAGCTTCTCTATACTAAGCACTTTTCCATTTTACAATAGCTCTCCATGAACGAAGCAGACATATTTTTAGACTTACCATAATGAGGTAAATAATGTCTCGTGAGTCTTATTCCATTGCTTATAAGCAAACATTTGTTTTAAATAACTACAAAAATGCCTATGATATTTATTAAAATTTTGATTTAGCACTTTCAGAAACTAGTGCTCTTATTAAATTTAGAACAAATATGTTGCGAAATAAAAAAAAATTATTTTGATCCCTCCTCTTATACGATCAGAGTTGCTATAGTGATTTATATATTTGTAGATCAAACTAAATGCTTTTTGTGCTTTCAAAATGATTAACTTACTTTTTAAAACTAAATCCATTTAGACACGGAAAAATTGTCAACTGATATGCCCATGAATCTGACCATCTTGTGACAAGAAAAACGCCAAGAGGTTGAATGCATCCCAAAGAAAGCTGTTTCACTCTCTCTCTCTCTCTCTCTCTCTCTCTCTCTCTCTCTCTCTCTCTCTCTCTCTCTCTCTCTCTCTCTAATAAAAACAGGGTAGTCTTTAATTATGTGAATAACTGTTCAACCGTCTCCATGTCTGGGCAATTGAGACCAAAGGTTCGTAGTGTAAAATTCGCACCATGGTTGCAAATCCTCAGAAATCATTGGACAACATTTACCTAGCAACAAAGAAGTCTCCAAGTCGTTTGTAGTTTTTTTGTTTTTTTGTCCCGTCCGCCCTTGTCTGTGGTCTTGACGTTTGCACCTTCCAGCAAGCTTACTTCTTTGATTCAAACTAACCAACTTTGCTGGTTTATTGAAAACTTCAATAAATGAAGTGTTCAAGGATATATCAAGGTTTCAAACAGATTTCCTCCCTTCATCTGCTTGATACACTGATGATGTCACTAAATCAACCAAATTAATAACTTTTTTACTTTACTTTTTGTTTGTAGATATGAGACTATTATTTTTAACATCAATAAATTAATTACCAACGAATAGAAGGCTATTGATATAACAATTACGTCATGCCTTTATGTAGACCCTAAAATAGTTGTGGACACACTGTAAATCGCAAATAAACACAAGCATTCTCAGAAAACTCGAAATAAATTTAATTATATTGTTATTAAAACATCGATTTTTTTCTCTTTTTTAAACCCACCATCGTCTAGGCAAAGAAAACAATTAAACAGCTTTTATTAGAATACACTATGTGTTTGGTCATTCATGTATTGCATACAATCAAAGTTACTTTGTGCATGAATAAATTCCTTAAAATTAAAGCATCAAATTAAAGAGAATATAGTTCATATTAATAGATAAAGGCTATCCATGAATTTATAGTTCCATGCGTAAATAGAGAAAAGAATAATTTGTAACAGGTTACAAATTATTCTTGTAACATACCATGCTTAGAACTAAACTGGTTGTCAAATAACAAAGAAGCCGAATTTTTGGATTTTCTTCCACTAATTTGTTGGAAAATTATAGTATAAAATCAGTTGGTGTGAAAGACTTAGAAGAGATGATACAACGTTAGCATTACTCTTTATTGAAAATAATTAATTGATATCTGAACTCACTAGTTGCCTTCTATAAAAGGAAAAATTAATTCTAAACAAATGTTATTTGCTTTTATTTTTTTCCTTAATACAAATTATGAGCAAACAATATCATAACTGTAAATAAAACATATAAATTATGAAAAAACTTTTTTTTTCTGTTTATGCCATTATCAGTTTCATAATAGAAAAAATATAATATTTTTAGAGTTAATAGAGAAAATAAATAGTATAAAAAAACACAGAATTAACAATAAAGTAAACATCCCATTGGGCAATTTCCCAAAAACTACACAGCTTATTTACACCATAAGGCTGTTTTTGGATATAATATTAAAATTATACATCAAACCGTGTGACTTGCGTTGAGCTGACAAACTGTTAGGTACACAGCCGTCAAATACTCATCATCAAATAAAGACTTCAAAAACAGACTCGGAGTCCTCAAAACGTGTAAATATATATAATACTTTTCATGATTATTATAACCTGTTTTGATATTAGAACGTGTACCCAGCCTTTCAGCCATATTACGTATAATAGCAGCACAGATTGATGCCTTTTAGCGTGAAAGCTCTTTCGCCGCATGTCGGGAGCACCAAGCTCTATCCGAGTATAGGACAACCAGCCTCCGAGATACGCCCGAGGTGGACCACACGGAGGCGAGCTTCAACGACCCTACATGACAAACATCACCATAAACACCACTAGACCAAGTCCAAGACCAAGACAAACCAACCAACACCTCAACCAAAATCAGAAAAACACAAAGAAATATAATCCTTTAGTAAAAACCAAAACACTTGATTATTATAACCACTTATAATGAAGTAATTGGTTAAAATTCTAAACATAATTTCATAATATTAATAATTAATTAAAGTAAATTATTATCTATTGTACTCACTTAAATATAATAGGTAGAGAGTTATGTTTAATTACTTGAAAAATTGGAATTTTTTCATTAAATTCCATACAGAATATCATTATTAAAGTTACAGTTAATTATTTTGATTTCTGTTTAGCTCTTTCTAGTCTAGCAGAAGCATTGTTATGAAAAATAAATATACAACCCAAATTCAAAAACACGTGATGTTTAAATATTTTCAACCTTTCCTAAGTTTTTAACAAAATTTGTTGTTCTATTCTCAAATATTTCTATACTTTTTGAACAAGTTTATCTATGTAATCGTGTAGTTATGTTATGTTATGTATGTATGTATGTCATCTTTATTTTTATTCCTTTTGTCTTTAATTCAGTTTAAAACTCAATACTTCAATACTTGAGGTGATTACCTTGCATACCCCATATCAATGAAGGAAGATAGATATGTCTTGTCTGGATGTGTGAAAATTAAAAGTTATTTTTGTAGGCGATTCAAATTAATTCTGTTAAGCCATCTACAAGACTCAATACCAAATGACATTTGACATATGAACTACTTACGAGTATTAACTTTTCTACGTCGACGAAGATGCATACTGCATATCGGTGCATATGTACAATCATGACTATTTGAACATTATTATAAAGTAGACAAACATATGCTTAGCCTCAAGTATCAAACAGTCATGTCATTCATCGTGATCTAAAACCCCTACCTTCATTAGGTTGTTTTTTGATTTACTCTAATCCACTTGTACATATGAGTATAAGTTTATCGTATTATCAGTTTTCTCCACACCTGAAACCTCTTAGGCAGGAGTATTAAACTTACTTTTAGTTGCCAGCAAAAACAAACATTTTAAGCTTTCAACTTTCTTCAGTGTAAGAATCTGTAGTTACTGACTACAATTTTAGCTTACCAGTTAAGTTAAGAACAGATTTTATACTTTTAGAGTAAAGTAAAATAATTCTTTTTTGGAAATTGTCATTCATAACTATTTTAAAACTAATTGAGTACTCATGTTAGAGTTCTTAGATGCTCATGGAGGCTGCATTGTGATTATGGTTTTCCTGCTAAAAGAAAACTGTATAATAAAGTGCCACGTTATACCTGCAATAACATATATTTAATTATTTGTTATGTGCATGTAGTTCGGATGTTCACAATTTCTTTCCGACTACTCATATGACAAATATCCCACGTTTTAAAGGCAAAGCGTTGCATCTTATGACAGTAGCACGACTGGAAATACTGTCGTGTTTCCTGGTTTTCAATCAAACAAGGTAAAGGTAAAATTCTATCTTATGCATCATAACTCTTCGCAGGAAAACATACCAGTACTTTAAGTGCGTTATGCAGTGACGATCAGTATCTGTTAGTCTGTTAATATATTCAACCGTGACTGTCCAGAGTCACGTTCTACTACCACTCTCGTGAACATAACCTTCCGAACTTGAGAATTATTCCATCTGCCTCAATTATTATAAATCGATTCCTAACTGTTTGAAAAATATCATAGTTCTCATTTAATATATCATTAACTCTCATTATTCCAGGTATAGCATTCATTTCACATATATATGTAGTAAAGAAGTATGGGTGTAATGTTTGTCTATATTTGTCTATAGATCAAAACATCTATATTAACATTTCAGCAGAAACATGCATATTAAAATCCCCTCTGTTCAATAAAATTAATTTCTCAAATTTTTCCGTGTGTGTACATGTGATCGCGTTTGTGTGTATGTATGTATGTATGTGTGTGTGTGTGTGTGTGTGTGTGTGTGTGTGTGTGTGTGTGTGTGTGTGTTTATGTATATATGTATGTATGTATGTGTGTGTGTGTGAGTGTGTGTGTGTGAGAGAGAGAGAGAGTGTATGTGTGTCTCAAAAACAAAAAAGCTATAATCACCAAATTTAAGTTACTGTTATACCTGATACAAAACAGCAAGCTCAGCACTATAATTGCACTTTTTTGTTTTAAATGCACAAACTTGGTGTGTGTTTGTTTTTCTGTAATGTTAAGAAACTCTATATCTATAAGAAAGTAGCTATGGCTATTGTGTAGTTTTGGATATCTTTAGTGCCAAACAGTTTTAGTGACGAGTACCTTGTGTCAGATGAAAGCCTAATTGTTTGAGACAACATTGAATACGTATTAATTTGCTCAACGAATAATCTAGTGCTTGCTGCAGGAGATCATCTTTTGGAAATTTACAGTCCATTGATTCTTCAGATAAAAGAATAATTATAAATAAAGAAAAGAAAATGGATTACCCTTGGAATTTTACAAATTGTTTTTCAATCCAAAAAGAGTAATAAGTTTTTACTTATGCTCTCTCATAATGAGAGGCTTTTGCCTCTCAAAAATTATAAAAGGGAGCCAATCTCAAGTAACATTTGTATATCCACTAAAATATTAATATTATGTAATATTAGTGTGTTATTAAATCTGTAGATTTTCAAATTATTTGTAGTAAAGTTAATATTTCTCATTCAATGATTCCTATAACATTTTTTTTAAACTTTGTACTGATCGCTACCTTAATTCTTAGGAAACAAATCATTTTTATTTTCCTGTAAATAAATACGAAAAAAAAACTTTGAATAATAAGTGCAGTTATAATTTCTCTTATCATCGGTCAATGTATAAGTATATTTACTTTATTTTTGTTTCACTTTCATCAGCCTACACAGTTGATGTAAATATATGGTTAAGTAGAACAATCACTTATTTTCCTCAGGAAGATGAGCAAGACAGTGAATCCAACTTTTAAGAGAATAAGAAAATGGATGATACAAAGCCGTATATAATCTTCAAGATATCACTACTTTTATAATAAAACTAAAACTGTTATCTTGTGCATTTCCATGAAACCTCGACTGGATTTCGAGGAAAAAAGTACTTTCTCTCTTGACAATGGATAAGTTCCGAAACTGGTAGAGTTGTAAGCAAAACATATCAGCCAAGACAGATTTGCATAATATATTATTAACAACTTCTGTGGTACTGACAAAGGTATTTTAACAGCTTTGTGAATCAAATCAGACAAAGTAGACAGGGTCTATAGTAATATTTCAGAATACTTTATTGTGTACTTTACAATATTTTTCCAATATGAATAGGTTAATAATGCTAATGGTGATTTTTTGATTGGAGGCAAAGTATCGTATAATTTTGAGATATTGATAAATATGAGTGTTCTGATATTCCCTTATGTCTGTCTGATTGAGAGCATTTGGATCGGTCAGAGGGTGTGCTTCAAACTCTTTTACAACACGCTATAGACCAAATCGTTTGCTAGAGTTTAACTAATGCAGATCGATGTGTACTTCAAGATGTTGAAAGTAAATCAGTAGGTTTTTATGGGTAATGTTGAAAAATAAAGGTTCAGTTTTATAGACATAATTTATATAAAAAGAAATAACAGTTTTTTCACATCATTTATCTTGTAATGGTTCTTGTCTATATGGTGGTCATTCGTTCAGCTATGACCTGTAGATGTTAGGTTTGGACCAATGCTGCAATGACGAACAAAACCTGCATAAAAATTATCTAGAATAAATGTGCCCACCATATTACCGGGAACTTTTATACGACAAAAATTTGGGTGCATGATTTGATATGGGAGCCCTTTGATTGCTTACCATTACTTACCACCAACAAAGACAAAAAATAACTTGTCATCCAAGTAACCAAGCACTTAATCTCTGAGTCAACCTGCCCCAGTCAACTCGAACCCCTACAGAACCTTCTCTCTGTAGATGTCCTATTGCTCTTATTTAAGTTCCTGGTACTCTTTTAAAGCATCAATTTTTTTCAAGAGAATCCAGTAAAACAAATTAGTATTGATAGCTTTATTTTTTTTAAAGGTTGAAAAGTTGGTAAAATAGATTAGATGGAAACAAATATGAATGTTTTTGTAGATTAATAAGTTGTAGAGAGTATGTGTGTGTAAACGGAAGAGCTAGTGTGAGAGGTGAGTGGTCGTTTTGAAAGCGGCCTGTGCGTGACTGAAGAGGACGCCTGTTGACCAACGCCTCTGAGGACTTCATTATCAAGTAGCTGCTTACGACTGACTCAGAAATCATCACTCTTTTATAATATTCACCTCAGTGTTACCGCACAGGCTGACGAATCTCTTTCAACACCACTCTGCTTTACTCTTACCTTTTAATTCGTAATGATTTTTTTTCTTTTTTTTTTCATAACCATACTTTGGTTAGTAGAACAGAATTCTGTCAGGTCTGTATTTGACCTTTTCACAGATGAATTGCTCATACGGAAGGCTTAATGAATATCTCACTAAAAATCGTGACCTCCAGTCGAAAACTATAACCCTTCTGTTGGACTGATGGTTTAATTTAATTTCACCTTTAAATTTCATTATTCCCTCTTTAAAGTTATTTGTTATTTGCCCTCAGTAAAAACTAAGATATAATGAACTGTTTATGACTTTGCAGTTATAAATGTCTAGTACATTTGGTGAATTTACAAAAAGAAAATAATTATCTTACACATATTAAATTCTTCAATTTATTCTCAATATAACTGCAGCATTAAGATTTTCTATACAAATAAATAAATTCTAAGAGTTTATTGACGGTTTTTCATCAATCATCTAATATTTTAACTTCCTCAATCCTGACTTAAGAGTCAAATTTAAGATGGAAAAGGTCTTTATAGTATATTTTACAAAAATCCTTTTTTTCTTTAGTTACACTTTTTTTTTGCGAATGATACAAGTTGTAGTCTCTACCCTGTTAGTTCTGAAACATGACCTTGGCAAGAGCTCAATATTTTTGTTTATGTATATCAATCGGTTATGCTGCCATTACCGTGTTATCAATCACTTTACCGAATTGTGATTTTATTTATTATTTCCTATTTTTATCATGATTGTCTCTCATTCTATTTTAATGTTTTTAATTTTTTTTTAGGGGTTTGAAGAATATTTGGTTATGTAGTTAGTTTGTTGATTTATTTGTGTTTCTTGTGTAGTTCTATATTTAAAATCTGATGTGAGATGCCACGGAACTTTTATTATATTATGAACGGTAAGGGGCCAGGTTAGCTGAGTGGTTAACGTACTCGACTCTGAACTGATACGACTTGGGTTCGATCAACACCTCGCTCTCGATTTATTCATGCGAGAGGTGAATAAATCTGAGTTTCTCGGAGAAGGACTTTACACCGTCGGTCCCGAGCCTGTATGAGTTAGGCAAAATTTAGGACTCCTACGGTAGAATCAATCTTCATTGTGTAGAATCACAAAGGGCCAATGCTTGGACTACGTGTGTTCCCTTGTGGGACTACCCCTGCAACCTAACATAACCTAACCTATATTATAAACGGTAACAGATTCATTAAGGTAGTGCTAGTTGTACCACGTAGTGCTGAATTAGCAATTCAGTAATTACAGTAATTCAGCAATGCTAGTAAGTTAGTGTTGAATTTTTGTAAAACGAAAAAATGTTCAAAAAACCATTCTTTACATCCATACCAAGTTTCAACAAGATAGATTAATATATACATATTGGTATTAAACTAATTCTAAATTGACAACGGAGACAGGGAAAAAACTAATGTTATTTGTACAATGTGAGTTCCATAAGCGTTTTCATACGAATTTCACTGTTAAAGTTTGTTTCAATAACACTACTAAGGAACCATCTGTCGTAGTCACTTTAAGTTACGTTTCAGCTGATAAATTGTAAGTAGTAATTGTGAATTTAGATCGAGATGTAATATTGTCTGTTTATTAAAGTTCAGGATTCATTATCTCTTGAAAAAATATTATTGGTGAAGTTTTTTTTTGCTTATAGAAAGATCTTGTAGAGTTTTTATGACTTTTTCAAAGTATTAGTCACAGAGATTAGATACCAAGAGAAGTATGCAATTCTTCACAACATACGAGTAATATTATTAATATTATTAATTTTAATAATATAATAATAATAATAATACAAATATAATAATAATAATTAATAATACTATAATATTAGTAATATTATCGTATTAAAATAGTGAAATAGAGCTTGATACTACTAAGATTTACTTTTTTGATTTGAATAATTATTTTAACCAAACTGAGTTAAGTAAAATATTGAAACTGATTTTCTGTGAATTTTATAATATATTCAACTATAGTAAAGTTGAGAGTTTCTTTCTGATATTTGGGTAGAGGATAGTATCGGACATAAAACATTTGTTTTAAAAATACGAAGTATCAAAAATCATCAATAGTACTGCGTAATAGAACAAGTGGTCACCCTAGCAAATATACTACATTATAGTATTTATTATGGAATATCAAATTAATTATGGAATCATTCATTATATGATTCGACAAATGAAATATTTGAAAAAAATTCTATTAGATCATAGACTCATGATAATTCGTATGTTATAGCAAAATTACCACTGAGACGAGGTTGTATATTGTAAATCTCACTTTTAGATTCAATAGGATTCCTGTGATGTGGGATCGTTGCCACGGGAACTAAGTGACACTAAATTTGTACGATGTACAATGACAACATGTTAACTTGTTTGATTAATTAGTGTAATGTATAAACATATACAATATGGCTACTTTTTTGACTAAGGAGTGTATTAAATCGGTTTCATCATGGATAAAATTGTTTGATTAGGAGGTGCAAAATGTACATGGTTACTTGTTTGACTAGTAAGTCAAAGGTACCAAGTAAAGTATCATTATTAAAATTGTATTTCAAAAAACACAATTTTTAAAATATAAATATATATATATATATATTAGTGTAATTAGGTAGCAGACCTTCATTAATACATAGACAATTAAATTTTTTGGCCAATTTTTCTATGGATTTTTTTTGATTTAGCTTCTCTAGTTTTCTGGTCTCACAATTACATTAACTAATAACCATTATTAAAATAAATTAAAACACTCTGAAATTTACATCAAAACTATGCTTATAACTTAGTATCAACAGGTTTGTTTCCATCATGTTTATCTTAAACCACTTCTAATTATACTACAACACACTTACAAAACATTATTTACACTATCTAGTTCTTATCACGTATGTAACTTTAAAATTCTAGAAAAACAAGTGACCTGATCGTTAAGGTTTGGCTTCATATCTTTTATACTTTACGATTCATTAATACGTAGCTTCGCATGGTCATTTTCTTGATATAATATTTCATATTGCCATCTGGTCTTTTCTTATTTAGCTTTATTTTATGGATATTCATTGTATGTTCTTTCGGTGCACATAAACCGAAAGATTTATATGTATGTTAAAGATTTCACATAAACACGTGAAATAACAATTAATGATCAAACCACAATATGAAATAAGAAAACAAGACTAAGATCTTTCAACCGTAACAAGCGGTTGAAACTCTTCTAAGAGGTTTGAAAGCTAGCGGATAGTTTTTTACTCTTTCTTACAGTACTCCTTTGTTTCCCCAAACATCCCTTTCTGGACATTAGTCCTTTCCTGTGGTTTCACCCTCTTAAAATACCACTCTTCCCTACCACTCTTCTCAACCCCTCACCAGATGTTTTCTGCATATATAAGCGAGAATAAGACTTTACTTATGATTTTCTGGTGTAAAATTTTAATTTGTTTTTCACTTGGCCGAGATGAAGAGGCATATAAAAAATTGGCGAAACGTTGAATTTGAAGCAAAAGCCAGAGTCAGAATTGTAGCTATTGAAGTTTAAAAAATTAAAGTTTTAAATGGATGATTTGGAAATTATTAAGCAGCATCGGATTTTCTGGAATTTTGGAGTCGGAGAATAATTTAGTACAATGATTCCACAGCCGGTCTATAGAAATCGGTTGTGCTGCCATTTATTGTGTGGTATTTCCTCATAGTTGGAATAAAAAAGGAGAAAAAACAGTAAAAAAGGTTCCACAGAAATTCAATTTATGATTATACTGGGTGGTCAAACACTTCTCGTTCACCCTCAGGTTCTGTCTATAATTATATCAGGTCATAGCCTAGCTTGTTTGAAATGCGTATTTTAATTATAACCACAGGGGATAATTATTGCATATGTTATTTGTTATTTAGTTTAACTATAAAACTACAGTGGTAAAGGGTAGTCCAGTGGCTTCCGCAATCCCCTCTGAGCTGGTTTAATCCCCAGTTTAATTCTAATTCTCGCCACTACCCAAACCACGTCACCCTAGAAGAGTGCGTTAAGCTTTCAGTTCCAAGCCGTACAATTTAAGGTACTTTTCAAAAATCTTCACTCTAAATATGCTTGAATTTGACAAAATTTAGGACTCCCAATATACAATAATTAGAGAGACACAATATTCCCTTCAGAAATCAGTGACAGAGGTGTATTTTGTTCAGAAAAAATAAGAATACCATGTGGTACAAAGTATTAGCAGAATTTAATATTGTTAAACCATAATTCTTTCTCTGATTCTTAAGACAAACTAATCTGTTAGCACATAACAGATTATAGCACTCCTAAACAATACTAATGTTTGTGATATAACTTGTTTTTACTGTAAAATATTATAATTTCTGTAGTATATATTATAATTGAATTCAAATCACGGTAAGAAGTTCTTAAAATGGACTAAGATAATTAAGCTGAAGCCCCTGGTCTTCGTCAGAGTCACCTTGAACAAAAACAGCTGAAATTTGACATCTGGTGTGGAATTGAGAGAGAGAAAGGCAAGAGTATTTTGAAAGCCATAAAGAAAGAAAAAAGATGAAAAGAAGTTCTGGTAGAAAACATTTCCGTTTGTAAACTCTGATAGACAAGGCTATTGTTATTGTTAATACCGAGTCAAATTTGAACCAGTAGATGTGAATAAGCCATGACTAATGAAACGTGTATTTCAGTTCAAATGTAACTCTGACTAGGACGAGTTGTTTTGATTGAAAGTTTTTAATCTTATCTGAATATCTTACTGTGGCTGGAACGTTGTTTTATATTTCAGATGAGGGCCAGGTTAGCTCAGTGGTTAACTTGCTCTCCTCTGGGCTAGTAGTCTGGGAGTTCAATCCCCACCTGGCCCTCGATTTATTCACGTGGGAGGTGAATAAATCTGAGTACGTCGTACCTCGGAGAGGACGTTAAGCCGACGGTCCCGAGCCTGTACGATTTTAGGTACTTGTTAAAGATCCCTACTCGAAATGCACTTGATTTAGGAAAAATTTAAGACTCCTAATGTAGAATCTGTAGAATCGCCAATCACACAAAAAGCCGGTAAACGGCTGATGTTATCAACCGCTAGGGGATCGGTTAAGCAATAAAAAGAAAAAATCAGATGTTTATTTTATATTTTTGAATATATTATATTTATATTTAATTTAATGTGTATATTAAAATTTCCTAATGTATACTCTTTTATTTCCACTAAAGGTATAAAATTTACGAATAAGGCTCAGAAATACTAAAGTACATCTTTTATGTTGAAATGATTAGTTTGAAAGCAAAAGTTACCCTCTTTAACTACTTTGCTTCCTTAGTTCATCTTTAAACTTCCTATTAAATTATGAAAATTTTTATTGTGTTCTATTAAAAGCTATTAACTGAATGGAATGTAAGGAAAATATTTATTAGTAATAACCAGTTACAATGATGGACAAATTATTGCGTAGAAATATAGTTTGGTCTTAAGAAGGAAAGGCTACTGTGATGCAAGTAAAAAGCAAGATGATCATATAAATTGCCTGCCATTTTATTGAGATGTTTCCTTTGCAGAATCGCAAAATTATTTTTATATCTTTGGAGGAATAACTTCTAACCTTAAGCCATATTAAGCTTATCTCTCAATAAAAATGAATAAAAACTGTTATTGGTTATTTCGTTGTTTAAAGCCCCACCCACACCAATGATTTGCCTTCATTGTCATACATTCCTCATGTAACTTCATCATTTGTAACTTAATGAAAATTAAATTTAGAGGTCCTTCAAATTCAGCCTTATTCAAGTAATCTATTACTGGGGTTTTTATTATTACAGATGTTTAAAGATATACTCGATGACAATGTTTGTATGTATTTAGGTACTGAGGAGATACCATTTTCTTTCCCACACATGGCCACGATTCGAACCTCTTATTTTCAGTAGGGATGACAACGACTATTATTTACATTCATAATGCATATAAATTATGTATGCATCCAATACTAGTATATATATATATATATATATATATATATATATATATTTACAAGTTTAAAAATAAACTACTGATAAATAAAAATAGATACACCCACTTACAGTCTTTAATTATCAGTTTAACTTTAATCGAGAGAGAAGAGTTCTTCTCAAGAGAGAAGAAGGTGAGACACTAAACCCACTCTAAAAGCAATGGTTAGAGACCCTTGACTGGACGTATGGTGACCCACACTCTTCTTCCTTGATGACGGTTGCACAAAACATTATCCGAAGTATGTGTATCCATTTATTTTTTACCTATTGTATACCTGTTAATGTTTGTTGTCCTTTTTGGATCGTTTTTATAAAGATATATATAATTTTAAACCAGAAGGAAACACGAATGATAGCTAAACACTTTAACTCACTTTCAATATTTTAAATATCGTAACCTTTAACGGTCATCTTCAGGAAAGAGAGTAGTACGTTGAGAAGATGAATACCAACTGCAAAACTTCACTATGTAGGTTGGCCACAACAGAAGCGAAAAAAACTAAGAATAGATATGGAACTGAGAAAACAGTAATTAATAAAAGACTATTAATGGAAAATTAAATATAATCTAAAATATCAATAGATTAAATATAATTAATTAAATTAGAATAAATTTAAATAATAATTAAGAACATTAAAAAAAAATATAAATCAATGTTTAAAAAATAAATTAAAAATCTCAATATACAACTTAACAGTTCCTTAAACGATCTTCTATGAACCATATATTGACTTCGTCAGTAGCCCTTAAAGTGACATATCTGTTGCCTCTAGGGACTTTTTTTTTTGTATTTAAATTCTCAAACATTACCAAAAATGGGAAAAAATGAGCCTATACGTGAATTAGTGTGAATAGCAAGGGGTATTGCACTATCCCGACTGACCGAGGACCTGTGATTATTCATGCGCAGGCTTGACATAGTGGCTCTTACAGCCACATGGAGTGCATCACACTGAGTACAGTTTAATCGGTAGATACTATCACTAGAGGTGCAGGAGAAGGAATCATATATATGATAATTGTTAGGATTAAAAGGGGAAGTAAAATATATAGCTGAATTGATAATGGGACGGATAAGACAACCACGACGTTCACATCGATGCATACAGTACACTTTACATGGGTCGGAGAGGACTTAGATGTTCTTTTAGTAAATAAGTTGCTTATAATTATTTAATATATATAAATAATATACATATTATTATTAAGAAATTAACAATATAAGAAATTACAAATATCAAACTATATTTTCTTAATTATTGCAAAATGGGTTCTACATAATTTAAAACTTTAACTATATTATTGATAGAATTAAATCCATGTAAAAGATTATGTAAATTGCTCTGAATATTTCAAAAATAGTAGGTTTACAAGTTTAACGGAATACATACCTTTGGCCCTTAAAGATAAACTTTTTTTTTTTTCAGGGGAGCTTGGAGATCTCCTGCTTTAGACTGCGCTTACCATGTCTGTGGAAGAGTTAATCAACTACTGGAGGTAAGCTGAAAATGCAGTAGTGAATTAAAAATTCACAGTTTTTTTTTTGAAATATCAAAAATTTTTTCTAATGCATACTGTATTATTAGAAGAACGACCCAACTTTAGTTTTGATTCCTGCCAAAACTAGTTTCATTATCCATATCAAATAAAATTCATTCAAATATAAAAGATAAACAATTGTTTTTCTATTCTCAGCTAAGAGTAATGAAATTTTAGCCACAAATATCGCTAATATAAAATTATTTAATTAAACATAACTGCAGTAGTAGATACCCTTGATATCCGATAAACAGATGTGTAGGAATAGGTATATAAATAAACGACAGCAAAATTAAACAGAAATGTAGATATAGGTACTATCAATATACAATTATAAATATGAAATGTAGTTAAATTAGCAAGTTGTACAGTAGCAACCATTGTAGTATTATTGTTGCTGTGGATGGTATATTGTTGATAGTATATAGTTTTTGGTGCGGGATTTCAAAAGTAAACAGAATTAAAAGTTGAACTTGCCTTCACAGAGGCTCTTATAATGATAAAAAATAAAACACGTCGTACAAGTACATGATATCTCTACGCACATTTCTTATACGTAAGCGAAACACGTATTTCTAAGTAGCATAATTCATGTAGTTACAGAATATGTATAGTTTATCTACAAAATCTGAGGAAGAGTTTTCCTAGAAATACAGACTGACCCTGAAGCTTTACTGCATTAGATCGTGGGTCAGATCAGCTAGAGTATTTTGTAATTTCTAACGTCGTGCTATTTTTCTCAGACTATTACAACTGTATCAATACTAAATAAAATTTCTAAACCAACATCCATTTCTTATTAATTATGATTGAATATCGCAAAATACTCTGGGGTGGGGGGGAGAGGGTTTCCTTAGATATTGACGTTTCAAATGATTGAAAATACGAAATCATTTAGATTGCGTTTATCTCAGGAGAAGAATTCTAATGGCTGTGATGGCACAATTTTTGATTGTGGGGAGAGGGACTCTGTTTAGTAAATCGAGACCGGAGGTGAGGCGAGCCCGGTAATGCTCCGTTATGGCAACATACCCATTTATTTCAAAAGACGATTTCTAATCTGCTTCTGCCTTCTGACAGACGTCCTTAGTTAAACTGAAGGATAACCTCCAACATTCCCCTAGTAGTTAACTGGAACATCTTAAATCTTGATGTCCCATAAACTCGCTTTATGCTCCTCCATTCCATTATATATGGTATAATGCCATATTTTTAAGAGTGAATCTTCCTCTCAATTGTCATTTTAATTATTTATTTTATTAAATATTGCACAAGCTCCAACACAACTAGTAGGAATGTTAAAAATTCTTGAGAGTACAGCGAATTGGTAAATGAATCCATTACATTTCTTGCCAAACGAATGCTCATTTGAGCCTCCTTCTTGATCAAGAATTCAGTCATAATAGATAAAGACTTCTGAATTTTCCTCACTTAAATTTACTTTCGTCAATCTCTAGCTTATTTCTGACTACATCATGTTAGAAACACGTCATGCACAGGGCTTCGATCACCAACAGTACACATCTAAAGTAATTAGCTAAAATCAAACGTCTGTTTTCAGCCCATACAAACTAAAGGCCGAAACATGTTTACTATTGATTTGATCTTGTTTGCAGTCACTCTCAAATTACATGTTCTTATCAAATAATCAGACAAACATTTCATTACAATTTAAAAATACTTTAAATGAAAAGCGATGTATAAATAATGTGACTATAGACATATTCTTCAGGATTTGTTTTCTTGATTCACCATTCGTATGTTATAAGATTCTTGAGGGTTTAGCTCTTGTGATTGAAACTACTTCTCTCTCCGAAGTTTTAACATATATTTATGTCTTTCTCAGGACTAAAACATGTTTTTACAAATAACACTATCTTTCCAAAATTTCATTGTTTACATTTATATATAATACAAATTTTTAATTTATAAATTAAGGAAAACTGGAAAGGTAGTGGTGTTGTAACTATGGATTCTCACACTGATATATGTTTTTCTACATTTTTTTTCAGGAAAAAACACATATAAATGTGAGAATCTTTAGTTGTAATACCAGTTTCTAAATTACTACCTTTCCAGTTACCTTTAATTTATAAATTAAAATTTATATTATATATAAATGTAAACTATAACCAAATTTTTGTAGTAATAGTGCTGATTGTAAAAACAGGTTTTTTGTCCTGAGGAAGACATAATATATGTAAAAACGTTTGCGAGGGAAGCAGTTTATATCATAAGACCAAAACCTTCAATAATCTTATAAAATATAGACATGAATCAACCTCTAAACTAGAGTGAGAAATTCAATAATTTCAGATTTTTAGATATTCCTATGGTTCCTACTGTTTTTAGACGTTTATTTTTATTTCACGTGTTTGCTGTGAAATCTTATTAAATATGGAAAAGAGTCACAATAAATACTAGAAACTCTAAAGTTTCTTAATACATTTCTTAGTATGTACTTATTATTAATAATATGTATATGTTATAATATGCATTATTAATAATATTATTAATATATATCAATATTTCTTAATACATTTTTTCCTTAAATGTATCATTTTTCCTTAATTTTTTAATGTATCATTTTCTCCTTTACTACTTTAATGTATCATTTAAGGAAATTATCAGTTAAAGTAGTAAATGAGAACTTAACGTTCTAAGCCCTTTCAGGAGTCACTCCATTTTCAAAGAGTCATTTGGTAATACAACCAACGCCAAAGAAGTAATATTAAAAAAAGGAACAGTAATATCATCTAAGTGACCATTTACAATTGAGCGATACAATGAAGATACAAACCTGATCTTTCTAGATATAGAAAGTTTCGATAAGTAGATGGTTCTGTAAAATGGTTGGGTTGAGAAAACCCTTAAAAAGTAACCGGTATCTGGATTTTCTCTCCCATGATCTTTTACAACAGGAGTTAAATACTTCCTTAGCTCTCAAATATAGAGATGTACATTGAAATAAATAGTGACCACTGTTTTCATAAGAAAAATTTTAAAATAGTAATGCAGATTCTATTTAACTACAATCTCCTAAAGACCTTTGTTAGCATTGTAAATAATATTGACCAGGTAATATTCAAGTACAGTTAATTTGCAGATCATCTATTACTATTAATTGCATTCAACTATTAGACACTGGAGAAATGAACAAATACAGACGGATGATTTGTGCTTAATGCCTATCACAAAATAGTAAAAAAAATTTCAAACCAAGTTAGATTCTACAATAGCTTTTGACTAACAAGACCACATGACCGCGAATACGACATCATTTCTGTACAGACTAACTTAATATCCGATATGAACTACTGATATTCCAAGTTATAGTAGCACAGTAATCAAGCAGTAGAAGGCCTCTGGTCTGGAACTGCTAGTTACGACGTGTACTATAGTGCGCGGTTATATTCGCTGGTTTTTGGTACAATAGCTTTTAAACATAAAACTACTCTGAAGAATATTATATTCTCAAGAGTAAAGTCCGAAATTACTTGAGTGTGTATCGCTGCTGTAGTATATTCAATATAATCTAAAAGCTGCAATAAAAAACACATTAATCAACCAGAAAGTTATATGTATGACTGCTCAATACGAAAATGGTGCTAAAAGAGAAAAACATACTTGTAATTCGGTTTACCATGCCATCAATAAATCTTCAGGTAACTCACCACAAATGATGGAAGATAATCGTTCTGAGGCCTTTTGTTTATCACGTCGTCAGAGAGCAAATTAATACAAGTTGTGAGCAGGTTATGAATTTAATTTAAAGGTGAATGAAGATTGGCATCATTAACAGTATTTTTCCCTATTAGATTTGAAATAGTTTTAAATTGTTTAAAATTCATAAACAATGAATTTTATTGTTTATGAATTTTGCAATAAATTCATTTACATTTTCAATTTTTGAAATCCCTTTCTCCGTTCTTGAGGTAATTCTAGAGATTTATCTACGATTTACAGACAACATTGCGTATGATCCCTTAGTCAGTATCCCTTACATGGCTATTACAATATAATCTTTCATCTAAATAATAAGTTTACATGTGTTTTAGTTTAAAAAGCTTTTTCTAATTGACATCATACAATGAATGCAAACTCTCTGACTAGATGAGGTAGAAACCTGTGATCACATTACATTCGTTTTTCCAATCACAATGAAATGCGCAAAGGTTTTTGTCAAGTCATACCTAAAACGATAGAGTTAAGAGAGACCTTTCCATGTACATTTATAAAGGTCATTAAAGAACTTAAACTACAGTTGAATTTAGTTACAACAGTGGGATGTAGAATATGACTAGTATGGCTGCAGAGTTCGATGAAGTTCAAGCATTCAGTATAGTATAATAATTTTAATAACGTGTCAGATTGATCAATAATTTCATGTTTCATATAACTAATAAAATGATTATAGTCACATATAGACAAATTATACTGAATTGACAAGAATGTACGTACAGCCACATTGAATAAAAACAAAACATAGTTGCATTTTAAGGAGTTTGATATTGTGTTTACTTATAATATTGTTGAGTGTAGGCCAATACAAAGTTCTTAAGATATTATAATACTTGAGGTAACTTGAGATGCTATTAGAAGCTATGCAAGTTACAATATATTAAATTGCATCTTCCTTCTTTTATATATTTTATTTTCGTCAATTAGGTTAAATTTAGATAAAAAGATATTTACTTCGGTTGGTATAATTAATAATTGTTGTATTGGAATATAAATGTCTATAAAAAAAAGTCTTCGAGTATTAAGAAATGTAAAAAAATAGAAAACTAATTTATATAAACAACTTTAGAAACTTGTCAAAATGACATTTTAGTTAATTGACTAACAAATCATGATCTCAAATTCTTATGATTTTCGAATTTTTTTTTTTTAGTTGATATTTTGGCTTAGTAGTTCAGGAAGTTACTGAGTGGTATCTATTAATAATTGAAAAATAAAATAAACTAGCCTCTATATAAAGAGGTTTTATATAGAAAACGAAAAACGTGTTTCAAACACTTGGTTTTTTCCCAGAAGTTATATCGTCTTATTTGAAACGTAAGAGACAAAGAAACACCAGCTTAAAAGAACGGCAAAGTTTGTTCTAGAACAGCGTTTCCCAAAGTGGGCGGTACCCCCCCCCCCCCCCCCTGGGGGCGGTGGTTTGATATTGGGGGGCGGTAACGCAAAAATAGGCAGTTGGGGGGCGGTAACGCAAAAATAGGCAGTTGGGGGGCGGTAACGCAAAAATAGGTGGTTTGGGGGGCGGTAACTAAAAAATAGATGGTTGGTGGCGACAGTGTAGCTAATGTAGCAGCTGGCTGCTACAATACTTACAACGTCGTCACAAACTGTTGGCGGTAACCATCAAAAACCATACAAGTAATAAAAATTAGAAATAAGGATTTCAAAAGGTATGCCGCTCTTTTACCTGAGGATTAAGGAGTCAGCCACGGTCGAAATTAAAAGAGAGTTTTCGATCAAAATAAAGGGAATAAAAAGATAAGCTGCTCTTTCACGTATGTCCTATGGATTAAGAGGTCAGCCTTGATCGGAAGTAAATGAGTTTTCGGTCGAGATAAGAAGAATAAAATGATCGTTCCCTATATAAATAGTAGACCGCAATCTCAATTCTGTAAAGATAGATTGTGGCTGTAGATTGCATGACAGCTAGAGGATGGTTTTTTACTATTTCTTACTGTACTTCTTTCTTTCCCTAAACATCCCTTTCTGGACATTAGTCCTTTCCTGCGCTTTCACCCTTTTAAAATACCATTCTTATATTCATTAACCTGAATAGGATAGGTTAGTTCTGATAGGCTTTTTGGCATATCTTTCCATTTTTATGGGGTAGGGGGCGCTGGCAGGCTATTCTAGAAGATAAGGGGGCGCTGGCACTCTACTCTAGAAGACAAGGGGGCGCCAGCCTGAAAAAGTTTGGGAAACCCTGTTCTAGAACTACCAACGTGATGTTTTTTTATTTTGTATAGAGTTTGCTTTCCTTAATCATCCCATTATGACATTTTTATATTTCTTTATTCGTTTATTATTTAATTTCTTCGTGTAACTTATTTTTGATTGTTTGCTTCTTAATTTTTGCTAATTCCCCAGTCATTTGTTCTTGACCCTATATTCTTGATCGCTAGTATATTCTATGCACTGTCCTGAAATTCTCTTCTTTAATTTTGAGAAACTGTTTTTGATTATAGCCACAAATTCTAATATTTTAATTAATATGCAAAGTAAGTAGTTCCACTTAAGGAAGAAGTCATGCCCTTATTGTAAGCTTGGCCACTCCCGTCATATCTTTTATGACTAAATATGCATTATGCATTTCAAATATTAATATTTCTACATTTATGCGACGCAGAAACAATTACTTATTTTTGATGTGCATTTGTCTTGCTAACTAGCTAGTTTGTGTATTCTCACCAAGATCAAAGCACCGTCTTTAATCGACATAAATTAACACTATTTATTTATAAGGTGTAAACCTTATAAAAGTACTATTTTCGACACTAAGGTGTGTACTAGTAAACCCCTCCTCAGAAGAAAATTTCAAGTTGAATAATTCAGTTACAGCCCATCTGGATTTTTTAATAAAAGCCTGATGTTTTGAGTAATACAATTTTTAGAACACTGTCATAGATTATTTTTTAGGCCCCCTTTATGTAGAAGGTAAAATTTATTTTAACCTTTTTCTTTAAGATTGTAAGAAAACGTCAAAGGGTAAAAAATATATGCGCAAAAGGTGTAAAAATCAATTACCGAATTGAACACTTGTTTCTATAAAGATTCTTTTACAGTCATTCAGAGTAAAATATTTTACCTTAATTTTGATATCATAATAATATTAATAGAGATCTTTGCGTGTACTTTCAACCGAAATATATTAATATAGTTATTATTATTAAAAAAAATCATCCAAAAAACTGATGAATTATTGCCTTTTCACTATTCAGGGTTTTTTTACAGATCAAGGTTTTGACAGAGCTTAGATCTGAATATGCTACTTTACAAAATCTATTTGGTCGATGGTAAACAAATATGTTTTTATATCATCCCGGTTACAAAATTATTCAAAGAGAAAATAGTTCAAATTTTTGAAGATATAGAAGAATACTATTCCTATTTAAATGACTTGATGACAGATGGAAAAAATATTGATCTCATTTTAAATGGAATATTTATTATGAACGTCAGCTCAAAATTAGTCTTTAATGCTGAAAACTTGCGATACTAGCGATAAGCTTGAAATTCATTTTCTGGGGACAATTCTAAATGCCAATGGCACTAAATAGCCTAATCAGATCAAATCCTGAAAACAATTTCCAAATGAGGTTCTGGACATTATTAAGTATGTAAGTTTATTGTATTAAATGTAGCCATCCACACAGCTAATCTACTTCAAGTTGCTAAACCTATTATCCATTATTACATTCATTTGTACTGCGGCACATGAAAATAAATTTTTAACACTACTGGAATATGTATTGGACTTGGGTAAGTGTTATTTTGACCGGAAAAATTGAGAGATAGTTATCAGTTTGGAATAGGTTCATGCTTACTACAAGACCGTCAGCCAGTGTTATATGGATTTCATGCCCTAAGGAAATCTGAGAAAGTGTATTCACAGATACATGTACTTCACAGTCATGAAGAATACTTCTAGACAGGTAGTTCAATCATCTTTACAATACCTTACAACATTCATACAGATCACAAGCCAATGATTTGATAATATTGCTCAACGATTTCAAAGACTTTTTTTGCGTTTATTGAAGTGCATTACTAAGTTAGATGTTGGCTTCCTCACAAATATTAAGTATCACCTGCTTTTTGGGGTGAAGAAACAAATTTATCTTAAGTTTCATGATGATCACCACTAAAGTTTTAGTTATAGCTGAAGAAAAACGTCAACAGCTTAAAGAAGCGACCAGTCGAGACTTTAAAATGCAGCTGTTATTGCTGTCCCTACAAGCTTCTTAACAAAAATTAAAAAATAAAATATTATTGAATTGAAAGAAATTTTGATCCACAAAGCATTTTCTGTGATTCAATAAAGGGTATTTCTTTTTTATGGTTCCTCCAACGTTTTGAAAAATGAAATGCTTCAGGAATTAAACTGAGGTCATGTCAATTACGTTAACATATCGAAGTAATATGTCTTGCAAGAATACTTGTGTACTGATTGTGTTGCAAGCGGACATCATAAAAAACATTGACTTTTGATCCATCTGTTACCCATACAAGGGGGGCAATATTAAAGAATTCCTTAGCTTCTACCTGCAATCTGTCTTAGACAGAATGAGAATTGATATTTCAGCAACTAGTAAAGGCAATGGTGGGGTCTTTATGGCATTTATTCTTATTTAATTCACACCCTCAAAAGACTGACATTAAAGATAATGAAAAAGTCAATATAATTATGTTTACTATTTGGCTTTCCATTTATTAATTGTTTCGGACAATATTCCTTTCAATTCAAATTGCTGAGAAGTGGTTATTAAAAATTATTATATTCAAGAAACCTTGTTACTTAGCTTTTGACTGCCTCAGATTCATAAAGTCAGATTTATACTCGGAAGTATAATACTGGGGTGTTCACACGTACAAATAAATGACGCAGGACCTACTACACAAAAACAGACGCAAGCTATTACAACCATACTCTTGGTAAGGCTTATCATCATTACAGCTGGGTAGTCCAGTATACCGAAAAAGACATATCTGATAATAAATGGAAATAATCCTGAAACTTGCTGAAAGTCACTGCTCATATTTTATAAAATAAAGTAATAGTCCTGGAACTCAATCATCACTTTTTGATCCCATTTACTCACCTCAGCGATAAATACTAAAATTTAATGATCTATATACTTGGCTGTAGTTATTCCTTACCAATATGTTCATTAAGTTAAGATATTTTCCATGTGCATATTAATATAAAGTATGTAAGAAGTTTGCAGCATTTTTTGCTAATTGTTGCTCATCATCTAGGCACTAAGAGAATTAATAGAGATTGAAATACCTTCAAAATCATCTATGTCTTAGTTTGTAATGTTCTAACAAACTAAGTACTTATTTCAAAATTTAAGAAGTTTACAATATATATATATATAACCACAATAAGAAAATGGGAAAACAAGACTAAGATCTTTCAACCGTAACAAGCGGTCTAGAAAACGACTCCCTTTTCTAGATGTGCTGGTGAGACAGCAAACAAACCCTCGTTACAAACCCAGGGTGGCAAAACAGTGACAAAGCAGATAACCAAGTAGATGGATTTCACCTACACTAAATTTGGCAGCGAGTCTAATGTTACTGGAAAGAAAATAATGATTATTTATAAGTATTATATGATAACCAAGTATTATTAAGACGAGCAGGCTATCAGAAAAGTTATTAATCACCATAACCAACCTATAAAATAAGAGGACATACTCAAACTCTATATATTTTACAGAAACAAAAAAAAAAGAACAAGCAGCCTTCTGTTAAGAACTGACTTGGTGATGCCTGAACTGCAGCGCAGTCATCTGGTGTATTAATTCGCATATAGTGAAGGGAACAATGTAGTCCTACCCTCAAGATATATTGCTGTGACCACGATAAAGTTACCTAGACGTCTCATTTTCTACCTGTGAACACATATGGAGCAAGAGCATGGAGTTTATTTGACTAAGGAAATGTTTGTTGAAGGAACTTCTGTTCTTATTAAAAATAGTAGTATAATATATAAAAGATGCATAATCCTCTGTGAGCTCCCAAATCACCGGCACATGAAATATACCACTTCTAGCAACATTGATCATGGATGACGTTTGAAGAAGAACTGTTTATGCTCTGGACTGTAGAGTAGGCTGGTAAGCTCCTATCAAACCAGAAGCTCAGCTAGACGCTTAAAGATATTTTATGACTTCTTTTTCATAATATACTGTACTTCTGTTGTTTGTTCCTTTTTAATTAATTTCACAATTTTAGCCTTTTATTTTACCTTTCCTCTCTCCTAATTGAACAATTTAAAAGCAGATTTGGTTCACCTCTTGGAGTATTGCTCGTATGATGATGATCAACGTGGTTGAAAGCTTTTGTTTTTTTTTTGTTTACGATTATTTAAGTAATTAATTGTGAACAGTATATTATCAGTCCTGCTGTAGTTCAATTTTTAATTTTTCTGGAACATATCGAAAGATGCTTCAACAGAAAGAACCATTCTTAAAATGACTATAAATACTCATATGAAGATGAAATCAACAGTTATTATGAATATACTGCTCTACAATGGTTGGTTTTAAATAAAACGAGGTTGAGGAACTGTCATTGTAAAAGATAAGTCTAAAACAACATAGTCTGGAAAGTTTTAACTTTTATTTGACAAATAAATAATAGAAACAATTATATATATTTATATATATATATATATATTATATATATGATACATATATCAAAAGATAAAGAAAGGAACACTGATATACCATAACAATACTTAGTTTAATATATCGACCTTGTCGCCATCATGAGTTGAAGAAAAAACTCAGAGATACGGTTTACTAAACGAGCCGAGTTCATCTACTTCTTGAACATCTACAGACCTTGTTGCAGTATGTTTTGTTCTTTCCCCATGTTTTTTACTTTTAATGATTTAACAGTTCATAACTGTTTCATTTGTTGTATAATATATGTATATATATAAGACGAGTTGGCTTTCGTCTTCTAGCCACTCAACTTCCTAAAAGAGGTCGAAACTTTTTCAGTAATTTTAAATTTGAATACTTCAAAAAGTATATTTCAATACTTTTTAAAAGGGTCGAAATATTTAATGTGAGTCCTAGTTTCTGTTTTTTATTCATGTTTCTCAAAGCTTTTAATATATATATGTATATAAAGATTCAATATACGAAATTATACAACGTTATGGACGCAGTTGGTGTTATTAAATGCTACTACTTCTTCAATGTATTGATTTACTTTCAATGTACCAAATGTAATTGTACATTTCATTGTGTGGCTGAACTCTGGTCTCTGTGGAAAGAAAGACAGAGTTCTCTGAAGTCTTCTCCATATATAGCTGTACATTGGTTGTATTTACATTTGTCCCTTAGAAAACCTAAGCTGATAGAGGTTTTGAAATATTAATAATTTTATTATGAATTATTAACACCCTGTTGACTCCGAAACAACGATAATAACATAATAAGAAATTTAGAAATAGCATTTCTTCCCCAAGCTGATAGTATTTGTATTGTGAAAGTAACCTTCCATTGGGAAAGCTTTTTCCTTTACTTTCTTATAGAAATTGTATATAATCAGTAAGCTGGCGTCCTCTGGATTCCAGTTTGGAGTATAAAGCTCAGTAATATAAATGCGCTTCACTTATTAATCCAGCCTCATAGAGACTGAAATTTAAATCGTGTTTCGTAAAGCATCATTAGATTAAATGAGGTATCCGATTTCATTTTATACTTTCTTAAACAAATTTAATAACTAATAAGTCACGAATTAGTGAAATATAGAGATAACATTTAATTATCTTCCGATTTCAGACAGCTGAACTTTTCGATAAAAATTAACGCTTTTTTTAAAAAACCAATTTTTAAAAGCATCACTATACAATTAACACCATTGATTAATCAGCTTGCAGCATAGAATGAAAGTTGATAAGTTTTCAAAAGATGTGAAGTGATTACATGAAAAAAAAACTAAAAAGGAGAGAAGGAAAAAGTTGTGAGAAGTATAAAGTAAGGTAAAGATAACTGCTTGGTTAAGTGGGAAGATAATTGCAGGAGCAAGGTGCAAAGAGATGACTAAGTGATTTCGCAGGTTTCGTTTAAGATTGATGATTACATTAAGAAACTCTTCGGCTTGGCGAAGGTTGAAGTTTGGTATCATCTACCATTAGCTAACCTCTTCAGAGCTTTTGAAACATTATAAAATAGCTATCAACAGGAAAAACCATTTTCCCATCTTTTTTTAGCAATTTGGCTATTGCGTTAAAAAACACCAGTACCTTAATTTGTTTGATTTATTTTTATTAAGATTGTTTCATTTTCTTAATTACTGGGTATCAAAAGTTATGGTTTTGTACACATTCTATAAATCTGTAGTAAAAAATCTCGAACAACACTTTCCTCGAAAACCTTTCCTAAATTTCAACTTTCCTTGCTTCCTGTCTTTACTGCATAACTCTTTAGTAATTAATTAAAAATGAATTACCATTTAGTCTACAAATAATTCAAAATATATATGTTTAGTGCTGAAACAAAAAACGGAACTTTGTCACTATAAATAAAAACTCTCAAGTGTCGAAGTTTGTTTCGGTTTTTGTATATAAGTTTTCTTATAGGTAGAAGTGAAATTCATTGAATAAGAAAACTATAAACTTTTACATTAATACAGGATCAAGAATGTATCAATTCATAGAGTGTCTTATTTCATCGGGTAAAAAAGGTTTTAATTAAAGACCGAAAGTCGAGCGTCATTTGAACCTGAAGAAAGGACCGAGTCCCGATTTATTTTAGACGATCTCTATGTACTTAATTGTATAAGCTTAGGCCTTTTGTTTTGGTTACTAAAATCTTTAAAAAATCAATATCAAATCACGTATATTAATCAAAATACATCAATCATTCAAAAGCAAAAGCAATCAAATGTATTGTGACAGTTTTTTTAATTTAATTTTTTTTTTTAACTGAACCAATGTTATAGATGCTTATCACTTTTTGGGCTACTCAGAGGTAAAAGTAAGGCACTACCTTTTTTGACTCGGCATCGTAGTGTTGTTGAGCCTTGCTAAATCCCATAGAGGCTGTAAGTAGAGGCTCTGTTCCTCCCTCACAGTTAAAGATATTTGGTAGCCTGGAGCTGAAATGGTAGCCCAATCCCACTACCGACAGTAAGCCCAGAAGGCTATCGGAGAGTTACGACTGCTTACCAGTCTCGTTCTGTCTAACTTCTAATTACAACACGAAAAAAAGTATCGTTCACCACATATTAATGAGCAATGCGTGTGAATATTTTTAAATGTATTTACGCTGTTAAATGTATTAACGGCAAAATCTAAAAAAAAAATGGAACATAATATTCATACTACAATATTTTGAAAACAATAGCTTAAAAAAAATTGAAAAACATAGTAAAACGGAAACTTTCCTCCTTAGAACTTTGATGCTAATATTTTTTTCTCTGGCCACATCTGAGTGCTCAAAATTTTAAAAAACTATATTAACTATAAAATTGGCATTTGCCTTTTTTTTTATTTCCTCATTCCCTGATAGTGACGAAGGTATTTTTACTGAGTAAACTTTTCTTATTTTAAAATTTCATATTAAACTAATAAATAAAATATTTTCCATTTGACTGCATAAAACCAAAGAACTTGATAACATCACATATAAATATGAGAGTATAAATGGTTGCATTATCATTGACTTTATTATTATTTATTATGCTTCTATACATACTCTCAAATAATTAATTTGCTTTAACTCTTTTCCATTGTTTAAATTATAGTTAAATTATAGTAATTAATAAATAACAGTTAATTAAAGTTAAATAATAGTAATTGTAAAAAAAATATTTGGTTATGATTTCATAACCCATAACCTTTTACATATCAGTATGAATTAGAGTGATTTTCATTCGATAGTTTATGCGATTGTAAAGGGATTGTAAAGGATTGGAGGGTTACTAGTTCATAGTTAGGTAAATAAATGTAATGTGGTTTCTCTCACTAGATTCTTTTCAGTTCAATATTAACATCTGATCTGTTTTGTAAGTCTTCAAACTAAAAGAAAGAGTAGATGTTTGTTATATAATAGGAATTACTTCCGTGCATCTTAAACTAAACAAAACTCGGTCAGTTGTGAATATCTGAAAGTCTAAACCTACTGAATATGAATATTAAGATGCAAACTAGATAGAATCTGTTGACTAGGGCTATTGAAGCCTTGGGCTCTCTACGACCATCCCCAGTGCTGAATCGTGCCTCTGCAAAGCATATCAAGTATATCTCATCGTTTGAACCATTCTTCCTTCGATTTATAAATCTTGCTCCCTACAACAGAATTATCATAAGCTAACTTCCTTAATAACAACTTAGTTCAATGCTTAATATTAAAATCATAACTTGTACATTTGTCTCCTAGCTTGACCGATTTACAAACATGTCTATAGGAGCAAGTGATGAACCAAACGTATAGCTACGAGTACTCGAATACTAAAAATATTGATTGCTTTAAGTCTTTTTCCCTGTTTTATGTATTATTTTTTGATATATATATGGACTTAACATTTAAAAGCGATCCAATATTGGACAAACAAAAGTTAAGCACCAAACTTAAGAAACAAACAATTAAAAAACACTGCTTACAGATTATAAGTTTCTGTCGAAATGAAAATGGAGGGGAGAATGAGGGAGTACAAACGCATAGATGGGAGATCAAGATAAATAAATATGAGAAAACAAAAATGAAGCGAAGAAATTTTCAAGACAATATCTGAGGTTAAAAAAAAAGGAACAGATGAGGAGGGTAAGACAGAAATCAAAAACAAAGAGTAAAATATAAGTAAGTATAAGGAATAAGAAAACATGATGGATACACTAATATATAGCAGCACCGACGGAAACATTGAAAAACGATCATTTTATTTTCAATCTGTGTACCATTGTGATGGCTTCCCATTTCCTCTCTTCTAGAAAAATTACTAACTCCAAGGTTGTGAGTGTTTTATTTTCTTTGCTTGTTTCTGTACATTTAATATTCATATTTAAGGATAGAGCTAGATCATGTAAAAATACGCTACAAATTTAAGACTAGGCATTTGGATGACTTGGAATTGCAAATCCATCCACATCAGAGTTTTGGGTCCAAATCCATTAAATATTTAATTATTTACAGCCCAGCTATGAAATTGCTAAATTCTTATAGTGTTGCTGAATGGAATTTCTCAAAGATCGAGTTAAAAAGTAATATGTATAAAAGTTTAAAGATCATAAGGCTGAAGCCAGAGCGGTGACATGCAAGTTTACCTCTTCATCGTGTATGCAGCTAGAGAGTATCTTGAGAAAGTATTAATTTGCCTTTTTGTAAACAAGGGAGATTCATAATGATAACTTGTAACTAAGGAGAAGTACATTTCATTTCCTTAGATGAAGACATCCTACTTTATTTCATAATTTTTATTCCAAACAATTACGCAGGCTAATTTATTATGTTAGTTTGCTTAACTTTTGTAGTCCTTCCTTCATCCAAGAAACACAATTTGCTTCCTCTTTTCTTTTAAACTCTATCGTTGAACACACTTTTTAATCATTTGACTTCTTAGTTATCATTACAATAAAACTTGAAAATATCATTCATAATATTAGAAATACATTGCAACGTGCCAGTTGACCCGAGTTACCTCAAATATATTTCCTACTTTATGATTCAACAATTAAATTGTATATTATGATAGACAATTGCACACACACATATAAACAAAACAAATATACACATACAAGTATATATATATACAAACTTTCACATAAACACGTGAAATAACAATCTATGATCAAAACATAATATGGAATGAGAAAAAAAGACTCTTTTAAGATAAGCGGTTTTCGGCAGAGTCAAAAACCTACTACTACTGTTAACATAGTAGTCCACATTGACTTTGTTTTTGTTGAAAATATTATAGCCTCATCACGGTTTTGTAGCCCTGATGAAGATGTGTAAATTCATCGAAACGTAAATTCACTACCAAGATCTATTCCTTAAAAAACATTTCAAATATATATATATATATATATATATATATATATATATAAGATTTCACATAAACACGTGAAATAACAATCAAGCTATGTCTACTGTTTGTGTGAATTGTGAATCTATTTTTTCCTGTATATTATCATTTTCTATATAATTCTTCACACCATCAGTTACTTTTGAAAACGCAATCTGCTTGGCTTCGTAAATTGAACAGTATTCGACCATCTTGTACTTAAATTCTGCCATCCACTTCTAACACCCTTCGTCCCTCACAATAAACGGTTGTACCATTTTATTTTAAACTTCAATTCCTACCTCGTGGTTTTGCCAAGAATGTAATTTTTTCTCTCGACGATCCGTCTTTACGCAACTAGTCCCAGTATATCAATTTTTTTTTGAAAAATGCATATAAATGGATGAATTATTTTATTTTTATAATAAATCATGAGAGTCATGTGGTATAATCACATTGAGAGTGATTCTCAATGACATTGGTTTTGTAGTTTTTATAACTCTGGAAATATGACACTAAAGAACATCTAATGAGTTCTATTCGAAGTCTTTAGTCTCATTAGCTTACCTTAAATTCATCAAAGTCTGTAATAAACAACATCTATAACAATTGTTATAGATTTCTAAATTTACCTGCTATAGAAATTTTTTTTATAAGAAAGGTAGATAGATATCTTTTCAAAATTATAATAATCCATGGACAGTAATAAATTGAAAAGAATTGTATTTTGAAAATATTTGAGTAAAAAATTACCTAATTTTTCTTGTCAATAGAAGCAAAGTATCCTGAAAAAAAAATAAAATCATTTAATAATTTTTAATATTGTCAGTTGATTTATCAAAAATATATATATTTCATAGTTGTTTTATTTTTAGAACTTGTAATTTACCCACATTATATTACTATTAAACTAACAAATTTGCATTTTCTATTTCATTTCATTAAACCAGGCAAATTGAAAATAGTTTCAAATGATAATCAGAACAAATTCACAATATAATGAATTACGAAAACTCTGCCACGGCTAATTGATAACCCATCAGATTATCGCTTAACCCTTTCGTTCCATTTAGTGGTTTGCTTAATTATATATTCCAATGTGTGCGACTAATCTCGTTAGTTATTGTTTCTTGTCTGATTTTTAAAGCGCTGTAAAAATGATTACATGTACCTTACAATTAACAAAAGTGAGATAGCTAAATTAATATAAAGCATTTAATTAAAATGAAACTCAATTAGTCCATACCATTATTGTCATTTATTTATAGTAAAGATGAGTGTAGACCATATCCATTTTTTTAAAAAAAGTGTTAATTAATATTTTGATGAAAACCGCGTCCTAAATGTTGAATGAAAATGTGACAAAAAATTACCAATATACATTTAAAATCATACATCATTAGTACATGATTTATTGAAAAATCAAAAATATGAAGACAATTTGAAATATAAAGCTGTCACATTCCATTTTGATTCTTCGTACAGATGGTAATTGAAATGTTTTATTTATTGACCTCCAAGTCCACCAGATACCCATAAAATCCTTTTGATAAGGTCACCAAGGCGCAGGGAGGTCACTCATTATTTTCACGACCCTTCTTTGATCCTTTAATAAAGTGAACACAAAATCAGGGGTATTAAAATATTACAATAACCTTTGGAATATCCTAAAGTTTATTTAGAAAAAGAATTAATAAATAGTTTATTAATCAGTTTTTTTCCTTTCAAGTTCATCGAAGATGACTAAAATATTTTGTAACATTTTTAACACCTTTCACTTAATTGAAATCGTTTCAATAGAGTTTATATAGTCAATGTTAAGATTAATTTCAATATAGCCGTATATAACATTGTTAACAGATAAATCGGTCTTGCCTCAAATGTTCATGGATGCTTTATATACAAAACTGGGACATATTTTTTGAAGCCAATTCAGTTAAAAACTAATATATACTGTGCTTGTCTTATTATAGTTTCATAAAGTAATTGGTTTGCTGAATTGGTGCGAAATTTTAGAATACTTTTAGTCTTTCAAACAAATAAATATCATAGTTTTTTCTATGATTTTGAAACATAGTAGGATATCTTAAAAGTTAAGCTAAACTTTTTACTGGGTTTCAAATTTCTGTTGTTAGAACTTATTTTATGTTTCAGATTTTATATAAATTATATATATATATATATATATATATATATAAAGACTTCACATAAACACGTGAAATAACAAACAATGATCAAACCACAATATGAAATGGGAAAACAAGACCAATATATTTCAACCGTAACAAACGGTCTTCGTCAGAGTCAAAAAACCAGTTGGGTTTTTGACTCCGACGAAGACTGAGTCTATATATATATATATATATATATATATATATATGTTCTAATCACAATATGTAATGGGAAAAAGAGACTAAAATCTTTCAACCGTAACAAGCCGTGTTCATTAATTGGGTTTTTGACTTTGACGAAGACCGCTTGTTACAGTTAAAAGATCTGAGTCTTTTTTTTTCATATATATATATTATTTCAATACATACGTTATGTCAATGAAAAAGCTGGAAGCACAGTGATTATAAACAAAAACATGTAGACAGAGTTTTAAAAAACAACAAAAACCTCGTTTTTTTACTTTACTGTAAGTAAAGTATGTATATTGATAATAAAAATATTTGATTTCGAAATTTCAACGGTTTACTTGTTCTGCTTCTCAAGAGTCTATTATTGAAATTTGCTTGATAATGTCTGTGAATGTGCGGGCGCTTGTGTGCGTGTGGCTGAAAGGGTGTATTTCCAAAAGTCGTGGGCAAGCAAAATTGTATAGACAATTTTAACTCATTTGAATTTTTAATGAAACAACATTAAAGTTATACTCTTGCGTACACGACATAATAATAGATTTATCATTTATGTTATGATTGTTTTTGATGTAGTAGTATGTTTTCAGGCTGCTTTCTTTTTCTGTTTTGAGACCATTGATAGATGTATGAACTAATGGATATCATAACCTACCATTATAACCTGCAATAATTTCAGGGGTTTGGCTCTGAGAAGCAACTGCATACTAAACCTATAAGAAAACTCAACATTTATTACAATTTTACATTCATTTAGTAATGAAAGAAACTAACACTTAGCTTTAGAGAAAAGCAGTCTAACATTGCCCTAGAATTAAAAAGGATTTCAGTTTAAACTGATCTTAATTTTGTATCGTATAAACTAATGAAATCTCTACATAGGCTAACAAAACAGACTATTTAGAATGATGCAATTATTGCTTACTGTAGTCATAATAACATATAATCTAAAACACAAATTATTAGAACCCAAAGGAGAATTTCTTTTTAACTACGTGAGTGGAGAAGAGGTCACACACGCTTTTTGACCGATTGACTTTTGAGTTGGTGTTTGTCTATAGACATTATTAAACTTCTCATTAGGTCTCATTTATAAATATCACAGACATTTTGACTTTAAACATATATAAATAATCTCGAGAGTATTTAAGATTAAATTAAAAGTTTCAATTAAATTATTCCCACATTTTCTGAGATTTACAAACTGTAAAATCACATTAGTGTTTTATGAAGTGAGAAAGAAGCTTAAACCTCAAACATTTCACAATACATATACATAACAACTACATTAAATAAATAACATAAAAATATAAATGAATTTAAAACATTGTATTGATTGAAATGGCACCAGAATGTTACCAGAAAATTGTTAACACCAGAAAACATATGTGTCGTTTTCTGGCGTTTTTCAAACCAAACACAAAATGAAAAAAACTTAATAGAAATGTACCAAGATTTGAGGTAGCTTGTATTGAAAAATAGAAACAAGATCAATTTGATATTTAAAAAGTAGCCAAAAGTAAGAGGCAAAAATAAACCTTTTATCAGGTAAAAAGTAGCGTATTTCTTTTTTAAAAAATCTCGAAAATTTTCTTTATTTTTTTTAATACGTATCAGTATTTTCTATCGTAAAGTATCAGGCAAACAATATTATTACAAATTTGGGTTCTTTGAATTCTGTTTGGTTTAACCATATATTCAAAATATTATATGAAACATAATAATGTTAATATAATGGTACAATATTGGACCTAATGAAATAATATAATGAAGATTGGAAAAGAAGGAGTTGGAGCTAAGGAAAGTATAAATTAGGCGTCCAGACTCTCTGTCAGAGCCCCTGGTCCTTGTGTTACTTCCTCTCTCGCAGCTTAAGTCTCTTAGCTCTGCACATCAGAGAATTCTCTTCCTACTTGACATCCTGAGACAAAAGTTATTTTATTTGTGGTTTGGCAATCAGTGGTTTGGCAATCTTTCTTTTCTAATCTGTGGACAAACCTGATGAGACGCTATAGATTAATGTCTCTGTGGAAAAACTTGTTCGGTGTTATTATCGGTAACGCAGAGTGTTAAGGATGAGCTGGTAGCTTTTTTTTTTTGACATGTAAACCGAAAATCCGTAAATCAGAGTATTTCGGACAGGTGTTTAAGTGAGGCCTTTTTAAATATTTTGATGAGGGAACTAGGCAAGCGTATAAGCCTGTAGTTATCTTTATAGGACTACCATGACCTGTTCCGCGCTAATGTAAAGTAACCAGTTTTAATGTATATATTAAATAGGTTGGTTATCCATTTCAGTTCCATGTCAAAGAGCTGCCACAGAACGTTATTACTTCGAAAACTTTAGAAACACTTCGACTCTCTAGAGCCCCTTCAATGAGGATTTAATTTCTCTATATTGAGAGAAACAGACTTCTAAGGAAGAGATACAGAAGAAGATAGTTTAGGCCGATACTTCTTATATATTACACAAAGTACTCAGTGAATGCCTCTTCAATGTCCTGAAGAACAATATTGCCACGGTAGAACGATTGTTTCTTACAATAAATGCTTATTTAACCATTCTGGTTTGCACAAAAGACTTACTTTGCAGCGAGTCAGAGTACAAGGTTTTAGTTCTTGTTTTTAATCTATATCATGTTTAGATCTTGGCTCTAGGCCCTGGTTGGTTAAAATTACAACCATTTATTTCAATTAGAGATTGACGTGCCCTATTCAAGAATCTCTCTCATCAGCTGAGCATCATGCTTCTCTCATGAATTTTTGTTTTACGAGCGGCAGCTGTCAAGTGAAGTGTCAACCTCCAGGAGTAAAGTCAATTTACTTCAACCTGTAATGAAATAAGAACAAGCTAACGAAAAAAAACTCTCTCATGGTAGGATTACTACCAGCGAGGAAAGCATAAAAAAAATACTTCGAAGTCAGTCTGTCACATTCACTTGCAGTGGAAGTGCAGTGGAATAGGCCTGTACCAAGTGACTGCACTGAAGTTCCGAGAAACAACTGTTTCTCAGCAGCAAGTTGAATATCTTATAACTTTATTTGGTATATTACAAGACTAATTTGACTGTTTTCAGATGTAGGATTTAGGTACGTTCTAACGATTTTTGTTTGTATGACCCTCTCATTGCTGAACTTTGTGTTCATATAGGCCTGGTAACGCTAATTATTTCCTTATTTGGAGTATAAGCATTATCACTCATTCCTTGTCATTTCTATACCACGTACTTATACTTCCTTATTTTAATAATCATGATTAATTTAAACGTCGTCCTCTCCAGTTCCCCTACTACAATGTGGTAGGGCACTTTTAACGTATGCTCATAATGGCTGAGTGCTTATAACAGTCCGTGAATTATCTAACCCAATCAAGACAAAGTTCAGGAATGGTGGCGTTGATTTAGACTTTCATGGCAAACTCTTCTTCTACTTAATTTATAAGCACGTATAAAAAGAGGAACTGGCTGTATGGGCTGTGCTCAATGGAGTAATTAGATTTCGACGTTTCATAAGCTTTTCTTAAGATCAGAATTTCAATTTTTTTTTGTTAAAATAAACGTGTCAATATATCCATCATATATGATAATTTTTTCATCATAAGGAATAATTCATTCCTAAGTAAGCAAATAAAACTTCTAGTGTGATCAGTTGGTTTGCCGGGAAATTTGAGCCAAAAGTTCACCACAAAACCAGAAAATTAAAATAGATAATTTAAAAAAATTCATGGAGGGTGGTTACCATTTTAGTATAATTGAGAGATATATAGTCCTGATTCATGTTTTTCCTTAGAATAGAGAGAGATTTTAGTTCCTTTGTATGCCTCATGACAGATTATTTTCCCGGAGATCATAGATTGGGAAAATTAATAAAGGAAATACTTTAACCTCCTCCTCATCCACTTCGTCAATTTTTAATCAACTTTCTTAAATCTGTTGTCAAAGATATCTTAATCTTACCAACTGATTTTCCTACAGAACTGTTAAGTGTCCTCTCCGACCGAGGTAAGGTTTACAGGGATCCTATCTGAAAGTTGCGGCTGCCCTTCTGTGACGGTGATCAATCCGGCTACATCTTTTACTTCTCTTCATCTCTTTTAATCTTGACAATTATCCTACGAGTATACCTACTTCTTCCTCCTGAACCTCTATTGATAGTCAACCGATTTGACTGTACTGAGTGCTATGTGATCTACCTGGGTTTAACAACCACTATTAAGCTCTTCGCATGAATAGCGACTGTCATTCTTGTTTAGTGGGAATAGTGTCTTACAATCAACCCACTTGCCACAGACACAGTTTTAATTAATAATTTAGAGTCAAATACAGTCCCTTGGCACAATAAATATGTCATTTTAAGAGCTCCTGACGAACCTTATATATGAGGAACTCACATCCAGATATCGTAAATTTATTAATTTACTAATTTATTAATTTATGATCAATTTTAAATATATTTTTTTATTACATTATTTTTATTTTGTCATTTTCCCCCTTTTCTTAAGTTTTTCGTAGTACTTTTTTTGTTTTTGTTGTAACCATACACCAACCAAACAGCATATTCTGAGTAGCTGTTCACTTAGGTTTCGTGTTTTCACTTCAACACGTCTTTTCGTAAGAAGAGCCCTTAAAGGGGAAAAATATTAGAAGTGAGCCTCTGTGCTTAGTTAACATTCGGTTTTTTTTTTGTTGTTGTAAAGTATATATCTACTTATAAAAGTGTTATTGCTTAAGTTATCTTGATAAAAAAGTCAATTCTAACGAATATTCACTCTATTGTCAATATCATATTGTGTAAATATGCGTTTAACAATGATAGTATATCAACATAGGGAAACATTTTTATTGGTAGTTGGAATTTTGATATCTTGTTGATGTTGTTGCTTAAAAAACAGTTTGTATTCCAAATTTCAAAGTTTTAATGAGAAAAATTAGTTTCTTGTCGTGATATCAAGGGAAAGTGAATGAGAGGAGAATATTGCAGGCTGGTGAAATAGAACGAATCCTAGAGTACACATTCGTGCTTACTTGTACAAACTGCTATTAAATCAGTTTCCTGCAATCTGTAATTTAACCAGTATGAATTCGTTATGTGGAATGAAATAAATCAAAAGCGTGTCGTGTAGGTTTGATGATAAATGGGGAATAGGCATGCTGGCTGGGAGAGGGTGGACGCGAAGATGGTCCAGTTGCTGAGGCAACGTTACGTCGGGGTCGGGAGGTCAGCGAGTGGTGCGGTGATTAGTCTTGAGGTCAAGGTGACTGGTCCTTACGTCGTCTGCCTCCAGAAGCCGTCCCCCGTCCACTGACGACGCATCAATCACCCTCTCTTCCTAGTCACTCCGCACAGCACAAACACAATCTTTACTTTCATCTCCCATCCGACTGACAAACAAATCAACCAACTTTGCTGCATACCACTTTCTAAACACTCGCCTTAAATAAAATTGATAAAATGAACTCAATTATTTGATCAAATTTTGGCTCTCTTCTAATTTAATCACTTATTCTCAGATAACTCGTTATTTTATATTCATACCAGTAATAGTGAGATATCCACTTTTATGCAACTTACAGATATTTAAGTGTTACATTCAGTCACTGTTTAGTTTAGATGTAGACCTGTAGTCCAGTATTAACTGAATTATAAAACGTCGGCTCATCAGAGTCGAAAGCTCATACTTTTTAGTAGTTTATAGCTACTTGTAATACTACTTGTATTACTACTTGTAGCATTACAAGATATTTTTCGTACTGATTAAATTGATTTTAATTTTAAACTCAGCATACTTTTTACTGAAGAATTTTTAATTTTTGATGTCTCTTAATAATCTCCTCTGGAAAATATCTGAGTCATCGCTGAGCAGTAAGAGAAGATCAGTAAGAAAGAGCCTCTGCGTTTTTGTAGTCAACGAAGAAGCTCTTACTAATTTTAATAATCTATGTTTAGGAGGAGATCCGCTACCTCAAAATAGAGGAATTTTAGAAATTATTACAAATTAAATATTATTTTTGCAACAAAAAACAGAGAATTACATTCTGTTTAATGAAATAAGCGTAAGTAAATTGTAAACATGTACCCAACGTTACAATAGTAGGCATGTTTGAAATTGTTAAACCAGTATTTTACAATAAGAAAGTAATATAAATAATTATATTATGAAATAATGGTGCGTACAAATCGGAGTTTTACAGAGCATCGATGATAAAAATTTTCATATAGGCAATTCATAAGGAACTAAGGAAGACATTTTCACTAAAATCCCAAAAACAGGCATCAAATTAAAGAAATCCTAACTATATTTTAATATATTAACCATATATTAAAATATTAACTATATTTTAATATGAACCTCTTGGGAAATCAACATAATATACCTTCTATTATGTACTTAGATCTAATATACCTAGATCTTCTCTTCAAATTGGTAACTTCTACTATAAATCGAAATTTTTTAGTTCTTAATTTCTAGCACTTTCACTATTTGTTCGTCTTTTTCATTATCTATAATTAAGGAGTCCTCAGTATTAACAGTGTTATTTTCCTTAATACATGAAATTCAAGAAAGTGCAATAATTTTATTCGTTCTTATTAAGTATGTAAATACAAATTGTATTTTTTTGTCATAGTATTTAACATCATAAATGAGGTTACTTTGCAACTCTCTCTGACATTTCTTTTTATAACCTATGCTATACTTCAAATAATACAATATATAATAATGAAATTTGCCTGAATAATAACCGTTTACTATTTCAGAAATTTATGTATTGAATTCTTCGTGGTTATACTATTTGGGAATGATTAGTGATTACTTTTTACTACCAATGAAGACAATAAACTATCTACTCATCCAAACCTCCTTGTACAAACTCTAAATCCTGTCGCCAACCTTCCTCAACCTCACTGAATAATTACTTAATCCAGTGACTATCTGACTACCTTTCATGACTGGACCTAACAAGACCACATGACCGCGAATACGACATCATTACTGTACAGACTAACTTAATATCCGACATGAATTACTGACATTCCATGTTATAGTAGCACAGTAATCAAGCAGTAGAAGGCTGGTCTGGAACTGCTAGTTACGACGTGCACTATAGTGCGCGGTTATATTCGTTGGTCATTGGTCGTTGGTTGGTCGATTACTTTAAATCCGTTCAATATATTTAAATTTCTTATTTAATACTCTAAATGACTATTTCAATATACTGTTTATCATAAATTTAAATAAAATGGACGTTTCCCTACTTATTTAACTGTGTTATGTCTCCTTTTCTTGGTATGACCGTCCAGAATCAAACTTACTTTGGTATAGGTATGATGACCTGCTGTCATCATCCAGTACTCCTTAACATAGGTGGCTTTGACAGCAAAGCTGTTCTGAGTGTCCAGAACCAAACTTACTTTGGTATAGGTGATGATGACCTGCTGTCATCATCCAGTACTCCTTAACATAGGTGGCTTTGACAGCAAAGCTGTTCTGAGCGTCCAGAATCAAACTTACTTTGGTATAGGTGATGATGACCTGCTGTCATCATCCAGTACTCCTTAACATAGGTGGCTTTGACAGCAAAGCTGTTCTGTATCTTTCTAGAGATGTGGGATCCATTCTCTTCCTTCCTTGCTTCTGTTGGCTAGATATTTATAATATAACATAGTTATACATTATATATAACCATGTTATATATAATATATATATTAAAATTTATATAATATATATATAAAATATATAATATATATATTATAATATAATATATATTATAATGATTATATATAATATAATATAACTTTTAGTGGCCCATAATTCTTGATTAAAATATAAATAAAGGAACTCTAGTAACTTAGAGTTACTAAGAGCTGCTTCTTTTCACAGAGCTTATATTATAGTTTTCATTATTTTAAAAATACAAAAGTTTTAAAATAAAAAGCACTGTCAAAGTAAAGTTTTTCTTATGTTTTGTGTTAATGGGTGAGCTGTCGTCTAGGGTCCAGTATTTATAGTTACTCTTCAAGGTTCAAGGTTCAAGCATGTTTACGATCCCTGATTTTTTCATGTAACTCTTTAATTGGAAATAGCCTCAAGCTAGTTTTGATTAATCCTGAGATATCCTTATTTTAATGAACTAGATAAGGTAAAATTCAAGATTTTCAACGTATAATCGTATCCAGAATTCCATTTCACTAAAAGTTAGTATCAATTCAGAAATATCCAAACTTTTAGCTCCAAGAACACCACTGATCGTAGAATTATTTCCACACTCTCTCTGTTGGATTATTTTTCAACAATTTATGTTCACAATTGAAAATGACATAAATAAAAAATTATTTTGTTCATACGTCATTAATTTAAAACTAGAGAACACGTATATACAAAATAAGAATACATATTTTCAGGTAAAATTATAAATTCATTAGCAAAATATATTGTTAATGAAATTTTGTATGATGTTCAAGATTTTAGGGAATAAAATCCCTTTCTAGTGTCAAAGGAATATCTGTGTTAAAAATAACTACGATTTATTTTGTCTGTTTAAATATTGTTTTCTTTAATCAGGGCATCACGGAATCTGTATTCATGGAAAACTTGAATACAATGAAGAATTGACGCACAGATAATAACAGTTTTTCTTCAATAAACATTTGTTTTTCAATTGCATATATAGAGAAACTGTAATACATATAAAAACTTTGATGGATTTAATGATGTCTTTGATATATTTGTGTTTTGTTTTCCTGAAGCATGATGAGGGAGGCGCGGGTAAGAGTAAGAGGAGAGAAATGAGATTCCAGCCGCCGTTAGCGGTATGGAAAGGGTTTTGCGGCAAGGGTAGAGGAGGTTGCAATTGCAATGTTATCCAACATTCGTGACAGTGCGCTAGACTAATACAGTCATGCCTATCTGTCTGGCCAAATTATTCCTTCGGCTCGACCTCAATTACAGGAAAACAAGTATCCTCGTTTATTGTATGTCTTTGACTTTAGTATAACTATACGAGTTAAACTATTAGAATGACATCAAATCGAAGCATATCCATCAGAAACCATATAAATCTCCAAGCACTATAACAACTTAGACAAGACCATAGTTCATTTTAATTGTATCATTTTTTTTTCAACATAATCATTTATGGTTTCAACATGTCGTGATGTTATAAAGGTGGAACATTTCATTTCACATTTTACTCCAGCTTGAGTTATGAGTCATAATACTCTACATCAGGAATCCCTACATTTTCCCTCGCTCAAAATTTAAAATTATTTAAAAATTTTATGAGACATTTTTTGGATTGTTCTTTTTTCTACAATCACACATACCCTCTTATTTTTTCTCATTTTTTCAGCCATTTATTAAACAAGTTGTTAGGACTTTTTTTTCCTTTTGTTAAATTTGAATATTGATTTATAACAAATGACTTGCTGATCTACTCAGCTTTGCCCGGACGGTAGATTTAGCCCCTGCATTTTAGTTATGGACGGTAGATGCTAAAAAAGGACTCTGATCAAAATCAAAATACCGTAGTTAGTTCCCCCGAAAAAAGTCTATAAAATCCATTAGTTTCTTTGGCATTAGTTTCCATATACAGATTTAGCATAGTACAGATTCAAATAACTTCGCATTTCTTCAAAAAATGGCATGAAGCCGATTTAATTTCCCACTTATAATGTCTAGATCAGGGTAAAGTCATCGATTGGTATTTAGTGTAGATAGATAACACGGCACAATTAAAACAAGTGGGGGGCTGATGATAATTCAACAAGAAAGTCCGGTATGAGACGCAACGGTAGCTGATTTATTAGGGTAGGACTAGTGTATCACCTAGTGATACTAGCGATAGTGAATCTAGGAATTTAAAAAATGAAACCTAAAAAAAAGTTCATTTAGTACCGAGCTTTCTAATTATAATGCTTTCTAGAGTAAAGTAAAAACTACATGGATTTTCAACCGGAGCATGAGAAACTGTTTTTGGTAACATAGAAACTATTTCTTTTTTCATCTGCCTACTAATACTTGCAATAATTCTTTAAATTTACGACAAACATCTTATACTTATTTCCGGATATTATGAAGGAGAACAAGAAAAATAACGATAATATAAACAAACAAAATTACACCTGTACATGTACTTAATTATAATTTTCTGTTTATTTTTCTTTTTTTGATAGGACGTTGTTAATTTATTGAAATAGAAAAATATTCTTCAATTCGTACATTGGGATGGTGGAAACGTATCGTACGAATCTAAAAATTTTAGATTGAACATTCTTAGATAGGGATGATAGGAATATCATCACTAAACAGAATGAGTCTACCTATGCATATATCTTTTACTTGAATAGAAGATAAAACAATAGTTACAACAAATAATATACCAACACGTTGTTGGAAAATTTGTCTTCTGTGGTAATCTTTAGTATCTCGTAATTTTTATCTGAGATAAAATGACAGAAACGAAAACAATTAAGTCAAAACATTTAATACAATATAAGCATAATTAGAATAAAATTTCGATGCTTAGACAATTATATAATTAAAATAATTGTTAGAGCGTGATAATATACATACTTACGGTATAATTGATTACCGAATACTTATTTTTGTTTACCTTATTCACATTAATATAACTACCTTTTAATTTACCTTTAAATTAATACATATATATTAATTATCATTATATTACAATGATATATTATTGATTTATTTCATTTTTCTTTAAATTAATATAAAATGTTAGGTTAGGTTAGGTTGCAGTGGCAGCCTCATAATATAACACACATAGGCCGACCATTGGTCCTTTGTGATACCATACAATGAAGATTGATTCTACAGTGGGAGCCCTTAATTTTGCCTAACTCATGTGTGTTTAGAGTAGGGATCTTTTAGAGGCGAGTACGTTAACCACTGAGCAAACCTGACCCCAATATAACTTGTTAAATAATTAGAATAATAATTGTCTTGTTTATTTAGTACTTTACTACTACTTTTTGTGTTAGACACAATTCTGTCTGTTGGTGAGAAAAAATTTCTTACATTTCAAGAATGTCCTATACCTAGATGAAGTCGAAGTATAAACAGTATAAACTTGTCTCTTGGTATAAACAGGAACACGAAAACGTGATGTACAAAATACTGGGAGGCTGTGAAAAAAGGACCACTATTCAGATGTGGGTTATTATTTAACCAAACATAAACTAGATTTTAAAACTAATTTACGTGTGAACTGTCTAAATAGAACTGACTTTTGAAAGATTTGCGAAAATCAAGGACTATCATGGAATGACAGAAAGGAAAGCAACTCGGTCGGACCTTGTCATTATGCCCAGTGATCCTGTCAAGGCCATCCAGGCTTTGCTCACTCTAGCAGAATTAGTGTAATTTATGATTTTCTCCTCTTATCTTCTCTTCTCTGTAATAAACAATACATCTCAGCATTTCACGATGTCAGCCAATTAATTTCATGACAATTTTACTTCTTAGATAATATGAACATTAACTATCAAAATTTAATTAATTACTACAGAAGATATTGTTGGATATTACAATAAAAAATTTGGATTAATTTGGTCAAACACTGATAATGCGTATTATCAGCATACATAGAGTATATTATCTATCTTATATATATATATATATATATATATAATATATATACATTTTAAATTGTTTATTGCTTCATTTACTATTCTTCTCCTTCTGTTATTTTTATTTGCTTTTATTTGTTCTTTTTAGTTATTTTTCTCTCTGTAGTTAGTAGCTTACCTAGGGCGGCCGGCAGAGTGCGTGCGTGTTCGTTTGCATTCGGCCTACCACTCAGTTAGCTTCAGCTACTCAAAGGGACTACTTCTACCCGATGACGACGACTGTCGAAATATCGTTGTGAGTCTTTTGTGTGTGTCTTTATTTGCTTTTTCTCTTTCATGTGTTAACTATTATATATATATATATATATATATATATATATATATATATATATATATATATATATATATGAACAAACCACAATAAGAAATGGGAAAACAAGACTAAGATCTTTCAACCGTAACAAGTGGTCTTCGTCAGAGTCAAAAACCCAACCCAGTCAGTTAAGATCTTATTCTTGTTTTCCCATTTCTTATTGTGGTTTGATCATTGATTGTTATTTCACATGTTTATGTGAAATCTTTATATATATATATATATATATATATATATATATATATATATATCCACTTAAAATTCGAAAAAACGATCCAAACTGGACGCAAATCAGTTCACAAACGAAGAAAAGCAACACACAGAGAAAGAGACACACTTACAAACTCAAATTTTCGGATGATCCGTCTTCAGGAGGAAAGAGAGAATGGGCGACCAAGCACGCCGGAAACACAACGGCAGGAAACCGTCCCGGCAACCAACCGTGCTGCCACGCGCGCCCGGTTCAGGAAGTAATGAAGTAGAGACGATCAGAAGAAAATTAATATTAAAATTAAAATTAAGAATTAAGAAAAGCAGTTCTGGTTGATTGAAGGTAAAATAAACAGCAGGAAGATAAATGAAGTATAAAAAGGAATACCGTGAAAAATACCTAAAAGCATGAAAAAGGAAGATAACAGAGTTGGTAAGGCGATGAGAAACAAATGAAAATACAAGGATAAGATCAATTAAAAATAAATGTAATAATATAAAATAAATAAATAATTAAAGCAATTTAAAAAAAAATAGGAATAAAAATAAATAAAATAAAATAAAAATAATAAATACATATTAAATAAAAAAAAATATATATAAATAAATAAAATAAAGGTAAAATATATTTATCGCTTAAGGTTTAATCCGGGTTTGGAACGTGCCTTGAGCAAGCAAATATGTGCCTCCTCTCCTCTCCTGATGATTATACTGTAACCCTCAGAGCATCCGAGGAGGCATATATATATATAAATTCACATAAGGGGTTATTGAGGATTTTGGTCATAAAACATACAACTCCTGATCATCAGCCGACGTTTCGCCAAAAGTTGTTTGGCATTTTCAAGGCTAAAAAACAATTTATTAAACGACATGAGTAAAGCAAAATAAATACATCATCGAACACCATCCAACAGAAAACAAACGACACAAACAGCAATTAAAGTACCCAGAGAACCACAAAAGTATCATAAAATGACTAGTGTTATTATTATTATTATTATTAAAACCACATTTTCAAAAAACAGCAAAAACCACAACAGACAGTAATAAACGCAGCAAATTACAAAACCATGAAAAAAAGAGTCAAAAATTAAAAGAAATTCAGAGGAAAAAACAAAAACCTTACAAACATATTACCTTGATTTAGAAGAAACACTAATTTATGATACTTTTGTGGTTCTCTGGGTACTTTAATTGTTGTTTGTGTCGTTTGTTTTCTGTTGGATAGTGTCCGATGATGTATTTATCTTGCTTTACTTATGTCGTTTAATAAATTGTTTTTTAGCCTTGAAAATGCCAAACAACTTTGGACGAAACGTCGACTGATGATCAGGAGTTGTATGTTTTATGACCAAAATCCTCAATAACCCCTTATGTGAATTTGAAATATCAGTGGTCGAGAAACTATATAATATATATATATATATATATATATATATATATATATATATATATTTATATATTTACTCTTCTTTATATAATCTAGGAGGTCTCAGAACTTATTTTTTCTTCATTTTGATTCTTCCTACGACATTTTGTCTCATATACATATCTTAGGTGTTGCTGGTCTGAATACTGGGCGGTGACTGAGTGTCGGCTTGGCGAGTAGCTGGTGGTTGGTCACCTAGTAGCTGCAGTGTGCGTGAAACCCCCATGTGTTGACGATTAATTAATGGGTTGTGATTCATGATTTTAATATATGAAGCCATGAAAATCATGAATCACAACCCATTAATTAATCGTCAACACACGAGGGTTTCACGCACACTGCAGCTACTAGGTGACCAACCACCAACTACTCGCCAAGCCGACACTCAGTCACCGCCCAGTATTCAGACCAGCAACACCTAAGATATGTATATGAGACAAAATGTCGTAGGAAGAATCAGAATGAAGAAAAAATAAGCTCTGAGACCTCCTAGATTATATATATATATATATATATATATATACAGTCGATTCCGGTTAATTGGGACACATCGGGACCGGGGCGTTTTGTCCCAATTAAGCGGCTGTCACAATTAAACGAATTTTACTTTTTTTTTTTGGAAATTCATTTGATTGGTTTTAGGAACAATGACATTAACCAGTAACACACAAAATTAAACAATGCATATTTTTTTTTAATAATTTTATTTTATAAACTCTGGAAAACTTTATATAGGTATATAATATAAATTACAAATGTGTATGTATTATACATTTTTAAAAAATCCTTAATAAAATAATTAATTGGTAGATACATACTAATTCAATGAAAAAATGAGTCAAGTGTAGTCTGTCTTTTGTTTTTGTAACACTTGGCTTCTACAAAATCAGTACAGATATTCAGTGCAGATGTAGGGCTTCCTTCATTTCCTTCCTGCATAAAATAACGTTGTAACACGGCTATACATTTTTTCGCCTCCTGGTTAGTCACTGGCACAGGTAGCTCTCCATCGTCGTCGTCATCTTCGTCTAATTTTTCATGTTTAGATTTAATACCTTCTACAATTGAATTCTCACACTCTTCATTATTGTAGCATGGTAAATTGTTATCTATAGTTAAAAATTCTTGAGAGTTAATAACAGGAACTGGTAACATAACCTCATTTTCTTCATTGTTTAAAATTTCGGTAATATCCAATGGTTTAAAGCCGCATTTAGTAAAACAGTTCTGTATTGTGGTGGCTTTTATAGCTCGCCAACTGTCAGCGACAAACTGTATTGCTTGCAAAAGGGAAATTTTGGAACTAATCTCTCTGGCTATTGTGGAACTTGTTAATAAGTTTTCATCAATGGATTCTAATATGTAATTAACCAATTTTCCATGATAGAAAGTCTTCAAATTTTTGATTACCCCCATGTCCATTGGTTGCACTAAAGATGTGGTATTAGGAGGAAGAAATTCCAGCTGTATATTTCGTAGGCTGTCTAAGTGAGGGTGTGCCGCACAACTGTCAACAATCAGTAAAATTTTTCTTTGTTTACGTTGTAAATTTTGGTCCCAACTGGTCAGCCAATTTCGAAAAATATCAGAAGTCATCCACGCATTTTTGTTTGCATGGTACTCCACTGGTAATCCCTCCATTCTTAACCCCTTAAAGCATCGAGATGTAGCACTTTTTCCTATGATCAGTAGCTTTCGTTTGTCAGTACCTGACATATTTGCACAGCATAACACAGTAATGCGGTCCATCGCCTTTTTATAACCAGACAGTGCAATGTGCTTATAGCATAAGGAACCGTCTGGCGTAGCACGGTAATAGAGGCCGGTTTCATCAGCATTGTAAATGTCATCAGCACAAAAATTCTCTAAAAAGGTAAGAATTTTTGTAATTTTCCACTGTTCCGAACTTTCGTTGTCGGCACTGGCCTTTTCACCGTGCGCTTTTTTAAATTTAATATTGTTCCTTGCTTTCCATCGCGATAACCAACCATCAGTTGCTTTGAAATCGTTGCGGCCCAGTTTTTTAGCGAACCCCTCTGACTTTGCCTTCAATATTGGACCGTTGATATTTACGCCTCTGCCACTAACAATAGAAAACCATTGATCTAGTGCTTCTTCAACGTCTGGATCCTTCCCATCACGTTTTCTTTTGGATGTCCCTGACGGTCCTTCTTGTAATGCGAATTCCTCACGCAGTTGACTTTCTTGTCGTAAGACACGTGATATGGTAGATTTTGGTACACCAGTTATCTCAGCGAGCCGACGATAACTTGTATTAAGTGGCTGGCTTTTTATTTTATCAAGTAAAGCAATTTTACTGGTAAGTGTCAAATTGTTTCTTGGCATTTTGGCAAGAGTAAAATTTTTGAAAATACAATTGAGAAAAAATAATTTCACGCACTGTTCACGCGCGAGGTGTATCGGTGAGCGAATAAACTCGCAATAGTGACAATAACTTCACCTGCAAGGTGTATGTATGGTGAGTGAATGAACGCGCAAGAATTGAGACAGTTGTCACAACGAAGTGTATCGGTAGCTGAATAGGAAAATACTGAAGCAAATGTCGATGTGAGGCTGCGCGGCTTTTTAAAACACGGGTATTGGGTTCAGAAAGAAGCCGCCTTTCTAGCTTTCCCGGGATTTAGAAGGTGGTGGTGTTTGTTTTGCCGCTGTACCGGTTCGGTTAAACCGGATCTCAGTTAAAACATACTCGATTAATCAAGACTCTCCTGTACTAAAATCTTAAATTTACTGTCCCAATTAAGCGGAATGTTGTCCCAATTAAACATACAAATTTACAATTGTAGTTCATAGTTTGGTTTCCGTTCTTTGAGATTTGTCCCAAATAAGCGGCTGTCCCAATTAAGCGGTGTCCCAATTAAGCGGTGTCTCAATTAAGCGATGTCCCAATTAAGCGGAATCCACTATATATATATATATATATATATATATATATATATATATAGAGAGAGAGAGAGAGAGAGAGAGAGATAGGGTGAGAGGGAAATTTGGAGTGGCCTATACTCAACTATAAGTAAATATAATATGAAACTTCTTCTCACCTTAGAGAATTGGATTAAGGTTATTATCTGTTTTGTAATATAGAACTAAAGAGTTCATTTGTCATGCTTAATTATTATCCAAGGATTGTATGATTGATAAACACAAGGAAATCTATACTTGATATTAAGTCTTGCTCATACTTGATACTTGATCATACTTGTTATACTTGATATAGATTGATTAGAGTATTTTATTAGACAAATCCATCATACCATAGAAACCATGAGATGTTATATATTTTGATTGGCGTTCATTTTTACATGTCAGAATTTTATTCTTCTTGCATCTTATAGTATATTAAGTCAAAAAATAATTTCAATTTTTTTCATTATTCCTCTAATCATAAATTTCATATCAGTCAATTCATTCAAAAAAAAATTTAAGTCAATGTAAAAACAATGTAAATAAACATAGTAGGTGATACATTAGTCCAGGATAAATATTCAGTTTTTATAGCTTTATTGCTTTTTATGATAATCAAAATTTGGCGAACCTTTTTTTTTGTAAATCGCTAATTCTCTGTTCAACCTTTTGGAAAAATTTTATTGTTCTTTAATAAATCGTCTGAAGACTAAACCAGAGAGAGAAAAATTAAAAAATTAATTACAACACTATAATTATATATATATATATGTGTGTGTGTATATTTATATATACATATACATCAGTCGATATATATCAGTTGGGTTTTTGACTCTGAGGAAGACTGCGTGTTACGGTTAAAATATCTTAATCTTTTTTTCCCATTTCTTAAATGATTGAAGATAATCGCTCTGAGGCCTTTCGTTTTCACTTGCTCTCTGATGACATGAAAACGAAAGGCCTCAGAACGATTATACGAGTATATATATATATATATATATATATATATATATATATATATATATATACATAATTTCCTTTTTATCTCGAGCACATAAATGCTACACTATGTAACTATATCTAGGTTTAGTCCAATGTCAAATATTAAAAAAAAAACAGATTTTAGCAAATGAAAAGTACAGGGTAATAATGTGTATCCTTATAAATAATGCAATTCATTTTTTTATTTTGTGGTTAATTATAAATTGATGTAGGGTCAAGGTATCTATAATGATAAATAAAACATTGGATTCATGTATTTTTTTGAGGTTTGTTTGACGCTGGACCAAACCTCGATAAAGAAGGATAGTATATACATATATTTTCCTGACTGGCTGTCTAGTAATATATGTATTATTATAAATAATACATATTTATTATGTATTATTTACAATAATACATTATTGTAACTAATACTGGCTGGCTGTCTAGTATTATATGTATTCGATTGTAAATTCGAATCGTATTTACAACCTAGAAGTATATATATATATATATATATATATATATATATATATATATATATATAAAAAAATTATCCAAAGGACTGATAATACTTAATATAAACTGTGACACATAGAAAGAAACGTAACAAAGTTATTTACAAAGGACAAAAATGAGTCCTTAGTTACATTTCTTTCTATGTGTCACAGTTTATTTTAAGTATATATATATATATATGTATTTATATATAAAACATTGAAAAAGGTTAGTAAGTTAGATATTGTTAAGCTATTTTTGCTGTAAATGCATGGTCTCTGGATGGCTACATGGATGGTTGAACTATAAATAACTTTTTATAAAGTTTTTTAAAGTACTAAAATTGTTTATTTAGATTTTTTTGTCCATAGAGTGTGACCATAACTGCATATGGTATACTCGTATATATATATATATATATATATATATATATATATATATATAATATATACTTTTTTTCGTTGGAAATACGATCCAAAACGGACAAATATAGTTCAATATAAACAAAGAAACATAGAGAAATCAGAAGAACACACTTACAGTCTCTAATTTTCGGTTTGAACCGTCTTCAGGAGAGATAAGAGAGGGAAACCAAGCGCACTGGATCAGAGACGGTTGGAGACCAACAGTGTTGCCGCATGCGCGCCCGTTCACAGAAAATAAGGTAGACAGGAATCAATTTATAATTAATTTATAATTTATAAAATAAAATAAAATAATGGAATATGAAAACAATAATATATAAAAAAGAAAAAATTGAAAAAATAAGGGAAATTGATACAGAGAAATTGATACATAAATATTGATATTCTCTGTATCAATTTCCCTTATTTTTTCAATTTTTTCTTTTTTATATATTATTGTTTTCATATTCCATTATTTTATTTTATTTTATAAATTATAAATTAATTATAAATTGATTCCTGTCTACCTTATTTTCTGTGAACGGGCGCGCATGCGGCAACACTGTTGGTCTCCAACCGTCTCTGATCCAGTGCGCTTGGTTTCCCTCTCTTATCTCTCCTGAAGACGGTTCAAACCGAAAATTAGAGACTGTAAGTGTGTTCTTCTGATTTCTCTATGTTTCTTTGTTTATATTGAACTATATATATATATATATATATATATTTTACAAAACTGTTACATATATATATGATATATGTAATAGACTTATACCCTATAGCTTTTATATATCTTTTAATTTAAAACTATTTGTTATATAAAGTTGATAAACCACCCTACCAACCAATAAGTTGTAAATTGATAGATGCTCCCTTATGTAACAATTTAGAGAAACATTATTTAATAAATGACTTTGATAAATAATATCAGTCACAGTGGCATTTATTTTTGTAGGTGTAATTTGCTTAACTCTCTCTAAAAGATCAGTTGAAGATAGTCCTATTGAAGAAATATTACTCCATGTTATTACATTGGATGGATTGTTGTTCGTGGGTAGGATGTAAAACCATTTCAGCTGTTGCTTTAAAGGGAATGTAGTTATTAAGCCATCTTAGCAAATAAAAAGTGACAAAAAGGGATAGAGTTGGCAGATTGTAGTTTTGAAATGGTAGGCGAGTGTATTGAGGTCACCATTCACCGGCCAAGTCCATTCTTATGGAAAACCAAATGACCTTGAAGAGGGCATCACGAAGCCCCGATCCAATTACATCGTTAGCAGCCGTCTCCACATCTCCCTTCAACGCTCTCTTTCCACACCAAATTACTGCTCAAATTAAATTTTTTTCTTTCATAGTTACTTTCAAAATTCTGTTTTGAAACATAGTAATATATAAAAACAATCCTAAACTTAATTTATTTTGAACGGAAAAATAGAGCACGGAACTGTGTATATTATCATGCCTATTCAACCTCGCTCTTAACAAGGATTGATTTAATTTATCATAAGTCAAAAGCCTTCATCATGCAACTATTCATTTTTAATAGTTTTCTTAATAAATACTCATCTGTGTAGATGTGTTAATGATTATTTGGAAATCTGAATATTGAAGAAAGAAATTTAACGAGTTTTAACACTTTTCTCCTTCAATAATAGCATTTTTTACATCATAAAAATTATTTTTTTTTACATTTTAAAAAATTTTTTTTACATTTTTTCTAAAATATTTTTTAGAAAAATATTTAAATACTTAAAATACAATACTTAAATTTGTATTTAGCAAAATTTAAATATCTTACAGGCAGAAAAATTATTAAGTACCTAATTTATATATAAATATTTACCAGTCCAATTAGAACTGGTCTACTAGTACTATAAAGTGGATACCAGGAAAAAGAACACGTATAATCATCAACAAAAAAACCACTCCTGTACATATTCATCATCCTTCATCATCAAGATAAATAAATGAGATGTTGAAATGACAGGCAGTAAGGCATTGTGATTTCGGCCTGTTATATTAACTGTCGTTTTAAACTTGAAAGAACATAGACTATTCAGCTTAAAAATTTCCTTTAATATTTTATTTTTTAAATCTTTGTTATATTAATGTACATCAACGTTTAATCGACACTACTAAAATCAGAGAAATTACTAAGATCTTGATACTGAGTTTCTTTGATACTGAAACAAGGGATGCAAAACATGTGGTGTGACATTGAGAAGGGTGGCAAGAGAGGTACTTTTAAAAGGAGTAAAGTGCAGGAAAGGGAAGAAAAGTCTGCGACGACAAGTCAGGGTAAACAGTGGAGTTTGGGAAGAAATTAGTACCAAATTATCGTGAAAGGGATCTAGTCTAATATACTGAAGAGTCATAAATTAATAATGAAAACAGTGTAAATTATTTGTTTTTTATCTAAATAAATGAAAATAAAAAAGAACATCTGGGAATGATTTAGTAAATAATTTGAAAATGTTCGGATCCGTACAAATATCCTGCCTTTTCGACAATTTTTGCGCTATACATATCACCTTCTGGCGGAGTGGAACTGACATATAAATCAAGAGGAAAGCAGTTAAAGAAATCAAGAAGAACCGGGTACAAAGTAATTTTAATTTACATTGGTAAAGAATATATATGTTTAAAGGGAAACTTTAAAAGTATATGTAGGAAATTTATTAGAAATTTGTTTACTTAACTACCATGAATAGAAACTGTATTTGACATCATATGAAGAATGCAGACTCTCTGTCTAGAAGAGATAGAAACCTTTCATCACATTATGTCCATATTGGAGCCAGTCACCTTGGAATGTATAAAGATATTTGTCAAATCATATCTAAAACAATAGAAGTGAGGGATACATTTATGAAGGTCATTAAAGAGCTTAAAGCTTAAGTTGAATTTTGTTCAGATTGTAACTTAGATACCTGTCCTCTCAGGGCTGCCTAGCAGTACATGCCGGCTTAGGGCGGCTTAGCAGTACCTGCCCTCCTAGCTTTGTCTAATGTTACCTGATCAGTCTCGGACCCTTGCCTAAGCAATGGCTTCCCAACACCAAGCAAGCAACACCACAGCAAGCCCACTCTCTCCACCATCAGCCGAGCAACTCTCCAACCAAGCATCAACTAATCCTCAAGCTTCCCCAGTTGTGATACCAGCCACAACAAATTTAATTATACAATGGGAAGTAAAATAAGACAGCTACGGCTACGGAGTGTGCATGTTCGATGAAGTTCAAGCCCTTCCAAAAAAAAAAATTGGGAGAGAACTTATCATTTCAATACAAAATTATTTTTCTTCAACTCTGCAAAGCCTGTATTTAAAGGTAAAAAAAGTAGACAATTGGAAAAAAATGCAAAATTCGTATACCAAATTAAGAAATCTGTGACAAAATTATGTCACAGTCTCAAAAAATAGTACATTATGAAAAAAATGAATAAGGTTTTTCTTAAGATATTTGGTAAATTTGGCCGTTTGGTAATAAGTTGACAGTAATCGGTTCCCTTTGGTGTCTGTGTGCGATATCATGGTGCTTGATATCGGTAATTTAGATGTTAGGGAATTAGGTTGTGCAGGACAGGAGTACTCTAAGCCGTTAGCTAATGTGGTGGAGAGTGGGGTAGCTGGAGCTGGCAGTGTCTCTATATTAGCAGTTATCTGATTCACGAATGAATTACTGTCAATTGAAGCGTATACCAACCGCCCTAACTTTAATGCAACATCATAAAATGCTCAAGTAGCCCATTAAGCATTTACACATATACATATATAGGGATATTTGCAAAAATATTCATTGTATAAGTGTAGAAATACGATAAACGTAACAAAGGTAATACATCTGTATTCTGGAGCAACCATTCAAGGAAGTTGCATCAAAATTGCTATAATTTAAAAATAAACTCTCCAATATTCTTCTTAATAATAAATTTAGAATATTATCAAATATTTAACTTGCTTCAGTGTTTTTTTAATTATGCACACTAAATTCACTTAAGATAATTTAATAATTAAACACGGAAATAATTATCAATTTACATATGTAGGTATAATACTCATGTTTGCAACTTAACATGCTTTCATTTCTTGTTACCCTGATATATATATATCCAACCACCAACGACCAACGAGAGTTTCCGTGCAATGCTGCACGTTGGAGTCAGGCAGTTCCAAGCCAGAGGCTTTCACCTGCTTGTCTATTAGTACTGCTTTAACTGTGCAGGTCTGTCAGGTAAGTCGGTATGTTAGTTTCTGTCCTGTCTAGGGTGAGTATGTTTCGTGGTCGGATGGTCTTTACAGTCCTAGAGTCTGTTGTGAGTTTGGTGATCCAATTATTCAGAGGAGGATGGGTTCAAGGAAGTTGAGGTAAGAGTGCTCTTACTAGCAGGTTTGGGTGTACGGGAAGTTTTCTGTCTTCATTGATAGTCAGACGCCTAATATAATCTTGTATTGGTTCCATCCTTAGATCACGCTGGATATCAACATTTCTCGCATAAAAAGGAGCATTGGCTATAAGGCGAGCACACTTGTTCTGGACAATCTGGAGTCGTTTTTTATTCGTTATCGCAGAGTTGTACCAGACGGAACACCCATAGGTCATGGTAGTTCTTATAACCGCCTTATAGACGACCTCCTTTACCGCATGAGGAGTATCCCTTGATTTAAGGATGGGATACAGATGACACAACAACGCTGTGCCCAGCTTGTGTTTGGCTGTTAGATGAGATTTGAAGGTTAGTCCGCTGTCCAGAATAACTCCCAGATAGCGGACTTCCCTTGTAAATGGAATGCTGATTCCATCAATGAAGACAGGGGCAGGATGACGGGTCGAACCTTTACTGAATCGGATATATCGGCTTTTACCCGGGTTGATCCGCAGTCGCCAGTCAGAATACCACTCAGTCAACCTATCTATGTAACTTTGCAGCTTCACGATAGTGTGACCGAGGCATGCCGACTTAAAGGCAACCGCAGTATCATCCGCATAAAAGCCAACAAAGGTCAGGATTTTTCTGGATGAGTTGGGATGTAGAACTGGAGGAGGTTTAGGCAGGTCAAAGGTGTAAAGGTTGTATAATAGGGGACCAAGAACGCTTCCCTGAGGTACACCTCTGCACATCTGTCCTGTTGGGGAGTTCCTACTGTTAACTGTTACAAAAAACTGGCGGTATGAGAGGAACGAGCGAATTATTTCGATAAACCAAGGGGGTAAGCTGAAGCAGTGAAGCTTGTGAAGGAGACCCTCATGCCAGACGGAGTCGAAAGCCCTCTCCAGGTCCAGGAACACAGCAACAACTTTTTTTGGGAACTGACCCACAGCAGGTGAGAGCCCTGACTTTATGAACTGAACCATCCTTCTCAACTGGAGAGTCGTTTCCATGCTCTGAACGGAACCCGAATTGTTCCGGTTGGGAAGGAAGGTGGGACTTTACTTTCAGCAATATTAACCTCTCATAGATCTTTCCTAGACAGGAGAGGAGACTGATTGGTCGGTAATCGCTTGGGCGATGGCCAGATTTGTGCCCCTTACGAATCATTACAACTCTGGCCATCTTCCAGGCTACTGGGAAGTACCGAAGCCGGAGACAGGAGTTATACAGAGCAAGTAAGACTGCTAGGATTTTCGGAGGCAATTTAGATATTAATCTGTTAGTCATCCCGTCGTGACCTGGGGCACTTTTAATTTTTAAGGTTTTTATTATATGAAGCAGATCGCTAGGAGTAAAAAAGATAAGATCTTTATTCGGTTGTTTGGAGATAGCGATGGAAACGTTAGGAATTTGAGCTGGAGGGTGAGGTTTGTAAATTTCTTGTAGGTGCCGGAAAAGAAGATTCGATTTAGAGGAGTCGTCTATGAGAGGCCGATTACCCTCCCGCAATGGGAGTGACTCACTACTCTGACTGGGGCCCTTTTTCAGGCATCTCACTATTCGCCAGGCTCTCACATGACTGGGGTCCTCATCACTGTGAAGAAGTTTGGACCATTTATCACTATTGAAGGACCTGATGAGCGCTCTTATCTCACTTTGAGCTCTGTTAACCATTGATCTAACTCTAGAGCAGCGTGTATTTTGAAATAATTTTCTAAGACGATTTTTTGTTTTAATTTTATCTACAATATGAGGTGGTAACGGGTTGTAGAACGGGATCAAAGGAGAGGTTTTGGAGGCTTGCAGGTGTGCTTGCTTAAGGTGAGAAGTAATAGTGTCAATGTGCTTATCTACATTGAGTGGGGTGGTAAGGTCAGAGGGATGGGGAATGTCCTTGCTCACTATGTACTGAAATAAGTTCCAATCTGTTTTATATTGGATTCTGCAGGGACGATAGTTCATTTTAAAATTATGTAGAGAGAAGAGAACAGGAAGGTGGGGGGAGTCAAGGACGTTGAAAACTTCGGAGGTGACCACATGATTAACGTCACAAGACAGCGAGACATCTAGCACATCAGGCCTGGATCCAGTTTGTCTAGGGATGTGGGTTGGGGTATCTGGGGCATGAATTAGGGTGTTAGTATTAGTGATGTGGGATAGGAGGGTTCGTCCTGAAGAGTTGTCTGTGGTGCAGCCCCATGCCGTGTTTTTGGCATTCAGGTCTCCTCCAATGATGGACGGGTGACCAGAATGCAAGAGTGGATGAAGCTGCGCCACGGACAGAGGGACATGTGGAGGTTTGTACACAGCTGATACCATTAAGGGAATGTTGGAGTTAGGAAAGGTTATTTGTATTGTTGTGTGTTCCAGGGAAGAATCCTTACTCTGCAGTCTGGCATAAGGGATACTGTTCTTGATAAGAATCGCCGTCCCTCCACCAAAAGTGAGACGATCGGTCCTTTCGACTTTATACCCTGGGATCGCAAACCTTAGGTTAGGTTTCAGAAATGTTTCAGCTAATAATATTAAGTCTGGTTTGATGCTGTTAACAAAGTTGACAAATTCTGTTTTTATTCTTCCAATACCGCCAGGGTTGTAAACTAAGTACGTCAGGTTCGTAACAGTCCTATTTCTGTGATCAGTCATCATAGGGAGAAGCGTCTAAGTTGTCGTCTGTCCGTAGCATTTCTGCTAGCATGGTGACTGTCAATTTTGGTCTATTGTCAGGATGTACAATAAATTTGCTTCGGAGCTTTTCCAGCACACCGATTTCTTGGAGACCCGATAGAATTACATTGTCTACAGAGCTTTTGTTTAACAGCGAGTCTCTGTAGGACTTGGTTTGTGGTGGCGGGGTGGGAGCAGGGTAAAGGATGGAGGTGGGACTTACATTGGGCTTCGAGTGGTTGGAATCTGTATTTGAAGGTTTTTGGAACATGGGACAGCCTCGATAATTAGCGGGATGAGCCCCCGAGCAATTTACACAACTAGGCTGTGCATCTCTGGGGCGATCACAGTTTTGGAAAAGGTGGTTTCCAGGACATCGGACGCATCGAGGGCTCTCTCTGCACCAGGTCTGGGTGTGTCCCAGACGCTGGCAGCGGAAACACTGGGATGGGCCAGGTCTCCGGCGAGAGTCCTCGATTGTCACCGCTATTCCCAATACATTATTAATTTTTAATATGTCTCTAAACTGAGGATCAGGTTCCACCAGAGCTTCAAATACAGGTAAGGGTCTGGGTACAGGGTCGCCTGTGAATCGAGGTCTCCTCGAGATCAGCTGCCTCACACGAGCCCTAAAGCCTTTAGCCTGTAAATCTCTTTCCAGGTCTACAGTGTCCGAGTCAGTGGGGAGGTACTTAATGATGAATTTCCCTGGTCTAGACTCCCACGGGGGTCTAAACGAGTGAAACCCAACATCCAAGTGTCTCAGTTGTTTTGTCAGTTGTCTGTAGTGAGTCGGGTCTTTGGTCTGGACTCTGGTCGACTGGCCTCCGGAGGTGACCTTAGCTTCTTTCAGAAGTCTGCCACACTCAGACTCTCTGAGTCTCTGGAAGCCAGTCATAGACCTTATCATAATAGGGGGAGGCAAGTCATTGGAAGAGTCTTTCTGTGGAATGTCGGTGTCTGGCCGTTTACCTACTGTCTGTTCGTCAGTTGCAGGGTCATTTACCTCGGGGACGGTGTCCAGGGGGGCAAACGGGTTGCGGAATAGGAGGGATGGTGGGTTTTTGGAGGTTGGAGAGGTCTTGCTAGAAGAGCGAGTCAGTCGGGATGATTTTGTGGGTGTAGGGACTATAGAGGGAGTTTTGGAGGGACCGGCATTCTTTTGTTTCTTTTTAGTAACAGTTACGGGAGGTGATGAGGATGAGGGCTCAGTGGAGAGGGGGGAGGCGGAGGTGGAAGCGAGACCGGCCATCTCCCTAGCCAAAATAGGGAGAATGTCCAGTCCCTGGGCTTTGAACTGCAATAATTGTGTCACCATTGTTTTGATGAATTGGTCAACTGAAACCGTCATGTTGTGAGTCAATTTAAAAAAAAAAAAAAAAAAAAAAAAAAACTTCAGTTGAAAAAAAGAAAAAAAAAAAATACTGAATTAGATGATCGTTGATCGCTGGTCGCCGGGCGATTGTAGAGCTGATGTTGGGAGTTGAGATGGCTGGTGGTTGAAGGAGGAGATGATGACTTGATGGCTGGTGGTTGAAGGAGGAGATGATGTCTTGATGGCTGGAGGTAGGCTTCGAGTTGTTAAAACTGTTGGGCGAAGGTAAAAGTAAAGAATTTGGGACGAGGGTGCTTAGGATCGATTGCAGGGTCTCAAAATATTCCTCACTCGATGTACAAGAGTTCAGTTACCGGTCAGGTGTCAAGGTCGTAGGGATGCAGGTAGGCACAAGGGTTTGGTATGTACAAACAATTTGTAGGAACTAGCGCCTTGGAGTAAATCGGATTTTAGGCCGGTCTGGTTCTGCTAGTTGTTGGGTGAGTTGGATCAGGCAGCACAGCAGGTAGCAAGCAGGCACGGAGGGTAGGTCCCTTGGAGTATGGTGTCGCCCTTTTATTACACCCCTAATAAACCCAACACCCAATTAGAGGCGGCTTTCTTTGTGCACTACAGAAACTCCGTCTACAGCTCAAGATCTACGACACCACACCGGTCACTGGTAATCCGCGAAGAGCGAGGATAGACACTTGTCAGGAACAGGGACACCTAGATCTACACACGTTCACCACCCAAGCGAGACTCCATATATATATAATATATATATATATATATGATTCGATGCGATGTTGACCAATGGGAGTAGAGTTACAGGTCCAAGCGTAAGGTCCCAGTTGCCCGCTGCTCAGCAAAAAGCCTTTGCGTTCTGCCAATAGGTATAGAGGTTGCACAGTCCCTCTGTGTTAAATGATGTTTGGCAGAAAACATTAGCCTCACTTTACAGTGAACTCCTGTTCCCTTTCTATTTTTGATTTTTGTGGTGGTTGGGTGTTGTTGTTGTTTACTATTTTCTGTTACGGATATTGCTGGATATTTAAATGATACTCTCGGTTGTTTACTGCGAAAAGCCGCCTTCATCTTCATGCCAACAGGGGTAGAGGTTGCACAGTCCCTCTTGATTATTAAGAGATGTTGACACTGGAATCCAACTTCTTCTCGTAGAAACATCTTCAAGTTGTAGGTTTTGTATATTGTTCTCTTCGGTTTCTTATGTTCATGTTTTTTCTTCAGTTGAATTTTATTGCTGCTATTGATGGGTGGCTGGTAGGTGATGAAAAGTTCTGCACTGTTGACCTGGTGGTGGTATTTGCGACATGTTTCAACCATTCTCTGGTTATCTTCAGGCAAGGAAATGGCCCAGACGTTGGTCCTTATATACAGTTTTCTATGGGTTGTCCGGGGAAAGGAATATGATTCGATGCGATGTTGACCAATGGGAGTAGAGTTACAGGTCCAAGCGTAAGGTCCCAGTTGCCCGCTGCTCAGCAAAAAGCCTTTGCGTTCTGCCAATAGGTATAGAGGTTGCACAGTCCCTCTGTGTTAAATGATGTTTGGCAGAAAACATTAGCCTCACTTTACAGTGAACTCCTGTTCCCTTTCTATTTTTGATTTTTGTGGTGGTTGGGTGTTGTTGTTGTTTACTATTTTCTGTTACGGATATTGCTGGATATTTAAATGATACTCTCGGTTGTTTACTGCGAAAAGCCGCCTTCATCTTCATGCCAACAGGGGTAGAGGTTGCACAGTCCCTCTTGATTATTAAGAGATGTTGACACTGGAATCCAACTTCTTCTCGTAGAAACATCTTCAAGTTGTAGGTTTTGTATATTGTTCTCTTCGGTTTCTTATGTTCATGTTTTTTTCTTCAGTTGAATTTTATTGCTGCTATTGATGGGTGGCTGGTAGGTGATGAAAAGTTCTGCACTGTTGACCTGGTGGTGGTATTTGCGACATGTTTCAACCATTCTCTGGTTATCTTCAGGCAAGGAAATGGCCCAGACGTTGGTCCTTATATACAGTTTTCTATGGGTTGTCCGGGGAAAGGAATATGATTCGATGCGATGTTGACCAATGGGAGTAGAGTTACAGGTCCAAGCGTAAGGTCCCAGTTGCCCGCTGCTCAGCAAAAAGCCTTTTGAAACCTTTTGAAAGCCTTTGAAACATGTCGCAAATACCACCACCAGGTCAACAGTGCAGAACTTTTCATCACCTACCAGCCACCCATCAATAGCAGCAATAAAATTCAACTGAAGAAAAAACATGAACATAAGAAACCGAAGAGAACAATATACAAAACCTACAACTTGAAGATGTTTCTACGAGAAGAAGTTGGATTCCAGTGTCAACATCTCTTAATAATCAAGAGGGACTGTGCAACCTCTACCCCTGTTGGCATGAAGATGAAGGCGGCTTTTCGCAGTAAACAACCGAGAGTATCATTTAAATATCCAGCAATATCCGTAACAGAAAATAGTAAACAACAACAACACCCAACCACCACAAAAATCAAAAATAGAAAGGGAACAGGAGTTCACTGTAAAGTGAGGCTAATGTTTTCTGCCAAACATCATTTAACACAGAGGGACTGTGCAACCTCTATACCTATTGGCAGAACGCAAAGGCTTTTTGCTGAGCAGCGGGCAACTGGGACCTTACGCTTGGACCTGTAACTCTACTCCCATTGGTCAACATCGCATCGAATCATATTCCTTTCCCCGGACAACCCATAGAAAACTGTATATAAGGACCAACGTCTGGGCCATTTCCTTGCCTGAAGATAACCAGAGAATGGTTGAAACATGTCGCAAATACCACCACCAGGTCAACAGTGCAGAACTTTTCATCACCTACCAGCCACCCATCAATAGCAGCAATAAAATTCAACTGAAGAAAAAACATGAACATAAGAAACCGAAGAGAACAATATACAAAACCTACAACTTGAAGATGTTTCTACGAGAAGAAGTTGGATTCCAGTGTCAACATCTCTTAATAATCAAGAGGGACTGTGCAACCTCTACCCCTGTTGGCATGAAGATGAAGGCGGCTTTTCGCAGTAAACAACCGAGAGTATCATTTAAATATCCAGCAATATCCGTAACAGAAAATAGTAAACAACAACAACAACACCCAACCACCACAAAAATCAAAAATAGAAAGGGAACAGGAGTTCACTGTAAAGTGAGGCTAATATTTTCTGCCAAACATCATTTAACACAGAGGGACTGTGCAACCTCTATACCTATTGGCAGAACGCAAAGGCTTTTTGCTGAGCAGCGGGCAACTGGGACCTTACGCTTGGACCTGTAACTCTACTCCCATTGGTCAACATCGCATCGAATCATATTCCTTTCCCCGGACAACCCATAGAAAACTATATATATATATATATATATATATATATATATATCATTAAAGTGAACTGCAGTCTCGCCATTTATGATTTTCTGACTAAAAGATTCTATCTTACAAACTAAAATCCTCCTCGTTAGGGGAAATCTATATCCTAATTTTCCCTATCAGTGAAAGATTGAAAAAGAAGTTGGGTACGTGATATGTTCCATAATGTTAATAAAGCTATACAAATATATATATATCATGTTACTGGAAATAGAGATTTAGGAAAGAAATAAAAGTCATAAGACATCCAAGATGGGGTTTCCTATAGTGCAACAACGTAAAATAACAATCAATGATCAATAACAATAACAATCAATGATCAAACCAGAATAAAAAGTGGGAAAAAAAGACTGAGATCCAGTTGAGTTTTTGACTGTAACGAAGACCGCTTGTTGTGTCATTTTTTCCCATTTCATATTGTGATTGATATTTACATATATTATATAATCAGTCGTTGTCAGTCTTTGAAGCCATTCACTTCTATCTTCCTGATGATTAGGACATCGAAATATAGTAGTAGTTTCTGTTTTATTTCTGTGGGTTCTTTTTGTGAATAAAGTTATATATATACGGATTAATTTACCACAATGAAACTAATTTGTAAACAATGCTCTAAGGCCTTTTGTCAACACATCGTCAGAGAGCAAGTAAACTATCCTATAGTTTTTTCACTATCTCACTAACAAGTGAGATAGTTTTCTCACTAATCTATAGTCAAAATTTCCAATGTAATTTCTTAATTTTAACTAATTGCACTTTTATGTATGTTTGATTTTTGAATGATTGTATTATTTCTTATATTTCCTCTGTTTTTGTAGGCCTATGAAAAAGGTTTTAAACAAAGACCGAAACGTTGGCAATGAGAGTTTAATTTGAACCTGAAGAACTGACCGAGTCCCGATAAACTTTAGTTTTGTTTCTATTCCACGGTCGATACATTTATCAATATTTATGTCGAAACGTCGGCAAAAGGACTAGTTTAAATCATTGGACCTCAATCCTCAAAAAAAAAAAGTTACAATATTTATATATATATATATATGTATGTGTATATAATGTTTTCTATAATTCTTTCTCTCAGAAAGAAATAGGAAGAATACTATACTGTAGAGCTCACTTCAATATTTTGACTCTTCTAACGGTAGTCCTTAGTAAAGGAAGAAATATATATATACAAAACTAAAGTTTATCGGGACTCGGTAAGTTCTTCAGGTTCAAATTAAACTCTCATTGCTAACGTTTCAGTTATTATTGAAAACCTTTTTCATAGTCAGATGTATAAATTTTGAAACAGAAAAACTAAGTATTACTGTTTTTGTAATGTAAATAATTTGTAATGTAATACTTAGTTTTTTCTGTTTCAAAATTTATACTTCTGCCTGTGAAAAAGGTTTTAAATAAAGACCGAAATGTTGGCAATGAAAGTTTAATTTGAACCTGAAGAACTGAACGAGTCCCGATAAACTTTAGTTTGTTTCTATTCCACGGTCAATACTTTTATCAATATTTATATATATGGTATATATATATATATATATATATATATATATATATATATATATAGTTCAATATAGACAAAGAAACATAGAGAAATCAAAATAACACACTTACAGTCTCTAATTTTTGGTTTGAATCGTCTTCAGGAGAGATAAGAGAGAGAAACCAAGCTCACTAGTTCAGAGACGGTTGGAGACCCTCCAACCGTCTCTGAACTAGTGAGCTTGGTTTCTCTCTCTTATCTCTCCTGAAGACGATTCAAACCAAAAATTAGAGACTGTAAGTGTGTTATTTTGATTTCTCTATGTTTTTTTGTCTATATTGAACTATATTTGTCCGTTTTGGATCGTATTTCCAACGAAAAAGTGTATATATATATATATATATATATATATATATACATATATATACCATATATATATATAAATATATATACCATATATATATATACACGAGTATCTTTCAAAATTCGAAAAAACTATTCAAACTGGATGCAAATCAGCTCAAAAACGAAAAAAGCAACACAGAGAGAAGGAGAGAGGGTTTGTAAGTGTGTCTCTTTCTTTGTGTGTTGCTTTTCTTCGTTTTTGAGCTGATATATATATATATTTGTAAAATTTCATTAAACATTTTAAATGGCTAGTGTTTTGTAGTTTACAATGACAGGTAAACGTCATTAACAAAAATATCAAAACTAATTTAATGTAACCACAGTACTTGTAAATCTGTCTAAATAATAAAATCGATTTATTTCATTATCACTTTAATAAATATAGTAAAATGAAAGTATATTCATGAGAAATTCTTAGTTAGATTAAATCTAAAACGATTAACATTGAATATTATTATTACATTAGTATTCCATGAAGCGTGTGAAAATGATACGCTGCCCGACTGCTTAAGCAGTCACAGGTGATTATTCGTTTCCCTTAAAATCAAAAGGAATTGCAAATTAAATGTATTTAGATAATCGTTAATTCGTATTAGTCATAAAAGCTGTGTTGTAAGAATCCGTTATTACATGAACTTCATCATTATTGCTATCTATTAAAATGTATTTAACTATGATTGTCAAATTGGCTACACTAGAGAGGTCAGGTAATTGCAACTTATTGCCATGTTCTAGTTATTATGACTACAAAAGGTAAGTGAAATGAACTTTGACTTCCAACATCTCATAACAATGGATGAGTCCGTAATAATCAAACTAAAGTCTACGGCGCTCGTAACTTTTTGTCTTACTTGGTAAATGGCATTAGGTTCACTTATCAGTAGTAAACATGAGCACAAAAGCATTCATAATAGAATGCTACAAGGAAGAAATAAAGGAGAAAACATATTTTCTGAGACCAATAAATCGTTACAAAACAACTCATTAAGGAGAATTAATGGGTTTTCAAATTCTTCCGTTAAAAAATTAATTTATTGAAAATCGAAGGTGGCAAGTAGAAGTGGAATATGTACTAATGGATTTATCTAATTTTTATTATTATTATTATTATTATTATTTGAGGGTGACTATAGCACTACGTCTTAAAGGAAAACTATTGTGCTTCCCCTCTTCTGTCCTAAAGTACCCCAGCATTTAGCTTCAACGCCTCCAAGAAACTGAGCACTTTTGCTGGTTCCAACGGTAAAATTTTTTTATGGTTTTGTTGAGTATCCCGAAGCACCTACCTCTGTGCAGTAAAGTTACCTTACAGTCAGTCAGCAGGTGCAACGGTGTTTCTTCTTATTCTTTGCAGAATTTGCATAAACTATCATTGATAATGTCCATTCAGGCTCCCTACGTTTCGAGAGAAAGTAACTTCCTTTCTCCTTCTTCGGGACAGTCTTCTTCGGGTCCTTAGGTGAACTTGCAGGAGGTTGGCTCCCACTAGTTAGCGCTTTTGGACCCTCTGCGCTACAGGAGGATGGTCTCCGGACTTCCTTTTCTTAGTATCATACAGGGGTAAATACCTGTATCTCTACTTGTGGTATTTTGTCCGCTCCGGCAGAGCACCACATACCAGAGTAAGGCTATTTACTATAGGGGGTCGCCTGGTACCTTTGAGGCTCCGTTCATAATACAGTAACTCTATCTATCATCCATCCTTCCACACCTTAGATTGGGGCATTTACTTAATTTAACATAAATATAATTTTATGAGGTATTTTTTTCTAGCATAGTTATTATGTGGGTATTCAAGTTTGTATATAAATGGGTATATGCACGCGCTCCTAGATTTTAGAAGGCTATAAGCTGTTGATATTTCAAGTCAATTAATTATTCCTTTGAACTTTCTTGCATATATAAAACAGGTAATCTTTAAAACTTTAAAACGAGACTTGTATTTTTTTTTTATATTATAACCAAATGCAAAGTATTGGGTATACATTGTCTTCCAAGAGTTCACTTTACTTAGAAAGTTTATTTATTCTTGTAATTGGTCAGACATGAAGTTTCATAGAAATACACCTAAGTATCCTCAAATGGTTTCTTTTCTTTTAACATTTTAGTAATTTTTTTAAATTTTTTACTTCAGTTCCTTAATGAAAGTAATTAAAAGAGATATCAATCTAACATTTCCGATTTAAGTTTCGCAATGACACCTGATGCTCTAGATTACCTGCATGCTTTCGACATTTAACCCCCCAGCTCCAGGCTCTTTGAGTTGGTGTGTTACTAGCCACCAATATTCAGTCCCAATAGTAGATCTATCTCCTTCGTTTCTATGATCCCGGATGGTTATTCAGGTATTCTCCTCCAGACTTTGAGCACTCAGATCTTTCCATCCAACTATTTTGATTAGTTATATACCTCAACCTTTCAACCACATCATCATAAAAAGACCAGATAAATATTTTTTAAAGGGGGACTTTTTCACCATATTTTAGGATTTTTCCACACCCAACGGTCTAATGAGGGACAAATGTAGTGTCCTTTGTTATGTTCGAGGTAGACAAGTGAAACATACCACCTAAACAATTCTATATAGAGAATTCTAAATTTTATCTGATTCTATGGTTTTTCAAAAAAAAATCTTTTACGTGTACCTTATACAGGTTGAGATAAATTGCTTTTCGACCTCTTGAGATGGCGTGCGCAAGATTTTCCATCTTTGAGCTCGGGAGGGTAAAGATTGGGGAAGTTGGAGTGTTGTTCCAGAGAATTAGGTTGTAAGACAGATTATTAAAATATTTAAATATTATAATAAATAACTCACAGTAAAGATATTTAATGAATTTTATTATTTTATACCATCTTACGTCGTATACTTGAGTAGCAGTTGCTTGACTGGTAGAAATGAATCAAGTTGGTTATTCACCGTATCATGGGTTCATATAACTTCAAAACAAATGCTGCTGTATCCACGGTGCCCATATTCTATTTCATATTATTAATACAAAGTATTGTTCATTTTTCATTTTATTTATTTATTATTCACCTGATTTGTTTCTTCTTCACTTGTTTAAATTAAATGTCACTTTTATCAGTGTCGTTTTTTCATTTAGAAAATTATCTGTATTATTACTTTTATATATTTCTAGTTATTCTATTGAAGTAGGAACAATATTTATGTATCTACTATTTTAGGTAATGTATGTATAGATTAATAATAGTGTTGTAAGTATTTACATTAAGTTTTAATGAAGTACTATTATTCTAATAGTGGAATTCAAGTCTCACAACCACGTGCATATTAACTTTATTTACGTTTTCTGTGTCCTTATTATACATACTAATATAATTATTGATATTTATCAACTTTATTTTAGTTTTTAAGGTTTCTAGCCTTTGAGCCCTATGTTATTCTCACTAGACAAAAGTACTAAAAGAGAGGCCCTGGAAAAACATTACTTGTTTTATCTTGGCGTTATACATATTTAAGGGTATTCTTCTATCGTGACAACCCTTCTTTGAGATTTCAGAAAAACAAAACCAAAGTTTTAGATGTATATTTTTCTCCTTCTTTTGAGTTTCATCCTCACTTCTACGAGAATGCTGTTACTAGGGAATGTATTGATAACAACACGTTGTTAACTTTTCCATTATTATTACTATTTGTTAAAAATATAGGGTTTTTAAAATATGAATAATAACAGTTGAGTATAGAGCTAATGACCTGAAAAAAGCAGGGTTGAAATTCTATTTAACCACATGGAGGATTAAAAAGATATTTGTTAAAAAGTTGTAATAAAAGAAACTTACGCTGTCTTCAGTTATTAAGGATACTGGAGAGAAAACAAAAAAATAACTTATCACTGAAGTAACTTATGTGTTGGGAGAGTTGCATAGAGAATTAGTGCATAGAACATGAGGTTATTCATGCAAGAGACGGAGAATCTTGTGCACGCCACCGACAGGAGAGGAAATGAAGCTGATGGTACTGAGACGGTACGATACCAGGTACTCGCTGAAGATCTCTGCTCTAGCAAACTTGAATGAGGTAAAATTTAGTGTTTTCTAGATAGAATCAATCGGATAATATGGCTGGTGCATAACTAAAAGCTGCCAAATGTATACCAGACTTTACATCCCTAGAACAATACTAAAACTGCTGCATTTCTGTTCTATAAGCTTGTATATACAATATATACACAATTACTATAAGTGTCGGTTGTGTTGGAAACAAAATTTGTCTTAAATAACTCATATTTATGACGTCTACAAAGAACAGATAATTCAGGATATATGAATTTAATAATATACGAGTAAAATATTTAAATGCAAAGTATACTTAATTAACAATGGAAATTATAATTTTATGTCATTATAAAATTAGCTTTAAGAATTGAATATTGGATTTTCATAGTGCAGTCATTTTAATGAATGTGAGAAATTTGAGAAAATTTGTAGAGCTCATACTTCATTACATGAGACTGTAGTGGAGACCAAGTTAGTTATTATGGAGTGGCGCTATCTACTGGACAATATAAGCACTGCAACTCATCAAGGTGCAATAGCTGAAACCTTTACCAGGAAATTCCTTTTGTTAGCAGATATTGAATGCATACCAAGTAATAGTTGTTACTGGATGAAAATCAAAAACTTGTTCATCTAATAGTGTGATCAATCTTCTGATAGTTGGTTGATGGTCTAACCACCTCTAACACTTGACCGGAGACTAAGTATGTGATCAATACAACATTCGTTTATCCTAAAAACAAAATTAACTGAATTTTCAGCTCAGCAACAAAAACTCAGACTTGAAGTATGCGATAAAGATTTTTCTGTGGCTACAATTGATTGGAATAATAAATTACACAAATTAAACATTTAAATAAATAAAAAAAATATAATATTCTAAATTATAATTAATTTAGTTAATTAGAAAACTAATGCATGCTGTCAACATAGAACCTTGTGAACGAATACAAACTATGCTAAATTAAATTGCCTTTGAGATAAACTGTTTTCGGGAAATAATGTCGTCGGGGTATAAATAATGGAAACAGAATAGAATTTCATTGAATATTATGTGAAGGCAGTATTGCATGTGTGAAGTCAGAACCATAGGCCACAAATGTGTGCATTTTGAAGAAATGGTTTCTTCAGCTTTAAAGAAGCCCTGCCATAGAGTAACATTTTGTTTGTTGGAAGAAGTATAGGTGAGTTGCTAGTCAAAGCATTCCATATATTGGTTCCATTCCATATATTGTCTAAGCAAGTCACATTACTATAGTTTGATTTTTTCCCCCATCTTTGAAGTGATTATAATAGAACTATTAAATAGCCTAAAAATCTAGTCATCGGCAGCTGAAGCTTCATTTAGTTGATCAACTTTTTCATTACAAACAATTCTGGCATGTGTCTTCACAAATAAAAATTATGTTATAAATGTTTTTCCTGAAATACTAAAAAGTTCATTTCAGTTAAACCGTCGAAATCATGAAATAATTTTATTTCGAGATCTAAAGGGATAAACACATTTGGAAAATCTCCTGAGTCTGTTTTGGTAGTCGTTTTTAACAATGACTGCGTGAGTAGGCGGGTGGTTGTAAGATATGAGTTCGTCTACACGCTCCAATCCAATGAGTTTGTCAGAGATCATTTTGACACTATACTCAAAAATAGGACTTATATATATATATATATATATATAATATAAGTGACTTTTATAATTTTTGGTCAATGTTCTGTCAGGGCAAGTCTAATTATTGACCAGTTTATATTAACATTTTTTTTTCTAAACAACAAGAAGAAAAAAAAAACTTTAATCTTCAAAATCTAGAGATTTTAAACATTACAGTTTTTATGGAAATAATATGATGATTACGGGAACCAGTTTTTGATTTTTTTTATTAAAGAGAAGATCGATTTTGGATGAAAATCTAGAAATTCTATCTTATGTTTGAATCAAATGGATAGTAAACAGTATACTGACCATACTGTTGGACGAATCAAAATAAAATTTCACACAATAAATCCCATTACAAAAGAATTAGCTATATAGTTTTCATAGTTTATTAACTATATTTTATTTTGTAAATTTCTTTCAAAGTAAAGAGCTATATAGTTCGTTTTGTAGAAGCATAAAATATGTTGTAATTGCTAAATTAACTAGAGCCTTGAAATTGAGTACATAGATCGAACTAAAATTAATAAGTTGTGATAAAAATTGTAATTTATGGATTTAGGCATTAAAAGAAACTTCAGAAGAAGAAGGGGAACCTACTTTACACTTGCATTTGTTTAAATTTAGTTAGTAACAATTTTTATTAGGTTATTACAATACAAACTTATTAAACTTTTCATTTTTTTAAAAAATGTATGAATACTTAAAATAAGTTAATTTTATATCTGAAATACATAAAAATTGTAACTATTATGGCCAGTGCAATATGGAAATATAACTCGCAGGAGACTGCTCCTGAAGATACAGTTCTTTGTACTAAAGAGTTTAATCAGTGTCACAGCCACAACCTTTCAATCTACCCCAAGTCAAAGTTTTTACATTTTGAAGAAAAACGCACTTAGCTTTGATTGAAAAATGTTGAAACTTATTTACAACATTATTTCATTTCATCATTATTTAGTTAAATTAAGTGCTCATTTTAATTAACTAAAATTTAATTTCGTTTAGTAATAGTAGGATAATTATAAATCTGTATGAAACATATATTTACGTATTTTTATATTAATATTATAAGCGTACCGGTATTATTTATGATCAAGGTAAGAGAAATTTTTTTAAACCAATGCAATTAAAAGATAATTCTTATTGCTATTAAAATGTTTATCTAAATCAAAATTATAGTCCTAATTTTACTTTACTCTAAGTAAATTATAGTGATCGTGAAAAATTCGATAAAAAAATAAAGGTCCCAAAAGTCGTTTTATGAAGATTTTTTCGATGATGTCTGAGTTTGTGTGGGTGGGTGGGTGAGTATGTTAGCATTGCTTGTTACCATGCGACGGTCCAGAATCTTTGACGGATCAAGTTGATATTTTGACAAAAAAATGAGCTCCATAGTGCAGATGATCCCTATTGTTTGGGAAGAATTTGCATGACGGAAAAGTCACTTTTTTTGTAAAAAACTAGTTTTTAGAAAACATTTTTTTTCTCCTAAACTGCTAATTCGAGAGTTTTAAAATTTTGGCATTATCTTTGAGGTTACAAATGCAATAAACAAAAAAATATTCAGAATTTTAAAACATCGAGGAATATTTGTTTTCAATAAAATATAAAAATTTTGAGTTATGATTCAAAAGCTTGTGAGAGCGACACAAGCCATACAGTTTGACGGATCAAAATGAAACTATACCTACAAATAGAACATTATGTGGACGATGAGATGAGATAATTTTTTTCAAAATTACATTCACCAAAGGGGCGTTACAGTACGATTTCTGTTTTCAGAAAATGTTTTTTTGACGCTAAACAGCTCATAAAAAAATCATGAAAATTTGACCAAAAATGGAACAAAAAATTAGCAATTTATAAAAAAATTCATGAAATTTCAATCACGGCAAACAGCAATAAAGCTATAAAAACAGTTTGTTTATCCTAGACTAAGGGATCAGCTGCTATACTTGTCGAATTTTTGATATTTTTTCTACATCTTTTAAATTGAGTTAGAAATTTTTTGAGTAAATCCACTGAAATAAAATTGATATTTATAATGGAGAAATGTAAATAACTCTTCACTTATATGAGATATAAGAGGATTAATTTTATGACATAACTGTAATTGAATAAATTTAAATATATATATATATATTATAATTAAACAAAAATATATCCTTCTACTTACCTACTTGAAGCCCTCCTCAAAAAATAAGGTCTAGCATGTATTTTGTATCTAAAAAGAAAGTAATACAGTGTCTTATTTTCGGAAAAAGACGGTACATGAAATGACCATGATAGAAAAAATCCTTCATGAATGCAATGAAGAAAATATTAAGGAGATTAGAGTGTTGGAAGAGATTTTATGACTATTAATCAAGGCTTCTCTGCTAATATTCATTTTGTGATGTTACAGGCAAAAGAAAATAATTTTTGTTCATTTCCTTCCTTCATGAAATCACGAGATGACGAAATTACATCCAAGATATGAAAGATGTTTGAAATAGCTGACAAACTTTGGTTTGTAGTGCTGTATTTTCTGTACATTATAGAACGATTAGGCTCATTTAGCAATACCAAAGTAATAATTTTAATGAACTAAATACTATAACCTTTTTAGCACACGTAATTTAATCCAATCAATGCATTACAACGAACAGGTAGTTATATTCCCATATGTAATGTATATTATAAAAATATAGAAAAAAGCAACAGTATTTAATAAGATATTTATTACTTTACTATAGTGACGTATAGTGATCGTGAAAAAATTCGATCTCGAGATTTTGACGGAATTACATGTTTTGAGGTCCCAGAAGTCGTTTTATGAAATTTTTTCGATGATGTCTGTATGTGTGGACACTACAGTCTAGAATCTTTGATGGATGAAGTTGATATTTTACACAAAAATAGGCCCAATAGCGTAGAAGATCCCTATTGTTTGGGAAGAATTATGATGACAGGAAAGTCACTTTTTTTGCTAAAAACCGTTTTTTAGAAAACATTTTGTTCTCACAAACTGCTAACTCTAGAGTTTTGAAATTTTGGCATTAACTTCGAGATAACAGACACAACAACCAAAAAATAAATTCAGAATTTTAAAGCAACGGAAAATATTTTTTTTTTAATAAAATATAAAAATTTTGACTTATAATTCAATCTCAAAGCTTGTGAGAGACAGATTTGACAGATATTTGACAGCACCGTGAGACAGATCAAAATGAAACTATACCTAAAGATAGAAAATTATTTATAGAATGAGGTGAAATAATTTTTTTTCTAATTACATTCTTCTCAGTGGCGTTACAGGACGATTTCTGTTTTCAGAAAATGTTTTTTTGACGCTAAACGGCTCATTAAAAAATCATGAAAATATGATCAAAAATTTATCAAAAAATTAGCAATTTATAAAAAAAATTCATGAAATTTCAATCACGGCAAAAAGCTATAAATTTGTATGTTTATCCTGGACTAAGGGATCACCTGCTACACTTGACGAATTTTTGATATTTTTTTACAATGTTTACATTGACTTAGAAATTTTTTGAGAAATTCACTGAGATTAAATTGATATTTATAAAAGGAAAACTTTAAATAATTTATTGACTACTACGAGATATAAGAGGAATAAATTTTTACATGTAAAAAATCACTACCAATAAACATTAATAAAGCACTTTTGTCTTCCATGGCGTGATGGATATGTCTCATAAAATGCTATAATAAATCTGTATATTGCACTCTTGTGCAAAACTTTATATCAGTTATAATTACTTTATCTTGGTGAACTGTAGTATCTTTCCATGTTATTGAAATGTGACGAATGGACTCTTTCCTCAAGAAGAGGATTTATGTTTGTTGAAAAATACCCAGTTTTTTCACTATTCTAGTCTGATAGTTCATATTTATTATTTTTAAAAATTAGAAGCTCCCAACTATAAAAGATTTAAATTATATTGAATATCTGGCTTCGACTTTGAGTTGAGTATGTAAACTGGCTAATTAATAATATATTTTTTCTCAATATACATTCATAGCAAGCTTATAACACAGTACAGCAGGCAGGAAAAGGATAACACTCCCTCAGAAAAAATTGGTATCTATGATTTTTGATAAAGGGGAAGGAAAATGATTTTGTTTTATCCTAAGAAGCCATAAAATTCCCAGTATAATAATTCTATAAAAGACCAAAAATGTAAAACACAATTCAAAATTGGACTCTTTTGTTTGAAGATTAATAAATGTAATTATTGTACATCTATAATTATAAATTATCTTAAAACGACATTTTTTCTTCGATGTTTATGATGTTTTTCAGAGAAAATAAGAGTATTTTCCTGTTTTTAATTAGAAAATTTGACTTAAATATTCAATGTTGAAGGAGGTGAAGTAAACGATGTAAGAAATCACTGAAAATTTGAACAAAAGCCATGTTCTCTGTAGGAGATTTTTCGTATCACGAAATTTTTACTTTGAAATGGAACATTATATATTATACACCCTAGAAGTTTGATAGTAAGTTTACCTATAGTAAAGTTGAGTGTAGGCCACTCCAGATTTTTTACAATTTCGATGAAAATAAATAGTTTTAAAAGATATTACAATGATATAATAAATAATAATTAATTTCCTTTTAAAATAATGCTGTTTAATCTTAACTTAGAAAAATATTTAGATTAAAATTTTGAAAATAGAATTATTCACAGTTGTATGTTACAAGTTATAGTAAGAGACTAAAATTAGATTTTAATGAATCAAACTCTCTCAAACTAACTTTTATGTCTACAAAGTCTCCTCCAAATGATAGTGCATAGAATTCTCCTCCCATAGTGGAATTCATGATAATTTAAAGTAGTAGGATTTCATTGCTTTATCTACGAACCCATTGAATAAAATCTAAAAGCACTGAAAATATATAATCATTAAGACAGGAATGCATGTGTGTATGTGTTCTTGATCTCAATATTGATATACGAAGAACTACTAAAGTTTTAAATATTAATATATTATTTTATCAAATGGAAAAAAACAGAAAATATTACACAAGTAAAATATACATATCCTTTTGATTGTTAAAACCTATTTCATCTTCAAATAGAAAAAAGTTATTATTTTTTTCTTAAAAACCGTAAATGATGCTTATACTATCTAGTGATGAAATACCAAACTACAAACTTCCTTTTAATTTCTGGTTGTTGGACATTAATAAGTACGTTGACAAAGTTGCTATATAATTATTTATAAATAATTAGTTTCTTTTGGCAAAAAATTAGTTAAAAAACATGCTATGTCATTTGGCTCTTGCACTTTTTAACTATATTTAATATAGTTTGTAACTATGTGCCTTCTAGTAGAAATGTCCAGGCTTTTTTGTTAATCATTCCTGATTTTTGCCCAAATGATTATACTTGAATTGTTTGTAGAAGAATAATCTTTCTATAGTGGAAAACATCTTATACTTCTATGTTGAAAAAAATCAGAAACCTTATGTACTAGCAATATATATCACATATCACAATGATGTGATGATTTTGAAATATTCGTAAAGTGTGGAAGAAGCTCTTCGTTAACAAAGCACAGACAAATTTTGTTACATGTTCAAAAACTGTCAAATACATATTCATTATAATTGACTAACCCCTGCTTCCACGTTATAATCAATCTTTAATCAATTTGGTTAAGCTTTTAAAATATCTTTTATTTATATTTAAATAAAAATTCTGCTTGGCTCCATTATGTAAAAAAAACTTCAAAATGAAGTTATCAAATCCAATATATACAGCACGTTATTATTATTTCAAGTTTAGTTTTCAATTTTTTGGGCAATATTGTATTTAGTAAACTAAATTTTTTTAAAATGATTTTTAACATTAATTTTAAGTAGTTTTTTTTTAAAGAAAATTCAGTTTTCTTTAATTCGCCACTTTATAAAGTAATGTTGAGTGTAGATTACTCTAGTTTTTTGTTAAGTAGTAAATAATAGAAATAGTTTTCACATAAAGTAATATTACGAGTATTGTCAAAACACGTTTCAAACGGAATCATTTGTTTTTACAATTAGTTTACTTGTATGGTTTGATTCATTTTACACAAAAAAAGTGACAGATTTTTGTAATAATCAAATCTATTTTTTTACAAAAAAAAAACTAGATTTTAAATATATTATTAATGAAATTACTTTTAAACATAATAATCAAATTACTTGGTCTTAGAAAACTGTTTGTTAAGGATTCCTTTAATCTTTAATGAGGTATATAAAGAATGTCTTCCTCCATGTTTAAATTAATTCTATTTATTAATGACTATTTTAAGTTGTCTATTAATTTTTTTTTATTTATTCATTTAATATTCGGTTTATATGAAACAGAACTATAGAATTTTACTTTTTGACAATTCTTGAAGTCCAATTTGATAATTTCGGAATTATACCTGAATCTTATTGTGACTGGATTGGTTATACATCTAACACTTTTTATAACTCTACGAGTCGTACTGTTTTTACAAATCTTAGTAATATTTTTAAGATGTGTAGAAATTATGTAGAAATGTATCCTATTGTTTTTAGGACAATATTGCAACACGTTTATATACTTTCTCTGAGAAACATACTTTATATAAGAAGCGGTATTTTCTTTACCTCTTCATCTCCTTATTCTAGAGGCTTGAAATTCTGTATTTATAATTTTCTTAAATTGAGGGTAATACATTATGGTTCATTACAGTGGACGATGTAACACCAAATACCAAACCTAAAAAGAGCAACTATTAAATTTCACCTCTATTCACTCGTCAGTTTGTTTATCTTACTAATGAACTTATAATTTCAACCCAGGTTTTACAATTTTTAATGTTTAAGAGTTCAATATAAATAATTTATTACAAGTAAATACTGTGAATTACTGTAAATACAAGAAGAAATTTGTGTATAAATGGAAATAGCTGATGTTTCAGAATACTACTGCTACTTCACGTAGTAACTTACTTCATGTACATGTACTACATTACTTCATGCAAAGTAAAATGTAGTACGAACATTTAAATTAAAATATTATGACTAGTGATAATGTTTGAATTCCATTTATTATGCTTTTATTATCTCTCCCAAATGACCGTAAATATAATATGTCAGAGGCATCCTCTAATTTCATTCATTACATTTAGTAATTTCATTAATAATGGTTTACAAAGAGCGCTTTAGTTTTAGTTAGTCATCTGAATTTATGATTAGCAATTTCATTTCTTGATCTTGATACTTAAATATCGCTCATTGCAAATTGTTTTATAAAAAAAACATGTCAGTTACAATTTAATAATAATTGACAAATTATATTAACTAAATGACAACTAATCAGTTATTTGAATGGATTGTTAATTATTTATGACAAGGGCGTATAAAGTAATGTTGAGTGCAGATTACTCTAGTTTTTTGTTATGTAATAAAGGTTTTGATTAGTCCATTATCTTATTAATGATAATTTGATTTTCCGATTTTTACTTATATTTAATTTAATATTATATTTTCCTTATATATTTCCTTATATTAAAATATGCTAAAAGTATATTTCACATTATAAAAAAGTAAAAACAGTATGTAAAATGAGTCAGTTTAGTTTGAAATGACTAAATAGAATAACAAATATTTTTTTTATCAAATTTAGTAAAGTAAAAGCAATGTCTGGATAGTGCTGCTTTTATGTGACACGGCCAATGTTGGAACTACTACACTTCATGTTTCATATTTCCCAAGTTATTTTATTTGATTTGGTCTCCATGTCGCTCCATCAGTTATTTAAAGACTTGTGCTTAAATACTAGTACTTAGAAAATACCAACGTTATTTGACAATAATAACAATAAAGTTTTTTTAACCGATTATAAATATGTCTGTATTGCATTCTATTTTCAGTTACACATATATGTATATGGATATCCATTTAGAGAGGGATGATTTGGAGCGATATCCCGTACTGTAAATTGTAGCATTTGTTATTAATTAAGAAATTTGCTACATTTTAATTAGTACCAATATTTTTACTGGTCTTTTAGCTCCAGAAAATTTCTACTGAGTTGAGTACTTGATAAATCTCGATGTGTAACTTTTTCGAGATGGTATTTTGGTGGTTTCTAAATATAATTTCTACTTCATCACATTTGTTTTATTGTCAGTACAGTAATATGACACCTGAAACTGCTAAACCCCGAGTAGGTCCTGAAAAAACATTGGTTATTCGATACTACAAACCAAAGAAATTTACAAGTTCTTGGAAACTAAATTTGGCAGCATTATAAATAAGGATATTCATTGAGTGCTGCATAAAGATATAGATCTAAGTCTTCTTTTGAAGTCAATTTTATCTACCTTTCAAATAACAGTCATACAGTTACAGTAACCACAATCTATCTTTCTTTACTTATCAGATAGTTATGATAAATGCTCTTAGTAGAGCCTGCCGCATGTATTTTCTGTTTGTTTCTTAGTTAGACCGTAATTGCTTCATTCATTTAAAAAAAAAAATGTGGAGAAATGTGGGAAACCACCTAGTTACGCTACTGTGGATCCGACACTACTTATAATATCACGTCATTTTATTTTCTGATGAATGTTTATAATATTGTCTGTCATTATGCTGTGGGCGATTGGAATCGTGTTTTCTATAGTAGTATATGCGTGGTCGAAAAAAAAAGAAAAGAAATTTGAAAAGTCAAAAGTTTTGACTGCTTTGAAATTACCCCAATATACTTTATTTCCCGGACTGCATGGTTAGTAGTATGCATATATATTGTTACACTAAGTAACAGCTTCAAAGCACCAGAGTGTTGACTGATGTGCACTTTCTAATTAAGTCCTGGTCTTTTCACTTGCTTATAATATAGTCAGTTCTATTCTGTTAGCTACCACATTACAAATTATTTTCCTAAGAGCCTCCTCGTCTTGAACATACTGATCATCAGAGCTTGGTAATACATCTGTATTGTCTGCCTACTAGTAGGGTTTTCCTAATCAGTATTAACATGGATCAAGAAAAGATTTTATAATCATTTTCAAATATATAGATGAAGTATCTGTTCGCACTATGCATATGAGAAAATGAAGTTCTATTTTAATAACAGGGGTTTCATTTTTCTGGGCATTTCTTGATGTCAATAAAACCTTAGGAATTCAGTTCATATATGTAATTAAATAAAACTGTCAATTTATTAAAGGTTAAGATTTATCACTATATTTGATTCTTTGACTGATATTGGTCCCTACGTACCATATATACCACTACGTATATAAAAGATATTATTATAACTAACCTTGTGTGGAAGACTATTTAGACTGTGTCAACATCCTAAACCTTTTTAGTTGGTTACTGTGATGTATAGTGGTGATTCATGAAATATTTTCTGCCTGCCTTTTCTTTGTGGATGTCTATTCAAACTTTGTGATATACTACATTAGCCACATCTTATTTTTTTATGATCTTCTGGTACTTCCAACGCACACATTTCTAGGATTTTAACCTTTGGTGTGTAAAACTGTTTATCCTGAATCTGTACGATCTCATGTATTTGTTAAAGATATCTTCCCTAACAAACTTGAGTTAAAATTCATGACTCCCGAAGTAGAAACAACCCCGTAATGTGGCTTGCTCATAACTAAAATCTGTATCAAGAAACATATGACCATACTCTCCACACACTGAAAAACTCTAGAAGCTAAAAATGTGGCTGTTGCACACTGAATAAATCTATTAATGAAATTCATCGTCAATGAGCTTGAAAATAAATTTACTTATAGTACATCTGGGTGTCTATCACTCCAGGTTTTTTATTTGTCCTTCTGTGAGTGGTTGTGGCCATATATTCAAAGTTTAAAGTAAACTACATCAAGATATATAAAAATAATCTCTTAAAATACTTTACTTTACACAACGTAAAAAATTTTGTGTTCAGTAAATAACCGGGTTATCCACAACTCCGCTGCTTCTTCTCGTATTCTGATCTTCACCTGAAGACAAATTGTTTGTTCTAAATATCGAACAAACATCTGGTGTTCGTGTTTTCATCTGTTTTCTATGTATTTTAATAATTTTTAAAATCATAAAAATTTTAAAAATTTTAAAATCATCCTAACATACTTTGAGATGTAATTAATCTATTTTTTCTGATTTTATTTAAATAGAAATTGCAGTTAATAAAATCATTTCATAAACATAACTGAATTCCTTGTTTGCATATCGAAGACAACCATTACATTAAGTTAAATAACTTTGATCAACAATTTTACTTTTTTTTATATAAAAATATAAATATATAATATCGAACATATTGAACAATTAACAGTAAAATAACACATTTCATAAAACCTGTTTTATTGCTTATTATATGTACATATATATTTTATTTATTCCTTATATTGGAATTCCTTATATAAGTTAAAAAATTTTTAACTTTTAATTTTTTTTCAAACATTTTTGTTTTTTTGATCCTTTTTTTATGGATTTCAAGTTTAAGTTACCTAAGGGATAACAGCGTTATTTATTCGGAGAGTTCATATCGATGAATTAAGTTTGCGACCTCGATGTTGAATTAAGATTAGATTAAGGAGCAGTATTTTTAATTTCTAGGTCTGTTCGACCTTTAATTTCTTACATGATTTGATTTCAGACCGGCGTGAGCCAGGTCGTTTTCTATCCTTATTTTGCATATTTTAGTACGAAAGGACCAATTATGCTAATTATCATTATTATTTTTGATTTAAACTAAGCTATTTTGGCAGATTAGTGCAATAAATTTAGAATTTATTTATGTAAATATTTTTACAGATAGTACATTTTTATTTTTAGATTTTTTTTTCTTTTAATTATGGTTTTGCTTTGTGTAGCCTTTGTTACTTTATTAGAACGTAAGGTTTTAAGATATATTCAGATTCGTAAAGGTCCTAATAAGGTTGGTTTTCTAGGTCTTTTGCAGCCCTTTAGAGATGGTTTAAAATTATTTTTTAAGGAGCAATCTTATCTTTATATATCTAATTTTTTTATTTATTATTTTTCTCCTATTTTTATGCTTTTTCTTTCTTTTTCTTTGTGGCTAACTTTTACTTATTTTATTAATATTTATTCTTTTAATTACGCTTTTTTATTCTTTCTTTGTTGTACTAGAATTAGAGTTTATGGGGTTTTAATGTGTGGATGATCTTCAAATTCTAATTATTCTTTATTAGAAGTTCTTCGTTCTGTAGCTCAAACTATTTCTTATGAAGTAAGAATATCTTTGATTTTAATTTGTGATTTTATTTTTGTTTATTCTTATAGTTTTATTTCTTTTTATTATTATCAGTTTTACATTCGATTTCCTTTTTTTTCTTTCCCTTTACTTTTCTGTTGAATTAGAAGATTTTTGGCTAAAGTTAATCGTTCTCCTTTTGATTTTGCTGAAGGTGAATCTCAATTGGTATCAGGATTTAATATTGAATATAGAAGAGGTGGGTTTGCTTTTATTTTTCTTTCTGAGTATATAAATATTATTTCTATAAGTTTACTTAGTTCAATTTTTTTTTTGGTTTTGATATTATTAGATTTTTCTTTTATTTAAGGGTTGTTTTTATTATTTTTTTAGTTATTTGGGTTCGTGGAACTTTACCTCGTTTTTGTTATGATAAACTTATTTATTTGACTTGAAGGGTTTTTTTGCTATCTCTTTAAATTACTTGATTTTATTAATTGGTTTTATTTTATTTATATTTATAATTTTGTAAATCATTTTTCTTAGTGAAGCTAATAACGGAATTTAGCTGTTTTCTTCTATTTTCAAAATGAATGCTTTCTAAAGCTTAATTAGCTAATTTGTTATTTTATCTCATAATTTTAATATTATAGGATTAACTAAAAAATATAGAATGTATGTAATTGTGATGATTTGTCCTGTAAGGATATATGGTTCTTCTGCTGGCCGGGCTCCAATTCATGTTAATAAAATTACAATTGTAATAAATCCTCAAAATATTGATTGGTTAATAGGATAATATCTTTTTGATTGAAATTATCTTTTATCCGTAAATGGGATTATTATAATAATAATCAAGATTGATATTACTATTGCGATTACTCCTCCTACTTATTAGGAATTGATCGTAGAATTGCATATGCAAATAAAAAGTATCATTCTGGTTGAATGTGTACTGGGGTAACTATAGGATTCGCTGGAATAAAATTTTCCGGATCTCCTAATATTCGTGGTTCTCATAGGTTTAATATTATTAATATAAATATTATAATTGTTATTCTTATAATATCTTTTACTGAAAAATAAGGGTGAAATGGTATTTGATCATAATTTCATTTTGTTCCTATTGGATTATTAAATCCTGTTTTCTGTAAAAATAATAAATGGATTATGGATATTGCTGCAATAATAAATGGTAGCAGGAAGTGTAAAGTAAAAAATCGTTAAGTGAGGCATTTCTTAAGGAAAACCCTCCTCATAGTCATTTAACTAATTCTTTTCCTAGATACGGTACGCCCGATAGTAGGTTGGTAATTACGGTTGCACCTCAGAATGATGTTTTGGGTGGGTGGGTGAGTGTGTTAGCATTGCTTGTTACCACGCTACGGTCCAGAATCTTTGATGGATCAAGTTGATATTTTACACAAAAATGGGCCCCATAAAGACGAAGATTTCTATTGTTTGGGAAGAATTATGCATGGTGGGAAAGTCACTTTTTCTGCCAAAAACCGTTTTTTAGAAAGCATTTATTTCTCCTAAACAGATAATCCTAGAGTTTTTAATGTTTGACATCATCTTTGAGGTTACAAATCAAACAAACGAAAAATATATTTAGAATTTTAAAACAACAGGAAATATTTTTTTTCAATAAAATGTAAAAATTTTGACTTATAATTCAATCTCAAACCTTGTGAGAGCGATGCAAGCCAAACTATTTGACGAATCGAAATGAAAGCATGCCTAAAAATAGAACATTATGTGGAGAATGAGTTGACATATTTTTTTTCAAAATTACATTCGCTAAAGTGGTGTTACAGTACGATTTCTGTTTCCAGAAAATGATTTTTTGACGCTAAACGGCTCATTAAAATATAATAAAAATTTGACCGAAAATGGAACAAAAAATTAGCAAATAAAAAAAAAAATGTATGATGTTTCAATCACGGGAAAGAGCAATAACGCTATAAAAATTGTTTATTTATCCTAGACTAAGAGATCACCTGCTATAATTGTCGAATTTTTTATATTTTTTACATTGACTTAGAAATTTTTTGAGGGAATCCAGTGAGATAAAATTGATATTTATAAAGGAACAATTTGAATTGTTTTATGACCTATATTAGATGTACGATGAATAATATTGTGCAGGAAAATGATAACACTCACTCAGAAAAAATTTGTATACGAGTTATTTGACAAGTTATTGTATCTCGTATATGTTATTTGACAAAGGGGAAGGAAAATGATCTTATTAAATACTAAGAAGCCATAAAATTCTCAGTATAATAATTCTATAAAAACCAAAAATGTAAATATAATTCAAAATTGAAATCTTTCGTTTAGAGATTAATAAATGTAATTATCGTACATCTTTAATTATAAATCATCTTAAAACAACATTTTTTCTTCGCTGTTTATGATGTTTTTCAGAGAAAAAAAGGGTATTTTCCTGTTTTAAATTTGAAAATTATACTTTAATATTCAATGTAGAATGATGTCAAGTAAACGATGTAAGAAATCCACTGGCTATTTGAACAAAAGCTATGTTCTCTTGTAGGAGAATATTTCGTTTCAAGAAATGTTCACTTTGGTTTTTCAAAAATTTTATTACTGCTGTAGTTATACTAATGAAATTATTTGTATACTAATGAAATAATTTGTATTATTTGTATCTGTGTGATGTACAAAAGTAAAAGCTTATATATTGATATGTGCTTCAATCACTATCTCTACTACCTCAGGAATGAAAGACTAATAATCATATCCCATTTAGATGGTACGTTATGCGTAAATGAGACGTTATGTGTTATATACTCAAGAAATTTGATATTAAGTTACTTATAGTAAAGTTGAGAGTAGGCCACTCCAAATTTTATTAATTTGTAATACTTAGACCAATTAATTCAAAGATGTTGATTTCATATCTGTTTTTAAAGAAATTATTTTTTTTAATAAATAATTATTAAGAACAATTAATTTTAATAATAATTGTTATTATTATTAAAATTAATTGATGAAATGTTTAATACATTGTTTTGTATGTTTAATTAATGTTTATATAAGAAAAATTGAAAGAAGGGGACTATTTTAAAGTGAATTAATTTATATGGCATTGATTGATAGAGACGGTAAAGCTTGGTCATTCTAAAAAGGCGGCAATTACACTCCTAAGCGTCCTTTTACCTGTTTATTGTGTTAACCAGTTAATTCCTTAAATAATACTACAAATAGTAAGTACGAAATTCCTTCTTAACTTATTTTTGTATTTTTAATGATTACTTAATTAGTTTAGCGTTAAATATTGTTATTTTCATTATTAGCAATTAAATATAACGATTCCACAAACTAGACAAACTAAACCCATATAGAACAAGAGAGAAATGTAGAAAACGAACTTTTCAGGATTTGGAATGTCATTCTAGAGAAATGATTCTGTTTTAAAAAAAACCTTTAGACAACACTACTCTTCATGTTTTCATCTAAATATACTTGTGGATATTTATTCTCAGTGATGAACTTTGTTAGGTCTCCTAATCAGTAACCTCATAGATGAAACTAGTAGTTCATGCATATCTTTGAAAGTTACGAAATATAAACATGATAAACAATGTCTTGTCATCAATGATGTAGAAGCAGACATCCCTCTATTAATGTTCAGAAGGAGTCATACATTGATAGGTTCACTTAAAAAGTAACCTAACCTTCCCTAACATAAAAAGTTTTGTGCAAATCTTCTGTATGACTTATGTTTCTTGTGATTGACGTTTCTTTCGAAAGTAACTTAAAACTATCTTTAACAGTTAGTGTCCATGGTTTTCTACAGGAATTTTATGTCGTATCTTATGTTTTCTTTTGAAAGTTTCAAACATTTGTTGTTTGACAGCCTTCCTATTTGGATCATATTTTCATCGAAAAAGTCTTTATACATAAATAAATATTTCCATACATGAGGAATAGGACTTTGTTAAAACATACATAATTAAATTCTTTTGCGTATTTCTATTCTGATTGTTTTTCTGAATACCTTTTCCAGTATACTTGTATACTTGTTTCACCCTTAAAGGTTTTATTTTCATCATCAATTTGTACTCGAGTGAATGTATACAATTTATAATATATCTTTTTGAAACACTGTTTATTCTTGTTCCTAAACTGTATTTTTTTGTAATTGAACTATGGGCTAACTCTTTTTTCTTTGTTTGGTAGACACCATAGTTTCACCAGTGGACTTAGCAAGGCAGCTTGCTTCGGTTAAAAGGTTGATCATCTTCATAAGGAGATCAGGACTATTTATAGACTATAGACTAAGAATATAGTTATAGTGGTATTCCCAGTGGAGTTTTGCTCCATATTGGAGTCACATCTCCTGCTCTTGATGACGATTCGTCAACATATCAATGTGAGTTTCTTTATTTTTTTCTTAGTATTATCTCTTTGAGCTATATATTTATTCATGTGTCTTAGGCTCTTGTTAATAAACATTTAATTCATGTCTTTCGCCTATATGTATTCTGATTCTTTTTCTGGATATCTTTCTCAGTATTTTTGTTCGCCTTTATATGTTACAATTTCGTGATTAATTTATACTTGAACGAATGTAAATATATCATAATATATTTTTAAAAATAGTATTATTTTATTATTATTTGCATGTTAACTAGCTGGTGACTTCCTTTCTGTTTTTGTTGGACACTATGAGTTTATACAGTGATATTAGTATCGCTAAGAGTTTCTAAAACATTGGTTATTGTCAATGGAAACCATTTAGTATATATATGTATAAAATATAAAACAATATTTTACTATAATGACGTGATATTACAAACAATAAAATTAAACAGCCAGTTGGGATTTGCCTATGTTGGAGGCCGCTTGTTAGGGTTGATACATCTCATTTTTTTGTGGTTTGGATGTTGATATGTATATATGATCAAACCACATTATCAAGTTGGAAAAAAAGACTAAAATCTATTTTTAAAGTTGGGATATTTAAATGAAAACCCAACCCACAAACTCAGTTGGGTTTTTGACTCTGACGAAGGGAGGTTACTCTACACATTTAGATAATATATATATTTTACAATTAATACATATGTTTATTGCTATGTTTGTGTAGGGCGGTACATTTACATATTAATGGTAAAAAAATTTTTACAATAAATAAATATTTTTATTATTATGTATGAGTGGGAGGTTACACTTTAGGCATTTAAGCAATATCATTTTTACAATAAGTACGTATGTTTATGGTAATGTTTGTGTGGGGGGTTACACTTACATATTTATGGAATAAATATTTTATAATAAATAAATATTTTTACTTTACTTTAAGTAAAGTATAGTGATCGTGAAAAAATTCGATCTTGAGATTTTGACGGAATTACATGTTTTGAGGTCCCAGAAGTCGTTTTATGAAGTTTTTTCGATGATGTCTGTGAGTGTGTGGGTGGGTGAGTGTGTTAGCATTGCTTGTTACCACGCTACGGTCCAGAATCTTTGATGGATCAAGTTGATATTTTACACAAAAATGGGCCCCACAAAGACGAAGATCTCCATTGTTTGGGAAGAATTATACATGATGGGAAAGTCACTTTTTCTGCCAAAAACCGTTTTTGAGAAAGCATTTATTTCTCCTAAACAGATAATCCTAGAGTTTTGAATGTTTGACATCATCTTTGAGGTTACAAATCAAACAAACGAAAAATATCTTCAGAATTTTAAAACAACGGGAAACATTTTTTTTTTTCAATAAAATGTAAAACTTTTGACTTATAATTCAATCTTATAAATCATCTTCAAACAACATTTTTTCTTCGATGTTTATGATTTTTTTCAGAGAAAAAAAGGGTATTTTCCTGTTTTAAATTTGAAAATTTTACTTTAATATTCAATGTAGAAGGATGTCAAGTAAACCATGTAAGAAATCCACTGGCTATTTGAACAAAAGCTATGTTCTCTTGTAGGAGAATATTTCGTATCAAGAAATGTTCACTTTGGTTTTTCAAAAATGTTATTAGTGCTGTAGTTATACTAACGAAATTATTTTCATCAGCTGTGTGAAGTACAAAATTAGCTTATATATTAATATCTCCTTCTATCACTATCTGTACTACCTCAGGAATGAAAGACTAATAATCATATCCCATTTAGATGTTTACATTATGCTTAAATGAGAGGTTATATATTATATACTCAAGAAATTTAATATTAAGTTACTTATAGTAAAGTTGAGTGTAGGCCACTCCAGATTTTTTAGTGAAGCTAATAACGGAATTTAACTGTTTTCTTCTATTTTCAAAATGAATGCTTTCTAAAGCTTAATTAGCTAATTTGTTATTTTATCTCATAATTTTAATATTATAGGATTAACTAAAAAATATAGAATTTATGTAATTGTGATGATTTGTCCTGTAAGGATATATGGTTCTTCTGCTGGCCGGGCTCCAATTCATGTTAATAAAATTACAATTGTAATAAATCCTCAAAATATTGATTGGTTAATAGGATAATATCTTTTTGATTGAAATTATCTTTTATCCGTAAATGGGATTATTATAATAATAATTAAGATTGATATTACTATTGCGATTACTCCTCCTCACTTATTAAGAATTGATCGTAGAATTGCATATGCAAATAAAAAGTATCATTCTGGTTGAATGTGTACTGGGGTAACTATAGGATTCGCTGCAATAAAATTTTCCGGATCTCCTAATATTCGTGGCTCTCATACGTTTAATATAATAAATATAAATATTATAATTGTTATTCCTATAATATCTTTTACTGAAAAATAAGGGTGAAATGGTATTTGATCATAATTTCATTTTGTTCCTATTGGATTATTAAATCCTGTTTGGTGTAAAAATAATAAATGAATTATGGATATTGCTGCAATAATAAATGGTAGCAGGAAGTGTAAAGTAAAAAATCGTGTAAGTGAGGCATTTCTTAAGGAAAACCCTCCTCATAGTCATTTAACTAATTCTTCTCCTAAATACGGTACGGCCGATAGTAGGTTGGTAATTACGGTTGCACCTCAGAATGATGTTTGTCCCCATGGTAATACATATCCTAGAAATGCAGTTCCTATAATAAGGGATATTATTACAACCCATACTGCTCATGTTATAAATAATATATATGATCCATAATAAATTCCTCGTCCAATATGTAAATATAAGCAAATAAAAAATATTGATGCCCCATTTGCGTGAATTCTTTTTAAAAGTCATCCTCTATTTACGTCTCAACAGATGTGGATAATTCTTTTAAATGCTAATTCAATATCTGCTGTGTAGTGTATAGCCAAGAAAATTCCTGTAATAATTTGAATTATTAAACATATACCTAGAAGGGAACCAAATTTTCATCATAATGAAATATTTGACGGTGAAGGTAGGTCGAATAATGATGAGTTTGCAATTTTAATAAGAGGGTGTGATTTGCGTATAGGTTTTTTCATTATGATTTTTTTCGTATTGGTCCTTCTTGAATTTTTGTATTCAAAATTACTGTAATTATTGTTAATAATAAATATATAACTATAATTACAGTGATATTTGAATTTTGATAATCAAATATTTTTGCTATAGGTATGATTGGTTCAAATTCTATGTTTATTTGATTTTTAATATTTATTTTAATTTATTTTCTCTTAATTATTATCATTCATACTGGGGGGGGTTATAATAATTATTATTATTTTATTTGAATATTTTATTATTTCATTTGATGCAATTCTTGCTATGTAAATAAATAATACTAATATTCCTCCTAATATTACGATAATTAGAATATAAGATATTCATGGAGAATTAATTATTATATTTATTATTACTATACATTTACTGTTATTATAATTAAAATTATACCTATACTTAATGGGTGTTCTATACATTTGAATATTATTGTTTTAGTTATTATTAATGCTATGAAGAATTTTATTTTCAGTAAATAGTTTATTTAAAATTTTAATTTTGGAGATTAAAATGGCTTTTTGTCTTTACTGTTGTTTTAAAGTTCTTACTATCTATGATTTACAAAATCATTATTTTTTTTAAACTATTAAAACTTATTTTTTATTTTGAAATTTTTTATTTTCTTTTTATTATAATTATAGCTGGAATTTATTCTTTTTGTTCTATGCGGAAGCATATTTTATTAACTTTTTTACGATTGGAATTTTTAGTTATTGGTATTTTTTTTATATTTTTTATTAAATTATGGTTTTGAATTTTATTTTATTTTATTTTTTCTTACTTTTTCTGTATGTGAGGGGGCTTTAGGCCTTTCAATTTTACTTTCTTTAATTCTTTGTCACGGTAATGATAATATTAATTCTCTTTCTGGTCTTTTATGATAATATTTCTTTTTTATAATTTTTTTTGGCCATATTTCTTTTTTAATAATTATATTTTTTTTTATTTCAGGTGTTTTATTCAGATTATTTGTTTTAATTTTTAATTTTAGATTTTGTAATTATTATTCTAATATTAGATATTTTTTGGGAAGAGATTTATTATCATTGGTTTTGGTTATTTTAACGGTTTGAATTTCTTTTTTAATATATATTTCTAGACCTACACCTTTTCATAATAATTCTTTTTTAATAGTTATTTTTTTTAATAATTTTTCTTTCTTTTTCTTTTTTTTCTATAAATATTTTTATCTTTTATATTTTTTTTGAGGCTAGACTTATCCCTACTTTAATTTTAATTTTCGTTTGAGGTTATCAGCCTGAGCGTCTTTCTTCAGGATTTTATTTACTTTTTTATTCTCTTTTCGGTTCTTTGCCTTTATTATTAGGAATTTTTTATATTTATAATAATTCCAGTAGATCTTTTTTTTAATAAATTTTAATTTTAATTTTTATATTTACCTTAGACTAATTTTAGCTTTTTTAATTAAAATACCAGTATTTTTTCATTTCTGGCTTCCTAAGGCATATGTCGAGGTTCCTATTTCATGTTCAATGATTTTGGCTGGAGTTTTATTAAAATTAGGTGGTTATGGTTTAATTTTAATTATATATTTAATAAAGGAATTTTGCTTATATTACAATGATTATTTTAATTTTTTAAGATCGTTTGGTATATTAATAATTTATTTTTTATGTCTTTTTCAAACTGATATTAAATCTTTAATTGCTTATTCTTCGGTTAGACATATAGCTTTAGTTATTTGTGGTATTTTTACAATTAATTATTGAGGAATCTGTGGTTCTTTGGTTTTAATAGTGGGCCATGGTTTATGATCTTCGGGTCTTTTTTGCTTGGCCAATATTATTTATGAGCGCTCTAATAGTCGTAGATTTTATATTAATAAAGGCTTAATTACTATCATTCCTTCTTTGTCTTTTTTTTTATTTCTTTTTTGTTCTAATAATATGGCTTGTCCTCCTTCTTTAAATTTATTGGGCGAAATTATATTAATTAATAGAATTATATCTTGGTGTTCATTTAGATTTTTCCCCCTTATATTAAGTTCATTTTTAAGTTGTTGTTACAGAATTTATTTATATTCTTATACTCAGCATGGTGTTTTATATTCTGGCATAAAAAATTTTAATTCTATTAATTATCGTGTATTTTATTTGCTAATTTTACATTAATTGCCTCTTAATTTTATTTTTTTGAAACCTGATCTTTTTACTTTATTGATTTAGTTTAAATAGTTTAATTTAGAATTGAAATTTGTGGTATTTCAGGTATTATTTAATTTTAAGCCATAATATATTTTTCTTATTATAAAATTTGATCTATCTTTTTATTTTTTTCAGGAGCATTTATATTTGTAATAGGTTTTATTTTAATTGATAATAATTTCATTTATATTTTAGATTGAGAATTTATTTCAATTATAAGAACTTTAATTTCTGTTACTTTTATTTTTGATTGAATGTCTATACTATTTAGAGGATGTGTATTTTTAATTTCATCTATAGTGGTATTATACAGTCATTCTTATATATCATCTGATTTTAATAAAGTTCGTTTTTTGTATTTAGTTTTAATATTTATTTTTTCTATATTTATGTTGATTTTAAGACCTAATATAATTAGAATTTTGTTAGGTTGGGATGGTTTAGGTTTAGTTATTTATTTTCAAAATAATCATTCATTTAATGCGGGGATACTTACTGTTTTAACTAATCGAACTGGGGACGTTGCTATTTTAATTTCTATTTCTTGAATATTAAATTTTGGTAGATGACATCCTTTTTTATTATAATTTTATTAATTATAATTGGTCTTTGTTTTTATTTTTTTTTTTAGTAATTTTGGCTGGTTTTACTAAAAGAGCTCAAATTCCCTTTTCTTCTTGATTGCCGGCTGCCATAGCAGCTCCTACTCCCGTTTCAGCATTAGTTCATTCTTCTACTTTAGTAACTGCTGGTGTTAACCTTTTAATTCTATTTAATGATCTTCTTTTAATATTTGATTGTACATTTTTTGTAATAATTTCTATAATAACTATATTTATGTCTGGGCTAGGAGCTAATTTTGAATTTGATTTAAAAAAAATTATTGCTCTTTCTACCCTAAGACAATTAGGTTTAATAATAATGGTACTTTTTATAGGATTCTCTATTTTTTCTTTTTTTATTTATTAACTCATGCTTTTTTTAAGGCTTTACTTTTTCTTTGTGCAGGTTTAATTATTCATCTTATGTCTCTCAGGATATTCGTCATATAGGTTCTCTTTCTTTACAAATTCCTTTTACAATAAGATGTTTTTTAATTAGAAATTTATCTTTATGCGGCTTTCCTTTTCTTTCTGGATTTTATTCTAAGGATTTAATTTTGGAATTTTCTTCTTTTTCAGGTAATAATATTTATTGCTGATAATTCTTTATATATCAGTAGGATTAACTGGTTCTTATACTTTTCGTTTAATTTATTATAGATTAATTTGTTCTCCTTTTTCATATGTTTGTCAGACATATTATGAAGATTTTTATATAAATACTTCTATAATTTTATTAACCTTTTTTTCTATTTTAAGAGGTAGTTTTATTGGTTGATTAATTTTTTAGGGACTATATGATTTATGCCTCAATTTAGAACTTATTTTTTAAGTAAACCTTCTTTATTTTTTTCATATAATATTAATCTTTCTCTGGAAAAGGGTTGGGGTGAAATTGGATTTTCAAAATTTTTATTTTTAATTTTAAGGAGTATAAGTATCTTTAGTCAATTTTTTTATTTAAATAATGTTAAGATTTTTTTATATTTTCTTTTTTTCTAATTATTATTTTATTTTTAATTTATTTAAATAGCTTAAATTTAAAGCGTGGCCCTGAAGAGGCTAAAATAGGATTTCCTTTTAAATATTTAAGGGAGCTGCCTCCAATTTTAAAAGGAATAAAATTTTATATATTATCAGAGTTCTTATTTTTTAAATGAAACTTTCGAGGACGCACTTTTAAAAAAATGTAAAACTATATGTAAGGTAAAAAGGTAATGAAGTGGTCTCCACATATAAAAATATAATGGTGTAAACAACGAGTTTCAAACAAATTCGAAATAATAATCATTTTTATTTGACCATGCAATTTTAAGTTCCATAGTTATTACTTTTTTTTATAAAATTCTTTGGTTTAAACTTTAAACATTACTTTAATTAACTTTTTTCAATTCTGTTCCGAATTATTGCTTATATTATTTCACACAAAAATAGGTATGATGGTAAATAAATATATATATTTTAAATATGTTTATTTATATAAAAGTTATAATAAAAATATTTACAGCACTAATATCCATAAGAATGAATCTCCGTTTATATCAATAAATACATATGCATTTTTTTAAATATTTTATATCAGCTTGATTTATTATTGCATAATGGTATGAAATTAGTTATATCGCAGATGATCAGGTCATGAAATCGTTATATTTCCTTTCTGTTGCCTATTACCAACAAACAGTATTACACTATGCTGATTTGGTCTAGACATTCTGGCACAAAATGAAATAGTATTTCCTCAGCTCTCCTATATTGTTCATTTCAATTTTCTTCAAGAATTCATCATTTAAACCTGAAAAACATAAGTTACAGAGATTAACTGATGACAAGGATATATGTAGGTGATACATGGTAGTATATATATAAATATAACTAAACTAGAATTTTCAAAAGAACACACAGAATAGAAATCACTGAACTCACTACTATAGTTCGATGTCCCCGTCGTCAGGAATAGATGTGACTCACATCTTTATTCAGTTCGATGAGTCGTTTCATCTAATTGGTTATAAATATAATAATATATATATATAACAAGTCTTCGCAGAGATAAACATCAACGTCTAAGTCACGGCAAGAAATAAAAAAAATGACCAAGATCTTTCAAACATAACATAACAAGTGGTTTTACCCTCTTTAAAGTACCTCTCAGATCTCCCTCCATTCTCAATATACCAGATTTCCTGTTACAGTTGTCTTTGTAAGAGTGAGACTGTGAGGAAGACCAATTGAGTTCCACTAAATAAAACTTATTCTGAGGTAAACTGGATAAACCAACAAAAGTCTCCACACAAATGAAGTTTTTTTATTCAACGCGTTTCGAACACTTTGTGTTCATCATCAGGAAAACACCAAGGAAGTGGTACTGACGGGTTGGTCAAATGAAAACAACTCTTGCTGGTTTATTTATACCAATTTATACCAACTTTTGTTTGTTTATCCATTTTACCTCAGAATGAGTAAATACCACACAATTACGGATTGCACAACTAATGATTTAAATTAAACTTGCGTATGAATAATCACAGGTCTTCTACTGGTAAGCGCAGTGACCTTCCCGTTGCTATTCATGTCAGTTCTCACAGATTCAGTTTCAATGTTTGTCTTGGTGTACAGGTTCTTATCCAGATTAATCATACTAGCGCTGTCACTTCGTCTCCTAAGAGATAGATCAGCTCTTGGGATTAACTTGAATCTTTAACAATCATTTCTTTAACACTGTTAAAAAACTTTTTATTCTTTATTCATTGTTCCTTGTAGATGGTTTTTTAATTATTCTTGTTTTATAAAATATTGTCTCTTCTAATCTGAATGTATTTTTGTTTGTTATTATTCATTTTTTATCTTTGTATACCCTCCCTCTGTAAGTTGGCTATACTGATTGGGTGTCTCTTGAATGAAATGATTTCATTCAGAGTGACTCACTACTTTATCTCTCTACCTGACGAAGACGCGGTGGCGAAACAAAGTAATGAGTTTCTCTGATCTTTTTTATGTGTGTTCTCTGAATATTATATATATATATATATATATATATATATATATAATATATATACGGTACTGTTTTCTTGACCACAAATTACTAACAAACACTTTTTCTTCTTCTCGGAATTTGGTCAGGGTAAATATATGGAATCACCTTTTTGCCAACGTTTCGTCTTTATTTTAAGACATCCTCAGGGCTATAAACTAACAAAAAAACAATAAACAATGGACATTTGTCATTTCTACTTTAGAAACAACATAACAAATTGATTTTTATGATATATTTTATATATATATTTCAAACAAATACATATATATATATATATATATATATATATATATGATGATTATTATTAGCTCATTCCATTCTCTGCGCAACATACATACATACATACCAATATACACATACACACAAACATACATACACACACACACACAAACTCACAACACACACACAAACATACATACATACACACACACACAAACATACATACACACACACACACACACACACACACACACAACTCACACACACACACACACACACACACACACACACACACACACACACACACACACACACACACACACACACACACACACAAATATATATATATATAACAGACTAACATATATATATATAATAAATTCACAGTGAAACACATAACAAAAGACTGAGAAACTAATAGTTACCGCAATGTTTCGATATCCATCTCCATTAGAATGCAGAAAGAGCTTTGATAGATCACAGAATGAAATAGTTTTTCCTCTGCTAATGTATTTTATTCAATTTTTTTAATTCTTTTTGATAATGACTTATACAAGTTAATGAAATAGTGTAAGTCACTCTGAGGTAGCTAATCTTTAAAGAATATTAGTTTCTCTGATTGTAGAGTCATATGTGACATCTGTGCGCATGTATATATAACTCATACATATAGGTAACTCTGGGTTACTTGCAGTTGCGTAACCGTATTATAAATATAAAAAGGACAGAATTTCCGAAAATCAGATTTCGTGTGTTTCTATACTATGTGTGCGACTCTTCTTCGTTATTGAACTTGTATATATATATATATATATATATATATAGTTCCAAGTTAGTAAAGTTACAAACTTTTTTTTTTCTTGATACTTCGACTACAATTTCATGTATATGTTACAAACTTAAACAATATTTAAAAAACACACTTGAAGTCTCCAACCTTTGCTGTGTGGTGTGTTTGGTTTTGTTTTCCTGAGGACGGTTGAGAGAAAAAGTTCGAAATTGTAATTTTTTTTTTGTTTAATTTGTGAATCTTAACTTTGTACTACTTTGGTACTTTGCAGATTGCTTTTGCAACATTTAATTATATGTATAAAGAAATTATGCATATAACCTTTATCTACTTACTTCAAATTATATAGAAATATACATAGATAAAACTGGACGAACTAAATTGTACATTCTGTTGGCTATTCTTGATTAGCAGTTAGTTAAACATTAAAAAGAACTGTCCAGATGAACTAAGAAGTCTCGCTTTGTGGATATTGTACACTGTTATACTCCAGGTGACTTATACAATTAAAATAAGAGAGACACCATGAGGTCTACAAGGTTTTGTTGTTGATACTGAAGTTAAAAATAACTTGGAACGGAGAAACACACATAGCAACTTTACTTTAGCTTCAGTGTTGGTTTGGTTCTTAGTCAACTCTTAACATTGTGTTGGACATCTATATGTCATATATAATTGTCCTGTTAAGTAATCATACAAATATTTTATTACAATTTCAATACAGAGAGATGTCTTCCTCTACATTAGGGGTTAAATAAATGAAAGTTTTAGTCCTGCAGAGGTTATACTTATTATCCTAGCTATTTAAAATCTATATAGATCACTGTAATGTGCACTGACTTTCATTTTGGACTACTTGTAAGCAATTCATCTGAAAGAGCAACTTTTAAAAGTGGAGCAGGGAGTAGCTCTTAAAAATAGGTAAGATACGAAACCATTTTGACAAGCCAACATATGAATTAAAAGGCTGTTAAATGGGGATGAAGTAATTTATATTAGATCCCTACCTATTGATGTAACTATGAAATAATATATAGTTGTTATTAATAAGATGCAGGTAAAGGATCAATTATACTTTTTAATAAGCTCCTGGTCTGCCTCCAGTTGCAGGCTCGTATCTGACGTCAGCATTGAAGCCATTCTTCCAGTCGGCCGTGTAGGTGACGATTTGGACCCTGCCATCGGGCATGAGGACTCGGTACTCTCCTTTGACTAAGTCACCATCAGAGGTAGCCTGGTGGGAGTAGTCGTTGCCATAGTAATCATCCTTAACGGCGTAGTTGAAGTCAAAAGGCATGCCGTGATCGTGGTGATGATGATGATCTCCCTGAAAACAAAAAAAAAAACAAACAATGGATTCAATATTTATCAATATGGCTCTTCGAATATTTATTTGTAGTGTAGTACATTAAAACATTTAATGAATGCCATAACTATTGTTTGAAATATCTGTTTATAACCCATCAGCAGTTTATTAAGCTCTAAAACAAAATGATGATTTAAGTCATACGATTACGTTTGCCTCAAACTATAGGCAAAATCAGGCAAACTATATTATCCGGAGACAAATCAGAAACAATGAAATAACAAAAATCTTGAGTAGCGTACATTTAACTCTACTAAAAGTAAATCTATAACTTGAAATAAAGCATTACCTTTAGTGTTGTTCTAGGGGTGGAAAGCTTGGTTAATTTTATTTGGATCTATTTTAGGTATAGGTAAGACAAATGCGTGATGATTCTACATGTCAAGTCCTAATTTAGTCTTTGTGAGGTTTATTGGAACGAATACCTCAGAACATCTTACACCGTCGTGAGTAACATCTCTATATTCTCTTTGAAGGTCGGCTGCTGTAAGATCTCCCATGTCCAAATCAAATACCTGTTATCATGACAAAGATCTGACCTCCATCTTTAGTGTTTATTGTAAGCTTGCTTACATTTTCTATACTAATTAGTATTACAAAAACATTATGATAGATATTTTTTAATTATACAACTTTTAATTCAAATATAAATATTTTTAGAAAATGATTTGGTGCTTCATCTATAATAGCACAAGTTGGACAGATGAGTCATCAAGGTTATAATGCGCTATAATAACTTTGATTATTAAGGAAGTGAAAGGAAGTATTAAGTTAAGGATTGAAGTGTTGATGAAGTGCTCAGTAATTATTATTGTCATGTGCCCTTTACATTTAAAAAGAAATGTTAATTAATTATGCAAGAAGAGTGAAATGCAAACAAAGTGGTAAGGAAGGGTAAGAGTGGAAGCAAGGTGCATTGTGAACCAGCAGCTCACACCAGAAGCCTGCTAGTTAGAAGCAACGCTGCACTAAATGCATTAGGTTCTCATCGCTTGGAGTGAAACTTTTAAACACCTGCAATTAACTCTTGAACGCCCAGCTGAATAAATTTCCCAGATTGCAGATAAGTGGTAGTTATATATAAAACAGGGTTGGTTAGACGAAGAGAGCGAGAGAATGTGGGGGTGCGGGGAGCAGGGTGAGTTGCGAAAAAAACTGCTTGGGAAACAAGCGACCATCAACCACGAGAACTTTTAGGCAAACTTTTAATTTGCCTAACTATAATTGTGTAAAAATAATAAAGTGTCTTTAAAAAACATCAAATTAAATTAAAACTTGAGAAATACCCATTTCAAAATACACAAATATTGTCTTTAAAAACTAATCACTGATTTTATTTTGTTAATAATATAATTATAGAACACACTTTTTGACAAGATTTTTACACGAAATAATTCATTCATGTATTATAAATAAATTTAATGGAGATTTTAATAAATTATAATATATTGAAATTCAATGTACTTGATTTACATATAATACAAGAATATTGTTAGTAATACATACCACAGGGCTTAGATAACAACTTATCATTATACAAATACATGCGTAACACAAATATGCATAATATATCTTTATTACTTTATATATTGTTGTTTTTGTTACGACCTATTGATTATAAGTCAATTATATTGAATATTAGTCAATTAGGTCACTTAGTTGACCTAAATCTACAGGTCGTTGGTTGGTAAAAATTATTTTAATATAGATATTTATGAACAGGTATTTCTTATACTAATATATATTATTTACAAATAATAGATAGGCAAGTATTTACATTATAGAAATCCATCATACTTCGTAAATCATTGTAACATCCGACCGGTATATAGTACATCAAGTATGACCCACTAGCTGAAGATGCACTACATAAAATAAAACGTTTATAACTTTAACTTTTTTATGCTGCGATGACTAAACTTAATAATGTAATAGAATTATAATTAATTAAGCCGTATACTTAATTAACAGCTTTGCTTTTCATTGATTCAATTGAAACTCACTTTTTTTTGTTAACTATTAATATGTAATAGCAACGTTATTCTTCCAATGATTATTTATTTTTAAGTAATAAACTACTCGGAATACAAAAAGAGTGGAGACTTATTGAAGTGTTCACCTCACGATTGGAACATTAAAAAGTCACAAATATAACTGAGATTAAGAACAGTATGAATCGTTGAGTGACGTAATAATCACCGAGACTCCGTTACAAGGGTTATGTCACTAAATCGGGGGGTTTGCCCAGTTAGGCTGACATCATCGTTATGACGTCAAGTCATAACTCACTTGGAAGCATTCCCTCAGTATCACTGCTTGATTCCACCGTTTAGTCCAAGTTATAAAACTATCTGTATGTGAGAAGGTCTTTTCATTAAGTACTTTGAAAAGATATCGTGATGTAATACTCATCTTAGATTTCTATCTATCATTTCAAATTATTCAAGTGACTCTATTGCACTTTCAGTTTCCTTTGTGACATATATATATATATATATATATACTTGATAACCAATACGGTATCAGTATACGGCAGAACAGATTGCTCTTAAAATAAACTGAAAAAAACTTAAAACCTAAAATAAAATAAAAATTAAAATAAACTCTCAAAACATGGCTTGAATTTAATCGTTAGTTTATTTATTTACTTTATCTTTATCTTTATTTATTTTTATTTTATTTTTTTTATCATCTAATAATTTTTTATATATATTTTTTTAAACCTTTTTTAGTTTTTTAATTTTTATTTTTTTTATATTTCTTTTCTTTTTTCTTTTCTTCACCTTTTTTTTTCTTTAATTTTTTTTCTTTGATCTTGACTCCTTAGTTCCTTTTTTTAATTTTTCTGCAGCATTGCGGCAGAAAAATTAATTCACCCTCACCCAGTGAATTCTTTAGTTGACTGTCATCCCCCCGTCAATTCACTTCTCCCCCTGAGGATCACTGCCATAATGGCCAAAATATTGAATAGTGAGTCTTTGTTATGTTTCTTTCTATGTTTCACAGTTTATTTAAAGTATATATATACACATATAAGTATACTTTGAGAGCAGATCTTCTTTTAAACACATTTCATTAAATGCCTTGCTTATTTCCAACCCTGTATGTCTCCTACATTCATTCTCCATTTGTCTTATATGAGCTTCCATTTCATTGGCAATATATATATATATATATATATATATATATATTATATATGTACGATACATATATAATATATAAGTTGTATATAAAGGACTGTTCTTTTACAACAAAGTACGTAACTTGAACACCTCTGATAATCACATCTGTTCGCTTAATCTTTATACATAAATGTGAAAGAAACACCTGTGTTGTACGAAGGAGGTGAAGAAAAAAATGAAGATGCTTTACTGCAGAGGTTAATGAGAGCTTTTCTGCTCCTCAGATGACGCCTCATAGTCAGGTGTTAGTGGAGAAGGATCATCGCGGGCAGCTTTGAATAGTGCATCTACTTTAGAGCAGCTCCTGTACTCCTGCCTTCCACTGGTGTGTGGGCAACTTTCGCATCATAATTAATCACGTTTGGATTTTTGATGACTATTTTTGAACCACGTACTGATTTTTGATGTACTGTGGTCGCGATAAACGAACCACGAAGGAGAGAGGGATGATTATATATATCAAAATTCACAGTAAACTTGTGAAATGAAATTAATAGTTGAACCACTGTAAGAAATTAAGAAAAGAACTATGATTTTTCAACTAAAACAACTAATCATCTTAAGAGTCTGACTTGAACTGAAATAAGTGAAATAAAACATCTGGTGTAGTATTGAAAAAGCTGGGACACAAGAGAGGTATTTTAAAAGACTAGACAAGAGGACAAAGGAAATCAAAGTAAAAAAAGAAGTTCAGAATTAAAAAGTATGTTTTCTTCTGTGGTTTTATTTAACTTCTCTATTGTTTTTGAGAATAGAATATACAAAAAAAAATATATGTACCGGGCTGCATGTACCAGGGAGCGGCATTTTAAGGAGGTAAACATCGAAAATAAAAAAAATTAAAATAATAGAAAGCTAACAAAAAAATTGAATTTTAACGCCACATTTAAAACGTTATATCTAAAGTCAACACAATTCATTCGATTAACTTTATCATCATATGCAAATTAGTTTTAACTACTTAGAATTAACCAGTTCGTTAAATTGTTCGCTCAGAGGACGTAAAACCATTGGTCACGAGTATAGACTATCAGGTTTAAGATAAAGATAACTGCTTCAGTGAACGTCAATGAAAACTCCATAAAAATGTTGAATTAACCGTTAAATATTTCTCGCCTATAACAAAAATAGGTGCTAATTATAAGATGGATGTAGCATTACAGCACTGAAAGCGGAAGTTTAAAGTGTGGGCGTTGGAACAAGAAATTAAATTGATTGTATCTGAGATTGCTTTTATTTTAAAAATAGCCGTATGTATCGACAGCTATGATTGTTGATGTCATTTCAAGTCAGCCATGTAAAATCTGGACAGCTCCAACAGCAAGGGTTAAGTGATTCCAAGCCACGTCTCTGGAGGAGAGAAGCAACCTTTACGGACAAGCCGCCCAGTTATCTCCGTAACTGTACTCGTAATGATTTTTTTTTTTATCATAAGATAAGATGCATTAATTAATATCAACATAATGAACGTAAATTCTAATAGGTTGTTATCAACAAAACATATAAGGTTTCTTTTTAGTAAAATGATTTAAATGGAAAGTAAAACTCATTTGTTGAGTGCCAGGTAGTCCAGTGGCTTGCGTGTTCACGTCTGACCTGGTAGATCTTGGATCAGGTCCCTCTCTGCTACTTGATAAAATCAAGTGAAATAAATAAGGTGAAGAAATCTTAGTACGTCGTTCTTTGGGGAGGACTAACATGATAAGCATATACAATGGCAGGTACTCGTTGAAAATACCTACTCTAAATACAGCTGAGTTACGCGAAATTCAGGGTTTCCGATGAGGAAGCAACCCGGTAACATTGCTTACCCATCACTAAAATAGCTGTCAAATAATAAATATCCCACTTTTTCAGCCTCTTGAACAACACTAAAAGTGAAAGCCTATGAGTTTCGGTGTTAGTAATCAATCAAATACTCACATTTTCTTTGAAATCTATTTTTAGATATGTTTAAACCACATTAGCAGGCTGATTCTACTCAATGTCTCAAATTTACTTGTCTTAAAATTATTAGACAGCTATATTGGGCAGTTTTACGATCCCTCTGAAGGACGGGACCCTCAAGATTACCATGTCATTAGCCATGGCAGTTTCAAATCTGAAATCTTCAATATGGACGGAAAGCACGCTATCACTTGTTCAAACTGACTGCTGATGTGAGCGTGCACACATCATAATCAGATTTAACTGTTCCACTAATATAATGATATCAAGAGATAGACTGTTAATTCTTACAGAAGAGGGCTTGACATCATATAGACTCGAGATTTACTACTTCTGTTCTCTCCGAGATTTGGTTTGCAGAATATCTCTCATATCTCATATCTCTTTCTTATCAGTATCATAAGCAAGATTTGTATTCCTTATCTTCAGTACTAAAGGAGGCACGCTACAACTAGATCACACCTGACCTCATGATCCAACAAGAAGAAATATCTAGTTTGTTAAGGTTGCAATATATAATAGAAATGCACTGAGCCGATGGGATCAAAAGTGGAGAGTAGTAAACTTTCGGTGTTTAGCTGAGAGCAATGAAAGGTCATGCTAGTAAATAAAAAGGAAGATTTATATGAGGCGATTGGCTTGGGGACAGGATTCGGCTGCAACAAGGAAGTGAAGGCGTGCTTGACCTCTCACTGCAGACATCGTATTTCAGGACGGTGCCGCTGTGCTTGTATCATCTCGTCAAACTGCATCCACTCCAACGACCTTCCTTAAGAGCTACTATTTAAATAGAAGTCATTTCCTATACAAACCAGTATTCATCAATCAAAAATAAATATTTATTTCTACTTTACTATCACTACAGTATACTTATAATGAAATGATTTGAGTTTTTGACGTATTTACACGTTTTGAAATCTGGGCCCATTTTTGATTTTTTTGGGGTTCTGAATGGCTTAATCTAAAATTGTATTACTTTCTGATAAATGTTCCCTGTTTTCTATGAGAAATATTGCATGATGATAAGGTAGTCATATAAAAGACCTAGGAAATTTTTTTCACTGCTGTAAATTTGTCTTGAAATTTGAAATTTTTTATTTGCTTTGTCTTTATGCGACAGTGTATAACAAAGAATCCATGAACTTTGAATTATTACAAAAACATTAAGAACAATAACTATTAGCACCGGTAACCACTCGTCTGATTTCTCTACATTAATCTTATTAAACTCTCCGAGTTCAATTAACTAATTTATTTGTTATAAACTTCTGTTTCAACGCTTGATATTTTAATATATGAATTAAAAAAAATTCATAACTCCTTAAACAATTTAAAAATATAAGTACTATAGACAATTTCAAATGAAATAATTATATATAATATTTGCTTTGAGTTTATGTCATCATTTATATAATCTTTTAAATGATGACAAAAACAAATGTACTGCAAAGATAATCAACTGCTAAGCTCTACTTCCCTCATTGATAATCATCAGATGTGCTGGTCCACTTTATGTTCACCAAAGCATTTGCTGAATTATACGATTTAAATTAATGTTATTTGTTTAATTTCATTTTTGAGTTAATAGTAAAACACCTTTCAAGTGTTCCACAATTTTTTAATACAAACATGGTAATTAGAATTGCAAAAAAGAACAACATTAAAAAAAGCAATTAATGAAACTGATAGCTCACTGTTTCTGATGATGGATTTAATTACAGTAAAGTTGATTGTAGACTAGGCCATATTTTTTTTTTGTATTAATAGTAGTATCAAAAAATTTTAATATCTCAAATCTTCCACGTAAAGTCAATCTGAATCACAATCAAAATCTAGAAATGAATTGAATGATTTGACATAATGACTTAATTATAATTAACCTTACTATCTTATCGAGTTATGTGAAAGCATTTAGCGCCACAAAACACTTCCTTAAATTGAGAAATCATATAAAAGTCAGAAAGACATTTTCTTGGTTTAATAGACAATAATTATTATTAGTATTATAAAGTTAGTTATGCAATAACTTGTTTTGCTCTAGTCGAATAATACTTTAGAGCAGAGATTCCCAAAGTGGTTTCTGTGGAGCCCAGGGGTTAATTAACAGACTGTCTGGGGTTCTACGAAAAACATTTAGAGACAATTTTTTCTAAATTTTTTTTCTTGAATGGGTATGGATTTATTGTGTTTCTTCTGAATCATGAAACGTCATAATACTTACACACATAAGTAGAAGTGGCCAAAATTTTATTCATATTTTGAATAAAATACTAGGATGAATCACTAGTAAGTTTTTGGAGCTATCTGATTCCCGAATTTCCTTCTATTGTAGCAGTTCACACATTGCTGCCACTTCCCACTACCTACTTATGTAAAACCTGTTTTTCCTTTTATACTGCCATAAAAACTAAATACCAAAGTAGACTTAATGATCGATCTGACTTGAGAATCAAACGTTGCTAATAATTCTGTTTCATGTGTTATGCACTTCTGGAAGATATGAAAATTAAAATCTTTTAGTTTTGAATTTTTCTTCGAAAAATGCACATTGCAGTAATCTTACTTTTTTAATTGTTTTTAAACATACATACTATCTATAAAATTATATGAAAATATTTATATTATGGTTGTGTAAAATCATAAGAATCCGGGGTTCCTGGGGAAGTTACTGAAGCAAAAAAGGTTTCGCGTCAGAAAAGTTTGTGAAACTCTGCTTTAGAGTAATTGACATTATAAATAGCTTTGAAGTTTTATCAATAACTAATTGGTTTCTTGCGGTTTATTTTTAAAGTAATGAGATTTAAAGGGCAAATAATGTTAGAATCATGATAATTTTACGGTTCCTATACTTTTCAGTACCAATAGTTTTAGTAATGTTTAACCTGGGGCATTCAAGGAGTGTTAGGTATTTCTGTGTCATTGTCTAAAACTTTTTTTATTAGTTATTTGCATTGAAGAAATTCGATATATATATCAGAATAAATTCAGTGTTAAAACATTAAGATTGTTCTTTAGTGATTTTAATTTAAACTTGTGTGCAGTCTTTAGTCTGTGTTTGAACTAGTAATTCACCTTCATATTTTTTTTTTCATCTTCAGATGGACAGTTTTGTTCATACCTTCATGCAAAGAGGTTACAAAACCCTAAATGTCGTTAAAAATCCCTCTCTACATACATTTATTTTGCTAAAATAAAATATTTAAAACTACAGTAATAATAAGCATATTTCTCAGTATTTTCGGAGCACCACAATAGGCTCTCATGATTTTTCAACAGCCATCCCGATTCACTATTGCAGTAAAACAATTGTGAATTGTCACAGAATTATTGACAAATTAGAAAACCAAAATAAGTACAGAACCAATGTCCTTTTATCGCTAATTACAAAATAATCGGTTATTTTCTATGAATTTGTAAAATCCTTTAATTCATTTAGTATCAACACAGCTATATTGCTTTTAGAAACTTCTTAACATTTTTTATTCTGTTGTAAGACTCTATCAAAAACTTGTTAATATTTCATAAGCATACTGACATTAATACCTTTTCTAAATCTACTATTAAATCATCGTGTTTAAGAACGATTAAGATATAAGAAGTGGCAGGCATTATGGTGAAAATTAACGATTATTTTGTCAAGGCAATAATGAGTTGTGGAGGTTTAAAGAGCAAATTACAAACTCTCACAGGATAGGCACGCTTTGAACTCTAATTCTCATAATGTCAGCCAGAGCAGTGCCGATATAACACTTCTTTATTCCTAACACTTCCTACTTCTCTCGTATCATACTTCCTCTTCACAATTATCCCACGTTTTAACAACAGACTTGCCAATATAAAAGAAATTAAAGTACCTAGAACTTTAAAAGGAAGCTAAACGATGGCAATTACAAAAAAATTGTAAAATGATTAGAATTATAAAAGGCATTAAGTTTTAAACAACTCAACATAACATTTGAGGTACAATTTTTTATATTCATTATCAGAAATTGACTGCTACTTACTTGTTCTATCAATAGTATTAAAGTGGAAACAAAACCTATATTTCTGGTAAATGATCACGAAACCAATCCTGTTCTAAGATTTATCCACAAAACTTGGTTACCACTGAATTCTATTGCTTTTATTTCTGCCATACTCTATTGATTTCAGCAGGAAGCTTCAGGCCTAGGTAACACTGATTTTCTTGATGTTGGTATTCTTTACAGTTGCTTTCACTCAATCATTTCAAGCCGGATTGAACTATTCATTAAAACGTAGCAGTTTCGAAACACAGTATTAACAACGTTCATCTAACTGTAATCGGTTTATTTTTTCTTTGAAATAAGGTAATAAATGAGTTTTTTTAATTGTCCAACCATTAAGCTATTTGAAATGGCACCATTGGGTTTTCTGTTAGATCCTTGCACAAGGTTTAACATACTTCTACATCATTCCTTCTGGATTGCATTGGCTAAATCACTATAGTAATTCACTACAAGTAAAAAATTCAATTTTTAAACATAAAAAAATCATACTTAGTTGTATCTCTTTTTGACATTCTTTATGCCAGGACCAATACTTGTTTTGCAAAATCATTATATATAAGACAACTAACTATTAGTTAGTTTTTTTTTCACCACAAAAGTACGGGAGGCATTTTTCCAGCACAACTGGGTTCGTGACCTCAGTGGCAAAGAGTTCCTCCTTGACTGGGAGTTGTTGAAATGGTTTTAAATACTGGTCAATATATCCAACTATTTATTTATATAAGGCTGAACTTTTTGAATTGTCATCTTAATAGTGTCTAGCCTGTGGTTTGGAGACATTTTTTTTGTTGACCAGCATTTTACGAGTTTATCTAGGATTATGTATTTGGATCTCTTTCTTCATCATGGGTAGCTTTACTTTGAGCGCCTTCAGCAGGGGCCTAGTGATCTGCTTACTAATTTTCACAAATAGCCTCCTAACTAATGGACTTTTCCAATACTTTACTGTTGTTAATTGCCCATTTCATAGTGTTCATCGTTAAAGGAACAACTAAAGTTGTTTAATGGAGGTGCACCTGTTACTTATATTTTATACGCTCAAACATACAAAAAGAAGGAAAACATAATTAAGTAATTGTTTAACAGTGATCAAGTTATACAATTATTTTAATAACAACTTTTATATCAATAAATTTAGTTTTTGGATGCATATTCCACCTCCTGAGTAGTTTCTATGATAATTTTAATGAATTATTTTCAAGTTTTCTTTAAAAAGGTTTTAAATCGGCATCCCATCTTGAAATGATAAACATTTGAGAGCACCATTTCTGTAAAAAACTCGAGGTTTAAATTAAACTCTAAAAAACTGACTGAGTCCAGATTTTATTTACAGCGTTATGCTATCAAAAGGACGATATATTTAAATTGTTTATATATAGTTATCAACATCAAAACCTCAGTAAGAAATACAAAAATGGGATAAAGATCTTTCAACTAAATCTACTAGTTTTTGTCAGCGCAGAAGTTAAGGTGTTACTCTGATGACGATCTGCTAAAAGATCTTAGTCAAATTCTAAATTCGTTACTAGGGGTTAGATGTTATTTTTATTTTACGGGTTTATTGTGAAATTTTATTATATACACATATATAACTTTCAGAATTTATGTTGACAAAAAGGCCTCTCAAACTTCCTTGTGCGAAAAACCAGTGTTTTCCAATAACTTATAATTGATTTAATTCATGCAATATTAAAGGAATTAAAACATAATTAAAAATATACAATTTTGATCTAAGTGACTAACATGTAATTTAACTCTCAATCTTAAGAACTAGAAGTCTTCAATTAAAACTGACAAAGGTTCAGAAACCTTGATATACTACTCCAGGAAGGAAGATATCAACATTTATGGATACTAATAAATCATCAATATGGGAATTATAGAATAAAAAGAAAAAGAAATATTTCATATTTCTAACAGTTTAATTAATTTCTCATCACGGAAACCATTTTTTTAAATTAATTTTTATAGGAAAATATTTTGCAAGTTTAAAAATATTTAGATACAAATGATGTAATGGAGCTGAATGAAGTAATAATCCCAGAAGAGGCATGATATCTGCATGCCGTTATAACTGTTCAATAGTCTGAATACGTAACAAGCGAATTCCGAATTATCCACAAACTCACCTTTGAACTACAGTATCCACTGTTTATTTAGCATTACTCGATATATATATATATATTATATATATATATGAATAAAAAACCAATTAAAAAGAAGATGCACACAGATGGACACAGGAATAACTCACTTATATATTTCGACCATCGTCGTCATCAGGAGGCGAAGAGTCCCGCGGAAGGCAGAGCGGCGACTCAGCAGAGTCGAAATATAGAAGTGAGTTATTCCTGTGTCCATCTGTGTGTTAGGTTCTTTTTAATTGGTTTTTTATTTAAAAGTCCGCTGGATCGTTTCTTTTAATTACTATATATATATATATATATAGGTGTGTTCTCTAATCGGGGTTCGGTCAATTTTCCAGGATAAAAAATCAAACTCTCGTTGCCAACGTTTCGGTTTTATTTAAAACCTTTTTCATAGGCCTACAAACAAAGGATCATAAGAAATCACATATCAACATCAAACATATACACAATATGAAAATGGATTGTTACAACTCATGAATATTACAAGCAGAAATATTTCAGAGATACATAAAACAATATTACTTACAGAAGTAAGAATTTTTTAACTAAGAAAATGAAATTTACATTATTTAAAGGAACAACAATGTTAGCCGGACAAAACCTTCGACTAGACTAATAAGATAACATTACAAATAACCTCAACACTGTTCACTCAAGGGAACTAAATAAATCAAATTTCACTAAACCTTTTAACTAATTTTCTTAGTTAAAAAATTCTTACTTCTGTAAGTAATATTGTTTTATGTATCTCTGAAATATTTCTGCTTGTAATATTCATGAGTTGTAACAATCCATTTTCATATTGTGTATATGTTTGATGTTGATATGTGATTTCTTATGATCCTTTGTTTGTAGGCCTATGAAAAAGGTTTTAAATAAAACCGAAACGTTGGCAACGAGAGTTTGATTTTTTATCCTGGAAAATTGACCGAACCCCGATTAGAGAACACACCTATTCTATCAAACGGTCGATATATTATTGAATCTGTTTATATATATATATATATATATATATATATCAATCAATGATCAAACCACAATAAGTGGTTTCCCACTTATTGTATTATTGTAATTAACCCCACTTAACCCCATTATAAGTGGTTTCTTATAAGAAATGGGAAAACAAGACTAAGATCTTTCAACCGTAACAAGCGGTCTTCGTCAGAGTCAAAAACATTGATATATATATATGAGTTGTACTGGGTTGTACCTCTCAGATATAAATACTGTCAGAATGTTTAAATACGAAGGAAAAAGTTTTTTCCCGTTGATTTTTTTTATTACCTAAGCAACTTAGAAGAGCATTCATGTCACTAGTGAAAAACTTTCAAAAGGTAATGAAGCATAAGCATGAAATTGGCATGAAGTTTTTAAAAACATATTTGAAAGAAGCATTGCTACCAACCTTCACTAATATATATATATATATATATATATATATATATATATATATAGCACAATATGAAAAGGGAAAAGAAGACTAAGATCTTTCAACCGTAACAAGCGGTCTTCGTCAGAGTCCAAAACCCAATGTATATATACATGTATAATAACGATTTTTCTTGAGACGTGAGAATTTCTCACAGGTGGGGGAGGTGTCTATTTTAAAACAATCACTAGCCCAAATTTAGTTCTTTTGCGAACTAATTTACGAAATCTATAGTAGATTTAATTGATTTGCCTTGTTATTAAGTAATCTATCTAAAGAATCATATTGTCTAACAAAGGTTTTCCCAAACCACCTTTCTCTGAGCACTAGGGTTCCGCAAAGACTTGGAATTTTATTATTCAATGCAATGATTACAAACATTCAAAATGTGATAATAAAATTATTGAATATACCTAAAAATATTTAAATATTCAGATAACCAGACCTTGTCAATCACCCCCCAACCTCGCAATATAACTCCAATGGTATTGACCTATATCAGTGCTTCTCAAATAGCACTGGTACTCATATAGCGCCCCTGGGGGGACGCGGTGTGATGCTGGGGAGCAGGGGTGACCCTGAGGAACATTTTTCTTTTTCCTCCGAACTACAATAAAGTGAATGGCACATCCAGTGGCAGTGGTGCTCCCATTGTCAGAGTGTGCACAGCAAGTATTACCTCTACGGCATTCCATTGTTTTTGAATTTCAGGCAAATTGATGAACTTAAAATCTTTTCTTTTACACACTAATAAACAATGTTAATAAAGTTATTCTTGTTAGTTGAACTATATCAGTTTCTTTTTTGTTTTATTTATTATTAACAGCGGTAAAATGTTGTACAGAATTGTAACAATAACAGTTTAATAGACAAATGCTATTATTATAGTTGCAACAGTGAGTGGGTGGTGGAATGGGGTGGGGAAATTTTTTTATTCTTGCAAGGAGGGGTGCAAGGGATGTATATATATATATATATATATATATATATATATATAGTTCAATATAAACAAAGAAACATAGAGAAATCAGAAGAACACACTTACAGTCTCTAATTTTCGGTTTGAACCGTCTTCAGGAGAGATAAGAGAGGGAAACCAAGCGCACTGGATCAGAGACGGTTGGAGACAGGGTCTCCAACCGTCTCTGATCCAGTGCGCTTGGTTTCCCTCTCTTATCTCTCCTGAAGACGGTTCAAACCGAAAATTAGAGACTGTAAGTGTGTTCTTCTGATTTCTCTATGTTTCTTTGTTTATATTGAACTATATTTGTCCGTTTTGGATCGTATTTCCAACGAAAAAAAGTATATATATATATACACTTTAACACATAGAAAAGAACACAGAAAGACATTACAGAACTCACTTCGATATTTCGACATCCGTCGTCATCGGGAAGAAGTGCGAAGTACTCGCGTTGAGAAGCAAACTGCTACTCATATATATATATATATATATATATATATATATATATATATATATATATATATATATATATTCAGTGACCTTCCCGTTGCTACTCATGCCAGTTCTCACGGACTCAGTTTTAATGACTGTTTCCGTGTACAGGTCCTGAGGCAGATTGATCAGACTAATTCGAAAGTTACTCTGAGAGCTTCAGAAGAAGCACTTATTAGTCTTCTGGGCGGTAGATCGGCTCCTGGGCTTAACCTCAATCATTTATTTATTTTTTTTTTTTTAAGTTGTTATCAGCTTTTAATTTTATTTTAGTTAAATGTTTTCATGTTTTAATTTTTATTTGGCTTTTATCTCTTTATCTTCCCTGTCTACCTTTCCTCCGAAAGTTGACTACACTGTTTTAGTGCTTCAGTTCGAACGCCAAGTCAGTCCTTATCAGCCTTTGGAGCGATTCACTTCTTTTCCTGAAGACGAGGACATCGAAATATAGTAGTGAGTTCAGTGATTTCCTTTCTATGTGTTATTTTTAAATTCTAGTTTATATATACGTAATATATATATATATAACAAGATTTCACATAAACACGTGAAATAACAATCAATGATCAAACCACAATAAGAAATGGGAAAAACCCAACTTGGATCTTTGACTCTGACGAATACTGCGTGTTGGGGTTGAGGGATCTTAGTCTTGTTTTCCCATGTCTTATTGTGGTTTGATCATATATATATTTATAAAGATAGCACTGAATTTGTACCGTAAACTCTTATTTTTTCAATTTTAATTTTTTTGTTTCGTTGTTTTGGTTTCTCTTGTTCGCTTTATTTGATTATTTTATCATTATAGTAATATTTTACTATATTACAAAATAATATTTTACTTTTTAGTAATTTGAGTTATTTCATTCTTTCTGACATAGTATTAGGTTAGTGAGGCAGTATTAGAAATGACATGTCTTACAAGCTGTGTACTTTGTTGCTGTTTGCCAAACTAGCAACCTCTTCTTCTCCTGATGACGACAAGTTAAAATATTGATGTGAGATTTGTTGTTACTTCTCCGTCTTTATTCTTTTAATTGTTTAGATATATATCAATTTGACACCAGATATCCTATCCCTTGTTTCAGTTCATGTGTGACTCAAACCAAGGCCAGTTGTTTTGGTTGAAAGATTTTTATCTCATTTCTGATTTTCCTACTGCAGTTTAAACGGTGATTTATATTTTGCATATTTACTGTGAAACTAATTTTATATATAGTTATTTAGAATTATGATCATGTCGTTCTTTATTAAGTTATTTAATATGAGATAGTTATTTATATCTAATGACAAAACATTTTTAATAACAATTTGAGAAATACGAATCATTTTAATTGCTTATAGAAGGCATTGAAAGGCATTTAAAAGATCGACATTAGTTTAAGTACCATCTTGATAAATCTTGTCACGATATAGTTTAAAGGACATACTCACGAAGATAACCTCCAAAGACCATTGCGTGACTTCGTAACTGTTCGACATTTGGTTCTGGATTAGAGGCTTCGCATTAACTCATATAGTAAAGATATCCTTTCTAATCTCAAACCATCTGTATCGAATTATGTCAAACATTTCGTTCCTATTTGATCATAAGTTGAATTTATTTGTATGTCATCAGATGGATCTAAGAAAAACATAAGAGTTTTATACTCTGATAATATTGGTTTCCATTCTAACGTAGTGCGATTAAGTTATTATGTGGAATTTACTCATTATAGGGTAAAAAGCTAATGAAATGGTCTCCATATACAAAAATCTAATGGTATAAACAAAACGTTTCGCACACGGCATTCTTCTTCAGGCATTATCTAAATGCCATTATATTTTTTAGTTAATGCCTGAGGAACACTACGATTTTCGAAACGCGTTGTTTATACGATTAATTTTTTATATGTGGAAACCATTTCATTAGCTTTTACCCTACAATTGGTTTCCATTAACAAATCCTCTATTATTATTCATTTCTTACTAGGTTATAGTGTTGTGTCGAAGTTTTCAATTACTATTGTATTATTTTATTTTCTCATTAGAGGATATTATATGTTCATAATTTCTATGGGGAATAAATATAACAATTATTCCCATTCATGTTAGCGATACTGTTTTCAATTGTGGTGGACAAAATACTCTCTTAATTTGAGGCATGATTGTAAACTACTCTCGTGTGTAGTCATCTTACACTATACACATATTCTTAAAGGACTCACAGAAAAAAAAGACTCATAGTAACCACGAACCGTTTAAAACACATAAATATATACATTTAGAACTACTAGATTGTTTAAACCTAAGTAATTATAACACTACGTCACTGAAATTTCCCTTTCGAGTTGCATAAATATTCTGCAAGTTCTTTTCAATCTTTAGATTGGTTCATTCAAAATAATATAATTAGTGCTTGAGATGACATTAATGACCACAGTGTATGAGAGGATGTTTGTTATAAAACCCATTAAGAATAACTCCAAACTGTTTCAACTTTCTTTTGTTTAATATGACAGAGCCGTCTTAGTTATTTCAGTGAAACTAGATTCTGCACCTACTTTATTTGACTTCCGTATTCAAAAATGATGATGCGAGAGAGTCATTTCCGACTTCTGGAACACTTTTCTATTGATACGACACTTATTTTCTCCTTCATTAGTTGTGAAATTAGTTAAGTTATTGACACCAACGTGTTTCATACAAAAAATATTTTTTTTTTAATGTTAGCACCCATCCGTCTTAAACCTTATTGAAAAAGAGCACAAAGTATTTGACAGATGTCGTTGTTCTAGCATAAAACTTTGTTGTGAGGATATGCTGTGAAGGCCTTGTTTGAAAATGTGCTTATTATGAGAAGAAATTAAATAACTCTAAACTGGTTGAAGTTGATTCTGTTTAATTTAGTCTAGTGGATTTAGATATTGTGCAAACAATTTTAGTGTGTTTCAGTGTCGTAAAAAAATATTTTTTGAGGAACATTCAGCTATATTTAGCGTAATATTTCAGTGAAGAGGCTAACGATTCAGTCCTATATTAATTCAAAAAGAAATAAATTACCATAATCAAGAAATGAACACAACCCTCTGTATAAACGAAAGATAAAACAAAATGTAAAAAACGTATAAACGAAATCGCTGTAGAGAAAGGAATGCCATGATGTCAAGCATTGGATCTCGTTGCCGGAGTGTTTCAGAAAGCACTATGATTGGAAGATGCTTGTTCGCAGGCAGTTCTTAAGACAACTGTTAATTTTTTACGTTTTTTGTCGTCTTTTCACCGAGTGACACATCAGTTTCGGCAAGGTTGTGCAAGGCCTGATGATTAGTTTTCCTCGAGTGTCCGACTTGAACTGAGAATGACGGGGGGTGGGGGTTGTCTTTTGAGGAGAACTCTACGTTTAGCGTAGATTGAGTGAAAGGAGACGTGACGGTCGGCTACGATCCCCTGGACCTTTGCTCTTCTCCTAATTTGGGATAAAAACACGTCTCAACACCATTACAACCTGTTCTCACTGACGTAATGGTATTCATCCGGTCTTAGCGGATTCCGGTAAACAATCGGCTTGAAAATATACAAGTGTTAAGTTCAGGGAAACAAATCAAGACGCAATAAAAACGCACCACACGGAACCATTGCGTAAGACTGAAATAACATCTTCAATTTCATTTAAATGGAACTCTATAATCTTCAACTATATTCCAATCCCAGATGCTACTGCTCGAACTCACCTAGAACTACTCTTTCATTGATAACTTAATTGAGTCACGTCTAGTAGAGAAAAGTAAATTTTTACTCGAATAAAAATTAACAGAGTTAAACAGACAATAATAAATTCCATTTTTCTTGATCAATATAAAAAATAAACAACTTTTAAGAAGCTTCATCATATTTTTATGTCGATCTATCATATCCCCTGTGTCATTGTAGATGTAAAACAGGTTTCACACATGTCGCATCTTGAAGTGTGAAAATGCAATTCGTGGGAAACCGGTCTGAGTCTACAACTACGATTCACGAAGTATGAGGGATTTGTATGATGTTTATTAATGTTTACTAATATTTTTGGCACTAACAATAATAATCTATTTAACAAAATATATGTTTATAAAGGTGTGCCCAAGCCAAATTTAGAGCAAGATGTGAAGAGGAGCAGAGAGTCATTTTTCAAATTATATAATATTTCAAAATATTTTTTACATAAAAAAATAAAAAAAATATAAATACTATTATATTTTAACATAGTTTTTGAAAATATATGGCAATATATCACAATATTGGAAGGATGTTCTAATATATTCTATATTCAGAAGCGGAATATTGGTACTAAACAAACATGGAGAGAGAGAGAGAGAGAGAGAGAGAGAGAGAGAGAGAGAGAGAGAGAGAGAGAGAGAGAAAGAGAGTGAGTGAGAGGCATTATCATGGAAAGCGGGAAAGAGTGTGTTGGGAGGAAGAAGGTTGAAGAACAAGAGAGAAAATGAGTGGGATAAGGATGAAGAGGGAAAAAGAAAATAATACCTCTAACCACTACTCCCTTTTTTGAATGTCTATTGAATAACTTTTTTATAATACAATAATTAAAAGGAGATGCAAAAAAAATATAATGGATAAACAAGTTTTAAAACACCTATATATAGTCAGTTACCTTCTTATTTCATGCATATCCGCGAGTTTAATAAAAAAATCATAGTCATTTAATACAAAATGTATATTAAATTTGTTGATGTATTTATTTTCCAAGACTAAATTTTCGAATGATGTTTTTTTTTCATTATTGAAGCTGAAGGCAATCATTAGTGTAATTCGTTAGTATTGAATGCTAATCAAGATAACGTTGCTGACGATTTTTTAAAGGATGTAAAGATTGCTGGGGTGTTGAGCAATTTTAGTTCAGGGACAATTCTGATAAGAGCCAAAGCTGTTGACTGCATCGTGTAAACAAACACTTTTTGCATTAAACTTATATATTCAACATTCAATAAAAAGAGTATTCTGTCAATATTAATTTAACAATCACCATAACAGAATAAAAGTTTATTCAGGTTTTCTAAACAGCAAAGTGCCTTTTCATTAATAGAACAATCATTTACTATGGCATTTACTAGTCTCGACATACAAGTGTTTTATTATTATTAAAACAATATGTTTCGAACACGTAGAGTTCTTCTTCAAATTCTCCCTACTTGATTTAACAAGATATGCCTGAAGAAGGATACAACATGTTTAAAACGCATTGAATTGGTACAAAAGCTACTTTATTTAGAATCGTTTTGTAAGATATTTAATAAAAGGTCTTGTTTTTTACAGTTATCAGAAAGAGTAAAGAGTTGCTCTTGAAGATGGTAACCAGAAGGACCCAAAACCAGTAGAGATCTCCAGATATTATACAAGGTATGACGGACCAAATATAACTACTAATTCTTCTAATATTCTACTAACTAATGATAATATTATTACTAACCTCAGTAGAAATACCCCATTAATTATATTTAAGTTATATCTGAGACAAATCAAGTTCAGTTTTGTAAAGTTTTAGTTTGTGAAACTCCACATCAATAGGTGGTTCCTGAAATGGCCAGGTATAACTCATATGGTTAAGTGATCTCACTGAATGTTGTATCACGGGTCAAACCATTTCCATAACATCTCTGTCTAAGCTCTTCCCTTTCCTTTGCCTTACAGCTAGCTACTGTAATACTGTAAGCTATGAACATCACAAGCCAGAACAATAATGCTCAGTGTTTTATAATCTTAACACATAACAGTCTACAAATTTAAGTGTATTACATACAAATCCAATAAATGTTAAGAATAATGGAATTTCAAAATTGGTATTGATAGGCCACTTATTATTACTTAATTAAATTAATAATAATACGTTATTTTCACTAGTACTTGATAAACATGTGCTTTATAAGTTAAGGTACACTCAACTGATTTCCTAGGTACTTGTGTGCAGGATTAATAAGTTCTCATTTTCTAGTCAATACATTGAATATACTCTCTATTCTTAGAATTAAAAAGGGACTATTTATCTGTCAGAAAGGAAGAATTTTGATCTCTAAGAAGTTTTCTTAGTTATTTTTACATAAATTTTAAACATTATATTTATTTCAAATTTTAAAGACTAGAATACTGGTCTCATTGTGTACTGTAAACAAAGATAATTCGTGAGTCTGTTCTGATTTATGATCATTACATAGTCACTAAAAACTGAACAGAACATGTCATTTCCATGAAACTCCATTACTCAGTTCCTATGATAGCCAGTCTTATGTGATGAACCCCCAGTGAGCCTTAAAAGGTCTTCCACAGAAAAAGAAATCCCAATCCCCTAGAAACAAGCAAACCTAAATCTATTAAAGAAATAGATACTATTATTTTACTGAAGTAAAATAATAGTATGAAAACAAACTTGCAGTTTTCAAACCTCTATATTAAACATAATCTTTGAGTGAAGTTATGACTTATCACTTGTGGCATAATTTTAGTAAAAATTTACTTCAGTTTGAAATGAATCAAAAACGATACATTCCTTATAGTGCTTTCAGTTATCAATGACCCACTAATTGTGAATCCATTTTAATACATATGTTTATTTTAAATCAAAAATGATATGTTTGATTTCTATTCTCTAATACTGGTTCTCTTTGTTTCTCAAGGCCACTAAGTTTCTGGTTTTCACGGATGACTGGCACTATCGTGAGCCGCGCTTAAGCCATTGATGGCACTGATTTCTCTTTCCTCAAGCGTCTCTGCCAATGCCGCTGATTCCTTCTTACTTAATTAACATTATTCAGCCACTTGATACCTTATGCAATCAAGAAATGGCAGCCTCTTTCAACTTAAAATTCACAAATTTTAATTCTGCAACTTTTGCAATAATAAGAGAACCATGACTTAGTAAAATATATACTCTAACAACATTATGACTATGGAGGCATTTCAATTTTTTTTTTTTTTTTTTTGGATATCAAAATTTAAACTTAATTTATTAATTTCCAAAGTTCTTCCTTAATAAATAGCGTTATGGGAAAGAAATTCAAATACAGGCTAAGCCCAAGCTTGACTAAGTTGACTATTTAGCCATTACATGACTGAGTATCCTCTACTAAGGGGTCGGCTAGAGGGTCAGCAGCATCATGTAGAAGGGCATGATGAGAAGCTAACAGTACGGGTCTGATGGAATCCACTTCGTAAATATTAATGACCTCTAGCTGTACTCAAAGGTGAGACAACAGCGAAGTTCTGCAACATTACTGAAATTGTATTTCTAGGGAGAATCATTTTCCATCTCTTATCAACAGTTCATACTTTACATTCCCTTGCAGACCATTATCACCGTTCACATACCTCATTTCTCTGAAGTTACGGACATTTTATGACTACCCTCATCTTTCGTTTATGAATGACTCAAGGAGAAGTTGACAACGGTGTCTCATTGAGGTAGTAAATATGAATATATTTACTATAAGATATTCTTATAGTGACAATTCTGATGCATGTCTATGTGACAATTATGGCATGTATTGACCATTTTTGTCTAGATTATTTGGAAGTTCATTTAAATGTCCTCTGTATACAATGTCGTCAGAGTGTTTACTTAAGACTTTAACAATCCCTCATTCTCTGATCTATGAACCGTGAGTCATTATAGCTCATAGATTTTCCTCTGCGCCCACGCGGAGGAAACTTACCAGAAGTTACTTATTTTTTAGACTCTGGAGATACTACTTGATTCAGAAGCAAGACAACTAATGTTTCTTAAAATGTTCTAAAACCTCAAATAATATTAATAAAAAAACTTAAATTGTTGAATACGAATAATTATCACAAGAAAATAATTTTAAATCAAATAAAAATTAGTTATCATTATTTCGTACAATAATTATTAAAATAAGTGTTACAACGATGTTTGAGAGTTATAACGATATAACTTACAGATACAAAAACTGATATAACGAATACAGGTCAATAAAATCACGCGGGCTTGTAAAACGTGAATGCGAAATATTGCAATCTCTCATAGATCACATGTTTCCTGGCGTCTCTATCAGCCCAGCCATGTCCATATTCATAACTTCCTCTTACAGTTGAACCAAATCAGGTACTGACTGTTATTTAGATAGTACTCAAGGAAAGATATGTTTAAATAATTGTAATTTACTGTACATTCATTGTTTATATCATAATAATAAAAGTATAAAAAACTTATTTAACTAGTCCTTGTGGTTACAGTGAAGAGATAATGTAAAAATGAGGCATTTCGACACTGACCGTTACACATAGGAAAGCCATTGAGGCAAATCGGTGATTCCTTGAGTCATACTGAGCTGACAGAAAGGTCAACTCTTGTGGGAAATCCTGATGAGCCCTCTCACATTTCGTGCCAATGTTGACCAATATCTGTCTTAGCCATTTTAAATCTGTTCTGAATCAACCATGATAGCATTCACTGAGACTTCATAGCATGTTGTTATGGTTTATGGTTTGTTTTTTGTATATCGTCATTAAACTTTATTCGGCATTTCATTTCGTCAAAAAATGTCATTGAATATTGTTATAGTAATTCCATTATAACTCTTCAATAAAATATCATCTACTGGTTATATTTCTGTTGTAACTCAATATACTACTTCTTATATCAATCTTCGTCAAACCAGTTCATAGTTCACAGTTCAAGGGTGACTCTGAAGAAGTACGGATATTTTGGGCCAAAGACCTTAATCCTATATCTTTATTTTCTACTGTTGATTAATGCATGATATATATACATGCATATATTTTATATAATTAATGCTATATAACACTATATTATTATATATTATATTATTATAGTACTTTAATAATTAATAATGTAAATAATTATTACAAACATAATAATGTATATTAATTGTGTATATAATTAAAAATATATGCATACTTTGCATAAACTTGCTTTTTGTTAAGTTTCTCTGTGTTTCTGAATAGCGTTTTTGTTATTGCATCTATATAACATACTTCGTACTTTCAACATCTCAACTATTTCCTAGAGGCATCTATGGGCCGAAAATTATTCTAAAATAACAAAAACGTCATTCAAGAAGACAGGGAAACTTAAGAAGAAGCAAGTTTCAGCAAATTATAGTTCTATTTTTAGTAATGTATGCTTACAGGAAGGACTGCTACCAAAATTTACAAATATATAAATATGTATAAAATAAGATATCACAATAAACACGTGAAATAAAAATGAACGTGAAAACCACAGTATGAAAATCAGAAAGGTGACTAGGATCTTTCAACCAAATGAAGTTGTCTTCTTCAGGGTCTAATGATAATGATTTATATATATATATATATATATATAATATATATATATATATTATATATAAACAGATTCAATAATATATCGACCCTTTGATAGAATAGTTGTGTTCTCTAATCCGGGATCTATTAGAACATACCGAACCCCGATTAGAGAACACACACATATATATATATATAATTTAAGTTATAGCTAGAGAACACAAGAAAAAAGACTAACACTCACGAATCTCGATAATTTCGGCGTCTTGCCGTCTTCAGGAGAGAAGAAAGAAAGAAAATAAAAGGAGAAAGAATAAGTATATATATACTTATTATAATATAATAAGTATATATATATATATATTAGTGTATATTGGCAGCAGATTCTCTTGTAAACATATTATATTAAAGTATACGGCAGCTTCCGCATTTACGACTTTTTAATTTACTCTGTTTGATAATGATCTATATACCTGATGATGATTTCCGGAAAATCGAAAGCTTGTAAGTATAAAAATATAATATTATTGATTAAGCTACAAAATTATTTCTTTGATGTCTCTGGGACAACTCCTCCACGAAATCACTCCCTACCAGAAAAAACTAGTTCGAAAACTAGAAAACACGAGCAAAAAAGTCGTAAATACGGAAGCTGCCGTATACTTTAATAAAATATATGTATATACATATTTCACAGTAAAATATAGACACAGAATAAAGATACGAACACAAATACAGTCTCTAATTTTCGGTTGAACCGTCGTCAGGTGATTAGAGATAGTGACATCAAGCGCATGGTTGGAGATATTTGGCTATCCGGATATTATTTTAGAGACGATTGGTTATTATCACCTTTTCCTTTTGATGATATAAATATAGGAATTTAATATAAAATCATTAATAGTTGTACAAGTATGACTAGTGTGTCTAAAGATCTGTATTATTCTCTTCCATGCATTAAAATATTACTTAACTGCCCTTTCGATGAATAGTAGATTAATTCACTATTTGAAAATAACTTCTCAAGAGAATGGTACTTCTTGCCTTTCTCCGTACAATTCCATACAGTCTAGAACCTTATGCCATTAACCTATGCAATCCAGGGTTAATGGCTTTAAGAATAGCCAAGAGTGGTAAAATAATTGCATAATACTGTTTTTACTTAAGTAAGTCGATCCCATTGCCATTACCTATCAAGTTGTGAAAAAGATAGTGGAAAGTGGTTCCTTTGAAAACAGTAGTTTGAAAATCTTCACAGGAAAAAACAATTTTAATACAATATATATATATATATATTCAGGTAACTCACCAAAAATTAAAGAAGATAGTCGCTCTAAGGCCTTTCGCTTTCACGTCATCAGAGAGCAAGTGAATACAAGTTGTAAGCAGGTTATGAATTTTGATTTAAAGAAGGAGTAAGATTGGCATCATTGACAGTATTTTTCCCTATAACTGTTGAAATAGTCTTGATTTGTTTGATAATTCCTTCAATTAGAAATTCATCTAATTTAAAAAGGCCTGGACTAGTGTTGACCAAGCTCTTAGAAAAGTCTTTTATGAGGGCGCTTTCAACAATGTTTCTTCTTCTTTCACATGACATAAAAACCAACTCCTTTGCTTCTTAATTATGTGATTTTTGTCTCTAATGTGTAGGAACAAGGCACTTTTATCATCTTGTCTTCTATTTGAGTTTGTGTGTTTCTTTACTTTGTTTGCTACCTATTTTCAATTTCGAACTGTTATTGTGTCCAGTTTGGATCATCTTTCCGTTTATGAAGTGAATATATATATATATATTTGAAAAATTAACTCGGAAAAGAACAAAAGTTAAAATTGGCATAATTTTTAATAAAACATGTTTGATTGAAGGTCTGCTCCCAAAATACACAATATATATATATATATATATATATATATATATGATCAAACCACAATAAGAAATGGGAAAACAAGACTAAGATCTTTCAACCGTAACAAGCGGTCTTCGTCAGAGTCAAAAACCCAACCATCAGTTGGGTTTTTGACTCTGACGAAGACCGCTTGTTACGGTTGAAAGATCTTAGTCTTGTTTTCCCATTTCTTATTGTGGTTTGATCATTGGTTGTTGTTTCACGTGTTTATGTGAAATCTTTTTATATATATATATATATTTATATATATATACATACACATATATATATATATATATATATATATATATACATTTGAATGTTTCCCTTATCTCGACCACATATATTTAACATTATTTTTCTTTTTTACCGAGGTTTGGTCTACCTTCAACTATACAACATCTTTAAGCCAACTTTTCGTCTTAATGACGAACAAATATAAAATGTGTGTGTGGATATTTGTTTCTTATTTTTTCATGTAAACTTGATCATTTATGGTACAAAGGATCTTTTTGAACAGAAATAATTTATTTTGAGATCAGACCTTTTGTTGTATAACCTAAAAAGTGTTCATAAATTATAAAAAAAATATAATTCTTGGCTGAAAAAAGTCATTTGAAACTGTATGAATGTGTAATGTTTTCATGTTATATTTAGGAGTTACTCTGATGCAACGGTACTTATATAAGCAAGAAAACAAAATACCTAATTATTGAACGGACTACCAACATAAAACTGTAATCAGTCGAAAGTTTATCTCGAAATTGTCGAATCAATATTTTGAAACAAAGCATTTAATTCAGATGTTTATTATAAATGATTATCATTAGTCAATATTTTCAGCATCTTTTGTATCAATGAAAACGTGTTAAAAATATACGTTTGGATAACACATGTTACTACATAATCATCTAAAATTGCTGGGTGTACTGTGTTTAGTAAAAGATACTTATTAAAGGAAAGGTCATGCGGATTGAGCCGCTTTCTTTGTTGTACCAGTGTTGTATTTTCAAAAGAATAAGTCCTGGAAGAAAGCGTTGCATAACAATCTATCTGGGAATGTAGCAAACGCTTCCGAACGCGGACACATTACCTTAGGCAAATGTTGCGAAGTACATTCACTAAATTAGTCTCATTGTCTTGAGCCCGTATGCAGTGCGCTTGTAAAACTAGCAGACAAAAGAAGTCAGTGAGAACGTGAACCAAATTTCATCTGACGCTGATTTCCTTGACAAATGTCACTCAACAACTTTCCTTGTGCAACTCTCCTTTGGGAGACAAACTTTCAAGCTAACCAAACTTTCAATGGCAATAAAAAAACTTGTTTTGTTTCTAAAACAATTGTATCATTCCCTTTAGATTAATCTAGGTCAGGGATAACTAAATTATATGCCTCTACTTGTATGAAACGATTTTCACATTGCTTTCTTAAAATTTCTTTGTGTAATATTGAATGCTTAAGTCAGTGTTAGCCTCTACTCACCGTGCATGTTTAAATTTTATAGTATTTAAATGTTTAGAGTTTGCGGTGAATTTATTCAATATAATAAAACAACAGTTTTCATGAATTATATCACATTTTCCGTTGTCATAGTTTACAAGTAAAGGATTAATATTTTCATTCTTCAACATTTATTTCAGCCCAATATTTGCTTTGTTTAATATTTTAAGCTTTCATTATTTGTTTAAAATAGTATAATTATTTTCAATCCTCGTTGCTATAAAGAAGTTTGATGTCTTATAGGATGTACAAAAGGGAAAAATTTGGCTAATTTTTGATTAAACACCCATTATATCATGGGCGAGTTGAAATATCTGAAGTGCTTTACAGCATTTAGTAACGCCCATCCAAGTGCTAACCATGTCCAATGTTGCATTATTTCTGGGATCAATGTTCTACAGGAGCTCATGTATTCAAGATACCCATGGTCGTTGTTAGCACTTAATATAAGCATCAGTGAAATATGTATTATACATCCCATCCAGAGAAATAATTTTTAGGGTGATTGGTCATTTATTAAACAAATAATTTTCATCGGTAGTCTAACATTTTATTTTATTTTATTTTATCTTGCTCAAGTTTGTGGAAGGGATGGCCGTATGAATCAAGTATGTTTAGGGGTAAATACGTGTTTCAGAGCCAGATTGGCCTAGTGTTATTGAAATCCTTATTGAAAAGATACTAAAAGTTCGACTTTCACTGTCATTAACAATATTAAAAAGAAAACACGTCAGGTGAACTCTTGTGTGACCAGTTTTAAAGAGCATACCAGTATCTAAGTCAACAGACTTTAAGCTGGAATTTATAATGATTTGGATTTAAATTAACAAGTGCATTCGCATTAAGTAATGTACGCTATTTAAAAGATCTATTCAAACATAAAATAGCTTTTATGAGAAAAATTGTGAACGATTATTATAGTTTAAGAAATACAGTTTAACGTATGTCAATATTGTTATCTTTACAAACATAAACTGCAGAGTAAAAGATAATTGAACAAAAAACATGTTTTATTATTAGAAAATTAAGAGGAAAAATATGTGTAGTATCCCAAAGAGACATTGGTTTTAGGTGTTCTCATCTAAAAGTAGCTATTATAACATGACGTAAAGGATGCATTAATCACATTGCGGTTGACATCTACAAACTTTGTCATAGAGATAGATTCTGGAAGGTTTTAGACTGTTTAAGAATAAACTAGGGTCATTGCAGAATTCAAACCCTGAACCTTCTGTAAAAACGAGATTCATCCAAAACAGTCAATCAATTGTTTTTCTTTGTTTATATGTTATATTGAACTTGAAAAACATATGGGGATAATATGCTGTACTTACGGGAACTTCATCTCCCAAGATGTTAGAGCCACTAGGATTGTATGGTGGAGGGGCTGGAGTGCCGTAGGTAGGCCTGGGTGGAGTGGGTCTAGGGCCAGGAGTGTACGTCACCCTTGTCGGAGGCGCCGGTGTGTAGGTGGGCCTGGGGGTGTACGTGGGGCCTTGAGTCGGCGGCGGGAAGGGCACTGCCGGCGTCGGGTAGTTGTAGCCTGTTGAAGGTGGCAGGTACTGATTGCCTTGTGCCAGCACGACTGCCGCCATCAGGAGAGGACCAGCTAAACACTGCAAAACAACATTCATTGAGTAAACCAAACAACACACACACGTGCGCCTATTTTACAAAGTGAACAGAAGTCATTCAAGACAATGTCATTGCACTTCCCTTGGTATTCAATAAACTAACCTACTCGAAAGCTAATTACGGAACTTAAACATTCCCACGTGGTCACACGTATAATAGACTTACACTAATTATTGATTAACCAACTAAGTAACAGGCAACGATACAGAAGTTAGTGAATAAATTAGCATTTATATTGCATTAAACTGTTGCACCTATGGATCACCTCCATGCTTGCTATCCTACTGCATAAGTTACTCCCCTGTTAGCTAAAAGCCAAACAAAAATCATTACTGAACATAAAGTAAATAGTACAGTTTTCACAATAAAACTGCATACCTATCCATTTGGCTTCGAATGATTATTATGGTCAGTTGTGTGGAACCAGTTATACACGAAGACAAATATATAAGTTCCAATTATCTGAAATGTCTTTGTTCCTCTTAGTAACATGTGGTGAGGTTTATTGTATAGCTACCGAGACACCAATTTTCCTGAGTCACACATACAAAATATTTGCGCCCAAATATAGTTTCTTAAATTAAGAACTCAGTTTGAGGCCTGCACACCGACCTCTGTGTGTCATATCTTTGCATTGGTACTACTAACAAACACAGTTGTGAAGACATTAATGTTAAGAAGAATGTAAAATTCATATTGGTTTAATAAGCATATAATTTTCGAACAGAATATATGTTTTTATGAAATATTACGTGCTTTCAGAGATTAGTATAATTAGAAAAGAAATAACTGTAGGTTTTATTATAAATAAAACGTCACCCTTACAAGATTACTTGACTGATCATATTAAAGATATGAAACTTTATGTTTCATAAGGCCAATGAATCTAGTCAATAAACATTAATTTTAGCTCTGCAGTGTCGATGATTTTTTGCAATGGACCATAAATACATTTGATTACTAAATAGGGTACCTTATGCCATTAAATAAATTCCTAATATAAAATATTACAATTGAATATAAGTAAGGATTAGATATTTTAGACATGGAGAAGGAAGTTATTTACGAGTGGGGACCACACGCTACTGACCCCCGAAACGAATAGAAAGGCAAAACACCATGTCCTTGGGCTGTATTATTTAGCTAAGTTAAATAGTAACTACTTTTTTTTTCTTATCAGTAACAGTATATCAAGATAATTCATTTAATTGTTTTTCCTTTTAATCAATATCCTGCTGATTTCTCAATCAAAGTTCATTAAATGAAGATATTAGTCAAATAATGGCATCAATTTTAAATATTTTTTTCTCTATACTATATTTCTTAAGTGATTGACCTTTGCATATGTTCAACGATTATTAATAACTTAATAACAGGCTTTCGATTCCTTAACGAGAATAACGAATTGAGTAATTCAACATTAAATTCAGTCTTCTTTAAATCTTGCATTAATTATTGCCCTCATTAGAAGTGAGGAAATAATTGTATTAAAATCTTCACCAAATACTCTCTATTTTTAGATTAATTTTTAATAAAACTCAGACGTCTTTGGGCAATTTAATTCTAATTAATAAACAATTCCTTAAAAATTCAAATAAGCGTAAGACTGTGAAGAGTCTATATATTATAGACTATATATATTAGACTCTAAGGTAAAATAACGTTTATATTCACAAAATTTAACTTTTATTCGTTCGTTTTCATGCGCAGCTATAAATTTTGTAAATTATGTAGCCCTGAAGATGTCTAAAAATATATACGAACGTCAGTTTTCAATGTTTCAATTATGTAACACATGGCGACCATTTTTAGTGTCAGACTTGTAACCTACGATTACTGCTTTCATAATATTCGTCAGAGTACACTGTTCTCATTCATACGCTTTTCTGTTCCTTTCACATCCTACATTCATCTAAGACTTCAAAACAGTAAGAAATTTGCTTTTATTTATATTTGAGTGTACTATGAAAAGAAAAATCCTGAGATTTAAGAATGGCACATTGTACAGACCGTGATTTATGCCTTCTTATTAACTGAATATTATTTCCCTGTTTAAATATTAATACGGAAACGTTAGTCACAAGTTACGTTCATTCCATAATTAATTTCAGTGAACAGTTTTCAAAGGAAATGAGTTATATTAATAACTTACCCATGCCAATAATTTCTGTGTAGATATATGTAAAAAAATGAAATATGAGATGTAACCAGTGCGTGTCTGGATATGTTTATACAAGGCATCAATAATGTAATGCAAATGATTTTTAATTATTCATCAAAGGATCAAACTGTTTACACTCTTTGATAACTTTGTTAACAATGACTAAGTTTATATTGAATATATATATATTAAGTTCAAAATTGAAAAAGGGTTACCCTCAGAGTAAAGAAACACACGTACTAATTCAAATATTCTTTTTCTATTTTAATTTAACTTTATTTTTTTCTTTTTGATTTCATATTTTTTTATTCTTTTTTATTTTAAATAAATTATTTATTTAAAAGAAAATCAATATATTATAATAAAAATTATTATTGATTATTGACTGATTACTGGATTAATTAATTAAGTACTTGGTTAACGGTGTTAATTATTGTTGTGATTATAATATTATTTTGTATGATTTTCATTATTATTTCTTATTTGTTTCCTTCCCTGTCCATTCACTCGTTTGCTGGTTCTAGTGTTAGCTGTTGGTTTAACAGGTGTGACTGTTGGACTTGAGTTACCACCCTGCCTTCTTGTGTGAGACTTTTTTGTCTGATGACTATGATTGTCGAAATATGGCAGTGAGTCATGTCAGTAACTCAAATTTCCAGTTTAGTTATTGAGATAAATAACTATTTTAATTAAAATATAACTAATTTGGTAATTACAATTAAAATTTTTACTTAAGTCTTTTGGACCATTTTATTTGATTTGTATATATCATAAAGTTATCAAAACTCTGTCCGTTGTTCAGATCCTAACCCTACCTTCAGAACCATCTCTAACCACGTCAAACTCTCAGTTTTGATTTTATTAAAAGCCTTTACCATAAGTTTAGAATACAGGTAATAGACAAATTAATTCAATAATCACCAATTGAGCAGATATCAAAGCGTAAAACTTAAAAAAATAGAATATAAACAAATGTAAATATTCCAAAGAAAAATAAAGACAACTTAAATTTTTGCAAATATATAAGCATTTGAAAAGAAAGAATTGGAGCTATCACTTTGTAGAAGTTTTGAGAATGATATGAAAAAGGTTTTTATCCTTTTTGGATGTAATTCTGGTAGTTTTTCATTTTCAATTTTCTTGTTTTGTATATATATGTTGTTTATCTGTAAATCCAGTTCACCTGTACTAGATGTTTTAACAAATGCTATCACCAATCATTTGTTGAAATAAAATTATAAATATTAATGATATTGAAACGGGATTCGTGATTTTTTCAAATGATGTTATTGAAATTAGGGGAATGTGCAAAGTGTAACGAGGATTTGATTGAGCAATTGCTACGGAAAGGGTGTAGTGTGAAGGAAGGTGCTTTAATAAAAACAGAACAATGCCCTCACGACTCTCATTGGGACAGGGCAATTTCGTCAATGGCCGCCTAACATTTTACACTTACGACGTGGGGAACTGAAGGCGACACTGTCTGGGGTCACAGCGACATTCACTCAAGTTCAAAGACATATCTGCCTTTCGTAACCTCCCCTAACCCATTGTCCCATCTTTTAAAATGAACTAATTTCAAATTGGCTTTTTATGCATTTATGCTAATCTCTATAATATATAAAAAAATAACATTATCGATTGAATTATATCATAAGTCCGTTTCAATTGTTTGGAATATTTAAAAGTAAATCAACCATACTTACATCTGAACTGTATTATTAAAACAATGTTATTGTTCTTGTATAATAATCAGTATTCATACAATATACATGTCAAAGTTATTTTCAAATAACAGAATATAAACTAAATATTAAACCTAATTCTATTGAAATAGTATTATATCATTCTTGGAACAGTTTAACAAGTGAAGTTATTCATGATACTTCGGATTAAGTCAAACACTAATGTGACTTAGTGGGAGATTTCACTAGTTATGTTATGAATAAACTCTTACATAAGTTGATTTTCGTCACAACAAATAATATTATGATTTAGTAAAATGTGAATAAATATACAAAAATTCTCCCATTGTTGAATTGATTAGAAATAATTTTTTTTAAACTGTCTTATAGTAGTAAAAGATCCATCGTATTTACAGATCATACTATCTTACATGAAACGATTGTACGAACAAAATAACGAAGGTAGATCACCACAACGCCAATAACGAAGTGAGTCGTCATCTCATTTCTTTATCTTTATACCTGATGGGAACGCTGTAAGTTTCAGTAATCTCTTTTAGTGCAATCTTTCTGTGAATTTAGTTTATATATATATATAGAAAACAGACAGAAATACACATTAAAACCAAATACTAGTTGACACACTTTCAAATAGTTAATGACCCACTTTCAATATTTCTACATTTTTATGAATCGTCTTCAGAAAAAATGTTTTATGGAAAAAGGTGAAAGCCCCCCCCCCCCACACACACACACGCACATTAGCACACGTAGACAACACGCACACTCACATACACACGCACATATATTTATAACTATATGTATATATATACATGAAATCAGTAAACGGTCCAAACCGGACAGGTAAATAACTAAAGAAAACACATAAAGAACGAAAACACTTACTGGGATCAATATTTATTTCGAAACGAAGTTCGTCTTCAGGAAGGACTAGAAGGGAAGAAGAAGAGGTACGTTTGTTGAAGATGGTTGGTGTAAAGTGAAACCATTACACTTATATATATATATATATATATATATATAATTAACCAGAATTGGTTAAAACTCTTAAAAAGAATTTTTTGGTTCAAATTAAACTTAAAATTTAAATTAAAAATGTGTATTTTAGCATAGAAAACTGTGTGATTTTGATACATTTTGTTACCATAAAATATGTGGCTAGTATACTGACAATAATATTAACTCAGTTATACATGTAAAATATATAACTAATTGAAAACAGTCACTTATGTTTTTCGAATATTAATTGTAGATTAAGAAGTATATATTCTTTATATTATACCAACAACGGAAAATAATGGTTTATATTATACTTAAAATGCTTGTAATTGCTTAACGAAACTACTTTAGTTTAGAACGTTACTTTGCTAGTTAACGTTGATTCCTCAAGGGAATATTGTGTCCACTTGGTGCTTCTACATTGGCAGCCCTAAAGTTTTCCTAACTTAAGTGCATTTAGATTAGGGATCTTTAACGAGTGCTTTAAATAGTACAGACATGGGACAGACGTGGTTAGATTTTTTCACATCCCACTTGACAAAAATTGGGGGTCAGAATGAGAATTCAAACCGGAATCTCCCTGTCCTGAGGATAGCAGGGAAGCCACTGGACTAGTCTGGACGGACCTATTAATTAATAATGTTTGTCACGTAAGAAGTAGTAGCTAATCTTCTGCTCCACAGCCTGAGGGGCTTGTGAATGCTCTTCTGGAGTTTATACCGTGACACCTGCAAACCTCGTAAGATTATGAATTTTTCATGGCTAGATTTTAACTACAAACCTTCAGATTTTAACTAGCAAAAGCATGCTAACCGCTAGAATAAACTAAGCTGGACATCATATTATTATATAAATCTGTCCTACGTCGAGAATCGTTGTCGTAGCCGTCCGACCGGTTCTGCACGGTCGGACTCCATTAGTTTATAAACTAAATTTCTTTTCCCGTTTAATCAAGTTATTTAATTTGTTTCCAATAATATGGATAAATACATTAAAATTCAAACCCTCTTGATAGGCAGTCTAGAGTCTGTGAGTGATATAAATTACTTAAACAATATGTAACCAAAACCTGAACGTTAGAAATCCTTAACTGAGTAAAACCAATTGAAAAATTACAACAAACTAAAGTGTTTATCTTTTAATTCAACAACCAGACCAAATATATTTCATTTCTTTAATTAAACCAGAACTGAGAATTGTAGCACCCTTGCAAACCACAATTGTATAAGATATTTTATTAGAAATATGAGATATTTGATGCTTTTGTATTGAAGTAACAGAAATTGCTCTGTACTTGCAACTTTTATGGTTTCATTGAAATACTGCTATACATTAACGAGAATTGTTATAATCTAATGTATACCGAATAAGATAGGACTTCATGTCGAAGTGGAATAGGATTTATCAGTCCAAGTGGAGCAGTGCGTTCTCTGACCATCACCCTCTATTTTTAATCTAATTCAATTACTGTCGTGACTTTAATAATGGACCTTTAAAATGTAAGTAGACTTCTGCTGAGTATAAACTGCTACCTTCATTCTCTTTTTCAGTACATTTTAAAATGTACCAGATATTTACTTAACTAATGGCTACTAAATATAACACAAATCAAGTCCGGGATGCAGACAGACAGGAGGACGAAAGTCCAGCGCTGCTGAGGCAAGCCCGGCTGCAAGCCAGTAGGTCGTTCCCACCACTACAAGGTCATTCACGCCTCGCATTATCCGCATTCATCTGAATATTTTCCCAGATTTTTAATTTTTCGTAACTGCTATTTTACATATGAATGTTCTGTTAATTGATCAGGCACACTTGCTTATGGCCTACTGGTGGGATCAGGACTTATTATTGGGCAAGTAAATATTTTCCCACTGATGCTTTGTATAATGACACTAAGTATATTCATTTCATAAATCACTTTCACTTAGCTTTGTTCTTATGCATCTAAACAGCAAAACAATTTAGCTATGCTTTACAAATAGGTTAGGTTAGATTGCAGTAGGAGCCCTGCAAGAGATACACATAGGAAGAAGACTGCTCCCTCGTGATACCACACAATGAATTTTGCCTAACTCAAGTATCAATAAAGTAAAGGACTTTAATGAGTACCTGACATTAAACAGACTTGGGTCCGACATTCCGAGGGCCGACGGGCTCAGATTTTTTTCATCTCCCTTGTGAATAAATCGAGGGCCAGAGAGGGTATCGAACGCGAGATGTCTAGTCAAGAGTGAGCACGTAAGCCTCAAATATTTAAAATATTAAATATTAATCATATTTAACAAAACTTGCTATGATGTTATAAAAAATAACATATAAATAAAAAACCCGATCAGAAATGGCCCACATTATTATTTATAATATTATATCTGTTATTATTATTGATATATACCCATTATTATAATTATCTTCAAACACGATAAGTCATTTTGACTATAATAATTAGTTGTGAAGTATGAAATATGTATTTATTATATTGAAATATTAAGTATTAAAATATTGCTTTTTTCAAGCAAATGTACTTTTGTTTAAATTTTTGTACACTTTTGTGTCCCTCTCTAAATTTTAGACAGCATTCCCAGCACAAAATTAAAGAATTTGAAGAGCTTTCACTAAGAAAGAATCAACTTTTCCGAGAGTCTTGTACAGTGTTTCAGTGTCTGAGTTTTGGGATTGATTCATGTCTGCTGGTTGTTGCTTCACTGTTTTTTTCTTGCATATTGTAAATTGAGATGATCAGGATCTTTTGTGCAGAGATTCATCTAGAACGTCTTTTATTTTCTAATAGACTCAGACAGCTGTTTAAATTTTTTTTTAACGATTTTCGTTAAGAAAGAGCAACCTCTTAATTAAAGAAAAATAAAATATTTCAAAGAGTAATAATTACAAACTACCTTATCCCCAGCAGATGACCATTCATGATCATTAACAGACTTAATTTCTTGTAGGAGCAGTCGAAGAGTAAGATTTGAGGCAGGTGATAACGAGAGGGATGAAAAACAACTACAACTAAGTTATCTAAATTGAATTTACTTCCATTAGACAGTAATTACAGATGAAGAGTTTAAGTGTTCTTTTATAAAATAGGGTAATATCGGTTAGGTTTGATGCAACAGGAAAAACAATCAAATCAGGAAAGATCCATCATAGCCATAAACACAAGTGACCTCTATTTCAGTTTAGTTTTGAGAATTATTCAGAAACTGGTAGACTTGTAAGAAAAACGTTTTATAATGATTTTCCACTTGTGTCAACCAAATAAGTCTTTTAACTTAATTTAAATAATGCCATTAGAAGCTGAACCTATATTAATAATAATTATTAAAAGTAAAGCTCTAAATAGTATCAGTAAAGATTATATAAGCATATTTTAAATTAATTTATCTAAGCGTGTTTACTAATTTAAACATTTATTCTAATCCTCAGGATTTTAAATACTGAATATTTCTTTAGTAGTATATTACTCGTATATATTTTAACATTTGTTTATCAATTCTAAGTACTCACTGATTATTAATGGAATAATATTTTATCAAATAACCTCCGTTATAATAACTCAATATTACAGAGAGTTCCAAACACTAAATAAAATATATATACCATCAGTTCTTGTGTCTCTCATTACTCATGATAGACTTAGGATAAAAGCTTCCATGCTATTTACTTGAGTTTTATAGTAGTTGTTAAATCCTTAGACACTGTTACCTAGTATTATTTATATATATATTTTTTTTGAAATTGTTTGAGGGTTTTTGGTCTAGATATTAAAAATACTTCTTTGTCAGCATTTCGACATATATTTATGTCTTTCTTAGGAGGATATAAATATATGACAAAACGTTGGCAAAGAAGTTTTTTTTTTTAATATTTAGACCAAGAACCCTCAAGAAATCTCAAAACATATGAATAGACTGGTCAAGAAAAGAACAACTTGATATATATATAGTAGAATATTGCAACAACTGTTAGAGTTAAGATGAAATCTGGTCACGCGAATATTACTCAATGCAAGCAGCAGGTCATTATAAAAGAAATACACACTCTTGTTAGCACAGGACCAAACAAAGTAAACAAATGAAACACGAACGCACTCATATATACACTCATGACTTTTTATTTGTAATATCCATTACAATAGCAAGATATATAGATTTCTATAGCATCAAAACTAAATTTAGTAAAAACCTCTTCATGCGATTGTCATTCAGAGGTCACTGTGTGTTTTAACAGGCAGCATTTTCAGAGATTTTTCACGGGAGAGGTACAAAATCTTGTGTACGCCATTTCTTCGAGAAGACGTAAAACCGTAGGTTCCTTTCCAATACAATGTCAAGTAACTTGAGTAAGGTAACATTTAGAATTCTCGATGTAGAATCAACTCGAATTGCCCATAAATAAAATTATTGTCAAATAACAAACTGAGGCACTTTTCACCCCCTGCAGCAACATTACAGACAAAAACTTACATGCGTGAATGTTGCAAACAAACTATTTGTTTCTTTAAATTGACATAACTTCTCGACCACTGACTGATTTTTCAAAATAATTTATTTAAACCTAATCCCTGATGACTAAGTTAATATATTTTTAAATACAAATTATATTATCAGTTTAATATTAATTGGTTAAACTATATTACTAGAAATGCTGAGACTATAAGATGAGTTATTAGTGTACTGAATATTGTTCCTACTGTTCGATTCCGAATCCTGTGGACATTTCAGATCAGTAAGTAATATAAGTCGCCAAAAAGACACCATGCATACAAGTAGAGACTTATCAGAATCCACTGCTGATCAAGAAACTCAAAAATATCTCCAAACATAAATTTGACAGCAAAAATAATACTTTGTAGCTAACTAGTTTACAATTCCAAACAACTTTTTAATTATTTTCATTGTTAAAAATGAAGTCGCACTTTTACTTGTATATTTAAATAATTGGTATAATTAACTTGACTAATAGTTGACATTGATAAATGCTTGGCCGGATAATAATAATTATCAATGTTTACGATACTTCGTCTTGGCAGCCATTTGCAAATCCCGACCAAGACGCCACTTCAAACTTACATCTTAACAGAAAAGCAAGTTTTTTTTTTGTTCCACTTTGGTCAACTAATTGCTCAACTGGTTTCAGATTCTTAAAAGAACCAGTTTAATTTGGTTCACTTCTTAATTAAAATTTGCACCTCAATTGAGAATTTTGTAAAATTCATTTAAAATTTCTTAATTATATATCGTATCCATATTTTTTTAGCAATATGTATTGCATTACTTCTTTTTTGAATAATTCTGATATGAATCAGATGATTGAGTTTGTCAATTAATTTTAAAATGAAATTAAAAACGTTTTAATATAATATTAACTTACGATAGTGACAAGTAATATAATAAATGGTAACAATTAATAATAGGAACAATTCTGCAGATATAAATAGACTATTTCTGTCATATTTAACCACAAAAATCTGTTCTTGAAGCAACAACGATATCTGAATTTATAGTTTTTAGAGTTCAAAAGAAAGTTGTTATACTATAAGTGCACAGCCTTTAACAAGTTTTTAGTTTCTTTTTCCATTGTTAAAAAAGATTTCACATTAAGTCGAGCTCATGCAAATAATTGCTATGATTTGTTATTTCCTGCCTTCGTGTCTCATTAAGTGATTCCAGACCTCGACGATAGATTTGTTTCTTTCAGAAATGAGTATAATTTTCTTGTAAGAATTATCTTATTGCTTTTGAAATTTTCATCAACAAAACTTAAATTATGACGTTTATATATTATGTATTCGGTGAACTTTTGCTATTCATGGATGCTGTACGTAAAACTGTAAACTTAAATAAAATCAGAGGGCAATAAAAAAACTATAAGAAGTCAAAGAAGTATGATAGTCGTGAAATGTATTAAGGGTGTTTTAGCAAATGTTTTAGAAAATTAAAGTAAAAATGAGAAAGTGAGTAAAAATCTGAAGTTTAGACAAAACTGTGAAAGCATTTGATAGTTATATTGATAACATTACATGTAATTATGTGTAGTAAATTAAAAATGTATGCACATAAAGTGTGTCTGTGTGTTCTGCATTATCAAATTTTATCTTGATAAAATTTGATAAGTTAAAACTCAGGAAATATTTTAGGCACCCTATATTCATTCATTGTATTATTATTTAATTATAGGTTTAATTTTTAAATAGTAATTAATAAATAATTTTTATTACTATTTAAAATTCAGAAATTACTGCATTTTCTTTGCCATAATTATATTTTTTTTTAACACATATTCTTAACATTATCTATTCTGCTCTTTATAATTATGAAAAGTCGGAATGTGGTTTTTATTGACTTTCTGCAACCCATCCTTAATAAAATCGTCTTATTTTCTAAATTTTCTTATTTTTTTTATCTTGACAAACATTTAGTTTTAGCTGGTTACGTTTCTTGAGATGGAATGTCAGTTATGATATTAGCTAAAATCGAACTAAAAAAACAATACAGGAAGGACATACATAAGAATGAACGTTCGTTATCATGGGAAGACAAAAAGGGAAGATAGATTAACTACTTATTGTGGCTGGTAATGACTATTACCGTTAGAGTATCTTTGGTGTGTCGCGGCTAATTCAAAGTTTTAAACGAATCCAATAAGATCTTGTTCTTATGATAAACTTTAGTTAAAAATATCAATCGTATTAAGTATTTTCTTCTGTTTTGTGAAATTCTTAGTTTTATAATATTTGGTAGGACCACTATTTCTTTATTTAAAATAAACACATGTATATGTGTTTATAAATATATGTAAATGTATCAATAAATACTACATTCCATGAAATATAAATAAAAGCCATCAAATACAATATCACAGTTATTATTACCCAACAAATCAACTAACAGTAGAAATTTTATCACGGTAGTGGGTATGATGCATGATCATATATGGCCAATGACTTGGCCTTAGGAACAATTAAAACGATTTCCTTGTCATTATTACTTATCGACATTATTATCATTTCGTCATCATTATTATTTCGTCATTATTATCTGTTTATAAAACGTTTTGTTTATCATATAACTAATTTTGAATTCTTGGAAAAATCTGTTTTCTAATATGCAAACAATTTATGTACTTTTTGCTACTAGGTCTTACCAACAGTTATTTTTTTAATATTTAGTCTGTTAGCTCTATTTAAATTATGGTTAAAAAATTCAAGTTCTAGATAAACTGCTATTTAAAATAACAACTAATATTTTTTATTTCTTTACTTTTATTTTATATTTTGTTGGAAAGTTACATTAAATTATTTTTTTTTTTTTTTAGTATACATCTGTTTGAGTAGTGGCGACATTTTGAAATCATAGACAAATTTCTAGTTTTTATTGCGTGTTATCAATTTGGCCATAACGATGTATAAATATTAATAAACAAACAAATTGGCAGAGCTCTAATGACTGGATGTCCTAAAACAGTGTTGGAAGACGAGGTGATTATCCGATTTCAAAAAGTTGCCGATCTCTCACTAGGTCACTGGTTTCTAATCAGCTAGTTCGGCTTATTATTAACATGAACCGCTTAAACGTGATGTGAAAGTTTTTTTTTGCTTAAATATCATAACAACTCTACGATTACTTAAGAAGACACTGCGGCGAGCTTAATGCAATCAAGCGACTAGAAGATATAGTCATTTATAAAGAAATCGTTCCAACAAATTAAGCATATTGCGATTTCATTAAAAATATGTTTGTTTTTAAGGCTCAAGCCTCTCAGATATTTATTGTTAGTACCACAAAAGTTTAAAAATAGGTATAAATATACGAAATTATTCTATGAAGACGAAAGAAATTTCCAAATCCATTGAATGGATAAGACATTGACGAAGTGAGATTGGTTGTACATTCTTCATTAATTCCTGTTGGATATTGTTCATCGTGCTATTCTTGGAGTAGAATTTACAACTGTTTCAATTATGAGCATTAACCAATAATATGCCATGCTATTAATTAATTCAGTAACTTTTTAACAAAATATAGAAAATCTAATATTGTCTTTTTATTTGAAAAAGTAACTTATCCTGAATGTTTTCATTTTTGAACAGTAATTTACACAGAGTTTTCTCTTCTAATGTTTTCTTGATGACAAACTACTATTTTGAAAACCGGTTACAGCATGTGGTAAGTACAGCAAAGGAAAACCTTTCTAAATACCCTCGTAGATCAAATTTCTAATACTGAATGAATGGAGTCCCATTTTTTAATTTCTGAGTTTAGCTTATTCGTTCATAAATATAGAAACAAATATATTATTAAGATTACTTTTAAAAAATTATCTAAAACCACGTCACTTAGTTATATCTTTGTCACTGTTAATAATTTATTATTATTTGTTAATTATTTTAAGTGGAGAAAAAGTTGATTGATTGTTTTCGGAGTTTCCAATTTTAATCACTTTTTTGTTTAACCACCATTTTTGTTTAATGTATACATATTTTTAAACATTACATCACTAAAAGTACTAAAACACAAAGTTCTAAACTCTGAGAACTTTGAAATCACATAACTTTGAAAACTGAATCTATTTTTAGTTGTTTGAGAACGGAGTTGGGAACACTGGAGATCGCTTAGAACTTTTTCTTTTACTACTTTTAGTGGTCTTCTTCTTGATTATACAATGACACGTTTTCATTATGACACTCCTGCGTATATATTTGTTTGCGTGTCCCTCATCAGACGTACATTTCTAGCACCACCTTGTTAGTGTGATGAACACTATACTGCTCAGTAATTAGATTGAAGGCAGTTAACTTAATTAATGAGTGGCGTTAAAAAGCTGACAGCAACTGAGGAAGTAACGACTTTTTATCTTCATTTCCTTTCTATATGATGGTTAGTTGGTAGAGTAAATGAGATAGTGGTTCGAAAGCTAAAATTACTTCCTTTAGGAAAAAAAGGCAGGTATTTCTTATTTAGCATAATGAAGAAGATAATGAGGTCTTGTAGAGATGCAAGAAAACACTGTGCATTTTTAAGGTAATCATGATCTATTTAAAAGAATAGTTTCTATGCTTCAGAGGGAAAATGCAATGCTATGATTTCTTATTCTTTATAATATTATATTTTGAAAATAAGAGTAAATCTTACAGTTTTGAAAAAGATGGATACTGTTGCTGTTCAGACATTAAAAAATATCGTATTTGTGAAATTGAGAATTGGGAATTTATGAAATAGGAGAATATAATCACTCAAAATATAGTAATTCTTAAATTAAAAAGGAATTAAATTAGGGAAAAGGAATGAAAGAATATGTAAATCGAATGAAAAACATATTCTCAATAGGTTTACTTTTCGTAGATGTTTCTCATTGAGTAATCTTTCTCACCTACTGCCAATTTATTTAATAATCTTAAAGAACGGTATTCTATAATATCTAGAGATAATATTATTATTCTGTAATTCTATAACAATTCTATAATTTCATAATAATATTAATATGGAAAATGTTAATCTAAATTCAAAAAATGATCTGAAAACAATCAAAAACGTGGTTTATTTGTGCTCATGACGAGAATGTGTGTGTGTGTGTGTGTGTGTGTGTGTGTGTGTGTGTACGTGATGCTGATTTCCTTTAAACTTTTTCCATCTAATTATTCCTTTTTTCCATCAGAAGGAAAAAAACTATCATTTAAATAATTAGTTCAAAGATAAAATTAAATACTGTAGACCATAGCATTTACGAAATAAAGTGATTCTTACATAATCAAGAGTATATTCTAAATTAATTCTCTTCGATTTATGTAAATTGGGATGGTTTATTCAAGTCTCTGATGAAATAATGACAAATCTATTCTGATTCCTAATAAGGAGGTAAAGGAATGAACCTCTTTTAGGGAGTTAAAATCATTGGAGGTTACGACAGGTTCTGTGCATATAAATTTATAGGTGACTGTCCATGAGGATGGTGGTGGAGTGGGCAGATAAGTGGGAGCTTGTTGGACACTGAAGACAAATGGCTCACCTAGTGAACTGAAGACCAGCCATGGAGGCAATAACTCGGGGAATCATTAAAGAGGCTTAGAACAAACTGGTGCCTGTCCTTAATACAATCGACTCGATAGACCAACATTAAATCATTTCATACGACTTAGGTAATATGAAATGTTATTGTATCGAAATAGTAATCATAGCTACCTAAATCTCTGTAATATGAATAAACACAACATCAAATAGAAGTGTTTGTATATATGCAGTCTGATGTGTTTGTAACTGTGCGCGTTGTTTGGGTAGCTTCTAGCTTCTTTCAGGGTGGCTCATTTCTCCTCGTAGTGAGTTTTTGCATTTCCTTCATGGCATGTTTTTGCAGAGTATATGTTTTCCTCTTCTTGAATTTATTTCATATATATATATATATATATATATATATATATAATGATGTCAAAATAACCTCATGTGACTCTATAATTAAAAATAATGCTATGAAATTTAATAGAAAAATGTTATAGTTGTAAGGCCTTTTCAGGTAACTAGTTGTTAAAAAGCGAGTTCTTTGTTCAAAGGAATTCTTGACGACGAGCTACCTCGAAGGCTTTAGAATTTGCTCACTTTTCTATTGTTTTGTGTCGTGGTTCTTTATATATATGTTTACAAACTATGTAAATTATCAGATTATTGGTCATTAATTATTACTATCGTATGGAACCATTCATTGATAGTAATTACTTATTCATATAGTACTTAATTTACCAGTGAATTTAATTGCATGGAAGTTTATGGTGCACCAACATATAAAAGACTTGGAGGATCTGATCTAAAGTGTTTGAGATTGTTGGGAAGATGAAATTCATATTTATAAACAGAATTAAGATTACGAGAGTTTAACGAGAATAGTCATTACGAGGACAGCTGCACAAAAAAAAATGTTCCAAGAGTTGGTTTGTCTTTGTCTGGTGTGTGTCTGTTTGTGCATGCATGATTTCTTGGTAATACTCTTTCATATTAAGATTTCTGTTAACCTTGTGACCTTATAGTTATAGTAAAATATAACACCAAATTTCACATTAAATTAAACTTTCTATTTGACAGTCCTATGATTCATATTTTTTTAATTAGAAATGTGCTAAACATTTCATAGCAATCAACAAAATTTTATTATGCACACACAAACACATACACACACACACACACACACACACACATATATATATATATATATATATATATATATATATACATAATCAATAAAATCATAGCAATACGAACATTTTCTATCATCGATATTTTGAACAACAGTTCATCTTCAGGATAAAATCATAAAAGAAAATTGTTAGAGAGATATACTGTGGCCGGTAATAAACACCAAAGCTCTGTTGTTTTGTAGGGTTTTTCTATAAATGGTATATTACATCAATTCAATGAGCGGTGTATAACATAGTGCTATTTAGAAATCACATAGACTTATCAAACGAAAGTATTTTTTTCATTTAATAATTTCTGCAAAATTATATGAGGATGAAGAAGAAACAAAAAATTGAAGGTGATCAATATGTATATCAATACATATATAAATAACTGTGAAATAAGCCCTAAACCTCTGCTTTTTTTTTTTTACTTATTTATAGCTTGTTATGAAAAAGCTGGCATCTTCAAATAATTCCTTGCTCAATGTTCTGGCAATGCATCCGTTGATATATATGTGATATTTTTTGATATTATTCATGTCAGGTACCTTCTTAATATTACCTATATGATTTAATCTTCATACACGTGCTCCTAGCTACGTTGCCGTCTATGTTTCCGACCTATTTGTTCTTTAGGATAAATGTGGGGTCAGCTAGAGTCTTACAGATATCTTGATTGCCTTTATTACTGCAAGTTGCAAATTTGAATTCTGTCCATAACTCAAGACTTCTCATGTACAGGATAGAGAATCCTATCCACTCTTATCTCTTAAGATGAAGTAAAGTGCTCTTTACTTTACTTGAACGTCCTCTTCATCTTCATACGAGCATGAACATTGTAAGAAATTTATTTAAGATCCATACTGCAATAAACTTAAGCGGGTAAGTCAACCCATTAATGTGCTCGCTCATTACTAAAATGGATGCCAATTAATAAATGAGCCAAAGTATCTACTCCCCGAAACAGCACTTAAGGTAAAAGCCTATAAGTGCGTACATTGAAAACAAGATTTCATTTTATAATTTTTGGAAATCTCTCTCCCAGAACTAAGCCTTTTCAAACTAAAGCCATCTTCAGCTTTTATCAAAAGATAGATGTCTTTTTGTACTTATATTTTAAAACGCTAACTCAGTACTTGAGAGATTCATTGGTCAAGGGCAACGTATTTTTTGAAGATTGAATAAATAATACCTTGACCTTTAGTGAGAGGCGTAATTTTTGGCACCTCAATTACATACAATTTACACTATACTTTGCTATAACAACTATGTGCACCTTTTATGGGACAAATAAAGCATTAAAATTGTCGTTAGTTCCTTTTAGTAGAGAGGCTAATTACGGAATTGTTTGCACGTTCAGTATACATCCTGAACAGATTAGAAAGGTCATGTATTTTAACAAATATACGCATTTTATTATGAATAAAATTATAATTGAAAGTGTTTTTCGAACAATCCTTTCCTTTATTATGAAACCGTCTGATAAATTTAGAGTTAAAAACATTTCAAAACTTGCTATATTGAATAATAGATAATTGTAAGTGCAATATTTCTCTTATTAACTGAAGTCTCATAATTAAAAAAAATATCACTATGCTATGTACTACACTGTAGTACATTATTCTATGATGGGGATAGGAAATATGTTATTCATGGATGAATGCAGGCGGAGTTGATGGGGTATGCAGAGAAGTGAAGGGCTCGATCGTAATGCTGACATTTGTGGTTAGCAATTTAAGAATGTCTTAGGAAAAGTATCGTCTTTCACAACAATATCCTCTACGGAAACTTAGGCTGAAACAAATGCAAATATAATGCAACTCTCTCTCATCTTGTCTGCAAAAACAGACCTACGATTCGCAGTCAAGTTAACGTATATACAAAAGTAACAACTGAATTCTAGTAATATTGAAGGTATTCGTGCAATATATTTAACTCATTATATTAATGGTTTTGCACAAATACAATTAACATGTGCCAGTTGTAAATGAGTATTAAAAATTAATATTAAATATTTATATTGTATTTAATATTACATTAAAATTTGCATTATTATTAAAATGCAACAATTTATGAAAACAATTGTAATGATTCACTTCACAACATATTTTGTTTGCAGTTCAGATGATAGTATCGGAACTGGTTTGGTGGTTCCTCACACTCAAAAATTCAGGTACTTTCTGAAATACTGAATTTCTAAAAATCTTTTCTTATTGTTTCACTAAGTCATGAAGTAATCCACTGACTGAATGACATTTCTTTTTTTGGTATCCATAGTTTTGAGTCTGTCTTCAAAGGTCTCACTTCTGGCAGTATAAATCAGTCACTTAAATAGTTTACTCGCTTTAGACCAAGTTTCACATGCGTTGGTGTGACTGCGTGCTTGACCTAGTACACAAGATTATCATGATGTTGACTCAAGACTAGGGTGTAGGGCAATGGTCGTAAATTTATCATGTGGGAGATGAAAGCTACACCATCCCTTGGAGAAGGCGTAAGGCTGTCTTCCCTAACCCTGTACTATATCAGGTCCTTGCTAAAGGATTCAGACTCCGTCAAATTTGATCATGATAAAATTTATAACTACGATATAGGGACAGTCTATCATCATGGCTAGCCATAACATATCAAATAACAAGTGAACTGCCCTTTCCTCTCCTAAAACAACCCTGAAGGTAAAAACCCTTAAGAGGTGGTTTTGGAAACAAAAAAACTAACCGGAAGTAAGGTACTAACATTACTCGCTATATTTAAATACCAAATCTCTCTAAAACCCACTATGACTAGTGAATTTGCTTCTTTTTTTTTTGCAAGTTAACTAGTAATTCTGTTTCTTAAGAGTTTCAAGATCAGGTTTAAATTATAAAAATATACTAACTTGAAACAAAAAATATTGAAGTCATACACACGATTTTGAGAGTAAACATTCATTTGTACTATTTAAATAAATATTGTAAAAAAGTATCAATGTGTAAAAAGATAAATACCTAAATAATAATCTACAGTTTTCAAATGAAACTCACTTCCAAGCATACTATTACTGACACATACTGAATATATATTTCTTCATAATATAATGATGTATTACCAGAAGGACAAATTGATAATAATAAATAAGTGAGTGTTTTAGACTCAGCTAACACCTATAGACTGATACTGCTAAAGCCTATGTCATTTCTTAGCTTTAACACACGTATTAGTTACCAGCAAACAATATAGCCCGGATGGATTTATAGGATCAAGTGCTAAATAGTATCTTACTGAAATATTGGAAGAGTAATGATAGTTAAGTATCACCGGTGATTTCACATCAACACTGAAGAAAGAACTACACAGTTTTTTTCTATTTTGAAAATAAAAAAAGAGGGTTGTAACCAGTATTTACTGTTGAAGTGTTGTGTATAAGCGTTAACACTAAACTCCAACTGACCCCCACACATTTCATGATAACAAATTTGACCTTAAAAATTAATGAAAAAGTAAACTGATGGGAAAATCTCAACATAGAAGCAGGTAAATGAAAAAAAAAAGAAGTAATTGATTTTCTGGGTGATTGAATCACATTATCTAAATTTTGTTAAGTAATTAACATGGTTGTAATGATATCTGCAATGTCAAGTATGCATGATGCTTAAGTCTTGGTCATAACCCTAATTTTTTTGTATGGGAGTTAAGAATCATGTGATTGCCGTTTTTGGAAGAAGACATTAGGCCATCGTTCCTTATTTTCCGCTTCTCGGGCACTCATTAATGATCCCTTTTGTAGAAAACGCAAAAAGCAATATTTAGGCTTTCTAATGTAGAACGAATATAACAGAATAGTAATATGTTACTGAACCAAAACGTGTTTGAATACGTGTTGAATTCAAATTGGCCTTAATTAACAAATGAGCCTTATTGTCCACTCCTGGAAGAAATAGTGTTGTCACCATGAGAATATATATGATAAATGTTTAATGAATGAGACTTACGAAGCAATTATGGTTTAAAAATAATCAGTTTTAAATAGAATATAGATGTAGATTATCCTGATGCAAATTCAAACATTGTTTGATATTCAACCTATTCGTCATAACACGTAGAGACAATAAATTGAAATAATTACAAAATTCAAAAAACCTTTTATGATGATATTAATAATGTTAATAACTACTAATGCCACATGGTCACAAATTTACTTAAATATTGAATTTACACTATAAATAATGGAAAAACTAAAAAAAAATATATGTGTGAAATATGGATGTTAATATTTATGGCGCAATCCATTTCGCAAAATAAATTTATTGCTTAGATGGCACAACTATATTTGTAAAGAATGCAGTGTTCTACTAAATGATTTGCTTTAAAGAAATTATTTTCAATTAAAGTAATGAGTTTTTTCCTCTGATTTAATGTTACTGGTAAGATAAGATCAGTGAGTTTAGGGATCGTAGTTGTAAATGGTATACGTGACGTTTCCAATGGCAGAAGAATCTCGACTTGATCTTTCTTTCATGCTAGTTGTTTGTTTGAGTACATTTTACAGCTTTATTTCACCAACAATGATAAATTTATTTAAATATTTTTTAAATTCTTCAAATAAGGTTTAACGTGAAATAATTTCTATTACTATCCTCTTCGGAACCTCTATTATTTTCCCTCTATTCGATGGACAAATTAAATAGTCTTGTGTTTAACTTGATACTAGTTTTCCATTTCAAGTTTTAACTTTTTTAAAACTAATTAAATTTTCATAAATTAATTTTTAAAATTACAAGTAAGTTATTGTGCAAGTTGCACAACTCATCTTTATCAATGCCGACTTATTAAATATTCCTATCTACATTAATTGGTTTGTTTAATCTATCTTCAAATTCACTTCGTGAGAATACTGCTTAACTGTATAAATGCGAAAAAAGTACATAACCTAGATAACGGTTATGTATCTAAAGAAAAGTCTGTCAGATCCACTGTTCGCGAGGTAGAGAGATGGCGACAATGTCCACTTAACAAAATTGTAGTTCCTGACACCGTAAAATACTACCATATCCTCACAATGGCTGAGTCATATGTATATAAGACATATACTGTTAAATTCTATATAGAACGTTTGATTCAACATCTACAGCTTTAATTCTTTGTGCTTCCTAATTTTTAATGAAAACGTATTTAAAGTAATAATTACATTCATAATGGGAATAGGGCATTCTCAATTTCAGAAAAACTTAAAATTTTTGTTTTCTTTAGAACTTATTTTCTATATTTTCGTGCAGTTATATCTGGATGTGTTTTTTTTAGGCTTTACCTTTAAGTTTAGCTTTACCTTTAGGTATCACTATTTTCAGATTTAAATCAAATTTATTTATACTCTAAAAAAGAAAGAGAATATTATTAAATGATACTCATAAATTATAATGAAGCAGTTATAATTTCATATGATAACGTCACATCGTTATCTCAAACGCCCCAATAAACTCTCACTAGTACTCCCTTAATTTCACGGTAGAAGTACTCCATAACTTTCTTCTTCCAAATCACTGTAGCTACTAACTACATTTATAAGGTAGAAATAACTCTTTTAGGTATGGAATATGAAATGGTATCCCAATACAGTCTAGAACTTTGTTTATCAGTTGCAAACAATTCAGCTAAATCAATTCATTTTTAACACGGAATTACTTAACAACTGGTTATTTCATCAACAAATAATTGATATTACATTATAACAACTACAAACCTGACATACAGTTTAATCATTACAGTTCATTAAATCAATACGCTGCTTAGCTTTCACTTTCGGTACTTTACAGATGCCCGTCTCTCTGAAGTACGTCTAAAAACTAACTTTTGATCCAATTTTCTGTGCTTTTTGTTCAATGATTTCACTCTTTTAATTAATTAATAAAATTACTGTTAATAATATGATTAATTATTGACTAACATACTTCTATCAACACTGTGCAATCAAAAACAGTGTTATATCAAACTTTTAAGAGATATTAACCTTTAATTTATTTATTATATTCTGCTTGCTTTAACTACTAAACTATATATTAAACTACTTTGACTAGTATAACTATAATTTAAGTGCGTTTTATTTAAGCCTAAAACAATTTTATTCAATTGGCTTTATTAAATAAGCACAAAAAATCATGATAAATCGTGATATGAATTAGTTTGTCATGACAAATGAGAAAGTCAACAAAGTGCCTTTAGAATATCAGTGTTCTTGATACGTATAGAGGAAACAGAGTTCATTGAATTTTGTTCGAAAGAACTTCTAATGAAAGTCACTAATTACTAATATGAATTTTATTCATTTACTTCTTAGCGAAGCAAGGAAAAGTGTTATTTATAAAAAACACTCCTGATATTAAAACAATTTAATAATTCTATTTGATGATATTTAATTATCATTTATACGTTATTTAAAATCAATTATAGCATCAAAATAACTACAAATAAAAAAATATGTAGTGTAGGTGTGAAGAGTGTGTAATGATGGATGATACATGAAGGCTTGGAGGTCAGCGTCAGTGTGGGGAATGCAGACAGCACTCTACATCACAAGATGACCTTTCGCTTCCTCCGGCAGCCCACCCTCAAGGTCCATCGTCGACCTTTCTGCCTCTCTCCCCTTTTCTACCTCAACTTCTCCGATTTTCATCTGACATCACTTATTAATTGCTTTGTTTATCAGTCGACTCTTTAGGAAACGTTTATCATTGAGACATTTAAAACAATGAAACAAAATATTATCACAATCAAACTAAATGAAAAATTACCATGTTTCAGAGTTATATACACATGTCACAATAAACACACGTAAACTATATAAACATGAGCAACACTTAATTGAAAAAAATAAATAAATATTATTATGAAAATTATAATTTAAGAAAGGACTGAAAAAAATTAACAAAAGAAAAATTAATTTTGAAAACAGCTTTCGGTAAAAGACTATAACTTCCTCACGACCATTTCAATCCTATTTCTTGTCTTCCCCTGATCTTCTTTCTCCTAGTAATAAACCAATATATTGATTGTTCAAAATATTGATCTTAGTAAGTGTTTTGTTTTGTTTTTTTTCTACATACTTTAGTTTTCTGAAGTCCACTTTCACTACTTAAAACATTTTAGAAAGAGTCATATGTTATATATATTTCTAAAAGTTTAATGACTGCAACTGAAGTTTTATATTTGCTTCCATAAAAGTTGCTGTAACTTAGTGTACCCGCTGATACCGTATTAATCGCTCAGAAGATATATTCACTGAGTGTGCCTATCCCAGTAATATCATGAATAGTCAAGTCTCATCTGCTGAAATCTCATTGGATAATGAGCCAGTTCTAGGACCAAGAGGGATTGTGGTGATTCAACCTTCTTTATAACAAGTTTTGCACCTGGGGCTCATGGGTTTGGCTTTGTTATTAAGAATTTTGTTCATATCCTACCATCTTTCTCTTCTACTTCTTCAGATTCAATGCCATTCATTGCGTACTGAAAACCCTCCAATCGTAGAGGTATGTTTTTCCATACTATGGAAAGTGGTATGCATCAGTCAAATCACGTCGTCTTTCCTGATGAAACCGATCCTCGAAACATTGAAGCGTATTTTTTCAGTGGCTTTTATATAAAATTTTCAATTAATATGATTTTAGGACAACAAACATTCGTAGTTAATTTATAGAGGAGCAAGTATGGATTTTTATACACAAATACTATCTTTTAATGTTATATCTTATACCCTTTTATATTTATACCCTTTCATACATATATATTAGAGATGAATTAGTAGGGAATAAATACCCTATTTATCAACCACAATCGCGGTTTGGTCAGTCCTATTGGTCCAAATCAAACTTCCTCACACTGTTAGGTATTAAAGTCAAATCTTGATTCATTGTAGTCCTATTTTAATCAAGAACTGGTATACTTTGAAACAGTATTGAAGTTAATAACTTGCACGAAGTTCATGAGAGTTTGCGTTGGTTGGAAATAGATAAGTTTCTGTGCTGACCAAATGTAACTCTATAGTTATTCAAGCGCAGACTCAGTTTAGTAGAAGCAAAACCTAAATAAAAATCATTACACTGGGACAAAAATTCAGAGGAAGAAAAGACATACAAGAGGTCACAAAAACTATATTTCTGCTTGGTGATGACACATTCAAAATATAGTAGTGAGCTTTTACGACCTCTTGTATGTGTTTCTTCTGCAAATTCAGTTTTTTTTTAGTTGATAGAATCGTTTTATATACTCATGATTAAATGTATATTCATAATTTAATTACAGCTAAATAAAAAACAGATACAATCTTTGTATTTTGGTTCAATCTTCATCTTTTTGACGATTAAACGAAAAAAAAAGTAAATAACTGTAAATATGTCATAAAGCCTTTCTTATTTTACAAATACTTTATGAGCGTTGGTTGTTCAATTTTAAATGATAATTATATACATATATATTAACGTCTAAACCATATTAAAAAAATCAGAAAAAGACTTAGATTTTCCACCTGAAACTTATTGTCTAGCAAACTAGACTTTGCAAAACTAAAATATTTATATCTTTTTAGATATACATATATATCATATATATGAAATATATGTATATATATATTATATATATATATCATAGAACAGAACAGAGAATACTGAGATAGACATTGTTATCAATAAGAGATGTAAAGAAAATAAAAAGCAGGAGGGAATTGGACAGTGTATCGGGTGGAGGGCAATTTGTTATGGGAAACCAAAACATGTCTTCTGATCAGCTCCTACTTCCTAACCGTTTGTTAATAAACCATATATTAAATTCCTTACAGGGTACTGATTTTTGATATTTTTTGATAACATTACTGATATCATTAATCATCCCTTTTCTAATTTACAGCTCTACAAAAAAATGAGGTTAGGCGGGTTTTACTCGCGATTATCTGACCATCCTTTATAAAAGTTTCAATTAAATAATAGATAGGGCTACAAGTTATTATTTTGATTAGACTATTATAATAGTGCCAATTAACAATCAATGCGATTATAATTCCCAATTGGCTTTGCAGTCTGTTATTAAGTCATACTGGTAATTATTCGCTATTAACTAGTTAGGCAATGCCATCATTCAATCTTATGCGGACACATTTAAGGCTACGAAGAATTTATCAATGGATTAAGTGAAATTAATATTAATATTGATTATAAATATACAGAATTAATTTATTGAGTTGTAAATGCATATCCTTTGACCAACACTGAAAGGAGAAAGTTTGGTGTGTCTTCCTGTTTAGGTGAACTACCATGAGGAAAAACAGTATTTGTTGCACTATAGATATAATGCAGCATAAGGTAATAACAGACTGCAAAAATCCAGAGCGAGAAACCATAGAACGTTGAATTATCTTATTATACATATTTACGTTTACTGATATTAAAATAGTTTTAAAATTCATTAAAAAAAGTATGCCTTCTTGCCTGTAATTTTAGCCAGATATTGTTAATTAGAGTAATTAATAACAACGAATGCTAATAATTATTAATGAAACATTACAAATTTCACTGATATGAAGTAAATAACTTATACAGTATAAGGCCCGAAAGTCATTTCTTCTGTCACCAGTGTTACTGTTGAAAAATATGCAGCCTTGATAGGTATTATATAAGCCTTGAGAATTAGACAGTATTATACTTCTCATGAAGATACTAAACAATAAACAAAACCTACTAACTCCATCACATTTACATATTTTATAATATCTATAATATCTATAACAATTTATACCTTAATCCTGGGTTAATTTGTAGTTACCATAGTCCTTACTAAATGTAAGAAAGTGAACAAATAACGTGATGAAGAATAATTAAAATTTATAAACATTAATTTATGCAATATTAATTAGTTGTAACACTATCCTTGCACAAAACTGAACAATAATTGAAATTCAATCATATTTCAAAATACTTCAAATTTATACAGAATACAATATCATGAACTATATCGTTAGTTGTGTGAATGTGTTAACTTTAGATTATTAAATTATATCCTACTAGAAAGCATGTTTAAGATGACTTGGATTAAAATGTAGACATCTGTTAATATACTAAGACATCGTATATAGGAGTGTCCATACATGAGACTTGATGACTTAGTGATTACACTTAAATAAATTATTTCCCACTTAGTCTATTAGTAACTAGACAATAGAATGGCTCGTCACAATGCTCTAATGTTGCATCACATAAAATCAAACAAACGGTTCCCCGTTTTCACCCAAAGAATCAACAGTCTATCCCAATATGTTTAATCGGATCAATTACTGGAAGTGAAAATACAGCATACCGTTTCTTTTTACATTTCACCTATACTGTTTAACAGGAAAAGTTTCCAAATAAAATTTCTAAGATCGCCTTTATCAAGATTTGTTGAAACAATATAATCACTTGAAGATATCAGAGGCAATGATGATACAAAAGTAAAAAGAATTCAAACCCACTAGCATCTGTTTACCCATGCAATAAATTATATTCTATTAAATCTCACTCGAATTAATTATAAGTTGAAAAACTTTATACTCTGAAAATTATGAAGAAATTAACTCGACGCTATTGAGTTTAATGAAAACCCCGACCGAATAACATCTTAACGAGAAATAAGTTCACATGTACGAAAATAAGTTTATAAATACTAAAACAATACTATTGATAGTTGTAAACGAAAAAAAAAGTATTCTACACTGTGTAACTCTACTTGTACTGAGTACTTCATATATATATATACTATATAGTATACAAGCTTCACAGTAAACCACAGACACAGAACAAAGATAAAACACACTTACTGTTTTTAGTTTTTGGTTGAACCGTCATCAGGAGAGTTGAGATAAGGGCACCAAGCGAACTTGAAAAGCGACAGTTGGAGAGACTTGAACTTTGCAAGTGCGCTTAGTGTCCCTATGTCAACTTTCCTGATGATGGTTCAACCGAGAATTAGAGACAGTAAGTGTGTTACTATCGTTGTTCTGTGTCTGTCGTTTACTGTGAAACGTTTGTTGTTCTTTTGGATCGTTTTCCTGTTTACAATATATATATATTTGAAAATTTAAAAAGTGGTTCAAATATGGGGCGTTTTTAATTATAAATTTAATTAATTAATTAAGACTCTGGTGGACGTTTGCAAGAGAATCAGGAAGTTGAGGTATATTAAGCAAAGCCCCCCCCCCCCCCCCTGGCTGCCATCATACAACCACAAAAGAATCAAGCTAATTTATGATAGCGTATTTTGATTAGAAGGATGACAATTTGGAGATGAGATGAGATGACTGGTTTAATAAGCTAGAATTACCGTTAACTATTTCTTTTATTAGAATGCTATAATGTTTTGACAATGTCATTTATGAGAAACAAGACACAGAAAACTGGTGTGACCCAGTTTGACCCTAGTCTTATCCTCAGCATGCTTGATTTTTTTTCATGCATTTTTTTTATAACCATTTACAAAAAGAACATTAAGTCCTTGATCCCAAGCGTTCTTTTAGCATCCACACCTTATAATTTTTCTCCTACTGTGCTGCTCTAGGATTCGAAAAGTTCCACTTTTTATTAATTGACACCTAAGCAAAATGATAGCAGGTCTCGTTATGAGGCTGACAGTTTAACAGTTGGACTTCTTTAGTTTATTAGCTTAGGAATATCAAACAGGAACTTGATATGCTAGAACTGTTTAATGAATGTCTTAATGTTAACAATCTATTCTTAGAGGTAAGTTTGATTTTTTCACTGTCTATACAATATTTCCATTGCCCACATATATAATGTAGTAGTGTATGAGTAGCATGACATCACGTCTTCAGTTCTAACGGCAAACACGATACTACTAAACAAACATCACATTATTCACCAATGTAAATTGTTTGTACTTAAAAATATTTCACACACTACCGTGTAAATTCCTATATTAATAATAAACTCTCATTCACATTTCACCTAAACGTCAATTCCTTCACAATTTGTTACAAAACTTCATACTGTAATGTTATTTGGTAAAATTTGATTAATTTATCAGAACTGTATAGAGAAGTTCAATATATTGTGATTAAGTAATAAATTATAAGCTAATTGAATAAGCAGTTAATAACCTATGACTGATCTACGAGTAAGAAGATAGAAATCTGACTTTTCGCCAAGCCAAGCCAAACAGCTCTTGTAGATCTATACCCTAACAAACATAAGGAAGGAACAATTTGAATAGTAATGTACAATTAATATTTGTGTTATTACTAACTCGTTTATTTTATAGTAACATTTGCATAATCATGGTCGAATGATACTCTTTAAATTTATTAAATACTTTATTAAGTAGTAAACCAAAGCGCTTTATTTATCCACTTCCTTGACGGTTTCAGAACACTTACATCTTCCGTGTCGACTTTCGGACACTACTGTGTTCCAGAATGAGTCAAACAAGCAGGATTGCATACAGTAGATGAAAAATGTATCTACTAATATATAATTAAATAGGCTTCAAGGGGATTTTGTAGAAAAACAGTTATTTGCAGACCAGTTGGTGATAAGCTCGTCTATACAAGGTTAGAGACACGGGCTGCACTTCCCTTTATTATCGATTTTTTGGGTTCTCAAATGTATTTTGTATAACATCAGAGTGAGGTGAATTATTTGATACTTTTCTGTTAAAAAAAATAATCTTCTATGTAGTTAGTATCATCAAGTTCTCTGATAATTCAATTCATTTGCAACAACAAAAAAATTGTTTTGATCAATAATTCTAATAAATATTCCTTTAAAAATAGTTAACAACCTATCAAACCGATTCGGGAAACAATTCATGAAATGAGATGAAGTAGATAGCATTCTTGATCATACAATAATATTTTAGGATATTAAAATCTCAAGGAGACATCCACCGTAAAGGTGTCATGAGGTATATTAAATCTCGTTATAGTGGCATTATTCAGAAACGAATCAAGATAAACTTTATGAATGTAAGTCTGTATTTGAATACCCATGTTTCAGCATTCATATGCTGTATTGGGTGCATCTATTTTACATATCTCTTATGCAAACTTCCATAAAAGAGCCAGTCTTTCAATCACTTCCAATCCTACAAAGAGTAGTAATATTCAGTTAAATAGCAAGCTCTTCTTAAATTTCTACATGCAAAAGGATCTTTGCATTATTAGTTAAGGAATAAATTTTATTGAATGTTAATTCTCTCTTTGTTGTCACAAAGGTTCTACAAGCACGAAATATGCTATTCCTTAAAATGGACATACTCAAACAATAGAGTACCAGTTTTATATTTCAGTTGGACTATTTGGCTGCCTTTTTTATTTCATAACTGGGAAGTCAAATGCCATAACGGAAGTGAGACCCCTAAAATTCATAAAATAAAACATTTTTGAAATAAAAATTAAAAATTAACCCACAACAACAGTATTAAACAAATTGCTCAAATATCTTCTAACTATAAATTTTAATTATTTGACTATACGAAATAACACATGAATTGTTTATATATTTATATTTACAGATCTTAAGAAAAGCCTAGCAAGTAATGAGGGTAAATTATGAAAATAGATGAATTCAAAACAAATATTAATTGTGGGAAAATTGATATATAGATTTGTTTTGTGTTTATAATTTTAAGTTCGATGGGTGCTATATTAGTTTTTTAAAGTATCATATTAGTAATAACCTCTTATCATTTCAAGAATTAAAACATTTATTTATTCATGTTGTTGCTTTTTCCAACATTTCTAGCTACTAAAAATTTTGGATTAATGTATTTTTTTTTAAAAATAAAAACTATTTTTGATTTCAATTGTATTAAGTGAAGTTTAATTTGAGATGTATTAAAAATTATTTAGTGACTGAAAAACTAAAGCAACCATAACCATGAATGTAAAGTCAGAGTTCCTATAATCATGCACTGATATATATATATATATGATTTCACATAAACACGCAAAACAACAGCCAATAATCAAACGACAATATGAAATGGGAAAACAAGACTAAGATGTTTCAACCGTAACAAGTAGTCTTCGTCAGAGTCAAAAACCCAATTGTCAGTTGTGTTTTTGACTCTGACGAAGACCCCTTGTTACGGTTGAAATAGCCTAGTCTTGTTTTCCCATTTCATATTGTGATTTGATCATATATATCCATATATTAGAAAATTTTACAATAAACTCGTGAAACACAAATCCACTTTAAAACCACAATAAGAAAAGAGACAAAAAACTTGGATCTCTCAACGGTAACAAGTTTATCTGAGCAGTTAAGATTTGACTCCGACGAAAACCACTGTTTACTGTTGAAAAATGGTCTTTTTTCTCTTTACTTATTGTGGTTTGGACGTTGTATATATATATATATATATATATATATATATATATATATATATAAATTGTACAGTAATCACGTGAAAAAAAAATCAGTCTTTCATACCATAATAAGAAATTAAGAAAAATTATTGTGTAATTTAATTGTGTTAGTGAGAATCACTCATTGGATGGCTCGACAGAAAAACACTTTGATTGGTAGATTTTGCCCACCTCATCAGTACTTTCTTATATTAGCTTCCACCCTTCTCATATTTAGAAAACCTAGGTCCTGCAATTATTATTGATTAAGAAGAACTAGGTCCTATCTATTCGCATCTATCATATTTAATATAATATTAAAAAAAGGTAGATTCTATCTAAACTTTTTATAGAATAAATTTTTAGTTTGCAGATATACTTTTCTTTTATTGTAAGTCGATTTTTTTATACTGATAAGCCTCATCGGTCTAATCACAAAAATAATCAATCATCCAATTACTTGATTGTATGCAGTAGATGCTTTTTACTGTTATTCCTCTTAATTTAAGTTGAACTTTCTGTATAAATTGTCATAGAGCCCGTCGGTAAACTCAGCTATCTTTCTATTCACATTGATGCAAACTATGACATGCTGAGTTTAAAAACTGTTTACGTGTTCAACGTTTTGATCAGGTCTCTGTTCTCAAAACTCGTGCTACCTTAAAGCTTCAGAGGAAGCACATATTCAGCTTCTTTGTACCAGGTCATCTCTGGAATTCATTCATTATCGTTGAAAGCTTTTTTCATTGTTAAATATTGTTGTTTTCAATTTATTGAATGAATTAATTCACTTCTTAATTACTTATAGTTTATTAATTATATGTTGTCTCCCATCAAATTATGATTAATATTGAATATTATTACATTCTATTATCAATACTATAATATTGCTTTTTCCTTCCTTATTTTATTATTTATAATAATTTCATTCTCAAAATTAAAAGTTTGAATTCACTTAATGCATGAAATTCAAGAGTAGTTATAAGAGATAAACCATACAATAAGTAATACGTAGATAAAATTCATAGCAACAAATAAAAGTAATACATCTGCCTTTAGGTTTCACAGATTTAATGAACAAACTTTTCATTTTGATGAAATTATTATTAATCAATAACAAGATGAACAGAAAAGAGATACGATAGTAGTGTTCCATATTAAAAAGGATCAATTATCCATTAATTATAGATATTATAGATGTTTTGGGTGTGTGTTTGAATGTGATTGCTATTTCTTCTGGCACTTTTATTCATCACAAGAAAAAGCTGGTAATCCAACAACCACTTATATAAAATCACAATAAAGAATAAAAAAAACTCATATAGAGTACCACACAATAATAAAAATGAAAAATCCTTTGAAAATATAAATATAAAAGTGATGAAATTATTCTAGGTAGCTAGCTAATATAGAAAAGAACGCTTGCACAAATATATTTCGCCCTTTCATAAAACCTTTTTATATTTCTTCTACAGGAAATCACAGTAAATATTTCGAGTACTATTTATATGCATATATATATATATATATATATATATATATATATATAAATTTCACATAAACACGTGGAATAACAATCAATGATAAACCACAATATGAAATGAGAAAGCAAGTCTAAGATCCTTCAACCGTAACAAGTGGTCTACGTCAGAGTCAAACTGTCAGTTCGGTGTTTGACTCTGACGAAGACCGCTTGTTACGGTTGAAAGATCTTAGTCTTGTTTCCCTATTTCATATTGTGGTTTTATCATATATATATATATATATATATATAAGAGAAATAAAATAATTCAAACTGGATACTATCTGGTCAACTCACTTTTAATACGATGACATTCTTACTGATCAGCGTCAGGCGGAGAAGCAGTATGTCAAATAAGCAAAAAATACTTACAATTAAGTTTATATTCTAATATTTTATTTTGAAATTGAATGCCTACATTTTCAAAAGGTGTAAATATGGAGTATACAATTGGACATTCAGCATTCAACTGTACACTATATTATGTTATAATGACGTCAAAGTCATTAACATATTTTAGATTAAATGCTTAAATAAATATTTTTTTAAAAAATAACCTGGAATATGCTTTTCTGATGTTAAAATTCTTTTTCCAAAGAACAAAAACATTGGAAATACAAAAATATGTTCATTTTAGTTTTTAATCACAGAAATAAAATTAGTTGCACAGTTTACCCAATGTTTATCCAATTTGCAGTCAGCAAGTTTTGACTATCCGCAAATACTAGTTATTTTTATTTTATTTTACACGAATTTTGTCATTACCATTGACTGATCGTATTTATCATTTAAAACGATATGTATAATTTAAATGTTTGATATCTAACAATAACCATAAATTTATTGGAAATATAAAGTAAATTAGTTTTTTTTTTAATTCAACTAATATTTCCTTCTTTACCCATGATATATATATATATATATATATATATATATATATATATATATATATATATATATATAAACCAGCAATGAAATTGACTTCTCACACTTAATTAAAATTTTCTATTTTTAATATTATTTTTTATTAATTTTGGTTCCTAATAACTTCCCAGTTTGAGAAATATGCGTCTAAAATAAAGTAAACAACAAATAATAAAAACGTGAGCAAGTGTGTTTAATTACCTGAAAGATCATGGTATGTAGTGAGTGCAGACTGTATAGGAGCACTTGTAATGTGGATGGTTGGTTTACAATGACGAGAGAGTTTAGAACTTTGGTAATATATAGTGGGAGGAGGATGGCGCAAGAGAGTGTTTGGGGGGAGAAGTCATCCCACCCCCGGAGCGATCAAGAGTCACCCTAGGCGGGAATGGGCCGAGGGTTCGACTGGTGAGACTCAGGGAGACAGGAGGCTGCTTGAGGGACAGTCGTGTAGCAGGTGCTTTAATAAACAAAGGAACCAGATACAACAATGATATGAGGTCAATCAAAATATAAAATAAAAAAAAATAAAATATCCCTTTAAAAATATAGCAAACCAATGCAAGAGTCATCTTTCTTTCACGTTATTGCAAACTTAAAACCCTAAGCGGATAATAGAAAAATATGAAATGACCCTACAGTCGGTTATAATATCTGTAAAACCTATCACAATTTCACTTTCATAAATTAGAAGCCGTATAGCAGTTAAAGAATAATTCAATTTTCATTGTTAAGCACTTTTCAAACAATGCTTTTTCTTTATTTTAATTTTTCCATATTTAAGTATTGTTTTTTCAATAGTTTTCTTTCATTTTTTCTAAGAATCTGTAAAATTAAATGTTAAATAAATATTTAAATTTAATTAAATTAAATATTTAATATAAATTTCTATAAGATTAGCAGTAAGATAAATTCTTCTGAATACATATTATTATACGTATAAGATGGCTAAAATATTAAATAAACACTAGTGTAGCTTAAATTTTAAATTATTTATTACTTAAAAAAAGAAAAAAATAATATTTTTTTAACAGTAAATTACTTTTTTATAGAATCTACACCTTATATAAATTTAAATTAACAGAAATTTATAAACAAAACACAGTTATTGCTGTCAATAATTTTGATCAGTTAACTCCAAGAAAAAATATTTAACCAAGATTTAAAACTGTTTTACTTCTGCATGTTCATTCTGAAAGTAAGCACCATACCTGTTTGACTTCCGATAACAAACTTAAAATTTTCTGCACTTCTTCAATTATATGGATGACCAAATTAACTTATATTTTTTTGTTAGAGATATTTTCTTCTGTAGATTAATAACAGTGTAATTTTTTTTAAGGATTTTATTCCTGCTTAATTTAGATTTATTTATTTATTATAAGTAGATTTATATTCTTGAGGGGAAATATATTAACATAATTATTAAATTAAAGTATAGATTATAATTAATGAAGAATAAATTAAAAAAAACTAATTAGAGAGAAATAAATGACAGTGCATTTAACAAAGAACTTGAAACAAAGTACTCGTCCCAAGTAAAGTAACGAGCAAGGCGCGGCATTCAGTCCAGTGTAGATAGTAAAAGCATTAACTTAATAAAGCCGTATTATTACTTCAGCAATTTAGATAATCTAATAAAAGACTTTTTCTAAAGGAAGTTTGACGAGTAGAGGAAATAAAACGATTGGCCTGAAGTCAAGATGAGGTCTCACAACTCAACTACTCGAACTTATGTCTATTAACACCCTTCTGGGTATAAAGGTAAATTTCCAAAGAGAATCATACATTCTTATCGATTATTTCAGTAAATAATAAGGGCATATATTTCAATATGCTCAACTACTTCTTTATTTCAAAAGTATTTCTACTGTAGCTATTTATAATACAAAACTTAAAGTAATATTCATATACAAGTAATAATTTCCTTTATCAAGGTTTGATCCAGCGTCAAACATCAAACGACAGACCCCTATAAAGAAAATACTGTAGAATATATGTGGTAGAGATAACAAATCGTTCAGGTGTATACATATATATGCTAACACCTCTCTGTCCTCCTGATGATGACTATTGATAAGGGCAAAACATCTCAAATAAGTCACCGTAGTTAGTTTTCATTCTTACTGTTTTCAATATATATTACTATATATATATATATATATAGACTAACAAAAATGAAACACTACACGAGGACAATATATCAAATCACAAAAGAAGCACATAGAAAAAAAGACACATGTTATCTTCATATTTCGTAATGTACCTCACCTATAAATTGTTGTAATATATGTATATTAAAAAATGAAGTAAATACATATATATAAAACAAAATTTTACATAAACACGTGAAATAACAGTCAGTGATCAAACCGCAATGTGAAATGGGAAAAAAGATTATGTTCTTTCAACCGTAACAAGCTGTCTTCGTCAGAATGGGTTTTTGACTCTGACGAAGACTGTTACGGTTGATGTGAAAAGAGGCTAAGACCGAAAGGGAAAAAAGATCTTAGACTTTTTCCCATATATATATATATATATATATATATATATATATTATATATATATATATATATTGTTGAAATGTACCGCAGCTTCGGTATTAACGACTTTTAAACTAAGCTGTTCCAGTCTCCTGACAGTCTTACGAATATAAGGTGGTAATTCCCAAATGAGTTGTCCAAAGGACATTGAGACACTTTTTTGAAACACTTTAATAGATGTCAACAATTCAAATACAATTGAAAACTAACATAACTTACAAGACCATTGTATACTAGCATTCGACTTTCTCTAGTCATCTTCAGGTAGGTCTTAGGCACTTATACTTGTGTACAAGTATATCTGTAATAAAGGGATCTGTGAAGCCCTTCCTACTTGTTACATAGGGTTTACTAAAAACAAACTTTCCCGACGCCTCACCCTTCACCTCACAACAGGAGCCCCTAAAAAACATTCCAGAGAAGTACATAATATCCCCTTGACACGTGAAATGCTTGTGGACGGGACGTCAATCCTAAGAAAAGAAAGAGATGTCCACAGGCTCCACATTTTAGAAGCTTTATATATCAAATATTTAAATCCCTCAATTAATGGCCAGACATGCGATATGGGTATAATACCAAGCATGAAAATTTTTGAAAACAGTTACAAGAAAATTAGGGATGCTAATTACTCGTAGTTGGCCTACGACAGGATGACAAACTGTTTTCAATTTGGTAACTTGTTTGGACTTGCTAACTTTTATTTATATTCTTTAGTTTATTTCAAAATTGTTTAAATTCTTTCATTGTTTTTTAAAAATTTTAAATTTTCAAAAACGTTTGGTATTTATGCTACCTGATACTTTATGGAATGTGTTTGTAGTCTAGTCACAATGATGTTATGTCTATATATATCTATCTTGTTCTATATATTCAACACCGAAATGAAGTCGGAAATTGGGTAGTTTTCCAAGTTGAAACGAAACTCCCAAATACCAACGTTTTGATTTTATTTAAAACTTTTTACATAAAACTGAAAGGTTTTGTACGGTCAAAATTGTAATCTCACGCTTTATAGTTTTTTTAATTCAATAAATTGTTACGTTTATGGGAAAAAACTTTATATAAAAACTAAAAGATCGGCCGGCATTTGAAGGTTCAGTTTAGACCTTGAAAATTGAAAAAAAAATTGATTTCATTTCAGTAATCTCATCAACTGATCGATATATTTCAATTTCGTATGAATATTCAACGATGTAAAACGATCCAAATGGAACAAAAAAAGCTCAACATATGTAAGGAAACACAAATAAGGTATGGGAAATACTAACAATTTAGTATGGGAAATACTAAAAGTTGCAATGTTTTGATGTTAAATATCATCAGGAGAAGAAAGAGATGTAAATTATGAGTATTGATGCAGACGTGTTTTAATGGCAACAGAAAAGTTAACATTTCAGGAAAAAAAAAGATAAAGTTAGAAGTAAAACAATGTGGAAAGGCAACTGAGGAAAAAGAAATGAGAAGATATCGAAACTAGAAGGTGCAACACGAGACAATTTTAAAAAGTAATAAATTCAAAAGTGCAAATTGGAGAAAAGTGCAAATGCAAGAAACATTATCAAATCTCATACCAAATAGCAATTCATATATAATTTTTCGGACTAGTACCCAGATTGTGGACAGGTTAATTCTAAACGCAATCAAATAATAAATACATTAAACAGTTTAACACTGTTTTTAAGAAATTAAGGACTAAGATGACTTCACAGAGAAAAAAGATAAGGCACAAATAGCAAAAAATAAAATTTGTTAACTAGTAGGTGTTTGGAAATATTCTCTAAAGTAAGTTGTTTTTAATATACATATTTTGAATATAACACTAAAAACATTTGAATGACTTCCGTACAGCTCATTAATCATAATTATTACAATTATTAATTATAATAATTTAGTTAATTAGTAGCATACACTGGAGGTACAGACTATTAAAGTAATTTAATATTGTACCTGAAATATAACCAGTTATAAAAAAATCATACACCATGACGTCATTACAAAATGTATATTGAGGAATGTATTATGTCTCCCCACACAAAAGTTTATTATAAAACCTTTTTTTCAGTGTAGACATAATACTTTCCCCAATATCAGTAAATACCACACTATAAAAGATTGCACCATTAATGAACAAAACGTATTCATAAATGTAATACATAAATAAAACAGACATTTCCAAGTATTTGATTTATATGGTTTAGAATATAAATATATGTGGGTAGATCTCTAAAATCAAACAGCAGTTTGACAACAAAGAAGTAAACAGACGTTGTCTTTATAACTTTATCATTTAGACATAAATTTTCAAAAATTATATTAAATCTTTTAAAATATTAATAAATTTTAACTGTTAATATTTATCATAATTTATTAAATACAATAAAAGCTATCCATATTACTATTGTCTTATGAGTTTTATAATTATTAAAAATAACTTTTGGCAGCTAGTCTTTGGGTGCATTTCAATAAAACTTTCTTTTTTGCTCACCTGGAATACCAAACGAAGAATACGTGTCCAAATGTGTACTCAGATTTACAGAAATATATTTTTTTTTCAGTCACAAAATCGAATACATATTAAGTTTTAAGACTATCTTCCGCCCTCTTTCAAGCACTCTAAAGTACCTATTTAGAAATTCACAGTAATAACAATTTATTTATTCATCGTTACATTTTTTCCATACATATTTTTCCTTTTACATTCAATCAAAATTCAATATATATGGAGTAATAAGTTGACCAAACTTTTCATAATGGGGCATTTGGATAACGTTTTATGTCAGGCAGACTGCAGTTTATGGACAAAGCTTGTTTTGACTATCCGACTTTTATTTAAAAGTACAGTCCTTTATTCAATTAAGCTGTCCTTTGACTTTGTTAATTTTCTAAAATAGGCGATTTGCTATTATTTTCTAACTTTTTTTCAAACAAAATATAGCCAACCTGACAATGGTCGACAGAAAACTAAAATAAACCACCTCATGAAAGGGTTGAGATTTTATTAAACCTTTTTCAGCAAAAGAAATTCCTTTCACAAGATATTCATAAAACCGTAAAAATTTCCTTTGAGCTAACACCTCCGTTAAACGAATACTTTTATTGTAGGATAGTATTTAAAAATTTGAAAAAAACCGGTTGAAATTAACCACATTAGAAGAACGTATGTATTACCATCATAACGAATATCGATTTAATTGTACAAAATTTGATAACTTTTTAAAAACCGGCGCAATTAAACAAAATTAATTTCTCCAAAAAGTATCAAAAGGAATTTTATTGAATTGTATACAATGTGTACTTAGGTGTAATAATTAAGATTTTTTTAACTATTTGAATATATGCATTTTTATAAACCACTATTACCTGATGGTAATAAGTAGATTTTTTTTATTTATTTTGTTCGGTATGTCTTTTTTTTCAACAAAAAGGTATCGTTAAGGTTGGCATATGTGACAAGAAACCGAAATAGGGCAGCTCATGAAAGTGATACTCTGGAAAGTAACCCTTCTCACCGACCACCCTCTCTAGGCTGGGCGACTCTGTCTCAACAGATGAGGGTCTTATGTAAATAGAAGTAACAAAAAATGTTGGTAGGATAAGCAAACAGATGAGTAGCTCTAAAAGAGAATACGCAGCCTTGTAAAAGACCTCGCTCGGCATAAACTCTTTATTCCCGAGAGATTCAACAATTTGACTTAGTTACGGCATACGATGCATTTAGTTGCATCAATCACCTTTAATTATATCTACTAAAATACTATAGTAATTTACTATAAATAACTAAGTTGTTTTGTTAACTAATGAGGATGGATAGCGCAAGAGAGGTTGGTAAATGTGTTAAGTGCACTGCGTGAAGGTGGATCGGCGTAACACACTCATTAGGATTTATGAGAAAGCCAATGCACCGGGCCCAAGGCCACACCGAAACCAAGTTCAAAGCCGCTCATCTCTTACCCATCCTCAACTTCTCCGAGGTCGCCAACTTCAATTGAATTTACTCCATTCTGCCATTAGTCAAATTTATTAGTTAACTATTCTGTAGATTAAATCATTGAAGAACATTATTGCTTCCTTTATTGGCGTAAAATGAATCACTGCTGAGTTATTCCTTTTTTTAATAATACTGGATTCAGAACTGTACTTTATTTTCTTTTTCTTTCAGAATTTCTTATATTTACTAGGTCGTGTGTAATTGTTTAAATCATGAAGTCATAATTTTTTGAAAAAAAATATGTAATTATACCAGACTGTCAACAAAAATAGAATAAAATGTGTTAAATTATAGAAAACGAAACATGAAAATAAATTTTGTCTTAATCCCCAGAATCTATGGTTTTGTGTGTGTGTGTGTGTGTGTGTGTGTGTGTGTGTGTGTGTGTGTGTGTGTGTGTGTGTGTGTGTGTGTGTGTGTGTGTGTGTGTGTGTGTGTGTATGTATGTGTGTATGTGTGTGTGTGTGTTTGTACATGAGTACGGGTGACTTTCGGTGTTTCGGCGTGCGTTTGTACTCACTACTTGCGAAGGCTTGTAGATCTATAATCAGGGAAGGTTAGTGGCAATCTCTGACTGACGATGAGCTGTTCTCACAAAATGGTTGGCAACCAATCTCCAAAAGCAAACTCTGCCTGATTACATTAAAGATATTCAACAGCAATGAGTTATGTTCCACGGCTTTTTACTTGGAAAGAAAAAAAAATGTACTTAATCACTCTTATTTGTTTACGTCGCTATTGAATAATATACAATGGGAAAAACCTTGTTGAGCAGAATATAATCCCCAGATGGCTCCCACCGCTGTCTATGCAATTGGCTAAGCCTTCAATAATTGTTTCATTCATTCAAGTCGCTACAGTACTATAATTATGAAATTATAGTTATAAACATTTTTTATTATAAGAACAACTGCATAGTTTTCAGTTGAAATAAGAGACTATGTAAATGAATGTGTATACGAGTACAATTCGTAATTATCTTTCAATAGTCTTATGTTTTCAGCATTTTTGTAATATAGTAAATCAAATACCGCTTTTTGTAAGTAGTAGGCTCAATTTGTACTGTGGCTCTCAATTTATTCATGTGGGAGTTGAATAAATCTGATGTTCTCATTCCTTAGAGAGGACGTACAACTGTCGGTCCCAAGCCTGCACGATGTCAGGTACTTCTTAAGATCTACTCTACTCTACTCTAAATACTTTGTGTGTTATCGCAAAGGACCAATGTACAGCTTAAGTATGTTCTCTTGTGGTGCTACTACCACAATTAACACAACCAAATAACCTAACAACCTAATAAAAAGTATCATTTATTTTATTTACATTTGTGTACATAGTGACTATGTCATTGCAAATTTGTGAAGAAATGAGTCACGTGAGTGATTGATAATTACTTGCCAGTCAAAGTCAAAGTCAAAGTTTACTTTGGAACAAGTAAAGGATGGTATCCCAAATGTAAGCCTCCTTTAAAGACAAATAACACAACTAACAAATGCTCAATTCATAGCAGCTAATGAGTATATAATCCAGTTAGATGAACTCAAAAAAACGATTATTCAATGTTCTAGATTTATTCACTTCTATTCAACAGACAAGAAGACTACTTTTGTTGATATCAAAATGAGCTTATGAGTCATTCACAACCTTCCAAGACAATATCAGGAAGACATTTCACATATACTTTTAAACATTTTTTTTCGATTTCTTCTTTATTTATATAAGCCCAATACCAGCTATTGCACTCGGCTTTACTCAGACTGTTTTGCTTTAGAACTTGAAATCTTATTTTAATCATACCTGTCACTTTTCTACCTATCAAATTCAAGTTCAGTTTTCAACTGTTGAAAACAAATATAAATTGAATTGCTTCCATATATTAAAAATATTTTTTTATTTTTTGCAACAACTGTATCATACAGAACAATCTTTTATAACAGTACACAGTTTTGTTTTCAAACAAATATCTTGATTGTTAGTAACCATCTATCGGTGTTTCTCACTGGTCAAGGTAAATTTAAATGCTGGTTTCATCGTTTTAAAACTTCCTACTCACACCTACATAATTGTAACAAATTCAGTATTCTAACACCAGATTACCATATTTTCGATTGTACTCTTGATATGATATTTAAGTAATTGGCCAAGAGGTACTATTATCATAAATTCATCTAATTCTTTAAGCCAGTTCTTAAACAATTTAAACCTTGAATAATTATTAAATTTGAATTGCATATAAGTTTATTTCTGTTTCATTAAATTCAATTCACTTTTGATATGTTGAAGCAAATTTTATTTTTTTATTCTTTAATATTTCTTTTGCTATATATCCTTAATTATTTTGCGATTAATATTTATTATGTACTTCTGTTGCTTAGAAGTATCTCATTTATGCCATCAAATGTAAATATTGTGACAAGTGTTAATATGGAGAAACAAGTCGTTTTTTAAAAGAAATACGATTTTGAAGATACAATTATAATAGAAAAAGAAAAAGATCAGCAAAGATAGAAGTCGCTTGAAATGTTATATATGAAAAAGGATTTAAGTTTGGATTTAATCATAGAAGTGATACTACTAATTTAAGTAATTTTTATTCTGGAGTGTTATTCTGAGTTTAGTGGAATTTTATTTTTCTTAGTTTTTGTTTGTGTCGTTTATATAAAAAAGTGTCGCAGTCTACTAGTGACAAAAAAAAACAAAAAAAACTATATGATCAGTTTTTGTAAAATTTGATTTACTTAGTTCCTTTGAGTAAACAGTGTGGAGGTTACTTTTAATGTTATCTTATTAGTCTAGTCAAAATTAAGATTGACTGGTTAAGATTTAACCAGTTAAGATTGTTAGTTTCTTTAAATAATACAAATAATATATATATATGCAACACAAAAACGATAAATTGGGATGCGGTCAGTTTCTTCCTCTTCTTATCAAACTGTCATTGCTGAAATTTCGATTTTATTCAAAATCTTTTTCAAAGGCCAAAGTAGGAATGTTTGAAAATGAACAAACTATTACTATTTTAAATAAAAGTAATATTTTGAAAAAGATTTTGAATAAAATCGAAACGTCGGCAATGAGAGTTTGATTGGAAGAGGAAGAAACTGACCGCATCCAAATTTATCCTTTTTGTGTTGCATATATGTCCCAGAGTCGACAATTTATTACTGTTTTGCATATTTACTATTATTGATATATATATATATATATATATATATCAATGATCAAACAATAAGAAAATGGGAAAGCAATACTAAGATCATTCCCATTTTCTTATTGTTGTTTGATCATTGATTGTTATTTCACGTGTTTATGTGAAATCTTTTATATATATATATATATATTATATATATATATATATATATATCGTCGCTCTCTGCCGGTACAAGTGAACGCACGTACCTCTTCTTCTTCCCTTCTACTCTCTCCCTGACGACGAACTTCAGTTCGAAATATCGATCCAGTAAGTTTTCTCACTTCTTCTATTTATTGTCTTTTTTCATTTATATATATTAGTGTATTTGGGGAGCAGGCCTTCATTTATATTAGTTCTATTAAGTTTTTTTTTGTGTCGTTTATATATTTAAAGCTATTAAACTTATGCCTATTTCTAATTTAACACCCTTTTGGATTAATTTTTCCAATCTTCTCACCTCTGGCTTTCATAAGTTCGGGACAAGATGTATCAGTTTTCCGAAATTCTTATTTTTGTATAATAACATGTTTCGGTCCACATCGACCATATTCAAGGCTATTTTTATACAGGTAGTTTCACAACATACATAATGATACAAAACTAAACAATAACTAAAATAAACGCACACGGTCAACAAGCATAATCGTCAAAAGGGGGAGATTGTAAACAGGTATCGGCAAGGTGAGGTTTCCCACAGGGTTCTGGTTACCTTCCTTCAGCCGTTTGTGTCTGGGAAGGTATTAGGTTGTCTTCTTTCCCTCTTCTTGACAGGTTTCTCTTCTGACTGCCTTCGTACAGCTTCAAAATTCTTGTGAATCCCCTACCCTGGCTGTTAATAGTAGGTTGATTCTCCAAGATAAAAATGCCTTCCAAAATTTATAGTCTGGAATTGTCATATTCCTGTTTTAAAATCGTGGTGTTGTCAGTTAGCATTCCCTCGTTTATTTTAATGCATGTGCTTTTGCGACATGCTCCTTAGGTCCTCCAGAGGCAAGATGCATTGCAAGCCTTCTAGAAAGGCTTAGAAGTAAAGATATATAGTATACTAGTAATGATAAATATATATATATATATCTTACTAAAATAAAAGTATTTTTTTATTAACTAGGTCATTTGATTTTGGTCGGTTAAATCTGATTGAGTCCTAATATCTTTGATATGATTCATGTGGTTGAAATATATTCATCTCATTCTATATTTCATACTTTAGTTTAAAAGAGTGATTTTTATTTCAAGAACTTACTGAAAAATGCTGCTAAATATATTTTGATAGCAGATCATCTTGAATACATCTATTATCAAACATATAACCGTACTGTGGTGTTACTTCATTTCTACAGTAAAATATATTTGTAATACTCAACATTTTTCAAGTTTTCATCAGGAGGTCTATAATCTCGTTTTCAAAAATTTTTATTTATAAAAGTAGTAAGACGGCATAAGAGAATTAAGTTCTTTCTTAATAGTGCAAGCAGGTAAGTGGGTTAAATGGTTTCAGCGATTAACTGAAAAAGTCTCCCCCGGAGCTTAGCTGGATCCAAATAATATTAACATTTGATCACTGTTTTCTACTTAAATATTCATATTTTGGTCATGTTTTTCTATTAAAACGGTTGCTCTAAATTCTTTAATATCTTTCTTCTTTCATTTTTCTGTATTCGCTGTCATTAGTTCTCTTGGTGTTACGGACATATTTCTTTAAGTTGTTTAATTCTCCAAATACATTGTTATCACAAAATATAAGTTTTAGCGGGTTTCACACTCCCCATTATTACATTTTTATTCATAAACTAGGTTTCTTTCATTTGCAGTAGAGCTCTTCTTATATTAATTATTTGCCAAAAATAGACTTTTGGTTTTATAATATTTAATTAGAGTTATATTTTATTATACAGTTATACAGTTATTATACAGTTTTATATTTTATATTATATTTTCAAAATCCTTTCATTTAATTTGTGTTGTTGAGTATATTGGTTTCTGTAATATAATTTTTATAAATGTTTTGGAAGTTTTTAACATTTGTTAAACATTTGTATTGTCTGTAGATATTCTTTTAAAATCATTTCAAATAAATAAAATCATTTCAACTAAAATCAATTCACTATCACAAGTTACTGGCTATACAAGTTAATTTGACGGGTTTGTCTGTTACAAGTAGCGATAATACGTATTTTGTCCTTTAGTATTGTAGATTATCTGCGTTTTATTTTCATTAAATCCGATTTTACTGGAATTAACCTATCAAATTTCATGAGTATAATTCACTCCTAGATAGAAACAAGTTGATTGGTCTTTATAAAAATATATAGAAGTGTGAATTTAGAAATATAAACTTTTAAAACTTACTATTATTTAACTTACAGGTTTTGATGTAACAAAAGGTTGATTTACATACAAATTGATTTACATACGCCTAAAGTGAACAAAAATGAACATAACACTGCTCTTTAAAAATAACTAGACCAGTGGTAGTTGAAAGTCAAAGTGTAAAAAATGCATATTTTAACTAATAATAGATTATTACTATTGTAACCAAATTTACTGAATTAAAATGTAACAATATTTAGAAGTAACATTTATCTTTCATGCTTGATATTGTATTAGGATCCAATTAGTTGATATGGTGATTCTCATTATTTATAAACAAGAATATAGATGATGAATCCATTTGGTTAATAATATTATTTGATAAAACTGTTCCCATGAATATCATAAATAAAAGTCGTAATCGTCCAACCGGTTTCGCACATACTGCGTCTTTAAACATCAATTTGACTGTCCTCTATTATTACATGTGATACTAATAATATGTACATGTTCAGTAACACCAACCAGGTGTTTGGTACACCTGAACGCACATACCTCTACTTCTTCCCTTCTACTCTCTTCCTGACGACGAACATCAGTTCAAAATATTGATCTAGTAAGTTTTCTCGTTTTTTGTATATTTTGTCTTTCTCATTTATTTATCAGTCCGGTTTGGACTATTTTGTATTTTTTTTGTATTGATAAATGTATCGACCGTGGAATAGAAACAAAACTAAAGTTTATCGGTACTCGGTCAGTTCTTCAGGTGCAAATTAAACTCTCATTGCCAACGTTTCGGTCTTTATTTAAAACCTTTTCCATAGACAGAAGTATAACTTTTGAAACAGAAAAACGAAGTAATACATTACAAATTATTTTACAAATAAAAATAGTATGTGGATTTTAACAACTGTAGTCTGAATGAACACGTAACTCTGAACTCTAATATATATATATCATCGAAAAAACTTCAAAGAATTAACTTAAGGGACCTAAAACATGTAATACCGTCAAAATCTAACAGTTTTTCATGATTACTATACTTTACTTATAGAGAAGGAAAATGCATTATAGTTATTTCCAATATCTTTAATTCTCAAATAATTCCAACAAAAAATAAAAAAAATTCCTGTCACAATGATCGCAAATAAAATTTAAGCACTTGGTTGGTTGTAATTAGTTATAATTAGTGTCAAAAGTAGTATATTGAAAAAGAGAAGGGCTTTGTTGAGTCAGAGTGGGCAGAGCGACCTTGCTGTTACCTCCTCACTTGCCTCATCTAAACCGGTAATAACCATCTTCGTCGAATTGAACTCTGCCGCCGCCTACCATATGCTTCCTTTCTCTCTCTGCGTCCAAATTCTTTCCGCTCTATTGCAAACAGTTCTCTTTCTTATCTCTTTCATTAGTCAGTCCTTCATTGTCTTAGGTTTTGCATACATTTGTATTAATTTGATTTCAATGCTTCTATAATGGAATGTTTCTAGATTCTTCATAAACTATTTTTGGGTAAACCACTTCTATTACTATATTTACATATATAAAACAACTTCTAACTCACAGAAGGATAGTTGAAATTAGGACTAAAATCACTCAATTAAAACTACTACTCTTTGTCAGAGTCACTCATATAGCGACAAAAACCCATTGTTTTGGTAAAAAAATTTTAAAACCATTTCAAAATGGCATAAAATCTTAGCCATAAAACTATGGTTTATTTTATATATATACAAAACTAAAGTTTATCGAGACTTGGTCAGTTTTTTAGGTTCAAATTAAACTCTCAATGTCAATGTTATGGTTTTTATTTATCAATTTATCAATATATATATATATATATATATATATATATATATATATATATATGTATATTTCACATAAACACGTGAAACAATAAGCAATGATCAAACCACAATATAAATGGGAAAACAAGACTAAGTTCTTTCAACCGTAACAAGCGGTCTTCGTCAGAGTCAAAAACCCAACTCAGTTTTTGTCTGTATATATATACAGAATTAAAGTTTGTTAGGACTTGGTCAGTTCTTCAGGTTCAAATTAAACTCTCATTGCCAACGTTTTTGGTTTTTATTTAAAACCTTTTTTATTGGTAATGTGGTTGGGAATGTGAGTTCAATTTGAACCTGAAGAACTGACCAAGTCCTGATAATCTTTAAATCTGTTTCTATTTCACGGTAAATACTTTTATCAATATTTAAATTTTATCAATATTTAAATTTTATCAATATTTAAAATGCTTTGATCAGCATTTATATATGTATATTAACGTAAAAAACACGTCGTAGGACATGAAAAAATAATTTAATTCATTAATTATTTTTATCCGTCAGCCCTTTTGCAGACAACTATTCTTTGAAAATATGAAATCAAAATTATGAGGAAATGATGATCTACAGTAGTAAATACACTTCATATGTTATTTCACGTGTTTACTGTGTAATTGCTAAGTATATATATTTACATTTTTTTAGAAACACAACTAAAAGGAAGAACTCACACTTGCAGTCTCCTTGTTTGTTTGTTCACTCATTCTCCGTGGAAATAGAGACCTATTATATATAATATTATATTATATATAATAATATTATATATAATAATATATATATAATCTAAAATTATAATATATATTATTTATTACCTGAATAATGTTAAATAAAAGAAAATTATTATTTAATTCCAAACATTGGAGCCATTACAGTAGTCCAAATGTATCATAAATTGCTTTAACAATTGTTTTTATTTTATATCTTTTTCTTACCAGCATAATATTAACACTGGTAATAAAGTAAAGGCATGGAGCCAGAGAGCCCAGTGTCTTGCGTGCTTACCGCTGAATAGTAGCCCAAGTAAATCTATATAAATAAAAGAAAGGTTTTGTCTGTACATTGTTTAGAACTGACTCATTCAAGTTTTCTTTACATATAAATGAGAGGGCAATTTAATTTTGAACATTATCTGACACAGCAAGTAAAATCTAAAAATCAGGCAATTGTTTTACAATATGCCCCAAAACGAAATTCTCTAGTAACCCAACATTATGGAAATTTAGTCTACACCATCTAAGAAAATGACCACTTTGCCATCGTCTGCATTGTTCTCAAAGCAGATTATCAACGGCTTGTACAAAGGATCGTTATAACCGGCTATTAATGAAACAGAAGCTGGTTAGTTTGTCGCAACTTTTTAAAGAAAGCAATTGCTTTTAGAACACGATGCAACCAAGTTGTAAGTAATACTTTGAACTACAAAGAAGCCTTCAACCGAGCAATTAGCAATCCAGCAGTCGTATTTATTGGCTCTTAATAATCGTTTTATTCAAAGCAACAATGAGGCGAGTTCTGTCAAATTGAGGTTTTGTATTGCTTCGATTGTGTACCAAGCCTTGTTTGCAGTTCTTTCTCTCTTGTGCCCTTCTAATCAGTAGGTATTTTAAACAATACTTACATATGACATTATATTTTACACTAAACTGTTATGTGTCGCCTATTTCTCTTTCTTCATTTTTGTATCCTAAGGACTAAAATTATAGATAGCAAATAGACTACACCCATACTATCAATGTGCTTGGACTAATATGGTGTTTTTTTTATGAATATTTCTAAAATATTGAATGATATCTGTCATCGCATATCTATAATTTTTAGCCATATTAATCATTGTCAATTGTACAATTCGATTATTCTAGCACTCTTTTAGGTAATAGAAAAAAAATTTCGTTAAGTGGTATACTTTTCTCTGATTACTTTGTTTGATCTTTGAGATCTTGTCTGATCTTCTGATAGAAAAAGAAGATTTCTATCGTTCAGTTGTTCTCTCTCTCTCTCTCTCTCTCTCTCTCTCTCTCTCTCTCCTCTCTCTCTCTCTCTCTCTCTATATATATATATATATATATATATATATATATATATATATATATATATATATATATATATATATATATATATATATATATATACAAAACACTTTTTCTTTTTCTCGGAGTTTGGTCAGGGTAAATATATGGAATCACCTTTTTGCCAACGTTTCGTCTTTATTTCAAGACATCCTCAGGGCTATAAACTAACAAAAAACAATAAACAATGGACATTTTTCATTTCTACTTTAAAAACATCATAAACAAATTGAAAAAAGAACTTACTGAAGGCTTGGTTCTGTTACATTTGCAAACAACCGTTAACTGTCATTACATGTGCTGTTCCAAGCGACATATTATTGAACCACTGTTTTTTTAGTACAATCCATTATATATAAATATATATAAATATACACATATTATAATATATATCTATTATAATATGTATCACCATAATATATATCTATAATACATTTATAATACATTATTATTTTAACAATCCTTAAAAATATAAACTAGATAACATTGACCCTTTAAGGATTCTTAAAATAATAATGTATTATAAATGTATTATAGATATATATTATGGTGATACATATTATAATAGATATATATTATAATATGTGTATATGTATATATGTTTATATATAATGGATTGTACTAAAAAAACAGTGGTTCAATAATATGTCGCTTGGAACAGCACATGTAATGACAGTTAACGGTTGTTTGCAAATGTAACAGAACCAAGCCTTCAGTAAGTTCTTTTTTCAATTTGTTTATGATGTTTTTAAAGTAGAAATGAAAAATGTCCATTGTTTATTGTTTTTTGTTAGTTTATAGTCCTGAGGATGTCTTGAAATAAAGACGAAACGTTGGCAAAAAGGTGATTCCATATATTTACCCTGACCAAACTCCGAGAAAAAGAAAAAGTGTTTTGTGAATATTTTGTGGTCAAGAAAACAGTACCGTATATATATATATATATATATATATATATATATACAAAACTAAAGTTTATCAGGACTCGGTCAGTTCTTCAGGTTCAAATTAAACTCTCATTGCCAACGTTTCGGTTTTAATTTAAAACCTTTTTCACAGGCAGAAGTATAAATTATGAAACAGAAAAACTAACTATTACATTACAAATTGTATTACAAAGAAAAATAGTAAGTTTTCTGTTTCAAAACTTATACTTCTGCCTATGAAAAAGGTTTTAAATAAAAACCGAAACGTTGGCCATGAGAGTTTAATTTGAACCTAAAGAACTGACTGAGTCCCGATAAACTTTAGTTTTGTTTCTATTCCACGGTCGATACTTTTATCAATATATATATATATATATATATATATATATATATATATATATATAATGGATTAATTTACCACAATGAAAACAATTTTTGAAACAAAGCTCGAGAGTATTGTTTCAAAAATTGTTTTCATTGTGGTAAATTAATCCATCTATTATATCAAGTGTTATTTTGATTATTATTCATATATATATATATATATATATATATATATTATATATTACGTAGGACTTACCTACGTAAGTCCTTGTGTGTCTTTATGTGTGTTTTCTCTTTGTAAATTTATTTTACTTAGTTCGTTTAAACGTTTGAGATAATCTTATGATATTTGTTTTAGATTTGCCTTCTTTTGCGAGCGGCTCACACACCCTCCTGATGACGACTATTTAGGAATACCGTAGTGAGTTCTTGTATTTTCTTCTTTTATTATATATATTTTCTTTTCTGATTTAATATACAGATAAATCTATATATATATATATATATATATTAAAAAAAAGTGTCTCAATGTCCTTTGGGCAACTTATTTGGGAATTACCACCATGCATTCGTAAGACTGTCAGGAGACTGGAGCAGCTTAGTTTGAAAGTCGTGAATGCCGGAGCTGCGGTACATTTTAACAAAATATTCCTCCAAGAAGATTTGCTGCCAACCTATACTAAATATATATATATATATATATATAAAGATTTCACATAAACACGTGAAATAACAATCAATGATCAAACCACAATAAGAAATAAGAAAATCGCTTGTTACGATTGAAAGATCTTAGTCTTGTTTTCCCATATCTTATTTTGGTTTGATCATATATATATATATATATATATATTATATGTGCATATTGCTGATTTTAAGTATAACGTTATTTTTCTTTTTATATTAGAAATAGGTAAAACCGTCATACTTTGTAAGATGATCATGGAGTCGTTGGAGCGCTTTCGGACGTTGTCCATCTTCGATCGCAGCAAACCTGCGATTTCTAATATAAATCGTACTAACCTCAGTGGTATTAACAATATGCATGTAGTTATTTTTCTTATTCCATATTTTTTTTTGTTTTTATGCGTTTAAAAGCAACAGAACATAATTTAAAAAGATACAATACAATTTTAAAATAAATAATTCTTAAATATCTAATATTACTTCTGAAAGCATTTATTAAATATCCGAATATATATAACAAAAGTTGTTGGTATCCTTCTTTCTGTGTAATTTGGGGTGTTGTACTTTTGTAGAAATACGAGTACATATATTTAATATTATATTATTATCACTATTATTGTTCTTATTGAAAAGAACCAAACTTTGCTCATACCTGTTTCTTAACAAGCTTCCCAATTTTTCTGAATAACACTCTCACTACTTCGTTGACAGTGCATAACATATTTCCTATAGTCGACATATTTCATATGCTATCCTGCATTTGCTATCGCCATATTACTCCTGTCATCTGTCCTGATTATTGAGTAATGTCTTGATGATAAATAGACGATGCTATTTCAAACCTGTCGAATTTAAGTAATCTCTTATCAATGTAGAAGAAGTGTTAGTGAACGAGAGTGTTAGTGAAGAAAATTAAGAATCTTGTCAAGATAGAAGTATCAGATAAAGTTGTTAAACTTTTAATATGTATGCTATAGAGAAACATTCTACAGAAATTACAGTATATATATATATATATATATATATATAACAAGATTTTACATAAACATGTGAAAGAGCAATCAATGATCAAACCATAAAATGAAAAGGGAAAAAAGACTGAGATCTTTCAACCGTAACAATCGGTCTTCGTCTGAGTCAAAAACCCCACAGACTTATAGTTGGGTTTTTGTTTTGACACAGACGAAGACCGCTTATTATGGCTGAAAGATCTGAGTCTTTTTTCCCTTTTCATTTAGTGGTTTGATCATTGAGATATATATATATATATATATTAGTATAAAAAGGGAGCAGACCTTCTTTTATACAAATTGTGTTAAACTAAATTGCCTTAATCAAACATACCTTTCTTTTGTTATACAAATTGTGTTTAACTGAATTGAGTTAATCAAACATACCTTTCTTTTGTATTCAAACATACAAAATAAAGGTATGTTTGATTAAGGCAATTCAGTTTAACACAATTTGTATAAAAGAAGGTCTGCTCCCTATTTATACTAATATATATATATATATATATATATATATATATAATAAATTCAAAACGAAGGAAACACACAGAAAACAGTGAGTCACCACCCTGTCTTCCTGCGAGACTCTTTGCTCTTCACACCTCCTGATAGTCGAAATATCGATGTGATATCAATATTTCGAAAAATCAAACGAGAGTTTGATTTTTTATCCTGGAATATTGACCGAACCCCGATTAGAGAAGACACCTATTCTATCAAAATGGTCGATATATTATTAAATCTGTTATATATAGAAAGAGGTAGAGAGAGAGTATAAATGTATTTTGCTAATAATTGTATTCTTCAAATTTCATTATAAGCTATTATAATTTCAACTGCTTTTGAACTCTTTAATGTACTTCAGAGCTATCTCGTTAGTTAAATGCAGCAAAAGCACTGATAAGTGAAATTCCTATACTTGTGGTCCTATTAATTTTAATGAAAATTATTTCTGACTAAATGCTTTCGTAAAACAAGTTGACGTAATAGGTCATTATTCATTATAATTTGATTTAAATATGTTGTGGGCGTGAAGTAATTATTATTTTTTTTTATAACTTGTTTGAAATTTGGTATGTGTTACAGTCGTGTGGAAGGGATATGATGTGACGTGTTTCAGTTTGAAACACTTAATATGTTTGAGATATGTCATCAGCTGTCCGGACTGGATCTGTCAGTTGACGAGCGTGGGGGTTACTTAAGATTCAAATTTAATTAAGGGAAGAGAAAGAGGAGCAGTACGCACCTGCCAATCCTAGTACGTACGCACTTGTCAGCAATCCCTACGCGTACTATGATAATAATAATAATAATCAGCAGATGTAATGAACAGTGGCTTAGCAAGGAGGGGGGGGGGGGTCTACCCGGGCGGGACGGGTTCACGGGTGGCATTTTGTGAGGGTAAACATAGAAAAAAACTACTATAAGAAAAAGCCAACAAAAAATTTGAAATGTTATACCTAAATGAGTTTCTAAGGTCGCAATTGTTTTTATACTTTATGTAATACTTTTTTAAATGGATTTTTTAACTGTAATATTTGTTCATTAAAAATTAATTTTTATTAAATTTTTCACAATTAGTTTTTAAAGGATCTGAAATTTTATTATATTGGCTTTTGTATCCAGTTAATTTAATTTATCCATTTTTTTTATGATATGAATTTTGCGTTTATTTTTTGAAAAATCCTTGGTTTTTTTTTCATGACAACTGTACATGTACGATATGTATATGTATATACATACATATGTACATATGTATATGTATATGTACAGTACTCGTATATGAGTACTGTAATAAGATGTAAATCTGGGACCAATAACAGCAGTCTAAAATTAGATCTTTCAATGTAATTCCTTGAAAATAAATATTTTGAGGACTTTCTGAAATTTTGGAGTTTTACGGATTACCAAAGGCTAGCGTTGATTTAGTTGGAGGGGGGGGGGGGGGTCAAAATCTTACGACAAAAATAGTCGCTATGCCACTGGTAAGGAAGTACATACTATTCTGACAATCTGGACTGCTATACAATTAGCTTTATTATAACTAACACATCATCAAACCAATTACTGTGGTAATAATTTATATAGAATAAATTCATTAATATAATATCAACCGTTTGATAGACTGTGTGTATTATGTAATCAGATGGGGGCCAGGTTAGCTCAGTGGTTACGAGCTCACCTCTGAACTGATAGGACCGGGGTTCAATCGTCACCTGGCCCTCGATTTATTCACGTGGGAGGTGAATACATCTGAGCACGTTGTCCCTCGGAGAAGGACGTTAAACCGTCGGTCCCGAGCCTGTACGATGTCAGGTACTCGTTAAAGATCCCTACTCTAAATACATTTGAGTTAGGCAAAATTTAGGACTCCCACTGTAGAATCAATCTTCATTGTGTGGTATCACAAAGGGCCAATGCTTGGCCTACGTGTGTTCCCTTGTGGGACTGCCACTGCAACCTAACCTATGTCATCAGATTTTTGGTCATCTTTCTAGATTTACTTGTACTGTTATCGGATTAGTCGACTCAAAAATTTTGACCATTCAAGATTGTTAGTTCGTTTAAATAATGTAGATTTAATTTTCCTATTTAAAAAAATCTTACTTTTGCCTTTGAAAAAGGTTTTAAAATAAATAGAAACGTTAGCAATGAGAGTTTAATTAATTTTGAACTGAGAAAACTGACGACATCTCTGTTACATAACACATCTGTTTATATTTATATAACAGGTGTATATAAACCAGAGGTGGTTTGTTTTAATATGTATGTTTGTATAAATATACAAATATATATATATATATATTTGTAATTTGTATATCTTTTGTGTATAAAAATCTTCTATACACATCAAAGTTGGCAAGTCCATTCAAACTGGACACAAAGAAATTCAAAAACGAAGAATAGTAAAACACAGAGAAAGGGGTTTCGTGCTGTTGTGTTTTAGGCGTGCTTGTTCTCCCACTCTCTGGGGGAACTAAATTTGAGTTAATTCTTCGTTTTTGAACATATATATGCACATAAACAGAACAATCACAATAAACACCAGATGCATTGAATGAAGTTTAAACAAAACAAAAATTTCCTATAGTCACATTTTTATATATATGTTATATTTCATTAAATATTTATACTATATATAATTAAGTAAATATATAATTATTTAGTAAATAGAAATATACTATATATTATAGTATATTATCTTATAATATAATATACATTTATAACATATTGCATATATCAATTATATAAATTTTTATATTTCTATGTACAAATAACATATAATAGTGTATTATACATATAATGTAAATAAATATTACATATTTTCATCATTAGTTTCGCAGGACAACCGATTGTTTAGATAAAGAATTATTGATTATAAAATATTTTAAAGGAGGGAATTTCATTCAATGAAATGTTGCAAACTTCTCTTCTCCTACTTTTCTTACATTTTACTAGCAGTTCATTATTAATGATGCACTAAATACTCTACGCAGACACGCTTTCATACCTTACCATTGAAAGATATCTTACTACAACCAAAACTAGTCAACAATGAAAAGATACTCAACCTGTTATTTCAAACATTTTTTTAATTACTTATTATAATTTAAAAGCAGTCCTAATTTGTATATTAATTAATAATAGGGCTCTCATTATTAAGCAACAAGTATTAACCTTTAACTAGTTAAAACTAATGAACACTTAAAAATTGAAGTGTTCATTAGTTTTATCTAATCTGGAAACAGTTGGTAATTTGTTATTAATAACACTGAGTGTTACTTTGTATCATTTCATTTAGAAAAAGTTATGGTTCTTCTGTTCTCTAAGTAGCGAACAAATTCTATGAGTTCTCTGTTCTCCAAATTATAGAACTCTGAAAATCTTCTTTCTATATATGTTTTCTAATTTCCCTCTTAGCCCAAAGACAGTGGTAATATACATATGATATACATTTAATTTTAATAACATTTGTTAAATGTTAAAATAATAACTAATTAAGAAATTTGAAAATGTAAAGTATTCTCGGCCAGTACTAGAGTGAAAGTCAAAGTATACAAATATCTAATAACTATCTGTATTTAAATTTTAATTTATTTTGATCCACTTTCAAATGTGTTATATCACAACTTCTGCAAAACTTAAATGGCATACAATATAAACTTCTACTGAAACGATTTAAAGTTATAAAACACACAACAAACAACCATGAAATGCTCAAGGAAGAAAGTGCAAAAAAAATGTCTAATAAAATAATATTTCGAAACATTTTTTTCATGACGACATTGAATGCAATTTAATTGACTTTAAACTGGTAAAACCTGAAGATTGGAAACGATCAAATTCTTAAGACATTCTCAGTTTCGAAAGCCAGCCAGAAGAGTCGATAATTTCCATTAATCCTCCAGTAATGGGAACAAATCAATTTGAGCCTCATTTAGCCATAAAACATCAAGCTTGTTTTGTACCCAACCCGACTATGTTTGTACAACATGAATTTGGTTTTGTCAATTAAGCCAATCATTTATCATATTATCCAAATTTTTCCATAAACTGCTGAAATTAAAAGATAATTGCCTCCGTTTTGATTTAACAGGAATTAATTATAAATAAAAAGAACAGAGTCATTACTATTGAGGTGCTAGGGTTGTTTTCAGTTAGTTTAACCAATCATAAACACGATCAACTTTTATGGGCTTTCTCCTTTGCCTTAAAGTAATGTGAGACGTAAGACGTCTCTGAGTTGCTGCAGCGATCTCTCATTGAAATCATTCTCCTTCTTATTCCTCAATCATTTTGACTTTTAACAGACTACGGTATAAATATTAACAAAAAAGATAACCATCAATAAGAGGAGTGTATAATAAAAGCGACCAACTTAATAGATGAACCCAAATATATGTATGGGGACAGTTCAACGAAAATAATTCGTATATTAGAATGACTGACCTCCTTGTGAAGAAGGCTTACTACGCATTTAGCTATTGAAGCATCAAAGGATAAGCGATATGGTAGTAAATGGTACAATCGTTATAAGGAAAGAGAACGACAGACTGCAAATAGTCGAGGCAGTACTGATAAACGAAAGACAGCAAGTGTTAAACTGTAAAAAGTACAACAGTAAAAGAATCCTTCAGCTGTACAGCTATTTCAAAGTAACATAGTCACCAGGGCTAAAAACATATTTTAGGAACGTACTAGGTCTTACAGAAGTCAATCTTTATTGATTAAAAAAATATGAACTTTTATATCACTAGAATAATGTCAACGCGACAAAACGTCCAGTAAACTATATTAATGTGACCACAATTATCAAGAGTACCACTGAGTCAATAGAGGGACATTAACAATCAAAACATAGGATTTCTCAGATTTTAAACATTATATATTTTAAGAAATTATATTTAAACAATCTATTACAAAGTCAACTTAATACACATTAAGTACAACCATGTACTTAATATGGTACATATATTATTATTAATATATGTACAACTATTATTCCGATTCGATACACAGGGCTGGCTAAAAGTCACCCGACATTACATCAAAACCATTTTATTACCAAGAGGTATTTGTATTTAACAACTCAATGTATTAGAAAACTTGTTAATATGAAACATCTTTAAAATTGTTTAAACTGAAATCCTGTTTACCTGTTTAACTATGAAAAATCTTTAAAATTGTAAAAATTGATATTTTCCTATTCTAGTCAGTACAGAGTTACAGATTTTACAACACAGTGCCTTATTAGCATTAATTTGTTCGTTCACAGATGTTATGGATGCTTACCGCTGAGCTAGGGTCTTTGGGTTTTCTCTAAAATCTTTATATTTCATCATTTCCCTAATACTACCTTTACCCCTCAGCATTCAACCAATAAACATTCATATTCGGAATGGATAAATAAACTTGAATATTTAATGTCTATGAATATATATTGTCGGGTGATTTTTTGCCAACTCTATATCACATCTATAATTAATTGAAGTTAGTTCATTTTTAGTCTGCAGCATTTCCAGTGTTCTTCTTCTTCGTTCATCTACCGGTTTATTTACATAATCAAAATCTACATCATGTCTTAAAATTAAAATTAAATTTGACCAATTGTCGCTGTTTATACCTTAAAATGATCGAGTTGCAGTTTATTTTATTTTACTATTAATAAATATAATGATTTATTTTTCTTGACCCACTATATATTCCATTTTTCATTATTTTTTATTAGTCTTTAGTAATATTATATTTTTTTGTTATCTTCCCTAAATGTTATAATTTTTTTATTATTCTTTTATTTTTTGTGTACAGAAATATATGTTTTTATTATTTTTACTATAATTATATATATATATATATATATATATATATATATATATATAATTTTTATTATTATTTTATTAATTCTCATTTTTTTTTAGAAATGAAAAAAAATACTAAGATTTTTCAACCATAACAAATGGTCTTCGTCATAGTCAAAAACCCAACTGACTTACTTAGAGTAAGTCTGTCCTTTTCACTCTGACAAAGACCGCTTGTTACGGTTGATCTTTGTATTTTTTTCCCAATTCCCATCGTGGTTTAAACATATATATATATATATATATATATATATATGAGAGTGTGTTTTTTTCTAGTCTGACATGAGGCAAGTATCACATTCTAAAGGGAATCTATACATGAAATTTAAGTAATTATAAATCGAAACCTTCGATTTCATATGAAGTTTACATATGAAACAGCAAGATATCTTATTCATTCTTTTATGTAAAGCTATTGATAATCAAAAGTATTAAATTTTTAACAATTTTTTTTTTAAATATTCACTAGCAGTTCAGGAGTAATTCTTAGTTACTGTTGTTCTTACAATATAATCTACTATTTCAGATACATCTTACGATTACCATATTATGAGTAATTCAATGAACTTGTACATTTAATTAAACCAAAATAAAATCTTTAAAATTCAAAAAGAAAAGCGTTAGTATCGTTATTTATGATTTTTGTTTCACAGAAAGCAAATGAAGAATACATTTATATATAAATAAATATTGACTTTAGAGTTATGAGGTGTAAATGATTGATTGCCCTAAGGTTTTAGTTTTATGAAATTGTGGTAATTAAACTATGAAGGCATGACAACATTGGTTCCCAATAGGTAACCTGAATTAGGTAACTAAGGTCGGACCGTGGGATGTCGAGGCTCTCACGGCTGGAGGTCTATGCGATCTAGATTGGTCCCAAGTAATTACTAATAATTTGTGTCCACTGTTGTAAATGCGTTCAATTAACATGACAGATAAATATTATGAAACCAAATCTATCATGTTATTGAAGGAGAAAGGTCATTTTAAAAATTTTATCATTACTTATGTTTCTTTAACGGCTTAAATTTTAATGAAAATTTGTTTTTAGCGTGAATAATAGTCACCAAATTTAAAATATGACGAAGATATTTCAACTAAAACATTTCCTTTTGATCGGAATCTCACTCAAACTATGAGACTCTAACGAAGACCAGGTGTTTTAGTTGAATGAACTTAGTTACATTTCTGAATTACTTACAATAGTTTAAACATATTTATATCTATAAAAAATAATGAAATTACAACTCACTTCATTTCGATTGCCTCACCACCAAGAAGATAAATGTGAGTTGCTCTGAAGACAGTTGACGATTGAAGTAGTCTCCTTGATGACTTGATGAGGCGCCATATATATATATATATATATATATATATATATATATATATATATATATATAAACACTAATAAATTCTCGACCATGTGACAGATATACAACTAAAAAATGATAAATCGGGATGCAAACAGTTTCTTCCACTTTCAATTCAAATTGAATTCAATTCAATTCAAATGAATGAATTGAATTGAAAGTGGAAGAAACTGAATGCATCCCGATCTATCATTTTTAGTTATCTATATAGATATATATATATAGTTCAATGTAAACAAAGAAACATAGAGAAATCAAAAGAACACACTTACAGTCTCTAATTTTCGGTTTGAACCGTCTTCAGGAGAGATAAGAGAGGGAAACCAAGCGCACTGGTTCAGAGACGGTTGGAGACCGTCTCTGAACCAGTGCGCTTGGTTTCCCTCTCTTATCTCTCCTGAAGACGGTTCAAACCGAAAATTAGAGACTGTAAGTGTGTTCTTTTGATTTCTCTATGTTTCTTTGTTTATATTGAACTATATTTGTCCGTTTTGGATCGTATTTCCAACGAAAAGAGTGTATATATATATATATATATATATATATAGAGAGAGAGAGAGAGAGAGAGAGATTTCACATAAACACGTGAAATTATTTCACATGAAACACGTGAAACACATTTTCATATTGTGGTTTGAAGATATATATATATATATTTATATATATGCGTGTTTGGTGTGTGTGTATGTGTGTGTGTGTGTGTGTGTGTGTGTGTGTGTGTGTGTGTGTGTGTATGTTAAGGACCAGTAAAAAACATAGACTTCAAATCCCATTCATGTTTAAAGGATAAGCTAAGCTCAATTATGTTCTCTCATTTAGTCTTCCACAATGAATTGACATTCAAAATATCGTTTATAGAATTGGTTTTTAAAACATAAAAAATCAGACTAAAAATTTTCGTAATTACTTTTGAGCTGATTTACATTAATTCACTTTTCTTTAAATACTAAAGATAAGTAATTTAATAAGTAAATTAAATATTTAAATGGTAAAAGTTACAGAGCTCTATGACTCTCCAGTTTTGGGAAACTCTGAGGGGAGTTACTGCTCTAAATAAGATTGTAGTTCTGTTTTAGAATGTCATACCATGATTTATTCCTTCATTTTATTTAAACTGTTGTTATAAAATCGTTCAACTCTCTTAGAGCCTCTTTGTTAGTTCACCCTTTTCTTTTTTTATATTTTTTCTTGAGACGGTATATTGACGTAATAATAGGCGATTGGGAGTCCTAATCTTCCTTTTGTGTTTGATGGTTTTAAGTTTTAACAAATTTGAATTTTATACCACATAATAACATTATTTAATTTTTCAGTGTTTGAAGTACACTCTATGAAGAGCTGGAAATATCTATTCAAATTCTCATGAATAACATGTACTTCAGTCAGGAAGTGTCCAGCGACACTTGTAAGATCTGAGTTATGAATTCATTTTGATATATATATATATATATATATATATATATATATAAGGTCTTAAAAGTACAGTAAATACGTGCATACAGTAGTTTTACACACTTGAGTTTCTAAGTAAACTGTAAGAGAAGAGGGATGACTCAACGCAGTTGATGACAACGATGCTTGACAACCATGTCATACAACAAGATTTCACAACACATCAAATAAAAACAACGTCCAAATCACTATAAGAAATCGAAAAATCGCTAAGATTCTTTAACAAAAACAAGTGGACTTCGTCAGTGTCAGTTTGTCATGAAAACCACTTCCTTTAGTGGAAAGATTTTAGTCATTTTTCTGATTTCTTAATGTAGTTTAGAGATTGATATATGTATATAGTGTTCCAAAACTTGTTAATAGAGTTTTAATTTCTTTCAATATGTAAAAAAACAGTTCAACTCGCTTTTAATATTCAAGATATTCTGTATCACCTACGGGAGAGAAAACTATGTGTGGTAGTTGAAAGTCGAGCAGGTGACCGTGTACTGAAAATCCCTTTAGTTTGTAGATTTTTGACTGGTTACCGTAGTTCAAAAGTGTGGTATGCATGTATGGTGTAGTTCACTATGATTTGATTATGAAACGAGATTGAATGAACAAAACAAAGACGATAACAAACTAGAAACAGCCTAATATAAACCTAAGTAAACGGTTACAAATTTAAACAAATAGATTTTTTCTCATAAGAAAACATGTTTAATGAAATAAAAATATCTTTATTAGAGGCAAAATCATTATATTGACTGAGCGGTTACATCAATTAGCACTTTTTGTGTCTAGTTAATGGGAAAGTAAGTGGAGGTGGCGAACTCTACTTCATTGATGAAGAAACTTGTTTAAAATCACTAGATAGCATTCGTGGAGTGCTATTCTGTTGAATGACTGCAGTGGGACTTTTTCAGCTGTATTTACATACGGGACTGACCTCGAGTTAAGGAAATCGCTGTAGTGAGTAGTGTGTGAACGTACATGTTTCCATGGGACTCAATACAGAGAGAAGAGATCAACTCTGATGCATTGTTCTAGAAATCAAGTGAGATTTGTACACTAAACAAGATCAGCTGAGATTTTACAATATTTAACCATATTAACAATATGTTAAGAAACATTGAATACAGCAAACAGTTATTAATTTAATATACTTGGGCTTAGCACCGTAATACGATTTCAAACATTTTGAATTCCAGCTGGATTATTTCTTTAGATATTCTATTCAGCTCTATATATTTCAATTGTTCATGCCCATATATAAATATATAAGTTTGAAGTGGCGTATCTCATTTTACCATTAACAGAAATAATGATCAATCGATTTAATTAACTGATTTCATTTAACCTAGCTTTCATTTATTTTAAAAATGTAGGTGAGCTTTGTTGAACACTTTGAATGTTTGTTGCTTCTGTATGACTCTAGCCCTTTAATGAAAAGAAACAGGTACCTATAGAATTGATTTAAACATTCTTTTAAATCTTGTGTTTCAAACACGTAGTGTTCTTCTTCAAGGGTAAAACTAAAATCAGAGAAACATCTCTTGTATAAAATAAGGAAATAGAGATATACATATCCAAGGATGAGAGTCTATGGTACAACTGACTATTACTAGGATGGAAGTGGGTGGGGTGTGGAGTGTACATCTGTATCATATTGGAAAGCAGGTACATTTCTTCGTTCTTATTTTTCTCTAAAGGCCTCTCTCTACCTAAAATTTAGAGTAAAAGGAAACAAAAACAAAGAAATGTACAAACTTTCCATCATGAAACAGATGTACACTCCATACCCCACACACTTCCATCCTAGTTCTAGTCAGTTGTAAAACACACACTCATCCTTGGATATGTACATTCTGTTTTCTTCTTTCATTTTGAACCGTTTATTTTGTACTATAAATAACTCTCTGATGCCATTATTTAATTTTAGTTTTACCTCCGAAGAAGAATAATACGTGTTCAAAACGCGTTGTTTATGTTATTAAATTTCTATATGTGTAGACTGTTTCATTAACTTTTTTACCCTACAATGAGTAAATACCACATAATAACTGATTGCAGCACTACTTTAGAATTAGTCAATAATATTAGCCAACTCATTTAGTCATTATTGATTAAGTTTATAAAGACTTAGTAAAAAAATAGTACAAGGTACAAAAAAAAACTCTTCAAGCGGACTTCGTCACAGTCAAAATCCAACTAAAGTGCTAAGAAAAATCATGCAAATTGAAGAAATTATTAAAAATATTATTTTTATCTATTATTTTATACCAGAATAAATATTTTTTTATGTTTTGCTAGTTGGTGCATATAATTTTCAAGTGTTCCTGGTCGGTAAATACATAAGCATGGATTAGATATTAAATATACATGAAATTTATTTGATTCTGAATAAAGATGATATAGTGTTAATCAATTAAGAAATACAAATTGGCAAAGCCGATAAGGAAATAAAATAATTAACGAAGATACAAAAACATAAGTAGTTTTTCTGACTGCTGTTTTGTCATGACAATCATTATGTAGAAATCTGCTTAAAAATAATATTTGAAGACGTCAAAGGTAATGAAGGTGTGGAAAGGAGGGAGGCAAGGTGATTAAATGGAATTGGTAGGAAGCTGTTAAGAGGATGAGATTAGTGCGGTGAGGAATAGGGATGCGGTCACTGAGTGGCCGAGAGAAAAGGCGTTTCATCAGCCAGCGACCTTGTCCGACAACTGGTTTCACTTTCCTAGTCGCTCGCGAGTAATCTCGTTAGGGCCGAACAGACGAATTAAGGAAAGAAGCCACCTTTGAGAAAACAAACCTACTCTTGTCAAAACCAGTATCTCTTATCTCTTAGCTGTCTCTTTGTTTTGCTCCATTTTCACAAGGATTGCAACCTCCATTAGCCATATTTATTATAAAGACACGTAACTATCCTACAACATGGTATCTGACAAGTCGTAAGACCATAGAGTACCTGAAACACGCTATCTAGTAATGCAGTATTTATCAGCATAGTATCTTGCAACATTGTATCTTGAAATACACAAACCTGATATACGCAGTATTGCGTACGGTGTCTTTTTGCATAGTATCCTGTAATAAGAGATGCAACTAAGTGGTATCCTGAACCTGGAAACATAAAACAGCGTATCATGTATACAGTATCTTGTGAATGTGTAGACACTGTATCCTACGATTAGCTATCTTTAAAAATGTTATCTTACCGTATGTAATCATGTATATTTGTAGCCTACAATACTGTATGTTGCGGTATAGTATCCTACAGTACAGCGCTGTATCCTACAATTCGACATCCTGATCCATGTTATGCAACAGTTGATAATTCTGTGAAGTTGTATCCTACATTACAGCACGCTGCAGCATAATCGTACTAACCTACAACACTGTACATTCAACAGGTTATCCTACAATACTGTATATTGCAGGACTGTATTCTTCAGGACGGTATCCTACAATACGATATATTGCAGGACTGTATTCTTCAGGACGGTATCCTACAATACGATATATTGCAGGACTGTATTCTTCAGGACGGTATTCTACAATATGGTATATTGCAGGACTGTATTCTTCAGGACAGTATCCTACAATACGGTATATTGCAGGACTGTATTCTTCAGGACGGTATCCTACAATACGTCACCCTGCAATGAGGTACCTACAACAGGCTATCGTACAACATGTTATGCTGAAACGCTGTCTGGTACAATGTAGGGCATAAACTCGTTGTCAAACGAGTTACTTTATAAGTCCAAAACTTCAAACTCATTCCTTTATTATTGTGCTAAATTCTTTAATCATTCCAAATGATTTCGTAATGACAATTACATTTCTAAAGTAAACAACAGATACCTTTCCAAAATATATTGCCAAAAAAATATTAAAAGCTTTTTTGTATTTATAATAAATCATAGTTCGATTGAAATAAGAAGTATGTTTTTCAAATTAAATTTCTTAAGTAATCAAATTTCACTTTTGATTTGACGTAATCGAACCAAGCAAAAATGAACTTCTACTTAAATATTAGATTAGTGTATTTCACAATACTTCTATTAATCTTAGTTTAAAAAGTCGATAACCAAAATAGAACCTGCTTCAAGTCGTGAGCAATTAATTTCTACAAGTTTACAAGTAATATATGAATTATTATCGTTGTCAAAACATTTTGAATGACAGTTTGATTTCAAGTCTACCTGTACTTACCAGATTAACTGAATAATGGAAATAATCAATTTTTAAAACGGTAGAATAAAAAGGTTAAATCGTGCTAGACCAAGAAGACAATTTACATCATTAAATAACAAAGTAATATATATCAAAGCAAAAATAACGAAATGAATGTTATTTTTTTATGACCTTGGCCGGATATGAATTTAAATAATAACTCTTGAGTTTATGCAACCATTATTGTCCATATGTAAAATATTCATCCCCTTACGTGGAGGCCTGATTTTTTTTCATTGTTCTTTTTTGAGGGTGCTGTTGAATCTTCAGTGATTTGCACATGAAAATGCATACATCAACTTTCGATTACAAAAACAATGAATATATTTTACTTTCTTTTATTTATGACTTCATTTTAATTGCTGATGAAAGGAAAGTACTCCAGTTTATATAAAGCGATGCTTATTCCGTTTAAACATTTTTTACATTTAAATATGAACTTCTTTATAAACTTTCTCATAAGTGATTTGAGGCAAGGTATGATTTACGGTTAGTTCAGTATAACATTTTTAAATTTCAACCAGATGTGCTTTAGTGGTAGAATATTTGTAACTGCTATTTAAGTACTCAGTTTTTTATTTTTTTTATGGGAATATAGAATATTGAGAAGGCACTGTCATCTGTCAGGAGCTTGTACAATACCATGTATTCTTTAAAGATGTCTACCCTAAATAACATACTATGAACTCTGAATACAAATAAAAACTCTAAAGAGTATAAGTAAAGTTAGTAGGAATTAATGTTGAAGGTATCCTACAACAGGTTATTTAGCTACAGTTATAATTACAAAAGCTACAATTATTTACTCTGAAAAATGTTATCTTGTGACACACAGTTTGTCGCAAAATAGTAGCCTGCAATACTATGTGCTGCAGAGAACATTATTTAATCTCCATAATAGAGTAAATAATTTTTAAATTGTTAGGAAAATTTTTTATACTAGTATATCAGTACTAGATATATTCCATCTAGAGACTAGATATTCCATAGATACTAGAATACACTATATATCAATAGTGTACTCCATCAAATTGAGTTTACGGAGACATATCGCTTGTGGTGTATATTTGCTACTCCTTTCGATAGATTTTGTTTTAGTAAAATGCCGTTTGGTTTTCCTTCGGTCTTGCAAATCTTCCAAATGGAAAACATGGGGGTTTTGTATAATATTGGAAGTGTCAACATTTATTTCGATGATATCGTAATAAAGATATCATAATATTAGAGTCGACAAAAAGATAGCATGCCTTCGCATTAAAAAAGGTTTATTAAGAGAACTAAAAACTTTAACTGTGAATGACTGCAATATAAAATTTCTGAGATAAAATTGCTGGGTATGATTTTTCTAAAGATAGAATCAGAACGGTTACCAATAGAGTTAAATAAATAGAGTTAAATAAATAAATAAGTTAAATCGCTTGCCTCTCCAACAGATAACAAAACTTTTAATGGATTTTTAGAAAAGATCAATTACCAGCATTTATAAAAGTGATCATTTAAGAAAATTACTATTAAAGAGAGAACCCTGGTGTTAAAATCAGTCACTCTTTGCTTTTGGAAAATTTAAGTAAGTACTCAAAAACTTAAATTATTTAATCGATATCAGTTAATGACTCTGCAAACTGATTCTGACAAACATATGTTGCTTGATCCTGGGAAACATAAATAGCAAGCTGCTTTCGATGGTATGACCCAGCATAACTCTAAGAAACCAAAAATATGCATTCTTGTGAAGGGGTTTTGGATTAATGTTATCCCTTTGAAAAGAATTAACAACTATTTTTATGGTCATGGAATTGTAGTGGAGACTGATAAATAAACCATTGATAAATGTTATATGTACATATATTCATATAGAACTGGGTTAGAGCGTGTATAATAAAAGCTCTTAAAATGTGAATTTGACCTGACTTACCTGCCGAGTTCCCAAAAGTACATTCCTGTAAAGAAGTTATTGAAAAGCTGTAGGTATTTTTTTCCAGTCATGACATTCCACCTAGATCAAGCGGTGGTAATAATCTCTTTACCAATGCAGAATTTGTTTAATTTGGGAAATCTTGAGGTACAGATCACGTAACCTCGAGTCTTTACTATCTGAAATCAAAAGACAATAGGTATTGCAAGAAAAAAATTTGTAAACAAATGTGATGACTATATAGGTCTTAAGAATATTTAACAACACTATATGTATGTAACTGGTCCCGAAACAATTTTTGACTCAAAAAATGCCAACAGCTAAAAATCATTTCTAGAGTGAAAAAATAAATCTAAATAACTTATATCTGCCAAAAAGAGGCCTGATTTCAAAGAAAATCAAAAAGTTTTAGTGACAATGGGAAGAAATGTTGTCCTCCAAATTTTGAAAGGGTTTTACAGGAGCCTCATTCATCTGTTGTTAGGATACATGATGGAGAATAGTCAGAAGAACTAAATGGCACTTGCTTTTAAATATCGCAACAGTTTGGTAACAATTGTAAAGACAGCCACGTAAGAGCAATTGATTGACTATATACTTTTGATAGACTTATGTTGTAAAAGTGTGTATGGTTATTTTTTAGGTATCTGTTGGATATTATGTTATAACAATAATCAAACAATTAAACTATTATTACTTTTAGAAATGTATTGTAATGAATCGATATTATGGCGAATGAGGTAAAAAAGTTGCATTATGTTACATCAATGTAAAAAAGTTTTTGATAATATAGTTGTTACAGAATCACTATTTAATAACATTACACTAACAATACTAATACAGTACTTTATTGTTGTGGTATAGATCAGGTAACTTCGAGTCTTTTCTATTCGAAATCAAACAGCAATAGGTATTGTAAAAAAAACTTTGTAAACAAATGTGATGGATATATGGGTCTTAAGAATATTTAACAACGCTATATGTAAACTGAATTATTCCCCTCCCAAAGTTAAACAACTTTGAAAAATCTTAATTTAAAAGCGCTCTTATTAATTTAGGTTCACTTAAAGTTAATTAAACCGCTTGATGGTCTGTTACCAATCTTCAGTTGTTTCGCAACAAACAATGTATTGTTAGTACCATCTAGTGATACTATCTTAAGTAGCATGTATGATTTTTTTTTAACATGTAATATCCTTTTTCGAGTTTAATTTTGGTTCCATGCAAAAGAAATCTGGTGGAAGTTTGTCTTACCCGTATTTAAAATATTTGAATTTCATTTACCATATTAGACAAGGCAGCAGATTCAGATAGTCATAGCAAAGCTAGTTGTATCACAGAAGTGCTTTGGTCTTAATTATTTTTCAAAATGTTCTTTCTCAAATTTCTCTCTCTCCCACTCACTTTTGTCATTAATATGTATGTTTTTCTTTTTTTTCATTTTTTGTTTCACATCTGTATAAATGCAATCAGATTCCATTAAAAGTTCTTTATCATTATTATAAAACCGTTTTTTTAATTTTTAAGCTTAAAGGATAATTTTTGTGCTCATTGCATTCTAAAAATATTAACTTCAACATACAGCCATAATCACGGCAATTTAAATCAAAATTATTCGGACAGATTTTTAGCAAAGCAAAAAACCCTAATTCTTTTTTAAAAAATAAAGTACCTTCAAAAAAAAATCTTCAATTATGGGTATTGTGTATCTCAGAATATCAGACACCTAAAGCTGTAATTAAATGATTACAGCACTTTTCGTTGTTAAGATATCCAGCTAACCATAACGCAGAAAGGCCAGTTTGTAAAATTTGCTTTATTTATCTCAGAGAACCTCAAAACCTGTATTCCATTGAAAATACAGTTTCGAAATTTTAACCCAGATTTTACCAAAATACTCTAGACTAATGTAAAAACTCTGCATGATATTTTCATTGTAGAAAAACATAGTTGTTTCTGATTCGGTACTCAGACAAATAATTAAAAGTAATGACAAACAGATGGATGAAGGGAGTTATAATGCCTTTTTTACAAATTCAGAACACGTTTTTTTTAACGCTAAACCAATAAATATGAAGCTTTGTTAAAAACTTGAACGTAAAGTTAGCAGTTTATAAAAAAAAAATCCGATTGTTGTATAGGCCAATATACTTAAAAAACTGAAATTTTGTTTTAGAATAATGAATCTCTTGCCCTACTGGTCGGATTGGTTTACATTTATTTACATTGTTTCTATTAATATAAAAATGTTTTAAGTGAAATAAAATTGTTATTTAGAGGTTTATTAAAACAAATTTGAAATGTTCTAATGAATTAAAATAATATGTTAGAAGAATAAAATTGTTGAATGTAAAAAGTTAACTCTAATCAAACATGTATTTTCTGAATCATTCTATGGTGCGATGGATGGTTGTCAAACAAGTGTTTGATTAATCAAAGAAAAGATCAGTTGGTTGTTAACGAATTGGATATTATGTTTACTTACAGTAAAGTTGACTTTAGGCCACTCCAGATATTTTATCTTGGTTTTTTTCCTGTTTGGATTGAATATTTATAGCTAAGGCAGGACAGCGTCTGTCAGGTTAGCTATTATGTAATAATGACATGACAAACTAAGCTTAGCTAAAGTTAAAATTACATTCTCTGCCAGTTGATGAAGTTTGCCGGGTCAGCTGGTATAATTATTATTATATTAAACATATATTTGTATCTTTATTCTTTATTTATTGTTTTTATTAAATGCATTAAATTTTTGATATTATCTAGTTCTATGTTTATTTAAGTGGTTAGCGTTGTTTGATTTATTTGAATTATTTACGTAATCTTTAATGTGTTCTTTGAACCGTTATTTTAATATTCTACTAGTTTACCGTCTACACATATGCTTACAATCCCTACTTTTGAATATATTACTCCACTTTTATCATATTTATTAGTTTTAGTATCTATCGTTTTATCTTTTATTTGTTTTACAGAATCATTTGTTTTGAAACCTACCTTTACAAGTATTGCTTTAATATTTGCATGCATTGATAAACGGATTTTATTCTGATGCGTGCAAAATGTGGCGACAGAAACATGTTCATTAAGAAATAACTTCCCATCACCCATACGAGGTTCATCAAAAAATAATTAGAAATGAGTTCTCAAATTGACCTTGAAGAATGCAAAGTCTTCATAAACTAATGATAATTATAGTATAAGTTGAAGATTATTTGAAGATTTTAATATATATGACTTGGTAGGAACATGTTCTGCTATTACTGAAGATTAATTATTTATTCTTGTAGTTAACTCACTAGCCGATTAATTAAGTCTCTTTCGAAATAACTAGAATAGTCAACCAGGCTGGGGCTGAAAGTAGAAACGCAATCACTTAAACATATAGAGAGTTTGATACGCGCTTAGGAAATAGACTCGTCCTCTTTCGACACAATGGGATAGAAAAGTTTGAATCATTTTAACCAAAAAATTAAAAATTCTTTTGAAAAATTGTGGGTACAAACAAATTAAAAATAAATAACAATAATGAATTATAGTGTTTATAACAGTACCTAGTCAGAGATACTGGAAATCTGCTAGGAGTTCTACGACCACTTCATCAGTATGCCGAATATCACTCTATTATCAATTCAATGTCCTCTGCTAAAGTTGACGAGTTTTGATGTTTTTTTTTAGATAAATGTTAAGCAAAATATACCCCCAAATTTCAAAAAGAACAGCACAGATTTTGTTTTGCTTTATATTTATGTGAAGTAATTTTCACCAATATACGAAGTGGGCAAAAAGTAGCAAGTTTGTATAAATAAATAAGGATTTGTGTTGATTTCTATGTGTTCCATCTTATTTAAAAACCTGTAAATACGGATTTATTATTATAATAATCCAGAACAACTATTTCTCCTCTCGTAATTTTTGTAATAATAAATTGAATAATTAATGTTAATTCAATTATTAAATCACACTAATCAATTCGAATAACTAATGACTTTTGAATGTGTACTAAAGGAATTTAATTAAAAGAATAATTGACAGTTCATTCATTTCTTCTGCCATGGTCTTCGCTGCCTCAAAACTGTCATTACAACAGTTTTCCATACTTTAGACAAGGTTTAGAACCTCATTTCTATACTACTATTGTTGAAATAAAAATCTCATTTGATTACAGCTGAGTTTTATTTGAACCAAAATGCTTTTTTTTATATATATAGTGGATCTTCATTTTTTTTTATTTTCTAGACCATAATAGACAGTATGCTTAAAAAACAGAAAATATTTATTTCAGTACTTTTTCATGACATGCTTTTACATTGTAACTAATTTTTAAGCATATCTCTGTTTCTTATTTACCTTTCTTCAATATAATTTTTTTGCTTCGTATCATTTAATGTTGATTATATTAAAAAAATATCTTCCCTTCAGTTTTATTTATACATGTCTGAATATTGAGTTGTCTAGAATACATTTTATTTCTGAAGCAAGTATATTTATTTATGTTAAGTGTAATTTGTGAACATACTACAGTCCCACTAACAAATTTATTTATATCTGATAATGACTCTATTTGATAATAATTTTATCAGACTACCGTTTTATCTAAAATCAATAATTTTAGATAAACTGTATGCAATAATTTCTCTACCAATAATGATTTTGCATCACGTGGTTCTATCGGATAATCACTAAATCAATAATAAGTCTATTTGATAATGTGTATCTGATAATCACTCCATCTGATAATCTTCTCCTTTAGCTTTGTCATGTTTATAGTTTTATTTGATAAGTACTGTATCAAATAACCGCTTTACCTGACTACTACTCTATCAATAATGGATGTATCTGATAACCACCTTATCTTCTAATATCTCTTTGATAATCGATTCATCAGAAAATTCAATAACCGTTTATCTCATAATCATTGTATTAGTTAATCATTTTATGTGATAATTAAGCTATCAATAATAGCCGTCCAATAGCGTCTCTATTTCATTACTATTCAATCCAATAGTTTTTAGGATTTTATAAATCAAGATTTAATCCGATTTTTTTCCAACTGGATATTAAAGCCATAAATCCATGCATACTGTTAGTATGACAGGGCCTAGTTGAATTCACATTATTAATTGATACTCTCTTTCCTAGTATGCAGGAGTAGGAGTTGTTCGATCGGTTGGGAGGGAGGGAGGGTCCATATCCCACTAGAACTGATCAGAGTCACTTCTTCTCTCTTGAAGTTATAAAAAACCTGATCATGTCATTTTGAAAATAGATAATTTACAAAACACCTTAAGCAACTCCTACTTTAATATACGATGTATGACAGTCTCACTTACTAAAATAATTAACCGTAGGGTTTACATCTCTAAAAGAGTGCCAGTTATAGAAATTGTACACTTCTGGGCTTGAACAAGGAATTAAAAAGGATATTAGTGGAAATGCAGACAAAATAGTATTCTTGACGGACATTGAAAGACATAAACCTTACACAGTCATAAAGAAATCATGGTGTGTGAAAAATACATTAAGTAACTTATAAACAACTGAGAAAAATAACGGTGTTCACTTTCAGCCTAAAAGGACAGAAAACAGACTTAATAAAAAGCGTAATTACAAACATTTTAAAATTTTATTTGTTAGTAATTACTATGTATAATGTTAATCACCAAAGATGTTAAATTAGCTGAATTGTACGTTTCTTTCTTATTTGAGTAATTGCCTCATTTATATGCTAATTTTAATCACTTATATAATATATCTATTGATAGTTTCAACTTTAGATAAGTTCCGTTTGTTAGTGAATTAATGGTGTTAGAGTTAAACAAAAACCAGCATCTTTATGGTGTTTGTATTTAGTATGCAGGAGGCAGATGGTCGTAGAGTTTATGTCTAGCATTGTAAAACTATTGTGAGAACAACTTTTCTTTATGACATCAATAAAACTCAAGCAGGGATGATTATTTGACGCCAACGCTTCAATTGAATTAACAATGAGGACATTTGAAAGATTAAATAAGTATTTTAAAAATAAGATTTTTTTTTAACTAAAATTGAAGATCGCTATAAATCTATTCTAAATACATGACACTTTATACATATTTCTTCACTATTTCTCCAAAAAAAAAAAAGTTGCAAAAGTGACTGTATAATCTTTTGAGATTAGTCTCATTTAACATTCCTCTGTCCCTGATTACAGCCCTAGCATGAAATTTTAATACGTAATCAAAATCAATGATATAGCTACTGGGAAATGCCTGCTTTCCTGGGTTACAGAGTAAATCTAATACGCTTCACCTGCCTTTGATCTTTATGATAATCTATCATTTTAGTATTTGTTGTTATTACATCTCTGTTTAGTTTTATATATATATATTTTCTAAATATATATATATATATATATATATATATATATATATTTTCTAAAATATATATAATATATATATATATATATATATATATATATATATATATATATATAAAGAAGAATAAATTATCGTAGTAGGACAGGTATATAACTAAAAATGAAAAATCGGGATGTGGCCAGTAATTTCTTCCACTTACAATGAAACTCTCATTGCCGACGTTTCGATTTTATTCAAAATCTTTTTCAAATGCAAAAGTAGGAATATTTGAAAACGAACGAACTATTACAAATTACATTACTAAAACAATATGTGTTTTAGTTTTATTACTAAAACAATTACTTTAGTTTTTTTTGTAATTACGAGAAATCTTGTTTTATATATATATATATATGATCAAACCACAATAAGAAATGGGAAAACAAGACTAAGATCTTTCAACCGTAACAAGCGGTCTTCGTCAGAGTCAAAAACTGAGTTTTTGACTCTGACGAAGACCGCTTGTTACGGTTGAAAGATCTTAGTCTTTTTTTTTCCCCATTTCATATGGTGGTTTGATCATATATAAACATACACATATCTATATCTATATATATAAAAGCAATTCGTAGTGCAAGGAATATAATAAAATAAATTTTCAGAAAGAAAACACACACAAGAGATCACAAAAATTCACTACTATATATCGAGTGCATCATCACTAGGTAGGAAGATAGGTAGATATGCATCATCACTAGGTAATCATATGGTAGATACGAGGTGTGTAAATAAAGTAGTGAGACTGGCAACGTCGCTTTCGATCTGGCAACGCTGGAGACGCGTGGCCTTGAGTAGCGTCAGGTGCACGTGTGATGCGCCTCCAGTATGAATCTGAACTCGCCACAGTCATTTGTTTGTCCGTAGCGTTGGTTTTCGTGAAATGGTTTTTTCTTGAGCGTTTTAAAAATGAGTGACCTCAAAGTTGAGCAGCGGTGTGCAATCAAATTTTGCTTCAGACTTGGACATAATGCAACTGAAACTTTTGAAAAACTTCAGGAGGCCTATGGAGAACGTGTTTTATCAAGGGCACAGGTTTTTCGGTGGTTTAAGGAATTTTCAGAAGGAAGAGAGTCGATTGAAGATGAACCACGAAGCGGAAGGCCTTCAAGTGCAAACACCGATGAAAATGTCAACAGAGTACGGAACCTTGTGCGTTCAGATCGACGTTCTACCGTGAGGTCCTTGAAAGACTCCGAAAAAGAGTCCTTCGTGTGCGGCCAAACATCAAAGACAAGTGGGTGTTGCATCACGACAACGCGCCCTGTCACACTGCCATCTCAATAAACGAGTTTTTGGCCAGTAAAAACATTCCTGTTGCTCCTCAGCCTCCTTATTCACCAGACTTGAGTCCTTGTGACTTTTTCCTCTTCCCGAGATTGAAAAATCACCTCAAGGGAACTCATTTCGGGACACTACAAAACATACAAACTGCTGTAACCGACCAGCTGAAGGCCATTCCAGAATCCGAGTTCCAGCAATGCTACAATGATTGGAAGGACCGTCTCCAGCGCTGTGTGGCTTCCGAAGGGAACTATTTTGAAGGTGACAATATCACATTGTAATTATATTTGAACAGAAAATTTAAAAAAAATCAGTCTCACTACTTTATTTACACACCTCGTATGGTAGATAGGTGTGAACCGCTCTGAAGACAAGCGAGGATTTGTCGGAGTGGTTCACATCTGGTTACCCGATGATGGCATACATGAAATATTTTAGTCAGTATTTGTAATCTCATTTGTAATCTCAAACTGAGTTTTTGACTCTGACGAAGACCGCTTGTTACGGTTGAAAGATCTTAGTCTTGTTTTCCCATTTCTTATTGTGGTTTGATCATTGATTGTTATTTCACGTGTTCATGTAAAATTTATATATATATATATATATATATATATATATATATATATATATCAATGATCAAACTACAATATGAAAATGGGAAAACAAGACTAAGGTCTTTCAGCCGTAACAAGCGGTCTTGGACAGTTGGGTTTTTGACTCTGACGAAGACCGCTTGTTACGGCTGAAAGATCTTAGTCCCATTTTCATATTGTGGTTTGATCATTGATTGTTATTTCACATGTTTATGTGAAATCTTTATATATATATATATATATATATATATATATATATATATATACATACGTACTTGAGGTGAGTGAGGTGATGTTGTGGAGCCCATAAAATTATTTTTGCCCTACAGAACATTCAAGTGGACATTTGTATTTTTTTTTACAATTTTGATTTGTATTTTGAAGATCCGAAATTTTCTTTGCTTTCCTGAGACTAGTATGTTTTCTGATGTTGAGATGTACTAAAATATATTTTATACCCGTCAGCTTGTCATTCATAATAGGTAAAATGATTGTTTCTTCCATTTTTTTTTATTTTTTTTCCTTTCCTTTACCCGATTTTACAAATACTACTGAAAAGCAAATAATTTTATAAAGTATATTTGGTAACTTAAACATAAACCAATCTTTTTCTACAGTGCTTAATAAACTGATACAGTGTCACTTAGATCTGAGACACTAATGAAGTCTTTTATTCATCAACACGGATTTTCAAGTCTATTTAAAACTGCAAATTTGGATTATCTGTTTCATTCTTTTTTAAAATTAATGTGTTTTTCTACACATTAATTTAACCTAATACTATATTTTCTTTCTTACAATATTTAATTCTTTTAGATTTGTTACTTACCATTGTACTATACTTTGTTCTCACTATGTTATCAGAGAAAAGATATCATACAATTTTCCTATAGTAAATCATAATATTCAATCATTCAATAGAAATATCCACTTCAGATGAAAGGAATTATTGAAGTTAAATAAATATATCAAAATACTAATGAATTAGAGACGTAATTATCAATTCATTGGTTAAAAAATATGACATTATTCCTCAAGACTTTTGAGATTTCATACAAAAAATTCTAAGTATTATTAAATATTTGAGGATGACATAAAACAATTATTAATATTATTTTTATAGTGTCTGTATGGTAGAACAAATTTAATTTATTCTACATTTGACAAAATTAATGGAATGATTATTAAACAATAGCATTGTGATTACAAAGTCATTCGCTTACGAAAATAACCGAACAATGACTTTCAATCAATTTAGAATGCATAATTAATTCATTAAATCAATTTTATATCGGTGCATTCTTTTTTCTTTTTGGATAGGATGTGATAGATTGACAATAGATTTAGATTGCCATTTTAAGATGTGATTGTCATGCATTAGAAGAGTTTTATGTGAATAGGTTTTATTTCTTTTTTTTTTTTAAATCAATTTCCCTAATTTGTCTTTATTAATAAATTGTGAAAAATGTTTTCTTTCGTTTAGAAGTTTGTGAATTAGGAATAATAGACTTTTATCAATATAACTCACTAACTAACTAACTAACTTAGACTTTTATTATTAATAATAATTATAATAATAATTAAATACATATTAATAGTATTTAATAGAGTATAGTTAATAGAGTATGAATAATTCATTAACTATTAATTAATTCATACAACTTAATTGAACGTCCCACTTACTTATATTACTTTGCATTGTTCTTTAGTTACTTAATTTATCTATCTTTCTCCTTTCCTTCTATTATAATTTAAAATTCCTTATTCATCGATTTTCTTTTTCTTCCTTTAACATTTTAAATTTCTCTTCATTGACAAGAATCACTAAATTCTCTCAATCTAAGTCCCTCAAACATTTCTTACAGCAGTTTTGCTCCATTCGGTAGATTTCTATATTCATTCCAATGCATTCAGAAATACACTGATTGTACATTTAGAAATACTTATTTAGTTTGTTTAATGAATTATAACAACGCTAAATATATGTTGTATTAACATTAAATTATTTTGTTATTTAAGCAGTGTTACTGCTAATCATTATGCATTTTTAGCATAGTCTAGAAACAGAACATCAGTTTTGTTTCTATTCCACGGTCGATACTTTTATCAATATTTAAATATATATAGTTTGTTTGTTTGTTTCTTCACCCATTTTCCGTGGAGATAGAGACCTGAAATTATTGTAATCTTTACTTTTGTTGTTACAGGCTTTCTTGTAGTTGTATTACATAATAACGAATTGAATTAGGGGGGTCAGGGTAGCCAAGTGGCTTGCGTACTCGCCTCCTCCTCTTTCTACAATATTATTTAATAATATTTCTCATAAGGTGGTCAGGGTAGCCTATAATATATAATACTCTATTACATTAGAGCTTAAAAATGAAAAAAACTTTACAGACAAACTTGAACACAACAGTCAGATAAAATACAAATGTTCTAAGGTAATATTATATAGCCACATTCCTTCCATTAATGTTATATTATGTTGGGTAAATATTTCAATTAACAAGTTTTGTTTGTTACTTTACTATAAGTAAAGTATAGTGATCGTGAAAAAATTCGATCTCGAGATTTTGACGGAATTACATGTTTTGAGGTCCCAGAAGTCGTAATTAAAATGTAAAAATTTTGACTTATAAATCAATCTCAAACCTTGTGAGAGCGATACAAGCCATACTGTTTGACGGACAAGAATGAAACTATGCCTATAAATAGAACATTATATGGACAATGAGTTGAGATATTTTTTTCTAAAATTACATTCGCTAAAGGGGCGTTAGAGTACGATTTGTGTTTTCAGAAAATGTTTTTTTGACGCTAAACGGCTCGTTAAAAAATTATGAAAATTTGAACAAAAATGGAACAAAAAATTAGCAATTCATAAAAAAAATCATGCAGTTTCAATTACGGGAAAGAGCAATAACGATATAAAAACTCTTTGTTTATCCTAGACTAAGAGATCACCTGCTATACTTGTCGAATTTTTTGTATTTTTGTACATTTTTTACATTGACTTAGAAATTTTTTGAGCGAATCCACTGAGATAAAATTGATGTTTCTAATGGAAAAATGAAAATATATTATTGACTTATAAGAGATGTAAGAGGAATAATATTGTGCAGGTAAATGATAACACTCATTAAAAAAAAAATCGTATATATGTTATTTGACAAAGGGGAAGGAAAATGATCTTATTAAATACTAAGAAGCCATAAAATTCCCAGTATAATAATTCTGTTAAAAACCAAAAATGTAAAAGATAATTCAAAATATAAATCTTTCGTTTAGAGATTAATAACTGTAATTATCGTACATCTTTAATTAACAAATCAGCTTAAATCTACATTTTCTTCACTGTTTAAGATGTTTTTCAGAGAAAAAAAGGGTATTTTACTGTTTCAAATTTGAAAATTTTACATTAATATTCAATGTAGAAGGATGTTAAGTAAACGATGTAAGAAATCTACTGGCTATTTGAACAATAGCCATGTTCTCTTGTAGGATAATATTTCGTTTCAAGAAATGTTCACATTGGTTTTTCAAAAATGTTATTACTGCTGTAGTGATACTAATGAAATTATTTGCAAATAATAAATTATTTGTGATGTACAAAAATAAGCTTATAAATTGATATGTCCTTCAATCACTATCTGTACTACCTCACGAATGCAATGCTAATAATTATATCCCATTTAGATATTTATGTTATGCTTAAATGATACGTTATGTTTTATATACTCAAGAAATTTGACATTGAGTTACTTATAGTAAAGTAGAGTGTAGGCCAGTCCAGATTTTTAAAATATATTTCATTGTGTATATAACTTGAAATGATGTTTTATTTATTTATGTTATAAAAATTCGTAAATTTTGGTAGCAGTCCTTCCTTGATACACACATTATTGAAAATGACACCAAATTTAGCTGATACCTGTTTCTTAAGAAGTTTCTCAATTTTTCTAAATAACACTCTCGTTATTTCGTCTACACAATAAAGTACATCTCCTATGGTCGACATGTTTCGAATGATCAACATTCATCATCAGGACGTGAATAAGATCTAATGTGAAAACCTGGTTTAATATATACACAGAGAAGGTAGAAGGGGTGGTTTTTTCCATAAAGTTTAAGTATAGTATAAAGTTTAACTATACTTAAACTTTATGGAAAAAACCCCCCCTTCTACCTTCTCTGTGTATATATTAAACCAGGTTTTCACATTAGATCTTATTCACGTCCTGATGATGAATGTTGATCATTCGAAACATGTCGACCATAGGAGATGTACTTTATTGTGTAGACGAAATAACGAGAGTGTTATTTAGAAAAAAAAAAAAAAAATTGAGAAACTTCTTAAGAAACAGGTATCAGCTAAATTTGGTGTCATTTTCAATTATGTTATAAAATAAATGTTTTTTTTACTTTTAAATGATTTTTATTTTGCTAGATATACTTACTGTGTATATATCGTGAATCATGTTGAGAATACTTTTATGTTAAAGTTAAATTAAGTTAAAGTTAAGTTAAAGTTTGGGCCATATGAGAAGCTGTTTCCGTGCCTTAATAACAAGAAACAACAAATAAAATTATCCGTGTAAATCATGTTTAGTGAATTTATTTGAATAACTATTGCTATAACTTCTGAGTGGCACAAAGGGTCACGGGTAGTCTAGTACTGCATAAACTTATATATATATATATATGTATGTATCAATGATCAAACAACAATAAGAAATGGGAAGACAAGACTAGGATCTTTCAACCGTAACAAGCGGTCTTCGTCAGAGACAAAAACCCAACTTGGGTTCAGCCGGGTATTTGACTCTGTCGAAGACTGCTTGTTACGGTTGAAAGATCTTAGTAATTTTTTTCTATTTCTTATTATAGTTTGCATTGATATATATTAAGTTTAAACCTTAAGGTTAAACTGATATAATACAAAATAGTAAGGAGTAAATAAGTTTGTACAATGTAGTAGGGTAAACAAAATAAAAATAGTACAACGGAAAATGAACTGACTGTTTTAAACAATTAATTTTGGATGTAATTAAAAAGGTTTAATTGATGTGCTTTTATTAAAAATCTAAATTATAAAGAAGAAGGCGTGTTTCATTTGTTAAAATCTAAAACGTCTGTCTGTGTATTTCAGGTTTCAGACCAATCGACATCTCACGAACTTCTATCTAGGAACTCTCACTCCGGGGTGGCCATCAGTTCCGGGAGACAGACCGATTCAACAAACCACGACTCTCCACACTGTTCAATCATTGAATTCCAGCTTTATTTCAACTGCATTGTGCAACCTTCTCAGCTTGATAAAAGGTACACCATCACTTATTATCCCTTTAATGTTTTTTTTAGTCAATATTTCTTTTACAAATACAGAAAAATACAGTTTTAAAAAAGATGATAAATCAATTATTTTAAGCAAGATTATTTGAATATTGCCATTTATTCATACATCAATAAATAAATTCATTTATAAGATTCCATTTATTCATCAAAATGAACATACGTATTTTTTTCATGTGATAGCAACATAATTCTGTCATAAAACATGAACTACCAAATATCTTAAAACTATAGTAATTATATAGTATTAAATATATATAATTAATAATTATATTATAGTTTATAAGTGTGCAAAACATGAAGCTAGCAAGAGAGGCATTCACTCTGGGGGGGCGACCATACTACTAGTTAATTTTTATTCAAACGTAAATAATATTTCATTATACCTTATTGAATAAAATATAATTGTATAGTAGTTTTCGTTTGTTAATCTTTGACATTAAATACTTTAATAATTTGAAAAACAAAAGCATAGTAGGTCTTTATATTGTTTATTTTATAAAGGACTAGACGACCCCTAACCCCTTGTGTTACAATGTTAAGAAATTACAGCAACATCTAATAATATGCATTCACTGAATATAATTGACAGAAATTACTGTTTTTGCTATTTATTGTTATTAAGCCATGAAAGCAAAGATTCTTGTTTGGTCCAAGCGTTTGATATAGATTCTTAAAATTAATCAAGATATATCCACAATAAGTATATTTAATAAAACAAAAAATTATTTAAAAGTGAAAAAAGTCTTAATTTTATAACATAAATAAATAACACATTAATTCAAGTATATATACAATCAGTCATATTTAAAAAAAACCATGTCATATTAACTAACAAAACCGAAAAATTGAAATATTTCATATATTTTAGCCAAGATAAAATAGCATTAATAAAAGGAATGTATCTTTATAATATCACTTTAGAATATTCGTATTTAAGCTGATATTTCTGTTCAAGTTTATATTCCTAAATTATTTATTTTAAACCTCTAATTTAATAGTTTATTATGAGTATATACTTTCGGAATTTCATACACCTGTTTAAAGCTTGACTTGAAAAATATGATTGTTAAATCAAAACGTTCACTTTAAACTGATTTGACCAGGAAAACTGATCAATTTGATAAAACAAATTTTTGTTATATATGTATAACAAGAATCAACAGTATAAACGTTAGCAAATAAAAACATTGTCTAAACAACAATAAGATTTCCAAAAATAGGACTAAAATCTTTCGTAGAAAAACTCGTCACGTTTATTCTACAACATAAATATATTTTACATCTGAAGTTATTAATTTTACTTGATCTGAATTGAGAGAATTTCTTTTTAATTCTTATTTCGTTTTGATGCTATTATTTCTAAAGTAATATATTACTCACTGTTTTCTTTAATATTTATTTGAATTGTTCATCATAAACTGGAATTAACAGGTATTCCAATTTTCACCTGTGTGCAAACATTTAAACAAGAACATCAGAGTATGCTATATTACCAAAGTATAGTACACTATAATTATACTATATTACCCGTGACCCTTTTTTTTAATGCAAACATGTTCACGTAAATGCAGAAAAACTCGAAATTAATTCATATGTAATAAAGAGAGTAATAAACATATTTTTAAGACAGTTCTCTTTATTTACATGTTTTTTACAATTTGAATTTTCTAAAAACAATTTCATTTCTTTCTTTATGACCCTTCTGTGAGCAACATGCAATTGGCCATGTTGAAGTGCTGTTTTACATAAATTAACTAAAACTTTCTGTAGAGTCTCTCCTTGATATTTATGAATAGTCATGATAAATGCTAACTGAATTGAAAATTGAATCCTTAAAAATGAAAAATTCTCCTCTTGAGATTCAAGCATTATGGATGTCGGTATCAGTTCCTCTGTTGACAACTGGAAGAAGTCAATTCCTGGGAGACTACATCCTGTGCAATTAGTCCTGAAGTCCTTCATTTAGAGAGAATACTTTTATTAAAGACTTTCCTGTACCTTCTGATCTATCAGGAGCCTTACTCCTAATTCTTATGGAAATAGATATATCAAAAAAAGAATATATATAGCCATTATGTTAGCGGTTTTTGATTACGGACATAATTGTGTGCTGTTAATATTTTACTTATATTAATTTGATGATTTCTAAAGCTCCTGTTAATTATAATAAATATCATTTGTTAATATATTAAATAATTATTTCATATTCTTGTCGAGTATTCATTAAATTTTCTCTTTTTAAATTCATTATTTTAAATCATTATAATTTAAATCGAAAAATAATCATTTAATATTTTTTATGTTATTTATATCAGGATTTGAAAGTTAATTTTACAAAAGTCCCCGTGGATCTCTAATGCTAAGGGCATGGGTTCGATTCCCACAGACTTGCTAATCTGTTACTCAGTTTAGAGCTTGTGCAAATATTTATACAAGATCATCAGAATTTTATAAGTATATAGATTGATTGTTAAATTTTTACCTAACCTGAATGAAAGTCATTAGTTATATTAAATATAATTAATTGATAGTAAATAATTAGTGGAAATGATTGAGGCTATAGGTGATCAAACCTAAAGGGTTCAAATGTGTGCCTCTTCTGAAGCTTTCAAACCTAAGAGGATTTCGATACCTAATAGCAGTCTCAAGAGTGACTTAAGCGCTATCAGACCCTGTTTGCCTCTCGACCCGAGAACTTCTTCTAATGACCATCAATGTTGTAATAACAACTCAATTTTTGTCAATATCAAAATTTATTTTTTATGTATTATAAGTATAAATAAAGTTTATTTATTGCATTAATCTCTATATGAAATATACAGGAATTATCGGGTTCCAGTCAATATTTTGAAATCGAGTTTTCAACAGAATACATGGAACTTTTGTTCAATAAACTAAGTTTTATAAATTGGTCCATGTGTGTATGCGTTTGTTTGTTGGGTCTGTGTGTGTATTTCTGTGTATGGTGAGCAGGATATCTTAAGAACATAAAGAGTATAATAAACAACTTGATTAGTCATCAACGTGATATATTTCGGTTTACTTATACTTTTTTCAGGCTAAAATTGTTCGCAGAATTTAAAAAATGTAAAAAGAAATTAAAAAGGATGAACTTTTTTTTAACGAAAATATTAACGGTTTCTAGACTGGTGTTCAGATTGGGTTACATGTCAGATCCTCTTTTTGTTGTGTGTAATCCTAGTGTGTAACTTGGAGTGTGCAGTCTCTAATTTATCATTCTTATTCATATATGACGTTCTTATTTCTTTAATAATCAATATTTCTTAAAGGTTTATTACAGACAGTATATTTGCAGTGGAATTGCTTTCTTCATAGACGATTAGTTGAGTCTATCTCTCTGTTCATATACATAACACTGCTTTTATTTGTTAGAGAACTCTTTCTTCATGCCTGAGAGAATTGATTTTGTAATATGTGTGTGATTGATTATTTACTTCCTTACTACTTTGCTTCTAATTGCTGTTCTTTCTTTTATTTTTTTCTCGTATATAAAACTTCTTAAATGTAATAATTAATTTTTGTTAAAATGTTCATTGTTGATAACTATGTGTTATATCCGTTCTAATAATATCTAATATATTGCATAAATAAAGACTTTATGTCCCTCATTTTTATATTTTTCGCTAGAAACTATCATCCAAATTAATATCTTTTTTTGTAGGTTTTATAAAGACGGATGTTTCTAGGTTTTCTGTGCTGTTATTATATCCTTTTACTGTTTCATCAAGAGTGTGTATTGGTTGTTCATACTTATTTTCAATGTGCTAATTTTACGTCTCTTTTAGCAGTTCACATAATAACCACAGACATGTTCTTTCATTCCTTGTTTTCAATACCAGAAGTGCAGAAATTAGTGAAGGTGAAATGTATCTGGTAGTATAGGATGTTGTCTATTTGCGTAAAAAGTTTCTTAGCAGTACAGACTGATAGTAATTTTTACAGTGTTGATTGTTATATAGAGAGAAACCAGAGACTCTTGGTTGTAAGGATGTTATAACTTTGTTCAATGGTTCCCTTGACGGATGCATTCGTGAATAAGGTTCTACTTCTGGGAATACTACGATTTTTTTCATCTTGTAGCTCTTAGCATTTGTAAAGATCATTTTTGACTGCTTCACGATATGATAGGTTGGGCTGGTGACAAGAGAGATGATAGGCTTGTGTATCCAGGGACCTACAAGAGAGTTAGTTAGTTTATACTAGCTAGACTCTGAAGAGAAATGAGATATTCTCACACAAATTTTGAATTCAAATTAATAGATTTCAAATCCTTTAATACGACCTGACTGTCTAATGCGATGTATATCACATCGTTTTACATTGGGTGTTTGTTTAGAGTACGCAACATACAAAACTTTATTATAAGCATTTCGGACTGGGTAATCGTGGTTTTTACCGACATATATTATGCTTATAAATATGGGACATGATAATTAAAGTTACAATGAGATAATATAAGATGCAGTGGAGTGTGGGATGACTCGTAACAGGCAGTGCTATTGGGGTATCACACGAGGAGGTAACGCCTGTGATGCACCCTCGCTACGTGCTCACTCATCGCTACAGCACTAATCCTTTAAATGCTCTCTGACCCAACTTCAAAGGTTAACTCTTCCATCTATTAACTGTTGCACTTATTTTAAACAAGGAAAGATTATTTTTTCTCTGACTTTATTTGAGTATCGAGTCCATATAGGTTCTCATGTTATTGAATGGCTTTACCAAATTGTTATCAATATAATTTAATACGAGTTTAACGAAATCAGTGGGCTATATTGTACCATAGACTATATTGTGTAGCAATAACTTCAATTCAATGGTGCCGTGAACCCATTTCAAACACCAAATATAGAACGATTACAGCGATTACCGTCTTGAAACTGTCTCGTAAGACCATAAATAAACATTGAAATAAGATAAAAGAAGCTCACTTCAACTCCTCAGGACAAGGTTTATTATGAGTGTATACCTCAGTCATCTATGTAGACATCTGCAGTTTACAAACTTAACAATACTTCTCACATAAAAACTTGATACAAATAATCTTTCTTACGGGTTAAAGTTGGTACTTTATCGAAAATTATATCTTATTTACTTATTTATTTATCCCTATTAACGAAAATCTATACCTTTGATTTATTAATGGAGAGAAAATATTTATCATTTACACTCCATCATTACTCGTAATTTTGATGGATTTTCATTTTCTGAGGTCTCCCTAGGCTTTTTTGACGTTTTTTTGATGATTTCCGTGTGTGTGTTTGTGTGTGTGATAGTTCAGTTAGACCCACATACACTGATACGTGTATCTTAAAAAGTTTGTGGTTACACTACAGTTCATAATCTCAGATGAATCAAGTTTATATTTTATACAAAAATGAGTCGTAATGCAGAAGAACCTTACATTTTTGGGGTAATAATACACTGGAAAAAGTCATTCTTTTGGCCATTAATGACTGTTGGTAGTCTGTTGTCTGACTTTAGACTTACCAATAAACCGCAGGTACATTAAAACATACATTTAAGGTTATGATTAGTCCATTACTTTGGAACAAGATGTTAGAGAAAACGAAGTATCATTTATGTATAGAAGTCCGCACGGACACAATTGTACCTTGATAGAAGTCTCAACACTGATGCCGTAACTTCTGTTAACTGACCAGACGTGGGAGGTGATAGAGTCTGCCTCTCACAGTGACGTTAAATATCACGTTTACACGTGTACCCTATCATATGTCTGAAATGAAACTCACCATGATCTGAACACTAAACAATAAGGACACTCAGGAAAAGGTGAAATCATTATTATTGCCGCTATAATCAGTCCTGTCTAATCTACAATCGGGTAATTAACAGATACAGAAAGGCGTTATGAAGTAGCAATGTTTTAGCCATCAATTGTTGGTAGCCAGCGCAACTGAAGTATAGCGGGAGACAAGCGATTCTTAATCCCCATTCCCAATCCACTCAATCTTGGGGCTGGATTCACAGCCTCTCTGAGCTCAGCCAAATCAGATACGATATGAGCCATATCGTAGGCTCATGCATCAATACACTGGGTCATTTCCGTCCACGGGCTATGAGCCACGTCTACTTAATGTACATCGAAATTACATATAAACATACAACGATCCCTCTAAAACTTCATATAAGGTAGTGACTTAGGACAACATTGTCTATGCCTCATCCAGAAAGCCCCACTATATCTGATATCCACTCCATTCCCCAGAGCATCGCAAATGAGCACTTGTGTATCAAAAGATCTATTACATACAAGGTAGGGTTTAGTTTAATGGTATTTGAACATGGGCTATTTAGGGAACATTTAAAAAGTTCTAGAAGTGACTGTGGACAGAATGTTTGACATTATCAAACACTTCGCATGTTGTGCTTAAAGCTGTAGTTCCATTGGCTGTTAATCTCAATAGTTTCTACATGATAAATGAACTTAATTAATTAAACAAATAATAATTTAATTTATAAAACTTCAGTTGTGAATCCTTTCAAACATTTTTTTTAAAAATATTAATATTTCTATCGATATGAAACTAATAACATTTACTTATACAAGCTTATAAGATTTGGTTAAATTATTTAATATTTTTAAGATTATTTATTTAATTTTCTATAAAAACGGGTCAAGAAAATGTAACCAAAAATATAATATAAATAGTTAAAACAAGATTTCCTTAGAAGTAACATACTAAAAAGTTTTTTTTTTGTATTATAACTTATACAAGCAGTATTCATAACTTGGTTTATTTATGATTCATTAAGTTTATAGAGTGATTTAAAGTGGTTTATTAAAACTTGATGATCACTCATTTAAATGTTAACAACACGCAAAAAGCGAATTAAAATAAATTGCAATCAATATAAACTCATAGTTAATACCAACTTAGATATTCAAGTAACCTTTGAATTTTTGATTGTACGTGCTAAAAAGCAGGAAATCTCCTTTTAAATATCTATTGGTCATGACCTATGGACCACGAAATTGGAAAAGACCTTTTATAAAAACCATCTTCAGGCTCATGCATTATTAATAGATTTTCTATTGAGACATTTTAATTTGGTTTGATCTAAATATATCCTCTGTTTGATAAAGCAAAAAAAAATTGTTCAAATCCAGCAGAAGAAGCTTTTAAAACATATCTTTTTTAATCTAGAAACTATAAGCATACTCTTGTGTCAGGATTTAGCAGCACCCTTAAGCCTCATGTTAATACATACACTCAGTCTTGTGTGTGGAGTAACAACCTCACAAGCTCAACACTAAACCGGCTAGAATACGCCGGAATGAGTAGGGTCATTATGGTACTACCTCTCTGATGCCGAAAAACCAGAGTGTTCTTTTCTCCTAATTGTTTATATATATACAGTGGCACTGTCTGTTGCTCACGTTTTTTTTTTAAATTTGGCCTTTTCTTCTGATCGCCTTTCTATGTATAGCGTAGAACTGGTACAACAAATTACTTAAGGAAATATTCACCTACACCTCTCTTACAAGCTTATAGGTGGTATCAAAATTTTTTGAACTGGGTATAGCTTTGAGGTCACTGTTTTGTATGTTTAATGAAGGGTCGTATTCCTTAATGTAGAGGGCTTCAAGTATATGTAGTCTGACGTCGTCTTGTAAGCTTTGCAAAATAGTTGTCCCCTCAGTCAGGTTCTCTCTTGTTAATTTCTGTTTATGAACCTCTTCGGCATGGCTCTTCGGTGCTCCTCCTGCAAGGTGTAGAGTCAATCGCCGCGAAAGCTTCGTCGTAGTCAGCCCTATATACTTGGAAGGCAGGGTTGCACAGTCCCCTGTGGTACATTTATATTCATATATGAGGTGGCTACGCTGCAGCTCGGCGGTTTCTTAGGATGCCATCCTAAACGACAATAGTAAATTTCTTTCTATCACACGAAACCCTATAGAAGAACTGAAGAAACGCACTAACAAGGTAATTAAAAGAAGTAATGCCAGGAAAGGGAATATAACCCTTCCAATCATTCGTGGAGAATACGGGTTAGGGTATTGTTATGGCAACGTAAAAACCCATAAAACAGGTTATCCCCTGAGGCCTATCATCAGTCAAATACCCACTCCTACCTACCATCTTGCAAAGAAACTCAACGCCTTACTCACTCCTTTTGTACCTAAAGACTACACTCTCCAATCAGCGACGGATTTTTTAGACCTTTTAAAATCATCTAGCACAGTAGGAATGATCGCTTCTCTAGATGTAGAGTCACTCTTCACTAACGTTCCTGTAGACAGAATCATACAATATATTTTGGATGAAATCTACCCTGATAATAACGAACCGAAGATAGACATCCCCAAAGAAGATTTAAGGTTGTTACTGGAGTTGTGCACTAAGGAATCACCTTTCACCTCCCCACAAAAGAAGATGTACAAGCAGATCGACGGAGTAGCAATGGGTTCCCCCCTCGGTGTCCTCTTTGCTAAGTTTTACATGGGACGAATAGAACAGGAGGTTTTTAAGAAAATCAAGAAACCTTCAATCTATGCTAGATACATAGATGACATCTTCGTTCTCACAGAAAGTCCCGAGGAATTATTGGAGCTCCGTTCGCACCTTCAACATATATCCGGCCTGAATTTTACTATAGAAAACAGCACGAATGGACAGCTACCTTTCCTAGATATCTTGGTGCACCAAACAAACCAGCACTTTACGACCGAAGTATACAGGAAACCTAATAACATAGGCCTGTGTCTCAACGGAATTAGTGAATGCCCGACTAGGTATAAGAAGTCTACCATCAATGCCTATATTCGGAGAGCCTTTACCCACTGCAGCAATTGGAACCTCCTCCACCAAGAACTTGATAAGTCCGTTCAGGTGTTAGTGAACAATGGCTTCTCCAACCAAGAGGTTACGAGAGCTATTAAAATGTACCTGGATAAGTGGTACACTACTAACCCACCTACTCATCCCAAGGGTGAGTACATACGTCTGTACTACAGAGGATACATGAACTCCCAGTACCAACAAGACGAGATGGCCCTCCAAAAATTAATAGTTAATAATGCACAAACTGTCAACCCAGATGATCAATTAAAACTCACTATTTTCTATAAAAACCAGACTACAAAGAACCTACTAATATACAATAGACCTAAACAAGAAACCGCCGAGCGGCAGCGTAGCCACCTCATATATGAATATAAATGTACCACAGGGGACTGTGCAACCCTGGCTTCCAAGTATATAGGGCTGACTACGACGAAGCTTTCGCGGCGATTGACTCTACACCTTGCAGGAGGAGCACCGAAGAGCCATGCTGAAGAGGTTCATAAACAGAAATTAACAAGAGAGAACCTGACTGAGGGGACAACTATTTTGCAAAGCTTACAAGACGACGTCAGACTACATATACTTGAAGCCCTCTACATTAAGGAATACGACCCTTCATTAAACATACAAAACAGTGACCTCAAAGCTATACCCAGTTCAAAAAATTTTGATACCACCTATAAGCTTGTAAGAGAGGTGTAGGTGAAGGGACACGACACAGGTAGATGGGTTCAGTGCCCTGCCCTGCCGGCCCTCCCACCTACACCTCCCTCCCTTCTCCATACTTTATTTCCGTAGTTAGTTGTTAACTGTACCATAGTTAAGTTGTTCTCTATACCATAGCCTTAGTTTTGATTATAATTTTAGTTTATAGATTTTTTACCTGAAGATGGCTAATGTAAGCCGAAAGCTTGTGTTTTAGATTAAGTCGTAAATTATAGTGTTAGAATAAAGTTTTGAAAGTGTTTAGTGTTTACCTTCATGTCGTTACCAGAACTCCTCTGGAAAATACCCGAGAGTTACCGTAAACTAGTGAGGAAACTAGAAAAAATCAGCCATAAATTGGTCAACGCAGAAGCTGCTGCCAACTTTAATAATACATGTTTGAAAGAAGATCTGCTGCCATCATACACAAATATATATATATATATATATATATATATATATATATATATATATATTGCTTCAGTTCGAACGCCAAGTCAGTCGTTATCAGCCTTTGGAGCGATTCACTTCTTTTCCTGAAGACGAGGACATCGAAATATAGTAGTGAGTTCAGTGATTTCCTTTCTATGTGTTCTTTTTAAATTCTTTTTAATATTTATATATATACGAGTTCGAGATTAACAAAGAGCAACACACAAAGTAGGGAAACTCACTTACAGACTCAAATTTTCGGGTAATCCGTCTTCAGGAGAAAAGAGAATGGGAGACCAAGCATGTTGTAGACGCAACGGCAAGTAACCCAGATATATATATGTGTGTGTGTGTATGTGTGTATTTGTGTGTGTGTGTGTATTTGTGTGTGTGCGTGATACATAATATGTATCGAAATACAAAAACTGTGCTTAAAAAAACTAATAAACTATATTTAAGAATAATATATAACTAGTAAATAATACGTAACAGATAGCAGACCAAATAACGTTAATTATAATATTGAACACAATATATAATATAGATTTTGAACCATAGTTGCTACTGAGAAATTTAAGTGAGAGCGATGTCTTCTTTCAATTATTCTTCAGATTTACAGTCAGTATTTACTGCTGTTTTGTGTCCCACGTCTTTCGGTATATTTATATATATATTGTCAGTATAAATATTGATTGATTCAGAACAATATAGATTAATTTTGAGATATTGAGGCTTAAGGGATACTATGAATGCAAAATGTTTGTTCACGAGGTATGATAGATTGTGTAATAATCTGATATTTAAAAATCTCGGTGGTACTAACTATATACATGTATTTAACAATATCTTTGTCTTCCATTTTTCAATCAGAAAATTATCGAGAAAAAAAACGATAATTTTTAAATTTGTTATTTGAATCTTCAAATTACAATAGAATTGTTCCTTTACAGATATTTACAATGATACGATAATCGAGAAGAAGGGTAGACTGAACCTTGAAGTAAAATTGTCACAATGCAGTAGCAGTTAATTTAGGTCAAACATTTTTTCAAGAAAAATTACACCTATAATTCTATTGTGAACAGTGGATGATTGTTGAATATTTTTTCAAAATATTATAATTATATTTGATAAATAATTTTTTTTGATCTTTCAATTCAATAAAAATCTTGAATTGTTTTTTTTAGCTTTATCACGCTGTTAATAATAGAATAACTAGTAGATATATATTTATATAGTAGACACTTTTTCTTTCCTTAGACATTATCATCTGTCCGTAACCTTTCCCTCCCTACTCAAGACGTTCTAAGACAATTGCCATTTCAATTACCTATAATTTAGTCAAATTCTTTCCAAAGGTACGCTTCAAAAAAAAAAAAATAATTATTAAGATATCATGCATTTCTAACAAAAAAAATCATCACAATGAAAAATAGGTTCATGATTCATCAAAATGATTTTGATTTTCATTTAAATTGGTCAAAGGCAGAAAAGTGTTATCTTACTTTTCCCAAGTTGAGTCCAGTTTATAACTGAAATAATTAGTTAAGATGTTATAAATGTTTTATACTAGAGAAAACGTTAGATATAACGTAGAATAACTTTAAAATATATTTATTAGCGATCCTTCATTCCTTTTTACAAAACTTAATTATTGATTCTTAATTCTAATTATAATTTTAAAGGTTAATTAATCTTTATATAAATTCTCTTCGTGGCTCTGTATGTATGTATGTTTGTACCTTATGCATTCGACCTACAATAGACCTTTTTCAAAAATTCTTTTGCAAGGCACTTTCTATAGGTCTTTAGGCTATTAAAGTTCTATAGGGGTGGTTTTAGGCTATTAAACTCTGGGGGACAGCCTGACCCAGGCCCCCTAGGGCCCTATAATAGATAAGGTTTGCTGTATAACCTGTTTGTTTACATTTTGACTTTAATTGGTAATGGAAACCGCAGTTAGGTTATTCTTTGTGATAATATTTCCACATGCTTTGTTCAATTATTTTTTCGATACAATGCTTCTTCATAAACAAATAATATTTCATCAAAATATTGTTATTCAAACTTTTAAGAGACAATTTTGTTTACTGATATAATTTTAATTGGACATTTAAAACTGTGTGAAGTCTTCAAATTGAAATCATTGAATGAAATGTAATGTGATATGGTTTAGCCTCTTCAACTAACTGGTTCCTAATTGAAACGATTTGGGGGTTTAAAATTCGTATCATATTTAACAGATAAGACATATCACATTTAATGAGCTTAGACTTCTTTCAAATTTCTTGATGTATTGTTCGGCAAAAAATATTCTTTTTATTATTTGTTTAATCTAATCTATCAACTTCCAATATTATTAGACAATGTGTGAAATTTATAATCACTGTTAGATTATATATTTTTTGCGTAGTTTATAATTTTAATTCTGTATTAATTTCGTTTATCTCAAAAAAGTTAAGTGTAACGGAACTATAGAAAATTTAAATTGTTTTCGTTATATGTAATTTATTATTAGAGTTGAAATTAAATTGTTTTCCGGGTAAAGCCGGGTAGATCAGCTAGTTCTACATAATAACAAGACACAGAGAACAAAGATAAAAAAAAATCATCTGGGGAAAAGTAACTTGGTGATGTAAATAAACTGGTATCTTTTTGCTTTTTTAAAATGGTTAATTGTAAAAGTCTTTAAATAGGAAAAACATGGGAAATATATAGATGAAAGAAAACTTCAGTTAAATTTTCATGTAAATTAAATTATAATAAATAACATTTCGATGGTCATATTTGATGCTTTTCTACTGCACTACTATATTGTATCCCTATTCTCAAAGTACCCAACTTACAGATATAAAAAAAAATATCTTAAAATTTGGACTTATGAATACTATTCTGTTTACCTAAAACCATTTTGGTTATATTTTTTTTTGTTTCTATGTATAGCTGTGAGTGGGTACATAAAAAAAATGACATTAAATTCTTGTTAAAAATTACGATATTAATTATTGTTGAATATTATGAAATGAATTATTAGAGAATATTATAAAATTATTTATCGAAGAATATTATAGAATTCATTACTTCGTAGTGGGTATACTACGAAATTCATTATTTCAGAATATTACAAAACTAACTATTGAGAAGATTCGAGAATTAATTATTTGGAAATATTTATATAATTAATCAACTCAAGAATAATCTAACAAGGTTTTGTGTGATTCGAGGGCAGTCAGACTTATAATGTGTCTCGTTGCTTTTAGAAAGGCACTTCCCTACTTTATATCAAAAATATATATTAGTTTTTCCTCCACTTTTCCTAGCTTTTTCTAAAAACTATATATCTTATTTAATATTATTATCTTAATATGAATATCGTATGATAATCTTTCATCAATGTTTAGTTATTTTAAGAAGTGGTGGGACACAAAAACAAGGTCACTTTCAAATTTCCCCTTTTATTACTTGTCCGATTTGTTTAACGCTATTTAATTGAAATTGAAGGTATTAAAATAAGTAATTATTTAAAAAATCTATTTCATAATCACGGTCAAACCACTAGTTATTACCAATCAAAATTAATTTTGTTGAAATCGATTAATCACAAGTATTTAAAAAAGTTATGTACTCTTAAAAAATATAATTTTTTTTTTTTACATTTTTGGTCATCATTTATAACAATTGCAGTTATTTAATAGTATTAGTATCATACTATAAAATACAGCATTTCTCATCTCGTTCCGTCTATAATTTATCCAGATAATAATTCATTTAGATAAATAGTCATGGTTGTTTTATTTTTATCTTTAATATTTTTTATTATATTTCTTAAACAAAAACGAAATCAATGTCGACATATTGATGATGCAAAAGGTTTCACGGCTTACTTTTATTCCATTTAATAATTTCATTAACGTTATTTTTCAATGATTGTCTTTATTATCGGATTGCATGAGTACATACTTATTATTGATCAAACCACAATAAGAAATGGGAAAACAAGACTAAAATCTTTCAACTGTAACAAGCGGTCTTCGTCAGAGTCAAAAACCCAACTAAACACTAGATGCGGAAAACATCTGGTGAGGAGTTGAGGAACTTATTATGTGTCATCATGGATTTACCATACTTATACTAAGTTCAGTGTAAAACACTCCGGTTAATTTTAATCGAAATGGATGACTCATGACATAAGGTATTTAATACTCTTAAATTCATCATTATTCTTTAACGTGTATTTGTTATACGACAGACTGGCAGTTTGCAGCACTGGCACAAACAATCCAGTCAGCTGGAACAGGACTGGCGTGCTAAGAAATCTGACTTATTCATGATGGGCCTAACTACGACTGATTATAACGTAGAAATCAATGTAAGCTTTGCTTAAAATTAATAAAAAAAAAAACACTCTGATTGTTTCTAATTTTCTGTTACAACTGACTTCAAGAAAGTAAGGAAACCAAGCGCATATTCTATGTTTAAAATATAAATAAACTGTTTTTAATTTATTAGTTAAAATTAATTTTAAATCTATATTTTAAAATTACATGTTAAAGAAAAATTATAGAAAAAAAGGGACTTTAATACCGAATTTTAAATGGAATGTATTTCAACGAATGTATTCAACCTATTTGTTTTCCTAAAGACATTTGATATAGAAAATTAAAGACAAAAAGTGTGTGTTTTTTTTATTTTATTTGGATTTTATTATTAACTTTAAACTATTGGTGTTAGTTTTAGTTTGTTTTAAAAGAAATTATGCAAAATTAAATATAGGTACCATATGTTGCTAAATATTGTTTTCGTTTTACTTGATTTTGAATAGATTATGCGCTTCATGTATTTTCAAGTTCCTTTAGCATTTAGTATTCAATATAATTAATTTACATGGATTAAGGAATCTATGTATATAAAATGAATTTAATGGAACTATAGAGTTGTGTAGAATAGATGATGTGGTGAAGGGTAAATTGGTTTTATTTAGACGATGGGTTGAGAAACCCTTATGTAGCTTTCCTAGAACATAAACTCATGGTATACTGTTAACTTTGTTTGAGGATATTGTTTGGTAATATGACGAAATAAATGAGATTCAAGAATAAACTAAAGAGCTCATGAGTGATTGGAGGACAGTGGCAGAAGAGAGCATTGTAAGGAGGGCAACAAGAAAGGGATAGTTTCATCATGTCATCTATGCAAAGACATAAAAGAAGTGCTTATTAAAGTGGAGAAAAAAGGCAACACTGAAGGAGATTAATCTGCGTCAGTTTCAAAATTGGTCCTCGCTCCAAGGCCGAGATGTCCTGGACTCTCCTCTGGCAGTGTGTCGGCCCACGTCTGTCATACTCCTGCCTCAATATCCATACAATAAGAGTAACCAAGCAGTCTCACCTGCCATGATTCATTCCTTTATTCATTTACACAAAATTATGCAACAACTCTTTTATTGATATATTCTAAAGTTTATTAGTTTCATTATATTTTTGATTATCCAGAAAATTCCAATAGATTAACTCCTTGCTATGCAGTAAAACTAGGATGTTTATTAATTGCATAAATAACACTTATACAGTTTTATCTCCCTTACTTAATCAATATTATTAATTTAAAAACAAACTATATTACTTTATTACTAATTATTTTAAACTAATCTTATATTTGGTTTCTTTTTTCATTTACATTATCATAGAGTGTGATCACGTCTTACAAATAACTATCATAAGAGTAGTTTTATACATACAATTTCCAAAAAAAAATTCCAATGTCATATTCTTTTATCACAAATACATTTACAATTACTTTCAAAATCCTGTTATGGATGGGTGGAAGGTATCCAGGGGAGTTCTTATCTATAAATGAAAACAAAATTTAAAATTCGTGTTAATATATGTTAAATATTTATATATTATACACATAACGATTCCTCTGGAACGTTTGCTTCATTTATCAGCTTATCTAATTTCCTTCTTACTATGAACTTTGGTACGAAATATCAATTATAGTAAATATTATATTCTACGATTAAAAAACATGTTAACCCATATTTTGATCTCCAGTTTCATTATATATATATATATATATATACGGTTACTTGCTTGGTCTCCTTTTCTCTTTTCTCCTGAAGACGGATTACCCGAAAATTTGAGTCTGTAAGTGTGTTTCCTTACTCTGTGCGTTACTCTTCTTGAATTTTGAACTCGTTATATATATATATATATATAACTATTTTCAAGAGGAAAACGATCCACAAAGGGCAAAAAACGTTTCACAGTAAACTATAGACACTGAGTAAGGATACGACACACAGTCTCTAATTTTTGGTTGAACCGTCATCAAGATAGTAGAATAGGGACACCAAGCGAACTTGCAAAGAGACAGTAGGAGACCAACAGTGATGTCACAAGCCTGCTTGGTTCAAGTGAAGTAAGAAAAATAAACTAAGAATAAGTGAAGAGCTGAGAAATAATAAGTAAAATTGAATAAAATGAGGAAATATAAATAATAAAAACTTAAAAAATAACAATAATGAAAAATATTAAGAAGAAAGTAACTGAAACTAAAAAAAATCCGGCAATACAAATAATTAAAATAATAATAATAAAAATGATTAGAATAATAAGTTGAAACTAAAGTTGTATAAATAATAATTTAAAATAAAAGAAAATGAACACCAAAATAAATCAGATATATAAATAATTAATAAATGAATACAAAAAAATAAAAAAATATAGTAATAAAAAATATATACATTAAAATAATAATAAAATTGGAAACAAAGATAAACAAATAATAAAGTACAAAAAAATATGTATATAATAAATAAAATCTCTAACTATTTGAAACAGCATTATCTTTTTAAGTTTAGACCTAGTTTACAACGGCCTGGTTCAAAAACCAGATATGTGCCTCCTCGGATGCTCGTAAAGTGACAGTTTTTATTTAAAACCTTTTTCATAGATAGAAGTATGATTTTTGAAACAGAAAAACGAAGTATTACATTACAAATTATTTTACAAAGAAAAATAGTCCGTGGATTTCACCAACAACTGTAAAGTTTGAATGAACACGTCACATTATGACACTTTTATCAATATACATATATATATAAAACAATGATTCACTGGCTTTTAAAGTATGTTATCAAAAGCTCCTTCAATATAGAAGAAGAATCCCAGAGACATTCCTTTAAGACGTACCAATTTTTCTATTTTGTTAGGTAAAGTTTCTGAAACTGGTTCCATTGAGTTTTCATTGTGATATGTATGTTGTTGCTGATAAACATGCTTATTTTAAAAAGAAACTAATGTTTCTAGAGTAAAAACTTAATAGTTTTCATATTTAAAGTAATATATGTATATTGTTAGTTCTACTGAGTTTGGTAAATGATAATATTTTTCTATTTAGTGTTACATTACTGTGCCAGTATTTCAGCTCGTACATTTTTATGAGCTTTATTTATGTTTAAAGGTTAAAAATAGTGGCCATTTTGTCATAAAGATCAAAAACCATAAAAATCAAATACCATTCTCATACTTCAATATTACAAAATTTATAAGTTCCTTAAAGAAACCAATGTCTTGAGTTGAGTTTGTTTGAAATGTCTATGTCAATGTAAACATCACACAAGTGCAGCAGGTTATCCATTATTTCAAGTTGAGTTTTCACTATTGATAGCTATATTGTTTCGCAGTAATGGAAATTTTTCGAATTTTTTGTATGTCCAAATAATTTTTTCTTTTTTTTTTTGAAAACGGTTTATTGTTCTATAGGTAGCTAAATAACTGTACTAAAATAATGAAGTGTACCTAAACGCTTCTATTAGTCCTTGTAATTTTAGCAAAGAAGTATAGCATCTCAAAGATAATATTTTTTGGTATAGTTTCATTATAATCCATTGAACCGTGTGACCTGTATCCTGTTCACAAGCTTTCCAAGTCCATCATAAGCACAAAATTACATTTTATTGCAAAATTGACCTTTTCGGCTATTGAAACAAATTGAACTTGTTTTCAGCTAAAGCTACTGTCAGTTTTATAATACTTTCGATGTTTCTACACTCTAGAGATAGTATTTTAGGAAAGAAAATGTTGTTTAAAATAACATTTTAGCTAGAAAAGTGGCTATCTTCTGATTCAATAAGATTTGAAACCAATAAAGCACATATACACATTAGGGCTCACTTTTATTTAAATTATGAATTTGATCTACAGAATAGTATCACCTGTAGCGTCACCCAAACTTTTGGAAACACACACACACACACATACACTATCGAAGAAATATCAATAAAGGACACTATTGGGGACCTCATCATCCCAGTAAATCCGTAAAATTTCATAATTGATTTTTTCAATGATCATGGTACTTACATGAAAAAAAAACAAATAATATGGTTTTATAATTATTTTTTTATATATTTTAATGTCTAAACAACATTTAGAAGTTTTGAAATAGGATTAAGATCCATTGATAACTGGTTCCCGTTGAAGTCCTACTTGAAATGACATTAGACTACTTGTTTTGGATCTTAGTCCTACTTCTGAATTTCATACCGAGATCTAGACGTTAATTTTTACTCACAAATTTTTTCAAACAATTTATCAACAAAGAAGGAATTCTTATATAAGTATTTTGTTAAAAATTCATTAAAACTTTTAATGACTTAACAAAGTTATTATTATACGACTCTAATGTTACTTTGATTGTATATTGCTTCATTTATTTAAAGCTAGTAAAATAAGTTGTATCATATCCTTCTGTTTCAGTTCAAGTTACAATATTATGATTTCCAAACAAATACAAATTCTCAGATCTACATTGTTGTCCTTTTCTAACTGAAATAACAGAAGGACGAAGATTAATATGAAGTGAAGCCACCGTTCTCAGAACATCGTTTGACTCTACTGTGAATTTTTTGCAGGAACATCACTGAGACATTAGGCCCAAATGGTTGAGTGAAGTGTATTTCGGTCTTTCTCTGAAAAAGTCCTAATCGCTTCTTATAGCATCGTAAGATTTGCACAATAACTGAAAAAACAAAAACGACTCAATGTTTTAAAATGAACTCATTACAAGCACATAAATTCCCTTCAAATAATCAAATCTCTTTAAAGTAAAATGTTTAATATATTTCAGTTTGTATTTTTCATCAAAGCCAGTGTTGTTTGTGGCCAGCGTTCCTGAGTTAGAAGTACATTTAGTTTTTAAATTTTTCTTTGTGAAAAATAGAAAAACCTCTGTTAGAGGACTCAAACCCTCAAACATGAGGCTTTATAACTTCATGTACTCGCCATATAATAGAAATATTGAAGACTCCTGAGGTAGCTCAAAATAGTGTATGACAACGGAAAGTGTCCTTTTTCCAAAAAGTGCAGTACATACTTTGAATTTCATTTAATATGTATCTCATAATTATTTTTCATTACCCTACACTATAATTTAATAAACTAAAAGTATCAAAATTTGACAAGTAAGAGAAAGTTTTTCTTAATAGCAGCACTGTTATAATTATAAGAAAAAGATCCCAAATGTGTTATTGTGATGGAAGTCTGAGACTGGTCCATGTTTCACTCTTCCTTTATCAACTTCTATTATGTTCGGAAAATAAAATGAAACTTTCCATGCATAAATCTTTATTGGCACAACTCGTTCAATAAAGGAAATGTTTTTTTCAGGTTACATTAGGTGTTAAATACTCTCGGGGTCCTCACATTCATGTCCGTGGCTGATGTAACCTAAAGCGCTGCACAAGTGTGCTTTTATACGACATTTGCATTCTCTAAAGTTGCGCAGTCACTTTATTTTATTTATTCAGATTGGAAATTACAAAGTCTTCATATAAAAAGCATTTATGAAAAAAGTGTTTTTCTTCAGCTCTATCTGCTTGTAGTGAGAAGGTAGAAACCTGAATCAATACAGAAACTTAATAAAATTTTCTTATTGAAACTATGTTTATGCGGAGACCTTTGCCAGTAAATTTCAATTAAAACATTTATCCATAAAAACTGTCATTTCACATTCATAACATTCGTAAATGCCACATTGCTTCTATTTTGTGCATGGATTGGCCACTTTGAGCCTTAAGTCACTCAGTGATTCACAGTCCTGGAAAACTTAGTGAAATGATTCAAACCTATTATGTCGCTGGCATTGTGGCCACTCTTGAAGCCTCTGAGATGCTTTCAGCATATGCAGCGTTGTACAGACACGACGTCCTGTTCATTGTCCAGTTGTGCAGAGACCGTTATACGGCTGCTTGCAATATGACAAATTTGAGTGAATCGTTAACATTTTTTTACGCAGTTTATTTCAGATTTTGCTATCTGTTTTCCCCTTTAACTATGGATGTGATTACTTTGAAAATATGATTATGGCCGATTCATATCTTTGAAACTGATAATTCAGCTACTAAAAACAGAACTTTTTCATCAATTTTTACCATTTTATACATCCACTTTTGGAAAATATAAGTTACTCAGGGAGTTATTTTTTATTTTTCACTCAATCATTTTAAAACCATTTGTGATTTATGGTGGAACATGTAACATATAATGTCTATTGGAACCAACAAGTATCCCTTACATTCAAATCACTGTAAATTAGGTACCTTCCAGCATCTGGTATTGTATGTGTACAATGATATGGCAAAAGTACCATAGTTCTCACATTTAACACTTAAAGCTACAACAGACATGTTGTTTCGTAGTTTATTCCACTCTAAATTCACAACATTCAAAAATTACGAACTATGAAACAAGTGTTTTGTATTTCACAAAAACATATCCAAGCATTAAGTCATACAGGTTCACTCATGTTACTAGTGCTATAGGACGTATAGAGAAATAACTTGTAGTAGTGTAAAGTGTATGTGTACTACTGATATAAAGTGGTAGCACTAACATTGAAACAAATAATTTTATTTAGTTAACTATCCAAAAGAATGTTTAAAAAATGTTGCTTCTTAACTTATATTTGCAGTCATTGTGCTTAATATTTTTGATAATTCGGCTACTCAAAGCAAAACCTTTTCATTTTATACATCCATATTTGAAAATTACAGCTTTCTCAAGGAGTTATTATTCACGCAAGTGGTCTCCACTTGACAGGTCTTACTGAGATTTCGAGTTATCTCAAACATTTAAAAACTATTAAAATATTATTTTTTAAATAATTATGAATTTAACAGAATTTTTTTTTTTTGAGGATGCTAGAAGAAGATGGTGCCAAGGATACTGCCTTGTAAAGACCTAGATAAAATTGGTTATTATCGATTTTCTCAAGAATCCTTGAGAAACCTGGTCACTCTTACACATTAATAGGTTTTCGCTCTTCGCAGATAACGATCTCATATTTCACATAATTTTAGATATTCTTCCAAGGTAAGATAGCTTGTTACAAAACGATTGATGAATTAGAAAATTAGTACATTTTTCTTTTAAGAAATCAATTTCTCGAAATTTATTGATAGATTTGTTTGTAGATATCAAGATAAACTACATTAATATATAAAAGTATTTCATAATCTGAAACAAAATCCATAACAACATAAACATAAACTAGTTATTGTTAAGTATTCAATGATACTAATTATTAATTGAAAATGGAATGTCAGCTTAATGCTGGGGCGGATTATGATGAAATGGTGCATGTAAACTTCAAAACGAGAAAAGTTGTGACAATATTTTGGTGCTTCAAAAGATTTTTCAACAAGGATAAAAATTCTTTTATACTTACAAATGGTATATTTTCTTAGTAATGGTTTTATAGCTAAAGGATCTTTAACGACTACCACCCATATACTTACTTGAAACTGACTGCATCAGATGTGTTGGACACAACAATCTTCTGCATACAAACATAAAAACATCTTTACTTATACCTCATATCTTTATTATTAACCCCAAGCAGGTATCACTTGACCCCCCCCCCCCCCCATTTCACCCCAAACAACGTCGTTTTAGAAAAGCATGCTGAAGCCTAAGCTTCACTGCGTTTTATAACTAAACCTTAAACTGAGTCTAATTGATTAAATTTGTACACATACGATTATTTAAATAAAAATTAATCAAGTTAGAAGATTTCCTAAACTGTATATATTTAAAATAGATCATATGAACAATAAATCCCATAATTAAGTATTAATATAACTAATAAATTATAGGTACTTTATTAGAAGATATTAAGATAGTCATGTAATAACGTGAATAAAATTAACTGTCGTGATTCATTGAAATTGTGGGTAATATTAAATTGCTGACAAATATGTTATATTCTTTAAAACAGTATAAATGATGTTTTTAAAAAATAATAGACAAATTTATTGTCTATTGATTATGATTGCTGAGGAATAGTATAAATTAAAATTTTCTGTTTGTAAATGAAAGAGTTAATATGTAATTACAAAAAAAATTGTATTTTTTAAGAAAATTTTAAACACGTTATAAAAAAATTGTAATTATTTTGAAAAAATTGAACTTTTGAAAAATTAGTAATTAATTACTGATTAATACGAGTATAATATGTATAGAGCAGTGAGAGTACAACGGATGGAAAAAGGAACTAAACTATAGGTTAGTGAATAGGTGTGTTCAGGGTTCAATAGTAAAAGAACGATTTCCTTTTTTGAATTTAAACTGTTTGAACTAAAATCAGAGTTCCTTTTGAAACATTTATGTCATCTTTATTGGAAAGGATTTAATGAAACTGAATGATAGAATTAAGTAAGAAGAAAGCAAGAGATGATTTCAGTTCAAACAAAGGAACAAAAGATGGATACGTCCTGACAGCAAGAAATAGCTTTGGTAGGAACGACATTTCGGGAATAGATTTCGCAAAGGTACAGAATCATTGTTCTGGAAGTCGTTAGACAATGCACCTGATATTGTGTCATTCCTGGGCTCTGAGATCGCAATCCAAACCTAAAATATCCTTCCTTCAACCGGTATCCTTCTACTTTTTCATTTAAATTTGCTACTGAAATCACCCAAGTCTCGAAATAAACCATAACTAGATCATGCAGTGTGGAAAATTTATGTTTGTTAATAAGAAAAACTGTATTATGTATATATTTGTTACTCGGTTAGTTTTAAAAGTTTAAATCAAACTTGGAAATGCCAACATTTAGCTTTTATTTAAAACATTTTCGTTCGTTGAATAGACGAACCTATAACATTACTTTACTACTAAAAGTGTACTAAAACGACAGTGGAAAACCTTCCAATAAAACGTAAGATTGATACATAATACTATTCCAATGGACAGTTTAATAGAATATTTTGAAATGTTACATTGTTAGTCCTTCAGTAATATAAAAATAATCTTATTCAAAAAATTCTTACAAATATTATAAAAATATGGAGTGGCCTACTCAACTTTACTATAAGTAAACATAATATCAAACTTCTTGGGTATATAATATATAATGTCCCATTGAGGAATAATACAAAAATCTAAATGGGAGACGTCTTTCATTCCTGGAGGTTGTGCAGATAGTGATTGATCCACTTATCAATATATATGCTTATTTTTGTACATCACACCACTGATACAAATAATATCATTAGTATAACTACAGCAGTAATAACATTCTTGAAAAACGAAAGGTAGACTTCGTGATACGAAATAATCACTTACAGGAGAACATGGCTTTTGCTCCAATAGTCAGTACATTTCTTACATAGTTTATCAGACCTCCTTCTACATTGAATCTTTTAGACAAATTTTCTCATTAACAACTTGAATATATTCCTCTTCTGTCTGAAAAATATCACAAACATGTAAGAAAAATGTTGTTTAAAGATAATTTTTAATTGAAGGTGTACTATAATTACATTTATTATTTTTCACAGGTTTTAATTTTGAATTGTTTTATAGATTTGGTGTTTTATAGAATTATTATTTTTATGGTAATTTTATGCCTCCCTAATACCTATTTAATAAAAATCACTTTTCTTTTTCTTTGTCAAAAATTATAAAAATCCAATTTCCTCTCACCGGTGTAGTTTAAAAGAAAAAAATGTTATCTAGAAACAGGTTTTCGAAAAAAAAGTGTCATTACCATAATGCATAATTACTCCCAAACTATACAGTACATCTACACTACCAGGCCCATTTTTGTGTAAAATATCAATTTGATCCATCAAAGTTTCTGAACTTGGAAATCCAACCGGGTCAAGGTTTTAAATTAGTATTATTCTTTCAAATAGTTGATATATAATTCAATCATGCTTGTGCATATATATATATATATATAATTATTACAACAAATTCACTAATATATCGAACGTTTGATGGAATGTGTTTTATCTAATGGGGATTCGGTTAATTTTCTAGGTTCAATAATCAAACTCTGGATGGTGGTGTTTCAGTTTTATTTAAAACCGAAAATTAAAATTATTTTAGAAAATTAAATTTACATTATTTAAACAAACTACGAATCTTAACTACCTACTCAAAAGTTTCAACTAGACTCGCAGTCTAGTATTAAAGGACGGATTTTATACTCATGACCGTAAGGACGATTTCTTTGCATGTCGCATTCTATATACATAAAATGTGAATCATATTAAAATCCAGAATCACAAGGAGCTTAATCCAAAATGTGTATGGACAGTTTTTAACAACACGATAAAATGATTTTTTTTATATCATGTGAAAATAAGTAAATATAAAGGCCAGTTTACTGCCCAGTAAGGGATAGCAGGAATTTAAAAGTGAAATTAATCTTAGACACAGACTGAGTAGTTTACAAAATTTATTTTAGGCACAGAGTACCTTGATACATGTATTTCTATTGAATTTAAGTTAGAAATTTTAAATTTTAGACAATATATATACTTTCACTTTGCTATATTTCATATGGAGACCAAATGAAAGTAAAAGGGGTAATGTTCCATCCTTCTCAGTTCCTATTGTGAATTCTGTCCTTGGAGCAACACTTAGTAGCGTTCTTCGTTCAGATTCAAAGAACAAACAGCATATCACCATAGCTATGTTTCGTTGTCGTAATGATCGGATGATTTATCACCAACTTATTGCATTGATTAAGGATTCTGTTTGATTACACGTATATAATGATACGTTCCTTCTTTGTGCAGTTAGATAACATTGAAAAAACAGGTTCCCTGTCACGAAAATGCCGTATTTGTAAAAATAAGCGTGCTATACACAAATACTTGCATGCAGTTTATACATCTCATATAAGGCATTATTTATACAGGTTCATTAGAGAAAGTAATAACATTATAATTAATGATGCGTCATTTACAAATCTGAATGTGTATAAGTACGCATGCATTGAATATGATTTAGACTAGTAAGACATTTGGTCAGATGGATAAGGTAACCAGGAAGTCAATTATGCCGTGTGATATTTTATTTTGAGAGGAAAGAACGAAGAAGGGGTTTATAATGCGATGTGCAATCTCAGGTCTATTAGAATGCCTTGTTTGTAACAGATCGTGCAAAAGAGAATATAAGCGATTCTCTTTTAAATATATATAATATAAGATAACAACGTTCAAACATGTAGTGTTCTTCAAGTATACCTCCTTGTCAAGTGACTAATTGTATAAAAAGGAATGAAATACTTCATCACTAAATTGCACTTTTATGACTTTACTATAAATAAAGTATAGTGATCGTGAAAAAATTGGATCTCGAGATTTTGACAGAATTACATGATTTGAGGTTCCAGAAGTCGTTTTAGGAAGTTTTTCAAAGTTTGTGGCCATACTATGGTCTAGAATCTTTAATAGATCAAATTAATATTGAAAATTTGAAAAATGGGCCTCATATTGTATACGAGCTCTATTGTTTGGGAGCAATTATGGATGACGGAAAAATCACTTTTTTTGCCACAAACCTGTTTTTAGACAACATTTTTTAGTCTAAGCTACTAATTTTACAGCCATGAAATATTGACATTATTTTTGAGGCTACTTAATATTATGATATTTTTAGATTTTGAGGCGTATCTATTGATAAGTTGATTAATCACTATCTGTACTACCTCTAGGAATGAAAGACTTATAAACTTCTCTCATTTAGCAATTTATATTATACCTAAATGGAACATTATATATTATATACCAAGTATGATATTAGGTTAACTTAGAGTAAAGTTGAGTGCAGGCCACTCCAGTTTTTTTTTAAAAACAAATTAGTACTATATTTCAGATTTATTCACCAAGCTTTCAACCATGAAGTGGAAATCATCAGCATACAACGATGAAATGTCAATAAATGAAATTAAACTAACTTACATCTTATCACATTTTTTTGAAATAGTAATGTAGGTTACACATATATCTGTGTTACAAAAAGAGAAAATGAAATCTAAACATTGCTAGCAGATTTGAATAAATTACACTGTGTTTCTCAACATATTTATTAAATTTAGCTTGTTTATTAAATTTATATTTACATAATTTTTCTTTTCTATTTTATAAAGCAGATTCCAGATTCTTTGGTTGTGCGGTTCACTATTTCTCTTTGTTGTCTTACCTACCTCCTACTTACTACCTCCTCACTATAAACAGATAATCCTGAAGGCTCGCTTGAAGTTCTCTTATTAAAACTGTTCGTGTTAAGCATTCTCCTAATGCATGCCATTTTGACTGTAGATATTTCAAGAGTGAGATGGACAGTCATGTTCGGTGCCTGATAACGATCTAGAACAGTAACTCCTGAAGATAGACAGAAGGTCGACAATTAGTCAACATGACAACAACATCATCCCAGACAACACACTAGGTACGTTACTTTGAAGTAATTGATTGAACTTCTTACACTGACAACCCTTTATTTACATATTTACATAAGTAAAGTCAAATATAAAGTCAAAATATAGTTATAAACTTTCAAAAAAATAAAAATAAATTATAAGTTGAATTAGTGATTGCATGAATGCACAATAAAGACTATGTAGAAAAAAAAAAAACAAAAAACTGTTTTGTGGTATTATTATTCAAAATGCACTGATCGCAATGCTATATACAACTTTAATTTTTCTATTTTTTTTTACATGATCAGTAAAGCAGAAGACATGTTACATAATAAATAATGGGGAAGTAAGCAGAAAAGAAGGGAAGAGCTAACAAGTCTGTCGAAATGCCTTCAGAACAGAGTGTGGTGCAATGGGTGTCCAAAGCACAGCGCTTCTGGCCACAACACCTTCTTAGACGTGAGACAGCATTCTTACTCTCAACATCCCCGCCTTCCCTCAGACCAAAAAAAACAAAGCATCCCTATTGCTTCATATCTAAAACTAATCCAACGGAATTATTTCAAATCTTACACTTATCCATCTCCATATTTCAACGAATCACTACTTTCAACCCCCAATCGCATTATTTTTCTTTAAACAAGGAAACACTGCAAATTTGTCCCACGTGTAGCCTTTTTAAGCTTTTCATTCTTTACATTTCAAACTTTCCAATAACCTCCAACTAAGTTGAGCAACATTGGACAATAAATCTTATCTCAATATATTACTTAACTTTTTTTTTTGTCACAATGCTATGTATATTTCCCACCAATAATTCTTGTATAAAACCTCAGAAGCCAGTTAACTTTTTCCTAATTCTTTAATTCTCTTATACGAAGTTTTTTATTTAGTATGTTTTTAGATTGAATTTGAGTAAATTGAAAATAAATGAAAGAATAAAATTAAGTTCAACCTAAATATATTTGGTTCAAATTATTAATATTTGTCATTTACTATGACTGCATTTTAAGTATGAATGTTAAAAATAAAATCATAGCCGCATCTTGCGGTAGCTTAGATTGTGAGGTTGCCTCGTCTGAGAGATTTTAAACCCTTCACTGTTCGTGCTGATTATATTGTGTATTTCCGGCATTATAGACATTGATAACTGCAGTTGTTGATACGCCTATTGAAAAAAAATGAGCAATCAAGATAATATGAAGCATGATGTCAGACTAGTGGTTTTAGCGATATATATTTATCGAGGTATGTATACACACATAGAAAGCCGTCCTATTTTAAGATATCCTATCAGGAATGGTAAAATTAAAGATAGTTTCATTTCATCACTCGTTCTTGTTGAAGGACTACGGTTATTTTTGTCCGGCTAACTAGAGCCTTTTTGTTTACAATGTCCAATAGTGGAGGTCAATATTTACAATTATATTCAATTTTTTTTTTTTTACAATAAGGATTATAGAATATTCTTGAAAACCAGAGTATGAGTATGATTTATATTAAAGTGTATTTTGATAAATGAAAACAAAAGTTTTACTTCTACAAAATTTGGGAAAACTAAATGTAATATAGTGTGGGGCCAAGCTAGCTCAGTGGTTACGTGTTCGCCTCTGAACTGATAGGACCGGGTTCGATCCTCACCTGGCCCTCGATTTATTCACGCGGGAGGTGAATAAATCTGAGCGCGTCGTCCCTCGGAGAAGGACGTTAAACTGTCGGTCCAGAGCCTGTACGATGTCAGGTACTCGTTAAAGATCCCTACTCTAAATACATTTGAGTTAGGCAAAATTTAGTACTCCCACTGTAGAATCAATCTTCATTGTGTGGTATCACAAAGGGCCAATGCTCAGCCTACGTGTGTTCCCTTGTCGAACTGCCACTGCAACCTAACCTAACCTAACCTAACCTAACCTAATATAGTGTCCCTCTGGCACTCCCATAAAAAGATATTTTGTCTTTCAAAAGATAATTACGATGAAAACAGTATAGACATACTAAACTAGTGCTGTTCCTTAGAATCACTTAATTTCCTTTTACAGTTCTACTATATAGAGTTTCAATTCTTGCTATCTTCGCTCTATTGGCAAACAGATATTGTCATACATCTCTTTAACATTATATATATATATATATAACTCTAAGTATTCTTGACAGTTTTTAAGTCTAATAGGGCCATAAATAATTAAATTTTGTTTCTTGTAATATACTGTTTGATAATGTACATTCAACTAGGTTTGGTAACGCTATATTTCTTGTCTAAAATCGAAAGAAATATCTTTACATTAATAACGTCAATTTTATGTTCGGTATCCTGCAAATTCACACTCGGAAATTATGAATAAATTAAAAGTAAAAAGTAACTTATAGATAAGAAGTACTTTTTTTTATAAAGAACTAGCAAACGTGCCCGTCTTTGACGGGTACTTTTTCAAAAATTCGGAGATAACACATGGTATTCCAAAATATCATTAAAAATTAGAGAATAGTAGAAAATATCATTATTAGTACAGTGTTAAATAAATGGCTCTGTATACATTACATTAGCTGTCTGCCCTCCAGGTTTATTAGAAGAACAAAGAGTTGGAACCTCTGACTTTGAGCAAGAAACTTCAGTTGACCATGTGAGAAAAACTTGGCCTCACTCATTTCAATTCTGTGGTAGATAGAGAAACGTACATTGTAATCGTCTGAATGCGTGGTATACACACAGACTCCCCAGTACAGCACCAGTCATGATATCCACCTCTACGGTGTATTTGTACAGAGCACGACCTCAGAGTCATGTCCAATTGCCCATTTTTGGGCCCTTAAGTTTCATACATGAAATTCGTTACTGATACTAAATCGTAGCATGATTGGTTTTTACTCATGAGCAGACAGTAAAGGAGCAGTCATGGAGTCAAGAAATTCATTTGGAGAATGAACTGCTTCCTTATCACTATAACTCTGTTTACTGACTTGTAAGTTCTTTCTTCTACTTGATATAGCGTAAGAACTTGTTCACAAGCCATTTATTCTGAATAGATAGTCGATCTTGAACTCTGGGAAACAACTTGTCAATATGCTGTTGTTGTGAGCTTAAACGCATATGAAATTAAAATCAACTAACAATACCTACTTGCTACACCTGTATATTTTCAAAATAAACATGTCTGTGTAGCTTAAAAGTTCATTACTTTGCTTCTACTTTGAATTTTCAATCCATTTCGAGCTTAGATTTTAAGCTAGACATACTTATACGCAATCTACATATCTTGCTATGTCTTATGGTGGTTGAGTTCACTTGTGATCAAAGTTTGCGGACAAACTGACAAACAGAGAGACAGAAATTTTTCGAAGGGTGGATTCGGTTTTTCTAGCGTATGAAACGTAAAGATGACTTGAAATGAGTCATTTTTAAGCGATGTGCAGACAAAGCCTTTTTTTTATTTATATAGATAACAATCACAAAAAATATTCAAAATCCTGATTACCAATGAAACTGTTGCTAAAACTTCACTAGTGCTTTCCATTTAATTATATTCTGTGTCCATCTTATTGAACTAAAGGTGTTTAGATTTCTATTTAACTCGAACTACAGTGCACAGTTTTACAACTTCATGTATTTTAATGTAGCTATATCTATTTTGTTGGGGGGGAGTTACGACAGTTTTAGAATCATTGTTCAAAAACAATATGATAATTTATTAGAAATGGAACTTATTATTTGCTATATTTAGTGTAATGTTTCTTTACACAACATTCCAAATTGATTAAAATTGTATCATACAATATTCATATTAATGTAATAAATAATATGACATTTAAAGTTTTTGAAATCAAAAGAATGGGTTGGAAGTAGTATCCATTATGACATAAGAAACGATATACATTGTTCATGTTCGAAAGTTAACTGAATCCAAATAGGTAATTTATTATTGATTATATATTTTTGTTCCACATAAAAAACTATGTGACAGTCAAACGACATTACAATTTCTCAACCAGTGTAACTTGTGGACTGTTTAAAATATTTTCGACAGGCATCATAAAAATGATATCCAGCAGGACTCAAAATCATGTCTGCACAAGGCCGGCAGGGTTTTATTAGGGGCTGCCTATTAGATGTCGAGCTGTTCAGTACAAGTGAGCCCAGTAACTGAATTAATTTGTGTCAGGAATATTACAAATGCTCTCATCAGTATCTGACTACAAAATCTCTTGAGTCGTCAGCATCGGAAAATATTTTTTTTGATGATTAACAGTAACCTGTTAACAAAATCAGTACGTTTACGTTAAGAAAGAAATATTTAGTCTCTTAATAAATAGGTTTCGTAAATACGAGTACACATGTATTTCATACCATAATTCTACTCCCAACTTATAATTATAATACCATACATTCTAATATTCTAACCTTATTTAACCGAATCAGTGAGATAAAGTAATGAAGGATTTAATGTTCCTCCCCAAAGGACTTATGCATTCAACTTAATTAAAGGACAGAAAGGTAAACACCCTCATCATATTACCTTTGTTGATATCAAATTTGATTTAAAAATATTTTATCAAATAATATATTTCTGTTGATTAATTCTGATAAAAACATGTCAATGTAATGTGCACAAATCCGGTAAATGGGAAGAAAGATATTTAAATTTCATTCTTCGGACAATATTAAGCTCTATCAATAATCTAAATTATTGACATTTTTTCTTAACGATCAAAAATCAAAGTTTCAATGTTTTTATTGAAGTGATTTAGTGAATAAAAAATACTTTTTACCTTCACAGAATTATCATGCACTTTTATTTTGAGGAATTTTGGCTATAAACTAAATAAATCAATACCTTATAAGAAGTTTTTTTTTCTTTTAATTTCATCATGATCCGTCAAACAGACTGACCAATATTGTGTTCACAAACTTTCAAAGTCAATCATTTTCGGGAAAAATGTTTACAGTTTTTCATTAAACTATTCTTTTTTATCATCAGAAAAAATTAAAACATTTTTCACTTAGTGATAATACTACTTCCATAATAACTACAAAGATTTCAACTTGATAGTCACTAGTTTAAAAATCTGGAGTGGCCTACACTCTACTTTACTATAGGTAACTCAATGTCAAATTTCTTGAGTATATAAAACATAACGTATCATTTAAGCATAACATAAATATCTAAATGAGATATAATTATTAGCATTGCATTCGTGAGGTAGTTCAGATAGTGATTGAAGGACATATCAATTTATAAGCTTATCTTTGTACATCACAAATAATTTATTATTTGCAAATAATTTCATTAGTATAACTACAGCAGTAATAACATTTTTGAAAAACCAATGTGAACATTTCTTGAAAAGAAATATTATCCTACAAGAGAACATGGCTATTGTTCAAATAGCCAGTAGATTTCTTACATCGTTTACTTGACATCCTTCTACATTGAATATTAATGTAAAATTTTCAAATTTGAAACAGTAAAATACCCTTTTTTTCTCTGAAAAACATTTTAAACAGCGAAGAAAATGTTGTTTTAAGGTGATTTGTTAATTAAAGATGACGATAATTACAGTTATTAATCTCTAAACGAAAGATTTATATTTTGAATTATCTTTTACATTTTTGGTTTTTAACAGAATTATTATACTGGGAATTTTATGGCTTCTTAGTATTTAATAAGATCATTTTCCTTCCCCTTTGTCAAATAACATATATACGAATTTTTTTTTAATGAGTATTATCATTTACCTGCACAATATTATTCCTCTTACATCTCTTATAAGTCAATAATATATTTTCATTTTTCCATTAGAAACATCAATTTTTTCTCAGTGGATTCGCTCAAAAAATTTCTAAGTCAATGTAAATAATGTAAAAAAATACAAAAAATTCGACAAGCATAGCAGGTGATCTCTTAGTCTAGGATAAACAAAGAGTTTTTATATCGTTATTGCTCTTTTCCGTAATTGAAACTTTATGATTATTTTTTTATGAATTGCTAATTTTTTGTTCCATTTTGGGTCAAATTTTCATTATTTTTTAATGAGCCGTTTAGCGTCAAAAAAACATTTTCTGAAAACAGAAATCGAACTGTAACGCCCCTTTAGCAAAGGTAATTTTAGAAAAAAATATCTCAACTCATTCTCCATATAATGTTCTATTTATAGGCATAGTTTCATTCTTGTCCGTCAAACAGTATGGCTTGTATCACTCTCACAAGGTTTGAGATTGAATTATAAGTCAAAATTTTTACATTTTATTGAAAAAAAATATTTGCTGTTGTTTTAAAATTCCGAATATATTTTTCGTTTGTTGCATTTGAAACCTCAAAGATAATGTCAAAATTTCAAAACTCTAGGGTTATCAGTTTAGGAGAAATAAATGTTTAAAAAAAACGGTTTTTGGTAAAAAAAGTGACTTTTCCATCATGCATAATTCTTCCCAAACAATAGGGATCTTCGTCTTTATGAGGCCCATTTTTGTGTAAAATATCAACTTGATCCATCAAAGATTCTGGACCGTAGCGTGGTAACAAGCAATGCTAACACACGCACCCACCCACCCACCCACCCACCCACACACACACAGACATCATCGTAAAAAGTCATAAAACGACTTCTGGGACCTCAAAACACGTAATTCCGTCAAAATCTCGAGATCGAATTTTTTCACGATCACTATACTTTACTTATAGTAAAGTAAAAAAACTTCAAAAATATAATTAAAAGTTCTCGAAACATATCACAGAAACTCAGAAACAAAAATCAAATTGTTTCGTGATTACTGTACTTTATCTACAAAGGTAAAAATGTATGTGAAGCTTTAATAATTAAAGATAAAATTATCTCATTTATTTCTAGACGGATTAATCTTACTTCTAATACATTTCTTCAGTACAATGCTCTTAATGTTGAGCAAGATTGTTCAATGACTTTAAGACTGTCTTCCAAACGATGTTGCAATTGAGTCATGAAACTAATTTTCTTGCTTCCATTTCAGGTTTGAAATCAGTCATATTCACCTTTCGTTGGTATTTTAATGTCTTTGATCGGATCTAACTGATTAGCTTGCTACATAAAACCTTATCATCACAATTGTTTAATTAATCTTTTTTATGTGCACTACACACTGGATATTTATATGTAGAGTAACTTTATTAATATAATACAACTAATATATATAAAACTGACTTTACTGCCATTTACTTTGAAACCGAGTTTTCAAAGGAAATACACGTTTTGAAATCACGTAAATCCAATGTGTATGTGTGTGTGTGTGTGTGTGTGTGTGTGTGTGTGTGTTGTGTGTGTGTGTGTGTGTGTGTGTGTGTGTGTGTGTGTGTGTGTGTGTGTGTGTGTGTGTGTATATATATATATATATATATATATATGTGTGTGTGTGTGTGTGTGTGTGTGTGTGTGTGCGTGTGTTGTGTCTATGCATGTGTCTCTCTTTCTGTACCTGAAAAAAGAGTATCTTAAAAATGAAAAAACAGTGATCACTAAAATTGATATTTAAATTTCACTATTATTCCACCTGTATGGTTACTATATATAAAATGACTTGGGCTTTTTTTTGTATGTGCTAAAAAATGTCTACACAACTTTGATTAAAATCGCTGAATTTCTGGCTTTTTTGGTCGACATTATTTGTATATATACTAGTTTTCTTTCCTTATCGAGTTTTAGTCTTTTGTTCCTTGCTTTGCTTTCTCCATTTTCTAGCTTTGTAATGCTAGTTCAGAGTGTTATTTGGTTGTATAGTTGTATCCTAATGTTTCGTTTGTATTCATTTGCTGTTTACCTAGTTCTGCTTGGAGCCAACAGATGCAACGTTTGATATCTATCGATTTGTGTCCATCACTTGCAGGCATGCACATTAGCAAAGTTTAAGCTTCTTCTGTTGTGTACACTACCAAGGACTATTATAAGCATTAAAAAAACCCTCAAAGGTAAGAGACATGAAAAATAGAGATTTTTACAGTTATAACTTAGTTTGTAACACTGAGTGATAATGTGACGGAGTGACATATCTAAAGATTTACAGTGGGCTTAAGTAATAGAGTCGTTTTTACGGAGAATTAGAGTTTGTGTTATAACAAGATATCTAATATATATCATTGGAGTATTATTAACAAAGTATTAATGATGAGGGATTAAAACAACAAATAACTAATATGTATATAGGTACTTTCTGTTTAAATATTTGAAAGTATACATGTGAGAGGAGTATGAAGAAGAAAACAAAACTCTGCACAAGATAACTCTTGACCTTGGAGAAATTAAACTTAATCTAATGGAATGACTAAGAAGGTGACAGAGATTTCAGAGAGATAGTAAAAGAGAACGGGCAGACGAGGACCAAAGTGGCATTAGTTTAAAGAGAGGAATATAAATAGTGATCAGCGCTTAAATGCCAAGGTTTGCATACCTGACTATTGTTCGGAATCTGACGACATGCCAGCACTGTCGCTGCTCACAATGCAATTAGAAGTGTTTTCGTAAAAAACATCCCATTTTTTTATCCGTGCTCATCCGGCTTCCCTTAGAAGAGCCTGACAAAGATGCCACATTCCGCCCTTCATTAACTTGGTCTTTGCGATTCTAATGCCGGTATGGCATCAGTCAAAGTCCCTGAACCATTCGCCTCTCGCACCTGACTGTAAAATGAACTCTTTACATACATCCTTACCTTAGTTACTGTTTTAAAATGTCAATCGTTTACACTAGACTAGTTAAAGTATTTCAAATATGTATCTCAATGTCAAATAAAACTCTTTAAATACAACATATATTTTTGTTTAACAGCAAATTTACGACAGCATGAAATATTAAACAAATATTATTTAAATTCAAATACTTCTTAAATAACACTACATAAGTTCTAAGATAAAGCAACTTATTTTAATAAGTTATTTATTCAATTTTTAATATCAGAAATAAAACAGGAGACATTTAGATACAAAGAAACATATGCATCTTATATAACTTTCCTCGGGAGAACCAACTACGGTATTTTGGTTTTAATCAGGGTCCTTTTTTAGGATCTACCGCCCATCCTCAAAATTCCGTATATTAAGTATATGTTGGTTAAGGATTAGCTTAATTTTATGCTATGGGTTGCTTCAATTTACCTGTGATTGTTACTACAATAGAAGAAGAAAGAATTACAGTGATGATTGAGGGTAGAATAAGTCAGGGTCAATATTAAGAGAATTTTAATTACTCCAAGGACATGTTGAAGAGATAAATTGATTTGTAAAGGAAATGACCTTGTTTTAAAATTTAACACAAACGACTGTCGATTGAAGCCCTTCTACATTAACCATCTGCCTTTACAGTCAAGTGTTGATCACGGTCGAAGCTGATGAACCTTGGACAAGTCTGTCCGACTTCAAAGAGAGTCGTCATAAGTCAGTTGATGGGAGTAAGAAATAAGAACAAGACTCCGACTTCCTTCAGCTGCTCTCCAACCTAAGCCTATAAACCTCTATTTTAATTACCTGACGATTAAAACGTATTCCTTTATCTCCGTCCATCATTTCTCAAGCAAGTTTTCAATCTTACATAAGTAATCTTGAGACAAAGTATAACGGGTTTTTATAAAACTTTCTACGGAAATATTCTTCCCGTCAATTGTCAACTTTTTTCATTATTCATTAAATTCAATTTAAAAGTGCTATTATTATGATAAATCATTAACAATTGTTTTAATATAATACATATAAAAATACAATAATACATTTATTTATATTGCCTAATTAAATAAACATGTATACATATACTTAAAAAACGAACTGCCCCTTCTTCTCTTTCTGACCTTTTAACTGATGACAAAGTGCTTGTTCGAAATAGTCTTCGCTTAATATACTTCAGATTTATTTACATATATCTATATATATATTCGAATAATTTTGGAGTACCTATCATTTAAACATATTTGAATACCATATTTAGTATTATTGAATTCCAGTTTTCCCTTTTTAGATTTCCTGAAATTTGTTTTATTCAAGAAAGAATAAATATTATGCCAGAAATTTAAGAAGGGAGAAATGGGATTCATTCATGTTAAATATGGCGATAACGTTAGTTTTTAGTTTTTGCTGTTTCATTGACTCCTTTATTAATGATACTATACTTTTATTTCTTTGTTTTCTCATACTGCTAAATTTTGCTGTGATTCTATGTTCTACAACCAGGCCTATAAAATATTGATTTTTTTTTCTTTTTTATTTGTTTCTCTTTTAGCTTTAATTCGTTTGCTGCTCCTGAGACCAGAACTATCATGGATTAAACCTATTCTATACTAAACAAAGGAGTTCAGGACCCCATCCTCTTTTACCCTGACTTGCCATCAGCAGCACTTTTATCCCTTGCACTTTATGCCTTTAAAAATACACCTCTTACCTCCCTCCCTTCTCAATCCTACACCAGGTATCCTAAATCACTTGTTTCAGTATGAGTAGCACTTTGACGAAAACATCAATGTTTTGATTGAAAGTTTTTTTTTTGCTTATTATAAGTAAAAACAGTCTTGGCCAAGGGTAGTCAAAATACTGCACAACTTTTGAGTCATTCAAATCTGCTTAAGTCTATAATGGCTTACAATCTCTTCATTTTTATGTAAATACTTAATTAGTTACTCTTGATATTGTGTAGTTTAATATACTAGTTCTTCAAAAAGAAAAGATAAATGCGAATATGTTTTAGGCAGACATTTCACCATCTACACATTGGCCGTTCACTCTTTTATTGTTATTTTATAATTATTTCCTTTAGAATTGAGTCGTAGACGTATTCTAGTCAATCATTCGGTCATTTCACTTTACCTTATTATCTTTACCTTAATACCATACATTCTTTTTTTTTGTTTGCAATGCCTTTAATATTTTTTTTTGAAATATTGCAAAATTTTATATTGTCAAGATTGTCATTAGGTTGGACAACTATTTTTTTTTATTGTTCTGTAATTTTTCCATTTTGAATTGAATGTAGATACATCCCAACAATTCATTTAGCCATCTTCAGTATTTATATTCATTAACTTATATGCAAATTGTGTGTAAAAGGAATATTTTAAAATTTAAACCTGATAATTATCATATTAATAGTTGAAAATATATCCGATTAAATGAACAGTTTCAAGAACTAAAGTTTTATTCTTTACCTTACTACAAGGGAAAGCCATGATATTTAAGTATAAGTAGATTTGAGTGGAGTTAGCAAAAGATGTCAACGATTGCAGAACAGATTTGGTAATAGAATGATTTGCATAAAGTGTTTCACAGTATTCTTCACTGGAGGTCCTACTTAATCACTTAAACATTTAAAAACAGTTCCTACTTAACCAAGTCAACCGTTTAGTGCACTTGAATCCCTAACGAGGCTTAAATGATTTTCTTTTTAGTGGCAAATACTTCTTGCCAAAACACTTGAGGCATGTCAGTAGAAATTAATAAAGCATCACTTGTTCACATTAATATTGTTGACACTGTAGTTATTGTTTTAAGAACTGTGCTGGATTATTCATCAACTGCCATGTGTTACTAAATGCTTATATGTCCATACTGTAAATGACTCAAACCATAAGTCACAACAAACATTTGAAAGGTCCCAAAAAACTTTAATTAAATATTATTGTAGGAAATAAGTATTTTTTAAATTGTTCATATTATTAAAAAAATACACCATCTTATTTCGTGCGTTATTCGAACTTAGCTTATTATCCTTGGTGATATATGAAAACACGATACGAAGAAAGATTATTTTGCTGATAATAATTTAACAATACCTAAGATACTAACTTTATACTAAAGAATCTAATTCTAAAAGAGTACACGGTTTTGTTCAATCGGCCTCCTGTGATTATGTCATTTTGAATTTACTTAAATGAGAACAAATTGCATATGTTTGTTCCCAATGTCTACACTTCAGAGCTGGCATATTTAATACTTTTCTAAGGGTTAGAAATATAGCTCGTTTGATATTTTCCATCTACTTTAGCAATGATCAAGCCATGGTACAGGGTTTCTTCCATATCGGGAGTCGTAAATGTAACAGAGAAGGGATCTTTAACGAGTGGCTGATATCGTACTGCCCAAGCTCTAGCCAGGCGCTTTACATCCTTTCCGTGATCCAGTCATCCCACGTCATGACAAAGATTCTAGAAACAGTTCCACGACCCTGCTATCATCAGAGCGAAAGAAAAGTGTGTTACCTACGATACCAAACCTGAACCGTGGAATCAATTTAATATCATTCTCATTCAGCGGCTGTTGATAAACCATGTAAATTATCAAAGAAGAGTTGATAGGTCTTTGAGTCAGTTTTGAAAACTTACTTTTCTCAACTTTACTTTATTTACTTGACTCTCAAGTAAGTGGTGTCGGCCTCTTCATGCGGGATTAGACAAAATCACTAAATCTGTTATCAAATGTTGAGAATTTAACAGCGAATTCCTACAAGCTCCTTACACTTTACTAGTAGATTTATGAGAGGATACTTTTGTAGTTTGAGTTTTTTTGCAGCGGTTACCATGTTTTTTTTTTCTGTTTTGTAGGACTTGATAAGGGGCGGCAGTTTAGATGATTAATTATTTATCAAATCAGAACACACACATGATTGGTGACACCAATGACACGCTTGCAACCAGTTCCCAAAGGAGTCAGGCTAGTTCAGTTACTGCGCGCTCGCATCTGAACTCATAGATCCAGGTTCAATTCTCAATCTACCCCTCAATTTGTTCACGCCCTCAAATAATTTGCCCTCAGAGAGGGTGTTAAGTAATCCGTTTCAAACCTATGCGATCTAAGGTCCTGCTTAATCAATGCTGCTTAACTTGGATGATCAAAGACGAAATGATAAAATCAACGTTTCAGACAATCCTGGTTAAATGATCAATATTTTTAAGATATATATGAGTAAAGTGTACCACTCATATGCATCTTCAGTAGTATTTCTTATGAATACATAGTTAGAACTATTAAATTGTGATTTTTTAATATTTTATTTATTATTGACGGACACAAGATCTTTAAGTTTAAGAAAATAACGTTTTATTCGATATATTTAATCAATACAATATTAAACATTAATATAACCTAATAAAGAAAGGAGGATAAAAGTTCATTGAATACATAACCGAAACATAAAGAGGATTACTAAAACTATTTCTTTTCTACGTAATAAAAATATATGATCAGTATCATTAGCAATACAGCGATTGACTGGTATATACACAATTAAAGATTAATGCACTGCAACATTTAAGTTTACTAAAAATGATGTACAAATTGTTTACGTAAGACCTTTCTGTTCAGGAAGAACCAATCTATATTTCAGACTCTCTTTAGACTATACGAAATTATATCCAGAGGAGAGTGTAGTCGATAATATTTCTTGTAACTGATAATATTCGTAATATTGAATAACGAGTTTATTACAAATTTAATTCACGCTTTGTACATGTTGTTTCTCTTTGTTATATATCAATTACTGATTGCTATTTCATGATAACCAACTCTGTATCTCAGCTACAAGCAATGTCAAATCGGAGATAGAAATCAATTGCCGATGAAATATAGCAAAAGTGAATGGTTTTCAATTCAAATGATGATGTCGATAAGCAGCTTACATTATTCAAAGCCATTAATGGTTACTATTAAAAAAAATTAACACTTTACAAAACAAATGTCGCAATAACTTATAGAAAACACATGTTGTAATAGTTACAGAGCCTTTAGTTATGGGCTTTTCATACAAAGGCTATGTTATTAATATAAATCAAACATTTAATATTATACATATATATTCACAAACAGAAACAGTTGACGAAGACACAACATCAATTCACCGAAACATTTTTCTGGGAATCGTCATAAATTGGAGAGGAGATCCACATGAAGGGCAAAACTACACTCATATATATATGGTATATATATGACAATATAAGTATATATATATGTATATATACATATATATGTGTATGTATATATACATAAGTATATATAGGATTTCACAGAAACACGTGAAATAACAATCAATGATCAAACCACAATATCTTTCAACCGTAAAAAGCGGTCTTCGTCAGAGTTGGGTTTTTGACTCTGAAAAAGAACGCTTGTTATGGTTGAAAGATCTTAGTCTTTTTTCCTTATTTTTTATAGTGGTTCGATCATTGATATATATTTATACAAAAACATAAAAAACCGTAATAGAACCAAGTTCTATCAATTTTCATTAGAAGAAATGGTCTGCAAAGTAGCTAAGTATTGGTAGGTGAGCCGATACCAATGTATTCATGGTCTAAAATCTGGCAGATCGTTTAATTTATTCCAGTATTTATTTTAAAAAATACGAATATGTAAGAAGAAAAAGCACTTTTCAACAATTTTATTGGTTTTAAGGGCAATGTTTTATCGGAAATTTGTCCATATTATTTCCTGATAGATATGTAAACACAAAAGTGGAAAAGTTCAAGAAGCAAAGTTGTACCTTTGTATATCTTTGTATAGAAAAAAAGTTGACAATAAAACACTGAAAAAGAAGTTTTTTTTTAAAGAGGATTTTTTATCTGCAGGAAAGCACCAGCACAGATGAAGGGAAGGTGGTTGCGTGCAGTAGTGATCTCGGCTCTTTACTGCTTCTCCTGCATGTGATGCTCTGGCACTTTCGCCAACGGGACGTAAGTCATTTCCTGAAATCAAAGCCAAGACTCCTTCTTTCAAACACTTAGCCTTACGATAACCTCTCTCTCTAACCACTAAGCACTAAAACTGGTCAAAATCATCGAAAATCCGTTCTTATTTATGTCATCTTAAACTACTATAACCAACTTCCTCTATAAGTTAATAGAAAGCTAAATTATGTTTTTAATTTAAATTAAATATATACTTAATATTTAATATTTAAGTGTAATGTTTTGATGTATGTGTGTATCAAAACATTACACAACACATTTGAAATAAAAATCAATGATTAATCCACAGTAAAAAATTCAGAAATGTTACAAAGATCTTCCACTAAACAACTGTCTGTATCGGGGACACGCCATCATGTAAAAAAATAATAATAAAAAACAAAACAAAAATTATTACAACTTTAATAACAAACAATTATTAATTAATTAACCAATCAATCAGCAACAATCAATAATTATTATAACAAAACTTTTTAATAGAGATGGAAATAAAATAAAATTGTAAAAAAAAACTCTAAAATTAACGATAAAAGATGAGTTTATGAGGTAATTTAGTTGCAAGAAAGCATATGTCCCTCTTCAGATGCTAGCTACAGGAAGGTTATGCATTCACAAACTGAAGGCGTATAACAATTCATAGGAATGCTCAGCATAGTTAAAACTAAGCTAACGCAATAAGAGTCACACTGAGTGCAGTTCAGTTGGAAAACGCAGTTTCAGGAAGTACAGTTCTATCATTGACATTGATAGGGTAGGAACAATGATTGAGAGAGGAAACGAAAGAAGAAATAGGGTTGATAATAAGGTCGATTTGACAGCCAGGACGTCGACAATGCTTCATTCTTGTAACAAGTTAAAAAGAGAGGAGAGATGTGAGAAAAAATACATTTCACATTGAAAGGTTTTCGATGAGAAATGAAAGGGTGTTCATTGAAAATATAAGAAGTAGAAAAGGTACGAACTTGTTTTTTCGTAAAAGGGTACAAAAAAATTCAAAAGTCCAAAAACAGTACAAAAGATATGTGCCCCAGGAAAAAAGGTGGTTAAAGAAAAACAAGATTCACTACAACTATTTTAGTTTTACCTTATATCTATTTCCGATTTATATTTATATCTATTTCTATCTCTCTCTCTCTCTCTCTATATATATATATATATATATATATAGGTGTGCTCTCTAATCGGTACTCGGTCCCTAGAAAATTGACCAAATCCCGATTAGAGAGCACATCTATTCTATCAAACGGTCGATATATTATTAACTCTCTTATATATATTATATATATATATATATATATATATATATATCGTACTTTAGCTTGAATAAGATTTACATCACAATATTTTGTGTGCTCTCATAATAAAGTAAGACATAATTCTTAAGTTAGAATGGGGATTTCTCAGTAGAATAAACACACATTCCCAGTCCTCTATTTTTCAATTTGAAGCTTCTTCAGGAGAGATATGATAGGGAAGGCAAGCGCACTGGTACAGAGACGGTTGGAGACCAACAATGAGCGGCATACACGCCCGACCGATCACAGGGAATAAGGTAGACAAGAGTCAGTATAAAATAAGTATAGAATAGAGAATATGAACAAATATTGTATGTATGTATTACATTCCTGTTTTACTTGTGTTTGTTATAATTCTTTTTTATTCTCTACATACTTAATTTTAAATTGATTCTTGTCTACCATATTACCTGTCTTGATTTGTATTCATGTATCTCAACCTTTCGGCCACTCCATGATAATCTACCATATTACCTGCGACCGAGCGCATATGCGGCAATATTGTTGGTCTCCAACCGTTTCTGTGCCAGTGAGCTTTGTACAATTGCGCTTTCCCTCCCCTCAAACCAAAAATTAGAGACAAGTTTTTTTTTATGTTTCTCTATCACTATTGAACTTATATATATAGGTATATCATCCCTATATGTGTGTTTTTCATGAGAAATATGATAAACGTGAAGATCTTGTAGTCGTATTATTACTTCTGGCAATAGCCATTACGGTGTAATTTATTTTTTTCAGTTTTTCTCTGTTTTCCTTGATTTTGTATGTTTTGTAAAGGAAGATGTAATAAGAATTGAATCAAGACCGATAATATAAGATAAGAGGAGATTGGAAAATTTGTTCACCATATATGTCTCAATAACAGTTCATACACCTTTGTGGTAGGTACTTTGTTTTTGAAACACAATCGCTTACAGATTCAACGGTAGTTTTCTGTTCAGCAAGACTCTTCTTTACTAAATGTAGTTGATTGTATTCCCCAGTCAATTGGACTTGTTGATTGTTTCAGTACATTTCATTCTAGCCAATGGCAAAATGCCATTTTTTGCTCCAGCATTAAACCCGTGATTGTCTTTCAAAACATCTAACATTTCGTTATGAACCTGAAACATCTTCAGGTTATGAACCTGAAGAACTGACCGAGTCCCGATAAATTTTAGTTTTGTTTCTATTCCACGGTCGATACTTAACAACCTTAATAACCTCAACTTATCAATATATATAAATGTTAAAAGATTTCACATAAACACGTAAAATAACAATCAATTATCAAATCACAATATGAAATGGGGGAAAAAAGACTAAGATCTTTCAAACTTAACAAGCGGTCTTTGTCAAGGTTTTTTGACTTGTTTGACAAGGGTTTTTGACTCAGACGAAGACCTCTTGTTACAGTTGAAGTTGCAGATCTTAGTCTTTTTTTCCCATTTCATATTGTGGTTTGATTATATATGAAGCACTTATTAGTCTTCTGATATGTAGATGTGCTCCTGCGTTTAACCTCAATAGTTGAGTGCACTTTTATTTATTATAGTCTCTTAATTAATCTTTTTTTACTTACTTATTTTTATTTTATTTTGGTTTTTTTTTGTACAAAGTGTTAATAGTTTTTATTTAAATGTATTCATTCATTTATTATCTTTGACTCCCCTCCCTCCGTAGGTTGGCTACACTGTTTGAGTGCTTCTTCAAGGACACCAACCAGACGTTACCTGTCTCCCGAGCGACTCACATCTCTCTTAGTGATGACGAGGCCATCTAAATATAATAGTAAGTTTCTGTTATTACCTTTCTGTGTGTTCTTTTGTAAATATAATTTCTGTAAATATAACGTCCAAAAACGCAGTGAGGAATCAGAAAAAAGGCTAAAATCATTTAACCGTAACAATCTTTTTTTTGTCAGAATCAATTCCCAACTGAGCTGAGATTTGATTCTGGCGAAGACAGTTTGTCACGGTTAAAATACCTTAATGTTTTTTTCTGATTTCTTACTGTGGTTTGGATGTTGATTTTCGTTTCTTGTGAAATCTTTTTATGTATACACATATGTATATATCTCTAGGTGTTTTCTTCAGTTATTATTGTCTTCGTGAACAACACTTCTTGTTCAAGGTTCATCATTTTCTATAATTCAATTTTTATATAAAACCTTTTTTTTTCTAAGATGAATGATGTAATAAATATTCATGTAAAGAAAACAGTACTGACAGGGTTATTTATAGGGTGAGATAAATACTTTTATTTATTACGACTCAAGTCATTATGAATTGTAGGATTACCTACAACGTAACATTCTACCTGAGACTGAGACCTGAGAATACTTGATTTCTGGTCTATTTTCCCAATTTTTTTTTATTTAACAAGTGACGACAGCTAAATCAAACTATATCCAAACATAAGTGAAAAGTAAATATTACAGTAAGATTGTTTTATACTCGTATTTACAACCTTTTAAATATTTAGCTTTAATATTCTATTCAGAGCCATATAGAGGAAGAATGTCCATTGGTAATTAGTTAAATGACTTTTAAAGCTGCCGTGAAATATGTAAAATTCATAAAAGCCAAGAGACCTTTGAATGATTACTGTATTACCTAATTAGGGAGCTATTTTCTCAATTGAGGGCTGTTGAAGGATCAGGTCAAATATTCATGAAGTAGGGATTGATTGAGCAGAAGCTCGTCGACGCTGCCTTGACTTTATAAGAATGCACGCAAATGTGAAAGGGAGTTCACATCCCTCCGGCCTGAGCTACATCACTCGTACTTAGCATTACAAATGGAATCATTATAGAATTTCATTACTTATCAATCACAGCATTGGGAAATAATAAAATTAACACTTGAAAAATTTAATCATCTTCAACAAAATTTATAAGTTGAAAATACATAAAATAGGTGATATATTTTTGTTTATATAGTAATAATATATTGCAGATACAAATATCTCATAAAAAGTGGATACAAAATTTGATTGCGTCTGTTAGAGCCGTTCATATAGCAGATAGTATAAGATTGGAATTCTTTTAGAATCTTTAAGAAGACCTAATGTTTTCTCATCTGAAAGGGGGAAAACTTTATTTAGGATGCTATATACTCGAGAAGGTTATATACAAAATGTTGTATGAATATGTTGTTGTTAATGCTTGTCAATATATCTTCCTCCCGCTCTATGTCCGATGAAATTTGTTTGGGCAAACTGTTGATCAGCTTAGGTTCGGTTAGGTTGCAGTGGCAGTATCACAATGGCCCTTTGTGGTAACACACAATTAGAACATTCAAAATTGAATTTTGCCATGCTGAAGTGTGTGAAGAGTAAGGATCATTAACGAGTACCTGATATCTCACAGACTCGGGACTGACGGCTAATGTCCTCTGCTCGACGAGGGAGGTGAAGTGCTCATATTTAGTCACCTACCGCGTGAAAAAAATCGAGGACCACAGTATTGAACCCCAAATCTACCAGTCGAGAGGGAACACGTTACCACTGGGTTAGCTCATTAGTCTTCTAACCAGCATCATTACTCTAAACTGTAATTAGCAACGATTCTACAATAAAATTATTATGAAATAAGATTTAAAAATAAAGTCGGCTTCAAACTTTTGCCTCTAAATATTTACCGAAAAGTTTTTGGACTTTGATGAAAATATATATTTAATAGTTAGAGTTACAATAAAGTAGTTAATAAGTTTTTTCATTACAGTCGTAGCACAAATTATAATCATATATACGTTTTGTATATACTAGTTATAATTAAAAACATAACCATGTTAATGTAACTTAGTGATAAATCGTACACAGTAATAATTGTTACTATAACTATAACGTATATGACCGTTATGACTGTAACTATAAGTTATAGTAATATATGTTATAGTTATTTTTACTTTTTCATACAATCTACATATATTATAGTTATTGTTTTTACGCATTGTATGGTACAGTTATTACTACTTATATAACTGTACGATAAGTCTTATAAGTTAGAGGTATGATTTTGACTGTATAAAGGTTAGAGTTATTTGGTTATAGGTTACAGTATAAGGTTAAAATACAATTATAACTCTCATACAAACTATAGTTAAAATTGTTTGTTGCTAGTTCAAATCATGACAAGCTGTATGACTACATTTGGTACCTCGACATTGTTATGTTTAAGGAAACAAACATGCAGAGAACCTGGTTTTTATTATTTTCTAGCTTATCTTTTAATATTTCACTATTTTTTTATAATTTTACTGTTAGTGATCACTTTATAGTTTACTAGAGATATAAAGTTTAGACGAGTTACCGTTGTAGTTTTAATAAAAGTTCATCGATTGTTTAAGGTAAATATTGGTTGAATAATGTTCATTAAGGCAATATAGTCGGCCTTAATCAGCAGATTGTTTAGGCGCCTATTAGAAAACTCTTCTTTAGCGGTGACTAGAGCGTCTGACCGTTGACACAGTCTTCTATGAAAGCCACATACTAGACGGCAATACTATTAAAGAATGAAGGCACAGTAGGATTTTAACCAGAGATAATTTATAATTGAAAATAATCATTTATTTTGGTTTAAATATATTACATCTAGTTAAACATTGACATTCAGAAGTAGTGTTGGAAATGTGTTCATTCTAATAATGATGGCCCTATAGATTGGGCTGAGATTTACTGCACAGCATGGAGTCGGAAGGTAAAAGCCGAGAAGTGGCTTGACTAAACGCCCACACCTGCTTTAGTGCAGCTCCTGGCTTTCTTACAGTGTTCATCTTGAACACTAAAGCTAAATAAAGCATTCTAACTAATTTATATTTCATATTTAGTAATCGTTTTATTTTATATTTTTTTATGAAATCATCTCATCTATACACCTTAACGACATCCTGAGTAAACAAGGCAACTCATAAAATCATAAGCTAATTATTCATTCAATTTTAAACTTTTTGTTTTAATTTTAATCTTCAGCTTACTTTCAATCAATTTTGTTTTTATTATATTGTTTGAAAGACGTTTCCTGATTCTTGCTGGCAAGTAAGGTCATGCACAAAGCGGGTATCAATCAATATAAGATTTAGAGAGAAGGATGGCAGTGACGAGTTTTGAAACACCACCGTGCCTTTATGACCATGCGGGTTTACAGGGTCACTTTTGATTGTCTTCAAACCGTCATAAATCAAGAAAAATGTGTTTCTGTAAGTACACGTCAAATGTCGATGAACCTATACCTCTTGCAGCAGAGACATGTGAATTGTGAGAAAAAAAGTAATCTTTAAATATTTACGAAAGTAAATATTAACGGCATTATTTTTTTTGTGTTCACTTTTTTTATTGCACTATAGGAAGGACACACTTTAAGGAAGTAGGTTTAAGTTTTTATTTGACTTTTCTCGTGAATAAGGTTTTTAAGAATAAGGGTTTTTAACATCATTAAACATAAAGTAGATAACAAAGGACTATAGATAACAAAATATATACATATTTGTTAACTATATAGATAACAAAAGCTGGTGACCTGCAGAGAGTCATTTTTGTCAATATTACTGTAAAACTTACGATGTTAAATTATATGAACATAAAAAAACATTATTGTGCTATCTCCATAAAATGTATTACGTATATACATGCTTCTACCAAATTTATAAGGAGATACATTTACTTGCTCACACAATGCAGACATAGGGTACAAACTGACTTTCTGATTCTCATTAATTTAAACACATTATAGAGTAATTAAACTATTTCATTGGGATACAAAACTAATATCTAGTTTTTGACGTAAATACAAGTTGAAAGTCCTCTGAGTTTTTAATAAAATAGGTTTCGCAATAACAAATGAGAAGCTAAGAATCAAGAGGGTCAAATTGATCATAAATAAATTTCGATAAAATTAAGACTACGTTTGGAATCATAAACATTATTTTTGTTAACAAGTTAATTTTATCTGGATTGTTATACGTCAGTAAACATTATCGATATTAATGTACCGAATAATGTGTTTAATGATTTAACTCTCCTTTAATCTTTATGTAAACTTTATGTAAAAGAAGATTATTTTTCCCTTGTATATTGTATGCGACAATGCAAATAAGGTAATAAGACACAACAATGTTCAAAAAAATTTTAACTTGAGTATAGCAAATAAATGAATAGTCAGGAGATCAGTTTTACATGTCAGCTATTCAAGATTATTTCAGTATAAAAAGCTATACTGAGAGCGTTATTTAGGAGGATTTATATGTCAAATAAAAACTGTTGCCGAATAGCATTTGTTTTTAACTAAATATTTATTATACAAAGAATAATAACCAAAAGTCTTAGTAAGTTAATAATTTGTTGGATGCTGTAATATTCCCTCCAACATCAACATTACTAGCTGTTAACAATTTCCCATCGTTTCATTCATTTTGATATTAATAACAAATGAAATAAAAGACAAACTTTAATTTTACGAAGAAATGTGATTATTGATGAGGACGCGTGGGATTGACAGGGAAGAGGCCACTTTAATCAGTAGTAATGCGACTTGGTGCGGTCAGACTCTCTTGCGGTCGGCAGTAATTTCAAGAGAGAGAAAATAGTTTCGTAATGAACCGGACTTTGGCTTCAGACTAATTTAGTTGCGTCGAAGATTCAAAGGCTGCGAAGGTCGAGCGAGACTCGTGACCATCCTCCCACGCACTCAGCATCGCTTCCCCCATGACTGCGCCCTTCCATGAAGCAAGAACGCCTCTTCATGTCCCACTGACCAAGTCGTAACTTAAGACCTTGGAGGACCTTAAGTCACTCCTTATCGCTCAAGTCGACACTTCTTTGTCGTCAGTTACATAACAGTTCTTGCCAAGTCACTTGAACTGTAAGTGTGAACCAATTTAAATCATTATTTCAACCTGTGCTTGCATCATTGCTGCCCAACAATGTCTTAACATAGCAGAAACATTGCTACACAGTCTTATAACCAATATTTCATATTCTCACCAAACAAAATCACTTCGTCATTTAACTAATGAAAACATAAAGCCGCTTTAGTTCCTTAAATATCTTAACTTACTTTAATCTTTTTTTTTAACTGACTTGATTGATTACAATATTGATTTTTTTTCGTCCAGCAGTGCCCCTGCTGGTTGAGAGTTCATTAATTAATATACAAAACATGTGTCACACTGGGTATAACATGTTATAATATTATATGCATAAACCTATAACAAATTTAAGTTAATACAAGAAAAGCACTGAAATATTAACATATCAAATTCAATCTAATAGCAAACGGAAATACCTATTAACCTTTAAAAAAATTGCAAAATCAATTTAATTAATGAAATTCATAAAAAAATTAAAATTTGTGCTGAGAGAAGTTATTTGGCTGATGGACAGGAGCCACCAGTGGCCAAGATATGCTGGATCAGGGGTCCTCTCCATTGGATAAGGATTGGACATTGGTGAAGGAAATGTTGCCAGGTCTGTGATACTATGGAAGAGCAAGCATCTTCTGGTATTATGTGAGATCGGGTTAGGTAGGATGTTTCCGTCCAAACCCAGTCAGTACTTTTTTACTGAAAAAATATGGAATGATAATTTTTCATGCAAATCTATTGTCTGTATAAATAATTTAGTTTTTCTTCCTTTTATTGAGGATCTTCAATCATCTTACCACTTCTCTCCGCTCTTCCTAGCCAATCTACTCTTCATATCTGTCACGGTTTTTTGTCATAGCTAACCATCTCGGTCCCATCTACTGCCTTCTTTACCAATCGGTCATTTAGCTCGAGGTTGTTGAATTGTTTCCGAATTTAAGTTTCTTCATTAATCTTGATCTACATGTTACAATTAAAACAGAAATAAAGATATTTTAGTTTTTTAAATATCTTTAGTTTTAATGTTGTTTCAAATTCAGGTGGAAAATTTAAATATGTAACCTTACTGTTACATAACGACTGTATGGAAGTCACTTATGATTGTATCATAGCATCCGTAATAATATTGTCATTTTTTTACATCAGCATCATTTAATGAAAACGTATAAAGTACAGTATTATTGTTATCCGATCATCGTCATTCCAGTGGAGGATTAGTTTAGTGGCTATTCCCTTCCCTTTTGCAACAATTGTAATCCCAGGGAAAGAACTTAATTTCAAAATACTAGACCTTTTTCATCTAGCAAGGTAACTCGGTAAATCACTTTAATGGTAGTAATGCGTCATCATTTCACATTTACGTGCTTGCTAAACCTGATTGAAATATAGCCAGCTAGAAGGGTTCAATAAAAGCACATTATTTACATCTGGTAAGAAGAATACTGACGACATTAGAAAATAAGCCCTAGCCTGTTACGACGTGAGGAGCGTAAAGCACTTAATGACTCCCTTGGAAGTCCAAGGGAATACTACTGAGATGTCCAAGTATCCGAGCAGGATATTGCTATTTCTTCTATGTGTTTACTCTACAGATTTATTTCGATCGTATGAACTATTTCCGATTGTATGTGGTGTTGTTGTAATAGATATAAGGAAATTCCCAGTGAAGTTCTTTAGTACTTTCCTAATATTGGAGCAGTGATTTTTCATCTGCTATATTTAACTAAATTGTCTTCTTGGATTTTATATTTGATGTATAATATAAAAAATAAGTCAAATATAAAAACTATTGTAGTAATCATGATATGAATTTATGTTACACTACACTACAAGAAATAAGATTGTTGGACACTTTGCGGATTATGTGGTCAAAAAATTCACTCTGTCTTCCGACGTTTCAAAAATTTATATCTTCATTGTCAAGGTTTACATCTAGTGTAGAAGTTAACAACGGAAGTAACTCGTACACTAGGGGTAAGCCTTGACAATGAAAATATAAGTTTTCGAAACGTTGGAAGACCGAGTGAAGTTACAGAGTGAGGTATTGTCCAGACAATCGTCAAAGTATAACTTTTACTGGTCCTTAATAGAAGTTGAATGTAAATCTATGATGTAATACTAATGACATAATCGGGTATTTTTAATAATACTGTCATGATGATGAGAGGTTACTGGTTGGAGATGGAGTGATTAATAGCGGCGTTTAGTCTAGGACAGTGCGAGCGCGGCAGAACAGGCTGGCAGTAGGCCATGAGCCGAGGATGCTCAGTATCTGACACGGATCAGACAATGCCTCTTGCTCTCATCCCATCCTTTCAGAATCCCTGTTCAATAAACCATCAAACTATTTGTAGATAACCTTTTTCATGTCAATCTGTTATCTTGTAGCTCAACTTCCCTTCAGCCATTCTCTCTCACCCTCCCTCACTTCCCCACTCTTCTTCACTCTTTCTCACATGCATTTCACATTCATATATTTTAGAATCAATGATATCACCTTATAACTTTCGATAAATGTTTTTTTTATTATAGATTCGGCAGTGATAATATTAATGCATAAATACTTAATATGATTCCCTTTGTGACTGCTACTAGTCAAAATACCATTGAAATATATATAGTTTATTCACTGAACTCTGAACAGGACTCTTTTACTCCTAAAGACGACGAGAGTCAAAATATAAAAGTGGATTGTGTCAGTTTTTTCTAAGTGACTTTCTGTGTGCTGTGTGTTTTGAGACCTAGGAATAAACATTATTAAGATAAGCTTTTACTAATTTTTCATTACTAAACGTAAACTGGCTATGAGGCAAATATATATACTATAATATACACTTGTCACATATGTGTTTACTAGCACCTTTAGTCCACTGTTACTCTAACTTCTCAAGAGCTACTATTTATTGCTGTTTTTCTTTGATTTTTACTTTACTATAAGTAAAATATATAAACCATATAAAATTTGATCTCGAGATTTTGTCGGATTTTCAAGTTTTGAGGTCCACAAAGTCCATTCTGAAGTTTTTTCTATAATTTCTATGTATCTGTGTGTGTGTGTGTTTTCGTAAATGTGGGTATGTATGTATGTATGTATATGGGTGTGAGTAGTTGGTTGGATGGGTGGTTGTGTATCTATAATTTGTGGGCCTTCTACAAGCCACACCACTGTATATGTAGATCAATTCCATATTTTAAACAAAAAGACTCTCCCTATAGTGTATACTTGTCCTACTGTTTTGGGGAAATATTGCATCACGGAAATATTACTCTTTCGTCTAAAATGTGGCCTTAAACAATATCTTATTTCACTCAAACTACTAAATCCAGAGTCCTGGAATTTTGGGATTAATATAAAACTAATAGCAGCATTAAGTAGGTAAACTAATGATTTTTTTATGACCTAAAATATCATTTTAGCAATAAAATGAACTTTTGACTTTTGATTGATTATAAAAGCTTGTAAACGCTATACAGGTCACTTTTTTTTGACGGATAATAATTAAATTGAACCCGAAAATGGCACCTGTTGAGAGAATGAGATGAATAAATTCTATTGAAATTACATGGATTGAAACTCCGTGATTATATTCGTATACTCACAGACACTGTAACTCTAGTCAACTATGAAGTTCACTACCAATGTTGTAAAACTTATTTTCGTGAGCTTCTCAGTGTTTCTCTCTTATTTGTTGATTATAATATTCCATGGAGCATGTATAACAGTTTTCCTTGAAGTTTCAGAACAAGATTTATTTATTGAATAGTGAAACTTAAAATTGGCTAACGTTTGATGATTCGAGATTTCAGAAGTGTTAGGTGCTCAGGAATTCTTCTGACCTTTGTGATTATCTTTGACCTCTTTGTCATAACCTTCATCTAACTACAAACCGTAAAATGGTTTCACGCAAAATCTCCTTTATTTGTCACCATTTCTAAATAGATTTTCCCTCGTTAATTAAATTAAAAATCTTCTTGACGAAATCTAATATCGTAATCACCGTAATAAAAATGGATACACATGAGAAGTAATTTAAAATACCAGCAATGTTATTACTGAACGAATATAAATATTTAATCGTCATATTTATTCAAAGCTATTTTCAATGAGTTAGAACTGCTCATGAATCGTATCAGGAACAAAGCCCAATGACTTCTATAATTATTGATATTTATATATTTAAAAATTAATTTGAAAGTCTATTCTCTTTGAATCTTTGAAAAAAAACTTTACTAGTGAAAGTACCTTATTTTTCTTTAAATTTCCAGTCGTTTCTACATATAGCCCGATATGCTTTTTCATCACACTCATAGCACGAAGCTTTATATATATATATTGATAAAAGTATCGACCGTGGAATACAAACAAAACTATAGTTTATCGGGACTCGGTCAGTTCTTCAGGTTCAAATTAAACTCTGATTGCCAACGTTTCGGTTTTTATTTAAAACCTTTTTCATAGGCAGAAGTATAAATTTTGAAACAGAAAAACTAAGTATTACATTACAAATTATTTTTCTTTGTAAAATAATTTGAAATGTAATACTTAGTTTTTCTGTTTCAAAATTTATACTTCTGCCTATGAAAAAGGTTTTAAATAAAAACCGAAACGTTGGCAATGAGAGTTTAATTTGAACCTGAAGAACTGACCGAGTCCCGATAAACTATAGTTTTGTATATATATATAATGATGGAACAACAATCCGAAACAGGCAACTAAAGTTCAATATAAAGAAAGATGCAGGGATGAAGTCGAAGTGAAAATCACGCACTTACAGTTACTAATTTTTGGTTTGATTTATCATTTGACTAATAAAAACCGAAAATTATGAACTGTAAATGTGTGTTTTTAATTTTTTAATTTAACTTTGTTTTTATATATATTCATATAATAATTATAAAAATTATAAAGAACAATTAACAGGGTTAAACACTTACTACTATTAACATTTTCTTTAGTTTATCACCAGTAGGTGAGAAGAAATGATAAAGCGGAAGATATCTATCTGGTCTGATGTTTCGAAGTAATATGTTTGATGTACAAACATATTCACAACTGACAACCTATTTCAGACTGAATACATCACGCTCACTTCATTTTCTTTTCTGATCTTCTTCTAATGAAGAATTCTTCTTCGAAATACTTATTGTAGTGAGCAATAATTCTTGTATGCGTTTTCTATAATTTTTAGTACTTTACGTATTCACTCATATATATATATATATATATATATACATATGAAGAAAATGTTTCTAATTTTCTACAACTCTTTTTTAAATCTTGGTTTCTTAGGTCATGAATTAACTAACTATATTTCTTGTTATTGAATATAATCTTCGACATCTTTCGGTGCTACAAATCACCATCATCAGGACATTCATTTTGTGAATGTATATATACATATATATGATAAGAAATTAAAAAAAAAGACTAAGATCATTCAACCATAACAAGAGGTCTTCTAAAAACACTTGACTGTGAAAATCTATATCTAATTAGCTATTAAACTAAACTTACTAAACTAATGTAACAAGCTTTCAGTCCAGTGGGTCATCATTTTATAGGTTCTTAAATTACTTATAATAACTAAATATACACATTACATACTACATTGGCGTTGAAATGTCAACTGAACACTGTTATGATATGTCTAGGTGAAGTAGTATTGGCGTATAAACCAATGAAGTATGTAACTTTAATAGTATTATATATAGTAAAGTAAAAATTTTACTTTTTTTATACATTGCTAATTTTCTATTCATTTTTTTGGTAAAATTTCATTGTTTTTTCATGAGTCGTTAGCGTCTTTCTGAAAACAGAAATTGTGTTCTTACTCTCCTTTGGGTAATGTATTTTTCAAATATTTTATCTCAACTCACCCTCCACGGTTAGTTCTACTTCTAGGTATTGTTTCATTTTGATCAGTTAAATAGTTTAGCTTGTATTGCTCTCACAAGCTTTCAGATTGAATTATAGGTCAAATTGTTTGCATTTTATTGACAAAAATATTTCTTGTTGTTTTAAAAATCTGAACTTATTTTTCGTTATTGCTTCTGTACCCTCAAAGATACTATCAATATTTCAAGACTCTAGAATTAGTAGTTTAGGAGAAAAAATGTTTAAAAACAGGTTTTTGGCAAAAAAAAAGTGACTTTCCCATCATGCATAATTGTCTCAAACAATAGGGCTCATCTCACTATGACCCATTTTCGTTTAAAATATCAATTCCATCTATTAAAGATTCTGGGCCGTAACGTGGCCACAAATTTTGGATACATATTCACCCACCCACACGCCGACATCATCGAAAAAAACTTCATAAAACGACTTCTGGGACCTCAAAACATGTAATTCCGTCAAAATCTCGAGATCGAATTTTGTCATAATCACTATACTGTTTTCTATAATGTTAACTTATGGTATTTTAGTTCTCTGGCAAAATAATTATAGTTTCTTAATTTACAAAATATACTATTATAACGCCCTTTTCTTCCCATACAATTTTGACCAAAAACTATAAATTTATTCTTCCTGTAAAAAAACTATTTTAATTTTTTTTTTCAATAGGCCCGCCTAACGGTCTAGCCAGTATTACACAAAATTTTTTTACGATTTGTGAATGCAATCATTTCTTTAATTTATCATCAAATTAACATCAAAAAGTGAACATTTGACTTGTTCATAATTACTACACTTTACTTATAGTAAACTTAAAACACAAGATTAAATTTAAATTTGTATATTTTACATTTGTCACGAACAGCAAAACTACTGTCGTAGGCAATACAGACTACTAAATTATTGTAATTTTATATGGGTTTCTTATTAATTTTAACAAAGCTTTAGTTATTATCAATAGTTTATAATTAACTTTTCATATCTAATTGGTTTAACTTGCTTTAAGCATTAAAGAAAGTTATGCGTTAAATAATAACTTATTAACTTTAAGTATGCATAATATTATTACGAATAGTATTTGAACCATTAATTCTAATCTTAAAAGAATAGTTAAAGTATTTTGTTTAAGTTTAATAATTATAAGGCTTCCTTATTTATTTCTGATTAATTAATTCGTTTGTTTAAAATGTTTAATTATTAGTAATTAGTATCCGGCCCTACTCCATATAGGCAAAATGATAAGTTATTATATATATCGATGATATCTAAATAGAAGATGTTTATGAATGTCTAAATCAGTAAAACTTATAAGGGAATATATACAGCATAAAAAAATAATGAAGGAATATTCAAATCAAAATGTACACATATAAAACATAATTAATGTATGTATTTGTGTGTATAAATACAGTTCATAACATAACTCTTAACATTAAATAATGAAAAATGTAGGTAGAATTTAACATTTAGAACTCAATTGACACTTTTTAATACAATGCTTCTTCATAAACAAATAATATTTCATCAAAATATTATTATTCAAACTTTTAAGAGACAATTTTGTTTACTGATATAATTTTAATTAAATATTTAAAACTGTGTGAAGTCTTCAAATTGAAATTATTGAATGGAATGTAATGTGATATGGTTTAGCCTCTTCAACTAACTGGCTCCTAATTGAAACGACTTGTGGGTTTAAAATTCGTGTCATTATATTTAACAGATAAGACATATCACATTTAATGAGCTAAGACTTCTTTCAAAATTTCTTGATATATTGTTCGGCAAAAAATATTCCTTTTATTATTTGTTTAATCTAATATATTAACTACCAATTGTATTAGACAATGTGTGCAATTTATAATCAGTGTTAGATTATATCTTTTTTGCGTAATCTATAATTTTAATTCTGTAATAATTTCGTTTATCTCAAAAAAAGTTAAGTGCAACGGAACTATAGAAAATTTAAATTGTTTTCGTTTCATGTAATTTATTATTATGGTGGGAATTAAATTGTTTCCTGGGTAAAGCCGGGTAGATCAGCTAGTTATATATAAAATTGTTTGAACGTAATTTTATTCTATAAAAGAGAATGCAGTGAGAATAAATAACAATATGATTACAGGCAGGGGCAGTTTAGGCAGAGTGAAATCCCTCTTTGAAGTCAGTTTCAGCGGGGAAAAAGGAACAAGTGAAAAAAAAACTTGTCTTTCGTGATATGTCTTACGATAGAAAATGGTTTAACTCGTACTGGTCTAACTTACTACGATATATATATATATATGATCAATGATCAAACCACAATAAGAAATGGGAAAACAAGACTAAGATTTCTTATTGTGGTTTGATCATTGATTGTTGTTTCACGTGTTTATGTGAAATCTTTTTATATATATATATGACATTTGCATTTTCAATGTAGACAATATCACCAGCTTTAAATGCGGGTTGGCATCACTTCTAGTCCACAAAGTCCTTATTCATATGAAAACTTGTCATCGTGTTTTGTTAAGCAATTTTACGACCTCCTTCAAAAGATAATGTAGGTTGATTCCTTGAGGAGTTCTTCTTGTAGGGCACGAAAGGTATGACAGTGCAAACAGTATAGGCTGTAAATTGTATCATTATGTATTCGCTAACACACTTTATAGTTTTAATTTTTTTTAGTATCAGAGTCAATTTACTAAAGTTTGTTTCAATATTTCGTTAAGTCCCTTGATTCTAGGTGATGAATAATTTAATTTTTAAAATTTCGAGACTTGAATTTTATTCTATTAGAAGAATAAAAACAGAAATATAAACACAAGGTGAAGCAGAGTAGACAGGTTGTTTGACTGAAGTTCGTTGTCAACCTTACAGGTATATTACAATGATTACCACGAAAGTAATACATAAAAATCTATTACATTTATTTTGTACCAATTTATTTATTATTGAAGTGAAAAAAAGTTAATGAATTAGTCTCCACATATAGAAGTTTATTAATATAAATAAGGCGTTTCGAATACGTAGTGTTTTTCTTCAGTGTAAAACTAAAAAAACAATGACATGAGAGAGTTATCTACAATATGAAATAAATGGCACAAAATAAAATAAGGAAACAGAGATGTACATACTCATACATAAAGGATGAGTGTCTGTGGTACAACTGAGTAGAAATAGGATGGAAGTGGATGGGGTATGGAGTGTACATCTGTTTTATATTGGAAAGTACGGGTACATTTCTTTATTTTTTTTCCTAAAGGTTAGGCAAAGGCCTTTACATTCCCTCTAATAGAAAACCTATCGAAAATATATCAGAGAATTAAAACGAAATACGAACGACAAATTATAAAAATAATGAGAAAATAAAACTTTTTTTTTGTTATATGAATAATTTAAGAAAAGCTGTGCAGTTTTTCTAAATACTTCATAATAACTGATTGCATTTCCTTAGAATTTATTATATATATATATATATATATAGGTTTATATATACTTTGAATTATATATTGTATTAGCCGAAATGATCGAGAATCGTGAGTGTTAGTCCTATTTTTGTGGAAAAAATAGGACTCAGTTGGGTTTTTGACTCTGACGAAGACCGCTTGTTACGGTTGAAAGATCTTAGTAATGTTTTTCCATTTCATATTGTGGTTTGATCATTGCTTGTTATTGCACGTGTTTATGTGAAATCTATATATATAAAGCTCTGTGGAAAGTACACTAATTAAGCACAACTAAAAGCCTCGTGTGCCATCAATATTTTTTCGTATATATCACTTCTAGCACATGTTGAAAATTAATAATTATAAGGTATGAAGAAACAGTATATTTATCAGGCTTCGCTCAATGATTGTTTTAGTTTTAAGATCAACGTTATCATACTCCTTCCCAGGAAAAAATATCAGAAAAGTCAAGACACAACAGTATGTTAAATTTTTATTATCGATCTACTAAACAGTTTGATACATCTTTATCAGTACCATTAAAAAAAAAGTTTATTCACATAAGATTTATACAATATTAATAATACATAAATATACAATATTCCTCTGTACAGAAAACAATTGACTTTCTATCCTCCTAGCAAATAAGAATGCTGTTACCTTGAATATTTTCAGGCGATACTGTACAATATGAAAGCACACTGCATCTTGAGCAGAATTTATGTCAGTCTGTTTTATTTAGAATCAGTAATGCAAGACTTGGAAACGTCAATATCTTATTAAATGACAAACCTCGCAGCAATTTACCAACAATTAAAAACAAGTTAATTTTATTCTATATTTATGTTAATAATATTACTTAATTACATTATCGTAATCACTTTTTATTATAGTAAACAAGATTTAAGAGTTCAAACTTCTACAGTTATATTCCATTAGGTATGTAAAAATAGTTAATATTAATTTTTTTTCTTACGATAAAAGCTTTAGTTGACACAACCTGAATTAAGAACTATTTTTTTTTTATATTAAATAAAACAACAAAGTAAAACATACATCAAGTAATATCTAATAACAATCTATCAGTACGTACTGCGTCATTTCACTGCTAACCGTTATAAAATGAATGTGTTCAGTTTTAATCACAGCCACAATTATATTTCCCTATTGCTTCAGTTTAACCTTTGTTATTACAAACGGGAGATTACCTTCTATGACCCTACATTAAATGAAATAACAGAAAGAAAACACCTATAATCCGGCTTCTTTCTGAAAATGTATCAAAACTTTAATAAAGTTATCTTTTGTCATTGCTCTTGCAACGAAAAATTTGTTTAATGTTCGAAAAAAAACAAGAAAACTAAACTTCAAAACAATTCCTTTTGTAATAGCTAATTAAACGAAAAGTTTTTTATTTGTAAAACATTTATAAACTGTCTTTTGACTAATAAAAAGTCAAAATATGAATAAAGAAATTTTTTACAACTACTTGAATAATAAGCCAAAAAAAAAAATTATTTCTTATAAAACTATTGAGTTTATAGTAATTAACAGCTTTATTTTCTTCTTATCTAAAAACAGAAATCATAAGTATTTCTTCCGTAGTTTAAATATGTTTTCAATAAACGGCCAAAATACTTTAAGAAAGTATGTATAGAGTAGTAGCATTTATATTAAAAAGGAGAAAAATAAAACAGTCTGATTGTAAGATATGTTAATTCTCATTGCGAACTTAAATTCATGAAGGAGATACCGAAATGGAATTTGGATGAAAGATGATAAATGTGTAAGTACTCCACTCAGACTATGTTAAGGATTGGACTGTTATTATCTTAGTCGAATGAGGGTGCAGGTGACGAGGAGGAAGGTAATGAGAGCTGGGGCTGTAACAGCAGCTGCACCTCCACCTTCCCTGGAGCCGGCGGTGACAGTCGAGCAGTCCTTGCAGTCGTCCCCTTCGCATATGTCGCATTCTGTAGCCACCAGAGGGGAGTAGAACACTCTCGCCTTGCGACCTGCGCATACAACAACACTTGTTATACCTTAAATTAGCAAAATAACGACACAAAACAAACAGAATTATTACAAGGCACAAATTAATAAAACTTTTATGTAATTATAAAAAAACATCTTGATTTGAAAGAAAATATTAAACATTAAAAAAATATATGTTTGAAATTTACTTTGGTCGTAGTAATCGTAGATTGAAACAGGAACAGGTCGCTGCTTGGCTACCTTGTGAGTTCTGAAGGCAGAAACAGTAGGGCAGTACTCATCTCTCGTCATCTGGAAATAGAATACAAACGTAAAATGTGGATATAATAATTAATTGAAACTGCACCCATACTTAGTACCCATACAACTAGATTAGTCCAATATAAAATTCTATGACGTTACTAAATTTACCCCGATTTAATGTCACTTGTTTAAGAGGACTGGTTAAATGACATGAGTTTGCTGAACAGAGTTCGAAATAAGTTAATCTTACCAAATGCTTGGAGTTTAATTTCAACAGTGAGGGAGCAGTCACCAAACTGACTCCTGAACCAAGTCAAAGCTGAAGCCATGGTAGCCATATCTCTGAGCTCACTAATCACAAGTTTGCAAATGTTAAGCACGCAATGACAAACTGTCCCATTATATACTTTAAAAACTTTGAAATACACGAATGAAAAACAGTTACTAGGGCTCAGATTCAATATTTCGACCCTTTTAACGGCAGTAGACGAAAGCCAATTCATATATATGCATATGACTGTCGTCTCTTCATCAAATCACATCTTCTCCTGAGGACACTCGCCATAACAGTCAAAATATTAAAAAGTGAGTCCTAATAATTACGTTTCTTTTATGTGTAACAGTTTATTTTAACTTGTATATTATAGTCAATAAGTCTTTCTTGTATATAGGAAGGATAGATCTAGAGTCACTGGATCTATTCAGTAATTCCGTTATATTGAAAAATTATAATAAATGTACTTTGTCATATATTTACAAAAACAGAAATTATTTATAGTAAACCTTAATGGATTCCTGCTTATAAGTACTTAATAATGTATTTTTAAGTACATGTAATCGATTATGTTTTTCAAATTTATAATTTGAAGGCTGCACAGTACCTTGTCGAAGTAGAGGACGACTTGAGTGTCAGCCATTCTAGTTTCCACTCTTTTGACGTGCTGCGATGACTGGAGGCTTGGTAGAGAGTCTTGGTCCACTGTGTAGCCCGAAGGAAGTGAAACCTCCATTACCGCCATGTTGCTTTCTTCCGATCCTGTTCCTTCAACTCCACCGACAAAACTAAACACAATTTTATTTAAGAGATATTTCATATATATATCAGCTCAAAAACGAATAAAAGCAAGACACAGAGAAAGAGACGCTTACAAACTCAATTTTTCGGATGACCGTCTTCAAGAGAAAATAGAATTACGAGTAATATATATATACAAAATTAAAGTTTATCAGGATTCAGTCAGTTCTTCAACTTGAATTTCACGGTTGAATTTTGTTTTTATTTCACGGTTGATACTTTTATCAATATTTATTATATATATATAATGACAAGGTATTTATTATTTCAACGCTTCTTTAATATAAAAAATAATTTATAAGCTATAGTTGGAAGTGATTGGACAAAGTCTCCAAATAACAATATGTTGTTAAGAAAACAACGCGTTTTGAATCCGTTCTTCTTCGAATTTATCTATCCAAAAATATAAAAATAATAACATGGTAACAAGTTATTAAATTATGAATTATTAAAAGGAAAGATGCAGGATGTATATATCGTGCTTGAAATGACTAGGTAGACTTGTTACAAAGAAAGGAGGAGGTGCAGAACTGCCTGAACTGTTCATCTTGCAGATCCCCCCCCAGGTGTACCCACGCTCACTACCTCTTCCGCCATTCCCAGCCTCTCCCAAAATCCCTAAGCTTTAAATCGGTAATTCATACAGCCAATTCCCGTTTGTACATATTTCTCACTCCAAGTAGACATGTCTACTCAACGTTCATTTTCAATTTACAATTTTGCTATTCTACCAAACTTTTTTTTAAGTTGTTATATTATTATGTAAATTAAATCATTCTAATTTAGTTGTAAATTTTCTCAAATTGATATAGTATTTATTATCATGTTATGCAAAATGCCAGTTATCTATAGTTAAGATAATATTTCAGAAATCGCCATATTCCTGAGAGTCTTCAAGATCGACTAGGTCCTCAATCCTTAAAAACAAGGAAAGAAAAAAAGCAAAGTCAACTAAGATGGTATGTAAAATTAGTTTTCATTATTACAGCACTATAGTCGTTATAGAGCCTTAACCTCCTTGATTAATGATATAGTCCTTGTATATCAATCAACCTTTTATCATTAGCCTTCCTGCCTTCGTTACGACTAATTATGAAAGACAAATAATAAAAAAACGAATATATACATAGTTCAATAATAGATGAATAAACAATTTTAATGATATATATTATACAAAATAGAACCTTTAACGAGTATTATCCATGACTTCAAGTTAACTTTAAAATAGCTTCATCTGGACTAGTCATACGATACATACAAAATTAATAACTTAAGGAACATAAGAAAAATAATTAAAAGTGATGGTGGAAATACTTTGAGCAGATTGAAAGCTGAAGATGATTGACGTTGGAGTTCTTGTCAACTTGGGGGTCTAGATTGAAAAGAGGCCAAGCACCCGTCACGTTGACATTGTATCTGTAAGAAATCTGGACCACAGCGAAACCAGACCCGCTTGCTGTTATATTGACTTCACGCACTTTTTTGGGTAGCTGCAATAGACAAGATAAATGAAAAATTAAATTTAGTAAATCATACTGAAGAAGGTAGTGTAGGGAAAAAATGAAATGAATCTAAAAGAAAAAAGTCATATAGAAGCATACATGTTAGAAGTAAAGGATTAGCTAGTTAAGAGTAAAGGCAGCTTAGGTCATTGAGCAATTGACCATTTTTGTAATCACCAAAAAACGAATTAACTGGGTTGATTTTATGACAAGAAACCCAATTTTGTTATAATCAGCTAGCGGATAGTTTTATACTTTTCCTACTGTTTTGGTATTATTTAGCGCTCCCAGCTTATTCAACCATATCGCTGAAAACAACAACAAAACAGACTGATGCCTTTTTTACGTGAAAGTTCTTTTGCCGCATCTCGGGAATACTTTTCCTACTGTACTCCTTTGTTTCCTTAAACATCTCTCCATGTACTATCGTCCTTTCCTATACTTTACACCCTTTTAAAATACGTCTCTTCGCTCTAACTCATTTCGGGACCGCACCATGATATTTCTGCATCTTGTGTTTCAGTTGAGTTTTTGCTCTGACGAAGACCACTTGTTACGGTTGAAAGATCTTAGTCTTCTTTTCCTCATTTCTTATTGCAATTAGAACACACACACACAAACCCATATATATATATATATATATATATATATATATATATATATACTTTTTCGATTAAAATACGGTCCGAAACAGACAAATATAGTTTAATGTACATAAAGAAACCTAGAGAAATTAAAAGTACACCTTACAGTCTCCAATTTTCTGTTTCAAGACGGTTGTACCAGTGTCTCTAGTTTCCAGAGAGGGAAACGGTCTCTGGACCAGTGCGCTTGGTTTCCCTCTCTTATCTCTCCTGAAGACGGTTCAAACCAAAAATTAGAGACTGTCAGTGTGTGTTTTTAATTTCTCTATGTTTCTTTATGTACATTGAAATATATTTATATATATTATCGTATTACCAATTTTATCTCCCACAATAGTGTAACCTCCACGAGGGCTAACTGTTTGCGCTTTAGACGTTGATATATATATATATATGTTTCTTTCTTTAGACCAGATATACAACCATAAATATAAATAAATATGTGGTATCCACCATAGATATATATGGTAAAAGTTAGTACGACTCAGTGGTAAGCTCATGCGTCCGTGCCCAACACCAGCTCTGAGTAAAGATGAAGAAGAACTTATGAACTGGTATATATATATTATGTAAGCATGCCCAAGAATTATCCAGGTTTATAAATAAAAATATTTTAATAATACAGTGTTTTGTTTATCGAGGTTTGGTTCAGAAAACCTGGAGGGCTGGAACAAACCTTGAAAGAAAAATAATGTAGAATATAGGTGGTTGAGATAAGAAAAAACTATTTTAATCATATAAATTTTTAAATCAAATGAAATTGCTCTGATTACCTCTACTTTTTGAAGAATAATAGAATTTGACGGGTTAACATTGATGCTGGATGACAGCCCTTTTCCGTAGGAGAAGGTAACGCTAACATCACTTGTCTTCGCAAATATCCTCTCGGCAATCTTAGACAGAGCCATCAAGCCAACAACAGTGTCCTAGAAACATTACACTCTGAAATATATTTATGGCATAAACAACATTACTTACTTATTAACAATAAATTAAACATTTTGAAATCTATCAGACCAACCAGTTATAACTATTTATTTACTTGTAAAAAATTAAATGAAAGGATTCATACGGAAACCTTTTATAAAAACAACATATAATGTTCTTCATCAAGAGACTCAGCTATAGAAATCAATGAAAGAGTACAAGTCACTTTCGCATCCATCTGAACAGGTGATGTAAATTGAAGAACAGTTCATGATGGAAATGAGTTGCTTTTTTAAAAGATTATGTAGAGAGAATCCTTCGTCTATCCAGTATTATTAAATAGGGACTGATGCACAATTGTTGAACTATGAGTTAAATATATTTAACGTAATTGTTTTGTATAACCTGTTTGAAAAGATAGTAAAACTAAAATAACATTTCATTTATGATGAATTAGATATATTATATTTGATGTCATACTGTGGACAGATATTTATGTATGTTTTATGAATATTATAAATTGACAACAAGCGGGTACCTGGGTTGAGGCAAAGCCTCCCTCGCTGTTCTGCTGGGATATGAGCCACCTCATGATGGGTAGAGCATCCTCGTCCAAACCTCGCTCCAGGTAGGTGAGGAGGCAGTAGGCTGTCATCTCCACGTCCACCGAGTTAGGCAACAGAGAGTTGGGGTTCTCCTTGTCTGACTCGCGCTCATTTCTTGTCCAGAACTTCATTAAGGCTAATCAAGACACCACATTTATTTATCTAATTGCCATAAATATTAAATAACCATATGATTTTGTTATTTCTAAATCTAGTAACTAAGTCAGTGATCTGCTGGTAACAGAGTGACAGTGACTGCGTATGACCAATTCAACTCAACTGCCATCTGGATAGCTTTTTAGATAAACTAAATGACCTCTACGCACAAAATAAAAATCAGCCTGTAGTATTGTTTCGATGCGAGTAAGAACGCAAAAGTATCAAAAAAATCTTGATAATGTACAGAATAATAAACGTTTTATAATTCCAATAACTACAATAAATACGACATTCACTCATTACTGTATGATAATTAATAATGGATTCCGTTTTATCATGCAGTACACAGGTGAAGACAGTATGGAAGGCAATGCTAACATGAAATTTCAAGTTTCTGTAATGACCAGTAAAATAAGAGAAGGAAACAATTTCAAGTTTCTGTAATGACCAGTAAAATAAGAGAAGGAAACAATTTCAAGTTTCTGTAATGACCAGCAAAATAAGAGAAGGAAACAATTTCAAGTTTCTGTAATGACCAGCAAAATAAGAGAAGGAAACAATTTCAAGTTTCTGTAATGACCAGCAAAATAAGAGAAGGAAACAATTTCAAGTTTCTGTAATGACCAGCAAAATAAGAGAAGGAAACAATTTCAAGTTTCTGTAATGACCAGCAAAATAAGAGAAGGAAACAATTTCAAGTTTCTGTAATGACCAGCAAAATAAGAGAAGGAAACAATTTCAAGTTTCTGTAATGACCAGCAAAATAAGAGAAGGAAACAATTTCAAGTTTCTAGAATGATCAGTAAGAGAAAGAAAACATCAGTATTCTTTTTGACATACTATACGATAAAGTACCTTTTCTATGTTTCAATATTATCCATAAAAAATAGAAATCTTTTTCACACCAAGGACTATATTTCTATCATATTTAATTTAAATCTATCTTCACCATTTTTGAAAAAAATTTCAACAGCCTCACTTTATTAAAAAAAAATTCAGAATATCTCAATTTATATGAATCCGTTAAAATCCACTCTATTCATACTCGCTTTCTTTCCTTAATATATTAATTACTATAATATTGTTATGTCATTTATATTTAATTAACCACTCTGGTAGTTTTAGCATATTTAGTGATTTTACTTTTCCATTATTCTATTTGTCTCATTACCTTTATTTGAAAAGAGTTAGAAAGTAAAAGGTTTGTGACTTACGGGAGCTTTTAGACTTGGTCTCAAGGAGATTGAAGGCGGCGTTCTTAGCCGGGTGGCTGGCTACATGCAAGGCGTAGGTGGTGATGGCCAAAGCGTAGGGGTCCTTTATCGAGTCAACGCGTCTCACTATGTAGTCGATGGCTCTGTTCACATTGTTTGAGTGTGTCTGCAACACATATACAACGTTCTTAAATTAAATCTTCGATATAAGTGATAAATTATAAAAATACTAAATAATACACGTAAATCATTCTAGAAGTATATTACAATAAATACATACTAGAGTTTCCCCTTTAACGTTATCTTCAGTAAATTCAAAATTAATTAAACAATTTTTTGAACAACTCTATTTTTAAAGTTAATTGGAAGAGCTTTTACAGATTTCTTTTTTGTTAGCTCTCTTTAACTGAGGTATTCCATTTTATAGAGTAAAAAAGTTAGACTTTAATTCCCCAAAGACTCCTTGTTTTGGTTAACACATTTAAATTGTGAAACTCTATATTTTATGAATAATGATTTAGTGTCCCTGTCATTTACTGTTTTAGTAGAACAATTTAAACGAGCAAATCTATATTATAAAGTTAAAGAGTATTACTTAGTTTCTGAAAGAGCTTACCTAATTTATACACATTCACTTAACGTTTTATGACTGTTCAAGGTAACCCTTAATGAACTGATAGATTGGTTGAACTCCTCTATTCGTTACTAGTCTAAGTTTTAGAGAAAGTAATCAGGGTGGTGGGAATGAATTAGCTTCATGCTGGTGTTTCACTTTCTCCTCAATAAATGTTGATCCAGTTGAATCAAGTGTAAGAGTGGCATGAACTAATATTATCAATCACTGTTAAAATTGTGAAAGTGTAAAGGCCGAAGGTGACCTCAAGAAAGGCAGAAATATATCACCAACTAAATCAGATGCCTCGCAAACTAAAGTCTATTCTTTAACTTTGGAATAAAAAAAGATTTATTTTGAGTGTGTTTACAAAATGTACGTTGCTTTGTCATTTTATTTTGTGGTGAAAATACGTATTCTGATGTATTTTTCCTTTGAGGATTCATTACGAATCATGATTGGAAGTACTGTTGTAACCTTCCTGACTTGAATATATTATTATGTCTTAATAAAAACAATGTTATCTTCAGATTATTGACATTCACATGATTGTAACAATTACAACATTCATACTTCAGGAATTAATTGCTTCCTTTCATAGAGTGTTACCGACCAAGGTACAAAAATACTTCAAAATAATGAAATATCTAATAGTTTTTTAGATAATTCAAATTGGATGTATAGCTATTCCAAAGCAGTGATGCAAGGATTATAAATACTCTATCTCAATTCAGTGTTAACGACTTCGAGTTAAAAATACAATATCAATCAAGTAAAAATGTTTATCTTACAAGTTGATTATTAAATGGGGCATGTACTTTAGGTCCATTCCAAGAAACAGTGTTGGTAAGATTTTTGGTTTTCCAATAAAAAAATAACTAAAGTCAAAACTACAATACGACTTGACGTTTCAGTATTAATGACAAACCGCTTTCACTAGACTCTTCCTGATCGTTGTTTTCTGAAGTGTTGAAAATGAAGTCGTTTAATTAATGAATCGCTTAAATAAAATTGCTTAATAAAATGTAATAAGTTTTAATGTTTGTGTGCGTGTAACTCACCATATAGAAATATACAGGGCTTTATTATTGCATTAAGCTTATTTAGGAGTATAGGGCGCACCTGTGACTTGTGAGTAAGAAAAGCGAGGAGGGTGAAGGCGGTGAGGGCGAGGCCTTCGCTAGAGCCACCCTGCATGTCCTTGTGACTGACAGTGCCTACTTCGGGGAAGGAGCCATTAGGTGACTGGTGAGACGCCAGCCAGGCCAAGCCCTCGTCCAGCACCCTCAGCTCCACGTCTGTGTAGCTCCTGGCCGCCGCGAACGACTTGACTACGAATGCCGTCAGCCTGTCAATCACACATCATCTCAGCAAACTCCCACACATCCCTTTCGTAATAAATAACTGCTACAGCTAGATTCATTTTTATAGACTGCTGAAATCAAACTATAATTTCATCACAATTCATAAGTCTCATAATAAAGATCGTCCTTTATAACGAAAGAATAAACAAATAAATATCTTCAACCGAATCAATATGTTAAAATTCACATAACTTTAGAAATATTAAATACAGCCTACAATATCTACAAAACCTTCTTCCTGTATAGTATAAGGAGTTTATTCCAACTGTTTCCTTCAGTTTAAAAATTCCATTTTTAAGCATTCTCATTTCAAACGGATTTTATTATCAAATTATTTTTGATTCATATATTTCTATTTTTGACTTTAAAAAAATATGTTGTTAATATACACGTTAAGGAAAACATAGAATTAATAAACAAGTGGATAATACCATGTACTTCCAGAAGGGTCTGAGTTGCCAAAAGCACTGAAGGAGCCGTCCTTGTGCCTGTAAGTCAACTCCTGCTGGTAGCCTTTCTCAATAAAGTGCTTGCATTTACTTTCTACTGCTGGACTTATCTTCCCAGTGTTCTAGGACGAACAGATCAAATGTTTTCCATTAAAAAAAAAATAATATGAATAGGATCAAAATTCAAGAAGAACACAGACTTATCATATCATGTATGTTTTTGATGTCATCATAATTTCCGATATAATTTAGTTCCTTTCAATAATGTATGTTACAAAAAGAAGAGATGTGGATAATGCTTTGAATACTTCCTTCAATAAGACTTGAAAACACTGAACAATTTTCGACGAAACGTCGGCTTGGAATAACATGTTTTTAATTTAGACCTAATACTGGATAACGAAATTAGTACTTATATTTACTATCAACACTTTTCTTTTAACGTTCACCTTTAATAAATACTTCATGAATAATACCTTCAGATAATCAAGGACAACTATATTGGGCACGAAATTGAGCATGTTCTGTTCTCCACATCCAAAAGGCATTTTGATCAATTGATCTAAATTCATTACACTTGGTCCCAACAGATCACCTACAAAAGAAATTAAAAATTAACGTTATAATTTATAATGAGAACATTAATTTTAATTGAAATAATATTTTATTGTTGTTGAAGTTTTACAAACTTTCAGAGATAAAAAAGATCCTATTATTCATGCGAGAGAAAAAACAATATAATATAATATTTACAAAATACTACTTTCCAAATGATAATTATCATAAAATTAAATACAATTAATTTAACTTTTTTACTTAATAAAATTTCTGATATATATATTAGGATAAAATATGTTAAAAATATGGAAAACTGACGGTTCGAGGTATACTTCATTTTATTATACGACTGGTATCCATCAATATATATATATATAAAAAAAGATTTCACATAAACACGTGAAACAACAATCAATGATCAAACCACAATAAGAAATGGGAAAACAAGACTAAGATCTTTCAACCGTAACAAGCGGTCTTCGTCAGAGTCAAAAACCCAACTGAACACTAGATGCAGAAAACATCTGGTGAGGAGTTGAGAAGAGTGGGAGGGAAGAGTGGTATTTTAAAAGGGTGAAAGCACAGGAAAGGACTAATGTCCAGAAAGGAATGTTTGGGGAAACAAAGGAGTACAGTAAGAAAAAGTAAAAAACTATCCGCTAGCTGTCAACCCTCTTTGAAGAGGCTATTGCCCTCGTGACGAAAGTATCAAGTTTGAAGAGACCGTTACTAATGTTTATAATATTAGATCTATTAAATTTAATTAGAGACGATTCAATAATATTTCTTAACAACATTGATTTTTCATAGGTAATAAATTTAGCTCCTGTCCAATCAATTCACCTTTTTAAAATACCACTCTTCCCTCCCACTCTTCTCAACTCCTCACCAGATGTTTTCTGCATCTAGTGTTCAGTTGGGTTTTTGACTCTGACGAAGACCGCTTGTTACGGTTGAAAGATCTTAGTCTTGTTTTCCCATTTCTTATTGTGGTTTGATCATTGATTGTTGTTTCACGTGTTTATGTGAAATCTTTTATATATATATATATATATATATATATATATATATATATACATATACATATACAAATGGTGGATACATATGATAATAGATATATATTATAATATGTGTATAAGTATATATAAGTATAACACAGAAAGATGTTCGAAATATATATATATATATGAACTATAAAACCATAAGAAAAAGGGAAACAATAGAAATAAATGCTGTGATTCCTTTCACTTTATATCATCAGAGAGTAAACAAAAGTAAAAACAAAGAAGGTAACATAAAAGTCATGAGGAAAGAAGGTAAAAAATGTAGAAAATTCAAGTTTCCATATAGCTTGACAAGAAAAAAAAACCCCAATGTTTACCTTACATTGTAATTTTATTGGGTACTTTTTTTTCTTGCCAAGCTATATTGGAACTTGAAATTTCCATATTTTTCGTTACCGTCCTTCTGCGTAACTTTTATGCTACCTTATTTGTTTTTACTTTGTTTTTACATGTTTTCCTGATAACATGAAGTGAAAGGCCAGAGAGCATTTATTTCTATTGCTTTCCTTTTTCGTTATGGTTTTATACTTTATTGATTGCATCACGTATTTATTGTAATTCTTTTGCACATATGTAAAGTTAATTATCTAAATTTTGAATACAGCTACAAATAAATTACTTTAAATTGTTAGAAAAATGAAATTTAGAATTATCTAAATTTTGAATACAGCTACAAATAAATTACTTTAAATTGTTAGAAAAATGAAATCAGCTTAATTGTAACTTGCATGATTTAGAAACTGTGATATTCAGTTAGTTAAAATTTCATTTTTTTTCGTCTAATAATTGCTTATACTCGTACATGTTTAATTTTATTCAACATCTTCTAAACTCCTACTTCTGGCAAATCATTTATAATAACTATTCTTTTTTTCTATCGTTTTTAAAAAAAAAAAATTGAATATAATAAATTGTCTTACCAACTGCAGACACTTCAATGAATTCTGAATCTGCAACATAGTTCTCGGGGAACTTCAATGTGACATTCGTTTTAAAATCAGACGTTCCTCTCAAGTCAACAAAAATAGCTTCATTTTTGTATTGGGGTTCACCTTCGGGCTAAAATAAATAAATAATAATAATAAAAAATAAATTCTTACAATATTTTGGAGTAAAGATACATTGAATTATACTACAAATCAATTCCTTAACATAAACCAGTATTTCTAAAGAGTTAGATGCCGTTTAGAGTTTGTGAATATACTAACTTACTTGAAAAGATTTTAATATTGGTAATGGCCCTAGAATTTTTATCATAAAATATTGAACATGTTATCCATGTCATATCTCGGAGGGGATAATGAAGTCACTCTGAGGATGTACTAGTTAGATAATGCTACTAGTAACAACCACATAATGTTAATTATGTACAAAAACTAATATTAGAGCCAAATAACAAACCAACCACACTTTCTACATTAACAAAAATGGCAACCTTATCCTGAAAATCTGGGTTTGGAAAACAAACAGAGGAACTGTTATTTATGTAATTATATAAAAATTGTCACTTTGTATCGGTCGTGAACCCTATCAACTCTCCACATTTGTGCTCCTTTTCCTTCTTCTCCTCTCCTGAAAACGGCAAGAAAGCTGAAACGATCAAAAATCGTGAGTTGTAGTCTCTTTTTTGTGCTTTATAGTTGTAGCATTGAATATATGTATAAATAGAGTTGAAACGAAGGCAACACAGATAGAAACAGACATAACTCATTTCTATATTTCAAAGATCATCGTCCTCAGGAGGCGAAATATGATTATAACATGAGTTATGTATATTTCTATCTCTGTATTACCTTCGATTTATATATTTTTTATTTAAAATTCTGTAGACCATTATATTTAATATATATATATATATATATATACATATAAATATACATATAAATATAAGTAACCACATGTACATTTACTATCTCTAATTTTTGGTAAATTCGTCTTCAGGAGAAAAAAAGAGGAAGACCAAGCACGCTGCAGAAGTAGTGGAAGGAAACCCAATAAATAAATTACCAAACCCAATAAATTTGGGGTTACTATTTATATATATAATTAAAGCCACAATCAGAAAACAACAAAAAAGGACTAACTCTCACTGTTTTCGATCTGCATGCACAGGCAGCATGAATGTGATATGGAAATTTCTTTTGTAAGATTAAGAGGTCATTACGGTCCATTTAATAAATTGCTGCTGCTATTCGCTCTTTTAGGTCATGGATACTGAATTAAATGCTGCTCCTTTAATGTGTCATATATTAATGGATACTAATAGGTCATGGATGAATGGTACTGATTGTTCACCAATAAATCCTTTATGTTCTTCTACCATTTTTCACCATCTATGGTTATAAACGACGAATAACAGCAGCAATTTTTAAGGACTTAAAATTACAGGGGATAAGCACCTGTAAAACACTAACTAAAATTTGATTGAATTGAATTTTCTATATTCTTTCCTTATCATAATAATGAGCAATGAAATTAAAACATTCTTTTTTAATCACCTCAACTTTTTAAAAGATATCACTAACAGCCTTTTTATTTTTTATATGATCAAAGAAATTCCCATCAATCCTTTCACTCTTTCGATGACTGCTAGTGACTTTTACTATTTATGATTTATCAATGTGAAACAAACAATCCTAAAAAAAATCTTAGTTTAAAAAAACATGAAAAGTTTTACCTTTACAAGAAGTTTTTTCAGTACTTTATCACCAGCAACAGCACTCTTTGCTGTAATACTAATATCTATATAACCAACTTCTAGAGCGGTTATCATAAAAGACGTCGATTGCCCAGTGTTTGGAGGAATTTTAACCTGTTTCCTTCTGAAGAAATCTATTTCTAAAAGAGAAAAACAGTATTTTCAAAATATAAATACCGAGGACTTCACTAATACAGTAAAAACTTACAATGATGTATATAATTATTGTAAAGGGTAAAATGGAACAAACTTTGCCCAAACTCTTCCTAGTCATAGATAAATATAAAAACGGAAAAAATGTATCAGACACAGAATAGTGAATTAGGAGATATGTGTAATCTTTAATGATTATATAATGGCCACTATTCAACGGTTTTAAGCATTTCATACTCGTGAAGACGGCGTGTTTTCAAAATTACTGAGTTTTTGCTTTCTTTATGTGTTTCTGGCTTTGAAGTTTTCATTTATGTATATATATTTATATCTACAAATTATAATGAAAGAAACATAACGATAGATAACTCAATATTTCGACAATCGTCGTCATCAGGAGCGAAGGCAGGCACCGACCTGCCTTCCTGTTCCATGATATAGCAAACTGTGCCATTTGATATTAAAGTATCTTTTGTCACTATATCTAAGAACTATTTTTATGGGGGGGGGGGGGGGTTGAGGTATGAAAATAGAAATAATATTGTTAATTTCATCATTTAAAAATTCGGGAAGAAAAACTGTTTAAGCAAATGATGAAAAACTAACAGAACTCGCAATTGGGCTTATTAAGAAATTATGTTTATAGGTTGATGAGTCAAAATCAACCTATTTTTCATTGAATTTAACATTAAATTCACTTAATAGTAAATAAATGCAATAATTCAAAGAAAACAGTAGACATACGGCTCTAATCAGTTTCCAAAGTCATTGTTTAGGATATTGCCTTACTTGGTGCAGCATTGATGTCATTGGTAACGTCGGTAAACTCGAACTGCCCTGAATTGTTCAAAGTTACATCTGCAGTCATTTCTTCGTCCATGTAGTTGAAGACGACAACCGGAATAGTGACAGTTTCCCCTCTTATAATCGAATATGGCAGATCAAGTGAAATAAAGAAAGGCCTAAATACTCGGACCTGCAATAATATTATTTATTAGAAAACATAATTATGACATTTATATTCGACAAATTAATGTTTAAGATACTGTGTCGTACCAATGTTTAATGAACAGTAAACGTGTAACTAAACACAAGGACAAGTTAATACATAATATTTGTCTTATGGAGGATTATTAAAAAATGAGATCTTTTTGGTCTTAGGTGGTAATGCCTAGCATATGTTTTACAAGAACATCCACATAAATCACCCAGTTAGTTTTGGTTTACACTTTATTTTAATGCGCATAGGAAACATGGTTAGAGACAGTAATGTTTGGGATTACTGATAAGGGTTCACTTGGTGGTCTTTAGCTTGCTCTGTGATAACCCACTCCATTACAACTAATTGTGAGGGAAGCGATATAAAAGGCCAAATGTATTCTGTAGGCCTTATTTTATTACCACATATGTGATCTAATCTCTAGCGGCAGAAACAAAATATATGGGCATCAAAAATCAGTAATCATTCTACCTTTCAAGGGTTACGGTTCTAGTTATAGACCCGAGTTTGAAGGTATCTGGTATATTAAAACAACTAACCACCCAAATATTTTAATGCATTTTTTTTATATTGCTCCTTTAATTTTGTTTACATTTACAGTTTTACCTTATACAGTTTTTTGTTAATATATTTAAAAAGAATTGAAACAAAAAGTGCGCTATTGTGTAGAAGTGATTGTTAAAAATCCATTCAAATTACAGGAAGTACAACTTGCCTTAAATCAAAGGAACTGATGCTAATACTTCCTAAAAAAAGAATAATAATTATGGTTTTTTTATCATTGTTGCTAAAGTTATCACTAAACAAGAATGTTAACAAAGAAGGAGTAAAAACATTGCTCGTTGTTCGTTGGAGAGTATTAGTGTTCTGTTTTGAACCTGCACGATGCCAGGTATTCGTTACTATCACAACGAATAGCCCGATGACTACTGTAATAAGAATAAGTAAATGAAGCTTAAAATATTAAATTTAAGGGGAATAAAAGAAATCAAACAGGGAAAATAATGGAAATGAAATATGTTTTAAAAAATGCGAGATATTTAATACAGTTCATGAAAAAAATACGGGACAACTAAAAAAACTGTAATAATGGATGGTAAGACTTTTAAAAAAAGTTATAAGAAAAAATGTGAAAAACTAAAGCGTTACATGTCTTGTTAAACATAGACCAATAGTTATAAAACACGTGGAACTGTCATTGGTTTTCGGAAGGGTGAAAATCTAACACACCGGAAGATTCCAGATGTTTAATTGACTAATTAGTTTATTAATTAATATTAACCCAATATTAATAATAAGTTAATTGATCTAAGACTTACTTTGGTTGGTGCATCCATAAGGCCCAAACCAGAAATATCGTCAATAGAAAATGCCGATATAACCCAAGAAGTGATGGTGTCTGGAACATTCTTGCGTAGAGTAGTTCGACCATTGAAACTATTAAATAACAAACAAAATGTTTCAGATCACTTGACATAACTATACTTACAGAAAAAATAAGATGATGAAACTATGCTTCCCCTTCTTATTCCTTATGAACAACATTTCTTACTTCTTAATTCGTAAAAATGTTAAATAGAAGGTAATTTTGGTCCATCATTATAAATTTATCAATGTCAAGAAAAATTATTTAGAAATATTTCCGAGTGAAATAAGTTTTTTTTTCAATGCAATTACTCAAACTATTTTCATAAATAAAAATAAATGCTGAGTCATACTAGAGAGGCTTGATGTGAATATAGATATTAAATCTATATTCATATATAGAACATACATTCTATACTCTAAATATGGGATCCAACTGGTGGTCCAACTGGACTTGAAACTAAAATTACACAAAGCAGAACAAAATACTTTCCACGATCGTTATTTTGAACAACAGTTCTTCACTAAGAGCAGATGAGAAGATAAAATAAATCAAGGGAGGTATATTCAGTCTGACAAAACAGAGTCATATCAAACTGAACACATCTCTCTTCTTCATCTCCTCCAGATGATGACCTACAATTTAAATAACGGTCATAGTAAGTGTTTTGTTCTGTTATACTCACTATTCTGTTTTCATATTTTTAAATATCTAATATACATATTGATTCAAAATTAGTAACATTTCATTTTTAATTTGTTGGTAATATTAAACAAATATTAAAAGATTAAAAATATGAATTCCATCCTTACAACCTCACACATAATTTGACTGGTTATTAAAGAACTATTGCTTTTCAAATAATCAATTAAAAATTTCTTGTTCAAATGTAGAACACTTTGTCTCTTTAAAAACAAGACTTCAGTTTTTGAAATAAAATTAAAAATGTAAGCAATATTATCTCTTTTATTTAGTTGCAACTCAATGTTTCTAATATATATAGCTACACATAACAAGATTACAAAATAAGCACGTGTGAAGTAATAAGAATTACCATCTAAATAATAATAAGAAATTCACCAAAGGACTGGTGTTCATCAGAGTCACACTTGAATTGAAACAAGTGACAGCGGACATGTGGTGTAGTACTGAGAAGGGTGTTGATTCAATTATCTCTGAATGACACTCTGCATGCCTTTGGTCACTGGTTTCAGTTCAAGTATAACTCTGACGAAGACAAGTTATTCTGGTTGAAAGATCTTACCTACTCCCAGTATTCAATTTTTATTGTGATTTAAACGTTGATTCAGCTATATCAATATTATATTTTAAAAAGTAAAATTCAGATTTTAAACATATGTAGTTTATTAAACATAAATGTAAAATTAAAAATATTTCTTACTTCATGCTTTGGTGGCTTGTGAAGAATGAGAAGAATGAAACATTTTAAAACGTATGTACACGTTTTCATGGAGTTATTATGGCTAGGCTATAGACTGAAATGATTTGCATGCGCATTGTGATTATTCTGTACATATGTGTTTATTAAAAAACTTTAGAGTAGGGTTTTCCAACATTTTTGTAAGCACGGCACACTAGTATAACAAATAGAAATCACTCCAAAACATCAAATTCAGTGCTATATTAATTTGAGATGAAAATTATATTTGAGGTTTAAGTGGAAGGAGAGTATTTATTAGTTCGGATGTAATAGTTTATATACCAGGGACATTCAATCAATGACCATAACATTCACCGAACATGAATAATTGGATGTATGCTAATATACTAATATATGAAATGGGGAATTGAGAACGGTATACCTGATGATATTGCGTCTTTAGACATTATCTACAACAACAAAATAATAAAAAAAAAACAATATATATTACAAGTAGTATTCACTGCATGGTCATGAATGTGAATAGTATTTGTTAAAATATGGGTTAAAGGAAATAAACAATAGACTAAAAGATAAGAGATTAAAAAAAAATGAACTAAAAATAGAGGAGAATGAGTTGGATTGTGTTGGAAGCATACTCTGACGTCGTGTTGGCAAACAGCCATGTCCCTTGGATTGGTTTATTGAGAAAGAGCCTGGGATGGCGGAAAACTGGGCGAGGGATTCTTGAAAAGGCATATGGTCCTGCAAGGGGCGGTCTCGTGTTGGGTTGGTAAGCTACCTTTGGTCCTAAATCAGGCTTAATCCAAGAAGTTGGTGAAGATGCCCAAGGTCTACCTATTGGTCTATTCTCAGCTTTTCTACTCCATTCCATCTGCCCTGTTACCAAAACTTATTCTCTCAGCAGGTTCTATTTTCAATTAAAGCTTTTATTAAATGCCCAAATGCTTAATTGAAATGGTCGTAACACTCAAAAGCATATTTTTTTTGAAAAAATAATGTTATTCCGTACCGAGGAGTTAATCCCGACACCACAAACAAGCATTTCAAGAGATCAAACCGACACCCCTTTACTACCTTCCACCATTTAGAGTTTCTATAAATCATAACCTAAATCTTACTATGCCATTTGAAAATAAAATACAAAAATATTATTTATCTCTTCACAAAAATACACATTCCATCAACTTTCTATTCAAAAATTAATAAATATTTCCAAAAAACAATGTATCAAAGTTCCAAAGTACTCAAATTATAATAATATATTGAAAAAAAAATATTTAACATCGCATTAATAGCCCGATTTCTAGAATTAAATTATATATACAGTCACTGTTTTAAAACGTAGTTTCAATCCATTTCAAAAAAATGGGTTAATGGTTAGTTTAGTAAGATGTTTATTTTAAATTACTAAAGATCTTTTTTACATTATAGACTGCATAGGAAAAAAAAATTATAAGGGAAATTTTACAGACTGTGTAGATCAGAAAATTTGCAGGGCTAATAATTCTAATTTAGAAATTTACAATGGAATCCGTTATTGCTACAACAATATTTATACATCCTTTTGACTGTTACGAAATTTTACAGAGATGTGTGTATATTTACAGAACAATAACTACGCCAAATCTATATCTTAAGATAAAGTAGGTACTTTGTAATTTCTTTTGAGTTTATTAATGTAATGAAAAAAAGAAACAAAACAATTCGATTACACAAACAAAATGGAATTGTAAAATTTTCCATTCTACAGTATTTTAAAATTACCACGAGACTTATTACTTAAAATGTATAATTAATAATAACAACTGAAAGTAACAGTTAATATTTTAAAGCAAGGATTCTTGTAAAACACATTTAAGTACTAAAAAAAAGGATATCGAAGGAGCAGTAATTAGTTATTAGGCTAATCATTGTTAACGTTAAATGATAACATAATATAGATTTCAAATTTAATAACTCTCTCCCTCTCTCCAAATTATAGATGTGCTTAGGCGGTATTCAAATAGTGACTAAGTTGCATGTAAGGGTCAGAGTAACCCAGTCAGTTGTGCACTCACCACTGGACTGGTGATTCGGGTTCAATTCTCACTCTGAAATCGATTTTTTTCACTCAAATATGACCATATCATGCCTCGGAGATGAAGTTAACACGTCAGTCCTGAGCCTTTACGATGTCAGATGCTCGTTCAAGATCCCTACTCTAAGTATAATTGAGTTAGAAAAACTTAGTAGTCTTAGAATCATTAGGGAAATGTATTATTTCCTTGAGGTACAGAGTCAGAAAGACGAGCGGCTTTCTAGCAGAACTTCAATTCCAACTTTGAAAAAAATTTTAAGTCCTCCGGTCATTTCACACTATATTTTCATCCCTCAAGCAACGACCACCAAATACTTTGGACTGCACCTTAGAAGACGTCTTTCTTCGGCTTTCCATGTTCAAATGAAAAGTACAGATCCAAACAAAAACTACTTTTCTTACAATATCAACTTTCAACTGTAACCAATTATTTCAGCCTTTTTTTATATGCCTCTGTGTACATATGACATACAGTTATTGCTAACAACAAAGCGCTCCCTTAATCTAAAATTTCCAACATTCTTGACAGTATTTTCTACAATACCAAGCCAAACAGTTCATTCAGCCTTCCAGATCCAAACAATTCATTAAGTTGTCATATCCCATTACAAATAATTTCATACTATTTTTTCTAAAAGTTTTAATACCTTATTATATTATTTCTTACATTATTATAACATATATTTAATCCATTCCATAAGAACATGAATAAACAATAAAGAGGATATGGCCTTGACCATAAATAAAAATTGTTTGGAGTAAATGAGTTTTATTGTTTAGAATTTCAAAATTGTTCTACTGTGTTTTAGTCACCTTTTCTTCTGTCATAACTCCTTATTAACCAGTGCAATAACTATATTCTTTCTTCATCCTTGTCTCCCTGTTATCACGAAATATAATAACTATTTTGCTCAAATTGTTGTTACTATTACTGGCAATGTGTTTTCTTGCATTGTGGTGACCTCAAAATAAAACAAGCTAATAATTTATCTGTAAAGAACGTGGTTAATGCATTGATTTTGGAGTTAGGTAAAACCTTTGACCGGACTTGACTCGAGTGCTGTAGTGTGCCCATTCCTGCTGCAGTGCATTGATTATAAAGAAGCTAAAGAGAGGAAGTGATATAAATGAAAAACTTAAGGCAAAAGCTGAGTGTTGATGAAAGAAAAAGCAGAATCAAGTGAGGAAGAAGAAAGACTAGATAGAATGTTGAGAACGAGTGAGAGGAAAGCATGCAGTTAAACCTATAACTAGAAGCAACTGACTCTGTTTGTGAGTTGTCCCACAGCCAGGTCTCCGGGAAGTTGGCTCTGAGCCGGGGGGCCAGGTGGCTCCCAACCACTGCGTTAGCTCCGGACTTGTCGAATTTCTCAAGTGAAGCTAGGTCAAACGCAGCCGAGTCCAAGTCATCAAAGGAAGCTCGGTAATGAACTGAACACACACCAACCCAAACTACACTACCTAATCCACTGGCTACCGTTTAATTAGTAGACCATACACAATGACACATAAAGCAAAAACATCACTGATAAAAAGTCATGTCCAACACTTCAAAATAAAACAATATATATACACTCCTATGTGTAAAAACCTCCTCATCTTTTAGTATTAATTTAGGTCAGTAATGCGCAAACTTTTTTCAAACTTGATATACTTTGTTAAAACAAAAAGCCCCTCAGCACCCTTGCGCAAGTTTGATCGTACGGAGACAGTGTTTTTCAATCTTCGGGACGTAAGTTGCCCCAGATGAGTTACACAGACGTTTGATAAATAGCTATGTCCATTGAAATAAAATTTCTGTCAACTGTTATGGAGAAAATACAAATATTGAACAATCTTAAATTCACTTTCTTTCATTTTGATTTCAATTGAGCTTTAAAGATTACATCTATTTAATAATCAGTTTATATACAATTTTTAATTTGCAAAATATATAGGACTTTCAGCATTCCCCTGAAGTAGGAAACATCGCCAATAAGGTTAGGAAATAAGAACAAGAAAAAAATAAATTAAGGATAAACTCGATCCCTGTTGATTTGGATGATGCATACAATTATTTTCAATATTAAAAAAATTTCTAATTTCTTATAAAAAATAAGTATATAAAATTTAAAACAAAAAATATAGCACAATGTCTATACATTTTTTATGATTTTCATTTAGGGGAAAACTCAACAATAATCAAAATGAAATAATTAGACCAAAATTAACTGATAATTAAAAAAGTCGAGAGAAATTAAACTTGGATTCAGACAATAATTGTTTAACATTCGACAAAACAGTTAGGAGTGCTAGTCCTAGTAGTGCCATATTCCAGGTGAATATTTCATAACTAAAAAATTTTCAGTTTTAAATGTAACTAAAATCACTGAAAGCATATTTGAAACACTTTTCGTGACTCACGGAGGGGGCATGAGCCTTAGTTTGCACAGTACTAGTTTCGAATTTAACAACACACTTCAAATTTCATTGCAATAAATAAAAAAGGTTTACACAATTCATAACTTAATAAAAATAAATATAACAAACATGTTTATTAAATTGCACTAACAAATCATTTAATTAGATAATTGATTTATGATTGACAATAATAATCACCAGCTAAAGAAGAATGACACTTTTAATTCATAAATTTTCGCAAGTTCACAAAACCAGTTTCGGATACTGTGAATAATGGTTCGGAACGAATTGATCAAGGTATTGATCAAAATGAGCAAAGATGAAAATTTAGGAAGCAAGATGTTTCATTTTTCTTTAAAACTTCTTACACTCTCTTTTGGACAGTTTTTCAAAAATTTAAAACTTAATACATCTTCCTATTATTTTTATTCCCTACTTAATTTCAAAAACTTTCCATTTAGCAAAAATTAGCCAATTCTTTTTTAAGTTAGTTAAACTAAAATTAAACCATACCCAATCCCTTATTCTACTTTTTAAATAAAAATAACATTTCTTATATTCAAATAGGAAAAAAACTTTATTCCAATTTTAAGTTCATGTTTTCTTTTAAATTTAATCTGAAACTATGACTAACTAACGAATGATTGATTTGGTAATCTTTAAAAAAGATTGTTCGAAAGGAAATATTTTATATTTTAAAGAGAAGACATTCATAGTTTTTTAATGTTTATTATTTTTATGTCGGATTAAATTGAATTAAGATTTGTTTCGAAATTAAATGATATATTTCATGAATATAATAAAGTTATAATCACAAGGTAGTTAGATATATTTTAAGAATCTCTTAGAACAACGTTTATTTGATACATATATGCCTATATATATATATATTTTACATAAACACGTGAAATATATATATATATATATATATATTTCACATAAACACGTGAAATAGCAATCAATGATCAAACCACAATATAAAAAGGTAAAACAAGACTAAGATCTTTCAACCGTAACAAGTGGTCTTTGTCAGAATCAAAAACCCAACTTTGGTTTGTCGAACCCCAAATCCCAACTGTGGTCAGAGTCGAAAACCCACCTCATATTGTGGTCTAATCATTGATATATATATATCAGGTGAATCGCTTCTTAGGAATATATAATAATATTCATTAACTGTGCAATCGGTTATAGTGTGGTATTTACTCATATTGGGGAAAGTATTAAGTCTCCACACAAAAAATTGTATTATAAAAACTAAACCTGAAGAAGAACATCAAGTTTTGAAACGCGTTGTTTAGTTTTTTATAATAAACTTAATTGTGTGGAGACTTAATACTTTCCCCAATATATATTAATGTAAAATATTAGGTACGTTTGTTTCCTATTATAATTATTATTATTATTATGTAATAACAACAAATTTATTTAAAATTATAATAATAAGAACTTTAACAACAACACAATTCATTAAACATTCATTAAATCAAATCTCTTGATTTTATTTAATTAATTAAATTAGTGGTAAACTTTTCTTTACACAAAACAATTAAATTAAATAATGGCGGATTGGACTAAAATTTTAATAGGAACTAAAACCAATTATACTATTGATTTAGTGGTTTTAAACCAAAAATTAAGTAAATAATGTGATTAAATTTATTTCAAGAGTAATTGTTCAAATGCTTATAAATTAAAAGTTTTCCGGTCAAAAATAAAACCTTTTATTTGAAATATTAGAAAGCTAAAATTAAAGATTATTATTCTTATTTAGCCTAAGGGTTCGTAACTAAACTGTGTAACAGATTAAAAGAGCAGATCAAAAAAGTTAGTTACTTTTCAATTCTTAATTATAGGGTGATATATTCCTTAAGTCACTCAACTGTTTAACTTTCTCCTCATTTCTTTTATACGAGACAATATATTTCAAAAACAAATACAATCATAATGTAATCAAATAATCATTTGAACATGTTTGGTCATACATAAATATATCCTTTTATTTGTCTGGTGCTTTTACAAAGACACAAATTTTACACAGTATCTTACTTTTTAAACCAAGTTTATTATTGATGTTAGATATCAGTTTTTAGGTTAGTTAAGTTTAAAAAACAGAGGGTCAGTAATACAGAAAACCCAATATTAGTTAACTGGTTAATGATTAATTAAAACAATAATAGTCAATTTTAAATTATTAAAGTGGGCCACTTTATGATTTAAAGATTGAACTGTTATTAAAAAAAAACATTATAACAAAAAAAAACAATATTGATAGTTCTAGCATTTGGGCATTATTATTATTTTTTAGTAAAAAGTGAAAAAAAACTTCAATTTGAGAAAGCTAATTTCAGTTAGTACATTCTTGGTACAGAAAATAATTTTTGAAACAAATTATTAAAAATGTTTTAAAAATTGTATAAAATAAAGAATAAGCATTTGAAATATTACTTAATGGATATAATTTTATTGAATCTAATAATTCGGGTTTTAGAAAAAATGAGGAGAAAAAACGCTATGAAATTAAACTAAAAACAAATGAATGTACAAGTTCAACTGATTGTAGAGTGAATTTGAAATTTAATCAACCATAATGATATTCAATTTAGAATGTTCTACTTACTCCAAGGCGTTCTTTCATAAACGAATCCGTTTGTCAAGACCACTGTGCCAGCATTCTGAAATAATTACAGAAATGCAATGAAAAAATGTTGAAATAACTGTACACTTATGATATCTTAAAGTTACCATTTATGATTGTTATAATTCATGTGTAAAAACTTTTTAAATGTGTGTCAGCTCCTTTGGTGTTTGGCTAATCGACTATAAACGACGTAAAGATTGATTTAAATTATTATTCTTTGCTGTATATTGGCATCTGTGGGGCCAAAAACTTTCAAAGGTTTTGAAATTTTCACGTTACCGTTATAAATGATAATGACCTTTTTTATGATAAAATCTAATAATAGTAATTTAATACAAACTGAATGATGATTATTCTATAAATTATTAAAAATATGAATCAGTCAATACACTTTGTGTTGAAGCACTTTTTTTCCCCTTCTGTAATGACACTAAATACATATAATAAATCCAACATATTAATTTTATAAAATAAATTTTCATTTAAAGTCGGAATAAATTAATGAAAATTTATATTTAAGAGACCAAAGCCGCTAAAGCGTCTATCTGATCTATTTGTCTGACAGCAGCTCACAAGTGCTCTCTGTCACCTCCCAAATAAGCTACCCTTCAGCTGAAACCTTAATGGTTTTCGATCTCTATTTTTCTTAATTTATTGTATTTCTACTGTTAGTCGCCTTTTATTTATTTTCATCAATTTTATTTACTCATTGATGTTGAGCAATGTGGTTCAAAGATTCTGGTTTTGTTTAGTTTGTGTTTTTAAGATTATTGTGTCCAATCTTTAAACATGTCCCTCAGTAATTTACTTTGTAGTTTATTTGGAACCCATCGAAAAGTTGCTCAATGGAAAGAAAATACTTTTGAAAAGATAGTGAATGCTCACTCTGCTATGATATCTAATAATAATATATACATAGAAATCACCACTAAAAGACAAAAGTTTCAAGCACTTTGCAGGATCACATAGTTTTCAAAGGACTCTTTAAATCATGGTATTTAATAAAGATCTTCAGTTCAAAGGGAATGGCTCGAGGACCAACATTTCATACTGATGGCCACATACAGACGAATGCGATAAATTGGCTGAAACTCAGCACATATCAGAGTAGCAAAGTATCAAAATGAATCACATGATGTACATTACACTTAATGACAAATATAAATATGGTTTACACCTTAAGGTCAACATCTAATACACAGTAAGAAATTCAGAGTTGTGACAAAGATCTTTCAACCAAAACAAGTGGTCTCAATCATATTCAGTTTTGGTTGAAAGATCTATCTCATTTCTGAATTTCTTACTGTGGTTGATTTTTTGTGCATAACTGTGATTACTTGAAATATTGATACCTAAAGATAAATATGAAGAAATTTATGGTATAACGACTCCACACCACTTTCGATATTTTAAAATAAATCAGGAAGAAAGACATAACCAGTACAGCAGCTAGTATTAGTTTGTGTTTGAAGATACGAACATCTCCTCTAGATGACAATTGATGTTAAGAAATTGCAGCGAGTTTTGTTCGGTATTTTGCTTGTTTCACTATTAATACTACTACTAATAACAATAATACCAATTTTTATGTTCTTCAATCCTGGAAATGGAAGCTTTATGGTAAAGTATACTTTATCGTCTTCCAATTTTAAACTATATTTCAATAATGGTATGTCAAAATATAAATTAATTCAAACCTGAAAAGCTAGTTTAGCTGTAAAAGCTCCATCCATTGTAAAACCAAACCTTCGATCTCTACCATCTTCTACTGAATTGTCGTAAGAACCCAATTCATTAAACACATCTTCCTGAAATAAAGTTACTTCTTATTTAGTTTAAAGTACAAGCTGTTTATTAAAATGTCCTATAACGCTACTTTGAACCAACCTTAGTTATGTCATTTCCTTTCTTCAGCAGAAGAACACTTTGGTCAACTCCCAAAAGACCAATATATGAATTCGGTTTAGATTCAATTGACAATTCAATATTGCTTCCTGGTTCGGTTTGATTTATATTCGGTCTGACTCGTACCTAAACAACAACAAAAAACAGGTAATTGATGAAAATAGAAAATGAAACAAAAATTTATAGTAGGTAAACATTTACTAACAATTTTTAATTGTTATACAACAATTCAAAGATAGTTACTATTAATTCATTTTGTGTTGACGTAAATTTGGGAAGGAAGGGCGGGGGACAAAAGAAAAAACATTAAAAACATATAGAAAGTCATTTAACTTTTGTTTTAAACTTTAATAAATTATACTGCTAACATAAGCTGGTAATATAGTATGTTGGTTTTATACAACGTATATACCCAGCAAATCACCACTAAATATGGTAAAAGAAATTGAAAAGTTTTTAAGCGCTTTCGAATGGTGATTTCCTAGATTATAGAAATAATCAATTGTATTTATTTTACAATAAACTTCTGCATGGAGTATAAAATTATAAAGAAATTTTTATTTACCTTTAAGAAAAATTAATATCATTATATATATTTAAAGAAAAATTTGAAGAAATTTGATTACAGGGTGGGTGAATTAAAACGTAATAAGCAAAACCGGGAATAATCAAAGCATTATAAACATTGAATTCTGTCAAACATATCCCACAAATTTGAAAGATATTGAACACTGCATGGCGCTTAGCAGGGCAAAAATGACAGAAAATCACTAAAATGGAAACGCTTTAATTTGTTTAGTTCTAAACTTTTCTACATTGAAAATGGTCGACGTAGATCAAAACATGTCGGAATATGAAAATAAAAATTTGGGTGTATCTTGTTTCAAATTTATAGAAAACCTACGTGGGGAAAGTTTAAAAATAATGTGTAAACTTGAAATTGGCACTATTTTTAATAGAACATATATATATATATATATATATATATATATAATCAATGATCAAACCACAATAAGAAATGGGAAAACAAGACTAAGATCTTTCAACCGTAACAAGCGGTCTTCGTCAGAGTCAAAAACCCAACTGCTCTGACGAAGACCGCTTGTTACGGTTGAAAGATCTTAGTCTTGTTTTCCCATTTCTTATTGTGGTTTGATCATTGATTGTTGTTTCACGTGTTTATGTGAAATCTTTATATATATATATACTTATGAATCACTCGATTCCAAAATGGATCACTGATTTGTTATAAATGTAATTTTATAAATTGAAGGTTTAAAATCATTGGATAAGATTGTTTTTAATTGGAGTTGCTGTCTCAAAAATAGACTTTTTATGATTTTATTTTCAATTCAATTTAAAAAATTATTATAATTGCTCTTTAATAAGACAAATATGTGTCAGGAGATAAACTAATATCGTTTCAAGTGAGATGTTTTGAAATTGTCAGGTTATCCCTAAGAATGCCAAATTATTAACAGTATTCATACAATCGGGCAACTATATGAAATCAACTCACAAAGTTTTGCAGTGTAGATTCCATTTCAATGGTAACAGTGTCGGCAACAACTTCGCCATCAGATCTGATGTAGTAGACGATGAGGTTAGCCTTTGGCGACATGGCGGAGGTGGTGCGGAACCTCCAGAGAGCAGTTCTAGAGTCGGGACGAACGGTGACCGTGTGAGCCAGAATGACGTCTCCTCGCCCAATCACCTGGTAGTTGACACTGCGGACGTTTTCCGTCATGTTCACTTCGACCTCTATATCAGAATTAACCTGAAATCACTCGCAACTCTTACTATTCCATCACGTTTCAATAAACATAAATAATCGTAAATTATATAATGAAAAAAAATATAACTATAGAAATGATGCAAGGTAGAAAAATATGTAACTATATTATAATTAATTTGAATTATGAAGTAAATCATTTATTTGTATGTAACACTCTCAGAAATACAAGACATGACAGACCATCAACGAAAAAAAACTATTTGAAAGCATATGTAATAACTAAAATATTTCTTTTTTGAATAAACACTATAGACTTGGTAATAAAAATTACAAAATTAAGTTGCTTTAGAACCACTTCTCTAGTTAACTTTTATTACCCTTTATATTCATAACCCCAAGAATATTGATTTAATGAAAGGATTCATTCTGGTTCAAGTTCCTCAAGTTGAAAAATGTAAAATTACAAAATTAGAAATTTTTTTTAGACATCCTTTTGCTTTGATCTTTAGACTTAGGTAAAATAAATAAAATATATTTGTATTCCTCATTGTTAATAACATAGATGTTTTTATTCCCGTTTAAAAAAAAAGAAACAACTCTTAATTGCGAAATCCATATCAATATTTTATAGAAAGTGATACTCAGATCTGGGTAGATTATTATTTTTAAAGATAAATGTTGTAGAAATAAATAATACTGTTTTATTAATCTGTTAAAACCATTTAACAGATGTAGCCATCTGTTCAAAAACTAAATTGAGTCATTTTAACAGAAACTATCTTAATAATATAGACGTAAAAATTAAGATGATACAAGAAATAGAAGAATTAAGTATTAAAAATAATGTAGATCATATAAATCAAAATGTTTATAATATATAATTTATTAACAAGGGAGGTAAGTTAATGGTGTAGGCATCACATACCTCATTGGGGGAACGTAAACAAAAAATCATGTAGCACTTAAGATTGTCTTGAAAATGAATAGGGTATGAAATCAGAAGATCAATGAACAAATGATAAGGGTTAAGTTGGATATAATAGTTAAACTACATTAATATTTAATTATTGTATTAAAAAATAAATAAAAAATAAATTAATAGTTAATTTAAATATCATAGAGAGGTAGGTAATTTGGAATCTAACCTGAGGGTTTTCGGTGAGAAGGTAGGCTTGAATGTAGTTCTTGCTTGGAGAGACGGCAGCGTTTAATGTAGTCCACTCAGTGACTCCTCCATAACTCATCTTAAATATAGAAAATTATTATAAGGTTGTCAGATAAATTATTATTTTTAGTTAAAAAAAACCATCCCCTATCCGCTCCAGATCGGTTCTGACCACGTCATCCTCTGAATGCTAATAGGTAGGCTTGCAAAGGAACAGCATGAACAACAAAGGACAGAGAGAACCGTGATGGTTAACTACAGTGAAATTAATTAAGAAAAATATATTTAATTCAGTTTTTGATCAAATCCACCTTCAGAAGTCTAGTGACTAGACCTGTGAAGCTGGAACTATTGGAAGCCGGCGAGGACGGGACAGAAGAAGGGTGTATGAGGTATGGTATCATACCTCATTACCCCAATATTGATTTGTGAAACATCAAGTTCGAACATTTCATAACTTGAAACGTTTAAAGGAAAAATTCATTTAAATCGAGTTAAAATTCTTACTTTTAAAGTATTAATAGGTGAAAAAGGAACAAAAAAATAATTTATCTACTAAAATTATTTGGAACAATAAAAAAAATGATATAGTGAAAAGGTAGTTAATAATTTAAACTTAACAACACAATTGAGGGTTTGTAACTCTAGGCAATATTAATATCTTAGTACTAAGATCATATTAATAGTGAACGCAGCATGCCTCAAAATTTGTTCTTACTTGAAATATTGAATAATTATTGTCATGATAATTCAGATATTGATTTATTTCCTACCAGCAATTTCTTTACTGACTGATTAATCATTCTGAGGTAAAATGGATAAACCAACAAAAGTCTCCACACAAATGAAGTTTTACTCAACGCGTTTCGAACACTTTGTGTTCATCATCAGGAAGACACTATAATACAAATTATATCTAATTAGTTACAAAATTAGAGTGATTAGATATAATTTGTATTATAGTGTCTTCCTGATGATTAACACAAAGTGTTCGAAACGCGTTGAATAAAACTTCATTTGTGTGGAGACTTTTGTTGGTTTATCCATTTTACCTCAGAATGAGTAAATACCACACAATTACGGATTGCACAACTAATGACTGATTAATCTGTAATTACAATAATTTTTCTATCAACAATTTATTTATTACCAACTTGATGTAAAAAATTGGTGCTCTGAATTGGTAATCAAAATTATTTTAAACTGTGTTATTTTAGTGATCAGACCTTGGTTACATGAATCAATTAGTGTTAGTAACAATGTTAATCTTAATTTAACACGAATTAAAACAATTACATCAATTCCAATAATGGTTGCATTTGTCGGAGGATAGAAAGTCAGTTTGATTAGTCCACTGGGGGAGACTTCGTGGCTTGTCTCTTCGTAGCTTTCGTAGTCGCTGGTGTAGCCTGACTTTATCTTGGCCGGAATATTGCTGTTTATGACGGGCGTTCCATCGTATTGAGTCACTTTCACCTGCCCAACAATACCTTTTAATCACCATAATAATTCTACTTCATTTAAACAGATTAAATATAATTTAAAAATAACTTAAGGTTGATAATCAATGTAACGCATAGATTGTTCTAGAGCAGTAGTTTCAACTTCTTACTTCCCCTTCTAAATAAATCAAATATTGATCCTTCCTTTTATTTGAAAAACAAATCAGACATTTTAAAAAATATTAATTCACATAAGGAACGGAATCGAATAAAGGTTTTTGATACCGTCTTATTTTAAATAAAAATAATTCAAGTAGAATTTGCTTTAATAACTGCATATATGTCAAAGACAATGTTCAACTTAAAAAAAAATAAATAAATATTATTTAGAAATGACAATAACGCAAATTTAATAGTTAAAATTTAGGCTTATACCCATAATATACTTATAATCCTATATAAAATCAAATGAAACGGTCCATATGACTTTACATATAAAAACTTCAGGAGTAGCACAAAGATAGACACAGACAAAATCCACTTGAAAATTACAATTATAGAAATATTGAAGTGATTTATGACTGAGTCTATATTTGTGCTACTTTCATTATAATTTACATATACATATAAAAAAATTTTAATTTTGTAAAATTAAAAAATGCAATAAATTCCTTACATATACAATATGTTTAAGACCAGGTTTGAAGAAATCTGAGGTTTTGACAAGCTCCAAATGATATTTGTTTTTGTGAATCATGGTAAAAGCAGAAGTATTTTGTCTTCTTCCTGTCAATTTTTCTTCAACAGTCACCTCAAAGTTTATCATTCTTTCATAGTCTTCAGTTAAACTGGAAATATATTGAATAAGGCCATGAGAGAGATAAATATAATACAAACCTCTGCAATATAAATAAATAATAAAAAGTAACAATCAACTTATAAATGCATTTTGAAATACAAACATTTTGGTTCAGTCAAAATTTATGTAACTACAAGTACTTAGAACATAACAAAACATAACACTGTGGTCGGTACTTTAAGTGGTCAGTTTCTCATCAGTAGTAGATAAAAAGGCAAAACGAGAAGAATATATTCAGTTGAAATATCTAAGCCGAGTCAGGTTATAGTTTTATGTATATATATAGTTAAGGTCATTCAACAATATAACATATATAAAATAAGTTTTCACATAAACATGTGAAATAACAATCAATGATCAAATCGCAGTATGAAATTGGATAAAAGGACTAAGATATTTCAACTGTAACAAGCGGTCTTCGTCAAAGTGAAAACCCAACTGACAATTGGGTTTCAGTTGGGTTTTGACTCTGACAAAGATCGCTTGGTACGGTTGAATGATCTTAGTCTTGGCTTTTTTTCCCATTTCATATTGTGGTTTGATAATTGATATATATATATATATATATATATATATATATTTTACACTATATATATTACACTCTATGCACTATATTTACATATTTGTATAATTAGGGAGCAGATTTTCTTTCATACAGATTTCGTTAAACACTTTTTGCACCTTTGTTTTAGTTTCTTTTCTTGTTAACTTTTCTAATTTTCTAATTAGTGTTTTGATGTTTTCTGGGATATGAAATATTAACTGATCAAAAATTTTATCTTTAAAACTCATTGTTCACAAAATACACTCATTAACAATTAACCGACGTTTCAGTCTCCATGGACCATCTTCAGGGTATTTTTTTAAAAATTTAACAGACTAAGGCTAGAAATTTATATAAAATAAGATTAAAAACTATACAAAAAACAATAGCACAGTCGACATGCATAATGGTTACATAAATAAGGGAGGTTACGATAAGGCTATGCTCACTCAATTAAAACAGTTCAAACTAGATATTTGTCCCTAAGGCTAAGCCTAATTTCAATTATCTTCTGCATTCCTGCTCGCTGACTCCTCTACATGTAGCTTCAAAATACTTGTAAAACTTGTAAGTTGGCCATTTATTTTAGGTTTCTTTTCTAAATCTGGAGTGCCTCTATAATTTGTAGCCGACCAACATCATTTTCTCTGTTGATAATTTCGCTATTGTTGGTTAACATTTGTCGCCTTAATTCCAAGCCATGCACCTTTTTTGTGTGTTCTTTAGGAGCACCAACAGCCAGGTGCATTGTGAGTCTCCTCGATAAGGTTGTTGTTGTTAAACCAATGTAGTTAGTTTTTAGGAACTCACAGTTTCCTATAGTACAGTTATAATTATAAACTACATTGGTCTGTTGGAGTTTAGCTTTGGTTTGCAAGTTATTCTTGATTACCAGGTTCGCTGTATTTTTTCCTTTGTAATATATGATGAGTTTCAACTGATCTTCGGGAATAACACAGTTAATATTAGCTTGGATTATTCCTCTTGTAACTCTTTCGTCAACATTATGAGCTTTGGAATATTGGTTCCTGTAAAACACTTTATGCTTAATTCCTTTGTTGTTTTGGTTTGGTTCGTCCTTGCTCACACTATTCATTTTATGGATATAAATTTGTAATATTTAATCGAATTGTTTATTGTTATATCCGTTATTAATAAGCACCTGTTTTAATCTTTCTATATCTTGATGGAATAAAGCCCAACTGAAAGTTATCTTAAAGGTTCTATGAATCAGGGCCTTTATCGTGCCATCTTTGTACCTTTCCGGGCATTCGCTTTGAGCATTTAGATATACTCCACTATGAGTAGGTTTCACATACATAGATGTCTAGTAATCAACATTATTCTGTTTCACAACACGTCCGGGAAGTTCATTATTTTGTTTTGACTCAACTCTTTGGTGAACTTTAAAACGGAGGCAGTTTGAAAGAACGTCGTAATTCTTCAATTTGGTCTATGTTATCCATCACCAGGAAACAGTCGTCAATATATCTGCAGTAAACTATTGATTTTTGGATGGCTTTTTTGTCAAGGATGTAGTTCTCTATGTGACACATATAAAAATTTGCAAAGACCACGCCTAATGGAGACCCCTTTGCTACTCCGTCTGATAGTATAGACTTCCATCAATATGGCTGAAGGGGTTTTTGTAGTACATGCCCTTAACAGTTTTTCTAAGATTGCACTTTCGAAGGGAGGAGGGGACAAGGTTGGATGGTTATAAGCACGGTTGCAAATAATTCTTATAGTATCTTCAGGGGAACGTTTGTGAATAACGATTCAACGTCAAGTGAGGCCATCATTCCTTTAGCCATAGTAGCACGTATTACTTCAAGGAAGTCGTCAGTCGATCTAAGAAGGTATTTATCCGGTAAGTATGGAGTTATGATTTTGTTTAGGGCTTTAGCTGTGCTGTAGGTCGGAGTCATTACTTGAGATATAATGGGTCTTAAGGGATAGCCTGCCTTATGTATTTTTACATTGCCGTAAATATATCCAGGACTATATTCACCTTTAACTGGTTTCAATATTTTTTCATCTTTATCTTTATTTGCTTTTTTAATTAGTTTGTTGATTTCTACTTTTAACTGGCTGGTGGGGTTCTTTGTTATTTCCTTAAATTTAGTAGTATTTTTCAGTATGTCATCCAATTTTTGTTTATAGTCTGACTTATCCATAATAACATATTTGTTTGCCTTGTCAGCCTTCCTAATTATAATATTTTCGTTGCCTCTAAGATCATTGGCGGCTTCTTTTAGTTATTTGGTAAGTAATATACTATTATTATAATCTCGTTGTTTTGTTGCTTCAGACCTTAACTACTCTTTTAAATCAGGTTTTAGCGTAATGTATTTCTGCTTTTGGAGGTTAAGAAGGGATTATATATACATATTTATACTGTCATCAAGAAAACGTTCCACAAAGGACAACAAAACGTTCCATAGTAAACTATAGGAACATAGTAAATAGAAAAACACATACAGTCTGAATTTTTTGGTTTAAACGTCTTCAGGAGAGAAGAGATGGGAACATTAAGCGCTCTTGCGAAGCTACGGTTGGCTATTGCTAGACAAGGCTTTTGCTCTTGTTAATCATGGGTCATATTTGGATAAAGCATTATTATCAGTATTGATTTTAAGGCCACAGTTCTTACAGAATCGTAAGGCAAAATTATCTTACTGCCTTACCCTTTGTTGTTAATATAACAAGATTAAGGTCTTTAATGAACTTAATGATATCTTTAATAATACCTCTCACTTCTGTCGGTTTTAAGTATTATTTATCAAAAATGTCTAACCTTTTACTGGCGATTGTTTCATACTCCCATAAAGTGTGTTCAGAAGTGTCTGCATTCTAGTCTGATGTTAATTTCACTTATATAAGCGGTATGTGAGAGGACAATGTCTAATTAAATACTCCACATAGATTTCTAAATCTTTGCTTTTGTAGATTTATTTCCTTTATAACGACAAACTACGTTATAAAATGTATAGTATTTCACTGTATTAAATTTTTTCAATGGAAATATTTCGTAACATGTCGATTTTTTATGACTGATTATAATTTTAGTTTCTGTTTATTTATATCATTATTTATTATTTATAATCAAAAATAAAGCTTCACTTTGTCGACTAAGGCGACTGAATATTTATGTTGTTGGACACGCAATTTTAATGACTTGTCAGTTTGACTTATGTATATTTTATAACAAAATGTACACGGAATTGCATAAACAATAATACACTCGAAGATATTTATAAGAGTTTTTAATTAATTAATATATTACCTACGTTATTAGCTTTAGAAAAAAAAAAATCTGGAGTGGCCTATACTCTACTTTACTATAAGTAACTTAATGTCAAATTTCTTGAGTATATAAAACATAACGTCTCATTTAAGCATAACGTAAACATCTAAATCGGATATAATTATTAGGCTTTCATTCCTGAGGTAGTACAGATAGTGATTGAAGGACATATCATTTTATAAGCTTATTTTTGTACATGACAGATAATTTATTATTTGAAAATAATTGCATTAGTATAACTACAGTAGTAATAACATTTTTGAAAAACCAAAGTGAACATTTCTTGAAACGATTTATTCTCCTACAAGAGAATGGCTTTCGTTCAAACAGCCAGTAGATTTCTTACATCGTTTACTTGACATCCTTCTACATTGAATATTAAAGTAAAATTTTTAAATTTAAAACAGGAAATTACCCTGTTTTAAACAGGAAATACATAGAACATCAAACTTTATTTTTTAAATATAAAAAGAGTTGAACTTACTTGAGTTCTTTAATGTCGAATTCAGCAACCGCTTTTCCGTCAATAGGAATGACTTTGCGAACAATGTTCTGATGAATGAGCTGTATATTGGGTGCAAAGTAGGAGGGGTACATGCTGATGGTGGCCTCTCCTTTGACTGGGCGACCGTATGTGTATCTGAAAAACAATAAGCCATCAACATATTAATGAAACCATGTCGATAAAATATCATTCAAACAATATAGGAATAATAAAATCTACTTTATATAAATGTATATAAGACGCTTCACCATTGCAGTAGGTCAGATTCAGGGAAAAAATTGTTTAGTGTATTTAAGCATATATCACTGAAAACAGTACAGTTGCACATTCTGCCACTACACTTAAACGCACAAGATAAGGAAAAACGGAAACACTTTAATCATCTTCAAAAGTATAAAAGTCATCATCTTCAAAAAATGGTACCAGTAATTGTTCATTTTCGTCACTGCAGAATCACTGTCTACAAATAGTCCATCTCTTCTGTGCCATCAAGGACACACTGCTAATGCTACATTTTTTCAAAGACTTTACAACGATTTCAGGTCTGATTTTAACGTAAGATTTCTTCACCCACTCACACACTTAACCATTGATGGGCCACATCATTTTTCCAGCGGGTGTAAACTCATGATGTAGTTTCACCATCAACTTGTGCTAATGGTGTCCAAGTTTTTCTTAAACAGTTAAATGACCTACTCATAAAAAGGCTGCCTTTACCAGTTTACTAGGAATGACAGGCAGGTGGGTCATTATATTCTCCCTGAGGAGACATCCCGATATCCTGGACACTCGTGTACGACTGCCATCAGAGGGACGTGTACAAAAGATTGACTTGTGCAGAAGCTTGTGCTTGTGGAACCGTCTGAGCTGCCAAATATTCATTGCTAATTGCAAACAATATTATGAGGAATTTGAAAATTTTTTTATAAAAACATTAATAATTAAAATACAGGCTTATCGCTCGGATTATATGTCTGATTAGAGATAGTTTTAACAACAATAAAAGTTGATGCATCCATTAAGAGTATAATAAAACACCAGAATAATCGAAATTTTATTTGATTGAAAGTAAATTTTGGTGTATATTTACTCACTTAGCTCGAATATCTGCAACTATTTGTGAATCTCTGTTGAGAGCATGTTGAGGAACATTAAGAGAGACCTCAAACTTTGGCAACACGTATTCTGCCACCTGGAAGGTCTTGGACGCTCTTTGGTCCAAAACAGCCACATGAATAGTCCAGTCTCCCAATACTGGCGACTCCGACAACTCCAGCTCTCCTGAATAGACTCCTCTCGTTGTAAGGACGCGACGCCATTCTTTCACTCTGTTTCCCTCACCATCCTGGTAGATCAGAAATGAATAATCAATAAAACTATTCATAAAAGACTATTAGAAATCTCACTTTACATTATTTACTTATAATTAAATAATAATTTAAAGAGTAGTTAAGTTTACTATATATTTAATACGCAGTTACCACTAGTTTGTGGACTTAGGCCATCGAAGTGTGCAATGCACTACTTACTTATCAATGCCTTCAAGAGAATGTTTCAATAATGAAACTTAATTTTATTTTACTTCATTGACTTTTTGTTGCTTTGTTTTTGGTCTTTGTTATCTATACTTTTATTTATTTACTAACTTCAAGTTTCTAGACTATATTTTAAAAGGAAATTTGCAAAATATATGAATAATAATACAGTAAAAGTGCATAACAAAGAGAATATTCACTCTTTCCGGCAATGTGATCCATTAGTGAATCAGCCAAAAGAATGAATATAAAACAAAGCCGCTTTGTGATATCCTGCAGAGCATAAACATAGGAGTATCTGTAATTTGGCCAATGCTGATGTTCCTGTAGATGCTACGTCGCCTACCTACTACGGCTACCTATGGCCGTTTTTTAAATAAGCCTGTTTTAAGATATTTAGGCCTTGCAACAATCTGCATAGTACTGATAAAAAGGAGATATATTATTGAACGCTTCAGTTTTGTTAGACAGCAAGATTGAAAATGGTGTCCATTGAGAGAGCAAGCGATTGATAAAGTGAAGTCAGTAAATAAGTTCCGCAAGATTTACTGATTTCCCCCTACTTGTAGTTGCAGTAAGGCGACTATTCAGGGGGTCTGAATGATGTATGATACACTCTGATACCCCAAAGCCCCTTATCTTACACTTGCGTCATGCTGTTGTAACGGACTGGATTCCTGCATTTTCAAATCTTCTGACTAAATATAGAGAACTAGAAAAGGTCAACTAAGTCAGCACGAGTGGCTTTGGTAAGGTAATAAGAGAGTGTTTTCAGCCAAATGCACATTAATTACAACAGTAATGTGTAATGTTGTACATTACATATTAACTATTATAAATCACAGCATTATAAGATCAGGAACTAGCCAGATATTAATCCATGAATCCGAGATTACCTTTCATCAGTTGTGGCTACAGAACCCAGATTGGTGAACATTGTTACACCCTCAGTTCACTCTGGAATGAGAAATGGTTATCATCTCCAGTTCCCTTTTAGAATCAAATGATGAATGCATCGTTACCTTCACAGTGGAAATGAATCAGGTAAGAATTTTTTAGACATCTGCTGCACAGGCTTGCAAAAGCCCAAGAGCATTTGCCAGGGGTAGCTGGCGTACAGCATCCTATTAGTGGAATCAATAGATATACGATCATGCCACAGGAGGCAGAGCGATGGTAAGGGCAGAATGGTCAAGACAGAATTGGGCATTGCATGCTTACTCATAGTTACCATGTCATACAAGATTAATGGCCACTTTGCAAGTGCAAGGATATTTGAATAGTTGGGAACTTGTCCAACTCTCTACTAGCGATGGACAGACCTTCCTTCATTTAAAATGCCGAAAAACATGGCCTTAGCATTAGACGTAGATGCAAAATACTACAAAGACGTATTGATGATTTACAACTGCATGGACAGCACATTTTATTCTGATCTACAGTTCTATAATATCTATCTATTTTAAATTATTCATTTTTTGTCATTGATAATTTATTCCACCTTGTGGAATATTTATGGTATAGCTAGTACTCTATATCAACACTAATGTCTGGCAGGGGAAAGCGCCACTTTTGCTAATATGGACGTCGTATACACGCTTTTCACAGACACACCGAAGTGCAGAGAAATGTTCAAGTCGCTACATGCCGGCTGACACTCACAGTGACGTAGACATGAATCGGGCCCGTCACAGTCGGCTTGAGATGGTGGTTGAGCACTATTGCCCTGAAGAGAACAGTCGACCCAGGCTTGTACACCTGCTTGTCAGTTTGAATGAACACAGACAAACTCTTCTCTTGGTACTCGAGCCGAGTCATATTGAAGAACTCCACCCCTCCTTTCCCTTGCGCCGTCAAGTTGTACTCACCGCGGCCAATCTCTCCGATCTGGAAATATTCAACAAGTTAGTACCAAGAAGTTTTACTCATTATTACTTAACCTATAGTTGTGCAGTCAGTCACTACGTGGTGTATTTTCATATTCGAAATAATATATTGTCTCTAAGTAAATTATATTACAAAAGAATCCATTTTCTAGAGTTCTTCAGGAAACACAATTACCCGCAACAATTAAAGTACTTCAAATTTATGTACTTAAACAAAAGGAGGAAATAGGATATTTCATTATTATTTAGGGAATGATTGATTTTTTCTAATCATCTCAACTACAATAACAGTTAAATATATATAATTCATTATTTTAATTAATATAGTAATTCATTTAATTATATAATGAAATAATATATATTTTCTTCAGTTAATATTTTTTTATTATATTATTTATTTACAAAAAAAATTATATATACTTAGACTTGTTTTAAATTTCAAACATTTTTAGTATAGTTTTGAATAAACTCATTCCAAAATGCTGTTTGTTTTAGAGTTGAGTAGAAAAACCAAGAAATGCTCGTTTTGAACATTTCAAACGGTATCAATTCACTATGGGATTTAAAGAATGTTGCACTTCTTTGAGATTCCAATAGCAAAGTTTAACACAAATTTAACAACGTAATAACTGATTTGACAATTCCATTACTGATGAATCAATTAAAATGTTCAAGCTACAATAAGAGTTCTATCAATTACTAGATAGAGTAACGGTCTGAGATTACCTGAAGACGGATGATTCCTGTGACATAAGGCTCGACTGTGACAAACTGGTTGGCCTTAAAAATGCCTCCTGAGTCTTGCCGTCCGGTTATTTCAAGAACCACCGTTGTTTTTTGACTAACGCCTTCAACAGTAACTGCCGCATGATAGTCCCAATTAGGACGAATCACGCTGGAACCAACTACTGAGTACCACCTGCAACAGAATTAGAAAAATTGTCAGATTTAAAGTATTGAAAAAAATCTGGAGTTGCCTACACTCAACTTTACTATAAGTAACTAAACATCAAATTTCTTGAGTATATAACACATAACGTCTCATTTAAGCATAACGTAAACATCTAAATGGGATATGATTATTAGTCTTTCATTCCTGAGGTAGTAGAGATAATGATTGAAGGACATATCAATATATAAGCTAATTTTTGTACATCACACAGCTGATGCAAACAATTTCATTAGTATAACTACAGCAGTAATAACATTTTTGAAAAACCAAAGTGAACATTTATTGATACGAAATATTCTCCTACAAGAGAACATGGCTTTTGTTCAAATAGCCAGTGGATTTCTTACATCATTTACTTGACATCTTTCTACATTGAATATAAAAGTAAAATTTTCAAATTCAAAACACGAAAATACCCTTATTTTCTCTGAAAAACATCATAAACATCGAAGAAAAAATGTTGTTTTAAGATGATTTATAATTAAAGACGTACGATAATTACATTTATTAATCTCTAAACGAAAGATTACAATTTTGAATTATCTTTTACATTTTTGGTTTTTTACAGAATTATTATACTGGCAATTTTATGGCTTCTTAGTATTTAATGAGATCATTTTCCTTCCCCTTTGTCAAATAACATATATACGATTTTTTTCTGAGTGAGTGTTATCATTTTCCTGCACATTATTATTCATCTTACATCTCATATAAGTCAATAAACATTTTAAATTGTTCCTTTATAAATTTCAATTTTATACAGTGGATTCGCTCAAAAAATTTCTAAGTCAATGTAAACAATGTAAAAAATATAAAAAATTCGACAAGTATAGCAGGTGATCTCTTAGTCTAGGATAAACAAACAGTTATTATAGCATTATTGCTCCTTCCCGTAATTGAAACTTCATGATTTTTTTTATATGAATTGCTAATTTTTTGTTCCATTTTTGGTAAAATTTTCATTATTTTTTAATGAGCCGTTTAGCGTAAAAAAACATTTTCTGAAAACAGAAATCGTACTGTAACTCCTCTTTAGCGAATGTAATTTTGAAAAAGAATATTTCAACTCATTCTCCACATAATGTTCTATTTTTAGACATAGTTTCATTTTGATCCGTCAAACAGTATAGCTTGTATCGCTCTCACAAGGTTTGAGATTGAATTAAAAGTCAAAATTTTTACATTTTATTGAAAAAAAATATTTTCTGTTGTTTTAAAATGCTGAATATATTTTTCGTTTGTTGAATTTGTAATCTTAAAGATAATGTCAAAATTTCAAAACTCTAGGGTTATCAGTTTAGGAGAAATAAATGTTTTAAAAAAAACGGTTTTTGGGAAAAAAGTCACTTTCCCATCATGCATAATTCTTCCCAAACAATAGGGATTTTCTTCTCTATGGGGCCCATTTTTGTGTAAAATATCAACTTGATCCATCAAAGATTCTGGACCGTAGCGTGGTAACAAGCAATGCTAACACACTCACCCACCCACCCACACACACACACAGACATCATCGCAAAAACTTCATAAAACGACTTCTGGGACCTCAAAACATGTAGTTCCATCAAAACATGTAATATAGTAAAGTAAAAAAGTTATATGCAACCTTAAAATATATACATATCAACGTCTAAACCGCAATAAGAAATGTAACTGTGTGGTTTAGACGTTAATTTTTATTACATGTGTTAAGTGAAATCTTGTTTTATATATATATATATATATATATATATATATATACACTTTTTGATGAAAATACGATCCGAAATGGACAAATACAGTTCAATGTACATAAAGAAACGTAGAGAAATTAAAAACACACACTTACAGTCTCTAATTTTTGGTTGAACCGTCTTCAGGAGAGATAAGAAAGGGAAACTAAGCGCACTGGTACAGAGACAGTTGGAGACTCACTTCTCCAACCGTCTCTGTACCAGTGCGCTTAGTTTCCCTTTCTTATCTCTCCTGAAGACGGTTCAACCGAAAATTAGAGACTGTAAGTGTGTGTTTTTAATTTCTCTACGTTTCTTTATGTACATTGAACTATATATATATATAACATATTTGAATGGTGTACCATATATATATATATATATAAATGAATGAGTGTCTGTACTCCATAGATTCAAAAACCATACATCCAATTGCCGTGAAAATGTTGGAAATTATTAGGTACATCCCCTAATGCCTTTTTTAAAATCAGAGTTGAGGTTCGAGGCGCTCTCGAACAAATATCCCAAAAATATCATAATAGATAAGGTTTGCTTTATAAACTGTTTGTTTACAGTTTGACTTTAATTGGTAATGGCAAATGAATAATAAATATAATATTAGTAAAAAATGAAAAACTGTTTATTTTACATTACCATATACGATTAATAGATATGAATATAAATAAGTGGTTTACAGTACGGTTTAAGATTCAAAGATTCCTTGTGCAATCATGGTTATTTAATATTCATATTAATTAGTTTTTTAATGTAAAATAATTTTTTCATTTTGATATATTTTTATTTCTCCCTATGAAAAATATTCTGACTTAAGAGTTTGACTTTAATGTGGAAGACTGACCGAACTCTGATTTATTTCAGCCCTATTCTATTAAACGATGAATTCCAATATATATATGATGAATAGATTCACCATTTAATAAATGTGATATCGGTCCAAAAAAACCGCCTAATTTCTCAAAACTGAACTAAGTACAACAGCAGGATTACACATTTACAGACTCAAAATTTTGATTTCACCGTCATCAGGAGGAAGAAAAGAGGGAAAACACAGTGTACAGGCGCTGAGAGTTATATATAAATATAACAAGATTTCACGATAAACATTGAAATAAAAATCGACTTCCAAAACACGGTAAGAAATTTTGATCAGTTCAGTACCACGTGTTCATTCAAACTGCAGTTGTTGTTGAAATCCACTTGAATCGTAACTTTGTAGCTGCGATTAACACTATTTTCATGGCGGCCTTCCAAATCGATGGAAATCCTCTAGCTGACCCACTCTCTCAAGCTGTCATATAAAATATAAATTATCATATAAAATAACCACCAAAACCTTCTCACAAAATAATAATAAATTACAATATCTTAGGAATCAACAAATTTGCAGTTGAAGTAAAGTAAACAAGTCTGGAGTGGTCTACACTTGACATTTTTAAGGTTTACACTTAAGTGGAGATATGAAATAAGAAATTCAAACGTTTTATTTAATATCTTATAATATCTTTAAATAGTACAACGAAATAAACTGAACTGAATTTTCTTGCATTTATACATTTACATACATAAAAAAATTCAAGTGAGTCTATTTTTTCAAACTCTACAATGTTGATAGTCAGATTTGAACTATAACTGGAATAATAAAAACGTCAGTAATTAAATATGTTTCAGTTTTCTTGAAAATCTGCTTACTTTTGGCAAAGTTATGTATAAACATTTTCAATTTTTTTTCCTTTACTTCAATTACGACATCATTGTATTTCTTTAAAAGTACTGAGTAACTGGCATTTACAAATAACAGTGTGAATGAATTAACCAAAAATATGGTAGTCAGCTTCCCAGTGGCACTCTTAACATGTATTTATCTATAAATATATATTTATAACAATTTATATAACTATACCAATTATATATTTTTGATTCCTAATATATTATAATTTATTATTTATTCTGTGAGAAGGTTTTGTGGTCAGTTTCTTGCTATAATTGGGAGCTGAGAACGTTTTATGTATAGAGTGTGTGAGCTAGTGGATTTCATTGATAAGATATAAAGAAATTCATGAATTTATATTGCAGGGAGACTTTTAATAACACTAAAAAGAGCAATCCTTGGATTTGATGAAATGGGGGAAAAAACCAAGATCTTTCAACCCTAACAAGCGGTCTTCGTCAGAGTCAAAACCCAGTTGGGTTTTGTTAACAAGAAGACCGCTTGTTACGGTTGAAAGATCTTAGTCTTTTTTTTTCCTTTCATATTGTGGTTTGATCGTGATTGTTATTTCACGTGTTTATGTGACATCTTGTTGCATACATATTACAAATTGGTATAGTGTACGAATAACAAATGTCTTATCATAATTAATTTCTTTCAACGTTGATGGAAAGATGAAATAAAAAACACGAAATCTCAACCCAAAAATTGATCCCGATCAAGAAGAAGCAATAAATTTTATTTTTAATTTGAATTAATATTATACTTTGATCAAGCTATTAGAACAAAGATAAATAAAATAATGACTATGATTCACTGCAACTCCCAATCAGTCCTCCCACGAGGGTCGATATAGCATCCCTTCAAGGGGAATTCCCACAATTATCAGTCAATTGAATTAAGCTTGCTCTCTAGAGTTTATGAGGCACTAAATAACATCTCGTTTATCTCTTTTTAAAGATCAGACGTGGGATCTTCAGAGTAAAGCCAAAGAGATTGCTCTTTGATTACTCCCATGTCTATTTTTACTTTCCTATAAGTAAAGTATAGTGATCGTGAAAAAATTCGATCTCGAGATTTTGACGGGATTACATGTTTTCAGATCCCAAAAGTCGTTTTCTGAAGTTTTTTCTATGATGTCTGTGTGGGTGGGTTGGTGGGTGGGAGAGTATGTATCCAAACTTTGTGGCCACGCTACGGTCCAGAATTTTTGCTGGATTTAATTGATATTTTATAGAAAATGGGCCTCATAGCGTAGATGTGCTGTATAGTTTGGGAGCAATTATTCATGATGAGAAAGTCACCTTTTTTGCCAAAAACCTGTTTTTAGAAAAACATTTTTTTCTCTTAAACTATTAATTCTAGAGTCTTGAAATTTTGGCATTATTTTTGAGTCTACAAAAGAAATAAACGAAAAATGTACTCAGATTTCAAAACAACAGGAAATATTTTTGTTCAATAAAATGTAAAAATGTTGACCTATAATTCAATCAATCTGAAAGCATTCAATCTGAGAGTGATACAAGCCATTCCTGTTGACGGATCAAAATGAAACTATACCTAAAAATAGAAAATCATGTGGAGGATGATTTTTTTTAAAAGTGAACTTTTTCAAAATCACATGAACCAAAGGGGCGTGATTTTGTTTTACAATTTCTGTTTTCAAAAAGTTTTTTTTTAATGCTAAAAGACTCATTCAAGAACAGTGAAATTTTTCCTAAAAAATGAACACAAAATAAGAATTTAAAAAAAACACGAAATTTAAATTATGGGAAATATCAGTTAAGTGATAAAAACTGAATATTGATCCTGGACTAATGGTCTGCTTCCTATACCATGTCATATTTCTTTACATTTATTTGCATTGTCTACATTGACTTAGAAATCAATAGTTGATCCTTATTTTTCACTCTTTCATAACATACAACCCATGTAACTATACTCCTATCTATGTCTTGAAAATTACTGGAACCGATAGTCAAAACGCGTCGATAATATTAAACCCTTGTTCTAACAATGAAAAATTGCTTTTTCGCAAGTTAGAGAGAATTAGAAAGAAGATTGTACACAGAAAATACTCCACCGTGTTTAATGAAACCTCTATATCTGAGAGACTGCTGTCTAAGTATACTAAATATATATATATATATATATATAAGTGGGAAACCAAAACGCAGGGGAAGCAACAGAAGGTAACCCTATGTTACCGAAATTTTACCCCATTTAGTTGTATCACTCCACCAATTACAATAATATATTTGTGTTTATGTGTATATTTGTTGACTGATTTACAATTTTTGTTTCCTCTGGCTTACAGTCCTATGAAAAAGATTTTAAATAAAAACCGATCAGGTGGTCTTTGTGACTGATTTGAACCTTGAAACCGTGGAAACCCGATTTTTTTCAGTACTATTTTATTAGACGGTTTATATATATATATATATATATATATATATATGCATATAGGCGAGTTCAAAATTCAAGAAGTGTAACACACAGAGTAAGGAAACACTTTTACAGATTCAAATATTCGGGTAATCCGTCTTCAGGAGAAAAGAGAAACCAAGCACGTTAAAACGCAATGGCAAGAAATATATAGATATATATACATATATACGAGTATAATCAATTGAATGAAACGATTCCACGAACTAAATAAACTTAACTCACAGAAAGAACATACATAAAAGAGATCAAAAAAAATTACGAGGACAATATGTATCAAAGAAATCCCTACTAAAAGGAGTAAAAGAATAATAAAAGAACTTTCACTTTTTTACTACATTTAATAGTGATTTCCTTGATTATAGAATCACAAGTATATATTGTGACACTCCCAGCTTATATATATATATATATATATATATGTAATATCAAACACAAGAAGATTCTGACAAAGACCCACATTTTGACCATCATCAGGAAAATATGACTAAAAAGACCTATAAACATCTCATTCTGATGAAGACAGATGTCTTGAGTTACATACTCAGTTTCATTTTGGTTGATTTTATCCCTATTTTAAAAAAGTTATTAATATGATATTTTTAAGAAACGTAAAGTACTTAATATGACTGTTTCCATGTTTTTTCAATCCTAGTACATAATGGGTGAGTAACAGAATACTTGGTAGTCACGAAAATGCAATGAGTAAGAGCGCTTGCACGACTTTCTCCTGAATTAAACCATGTTCAGAAGGCGGGACTAACGTTTCTTTCTTTCTTTCTCTTCATCAAGGAACTCCCGGTTCTGGTCTAACTCATTTGCTTTTTTTTTTTTGTATAAATATAATGTAGTTTGTACTACACTCTATTACTTAGGCGATGCGACATTTTCATATGACCTACTTCTTTATTGTTTTTTAATTTTTTTTTTCATAATACTATATACGCGAACCTACCAATTATTCTAATATTATTGCAATAATAAAGGAAACAAGGTGTACATAAGCTCCATTACATTAAGAAATAAAACTTGATCAAACCGTACGTATTGATTTTAATAAACTTTATATAATGGGTAACCATTGCAGTAGAATATAATAGTTGTTTGCCAGCATCAGTGATTTTGATGGCAAGGATAGATTTGTGGGGAGTGGATGGGGACTTACTTCAAGTTAATAAAGATATTTCCCCCCAACAACTAACTATATATATTTATATATAATATAATAACTGTTCAAATCATCACAAGGATTCGTTAGCAATAAAAAGTATATGTAACATGCATGGCATTGATTTTATTTATTTTTATTCAACAGGAGGGACAATCATTTCTCTCTTTCCTTCATAAAGTTACTCCCGGTTGGTCAGCCATTTATTTTATCATTTACATTTATTTTACCATGTAATGAATTCGAATCATGTACTGAATATATTTACTTAAATTCAGTAATGAATATAGGTAGTCCACCAACTTAGTTACTTGTTTTTGCGAACAAATTTTATAAGCAGTGATTTCATAGAATTATCGTATTTATTAACTTGTTAACTAACTACCTCAATTAAGATTCACAACTGATATCACCTCCACTTATTTCATTTTAACTACTGGTAAATTAATACGTTTTATGTCTCCTTATGGATATATATATATATATATATATATATACAAAATTAAAGTTTATCAGGACTTGGCCAGTTTTCATGAACTGATCGAGTCCTGATAAACTTTAATTTTGTTTCTACTTCACGATCAATACTTTTATCATATATATATATATATATATATGATATATCATATATATGATTTATATGATGTATATATGATATATATATATCAGTAAGCTTCAGCTACTCAAAGGGACTACTTCTTCCTCAAAGGGATTCCTTGAGGAGGTTGTGATTCTTCATATGTTGGACAAACGGGCAAAAGTTTACTTACTAGAGTAAAGTAACATAAATATTCTATTAGGAGGCAATAACAGTCAAGTGCTTTGTTTCAACATATTGAGTTAAGCAATCACTCCATGAAATGGATATTTCTCTCGTCTGATGTTGAAAGAAACTAGGCAGAAAGTGCCCTTATTAAATATCACTTTGAAAAGCTCATCAATATAATTCGTGGACTATTTAGGCAAGATGAATTTTTAATTCAAGGCATAGTTGGGCGAATTGGACCTGTGGGTAATCTTTGACTTTGTGTCTTTGGACATGAGCTCTGACCGGATAGCTGATTCTAATCACATAGTTTGTTTTAATTTTTTTTCTCTCTCCTTGTTTTCTTGTTTCGTTTATTTATTTATTATTGTTTTTTCTATTTTAATTATTTATTTTCTTACTGTTTGTTTTGTATCGTTTAATTTTTTTGTTAATTTTTGTTTATTATGCTATGTTGTCACATATGTTTTCCAGCTGTTTTGTTACCTTCCTCCTGGTTAACTTTTCTGTTACCTTCTTTTTTCTTACTTTGTTTACTCTATGACTACATAAAGTGAAAGGTCTTAGAGCATTTATTTCTTTTGTTTTTCTTTTCCCTTGTGGTTTGGACTTCATTGATTGCATCACGTGTTTAATTGTGAATTTTCTGTATATGTAAATAAACTAGATTCACAGAAAGAATACATAAAAGATGACAGAAACTGACTACTATAGTCAGATAGAGAGATAAAGAAGTGGGGACGATGCGGTCGAAATATAGTAGTGAGTTCCTGTGATCTGTTTTATGTGTGTTCATTCTGTGAATCAAGATTGTTTAGTTCGTGGAATCGTTTCATTTAATTGATTATATATATATAAAAAAAACAAGATTTCACATAAACACGTGAAATAACAATCAATGAACAAACTACAATAATTAATGGGAAAACAAGACTAAGATCTTCCAACCGTAACAAGCGGTCTTCGTCGGAGCTAAAAACCCAACTATATATATAGTAAATTTGAAAATAAATTAGCACTATCTATATTTTTGTTATTTCAAAATAATTATGCCTCTAAACAAATAATGCTTAGTATAAATTTGACTTTAAATACATAATTCATTGTATCTTGTGAGTTCCTCGGCATCTTTAAACATATTCGAACATAATCCACATTCAAGTGGGCCACAGGCAGGTTTTACTCCTCGTCATACGGCATACGAGGTAAGACAGACTGGTTTATTTATAAGTCAGTTTCTACTAATCCCCATCCAAAAAACCACCTTTATTTCTTTGTTTGGTCACCAATTTGACACATCTCATTTACACTTTGACCGCCATGAGACAGTCAACAGACTACTTGGACTGTTTTCAATATGTCTGTCCATTTGAATTAATTTTAACTCTTGACTTTCTACGTTATAATTGTTTTATTACTGTTATTAGTATCCTCAAAATTCTTATTATTCGCAGTGTAATCAATAAATCTATTTTGTAATTATTAGCATATCAATTCTTTTATAGTTTTAGGATATTAATTACATACTGTAAATGAAATTAATTTACATCTGTGCAACACATACAGGATAAAGATACTTTACAAAAAAAAACTTAATATTTTTGCAGTATCTTTGAATTTAATTTTCTACGATTCATACGTATGACTATGACGTTATTACCTTTTATTTTACATGTATTATGAGAAGGCACAACTAGTTTCTGTATGATTTATTTGCAAAAGGAGAAATAATTAAATCTATCTATGCTTATATTGAAATAGAATACTTATTTCATTGGTATTTTAACATCTTTGAGAATGGATTATTTGTGAAAAGCGTATTTTATATGGCTATTTAAGGGATTAAGCATTGAGTTTGTGATTGAAGGGATTACCAATAGAGTATTAGAGTGGTCCATTATAAATCAATTTGAGCAGAAGGGAAGTTAGGAGGTGAAGTAAGAGAGGGCGCAGCGATGTGCGACTGTAATGACCATGTTTAAAACTAACAAGTAGGTAGAGATCCCCACTGCTTCAGGCTCTTTACACCCATCTCTACTGTCCACCAGTCTAACACAACATATTGAACACATCTAAACATCAATAAAACTACATAAACATATATTCAACTGTAACAAGAGCCATCACACACAGGGTCAGTGCTAATAGTGCCACACCACTGCAGGACTGCGGCACATGACTTTATTTATCTTACAACATTTTTTAACCTTCTCCTTTTCAGTAGTTGAGCTTCTTTGCATTGATTTTAAACTATTCCATATATCTAATACTGTCTACATCACAGAAAGAATATCAGATTTATCGCTGAAACTTAAATCAAGCTAGTTGGCTTCGTCTTCTCGCCAGTTCACTTCCTTTCCTGAGTAGGACTAAAAAGATCGAAATAGACAAAGTAAGTTCTGGTATCCGTTTTCCATTCATATTCCTTTCTATTTTGAGTATATATATATATATATATATATATATATATATATATTATATATACAAGCAATCAAATAAAACGATTCTACGAATTAAACAAACTGAATTCACAAAAAGAAGATACATCAAATGGATTAAAAACTCACTACTATAATTCGACTGCCTTATCATCAGGTAGAAAGACGTGATTCGTCTGTCACAAGTCTTCGGAGTGACTCGCATCTTCTACCTGCTAATAAAGCAGTCCAAATACAGTAGTGAGTTTTTGTAAACTCTTTTATGTATGTTCTTTGTGTATACGTGAAGTTGGCTCTCCAACCATCGCGTTTGCAAGTGCGCTTGGTGTCTCTATCTCTTCTCTCCTGAAGACGACTAAACCAAAAATTAGAGAATGTATGTGTATTTTTCTATTTACTATGTAATTATACTTTTTTCTGAAACGTTTATTGTCCTTGGTAGACCGTTTTATAGTTGATAATATATATATATATATATATATATATATATATATATATATATATATATATATGGTTGAAATTTGCAGCAGCTTCTGCACTCACTAGCTTTGCGCTGGTGGCCTCGATCCTTCGGGCGATTCTTCTTTCCTCTGGCTGCAGTTGCCATAACATTGGGATGACTGTGACTAAGCTCTCTAGGAGGTTAACTCTTCATTTGACTGCTGGAGCCCCCAAAAAACACACACAGGAGAAACACAATACTCAGTTGACGAGGGAGATGCTGGTTCAGGGTACTGCCATCAAACAGGCGGAACAGAACGTGGAGAAACTACAAATATTGGAAGCCCTGTACATAAAGGAAAGGAACCCCTCTATAAACCTCCAGGTTAAGGACATGTTTGTAATGCCGACGAGTATGAGCCTGGAGTCAAGCATGAGGTCCAATCAGAGTAGCAGCCTTAACCCTGTGCTCTGATTGGTTCGAATAAGTCAGAACTTTAGACCAACCAGGAGCAAGATCCGCTCAGATAGCTATTTAAGCTCTTGAATACAAGGCATGCTCTACCTGATGATGACCAACGTTTCTATGGTCGAAAGCTCGAAAAATATCAACGATGTCTCTAGGACAGATGTTATCGCAACTGCAGCCAGAGGAAAGAAGAATCGCCCGAAGGATCGAGGCCACCAGCGCAAAGCTAGTGAGTGCAGAAGCTGCTGCAAATTTCAACCACATATGTTTAAGAGAAGACCTGCTACCAACGTATTCTAATATATATCAACATAAAATAAAAATCAAATATATATGGGTATTATTATTATTAAAATGTATAGGACATAACAGTTTTGTAACTTTATTATATTCGTCGCCGTAAAGAATACTTGTGTTGAGTAACATGAGTAAGGTGCTTTTGGCAATCTGTCCCCATATGATAGACCACAATTATGATACAAGGTTTATTCCAGCATTTCATGGCATGAATCATACTAAAAGAGTAGGAAGAAATCAAAGTGTTAATGTATTCTGTCTTCTCATTGAAAGGAACATGGTAGAAAGTATTCGGATGAAAAACCATTTTGAGAGCCTGATCGACAATAGCCTAGAACTTTCTAGATTGGACATAATTGTCACTGAGGTAATAGTGTAACAAGTTCACATGAACCTTAACTCCATCATACTGGTAATCTGCGCCACTGTAACCTACTTCTTTTTTTCTTTTGCTACAATGTTTTAATGTACGAATCATATTACCATTCTTAGTTTTATTACATTTGTTTACCTTTGCTAGCTTTACTGTCACCTCTCATTTACCCCCTATTTTCAGAAATATAACTTTTATGTTGCCTCGTGTAATTAAACTTCAATCGCTCTCCGATGATATAGAGGGAAAGGCCTTTCAATATTTATTTATATTTTTCTTTTACCCGTGTAGTTTTTCCTTAGTACGTGACATTTAATTAATAAATAACATTAATGGATTTTTTTTTTCTTTTAATGGTAAAATTTTATTCGGATGAAACTTACAATGTTTGCAGCAGTATTATTCAAAATATGATTGATACATTACTCTATAATAAAATGGATACTATATTTTAAATTAAATATTAATAATATACCATTTCTGTAGTTAAGTCATCTATCGTAAAAAGAATAAGAGTTGAAGAGCCTTTCGAAAGGGTTTGGCCCCCAAAGTCATTGTAATGCAAAAAAGCCTTGAAGTTGTTTTTTTGTCAAAACATTTGTCAAGATTTTCCAAACGTTACTCAACACCTGACTTGACTGGAGATTGGACAAAAGCACTTGTATAACTTCCGGCGACGACAAGTGTTATTGTAAATAGAAGCTGAGGCTGGATAATAGGGAGTCCGGAGGCAGAATAGCGATGGATCAGACCTTGCTTGATTTATACCTCTACAGTTCCTTCATGTCCCTATTCATTCTAATAGGCTCATTTACATGAAATATAAACAAAGACAATTTCAACTCAAAAACATGATTCTGTCAGCTAATGCCTTCAGTCAATGTTCGATGGTTGTCTGTCCTCTACTCCTTCCATTGGAAGTTTACCTGACGATGAGCACGAAGTGTTTGAAAAGCGTAGTTTGAATAAAACAACATTTTTTGTGTGGATACTTTTTGAATGACTTCATGGTCAATTTATGTAGCAACTCATATCGTTCCCTGAAAGCATTTTAAAGCTACAGTTCAGTTTAAATATCCATATTCATCAGTGGGGTTCGCCTTGCTCTGTTACCACTGATCGCACTGATTTAAGTCGTATTTTACTAGTTTAAGCATGCTTAAATTTACAAGAACAAAAAATAATTATAAACATAGTCGAAGTAATTACGACTAGAATGCACTCCTATAAATTCTAGTTTGAAATCAATAGTCTGCTATTTTCAAATGTTATTCCTACTATAAGAAGTTCATGTACTTGTTCACAATTTACGTATTATAAATTATGTTTAAATATTATGCCTATTTCTTAACACAATGTGATTATCTGTAGGTCCTTTATAGGACCCTTACTTGATTTTTTAATAATCTCTTAGTTTCTTCTATTTTGAATCCTGTGAACAAGGTTTCAAATAAAATTGAATCGTCTGCATTGGGAGTTAGATTTTAATCTTTTATCCTACATGGTTCATTTGGATTACATTATAATGGTAATGATATGTAATTAAAATCTATTATTATCCTATCAGAAAACATGAGAACCTACTCGATTCATCAGTTTGTCTAATCAACTTAACCCCTTATGCGAGTAATGTTGCTGTTTGATCTTAAGTACAAAATTATATTACATCGAAAAGGACTCATCATCGGAAACAAGTTAGTTATCATTCATCTAGAGCAGTGATACTCAACCACTGTGCCACGTGATTCTCGAAATATGCCACCAAATTTTACGGATGCATACAGTAAGATAGAGAAGACTTTTGGAGAATGCATTTTTGCTGCCTGGGTATACATCGATAAGAAATATAGAAAGCAGAACGAAATATAGATCTAGATACATGAAATGAGAGTAGCGTTATCGTTTTTACGCCCAAATATAAATGAAATCAAAAGCACCGACCCCAAATTACGCATTAAATGTAGTTTGTAATTTATCAAGAAATAAACATTTCATTTACTTTACAGTGGTATTTTACTTTATATTCCATTGAAAATTATCGACTGCTATTTTTAAAAAATATAACTCATTATAGGTATAACAGATAATTAACTATATTTTTTTTAATTTATTTAATTGTTATTGTGCTGCCAAGTTCTTAAATTATTAAAAGTGTGCCGTGACGAAAAAAGGTTGAAAACACTGGTCTGGGGTTACGTAGCTGGTGTAAACTATGGATTATTGTGTTAATGTTGGTGTTACTGCATGGAACAAGAACTTAGAGAAATAATGAAGCTGATCTGCTGCTGTAGTGACTCTGGGATGCTTGGTGACAGGGCAGCCAGCCTATACCTCTAATACACATGTATTCTGGTCAGAGGTCCGTGCCATCACCTGGATATTTATTAAAATATAGTCGATGTATAGAGACGAGTGACCTGCGTGAACTCATAACTGGTCATTTGATACTGGCCCCGTTCTAGTTGTCATCCCTGACCTATAAACCAGCAGCACTAAAGTTTTTTTTTATAATAGGCACTTCATAAGAAGCAGTAATCTACTCTGGCGGTTTCCTGTACATCAAACAAAGGTACACAAAGGATATTAAGCTGCCATTAAACTCTGTTAATAGTTGGAGATAGCAGGAACTGGACTTTTTTTCTCCTAATAACGACGAAGTCTAAATATTAAAGTAGTCTCTGATATAAAATCATGTATAACACGATTTTACAACAAACTCACTCTGCTCTCAGTGTTCTCATATGTGAGGTGGTAAATCTGAGCATGTCGTCCCACGGAGATAACGTTAAGCCTCCGGTACCGAGTATATACAGTTTCATTTACTCTTGCTAGTCTAAATCCATTTGATCGAGGTAAAATTTAGTATTCGAATTGTAGAATCATTATGGAGACACAATATTCCCCTTAGCAGATCTCAATCCCACCCTCGAGAATAAAATAAATATTACAACAAAAATCTTTTGTTTGCGCATCTTCAGTAGTGGCAATTACTTTGTCTTTATTAATAATTATTTTTTTCTGCTGTAAATTTAAGCATCCGTAAACTACAAACGAAAATTAGAGCCTGTAGGTGTATTTATTTCCTTAGTGTTGCTTTACTAACTTCAAGCTATTTCTGTCCATTGCAGATGGTGTTCACAGCTTTCAAGTATACTAATAATAACTCATATTGTATTTAACCACATTAGTTGACCATATCTATAGCTGAAATATATTGCTAATTACAGTCTTTGTTAGGAACTAAAGCAGTGTTCTAAAACGCTTATTATTCTAAAGTTTGATTGGGAAGACTGTAATGGTGAAGTGGATGTAACATGAACAAGTAGATGGGCTGATAAAACGGTCCACGCTAAGGACAGGAGGAAGCGGCCACTTGTACTGTGGGAAATGCACCTCCATTTCTGCCTTTATCTTGACGGCTGTGAGGCTTGTTGTCCTTTCAACAATGCCTTGTAACAATTCAAACTTACACTTCCCATCCACCTGTTGAGATCATCATCGCACTCTCAGTGTCTAACTCCAAATCAACAGTATCAGAATAGTAACTTTGGTACTTATAAGCCCTTTTAATGTAGAATCCAATTCAACTATAAAGTACTCGCACTACTTTTAATATTCTTACACACAGTAAGCTTGATACAGCTAACGAAAATTCGTTTCACATGTCAATTAATATCAATCATCAATTCAGTTATTTCTATTTTCTGCTTATTCTATTCTTATTCTATTTTCTCCATTATTCGTTATTCTTGGACAACTCTGTTATTACCTGATATACAAAACGTCTGTTGCATTGCTCAAACATTGAAAAGAGAGTTTTAAAGGACTCTTAATCAATCCTGTTATTTCAGTTAATAGTTTTTAAGTCTGAATGTTGGTTCAAAGATAGATATCTTGGTTTTGTGATAAGGAAATATTATGTTAGGAAAAGTATTAAGTCTCCACAAACAAAAAATTTGTATTTTTGTGTGGAGACCTAATACTTTTCCTAACATGAGCAAATACCACACTATAACAGATTGCACAGTTAATGAAAGAAATATTATTTCAGAAATTGTTTAGCTGTTTCTTTATTCAAATATTATGCATATAATATAAATTCAAAAAGTTAATATCGTCTAATTAAATATACATGCGTAAAAATTTCACAGTAAACATATGACATAAAGTATGTATGATCTATAATAGCACTAAGATCTATTGAACTATAATAGTCCTAGTCATTCTCTTTGGATCTCTGACGAGGACTGCTTCTAATAAACATGTAAGTCCCTTTTTAGAATTCCATATGTGATTCACACTTTATGGATACCTGTATGAACTAGTACACGTACCAGTACATAAAAGAATGTAGAAACACGAATGATAACAGTATACCATATTTTCAATTTTTTGACGCTGTTAAGAGTAGTCGTCAGGAGAGGACGTGATACTGTGAGAAGACAAAAGTCAACTCAATAAGTATGGTCACAAGGAAATCACTTCCAAAGTAGTAAAGGAAAAGGAAAACAGTTCTAAGCGCTTTCGATTGTGACAAGTTTTCAAAGAACTCTGAATTAGTTCTTTAAAAACTAGTTAACATTTAAAAGCACTTAGAACATTTTTTTCACCTTTGCTAATTTTAGTGGTGATTTTCTTGGTTAAAGAATTACGTATTTTATTATAATACTTTACATATTTAACTAAATTAAATAAATCACCACAAACTCAATAGACAAATGTTAAATGTTTTAAAGCCTTTCAAGATATTCTTTTTCTTCTTCTGAGCTCCGGAAGAAACAGTTATTTCTCTCCTAGTGACTACAGATAGATCTGCTCCTAGCCCCTGTGCTTAATCTCAGTCGTCAATTATTGTTTATTATTATTCACTGATTAATTTTAAACTAATTTTTTTACATATCTATTTTTCATTTAATTCGTTTTTGTATTAATTTTTAATATTTACTTAATTTTAAAAAAAGTATTACATATTTATTTATTTTTACCAATTTTTTTCTTGTCTTCTCTCCCTCCATAAAATGATAACACTCTGAGAGTGCATCTTAAATAAGACTTGAGTTCTCGCTTGTCTTTGGAGCGGCTCACATAAATTTCAAGTATGATTAAGTACCTTGTCTGAGCTTGAACATTGTTAAATAACGCTTGGCCATATTTCTACACCAAAAACTCCGTTAAAACTTTACAAGTGCATATGTTTTGTTTATGAAAATTGTCATTACTAATATGTTTTCCCCATAAAGACCTACATCTGTTGAAATATTTTAATATCCGTGATAATAGTGACTAGAATTGTGTTTTAAAAAAAGTTATATATGGATTGAACAACGCACAAACACTCATTCAAACATCATCAAACGTGTTAAATCAATCAAAACTTTGGGTAAGGATGGAGAAAGTGACGGTCACGACAATGAGTGGGGGGTAAGTACGGATCATGTTTACCTTAATGGGAACTAGATTATCTACAAGTTCTGCATTACAGTTAAAAATATCTGAAAGGAGAAAACTTTATGATTAGATGTTAAAGTTTGAAAGAAATTTAGTGCAGTCAGGACAATGCTTGTTAAGGTAAAAGTGCATTTGGAATCCTTCAATCAAAGTTCACACATGTTAAAAGTTGTTTCAGAACCAAAGGAAATTTAAATCTTTATTTAAAGTATCAGTAGTAAGTGAACCCCTGACACATGGTGGAGTATACAGTTTCTCATGAGCAATCCCCCCCAGTTATTATTCAGCGTGATAGGCTGTCTGTTTGATATAAGGATTAGAGAACTTATCTAAGAGTACCCTAATAGTTTCAACTCATTTCATCTGGAACAACTCATCTTAAATAATCACCGCTTTATCCTGATCAAAACTTTTGAAATTGTACAAAGGATTCTAATTTTCCTTAGATTACAATAGTTGAAGCATATGAAATCATTCAATCCACAAGACATAATTCGACTTTGACTTTATTTGCATATCCCTATTTGCCCTACTATGCTATTTATTTCATTTTTTGTGAAAATCAAACTAGGTTATTATATATGCGTATTTAATTCCAGGATTCTTTGACTGTGTCAATGTTACTTGAAGATGCACACTAAGCGAAACCGGTCGGACGACTACAGCAACGATTCAGGAGGTAAGACGGATTTATATAACAATATGATAAATATATATCTGTACTGTGGTTTGGAAATATTTTAATAAAAAGTTGTTTTTTTTTAAATAATGGTTTATTTAGATAAAATTTTGATTATTTGTTTAAATTTTTCAGGTAGTTACTTATTTTAACATGTACGTTTTATTATGTAGTTTTTTACTTAGTTAATCTATATATTCAGAGGAAATATTAACCGACGTCATTTATATTTACATAATGGACTCCTTGATGTGTGTTACATCGTGGAATAAAATATTAAAGATAAACAGACGATAGGAAAGTGCAATCTAATGGAGGCAGAAGAAAGGAACCGGTGACTGTTGTCAGTGAAATGATGGAGGCACCATGATGGTGAAAGCATGAGGGAGGGATTTTAGTACGTGATAGAGCAAATGGACAAAGAGGATGGGAAGTTTATTCTAAGAGACGAGGGGCATCCGGGATCGGCCAGTGTTCACTGATTACCAAAGAGACGGGGAAAACCATGCGTCACTCGGTAAAAAACTGAACCACCGTGACTATTGGCTTTCGATAACAAGTGTTTCAAAACTAGTCCGGCTGGTTTAGTATTCAGAAACTTTAGTAGTATTATTACCTGGAATTGATGCACTACTGATTTAGAAATGAAAGACGTAGGTCAGACTGTATCTTAATGAAACAACAACTCCTAGCTCACAAGAAAAAACTCGCACTGCTTTCTCTCTGTTATGTGACTAACAGATTAGAACGGAAAGCGTTGGCCTCTCTTATTACTGGTAACATACATTGAATTCATTGCCCAACACCTGCATCCTGATCAGTTAGTACCTTATTCTATCAGAAAAAAACTTGTAATGGTAACATCATGTACGAAACATCATGATACGCTCTAGCCTATTAGTACGTGGGTGAAATATGAATATACTGGTATTCTCCCATATTTGAGAATACAAATACTACAGTGGTGAAAAATCTTACAAAAATATGTACTTTGATATGAATACGAAAGGTGTATTATGATAGAAAACTTATATAATATTCGTTATTATAAATACCAGCACTATGTACTTTTTTTAATTTTTGTTTAATTTCTATTAATTCGTTATTCGAAAGCATGGCTTGACAAGGGTCGAAAACAGTGACATATTACAAAAGAGGTGGTGAGAATATGGAGTGTTAATTTTAAGAATAAGAGAAAAAAAAAGATAGTTTGGCAGGACTTTTAATGTATCAATTAACTTTTTATCAGCTGAAACAAAAGTGGTAGAAAATAAAGGTTAAATTGAGAGTGAGGAATAGTGTAGAATGACAGTGACCTTGGGGAAGCGACGACCTGTCGTCTCTGAGCCTCTGCCATGCATGGCTTCTGCTAAGCACAGTGTGGCCTCAGGCACGACTCTGCTCAGCGGCGTAGCAACTCTTTTTTTATTTAGGGGGGGGGGGGGGGGGACAACCGTCAAATTATCGTCCCCCTTCAGCTTTAGCGGATTCTCTATTTAAATGTATCCAGCCCAAAGCTTCTGCAGCCGAACATGTGAATCAGTTTAACAACTCAAAATAGTCATACAATTATAGATATTAGACGAACATTTTGGCTCAATTAGCAACATGAATCGCTGAAAAGTAAAGCTTGCAGCTACTTAGAATGCTGATTCCCTGCCATAACTAAAACCTTATACTCGTACATGAGTCCCATAAACATGGTAAACCTAAATTTTAACCTTTTATGGTCAAAATGTTTAACACTACAGTAAGCTATAACACAGAAACCAGAGTTAGTGTAGATTTCTTTATTTTCTATTCCTTCAATTTAACACCCTGAAATGTCTTAATGTTTGCAAGGACCGCCTTCCCCTCCCCTTACTATGCCCTTCATCATCAAACCATGTCTTCCTAAACCATTGTTACTATTTGGTTGAATTGAGTTCATTCTCTGATTTTCAGCTTTTTGTTACAAACGTATTAAAAATAAAATATTTAAAAAAAAATTGAATAAAATAAAAAATTTTTGGAAAATTGCCTTTACTTAGTTAAGAATTAGCTGGAAAATGTAAAGTTTCCCTGTTGGTTGTTTCTAAGTATGTATACCATAATTAGGAGCTTATTTTAAAGTGTTTTGCCTAGCTTGCCAAACTGGGTCTCTCGTAATATTGAAAACGTCTTCAAAATATCTCTCTTGTGTAATATTATTTAATGTTTTGTACTTCAAGCATTTAATATCTTTCAATGTTATTATATGAATCACTTAATATCATTCAATATTGAGTGCTTCAACTATTATGTTAACATCTCAAATTTGTTATTTCACAAGACTTACCCAGTAGATGAAAGCGTGATGGGAGACTGCTGAGCCCAGACAGATTGCCAGACCAGGAGTACAGAACTCAGCAGCGTGAGCTTCATTCTGGACTTCTGTCAGTCCTTCTGTAACAAAAGAGCAGTTATGAGACAATTGTAAATGGCCTGCCCATTCAGCTACATAAGCAGAACATGTAAACCAACATGTTCATTTTCATACCACACAAATCTGATGCTGTATCTCAAGGTCGGAGCTTTCTCTCAGGTTAAGTTAAAGACCCTTAGAAGAAGTACTCAAAAACGCAGATAATAGGAAAACGAAAACATCTTTGGTGATGCCTCACAACAGAGTCTGATTTTACATCAGGAGTAATAATTGTGCATTACTGGTTTGAGGTTTGATTAAGGTGGCCGTTCCTCAAAGGGGAACCAGGAATCGGAAACGTTGCTTTGGTATAGATCAGTGTTTCCCAAAGTGGGCGGTACCACCCCTCTGGGGGCGGTGCTTTGATATCTGGGGGCGCTAATGCAAAAAGGAGTGGGGATTCTATTTCCATAAATTGAAAATTTCATGCAATATAATTTCTAAATTTAAGTGAAAACACCACATGTAAACTTCTAGGAAAAGTTTCTTAAAATTATTTGTTTTGATAATTTATTTTTATGTTAAAAGTATATTCTCATCTAAGTTTCTTTTATTGTGCATTAATTCTTTTGCAAGAATATGCTATGAAACAATACATATATTGGATTATAAATAAATATTAATTTAATTATTAAAGTGTTACTCATTTCGTTATTTAGTCTAAGATTCTGATTATTATTGAGGAGTGTTGAGTATAGTTTTACGGACCCAAGGGGGCGGTCGCTCGAAAAAGTTTGGGAAACACTGGTATAGATGAACTTAAGTATCTGCTTCTTGGAGATTAAAGTGGACAAATAGAAGCTTGCGAGATTCTTTGTGTCAACACAAACAATTTCGGAATGAAATTTACATCGAGTTTTCCATATTAATGGTGATATCTTTTTTTAAAAAAGATGTTGAAAACGTGTTTTTAAAAGAAAGTATTCAAAATCTATAATTTTTCACATAAAAAAATAACTAATTACCAAATTTAAATTTTGAATATTTAGTACAATCAGTAGGCATACTAATCTCAAAAACAGATCTGATCCCAAATGACTGAAGCTTTATTTATGAAATTAACAATCTGCTTTGGGTAGTCAAGCTTTATTTATGAAATTAACAATCTGCTTTGGGTAGTCAAGAGGGAGCGAACGAGCGAAAGTGGAGCATGAGACTCTAGTTTGACTTCGCAATTAAAACTCAGCTTACCATCGCGTGAGCGATAGTTTGTAAAGAGTAGTTGCTAAACAACTATTACTAGATGAAGCATTGATCGCCGTTCTGATATCCCTGTCTCTGGTATAAGTCCTTAAAGAAAATACAATAGTTTTAGTTTTTCATAAAAACAAAAAAGATTAATGATATTCCTATTGAGTGTTTAAATAGCTTTCCATAGCTAAATTCAACATGAAATTAAATAGTTGAACCATTTTTTTTGGGCTCATGGGAGGTCTGAGCCCGTGGGCGACCCAGGGAGTATGTATTAGATACCAAACCATCTTTTCCTCACTACTGGCCTTAAGCCACCGAGAATAAGTTTTAATATTCTCATTGTCAAGACCTATAATGATAATATCATTAAAGCTGATTACGCGGCCAGCTTTGCACGTCGTTATTATATCACACCAAGCCACAATAATAAGCGGGTCTGTTTTTCCCCAAGTCGCTTCTTCCGGAAAACGCGTAACTACCATTTCCCACAATTAAAAGCAGTTCAATTCGCTGTTTGGCCAGCCCTGGTGCAGACAGCGTGACATCATAGATGATTAGGCAATGTGTATTGTTCAAGGGAGGGCCAGTATTCGCGTTACACAACACCACTTAGGTAGCTTGTCACCTCTTTGAGCCGGGACTTACCATCGAGTAATTCATTCCAGCCTGACATTGAACACTTCCTGTCCATCTTAGCGAGCAAGCCGTCTGACACCAAAGACAATGCGATTTTCTTATTCAATCCAACATCCAATTCCCATTTCCTCAACATTTATAGTCACACCTGGACTAAAAAATCAGTGCTTTAAAACAGTATGTTGTGAAATTGTAAATGGTTCATTTAGTAACTTATCTAAAAACTTACTATGTCTGAGATAATTCATACGAATTATAAACCATAGACTTTATAAATATTGCAGCTTGTTCCAATTTACAGGTAAATTGTACTATGATAGTAAATTAAATTGTTAGAAAAAAAATGAAAATTAAAGATAGAATCGCTTCTAATGCTGAGGTCGACGAGTGTCGATATGTAGTCGACTGAGTGTATTGGGCCAACATGAACAAACTCATCCTAGAGAGTCTGAGGATGGAGGAACACTTTCTTCCTAAGATGGTTTCTGAGTCCTTTAACGTAATTGAAATGTAAACAGAGCCAACTATACTAATGAGATCAACAGCTCTAAGGACTGTTCTTAAACCTGTAAGAATAAAAGGAAACTCCAGGACAAATTCAACTCAATTACACCAAGTTTACACATCTTCTTTCTTACTTTGTTTACTCTCCGGTGGCATTAGGTGGGAGGCCTCAGATTATTTTTTCTCTGAGGCTTCCTTTGTTTTTCTTTTTCCTTGTGGTTTAGACTTATTTGATTGCATCATGTGTTTAATTTTGATTTTCCGACCCCTCCAGTTCGGTTTAGTTAAAAGATCTTAGTCTTTTTTTTTTCATTTCATTTTGTGTTTTGATCATTGATTGTTATTTCACGTGTTAATATGCAAACTTGTTTTATATATATATATATATGTGAGTGTGTGTGTGTGTGTGTGTGTGCGTGTATTTGTGTGTGTGTGAGTGAGTGACGCATAGCATAATGTGGTTCTGTGGATACCACCACGCCTGAACTAGGCAGTAATTTCGTTCTATCCATCCTTCCTCTGGTAGTATATAAAACATCTGTAGACTCCATCAATGGTGTGGGTAGGTAATTTCAAACATCGGTCCCGTCATGCACGATTTTCCTTTATTCGATCTTTTGTTAAGAACAGTTTGAACAATGGGCCCATTCCTCATACTACGACAACAATTTGATAGCAGGAAAAACTAAGAAAATGAGGTCAACTGAACTGTTTCCGAACCATCGTGTCATATCAGTTTGGAGTATGTTATTACTTTGAATATCTCCTTTGGCCATAAAAACAACAGAGTATGAATTATATTTTAATTGTTTGTATATGCACGATTAATATTTCTTAAAAATATATCAAATATTATTCATTTTTATCTTAATATGAATATTGGAATAATTAAAGAATGATTTCTTTTAGAAATTTTTATTTATTCAAAAAAATTTTGAAAATCAATAAAAAAGTAGAACATGTGACAATTTTTAGATGTTGTTTATCTAAAATTTTGGATAAAAGAAGGTTTATATTCATATTTAATAAAAAAATAATTAAAAACGAAAAGATATCCTGCTTTAGAAATAAAATTAATCATTAAACTAGAGATAAAAGAAGGTAATTTAAACGCTAAAACAAACTAAGCTTAGGTAAAACATAAGAAAAGGTTTTAATCCAAAATGTTCTTTGTTTGTTTTTTCTCAACTCTCGCACTTGAGGAGCACTTAACATGTAATGTTAAGGTAATGCAGTTGTGGATGAGGGTGAACTAACTATACTTAAAAAAAAAGGTGTGCACATAACATTTAAAATTAATCATTACATTAAGTAAAAAAACCATAAAATATCACGGGAATATAGGCGCTAAAGAAACAAACTAAACTGATACGTACAATATCAACATTATTTTAATCCAAAATATCATTTGTATTTTTCGTTTGCTTCAGCGCTCACAGCTAAAGGTATCTACCATCAAGGCTATTCATTTGCTGTTGTTATAATTGTGGATCATATGTGATCTGGCAGCTATTTTAGTTTGTGCTTATACATTACTGAAACGATTTTAAATTTGGCTGAGCCCTGACTGGATATACTATAATATCAGCATATAGACATCTATATCTTCACAAGTGTCTGACAGCTTTACGCCCTCTCCCATCAAAGCGAACTAGATTGTCAATCTCCCATGAACAATATTCGAACCTTCAATTTTCAGTACTACCTCCGAAATATGGTACAATCCAAAAATATTCACGGATGAGCTCATTTATATTAAAATTTTAGATATCAACAAAGAATACTTTTATGTAAAAATAACTTGTTTAATGTCAATTAAATATTATAAGGTTCTAAATTGTATTTAATATTTTACACTATTTTTCTTTGTGGATATTTAGCCCAGCGTCAAACAGTCCTCATTAAAACACCTTTATGTTAACGTTTCATCAATATTTCTAAGCATCTCTAGGGATATATCAATTCAAAATTAATTTAGATAACATGAAAAAATATGTTGCATTATTTATATTGGTTATATTGATATAATTCTGATGATGTCTATATAGAAATATAGACGAAAGGGTTGGGTTAAAGGTTTTTTTTTATAATTGTTTGGCTCGCAATAAAACGCCGACAAAGAAAAATAGTGTATAATAAATGTGGTCAAGATAATAAAACTTCCAATACACTGGTTCATTATTATGGTACAGTTATAATTCTGTATTCTTCAGATCCAACAATCTACAAATGAAGTAGAGTATCGGGTTATACAAAGCATAATTGAAGAGACAGTTCAACAGTTTCTTGTCTAAGAGAATCATTCAGTTTTAAAATCTAAAAGAGAGAAGCGTTCAAGTAGAGCTGTAGCATTCATTACTCTCAACACAACACAATGGACTGTAAAGCTCTTGGCTTTGCCATTGATGACTATAGAAAATAGTTGGATTCCAAATCAGACAAACTCCTGAAATATTATTAAGTTTATTATATAGTTATTAATTAAGTAGTAGTTATTATTAAGTATTATTAAGTTATTAAGTATTGTTAAGTAGTAATTTTTGAACCACTACTTAACAATAAATTTCGTATACAAGATATTCCTGTAAGTAGAGTAATTTGTCAACTGTCATAGGTTAAATTAAAATTAATTTCGAATTTTTGAATTTCATAGTAGGTTGAACTTAGAAATAATATCAACAATAGTCTATATCAAAGTAAGACCCAACAAAGAATAAGCTTTCTTAAAGTGCAGATATTTTGATTGGATATCTAAAATCAATCGAGAGTACATTTGTGATGAATTTGTAATGCCCATTACAATCATCTGTAATAATTTAAATTTATCATCAAGCTTTTTCAGCAAATATCATTTCAAATTTCGATTCAAACTTCCGAAGTAGTTAAAAAAAGAGAAGGGATGCACATTGTCAATACAAGCTAAATGTGGTTTTCGTTGGTAATTTAGGTAAAAGTTTTGACTAAAAGGTGCAGTGAGAAAGAGAAATGGAAGCGTGTTGGATGGAGGGCTCGGTGAAGCGGCAAGTCCGACCCGTCCAACATTTCCTCCCTCCTCGAGGTCATTTTTACTATCCGACCGTAAAATAACCACTCCCAGTGGCAGCTAGCTTAAGGCTTGGAAAGTAACTTCATTTCGTGACATCAGCCCCTCTCTCCCACTCACTTGATCTACTTACTCCCTCGACCACTATCTCTTTCGTATTGTAAGCAAATTTCTTGTGTAATCAACACAATTGGTATTTCAATTTGAATTGATATTTCCAAACTAAATACCAAATATCAAACTTAATATAATCAATGGAAACAATTTCACTTCATTCAACAATTACTTCTATAAACATCATTTCAGCAGCAAATACTTCATACTAAAAAATCCATTATAAAATAATATAATTATTTAATACTCTAAACACCATTTCAAACAGTTTAAACTTAAAATAATGAATTAAAGCAAAGATTTTATTACATTCTGATTATAAACAAAATTTATAGTAAAAAATCACTTCCCAACGATTCATTCTCACACTTTCCAAATTTTAATCAACTCTCAAACAGCTATTATTTTTGCATGAGTCAAATTTATCTCCACATCATTTTGTGATACAAATACTCTATCAGCAAACTGAAATAGATTGCCAATTAAGATAAGAACCAAACACGTATACCAATAATATAAAATTAGACAGAAGTGACTTATCAAAAAACACCTTTGTACGTAACATCATTCTTAAATGAAACATTTATTCGAATATTTACCATTGACCTGTGTCTCTACAACAATGAAAATTGAATAACGGATTTGTCATCTCAAGCCTGATTAGCACATATATAATAAATGAAAGACAACCCAGTAAACCTACATCAGAGAATAGCATAGTAGAACTATATTAGATGATCAAAGGTACTGCTCCATTGAATCATTTGGATTAAAATACTGCTCGACTCTATTGGATGACAATCAAATAGGATTCTATTCGATAATAAGAAGGTCTTTATTGGATTATGTGAGGATTAATGGCTCAGCACCGAAGACTGGGTGAATAAGAAAACATTCTAATTGAATTCACTTTGATAGATAGATTGAGTCTCAGTTCTGCATAAACAAGTAATTCTTTTAGTAAAATGGAAAAGTGAAGAAGTCGGTTTAAGCATGCTAAGCAGTAAATTACATCACGGGCATGAATCACCATGCACAATCCATTAAGGACAAAGCAGTTGAATGCTTGCAGCAGTTGTAAGTATAAGTAGTATACGTGTTACGGCAATGACTAAACATGTTAATGTGTCCTTGTAAGTTTATACGTCTCTTTATATTCATCAATAGTAAGAAAACAGATGAGCAATTTAGTCTTACTCAGTTTTAATGGAGAAAAGATCTTTTCTATTGAACAGTAACGGACCAAAGATTTCTCTTAAAAACTACATACATAACTGATAAACAGAAAATCTTGGATTGCTGGATTTGACAGCCGAACAATCTGTGGCATGTAACGACAATAGCACATCAAAACACAGTTTAGAGAAATCGTCAAGACGTTAGGCTGTTGTTATTGTTTCTAGACCCTTTACTAGCAGGCTTTTACCTTTTAATACTATTCTGGGGGAAGAATATGAGAATCATTTATTTTTAGCTCCAATTTTAGTTCTACAGGAGTCATATTACCGATCTCTTTTTATACTTTCGGGCCTAAATTTTCCCTCACTTAAGTTCATTAGAGTAGGGATCGTTTAGGAGTATCTGACACCGTTCAAGCGCAGGGAGACAATTTTACATTCTATACGGACCGACAACGCAAGAGATTTCCCATGTTAGGGAAGGTGGTCAGAGTAGTGTATAGGCTGCATAGTTTCCTTGTATGAGATTCATCTCTGCCTTTATGGGAGGGTTTAATTAGGTTTAAGAGGTGGAGGTTTGTCAACATTTACTGCAACCATTAGTAGTCGGATTGAACTACTCCTGTCACCAAGTTGAAAACTGCACTCATAAGAATTGTGATTAATGCTGTTCAGTTATCTCTCTTTACTTAAAAAAATTAAATTTTCTCTTTTCTCACATTAACACTTACCACCTGGAACACTTAGAGAAGTCGACCATGATCTACCTAGGCAGCAGCCAACAACTAACGACAACGTGTACCAGTGCTGACATCTACTCTCATGCTTGTAGTATCGACAGATTATAAGGAATTTGAGGTCGTACTCTGGAACAAAAAAAGAGGGTAATATTGGAACCTGTAGCTTAGGTTCAGCGAACCAGTTAAATCAGTGAAGCGGTTTTTTTTTTTTGGATCGAGGGCCATCTAGAAAGCAAGCTACATCTCTGAAACCATTCCTCAAGGAAATATCCTGCTTCCCGAATGCTCCTAATTAATTTCTTTTGGCTATAAAAATATGAAATTTATTTTAAGTGAATTGCGCTATCAATTGATGTAAATTTTGAATTTAAAGAAATGTATTCAAAGTTCTTTCTTGCACTAAACTTCTTACTTTAGTGCGCTGAGTTTGAACTAGTGTAAAAAAGAAAAACTCAGAAATATCATTTGCTTTAGAATAAAACAGGAGGTGATTGTTTTATACAATTTCGGCTAGAAATACTATGCGGCATATATTTGTTCTCATATTATATTAAGACGTAATTGTAAAAGTATAGTGGGGGTAGTTTTCCCAGCTAAATGAATGAAAGGGAACTTTTGGACCCTATAGTTGGATTCATGTCCCAACACGTTAGTTTTCATCGCGCCTCGCCAGACCAATGACATCAAAATACGTCTCATCATGTTAAGGTATACCTATTTGTTCATAGATCATGCCCTATGTTATTATTTTTCATTATTATCTTTATAAATATTTTCACATGCATTATATACAATATTTATTGCACAATACCTCCATTAAAATTAAATGGAAGTTATTATTCTTCTTTTTGATCCATCAATATCAAAGTCTTGTTCATTAAATTTTTAGTTTAACATTCAGAATTTATGAAGTTAATCTAGAATAATTTCTTCGCAATACTCAGTTAAAATTCATTACAATGAATTTCAGAATACATAATTTAATTTCTTAGTCAAGTTGTTTTATATAATTTTACTAAACTATTTTATTGAACCGATTTAACTCCTCTACGTATTTTATGCTACTTTTCAAGTCTCAGTAATTAGAGATTTTCTTCTATCAATTATTTGTAACATTCTATAAATGGCGTCTGAAATTTATTTATTTCAAGTAAATTAGATGGTCTTCAACTCATTGCTGTTAGATGATCAACAAATACTTGAAATGGATATAAAAAATGTAAGACAATTATTGAATTAATAAAATACAATGAGTTTTTTTAAAAATCATAGTTATAATTTTCTAGTTAAGTGCTTGATTTAAGCTTACCTCCTTTAACCTTTGAATGTTATACCTGTAAACTTGCCTCCATCTTTGATTCCCATCTCCTCTCTCGTTCTCACTCCCTCTTCATCCCTGTCGCGCTCTCACTTTCTTCTTCTGTCCCTTTCACACCCTATATCTCGCTGTCCTCTCACACTTCACCCCTGACCTATGTAACAATGTGTCAATTGTATTGGTTTTCTAGTTTGGATTCTAGATTTCAGTGACCTCTAAGGTAGAGAGTTTATTATTTCCTTATACAAATTAAATATATTGATTCAGGTTTATACAATTAGAATTAATCAAAAATACATTACATATTTTTACATGTACCCAAAATGTATATGCGTTAATCTACACAATATAAAATAGCATTATGGAATTATTGAAACTGTTTACATTATTAATAATGACAGGTCATTATATTAAAGTAGAATCTTTTTATTGAAATCACAATGCATTCATTTCAGGAGATCAACAACATTCCAGGTGTTCACTTAGAAGCCGCATGTAAAATAGTCAATGATAGCATTATATCTAACCCACGTATAGGTTCAACTATCAATATTTCAATATACTAACTTCTTTGATATTTCATTTCTCAGAGAGGCATTGCTATTTTGTAAATAAACAGAAAATTATTAATTTTTGATATCAATTTCTAAATGTGAGATGTTTACTAGTTTTCATTCTCCGAGGTAATATAGACAGTGATTGATATAGTTATCAATATATACACTTATTCTTTTATATCAAATAACTGATGCGTATAATATAACGGTATTACTACTAATAACACTTTGTAAAACCAATGTAGAGATTTCGTGTTACAAGATAATCTCTTACAGGGCAACATGGCTTTTGTATCTATAGCCAAGATCTCTTACATGGCCATCAGTAAAATAACATGGCCAATGGTTCTGTTAAAATTGATGCAGTTTATCTAACCTCCTTCTATATTGAAGATTTAAGACAAAGATTTCGAGGGAATATCGAGGGATTTTCAACCTTTACTGAAATTAAAAATTCATTAATTTCCATGTTATTAAAACTCTATTGTAAGATAATAGAATTTTCGGCAAAGTTAACAAATTTTTTCAAAAATGGATTCTTTCATATTTGTTGAGAAATTAAGTTCTTTTAACTACAAAAATTAAAGAAATAGTAAAAAATAATCCCCTTTCACCCCTTCCTCTAGTTTTTTCCTCCATTTTTTCATAAATAAAGCCGGACTAGACTTGAAGACAATGATAGCCACCCCCGTTGCCACCAAAGTGATTTGGTTCTTGACTTACTTCAGAGAAACACAGCCAATTGTTTCTCTCATTGTTCAAATTTTTCGGGTAGATTATTTGTCTAATTACCTAAGTGTGCTCCTTTCCCCTTCATCATTGCTGCAATATTATCAATTCTGCTGCCTATTCTTATTCATTCAGAGTATTGCACTGGCTGATGTTTTATCTTAACTTCATTTTATCTCAACCCTGATTGTTTTTTATTTTTACTATATCTATATGCCTTCCAGACATTAAGTCTTTTAATGCACTGATTTAATTTAAATTATAAGTTTAACTATAATGTTAATATTTATAATTAATACATATTAATTATAATATAAATATATCTTACATTCATTTATAACACCACTCTATAATAACATTCTACTACAAATTATAATGGTTATAAATAATAATTTTTTCTACAGTTTTATATTTTTTTATAATTTGTCATAATTGAAATTATTATACGTAGATCTCTACGTTTTTTTGAAAATATTTATTGACTACTTTCTTAAACATAGGTAAAAAAAGTCTGTTTGCAATAGTGTCTTAACAAGGTATGCATAGGTGATCATGTATTTCCAGCTGTCATAACTCTCTGTACAAGTCTACTTCTCGATGGTTCAGACTCTGGGCAATTCCACAGAAATTTTGGACTGTTTGATTATCATGAATGTTATGTTTAATTCAGTCATGAATGTATCTTTGTGAACAAACTGCGCTCTCTGAGAACTCACACCGGGTAAGATTGCTATATTTAAAGAAGCTGAGAAGACATTTTTAGACATTCAATGGAAATCATTGTTTATATTGCTAGAGTTATTCTTTCAATTATTCTAAATTAGTAGAAGCTGTAAAAAAAATCTCGATTCAATTATGTAAATAATATTATGCTGGAAATGGCCGAGTCCTTAAATATATTATACATTGTTAAAAGAGCATCAATCAAATATACTTTCTTGCTTGATTGAATAAAATGCAGAGAAAAAAGAAATTGTCGAAAAACAAAAGTACCTGCTTGGTCACTCACCCATTCCTCATTACAAGAGAGCTGCAAGACCACGTTGCATCTGTGAATCATTATTCACCTACTTCCTGAATTTCAATATTTAATTAGCAGCCTGATGCAAGAAGAGGTGAGTGACCAGTAATGAGCGAAATGTGGATCAGGCGAAAAGGAAACCGATTCAGCTTTAATATTAGAAAAATCCACCTTATTGATAAGGGCACTTTGTCTGTATTCATCAAGGGTCACACAACATGTTTGTTATCAAGGAAAATAATATGATTGGTTTTATTAATAGAGTGCCATAATAACATGTTTTGTTATCAAGAAAAATAAAAACATTGATTTTATTAAGAGAGTGCTACAATAACATGTTTTGCTGTCAAGGAAAATAAAAACATTGATTTTATTAATAGAGTGCCATAATAACATGTTTTGTTATAAAGAAAAATAGAAACATTGATTTTATTAATAGAGTGCCATAATAACATGTTTTGTTATTAAGAAAAATAGAAACATTGATTTTATTAATAGAGTGCCATAATAACATGTTTTGTTATTAAGAAAAATAGAAACATTGATTTTATTAAGAGAGTGCTACAATAACATGTTTTGCTGTCAAGGAAAATAAAAACATTGATTTTATTAATAGAGTGCCATAATAACATGTTTTGTTATTAAGAAAAATAGAAACATTGATTTTATTAATAGAGTGCTACAATAACATGTTTTGCTGTCAAGGAAAATAAAAACATTGATTTTATTAATAGAGTGCCATAATAACATGTTTTGTTATCAAGAAAAATAAAAACATTGATTTTATTAAGAGAGTGCTACAATAACATGTTTTGCTGTCAAGGAAAATAAAAACATTGATTTTATTAATAGAGTGCCATAATAACATGTTTTGTTATTAAGAAAAATAGAAACATTGATTTTATTAATAGAGTGCTAAATAACATGTTTTGTTATCAAGAAAAATAAAAACATTGATTTTATTAATAGAGTGTTACAATAACATGTTTTGTTGTCAAGAAAAATAAAAAAAGATGGTATTAATAGAATGCCATTAAGAACTTCTCATCAATCAGAATTAGAAACATTCATTATGTAACATCATTGATTTAACATAGAAGTAACTAATATATAATAAAATATCGGCCAAAAACTAAATAACATTTTGAATCGTAATACTTTTGTTATCGAATAGATATTTGTCCCACACTTAAGGTTAGAGAGGGCTTAATGCTTTTCTGGCTGAACTGTAGTAGAAATGAGCTTCATTTTAGGTTCCAAGCCCATTTACTCAAGGGCAGGCCACATTGCTGAGAGAGCAAGGCATGCTTTGTCACCAGTAATAACGATAACCATGCTCAATGTCCCCTAACTTGTAACATGAAGCGGCGAATTCTCAACATGGCTAGTGCTAGTGTTTAGCATTATTGTGTACATAACAGGGCTCACCGTTATACGGATTAGACTCTGCTAAGCCGTGCTCGCTTTGAATAACAATTCCTTTAGTTCAAGATTAAAAGTTAACAAAGTCAGTTCCTAAAAAAAAATTATCACAAGTTATATATATATTTTAACTATCTGTACGACCAACCCCAGACTATAAACTTGGATTACATATTAAATAACCCCTAAAGCACTACCTTACTTACTAACTGTTCTAAATTACTCTGTTTTACTTACAGAAAGCCTTGACTCAATTGTATTCATCTTTATAATATTCATTCAAATGACTTTTATAATTCTTAAACTAAAAAGAACTATGTAAATCTTTCCAAATACTTATTTTATTTAGATTTTCTTCATTCCTATTATTCATAAACAAGGACATTTCTAGAGTTTCCTATACATTTCATGCAGCGGTTTCCAAAACATTTGTTCACCCCGTACCTTTAAAAAATTTCAGTTGAACCACAAAACAACTAAAATTTATATTATACTCAAGGATAAAGATAGAACTTTAAAACAAACCACATAGAGTATATAGTAAATAAAGCATACTTCACAAAAAATAATAATTCCACATATTTTTTTGCCTTGAAATATGTGGAAGGCAATAATATCGAGATTAATACTTCCATAATATTGCTAATAAATTTTAATTTATTTACTCTTTCCTTCGTTCTTATTGCCTACAATGTTTTCAAAACATAGAACATGTCGCTTACAGCCACTCACAAGTCTCCCTGGTGATTCAAGGGATTTCTAGACTTTTCTTGCATCTTTCTTCTTACATGCAAGGTTTGGGAGTCCTTGATTTACTAATGTACTTGCTTTTCCCTTTTTCATTGTCATGTTTAAAACATTACTAGTTGGTCGAAGTGTTATGGCAGCAACAGAGAAAAAGGCTATGTAATTGTAAAGGCTATGTAATCAGAGAAATTGATGTAATTTTATAGTTTTGTAAGTTTAGAGGCTGAGGATTGATATAAATATAAGGGATGGTTGAAATACATATATAGGTTGTAATATCATTTTTTGAGGAACTATAATCTTTGTTTTTATTCCTTCTTAAAGTATTAAATTACTCAAATTAAACAATGCAACCACTACAGTTGCTTTAGTTATGTATTCTTAATAATCTGAAGACATAATCCTCTATTATAATAAAATATCTGAAACAAATTAATTTTGTTTGTTGTTAATATGTTACAATCTATATAAAAACAAACTGTTTATATAGACCATTTAAGAAAAAAATGGGAACTTAGTCTAAGATTTATCAATAATAAACAATATGGATAAATTGCATGCTCCAGAAAGGTTTTGGCAATTAAAGTCTTGGGTTATCTAGTCAAAGGCTTCAATCCTGTTTAGGATTTAATTATATTAGATTTAAATTTTTTTTTTTTGAAATATTTTATAACACGAACAAAATATACAGTGGGAATAGATTTTAAAAGCCATTATTAAATAGGTACTCAAGAGGAGGGATCATTTTGCTGTGTGGTGAGATTTCGTTATGCTAACATCTCACGCTAGTAGCGTTGATCAGAATCCTGTAATAGAAGATATCCTCTCGTGACCCGTTATCAATAAGGATTATTTAACCTGACTGGCAGAACGAACAAAATGCATGCAAGCAAACCTTCCGGCTTGTTTCATAACCGATCCCTTTTACATGCATATTAGTCCTGCATTTTCCTCTTCAGGGTCATAATCATGAAATATTAACATCATTAATAATTAATTGATCACAAGTGCCACAACCAATACTCAGTTACATTTTTTTTTTTCACAAACCGGTTTATAAGTACAAGTTGTAGGAATAAGAAAAATATCCAATCTATTGCTGGTATTAATTTAGAGTAAAAACAAAATCGTGATTTAATGCTTATTCTTGATAATATATTTATGACCTATTGATAAATGTGCTTTTAAAGGTCAATCTTGTTACACGATTTATATCGATGTCATTCTCTGTCTGTCCGGTTCAAATTTTAAATTCGATATTCAAGCAAATTATTTGTAACGAATCTTGTAAAAACTATAATGAATTTAGCAAAATATCTGTGTTAATTTTCATTTATGTTTAAACATAATATTTTTGCTGTAATATAAAACACTTGACTCCTAAATTACTATTCCGTTCATTACATTAATGACTTAAATAATAGTAATAATATATGGTATTTCATAAGTTTTAATACTCTTAAATCTTTACTTAGAATTACTTCAAAATTATAATTTTTAAATTGATTTAAATATTTACCTCTTTCTTTTCCTTATTGAACAACAGTTATTACAAAGTTGATTTACTTTCCAAACTTTCACCAATTTAATTCCATCACACTAGCCAAATGCATATTACAAAGTTGGCTTTTCTAGCGAAAGGCTAAAAGCATCGTCCACATTCGATTCCGTTTAGATTTTCGTAAGTGTTTTCGGTTTTGAAGTTGTTTTTCTTTCATAAGCTTCCTAGTAGAGCATAAACATTTACATTATAAAAATGTTTTTATTTTATTGAGTGAATAGCTTTTTTTTTGTGGATAACAAATCTCAACAGCTCTTTATATTGATTTTAACATGTTAATAACAAACTAGTAACTAGTTAAATTATTGTTTAAACATCTGTTAAAAGTAATTCATTTCAAACAGTAATTTATTATAATCGGAATACTATGATTTATGATTATTAAAGTCATACTTATTAGAATGTAGTATGTTATTAGATTTATTTATAGCAAAGTGTTGTCCATGAAGTAGTTGTTACGCCATTTATCAATACCTAGTACAATCGGCAGAATGACGTGCATCTTTTATGTAGCTCGTTTTTTTTTCACACTTGTAGGCTTTTTGCTGTTCTCTGGATGGAAAGTGTCGCTCACTTATTATTTCGCACTCATTGTAGTGATGAGCGAGCCACTTAGCCGGTTGATTCTACATTCGGGGTCCTAAATATTACATAACAAAATTGTATTTAGAGTAGGGATCATTAACCAGTACCTCTCATAGCGTCCTCTCCGAGAGACATGCTAGGAATTTATTCACCTTCTCCTTGAAAAATCGATGCCTGAGTGAAAATCAAACCCAGGATCTATCAGTTAAGAGGCGAGTACACAAGCCACTGGACTACCACGACCTCAATTTACCTTGGTGTATTATGTAAAACAAAATTTAGTCTCACTGACTAATTGTCTCCTGTTCGAGGGATGTCAAGCGTATTTAACAACAAACATGTATGGCAGAGTTATGTTTTTGTAGTTCAGAAGAGAGTTGTTTATAGCAAGTAATGCTCTTTTACCAAAAGTAAAGTTCGACCTTCCGGGTCGGTTGAGTTGATGACCTTACAAGGTGAATACATTTTGGATATTACAAGGACATATTACCAAGCGCTTTCAAATTAGAGTGGACTTTAGGTGGTTAGTATAGGATAGAATAGGCTGTTGCATACAACTTGTCCGCAAGTTGTACACTTCTTACCACCTTACTAAAAAGTACCACAGAATTTTAGTATCTGTTTTCAAGCAAATCTCAGTAATTTTGTGTGATTAGTAAACTAAAATGTTTGATTTAGTATCTTACTGGCCACGCCCATGTACATAGACATGATCTACCTCCAAGGTACGGGTACTCTTGGAGTGATAAAAGGATGACACGCTAATCAGCGACCTGATTTGATTTATTCATGAGGTCGAAAGACAAAGAAAAATGAAGACGTAAATAAAAAAGCCTCCGCTGGTAACAGTGATTCCAGTTGATACCCTCCCCATTTTACTGCAACCACTGGTATTGTCGTGAACAAGTCATAATACTATAATACTAGCAAGTTTTGATGAGCAGAGCCTTCCCTATGAAGGTGCGGGGCACGGGGCAACTCAACCACTGCGGGGGCTCCCCCTTCCACAAATTATATATATATAAAAAGATTTCACATAAACACGTGAAATAACAATGAATGATCAAACCACAATATGAAATGAGAAAAAAAGACTAAGATCTTTTTTATTATTTTACTGGAGCAGTTGGGTTTTTGACTCTGACGAAGACCGCTTGTTACGGTTGAACGATCTTAGTCTTGTTTTCCCATTTCATATTGTGGTTTGATCATATATATATATATAAATGATTAAATTGGTTATATTGTGCAGGTATTAGAAATAAAAATCAACGGTAGCTGCAGCTGTCAATCTGACCTGCTACCGAAGTGAAAGATTAACCAGTGAACAGGTGATCTGTCCGAGGTGACTACCCTTCGGGGCTACCACAAGCAGGGAACCCAGGGAGGTTGGCCCGGTTCGCCCTGGCCCAGGGACGGGATAAGCAAAGTTATGAAAATGCTTCAACATTGCCTCATTTGCAAGATTAGTTAGAATGAAGTCAGCTAGATATCAATTTTATGTTTTCATCCAAACAGAGAGACAGCAAAGTTAAATTGATATAAATCTCTTAAAAAGGTTGACATTTAAAAATACATTTATTGATAGGTTTATCAAAATATTATTCAAATGTGTTACGATTTTTTTTAACTGATACCAGCAAGAGATTGAATAATTTTTGATTTAGCTAACTTCTATTTATAAGCTGGATAATAATAATGACTATGGAATAGAGACGTGATTAGTATGATGATTGCGAGAGTGATATCCTGTTATTAGGACTCCGGGCAACATGCGAGCAGATTGAGGTTCAACCACTCCACATCCTCTACGCTTCCACAAAATTCTATCTTACACAATACATTACTATTTCTACAATGAAACTAGAATTTCTGAAATAATTCAGCTCTGAATTAAATCACTCTATTTGGAAAAAGTTTCAACTAAAATCCTTTAGACACGAAATATAACGTTAGTGACACAAATTTAAAAAAGATATTAATAATTTCAACTCCGATATTAAAAAAAATTCGAGTTTTTTTCAAACAACTTAACTGTAAAGAAATATTATATAAATTATGAGGATAAATAATTTATTTCATTCTTTTATTTAAATAAGCTAATATGACCTGGCAATTATTATGAAAATATTGTCAATGGTTATAGCTCTTCTAATGATAACTTTTTTCGTTCAACACCCACATACATAGTATGTGGCATACTTTATGCCTTCCATCAAGATTAGGTTGCCACAGATCTACTTTTGAAGAGCATAGTCACCTTCTCAGTACCATTCATACTAATCCTCATTCAAAAGTTGTTAATATTTGTTTTCATGTTCAAATACACAACGCAAGCAAGTCCCTGATTTTAAAATTAAACATGTCTTTCGGGTCTTCAAAGGCGGTACTTATTTGTCTCTTTCGAAGCAGAAAATTGTTTCATTTTATCATGTTACTTTTAATTTGTTCTTTATTTTCTAGCTCATATATTTCTATTTTTTTATATTAGCTCTTTGTCTTTAGTCCCTCCGTGTAATGACAACATTGCAAAGGCTATCCTGGGCGATTCTCTCTTTCAGTTCTGGCTTCCCTTCATTACTGAGTCTTCGTAATTGTTTTTTTTTTTGTGCTTTCTTTCTTCACATTTAAATAACAGCAAGGATATTAAAGTCCTTTCAAGCCAAAAGCCCGCTTTGTTCATTGAACCTGAGAAAGAGTTGAGTCTTGCATAATTAATTACAGAAGCAGAATGTGGGTCAGTGGTGCTGGGGTGGTTGACAGGTCTCCGTTGTATCACGTTCCCGTCATAGCCGATGACTGCACTAAGCACCGGAGACCCTGTCACTCCCCCGAGACACTACCCTGTCATTTAGCCTTCCAGTCACTTTAGCATAACCAACTCCATTCAACCTCTTAAAAATATGGTTTTTTTTTCAATGTTCACACTGCATTGACTTGAGGAATTACATGTTCAAGACAAAGATAAATACATCGTTAATTCCTTGTTTTTACTTTTTTTTAGTCACAGTGTCAGAGAAAGATTACAATAACCAATACCATAAAACGTATAATTTAGCTTTTTCAATTTAGTCACAGTTTTGTTTTTTATTTTTTAAATTTCCTTTTTTTTACTTGCTTTTATTACATTTTCCTCTTTTATTTGTTTAGTTTATATTAATTGATTTTCATTCTTAATCACTTTATTTATCGTCCCTTTCTCCTCCCTGCCTATTTTGGCAGCACTTACACCGCAACACGACGAAGTGATTGTTCATTATTATTTCGCTGTTTGAGATTATGACATGTCCTCTCCTGATGACGACCTGAATATCGCTTCATTTCCTGAATTTCGAAGTAAATTTTTGTAGTTTCCCAAGTTTTTTTGTGTGTAATATATATATATCAATGATCAAACCACAATATGAAAAGGGGAAAAAAGTTAAGATCTTTCAACCGTAACAAGCGGTCTTCGTCAGAGTCAAAAACCCAACTGAAGTTTGTTTGATCATTGATTGTTATTTCACGTATATATATGTATACTTTTAACAGAAAGGAACACAAATGAAAACAAAACAATAGGAGAGTCATTCAATTCAAAGCGTCTAACCAAATATTTAATTTACTCTTTTTATTATGATACACGGAAGTACAATAGACTAAATACTATAGCTGTAGCGAACTCCTATAAATGTTGTAGTCAACGATATCATGATAGACTAACTACGGTAAGTTTTATATTTTTGTTAATTGTGAGAGTGCTCCATTCAAGTAAACAGATAAAAAAATATTACGAGTTGATTGTTATGTATGAAATATAGAAAAAAAAAAGTTTGGAAACAGGAGAATTGTTTTGGAAACAATGGCGAACAAGAGGAAGTTAAGAAAGTGAACACACACGCTTTTGGTGTGGGTAAAAATTCTATCTAGATTTTTTTTTACAAGGAAATGATTACATGTGTTGTTTTTGATACCAATAGCTTACTTTAAATAAAGGTGATAATTTAATAATTCACTTGAATGAGTTAGTATGATGATTTTGGATCCTTGTTGTGTTGTGCTAACACAGATACTTTTCACTTTACTCATTTATTTATGCATGATATGGTAAATTTTGCACATGATGTCCTTCATGAGAACATAAACTTATTGGTCCCTAGTCTTTCCAATTATGAGTGGTCATTAAAGATCTCTGCTGTAATAAACGTTAGATTTACCCATACTTTTTCAATAGGCTCTCGGGTAATTTGGAATAAGGCGTAAGGAGATATCATACCATAAGCATCAAAGGGAAGATTAAGGGAAAGAGTTTCGCGTCGGTTGATGCGATACAAAAGAGTGTAACCGCAGAGCTTACAGCCATTCCGTAAAATGACTACGCAAATTGTTTCGAACACTGGAAAAACTGCCACCAGCGTTGTATTGATGCAAAATGAATATATGAGTTCGTATTTCGGAACGGAATGTTCGTATTTCGAAGAATTTTAACAGTTTTTGTAAAAAAAGTTCAATAAAACTGTTGTTCTAAAAAAAGTTCCGGTACTTTTCAATCACACCCTGTAGAGTCTCTTTGACACCTAAAGTACCCCTCCCCTTTCAACATACAATTCATTCAAGAGACGCAAAAAGCAACAATCATAGAGTTTAAGCAACAATAGTTGGACATGGAACTAGCTGATAATAGACTCATTTGTACGACTTGCAGAAATATCACATATTAAACAACTACCATGAAAGAGTATGAAGACGACAGCATGGAAAATACTGGTTGAGTTTATTTTATAAAAGAAAGTGTAAGGCAATCTGAAGTATGATGCATGACATAAACAAAGTTGAAAACCACCTTTCCTTTAGTTTATTGTATTTCATTAACACTTTTTTGAAAAGTCGACACCTATGTTTTTGGTACCTCATTCGTTCATCGGCTCTGTATTAGTAATTTATTTACTAGAATAGTAATAATATTTTACAGTAATAATATTATTGTTTGACAATAAATTATTGTTGTTTTGTAACAGTAATATTATTACTGTTATGCAGTAATATGATTATTGTACTTTAAAATAATCTGTTATTTTATCTACGGCAACGGATGGAGTGTGTGATGTTAGTATGATGGATGTTAGTGAGGAAGTTGTAGTGCACATAACGGAAAGTATCAAGAAATTAAGGAAAGTAGACAGTTTGAAATTAAATTAAAACTGGCAGGATGGTGTTCGATAACCAAGCTAAACTGGTAGCAATAACAGGAGGACTTAAATAGCTGGACGAAAAAGGAAACATCTGGACTGCTGAAAAAAAGAAACTGTTAGAATAGACGTCAAATGGTCCTGAAAACTACTGCACAACGAAAACATGTGTTCTGTTAGCTAGCAAAATGTTAGGAACCTTTAAGTCATTTAGGATGCAAAGAATAAAGAGGAGGAATGTATGGGTGAAAGCTCATTTGGAAATATATTGAAATGAAACTGCCGCCCAAATAGCTAAAGATGACACATTAAAGATAATATATTGTTTAGTCTGAAGAAGTTATTAGTCCAATCTCAATAATAAATTAAATTTCACTGCAAAAAAGTGTAGGCCTCCTTCCATTAACATGCTGTGTCACGAGTGAGGTAAAAATGTGTATGAACCCAATAGAACAATAAAACTGAGTATAGCTGAACTGGAGCTTAACCTATGGAAGATGATTTTAACATGAAAGAAAGGTGATGGACCCTCAGGAGCGAAGAAATAACGGACCCACATCCTGCAACAGGGTAGATCTCCTAATGAATGGACACTGCGGCGCCTGCGTATTGTCCACTCTTCCAACGTACCCACCATTATCCCATTGTAATTTCCCATAGAGTTTCTCCATCCACCAGGTTCCCTACCAATCCCAGTGAACTAATTCTTCAGCTTAGAGATTTTCAAACAAAGAAATAGACAAGTGAACAAAAAATGTCCTTTTATTAAACGTTTTAAGATTTCTTCAGTTAAAAGAGTCCAACTTATTGAAGATAAGTATTATTGTTTAGATCCGTTCGGTTTTAATTCTGTTAAGTATATATACATATATATTAAGTATATATATATATATATATATATATATATATATATATATATATACATATATATTAAGTATATATATATATATATATATATATATATATATATTGGTATTACTTCAACCAAGCTCAATGATCGTACGAATGGACATAGGGCTTCAGTTGGTCAACTTTTTTTGTTTTATTTTATTTCCCCTGTTTTAAACTTATTTCTTTTCTATTTTTAAATTTATTTTGATCTTTTATTATTATTCTTAAATTTAATTTTTAAATTTATTTTGCTTTTTTTAAGTTTATTCAATTTATAATGTTTTTATTTTTTTTCATTTTATTTATTACTGTATTTTAATTATACTTTAGCATTGCCCGTTCCGTTCTCCGACCTTTAGTGCCTAGTTCCTTCATTTTAAACTAGTGCTGCCCTCATCAGTCGACTCTTCATTGTTTCTTTCGCGTTCCGTCCTTTGACTTGGGGAGATCTCTCTCACTGCGTCCTCTTTTCTACTCTTCTCTTGATGACGAACAATAGTTCGAAATATTTAATTTATTATGTGTGCATTTTATCTTTATTATGTGTCGTGTTTAATTTAATGTTATATATATATTGATAAAAGTATAAACCAAAGAATAGAAACAAAACTAAAGTTTATCAGAAATATTATATATATATATAACCTCAAAACGTTAAAATCGGTAAACTGAAATTCATAAAACTAAAAAATATTATTTAGAAGAAGGAATAAAAAGAACACTTTCTGAGACCAATGTTTTGAAATTGCATTTCGTCATCAAGGAGAAGATCAGAAGATATATATAGGGTAAGCACATGAAATAAAAGTATCATCTAAAACACAGTGAAAATTCAGAAATACAACTAGATATTTCAACCAAAATACTGGTATTCCCCTTCAATCCAAGCGTGACCAAGCGGAGAACATAGTCACATCTCTTACTAATATGACTAAGATGACGGTGACAAAATACTGTAGTTAGTCTTGTTTGCAACAGTCGGTTATTATCTTTGTTATAGTGTAACTATTTGATAAGATAGTCAGAAATAATAGTATAAGGCCAAAGTTAGTCATTATATGTGTGCCAGGTTAGCCCAGTGACAACGTTCTCGACTCTGGACTGGTAGATCCGGGGTTCAATGCCCAATCTGACTCTCGATATATTCACAAGGTAGGTGAATAAATCTGAGTGCGTCGTCCCTCAGAGAGTGTGATAAGGATGTCCGTTCCAAGCCTGTACGATTTCAAGTAATCCTTAAAGATCTCTACTCTAAAAACAGTTGAGTTAGGACTCCCAATGAAGAATCTCCATTGTATGGTATCAAAAAGGTGAATGTTTGGCCTGTGTGTGTTCTTTGTGGGTATAACATTGTCACCTAACTTAGTCATTATATAGAGCAATAAATTAGTCCTTAACTTTTTCTGATATTAATGTCTTGGACAAGTTATGCGATGATAATGAGGATGTCGAGACGTTAGTGTTTTAAGAAGTGTAAAAGTGGCAATAACAACAGCTCAATAACCGTAAACACCAGCGTCATTATGTTCGCCTCTAACATAACCGTTAAGCTGTTTGTTTCCGTTGAAGCAGAAAAGAATGACCAGTCGTTAAATAAGAAAGTTACAGCCATTTCAGTTGTAAAGTCAATTTTTCAGGCTTGATGAATCTTTAGGGGTTTTACATTTCTATTAAGGTGTAATGATACAAACGCGCAACATTTTAAAATCCAAAGAACTTCAACAAATATTCACAGGAAACCTTTAAATGAAAAGTGAATTTTATAATACTGACGTTTTTAATAGGTAAACTTTTTTGAAGTTTTCATAAATCAATAACATTTAAAAAAATGTATATTTTATTTCACCAGGTTTATTTCATTTTCAAGTTTATTTAAATTGAAAGACTTAAAGATCGCTAAAAAAAAACTTCAATTCAACTAGAGCTCGTAAGACAACATTTTTAAAATAATGATATCCTATTTAATTAAGTGTCTGTAAGTCAACTCCAGTTCTAAAGGGATCAGAGTTACAACGACGACGATCATCACTTAGTCGAAAGTATATTTTTTTATTATATTCTATTTCATGGTCGATATCTATATAAATAAAAGAATGATTTTGTCTGTACATTGCTTAGAACTGACTCATTTCAAGTTTTCTTTACGTTTCATACATTAGAGAAACCGAATCCATCTTTAGAAAAATTTCTGTCGGTTTGTCCGCAATCTTTTTTCCAAAGTAAACTCAGTCACCATAAGACATAACAAGCTGAAACTTTGTCAGTAGATTTCTGTATGTCTAACTTAAAACATAGGCTCTGAATAGATTGAAAATTCAGTTTAGAAGCGAAGTTATGAACTTTCAAGCTGTATTTTGCTAACTTCACATACATGTTTATTTTGAAATTATACAGGTGTAGCAAGTAGGTATTGTTAATTGATTTTAATTTCATTTGCGTGTATGAATATATTGCGTATTTGTGCTTATTGACAAGGCGTTTCCCAGAGTTCAAGATGTACTATCTATTCAGAATATATAGCTTTTGAACGAGCAATTCTCAACCCTTACTCATGTACAGGCAGGAAAACTCAACAAACAAGTTCTTACGCTACATCAAGCCGAACAAATTACTTACAAGTCAATAAACAGTGTGATCAGTGATGAGGAAGTAGTTCAATATCCAACTGAATTTCTTTGACTACGTGACTGATCCTGGACTGCCTGCTCATGAGTAAAAACTTAAAGTAGGAGCACCAATCACGCTGCTATTTAGTAGCAGTAACAAATTTCATATTCCGAAACTTGAGTGCCCAAAAATGTGCAACGGGACATGAATGCCATACGGGCAGACATCATGACTGGGTGTGGTATTGGCAAATATGTGTATACCATGCATACCATTGATTCCAAGCCACTATCCGTTTCCGTTCAAACGATTGTAAAGTCCCATCAGAGTCTGTTTAGCAATGACATTAATTAAGTCGGAAGGAGAAACTTTATCTAACGCAGGAATTGAAGTGTGTGAGACCAAGTTTTTATCACATGGTCAACTGTAGTTTGCTTGATCAAGAGTCAGAGGTTCGAACTGTTTGTTCTTCCATGAATCTGAAGGACAGACAGCTAATGTGGTATACAGAGAGGCATTTACTTAACACTGTACTAGTAGTGGTATTTTTTACTATTCTATAATTTCTAATGGTATTTTGGAAGTATATCAAATTTTTGATTCCGTCAAAGACGTGTACGTTTGCTAGTATTTAAATATAACATGATATCCTCTTTAAAAGTTTTATTTGAACCTTAAAAACTAACAAATTCCTAATAAAGATATTATATTCTATTCAATATACATTACCTTTATCAAATTACATATATAATTTACTTATTATATATTAGAAGTCAGCAAGTCTTCTTTTAAACAAATATTAAATATATTAAATATTAATATATTATATTCAGTATTATTATATTAAATATATTAAAAATCACTGCTTTTTGTAACTAACTGGTAACTGGTACGTGGTGGTACCTATAAGTAACTGGGCCGTTATTTGTAACTATGCAAATCTAATATTATTGTTTATTTTTTGTTAAGTTTTAATTGTATAGATTAATTGTTTATCTGTTGGTGACAATTAATACAGGCAAGTTTTTAGTACAGTTTGTTTCCTTATTTTTTGAGATTTCCTCTCCTATTGTCATTAATGTTTGGAGCACTTCAAACGTGTACTATGGCCTTAGATAGATTAATTTTCGAGCTACCAGTTACTTACAGGAAGATACTAAAGTAAAAAGAGCGTCTCTCTAACAAAATCAATTACCACATCTTACACAAGACGCAGTGGTTTTGATAATATATATATATCAGGAGAGAAGAGATAGGGACACCAAGCAACTTGTGAATTGACGGTTGGAGGGAGACCCTATCTCTTCTCTATTGATGACGGTTAAACCGAAAATTGGAGACTGTAAGTCTGTTTTTCTATTTACTGTATCAATAAATCTCCAAAAGATTTGCTTGTAAATTACATTTAATTGATAGATACCTTAAAATTTAAAAATATAAAACCATCATTGACCATCCTCAGGGTATAATAATAGATAATTTACTGAATAAAAGCCACTCACTGCACAAAAATAAAACTTATATCCTACATACTATATAAGAGTTTTAAATTAACAATAAATAAGATAATACTACAAAGTAAATATCACAAAATTGACAGGTTGGACAAGGTATTTACACTACCGATGTTGTCCTTTCTTTCTGATGTCCCTTCGCTCTGCAACGCCAGCTACTATCTTTGCTCTGCCTGTCCCGTATATAATTTTAACATATTGTTGTTATATATATATATATAGTTTATATAACTCTTTACCATTAGATGTTATCACTCGTTAAGAAAAAATTAAATTATAACTGGGTTAATTCAATAACGATTTCGTTAAAGTGAACTTAAATCAACATAAAAACAAACTACCCTTATTAATATCTATTCATCTGAGAGATAAACTACAATTTATTTTAAAAAATAATTCTAGTTAATATAAAAATTAAAATTAGATTGACTTTGTATTACTGCGTAAAACATTAGAGAGAGCATAAACATATTAAGAAATGTGGGCATTGAGAGAAAGCATTGTTCTAGATAATGGTTGAGCAATGCAATAAACATCATAGTGAGTACTGCATTGTTGCAGAATTGGGTCTTTTCCAACTGAGAATCACCTATTACCACTAAAATGTTTTCACAGCATTATATAGAAGGGTTTCTCGGGTGGTAAATATTTTCCTCAATCAAAACTGGTATGTTAGTGTTTTAAAAATAGACCGGAATGCCTCTTTATATAATTTCCTTCTTCAAAGCCCATTCAAGTTTCACAAAATCACAAAATTGGAATAATTGTTAGATTAGAAAGCATCAATTTAATTTATCTTTAATTGAATAGAATTTTAATTGCATGAAAAGAAACAGTAATTAAAAAAAAAACAAAGGATTAACCTGTTGCCGAGAACCTAAAAGCCCTCACATATCAGCCCGTCGAAAGCGTGCATCTGCAATGACTCTATTAACCTACTTAATGCTCATGACCCAGGTAAAAGTGGTATTTCTATCTATGGAAACACTCGGAACAGCTTGGGGATTTTATTACTGCACCTTGGCCTTTGCAGTTGGAGAAGGAAGAACTTAAAAAGGGTCAAGTACGAGACCCTGGGTATCCCATTTGGTGTCGACCTCTCTTCTCCATTTATCTTATTGAAATTAAATAACGACTCGCTAAATAGAATCAATCAAATATAATCTTCTCTCTTTTCTATAATAGTAATAATAATTATGTTTAGTTAGTAACAACTGAAATATTTTTATAGAAATTTTTTCGACACGCATGTAAATCACGGAATACAAATCAAGGTCTTTTCACATAATATCGGTTATTATTTGAGCATAAAATAGGAAAAATAAGCAAAAACATGGGAAAACATCTTATGGCTTTTAAATCCATTTTGATATAATAAAATTAAATCCTATTCGTTAATGTATATTTGTAATGTTAGAAAGTTCTAATAATACCCTGAAGGTGATCTGCCGGTAATGTTATAAAAAGGACTAATGTTAGTGATATTTGTGTTAATAATGTGACACGGGAAGGATGAATAGATCATTTGGAGAACTCGTTTTTACATCATCCTTGATAAATATAAAATACTTGTAAGTAAGTTAGGGGGACTATGTAAAAAATAAGTTGGAATAAAAACTGGCAAAGTTTTTAATTATGTATAAAATATTGTTGTTGTTTTTTTTCATTTCTTTGTACAGTTAAGCCTCAGTCCATTTAAAATTTGTTGTCGGTTTTAAGTCATTTTCCCATCGTTAAAGTTTTATAATTTCATCTTATATGTTTTTATAATTTATAATTTGTATATATAATTTTTATTTTTTATTTAATTTGTATATTTTATTACTTAAACTTTATTTTATTTTTTATTTATATTATTTTATATTTATTTTGTTGATTTTCTTTTTCTATGAATATTCCTCGTACTTTTTTTATTTCATCCTGCACCACTCTTATATTCCATGAAACTCTTGAAAATTCAAATTATTGAAAGAGAGTGAGATTTTCTTATTATCAGTTGTGTCTCTTTCTCTTTTACATATATACATTAACTTTATATATAGTTTAACACATAGGAAAGAACAGAGAAAGTGACTACAGAACTCACATCGATATTTCGACATCCGTCGTCATCAGGAAGAAGTGCCAGCCAAGTAATCGCGTTGAGAAGCAAACTGTTATGACTATAATTATAACTATAATTAGTTATATTATTAATATGACATTATATATATATAATATTATAAAACTATTTATATGTATCTATTATCTATAAAATCTCAGAGACGCTCCGAACTGGACACAATACGAGTTCATTTCGAAGAATGGTAACACTCAGAGTAAAGAAACACCAACTCAAATTTTTGGGTAATCTGTCTTCAGAAGAAAAGAGATTGGGCGACAAAGCACGCTGTAGGCGCAACGGCAAGTAACTCAATATATATATGAGTTTGTTTCCCTACCATTTCTTTCCTGAGGACGACCGTTAAAAGGGTTGAAATATTCAAAGTGAGTTCTAGTATCAAATTTTCATTCATGTTACTTTATGTTTTTAATATCTGTATGTTCATGTGATGTGTATGTATGTATTATTTTAGTGTATATATTATCAATGTTTATTACTGTAATACATATAATATATTAGAATTATTAGTAATAATGTCCGTCATGCCTCGTAAAGTTCCTGTAGAGCTCGACCGGTTTCGGGTCCGTCTGGTTCCCATCTTCAAGAGCAACTGACATCAGAAGATGGGAACTAGACGGACCCGAAACCGGTCGAGCTCTAGAGAAACTTTACGAGGTATGACGGACATTATTACAAATAATTCTTATTTTACTAACCTCAGTGGAACTAACCCAATAAATGCATATATATATATATATATATAATTTGTATATATAATTTGTATTTATAAATCCAATTATATGTGGATATAATATACATCCAATATATATCCAATATATATACATCCAATATATATGTGGATGGATATAATTTATCTATACATGTAAGAAAAAAAACTATTAATAAAAGAAATCTAAAAACTTTGGGAGATTTTATTTTGATTTTTTTTTAACCAAGGGAAAGGAGAAAAAGTAAACATCTCTCAAGCTTAGAGTATCAAAAAGAAATACAAAAACATGATGAATCAAATAGTTTGAGTTGATTTTTCTGATAAATGAATGGTTTAAAATATCAGGTTTGTCTAAAATTACATCACGGGCTAAAAATAGGAGAAGTAAACTGTATGGCTTCCTAGACAATGCGCGGCGACTGTTCTGAGATGCATAGAGGCACATGTCAAGGCAATCTGATAGGTCACTAATACCACAGTCGAATTATCGTATTTCCACATAATACTTGTGTTCGCGCCATAGCGTAACTTAAACATACAATTCTGTAACATACAGTTAAATATATGATTTAAGTTAGACTACAAACCTTTGGAGTATATATGATTAAACCTCACTCTGGAATATGAAAAAAAAATTTATTTCCAGAATAGTTCATATTTATGAGATATGATCCTTTAGTTTTAATATATTAAATATATTAGTATACAATATATTAATATAATTGTATACGAAAAAAATTTCATTACCAATATTATAACCATAGCAATCATTCATGTTGTAATAGTTGAGCTTGAAATATTAAATAATAACAAACTAAACACAAAATGTCTATTTATTTAATACTAGGTGGATGATCTTTTCAATTATTAAGTGGCCTACACGTAACTTTTCTACAAGTAAACATAATATCAAACTCGTTGGCAACCAAATAATCTCTTATATTTTGCAACAATAATGCACCATTAGTTGAGATGTTTCTATAATCAATATATCAGTTACAAGAAAGTTAAAATCACTGATCAATTTGATATGTTATTAAAATTATTAACTTGAAGGCCTGAATGTCATCGGATTCTATCTATGTCTATCTATACGATCTATGTCTGTCGTACTCTCCGTGACCATAGACATAGTTGTCATATTGTTCATCTCTCAGTTATAACTAAATTCCAATTCATGTTTAAGTTCTTTAATACCTTCGTAAATGTACAGAAAAAAGTATTCCTTACTTCTATAATTTCAGGTATGATTTGACACAAATCTTTATTCTTTCTAAGGTAACTGGCTCGAATTCAGATATAACGTGATGAAAGGGTTTCTACTTCTTCTAGACGGAGTCTGTATTCTTCCTATAATGTCGAATACCCTTCCATTCATAGTAGTTAAGTAGATAAATTTCTAACAGATGTTCTACACATATTTTTAAAATTATCCCTTTTAAGATATAGTATTCATTACAAATGTATGGTCATTTGGAATGACCTTTTTAAACAAAATTAGTCCCGGTTGTCTTACCGTCCTTTTACTACTTCTTTCTTCTTGATGTATTTATCAGTTCAACTCCTGTAAAAGATGAGGTGTATAGCGCATAAATGCTACAAGTAGGAATAAAACAACTTACTGATAGCAATCACAAACTATGAAACTGGTTTAAAAAAACTAGGGAAAAAGAACATGAGAATCGGAGTAATATTTTAAACTGATCAGTTGACAACAAACCTGCTGATGGTAAAAGAAAAAAAAACTGAGCCTAAGGATAAAATGAATGCATACTATACTTGTTATTGTACAAAAAACAATTCATGGATGAACTATTACAACAAATAATGTATATATTGTACCGAAATAAGCCTTATTTTTTCATCTAATGGTGGTTATGGTCCATTCACAAGTTGGGCCATAACTATCACGGTGCTAGTCATGGGCCATTCTCAAGACGAATATGGAGATTCAACACGCTGTGATGGGACATTTTGTAGGTAGTAATATTGTGCCTCTGGAGATAGTAATATTGCATTTTAAACGTGGCAATAGTGATGTCTCTGAGTTGATCATGATCCTTTCTCAAGTTTGACATAGAGATACCTCCGGAGGAATCAGGGTCTATTCTTAAGTTGTTCATAATGAAGTCTCTAGAAGTAGTTATGGTCCATTTTCAAGGTGAACATTGATATATCTCTGACGATAGTCATGGTCCATGTTAAAAGTGAGCATAGAGATATCCCTGGAGGAAGTCATGATTCATTCATTCTAAAATTGGACATCGTGGCACACTTCATCATGATATTGAGATCATCATTACATATTGCTCACATCTCTACCCGTCAAATGCATAATACTACTTCATAATTCTTTAGTTTTATATACCTTGGATTCATAAATTTATATATTATCGTAAATAAAAACTATCAGACTACACAGAATTTTTCTGGTCTCCATTATCACATTTGATTCTCTCTGGTACTGATCTGAACATCTGGTCGTTAATTCACTTTCACTTGAAACACATTTGGCCACAATTGCTGGAATTTCAGATTACTCTTTCAGTATAATTTACAGTCATTACTCCTCACTCAGCTATTAGTGGTCGCAAACCCTCTATTGGTTCACGTGTTTCAGTTGCCCTATTCTCTTTTTAATTCTCTATTCTCCAATGACTATCTAACTATCATTTCATTAATTCCTTGGGTATGTTGTTTCCAGCAATTTAATGTACTAGTTCTTACCAAATAAAAACTTATCGGTACTTTTTCATCTTAAAGAATATACACACAATATATATAGTATATACACACAACTGTCTAGGCATGGACATGATATTTAACCAGATTCTACGACCAACATTAAGACTAAATTATAACATTACCATTCTACGACTAAAAGAGGAAATTCAATAATGTGAATTCTAACCAGTGTTGACAGTTTCAAAAGAATAGAATTATGGAACATAATAAACTTTGAGTGACACATGTTTGGTATTATAATTAATAAACTCCTATCGAGCAGAGGTACAGCTGGGTGGATAGAAACACTCTGTGTAACGTACCATCACACTTGATACAATGTACACCAGCACAAACTTCACAATAACATCACATGCACGCTTGCACGTCTCTCAATGGCTAAGACCCCAAAAGTATCATTTTTCATTGTTTAAACGCTGGTGAGCTTTATCTAGTAGCATAAATCCAATGTTTTGATCTTTCACTGTGAATGCCAGCATTTAATCATATATAACAAAAAGGATTTGAATTATACAAATAATTAGGGAGAGGTCTAAGTAGAAGAGCATAAATTACTTGTAAGTAACAAGGTAGATAATAAGCTGACTATGCAGTTGGGTAGGGTCCTATCTTATGCGAGATTCACCCCTAAAGAGATCTAATAGGATTCACGGACCCCAGGGAACTCATATAATTTCAAACCACCTGCGACTTAACGAACTTGAGAATCTCTCATCAATTTATAATTAAAGCTACCGCGTAAACAAATATAACTTCACATATTGCTACTTTGAAGTAAAGTAAGGGAACACTATAAACATCATTTCGTGTCTTCATCAACTATACCTAAAGTAAATAAATAAATGAAACAGTGGGTTACTTAAAGTGCATACAATATATGTAAAACTAATACCACTGAATTAAAACTAATTAAAACTAACTAATTAAAACTAATGAACAATGTCAACCCTTGTAATCATCTGTGGAAGGTATCTGAATAATTTCTATGCCATTGCTGATTAAGTAAAATAATAAAATACCTTAAAATTGAGAGTATAAATCATATTATTACAAATAGATTTACAATTACAAATAAACCATTATTCGTCCATATCGTTCGGCTTATATACGTGAATTTTTATAAATATTTTTTTTTTGAATGATGATTTGTCAAAATGATGTGAAGTGTCACTTCACATATACTCTTAATCATAATACACACATACATGCATACACCTATATATATATATGTATATATCAATGATCAAACCACAATAAGAAATGGGAAAACAAGACTAAGATGTCATCAAGACTAAGTCAAAAATCTTAGTCTTGTTTTCCCATTTCTTATTGTGGTTTGATCATTGATTGTTATTTCACGTGTTTATGTGAAATATTTTATATATATATATATATATATATATATATATATATATCAATTATATATATTACAAAAATATATCATTCACCCTTTCTGAAATATCTCGCCATGTTTTATGACACTCACAGTACCTGAATATATATATCTCTCTCTCCTCTTTCTCTCTCTCTTTTATTCATCTACAAGTTTATATCAGTAACCAGTCCACAAATGTTCCTTTCACTCCCTCTCAGACTCTGTATGTATCTACCTACTTTTCTCTCTATCTCTCTCTTCGTTCAATCTCATCTCATTTGCTGTCACTACCACAGTCTCCCAAGGCCTCTCACCCTCTCTTTCCTTTTCAGTCCACCTCTCTATTATGCAGCAGTCACAGTCGCTCTACTTGTCACCCAATTCACTCAGTTTTGTCACTCTCTCCTCGCCTGTCTGGCTACCTCTTTGCATCAAGGCCTTAAGCAACAGCTCATTTCCGCCAGACAAGTTGCATCTCTAGTTAAATGTCTGGTAGAACTCGATGTAATGTCTACCATCCCTGACACATTAATTACATATGCGTTTGAAGTCTTTAATGGCCGGCAAATTTCACTTAAGCAATTAGCTCCTTAGTATTCTTAATAACAGCCTTCGCTAATGGTTTCTAAGTTCTGAAGTCATTCAATTAAGACATCTGTCTCAAACGCAACAAGCCAAATAAATAATTTCTTAATGCTTTCATCAATATTATTTATTTTAAAAAATCATTAAAATAACATAACTGATAATATTAAAAGAACAACTATGATTGAAAAAATTACTAAACAAATTTAAACACAACAAACTTTATTTATTTACAGATCTTTCAGAGTATTTAACATGATGCTTGCAAAAAATCATGACAATTTCAAAAAACAGTTTCAAGTTTACTTTTAATTCTTTATTACACTAGGACAGCCATATACAACTTGTTCTTTTCTTTTTTTTTACTTCAGTTGCATTTGTCACTCCTTATACGTAGTACCTTGGTAATGATGTTTAGTCAGATTAACTAAGACCAACGACAACTTTTCAATAAAGCAGGAAGATTAGAATGGATGTCTAATTGTGATGGTCACTGCCTGAGTTATTGCGCCAAAACAAAAGTTCCAGCGACATTAAAAACTAAAAATTATACAGATTCATTAAAAAAAAAAAATTGATTTCTATTCATTATCTATGACAAGGGAGTTCTAATCGTTGGTAACATTTTCAAGTTGATGCTGGAGTTGAACGATTTCATCATTCTTTATTTTAAGTTACCTCTTGGCATGTTGTCTTCGATATGTCAAAGGTTTTGATGAGTTACTAACTCGAGAGTTCTAATATTAGTCGAGATAGGGAGCAGATCTTCCTCAAGACACGTCTCATCATACTAAATCGCAGTCTCGGCCTTCACTTTGATGAAATATGTCTTATGGAAGATTTGCTACCTGTCTAGACTAATGTAAAGAGATACAATCACTTGAAATCAGGAAAACGATTCAATAATATTATAATTGGATAAATAATAATTGGATATACACAAATTCAAATACGAAGAATAATATTTGTATCTATACTATTGTACTAGTCGATAGCTTGTACCGTAATGTTACACTCAGAGGAGAAAACAGTTTTGTTCCGTTAAGTGTTCGTTGTATTTTACATATAACCTGAATCCAGATATTTTCAATTCTTAACGTTTAGCCTAATTTGTTCCACTGTGTATCACCTATGTTTCTGTTTGTTTTTAATTATCTACTAATCTGAATAAGTACTACAAAATGAACAAGTCCTTTAGAGTTTAATTTAAAGCTGTACAAACTGGTTCTATGCTATGCCGACTGCTTTTTCTTATTAATCAAACTGTCTATAATTTATGGTGTATATATGAAGGACAACCGTTAGAAAAGATCGGTACATTGAAAGAGCCGCTAGTACTCACTTTCAATCAATGTTTAGACCTTTCAGTGTCGTCCTGATGAAAGGAAATGGCACGGTGAGAATATGAAGGCCAACTCATATATATATGTCAGAAATGAAAAGAAAACAATACTTTTTGAACGTATAATTAGGCAATACTCATAGTGGCTGAATGCTAACTACCAGCTGTTAAATACAAATTGTATTTGATTTTTACTTCAGGTTTTTTCATTTCAAGCATTTTGATTCTAGGAAATCTCTGGTAGGTATCTCTGGTCCACAAGCTCACTAGGTAAATAATCCTAAACTTATACAATTTAATTTTTTTTTTAATGATGAACAAACAGGTACTCGATGGGAGTTAGCGAATGATTTAAGACTTGGAGGGTGGGTCATCTCGCGGGAGGAGTGGGTAAAGTATGTCGTGAGCGGATTAAATTATCAACAAGGCCGAAGAAATTTGTATAACGGGATTCAAAAGAGGGAATGCTGTCGCAGCATAGGTAGGCCTCCTTCACAGCGCCAATCATTGTTTAAATGGCCTTATTCGCCACTGTTAACACCACTGAAAACAAATTAGTTTGCCTTATCAAGTATTAGAAGAGGAAGTCCTTACACACATATAAAGCTAAAATATAACCACTGAATTAGTGACATCAGCATTTTATCACCTTGATATAGGATTGGTTATACAACCAACAGATACAGCCATGTTGAATACATCAGTACATATTAGACGGCCGGAGTGAAGCAACATGGAGAATGATAACTGCTTGGATGGGTGCCATGACGTGCCAATGGTGCACCCTCTAATGGCTAATGAGATGATTCGTAATATAATTTACACTTTCACCAAAAATACGTAAACTACATTTGTATTTGAACGTAGGATAAAAAAAATAGAATCATACAGGGTGTTATTTGCTGTTGAATAGAAAAATCACAAATTAATCTTTTAAATTAATTAATTTTTTTATTCATATTCCTGACCTGTCAGATTTATGGCAATCTAAACTGGAGACATTCATGTTACGATAATCATTCAAGTGATGATATTCATGTTAAGTAACATTACCGTAACACTGCGAAAATGAATGTCCAACAAACTTAGCAAGTGTGAACATTGAGTAGTTAACAACTGAAAAAAGGGATGTAATAATGATCGTACGATTTGTATTTCAAATTGAAAATGAAGTTAATAGGAAAATCCTCACCGTAAAGCAAGAACATAATTTCATATTAAATGATTAAATTAGTAATCTTACTTTATGTACTTTTTAAAGAATCAGATCTGGTCAAGTTGGGAGTCAGCTTGATAATTTTAAAAATCAAAAATTATTTATAAATCAATAAATTAGTTAATAATGTTCATTTTGTTGTGGAAAATGTACCCCTTCAGGGTTACATGGAATTATTTGGTATAATCTTAAGTATTTTTAAACATACCAAATAGTCGATTTGTTGTCACAAGGTGCTATGATTCATTTCTAGTGGACAAAAGCTTTCGTAGAAAACAGAAAATCTATTCAATACATGTTATCGAGATAAGAATATGTTTCTATACATATATATATATATATATATATATATATATATATATAATGATTTCACAATAAACACGTGAAATAACAATCAATGTCCAAACCACAATAAGAAATTATAAAAAAGACTAAGATCTTTCTACCGTAACAAGCAGTCTTCGTCACAGTCAAATACCAACTGTTGGGATTTGGCACTTTACACTCTTTAAAATAATTTTCCTTTATTCTAATTATTTTTGAGTATTTAAGCCACTGTTTACCTATATTCTTTTTTTTTTCTTTAAAATGAAATGAACTCAAAAAATTTAGATTCCGTAAAGTTGGATACAGCATGAAAAAGGTTGAAAATTTGAGAAAATGTTGAAAAAAATGACAATCATATACAAGTAGATTAAGTCGAGGAGTCGATCAGGAACAAAAAAGTGAAATATGTGCCTTTAAGATGCTCAACACTAGTGTCCTGAGATGGTATTTAAGAATTCGGACATGGATACAAATTTTGTTAAAATCAGCATGAATGTCAATGGCTGTGCTGCTGCTTTTGCAGACAGAAGCTTGATAGAAATTTATATTCAAGTACATGTATAGTGTAGGGAGATGAAAGTGGCAAGGTTGGAATTGTTTACATCCACTTTTATGTTCAATCATTGCAATGATTTGTCTTATCATTTCTTTATTTCTTCTTATGATGACTAATGTTGCAACATTCCCATTAGATAGTTTTCTTTCTGAAAGTAAACGGCTCATTTGGGTTAGATCGATGAGATGAAGCAGTCGATCAGCATGTGCGTCACTTGAAACCAACTGCTGTTTTATTTTTAGAACTGCCTCAACACTGCTTCATGTTTACACAGTTCTCTTTAATGATTTTACCGAGTAAAGTCAAGACAATAAAAGTGGATTTGGAAACTTATGACAAAATAGAATTCACAGAAGTGAATTACTGATGGGATGATGAATCAGTGACGGCAAAGAGTCAGTCATTGGGATATTTATAGCAATGAAGTCAGATGAAGGTAGAATTGGGACTGGTTGTCAATGGACAGAGCACTGGCTATGACTAGGTCGGCTCACTTTCTTAAGAGGAGGCTGCAGTGAAAGTAATGAAACCCGCGCTCATTCTCACATTATCAATGTACTTTCCCCTCTAATCTCACACTTCTCTCGGCAAAGCATTAGGCCGAAGCCAGCAGCCGCCTTGGGAATTAGCTCGTCCCTGCTAACAATGCTTAGATTACCTCTCTACCACAATTCTATTCCTAGATCCAGCTCGCGGCGTAAAATACCATACTTATAAACGCATGCAACCAGGTGCCTCATGCACGTCAGTAAACATTGTCCTGATTTACTCAAAGATTCATTACAAAAACTAGTATAAATAATTCAATTATTTATATTAAATATTGTTTAAAAAGTAGTTCTTACCAACGTTTTTTGTTCTTGGTTCCTTTTACAAAGCAATTGACCTATATTTATGTCATGTTTGTTTATAAGTATTAACCGCTTGTCTTCTGCTGTCTTCAGCCATTATCAAGAAATGAATGCAATTTAAAGTTTAAAGCTTATATAAGAAAGGTGGAATGTTCCACCTAACCCACCATAGCCACCTATACCCACAGATACAGTAACAAGATCGTTATTCCGTAAACTCGAGAAACTTATGAAAAAGCAAGTTTCAGCTAAATATGGTCTATTTTTTAACAATGTATGTATACAGGAAGGACTGCTACCAAAATTTACATATATATATATAAATGATCAAACCACAATAAGAAATGGGAAAACAAGACTAAGATCTTTCAACCGTAACAAGCGGTCTTCGTCAGAGTCAAAAACCCAACTGAACACTAGATGCAGAAAACATCTGGTGAGGAGTTGAGAAGAGTGGGAGGGAAGAGTGGTATTTTAAAAGGGTGAAAGCACAGGAAAGGACTAATGTCCAGAAAGGGATGTTTGGGGAAACAAAGGAGTGCAGAAAGAAAAAGTAAAAAACTATCCGCTAACTGTCAACCCTCTTTGAAGAGGCTATTGGGTTTTTGACTCTGACGAAGACCGCTTGTTACGGTTGAAAGATCTTAGTCTTGTTTTCCCATTTCATATTGTGGTTTGATCATTGATTGTTATTTCACGTGTTTATGTGAAAGCTTTATATATATATATATATATATATATATATATACATTGATAAAAGTATCGACCGTGGAATAGAAACAAAAGTAAAGTTTATCGGGACTCGGTCAGTTCTTCAAGTTCAAATTAAACTCTCATTGCCAACGTTTCGGTTTTTATTTAACTTCTGCCAATGAAAAAGGTTTTTAAATAAAAAGCGAAACGTTGGCAATGAGAGCTTAATTTGAACCTGAAGAACTGACCGAGTCCCGATAAACTTTACTTTTGTATATATATATATATATATATATATATATATTATACAAGTTTTGTTAAAACCTATGCCTATTTCTAATTTCACACTTTTTCGGGTTAATTTTTCCCATCTTCTGACCTCTGGCTTCCAAGAGTTTGGGACTAGATATATCAATTCTCCAAAATTTTTTTTTCTCCAAAAAAAATTTTGGAGAATTGATATATCTAGTCCTGAACTCTTGGAAGCCAGAGGTCAGAAGATGGGAAAAATTAACCCGAAAAAGTGTGAAATTAGAAATAGGCATAGGTTTTAACAAAACTTGTATAGATGAAGGCCTGCTCCCCAAATACACTAATATATATATATATATATATTAATTTCAGTGTGGAAGTAAAAAAGAAAAATACATACCTATGATAAATAAAGGACAATCCTAAGTTAATAAATGAAGCTCTTCAATAAACGTAAATGTTCAGTCCTGAAACAACAAGAACATAAAATTAAGAGTGTTAATAAATAAACACAAAGCAAGAAATCAAAGAGTTGTTTACAAAAATATGCTTTTTTTATGGATTTGGAACAAGTAGTCATAAAATTTGAGCACAGGTTAAGAAAAATCAACACTATAAGGAATTACTCGTTTCCGAATAAATTTGTTAACCCTTCCCTATTGTTTGGAACACCGCAAGTGTTTGGCTTTCTTTTACTTCATGCTATTTATGATTCTCATAAGGACTTTTACGGGTCAAAAGATCTTAACATAAGTCGATAGATATAAAAATAAAGAAACAAATAATTTTGCTTTGTTCATTTAGTCTTTAAAACTATAAACTTTGTAAAACTTTTTTTCATTTTTCATTTAGCTTCTGAAACAACATTTAACTACCACTAAGCCATATAACTGTATTACTACTGCTGTTTTGCGCTTGTCGTGTAGACTCTACAATGAAACAAGGTATAATGGAAAACCCTCATTTGAAATTTAATGATGCTAATTGAAAGCGATTCAGTGATATTGAAAGGCGGAGCTTTCAATACTTGAAATATTGAAAGACTGGCTGAAAACTGTTTTCATCAGAGAATATGATATAGAGAAAATATGAGGAAATAAAGAAAAAATAAAGGAATTATAATAATATATAACTAACAAAATTACGAAAACAATTTGAAAAATTAAGACCTGGGTTGGTTGATGAGTCTTCAATTAGTCAGATATGTACCTCTTAAGAAGTTCAACATAGTGTTGGAAATCTGTTTAATGATTTTGACACAGAAACAAATTCTATGATAATTGTCCGAAAAAACTGAACCTTTTGACCTGTAGAAGTCCTCGTGAGAGAATCTCTATTTTTTCTGATTATCAAACTATTTACGTTTATAGTCAGATTTTCATGACTGACAAAACTTACGGTACTAAAACCTTCTACATCTATATGAATAACACAATCAAAGTAATAGATACTATAGCACAGATCGTACAGATAAAAAAAGATACTACAGTCGAAATGAAGATTTTCTCGTTTTTTAGCCTTATCGCGATACTGAACAACCGTTCAAAATATTGACTGTAATATTAAGTGTCTTTTTCAGTTATGTGTCATGTGTTAATTTCATTTTTTCTCATATTCTTCAAATATATTGGACAAGTTTTGAAAAAAAACTACAGAGTGTGACTACTAGCCTCAAAGTTTATAGACGCAATAAAACGTTAATTAACAGTTTAAAATGATATCTTTAGGAAAGTATGGTAGTTAAAGTACAATTGCAAGTTATTTTGTAAGAATATGAAAAATTAATAGATTTACAATTGACATCTTCTACTTTGTGTATTTTTTTGAATGACTATAGACAATCGTGTTTATCAACCTGTACTGAAAAAAATGTTGCAGATTAGCCAACAAAAAGTTGAAAAATAAATCCCCAAATTCACAATCTGAAATTTTCTTTTTCTACCACAAACAGGAGAAAAAAAGAGCAATGAACCTGCCTACTGTCACCTGCCAGCGTGTTTGATATCCCATTCCAATTCTTGTCTAGAAACCGTTCAACCATAAATTTGAAATTTTATTTGCATTTCCCAGTTTTTTATGATTTCGGTATAAATATCTAGTAACGCTGTCATAGAAGTGTAACTATTTATTGCACCGATGCTGAGATACTCATTTAAGAGTAAACGTCTTTTATTTATTGTAAGATATTCGGGCTTTGCTAATACCTATAGACAATTAGTTACGGGGTTGAACATTTTTTGTAGACTTTTTTTTATGTTTGTAAAGAATCCAGGTGAAAGAAAATTGGTAGTCTGTGGAAACTAGGAATAAGCCAGTAATAGGGCAGGTGATCTAAGGGGATTGAAGAAAAGATGGAACCAGGTGTCAGCTGTGATACAGTGTTGCCTTGAGACTGGCTCCTGACGTCACAAAAGGACTAGTTTCCTTAAGAGGTCAGACTGTTCTGACACGCCGAGCCTTCTGCCCCTCGTCATCCGTGCTCTCCGCCTTCCGCTTTCTTATTCATTACCAAAGTTATTTTTAGTGATGATGACCACGCTCTTCTTTAGGGACTTGCAATCTTCAGGCGGCTCTTCTCCAGAAGGAAGATGAAATGCAAGCCACACTGATAAGTCATTTTCATATAGAAAATTATAATGGATTATTATTACCCTGAACAGGGCCAGGTTAGCTCAGCGGCAGCGTGTTCGCCTCTGAACTGGTAGGTCCGGGGTTCAATAACTATTCGGGCTTTCGATTTATTCACATGGGAGGTGAATAAATCTGAGATTGTCGTCCCTCAGAGAGAACGTTAAACCGTCTGTCCCGAGCCTGTACGATGTCATGTACTCATTAAAGATTCATACTGGAATTACACTTGTTAGGTAAAATTTAAGATTCCCCATGGGAGATGCAATATTCCCTCGAGGAATCAGCATCGAAAGGCAGAATTTATAAGTCTCTCAGGCCTCTATATATAAAAAAAAAAATTACCCTCAACAACTTTTGGGGTGCACCCCAAAAACCTTAACACTGAAGAAGATGTTAACACCTGAAGAACACTTAAAAATAGATTTTCAGAATTGATCGAAGTAATATAGAACGTATTCTGAACATTAAATAACTTTAATAACCACTTATAAAAATCACTTATGAAAAAATCACTAAAACTATTTGAATATTTTAATAACTTCTAATTGTGCGCGAATAATTTAAAAAATATATATATTAATTATCTTAGGTGAACATTTTTATAGGGATTTTGTAAACAGTCCAAAAATTCCATTGAATAAACTTTAAAAATTAAGTTTTAAAAACCAGTTTTGAACCATTTAGAAGAACATTTTGAAAAGTATTTCCTATTTTGAAGAACACTCTTGGAAACAATTCAAACATAAAATACCTCTGAAAATTTAATCACTTTTAAAGGTACTCATTTCTAGGGAATTCTTGCAAACATGTTGTTTAATGCTCAAAATACATAGCAAAAACCGTTCTGAACAAAAATATGAACTATTTTTAAAAATCACATTGAATGGCCGTTTGAAAAAAAAATCGAAAAACCTATTCAACTACTTTGAAATAACACAACAAAAATTTTGAAGAGCCTAAAATTTCTTTTGAAAACTGCCAAATATACTGAAAAATATTTACCAATTAAAATTTTTTAATTTTTTTTTTGAAAAATAATCGAAACGCGATGAGAATTACATGAAAAAAGATTTTTAAATGTTGAACACTTTGAAGAACTCTTTTGAAAAAACTGTTGTAAGAACTTTTAAAATTAAAAGAAAATCGTAAATCTTTTTTGAAATTGATATTGAATGTAGCAGTTTTTAATTCAGGAGCTATGGAATCATTTATTGTGTGGTATTTACTCATGATTAGAATAAAGGAAAGAAACATTAAGAATTTTAAATTTAAAAATTTTATCCAAAGTCGATACGTTTCGAACATTTACTGTTCATTTCCAGGTTACAACTATTCAATATAAAATATGAATAGAAAATGTGAAACGAAACACAGAAAACTCAACCAAAATATAAGCTACACATAAACTAAAACATTATCATGCAAACTGGCTTACTAAGGCAGTTATGTAATTTTTTTCAGTTTATTTATATTTTGGTTGATTTTTTCTGTATTCAGTTTCACATTCTTTATTCATATTGTACATGTAACCTGAGGTGAACACTAAGTGTTCAAAACGTGTCGATATTAGATAAAACCTTTCGTATGGAGACCAGTGTTTCTTTCCCTTATTCTAATCATGCAATTATTGATTGAACTGATACCTACTCGGGCCCTCGATTTATCACATGGGAGGTGGAAATGAAACATAGACTCAATTATGTTTGATTTCTTAATGAAATATAATTGATAATTTCTATGCTGAACATCTTGTACAACACATCTCTTAGTAATTGTGGCCTTGCTGTACTACGAGTGTGGAGGAAGGATAGATACATAACATTATCTTTCAGGAATGAATGAATGTCTGGAGGCTCATACACAAGCACAGTCTTGGAAAATAACTCAGGACATAATCCTCTTATCACACAGCAGATAAGATTAAACACTTTAAAGGTCCACATCCAGTCTTCCTTAGTCGAGATACAGTCTTCATTTGAAAGAATGGCTCAATACAAGGAAGCCAGGTTTGTAACAATTCATCTTTACAGGCATCATTAAATCAACTTAAGGTTTTGAAACTTTTTTTATTTCCGTAAACTTTGAGTTTCTACCATTAGCTTTAAGACCATTAAAAATTTCATGATCAATTTGACTTTGAAGAGACGGTGGTTGAAGGTGAACTCTGTTCAATTCATCCCTACTGTTACGTAATAGACTGTATCTTTCAATACCCATTCCAGCGTGTGCAAATGTTGAGAGCTTCACATTTGTCTCCTCGGAGGTAGATGTGCTCCTTTATTAACCTCAATTGTTAATTATTCTTTATTATTATTTGTGATTCATTCATTCTTTTGGATGCGTAAATGACTTTTTTCCTTATTTATTTTCATTTATTTGTATAGTTTTCTAAACATTTTTATAATTACTTTTTAAAATTACACTTTTTTCCTACCTCCTTATATGACAACACTGATAGAGCGTGTCGTGAATAAGACTTCAGTGCTCACTTGTACAACTGACTACATATTTTAGTTGTATCCATACAGTAGTTAAATGGAAACGGTAGCGTTGGATGGATTGAGGGCAGTTTAGTGGCACAGGAGGCAAGCCGCTCTTTGGTAAGACCAAGAGGATGAAAGGAGTGCCGGAGTCTGTAAGACAATGGGTTATTAGCCGAAGAAAGTAATGTGTAATGTAATGCGAGTCTCCGCAGGGGTCTAATGACACTACTGACTTCAAGCCGGCAGCATTACTGGTAACAGCTCCCCGAATCCCAGTGACCCCATGCAGGCAGACTACTTTTTTTTTATTTTTTAACCCGATCCCCTAGCGGATGATAACGTCAGCCCTTTACCAGCTTTTTGTTTGAAAAGGTCATTCTACAGATTCTAAATGGGGATTCCTAAATTTTGCCTAACTCAAGTGCAAGAGATCTTTAACGATTATCTGACATCGTACAAGCTCAGGACCGACAGCTTAAGTCCTTTCCTAGGGAAGACGTAGTCAGATTTATTCACCTCCAACGTGAATTAACAATAACCAGATGGGGATCGAACCCCTGACTACCATCCCAGAGGCGAGCACGTTAACGACTGAACTGACCAGGTCCCTAAAGGCAGGCTACTTACATACCCACGACCGTTCAGCAAATGTTTTGCTACACTGTTCACATTTTTTACAATTTTCTAACTGAGGCTGATTAGATGAAAAACCAAATATTATTCTCATTTTCATAATAATAATTTTTATAATAATGTAATAATAATAATAATACTTGATAGTAACAGTTAATTGTACAATAACAAACTGTTTTGAACTATAAACTGAAATAATGTTCTCAGATATGATATCACTAAGAAAGCAGAAGAATGACTATGATACTTCAATTATAGTTATGTGCAATAGCAGGGAACCTTTTCTTATTTTAAACATATAAAACACTGCTCTAAAAAGTTACACTAACTTTATATAAAATTTAAACTGATATTTTTAGAAACATTTAAAACCAAACTTAAAAGTTTTTTTTATAAAATAATAACAGGTTTTACTTTTTGGTTATTTATATATTTAAGTGTTATGTTTCGTTTTGGTTTATGTATGGGGTTACGAGTAAGGCGCGTGGCAGTAGGAAGCGAAGTTGTGTTTAAATGAGGGGTGTGCCGGCAGGAGATAGGGGAAGGGACGTGGTACCCTTGGAGACGACCTACGCGTAACGACCTGCTCACCCGGCGGCCAACGCCTAATAATCTCTTAAACACACCAACCAAATGCCAGGAGCCAATGAATGTTTGTCACACGTGACACCTCCAATCGAATGTTTTTATCGAAACAACAATAAATCAGCTTTCCTTGTAACTCATTCACCCGCCCTAGTAATCACAGATCATTACCACAAGCATCATGCAAACAAACACCCTCTCAAGTACAATATATATATATATATATATATATAACAGATTCAGTAATATATCGACTGTTTGATAGAATAGGTGTGTTCTCTAATCGGGGTTCGGTCAATTTTCCAGGATAAAAAATCAAACTCTCGTTGCCATGAGATTAACTCTCGTTGCTGCATTATATATATATATATATGCAGAAAAATCACAATAAATAAACACGTGGTGTAATCAATGAAGTTTAAATCACAATAGAAAAAAGAAAACAATAGAAATAAATGCTCTGAGGCCTTTCAATGTATGTCATCAGAGAGCAAACAAAGTAAAAACTGAGAAGCTAACATAAAAGTAATGGAGAAGGAAGGTAAACAAACAGCTGGAAACTCAATATGTATATATATTCTATGTTTCGTTATTGAGGGCTAGGTCAAATAAAAGAAAATAAACTCCTTCCTAGGCCGATGTTTCGATGTATTTGTACATCATCTTCAGGGCTAAAATTAGAGTAAGAACTATAATACATTTACCAAAACAATCTACAACTCACATAGAGAACTAACACAAATTTTTGAGACCAACAGATACATAACAAAAGGTTATTTTATAATCAGAATTGTTGAGTACACATCTATTTCAAAGTATCAGACAAAAGGAAATTAGTTTTACCTTGGAAAGTGTGCTAGTGGTTATTTAAGTTACATGAGAATTAGTTGGTTTCAAGTACGAAAAACACTACTTTGTTATATTCATCTATCATCTATATATATTGTTAAATAACGCCCCATATTTGGCTTGTATCTGTTTCTTACACAATTTCTCCAGTTTCTGGAATTCCTTCCTCGTCTCTTCATTAAAACTATAAAGCTTATCACCAATATTGATACAAGCCAAATATGGGGCGTTATTTAACAATATATGTTTAAATGAAGGACTGCTTCCAACTTTTACAAATATATATATACATATATATAACTAAAGTTTATCGGGGCTCGGTCAGTTCTTCAGGTTTAAATTAAACTCTCATTGTCAACGTTTCGGTTTTTATTAAAACTGCAGTTGTTGTTGAAATCCACAGACTATTTTTCTTTGTAAAATAATTTGTAATGTAATACTTAGTTTTTCTGTTTCAAAATTTATTTCTGTAAATTTTCTCATTAACCTATTGTCAAAATTTCTATTGTAATTTCTTATTGTAACTAATTGCACTTTTATGTACGTTTTATTTTCGAATGATTGAATCATACTAACTTTCTTAAAACTGCAGTAATTAATTCAAGGAATTCAATATTAAACGACAAGATAAAGAAATTTTCTTTCTCAAGTAATTATTTTACAAGCAATTTATTTTGATTATTATTTGATTATAATTAGGAAACATCATTTTCCCTTTCTTTTTATGGACCAGGTTTTCACTAATTTTATATTCAGGATACAATATGGCTTCTAATTAACAATTATTAGTTAATAATAATCATTTCTGCCCCTCTTGCTCTCCAAGCAAGAAGGGCTCTTATTTATTCTAATGATTTGTACTTCTTATTATTCGTTCTATAAAGGCTCTTATATGAAGCGTTCATTATTTTGGTAATCGAGGGGCCTATACAAACTAAGTGTAACTTTGACCTTTCTAAAGTAGATTGATCTTGGTTAAATCTTAGGTTTTCTCTCACTCTCTGATACATTCCACCCAAGAGTTCAATTGACCTCCATACTTATCCCTCCCACAGCTTTCACTAACATTACCAATAGACATACACATTCCAGATCAAATAATAAGACATATTATATATTAAAATATATAATATTAGCATATTAGTATATAGTAACCCGGCTATTCGTTAAAGAAAAAAAAAAAGGAATATCACATATAACAAAAACAACGAAAGAATGTTTTATGTAATCACCAAAAATATTTTTATTCATATGACTTAATTACTTAAATAGTCGTTCAATCAGTTAATGACCATATTTAATAATAAAGGGGATTAATTAATAAACAAGTAGTCATCATGCAAATAAGTGTAATAAAAAAACGCATTTAAAACACTCAGTGTTCTTCTTCAGGTTACACCTGCTTATCTAGACTCCAACCTTGCCTTTGTCCATATCTTAAATTTCCTAAAAGCAGATGAAACCTAATGAAAAACACTAACTGTTTTAAAAGGTTTTGGAACTTATATATTGTTAAAATGCACAACAGCCACTGCGTTGATCTACTCCAATTTCCTAACAACTTTGCGGTGGGCTGGTATTAACCTCCATATCATTTGTCCCAGAGACGCACCACACAGATATATATAAAAATATTTCACATAAACACGTGAAATAACAATCAATGATCATACCACAAATGAAAAGGGATAACAAGACTAAGATCTTTCAACCGTAACAAGCGGTCTCCGTCAGAGTCACTTGGGTTTTTGACTCTGACGAAGACCGCTTGATACGGTTGAAAGATCTTAGTCTTGTTTTCCCATTTCTTATTGTGGTATATATATATATATATATAAAGATTTCACATAAACACGTGAAATAGCAATCAATGATCAAACCACAATAAGAAAATGGGATCTTAGTCATGTTTTCCCATTTTCTTATTGTGGTTTGATCATATATATATATATATATATATATTTAACTTGTCATGATTTGTTAACGTAACTGGTGAAGTTCAAATGTCTCTGGCAAAATTAATTTGGGATTTACCCCATAATGAAAGAAAAATAATCAGAAAATTAGAGACAGTCAGCAAAAAAGTCGTTAATGCAGAGGGTGCTACATATTTCAATTCTACTTGTTTAAAAGAAGATTTGCTGCCTACCTATACAAATATATTTATATACATATATATAAATTATTATATATGATTATATACTAATTATCTGTATTGAGACTAATTTCATTAATATAATAATGATTATTTTTAAGACATTAAGAACAACACAGATATCATATCAATAACGGTATAAATTGAATCGCTTTGACGCAAATGTTATTTCCTTTCTGAATAGGATAATCCTAGGAAGTTAACAATTTTCCTAGCAATTTAGAATAATTTGAAATATAATTATGGTGAGAAAATAATAATGGGATGTTCAATTAACAACAGTCTTTGGGAAGAGTATTTAAGTTTAATTAATTTTTGGATTCATTTAATATTAACAAGTCATTTATATAACGTTGATTTCTACAGCTTGTTATTATCAGTGAGAAAATGATAATTAATTTTATATTAAACTCAGATAGATTTCAGAATTAACAAGTGAAATTAAAATCAACATCTAAACTGTAGCAAGGTATTCATAAATGGGAATAATAACATATTTCAAGTAAAACATCAGGTCTTCGTCAGAGTCACACTTGAACCGTGTGTGACCAGCTGTTTTGGTTGAAAGATCTTGTTATTTCTTACCATGGTTTAGACTTTGATATATATATATATATATATCAGTATGAATAAAGGTATACAAATAAGGAAAGATAATACTTACTGTGTCAAATTTCCTGTTTCAACCTTTTTCAAACATCTCTGCTTTGACACTTTGAAAGGAATTTATTTACAACTAAATAAGAGCAAGTTTCTTTACCAGCTTCTTCCTCTTTCATGTACTCACTCCATTGACATCTTCTCCATATGGTCTCATTATAATGATGAGTTACATAGTATCCTGCAACCCTTTCAAACATTTTTCTTTTCAACACGTTCACTAATAATGTTTCCAACAGTCTTATGGCCTTTTTTCTAGTCCTATTTAGCATGGTCAATGGTTACTTCTCCACTTCATTCCCTTAAAATGAATCAATACCCAGCCGCACCTTCATTGCATTAGTTTCCACCCTCCTCATGTTAAAAGGCTCTACCTAAGCTACTATGAAATTATACAGTACTACTGCAACAAGGGTCACATATCTGCAGATCATGCAGTTTTAGCAGTCAGCGGGTTCTCTTCTGCACCACATAAAGAGGGAATCCATTGATGTATTATTTCCTTCCCTAAATTTATTAATCTTCCTAGAAAGAATGCATCTCTTTTGATCAAAAATAGCTAATCTTTGTTACCTCTGAATTGGCAGGATTACATAGATTTATTAATCCAGAATCGTTAGAATCTTTATAAATAAAATAATGATTTTGTCTGTACATTGCTTAGAACTGACTCATTTCAAGTTTTCTTTACGTTTCATACATTGGAGAAACCGAATCCACCCTTAGAAAAATTTCTGTCGGTTTGTCGGTTTGTCCGCAAAACTTTGTCACAGGTAAACTCAGCTACCATAAGACATATAAAGCTGAAACTTTTACAGTAGATTTGTGTAGGTCTAACTTAAAATATAGGCTATGAATTGATTGGAAATTCAACGTAGAAGTGAAGTTATGGACGTTTAACGCAAAAATGTTTGTCACAAGTAAACTCAGCCACCATAAGACATAGCGAGCTGAAACATTGACACTGGATTTGTGTGTGCCTAACTTAAAATATGGGCTCTAAATAGATTATTAATTCAGTACAGAAGCGAAGTTATGGGGCTTTTAGCTGTATTTTCCTAACTTCACAGACAAGTTTGTTTTGAAAATACACAGGTGTGGCAAGTAGGTATTGTTAGTTGATTTTAATTTCAATTGAGCACATGAATATATTGCGTATTTGACATCATTGAAATGGTGTTTCACAGAGTTAAGGATGTACTATCTATTGAGAATAAATGTTTTGTAAACGAGCAATTCTCAGCCCTTAATATGAAGAGGCATGAGAAATCAACAAACAAGTTCTTACGCTATATGAAGCCGAGGAAAGAACTTACAAGTCAGTAAAGAGATTGGATTAGTGATGAAGAAGCAGTTCATTATCTAATTGAATTTCTTGACTCTGAATTTATTTCTCCTGGACTGCCTGCTCATGAGTAAAAACTTAAAGTAGGAGCACCAATGATGCTGCAATTTGTAGCAGTAACAAATTTCATGTTACGAAACATGAGTGACCCAAAAACTGTGCAACGGGACACGACTCTGAGTTCGTGCTCTACACAGATATGCCATATAGGCGGACATAATGACTGGATGTGGTATTGGGGAGTCTTCCCAACCACTGTCTGTTTCCATTCAAATGATTGCAAGGTCCCCTCAGAGTCTATTTCGCAATGACGTTAACTAAGTCGCAAAGGGAGACTTTATCTAACGCAGGAATTCAAGTTAGCGAAACCAAGTTTTTCTCACATGGTCAACTGTAGTTTACTTGCTCAATAGTCAGAGGTTTCAACTGATTGTTCTTCCATGAACCTGAAGGACAGACAGCTAATGTAGTGTATACAGAGGCATTTGTTTAACACTGTACTAATAATGGTGTTTTCTACTATTCTATAATTTCTAATTATAGTATTAGTATAATACTATAATTGATATGTTGGAATACCAAGTATAATAGAATTTTTGATTCCGTCAAAGACGGGTACATTTGCTAGTGGATTATAAAATGCTAACGTAACGAATAATTATTGGTAATATAGGCTTTTACAGAGACAGTTAAAGGTGGAGTTTCATGCAGTGAGAAGCTTCATGAATTTAAAAAAGGTCCTCCAGTCTGAAGGCGAGTCCATCTTGACTGGCGAGTCAAAAATGAATAACTAAACTAGTAAAAATAAGTTGACTTTGATATGGGTGCCTGGAAACAAGAGAGTACAGGGAATGAGGCAGTGAATGATGGAAAAGGTTAGAGTAACTAATGAAATGAATGAGAAGAAACCAGATAATCGATGGGTACAACAACCACGTCTAATTTAATTTAAAATATTATTCCGGTTAACTTACAATTAACAGAAAGTAGTATATCTTCAAATGGAGGATTAATAAATATATCTAACAGCATTCTGTTTTTCCTAACTACTGACCTATGCAAGATGCAATTAACATTATACGAATAATGAAAACTGTCTGAAAGATTCGGAAAACTTTGATCAAATTCTATCTGAATGCGATGCAATTGAAGAGAATAAATATTTTTGGCATATCATACTTCAGTGGGCCAAAATCTTATATCTTGGACAAAGATAAATTACTAAATAAACTGCTTCAAAATATCTTGAAGGAACATCAGTAAACATAAAAGTTGGCTTAGTAATAATTAGAAAGAGAGATAAGAAAGAAAGATAACGAATATAAAGACTAATCGGGATGAAGGATTTACTTGGCTGAATGTCGTTTGAAGTCATTACTCAAACTCGCAAACCGTTAGGGTTAATAGTGATGAAAAGTGGAATGGACTCTTGACAGGGACCGACCTCCTCCGGAGTTCTCCATCTACCCCATTCAGTAATTCTACACTTTACGACAGTTTGACAATTAATTTTAAAAAACACTAATTTTTAATAAAGAGTCCAGTTTGTATTTATATGTCTAGGAAACAAAGTGCTGGCAGTTTTCCTGCATCTACGAATTCAAATACAGGCTGTTACCCGTTTCTTATTTATCTAAGCCTACTCTCCGGTCACATGGCAAAACCCAACCAATTATATATATATATAAACCCAAAATTGATCCTAATAGTTCAAAATAGGTAAGGTATACGAGTAAGGAGAGACTAACACATGTCTCAAGTTTTTGATTTCACCACCTGCATCGGTGCACTTATTATCCCTCTGTTGGTTCTCCCGATGACAGTTGAAACCAAAAATTGTAGATTATTTTAAGTATTAGTCTTTCTTTATTTGTGAATCTATTCATAATTAACTCTATATTAGATCAAATTTATATAATTCATACATTGTACATTTGTGTACAATTAGAAAAATGTTGATCTATGATTAAATCTGAAATCTTCTGAATAGAATACTGATCACTCTATCTAACGGATCGCAATTAATTTAAACAGAAAGGTAGCTCCTTATGGGAAAATGAACTGCATAATTTTAGGTGAAATTGCATCAAAGGAAAAGGATATTATAATACATTTTGTAAGAATTTTGTTTTCACTTATCTATTAAAACTAATATTCTAGAATGCTCTATTTTCAGCTGGTATACTGTAAGAAAATCTAAACAAAATTTGGATTATTGGAAGGAATAATATATATCTCAAAACGTGAAAGTCAGCATGGAATAATGGCACAACCTGCTCTGTTTGTTTACGTTTACTTAAAAATGTTTTTAAATTCAATCTGAGTATTTTTGTAAAGATGTATGTTTTTTAAAATAATAAAGTGCTTTCAGTAAGTTATTTCGTAATGAATTTGTAAAATATATAATGAAATGTAGTTGACATTGTTACGACTGTAAGATATAATATTTTAAATGTTCTCCTTAAATCTAAAAAACCAAAGCCATAAATAATTGATATTCAAGAAGTTTAATAAATAAATGAATTAACCAGAAAAGAAGAAGGAGGGGGCCTAATGAATAGTGTGATCTCTCAAAGCAGTTTCACCTTACGTAACAATGAATCTTTGGGCTCCATTTGGAACCTTGCTTTGTTAACAATAGTTAGTTTATGAGAAAACTTTGCCCATAATTTCTTCATAATAGTTATAAATATTTTACGTAAGATGAGAGCTTAGATACTATTTCATTCAGCGTGAATACCAAACCACTTTCTAAAGAAGTGAAATGAGAATCTAAGTAGATGATTTTGGGGAAACAAGAAATTGAGAAGTGTACTTTTGTTAGACTGAAGGAAAAAAAAGCAACTATTTAATCTAAGATTCACAAATGATAGCAGTTGGAACAATGAGGCTATTAAATCACGATTACACGAAGGAAGTTGTTCCTTAGCTGCAAACAACCTTAGGGTTTTACTTTCATTTCTGGCAGGCCAATTGCCATCAATGAATGAGGTGTTATACATTTAAAGAAGTCATTACCCTGTATCTGTAGAAGACTCAGAAACATTGTAGTGGACAAGTACCAATTTGTCTGTTTAAAGCCTTTAAAACTTTAAGGCATTTAACTATACTATTGTCCCATTCTTACTGTTTTCAAATAGTAGTGAAATTTAATTAGTTTCAACAATATTGTTTCTATTTTAAGCAGTAAATCTACCTCTGCTTCGGATTTTTCTACAGTCACTTTCCTTGAGATCTTGAGAGATTGAATTGTTATCTTTGTGGTCTTGGATTCACCAATTTTTTTTTCTTTAAACTTAGAAATTTTACAAATATGATCTATAAAACAAAAGGTAACTATGCATCTTCATGAATGCATGTAATAAAGAAAATATATTATAATAAAAAAAAATAAAAAAAATTCTATGACTTTTACAGGTATCTCGTTGTTAAGGAACCAGAAAAAAAGAGGAGATAGAAAAAGAAGAAACCAAGCAGTAAGAGGGAAAGAGGGGAGGGGACAACGCTCAATCAAGAGGAAACTAGAGGACCGACAACTCATTATGTAAGTACGTCTGTTAGAAATGTTCGCACTACTCGAATATTCATGAAACTTTGCAATTAGCTTTATACCAATTTAGAGCAATTTATTTAATAGTTTATGATGACTAGAAAAATTGTTGCACTGTATTTTCCATTTTCCTTAATATAAATGAACTTGTCATTCGTTTGCATTCATGTCCAGTGAATGATTTGGCATAATTCATTACTTCGCTTTTCATCACTGTTTTCTTTTTTATATTGTTTAAACCGATCCCCTGACGGGTGATAACGTCAGCGGTTTGTTTGATCGCTGATTCTACAGATTCTACATTGGGAGTCTTAAATTTAGCCCAACTCAAGTACATTTCGAGTAGGGATCTTTAACGAGTACCTGACATCGTACAGGCTCGGGACCGACGGCTTAATGTCGTCTCCGAGGGACGACGTCCTCAGATCCCCGGACTACCAGCCCAGAGGCGAGTACGTTAACCACTGAGCTCATAACTGTTAGATTAAATCAGTGCTTCTCACTTATGATACGTATACCATGCATCAGAGGATGTTACTTGATTTTTTGCAGCATTTCATCAATGTACGGAAACTGTTGAAACCCAAATTCTTTTGAAATACTTACGTATGCAGTGTTCTCAAGTTTGACATGTCGTTAGAGCAAGTTTTTGTTATTGCTTATTTTCATGTAATCCAAATGTGTTCTATAAGGTGCTATTATAATACCAGAAGGTGGAACTATAGTTAAAAACAAAACTCAACAAAGGCTCAACTTAACTCAACAAAAATATTTGTATGCAAGTTTCATATTTTCCATGATATCAGACAACATTTCGTATTTTGTATACCTATATCGTATATTTGATGCCACATATGTTAAAACTTATGTCGTTTATTTTTAATGTTCATTTCATTATAAATAAGACTATTTAAAATGAAAATTCCACATTAATTAAGAATAAGGCAATAGTTTTAGGAGTTAAAGCCTTTTACTTTATTTTAATGAGTAAAATATTTCATAGTGATATATTTGTAAAAATTTGTAGAGAAAAAGACAGTAAGGCAAATTAAAGCTTAGAGTCTTTAGAAAAAAAATTATAGTTACATTTGAATAAGAATCATAGAGGCTCCAAACTTTCTAAAAATGAAATATAGTAAACGAAAAAAACAAGACAGAGTAGTCAGGAGAAGAACAAACAGGTTACAGGACAATAAAAGAATCCGTTACTTAGTAAGCCGGAGGTCTCGTCAACAACCGAGGCAACGGTCTGAACAGTGACTTCCCAGGAGTTACCGTAGCATACCTCTATCGACCTCTTGAAGAGCGCTGGCCGTGTCACATTCCTGCATTAGAGGCTTAGTGTCACATTCACAGCCTTACAGGCTTCACAGCAGGCTATCACGATTAGCAATATATCACAATCACCGGGATTACTCCAACAAACTCTAACCTTTAATTAACCATGTTATTTTTGAATATTGTTAACAAAGACTAGACAAAAAAGTATGTTGAAAAATTGAAAAATGAATTATAAGCGATATATAAACATTGCACTCCTAATTATGAGTAAGGTTAACAATAACTCTATTAAAAATTATTTTAAAGCATTATATATTTCTCTATACAGTATCTTTATACATTATATTAGTATATTATATAGTACATTTACCTACCAACTGGAAACACATAATAAACTATATTACCTCAATTTAACCATGAAAAAATGTGAAAATAAACTTTATTTTAAAATTCTCATAAAGCCAACAACGATATCACAGTATCTCCTTACAACCTCAACACTATAAATCATCAGCGGTCAGATACTTGATAGATAGGGTGTTAAACTACCCTTATCTGATACAGTATATAGAAAAAAATAAAAAGAATAAAAAAATCAACTATTAGAAATAGATCCGAAAAAATAGAAAACAAATAAAAATAACAGCCAAGAACAATAAATATGGATATGAGTCACCTACCAAGGATAACAGACAAACGTACAATTAAACAGTATTTTTTATAACAGAAAATCAACACGATAAATTTGAACAAAGCTGAATTTATGCAAAGCTTAAAGAGATAAATGCAATGGTTGTGGACTATATTTTATAGAACAGACAGGAAGAACTTTAAAAATAAGATATAATGAAAATATTCGTGCTTTCAAATATGATACAACGAATTCCAATCATTCTCCTGAATGACTCAGGGAGATGAATTGGATGAAAAAGAAAACTCAATGAAGTTTCTGAATAAAGGACAGAAAAGACATATAAAATACTTTATTTTAAATATTTAAAAACGAAATCACAAGTATAATTTGTATATTGCCAAACAGACCCTAACCACCCAACTGATGGCTTAATTAGGCTATTGACAGATTTAAAGATTTGCAGGAAAAGACGGAGACTTGCTGGAGACTCGTGGTAAATATAGGGAAATAGGATAGGGAGCTGTTGAAATTGAATTAAAATGAATAATAATAATTACAGAAATAACTATTGTTTTATAAAATAGAATAATACGGACTAGTTAGATCAAACAAGAAGACCACAATCGAATCAAGACACGATGGCATGTCATTCTACAACTACAATCTTACGGCATATGCAATATGTTACAACTGTTACCAATCAACATCAAGACATTAATAATCTCCCATTTCAGTTTTTCTATTCATACTTATACCTTTTTTAAATAACTATTTATTTATTATTTTGTAATTTTAGTTATCATTAGATAAATGAAAAATTATTAGTTCCAATTATTTAAAATTATTATTTTAATATTTATTATAACCATTATAACAAAAGATTATCTTATAACCTTGGGATAAGACAAAAGCGAAGGAACTTTTCTGTCCAAAGGTCGTCAGTAAAATTAACTAAATTAAAAATAAAGTATGTAAGGGTGCTTAGAATTTCTAAGAGTGTTACCCCACTCTTAGTGGTTACCCCCTCTAACAAGAGGGGTTAACAATGAGGAAAGGTTGGTGTTGATGAGTTGATTCATTAGAGTATGCGTTATCTGTAATTGGCGTTAGGGGAGCGTCGATGCCACCCTCTCACCCTTTACAACCCTCTAGACCTGCGGCGCTGCAGTCACAAAGCATACAGGGTGGCGGTCTTTACAAACCATCTCCTTCATTTCTCATCTCGATGAATATGACGGAAGGGAATTCCTTCAATAAAATTAAACAGGTAATATGGAATTTTCTTGAAGATTATGTTTAATGCATTTTAATTTCCAAATATGCATGATGCTTTCTATGTAATGGAATATATGCGTTTATCTTTAGTGCTGCTTTAGAGGTGGAAGGTGGGAGGGCAGAATGTGTGGTTCATTTGTTATTTGGCACCCCTTACAGTCAAAGGCTATCACATACCAGGTTAGTTCTAAATCAGTAATCCTCTCACTCGATTTTATTGGAGTAAAAGTTTTTCACGATTACATGACATCATACATGCTCAAGGCCGACTGCTTCTTATCATTTATACAATGATTCATCTTCCTCATGAAACTCTTGGTTCACTGTCAAGTTTTAAATCTACAAACTTCGTCCTACCAGCAAGCATGCTATGACTAAACTAAATCAAGCACCCCATAAAGTAAATACAATACAATAGATGTCATGGAAAGAACAAAACATTTACATAGCTTTTATGAAACGTTTATATAATTATTATGTAAGCTTTACATAAATTTACTTCTTCTGTGAAACACTAAGAATGAAAACTCATGCTTTTGCCTCAATGGTTTGGTTAACAAGTGACCGCATCACTGTTGGTTGCACAGTCATTTGTATTAATTGCCTTTTCCTTTTCTCATTCCCAATTATATTTCACGATTACATACTTTGGTCTTTTAACAATCCAATCAAGGCTATTAGAGGAATGTTGACTTTGTCTATACTGTCTTGATCAATCATAGATCAACATAGCCATCTACGATTATAGATGATAATATATCAAATTTTGCTTCTCATAATTCATTTTCGGAGATGGTTTAGATAATATAATCAAATAATAATATAATATAATCATTTTTTAATTATAATATAATCAAAAATCGAACCTCCAATCTTTATTACTACAAACAAGAACTGAAACCCCTCTGAACATCACCTCTAGACACACATAACGCCGTGACCAAGATTTGAACCTCCGATCTTCACTTCTATCTTTACTACTATCATCTTCACCTAATAATTTGACCAAGAATAGAACTTCCAATTTTAGAACTACCAACAGAACTACCAACATAAGGTCATGACGAAGAATTGAACTTTCAATATTCACTATTAAGATACAAGTTACCACCAGACCACAACCTATAATATGACCCAGATCAAATCTCCAATCTTGAGTACTACCAACAAGAACGTTACCTTTAGACTACAGATAAGGTCATAACCATAAATTAAATCTCCAATGTTTAGCACTATCAGGAAGCAAGTTACCACTCGATTATACCCAATAATACTACCAATAATCGAACCTCCAATATTCAGGTGGATAGTCCTTGTTTTACGTATCGAATGTTTATAAAACACTTGACTGTAGTGACTCACTACCTTTACATATTCCATTTCTTCGAACAGATGTCTCCATAAGCTTCTCTTTAAAATATTTTAAACTGAGAACATTTAATGGTTGACCTTACCATTAGTCATTAGCAATTCAAATGTCTCGGAATGTCTGCACGATGATGATTAAGTTCAATGTAACCTTGAGATCAAATATCATACAACATATGTGTAAACTAAATCACAAAGCTCTTGTTTGTACCACTTAGAGATTTTGATTTGGTGATATTTTATTTACATCATAACAGCGTTGTAGCATAAAAATGTTTCTGTTGGGATTCCAGGTTTACTAATGCAATCAAGCAGTAAGAATCGTTTCAATGTTACCCATGAAACTACAACCATTATTTAATAAACATTTTAAGTTAAATCCATTTCACTTTATATTATAATTTCTTCCATTATTCAAAGAGGTCCCACATTATTCCCGAAAATGAGGTCAAGTGTAGACCAACAGGTAACAGCTTGCCTTTAGTACTAGAGATTAAAGGTTCGAATCTTGTCCATGAATCTAGATGTTTCATTTGAGAGATGAGAACATGAGAAATCTTGAGGACGCAGTCCATAAGCGAGGATAGAAAGCTGGCGATCCCAAGCCGGTACAATCAAAGGTACTCGTAAAAGATCCCCTATTCTAATAAACTTGAGTGAACAAAATGTTAGGGCTCCCGATGTAGGTAAAAACCTGTAATATGAGTCACCCATCAGTAAAATGGGTACCAACTAATAAATGAACCACACTTTCAGCTTCTAAAACAACACTAAAAGGTGAAAGACTTATAACAGTTTATGAAGCATGGGAATGAGAAAGAACAACAACACGCAAATAAAACAAATCAAGAAATTAATAATACACTTCAACATAAAACTAATAACATCTCAATGAAATCACCATAAAATAAATTGCATCTTTTTTTGGCCTTCGGAGGTAGTTTGTCGACAAAGAACACTCTCAAAAGACCTTAGAACTTTTTCATTCATGAATTTTGTTGTTTTCTTTTATTTTAGACAATTTTGTTTTGTTACATTACAGTACTCAATATGCTAGCAAGCAAAAAGAGAAAAAGGGAAAAACCGAAGATAAAGGGAAGTACAACAAAATATGAAGGAAATACAAAGTAAAGGGTGATAAAAGAAATAATAATGAACAAACAATAAAACAGATATTTATCTTTAATTAATATTTATCTTTGTTATAGACAGCAAAAAGTTAATAGGTAATTCTTTAAGAAATTATTAAAAATAAAGAAATAACAGTAATAAAATCGAATGAAAAAAATCAACGATAACGACTCATTACCGAAAATGATTTGACTCTAAAGAAGTTAATATGTGTTCTTTTGAAGCTTTTCAGACAACATGGGAGCTGGAAACGATCTTGGAATACTAAAAAAGAAATAGTAAAAGTGATGAATTATATCCTAAAAGATATGAATGGTCAGGTTCAAAAAGTACTGCCACTGAGTTAGCTGAAGACAGTATGGATCTTTGTTTCTCGAAGTTATTTAAACACAAACTGTGGAATGTATTACAGTGTGGATGAGCTCACCACTCAAAGAGCCCTCTAATGGGACAAACCCAAGCGCCAATGACCGCCATGCGAAAACAACTCGGCTTTGATTAATCTCTTGGCAGCTGCTAACGTATGTCCTCACATGAATTACAAATCACATGTTCAAATTTACTCTATATATATTTAAGTGTGTTGGCAAGTTTGATATACATTCAAATAAACTCCTACATGTATTACTACAAATGATACTTTGAAGGTATGAATATTCATAGGTAAAGTTTAATTTCAAAGTATACCATGTAGTAATTAATAAAAGAAGCATTCCAATATCAACGCCATATTGAAGAAGCTTTCAAGTGTGAGGGAACATTTATAAACTTGACCATGTTCTGGTTTCATTCAAAAAACATCCAGTGTCATCGCTATATTGTAGAATTTGATACAACATTTCTTTGTAGTAGTTTTGAATGTACACAAAACTTTTTTTTTATTTAGAGACATATAGGCGTAGTTTATAACTGAAATAAACATGTTTTATGTCTTATCAATTGGTTATAACTTTCATTGGTCATTGAAATGAAAACTGAAATAACAATTTCGCTGTAATATCATATTACGTTCTATAATAGTAACTATTTGTCAATATGAGACATTTAGTGTTTATTTATATATATACAAAACTGTCACAATAACATGTGATATAAATATTTCGGTAACAAACCACAGATGATGGAGATTATCGCTCTGAGGCCTTTCATCTATCATGTCATCAGACAACTTGAATACAAGTTGTGGACAGGTTATGAATTTTCATTTAAAGTTGAATAAAGATTGGCATCATTGACAGTATTTTTCCCAATGATTGTAATACAATATATTACAGTATTACAAGTAATTACTATAAAAGCCAAAAACACTGTCAACGATACCGATCTTCATTCAACTATAAATCAATATTCATAACCTGCCCACAACTTGTATTCACTTGTTCTCTGACGACATGATAGATGAAAGGCCTCATCTATCTATTAATCATCATCTATTAAAATATATTATTTTCATTCTATCTATGTTTCTTTATCTACATTGAACTTTATATATTTATATAGTAGTATGCTTCTGAATACAAAAACTGTTTCCTAGAACTTAACTGCCTGGCACGGCTGTAGGAACTTATTTTTCTTTGCTATCAATAGAGCCTAAATAGATTAGGACAGAGCAATGCTGAAGAAAACAACAGCTAAATTAAAGAGTTAAACAACTAAAGCTTCTAAATGTGTCACACTGTTATACTGAACCACCCACGGGAAGAACATCCCACGTCGCTGCTACTTGTCACGCCCTAACTGGTCTAATGGTGATTCTATTTGAAAAGGAATTCATTGCTTTAGCATGAGTCAACCATTGAAACAGAGAATTTTCCATTTGTTAATAAAAGAAAGGGAATAGTACATAACAATTTAAACATCACTATTAGTAATACAGTTTTGTCTACACGTCGTTCTCAGTCGAAGTAAGCTATATAATCTAGCTAGCAATAGGTAATAACCCTAAGAGTAAGGCTATCTTATATCCAATTATAACGTGAGAGGTGAATGAACAAAACTTCATAAAACTCAAAAAAAACTATGAATTAATGTTTTTTAAAAGTATGAATAAAAATTGATACAAATACATCAGTTAATATAGTTAATACTATCTTTATATGATTTGGACAGTTATATAAGTTGTGTCTCGGAAGTACGTTGAATAAAAAAAGATAAAATTGGATTGGAAGAATCAGGTGATGATTGCTGGTTGGTTACAGGGAACGTTTAACGTAGTTGATTACTTCAAACCAACTGGATTGTGAGGAATAATTAGAAAGAGTCAGGGCGAAGTGATCTCCGGCAGTTAGAGGACCACTAGAGACCATTGTTTAATCAAGTACGCAAGAGAACTAGCTCCCACACCATATCATGGCTCATACAGCATGCGAAACCATTGAAATCTAGTCCTACAACTAACCCATCCTTCAGTGCTACTGACTTCAATACAGCCAATGTTGAAATAATATACTGTCAATATACACCCCCCCTTACTGCCGCGACAATTCATTCAAACCTTACGTTGCTCACGTTTTCCAGTACTTATGCTCGTTGCTGACTATGTTATCAATTGTACCATTATATTTCGAAAGTTTTCTGCAGGCATTCCGACTGTGACACGGCGATCACCATAAATAATGTCATTAATCGGAGTCTCAAGACAGACAGGCCAGAGTAGTATTTGTCAGTCCTAGATTTTCAACCCCTTGAAAACTGTTCTACACACTTGTAAACATTTCCGATACATTTAAAGTATATAACTTTCACCGTACACTTTAGTAGTTTAGAGCATAAATTACCCCATCTTTAACGTTCAGGATGTAAAAAACGAATTAGAAAACGTTGTTCAACCAATTTAGAATTTTTTAGTGTACTTGCAATCGTTGAACTTAATATTTGGGTTATAAGCACAACAATGCTGACCATCCAGCTCATCAAGGTGCATGCCAGTGATGTCAAATTCAAGTCCTAAAAGTACCAACCTTCTCCTACCAACTGTATCTTCATCAGACCAACTTGTCTGTAATTATTAAGTGACCCTTTTATGTATATCTAAGATTAAATTTTCTGCACTTATTCTCGAAACAATTTTTTAAATAACTTTTCCAACTTCCTTATCAGTCATTTCCATTTTTTGGGGACTACATACAGTAACTCACCATATCATTTATTCGAAATAAAGTATGCAGAAAATTCAGTTTCATGTCTATAAATGAAGGTCTGTTTCCCGAATAAACTAATTAAAATATATATATATATATATATATATATATATATATATATATATATATATATATATAATCTAGGAGGTGTCAGAGCTTATTTTTCTTCATTCTGATTCTTCCTACGACATTTTGTCTCATATACATATCTTAGGTGTTGCTGGTCTGAATACTGGGCGGTGACTGAGTGTCGGCTTGGCGAGTAGCTGGTGGTTGGTCACCTAGTAGCTGCAGTGTGCGTGAAACCCCCGTGTGTTGACGATTAATTAATGGGTTGTGCTTCATGATTTTCATGGCTTCATATATTTGCAGTCTGGCTGGATCATTAATTTTTTTTAAAATGATGGTGTTTTGAACAAGGTCCTGGCGGGTGAGTTTTCTTCCATGTTCCTCGGAGGTGTGTCTAGCGATGGCTCCTGCTTGCAAGTGCATTGTCAGTCGTCGTGAGAGTGTGGTCGATGTCATACCGATATATTTTGAATTGCCTAGGAGCTCACAATCTCCGATATTGCAGTTATATTCGTATATGACATTGGCCTTTTGTATCTCCGGGATGACTGCATCTGGGCTGTTAATCGATTAATTAATTAATTAATTAATCGTCAACACACGGGGGTTTCACGCACACTGCAGCTACTAGCTGACCAACCACCAGCTACTCGCCAAGCCGACACTCAGTCACCGCCCAGTATTCAGACCAGCAACACCTAAGATATGTATATGAGACAAAATGTCGTAGGAAGAATCAGAATGAAGAAAAATAAGCTCTGACACCTCCTAGATTATATAAAGAAGAGTAAATAAATAAATAAATATATATATATAAACTACATTGACATAAAAAACATACAGAAATGAAACAGAAACTCACCACTATATTTCGATGGCCTCGTCATCAGGAGAATAGAAACAAGTCACTCCGTAGGCAGACCACGACCTGTGTGTTGTTTATGTCAATGTAGTTTATTTAGTTCGTGGAATCGTTTCATTTAATTGGTTATATATATATATATATATATATATATATAACGACATGTCACTGTTACTTGTTTATACAATCTGGAGATTTGTGTTTAAAACTTCCCTTTATAAACATAACCCATTTTAAAACCTCTAATATAAGATTCATATCTATGAATTTTATTTTCATAATTTAACGCTTCTGGCTGTGCTAAAAGTTTTAAATAAAAGGGAAAAATCAACTTAAAAAGTTTGATTTGATGAACTTGTATTCGGTGCTGGTGTAGTAAGTGATCTACAATCAAAATGTTATCATAAATATATAATTATAATTAGAAAAGTGAGCTAACTATTAAAGGATGCAGAAAAGGAAAAGTTTTTATGGATATCTATATGAATCTGCAATAGTTATTACTTATAATATATCTTATAAATGTTTATATATTTATATTGAAAAGGAAAGTTTTTTCAAATCACAATAGTAGAAACATGTATTTAGATTATGAGTATATACCACATCGAGATCTTTTGTTTACTGGTGATTTAAAAAAAATAGTAGGAACATGTTAATGTCATGAATAACGGTATAGAAAAAATTAACGCGATAATATCAAGGGGGCAAAACTTGGAACTTGATCTGGCTCGTACTCATTGTAAACAATACTTTGAACTGAAAACACAGGTCACTAATAGGAACATTTGGGTAAAAGGCAAAAGTTAATCTCATTCATTCCTAAATACAGGAACTGCCAAATGTAAATATAGTTTCTTCTTACAATTGTATGCAAAGTGATTGATAACAGAAAACTGCACTGTGTGCAAATGTGGAAAAGGCAGTTTCTCAAGAAAGTGAACTGTGAATCCCTGGTTAACTTTCTCAGATAAAGGCATTTATTTTTGTTTATTTTGAATACAAGAAAATTTCATTTTTTTTTTCACAATTGTTCGAACTTGATGAATCCGCCTTTGTGGTAACTACATTGCTTACATTATCTATTCAATTAGTTGAAACGTTTGTAATACTAAGGAAATGTAGTGTACCTACTTGTAAAAGAAATATATGTTTTCTAATTTAATGTTGTCTTTCCAACACCTAAAATTACAAGTTTATCACTTGCAGTGTCCTCTAGGACCCGAAAAGGTGGTATTTCTGAATTATTTATGATTATAATATAATTACATAATATATATTATAATATATAATATAATATATAATAATTGTAATAGTACTGAAATAATTGTGACGGTTGGGAACATCACCGACCTGATTTTAACCTCATGAGTGGAAGGGGGGGAGGGGGTCTAAAATTTACATTAGTTCACCACATTAGAAAAGTGATATTAAATAAATATCGTAGAGCCCCCAAACCAACTATTATACGACCCCCCTCCCCCTCCTGCTTAAAGGAATGGAGTGCTCAATGTTTCCCATCTCTCATATCAGAATAAAACTTGAGCAGCTAATCTCCAGTGCTAATGGCCTGCACAATACCACTCAGACCTCTCCTGATTGTTTCTTAAATAAATAATAACAGATATTACATTTAATAAGCAAACTTTATTAATTTATAATGGCTAAATAAAAGAATAAGTTTCAAAGAAACGGAGAAATATAATATCTGGAAGACTGAGTCGTAAAACTTGATGTTAATCCAAAATGTAACTTGAAGAAGAACATTAAGAGTACAAACCGCGTTAATTTTTCATAAATGTTTTTAGGGTGGAGATGTGTTCTTTAACTTTTCAATTGTGAGGAAATGCTGAACAGTAACTGATAAGAAACTACAGGGTTTATTGACTTCTATATAACTGTAAAATAAAGTCAGAGGAACTTCACAAATTAGGATATTTTTATGACATCAGACATAATTATATCTCACTCAGGCCTTAGGATTTATTTGGAAAAGAGAGAAGGACAAATTTTGTCCACTATGTAAAGCACTCGGACTTGAGTCTATACGATGTCAGAACAACTCTTTGACAGAACATGCACGTTCTGACTGTATGGTATCTGAATATTCTTACAGCAATCAGTATCAAGTCTGTACGATGTGAGGACAAATCTTAAATACGTTGTAAATCCTCAAATCTGCATTATGTCAGGACAAACCTACTTTTACTTTGTACTCCTTTACTTTTCCCAGTTATTTATCCTATTTAACCCTTATTTTTCTTCTTTCTATTTCCTTATAGTTTATTATTTTCGTTTACCGTTTGTCCACGTGTCTCACAATCATCCTGTTCGCTGCGTTCAGTGTCACGCATAACGGTCTGTAAACCACTTCTTCAATCTTCTGTATTCTTCATTTCACCTAAAGATGGCGTACTGCCGAAATCATTGTGGCTGTGTTTCTGATTTTGAGGTTTTAGTTATATATAATGAAGCACATCTAAAATCAAACAGTTCTCAGATTCAGTCAAACCATCTTCAGAAAATAATTAAATAATACCTAGATGAATGAAATTGTGAAAAAGAAAAGCGATCTAGCTACCACAAACAAGCCAAACTACGTGATGATTAAAAATAACTTAAACAATTATTTTCATATTTATTTCAGATAAAAATCTAAAAAAATTTTTTTATTATTTTCACTATGTTAGATAAAAATCAAACTAAATGTTATATTCTACAAATATATTGAATTTTATCATACCTTAACAATATATTTTCCAGCCTTGCAATCAGTTTAGCTCGGAAAGTAGAACACATAGACTTAACCAACGGACTTCGCTATAGGCAAAGATTGCAAAATTGAAGCATTCCTTATGTAACCAGGAGGCATTTAACTTTCTACTTCTGGCAACACTCTATTTTAGGTATATTTCTCATTTTAATCGCCACCAGGAACTGCTTTATATATATACCATATTTACCTGTTATTTCGTCTAATATTGCTTAAAAATACATTAATGCATTAGACTTTGAGTTTATAATAATAATTATCATTATTATAAACTATAATTATAATAATAATATTATAACAAATTATTATTATAAATAATTACATAAATATATTATTATTATTATTATTATTATTAAAATTAACATAAATAAAACATGTACAAGCATATTCGAACTTGTAATTTAACATTGCATGAGAGAGGTATAATCAGACTATTAACATTATCAAAAAAAAAATTTTTATGAAAGCAAATCTATAAATATGATCAAACCACAATATATTATTTATTTTGTATCTTGTTTTATGAATAAATATTGGAGGGATTTCTATTTTTCCTCTCCTCCGCTGGGGGTCAGCATTGCGGTGGTTCCACGAGATACTCTCGTTTTTTGTTTATATATATATATTTGATGTAATTTTTTTGAGGTTTGAGATCCAATGATTTTAAACTAGTCCTTTTGCCGACGTTTCGACATATATTTATGTCATCTTCAGGGCTACAACATGATTGTTTTACAATTAGCACTACTATTACTACTATTTGGTAATTTATTACATTTTAATATGTACAGTAACAAAGAGGAATTTATTGATAAATCAGTTATTACGACTATGGATTATTTTGTTATACATTGACATAAGGATATTGTTATAATTATTCTATTGCTTTAGAATTATTGCATAAGTATAGAGATCACTATTTGATTACCTTGGAAATCTGTTTAATACTGTGTCATGATGGCTACTAATTGTTTTCTGGGAGGTTTCTTTACGGTTATGTTCTCTTTTGCTTGTTTGAGTACCCAGTGTTTTTTATATATATATATTTTTTTATTTTTTACTGGGTTTGCCTAATCTTCATGTGTTAGTCCCTATGGTTTGTTTTCTTGTATTGTGTAAAAATGTTTGTGTAAATTTGGCTAAATTTTTTTATGTCTGTTCTAGAGTTGCAAGTGTTTTACGTTTGTCCTATGTGTATTATTTCCTTTACTAGTCTCTTTTGGGTGTGTTTTTCTTTGTCTATTATAAGTGGGTTATGAAAGTCAAAATTATGTTTTTGTGTGTTGGCATGTTTAGCTAGGGCGCATGTTAGCGCCCTAATCAAATTGATAAATTTGACATACACTAGAAAAATGAAGTATAAAATCTGAATATTTGAATTTAACTATCATCAGTGAGAAAAAAATGCAGTATCTTAAGTTAATGCATCGATAAGTTATAGTTAGAAACCAAATATGCATTAGATGTAGACTTGAGAAATTGAATGACTGACTAATTATGTTATTTGTAAATGACTAGTTATGTTAAAATTGATATAGTTGTTTTTAGCTCTAATTGACGGAGACAGGAAAATAATGGGAAAAGACTAATATAAGGTTATATTTGAAAACATGAGAGATGAAGATGGCTCGAGTTGATGCGCTGAAGACATTTGATTGACCAAAGAAAGACGAGGCCAGAGGGAGTGGGTGAGGCGAGGTAACGGTATATCTGCTGGTGCACGGACCCACTTGTAGGCCTGCAGCCTCTCAATTGGTGCTTCCTACATCCTGGCTCTGTTTCCTTGATCGAAGGAGGAGCAACAAGTGCCTTTCAGACAAGCTCATCCAAACTTGGCTTAATCTCTGATTTATGAATTAACAATAGCTTTGGGACACAATATGCGTCAATATATCAATCAATAGCTTTGATTTTAATACCGAAAAGATACTCACGAAATTTGAAATTATTGGAAAGTTTTAGGAAAAGGAGAACTTTGATATTGCTGATACGATAATACTTTCTTTCTAAATTGATACTTTTTTTTGTCTCTTTATATTTCATCTATGATTCGTAAATCGTATTAAGACAGACCCAGTTGAAGTTTAGATGAAAATGAACAAAGAATAGTAATCACCAAAGGTATAGGAAATCAATGGGGCCATTACAGCTTAACGAGGGAAGTGTGTCTTAACCTTGAAAGACTGTGATTTCATGGATGGAATAGTTCAGAAATGGCCAAACACGTGTAAAGCACCTCTCGTGGAGCCCTGTGTATGTCACACTTCGTCGGCCGCTTTCAAACTTTTTTTGCCAGTTATTTCTAATAAAATTAACCAAAGGTGAGTGTAGTTAGTACTGAATCCAATAAGAGAATCATTTCTAGTATTCATTCGAAATAAAAGCATAGAATATTTGAAAATATTTAATAAATATAAATTCTTAAGTATTTTTGATCGATCTGTCTGGAGAAATCTTTACAATTTCAACAAGTAAACCTGATTGTATTTTGCCTATGGATGTTTTTAAAACAAATTAACCTATTTAATAATCGTCCCGAGCTAGAGTACAAAGGTTCAAAAATTTCCAAAACAAATTAATCAAATAGTCAATAAATACCTGCGTTAGTAGTTAGAAAACTAAATATAAAACAGTAATGTTTGACTTTCGTAAAATATGTCCATAGCCCCGCTCTTCATTTTCTAATTAAGCCCCGCGCTTGATACTTCCTCATTCAAGACTGATTTTGTCAACAAATCGCAACCACGCTGATTATCAATTACTTGTATTTCTGTGGAGTAATATAAAGATTTAATTTAAAAATTCTGAATTAAAACTGATGTTCATAGATGTGTAAAAATAACAAATAAGGAGAGAAATTAAAATTTAGCTCTGCAATAGTTGGTATAGGCAATGGAATAAATAACAAATCAATAGGTAGATATACGATGCAAGAACCCATCAAAGATACATAGTATATTTGAAAACATTGAAGAGGGAAGTAATTTGGAAACCGGTCGATTGGACAGGAGAATTATGAGGTATGATTATAGATCTTTCATTAGTTCTTAAATTCAGTAAAATGAAAAGTCGTAACTTGACGGCTACTTGTAGTGCAAGATGGAAATGATTTTTACAGTTATGAATTCTACCTATCGCACAACACACTCTAAGGAAAGTACACATTAGTAAAAGAAAAAGTATTATTTCAAACAGTTTTTACCTTTAAATATAACGCAACAAAAAATTTTCAAAAGAACAAAAAAATCACGGAAATACGATATATTCAATTTAAAAGTTTCCGAATGTCACGTAGCAAAGATAATGCACGAACAAATATATTTCATGTTTTAGATAAAGTTTAAAGCAGAAGTTGAAAGTTTAAAGGCAGTCAGTCAAGATGTCAGGAAACTTGAAAGTGATTATAGATTATTATTATAAGGTTATATGATATTAAAATAAGTGGTAACATTTTATTATGAAATGTATAAACAGAATTTAATTTACTACAGGAAGAACAGTAAATTTTTTTCTTTTAAATGGTACAATATCATCACACTTGTTTCTTTGTCATCATAATATCATGTTATTGTTTCCTTCACGCGTTCTGATGTTGTTGTAGAGGAGGAGAGTGTGTGTTGCATCTCTTGTAGTTATGGCACAACCAGATTACTGGGCTGACCATTCAAGTTTATTAGCAGAGATGTTGACCTGACTTGGGATCAACAACTTTAAACCCTCTCCGAAGGTCTACGTGTACAAGGCTTCCCATCTCCCATAAATAAAAATTTAAAATCAAGGTTAAAACTTTAACCCATGATATTATGTATTCAAGTCAAGCATGTTACACCTGACCACACTAACCTCATCAAAATATTATGCCCACCTATAATGTTTATCTATTATCGCTTTTCTAACCTCATCAAAATATTATGCCCACCTATAATGTTTATCTATTATCGCTTTTCTTATTTATTTGGTAACAAGCAAAATAGGAAAATAGAATTGTAAGTCAATTTTTAAAATATTTCCACCCCCATCATATATTGACATAGCACATAAAGGTCGCCAACCTTTATTTATTACAGGACTCTGAGGTTACACAGAACTGCGATTAGATTCAACGTAAATATTTTACTATAAATTTTAGTATTAATTGAATTATTTATCAAAGTACGTCACGAGATATATCTAAGCATCATATTAATCAAAGTTTTAATTCTAATAATTTACTTACAATTTCAAACTTGTAAATCGGATTATATTGACTAGTTACTGCCGTTAAACATCGTAGTAGCATAAGAATTTTGAAAGGCTTTAGTGTGTATTTCAATTCAAAAGTTTTCATTCTGTTTTAAAAAACTGTCTACCTAATTTTAAAATATATATATATATATATATATATGATCAAACCACAATAAGAAATGGGAAAACAAGACTAAGATCTTTCAACCGTAACAAGCGGTCTTCGTCAGAGTCAAAAATCCAACAGTTGGGCTTTTGACTCTGACGAAGACCGCTTGTTACGGTTGAAAGATCTTAGTCTTGTTTTCCCATTTCTTATTGTGGTTTGATCATTGATTGTTGTTTCACGTGTTTATGTGAAATCTTTATATATATATATATATATATATATATATATATATATATATATATATACACGAGTTCGAGATTAACAAAGAGCAACATACAAAGTAGGGAAACACACTTACAGACTCAAATTTTCGGGTAATCCGTCTTCAGGAGAAAAGAGAATGGGAGACCAAGCACGTTGTAGGCGCAACGGCAAGTAATCAACCCGGCAACCGCGGTTGCCGGGTTGGTTACTTGCCGTTGCGCCTACAACGTGCTTGGTCTCCCATTCTCTTTTCTCCTGAAGACGGATTACCCGAAAATTTGAGTCTGTAAGTGTGTTTCCCTACTTTGTATGTTGCTCTTTGTTAATCTCGAACTCGTATTGTGTCCAGTTTGGATCGTATTTCGTTTTATCAGTGAATATATATATATATATATATATATATATATATATTATATATAAACTACACTGACATATATAAAGAACACATAGAAATGAAACAGAAACTCACTACTATATTTCGATGGCCTCGTCATATCAGGAGGATAGAAACTCAGTCGTGGTTTGCCTGCGGAGCGACTCGTTTCTATCTTCCTCATGACGAGGCCATCGAAATATAGTAGTGAGTTTCTGTTTCATTTCTATGTGTTCTTTATGTCAATGTAGTTTATTTAGCTCGTGGAATCATTTAATTTAATTGATATATATATTTATATATATATATAAATACGTGGGTGTGCGTGTGCGTGTGTGCGCGCGCGTGTGTGTGGGTATATTTGTATTTCAATTTAAGAAATTCTTTCATTAATACTTTTCCTCTGATTCTATACTGTGCCGTATATTTTACATCATGCACAATAATGGTAATGGATGTTGTTAAAAGCAAAATGTTTAAATTAATGCATCCAAACAGATAAGCGAGCAAAATTGAGAATTCAGTTTCAGTGAAATGAGAAGATGGGACCGACACTGTTGAGTACTACAATTTATTTGCGGACTGAGGTCACGAGTTCCGGTCTGTCTTGTTTGTTTTATTCCCCTTGGACAAACCAATCATAAAATCACATCATGCGAACAGTTTTTGCATGACACATTGACAAAATAACAATATTTAAAGAAAAACTCAACGAAACTCTACACTGGAAAATAATAAAGTTTTCCTCTTTGACTCAATTAACCTATCAACACTGATTAAGTAAGAACACATGGCTGGTGTATCTTAATCATTTTTATTTTATTATTCTAAACTGAAATGTGAGAAAACTTTCAGAAGTATGAAATTTTGACATTGCAAAAATTAATCATATTAAAGTTTTAAAATGAATAAATTTAGGAATAGCAGTTTGACACAATTTATAAACTTCAACAAGAATGCTTCATTATGGAATGATACCAACCAGGATACTAGCTTTTTACTAAACAGTATAAAATTACACTGACAGCTACAGACAACAAAACTTTAATTTACATAAAAACATGTGAACAAATACTATTTAAATTATTAATGTCACTTCTACAGTGTATTACTAAATATATAGTGTATAGTGATGACCAATCTTTTTTAATATATAGCATTTGCAACATTTCTCTTCTTTTCACATCTCGTTCTTTAACTATAATTCTAGGTTCAGTAAAACAAAAATGATGGCCTTTATTAATATCACGTGTACTTTAATTTTATATTTACTTATAGAGTAAGAATGTTGGTACAACTGCTATTTTAAAAAAGAATTGTTATTCCATAATAAACTTTTCATTGGCTTTACATTTCATTGTATATAAGATTACTTTGAATTCTTTTGAAATTTGCTCTTATATTTTAGTATTAAAAAACATAGTTTTTACTTATGGTCATAAAGCTGTAAAAAATCAATAATGATCATCAACCCTCATGGTTACAAGATAACCATAAGGGCAATAAACCAGATAATAATAAAAAAACGTAAGTAAGAAAACAAGGAAAATTGACCTCTGTATGTGTTAATGAATTCCATTCATTAGCTTATTATACATGTTGGATCTATTCATCTTATAATAATAATATCAAAAGACAATTTAAGACATTCTTTCATTATATTGTGCCGTGTATTTTACTTCATGCTCTATAATTATAAGATTATTTTCTTTATTATTGTTACAAACCCTTCTTCAGAGGCCACGGAGTCCAGTGGCAACATGCTCGCCTCAGTACGGTAGATCCGTGGTACGATACACACTCTGACTCTTGATTTATTTAAGCCGGAGGTGACAAAATCTGAGCACTTCGTCCCTCGGAGAGGATGTTAAGCCGAGTCTGTACAACGTCAAGTACTCATTAAAGATCCTTACTCAAAATACAATTGTGTTGGTCAAAATTTAGGATCACCAATGTAAAATTTTCATTTCATGGCATCATAAAGGACCAATTTTTGGCCTATGTGTGTTCTCTCGTAGGAATGCCATTGTAATGTAAACCTAACCCCTTCCTCGTATGAGAATCTAAAAACACAGTAGGTGACAGAAAATAAGTTCTGATCCTGTTTTCTTGTCTACCCAAGAAGTACTAAAGATAGGAAATATATACGAAGTTAAATTAAAGCTTGTCAAATATTTGTTATCATTGTATTGGATGACGGACTTAATGTACCAAAACCTGTATCGTTAATCACATGTTCAAGTACTCTATGTGGCCGGCTTTATAGGTGTAACAGGTGGCCAAATCTGTGTAAATGTTATAAATCGAATAATATTTATAACAAATAAATAGCAAGCATTTAGATGAAAATATAGTAACAAGTGACTATAGGAAATCTTATAACCCGTTATCTGTAATAAGATTTCTGTCTTTTCTGTGTCGTCATCAAAAGTTTCAAAATCTCAATAAACTGTAAAAATGTAAAATTGTCTTTTTCATTTGTTTACATTTTGGCATTCGCCCTTCGGTGAAGAACGAGTTCTCACTGAAGAAGCTCTACATTACTTTTTCCGACTTTAAGGTTTGATAATATACCACCAATCATTCATTTTATTAAATTAGAAAACATTAAAAACGGCCAGTTAATTGTTCCCAACTTACAAACTAACAGTCTTTTAGATGTGGTGTTGTTTCAGAAGTCTTAAGTTTCACTCATTTGATATTTGACATTTATTTTCAATTATGAATGAACCACATTACCAAATTATAGTAACAGTTAAAAATTATTCTTCTCTAAACTCATATATAACCATATATGTACTCGTATGTATATAACATTAAAGTTTATATCATCTGATGTGATGATTAAAGTTTTATATCATCACATTATTCGTTTTTAATAAATTTTAATATTCATTTATCTACTGCTGTGAATTATGCTCGTTTTTTGTTAATACTTTAATTTTAAAAATTCCGATTCACCTGTAATTTAGTTTAAATATTCTACGGTACAGATATGGCAAAGCATATATATCAATATTTTAACAGAACACTCAGTTTATTATTATGTATTATTATTTTTCACTCTGGCTAAGGCTGAGGTCGCTAGTGAAGAAATAATTTTCCAATAATAAAATCACAAGTAACCGTAACTTCTAAGATTATTAAAATAAATTATTAATGTAATGATCAAATAGAATGAAAGAGTAACTAATGTAATCTGATGCGTCATCAGTTAGGCGCAACTGCTTAAAAAATACTTAAGTTAACTTTAAGAAAATTATAAATATTTCCGCATGTGGATTATTCGAATTTGTCTGGATATACCAAACGAAATGGCTAATATAAGCGAAGTTAATATAAGTTTCATCATAAAAATAAAACATCTGCAAAAGATCTTCGAAAACAAATAGAACCTTGAAGCCTCAACCTTTGAACTTTGCAAACAGCTAAACAAATCTGACATCTACAGGTGGAACTTAATGATTGCCCATTTTAGAGTTATATCACTTCTTCGTATAATATAAAATTCATGAGATGTTCATCATAGAATACTCAAGGTCCTAGAGATATCCGAATAGGGGGAGAAAATTATTTGTATTTTGACATAAGTTTCTTTAGCTTTTCCACAATACAATATTACCCAAAATTTATCATTTTTTTTCCGCCAAAGTGCTATATATCTGTCGAATTTCATTAAGATCCGTCAAACAGTGTGAGTTATAAGATGGTTGCAAATTGTTGTACCCACCCGAAATTATTCAAGGAACGCCAAACCTTGTAAAGCCGTCAAAATAACATTTTTTTTTCATAATCACTCTTACTTTACTTGCAGTTAAGTAAAAATATTTAAATAGTTATTTTGATATCACGTTGAAATAATCACCCGTGAGACATCATCACTATTAAGCATGATGAATTGCTTCTCATTATAAATAATCACTTGATTATTCCGACTGAAATAGCTTCAAGGATATCCCAAACTAAACTCATGTTTCCTTCAGCTTGTTTATTTCTTTTCGATCGCCTGCCGTAATGTTTGTACACAGACTCACGCGCTGGTATTCTAGAGGTGGTGGCAGGTGTAGTAGCTCTTTGTTGTCAACCATTTTAGTCACGGCGAGGCATATTAACGATATTGTTTCAACATCGGAAATACCAAAGTTTTCTTTGCTTAAATTATTACATTAGAGATCTTTAATGATTACCTAAAACCAACTTAAAAACTGTTCCTTCTCCGAGGAACTATATCTACAAAACTTTTAATTTCATAACAAAAAAATACATCAAAAATCAAACCTTAAACCATCAGCTATATCAGCAAGCTCGGGAACACCAAACCACACTAGACCCTACATCAGTACGTTCTAACACTAATTTCAGGATATTGATTGGATGTTAATATGACTTGATTTAATTTTTTTTATAAATAAAAAAGTTATCTTAAAAATAAGGAGAGTTTCCTACTCAGCTTTAATAACTTAAACAATTTGACCTTGTCAAGGTAATATGCACCTGTGTTCTTTCAAGAAACAATTTAACCATGACTGATTGGAAAGAATGTTTCTCAACGGTAGCACTTTGACTTGACAATGCGAATTAAACTATGCAGTATCAGCTTCATTTCATTAACACAATTTCAGTATGAGGGATGGATAACGTGCATTGAGTCCTTAGATGTTTACCTCACTTAAATCTAATGCCCACACTTATACGCTTCAAATTCTATCTTTTGTGAACTATATTACAAATAAAATTAACTTTCAGCCATTTTAGTGAACATCTACACTATATAATACATAACAGTATTTTTGACATAATGCAGTTTATTTAATGCTCCAGCGTATTATTTGTACAAAGGATTTTCTATATTTCTACCATTTATCCAATATTTTCAATTCTTCAGCATACACTGTCACACATATTACAATCTTCTAATATATAAACTTTGTACGGCCATAAATATTATAGGTAAAGATAGTTTCAATAAATAGCTTATCCTATTAATAATAATTGCTTTTGTTTTTAGTAAGTACAATCGTACAACAATAGATGGTGGTGCAAACCTGTTGAACATTTTTCAAGACGATAAAAAAAACTCCTTTGATGATTACGAATATCAGGGTTCAAACGCAGTATATGTACAAAAAATAATTGAAATTTTAACATGATTTTCATTGTTCTGATTTTGTTTGTAGTCTTGATGATAAAAGAAAAAGTAATACTCAGATGTATGTATCTATCTATCAATAACTCTAAATTAGTAAATTTAATTTCACCGGGAATTATTTCACCAATAATCAAGCACCTTTATCATGAAATATCATAATGAATATACTCAATATATAAGATTAACTTCTGAAAGGTATTTTAGTTTCAACATCACTGATTGTTGATGAAGTAGTTTATTAATCAAAAACAATATGAACAGAGGAATGGATAAACACCACTGAATATAATACACCAAAATAACCAGACTGTCAGTTTAAAACTTTCAATTTTAGATGACTTATGGATAGAAATCATTATGAGCCAATTTGAATGAATAATATTTCATGGAAATTGAAATAATAGAGGAATTTTTGTGGTTGCAACAGACTGGCAAGAATACTTGTGGGCGGCAAGAGGGTCGCCTACATACGATAAAGGACCTTGAGGCTATGTGTATCACTCAGTATGGTAAGACAGAGCAGAATGAAGACTTTGCAAAATAGCATGTAATATGGAATGGTTTGTTTGGAAGAAAAAAATCAGAAAGACAAAATGTACTCACGTTAGAATGAATGACACAAGGTCCTGGATAAGGGAGATGCGTTGCGAACAGATCGGACCGTGGAAGGAGACTGAAGGAAGAGGCTGGAAGGGGAAGGCGTGACGTCAGTCAGTGAGTCACGCACAGGACCCTCAGGAGCTGGTACTCCCCTCGACTGGCGAAAGGTAAAGGAGAGCTGCCCGGCACAATCAATATCTCCCGGAAACAGGAGGAGGCCCACCAGCTGACCATCCTGGCCAGATCAAGGATTTCGTCCCCAAATCATTATTTGTGTTCATCCGACAAGAGTTTGCCTTCATAGTAACTTAACTGGGTCCCCAAATTCAGCATCCCTGCAACAACAATTTGACGAAGATCAAAACCTGCAAATCCAGAATAACAAATCATTAATGCATTCAATCTAGAAAGAACAGTTTTATTTTGCATGTACAATAATTGTAACCATAAAGGTAGCTTCATATATTGTATATACTTCAGTTTATGTAGGTACAGTAATCGCAGGCAGTCGACTGTACACCTCTGTCACGGAGTAACAATACCAAATCCATTGTTTTTAAATTATTGGAAGATTTAATTTACAATTCAAAATGTATACTTGCCTGAAACCTGAACAAATAGAGAGCTGACCTACATTTTTTTATTTAAATGTTTACTCTATCATGTCATCTACTAAATTAATACGGAATTCTTATTACTATAGTCCTATTATATTATATACTATATTATACTGTAGTATATTTTACTGACTAAAATGAGCTAATAAAACATGTAAACGAAACCAGTGGCATTTTAGTGAATTTAGTTGGCAAAATTCCGCTGTTCGCGCGGTAAGAAATTACGTGCGGGCCACATGCGGGCCGCGCTTGTGATACCCCTGATGTAGTTACTAGTGACATTTGTTTAATCTCCCTATAAATGTAATCGGAGCTTTTTATAAATGGTTTATCCCAATTCTGGAATGGGTACTTTCGTTTACTTCTTATATATATTATCACAATTTGGGGGAGCAGCCTTCCTTTAGACATATTTTGTTGAATTGAACGCCGAATTTAGTGGTTATCATTTTGATGTGAACGTTTTCATATTTTCCAAATACATGTTTCATCTTCTCATCTCTTAATTAATGCAGTAGTTCTCCAAATATAACACCAATCATCGAAGAACTACTGCATTGATTATAGAATCACTTATGCTCATTTTGACAATTCTACATATATATATATATATATATATATATATATATATATATATATATTTAATAACCTCTGCTGTTTGCTCTATATATATATATATATATATATATCAAGGTATTGTTTTCTTGACCACAATTTACTAATAAAAACTTTTTCTTCTTCTTGGAGTTTGGTCAGGGTTAATATACGCAATCACCTTTTCGCCAACGTTTCGTCTTTATTTTAAGACATCCTCAGGGCTATAAACTAACAAAAAACAATAGACATTTGTCATATCTACTTTACAATCATCATAAAAAATTGAAAAATAATTTGTTAATTAATAGGCTAGCTAGAAACTAGCCTTGAGTAAGTAAGTTTTGTGAATTTATTATGATGATTGTAAAGTAGATATGACAAATGTCTATTGTTTTTTGTTAGTCTATGGTCCGAGGATGTCTTAAAATAAAGACGAAACGTTGGCGAAAAAGTGATTCCGTATATTAACCCTGACCAAACTCCAAGAAGAAGAAATAGTCGTTATATATATATATATATATCAATGATCAAACCACAATAAGAAATGGGAAAACAAGACTAAGATCTTTCAACCGTAACAAGCGGTCTTCGTCAGAGTCAAAAACCCAACTGAACGAACTCTGACGAAGACCGCTTGTTACGGTTGAAAGATCTTAGTCTTGTTTTCCCATTTCTTATTGTGGTTTGATCATTGATTGTTGTTTCACGTGTTTATGTGAAATCTTTATATATATATATATCAACATCTGAACCACAGTAGGAAATGTGACTAAGATTTGTCAACCAAAATAGTGGTCTTCGTCAGAGTCTCATGCATTAATCGATATTTGCTATACAAAGTGTGCATTCGGAGTTGAAATTTGTTCTTCAAGTCAAAATTTTCAAGGTCAAAACATGCCGCCCGCATGTGGCCTGCTTTCGTATTATTTTTATAGCCTATGAACAGAGGAATTTTTACGAACCAGATTCACTCAAACCGCACTGGTTTTGTTTATATGTACTGGTTTTGTTTACTGTAAAAAATGTAAAAACCTTGTCATTGTCGTGGACCCCTATAGCTTAATGATACATCTCCATGTACCCCTAACAGAGTCAAAGGTTTCAGACACAATGATAATATACCTAACTTATTATACTGTTATATATTGTTATAATCTGATACTAGTATATCCTGCCCTCAAAAAATGAGGGCATAAAATAACTATACAGTACTGCCTTAAGTGCTGAACAACTTGTCTTATAACCAAATGTCACATGCTGCCATCTTAAAATTAATATTTTTCACTATAATTTATCATCTCTTTTTAGAACACAAGAATGCATGCGCTTTTATGGCCTTTTTTCCCACATTTTTTAAATATCATTTTTTTTCTTCAATTTGTGGACTCGAGTCGCAAAAAAAATTACGCCATTTTAGAAAACAAAAAATTACAACCCATTTTCCAATTACATAATAGTCTGCAATTATTTCACAGTTGGTGCTTCGTAAACCTATCAACATTAGTATAGATAAATACAAAGTAATCAGTTTCTCTTTATCCCATAATTGAATAGAGTACGTGTATAGTACTAAAAAATGCAATTCCATCTGGGTTTCCCAGATAAGAGATTTAAGTGCCATTTTTAACTCCCCGATGAAATTTAACATCCATATTTCCGGGAAGGCTTACAAAGTACGTATAAGGATTTATTTTCAGAAACACCCAAGATTTCATAAACATTATAATATATATATAAATACATATATGTAATAAAGTAGAAAAAGAAACATAGTCTCTAATTTTCGGTTTGAACCGTCTTCAGGAGAGATAAGAGAGGGAAACCAAGAGCACTGGTTCAGAGACGGTTGGGGAACCCGTATCGTATTTTCAACGAAAAAGTATATATATATATATATATATATATCTGCAGAAGCCTCTGAATTAAAGACTTTTTTGCTAACTATCTGTAATTTTCTGATTATTTTTCTTTCATTATGGAGCAAATCCCAAATTAATTTTGCCAGAGACATTTGAACTTTACCAGTTACGTTAACAAATCATGACAAGTTAAACGAATTAGCAACCAATATATATTTTACTTACACAACCTTTCGACTGTATATAAGACATCTTCAGATATAATTTGGTTAAACATTTAAAGAAACAAATTTAAATTTATATGAGGAATTGTTGAAACAATTTTGAAACAATTCCTCATATGCTGACTTTTATTTATAATCTTTAGGTTATCTAACATTTCTTTCAAACAATTCCTCATATAAATTTAATTTGTTTCTTTAAATGTTTAACCTGATTTTGTTTCTTTAAATTATACCTGAAGATGTCTTATATACAGTCGAAAGCTTGTGTAAGTAAAATATATATTGGTTGCTAATTCGTTGCTAAACTTGTCATGATTTGTTAACGTAACTGGTAAAGTTCAAATGTCTCTGGCAAAATTAATTTGGGATTTACCCCATAATGAAAGAAAAATAATCAGAAAATTAGAGCCAGTCAGCAAAAAAGTCGTTAATGCAGAGGCTGCTGCATATTTCAATTCAACTTGTTTAAAAGAAGGTTTTCTGCCTACCTATACAAATATATATATATATATATATATATATATATATATATATATATATTCAAAAGGTGTAATTTAGAATTTTGTACCCTTGTATGATATTCAACTTTTTCCACTCAAATAAATACTCTAAATTTAAAAAAAATTTATTAATGCAATTCTTATAGAATCTTCACTTCCTCATCTTATAATTGTAGTTCATTTGAAAAGATCAAATTATGTTCATACCCTAAGAGGATTTTAATTGATTTCCTATTTATTTACGATTAATTGCACGGCAATTTTGGTTATACGGAATTGCTTTCACAGATATCTTTGAACTTCTCCCTCAGTAAAGAAATTTCCTTAACGAAAAAAATTTTTGTCTTAATTAAATTTTATAAAAAGGCATTATTCGTTTTGATCCCAAATTTCCAGAATTACTAGATTTTTAATTCTCTATGAGAATGGAATAAATATTTTTAACCCGTCAAGTAACTCATTTAAAAAATTAATACCCGTATTATTTATTCTAGAAACTCAATTTCTAAATATAAGCATACAAAAACGTCTAAACCACAGTAAGAAATCTGAAAAAATGACTAAGATCTTTTTCACAAGCGGTCTTCATCAGAGTCAGAAATGACATCATCAGGTCATCAGTTTTGATTCTGAAGAAGACTGCTTGTTATAGTTGAAAGTTCTTAGTCTTTTTTTTTTATTTCTTGCAGTAGTTAAGATGTTTTTATTTCACATGTTTATTGTAAACATTCGTCATAAGCATATATGAATATCTCCATCTTCATTCTCATCTCCAAATTATAAACAAACTTCTATCTTAACACTTTAAGTGTATTCTATTTGTGTTAAAAGTATTAAAAGTATACATTCTATCAGCACCATTTTATAAATAAAATGTCTATGTTAAATTTTCAGTTTAAATTTATCTGATTATTATCCTTAAATTTATTTGAAATTAATATTTATATTTGTAGTTGATATTTAATCGTTTTATTTTGTGATTTTATATCCGAAAAAATAAAAAATATTGCAATAATAAAACTAAAGGTAGCCGATTATATAAAAAGAAGCTTCTGTGAAGTGAAGTAAACTTTTGCTGACATTTAGGCGCTACGTCAAGCTTGTTAGTTTGTTACGAAAGTACCAATTTGGCAGCTTTGAACTGAACTCACAGTCGTGAGCAGGACTACTGGTCAAATATTTTCTAATTTTTTAAATTGAGCTGTCACATTTCCCCAGTTAGACGAAAAATTCTCATAATATATTCACCTAGTAATATAAATTTTAAACAACTTTTAATAAATGCTAGAATATGATTTGATACTTTTAATATCATCTGCGCTTATGCTTTCATGATGTACCCCCTGATTCTGTATAATTCATCTCTAGGGGTAATGCCCCGGTACGATCGGGGGCCGTTTACTCCCGGTTGTTCATGTTCATAGACAGAAATCAAGAAGTTGTATTCTGCTTTGATAAATAATCAGCCGATAATAAATAACCTTCCATTTATTTTTCTGTCAGCGTGTTTGATGAGGAAATAGAAAATTGTTATGTGTATATTTTGAAATCGTTGCTATGAATTCCTGATTATTAATTCATTTTTGATAAATTTTATACTAATGCGAAATATGTTCCGACCGGATCACCCAATCTCCTACCATCCCTGCTCAACGCCCTGGCTATACAACCTGGTACGAAGCATCTTGCGTTATGCCTGTAGACATCTTCTTTAACTTACTGATATTGGAAAAAAACAGATGCTCTAAATGCAATAATGGGTCGACCTTCAAATTTAAAATAAATAGAACATCTCAATCCTATTAGTGTAAACCCTGCTTACTACTTGAAGTAAATGTATCTAATTGGAGACGCCTGTTCTAGACTATTCAAACTTTTACGGTTCTATATCCGAAACCCTCTATACCTGTTGGTTCAATTTTATTTACTTATTAGACTATTTTAACAGACAATTCAAACTGTTTGTCATGTTTTAAAACCTGCTTTGATCTTACAGTAAGTGTAACAAAGTCGAAGCCGTCGTCCAATTCAAAGTTTTATACTTCTGGCTCCGAAACGCTACGTACCTTTTGGAGCAATTTATCTAATTCCAAATCTTTGTATTAAATAATGCACACTTTACCGGGTTTGGATGCCAAACATTGAATATTGCTGGATATTGATCTACTTCGGAATCTCCAGCTAGCAAATTCAACTTATACTAATTTTGGCTCCGAAACCCTGCATAGTTCTTATTTCAGATTATAACACCTCTGGATATACATCTGTCAGTCAATTTGAAAAATTAAAATTGTTTTATCACTGGTCTTATAATTTTTTTTTTGGAGAAGAAATGAAATTGGCTTTTATGCAACACTGTTTCCATCTTAGGATATGGAAGGATGAGTTAAAATCATAATTGAATCATTAAACTATGTTAAATGATCCAAAATTATAATTTAATCACTAAATGATGAACAAATGGAAATACAAATGTCGTTTCGAATGTGTTCAAAACCAATGGTGATTACTGAAAAGTAACATAAAGAACAAGGCAGCCAGTCTCACGACTTGTCTGTTATTGTGGGGTAAAATAGAAAAGGATGGAATGTATTTAAATCTATTATTTCATTGCATTATCAATTCTCGTTAACAATAGGTATCAGAGTGTTACACAACCGTCTAAACAGTGATGAGGCCTCAAGGTCGGCACTGTACTCCCAAAACAGCCTGCATGGCTGTGGCTTGCCTGAATATCTTAACTACTTTTCAATGTGTGGCCTTCAATGTTTGTTCTTTTTGAATTCCCCAGCCTGTTCCAAAAGGATTTACACTTTACCCTTTTGGAATTCTAATTAGAGAAAAAACTAGCACGAAGAAATTTTTAAAATTATTTGACAACACAAATTGCTATCCTATTTTTAAATTATCCCACGGCAAAATGAGAGTGCTCATCAAGGTCAGACACCTATCTGTATCAGATCAACTGGCTGCCTGCAGAACCTCAGACTCTCAGCAACACGAACTCAAGACAGGAGAAGCCATCACGACTAAACACCAGCACAGCCATTCCCACTAAACTCCAGCAGACCTCGCACTCAGAGTAATAAACACTGACTGGTGATAATTCACCACTGCCAAACTCAGCTCTTCACCACACGACTCAGCTCCTCTTGTCTCTAGCAGAATCCCAGTCTCTAGAAATAAACATATGAATGAAAACACTCTTTCATTCTAGTATTTGATCTACCGACAGGTTTTCCTTCCAATATGTGATATACCATCAAATTTCTTCTTTTTTTTTTTATCCTAATTCATTTTCTCTTTCGACACCCAATAGACTTTTTGTAATATTTTTCACTAAAATTTACTTTCGAAATTAAAGAAGTGTATAATAGAAGTGAGCGAATTTAAAATCTTTTTAATTTCATTTTGAATCAATATTTAACTGTATGTTTAAGGTCATGATTTTTAAACTTGTGACACTTCTTTACACCAGAGTGTCCCAAAATAATGAATGTACTATTTAAATAATTGTAATTCAGGTGTTTATTTTAAACATGTAAAAGAATTTCCAACACCATTTTATTGTTATATCACCAACTGCTGTTAAGGGGTAGTAATGGAGTGATCAAGCGCCTCTAATAGCCTGTAACACTCAACTCCGACTTTCGGCCTTCACGAGGCTACCCTGTTAACCTGCTATATGTAGGGACAAACGAAAGAATGGTAGAAGGTGATAAGGGGCGGGCCTGGCCACCTTCTTTTCACAACCTTCCTAATCCCCAAATCCCCTCCTTTTATCTCAGCCCCAATCTAAGGTGTTATGCGATCCGTGCTGGAGGATGGATGATTCAGGGGTTACTGTATAATGAACGGAGCCCCAAGGGTACCAGGCGATCCCCTTGATTAAATAGCCTTACTCCGGTATGCGGTGCTTTGCTGGAGTGGACAAAATACCACCTTTAGAGATACAGGGATTTTCCCCTGAATGATACTAAGGAGAAGGAAGTCAGGAGACCATCCTCCGGAAGCGCATAGGGTCCAAAAGCGCTAACTAAGGACGCGAAGAAGACCGTCCCGAAGAAGGAGAAAGGAAGTTACTTTCTGCCGAAACGTAGGGAGCCTGAATGGACATTATCAATGATGGTTTATGTAGATTCTGCAAAAAAAGAGGAAGAAACACCGTTGCATCTGCTGACTGACTGTAAGGCAATTTCACTGCACAGAGGTAGGTGCTTCGGGACACTCAACAGAACCAAAGGAAAACTTTTACCGCTGGAACCAACAAAAGTGCTGCTTCGTGGAAACGTTGATGCTAACTGCTCGGGTACTTTAGTACAGAAGAGGGGAAGTACAATAGTTTTTTTTTAAGACGCAGTGCTATAGTTACCCTCATATAATACTAATAATAATAATCTGCTCTTAAACTGGTTTCCAATCTGGTCCACAAATTGCGTATAACGCGAAGGATGTTCAAAAGTACATCTTTCAGCAGCTGATAACATAACGATTATTTTTTTATTGTAAAAACGATGTAAGTGGAAAAGTTACATTTCAGATTAGCCCATTCTCTTAATGATGATGATCCAGACCGAAGTGGTACACGGAAAGTTGGAACTAAAATGCACACTTTCCAACAAAGATTGTGTGGAATGATGTGTTAACATTCAAATTAAATGGTTCGATTAACCATACATTTTGAGATCAGGTGATGAGAAAACAATAAAATGATTCTTGTAAATCCTTTAAAATAAAACGAATTACAATAAACACCTAAATTACAATTATTTAGTGTGTATACATTATTTTGGGACACCTTATATACAAAAAAAATCATGTGTGTGTGTCAGCGTCATTGCCGTTGATACTGAAGATTGGAGGTTCAAATCTTCATAAATTGAAAGTGTCATGATAATAATTTTGTCTGCACAAAGTGGGAAATCTTGAGATGATTGCCCATCAAACCTGTAATGGTAACGAACTGATCAAACCCTTCTGATTTGTAGGAGTATCATTCAACTTTTATTGCTTTGCACTGGTCTGATGAGAATAATATCTTGAAATGCATTGAACTCGTATCTTTGTTCAGTAACTTAAAGACAAGTTTTGTCTTTCAGTTTAATTACAACTCAGGATTTGTGAAGGAGATCCGAAATAGTAGATTAAATCTAACTTTTTCTAACCATTAGATTCAATCATGTGGCCTTATTCTAAAAAAGACCGTTGTCTATAGTGAATCAAGCTTGCTATTTTTCCCAGATGTGTGTCAAGGGATGTTATACATTTTACAGAAACAAATATTGGTAAATTATATGAAAATATTAGTAAGTTCATTTAAACACAAAACAAAAATTTCAACAAAATAAAAGACAGAAGAACAAACAATTTGTTTTAAATACTAACTTAATATGACACAAGTAATTGAAAGTCAAAATCATTATTTTAATTGATTGACAAGGTGTGGATTGAAAGGTTGGAGTAATTCATTCACTTCAAGTGCAGGTTGAACTAACTTCTTTTCTTTAGATATGAAAGGTGATAACAGCCCTCGCATGATAATGATATCACGATAACCTTCGTTCGTTTACGTATTCGTCGTCCACTTGTGCCTTTATTCTGTTGGAGCCCAATACTCTTTTTAATAGTTAAATATTTCAGTTTCACTTAAAATGCCCCCAGCTCTCAAAAGATTAATTAATACATCGAGTTTATTGGTTAAGCAACACAATGCAAACATTCCATCCAGACTCAGGTTTCTTTTTCAACTTCATTTTATTTTTTCAATTTCAGTTGTTCTTTAAGAAGTTATTAGTAAGAATATCTGATGTCTATATTATGAACCCAAGTTTAGAATAGTAATCTCAAAATAATAATTTAGTTTGTAGGGTTTTCTTGTTATGTCATGTTTCTATGTTTGAAACTCTACTTTAGATTTTTTGTGGAATCAATTCTTATTCTTTCAATATGTTTAATGTGTTTAAAGTTACGGCTGTTTTCCCCACTGGTTTTTAGAAAACTTTTATTCACGATTTCATGTGATCTTACTATAATTGAGTTAAAATTGTAACCCATTTTTTTATGTATTATATATATATATATATCATAATATATATATGATAATATATAATGTTCAGTTTTTGTACATTCTTATTCTTTATCATGTATTACTATTAAAAAGTTAATAAATCTGTTTTAACTTGAATTGTGTAGGCTTGTTAACCCAAGACAGCAGAGGTCATGATTTGGGTTTGTTACTGAACTTGTGCGCAACTGTTGGAAATATCTTGTAATATTTGAAATATACTTCACCTTCTTGAAAGTCGGTAACAAATTAAGGTACTCAAAGGTGTTCACTGTAAACATAAAATTCTTAAGTAATCAGAACGGAGAAATCTTTGTCTAGGATCCATGTTAATGAAGTGGGAATATTCCCTCATGCGTTAATTAACTACACAAATGTTTTACTTACTAAATTAGTAATGTAGTACTAAGTTCTTTTTTAGTACTTTCGTTTGTTTGTTTTTCAATTGAATATATTAGTTGAACAAACCTATGTTGAAAAAATATAATTTTGCTGTTATATCAGTTTTTAGAACTTTATTTTAAAGCGTTTTAAAATTAAAACTAAATTAAAATTTTATTTAACTTATATATATATGTATTTTTTTTTTTTTTTTAGCTCATGGTGGTCTCATGTTGAAATGGGACCTCCTGATGCCATTCTTGGTGTAACAGAAGCCTTCAAAAAAGATACTGACTCCAAAAAAATAAACCTTGGGGTTGGTGCATACAGAGATGATAATGGAAAACCATACGTACTTCCTAGTGTATTGAAGGTAATCAAAATATATGTTTATTCTACTGAATTGAAGCATAATTTGTTGTTAGACACTTTGATTTACAGGACGATTGTAATTTAAGCAAATATTTTCATAATTCCTGTATATACATGTAATATATTTATGGTGTTGTAAATATTAATTTAACCATGTTAGCACTTAAGTTTAATAATATCAAACGTAGGTCATATCTTTGATTGGGATTATAGTAGACGAGGTAGAAAATCCATTCGATTAACCTTTTTGTAGACCAAGGGGCATATTTGTCTCATACTTTTTAATTAAATTCAATTATAATTTAAAAACTTAAGAGCAGTCAAATGTCTATGAAACGATTGAGTAAGCCACTGAAATTATAGAAATAAAACTGACATTGATATGTATGCATGTTTTGTTGTTGTCTTCATAATTATTAGAGGTATAGAGCTTACGTCGTTTGATATTTATCACTTCAAATTCAACTTAAATTATTAAGAAAAATAGTAAATTGTAAGCCTTAAAACCATTGGATAGTTGTAATTTAATGGTTTTGGTTATGGTATTACAGTAGTTATTTTGAGCTGTTTTTGAAGTTTCAATTCACGCAAAGTTGATATTTTTCTTTTTTTTTTATTGATTAAACTATATACTATGAGAGCGAACCGCATATAGTTTACCATAGCATCTAACAGCGTAATTTTAACCAGAAACGTAAAAATGACAGTCATGTGTCCAATAATACTGTAATAAAATTATATTTGGGATTAGTCCTCACAAGAAAAGGCTCTATTTCATATACCTATCCATTCAAATGGTCCAACATTTATAATGCACTTAATGATTATTTCTTTTATAGGCAGAGAAGCGGATTGCTGAAATTAAAATGGATAAAGAATATTCACCAATTTCAGGGATTCCTGAATTTTGTAAACTGACTGCGGAATTCGCTTTCGGCCCAGATAGTGATATAGTAAGGAATAAACTGGTAAGTCTTAGTTAATTTATACTGCTACTGCTTCTTAGCTTCATATTAACTTAGAAGTTCCTTAAATAACCATTTCCTATTTAAATATTTTATAAAAAAAATTGTTATCATTTTTTTTAAATTGATGTACTTTTTATAGGTATTAAGGTACTTGTAAATGATTAATTATAATTGTCCCTTTTACTATCAGATTTATGTAAATATAATACACCATTTTTTTGTATTTATGTTTGGTTCGTTCAGCATCAAACGATTCTCAAAAAAACACCTTAAGCCCACGTTTTGTCTATATTTCTAGATCTTGGGGTTTAAGTCAATACAGACATTATTACCTTGGTATTTTTCGTTTACTGAAAGACTACTTAGTTATTCTTTATATTGTTGGTTCTATATTCTTATCTACTACACTGATACGCTTGGCGACATTTTTACAACACTGTATCCCATTTGGATACTCAGGCAATTCAACAAATTGAAAGTCGGGATATAGGATTGTCCTTTGGGGGTTCCTCTACCAATCTACCAAAATACTCCCACCAAGATTCTAATAGATCATGATGGCTGGAAATGGTAGTTATTTTTATTTTTCGATTGTACACTTTATTTTTGAATAGGGAAAATTAAAATATTTTAGAATTGGGTTTTGTATCAAGGTGATCAACGTATTTATGTAAAAATGGAATCCTTGGTGAAGGATTCCCCTCTCCCAAAAAAAATATCAATCCCATCATTTGTTGAAGCATAAAAAATACAGAGCATGTAATTAATGTGGCACAAAATATGTTAAAAAAAATAAAACTAGGGAAACATGTTCTGAGAGATGATTATCCCGAAAGTGTAATAAAACAAATTTTTCACTCAAATAATCGAATAACTCTGAACACACTCAATCCCAGATAATACTAATCAACTACAAAAGGTCGCTAACTTATATAAATGGTTTGTCAGAACAAGTTAGACAGTTATTTAAAGAAACAAACGTAAATAAGGGGTATAAGGTAAAAAAGGGGTTTTATTTCATTTTACCTTATAAAATTATAAGGTAATTTTACCTTATAAGGTAAAAAATCATGTATATTTCGAAGACCTAATGACCAATTAATAAATCCCTCCGAGGTAATCAGGACTGATGAGTCGAGACCCTGAACATTCGACTACTGAATATTTATGCATATACCATTATCCTAATTTATGTTACTTATCAACCAAACTGGTACTCTATCGCTGCCAAGTGAATCGTCAGGTTAATTTAAAAGTCATATAACTTGATGGCTGGAACTATTCATTTATCAACTTCATTGAAAATAATACATTAGGTTACTCAATACTGACTGTTTATAATATAAAACTATTTTCTTACACATTATTGTAGCATAACCTAACATTCATAACCGATTCATAATTGAAATAAAAGACAGAAGTTATGTATTACCTTGCCCTCTCTGTTTAAAAGTGCTTGTTTGCATCATATCTCTCTAGCCCAGTCTTTCTTAAACTTTTTTACTTCAGGGCGCATCTGTGAAACCAAACGAAAACTTTGGGGTGCATCACTAATATAGAAAATTTAGTCCTGAGATTTCATAACAGGGAAATGATTGGAAATTAAAATGTATAGTTTTTTTTTAAGAAAAAGAAAGAAAGAGAGTGAGAGGGAGGGAGGGCTAGTAAAAATGATTTAAATTCCCGAGTAAAGGCAAAGAGGAAGTATTATCCATTGATGCTTAAAGATTAAAGAAATTAACCTTCCAGTTCAAAATATGAGGTGGCCGAGACTTGACTCAGACTTGAAAATACATACTTGACCGAGACTAACCACATACTTGGTGTTCTCAAATAAATTAAAATGATGCAAAAACTAAAATATAAATCTGTTATATAAACTTAATCTTCCATTAACTTGGGGCACACCTGGCTACCTTCCAGGGCGCACCGTTTGAGAAGCACTGCTCTAGCCAAAGTGACTTTAATGTTCAAATATGGTGTGTAGGTAGATACAACTAAAGTGTTATAGTTGTGCGTTGTCGATTTTTTTTACAAAACCAGCTGATCCAGAGAGACACAGCACCTTAGATGTTATGCTTCTTATTAATATTTTTGAGGAGTTAGAGTTGGTGGGTATTTACCGACTCCGACTCCCACAGTCCATACATTAATCTCGACTCCGCCTCCTTGACTTCGACTCCACAGATTATATATTCAAGTAATATAGTAGTAGTAGTACTATTATTCAAGTTATAGTAATATAAGTAGTAATGTTACATATTCATCTCCAAATGTTAATTGCAATGCAATTTATGTAGGTTGAACAAAACAATATTTAACATATATGCTGGTTCTACTTAAGTAGAATATTAAATAAAAAAACTTATGCTTTAGCCCATCGCTCCAAAAACAATAGGCATAACTTTAATTTAGAGGACACAAAGATTACAGATTAGGAATACATTAAAAGCAAGAGGCTCATAAAAGAAATTATTCATATTGAGAAACCAAAATACATGCAATAAACAAAATATAATAATAACCTAGGTAAAGTATATAATTTATTAATCAATAGTTAAACATTTGTGCTATTTTCAGTTTCTTATTCGCTATAGTTTTCCATGAGTTTTTTATTTTTCCTGAGTTATCAAAATGGGATACAGACTGTTGAGCAGCACTATAGTGGATAATGTTATAGATCCAAAAAATGTCTTTCAGTAAACGAAAAATACCAAGGTAAAAACGTGTATACACATAAATAATGTATATATTTTTTTCATATTGTAATTAAGTTTGTATTGATGTATTCCTCAAGATGTCCAGAAATGTAGGCAAAACGTGGGCTTATGGTGGGTTTTTGAGAATTGTTTGACTTTAGACCAAACATTGATAAAGAAAAATATATTATGTATGGGATGTGCATATGTTGTTTAATGCATAATAGCATTTACTGTTATACAGATATTTGCATGTGAGCTGGTGTGTGTATGTGCAGGGAAATGATGTAAATAACACTTTCAAATAATGCTATCTATATATATATATATCAATGATCAAATCACAATATGAAATGGGAAAAAAGACCCCATGTTGCGGTTGAAAGATTTTAGTCTTTTTTTCCCATTTCGTATTGTGGTTTGATCATCATTGATTGTTATTTCACGTGTTTATGTGAAATCTTGTTATTTATATATATTTCACTTAATAAAACGAAACATGATCCAAACTGGACACAATACGAGTTCAAAATTCAAGAAAAGTAACACACAGAGTAAAGAAACACACATACAGACTCAAATTTTCGGGTAATCCGTCTTCAGGAGAAAAGAGATAGGGAGTCCAAGCACGTTGTCGACGCAACGGCAAGTCAACTATAACGTGCTTGGTCTCCCTATCTCTTTTCTCCTGAAGACGGATTACCCGAAAATTTGAGTCTGTAAGTGTGTTTTTTTACTCTGTGTGTTACTCTTCTTGAATTTTGAACTCGTGTATATATATTATTATATATATATATATATATATATATATATATAACAATTAAAATAAGCAGTGACACATATACAGAAACACAACAAAGACTCACTTTTCAATATTTCGACCGTAATGGCGGTCGTCCTCAGGAGAAGAAGTGAATTGACGGAGGGTCGACAGTCAACCTATATATATATATAGAGAGAGAGAGAGAGAGAGTTAGGGAGGAAAGAAAACAGGAGATATATATATATACCACAATTAAAAGAAACGTCCAGCGGACTTTTTTAAATAATATATATACACTGTGGTGGCAGTCAGTTTTTTTGATTATCTTAGTTAACCCCAAAATGTTCCTTATTTCTAATCTTTCGGACTTCACACTTTCCCACCAAAGACTGTTTTAAAAAATTGCCTGGGACCGAATTTTTCTAGCACCGTCGACTTCACCTGAAATAATCATAATTATTTTTGTGGTAATTATTATTATTAGTATTTAATTTTCAGAATGCCACCGTACAAAGTATTTCTGGAACTGGAGCTTTAAGAATTGGCGCTGCTTTCCTTCAGAAATTCTTCCCTGGAAATAAAGAAATATTCATCCCTGACTTGAGTTGGGGTAATCACACTCCGATTTTTACTCATGCTGGGTTGGCTGTGAAAAAGTATAGGTACTATGATCCCAAGACTGTAGGCTTCAATGCAAGTGGAGCTTTGGAAGATTTACAGGTAAGAAAATATATTCACTAACTTCAGTTTTTTGCGTGTTTTGTTTTGTAATCTGCGAAGATTTCAATTTATTTCAAATTGAGTTATTCTACAGGTTATGTACAAAAATATTATTTAATCATAGAGTATATTATATTAAATATAATATGTTAATTCATTTGAAATTGGTCATATATGCACTGTCTTTCATGTATATTTTTTTCTGATCAATATGTAATTTCATTTTTTACTTTACTATAAGTAAAGTATAGTGATCGTGAAAAAATTCGATCTCGAGATTTTGACGGAATTACATGTTTTGAGGTCCCAGAAGTTGTTTTATGAAGTTTTTACGATGATGTCTGTGTGTGTGGGTGGGTGGGTGGGTGGGTGGGTGGGTAGGTGGGTGCGTGGGTGGGTGCGTGTGTTAGCATTGCTTGTTACCACGCTACGGTCCAGAATCTTTGATGGATCAAGTTGATATTTTACACAAAAATGGGCCCCATTTAGACGAAGATCCCTATTGTTTGGGAAGAATTATGCATGATGGGAAAGTCACTTTTTTTGCCAAAAACCGTTTTTTTTAAAACATTTATTTCTCCTAAACTACTAAACCTAGAGTTTTGAGATTTTGACATTATCTTTGAGGTTACAAATGGAACAAACGAAAAATATATTCAAAATTTTATATCAACAGGAAATATTTTTTTTTCAATAAAATGTACAAATTTTGACTTATAAATCAATCTCAAACCTTGTGAGAGCGATACAAGCCATACTGTTTGACGGACAAGAATGAAACTATGCCTATAAATAGAACATTATGTGTAGAATGAGTTGAGATATTTTTTTTTCAAAATTACATTCGCTAATGGGGCGTTACGGTACGATTTCTGTTTTCAGAAAATGTTTTTTTGACGCTAAACGGCTGATTAAAAAATAATAGAAATTTGACCAAAAATGGAACAAAAAATTAGCAATTCATAAAAAAAAAATCATGAAGTTTCAATTACGGAAAAGAGCAATAACGATATAAAAACTCTTTGTTTATCCTAGACTAAGAGATCACCTGCTATACTTGTCGAATTTTTTGTATTTTTTTACATTGTTTACATTGACTTAGAAATTTTTTGAGCGAATCCACTGAGATAAAATTGATGTTTCTAATGGAAAAATGAAAATATATTATTGACTTATAAGAGATGTAAGAGGAATAATATTGTGCAGGTAAATGATAACACTCATTAAAAAAAAAATCGTATATATGTTATTTGACAAAGGGGAAGGAAAATGATCTTATTAAATACTAAGAAGCCATAAAATTCCCAGTATAATAATTCTGTTAAAAACCAAAAATGTAAAAGATAATTCAAAATATAAATCTTTCGTTTAGAGATTAATAACTGTAATTATCGTACATCTTTAATTAACAAATCACCTTAAAACAACATTTTCTTCGCTGTTTAAGATGTTTTTCAGAGAAAAAAAGGGTATTTTACTGTTTTAAATTTGAAAATTTTACATTAATATTCAATGTAGAAGGATGTTAAGTAAACGATGTAAGAAATCTACTGGCTATTTGAACAATAGCCATGTTCTCTTGTAGGATAATATTTCGTTTCAAGAAATGTTCACATTGGTTTTTCAAAAATGATATTACTGCTGTAGTTATACTAATGAAATTATTTGCAAATAATAAATTATTTGTGATGTACAAAAATAAGCTTATAAATTGATATGACCTTCAATCACTATCTGTACTACCTCACGAATGCAATGCTAATAATTATATCCCATTTAGATATTTATGTTATGCTTAAATGATACGTTATGTTTTATATACTCAAGAAATTTGACATTGAGTTACTTATAGTAAAGTAGAGTGTAGGCCACTCCAGATTTTTTTTTTTTGTAAGAAGTGTGTATCAAACCCAACAAATGTTTGAGCAGGATAAAAAATAACAATTACCGCCTAAAAATCATTGGTTAGTTCTTGCACTATCAGTGACTGTTTGTGTCTTGCACTATAGTTTGGAAGGTGCCATTATATTTAGCTGAACTTCTTTATTACTGAGGGCATACAAATGATAGTTTTCCTTTTAACGGCTTCAGGTTTAAAATGCTGAGCCTCAATAACCGATACCTTACCGCTGTACGTGTTTCCTCATCAGCCTGTTTGGCTCAAGAGGGCCCAGACTGTTCCTTAAAGAAGAATTATTTTTTGGCTTTTGTTTTATTTATTAGTTTTCCTCCATTATAGCTAAATATTTAGTTTGCCCTCCTTCTCTCTCTCATCTTCCTCCCCACTCGGTACTCTATTTACTACAGAATCCCATTGATTTAACGTTTCTTTTAATCCCTTCGTTGGCGAAGCATTCCTCTACTTTATTCTTAACCTAATATATCCCAGACTATCCTCGCTTATATAACCAGCTATCCTTAACCCTATTAAATAATTATAGCATCTGATAACTATTACCCCATTAACATCTACCGTAACAAGCGGTCTTCATAAACATTAACATTAGCGATCTTCTTGTTAATTAACATTAACCGTAACAAGCGGTCTTCGTCGGAGTCAAAAACCCAACTTACTCAGTTGGGTTTTTCACTACCTTTACATGTAAAGCTGCCTTCTATGAAGGAGTACGTGCACAAGATTTAACGTCTCCTACTTAAAAAATTGGCAAAGATAAACAAGAGACCACACGATACCTCATGTTTTTTAGTTATAATGGAGGTTTTTATTTTTCAGTAAACACTCTATCCCTTTACTTCCGCATAACACATTCTTGAAATGAAGACATGTAATTAAAGCGCCCAGATGGTACTCCACTTTTGTTTCACGTTAAAGCTTCCATCAGTTTCATTTCAAACACCAACATGCCCCTAACCATGTTAAACAACAGTGGATGTTGTTACCACTAGGATGTGTGACACCATGGGCCGTTAGAGCACTCTACCATGATTAATGGGTGTCCAATCAAAAATGAGCCAAATCTTCGCCCCTTGGATAGAATACAAGGCCTCAAGCGTATAACTGTGAGTGTTGGATAGAAGCATTTTTCAGTTACAAGCATGCCTTTAAAATACTATTAATATTAGATTTTAACTGACTGACTTAGTTGGGTTTTTGACTCTGACGAAGACCGCTTGTTACGGTTGAAAGATCTTAGTCTTGTTTTCCCATTTCATACATTATAATAAACTGTCGTTTGATCATACATTATATTATATATATTATTAGGGAACAATTATTTAAATTTAAGAAAATATTTTTAAAAAACTTTGTGATTCAAAGTTGTTTAAAATATTTATTATTATATGGTCCGGAGGATCCCCTAGCCTTATTGACATTGTTTTAATAGAATTTAATAATATTTGTTTTAATATTAACATTGTCCAGCATAATTGTTTTGTGCTTTTATCGTTTGTTCATGTTAAGTTGTATACATCACTCAATAACATGAACTTCAGGGATAAAAGGATAGAGTTGGCCATTCCAGCTGGACCCTATGTATCAGAGTAAGACTACTTACTCAAGGAGGTGGCCTGGTATCCTTGAGTTCCCGTTTAGATACAGTAATCCCTGTATCATCGATCCTTCGGCATGAGCCGAATAACACCTTGATTGGGACCGGGATAGACTAGGGAAAGAGGAAGAATAGCAAAGACAACCAGGCGCAGCCTCTTGTCATTCTCTTCTCGTCTTTCATGGGTTCCTGATGGAAACTTCAAGTTAACAGGGGAGTCACTGGAAGGTCAAAAGATGGAGTTGAATGATGAAGCCTTGAGACGCTTATTCACCCCTTTACTACCCTTTGTATAATTTGCATTAACAGGTGGAATAACCACCTTACCTCGTATGCTGGTGATCCGGTCGTTCAACAGTTGTCACCGACAACCTCACCACAAACATACGTGGTAATTCATTTCTTAATGTTTGTATTTACCTGTGTTTTAAATTATTGAAATTATTCAGCACAGTAATTTTGTTTTTATATTTCATTACTCCCTTCAAATAAGATTCTTTTTTTGCTAATTCTTAATTTTTCTTTTCTTCATCAGCCTTGTCAGTGTAACATAAATCACATCTTGCAATGTAGCGACAGAGGCATTAGGTTATCACCAAGGGAATCGGGAGGAATGGATAAGCTGTCGAGTGTCTTTAATATGTGTACAGCCTTATTTACCCATCTGATTCGAGTGTCTTCTATTGTTCAAAACTGTTTTATTTATTACGTCAGTTTCATTGATTTTGCATATTACTATGTCCACATCACGAAGTTTTACATCATCCCAACATAAAACCATTATCTTAACAATATCGTATTTATTATTCTACATATTGTTATCAAAGCAGTTTTATGTTGCATTATTTGCATTTTTCAATAAGGAAGAACACATTTCAAATTTATTTCATTTAGGTTAAGCACTGTTTACTTAAACCTGAAATGCCTGATTATGATGATATCTAGTGCCGAAATGAACTGTATATGTAAAACATTATTAATATTGTTATAATATTCAGGGATTTCTAAATTAACTATTTCTGTTGGTTTTTTTTTTCAGAAAATTCCCGATAGGTCAATAATAGTTCTTCACGCTTGTGCCCATAATCCTACAGGAATCGATCCAAAGCCTAACCAATGGCAGGAGCTCTCTGATGTTATTAAGAGGAAGAATCATTTTCCATTCTTTGATATGGCTTATCAAGGATTTGCTTCAGGTAGTTATAATGAAAACAATCTGGTTTTATCATTTCTTGTGTCTGGATGGGAATGGCTGTATTTGGGGGAGGGATACTGTACAGTGCAGCTGAATTTAACATAATCACACTTTACAGTTCAGATACAGCAAACAAAGACTGAATTTTACTTTTCAGAGCACGGAGTGAAGGAGGCAAGTAAATATAAAATAAATAATGAAATAAAAAAGTAAAACTAAAAAATAATATAACAATAAAACATTCTAACAAAAACACATATGCACGTATAAAAAAATAAATAAGTAAATTATTTATGAACCAATAAAAAAATAAATATTATTTTTAAAATAAATAACGAATGATAGTGAATAATTACGAATAAATGATGATTAGGGTTGGGTCTAGGAGCAAACCTACCTCGAGGTACGAAACCTGTGATTATTCGTACCAAAGCTCAGGTTTGTGGTAGTCAAGCCCACATTGGGAGCAGTCCAAAGGATAAACGCGGTGATTTTGGCAACATGAAATATTTGGAAAGATAGACATTAGGTTTGGAGTTTTACGGTAAGAGTTGGAAGGAACCTTCTGTTAGACGTAAGAGTACTCGATGAAAAGAAGGGGATTACTATTCAAGTATTCAAGTGCTTTACACTTGAATAGTTTAAGAAAATAATAATAAGTAACATGAAAACACTGATTTAGAATAAAAAAACTCTTTTTTTTTAATAAAATATATACTAAAAAAGAATTAGCAGACAAATTAATGAAAGAGAATTAAACATTTCAATGTGTTAATGTTCTTTCTGCTGACGAGTCACCTAAGTTGCTTTAATTGGGGACAATAATGAGTGCATTTTTATCCAGGACGTGCTGAACTTATTCTGTTTCTGATATTTTATACAATAATCATTAGTAATTTATAAAATTACTATAAGATCTTTATAGGCTGAAATTTTGAGTGTTCTGAAAGCTACTTAGCACTTTCTTCAAGGAACTTAAACGAGCATGATTTCTGAAATTGCAAAGTTTCCAAACTCTTATCAACTCCGCTTTACTGGCTCTGAATTGTATTTAGAGAACAGGTTGTTGTCAGGCCCCAATTTTATAATGCTTTTGTATCATCAGTTAGTGAACCATTAGCTGATGATTATTTAAAACTTCAAAGCTATTTGATCATATGGATCTTACGTCAGTATTGATGAGTGATGGAAAAGCGAAAGTTCTTTATGACCTAGTGAAAGTGAAAAAAATTGACATGAATGAAGCATGTATGGAAATGTGCTGTTAAAAAGAAGCATAGCAAATTATTATTGGAATGGTGTTATACTATAATTAAAATATAAAGTGCATAATGAAACACGGAGGAAGTCATGTTTTTGAGAAGTATTATGTTGCAGTGATTTTGTTAGATTATCAATAGTGTTTTGAAATCAGTAGCTTGTCATTCTAAATATTTGTTTGGGACATTGCTACCCTCAAAACATGTTTGCTCTATTACTGAACACAATATATTCGCCTTTCATCAGTAAGTGGTGAAGTAGTACTTTAAAAGAATATAAAAAGCTTATTTATAACTTAAGAACTAACAATACTACTCGGCAATTATTATCTTTATATTTAATTTTTTCTTCTTTAATATCAAATATGTATACACTTTTCTTTATTAAGACAGGGGAATTTTACATGCATTCAATGATTGGTACTATTTCATGTTTCAAAGAAGTCATTTTGTCTTTGTCAACAGGTGACGTGGACGGGGATGCCTTCGCCGTCAGACATTTCCTGAATGAAGGCCATCAAATGGCTTTAGCCCAGTCATATGCTAAAAACATGGGACTTTACGGTAACTATTCAAACATATTTTTCTCAAGATAAATGTTTATAAAGTATGGTTGTTTTGAAGAAATCTTAACATAAATATAACTTTTAATGAGTAAAACATGTATGTAAACATTTTCAAGAAAGAAAAGACAGTCCAAGTAATCAAACAAATTAAACTTTAAGAACACAAAAGATGGACATACTCACGTTTCTGTATAATTTCTGAGTCCACTTATTCCCCTTGTTCTTATAAGAACAAGGTATTCTTATAAGATGGTGGTATTCTGAAATTATAGAGAAGCCTCACGTTTTCCATTGAGTTAGTGGTGACAAAACTAAATTCGCAGGAAGTAAACACATACAAGAGATCACAAAAACTCATTACTATATTTCCACTGCGTTGTCATTAGGTAGAAATATAGTAGTGAGCTTTTGTGATCTCTTATATGTGTTTACTTTTTGCGAATTTAGTTCATATCTATAATTTAGATGGATTGCAGATCTTCCTTAAGATATGTTTTGTTGAAGAAACCGGAATTTCGGCATTTACGCTCTTCTGACAAAGAGCTTTGATCCTTACTTGAACTAATTTCCTGCTATTAGGTAAATAGAAGTTGGCATGTTCCATAACGGTTCCCTTAAGGTTGGTCACTTGGCCAAGTCCTATTTTGATTATTCCCTCGTAGTAGGAAATTGGCTCCTAAGATCAAATCTCTCAGTCAGAACATCGTCAAAGACGAAACTGCGGTTCACTTCAATGATATATATATTGAAATCAAGTGAGTTGACTGTCGTCCCTCCGTCAATTCACTTCTTCTCCTGAGGACGACCGCCATTGCGGTCAAAATTTTGAAAAGTGAGTCTTTGCTATGTTTCTGTCAGTGGTAACAGTTTATTTTAAGTGTAATCTGCCCTGCCGGACTGTTTCTGTTTACCATGGTATATATATATATATGAAAGTATAAGCCACAAGGAAAAAGTAAAAAACACAGAAAATATTCTCTAAGGCCTTTCAAATATATGTAATATATTCAATATATATGTCATCAGAGAGCCAATTTTTGCTCTCTGATGACATATATTTGAAAGGCCTTAGAGCAGATTTTCTGTTTTATTTTTACTTTTTCCTTGTGGCTTATACTTTCATTAGTTTTCATCACGTGTTTATTGTGATTATTTAGTGTATATATATATATATATATATATATATATACTGATGTAGCTTCTCGACCACTGATTTATCCAGATTCAGAGCAAGGGTTCTCGAGGATTTTGGTCAATAAAAAATTCAGCTAGTTAATATCTGCCGACGTTTCGCCAAAGGTTGTTTGGCATTATCAAGGCTAAAAAACAATTTATTGAAACGACATAAGTAAAGCAAAACCAATTCTTCTATGGTATACCAATTAACATAAAAACAAAAAAGGACAAACAAAAATTCATAAGCAGGAGAACAACAAAAAACACGAATACCTCCATACAGGGCATTCAAGCAAAACAAAACAGACAGTAACAGAGACAGTACGTCAGAAAATTACAAAAAACAATAACAAACAAAAAGATCAAACATTTAAAATACATTCAGGGGAATAAAACCAAAAACTAACAGCATTATTACCTTTTTTGTTAATGCTGTTAGTTTTTGGTTTTATTCCCCTGAATGTATTTTAAATGTTTGATCTTTTTGTTTGTTATTGTTTTTTGTAATTTTCTGACGTACTGTCTCTGTTACTGTCTGTTTTGTTTTGCTTGAATGCCCTGTATGGAGGTATTCGTGTTTTTTGTTGTTCTCCTGCTTATGAATTTTTGTTTGTCCTTTTTTGTTTTTATGTTAATTGGTATACCGTAGAAGAATTGGTTTTGCTTTACTTATGTCGTTTCAATAAATTGTTTTTTAGCCTTGATAATGCCAAACAACCTTTGGCGAAACGTCGGCAGATATTAACTAGCTGAATTTTTTATTGACCAAAATCCTCGAGAACCCTTGATCTGAATCTGTATATATATATATATATATATATATATATATATATATTTATATATATATATATATATATATATATATATATATATATATATATATAACGAGATGTCGCATGAACACGTGAAATAACAATCAATGATCAAACCACAATATGAAAAGGGAAAAAAGACTGAGTTGGGTTTTTGACTCCGACGAAGACCGCTTGTTACGGTTGAAAGATCTTAGTCTTTTTTCCCTTTTCATATTGTGGTTTGATCATACACACAGACATATATATGTCTGAATCTCTTGTCTTTGTCTGAATCTTAGTTTGAGTGAGATTCGGATGAAGACTAGTTGTTTTAGTTGAAAGATATTAGTTTTGAATTTCTAACTGTCGTTTAGACGTTGATTGTTATAATTTTACGTGCTAATTGTGAAATCGTCTCTGTATCTAATTGAGAACTGCATCTCTTTTTGTGTATCGTCCTCGGATACATCTTTCTCTCTCTCTCTCTCTCTCTCTCTCTCTCTCTCTCTCTCTCTCTCTCTCTCTCTCTCTCTCTCTCCTATTGTCTCCTTCTTTTTAGATTAACTTTTATTTAATTTGTTCAATGGGTGGTCGCCATCTTTCATACCGTTCCTTTAAAACCTCCAAGAACTTTATTCATATATTCGAAGATATGTCATCATTTATTTCTTATAATGATAATGTTTGGACTGTTAAAGGTGAGCGAGCAGGTGCCTTCTCTCTTGTCACTTCATCCCCTGAAGAAGCTGCCACGACTATGTCCCAGCTCAAGATTCTCATTAGACCGATGTATTCAAATCCACCAATTCACGGCGCTAGAATAGTAGCCCAGATCCTTTCTGATTCAGAACTTAGACAACTTTGGTAATATTTCATTTCCTTATATGTTTTACAGTATTATGAAGCAGTATGTTACTTAGCTTATAATATTCAGGTAACTGATATGTATAATTTCATATTTGATTATATTATCAATGTTTATTTTATGAAAAAAAATCATAGTTTTAATTCTCTTACTAATTGTGCAAACGATGACACTTGAGTTGGTTATTTATTACGTTTGTTAAAACTTATTCCTTTCTTTATATATATATATATATTATATATATATATTTTTCGTATGGCCTCATGGCAAAGATTCTCTGGAAACTTTTATTGAAGCCTTCAAAACTTCCTGTTCATCACTCAATTTCACCCACTCCTTCTCCTATACCTCCTTAACCTTCCTAGATGTAGTAGTGTCCCTAAGCGGCAGGACCTTCACCACCTCCATACACACAAAACCTACCAATGCCCAACAATATCTACACTTCAATAGTTGTCACCCATCCCACACAAAAAAGTCCCTACCTCGTTCCCTCTCCATCCGCATACACCGTATTTGCAGTGACCTCTATCAACGACAGTGTCATATCGACAAACTTAGGGAGAAATTCGTCCAGCGGGGCTACTCTCCCAGGTTTGTTGATTAAACGCTTAATACCTGCCACCAATCAATATCTTCCTAGGACTGCCGCTGAACCCAACAGTTCTCCCTTCCTCGTAACTACTTTCTTTCCTGGGGTCCATAGGATCGGGAATATCATCAAGGACATTTTTCCTCTCCTGTCCTCTTCCCCCTCCACCTCCTCCGTCTTCCGAAAACCCCCTCGCCTGTCCTTCAGAAAGCCTCCCAATTTAGGAAACCTGTTTTCCCACAGATCCCTTGAAACTCCTGGGATTGGGGTGGTGCGTGCTGGTATGGAGAAATGCGGCCGTCGCCTCTGCCTTACCTGTCCTTTAGTTAACCCTTCACCTTTCTTCTCCTCACCAACCAACTCTTTCCGCGTCCCACCTAACACCTCCTGCTCATCCAGGAATTGCGTCTACCGACTGAACTGTAGACAATGTGGAGCATTCTACATTGGTATGACTTCTACCAAGCTCAATGAGCGTTTGAACAACCATAGAGCTTCGGTCGGTCAGCGCAAACAGCTTCCTGTAGCTATCCATGCCAACAGCCATAACCTTTCTTTTAATGACTGCTTTTCTGTTCAAATCATTAAGCTAGTGACCACTGATGACCGTAGTTTGACATTAAGAGCGTCTGAGGAGGCCCACATATGGTTATTGGGGGCCCGATCAGATCCCGGTTTAAATCAGAAGCGTTAACTTTTATTTGTTTTTCCTTTTATCTTTAACTTATATTTTCATATTCATATATATATTTTTTTATTTTATTATTTTTTTCCTTCTTTTTTTTCCTTTTTTTATTATATATATTTTTTATTTTATTTATTTATTTATTATTTCCTTTTTTTAATTTTTAATTTATAATTTTTAATTTTATAATTTTATCTATTGTTTTTGCTTTCTCCGTTCTCCGACGTTTAGTGCCTAGCTCCTTTTTTACGCTAGTGCTGCTCTCTTCGGTTGACTCTTTATTTCTTCATTCGCGCTCCGTTCTTCGACGTGGGGAGATCTCTCTCACTTCGTCCTCTCTACTAGTCTACTCTCCTGATGACGAACAACAGTTCGAAATATTGAATTCTGTAAGTTTTCTTTGTATTCTCTTTTCTGTGTCGTGCTTTGTGTAATTTAAAGTTATATATATATATATATATATATATATATATATTATATATTTCTTTTTACAATTTACATCTATTCATTGTTCCTCTGGTGCAAAAGATCTGCACCACAATTAAACATTTATAACTTAATTGAATATGACATTTAACTGGTACATAGTTAAAATTTAAAACATGAAACACTCCGTTGGGACGACATATCAAACGATTACAAGAAAAGAATACGAGGAAACACTCACTTCAATATTTCGACCTCATCGTCGTAAGAAGAAGAAGAAGAGGATTTCTCTTCTTCTATAAATATATATGCATATATATATATATATATATATATATATATATTATATATATATGTATTTTATATGTCTTTAAAAACATCAGTGAGGACAACATTAAAAGACCTGTTAGAAAAGGAAGGCTCATCCTTGTCCTGGGAACACATTTGTAATATATACATATATTTAGGGAGCAGAAATTCGTTAAGTCATACACAGTTTAATTGTTTACCTATATTTCTCTTCTTACTGTTTTTCCAGATAAATTTTCAGCTTTCCCGAAAATTTACTGCTATGAAAAGCTATTCACAAAAAGTATAAGTAGAGAAATAGGTAAACAATTAATTGTGTGTACATATATATATTCCAACGTCTAAAACACAATTATAGAAAGTCAGAAATGTGCCTAAGATCTTTCAGTGAAAACAAGTGGTCTTCGTCAGAGTCTCAGTCTACTCACTCATGACCATGACCACTTGTTTTTGTTGAAAGATCTTAGTCACATTTCTGATTTTTTTTTACCGTAGTTTAGACGTTGATTTTTATTTCACTTAGTCTCTATGAAACATTTATATATATTTTGTGTCATGTTTAGGTTGAAAGAGGTCAAAGGTATGGCTCAAAGAATAATTTCAGTGAGGACAACATTAAAAGACCTGTTAGCAAAGGAAGGCTCATCTAGGTCCTGGGAACACATAACTGACCAAATTGGAATGTTCTGTTTTACAGGATTATCGCCCCAACAGGTTGTTATATTTTTTAATCATTGATCTTACTCCTTGATATTATTGTATCTTAATCATTTACTCCTCACTTTTTGTAAGTAAACTTATTATCAAACTCATGGATAGTCTATTTCTAAAGGTAGGCATATTTTTTCCAGTTTCCTTATTTTCGAGAAGTTTTTTTGGGAAAAATAAAATTGATTTTGGGAACTTTGTAAAGTTGGAATTGGTTTGATTAAGAATAATCAAAGCAATGAATTTCTTATTTGCTGTACAAATAAAATAATTAAAGATACATTTGAAAAATAAATTTAGTTTGGATAATCATACAAAATTTTCTTTTCTAAATCAGAATTGTTAATGAAATAGAAAAACTACTGCTTTTGCATTTGTATTTTTCTTTTTATTTTAAAAGAAAAAGAGAGCAGGAAAAAGCACATGGTACCTCTACAAACTGACTAACTATCATGCCCTTTCGTATGGTTGCCTTGAGTTCTGTTATGCTCTTGACATTTCTTAGGTATGTTCTATCGTAAAGTTAACCCTTTAATTTTTGTGAGATTAAAGTCTGGAATGTGACTGCCAACTCAGAGTCAAGTCCCATAGTGATCTCTTTCACTCAGTGCCGAGACGGATTTGTGTGTGAGAAATAGCAGTAGCTCTGTACTTCTAGAACGGCTATAGAATTATCTAGATATTACCAAATTGTCATTAAATTATATTCAAAAGTAATAACTTTTTTGTACGGCTACGTGATACTGATTTTGAGTAGGTAGTCACAACCCAGAACTAAATTCCGCAAAATTTGTTTGTGTTATTTTAAGATAGATTGTATGGAAATATCTTAAGATCTGAAGGAAGTCATCAGGGTGTGTTAGTGAGAACTTGAAGAACTTTTGTTGCATCTCAAGAAAATAATCACGAACATACTTTAAGAGAAGGAAGAAATAAACAAGTTGTCTTCAAAGTTTCATTGAATTCTTTTAGAAAAGTAAAAAATTAGATTCAGAACCCGTTTACGTTTATTTTTTTTAAACATCCTGGATATGTAAAATTAATGAAAATAATTGTCAATAGGAAATAGCGAATTTTAAACAAATTAAAATTTGCCATGTTCTGTTATTAATACCCGTTGCATAAAAAAGTCAAAATATTTCTTTTTATATGATTTATTAAAAATATTGTATTTAATTATTTTTTTATGTGGCTTTTTATAATTTCGTTACTGTTGCTATTATATGTACAAGTATAATTCTTGTAAAACTTAAATTATTTTATAGGGATAATTTTTTGTTATAGGTTGAGAGATTAACTAAAGAATTTCATATTTACCTAACAAAAGACGGTCGTATTTCTATGGCTGGAGTAACTTCAAAGAACGTTGAACACTTGGCCTACGCTATGCATCAAGTTACCCTCTAAAAATAAAAGGTAAGCGATTAATCTTGTCGCAAATCACAGGAGCTGTTATTTTTTTGTTGTTATTTTTTTTCTTATAAAATATTGTTGCCTTGTTTGATACCAATAAATTCTTAATGTTTTACTATATCCCAACTTTGCTTGGTTTCCTTTGTCCATGGGTACCTGCTGGGTGTACTATACTCTTTTCTTCCTTTCCTCAACTTTCTTCGCCAGGTACAGATTTTTGTTTGATTACGCTGTAAATCTGAATAATCAATCAATAAATATATTCGAAATCTTAAAGCATGTACTCAAGTTAATGTGATTTTTGTGTTGAGTAAAACTTTTAATTACCTTAGTCAAATCAGGTTCTTAGTTACTACAGGATACTCTTAATATATCACCAATGTGAGAGTGTGTAAGCCAATTACCTTAGTCAAATCAGGTTCTTAGATACTACAGAATACTCTTAATATATCACCAATGTGAGAGTATATAAGCCAATTACCTTAGTCAAATCAGGTTCTTAGATACTACAGAATACTCTTAATATATCACCAATGTGAGAGTATGTAAGCCAATTACCTTAGTCAAATCAGGTTCTTAGATACTACAGAATACTCTTAATATATCACCAATGTGAGAGTATGTAAGCCAATTACCTTAGTCAAATCAGGTTCTTAGATACTACAGAATACTCTTAATATATCACCAATGTGAGAGTATGTAAGCCAATTACCTTAGTCAAATCAGGTTCTTAGATACTACAGAATACTCTTAATATATCACCAATGTGAGAGTATGTAAGCCAATTACCTTAGTCAAATCAGGTTCTTAGTTACTACAGGATACTCTTAATATATCACCAATGTGAGAGTATGTAAGCCAATTACCTTAGTCAAATCAGGTTCTTAGATACTACATAATACTCTTAATATATCACCAATGTGAGAGTATGTAAGCCAATTACCTTAGTCAAATCAGGTTCTTAGATACTACAGAATACTCTTAATATATCACCAATGTGAGAGTATGTAAGCCAATTACCTTAGTCAAATCAGGTTCTTAGATACTACAGAATACTCTTAATATATCACCAATGTGAGAGTATGTAAGCCAATTACCTTAGTCAAATCAGGTTCTTAGATACTACAGAATACTCTTAATATATCACCAATGTGAGAGTATGTAAGCCAATTACCTTAGTCAAATCAGGTTCTTAGTTACTACAGGATACTCTTAATATATCACCAATGTGAGAGTGTGTAAGCCAATTACCTTAGTCAAATCAGGTTCTTAGATACTACAGAATACTCTTAATATATCACCAATGTGAGAGTGTGTAAGCCAATTACCTTAGTCAAATCAGGTTCTTAGATACTACAGAATACTCTTAATATATCACCAATGTGAGAGTATGTAAGCCAATTACCTTAGTCAAATCAGGTTCTTAGATACTACAGAATACTCTTAATATATTGCCAATGTGAGAGTGTGTAAGCCAATTACCTTAGTCAAATCAGGTTCTTAGATACTATAGAATACTCTTAATATATCACCAATGTGAGAGTGTGTAAGCCAATTACCTTAGTCAAATCAGGTTCTTAGATACTACAGAATACTCATAATATATCACCAATGTGTGAGTGTGTAAGCCAATAATTGTATAGTTTTTTTGAATATTTTGTTGTAATCTGATGATTCACACAAGTCAGAATAATTTGAGCAGAAACTAAACAAAATCTCAATATAGTTCTCAATAAGTTTGATATATCTTTCTAACACATGAAATTAGAATGATACCTTGAGGTAAGAACTGCCTAATAGACGGTTTTTTTGAAATACAACGTAAATTTCGAACCAAATTCGACTCGATATACTAAGATTTGCTGGAGATACGATGTACGATGAAGAGTCGCATAGTAGGCATAATCAAAGGAGTAGAAATGAAAAAAAGAAAAAATAAGTCTGAAGTGAATGTAAGTGAAGAAGGTCTAAGTCAGGGGTCGGCAACCTGCGGCTCTTTCATCCTTACACCGCGGCTCCGAGTGGCTTGGCAAAATAAATTACTTTCAAAAAGTATTTGCTTATTTTTTTAGTGTTTTAGTTAAAAATTGGAAGATCTTTATGCGATCTTAAAATATTAAAAAGAAAGTATATTTTATTGTTTTTTGTATCTCAATCTCGTCATACTCGCGAAAGCCAAGAAAAAAACATATATTTTTTTTCTTTCTGCAGAACAATAAAAAAACAAGTTTGCTGTAACATTAGTGTAAGAATCTACAATCCACTATGCACTCTGTTCGAATGAGGAATGTTTAATACAACTTTTTTTAAGGAACCAGCAAAAAGTGCAAAAAAAAGCAAAAGAATGTGAATTGATTGAATGTGAATTTCTATACAAATGTTGTTATGCAGTTATTAAAAGATAAACAGATGGTGCTTGAATTTAAAATATGCTGGAAATCCAGAAAGAGAAAAGCTAATGAAGACATTGTAGCACGTTTTTGCTTTTGTTATCTACATTGAATATTTAAGTTCAGCCTTTTATTTATTTGAAAGAGACATTTAGATATTCTTATTATTTTTTAAGAACTCAGAATGTTCAAAATGTGTTCATTAGAAATTGAATTTAAAATTCTCTGTAGCACTTTGTGGATTTCATAAGCAACACTTTATAGCCCATCTTTAAAAGATTAGTCAAAGCACTAACAAGTGTATTTATTTTTTACTTTCTAATAAATGCGTTTTTCCCCATTTTAAATGTAAAAAGTATTTCGGGCCTCCAGTGGGTTTGTTTTTTTTTTTTTTTTTTGTGGAAACCGGATTCAAATGGCTCTTTTGGTGTTAAAGTTTGCCGACTCCTGGTCTAGGTGAAATTAGAAGTAAAAGTGAAAAAACATAAAAAATAAACAAAAATCTCTTTCTGGTCAAACGTAGTAATATAGGTTTGTTTACTTTAAGTGAATCATAAAATATAAAACAAGAAATATAGATAAGCTGAGTTATATAGTGTAAATTAGGGTGTAAGTGACGGTACGCTCGACGTCCCATCGTATTCTCCTCTAACTCCACCCTCCGTCTCCTCCAATCTTTATCCACCAGTAACTAAGGTAAGGTGATATATATGCTCTATGTGTTATTTTTTATTTGCTTTTAATCTGTTTAATTTAACTGATTTCTATTTATATATATGTGTAATTGTTATTTATACTCATATTTATGCTGCAGTATTTATTAAGAATTTATTGGAGGTGTTGAAACAGATTAATCGAATTATAATGTATTCTTGTAGAATATTAGTCTCGGTATACGACCATTTCGATATACGTAAGTCGGTCCCGGAAGGAATTAAATTGTAAGTTGCGATTTCCCTTTATAGGCTAACAAGAAATAGCACTATAACATTAGGCCGTTACGACAAATATAAAATGTAAACATTGACTGAGGAAAAAGGGTCACACCCGAAAGTTTAAAGTATTCCATGTCAACTTCAAAGACTCACTTGTTTACCGACAATTACACCCAGTTTAAACATATTGAATATTGTTTTCTTGAAAGTATTTATTTAATTTATGCAAAAGTTATCATGCAATTTTTGTTTAAATTGTTTTGAGTATGATTTAATAAATAAATAAAATAAATATAAATAAATAAATATAATAAAATAAAAATAAAATAAATAAATAAATAAATTGTTTTAGAAACAAAGGTAATATCCATACAAATTATACAGGATGGTGTTAACAAAAAAAAGTTAAAAGTTAAGCCTAGCTGTTCATTAAGTGAACTGTTGCTGTAAAGGTTTCTTTATTACGATGCTTTGTGTTGACTCAGAGAAGTGTTCCGCAGGTGAGAACCCCTGAGCTAAACAGGTCAGTTGACGCACTCTTCTTCGTATACGTTTTCTTCATTTCTTAACCGGCATCTTTAGTAAGGAATCCGCATTCCTCACACTACTGGTATGAGGCAAGTTAATGTATTCCTATAATATTACAAGTAACCTCTGTGATCTTTAAAACTGTATAATTTATTCAACAAATTAGTGTCCCTGTTGAATTAATGTATAATTGGTGTAATGGTAATTAATTTAATTTTTAATGACTTAGTAACAGTAGGAGCAATTTCAGGTAACCGTAGCAGGATTCCAACCAAAGAATATTTCCGTTCACGATGGTGTACGTCGTAATTGACAGTTTCAGACGTGAGGCCCACTACAACTTAATGTTTGTACTACTAAAAGTAGGGAGGTCAGTAAGATTTGTCTTATAGTAATTTAGTCTATCATGTGAAAGAGTCGTATTCGTGGAATATGATCTTATTAGGTCATGAGTTATGAAATGGTGCGTCCTACTTCTGTTCTGGTATAGAGAAAGGTTTGCACCAAACCCGTGATTACGAGAGCTTGTTTTTTCCCCATCATTTTTATTGGTTTATGGGACTTTATTTTGTTAATAAATAATTTATGCTTATCATCTAGTCTTCATGTTTTCAACTTTTACATTATTAAATTTGTATTTTGACTGTGGTTAAAAAATATTGTTTATTGGCGTGTTCGATGATAAAGATTATAGATAAAATCGGGTCTCTTATCTCCTTTCTATTCCTTGATTTTATTTTATCTACTGGTGGGTTACTAGGATGTTATTTTTAGAATGAATTAGAAAACGTTGCATACTTTTGATTAAATATAACATTTATTACTAATGAATGTCGTTCAGATATATACTAGTTCGAGTTTCTTTCTAAATTAATTAAATATTTGATATAAGCACTAGCAGTGGTTGAATGTTTTTTATTCTGCTGATAAAATCTAATATTAATAGTATTTTAAATGCATGCTTGTAACTGAAAACTGTTTCTATCCAATACTCACAGTCATACGCTTGAGGCCTTGTATTCTATCCAAGAGGTGAAGATTTGGCTCATTTTTGATTGGACACCCATTAATCATGGTAGAGTGCTCCAACGGCACATGGTGTCACACATCCTAGTGGTAACAACATCCACTGTTGTTTAACATGGTTAAGGCCATGTTGGTGTTTGAAATGAAACTGATGGAAGTTTTAACGTGAAACAAAAGTGGAGTACCATCTGGGCGCTTTAATTACATGTCTTCATTTCAAGAAAGAGTTATACACAAGAAAAGGGATAGAGTGTTTACTGAAAAATAAAAACCTCCATTATAACTAAAAAACATGAGGTATCGTGCGATCTCATGTTTATCTTTGGCAATTTTTTAAGTAGGAGACGTTAAATCTTGTGTGCGTAGTCCTTCGTAGAAGGGAACTTTATATGTAAAGGTAGTCAAAAACCTAAACTGAGTAAGTTGGATTTTTGACTCTGACGAAGACCGCTTGTTACGGTTATGTTAATTAACAAGAAGACCGCTAATGTTAATGTTAATTAAGACCGCTTGTTACGGTAGATGTTAATGGGGTATTAGTTATCAGATGCAATAATTATCTGCATAATAATTATATCTGCTTAACCCTTAAGAGGGTTAAGGATAGCTGGTTATATAAGCGAGGATAGTCTGGGATATATTAGGTTATGAATAAAGTAGAGGAATGCTTCGCCAACGAAGGGGTTAAAATAAACGTTAAATCAATGGGGTCCTGTAGTAAATAGTGTATGCAATAACAAGTATTTATGGGAACGAAGAAAGATAGGAATATAAGCAATGATTTGTGAACACTACGATAAGTCTTACATATTTAAGTATTTAAAGGATTATAACAGTGTGGAGAGCGTAGGTTCATATACAAGGATGGTAACATTTATACAAATATAACCAAAATTAAAGTTTATTACTCGGTCAGTTCTTCCTTTAGGTTCAAATTAAACTCCTATTGCCAACGTTTCGGTTTTTATTTAAAACCTGTTTCATAGTTAGAAGTATACAATTTTGAAACAGAAAAACTAAGTTTACGTTTAATATAGACACTATATTACAAAGAAAATAGTCTGTGGATTTCAACAACTGTGTTCAAGTGTAATTTATATTACACGCAGTGTCACGTCTTCATTCAAACTAAATAGTTGTTGAAATCCACAGACTATTTTTTTTTCAAATAATTTCTAATGGAATACTTAGTTTTTCTGTTTCAAAATTTTATACTTCTGCCTATGAAAAAAGTTTTAAATAAAAACCGAAACTTTAGCAATGAGAGTTTAATTTGAACCTGCAAATTTAATTTTGTTTCTATTTCACGGTTGGTACTTTATTAATACAAATGTAACGATAATAAAAAAGTATTGTATGTAAGTATTTATTTACAAAATATCGTAATGTACTTTACGATGTTTATTAAGATCCCTACTCTAATTATCTCTCCTAAAGTAAATTTTGTAACTCCCTATATAGAATTAATCCGGTAATGTGGCTAGCCCTAAACTAATAATGCTTGCAAAATAAAAACGACCCATACTCCACTCCTCCAATACAGCATGGAATACGGAAGTTTAGCTGTTGGAAACAAATACTTCCGATGTCCTTTATTAGTGTAATAGTGTTCAAGGAGTCTTTTAACATTGCACCGTTGTAATTTTATCCTTTATAAACAACAGTGGACTCAAGATATCCAATTTCTCATCGATTTACAAGTCTTGAGGGTTTTAACTAGTTTTAAGCTCTGATGTTTCGATACATTAGCGTCAAGCAAGCTAACCACTGTTCTTTTCAACCAACAGACATTCAATCTTGAGGACACACCCCCCGTGATAAAAGGAATAAATTTAATAATATTACTAATATCTCTCTTATGAAATTCACATGAATGAAAACATTGAAGTAATCGAAACTAATTTTTCTAACATTACTTAATATTCCTTTTATTAACATTTTGAATCTTATTATGCAGGGAGCTCCAAAGGTCATTAAACACTTTCTTTGTGCCATTATGTTAATAGTCAAAGATATGTAAGATTCAATGAACCACCATCTCTAAAGAAACAGATCAACATAGCCTCTAACAGTGTTATAGATCAAAAATGTTATTAACAACAGAAGGTTTCGCAGTTATAATAAATCTATTTAAAACTTCAATTATTAAACGAACAGCGGTAACATTTTACAAGTTTGCGATTATTGCTACCTGAAATTAATTAAAAACTTGAGCAATGACGGGAAATGACGCATGGAGACTACCATTAGAATAGGAAATCCCCTTACAAAGCTTAAACACATTCGATTATATTGGGATACATTCGATTATCCCAAGCTTAAAATGGAATGACCTTCCATCCTGAATACGATTTATAAGCAGTAAATCCAACTTCGTTAAATATAATTATAAAAAGTAGTTGATACCTTAAAAAATTATGTCACACTTGTTTTTTTTGTATATTACTCAATACATCTACTTCGTTTAACGCTATACTAGTCATTTTCAAATAAGTTATATCCAGAGTTGTACTAAATATTTAGTTTTCTGTTACGGGGGAACATACGAACCAACTAATTCACCTTGTCCATATGTTTTCCTCAATTGGTTTTCGGAATATTTGGCCATCTTCTGGAGTAGTCTGTTTTCAAAGATGGACCAGCATCTAGACCTGTCGAGCATAGGAGATCTACTATGTAAGATGGTTTTATGTCCTTGACTGGATACTTATGTTTAATCGTTTTGATAAGATGGGTAAACAAGAATAAAAAAAAAACAAAGTTGTAGAATATCAAACTGTCTAAATAATTGATCAAAGACTACAAAATATACATATATAACAATTCATTTACAAATATATTATGAAATAACAAACAAAAAGGAGAGTTATTTTTCTTGAAAGGTAATTGTAGGAGCTGAAAACTCGTGGATTTCTTCATCGTACAAATCCTCGGGCAACTCTTCCACTTCTCCAGGATAGAAGGTGGGGAAATATTGAGGAGCAACTTTTAATTTTCTACAACAAATGAAGAGAAGTAAATAATTAAAAGGGCCTGCATATAATAATTGCGTTTCGTATTTTATTAACCAAGTCGATATGTGTATAATATTTCTTTTCATCCAAATTTTAAAAGAACGCGACAAATTTGATTTTAAGACAATTTTCTTTAAAAAAAAAATTAATTAATTACATAATGAAAAACTACAAACTATATTACGAAATGAAGTTCTGTCACCAGTTACTACGAGCTTATACAAACTCACAATTATTAAATTGAAGGAATGATTTCTTAGGGAAATATAATGTGTGATAATTTATAAGACAGTCATCATAAATATGTATTGTAGGGTAAAAAGCTAATGAAATGGTTTCCACATATAAAAATTTAATCGTATAAACAACGCGTTTCTTCGTATAAAACGCTCGAACATTAGCTTTTTACTCTACAATGAGTGAATACCACATAATAATCGATTGCACTACGTTATAAATATATATGTATGTATAAACCGTTATAGATAATTGTTGTCTTTGTTTCAAAATAATTTAAAAAGTTCACTGATATTTTAATAAGAAATATATTACTACCTCAGGGGTAGGAGAGTGTCATATACATATATGACTGAATTAGTAAGGCCTGGTAAATTCATGCCCTTCACATAAAGAACATTGTACTTCGTATTAATCCTTAGAATCTGAAAAAGAAATTAAACTTCAACAATAATCCAATAATTATTGATCTTTCAATTCAAAAATTATGACATAACACTTATTTTCAAATTATCGCATAATTAAAAAAAAATTAAATAATTTATTGGAGTAACTCTTTTTGACAGTCAACACTCAATCTTTTATATAATTAAAATAAAAAACTAGTTGAAATAATAGCATACAAAAAAAATTGATGGAATAACGTAAAACGAAGTTAACTGAAGGTGAAGAATCAATACGTAATGATTGTGCTGGTTCTGTTGGAATAAAGGACATCCCAAATAGACTTCTTAAAAACTTAAAAAAAAATAACATCGGACACAATTTTCTTTAATTGCAAAGTAACGTGTGTTTATTTGGACATTTCTGTAGGTATAAATGTAAGAATCAATCCAAGTGGATTACTCCTATACCGATTACGAGTTTTGAAATAAAGGTGTCATTTATCTATATTTATATATAAATTATTTTTTGTCATGTGTTTATATACATAATAGTTATTACAGTTAAAGCCATTTGACATCTGTGCTTATTAAAATGAGGTTGTTTGGGTGCATGAAATATGGACTGACAGGCTTTTTCGTCCACTCTGAGGGATTAAGTGCGCAATATTCATCTGCTGCACGAAAGAAATTTTAACATATTCTTCAATTTTAACACGTCGAGGCACACTAAAATTATTTTTCACGACAAGCTGACTTTTAATTTAAATTGTTTTGATTGGTTTCTAATGCTCACTTTAAGGCCCCTGAGGTATCTGTATCGTCTGCCCATAAAGCCAGGTTTCTTGGTACCCGGCCAAACTCTTCCTTTCTCACCTCCTCCACCAGTGTTGCCACCTCTTCTATGGGATTTCGTCACTCCATGCGAAGCCGGCATTCCTTTAAAACCCCATCTTTTCATAACTCCTTGAAACCCTCTATCAACACTGAAATAAAACCAAAATATACAACTGTTCTACCATTTAACATATCGTTTAATACATTATTAAAAACTCACGTCATTCCTAAAACATCGACGACATCACCAGGCTGAAAGTGAGAAGCATAGAGAGGTGTACCAGGCTGCACGACAGCATTAGGTGAAACCATAAACCTGCTTAAAATCTTTTTCGGAGGAAGACCTGCTTCAGAAAACAATCCGCTGTATTCTCTCGTTACCTGCAACATAGTTTTATTTTGTATCATACAAAAAAAATTTCTAAAATCACAGATTTGTTGTTTTTAGATCCATTTAGCTTTATGAATTTCTAATGAATAATTATCAATTCATTAGAATTGATAATTCAAGTAAAGGGGTTGTTAACTTTTTGTTTTTATTGGACCATTGTGAATTTAGAAACGTTCTCTCAGTAATATTGCAAACAAATAAATATTCTAATGTGACCAAGGAATCTTTTCTGGTCCACAGTGCCAGTAATTAACAATTGCAGGGCATGCACCTACTCCTGGTGAGTGACTAGGCTACATTGATAGTGAGGTAAAGTAGATGTCAATAGTGATTTGTCTGGTTAATACATAAAGTAATAATCACTGATCCATAAAAAGGGATAAATTTAGCAATAAATATATTTCAGCTTCTGATAACGGGGCGTACCTGATGATAACAGAATGAAACCTTAACACCTTATAACAATTAAATACGTCGAACTTTTATTTATTAATTCTTTTTAATACAAACTCGTTTCGGAAAAAAAATATTACTTGGAAGCCACTAATTTAGTTATCTATAATTAAATTTACCTTATAAGGATCTTGACTTTCAGCACCAACTAGTAAACACCCGAATTTGTTGGGTCTACGAAATTTATCAGGTTTTTTGGGGGGATCATACTCTTCAGGAGGAGTATATTTAACCACATGGTTGTCCACAACCTAAAAATAGCTAATTTTAAAAAAATAATACAAAAAACACTGTAGGTAAAAAAGTTAATGAAATAGTCTCCACATATAGAAGTTTAATAATATAAACTTATAAAGGTCTTCTTCGGACATAGAATCTGAGTTGTTTCACAGACACTCATCCTTGGTGTCTGAAGACTACCTGTTATATGTGGAGGCTATTTCATTAACGTGTCTACCTTACATTGAGTAAATACCATATAATAACTGATTGCAATACCTTAGAATGACAATAAAAACAAATTAATATTTTTAATTATTTGGAACGATCACAACTGACCAGAATAATAATTTTCTTGCCCTACCTGAAGAAGTGTAGTTCCAACAACTTTTCCATTATTTGTCCACATTGGGTATTGGCCAATTTTCCTAGTTATTAATCCAACTCTTCTAGTACCAGGAGTCCACTCCCCTCTTGGAAGAGGCGCTTCTCTAAGAGGACTAGTTTGAAAAGTACTGATTCCACTAATAACAACTGGAGGTCCGAATTTGTCATGACCAACTTCCTTGATAAAGTCTCTGTTCTCTGTTGTTAGATCTTCTTGAAGAGGACCATGTTCCTTTTTAAGGTACCAAAGAGGATACTTCAACTTAGGTTTGACAAGAATTCTCTTGCCACGAGAAGGCACATAACAGGTCGTACTTGCACCCCAAGACAAGGAACTACAAGAGAAAAATGTATATATACATCAAAGTCACCAAGTGACTTTCATTTTACACATATTCCTTAAATAATTACATCGGGCAATTTACTTAATGTTAACGCGACTTGCCGTCAACGTTAAACAGTGAGTGCCGCATTTGTACATAAAATAAATAGGGAAAAAAAGGAGAGGGATATTACTTTTGGGCAATCAGTAATAATATTTACTAACACTGTTGGCTAGAAATATTTTAGCCGTATTAGATCAATTTAATACATCACTTAATACTTATGTACGCAACCTGAATAAATTAAATAATGCATACCCTAAATTAGATATTAATGACTGTCGAAAAACAAATATGCCGTTGCAAACAGCTTTCTGGCAAACACTTGCCATCTCTAATAAATTACCATTGTTTTAATCAGACTTCAAGAACCTAAAATTACAGAAATAACCTCCAATAAAATACTGTTATTTGAGCAGCAGTGTTGTAGGTACTAATTTATTGAGACGGAGTTATTACTTGCAATAACGAGAAATTGAGTACAGTATAATTTACAATAATTTCAATAATAGTTTTTCACTAGGAACATAAGAGTATTGTTGTAAGAAACATATATAATCATTTACATTACATGGTTAACTGCATAAATAAACCTATTCTGGGTACCAAAGTTTACAGAAATGGATTCCTACAACTTATTTAATATAAGAAACAGTTTGTTTAATTTTGATCATATACCGATAGCTTTATTTACCTTAAAGGCACATAATTTATTCTGCTTCATCACAAATTCAAAATGTCAAAGTATAACCAACAGTATACCTCCAGTTTTTGATTTGATATCAAAACAATATGTAGACGTTATTTTTCCTAGTTTTGTTATTTATGAATAAATATACTCTTTGACCTCATATGTAGAAATGTCTACTCCAAAATATGAAGATATTGGTACTCTTAGAGAATGGGCCCCTCTCAGTCGACTACTAAGCCAAATACCTTTGACTCTCAGAAAAGGGTTATTTTTTGAAGATTTAATCTTTACTTGTGTTGATGCTGTTTCTGAATGTATTGTTGTTGGCACAAACTTAGGTGTTTTATTCTGGTATGATCGACGGACACATAATACGGTTAAGTTTTCTGCTGAGGTAAATATATATTATTGTATGATTTCTTTGTATAATCTAAAGATATTTCTATGAAATGTTTTTAAAAATTTATTATATAGCCCTAATTGAGTGAAGTAAATTTCAGAAACCAGGAGGGGCGATAACTGCTATAAAAATAGTATCAAGTGTAGAATTCATGGTTGCTGCAGGAGATTCAAAAGGCGTCTTATCAATATTTCAGATTCCTAAAACTGTACCAGAAGACATACTGGAAGAGTCCAATATGAAGGATAACATGAAAGTAAATAAATTACTATAGAAATATGTTACTGTGGTATTTCGTATATTCGATAACACACACTCGTTAAATGTCCCTAATCTAAAAACATTTGAGTTAGACAAAATGTATGACTACCAATGTAGAATCATTATTAAGTCACAATATCCCCTTCAAGAATCACTATTAGAGGTTTAACTTTCTAGCAGATATTCAATCCCTCCTTTCCGGATCGTTTTCACAACATTAAAGTATATATACTGTTTTTAGTTCTTTTAGACTAAATTTTTAATTTAATATTAAGTTTAATTACTCATATAAATAAAGGGCAAACATTAAACCCCTGAATATCAGGTTCAATATTCGATTTATACGGGTGATGTAATTACATTTACTATGTAAAATTAAAAGAAAGTTAAATGAAATATGTATATTACTGTGATATTAGTAATATTAGATATTTAATATTTTATAACATAATTTGAATGCAAATAAGGAATCTTTTCTTTTGTTTTTTTTACATTAAATATAAGATAATATATTTATTAGTGAAATTGAAAACTGACTATAAAAATGTACTGTTTAAGGTTGAAAGATTTACTGTGGCTGGACTACATAATGGTGCAATTACATGTATTGAGTGGAGTGTTAATAGTCAGAAAGTGTTTAGCGGTGATGAAGAGGGAAAAATAGTGTATACTGAAGTAGATTATAAGATGGTATGGATGACTTTCAGATTTATTATTTTATAATTAACTGTTTGGCATAATTGATGTTAAATTCTTTTTATAGCTTTTAACGAAGTCAAGAGAAATTGCAAATGAAGGTGTTAGTATATTCCAGTTGTGTTATAATCAGAGACTTGCTGGACTGTTGGCTTCAACACTTCGTAGATGTATATATTGTCATTTGGGTGAAAATGGATGGAATGTAGTCCAGATTGGTCAAAAACAGAGACACCAGTGAGTATAAAAATAAAATAACTCAATCGAGGATGTTATTTCGTTTTAACTATGGACAAGCTTTTAATGTAAAAATAAAATTAAACATTTTTACTTTCACTTATTCTCTTTTTGAAATATAGAGAAATGAAAGCATTGCATTCAGGTCAAAATTTTTGTTTTCCAGGTTTCCAATGTTTGTTTGATATTGCCACCTGATCCCACTGATGTTTAAGGTTACATTTAAATTTATATTAACACCTGTTTAATGGTGTAGTACTGTTGACATACTTAGACCTTAAATAATATAAAAATCCATAGTTTTTCTTACTAAATAAATTTCTACTCTTACTAAATTATTCTTTTAAATATATCAATCCATTTTTGTTTATGAGCATATTTGTTGATGACGTATAATTTTTGTTTCCTCATTGTTATAGACCTGTGAAAAAGATTTTAAATAAATACCGGATTGTTGACATTTGCAAGTTTGATTTGAATCTGGAAAACTGAACTGCACTTACTGTTGGTAATTGAGGCTTACCAGATTGTTTTTTTAGCTTATGTGAACTTGGAGGAGTGATATCGGTCAACATTGAAGCTGACTTATCGCCTATCCTGTATTGTTGCCGACCTGGCTTGAGGCTTTGGCAAGCGGATGTCGACGGAGTAGTCAAAAGAACATTCATGTTTAAGGTAAGTTATATCAATTATCTTATCTGATAGCCGTCTCTTATAAACTATTTTGATAGCCTTATCTAATAACCTTGTATGATATAATTGTCTTATAACTTTGTTACAATTTGTATAGTCTTACCTTATAACCTTGTCTGCCAACCCTAACTTATAACTTTGATTAAAAGCCTGTCTGATAGTCATATCTTTTAAACTTTGTTGATAGCGTCATCTGAGAACCTTGTCTGGTTGCCTTATCTTATAATCTAGTTTGATAAACATGGATAGCTTTGTGTGATAGCCTTATCTGATAACCAGCAATAGTATTATTAATTGCCAGCAATTACAAATAGTATTAATTTTTAAACATACCTTATTGCAATAAAACAAATGCTTTCGTTATATATACATAAACTAAATTTACGGAAAAACACATACAAGAGGTCACAAAAACTCACTACTCATAAAATATTTCGACTATGTCGTTATCATGTTTGCCACTAGTGTTGAAGATTGAAAGTTTGTACTTTGGCTTGACCTTAGATTTACGCTCTTCCGAAAAGATATAAGGCTGTCAGTCCCAGCCTATATGATGAAGATTCCTAACTTATAAACATAAGCGAGGTAAAATATTAAGACATAAAATAATAAATATAAGACATAAAAATCAGAACTTTCGTGGTCTGATCAATCCAATAATTTGGCTCGTACATAACTATAATAGATGTCAAAAAATAAATTGTGCAAACTTATTACCCCTAGAACAAAACTTAAGGAGAAAGCCGATAACTCTAGTTGTTAGAAACAAACAAGTTTTCATGGAAGCAAAATGCTGCTTTTTAATAGCATAGTAATTTGAGGCAATGGAAGTAAAGTTACTATTAGAGGTCTTGTAAAATGCTCTTTTGTAATGTAACATGTTGTTTAAAAACTGGTTCTATTTTTAGGAAATTTTAATAAATAAATTGCTCGTTTGTTTCCTATTATTACCGATTTGCACGTTTATGCTGTACTAGGGGCTGGCAGTTTGTTTTCTTAGTTATTTTTTCATATTTCCAAATCACATTACCTGGTTGATTCTTCGTGGATATTAAAGAAGCCCTAAATTTCTGCCACATTTAAATGTAGTGAAGTAAAGATCATACAGGCTCAAGATCATCAGCTTAACATCTTGTCTGAGGGATGACGTGTTCAAGATCTATATATTTCACATGAAAATTCCAGCTTCCTGGTCAAGATTCAATAATCCAACCATCATACTAAAAGCAAGCTTGCTACCTATTTTACTGTATCTGGCGGTGAAACTAAGTATTACTTTTACTAAGGGGGTTAATAGTCATGCTTTAAACTTCATTGGGTGAACTCTTCCGTTTTATAAAAATAAAAAGGGAAGTGGGAAGAGAAAAGGTGTATATTTAAATCAAAAGGACTGAAAATTCAATAAATGAAAAGGGGTACAGTAAAATATAATTGTGAACATGTGAAGATAATGAGATACAAATTATTAAGTAGTTTCTTGAGGGAGCTATTGCTTATCGTTGTATTTAACAACCACGTGTTGGACTCGTGGTGGCTGTGGTTCCTCATTCAGGAAGAGTAGACTCTCTACGGAGTCGCTGAGTGAAAAGCATTATCTTCTAGGCAGTTTGCCTGTAAAGCAACAAGAGGGATCTAGACCCTAGACCCTTACCATTTGGCAAGGTCCATCAAGATGGACTTGAAAACTGACACTCATTTATGTAAAGTCTAGTCCCAGGTCAAAAGGCTCTTCCCTTCGGAGGGAGACCGAATTATTGGATACAAAGATAGTCCTAAAACTGAGGACTTAGTAGTAGTCGACCACTTATCTCAGAGCTGCTCTCAATTATTTTCAATAAAAAGTATATAACTATAAATAATATAATTAGCCCATATTATTGTTATAAGTACTAGTTGACACAGTGTGTCCTTATTAGCAAGTAAAAACTAAATTAAAAAAAGTTAACATACTCTTATATGAAAGAATGATGTTATTAACATTCATTATTTATGCCAGTCACTATATGATTAAAAAAAAAAAGTGAAATAAATACATATCGTAATGTATTTACCTTCAATAGGAAAATTAAAGAAATTAGTTTCTCACAAATAAATTTTATGAATAAACAACGTGTTTCGAATAACGTTGCTTTTTTCGTAAAACTTATTTTTGTGGTGACTAGGGGAATGAAATGTTTGATGTTATATTTAAGAAATGTTTTTTTTTTTGTTTTAGGAAAGCCTTAGGCACACAATTAATTTATTACCAGAGCTAGGCAAATTGTTTTCTTGGCCCCAAGGATTTCTCATTTCTTACTCAAAAAAAGATTTACTTCTTCTGGACTTGGAAAATGTTGCTGTTAAAATCCACCAACACTTTGACTCCATCATTTCTATGTGTACTACTGATTCAGAAATATTCTTAATTACCGGAAAGAGGGACTTGATCAGGCTTAGCTTCTGCGCAGATACTTACGACAGTAAGCAAATCTTTTTTGAACATTTATTTTATGCTTTTCAAATTCAAGGTAACATTCCGAAGGGTTCACTAGTGTTTATCTTATGTCGGTGAATTATTATATGTATTTTTCACCGGCAACTCTTATTTCATTTGAATTCCAATACATAAATTGATTAGGTATTGTAATGAAATATAAAATACATATTATTTGAAATTTTAACGATATATAATTGACTAAAATTTAATCGTCAATGTAATTTCAACTACTTATGTGTTTGAATCATTTGTAGTTATTTTAAATAATAATGATTGTTACTTTAGATTTTATTGGAATATTTATCTGTGAGATGTGTTATTGTGTAAACTTGGACGTATCAGGTCAACTCTTAGGTGTTAGGTCTGAGTTTTATTTAATCCCACTTAAAAAAATGATTTCCATTATTTGTAGCTTTCTTCTAAAATAGGAGTATAAAAGTTGTTGCTTCCGAGCCGAATATGATTGACTCAACACTTTTAAGTTAGTCATACCGTAGTCAATGTAATCTTAGTTTTTAAGAAAGTGGGAAAAAAATGTTTGACTCAACACTTTTAAGTTAGTCATACCGTAGTCAATTTAATCTTAGTTCTTAAGAAAGTGGGGAAAAATGTTTGACTCAACACTTTTAAGTTAGTCATACCGTAGTCAATTTAATCTTAGTTCTTAAGAAAGTGGGGAAAAAATGTTTGACTCAACACTTTTAAGTTAGTCATACCGTAGTCAATTTAATCTTAGTTCTTAAGAAAGTGGGGAAAAAATGTTTGACTCAACACTTTTAAGTTAGTCATACCGTAGTCAATTTAATCTTAGTTCTTAAGAAAGTGGGGAAAAAATGTTTGACTCAATACTTTTAAGTTAGTCATACCGTAGTCAATTTAATCTTAGTTCTTAAGAAAGTGGGGAAAAAATGTTATTCTTTTAATTAAATTCCATGAATAAAAAAATGAGCTGAAAATGTTACTATGGGAACACATGTTCATATGTGAAACTATTTCCTGTAAGAAAGATAATATGATTGTCGATCAATCAGAGCTCTCGTTTTAATAGAAATCAGTGAAAGCAACATTTAAGCCATGTTGAATGGTTTTAGAATCATTAGTTAGCGTTAAAAGAAGAAGGGGATTTTGGTCTTTATCAGCAAATCTTAGGTACAATTAACAAGTTAATATTGATATTTAGTTCAGTATTCGCGCAATTAAGTTAGCATGTAGAGTTCGATTGTGGAGTAAACTAGGAAACTCTTCGGCTCAATTATTTTTTGTGCTCTTAGAAAATTATTTAAATCAAAAGGAAAGCATAGAGCTGTTTTGATTATGATGTAGTAAGTAGTACATCAATTGTAAGTGTGTACAACTGGTTTGTGGTATTTATTCGAGAGTGTTTTATTCTTGGTGATGATACCCGTCACTGCATCGCTGACACGGTAGAGGGCATCTGTTTATGGACTCTGATGAAAGGAGATCGTGTAGTTAGTCGGTTGGAGACTAGCTTTTACAAGAACATTTCATAGTTCACACTAAAACGTGTTGTTCACAAGAACTCTCGAATCACACGAACCAGGAGAATTTATAATATTGTTATTGTATTTTAATTGTATTAAGAACATGGTCGCTTCATTTCTCTAGATCGCTATGCATGTGGCCTCTGTTGTTTTAAAGGATTGGAGTAGTGTCAATATTCATTGTTACACAACTGTTTGTTTGTCTGAAGTCATTAATAAGTGCTACTGAACCTGAACCTGAACTAGCCATGCAGAATCACTTTGCACCTTAGCAACGCCAGGTGTAATTCTTAGTTGAGGAGAACATTGACCCAAAGCACAATTTCATCCTACAGCTCAGATCTAGTACGGTCGTCTTCCTTACTTCCTGTGTGGCCCACATAAAACAAATGCTAACTATGCTCCAAATATGGCGAAGATTTTTATCGGCTATAACTGCCAAATGTACATCAAAATGGTGTAACTTTGATATGTTGTAAAGAAAGACTGGTATAATATAATATAACAAAAATAGCATTTTTGAAACTTCCTGTACGAAAATCTTACAGGGAATACTTTTCCTTTATAATATCTATTTCATTATTCAATAATAATAATATTATTATTGTTCAATATTAATAATAATATCAATTATTTGATATTAAAGTTTGTTCAATAATATCTATTTCTTTAACCCATTTAATACATAACAGTAAATAAAGTAATTCTTTAAGAAATGAGTATTGTTCTGAATATTTCCTTTTTACTAATAATAAAATAATAATGGTAAAATGAAGAGAATTTAGTTTCTCAAGTTCATATCAGTTTATGTCATAATGTAAGGAACTAAGTTTGTTTATTTTTTCAAGTAACTGTTGTGATTATGACGAAGTTATTAACACTGTGTTTTTAAAATACTTCAATATAAAAAAAAAGTTTATCAAAAATACTTCAAAACAAAATTATGTTTGTGTACTTATTGAATGTTGAAATGATTGACATTGATAGGCAGTCTGGGAACTCCGGGAAATCTTGCTGTAGCGGAATCTGTTTCGCCTTTTGTTGATTTTACTTCATCGGCTGTGACTGGAACAATAGAAGAAGAGGAAAAGACTAAGCAAGACTCCTCCATGTCAGTAGCCATTTATAACTTTGTTCTAACTAGTACAATGTCCATTTTACTGATTAACTAAAGTATTAAATGCACATAGTTGATAACATATTAGCATGATTCCAAATTTTAGTGATGATTTTCAGTAATGTATATCCTTGCATTAAAGCAATTTATATTAATTATGTGCTCCTTTATGTATAACACACGTATCGTTTCACATAAAATGAATTTTTCAAAAATTACTTTCCTATTAAAGTTAATAATAGTTATAAACATAGAAAAGTTAAAACTAAACACAAAGGAACCATCAAACACCAACCTTTATAATGATGCAGTCTTGATTTGACGACATTTTTTAAACTTCCTTTACTAAAATGTTGTTTTTCATGAAATTTTTGTAGCAAACTGGGACATATTAGTGTAAAAATAGTCCACAAAAATAAAATGGTTGTAGAAGAGGTTCACACAGGGTTTGGTATCAAATTTTTTGCTAACCGGCCTCTTATTAAGGCTTCCTTTGGGCGTTTTTATGTTCACCACCAGTACATTTCCCAATTCATTGCAGGAACGTTATCTTCCTTCACAGTCATTAGTGATGGCGGATTGATGTTCTTTATATCTGTACTTTTCAAAACCTTACTGAAGCTGATGAGAGTAGTCTAGAGGGCAATTTATGTCAGAAGTGTTTCACGGCCTCTCGTAGTAGTCGGCTATTAAGTAATTTCTGTAAATTTAGTATGAAATGCAGCATCTCCATAGAAATCGTTTTTCAGAATTTGAGCTGCTCCTGGATATTTAGGAGGATTTTAAGTAGCCAATTGTTGGTGGTATCTGGTTGCAAGACGGAGTAACATTGATGGCCTGAGTGAGTTAGTTGATATTGTTCCAGCTTTCCATATTAATTATTTCTTCAAAATATACTCTTCAGATCCAAACTAACATTACAACTTTTAATTTAGTGATACATTCTTGAAATACCTACAGTAAAGGCAATATAATGAGTTGTAAATATGTTTAGATAGTTGGTAGTAACAAAAGGATATTGTCTAATGAAATTCCCGTACTTCCCTAACATGATGCGTCAAACACGACTTTGTCCATGGTAGCTGTGCTTGACGATGATATAGTAACAAATAATCGAATTGTTATAATCGGAAAAAACCCTTTGCATATGCACATCCTCTTTGTATGCAGAAGTGAAGTTGAAATATTACGATTTGAGACTTGCCTCTCTTTCAGAACGATATTATAATAAATTACATATTTTTAATAGTAAATTTTTAGTAAAATCCAATAATTTTTGACTTTGGTCTACAGTGGTTTTTGACTACAAATTGACTGCGATATATTGATGCTGTTGAAAATGATATTTGTATGAGATTTCTGTAAAGTTTCTCTTTGATTGTTCTGCAAGCTTGTCATTTTTTAAGAAAATGAATTCGAAGCTGAAGACTTCGCCTCTGACCATGGGTATGATCCAGTGTCAATCCAACAAAAATGATTTAATTGAAGAATAGGTTATGGTTCCTTATGAATTTTGTTTTCCATTTTTAGAAGAAAAAAGAAACTTGGTACCTAGAAGTATATCTAACAGGTATACTTCTTGTCTAATGTATTCCATTTAGTTTTTTGTTTTGGTTTGTTTTCCAGTTTCCACACCTATAGGTTTTCCCCTTTTAATGCTGTTCTAGGGGGTTGAAAGTGTGACTCATTTATTATTTGACATCCTTTTTAGTAATGGGTGATCGAAATTATCACATTGATTCTACATTGGGAGTCCCAGATTTTGCTTAATCAAGGGTATGTAGGGTAAGGATCTTTAACAAATACCTGGCATCGTGCAGGTTTGGGACCGATGGTTTAACGTCCTCTCCAATTTTTTCAAATCCAACATGAAGAAATCGAGGGCCAGAGTGAGAATTGAACCCGGAATCTACCAGTCCAGAGGCGAGCACGCAAGCTCCACATATTTCATTTAGCAATACATTCAATGTTCAGTAATCCAGTGTCGCTTGCTAAGTTGTGTTACAAATTTTAATTTTAGATTAATAGTTTGTCTACCTTTAAATCTTAATATTTGCACCGAAAAATGATTTTTGATTATAAACAACCCATCGTATAGAAGTTTTTACTTTTAATGAACAATAAGTTTGTGAAATATTAGTCTCTTATATTAAATAAGTAATTTATAGTTTTATTACTATTGTCATTAATAATAACATGTATAGTTTTAACTTACAAAGTCAGGAAGTAATTATTGAAGAGCATTTTTCGAACTTAATTTTTTCTTGAAAAGGTAATTAGTGAACAACTAATTATTCTTAAAAAACATAAATCACTTAATCACTAGAACTCAGAAATATTAGACAATTGTATAAAGAACGTTCATCCGCGCAACATGCAATAAATATTTTATAAAAAAATATGAACTTGAATAGCAAGATACGCTTGTTTATACTTGGAACCACTTTCGTGTTACCTAATAAATGAGTTTCTAATATCACTTCTTGATTTTCCATCGTTGATTAATTGAAGAGTTTGGCATCTATTTCGCCAAATGGACGATTAGTTTGAGTTGTTTCCTTATAACACAAATTTTAAGTACATGTCATTGCAGAATTTGAGTTTTTAAGTGTTGTAGTTCATAAAAAAATATAGTTTTACTTTACAAAATCTATCATACACAAATGATACATTTAATTTATATCCACTATATTATTAATTGAATTATATTAATTAACTATATTATATTTATTTTGGATGGAGAAAATTTACCAAAATAATGTTAACGCTTTCGTTGTTAATTTTGATACGAGTAATTTTTAACTGATCTAGATTGTGTGAAGTTATTTATGGTGAAGACACGTCTGTTCCTGTTTCCATGGTTCAAGGAGTATCTGAACTGCGCCTTGAACCTAAAGAAAACATTTTTGAATCTATTGGCAAGGAACCTTTTGAAGAAATAGTTTTCCGAGTAAGTCAATATCTCTTATTTTTATGTTCTGTTTTCATATTTTTTTAATAGTTTTAATTTTCTTTTTTAACTTATAGAAAAAACCTAATAAAAATAAAAAGTGGAGAAGATCATATGATACTCAAAATCAGAGTTCCAAACCCAATCTTGGTAAGTTTGCGTCACTGCATTTTAAAGATAATTAATAGTTTGGTTAAATTAAGGAATTTTATAGTTTTGTCTTCATCAAACCTTATATATGTACATATATGATCAAACCACAATAAGAATTATATGATCAAACACAATTTTTCTTATTGTGGTTTGATCATTGATTGTTGTTTCACGTGTTTATGTGAAATCTTTTTATGTACATATATATTTATATTGGTATATATATGGGCAGCAGATCTTCTTTCAAGCATATTTTATTGAAAATGATCGCAGTTTCTGCATTCACGACCTTTTTGTTAACAGATTCTAACCTCCTGGCTATTTTCCTTATTGTAGTAGGTAAACTATAAATCAATTTCGCCAATGACATTTCCAAGTAAATAGGTCCAATGAACGAAAGAAATTTAATAACATGATCTAAATGTATATTCATTCACCTTACACTAATAAACGAGCTTTCAACATTCATATGTCATCATCAGGTTTAATACATAAATAAACATCAATTAAATAAATAAACTAATATTTTATGCCCCTGACTATACATTCGCTAACGGCTACTCCTTTCCCACTCACCCCACCTCTTCCCCCCTCCCCCGCCCTTCCATCCATCCATGCCTTCAGTTGTCAATGGAACTTAGACCTAATAGTCTTTGTAATTTTCTTTGTTTAGTTTATTTATTTAATTAATGTTTATTTATGTATTAAACCTGATGATGACATATGAATGTTGAAAGCTCGTTTATTAGTGTAAGGTGAATATATATTTAGATCATGTTATTAAATTTCTTTCGTTCATTGGACCTATTTACTTGGAAATGTCATTTAAATTAAAATAGGAATATGAAAAATAATAGTAAACACAAAAACAAATAACATAATAAAAACTGATGGATGAACAGAAGAAATGATACATAAAAAAAAAAATTAAAAATTATGGACCATAATAGACCAAATAGCATTTAAAATTTGTAGTGCAGAGTTTGTAGAGGAAGAAATCAAAACTATTTATAGCATATCAAGTTCTTTAAGGTATCCAAAACTATTAATTGATAATATCAAGAAAAGAGTGAAACAATCCCTGACATCAAACAATGAAGAACAGCTCATAGAAAAGAAATATGTAGTCATTCCATATAACCTCTGTTTGAAAGATCTGCCCTCATTTTTGAAAAAGCTGGACCTTTCCGTTGTGTTTAGTAATGACAGTAATTTGTTTAATAGGCTTGTTAATAATAAGGGGGAGGAAAAAGATAGTTGTGTACATAGGATACCTTGTACTGATTGTCTTATATTGGACAGACGAGTAAAGGTCTCCATACAAGAGTAAAACAACACCAATATTCGATCAGACGGGAAGATGATAATAGTGCCCTGTTCTTACATGTGAGGAACAAAAATCATATCATAAATTGGAGTGAAGCAAAGGAATTAATTGTTGTACCTTCAGAAAGGAGGAGAAATATTGAAAGTGCACTCATAAAGAACTTCTATGGAAATTTAATGAACAATAGCCCGGGACTTTACAAACTAGATGAAATATTAATACAAGAAATAAGTAAGCAGATCAAGACTCCTTCAATTTTAGGAACATTAAATTCAGACAGAGTTGCCAACAATCCTGAAGACTTCAATCAACCAGGTTAACTTGTTATTATATTTTTTGTTTGTATCATTTAGCTCTCTGATGATGTTGTAACGAAAGGCCTTAGAGCAAGTTAATCAATATATAATTGTTTATTGTGATGTTTAATTCATATATATATATATATGTTTTATTAAAAATTATGCCAATTTTAACTTTTGTTCTTTTCCGAGTTAATTTTTCAATTTCTTAGTTGATAATTAATTTTATTTAAGAAAAGATCTTATAATGATGCTATGAGTTTTAGTTATAAGAAACTGTATTCTTTGCAGGACCTAAATTGGTATTGATTAATCAATAATTTGTTCTAATAACAACTGTGATATATTTTTTCCATCTAATCCCCTTCATATGTGGATTCAAAGGTAACAATTCGAATACGATGTCTATTACACCGAAACATTGAGATGGAAATCCATAGTGAGAAAACTTGAAAAATTAACTCGGAAAAGAACAAAAGTTAAAATTGGCATAATTTTTAATAAAACATGTTTGATTGAAGGTCTGCTCCCAAAATACACAAATATATATATATATATATATATATATATATAATATATATATATATATCAAACTACAATATGAAGTGGGGAAAAAAAACCTAAACTCTTTCAACCATAACAAGCAGTCTTCATCAGAGTCATGAAGAAAACCAAACTGAAGTTTTTCATTCGGCATCTGGACACCTAGCCGACCACTTCCCTCCTGATGGCGACGATGGATGTCGAAATATTGAATTGAGTTGCGTCAATTTTTCTCTATGTGTGTTTCTTTCTAAAATTTAATGAACCTTATTATTTTTGTAACATATATTTATCAGATTTTGACTTTATGTTTTTATCGTTTGAAAATTATAGAATTAATTTTTTTTGTTTTTATGCTTTATAGTTCAGAAAATGTGGTCGTCAATGAGTGGTTCGTTTAGTTTTGGAAATCACCCTCTGCAACCAAATGATGTGAGTATTCATTTATAGATATAAATATCAAAATATTACAAGAAAAGAACACAGGTAGAAGTAACAACAGAACTCAGTTCAATATTTCGACCTTGTCCTCATCAGGACAAGGAGAAGAAGAAGAAGAAGAAGAAGAAGAAGAGTTGTGCTCAACTGGTAACAGGAGTTGCTGTTTACCAGCCTAATAGAACTCCTCTCCTTCTTCTTCTCCTGATGACGACGAGGTTGAAATATTGAAGTGAGTTGTGGTGTTGTTTCCACGTGTTTTTTTCTTGTAATGGTGGTATATGTTGTCCTAACGGACAGGTGCATGTTTTGAATAATATATATATATATCTTAGGTGTTGCTGGTCTGAATACTGGGCGGTGACTGAGTGTCAGCTTGGTGAGTAGCTGGTGGTTGGTCACCTAGTAGCTGCAGTGTGCGTGAAACCCCCGTGTGTTGACGATTAATTAATGGGTTGTGCTTCATGATTTTCATGGCTTCATATATTTGCAGTCTGGCTGGATCATTAATTTTCTTTAAAATGATGGTGTTTTGAACAAGGTCCTGGCGGGTGAGTTTTCTTCCATGTTCCTCGGAGGTGTGTCTAGCGATGGCTCCTGCTTGCAAGTGCATTGTCAGTCGTCGTGAGAGTGTGGTCGATGTCATACCACACTCGATGTCATTGTGAGCTCCTAGACAATTCAAAATACGAGTATATCGGTATGACATCGACCACACTCTCACGACGACTGACAATGCACTTGCAAGCAGGAGCCATCGCTAGACACACCTCCGAGGAACATGGAAGAAAACTCACCCGCCAGGACCTTGTTCAAAACACCATCATTTTAAAGAAAATTAATGATCCAGCCAGACTGCAAATATATGAAGCCATGAAAATCATGAAGCACAACCCATTAATTAATCGTCAACACACGGGGGTTTCACGCACACTGCAGCTACTAGGTGACCAACCACCAGCTACTCGCCAAGCCGACACTCAGTCACCGCCCAGTATTCAGACCAGCAACACCTAAGATATGTATATATATATATATATATATATATATATATATATATATATAAAACTAAAGTTTATCGGGACTCGGTCAGTTACTAGAGTTGTGCTTTACACTGTAAAGTGTTACGTGTTCATTCAAAAGATAGTTGTTGTTGAAATTCACGAACTATTTTTCTTTGTAAAATAATTTGTAATGTAATATTTAATTTTTCTGTTTCAAAATTTATACTTCTGCCTATGAAAAAGGTTTTAAATAAAAACCGAAACATTGGCATTGAGAGTTTAATTTGAACTTGAAGAACTGACCGAGTCAGTTCCCGATAAACTTTAGTTTTAAAAATATATCATCCTACTTCATCTTTTTTTTCACAACTTGACAATTTTAAAACTTGTACATTATGAAGCTAAACTATGTGCTATTCTGTTTTATTATCTATAGCACAGAATAACATTAAATTTGCTCTTTGAGAGTGAAGGATTTTCGAAAAAGATCGATGTGAGAATGAGAAAAAAACATACGAGTTAAGATGATGTATATTTCTGATAATGCAACTAACACCTGTAGTATTAAATATAGTTAATGGGTTAGTTCTACTGAGGTTAGTAATATTAGAATTAGTAGTAATACTGTCCGTCATACCTTGTAAATTCTCAGAAAAGCTCGACCGGTTTCGGGTCCGTCCGAAGAGCTACTAACTGTTGACTGTGTATTTCATTTTCCTATAGCCTACCTACACTTATCATCTACATTGTGGAATCAGTGTTGTCTGTGTGGTTAATTTTTCTTTTTATTTTTTTTTAATTGTTATGTTTTTTTCCTTTTATTTCTTGCTTCATTATCTATTTCGAGTTCTTTGTGCCGTCTTTTATATGTTATGAGAGGTTTCGTTAAAATGTCTGTCTGGTGGTTTGTTTGTTCATTGATTATTGTTGATACCTGTAGTATTAATGATATCATTAGAAGTGGTATATGGTGTTCCATTTCCTTAATAAACATGATCAGTTATAAGCAATGCTTTTTTATGGTAATTTTCTATTGATTTGTATCATTCACAAGCAGTACATATTTTTTCAACAAAACATGATTTTAACAGTATTTTTTTTATTCAAATATCAAAATAAGGATCCATTCAAATGAACAAAAGCATGTCTGTTTTACGAATTCATTTAAACATAAAAATCTTTAACAAATATCTGAAGTCTTTTGATACTCTTAACATACAAATACATACTATGCAGTATTTAGAAATTATTTACCCAGTTTTCTATAAGCATTATAGACAAATGTAATTGAAAGTACCTCTTTTGTAGTAACTTTTCACCACTATTTATGATATAGTTATTTGCAACTTAGTCATGGTTATATTTGGAAAGTTCTGTTAAAATGAGTTGTTTTTTATTATTAACTGTGTATGTTTCGTTATTTTAATGTTAACATTGCAATAGATATAAAGAAATGCATGTTCAATGTTTTAGGAAATGACAATTGAAGTTGGATATGAAGTACCTCATGAAATTGTTTCCGATATTGAAACTTTAGATAAAATTATTCAAGATGTCAGAGAAAATCAAATGGCTTCAGACAAACTTGTAGCAAATGGTAAATATTGTGAAAAAGAAATAAATTAAACTTTTTTAAAAACTAATTTAATTTTTTTTTTCTAGATTTAGAAAAAAAATCAGTTAGTAAAAAAGACAGTTTAGAAGGAAATATATTTAAAGAAAGAATGTTAACGGAGTCAGCACCAGAAGAATGTGATATTGGCAGCTGTTCAACTGAAGGGCAAAGAAATGTCGAATCAGTTGAAAATAATGAAAATGAAGAACAAGAAACAGAGAAAATTAGTACAAAGATTAAAGAAGAAAGCGCTGTGGAAAAGAGTGAATACACTGATGATAGGAAATGTTTTAGTTCATTTAGCCCTGTTAGTATAGATAGCAATTGTTTAGTTGAAGAAGAAACAATTAAAATTAGTACCAGTTCCAAAGAAGATAAGACTTTACTTGTTCGCGTTGATGAATTGATCAACAATAATATTGTAATTGGACCTTTAACAGAAAACTCTGACGGTGGCCTTAATATAAGTGTTACTTACAAAAAATATCCTGAAGATGCCAATGACATTTTACTTGATTTAAATGAGACGTCTATTTGTTTATTAGGAGATGATGTGCAGAAGGAGTCGTGTGTTGATTCTGCCATTACTATACATGAAGATGAAAAAATAGAGGAATCGCAAGACCCTCAGCATCTATTTAAATCATCTCTAGAAGACTTAGATCAGTTTATTGTCGACAATTCTCTTTCTATAAGCGAAATACCTGTAGTTGGAGACAATTTTAACTCTGTTTGGGTTTCCGAAGAATCTTCATCGTTGAATAATACCTTTGATATCTCCTCTGACTTTGTTATTGTACCAAGACCTGTCGATACGACTGAAGACTTCTCCCAAAGTCCTCATCCATGGTTGATTTCTTCCATAAGTAAGAATTATCTTATTTCTAATTATAACTTATTATTACTTTTTTTCTTTTGAACCAGCTATGGTATCTGATAGTGATCCAGTTACCATTACATTAATATCTGTCATATAATAAAGAGACGCACAGATAGACAACAACTTTGCCTATATGTATTTATACATTTTCAATGTTGTATTGTTGTTATTCCCATTACATTACCCAACAAAATATTCCAGAAATAACAACTAAAAAACAAGTTACTTACAAGACGAAATTAATTTTTTTTTTTAGTTAATTAAATGGAAAGCAAATAGTGAAAAAACACAAAAAATATACAAAAATGATTATATAATTTAGCATTCATTAAATCATTTCAGAATGAATCGACGTACGTTTAAATTGCTAACTTATTTACCATTTTTAATTAAAAGAGATTTACATTATTCAGTAATCATAATTTTTCTCTTTTCTTTAAAAAAAGAAAAGCTTTTGAGTCATTATTGATTCAAACGTTATTATGTCAGATCTATATCATTGCGTCAAATATCTAGTTCATTAAATTATCTTAATTTTTTTATTCCAGTTTGGTTAAAAATTGAAAAGCCTTCGAACTACTCCTTAATTTTAGGTGTGGAATTTTCTTATTCCCCTGATATTTTCCAAATTTATGTATTAAATATTTACTTTTAAGCGTAAAAATGGTTTTAAAAGGAAATATTAATTTTATTTACGTTTGTTACATTTATACATATCAAATAATATTTTAGAAATTAATAAAAATGTTTGATGAAGTTAACGTTTTTGTGGATATTTTTCTTTTCAAACTAGAAAAAGTCACCAGAATACTTATTAGTGCATTTAAATCAGTCTTTTGGGGTTTCGTCGAACCCCATCCATCTTCAAGGTGTTAATTTTGAAGATTGCCTTGGTCTGAAACCGAAACATATACGGTTACAGCGATTTAAGTAGTTCATACTAGCCTACTTCGTACCAACTTCTAAGTAATACTTTTGAAGATAGTTAAAAGTGGGTATAATTAACTATTAAAATTATAAGTGTAGCAATATGAGTGTAGGCCATTTTTGCTAGAATCACTGAAGTACTTATAATACTCGTAAGAGCATGAGGAATTTGAGGAAACTAATATTTTTTGTAAAGAACCTTATGTCATGTAGTGTAACATTTTTAAATAAAATATTAATGGATTATTAATTAAACAACTAGAGATAATAGATAAATGTAAACTGGGAATATTAATATAGAAAATCCATACCATCTCTATATTCTAGGGAAAATCTGAAGAGGTCTACACTCAACCTCAATAAGTAAGCATATTATCAAATTTGTTGCAATCAGTTAATGTTCCATTTTAACAGTGTACCAGTTAAATCAGATGACTGGACCACTAGCAGTTAAATAGAATGACTGCTGACATAGAATAGAATGACCCATGGACAATCAATTTAATTTACTACTTTATTTTAATAAGGTAGCATTGTGACAGCAATTGAAGAAGTAATTGTATCTATTAAAAAATACTCATTGATGTTTATTTTTAATAAACTAATAAATGGAAAGAAGGGATAATTTCTGTTAAAAATGTAATTCAACATAAATTACCTACAATTAAAAAATAATTATTTCATTTACTTTTGTATTATTGCTGCTCATTTTAGTCTGCATGATGTGTTGGGGTATTTTTTTTAAGTACTTAATTATGTTTTAAAAATTTTTTTGATGAGTTAATGATTATTAAATTGCTGATTAAATTGTTAATTAATTAATTACTTATTCTGGTGCCCAGAGATTATAATAACACTCTGAGAAAGAAATCTGATTGATATCTGACTGCAGTTAAAACTGAAAAGTTTTTACGAATATATTTTCTCTTTGAAGAATGAAAACATTTTTGTCAGACAAAACATATATAAAGGCAATATCAATGTGGAATATAAACTTAATTTTTCTAAAAACTCCAGGAAAGTGAGAAATACATTTGACAGAAAGTAACTTTCCCATCTTTAGTGTTGATTATAAAGAATTAGGTAGGTTCTTTTCCTTAACAAGAACTAATTATCTGATAAATATTAGTAAAATTCATTAAACGGCGTGACCAGTAACTTGTTTAAAAATGTTGGATATACCTCACCAAAGTAAACACTCGAAAGATCAAAAATGGATTAAAAACACGTAAATTAGTCAACAAAATGTTTCATGATCATTATAAATGTGCTAGAATAGATGTGCTGAATCTAGAATATTATTTGATAATAAAACAATTATATAACAGTACATTTCATACTTTGTCTTTTTTAAATCATTAGTTGTGCAATCCGTAATTGTGTGGTATTTACTCATTCTGAGGTAAAATGGATAAACAAACAAAAGTCTCCACACTCTTTTTTTGTGAAGACTTTTGTTTGTTTATCCATTTTACCTCTTTGTCTTTTTTGCTTGGTTGGTGTGCAGGAAACCATTTTTTTTTTGCTTTGCAGATCTGAATGATGGTTGGAAAGGTCTTCAAACACCAGATAAGTGTGTCTCTTTAAGCGGCAATGATGAACTTGTTGTGATCTGCACACCTCAACTCAAGACATATTCTATGGACATTTGCGAATGGCAACAACTTGATTTTGATGCAGAACTGTTTATGTTTTCGCAGCTGTCATCATTGGTGTGCAAAGTTTATTGTGGAGTAGCTTATTATGCATGTAAGTTATTTTATCATAAAATATAAATGAACTCTATGAATACATTTTTATTAATTTGAAATCTATATTTCTTTGACAGGTAAATTCTCAGACTCCTGGTCTTTACTTGGTAGAGATGTGGAATATGTGACTTTGTCAAGTAATGAAATATGGTTTATTTCTAAAGGAGAATTATTTCATTTCCCATTACAAACTGAGTCTGCGAAATTAATAGCAGTTCCCGAACCTCTGGATAAGATTTTTATTTGTTATGATGTAAGTTAATGCATTTTCTTCTAACCTTCATGAAGTGTATTTTTATTTAATTAACTGTCTGCGATCAACCTAGTGAAATGTATCCATATTTTTTCAAAACCATCATACTTTTGATGAAATGTTTACAAAGTAAGTATATATTTTTTTATAATATTAGTAAGCAATATTAATTTTAATGCTTTTATGAAATGTGTTCACAAATAATTGAAAATTTGCTTAAAGAGAAAGATTCCTCTATCAATTTATTCTTAGGGAAATTCAATAAAACAATTATCCTTTAATACGGTATTAACGTAACTTGTATGTTATATTCTTTTGTAAATGTGACTTTTATACTTGTACCTGGGTATGATATGTCCTTGAATATTCTCTCAGATAATTAGTGATTGCTGTTAGTTTACTGAGGAAGAGGTAAGCTTCATTTTCTAATTTAAACTGCTCAGGTTCTAGTCATCTTACATAACTAGTAGTCTAGTCATCTTATTTATCTGCTAGTGGTCTGGTCATCTTATATAACTGCCAGTGGTCTAATCTTATTTAACTGCTGGTAGTCTAGTATCCTTGTTTACCTGCTAGTCGTAAAGTAATCTGATTTAACTGGCAGAGATCTTGTGCTCTTATTTAACTGCTAGTGGTCCTGGTATCTTATTTAACTGCCAGTCGTCTAGTGTTCTATTAGTTCTGTTTAACCTCTAATGGCATAATTATTTTATTTAACTGCTAGTTTACAGGTTTTCTTATTTAACTGCTAGTTGTCTAGTCATCTGATTTAACTGGTACACTGTTAAAATGAAACCTTGACTGATTGCAATAAGTTTGATAATATGCTTACTTATTATGGTTGAATGTAGTACACTTAAGATTTTCTCTAGAATATTAAGATTGTGGTAGATTTTCTACAGTAATATTCCCACTTTACATTTAACTAGTACCTCTAGTTGTTTAATTAATAATCCATTAATATTTTATTTAAAAATGTTTCACTTCATGACATAATTATATTAAGGTTGTTCACGAAAAATGTTAGATCCTCAAATTCCTGATCCTCTCATTATAAGTACTTCAGTGATTTTAGCAGAAATGTCCTACACTCATATTGCTACTCTTGTAATTTTAATAGTTAATTATATCCACTTTTAATTATCTTCAAAAGCATTACTTAAAAGTTGGTACGAAGTAGACTAGTATAAACTGCTTATAACTACTTAAATCGCTGTAACCGTATATGTTTCGGTTTCAGACCAAGGCTATCTTCAAAATAACTCTTTAATGATGAGTGGGGCTCATCCCCATGATGATTGAAATGCCTAAAAAGTATTTTGGATACTTTTTCAAGTTGAAAAGTAACAGTATCGACAAAAACATTAAATTCATTGAAACATTTGAATTAATTTTCTAATATAATACTTTACGTGAAGTCTTTTATCATTTTTTATTATTTATAAAATAATTTTTATTGGAGAACTTAGCGTAAATACACACTTAGAAAGTGCACCATTTTTTATGTGAAAAACCATTTGTTATCGTTATTTGTAATATCTTGTTTAATGAGCTGCACATGCGATCCAAACTACCTGTAGTTTATATAAAACTTAGAAATTATCTTTAGCATTGTGATAAGAATAAATCTTCCATAGTGTTCTCTGGTATTAATCACTATTCATTTAATCACAATATTATTATTGTTAGCACACTGGTTTTGTGTATAACAATTAAAGAAAAATGTAGTTGGTACATTGTTTTCCTAACTCTAACAGCTTCGTATATTGGCCATCTTCCAGAGAGATAGAAGAGTGCCATAGTGGAATGCTGTAATTGTTACATTAATCTGTTGTTATAGAAGTCAAGGTCTGTATGAATTGACTGAATGTCTATCTGTTAGTCCATCCGCACTATAGAATTGATCAAATGACATCCAGTTTGGATGAGGAATGTTAACATTTTCTTGTGAATTTTCCTTATTAAGATTTGCAGTAAAGAATTCTGTAAAGTTTGGTTAACGTGTAATTAAATGAAATGTTAGTTTATGAGAAGTCTCGTTTTTTGAGACTTTTTTGTATAATTTTAACGGGTTGTGATCTCTGTGAATACTAATAAACCAAAGTGGAATCGTAAATTACTTCTTAAGGAATCCTGCGTGGGTCCCTTTTTCGATTTTTGTCTTAAAAACAGATTGACACTTGATGATTACACTTTAAGCTACCCTTAAAATATAATAAAATATTTAATAATATGTGCGTTCGGGTACAAGCCTTGCAGTCGTGAACGGTTTAAAGCCTGGTCGATAAATCACCAGGTGATGATGTTTTATAAAATCTTTGTTGCTTCAATATCATGATGTTTTAGTCTTTGATGGCGGTTTCAACTAATGGCTTAATCTTGTCTTATAAAAATGAGAAATGGAAGTATATTCAGTTTCACGAGAAAGCGTTACTGTTGTCCGTTGGGCCTGGGAGTTTGCTTTGGGTGCTCGACTGCAGGAGTAACCTTTTCGTAACGGATGACCTGAACTCCACGACGCCACTTTGGTGGAAAGTAAGTATAATCTGACAAATACTTTTTCTCTTGTAATAAAGTGTCCAATGGTATCGCAATTTTTTTATTTTAAAGGTTGTTGTTAATAATGGTGATTTAGTTGGGATATCATCTATATATTCAACTGATTTCTGCTTTATGGTGTCAGATTCTGCCAAAGAAATCGTTTATGTGAGGCAACACGATGTTAGAGGTAAATTTGAAAAACTTGAATAATATTTAATAAACCCATGATAGAGTGTTAATATACGTTATTGACAAACAATGTATTTCATAAGGATAAGCCGTGGTACATGTGAGAAAGGATATGGATATAACATTATTTTATAATTTACGTTATAAAATATTTACGTTATAAAGAAAAGATCTTTAATAACATTCGCTTTATATATATATATATATATATATATATATATAAAGTTTGCTTCTTATCAGTAGCAGTTTGCTTCTCAACGCGAGTACTTCGCACTTCTTCCCGATGACGACGGATGTCGAAATATCGAAGTGAGTTCTGTAGTGTCTTTCTGTGTTCTTTTCTATGTGTTAAAGTGTATATATATATATTTCGTTGAACAGCTGACCGTATTTCGCTGATGTCATTTTCTTTACTAGTTTTTCAAGGTTTCTGAATACCTTCTTCTTTCCTTCATCCAAACTTTGGAGAATGTTAATTAAGTTATAACCGACATGTTTCGACTGGCTTCCAGTCATCTTCAGGGTGATTAATTAAACAAAGAGGAAAATTATTGGTCTTTGGAGTTGGTATTAAAACACATTATACAGTAGAAGTTTGAAGTAGCTGCTCTTGGGCCTGATTCACAAGATCTACTGACTGAGGTGGGGTGGATGGTGGGGTGGGGGTACTGACAGTTAACGGTTTTTTTATCCAATCAGGCGCGTATAGTTTAAGCACTCTCTCGCTACTACCTGTCTGAATAAACCTACAATAAATATTCAGACAGGTAGTAGCGAGAGAGTGCTTAAACTATACGCGCCTGATTGGATAAAAAAACCGTTAACTGTCAGTACCCCCACCCCACCATCCACCCCACCTCAGTCAGTAGATCTTGTGAATCAGGCCCAAGAGCAGCTACTTCAAACTTCTACTGTATAATGTGTTTTAATACCAACTCCAAAGACCAATAATTTTCCTCTTTGTTTAATTAATCACCCTGAAGATGACTGGAAGCCAGTCGAAACATGTCGGTTATAACTTAATTAACATTCTCCAAAGTTTGGATGAAGGAAAGAAGAAGGTATTCAGAAACCTTGAAAAACTAGTAAAGAAAATGACATCAGCGAAATACGGTCAGCTGTTCAACGAAATATGCTTAAAAGAAGGACTGCTTCCAAATTTTACAAACATACGCACATATATATATATATAATTCAATAATATATCAACCGTTGGATAGAATAGGTGTATAATAAAATCGGGATTCGGTCAATTTTCCAGGATCAAAAACAAACTCTCAATGCCGACGTTTCGGTTTTATTTAAAACCTTTTTCATAGGCATCTTCTCCATATACTCTTCTTATCTCCTCATAAAAACCCATAGTTGTATTTATATAAACCCAATAATATAACAAATTCAAATTGAAATTGTTATATTATTGGGTTTATATAAATACAACTATGGGTTTTTATGAGGAGATAAGAAGAGTATATGGAGAAGATGCCTATGAAAAAGGTTTTAAATAAAACCGAAACGTCGGCATTGAGAGTTTGTTTTTGATCCTGGAAAATTGACCGAATCCCGATTTTATTATACACCTATATATATATATATATATATATATATACTTTGAATTGAAATTGAAATCAGACGGTCCAAACGGACAAATAATTAAAGTTACAGCTAGAGAACACAAGAAAAAGGACGAACACTCACGAATCTCGATTATTTCGGCGTCTTGCCGTCTTCAGGAGAGTAGAAAGAAAGAAAATAAAATAAAAGGAGAAAGAATGAAGGAACGGAGACGTAAATGCGTCCACTGGCCGATGTAAACGGAGATTCGTGAGTGTTCGTCCTTTTTCTTGTATTCTCTAGCTGTAACTTTAATTATATATATATATATATATATATATATATATATATATATATATACCGTAATGGCGGTCGAAATATTGAAAAGTGAGTCTTTGTTATGTTTCATCCTATGTGACACAGTTTATTTTAAGTGTAATCTGTCCTGCCGGACCGTTTTTCGTTTATCATGGTATATATATATATATACAAAACTAAAGTTTATCGGGACTCGGTCAGTTCTTCAGGTTCAAATTAAACTCTCATTGCCAACGTTTCGGTCTTTATTTAAAACCTTTTTCATAGGCAGAAGTATAAATTTTGAAACAGAAAACTAAGTATTACATTACAAATTATTTTTCTTTGTAAAATAATTTGTAATGTAATACTTAGTTTTCTGTTTCAAAATTTATACTTCTGCCTATGAAAAAGGTTTTAAATAAAGACCGAAACGTTGGCAATGAGAGTTTAATTTGAACCTGAAGAACTGACCGAGTCCCGATAAACTTTAGTTTTGTTTCTATTCCACGGTCGATACTTTTATCAATATATATATATATATATTTATATATATATTTGTGTACAAAGGCAGCAGGTCTTCCCTTAAGCATATGTTATTAAAATAAGCAGCAGCTTCTGCATTGACCAGTTTCTTGTTGACACTCTCTAGTTTTCGTATCACTTTGCGGTGAGACTCTGGTAGCTTCCAAAGAAGGTTAGCAAAAGACATTAACACACACAATAAACATAGGTCAAACACGAAAAACTAAATTTTAATCACTGTTTTAATCACTAAATTAACAAACTAAATAAAAATTCGTACAAGCTTTCGGCTCTCATTCGCCATCTTCAGGTATAAACTAAAATTAATTAAGTCTAATGCACTATAGTTAGAATAAAATAAAATATTTGAACAATGTCTACAAAATTACAGTACTTTAGGAAGTGAATCTAAGGTGGTAGTGAGGGGAGGGGGAGGTATGCATGGCGACAGGGTCGGCCAAAAACTACCTGTGGTTCGTTCACCTCCCCGTCTCCCTTACAAGCTTGAAAGTATTGTCAAAATTCTTAAAACTAGGCACAGAGTTGAAATCATTGCTTTGGACATTTAGACTAGGGTTACATTCTTTAATATATAGAGCCTCCAGTATATGTAACCTGCTAGGCTCGTGGTACACTTGTAGAATGGAAGTGCCCTCAATCAGGGCCTGCCTCGTCAGTTTTACTCGGTGAGCGTCCTCCGTATGGTTTTTAGGGGCCCCAGTGCTCAGGTGGACAGTTAGACGCCGTGAAAGCTTCGTAGTAGTCATCCCTATGTATGAGGATGGGAGGGTGCACTGTCCCCTATACTGTATTTGTACTCATACACAAGGTGACTACGTTGTAGCTCCGGGGTCTCAGTTCTCGGTCTATTGTAGAGTAGTAGGTCCGATGTCTTTTTACTTCTATAATATATAGTCAGCCTTATCTTGTCCTCCTCGTTGGTAGTCTGAATATTGTTATTTACAAGTTTTTGTATTGCACGTTCCTCTTGTCTATGCTCCGTACTAAAGTATCCTTTGTAAAACAGGCGGATAGTCTCTCCTGTAGGTGGGGCTGTCTCGTTACTAGCATACCATTTATTGCAAAATCTTTTAATTGAGTTGGCGACCTCCTGGTTCGAAAAACCATTATTAACCAGCACCTGGGTTGAACGTTCTAACTCTTGATGTATGAGGTCCCAACTGCTGCAATGTGTAAATGCCCTTTTTATGTAGGCATTAATAGTGGCCTTTTTATACCTATTAGGACACTCACTATTGCCATTAAGACAAAACCCAAGATTTGAGGGTTTCCTATATACGTCCGTCCTAAATCTTTGATTGTCTTGCTTCACCAAGACGTCCAGGAATGGCAGCTGGCCATTCTTAGACTTGTTGAAAGGGGCAAGCCCAGTTGGCACTTCTTTGGAAGCTATCAGAGTCTCACCGCAAAGTGATACGAAAACTAGAGAGTGTCAACAAGAAACTGGTCAATGCAGAAGCTGCTGCTTATTTTAATAACATATATATATATATATATATATATATATATATATATATATATATAAAAATTTCACATAAACACGTGAAACAACAATCAATGATCAAACCACAATAAGAAATGGGAAAACAAGACTAAGATCTTTCAACCGTAACAAGCGGTCTTCGTCAGAGTCAAAAACCCAACTGAACACTAGATGCAGAAAACATCTGGTGAGGAGTTGAGAAGAGTGGGAGGGAAGAGTGGTATTTTAAAAGGGTGAAAGCACAGGAAAGGACTAATGTCCAGAAAGGGATGTTTGGGGAAACAAAGGAGTACAGTAAGAAAAAGTAAAAAACTATCTGCTAGCTGTCAACCCTCTTTGAAGAGGCTATTGCCCTCGTGACGAAAGTATCAAGTTTGAAGAGACCGTTACTAATGTTTATAATATTAGATCTATTAAATTTAATTAGAGACGATTCAATAATATTTCTTAACAACATTGATTTTTCATAGGTAATAAATTTAGCTCCTGTCCAATCAATATGATGATTTTCATTTTTTATATGCAAGAATAAGGCACTACTTTTTTCCTGTCTACTTACGTTATATTGGTGTTGTTTTACACGTGTCTTTAATAATTACCAGTTTGACCAATATAAATTTTATGGCAATTTTTGCACGGAATTTTATAAATACCAGCGGACTCCAATTCGCTTGGAGAGTTTTTTATTAACATATTACCCACGTTATTACGATTAGAAAACACTATATTAAAATCAAGTTGTTTGGCTAATCTTGGAAGGGGGTCCAATGATTCGTGGTATGGCAAAACTATAGAATTTGATAATAAAAGGGGCTCTTTTGAAGTATTAGAGAAAGTTTTTTTAGCACCCTTCAAAGCTAAATCGATATAAGAAGAGGGGTATTTTAATGAAAGGGCAATTGACCTAATGTTATTAATCTCTTCATTAAGAAATTCTGGAGAGGAAACCCTTAAAGCTCTCAAAAACATATTTCTAAAAACAGAAATTTTAACATTTTTTGGATGCGAAGAATAAAAATGAACGTATGCAAGTACATTCGTAGGTTTTCTATATACACTAAAGCGTAACTCATTAGGTAACCTATGGATCAGAACATCTAAGAAGGGCAAATTACCACTTATTTCTTCTTCCATTGTGAATTTGATTGTCGGCACTAATGAATTCAATTTTGTTAGGAAATCAACTTTATTTAAAGATTTGGGACAAATGCAAAGAATATCGTCAACATATCTATACCATTTAACATTTTTGGGCAAAATTGAGCTTAACATTTTACTCTCAAAAAACTCCATATATAAATTACTTAGGAGGGGGTATAAACAGTTACCCATAGCAAGACCAAATTTTTGTATATAATAATTATTTTCAAATTGAAAATGACAATCTACCACACATAACTTAATTAACTCTATTATAGTGGTAGATGGAAGGGGAAGGGAATAATTAATTAATTCCTCCTGGAGTAAGCTCAACAGATCAGTTACAGGTACATTCGTAAAAAGAGACTTCACATCGAAACTGATTAATCTATAATTTTTGTTCATGTTGACGCTTTTTAATTTTTTAATTAAATCCACATTGTTTTTTATATGGCTGCCTGAAATTTTTCCAATTAAGGGGCTTAAAATACTTACTAACCATTTCGACAAGCCATATGATGCCGAACCAACCGAACTCACAATTAAACGTATTGGGTAATTATCTTTATGTGTCTTGATCAACCCGTACATATATGGCAAAGAAGGGGATTTTGATATAAATTTAGTAATAAGATCGGGTTGATTTTTTAAGATAGTTTTAATTTTTTTATTAAATGAACTATTGACCCTATCCAAAGGATTAGACCTTAACTTTTTATACACATTTTCATCATTTAGCATATTCTCTATTTTATTTCTCTAAAAAAAAAAAAAAAAAAAAAAAAAAAAGATTACGTCGATAAAATAGAGAATATGCTAAATGATGAAAATGTGTATGGGCAATAGCCTCTTCAAAGAGGGTTGACAGCTAGCAGATAGTTTTTTACTTTTTCTTACTGTACTCCTTTGTTTCCCCAAACATCCCTTTCTGGACATTAGTCCTTTCCTGTGCTTTCACCCTTTTAAAATACCACTCTTCCCTCCCACTCTTCTCAACTCCTCACCAGATGTTTTCTGCGTCTAGTGTTCAGTTGGGTTTTTGACTCTGACGAAGACCGCTTGTTACGGTTGAAAGATCTTAGTCTTGTTTTCCCATTTCTTATTGTGGTTTGATCATATATATATATATATATTATATATATATATATATATAATATATATATATATACTTGGGGAGCAGGCCTTCTTTTAAACATGTTTCATTAAATTGTTTGCCTATTTTAATCCTTTCGTATTTTCTAGATACTTTCTCAAATCTTCTTATTAACGATTTCCACTGGCAGGGAAGAGTATATAAGCTTGCCAAACGATTTGCTATTAGAATCCATTATTTATTACTTATGGCTACACTATAATTACACTACAGTGAGCTTATTTATACTCGTCCCTCCCAGTGGGAATCAGATAAGAAAAGTGGAAATCCCTCCCTTTCTCAAATAAGAAGATTTGAGAAAGTATCTAGAAAATACGAAAGGATTAAAATAGGCAAACAATTTAATGAAACATATATATATGATCAAACCACAATATGAAATGGGAAAACAACACTAAGACCTTTCAACCGTAACAAGCAGTCTTCGTCAGTGTGAAAAACCCAACCGTAACAAGCGAAGACTTCTTGTTACGGTTGAAAGATCTTAGTCTTGTTTTCTCATTTCATATTGTGGTTTGATCATTGATTGTTATTTCTCGTGTTTATGTGAAATCTTTATATATATATATATATATATATATATATATATACCAGCTCAAAAACGAAGAAAAGCAACACACAGAGAAAGAGACACACTTACAAACTCAAATATATATATATATATATATATATATATATATATATATATTTATATATTATATATATATATATATATATATATATATATATATATTTGTGTATGATGGCAGCAGATCTTCTTTCAAACATGTATTATTAAAGTTGGCAGCAGCTTCTGCGTTGACCAATTTATGGCTGATTTTTTCTAGTTTCCTCACTAGTTTACGGTAACTCTCGGGTATTTTCCAGAGGAGTTCTGGTAACGACATGAAGGTAAACACTAAACACTTTCAAAACTTTATTCTAACACTATAATTTACGACTTAATCTTAAACACAAGCTTTCGGCTTACATTAGCCATCTTCAGGTAAAAATCTATAAACTAAATTTATAATCAAAACTAAGGCTATGGTATAGAGACAACTTAACTATGGTACAGTTAACAACTAACTACGGAAATAAAGTATGGAGAAGGGAGGGAGGTGTAGGTGGGAGGGCCGGCAGGGCAGGCACTGAACCCATCTACCTGTGTCGTGTCCCTTCAAAAAATTGACCCATCTACCTGTGTCGTAACCCAGTTCAAAAAATTTTGATACCACCTATAAGCTTGTAAGAGAGGTGTAGGTGAAGGGACACGACACAGGTAGATGGGTTCAGTGCCTGCCCTGCCGGCCCTCCCACCTACACCTCCCTCCCTTCTCCATACTTTATTTCCGTAGTTAGTTGTTAACTGTACCATAGTTAAGTTGTCTCTATACCATAGCCTTAGTTTTGATTATAATTTTAGTTTATAGATTTTTACCTGAAGATGGCTAATGTAAGCCGAAAGCTTGTGTTTTAGATTAAGTCGTAAATTATAGTGTTAGAATAAAGTTTTGAAAGTGTTTAGTGTTTACCTTCATGTCGTTACCAGAACTCCTCTGGAAAATACCCGAGAGTTACCGTAAACTAGTGAGGAAACTAGAAAAAATCAGCCATAAATTGGTCAACGCAGAAGCTGCTGCCAACTTTAATAATATATATATATATATAGATATATATATAGTTCACACAGGAAAGAGAAAACACAAATAAAAACACACACAAAAGACTCACAACGATATTTTGACAGTCGTCGTCATCGGGTAGAAGTAGTCCCTTTGAGTAGCTGAAGCTAACTGAGTGGTAGGCCAAATGCAACGAACACGCGCGCACTCTGCCGGCCGCCCCAGGTAAGCTACTAACTACAGAGAGAATAATAACTAAAAAGAACAAATAAAAGCAAATAAAAATAACAGAAGGAGAAAAATAGTAAATGAAGCAATAAACAATTAAAAAAAAATAAAAATAAATAAATAAAAAAAAATAAAAATTAAAAAAATAATAAATAAATAAATGATTAAAAAAAATAAGTAAATAATTAAATTAACGGTACAAGTTAAGGCCAGGAGGAGAGCGAGCTTTGAGAAGACAGATAATTGCCTCCTCTGAAGCTCTTAAAGTAACCCGAGAAGACTGAACAGGGATATGATTAAGGACTTTGACCCGGAAGCAGTGATTAAAATCCAGTCCATGGGAAAATATATATATATATATATTCCTCAGTAGAATCACAGAACTCCAAATATTCTTTTTTAAAGTATGTATTGACATCTTAAAAAAAATTGACATCTATGTTAAAAAAAGCTACCTACATTCGACTGTAACTTTCTGAACTCCATAATATGTTTTTAAATCTGTGGTAGTTTAGTTATTAGTAAATATGCTATATTTCTCCTATTAGGAGACGAAAGAAAAATTCTCTACATAAACTATATGGTTTTTACTTTTTATTTCTTGAAATTTCTTTAACTTTACCTAATTATTTTGTCGCTTTGGAAGTATTCCGTTACATTTATAGTGTACTGGTTATGGAGTTAACGGTAATGTGTCAACAATAAGTACTGATGATTGGATGGTAGATTTTTTTACAATGATGTAAAACTTTCGGTTCATCTATGACCATGTACTCGTCGGTTCTTTAACTAACCATGTACTCGTAAAGATCCCTGAGCTAATATACGATTATGTGCTCTACGATGTAGAGGAAAGCTCGATAATATTTTCCAACCTTAACCAAAACATGTGTGAAATAATAAAAGACCTACACTTTCACCCCTGTAGCGGCATGGAAGCATGTATCTACTTTTGTACGGAAACGAAAAGCACTACTCTAAATATAACCATTATTTTCTCGTATCAATATGAACTGTCCTATATTTTATATTACCGGTATGAATTATATCCTACGTTTTATCTTATCAATTTGAATTATATCCTATAGTTATAGTTAAATAAATCAATATATTTTAGTTTATTTTATTCTAAATAGGGCATTTTGCTCTAAATGCATTGCAGGCCACATATGGGACGAAGTAAATTTAGAATTACAATGCGGTTTGATTGCTGCCGAAGTTTACTCTAGTTCAGACCTAGTGTGGATCTTTTCGCCTGGAAATAAGTTATATTTGGCCTACACTTCTGGAAAGTATAGAGTGAGTTCTATATTGAATTTCATTAAAATAACTATTATAAAATTAAGAACAATTTTTAAAAAAGTAAGTTTGTTGGTAATTAATTAGCATTAATAAGTATTATATAATTAATTATATTAATTTAATTAATCAATAAAAAATTTTTTTATTTTTTTAATATAAAATTTAGTTTTTTATATATCAAGATTGGGTCTTGTTTTTATCAATATATAAATATTGTAAAAGTATTGACCGCGAAGTGGAAGCAAAATAAAATTAATCAGGTCAGAACCTGAAGAACTGAGCGAGTTCTGATTAATTAAATTTATATATATATATATATATATATATATACATATCAATGATCAAACCACAATAAGAAATGGGAAAACAAGACTAAGATCTTTCAACCGTAACAAGCGGTCTTCGTCAGAGTCAAAAATCCAACCCCAGTTGGGTTTTTGACTCTGACGAAGACCGCTTGTTACGGTTGAAAGATCTTAGTCTTGTTTTCCCATTTCTTATTGTGGTTTGATCATTGATTGTTGTTTCACGTGTTTATGTGAAATCTTTTTTTATATATATATATAAATCAATGATCAAACCACAATAAGAAATGGGAAAATACTCGTAAGACTAAGATCTTTCAACCGTAACAAGCTGTCTTCGTCAGAGTCAAAAACTTGTTTTCCCATTTCTTATTGTGGTTTGATCATTGATTGTTATTTCACGTGTTTATGTGAAATCTTTATACATATATATATATATATATATATATATATATATTTAGGAAGCAGTCCTTCATTTATACAGGTTTGATTAAATAATACGCCATATTTACGGTTGATTAGTTTCCTTGTGTATTTCTCAAGGGATCTGAATAATTATTCAGATCCCTTGAGAAATACACAAGGAAACTAATCAACCGTAAATATGGCGTATTATTTAATCAAACCTGTATATATATATATATATACGTTCAAAAAACTTATAGCAATATCACCATGAATAAACTTTTTTGGTAGCTTTCTAATTTTCTGTTGATTTTTTTTTTAATAATATTCGAAATGGATAGAAAATTTTCCAAAATGATAAGTATTATAGTTAATATGTGTTATAAGTAAAAACTAAATTGCACCCCCAAAAAATAATTTTGGTATTTGATGATCCCCTCATATAGTGGAGTTCAAAACGAACTTGTTAACTCTAATTGTAAACAAAACTAATGCTCCCATCTAGATGTATACTGAAGTCCAAAAATGATGTACCTAATTGTATTTAACTGTCTATATAATTATAGAATTAGTCCCCGAGTACATGTTAGTACAGTCTGAATGGACGATGTTGTATGCAATAGTGTGCATGAAACTAATACCTTCTATGCGTTTGTAGTACACTCAAAAGGGGCCATTTGAACTGTGTATCCCAATCTGGTGTTCGTGTCGCTTGTGTATTTGAGCCTAATTAGACAACGTTGTGTACTACTGTGTGCCTTTTACTGTTACTTTGTTCTGTATTATATATTGTGGAGTTCTAAAACAACTAAGTTAACTGTGTAGACTTGTTTCCTTCTGCTTGTAGTGGTAGTGAGGTCTATTATATACTATAGTATAGTCTGAATAGTGGCGTCAAAGTATTATTTTTGTATTAATCTTTGCATAATTGTAACTCTTCCTTTGTTATGCTTAATGGAGTTATGTGGACCATGTTGGATTCAACTTCGTCATCATGGGCCTTTGTCTACATGTATGGTGTTGACTGTTTTTAACTACTGTTGTCATGACATTACTGCCGACTACAGTATATATACATATGGTGTTAACAAGATTTCACAGTAATCAAGTGAAATAAAAATGAATTTTTGAACTAGAGTTAAGAAATTCTAAACCAGACCGCCAAAGCCACACTCAAACTGTTTGAGTGAGGTTTTGACGGTCCAGTTGTTTTCTTTGAAAGATATTTATCCCATTTCTGAATACACAGTGTATATATGGTGTTCTAAAAGACAGTTTTGTATTTAACTGTTTGAAACATTCTAATGGTTCTTCCTACTTTGATAGAAGTAGAGTGCAATAGAATCTTGTTACATGGAAGTGCATTCTCCTTCTAGGACCTCTGTATACATGTTTAGTTAGACCTCAAAAAGGTATTTTTTTTTTATTTTATATGCCATTGACACTTTTCCCTGTTACATATTTCTGAAGTTCTACTATTCAATTATGCACATATTCTGGAGTGCCACTGTTCATGTTAACTATGGTTTATGCTTTTAAATCGTTGCTTCCTTATCAATTTCTTTCTTCGCCTTAAAAAAATTATCCATATCAAAAACAAGATGTATTTATTGCTTTTTTTATTGTTAAGAATATACACGAACAGAAAAAGATCCAAATCGAAAAGTTAGAATTACCCATACACTCGCATCAGAATGAACATACACTAATTGCTTCTACTTTCGGTTGAACTGTCATCAGGGAAAAAAAGATCGGTATCCCAAGCACGATGGTAGAGTGACGATTGGAAACTATCATGGTTATGATGAGGGACTCTCTTCATTGGGAAACCGGTTCCTAATCCTCACTTTGCTGGCGTGCTTGTGATCCCGCTTTTTTTTACTCCTGGTAATGGTTTAACCAAAAATTATACATTGTGTATTTTTTCATTGTAATAAATCTTAAGTTTATTTTTAAACTTACATTTTTGATACTGTTTATTTATAATTATTTTATAGTTTTTGAGTTTTATGATAATAGAGATGTACACAAGTTTTTTTTCTCTACAATCTACAATCTATTTTTAGTTATAAGAATCAATATATGATTGGTTGACTATAATGTTTGTTTGAAGGTTGAAACTGGATGCTCCTGGAATACTCGACTGGAGTGGGATGTGATTGGTTCTGAAGCAATGATTTGGTTTCAGGGGATTACCATTAAACCTGGAATAGTAGGAATGACTGGGTCCAAAGGTGCTCTCTGGTTATTAACAGAGGATGGAAGCATCCTAATGAGACAAGGAATTTCAGATGAAAACCCTTGTGGAACTCATTTTTCTAATCTCAACTTGGAACAAATTAGTAAATCAATTACCATTATTTAACTTTAAATCCTTTCATTATCTGAAACTAATTTATTTCAGTTTCCTCTAACCGTATTGATTCAATCATTTATTGATTCTAGTACAGATACCTTCTTTAAGATTGCTAGTACTTAAACTAGTACTTTGCAGTCTTGACTCATTTTAAACAAATTAAATCAATTTTGGACATATTTATAAACATTAAATCAAATCTGAACCTATTTAGAAAGATTTAGAAATATTTACTCATTTCGATGTATTAAATTAAGTTAACCCTTTCGGAATCAGATCTAATTTGATTCTGAAACATTAAAAGAATATTGATTTAATTTGAAACATTAACAATTTTTCAAAAGAAACTAATCATATGTAAATTGTTTGTTAGAAATTATAAAAACTATGTAGTTACTATTATATAGTGTGTATAATAATATATGTTCACTTTTACTGAACAGTGTATAATGTAATTTAATCATTTGGTGTGATAGCTGTTATTTTTTTTTGCTGAAAAAAATTTATTCTTGGAACTGTAGTTGATATTGATTTTTTTAAAATCGCCTTCCAAGTTTAATCTGTTTTGATACTTACGTCTGATAAAGGAAGTTGGAAACATGGTGTTTGGCTTAAAATTTAGTTGGGAACGAGAAAAAATGTCATTTAAAAGTATGTGACATTTATGTGATATTTAACCCAAAGATACTCATTCCCACTGGGAGTTCAGAAAACTCAGTTTGTTTTATAATCATTAATCACTTGGATACATTCGCTCTGAGTTGATTGTAATGAATCATACATTGCCATTGAAAGTAGATAGAAACATTTGACTTTGTTGTCTGTAAACTAACTTCTTTTTTATGAATTAAGCTTTTCAAAGTATCTTTTATCATTCCATCCAAATATTTATTTTTATGTTTATATTCTTTAAAAATTCGAAAGACTATGATTTTCAGATGTGTCAGAAAAATTGATTTCAAATCCAAACAATAAAAACGTTTTCCCTCCAAAGTCGTTTCCCTGCCTTCTGCAGCCGTTGACATTGTTTGCGCTTACCTTAGTTTCGATGAGGGTTGGATACAAGATAGTGAATATACATGATAGTGAAGAGTGATAATACCCCAGGGCGATTATGTTCAAGGGGTAAGCGTATAGTTTCGATTCTAAATAAGTCTTTCGTGAAACTAATCCCGGAGTTTTTCTGACACGACCTCTACTTTGATCAATTTTTATGATTCAAGGTTTCAATTCCATTCAGAAAGAGTTTATTATTGCGGATTGTGCTATAACAGTACTCCTAGCTCCTTGTAAACAGATAAAATTTCCTCTGTTTTCTGGCCTAAAAATGTCGAGTGGGTATATTGATATGTCTAATTGTAGTTGATATGTTATTTTGTACTCTTTCTATTAGAAAGCTAGAAAAGCGACAAGAACAAGGATCCAGAAAGAGTTTAATTATATATATATGATTAATTGGGTTTGGACTCTGACGATGACCACTTGTGTACAATTGAAAGATGTTGGCCTTTTTATCCCATTTCTTATCGTGGTTGAACATTGATATATATAAACGCATTTAATGTTTCCGTCTGTTTTCCTTCTTACTCTATTCCTGGTTAGATTTTCTAGCTTTCATATTCAAAAGATTGAATAAAAGATTTACTAATTTACTCCATTTTATTTTATAAATTCCATTTTATAAAGCCTGAACAAATAAAACCAACGTTTCGATCGTCTTCGACCATCCTCAGAGTATAAACTATGATAAACTATATACAATATACCTACTTACTGAATTTCAATCAGCAACACTCATATTAATATCTAAGATCATAAATCTTTAAAGTCAACAAAAACATTAAAAACTGGCAGGTTGCAAAACTGACAGGTTGTTTATTTGATTACTCAAATGTTCCTAGTATCGCCAGATCCTTCAATTTCTTGCCTACCATGGTGTTACTGTCGCATCTGTAGTTTCATGGAAAATCTGGTGCAGAGATGGTTGGAGACCTCTCAGATGTTTGTAAGCAAACAAGGTGTGTTTTCTGCTGTGATTTAATTTCATTTCTTTCGTTGAATTTGGTGAGACAGAACATTGCTACCTCTACTACTGGTATATGTTGATCACTTTATTGGTACTATATCACTGGCACCCAGGTTCTCTGAGCGTTTGATCTTTGCCACCAGATATTTTTGAATAGTTAAGAGCTCACCTTAGTGTAGTCCTAAAATTGCAGACCGTAGTGGGTCCGATGTCCTATATATTTATCAATTCATACTCCACAATTTGCATAGTTTTCATATATTTATATAAATATATTTAATATTTAGAATATAATGTACTTATTGCTAAAATGTGACTTATTTAAATTATTTTCCTTATTATTGCAGGTAGTGATATGCAACTAGTACACATTAGCTGTGGACGGGACGTTGTTTGGGGTTGCGACATCAGAGGCCATGTGCTCATGATGGTCTGCGACCCCAGCTCCGTCACCGACGGCAACACTTTTTCGCCGGTCTGGGTGACAGTCGAAGGTGCTCCTCTTCACAATAACACCTTTACGAAGGTCATTATTGTTTGTTTTCTTCAAAAAAACTCTTAATGTTATAAGTACTGTGTATGTTAGTGTATTAAAACTCTTCTTTTTTTAAAAGTTAAGTGTTTGAATATTATTGTAATATTACTTTTGTGAACCTTGAAATAATAGCGTGTTTCTATAGAACTGGAGCAATGACACGAGTCTAAATAAAAACAATCAACTGTAGTATCATGTTACTGCATGACATTTTCTATCGTTATTATGTTTGGTTTGAAAATGTTTCAATTTTCAGGTTTATGTTGGTTCTCAATCACATATGGTTTGGGGACTGGATAGCGCTGGTAATGTTTACGTAAGAGAATGTATCATTCCTGAATTTCTTATAGGAACTGAATGGAGCCTTGTCTCTGGTATTAAAGCATCGCATCTTTGCATCAGGTATGTTATTTTGTTCTTATTTAGGAGGCTCTCACAAATATCTAATAATACATTTATAAATAATTAATTTACAAAAAAGTATAAGTAGGTTATCAAAAACTATTATGTAAGGAAACGCAAATGAAAGAAAAAACACATATAGTAATTAATTTTCCGTTTCAACCGACATCAGAAGAATAAAGAGGTGGAAAAATGGACAACAAACATAGCAAACCCGTCCTGCAACAGTTGCTTTTTTATTATATAATTTTTGATTATATTTTTATAACATACATTATTACATTTTATTGTAAAATAAAAGAATATTTATCATTTACCATCTGATAGATAGTAATATTTAGTTCTAACGTAGTGCAATCACTTATTATATGGTATTTACTCATTGTAGGGCAAAAAGTTATTGAAATGGTCTCCACATATAAAACTTTAATGGTATTAACAAGGCGTTTCGAACAGAAGAACACTACGTGTTCGAAAAGCGTTGTTTATACCATTAAATTTTTATATGTGGAGACCATTCATTAACTTTTTACCCTACAATGAAGTAATATTTAGATTTATATAAATAAGTTATATTAAGTAATTGTGATATTTCTTTTAGTTAATATTAATTAATTAAGTTTAAATGTACTTTTATGTTTTTAAATTTGTGTTAAATTTATATGATTAACTAACCCATTAAAATCCATTACTTTTCATTTATGTCCTTAAAGTTAATTGGATGTTTTAATATTTTGTCTATCTTAATGATATAAATCTAACCTAAGTGACCGTGGAAATACTGATAGCAATATGGTGAAAAAAACCTTTGAATTATTTATAATTAAGGAAGAAGAATAACCTACCGTCTTTGTCGTAATTTTTTTTTTTACTCACCCGGCTTCACAACAGAGTTTTCATCCAGTTATCCTCTTCTTATCGACTCTTGCTATTTAACTAGCTGTCGATTAAATATGTAAATTTACAAGTAAATATGGTTTATTCTTCTTTTAATGTCATTTACTATTATTGATTGGGTTTAACTTCATTGAGAAATATTAGGAAAGATTAAACTGAATGCTTGAAAATGATGGACGTTTAACATAATTTAATTGTAGATTTTGTTTTGTGACCAAAAATGTTTCCGGTACTTATCTACAAGTTTTACAAAATAAAATTTGTAATATTTGTCAATTTTTTGTTATTGACAAATATCTGTCAATTTATCATTACACACTAGCCATGACCATTAGTTTAAAAGAGTGCTCAAAATTAAATATTATTCGCCTGAAGTTGATTAGGAATTTAAATTTAATTCTTTAATTGGAAAATATGTTTGTTTCCAATGTCCACACCTAGAGGCTTTCACTTTTTAGTGATGCTCTAGTTTTGTCTAACTTCAGTGTATTTAGAGTAGAGATCTTTAACGTGTACCTGACATGCTATAGGCTCGGGACCGAAGGTTTAACGTTCTCTTGTCAGCCTTGTATAAGGGGGAATATGAACTACTCTTGACTATAGTTGTAAGTTATTAAGTATAAGACTGACCTGTTTTATTGTCGGATTGTGAGCTCTGATTTGATACCGATGCGAGAGTAAGTCATGTAGTATCCTTCAGACCAGCCTCGGCGTGGTCGTCATCACATTGGCTACTTTGAACTCATTTTGAGTTTTAAGTGACTAAAGGGCTCCACGTTCAAATGCATCAGCCTGATTAGATTTGGTGGTATGGCCGAGAGGTACACATATAGTCAAAACTGGTTTAATAATTTGCAAGTTGTGAGAGCAAAGTAAGTTACTATAAATATATTGAATTTTATTGGTTCCTAAGGGTTTTATGCCATGTTCTCCAACATCTACTATTCGTATGTATTTATCATCTTTTAGTGTTAATAGATCTCATTGGTACTGTAAAAGTGTGGACTCCCGGGAGTGAAGTATTTATTAATTATTGGTTCTCACTGTTACTCAGAAAATATATAATCTGTTTCTGATAACTGCATTGTATATGAAAACTCTCTAACTTTCTAATAACATAAAGGAAACGGAGTCGATTTGTTCTTCCGTTTCTGCAATAGTTAGGTACTACTGAATTACTAGTTGACCGTAGACAGTAGACCTCATTTTTAGACAGTTCGTGTTAGCAATTTTGTATGCATGTCCCCTCCATTTGGTATTTACTCCTTTCATTATTCATTAACCTCCCCCTCCCACTTCCTTAAAAAAAAAAAGAAAAAAAAAGTCAATACTTCAGTTGTTGTAACACTTTTTGCCTACATTGATGTTGCTGCCTTTCATCTTCTGTAGTACATTCTGTGTTGTTATGTATTACAAAAACAAAACTATCCAACGTTTATTGATAACTTCATTATTTATCAGCATTAGTTTATTGACTCCATGAAGTCAACTTCATTAGTGTTTTTTATTATTCTATGAATAAATCTTTGAAGCTTTAGAACAATAATATTTCGTGTTTTGACAAATAAATGTCTTCTTCAGGGATAAATATATAATACTTTTAAAAAATTGGTAAAACTAGATTTCATTCTTTTAAACTTGTGAATTATTTCGATTCTTGGTTTAAAGCTCGGATGTCTTGTTCATAAAATAATAATGATGATTGATGAAGTAAAAAAAAATAGAAGAGTCCAAAAGTAATTGATTATTAGTTTGTTTCGAAGATCAATATTTACTGGTTTTCACCTTTAGTTCTGTTCTAAGGGTATAAAGTTTGTCTCATTTGTTATTTGGTACCAATTTTATTACCAACATTAGTTGCCTGGTACTACATCAGGAGTCGTAAATTTTATTTGTCTCAAGTTTATTAGAATTAGGGAGTCTTTAACGAGTACCTCACATTCTATAGAGTCGGGAAGGATAGATTTAATTTTTGCCCAAGTTCAGATGTGCGCATGATTTCCCATCTTCCAGATGGAAAATCTAGGTTCTTGGTTCAAGATTTGAACCTCCAATAGACAGCACAGAAGACAAGAACTTTTCCTGTTAAAGACACCTAATCCTGTAGACTTTTTTAATATGGTTTAAATTAGTCACCTAATTGTTGAAATTAGTGGAATTCAACTAAAAAAGTAATGAATTATTTTGTTTTAGTCCTACCTCTGTTTGTGCTCTCTCCAAGGAGGGCGTTTACCAAAGACTGGGCATTACAGCTGAGAATTACAAAGGAGATGAATGGAGTTTAGTTCCTGGACAATTTGATCACATTTCGGGTACGAATATGTGTCTTATATTGCGTTTGTATTTTATGAATTTTATAATTTCTATTGTTTACCTAATTAAAGTCTAACAACTTAATCACGAACCATCCGTGAATATAATTGGAGATATTCTAAATAAATTTGTACAGATTACTAATTACTCATGGCCTGTGGTTTTTAACCAGGCGTATATATTCACTCAGAAGGTGGAAGATGTGATGAATCATTCATTGTTTGTGCAACTAGTTATTGTGTGTTATTTACTAGTAATGGGGAAATGAAATAAATTAAGCTGCATCAAGTAAGCCTTATTGAAAAACAGCAACGCTCTTCGAACACCTGGTGTTCTTCAAGTTACATCTAAAATATGATTACAATAAAGCATATTATTTTAATTGATAATAACATTGCAGCAATCTAAATATACATTCTAATCGAGAAGGTGAGAGACAAGTAGAAGTACGTACAAGAGGTAAGTTGGACTCTTAACTCCAAAAGGAATCGAATTCCTTCGCTAGATTCACAATCTTTCCCATCTGCTTACTATCCTAACGTGTTTTTCCTGCTAACCTACAGTCTAACCATGGCACCTGTCCTCCATTGTTTATTAATTTTTTTATTCTATGTATTTTATATAGATTGTTAATAATGTTAATAAAACGGTGTTTACAATAATCATTTAAACTAATGTGCCTCATTGTAATTGTGTTTTAAATGTAACCTATAAAAGAACATCAAGTGTTCGAAACGCGTTGTCATTTTTTCATTAAAATTATTTGTAAGGGGACTTGATTTCTTCAGCTTTTCTATTATGTGATGACATATTTTGAAGAAGTTGGAATATTATTAATAATTGTAATTCACAAGTTATTGTTTATGAAATAACAGATAAGCGTAAGCTTTGTGTTCTAACCCCTTGATATATTGCACAACTACTATATTGTAAACTAAAAAATAAACTACTAAAGAAACAGCTTCTAATTAGTCTAGTTTAATATATTGCTAAAGAATTAGACATTGCCTCATCTAAAGTTTTCTATCTGTAAGTATTGGAAAGAGAAACAATATTTTTGCAACACATACAGGTTATCATTAGATCCTTTAAATAAAATTTCCTAATTTTAAAAATTTACTAATTTTTAATAACATTCAATTTGAAGGTATATCATTGTAACATTGATTAAAAATGTTTTTTTCACTGTGTTTGCAGTATCCAGTAATACAGACCTCTTTGGAATTGACTCAAAAACAAAACTGTTACATCGCCATCGATCCAATACTTTTAAATACAATAATTTTGTATAATCACGTTAGTAGACTGATTATTGATTAAGTCTTTATTAACAGTAGGTATAGTTAGTCATATATTTTGTTATACTTTCAGTTGCATGACATTGCATCTTACGTGTTATCAATGCTTTTATTTTTGTTATATTTAGTTTTAAATAAAATTGTTAACGTTTCTTATCGTAAATCATATATATATATATATATATATTTTGAGTAATTTTTCAGTTCTTTTTTTCTCTGGAAAGTGTGTCAAAACCTACTGTATCTTTTTATAATGTAATAACTAAAACAAACAGTGATAACCCCTAACAATTTTGATTGGGTTAAAGTTTACAACGAGAATTTATTATTTATCAAATATTTGAAATAGTATTTATCAGTGCCTCTATTTGTCAGTGATTTTTTTAGGAAGTTTTCTTTGAATGTTTCTTGAATTTTTTCAGTAATTTCTGTAATTGCTTCTGGAGGGTTGTTTTTAATGATTCTAGAGAATGATAGGGATGGACATTGGTAATGATAGTGTCCCTCCATAAAAAGTAAAAGCATGCATTCTTAATTGTGAAAGGAGTAAGTTCAAGGGTTGTTCATAATACAGTCAAATATATCTGTTCTCAACGACTGGAGAAGATATGGTACACAGGTAACATTTCTTTTAACTATTGAAGTTGTAAAGAATGTCGACTGCGTTCTCTCTTACTTGAACCACAGAATATCGAGTTTAATGTCATCTAATATGAATAGGCTTTGTAGTAACCGTAGCATCCTTCTCGTCAAAAGTGGAGGAGGATTGTTTTATTTAACTGTTTTATTTACTTATTTTACTTACTCGGGTACTCTGAAGAGGTCTTTCCTTAAAGTTACAGGTCTTGTGTCACTTCAACTTCAAACTTATGACATTTAATTTAAACTACTTATTAACCCATCCTGAAAGGTGGACATTGTTTAAATCACTCGGTATAAACTTATTTTCTGCTTTTTTTCCCGAATCATTATTGAATAATGCTTGAATAGACACAATTTTATGAGAATGAACACCGACACTGTGCTAAAATGTCATATGCCTGGCTCAGAAAATACGAAAGAGTCAGCGTTGTGCAAGCAGATCTTCTTGGAGATTACGATTCAAATGGTCTTCCCTGATTAATATTTAATCGAATTCGCCGCCTTTAGGGGTCTTCGTCCACCTCCCCCATATCCACTATACCTAAACCAGAGGACTCCAAATTCATTATCAGCCTCAATATCAATCTTTTATTAGGTGTAGAGTCTTTAGGGCTACATCATAGTGGTGTCGGAAAAGCACGCTGAACCGAGACATACTGACTATAAATAGTTATCCGTTCTTACATGGTAGGGTAGGAGTTGGTCAAGAATGGAACTAAGTGCCATAAACAGATAAAAATCTTCATTGGTCTGTCCTCACTTCTCACTTCAATACCTTATCTGGCCCCATAGCAACAATACCTAATATTGCAATAGGTTTTGACGCACCCTTTGTGTGCAGTGTTCCAAAAAGCCACTAGATACTTTATTGCTCTTCATGTTATTGTTAAAAAGACGTAAAATCCTTTTCATTAAGTTATTAACCTTTACAGTCTTCAATAAGGGTGGTTATTTAAGTACCATGTTTAGAATGATATCTTTTTATTCAACCGGTCAGTCCCATTTTAGTGATATGTATATTTCCCAATGTGCCATTTTTTAACCCCATTTTTTGGCAACTAATAAAAAAGAATTCGTTGCTACATTTTTATATTTTGGTTGAAGGTCTCAATAACAGGAGAAGACGAGACTGTGGTATTCTTCTTTTTTTTTTTATTTTACTAAACGATCATAAGTATAACTATTATAAATGTATATATTATTACGATTATAGTACTATTATAAGTATATATGTATGAACACTTCCATTAATCCCAAAAAATTACCGCCGTGACTTCTCCGTCCGACAACTTTTCTTTCCGTCCGATTGGTTTTTATTTTCAAGTGTATAATACATGACAAGAAGACGGTAAAGTGCGTCCGATATTGCTTGAATTACTCCAACCATAACTTTGAAGCTAAATGCCACTTCTTGTCCATAGTGAAGAGTCTCATAACCAACTACTTGTACACTATATTTATAACCATTTCTGTCAAACTGTTTCGTAACCGACTACTAGTATACTATAGTAATCACCATTTCTGTCAAACTTTTTCATAGCCAAACTACTCATATACTATATTAATTGCCATTTCCACTACACATATGAGTGCTACATTAAGCACTTTTTGTTTTACGATTAGCAAGAATCATGTCGTGGAGTTTTTTAATCATTTTCTCCCAGAGTCCCCGGTGATACTGCTCAAAACTGGAAGTTCAGCGTTTTGAAGTTTTGAAGTTCAGCCTATATCACTGACCCCAATACATTACAGGAGTGATTAATAGCAGAGGATCCGTAAAGAGCATCCGAGTACTAATTCCTTCCTTGTTTTCCAAAAGGAAAAACCTAATCACTGTGCGATACTCCACCTTTTTCATCTTTTCAACATTACTTCAGAAATGATTGACCAATGCCAGTCAGGGTTGAAGTACCTTACCTTATTAATCTCTTCAATTCTCAAACATAGGTACTTAACGAACCTCCCTTTAGTGATTCTCTGCCTTATGTTATAATGTCAATGCGTAATTATAAATCATACATAAAACTAGTAATTGTTTCTAGATTTTGCGAAAGTTTCCTTATTTATTGTAGTTTTAACGGAACACCTTATATGTGTATATATTATTAAATAACGCAACATATCTCGCGTAACGTTGCCTATAACACATTTTTTCTAATAATCCCGAAGTGTTTTTTTGTATCCTCTTTCATACCTAGTAAGGCATTGGCTATGCTATTAGTCAATATAAACATCAGTCATCATCGGGACATTACTGGAGGTTTGCTTTAGATATTTGAGAGTATATATAGAATCAAGTTACTACTTTCTAATATTAGAAGAAATGTGTTACAAGCAAATCCACACTAAGTATGATGCGTTTTTAAATAATATTTGTTTAATAGAAGAACTGCCAACCTATATATATATATATAAACTACCCTGACAAAGAACACAGAAATGAAACAGGAACTCACTACTATATTTCGATGTCCTCGTCATCAGACGATAGTCGTTGTCTGCCTGCTGAGCGACTAGTTTCTATCTTCCAGATGACGTGGGTCTTTTTATCAGTGTACTTCTTTTTATCAGTGCAGTTTATTTAGTTCGTGGAATCGTCTCATTTAATTGGTTATATATATAAACCAGTTAGATGAAATTGGTCATGAAGACGAGGCCATCGAAGTAGTGGGTTTCAGTGATTTCATTTTTTTGTGTTCTTTTAAAATTATATATATATATATATATATATATATAATGTGTGTGATAACACACTCACATAATGTGAGTATGTGTATGTATAAGTATGGATGTGTGTGTTTAAAATAACCTGGTTGAAGAAAAACATTCTATTTAAAATAGAGAAAAATGAACAAATAAATTGTATAATATTTATAATTTGTGTTTTAAAAATGAAAGAATAATTTTTGAATTGTTAAACTTGAAATGTTTGAGTTGATTTTTGTAATATATTAATATTTAGCACAATTCACGATTAAGTTCGACCCTTTACATTTTTACTTGGTTTCATAGTCTTTTTACCTTTTTCCAGTGCTTCTTAGTGTTTTAAAACTTGAACGAAAGACGCTACTAATAAATCGATCATTATATAGAGTGTAGGTTTTTTATAAAGCTGGGATGAACAGGATTTTCTCTTGATTCAAATGTTTAGTGTATTTTGTAGTAAATGATTTTTTAAATAATTTTAATAATTGAATTATTAAATAAATTAAATATACATACGGTATATTAAAATATACTACTTTAATAAACATCATTTTGGATTTTAATATTTAAAATGTAACATTATGAATTTGATTCAGATCTTTTTTTTTTTGAACATTAGAAGAAAATGTTTCCCTATAATTCAATGGCATTAAATACAATTACAAACAGATAAATTTCAGTTAATTTTTTGTGTGTATATATTATTAGAAACGAATGTTTCCATGGATCGTATTTAACAAAAAAATAATATAATATTTAATCATTGCAATGCCTTTATGATAAAGCAGTGTTACATAATTAGTATATTATGCTGATTTAATTTATTAAACCTCCATGAATTCTGTGTAATTTACTATATTAATGCTTTCAACTGTGATACATTTGAACGTAATAATAAGTTTCATTGTAATATGTGATATATTGAATTTTATTTTGTATCTTATTTCTGTCGAATAAAGAGTTTTAAGTGTAAGTATGTTTGTTGAAATTATACATTTAGGTTTACATGGCCGAAAAAATTAAAAACATTCATCGAAATTTCTCCAGAAGTAGGTAGCTTGTTTCAAATTTTTAGTAATTCATTGTGATAAGTTAACTATTTAAAATGTTAATCGCAGTTTATATATTATTAATGAATTAATTTCATTTTGGCCCTTTGTTAATATATGTTTGGTTGAAGGGCATTTCAGAGTTTTGTAGATGACTTAATTGATAATTTTTATCAAATTTACTAAATAGGATTTTTTTTACAATTTGTTTATTTTTGTATTTTATTATTTATTTCAGCTATCTAAAGGATTAACAACATGAGTGAGCAGCAGGAGTGACTGCCCATTGGTAGCACTGTATTGCCAACAACTCTGGACTAACATCTCTTCAGACTACGAGGAGGGTTATTATGGATTTGGTGGGATGCAGGTTACTGGAGGAAAGGGTTTAGAAATGTAGATAAGAATTGACGGATCGGGTTACTTTGTGGATAAAAGGAATCTTGAGATCATTATGGATGGTATTATTGGAAACATAGGAGATCCCTACGACATCGAGGTCGGGTTACTTTTGGATAAAAGGAATCTTGAGATCATTATGGATGGTATTATTGGAAACATAGGAGATCCCTACGACATCGAGGTCGGGTTACTTTTGAATAAAAGGAATCTTGAGATCATTATGGATGGTATTATTGGAAACATAGGAGGTTCCTACGACATCGAGGTCGGGTTACTTTTGAATAAAAGGAATCTTGAGATCATTATGGATGGTATTATTGGAAACATAGGAGATCCCTACGACATCGAGGTCGGGCTACTTTTGGATAAAAGGAATCTTGAGATCATTATGGATGGTATTATTGGAAACATAGGAGATCCCTACGACATCGAGGTCGGGTTACTTGTGGATAAAAGGAATTTTGAGATCTTTGTAGTATTATTTGAACATTCAGAGTAGCTTGAAGTATTTAAAAAAGGATGACCTTTCAAGAATTCTTAGGTGTTTCTTGATTGCCTGATACCCAGACTTTCGGTACTTAAATTCAAATATTTTCAGTATTGATGAACAGAAACTAATTATGGTTGACAAAGTATAGTTGATTAGGTTATTGAATATAACTAATGAAAAGTGTTGATTAAATTTTGATGTGATGGCTTTATATTGCCTCTGTGAACGTCCTCTATTAATTGGAAACTACTTTTGAAAGAGGTAAGTAATCCACTGAAGAGTTCAATCCATATGTCAACTGTAAACCTTCGTTTGGAATTTAGACTCATGTTTTGTTATACGGTATTATTGGAAGCTCGTCGATGTATTTTACACACGTTTTCGAGTTTTTCACATAGTTGTTCAGCGAATACCTGTTGTTCGTGGCATAAGAGTTATAGTCAGGTATCTTCTATTCAGGATTTGAACACAGAAGCCGTTATTGAAAGCTAAGACCGTTAGGACTTGCTATAGATAATGATGGGAAAGTGCTATAACAATATTCGCAGGCTCAGATTAGTTGAAGCTGAGTCGACATAAAAAGCAACACACTGAGTGGAGTCCAGCCGTACAGAAAAATTGTATTTTCCCTTGGAGAATGAACGAATAGGTAGGGGACCCCAGTGATATTTTCTGAATTTTTCTCCAATTGTTTGTAATTACAGAAAATCATAATTTCCAGAATTGTTTGTAAAAAAATCCCAAGGAAGACAAAAAAATAACGACACGCTACATGAATACCTTCATTATTGGTGCATGTATGTAAAATACACTAGGTAACAAAAGAATTACAGCCTGGTTAACTAGCTACTTTATGATTAGTGAGTAGAAATACATTGTCTTCCCCACAAGACTTGATTATACAACGCTTTCCAAACATCAGAAAGCGTTCATCATCAAATAAATCTGCCTCAGTAAAGCGGTGTTGAGTAATTGGGGAGTTATCAGACCCTATAGAGTGTCATAGTGTCTGCTACTGAGGCAAATGTACCTGATGATGAACACTAAATGTTCGAAATGCGTTGTGTGTGAAGACTTAATGTATTTTTCCTCACTAATCATGAGTAAATATGTTACAATAACTGCTTGCATAACTCGTAACTACTTATTGTTCATGTACGAGTATGTCCAATGCACTAGTGCAAAAACAAATCAAAATGCATTTTATGAATGCATTTAGAGTTTTACTATTGAAACACAGTACACATGTTCCTCCATAAAAGTCTAGCTTTAACCATTTCTACCTTTAATTTATTGGTTGATTTTGATCTTTAAACAATTGACCGCATAAAACATTCTTCTCCCACTAGCAGATTAGTGTAACAAAGCACACAAGTTAGTCATAAAATAGTGGGCCAGGTTTCTCAGTGGTTAACATGCTTGAATATGAACTGATAACAAACCTATTTCATAGCTTTTACAAATTCTTAAATAACATAGATTTCATATAACATAGTGTAACGATATTATACACATGTAATATAATAAATGGAGCATGTGAAAATATTGCAATAAACTCCCTCCAAGTAGGGTTACTACTTTGGAGGATAAAAAACTTGCCTCAGGACTGGTAGTCCGGGGTTCGATCCCCACCTGGTCCTCGATTTGTTCACGTGGGAGGTGAATAAATCTGAGTACGTCGTCCGTCGGAGAGGAAGTTAACTTCCTCACTCAGTGTTAAGAAATTTTAGCAACCGTTATAATATTAATTCACTGAACTTGATTAACAGGAATAACTGTTATTGCTGTTTCAAATATTAAACAAAAATTTATAATTTTTAACAAATTACGAGGGGTCAGGTTAGCTCAGTGGTAAATGAACTCGCCTCTGGGCTGTTAGTCCGGGTTTCGATCCCTCACGCGGGAGGTGAATAAATCTGAGTATGTCGTCCCTCGGAGAGGAAGTTAAGCTGTCTGTTCCGAACCTGTACGGTGTCAGGTACTCATAAAAGATACCTACTCAAAATGCAGTTCAGTTAGGCAAAATTTAGTGCTCCCAATGTAGAATTACCGATTAAACAAAAAACCGGTAAACGACTGACATTATCACCCGCGAGGGGATCGGTTTAAACAATACCAAAAAATGGTCATAAAATAAAAAAAGCAATTAAATTTCTCGTAATCTATAATATTTTAATATTGTTTAAATAGTTTCAACATTTTCAGTTATAACAGCCAATTTATCTTCACAAAGTCAAATGCTTTTCTATTTGACTCTGATTAAATGAATCATTCTGTGGTTTTCAAGTATCAAATAATACATTGCCAAGTAAGCAATTGTTGATGGGGATTAATTAAAGTCACTTACGATTTTAGAAACTTTAAATTCAATCCTATTAAATTATCAAAAACAGCTTTTAAGCAATTGATATTGAATCTTCTCACGATATCGCTCTTATTAAAATAGTAGCCCTCAACCGAATTCTATTATTAAAAATCACCGTTATCTTCGTTGGTATTGTTAAGTTTTTCCAATTTATAATGAATTTGAATTTATTATCTATTTGATTTTTAATGTAATAGTTGACGCTTGTTTCCTGTTATAGTTCCAATATGCTTGTAATATTATAGTTATGCTTTAACTGTCTAATACTTTAATGTAATCCCACTATTAAAAATATTAACAGTTTTTGAAAGTATTTCCCTTGGCCAAAACAGAAATTTAGGACTTTAGGAAATATTCCAATTACTGTGATATTTGGTCTTGTCTGAAGCATGTTATTTGTGATTGTATAGTAATCAACCAAGGTTTCTATTTCTACAGATTTTACTGTGAATGAATTATAAATTCATTTATAATGATTATAATTGTATAAATTTACCTAAGCTTGTACGTCATTATAATAACAAGTGAAAGCATCAGATATAATATTGCAAAAGTAATTAACACTGCAATAGAGAGTAAAAGCGTCAACTAAATATTACAAACATATTGGTAGTACAATAAAAAAGTGGACCAATTAATTATTACACTAATAAGTAGATGGACAGTAAAAATGACTTCATAATAAAATGAACAAACTTTCCAATACCAACAAAGGTAACGTGACAAAATCTATTTTTTAGAATTAAACAGTTATATTATTTATACCTAAACAATTTTTTTTTTGTGGTGAGATTGAGGATTTGGTCGAAAGCTACCCTAACACTGATTCCTCAAGGGAATATTGTATCTCCTTAGTGGTTCTAAATTCATAGAAAGTACTCCTAAAAGTGTAAATTTTGATGATGAGCTTGCTATAGAACCTCAAGGATATTAGAAACTTAAATACGAAATTTGGTGGTTATAGCTTTTCTCATTTTTGAGATATCTTTCATACACAGACCAACCAATTTGCAAAACTTCTCTTCTATTAGACTCATAGAAACTCAAAATGTCAACTCAAATGCAGTACTTGCATTTCTCCATTCTCCATGTAAAGAGTTATAAAAATAAAATTGTAAAGAAAAAGTTGAAGCAGGTGTCCTTGAAAATCGTTCCATTTAATAAAAAATGATTACATGTTTAATCATTATTTAATTGATGGTTTGACGAGTATTAAATACATCGTAATGACTAACAAAAAAATAGTTTAATCAATCGATCTGAGAGTTTGTTGAGATAGTCATCTAACAAAAAAATTATCTTATTACGTATCTTAAAGTGGGTGAACGATTGAAGTAGGCCACTTACCTGAATGATTTGGATTATTTATAATAGCGTATAAATGTTATTTATAATATTTACAGTTTATTTATTATGAATTGTTTAGGTGTTTTTTTTAGAACTAAACTTTTATTTAGTCCCTTCGTATAATCATAAAACGTAATGAATCTTGAATTCCGTTTGATTTCATGTAACCAACAAATAATCTAAAATTGAAAGAATTCTTATAAAAAAAAATAGTATTAGGTTTTTTTATTATTAATTTTACTATTTTTAAAAATGGAAGCCAAAACAAATTGATTTATTAACTCTCTCACATTCAATAGATGATTCAGCAGTTTACAAGTTGATGACTGTCATTCTATTTAATGATTTTATTATAATGTAATCCAAGTATTGTTACTAATATTACTTACTAGTTTCAATGTCTCTAAGTTTGATTACATTCTTTGTAACTGGTGAGTAATACCAATATTAAAATAAATCCATTAATTCAATTGATTATGATTAAGTTTGATCATACATTATTATATTAAAGTTGCGTTTTTATTTTTGCTGCCTTAAAAAAAAAAAGAAGAAACTAAATAAATAAATTAGCTTTTATGTTAATTTTTTTTTTTGAAATTCATAAATGTAATAATTTAGATGACACTGATTACAGTGTAGTAGATGCTGAAACATTTAAACGGGGGCCATCTTTAAAAAAGTCTGATAGCGTCCGATAGTTCCTTTAAATAAGTTTTGATAATTTAAAAGTGTATTTTATGGAATAGTTATTTCATTAAATGATCACTTCAATCAGTAAGTACGAATTTGTGCTCAACTTATTCATATATTTACAATGCTTACTTAATTATTATAATATTTATATTATTGAAAATAATCAGACCACTATTAACGATTATTTTCAGAGAATATGTTGGATTTATGGTTAACATTCCTTTTGGTTGACACACATTGTTTGTTTTAATTAAAAATGATATCTTTTAAATTAAACATGATATTGCAGACATATTTACTCTTACTAGCCGATTATTTCAGAAATATACTTATTACTTATTATCTTTATTATTTAATAGCACAGTAAAATATTTTACCATTTAATTAGAATTATTAACTACATTAACTAATAATAATCAGTAGCAGTGGCAAAATTTAATTTCAAATTTATTTTAAATTAAGAATATTTTTCTTAATATATAGACTTAATATATGTATGATTGCTATAATTTCAAACTAATTAAAGAATACTTACTAATTTATTTCAAATTAATAAAACTTCTGAATAATATTTTCATAAAAGCTATTCACAATGCTATCCACATAATATCAAATTCATTGACAATCAATTGAGTTTTGATTTTATTTTAATCTCGCTTATACGCAATATCAAACTCTCTGGTAAAGTATTTTAGAACCCATAGTATATTTAATGATTTCACTGTCTAATTGTAGGTATATACTTTTTATCTTATACCAAACTTAAATCAACTTAACAGTTTCTCTTTTTAGTTACTAAAAATAAGTTTAGATTTTAAGTTCTTTAATAAACTTCACAATTATCCTTAGAGATGGATTTCTCACTTCTTTTAGTTTTACTTATGACCTGTAAACATCTTATTTTTTTTACATGTATCCTTCTTTGTATGGAATATATTCAACAGTTCAACCTTTTCTAGACAGAGTCACTCTAAATTTTTTTGTTTAATAGAACTCAAAATTACTCTCCAAAGAGTATATCATGGATATCATTCATCTCGTATTTATGGCCAGTGCAAATTATAAAGTAACCACATCTTGATAAAATTTGTTTAGATTATTTGGCCCACAAACTCAGCTTGGATTAGGTCCAGCGACCCGAACAATCTTTAACAAAAGTGGTTACTTAATGTAGTAACTTTTACATAAGTCATTACAGATAAAATTTAAACAAAATGAGTAGCAATTGGGTTTAACATCATTTAACTGTCTGTAAGTCCAAAGAGCTAGATGTATGTGAGAATTACAATTAACGAACTTATGTTTCACATTGATACTTTTCAAAATATACCAGCGGGCTAGAGAACTGTTTAGGACTTTTCTAGTTAGGCCATTTATTACTGTAATTTAATTATTATGGAGCTTGAAAAAAGAATCTGGTAAGAGACATCCCACGAAATTTCATATCATGTAGTGTTCCACCTTTCATTCATCTAAGGTGTGCCCCTCTCTGGATTGGTAGATCCGGGGGAAGTGATTAATCCTCCCGAGCCTGTACGATGTCAGGTACTAGTTCAAGATAACTACTCTAAACACACTTGAATTATACAACATTTAGGGCTTCCAATGTATTAGAATGTTCATTGTTTAAGTGTTCCATGTGGAACTGCCACTGCAACGTAACCTTCATGTAGCTAATTTCAAACGCTTTGGGTTTTGTTAGGGTAGCGCTTGATGCTGTTGTTGCTTTCTGTATTTATTTATTCTCAAGATATTCTTTTTTCGATTTATCTCTCCTCTCTGTCTTTCTCTACCAGGTTAATCAATTTGGATCTCATTTAATTTAATATGAAAACTTTACTGCTTTGTTTAATCTCTGCATCAATGCAAACTAAAAAGAGTTATTTTTGACGCTGAAGGCCACTGGATATATATCACAACTAACCATTGCTATAGAATAAATCATTTATGTATAGATTGAGAACACAAAATACATGTACAGAACGTTGTTTTAATAAAAACCGTATTATTCTTGCAACAGCATAAAGACATTGTGGTTTGTAAAAGTTATAAATATGTCATAATGAAAGGAGTAGAATATGATGAAAAAGGAAAGCTTTACTTTTTGATGCTGATACGTATGCAGTTACAAGAAGAGATCTATCATCAATATTACTTTATAAAGTGATAAGATTGGTCATTAACTGAAGACTAGAATGTATACATCTTCTTCAAACTTGAATAAGGAAGCTCATACAATAGTTCTATTTATAATATATGATGTAGTGAAACTACATAAATCATGAGTCCAATCATATCGTTCATAGGTAGTTCAATTTATGAACTTTAAATATGGAGAATATTATCTCACTTATACTACAATTAGATGGATTAAATGTAAAAACTTATTTGTTTTTAAAGAAGCCTTATTCACCCAGGATTACCTGATTAACGTAATCATGTTCTGTTGACACTTTGCTAATACATCGTTACATCTAATATTGAGTTTAGTGAAGAAACAATGGAATGAGAATAGACCACACGCTCTAGAATACCCAAGAAGCTTTTTATTTTGATACCACATCATTAGTGTGAGGAATATACTTTAATGTTGATGGAATTATATACAAACTAAAATGTTTATTACGAATGGGATCTCCAGTAATACCTGTTTATGCCAGTATAGTTTTACTTGAGCTATCAAAAGAATGCATCACTGAACTAGAAACTATAGTAAAATTTATTTGGATTTTACCAAACTATATTTGGATGATCCATTTTTAATTATTGAAAGTGGTGAAAAACAAAAAGTGTTAAATATTTCTAATTCTTTTTATAATCGTCTACAGTTTAATGTGAAGCAGGAAAAGATGGAAGTGACGAAAATGGAAATATATTAACAGACTGGTATACAAAACCTACTAACGCTGGCAGAATTCTGAATTATTATTCTTCTCATGCTATAAATCAAAACTGAATTTGTACAAGATTTTATTAAAAAAAATTGTTAAAATTAACAAGTTCGCGATTCTTAACAATAAGAAAGAGATAAAATTATTATTATTAACAAATGATAGTTACTGAAATCATACTGAATGATACTGGTCTAACATTTAAAACAACAGTAAGAAAATTCTAATTGCATCAGGCTATGATTAATAAAATCAATTACAATTTTCATATGTATATTCAGGGTTCAAGTTTTCAAACGAAATGTACTCTAGTTGAAGTTACTCTAGCATTCCACAATAGTAGAGAAGCTGAATCATTGTTTTCCAACTTACAGGAAAAAAATTCCTAAAGATTTAGTAGGCAATCTAATTTATGTCGTAAAATGTTCCTATATACCTGTATGCTTGGATTGGCCACACTGATTAAACTATTTTAATTTCCATTTCATATTACATTAACACCAGTTTATTTGTAGATTTAGAAATATTAGCATATTTAGACCTAAAATAATGTAAAAGTCATTATTTGTCATTTGTAGGTATTCGTCGAAAATGACCAAGGAGAGACACATGGATGTGGGTGATGAGATGAAACACTGAACTAACTACTCAACGAATTAATTTACTTTTATGACAATAGAACTAACAGTATTACAAGAACACTAAAGTTATAACTAACGAATTACGAACATAACACTAAAAAAAACAACTTTGCTTTTGGCTTACATCTGCTATCATCAGGTTTACTTCTAAGAACCAACGATACAATTTTAACAGCATTTAATGTTTCATCTCATCACCCACATCTTTATCTATCTCCTTGATCTTAATTTTCGAATACTTAGCAATGATCGAATACTAGAAAACCTCAGCAGGAAAGTAGTCAATGCAGAAGCTGCTGCCAACTTTAACACAATATTTTTGAGAAAATATTTACTGCCATCATATACTAATATGTATATATATATTTACTTAAAAATTGGAAATACGATCCAAAATGGATACAATACGAGTTCAAAATCGAAGAAGAGTAACACACAGAGTAAAGAAACACACTTAGAAACTCAAATTTTCGGGCAATCAGTATATGTAGATGCAAGTAAGTCATTACTTGCCGTTGAGTCTACAGCGTGCTTGGTCTCCCTTTCTCTTTTCTCCTGAAGACGGATTGCCCGACATTTTGAGTTCGTAAGTGTGTTTCTCTCCTTCTATTTTGAACTTGGATATATATATATATCTCATTAGTTGTGCAATCTGTAATTGTGTGGTATTTACTCATTCTGAGGTAAAATGGATAAACAAACAAAAGTCTCCATACAAATGAAGTTTTATTCAACAGCAACAACACAAAGTGTTCGAAACGCGTTGTTGCTGTTGAATAAAACTTCATTTGTGTGGAGACTTTTGTTTGTTTATCCATTTTACCTCAGAATATATATATATATAATATATATATATATATATATATACATTTCTAATTGAAGGAATTATCAAACAAATCAAGACTATTTCAACAGTTATAGGGAAAAATACTGTCAATGATGCCAATCTTACTCCTTCTTTAAATCAAAATTCATAACCTGCTTACAACTTGTATTCACTTGCTCTCTGACGACGTGAAAACGAAAGGCCTTAGAGCGACTATCTTCTCTAATTTGTGGTGAGTTACCTGAATATATATATATATATATATATATATATATATATATATATATATTAAATGCCAATTAAAATTTCAGTACCTCATCGATTTTAATGAGCATCATGTGGACAGATTTTTTAGCAAAACGATAAAAACTTATTTTTTGACATAAAGTACTCTTAACAAAAAAGTGCAATTCGGGTGGCAAGTTTGTATTTCGACTGAGAGATAGCTGGAACTTAAGTAGCAAATTGAGTGATAATGGCTGTCCCAGATTTACATACAGGCGGGCCAATTTGCAAAATCTTACTTTATTGTACTCAGGATACCAAAAAAAGTGTATTTCCGTTGAGAATTTGATTTCAAACATTTTCCCGAAGCAATAATTTAATTTCTCTATAATTCATGTAGAAAGTAAATGCAAGTCAAAAGAAATTTGTTGTATCGAATATCTTTACTGGATAATTTTTGGGGGAGCTGACTTTACCTTAACAACTTAGGAGATTGTTCATCTTTAGCAAATTTCGGAGGTTGATTTAATTAAAAGGATATTTATAATATACTTGGAACTACTTTTCACTATCTATTTAATATCATTTAGAAAAGAGAATTTCTACATAATTATCCACAAAACAGTTTATGTCGTCAACAGTAAAATTTAATATTTTAAAGGATATATATAAATTATCTCTTCCACGCATGGGATTTAATGTTTTTTTATTTTCGGGATAAAATTTATGTTTCATTAATCTATGAAACGTAGATGAATTTCTGAATCAGAAAGAATTGCTAATCTTTACTTGATCTAAAATCACTATGAGTTATGACAGCAAAACAAGCCACTTATATTACGTACATGTGAAAATCTTACATAACGGAGTAATATGCATACAAAGGATCACATAAAGGTGCAAATATAGGAGCAAACATTATAATAAACAGTTATAAAATAATTGTATGATGATTGAAATACGTTATACTGAACATTTTTATTATACGAAAGTATAATGAGTCATAAATGTAAATAAAAAACATACTTTAAATAATTTACTATTTTAACTTGTACGACTTTACAACTCGACAATTATTGGAACCACTTCATTGTCAAGAGGAAATTGTCTATTGAATCTTAGATTTGAATGGAATTGTCGAAGGAAATTTGTTGCGATGGGCTTATAACGGACAAACCATTGTTTACTTAACCTCCTTCTACATTGAATATTTAAGTCGAATTTTCAAATTTAAATCAGAAAAATATTCTTACTTTCTATAAAAAAAAACATCGAAGAAAAAATGTCGTTTTAAAATAATTTATAATTATGGATGTATAATAATTACATTTATTAATCTTCAAACTAAAGAGTCCAATTTTGAATAATGTTTTACATTTTTGGTCTTTTATAGAATTATTATACTGGGAATTTCATGGCTTCTTAGTATATAACAAAATCATTTTCTTTCCCCTTGATCAAAAATCATAGATACCATTTTTTTCTGAGGCAGTGTTATCTTTTTCCTGCGTCTTGTACTCTGTTATAAGCTTGCTATCAATCTATATTGGGAAAAAATATATTAGTAATTAACCAGTTTACATACTCAACTCAAAGTCGAAGTCAGATATTCAATATAATTTAAATCTTTTATAGTTGGGAGCTTCTCATTTTTGAAAATAATAAATATGAACTATCAGACTAGAATAGTGAAAAAACTGGATATTTCTCAACAAACATAAATCCTCTTTCTTGAGGAAAGAGTCAATTCGTCACATTTCAATAACATGGAAAGATACTACAATTCACAAAGATAAAGTAATTATAACTGATATTAAGTTTTGCACAAGAGTGCAATATACAGATTTATTGCAGCATTTAATGAGACAAATCCATCATGCCATGGAAGACAAAGGTGATTTATTATTGCTTATTGGCGGTGATTTTTTACATGTAAAAATTTATTCCTCTTATATCTCGTTATAAGTCAATAAAATTATTTAAAGTTTTCCTTTTATAAATATCAATTTTATCTCAGTGGATTTGCTCAAAAAATTTCTAAGTCAATGAAAACATTGTAAAAAAATCTGGAGTGGCCTACACTCAACTTTACTATAAGTAACTTAATATAAAATTTCTTGAGTATATAACACATAACGTCTCATTTAAGCATAACGTAAACATCTAAATGGGATATGATTATTAGTCCTTCATTCCTGAGGTAGTACAGATAGTGATTGAAGGACATATCATTTTATAAGTTTATTTTTGTACATCACAAATAATTTATTATTTGCAAATAAATGCATTAGTATAACTACAGCAGTAATAACATTTTTGAAAAACCAAAGTGAACATTTCTTGAAACGATTTATTCTCCTACAAAAGAATGGCTTTCGTTCAAACAGCCAGTAGATTTCTTACATCGTTTACTTGACATCCTTCTACATTGAATATTAAAGTAAAATTTTCAAATTTAAAACAGGAAAATACCCTTTTTTTCTCTGAAAAACATCATAAACAGCGAAGAAAATGTTGTTTTAAGGTGATTTATAATTAAAGATGTACGATAATTACATTTATTAATCTCTATACGAAAGATTTCAATTTTGAAATATCTTTTACATTTTTGGTTTTTTACAGAATTATTATACTGGGAATTTTATAAGGCTTCTTAGTATTTAATAAAATCTTTTTCCTTCCCCTTTGTCAAATAACATATATACGAATTTATCGGAGTGAGTGTTACCATTTTCCTCCACAATATTATTCCTCTTACATCTCATATAAGTCAATAAACAATTTAAATTGTTCCTTTATAGATATCTATTTTATCTCAGTGGAATGGCTCAATAAATTTCTAAGTTAATGTAAACAATGAAAAAAAATATAAAAAATTCGACAAGTATAGCAGGTAATCTCTTAGTCTAAGATAAACAAACAGTTTTTATAGCGTTATTGCTCTTTCCCATAATTGAAACTTCATGATTTTTTTTTTATGAATTGCTAATTTTTTGTTCCATTTTTGGTCAAATTTTCATTATTTTTTAATGAGCCGTTTAGCGTCAAAAAAACAATTTCTGAAAACAGAAATCGTATTGTAACGCCCCATTAGCGAACGTAATTTTCAAAAAAAATATCTCAACTCATTCTCCACATAATGTTCTATTTATAGGCATAGTTTCATTTTGATTCGTCAAACAGTTATCGCTCTCACAAGGTTTGAGATTGAATTATAAGTCAAAATTTTTACTTTTTATTGAAAAAAAATATTTCCTGTTGTTTTAAAATTCTGAATATATTTTTCGTTTGTTGCATTTGTAACCTCAAAGATAATGTCAAAATTTCAAAACTCTAGGGTTATCAGTTTAGGAGAAATAAATGTTTTAAAAAAAACTGTTTTTGGCAAAAAAAGTGACTTTTCCATCATGTATAATTCTTCCCAAACAATAGGAATATTCGTCTTTATTGGGCCCATTTTTGTGTAAAATATCAACTTGATCCATCAAAGATTCTGGACCGTAGCGTGGTAACAAGCAATGCTAACACACTCACCCACCTACCCACCCACACACACACACAGACATCATCGTAAAAACCTCATAAAACGACTTCTGGGACCTCAAAACATGTAATTCCGTCAAAATCTCGAGATCGAATTTTTTCACGATCACTATACTTTATTTATAGTAAAGTAAAAATATCAAAAATTCGACAAGTATAGCAGGTGATCCCTTAGTCTAGGATAAACAAACAGTTTTTATACTGTTATTGCTCTTCGTTGTTATTGAAATTTCATGAATTTTTTTTTTTAAATTGCTAATTTTTTGTTTCATTTTTGGTCAAATGTTCATGATTTTTTAATGGGCCGTTTAGCGTCAAAAAATATTTTCTGAAAACAGAAATCGTACTTTAACGCTCCTTTGGTGAATGTAATTTTGAAAAAAATTATCTAAAATCATTCTCCATATAATGTTCTATTTTTAAGCATAGTTTCACTTTGATCCGTCAAACGGTATGGCTTGTATTGCTCTCACAAGCTTTGAGATTGAATTATAAGTTAAAATTTTTACATTTTATTGAAAAAAAATTTTCCTTTCTTTTAAAATTCTGAATATATTTTTCGTTTATTGCACTTTTAACCTCAAAGATAATGCCTAAATTTGAAAACTCTAGAGTTAACAATTTAGTAGAAAAAAATGATTTAAGAAAAACCGTTTTTTTTTCAGAATAAAAAAAGTGACTTTCCCGTCAAGCATTTCCTCTCAAACAATAGGGATCTTTTACACTATGGGGCCCATTTTTGTGTAAAATATCAACTTGATCCATCAAAGATTCTGGACCGTAGCGTGGTAACAAGCAATGCTAACACACTCAACCAACCATCCACACACATACAGACATCATCAAAAAAACTTCATAAAATGACTTTTGGGACATCAAAACATGTAATTCCGTCAAAATCTCGAGTTCAAATTTTTTCATGATCACTATACTTTACTTATAGTAAAGTAAAAATAGATGGATATAAATATCTGGTAACCAGACTAAATAACTCAATTTATTGAAAACTCCGTGAAGGTGGAAGTAATGCTGAACCAGTCGAGTAGACAGGTGAATTACAAGGTTAAATCACACAGTTTTCTTTGTTTCTTACTAACAGCCTCTGCAGTACTAACAATAATATGCAATTTTTGTTTTTCTATTACTATTAAGGTGCAATTTTTGCTCTGTGAGCTTGGAACTAACATCTGGGAATAATTGCGGTCGTTATAATCTTTGATCTATGAGGATGAATTAAGCTTATCAGTAAAATATATCAGAGTGGAAAGGACGGTTTGCCCGAGGCGGCATTTTGACGGATGTAAAATATAAGGTAACAAGAGTCTAGCATATGTATTAAAATATAATGTAGGATAATAATGTTTGTGACTAGCCTGTGTTTTAAACAACAAAGCCAGGACTTTGTTGTGTGTTTTAAACCATGATGATGATTATAGCATTTTGGCTGCAAAGGGATTATTACGATATTTGTTTGATGGATGCACAGGTACATAAATGCATCCAGTTATTTCAGAGGATTAACACTTAACTTAAGACGAAGTCTTTTCGTCTTTTATTTCCAAATTATACCGAAATATTTGTCTCATCCGTCATGTGTACGTCCATTTCAATGCCCGGCAACAATATGGTATAAAAATATGAAAAATGCTAATGATTTGTACATTCTTGTATTATACAAATTTACATTGATACCAGTAATGAATTTTCAAAGAAACTGATTCAGTATTCTAGATTTGAAACGAATGGCAGACACAAATTTAAGCAATAGATAGGGGATGGGAGGCGCAAACTATACTACCTGACTACTATCTATGCATGATGAAATATTAAGTGAACTTTATTACTTCATTGAATAGAAGGAAACATTGTGTTGTGTCCCCCCTCCCTCCCAGGGCTTATGACCCAAATGAAAATATCTTCTTCAGACCTTCAGACTCTAATTCAGACCTCTAATCTTCAGTAGAACAGCATCACTCTATACAGACCACGCTTGCCTTGTATCCAATATACCGTCTTTTTCCGAAAATAAGACGCTGTTCTACTTTCCATTTAGGTTCAAAATAGTGCTAGGGCTTACTTTCGGGGAAGGGCTTCTAGTACAATAAGTAATAGGTAATAATTAGATTTAAAAGATGGAAATGCACAAACGTTGTACCTGCACCGTCACTCTATGTACACTGCTGCCTTGAATTATACTTTTAAAGTAAATTCTACTTTATATATTCCAGGAATTAATTTTGACACGTGATTCTGCATTACATGAAACGAATTGTACAGGTAAACAAGGAATTTCTCAGAATATTTTGTTTCAAACAATTCTCTGAAATATTAGGGCAACTGGAGATACCTACTAAATTCAACATTATTCTTTAACAAATTATATTTTTCACATTATTTTAACTAGGGATTATTTTTGGGGGAGGGCTTTTATCCTAAAAAATCCCCAAAATTAGGGTAGGGCTAATTTTCGAGGGATGCCTTATTTTCGGAAAAAGACGGTAGTAAAATAGTTCCCCCCACTTTATGCCGCTGTAGACGAAAACCTAGTGTTTGTGGAGGTATTTTTAATTTAAAATATGGATAATTGCGAGGTTGTTGTTTAGTATAGTTATATGTTAGTGTCAAGTCATATGGGAAACAATTAATGTGTGATTACTGACGGAGTTTGATAATATGTTGACATGGTGTCAAAGCTGAGTGCAGACCACTCGAGGCATTGTTGTGGGGGTTGTGGAGTGTTGTGCATAGCCGGGGAGACGCTCAGTCATATCTCCTGATAAGCCGGCTTGCTATAAATGACAACCAAAGCAAGCACTGCCATAGTGCCGTGTCCGGCTGGCTCAGGAGCTCATCGCTAACGCTCCCTCTCTCTTTGGCATGGGACTCCATGTCAGTCGAGTCCCTACCCTCAAAGTGTATTTGTATCAGAAATTCGCCGAGGATCAGTTTGTTAATTTCAAAAGTGAGTCCCAATTATTTTATTCTCAATAAATACAGTAGTACGAAATAATGTATCGCGACCACTCCATGAGACCCGATAAATTAAACGTGAATATTACCCTATCGAATTTTCGAATAACTATTATTTTGCATTCCGTTTATAATGTCATATTTGTATAATAAGAATAATGTTAAAATAATTAAAGTTAAAAAAATACATAGTTAACTTTGATACTACCATATATCTTAGCTATTGAACTATATAAATTAGAATTAATGTAAAATGAAATTCTCTTTTTTATTCATAAAAAAAATTAGGGCAAGTTTTAATGAATTTTATTGAATTGAATTTCTCATCAATATATATATTTACGTATATATAATATATATAATCATATATGGGAATCTCTAAAGTCAAAAAAGAATTAAAAATTTAAGTTTAATATTATTGTGTATTAATATATAAACTTAATATAGATTTAAACTAATTTAAAAAAAAATTCTTTTTTATTTATCAAAAAAATTAAGGACGAACCATGCGTAGAGGCCTGTTTTTAGTAAATGTATTTTATTAATTTGTTATAATATATTCTTAGAGGTTTTTTAATAAATTATGTATTTATAACATGAATGATTTATAACGTATAAGATAAAAAAAAACATAAAAAGATTTAAATTCGAAAAAAAAAAGTTTGGCAACTGGCATTTCTTACTACCAACATGATAAACTTTATATACATTTATTTATATATTAGACACATTAGGTTTTGGCATAAATATGGCCAAATTAATTTTTATATTATGAAATAAATTAATTTAATGTGGTAACAATAAAAACGATATTTGGCTAATTAAAATATTTAATATTGAATAATCATGATGTCACATTTTTCGAAAAATATTATTAAAATAAATAATTTTTCCTTACACATGTTTTTCATAATTTTATAAAAAAAAGAAATGAAAATATGTTTACCACTGTTATCTTTACTAACAGCATATGCCCTAATTTTTCTTAATTTCCAAATTGATATAATTTAATAATCTTATTTTTTTATGTTAAAAGGAATGTTAGACATTAAAATTAATACTATCATGTCAAATAAGTGTTTTAGTTTTATGTAATTATAATAATCAAATTTATAATAATATAAATATTATTACAAATTATATCCTACAAAAATGTAAAGAATAAGAATATTTAATTAGTTTTTTTTTAAAGTTATTCAAGTCAATTATTTTGTATTAGTAGCCAGCCACAAAGTCATACAAGTGAACAAATAATCGTAACAATTATTAATTATATTTTTAAGTTCTGATAATACGGGTTTTGTCATTTCTGTATTGTTGAGTGTCTGCTAGAAATTCTTAAGTCGATCTTAATATGTTAGCATTGAACTATCAACTACAAGAAAATGAATTATTGCTAATATTAAAGGCTAGCCTGCATTATTTTTAGTTATACCCATGATTTTATAAAAGGATTATTTCTAATCTATAGTTTTTAATTTCACCTATGCAATGAAATACAAATGAATAAAACTCTATCGGACTTTAAAATTATAATAATTAATATGAAATATTCTTTAAAAATGTACGCATCATTGACTGATTAGTGTTAAAGTGTAAACAAAGTTTTTTTGTTAAATTTCGAGATATCACAGAGAAAAAACTTTGAAATCAAAAATGTAAAGAATAATTTATAATCAAATACGTGTTTCAAAATTTCACTATAGCTATTTGTTTTTAAAATATATTAATTAAATATTTAGATGTAAATTCTGAATATCTTTTATATCTTATGACTTTCGTAGATGTAAAAACAATTTGAAAGGCTTTCAATATAGAACTGTAGTCAAGACGTAATTAATGATAAATAGTTTGTTTATTATAAAATTATAGGGATTATAGCACGTTATTTAAAATGTTCGAAAAATGTACACATTGATTTGTAAAACCGTGCGTATAACACCATCATGCAACACACACACACACACACGCACGCACGCACACACACACACACACACACACACACACACACACACACACTCAACACACACATGCTTACAAAACGAGAATGAAACATAGAATTCTAAGTAGACTAGTTCGTGTTACTTCTAGAATATATTAGGTAATGGGAGTCTTTTTAAAACCCCGGGATAAATTTCATAACAAACAAAGCTATCAAAAAAGGACAAATGTTCAAACTTTATCATAATAAATGTCTATATTTATTTTAAATATTTCAGAATTAATTGTAATAGCATACCAATAAATCAATAGAAACTAACCTACCATTCATTAATACCACATAGGAAGAAGATCATTGGGTATATAAAAGTAAATTAAGGCCCAAAATTTTGTCAATCAATTAGGATTATCTTAGAAATGGGCAAAATAATCAAGAAGAGGTGATCTAGTCTGAAAGAGAAGTTCGTTACTGAAAGAATGAGCTCAGGGTCAACTTTCTATATCGTCTAGGATGCCATAAAGTTGGGCTAAGTGTTGCTTGGACATATCCTTTATCTCCTGCAGTTAATAGTTTTTTAATGAAATCTATAGATATCTAAAATGGTTATCTATTACAAAAGTTCATAATAAATTCTACGCGAAATAAAATGCTACGTAAAAAAGCAACAGAAATAAAATCCCATTGCAGAATATATTATATATTTTTCGAATACACTATAAATCCATTATATGGTTTCCCTGGATTAGCCCTATCAGAAAACGACACTGCATTCCTTATGCATGCTATCGGTCACTCATCCAAAGAAAGATAAAAACATTTGATATCCTAAGTAATGAATTTGTTCGTGCAGAACGCAAGTTTCAACAAACAGAAAGGAAAAGTAGAAAGGAAAAATGTTCTATTTTGATATTTATATGATGAAATATATTTCCAAGTATTTTTTTCGGTTTTGATTCGTTTATTATTTTGTATATATATGACCTCTAAACGTTGCTTCACATGTGCACTTGGCGTCCATATCTCTTCTCTCTTGCTGATGGTTAAACCGAAAATTAGAAACTGCAAGTGTGTGTTATTTATTTAGTGTTTACCTGTGACGTTTGTGTCCTTTTTGGATGTTATATATAAGCGATTCTCAAAAACTACTCAACAAACTAAATGAAATAAAGGCACAAGGGAAAAATGAAAAATAAAAATGGATATGGAGGTTTGCAGATGTTTGACTAGTATCTTAGCCGGTATTTGAGTTTCCTTTTTGTGGTTTTCTATTTGTGTTTTATTATATATACATATATAGTTCAAAAAAAGAAACTAAATAAACACACGCAATAAGTTTGCGCACTTGAAGTCTCAAAATTTTCGTTATCTATCGTCAGGGGGAGGAGAAGAAGGAAAATAGAACCCTCTGGTAGAATGGAGATAGGCCTTCGGTTATCCACCATCGTTTTACCAAAACTTTTTCTTTTTCCTCCTCCTAAAGAGAGTTAAACCGAAAATTTACCACTTTAGCGTGCTTGCCAAATGCTTGGGTTTATTTAGTGTCATTTTTAGAACTTTTCTTGTCCATTTCGGATCCATTCTCCTTTATTCAAGAGTACTTGTTTATAATATTACAACTTTTCGATTATGCCTGCTGACAAAGATTCGAGATTTGTTTTCATGAACCGCTCTCCGACTACCGTAGAGAGGTGATGAGACAACTGGTTGACCGGAAGTTTTACCTTTCCCTACCTTCTGACCCCACCGCAGACTTCCGCTTCAAGCTTGTTGAGTTGCTTAGCAACTATTCCTCTGAAAACTCCCCCAACAAGATATATTCATACTCATTTCAAAATCTCCACGCTACCCGTTGTCTGTCTCTTTCAATATGCCTAGTTACACTGTCGTCACTAAACTAATTTCTTCTTTTGTTGAGACTGTCTCTCAGCCTCTTGTTTCCATTCAGCATTTCTACTTCAAGAGTTCATTTAACTTCCTCCACAAACAACATAGTTCCCTTCCTAATACCCCTGAACATTCCCTTCAACTGGCTAATGGATGTGACGTCGTTATGTATTGTTATAGATCACGATGAATGTTGCCATAACACCAGATTTCATTCCCTTTCATCCTTCTTTCCCACTTTTCCCTCAAGCACAATATTTTTGAATTGATGGCAAATATTACCTTCAGTTAAAGGGTACCAAGGGTACTGCCTCCTTCTTTCTCTAATGAATTCATAGAGAAAGGTGAACAATTCATTTTAAATTCATGTTATCTTGCGCCCCTTTTTTATGCCAAATTTTCTTGACGGCAGCTTTTTATTTGGTCATTAAATTTCATCAATGATTCTGTAAAGCTCTTTACTTCTCAGGTTTGTGTATAACTTTCTTCTACCTGAACATCACTTTGGAATAGAGGTTTACATGACCTTAATATATATAAAAGGATTTCACATAATCACGTGAAATAGCAATCAATGATCAAACCACAATAAGAAATGGGAAAACAAGACTAAGATCTTTCAACCGTACCTCCAACTCCAGTTGGGTTTTTGACTCTGACGAAGACCGCTTATTACGGTTGAAAGATCTTAGTCTTGTTTTCCTATTTCATATTGTGGTTTGATCATTGATTGTTATTTCACGTGTTTATGTAAAATCTTTATATATGTATATATTTTAAAAACTTTGAGAAACACGAATGAAAAACAGAAACTGGGACTCACATTCAATATTTTGATCCTTTCACAGTCGTCCTCAGGAAGGGAAATTGAGTGGTGACCTTTCCTGAGGATACCGTTAAAACGGTCGAAATATTAAATGTTAGTCCTAGTTATTGTTTTTCATTCGTGTTTCTAAAAGTTTTTAAAGTATATAGTCCGATTGGCTCTGATTTCATTTGAATGTATATATTGAACGTATATATGTATAATATAATATATTTGAATATATATATTAAATTATAGGGTAAAACACTGAGAGAGTGACACGTAGGGAAAGAATTGGCATGAATTACTTCAATATTTCGACATCAATCGTCATCAGGAGAGAAGTGGTTGGCTAGGTGCCTAGCTTCTTAGATGCTTTAGTACATGGACGATCATCCCTCTTCTATTAAAATGAGTTATATCAGTTCTTTTGTTTTTATGTATCTCTCTGAAGTAGTTTATTCTGTAATATAATCTGTTACCATCGTGGAAGAAACTACAGAGTCACATAAAATAGAAAATATTAACATTTACAATATCTAATTCTTGATTGAACCATCATCAGGAGAAAAAGAAACCGGTTTCTAACTAAGACGACGATTTGATGGTTGCCAATATGAAATGAGTATAGCTTGAATCAAGAAAATATAAATATTTCTTTAAAAGTTGAATCCGTGTGAAAAGTAAATTTAAATAAGGAATAATATAAAATTGTTAATGTAGTGTTTTGTATTTAATTTTTTAATAATGGTATTTATGTGTTCTTATGATTATAAACATAGGATTAATGGAATCGATTTAGGTTTTAGCTGGTCGTATGCACAAGTTACCAATAAATGTAACATTTGATTACTTTTATGACAATATTATAATGTAGAATACAAGAGTTACATAGATAATTTAATTATGCAGTTTAGAAAAGGCATATTATCAAAAATAGAGAATGATTCAGCGGGTAGAGGTTTTACTGAATCAGAGGAAATGCAAGGGGTGGGGGCGAAAGTCGGTAGGACCCGCCGCCAGTCGGTCTCTAGACTCCCGAGTGATATGTACTAGTCTTCTCTTCTTCTTTCGCGATCTACGATATGGCCAAACTGGCTCGCTACCTTCCCACCTCACCCAATCTGTTCGCAGACAAGCGCACCCAAGATGTCACTGTCGAGGATTTTGACATCATGAAAACCATTGGTATGTCAATATAATCAATCATTATATTTATTAATTATTTATATATGTTTATTGTTTTCTCTCATTGATTTTACATGTCTAGTAGCTTCAACCTCCTTTTAATTTTGTCTTTACTTATAGTTGATACAAAAAATGTTATTCATATTTACAAGGATCAATAAATAAGAGTTGTAGTTAATTTTAACAAATATAATATATTTTGGTATAATGTAAATTTCAAGAACACCAAGAAATGATGAACAATCTTTTGGAATATTATGATATTTTTAATGTGATGTCTATAATTTTGATGCCAGGTCAAAGCTCTGTTCAAAGGTTCATCTCAACCCCCTGATACTCTTTACTCTCAACTATCTTGTCTCTACGCTGTCTTTGTTCTTATATCAAAGTCCTCTGAGTTCGCTGTTTTAAAAGATTTTTTTTTATGGCAACTGTATTTTTTTGAGCACACTGTATCAGTAACAGGACTGAATACATGTCCGATTCATTTTCATTTTTTTTTTCCTGTAACGAATTCTTAAGTTTACTAACGACCTCCTTCAATTAGATCTTCAGAGCTAATTAGCTCAAATAAGTTGATCACAGTTTAATCTATTGAGATAAACAGTAAAACCAATGAGAATTCTTTAGCATCCCTACGTTTTTTAGTTAATCTGTCACTCATTAGGACAGTCTATATTCTTTTTCATTTCAGTAATTAAAATATCGCAAAAAATACATTTTCCATTGAAGTATACAGACTCTCAAGTTTATTTGATATGTTTTTAATAGAATTAACAATATCTTGTTTCATTTTTTTAAATTAATAATTTTGATGTTTTGTATGCTATACAAAACAAGGAATAGATTTCACTGGCAATAGAGGGTTTATTTTTCTGTGAAATTGTTTTTTAGTAAAAAATGTCCATAAATTTAGTTATGTAATAATTATATATTTTTTGATTTTTAATGCCTATATTCTCGTATTTCATATCAAAATTTATGTGTAAAAGTTCTATTAGTGGTTACAAACAGTAGAGAAATATTCTCCCAGTTTTAACCGAGTAGTCAAATGCTGAACTTTTCCAACCCACGCCCCTATATTGAAACTAATCAAGGACGAAGGAATCGGCCCCAATATTTATTTTTTTTCTTATATGACACTTACGATACATACATTAACAAGGTTGGTAAGTGACTGAACAAGTTTATTGAGATCATAAAAAGTGCGTCTTGTTTTATTTGCGTTTGAGTGATCTTTGGTTATAAACCTAAAGTGTTACAGGCTAATTTCCAAAGTATTAGCCTTTGAGAATTCAAAAATATATTTTTTTTTTTATGACGTGAAGAACATTTGGAAGGTGTTGTCGAAAATAGAAAACAAAGGTAAATTATGTTTAATTTTTTGCTTTACAAGAATTTAGTTTTAATGATTAATGACTTGTTAAGTTGTTGCCGCTTCAAATGCTAGAACGGGTCATATGGCAATCATAAACAGCCTTCATCATTTCGGACCCTCGTATCCTGAAGCTTGTTGTCACGTGCTGTACTTCCTCGAGCATATTTAATGGAGTACACAGATCCGAACTTGAAGGAATGCCTGAGAGAGTAAGTCGATAATGGTGATATTATCAGAAGACGGAATCTGTCGCCACTGACACTAAGGCCATTACAAAAGCCCCAATAAATTTAATAATTACTTTCCAAGTTTTGATGTAAGTTCGTATTTTTTGTATCTTATATGAAATAATATGCAAGATGTGAATATTTATATATTTGTGAGTATTTCGAAAATTCAAACAACTCCAGGATACATTTATTGACCTACCGTTATAACTGTAAATTGAAAACGTATCGAATTGTGATCACTGAATTCTACTAGAAAAATATATTGAAATGGACACCTTAAAAAAGGAGTCTCGAAGGTGGTCAATACCGACCCCCCATGGGGGACATCTGTAGAGGTCAATCAATACATGAGGGTCAAAAAGAGTTGAGTGAACACTGTTTCAACCCTTTGGCTGATACTTTGGTAACACGACGCAGTATCAATGCTGCTAATAAATACTCCAAGCTCAGAGCAGCAGCTGAACTTTCTTACTTGCGGTCCCTACTTCATAAATGACTCAAGCTGGTGTCTGCCATTTGAACGGAATATTTAATTACACAGAGATATATATAATAGTCTAAGGCATAGAAATATGGTGATTTCCGACTAAAGCTTATGAACTTTAAGCCGGAATCAATATACATGCGGCTGTCGTCGAATACATCCGTCTCATTAATCCCAGGTATATAAATGTATTCCTAATGTCACCTTTTCTTTCTTCACTATTATAATATGCAAGTACCCTTGAGTATTTTTTTGTCTTTTTTTTCTTGTTTTTATGCAAACGGAGTCATTTTGAAGTTTCATCTTGTATTGTATACAGATGTCTTATCACTCTGCTTCGGAAATTAACTTATTTGGAGTCGATTATAAAAAGTATCTTTTAAAGGGGTGGATACTGAATAACTTTGGAGACACCTGTTCAAAAACATTTGTCAATAGCCCAATTAGCTATAAATGTACCTAAATAAAACAGTTAATACGCAGAAATAAATGACTATTTCAGATATACATTTTTTTTTAAATGATCGGTAAAATTAAAATTTATGATTCTATTTATAGCTTCATCTCATTCTTTTTTATATAGATGTACAAATTAAATATTCAACTAAAGAACCCAAAAGAAAAGGGTTCTTTATAATTTACGCGCATTACCGTTTTCGGAAGAATAATAGAAATGGAAAAGATTACAATAGTGAATGTGTTCAATGACCAATACGAAACATTTACCTATCTTCAGGTAATTAAGAAGAAGCGGCTCACATCTTCTTGATGACGAGGTCATCGAAATATAGTTGTGATTTTCTGTGATTTCTTTTCAGTGTGATCATTTTGTGAATCTAGTTTATTTGGTTCGTGGAATCGTTTTATTTAATTTCATTGGTTATATATATATATATATATATATATATATATATATACAATAAAATAAAAAACGAAGGAAACACACAGAAAGACACAGACATAACTCACATCGATATTTCGACAATCGTCGTCATCAGGAGGTGCGAAGAGCGAAGAGTCCCGCAGGAAGACAGGGCGGTACTGAACTCGGAAACCGCAGCCAGTACCCCACCACTTACCACCAAGCGGGGGAAGGGAGGGAAGGAAATGAAGAGCCAAATTAAGACGTAAAAGGAACGAGTAAAAATTATAACTATAAAAAATTATAAAAAAGTAGATAAATCAAATTAAAATTAATAAAAATAATAAATAAAAAGTAAAATAAAAAATAATAAATAAATAAATAAAAAATAATAAATAAAAAATAATAAATAAATAAATAAATCATAAATAAATTATCGGTTGAGGTTGAGTCCGGGGGAAGAGCGAGCATCAAGTAAGCATATGTATGCCTCCTCTGAAGCTCTTAGGGTAACTTTATTGTTGGATTCGGGGATCTGTTTCAGGATCTGAACCCTGAAACAGTCATTGAAACTGAGTCCATGCGAGTTCGCATGGATGGCTACAGGATAGTTACTGCGTTGACCGACTGAAGCCCTATGACCATTCATACGAAGGCTCAACTTATTAGAAGTTAAGCCAACGTAAAAGGAGTCACACTGAGTGCAATCCAGTCGGTAAACACAGTTGCTCGAGGTACAGGAGGAATTGACCTGAACCGGGTAGGAACTATGGTGGAGAGTGGAATCGAAGGAAGGATTAGGATTAACAATCAAAAATATTTTACTTTTTATTTATTATTTTTATTAATTTTAATTTGATTTATCTACTTTTTTATAATTTTTTATAGTTATAATTTTTACTCGTTCCTTTTACGTCTTAATTTGGCTCTTCATTTCCTTCCCTCCCTTCCCCCGCTTGGTGGTAAGTGGTGGGGTACTGGCTGCGGTTTCCGAGTTCAGTACCGCCCTGTCTTCCTGCGGGACTCTTCGCTCTTCGCTCTTCGCACCTCCTGATGACGACGATTGTCGAAATATCGATGTGATTTATGTCTGTGTCTTTCTGTGTGTTTCCTTCGTTTTTTATTTTATTGTTCGAAAAAACTATCCAAACTGGACGCAAATTAGTTGGTCGCCCATTCACTTTTCTCCTTAAGACGGATCATCCGAAAATTTGAGTTTGTAAGTCTGTCTCTTTCTCTGTGTGTTGCTTTTCTTCATTTTTTAACTGATATATATATATATATATATATATATATATATATATATATATATATATATATATATATATATTAGAAATAGGTATAACCGTCATACCTCGTAAGATGATGCTGGAGTTGGGGCGCTTTCGGACGTTGTCGATCTTCGATCGCAACAAACCGATCGATTTAAGGTTTGTTGCGATCGAAGATGGACAACGTCCGAAACCGCTCCAACTCCAGGATCATCTTACGAGGTATGACGGTTTTACCTATTTCTAATATAAATCTTACTAACCTCAGTGGTATTAACAATATGCATGTATATATATATATATATATATATATATATATATATATATATTCGTCTCTCTTCCTATCCCCTTTTCTCTTTATTTCCCGCATACCCCTCTCTTCCGAAAGCCATAACTCCTTCCTTTGGCTATTCCCCTCCCCTCTCTTTTTCTTTTCTCTCTCTCTCGCTCTGTGTTAGGAGATTGGCAGTTAATTAATAGTATTGACCTCTGCTTCTCTTACTATTACACCCCTTCATAGCCTCAAAGCGTTAAATGTGATGTATATACGCGTTATTTAATTTCACCTCAAAATGAACTCACAAGGAAAATAATGAATTTTTGCTATTTACTTGTTTGTTTGCATAACCTTGACGAATATAATCATTTCCAGTTGGAAAGTTAACTTGAATTTTGACGTACTTGAAAGTAATTGGGAACACAAAGCTGAAAGCTGCTTACTGTATTGCAAGCCCTTCGACTTTAGTAAACACTTTCAAGTGGCCTGAATAATACAAGTTAAAGCTTTTTCATTAAAACTAACTAATTATCAGGGTATAATGTGTGCATTTGGTGGAAAGTTTATTTTACAAGGGATGTATTTAAGCTTCAAAGCTATAATGCTGATTATTAAAAGCCTTTTTGAATCTGATTGTGATGCCTTAGTAGTACGCAGTAGTCTCTTCCTTTATAAGTTTTTGTTTATTCAGATCCAAGGATATTCAATTTGACAACTGTTATTGTGCTATTTAATAGAAAGTTTGTGATAGGCTAAAATTACTTAATATTTTACCTTTATTTATTATATACTTCGACTTGCTAATTTGTTTTGAATTTGTTGCTACTTTCGAAAACGGAATATAGAATTACAGTTTCCTCCGTTCATTAATTGATTACTATTTTGTTGATTTGAGTCAGGCCTGTTCATGTTTCGCGCCATCCATAAATATATCAGAACAAAACGCCCAGTGTGTTTACCATCAGTTTTGAAGATTTGAGGTTTGAATGTTGATCATGACTCGTAGATATTTAATATCTACGATAGGAATTGAAAATCTCTCGGTACCCAACTATGTACTTTGTTTATCCAGCGTCAACACTAAAGGCCTTACAGCCTTAAGTGCTTTTTTCCAAGAGGCAAGGGTGTGGTTGGGGCCCTTTCAGCATCACTATGACCGTTTATAGTATGATTTCAACTACTTGATAAAGATTGCCATTGAGATGGGATGACCTACTCCTCCTAAGCCGTCAGTTTTAGGACTACCATTGTTTTGATTAGGATTCGGGCGTCCCTCCGAAGAGAAGAACCCTTTAACCCGGACCAGGCCTCACCTAAGTGAGTAGCAGTTTTGAACTTGGTAGTCCCAGCAATGTAACTCGCCTTAATTAAAATAGGTGCCAAATAACAAATTAGCCACATTTATAGTTATTACACCCCTGTAATAACTATAAAAGTAAGAGCAAATAATTATGGGTGATAAATGGAAAAGTTATTTAGTTGCTGCCTAATACCATAATACTTAGATTATGTAGATTAGTTAATTAGTAATTTGTTAATGTAGTAGTTTACATTGTAAATTTTCATAATTCTGCCTATGACAAAGTTTTTAAATAAAACTGGAACGTTTCATTCAAGTTTGACATGTTAGACGCATACGTTAGGTATGATATCTTTATATTGAGTATATATATATATTTTCAGTTAGCTTCAGTTACTCAAAGGGACTACTTCTGCCCGATGACGACGTATGTTGAAATATCGTTGTGAGTCTTTTTTGTGTGTGCTTTTATCTGTTTTTCTCTTTCCTGTGTGAACTTTATAATATATATATAAGATTTCACATGAACATGTGAAATAACAATCACTGATCAAACCACAATATGAAAATGGGAAAACAAGACTAAGATCTTTCAACCGTAACAAGCGGTCTTCGTCAGAGTCAAAAACCCAACTGAGGTTTTTTGGGTTTTACCAAACCCCTTTCAGTTGGGTTTTTGACTCTGACGAAGACCGCTGGTTACGGTTGAAAGATCTTGCTTTCCCATTTTCATATTGTGGTTTGATCAATATGATATATATATATATATATATATATATATATATATATATATATATATATATAGAGAGAGAGAGAGAGAGAGAGAGAGAGAATGTTAATAACCTGATATGGAGTATATGAGTAAATCATTTGGTGAAGTTTTTTATATTGGCCTCTAAAAAAGGAAAAGTCAAAAAATTAGTAAAAATTCATGTAATGGATTAAAATGAAAATAGGTGTTTAAACTGTGCCTGGACTACTGTTATGATCAGGACATGCGTGATCTTATCTTTCAAAGTCTGCTTTGTATAAATCAAAAATAATGGCTAAATAACTTTAGTTACTAGCTACGAACGTCTAATTGGTAACTATTTGTGCAAAATAACCACTACAGCAATGACCATTAACTAAAGGACATCAATATCGTGTACGAATGCCAATGTAATTATTACGGGTAGGGTAAAATGTACGAACAATCGTGCATTGGAATGACTATAAATTCTCTCTGGAGGGGCTTAAGAGTATCCGAAAACAAATTATACAGAACATAGGAGTATGTATAGTCCCAAGTTAACGAAAGGATGCTGGGAACCAATATAAAAATAATTATAGGAAAAGAGGTCATCACAATCTAAAATTTACAGAAATTCTCAAAAAAAAACATAAATATTCAATTAGAAAACAATAACCGGATTTTAAAACTGGTCGGATCTATTCAAGCACAGGGAGGACCTTCCGAGTTAATCAGTTACACCCTTTCCAACTTGTATTTTGAATAAACAACTTAATACTCTTAACCTCTTAATGCTCTTAGGATTACTTATAGAAACGGAAATGGAATGAGATTATTTATGTCGTGGTGAATGATTGAAACCAAGAGAGTATTACAAATATATTGTATTGTGTTGATGGACACAATAGTACTAACGTACTATTGTACTGTAGATAACAACAGCTCGGTATCAGGAGAAAATCAGAAGAGAAAATCACCTTTAGTGTATTTCGAATCTGAACTTTAGAATACTCGTTAAATTCATGGGAATTGCAATGAGGAGCAGATAGATTACTGTATTCACAAACAGATGACCTGTGGCATTCATGTGACCGTGTAAATGATTGAGGTAGAGCATACCATTAGGGCATGGGTTTAGACATTGAGTCACTTACCTGGTATAGCGATGGAGACTTCTTTGCCTAGAAGATGAACTTAACCGGAGAATAGAAATAGACCAACAAACATGGACTGATCTATTGATAAAATAAGGGAGTATGAGTTCTTGACCTATTTTGACCTGATGACCGTAGCTTCCTTTGCTGAGAAGATGGACTTGGTGCTCAACCGGAGCTTACCAACCTGGTTTGCCCATAAGTTGCTATACTGACATGAGGACTCTTACAATGAGATGAATGATATGACATTCTCTAGGGCAGTGTTCCGCAAAGTGTGGGTCGCGACCCCAACTGGGGTCGCAAAAAAAATAAGTTTATCATTGGGGTCACGAATGAAATAAGTTTATTCATATCATAATTAACATTAAACAAATTAAACTAGTCATTGAACATCTTAACTTTTTGCAAAACCTCACATGCGTCTCATCCATGCCTATAGATAGAAAATAAACTTGGTTTATTGCCTCAAAACAGTAAATTACGATACAAATTTAATACTGAATTGTCGTTTTTTCGTTCATATTAAATTTGTTGCACTATTAAGAAATCAATAGAAAATAGAAAACAAAAACAGATACATACATGCAACTAAAATAGGAGTACATACATATTATATTTTATTTTCGAAAATCAAAACTTTAAATTTTGTATGTATGTACATATTGTATCAAACTTATGTAAAACAAAGTCAAAACAAAATATAATTTCCCCTAGTTTTGAAGAAAAAACAGCTGATTTGGCTTCAGTTAAAACCTTGTACTAATTTCTTTCCCTTATTAGTTGTTGTTATTATATTCTCTTTGAATGAAGTGCTAATTATTTGTGGTTTAAGTGTTGTTTAATCGTATTAGTAATTTGATTTTTTTAATTAGTAAATTAATAGTTCGTACTTAAATTTATTTCGCATTATTTTCCTTATTTTAGTAAAAAAAAAACCCTAACTATGAATAAATGGGTTGTGAAAACAAGCCGTTCAAAAACTAACGAAAATGCAATGTAGATTCTGATATTGCAATACCCAGTAAAGTTCGAAAAATATCGTCAAAGAGTTTAAATACTGTCCCTTCAAAGGAAATCAGCCAGAAATGTCTACAGAAGTGTCAACATCTTCTAATGTGAAAGCAATGAAAAGATTTAGAAAATATCAACAGGATTGTATCAAATATGGATTCACTTACACTGTTATCAATGATGAACATCGTACATTATGCGTAATATGTTCGGAAAAACTAGCAAGCGAAAGTATGAAGCCGTCTAAATTGAAGAGACATTTAGAATCGAGTCACCCGGAATTAATTAATAAGGATAAATCTTATTTTGAAAGACATGTTACTAATACACAAAACCAAAAAAATATATGATAAAACATACAACAGTTCCACAAAAAGCTTTAAAGGCATCGTTGGAAGTATCATACCTAATAGGAAAAAATATGAAGCCACACACCATAGGAGAATCTCTTGTTGCTGCAATAAAAATGGTGTCAATTATGCACGGAGAAAATATACTAATGACATAAAAAGCATTCCCCTATCAGGAGACACTGTTTCAAGACGTATTACTAGTATCGCGAAAAATATAAAATCAACTTTGCTGAGCTGTTTGCACTTTACCGTACTTTGCAACAAGATGACTTTCTCGTGGAAGAATTTTAAGACGTTTATTTGATCTCAAAGATGAGGTTTTATTATTCTTATCCGATAAAAACCATCATCTCTCAATTATTTGTAGACGAAAAATTGCTTCATAAATTAAGTTATCTTGTTGACATATTTAAAAAAGTTAATGATTTTAATTTGAGCTTACAAGGGCGAGCGACAAATATATTAGTTCATAGTGATAAAATAGATGCTTTTAACAAAAAACTTAGTTTTTGGAGTGATGAAATTGAGAAAAACAATATTGAAGTGTTTCCATGTTTATCAGAGTTTGTCACTAGTAGTAATACAGTGACAAACTTAAGAAATGAAGATTGTGATTATTACTCATCTCACAAGGCTAATTGCTAATTTTTCTAAAAACTTTGAAGTTTTAAAGAAAACAGAGATGGGGTGGATTCGAGATCCCCTTTCGTTTGTAATTTCTTCATGTTCAGAAATGAATACTCTGGAAAAAGAACAACATATCGACATACTTTTTAATACTTCATCTTCTGGATTTCTCTTCAAAGCGAATCTCCCGAGTTATCGGAAAAAGCAATAATTACATTGCTCCAATTTTCCTCTACTTATTTGTGTGAAACTGGCTTTTCAAACCTAGAAGCTATTAAAATTAAAGAACCATCAAGGCTCAATCCTGAAGATGATATGAGATTAGCCTTATCAGAAGTTTTACCAAATATGAAGCAAATAATGAAAGCTCACCATTCGCATTAATTTTATTTTGCAACTAATTTTAAATTATTATTATTTATTTATTTATAAATTAATTATTATTTATTTTAATGACTGGGAACTAATATTAATTTTTGTTTTTTTTTATTTTTTTTATTTTTATTTATTAAATATGACTGTGAAATAATGTTAATTTTGATTTTTTTTTTAATTTTTCAATTTTAAGTTAATATTAGTTTTTTAATTTTTCTTTATTAAATATGACTTTGAAATTATATTAATTATGTTTTCTTTTTTAAAATTTCAATTTTAAATTAATATTTTTTTATTTTTTATTTATTTTAAATATATTTGTTAAATTTATTTTAAATGTATTTTAAATTAATATTATCGTTAGTTTTCTTTTAATTATATATTATATTACTTAAACCTATAGCTAAAATATGTTTTTGATTTTTAACTTTTTTCAAAAAATTCTAATGGGGTCGCATAATTTATTCAAGTTAAAAATGGGGTCGTGATCGAAAAAAGTTTGCGGAGCCCTGCTCTAGGGCATAATGAATCAAACCCTAAGAATGAAATCAACTCAACATTACGAGGGCTTATGGTATGATTATATTATAAGATAAAAACTAAAAGCAATATTTTAATTGGTGGATGAACCCTCCTACGCGAACGGTCATATCCATGTTGTACATACCGATTTCCGTTCACCTTTCTTTGGGCATAGTAGTGTGATGAGTGATACCAGCTATGCAGTTCGCCAATGTTCCACACTGTGACCCCTCGTACAGCTGGAAAGGCCTGCAGTTTGTGCAAGTGTAGGTGTTGGAAAGGAAAATATCCCTTCCATATGGTATCAACTCTATACAAACAGTGTGGTCAAATGTATATCTCGTGTCTGTCAAGTGAATTACTCTCGCGATAATTGGTTTGAATTAACTACACCAGTGCTTCAAACAGATTCACGGTGCTTAACCTTTATATTTATTTACATCTAATGGAGTAGGCTTTCAGCAGTTTGAAGTTCACTTTTCATGCTTGTCTAAATTAACACTAGTCAATTAACTGGTGAGCCCAATTACAATGAAAGTGAGTGTGTGCGTCACACTCGGCCAGTCTGTCCGTTACCAATAACTACTTGCAAGCCATTCCTTTATGCAGCTTGATTTCAGACCTTTCTCTTTTGACTTAACACGAGACCGTTTCTCGGACTTTATACACCTTTCAAGTTGCTTATCTATAATAATAAAGGCCAGAGTAGCCCAGCTACTTACGTGCTCGCTTCTGGACTGGTAGATCTGGGGTTCGATACTCACTCCCGATTTTCACACGGGAGGTTAAAAAAGACATGAGTCCCTCGAAGAGGATAATAAGCCATCGACCTCGAACCGGTACGATGTCAGGTGCTGGTTGAAGCTGTACTACAAAAACTGTAGAGTTCTTTTTCACACCAAGATACCCATATACCTAGACATTTCAAAAATGTACAAAGGGAACATCAAAAACGTTTAAACCAGTCAATATTTCAACATAATTTTTCTCATGTTCGCAAGACCTTGCATATACATTAAAATAAATAACATTTATTTTTATAAATAAATAGTTAAAATATTATATTGCATGTATTTCTTATTTTATTCATTCTACTTCTTTAAATGACTTTTATAAAAAAATAATACGATTTCATTGCAAGTAATTATGATAATAATTCATTTTGCAAACTTCATTGCATGTTTCTAAGAAAGAAATGTTTACTCCATATTGTTTCAAATCTGTAATACCTTAATTCTTCAGTTCTGTTTCGTAAATTACCGTGAATTCTATAGTATATTACCATTGTTTTTTAGATTTTATTCATTTTTGAGATCAAAACCTTTTTTTCTAGAAAAAGGTAGGTTATGTTAGATTGCAGGGGCAGTCCCTCAGGGAACACACTTAGCCCATATATGGCTCTTTGTGATACTACACCATGAAGATTGATTCTTCATTGGGAGTCCTACATTTTGCCTAATTGAAGTATACTTAGGAATCTTTTAACGAGTACCTCATATCGTACAGGCTCGGGAACGACGGTTTAACGTCCTCTGTGAGGGACGACGTGCTTAGATTTATTCACCTCCCGCGTTCATAAATCGAGGGCCCGAGTGGGTATTGAACCCGGGACCTACCAGTCATGAAGCGAGCACGTTGCCTCTGGGTTAACCAGGCCTCCTAAAAAAAGAGCCACTACAATAAGAATTATTATATTTGTTTGGGAAACTAATATTAAATAATTTTAAATCGAAAATTAACACCTACTAGCATGAGTTTTTCTGAATATTGGTTTTGGAAATGGAAGCTTGGGCTGGTTGAAGCTATTAGTTTGCTCAGATGGTTGTATACTTGGCAGTTACGCAGGTGTTCAGATGAAAGGTAGCTACGGAAACTGTACTTCACAATCTAAAGCATCCAGAAAAAAAAATAACCTAATGGCTCTCTAGGTTATTTTGTTTATGCAGGTGTGACACTGTTCCTCAATGTTTGTAATAAGACCGCCCTAGTTTAAGAAGGCACTAACTGCCTGGCTGAAGTGATTAGCTCATCTCTGAAAACAGTCACTGTTTTAGATATGCTCTTTAATAAGAATATCTTATTAAATGGATATCAGCTCAAAAACGAAGAAAAGCAACACACAGAGAAAGAAATACACTTACAAACTCAAATTTTCGGATGATCCGTCTTCAGGAGAAAAGATAATGGGCGACCAAGCACGCCGGAAGCACAACAGCAGGAAACCCATTTCTCCTGAAGACGGATCATCCGAAAATTTGAGTTTGTGAGTATGTCTCTTTCTCTTTGTGTTGCTTTTCTTCGTTTTTGAGCTGATTTACGTCCAGTTTGGATCGTTTTTTCGAATTCTGAGTGTTATTAAATGGATAGCTATATGGAACTTTGAACCAATGGTACAAATAGAAAACATGAAACAGCTCATGCTATGAGCCTGTAAATGCTTACAAGAACATTGGAATCCTGCTGTCACAAGGAGCTTTCCTTCCAAAACCTTACTTTTGGAGTAAGGTCTTCCTCTGAAAGTGTGTTGCTTGAAGTCTTGAGGGAAACATCATTTAATCGGAGCTAGGTGATTCTTAAAGGTCCTCTGAAAGTGTGTTGCTTGAAGTCTTGAGGAAAACATCATTTAATCGGAGCTAGGCGATTCTTAAAGGTCCTCTGAAAGTGTGTTGCTTGAAGTCTTGAGGAAAACATCATTTAATCGGAGCTAGGTGATTCTTAAATGTCCTCTGAAAGGACATCCTCTTCAAAGGGAAGGAGTGGGGAGAGTCTGGCATGTGTGTGATGAAGGAAAGAAAGACTGCCTTGTGTTTCCCGGTGTCCTGGTCGAACGAGAAACCATCCAGGTAGAAATGTGAGCCCTTTCCAGTAGCCTGACCGTGGGAGGGAGAGTTGTGAACGATGTAATGACTTTTGACTAATGACGTTAACAGGACTTTAAACTATCACTGAGACCCACCTACGTGGCATGAGTTAATCATTGGCCAGGTGTATTTTTCACTCTCCAAGGCACTCCCAACTTGAAGGTGGATTAATAGCCTGACCCCCCTTCTTACAAGCGTACAGGTGTGGGGGTGGGCTGAGTGACGCAATGACTTGATCTATAAATAGCGCATTAAATTATTCACTCGATCCACTGCAAGCCCTGGGTTAATCCCCTAGACCTCCCAACGGTTAGTGCCTACAGAATACTTTAGTAATCAGGACACCCACATCTTAAAGGAATCTACCCTCTTGCTATGACAGTAGGAGAATAAAACAAAAGATAAGTTATGAAATAATGGGTCCTAGTTAAATTAAACAGAATTAAAAGACATTAATTATAAATAAATAACAAATAAAGCATAGAACATCGCCTTACCATAAAGACTGGTGGATAGAAGTCGGAAGAGAGAGAGGGTGTGGAGGTAGAAGAGGATACGACAGGACGTGGAGTAACTCAGACTCTAATTTACACTACGAACTTGACTTATTACTTTTTTCTTTTAAATTGTATGCTTCAATTAACATAAACGAAACCTAGTTCTTTATGCTTGTAAAGTGAGAATTGTTTTTATTTTCTTCTTAAGTTTTTTTTTTAATTTTATTTCTGATATTCACCTTGACCTTATTCACTCTCACTCTCTTCTTTGTTGATCACTCTGTCGTCTTCTTTATTGATTGTACGTCATAAGTCTTATGCTTGCCGTCCCGCAGAGATGACTGTCCCATAAAGTTGTCCTTTGTTGTCCGAATATTCCTTTGTGCTTAAGTAAAGTGAAATGTTTGACTGCACATCCATAATAAATCCGGTCATTTGGCTAGCGCAAAACTAAGAAGGAATGTCAAATAACCAACACTTTCCACACCTAGAACCGTACTGATGACGAAAGCCTATCAGTGTGAATATTGAAAATAATTAAATATCAGTCTATAAGAGTGGGTGTTAGAAACAAACACATTATCCAACAAGTGTGATGGAAACATTTAAACAACCGAATTATAAATGGGCCACTTCGTAGGTTTTTGCAAACTAATAAATAAAAAAGAAGATATTAAATCGTGACTGGGATTCTTCATAGGAGAATATTGAAAAATAGCTTTAACAGTGTTTTACATGATTTATGACCATATTTAAATGTATTGTATATTTTGAAGTCTAAAGAGGTCAAGCATTGAAAGTAGTCCTACTTTTCAGACCAACAAAATGGGAAACAGAATAATATCCTAGTCAGGCAGTTGGAGAGTTCTTGTCACCTAATAGCCTTTATAAATGCTTTTTCAACAAGATAATGTTAGTTATTACACGAGAGCCAGGTCAATTCAATGCTTTTATTTCGGTGTTTGTCATTAAAACAGTTGAAGCATTCTTTGACTTAATGACCGTTACTCGGCTAAACTGTTGCAAATCAAACCTAAACTAAAGTCATAAATGTTCATTTTTATAACTCTCTACCAGATTATAGCGCGGCCCATTGTTAACTTGAGATGTCATCACATCGTTTTACTCACGGTACCATGGCGCGGGGCAGTACAAGTAAAACTGCAACGTGATTTAATGTCGGCCTTTGTTTAATTTTTAATATTTCGTTTATATATGTACACCATAGTTGTTCTATTTGTATTTGTGCACTTTCAATTTTACTTTCTTTATTGCCATCTCTATCCCTTCCCAGCTTATCTTAACAGTACATTCACTATAACTACGTAAAACGATTCTTCAGTACGGTTTCATTGTTGAATCAAATCCCCTTCTCCTCCCTGATGGCGACGATTCTTCGAAATATCTAAGTGAGTTTTTGTAGTATTTTCTCTTTGTGATTTATATATATATACCTTTGAATACATATATTTTGCATTGGTGGGTGGACGCCCTTATGTTTCCACTTCTTCATTTTCTTCTCTCCTGAAGACGGTAAGAAAGCCGAAATGATCGAGAATCGTGAGTCTTAGTCTTTATTTTGTGTGTTCTGGTTGTATCTTTAATTTTATATATACATGTTAAAAATCAAAAAAGAATTGCTCGAAATTCGAATACGAATTTTGAACTCGTATTGTGTTTAGTTTGGATTGTCTTTTCCTTTTCTAGTACTTATATATATACAACTAAAGTTTATCAGGACTCTGTCAGTTCTTGAGGTTCAAATTTAACTCTGATTGCCAACCTTTCGGTTTTTATTTAAAACCTTTTTCATAGGCAGAAGTATAAAATTTTGAAATAAAAAAAACTAAGTATGACATTAAAGATTTTTCTTGTAAAAAACCCTTAATGTAATACTTAGTTTTTCTGTTTCAAAATTTTATACTTCTGCCTATGAAACCGAAACGTTGGCAATGAGGGTTTAATTTGAACCTGAAGAACTGAGGGAGTCCTGATAAACTTTAGTTTTGTTTCTATTCCACGGTCGATACTTTTATCAATATATATATATACATCATGATGTCCTTTTCTTGACCAACTGTTCATATATTTTTTGAGATTTATTGAGGGTTTTTGTGTCTAATACTCAAAAAACTTCGTTGCCAACGTTTCGATATATATTTATATCATCTTCAGGGCTAAAAACATTGTTACATTTAGCACACTTATTTCAACAAAAGTGGTCTATTGTTTGCTATTATGTACATGGTCAACAAAAATTGAAAAATTTTTGAAAAATTGAAAAACAAACTTAAATATAAAAATCTATAGTTTTACCATTGTAATTTTTCAATTTTTGTTGACTATGTACATAATAGCAAACAATAGACCAGTTTTGTTGAATAATTGTGTGTGCTAAATAATAAGTGTGCTAAATGTAAACAATGTTTTTAGACCTGAATATGATATAAATATTTATCGAAACGTTGGCAACGAAGTTTTTTGAATATTAGACCAAAAACCCTCAATATCTCAAAAAAAAAAAAAAATATATATCTATATTAAAAAAAAAGAACACAGAAAGTTACATACAGGACTTGTAAAGATTTTTTGATATCCCTTGTCCCCAAGTAGACAAAGTGGTCAGTTTGAGTGTCACTCAAGACTGTACTAGAACCCGATTCAAACTCTCGTATCGTCATTTATAACACTATCTACTTTTACCATGATTTCTAGATTGAATGCTATTTATTAAATAGACGATCAAATACTAACACAATTATTTTACACGTTAATCCGTGTTCAGTGTGGAAAGGTTTAGTTAGGTTAGGTCAAAAGGTTAGCTTCACAGTGAAGATATAGTACTTCCCTGAATTTACCAAACATAATATAATAGAATTGTTTACACCTAAATTATATAATGAAGGGACACAGTTGAGTCTATCACTTTAGTCCGATGGCACATTTTGATAAATCCACACTTTGTGATGCAAACATTAGACAATACAATATATTCAATTCTTTGAGAGATCACGTGATGTCTGATATTTAGTTTAATATATTTGTATGCATATTCCAGAGTTCGGAAACATTTTGAAATCTGAACATCAACTATCTCAATAATATCTTATTTAATAAAGTGGTAATTTAATTCTTACTTTGTTTTCAATTTGATTATATTTTCAATTGATGATGATCAGTTCAATTTCAATTGAGTAAATGGGGTTTTCTTCTGAGTTGGTTAACCTCCACGTTAGAGAGTTTATTGACATGTCCTTAAACAGATTGCAGGCATTTATTACACCCATGTGACACCATCATTCATGCATGAACAGTTCCAACATACACTCAAATTAAGTTCATCAATATAAAACCTTTCTGTTGGTCTTAAATATAAAAATTATTGTGATACATAAATGTTAATCTAATTGTAATATTAGGTAATTTAATATGTATATAAAAATACAAAAAGAGTACTGAGTTATGAAACTTGTTAACCTGTGAATGATTCATTTTTAATGAACTTAAGTTACTGAGGATAAACTAATATTACACAGAAAGTGTCTCACTGAAGAAGACCGTAGCTTCCGACCGGTTTTTATTAGTTTTATTGTTCGTAAGTCGTTACATATTAAACTACAATTTATAATTACAGTTTCAGGTCATTTGAATGACATTGCCTTTCTAAGTACAAAAGTATTATTTTCTAAACATACCAGATACTACGTCAAAAAATGTGTTGTTTTTTTTAAACAACCCATGTTTAAAAAAATATAAATCTGTGACAGCATTTACGGATTGGTGGACATTAGTTGGAGGTTTTTTGAATGTACTACTATGTTTGCAGATCGTTTGTATTTAAGGTAACTGATATATATATTTTTTCATATTATAATGTGAAACGATCCGTTAGGACAACATATCTACGATTACAAGGAAACAACAGTGTGAAACAATGCAAAACTCACTTCAATATTTTGACATCGACGTCATCAGGAGAAGAAGAAGATAATGCACAACTCACTTCAATACTTTGCCTCGTCATCATCAGGAGAAGAAGAAGAAGATGCAAAACTAACTTCATTATTTTGACCTCGTCGTCATCAGGAGAAGAAGAAAAAAGATGATTTCTGCTCGGCTGGAAAATAACAACTCCTTGCAAACAATAAAACTCATCTTCTTCTTCTCCTAATGACGACGAGGTCAAAATATTGAAGTGAGTTGTGTGTTGTTTCCACGTGTTCTTTTCTTGTAATCCTTGATTTTTTTTCATTTTTTAACTTTCACGTATGTTTCTTATACATAAATGTTAAATGAAATATGAGTGCCAATCATCCTTACCGCATGATGTCATGATAGATGGTGTTTTTATTTGTCAGTATTTGGGCCACCTTGTCACAGTGCTTTATCAGTGTACCCTTAGAATTTAAATTGAACAAATAATTTGCTCTCACTTTTAAGTTAACCAATTTTTAGAAATAATGAACAATAAATTTCATTAATAGATTTATTTTAATGCTGCGACTACATGACCAATTATGCTGAAAACGCAATTGGCCTTTTTTCTTAGAACAATGGGTTCTACAATAAAAAGTTGTTTCTTTTAAATAACTGTGATTTAGTCAAGTCAAATGCGTATTGGTGCATAGTTAATTTTAGCTGAAGTAAATAAATCATTACAAAAACAAATAGGCTATGACAAAATGAGACAAGTAATGATACTTAATAAGTAAGATTAGCAACATTCCTGGAAATATAATATAAATCCTCTCATTAGGCAGGACGAATGACATGTGATGTAATCTGATGCCTATTCAATTAGGCGCTGCAGAATTTCCATAGTTAATTATATTGCTAAAATATTTAATTAATCATTTGAGGGAGTTCATAACAGCAAAATAAATAAATATGACATTAATAATAAAGGACTATAAATATTTATTCATTATTTTAAATTTACCTGTCTAGATGAAATGAAATGGAGCGGACTCAACCGTTTAATAGTAACACGATCAGAGAAAACGGCAAATTTCGTTCTAAGAATAAAACATTTGACAAAAAAATCTTTGTGAGGGACATCATAAATTAAAATCAAGTGTTATAAATCATTTTTCATTTATTTTCATATTTTTGTAGAACATTTATTCTAAATGGTGGGACTAATGGGGTAATTTTGTTATAATTAGTTAGGTTAGGATGCAGTGGCCGTCGAGAACCCACATAGGTCAAAGATTGACCTTTTGTGATCGCACACAATGAACATTCTACATTGGGAGACCTAAATTTCTTTCTAACTCAAGTGTATTTAGAGTAGAGATCTTTAATGAGTACCTGACATCGCACAAGCTTGGGACAGACGACTTAACGTCCTCTGTGGATGCTTCTCCTTCCCTCTCCCTATATTTTTTCTTGTAATCTCTGACCCCTCCTTTTACTTACCTCTTCATTCCTATATCTCAATTCCTTATTAACTCGTACTTTTGTTTTTCCCCTTTTAATTTTTTATCTGCAGTTCTTGATGATCTCTTTCATCTCATAGAGACTACCAGGCTTATGTTTTATAGCTTTTGTTGATGCAGGTCGTGGAAGCCCGTCTCCGCGATGTCTAACTTGGACGCTTTACGAGGACTGTCTCGTTTTCTCATTTATGAGGATGAGGTTGGTTTCTCGTGACGTAGCGAAAGGGCTCCAAGTTAAAGAACATCAGTCTATTTTGCTTTATCATGTTATGGCCGAAATGCTGTGGTACATGAATAAATTAAACATGTTTAAGGTCCTCTCCGAGGGACCATTTGCTTAGACTGTTTTTCACCTCCCACGTGAATGAATCAAATGCCACAGTGGGTATCGAGCCCCGGATCTACCAGTCCAGAGGCGAGACCACCAGGCTCCTTATTCCCTACTTAATGAATTATTTTTAAATATTATTTATTTTTGTTAATATTGTCTGCTATTGTGATTGTTAAAAGAAGTGATATATTTCCTCTTGCGGTAATCCAGATTTTATCCTGAATGCTCATAAGACTTTTCCAAATACAAGTCAATATTTAGAAGGGCCAGTAAATTCTGAAATAATTAGTGTCCGTTTTGACAAAAAGTACCTTTCGTTTAATATCTTTTTACAAAAATAATAGGGTACTTTTCCATACCAAGAACTTTATTGTATTTAAAGTTTGTCGAATACCGTAAACGGTATGAACTGCTTACAAAATTTAACTTATTATAATGTAAAAAAATCAACCATGTATTCAAGTGAAGTGAAATTGTCACAATCTTAAGACCAATTTTGTCCATGATCCATGACAAGAGTTTTTCTTAAAAATAATGTCAATTAAATTAGACTCAATGAAATTTTGTTGAATATAAATGATTTGACAATTTCAAATAACATTGTCATCTTAATCTTATGAAATAAGATTTGTTTGCATATTTCCTCGCCTTTGCGTTCTATTATACATTTGTATCAAATTTCTCTAAATACTGGGAAAAGGTGTATTTAGTGAAATTTATACTGGATAACTGGGTTAATGGACACCAACTGGCGAATATTTGCTGGCTTTAGGGACAATAGTTTGAGTCAGCAGGAGAACACATGCGAGTCATTTGGCTAGATCGGCATTCCATTAGCCTCGACTGTAGGGAACTGTCCTGGAGCGCAGGAATTATAGTCCTATCGTCTAGCCTGACCTATTTCAATCTCTTACATTCACTCAGTATAAACTACTTTAACCTGCAGTGCAATAAGTATATAGAAATGTCACTATACCTCAAAACTACACATTAATTACTCACATTAATCATCAATCGTTAAGTAGAGAGAACTTAATAGCAATGTAGTAGTTAATTAACTCATCACAATGGAATTATCAAATCCAGTTAACGAGGAAAGATGAGTTATGCGATTAAATGGTATCCAAGGGACTTTTCGTTTTCATTTGGGTTGTGTAAGTTATATATACAACTTTTTCTACTGCCGTTGCTCTTTCTCACACTTGTGGCATAAAGATTCCGAAAAGCAGTCTTATCTTGTGTTCTTCATAATTCTTGTATCTCTCCATGTTATTTTACCATGTTTACTAAGTTTTTTATATATATATACTTTAAAATAGAAAAGACGATCCAAACTGGACCGTCAAAATCGAAGAGGAGTAACACACAAAGCTGCTGCTGCTTTTAACAATGTTTGCTGCAAGAAGTCAGACTTGCTGCCAATTTACACCAATATATATATATATATATATATATATATATATATATATATATATATATCAGTTAGCTTCAGCTACTCAAAGGGACTACTTCTACCCGATGACGACGACTGTCGAAATATCGTTGTGAGTCTTTTGTGTGTATCTTTATTTGTTTTTTCTCTTTCATGTGTTAACTATATATATATATATATATATATATACCACAATTAAAAGAAACGGTCCAGCGGACTTTTTTAAAATAAAATAAATTCAAAACGAAGGAAACACACAGAAAGACACAGACATAACTCACAAGTACCGCCCTGTCTTCCTGCGGGACTCTTCGCTCTTTGCACCTCCTGATGACGACGATGGTCGAAATATCGATGTGAGTTATGTCTGTGTCTTTCTGTGTGTTTCCTTCGTTTTGAATTTATTTTATATATATATATATAAATCAATGATCAAACCACAATAAGAAATGGGAAAACAAGCTAAGATCTTTCAACCGTAACAAGCGGTCTTCGTCAGAGTCAAAAACCCAACTGGAGTTGAAGCTACGGTTGAAAGATCTTACTCTTGTTTTCCCATTTCTTATTGTGGTTTGATCATTGTTTGTTATTTCACGTGTTTATGTGAAATCTTATATATATATATATATAATATACATTAGTATCAAATTTCTCTAAATACTGGGAAGCTTAAGACAGTGAGTAAAAAAGTCGTAAATGCAGAAGCTGCTGAATATTCCAATTAACTTGTTTAAAAGAAGATTTGCTTAAAATCTCTTTTTATTGTGTTTCCTGTTCTACAGGATCACGGCACCACACGCTATTAAGGCAGAACGTTCTCTATCTTAGTTAAATGCATGTCTATTGCTTTTTTTACTGTAAACAATTAATTCTATCCTTTTTTAGACTGTATTGTGCAATATATTGAATTTAATATTTAACAAATATTAAAAGTAATGTTTTTATTAATTATAAAGACATGTTTAAGTTCCTATAATTAAATGGTGTTGATTTCAGCTATGGTAGTTGTAGGGCATGTTGATCTTACATTCAGAGCCTCTACGTGAGGTTGATTTGATTCTTGGCTCTTTACTTTGCGCGTGTGTGTATTTTGTGGGGGTTTTGTGTTTACAATTTTCAAGTAAACCAACCATACCTCTCTCCAGGTTATGAAACATATCATCGCACTGTTATGAAATATGTCAAATTGGTTTGATCAAATCACATCTTTTTATGAAAAGCAAGTCCTATTGACTTTTATAGAATATAATGTATAAAACGTATGCTTTACTTGTTTGTATGCCGATAGCAGATTTGTAATTTGTTGAGGGTCCGTTATCAAATAATTTAACGAAAGTCAGCTTTTATTTTACACAGTTCAAAAACACATTCAAAGCTACACATTTAGTCAACGTATACAGAAACACATGGTTCATATTCAGGTTGTGCAGTCCCCTCAGGCATGTTTTTAAATGTCCCACAACACTCTCCCTCATTTAACAACATCAAAAAAAACTGAAAAACAAACAATGATTTACATATCTACAAGTCCCAATCGGGAACACAAATCAGAATGTCGGAGCCTAGGCACGCTTCCACTGCGCGGTAGGATTCTCCAAAGATCTGGATGCAACTCCAACTGCATACGAGATGTCAGGTCGAGTACCAGTCATCAAATACATGAGTGACCCAACGGCTTGTCGGTAAGATGAAGCCCCAAGTTTACTGCTTGCACACGAGTCTTTGACAGGTTCCGAAGGGCAGTTGATAATGGGAGTTGAAATAGGGTTGCACTGGTCCATTCCAAGCTTTACGAGAATCCGTTTGGTATACGTGGACTGACTGATCTTCACAGATCCATCATCAGTCTGGTTTATTTCGAAACCAAGGTAGTATGAGGCAGGTTTGTAGGAAATTTTAAATTGTTCCTTCAAATTACAAATGAATTTGTTGAGCATGACATTGTTACTGGATGCAACTAAACCGTCATCAACATAGAGAGCCACCAACAGTTTATCAGACCCCTTTATTTGAATAAAAAAAAGGCAAGGGTCAGCTGAGCTTTGTTTGAAGCCCAAGTTTAACAGTCATATAGCCTTCTACAACATAAAGAAAAATCCATTCTTCTTTGGGAGTTGCAATATTTCTTCAAGAAATCAACATCAGAGGGCTGAGTTCAACAGTCATATAGCCTTCTACAAGATAAAGAAAAATCCATTCTTCTTTGGGAGTTGCAATATTTCTTCAAGAAATCAACATCAGAGGGCTGAGTTCAACAGTCATATAGCCTTCTACAACATAAAGAAAAATCCATTCTTCATTGGGAGTTGCAATATTTCTTCAAGAAATCAACATCAGAGGGCTGAGTTCAACAGTCATATAGCCTTCTATAAGATAAAGAAAAATCCATTCTTCTTTGGGAGTTGCAATATTTCTTCAAGAAATCAACATCAGAGGGCTGAGTTCAACAGTCATATAGCCTTCTACAAGATAAAGAAAAATCCATTCTTCTTTGGGAGTTGCAATATTTCTTCAAGAAATCAACATCAGAGGGCTGAGTTCAACAGTCATATAGCCTTCTACAACATAAAGAAAAATCCATTTTATAGCAAAAAAAAATTGAATACACAAGTCAAATGCTTTGTCCTCCCTGCAGCCATCAAATAACCTGTGTAATTCCAGCCAAACATCCCTAGAATTAGAAAAGCGCATCACCAACTTCAAAGTGTCCTCCGTCATGTTAGTAGTAATAATCAATAGAGCAATACTATCTAACTTGGTAAAAGTTTCATAATTTTTTTTCAAATGCCTTTACCACTGATGGACTTGCATCCTTTGAAGGATCTTCAGGTGCAACCACTCTCCCTTCCACAATATCCAGTGCACCAGGAGTACTTTTCAATAAAATTGTTACTTTATATTTCCAGGTAGACCAGTTTTTCTTTCCTTCAAGAAGGCCAATGTTTACTTTTGTCGCTTCCATTGTTCAAAAATACAGACAAAACAAATTGCAACACGAGTCCAAGTTCAAACACACAACTTTCTCAATTAACAATATTTAACGGCCTGGGCCCATAACCTGTTGAGGGTCCGTTATCAAATAATTTAACGAAAGTCAGCTTTTATTTTACACAGTTCAAAAACAACACATTCAAAGCTACACATTTAGTCAACGTATACAGAAACACATGGTTCATATTCAGGTTGTGCAGTCCCCTCAGGCATGTTTTTAAATGTCCCACAACATAATTATGGTAGTAATGTCCAAATGAAATTCTATTGGATGGATATCCGTATAAAAAATAGGTTTTTAGAGGTTAGGTCCAGAAATTAATTACTCCAGATTAGAAGCTGATGTTTCGCCGACAATTGTTTAACATTCTCAAGGCTAAAGTCTAAAAGTAGAAATAGAAACACTACATAAAAGAAATAACATTATGTACTAATTTACAGACTATTAAAGGAGATTCGAATAAATTTAGCTAAGATTAGCTATGTCGGATCTATTGTTGGCTATGATCTATGCTGAAAGACCGTTGGTGCTTTCATTATAGTAATCATTTCCGTGAAGTGTCTTTTGTGTGTTTTCCAAGTTCCAGTATTTTAGTGTCTTCAATCGTAAATTTATGTGTTTCATGAAGAATGCCGAACAATTTTCGGCAAAACGTTGGCATGTAATGTGGAGTAATTAATTTTTGGATCTAATCCTAAAAAATCTATTTTATATTTGAAGAATCAGTGATCTGTGAGGTATATCAATAGATAGATATCCATATGAGTATAACTTCGAAAATTCGGTATTACTAACCACAAACCTCAAGAAATGTCACACATTTTAATTCCAATAGAAACATAATGGGTGAATACAGCAGATTTGACGAGTACCTGTAAGGAGGTCAGTGAATCATTGTTCGTTTACGAAACACTATCAACACCAGTGTAATAGAAGTCAGGCTGATAAAAGGCGTGCTTTTGATAAAATAGCTCTAGGAGATCTGTCGTTAGCGATAAGGTGTTTTGAGGGCATCAGGTTTCTGAATCAGATTGTGCCCAATATCTTTTTCTTTTAGTAACAGTTTTCAATTTCTTTGTCAAAGGTAATTACAGAATCATAATTTGTATTTAAGAAAGACACAGTCATATTATTTTTTAAGGTTTCGTTCAATATTTTTTATATGACATCAATGTATCGAATTGTACTTATCATTCAATTAAGTTTAATTACTCTGAGAGTTATATCAGTCGGCATTGGAAACAAATATTAATCTATAAAGTATAATCTAGAATATATAGCGTCCATGTTAGAGTACGACCGAGCGGTTAATTATATTGCGCCATCAGAACTCTCTCATCACGAGGCTTAATGCAGAATACAGGTTCTTAGCATGCTTATTCTACAAACTTGCAGTGATCCAGGAATGTCATTTTAATATTTTGTGAACTGTTGATTAAGATAAATTTAATTTCTTTAGAATCAAAACAAATAACCAATGTCTAGAATTCTTTTTATGTCTATCTGACTGTCTGTTTGTTATAAATTCTGCAGTGTTTTATAATCTATACATTTTTAGTTGCTGATTTAGGTTGATTTTGGAAAAGTCAAACAGTTGATTGTAGGCGAAGGAGTGTTTTTATTGTGAAGATGTTAATTTTTTTCTCTTCACTTGCTGTTTGTTTATTTTTTGTACTCAACTAGCTTATTCCGGTATTCAGTGGAAGCTTTTCTGTTTTTAACAACAAATAGTCGTGAAGCAGTTTTACTTAAATCACCCACGTTTGCGTTGCTTTCATTTAACTTCATGATATTAAGAAGTTCATGTTATGGAGTTGAAACGATACTTCTTGCAATTATAGTGTGGGAATATCAATTAATAGACTTTCTGAATTCTCGTGGTACTAGTGAGTGGAAGCCAACTACAGGTTGGCTATCAATTCTTGCTTACCTCTAACCACCTCGGCTTTGACCAAGACACTGTTACTGCTTTAAACTTCTTTACCCATATCCCGAAGTCATTAAAATAAATAGCTTGCCCATAACGGTGTCAAAGGTTAAATTATTCCGCGATTTTTGCAATAAGAACATCTTCCATGTTCACTTAACGTTACCATCTTCGTTCTAAGAAAGAAAAACAATATAAATAAATAAAATAAAATGCCCTATATACCTAGACTTTATGAATACCTTGTACAGAGCAATAACTAGCTCACTGAGGGGTCGAAACCTGAAGCATTTCACTGAAAACCCCTAGTCGAAGGATTCACTATGTAAGGCGGGATTGATTCGACATTGTAAGTTATACAACGTACGAGGTGTGTAAATAAAGTAGTGAGACTGGCAACGTCGCTTTCGATCTGGCAACGCTGGAGACGCGTGGCCTTGAGTAGCGTCAGGTGCACGTGTGATGCGCCTCCAGTATGAATCTGAACTCGCCACAGTCATTTGTTTGTCCGTAGCGTTGGTTTTCGTGAAATGGGTTTTTCTTGAGCGTTTTAAAAATTGTTTCTTGACCTCAAAGTTGAGCAGCGGTGTGCAATCAAATTTTGCTTCAGACTTGGACATAATGCAACCGAAACTTTTGAAAAACTTCAGGAGGCCTATGGAGAACGTGTTTTATCAAGGGCACAGGTTTTTCGGTGGTTTAAGGAATTTTCAGAAGGAAGAGAGTCGATTGAAGATGAACCACGAAGCGGAAGGCCTTCAAGTGCAAACACCGATGAAAATGTCAACAGAGTACGGAACCTTGTGCGTTCAGATCGACGCTTGACAGTCAGAATGATCGGGGAACAGTTGAATTTGAATCACACCTCAGTTTGAATCACAAACATCAAAGACAAGTGGGTGTTGCATCACGACAACGCGCCCTGTCACACTGCCATCTCAATAAACGAGTTTTTGGCCAGTAAAAACATTCCTGTTGCTCCTCAGCCTCCTTATTCACCAGACTTGAGTCCTTGTGACTTTTTCCTCTTCCCGAGATTGAAAAATCACCTCAAGGGAACTCATTTCGGGACACTACGAAACATACAAACTGCTGTAACCGACCAGCTGAAGGCCATTCCAGAATCCGAGTTCCAGCAATGCTACAATGATTGGAAGGACCGTCTCCAGCGCTGTGTGGCTTCCGAAGGGAACTATTTTGAAGGTGACAATATCACATTGTAATTATATTTGAATAGAAAATTTAAAAAAAAATCAGTCTCACTATTTTATTTACACACCTCGTATGTACCGTGCAAAGCCCCGTACGACTATTTATTTATATTCCCTGTGTTTGACTTTTTCCTCAATGCTAGTTGTTTAAGTTTTATAGTAGGCAGTCTCCTAGTAAATTAGTTCCGCCTCTATTAAATTTTTATAAAACGTAGAATATTGATGTTTATAAAGTAAAGGAGTAGCTGCATGGATTGTAAACAATTCAAACCACATTGTTATCTGGCAAGTTGAGACAATGTTTATTCATGTTTTAATAACTTTCTTTAGGCTTTACCCCCAGAGTTTGTTTCAATTCTTTTCTAAACTTTCAGAAATCCTTTTTTTTTCTTTCTTTCTTTCTTCCGAAAGAGATCAACTGAACTGTAAGTCTTTTTGTTCAAACAATTTATATTGAATTCTTTTCAATATTGTAAAATATTAAAGGTTTAAAAAACCAATTTCACTGTGCCGTTTGAATGGAATTATAATGTATTACATTTAACTCATGCATGAGTTAAAATCGAAAGAGAGCAACACACTGAGTAAAAAAACACAAACTCAAATTTTCTTGCAATCCCTGTCTCTTTTCTCTTGAAAACGGATTGACTGGAAATTTGAGTTTGTAAGTGTGTTTATTTACTATGTTGTTACTCTTCTCCGATTTTGAACTCGCGTTGTGTCCACATCGGGATCGTCTTCCCGATTTTTTCTATGTATATAAACTAGATTTACAAAAAAACACAGAAAATCACTTCTATATTTCAATGGCCTCGTCATTTCAGAAGATAAATGAGTCGCTTGGAAGGCGTGTAACCACTGGCTGGTGTTCTTGAAGAAGCACTCAAACAATGTAGCCAACTTACGGCGGGAGGATAGATAAAGTAAATAATAATAAAAATAAATAATAAATGAATGAAAACATTAAAAAAAAACTATTAACATATTGTAAACACTAAACTAAAGATAAAAATAAGTAAGTACACAAAAGGTTACTTAAGAGACTTAAAATAAATAAAAAGAACAATTAACGATTGAGGTTAAGCCCAGGAGCAAATCTACCTCTCAGAAGACTAACTAATAAGTGCTTCTTCTGAAGCTTTTTGAGTATAATATAGTATATATATATATAAAGATTTCACATAAACATGTGAAATAACAATCAATGATCAAACTACAATAAGAAAATGGGAAAACAAGACTAAGATCTTTCAACCATAACAAGCGGTCTTCGTCAGAGTTAAAAACCCAACTTTGTTAACCGCTTGTTATGTTTGAAAGATCTTAGTCTTGTTTTCCCATTTTCTTATTGTGGTTTGATCATATATATATATATTTCGTTGAACAGCTGACCGTATTTCGCTGATGTAATTTTCTTCACTAGTTTTTCAAGGTTTCTGAATACCTTCTTCTTTCCTTCATCCGACATGTTTCGACTGGCTTCCAGTCATCTTCAGGGTGATTAATTAAAAAAAAAGAGAAAAAAAAAGAAGAAAAATTATTAGTCTTTGGAGTTGGTATTAAGACACATTTTACATTAAAAGTTTAAAGTAGCTGCTCTTGGTCCTGGTTCTCGAGAGCTACTGACTGAAGTGGGGTGGATGGTGGGGTGGGGGTATTGACAGTAAACGGTTTTTTCATCCAATCAGACGCGTATAGTTTAAGCACTCTTTCGCTACTCTACATATATATATATATATGTAAACCGCTGCAAAATAAATTGAAAGAAAGTAGTTATCTTAAAATAGAAGAAAGATGAACCATGATCGGTAGTATTCTACATTTATATGTGGAATGGTTTCTAGTTATCTTATGGTACTGTGTATAATAGTTTATCTGGATTATTGTTTTCGGTACCTTGATACAAGCAACCTTTTTTTGTTTTTTCTTGTCTAACTGGATGATATTAGATCATGAATGAGGTGTTTTGCATAATTACGTAAATTAATGATGAAATTGAATTATATGTTAGTATATAATTAATAAATTAATTTGTAATTTATGTTTACTGATTTATGTATAAGTTATGTATGATGGTGGTTGTAGTTTTTTCATTATTATTCATAGCTACTCTCATTAATATGACACTGTAATTATTTAAGTAATTTACGATGTCCATTAAAGAAAATTTCTTTAGTTCCAACTCGTTCGAACCATAGAAGTTTGTGTGTAGAGGTCAGTAAAAACTTCAGTACTCCGTCAGTCGGAAAGGACGTAAAACCGCCCGCGTCATTCGATTTTAAGGCTATATATAAGACCTCTGCTGTAATAAACTTTAATTTGTTAAATTTGAACTATTAGTTAATAATTTAGAATCAAACATGTAATGATAGGGTTAAATGTCGTTCAGTATGGTTTGGATCTAACTTAAAATGATTTGTTTGTATCCATAGCACCAGAAACACAATTCATTGTGTATTTCAGCAACGGACATAGTTGTGTTGAATTCATTGGTTCCTGTTAGATAACCGAAATTTAATCAGCATTAGGCGTATGCTTGTACGGGTATATCACTGCCTCGATATGTGGCTCATCCATGGGTTAAACGGATGTGAAATCAAAAGTGAGGAAACGAAAAGTTTCTATAAAGGTAGCGTAAAAAACTTGTATATGTTTGTTGTTTATTATTGGAAGGTTTGTTACACGGTGTAAGAAGGCAGGCTTGTCCTGCATCGGATATCGAATTATTTGTTTAGTGTAGTGATGAAAAGCGCTGGCGCAGTTGGAGTGATCCTGGGGGGAGACAGTCGGTGATTATGAAGTAGGAGAAAGTGGAGGGCTCTGAGGGCTGGAGACAGAAGGAAAGCGTGTCCTAATGAGAGGCTTGCGTAACTCTGCCAATGACATCTTAGCCGCCTCAACCCTTCTCGCCTCCTGTCTTACCATTCCTCCTGCATTGTCCACAGCTTCAAGTCCACACCAAGTCTTTCAATTCAGTACCACTTTGATAGCCTACTTTCGGTAATATATTACCATTAATTTTGAACCCCTGGAATATTAATTAGTTATCTGTACTCTTTCCTGCCATGATCTTATATTTTCGCTGCTGCCAATTTATACCAATATATATATATATAGAAAATTGTCACAATAACACGTGATTCAGGTAACTCACCACAAATTAAAGAAGATGCTCCAATGATGCCAATCTTACTCCTTCTTTAAATCAAAATTCATAACCTGCTTACAACTTGTATTCACTTGCTCTCTGACGACGTGAAAACGAAAGGCCTTAGAGCGACTATCTTCTTTAATTTGTGGTGAGTTACCTATATATATATGATCAAACCACGATAAGAAAATGGGTAATAATTCAATAAGCAAATCCCATTTGCTTATTGTGGTTTGATCATTGATTGTTATTTCACATGTTTATGTGAAATCTTTATATATATATATTTATGCATTCCAGTTGTAATGATGAAAATCAGGGGTGGGTGCTCACACATTTTTTGCTTGCGAGCTGCTTTTAAAATGATCAAATCACAATCATCTACCCACTGTATTTATTTGAAAATATATTGAGGATTCAAACAATTTATGATAATGCATGTAATATTTCATCGTGAAAAAACCTCCTCCTTCCATTACATACGAATTTGATACGTTTTTTTCTTCTTACCCGATCCAGTTTCCCCACTCATTTCTATATCCTTTCTAAATTTTAAAAGAAAAAATTGAAAATAAAGGGTAAGAGGCATTTTAATTGCTAGCTTATTAACATTATTACGCTTAGAGCTATTTTTGATCTATGGATCAAAAAAATCAAAATTCATTCGACTGGTTCTCCTGTATATCAATCAGTGATGGGGTCAATCATAAAGTGATGTTAATTTTTTTAATGTCATACGATATACCAATATTTCCTTGGTGATCGTCATAGCGTTGAGCACCCCTAATGTAAGTAAAAGTCGCAGCATCCCAGGCCAAATGTTTGTATTATCTTTCAAATAATACATTATATGCTCTTGCATATTATTATTGTAAATAGTTATTTCAACTATGACTTAACCATTTGTTAAGCTATGGAGTAATAGAGGGACAGGGAATGTAAATATATTGTATGAATTGCATTAACATATTCAGTTTTAAAGTAGTTGAAAGGTAATGTAGCGTGGAATAGGATTTCATGGTTGGTTTACTTGAGACAAGGGACTAGCCCAGGCTGCCCTGTGCACTGCCAAGTCACTGTATAATGCTAGTCTTATTAAATATAAACTGTATAAAGTATATTACAATTTTCTCCATGTATACAAACACCCCGTTTCTCTTTTAAGTATATGCTGTTTGCAATATATATTAATACTAGACGACCCGCGACCCCTTGTGTCAGCCAGTGTTAAGAAATTATAGTAACAGTTAATAATATGCATTCACTGAGTGTACTGACAGGAATTACTGTTATTCCTATTTCTTCTTATTAAACCATGAAAACAAAGATTCTTATATGGTCGAAGCATTTGATATCGATTATTAACATGAATCAAGATATATACGCAATAAGTATATTTAATGAAACAAAAAATCATTTAAAAGTGAAAAAAGTCAGTTATTTTGTGACATAAATAAATAAAATATCAATTCAAGTTATATACCCAATCAAGCATATTTAAAACTAACAAAACCTGTAAATTGAAATATTCTATTTCTTTTACCCAACATAATAATTTGTAACATTAATGAAAGGAATGTGTGTTTATAATATCACCTTAAAACATTCGTATTTAAGCTGATATTTGTGTTCAAGTTTATATTCCTAAAATTATTCATTTTAAACCTCTAATGTAATAGTTTATTTTATATACTTTTTGAATTGCATACATCTGTTTAATCCTTAACTTCCAAATACGATTGTTAATTCAAAACGTTGACTTTGAATCGATATGAACCAGAAAACTGACTGATTCCTAATATAAAACAAATAACATTTGTTTTTTAAATATGTATAACAAGATAACAGTAACTATGTGAACTAAAAAAAAAAAATCATCTAAACAAAAATAAGATTTCCAAAAATGGGACTGAGATAGATGTTTCGTAGAAAAACTCGTCAGGTTTATTCTATAATATAAATAGATTTTACATTAAATTAAATTTTCATTAATTTTACTTGACTTGAGTTGGGAGAATTCGTTTTTAATTATTATTTCTTTTGAATGGCATTATTTGTCAAGTAATATATTATTCACTGTTTCCTTTAACATTTATTGAATAATTCGTCATACACTGGAATTAACAGGTATTGCAATTTTCATCTGAGTGCAAACATTTAAACAAGAACATCAGAGTTTTATAAATATACAGATTTTGCTGAAATAGGTTGTAGTGATCATGGAAAAAATCATTTCGTTGTTATTGAGAAAAAAAGAGAATTCGGTATGATTTTTTTTCCTGTTTCATATAATTGGCAGTGTTATTTGCTAAATCATTGGATTTATAATTAACTTGTTCTCTGCCATAGTCAGTCAGAGTCATAGCACTTCATCGTTCACCTATTCTCATAACCAACCATCTTAGTTTTTATTCATCTACAAATATATATTGCACATAATAATGCTATATGCTTGGTCATCATAAAGTTCGTGTGCAGTTAATAATATTATTATTTTCGATATAAAATTAATCTGTAATGATTTCATAGAATGTATTCATGGAAATAATCTATAAATTGTGATGGTTTTTTTTTTGAAATTACCAAAATCTTGGAAATAAAACACCCAAGTGAGAAAAAAATCGTTTATTTAATTTTTTAACTGAAGCATGTCTAAAGAATTGTTCATGTAAAGTCATCCTTGGTTTTATTAGAACCAACAGATAGTTGCTTAATAATAGTACATCTCTACTTGAAGTGGTTTTGTGTTGCCTGTTGCTGAAACATTAGTCAAAGTGTGATTATTGATTCATACAATTATGTTGAAATCGCCTTTTTGATTTTGTACTTGCATTTAGATTTAGGAAAAGCCATTAGTGGCGTTTGGTAGGGACCATGTGAGGAGGGAATCATTAATGGTGAAGGTGGCTGATCCAGATAATCTCAGCCGAGGCTGATGTTGCGTGGGCGACCCTCCCAGAGCCCGCTAATTACATCTACTTATGCCCCCTAGAAACACATCATTATCCCACCATCATTTAGCTAATTCATATTTACTTTAATAATAAAAACTATTTCTTTCTTAAGCACTAGAAACCTTTGATTAACGCGTTTTTCCATTATATAATAACTTTTTTTTGCATTCATTCTTTGAAATATCCTTTTTTAAATTTTACTACAGGAATTTTAACACCACATTGTTGTCGTGTTTGAGCAACAGCTTAATGATGGAATATTGCCAATAGGTTTTCTATATTATTTGAAGATTTTATAAACCTAGAAATGCGTGAAGAACAATATCATGTCTAGGGTTTTTAACGTGAAACTCAATGTGTAGTATCTGAAGATTGAAAATTAACACCCTCTGTTGATTGAAATATGTTATGGAAAAAATGAAAGCCGTGGTCATTTTTGATTATGAGATTTTTGTGCGATATTTCTCGAAATTTTTCACTTAAAATTTTATAAACGAAGTAAAGTGATGGAACAAAATTTTGTTAGAAAATTGTTAGTTTCACAATATTAAAAACAGTCAAAACCATTTATTATTGATCTTGAATGTGTTGATTGTCAAATAGTTTAGTAGAGGCTTCATGGTTTGTATAATATAAGTTGATATCGTAGACGGTTGATTACTAACGGCTTTTCACATTTTCCGAGGACCAGTGTGAAGACAAATTTTCCGTTATCCATTTGGTAAAATTTGATCTCTGAATGAGCTAAGTGTTCAGGACATCGCAAACCGCTGAGGAATACACCACTGGCCCCTTTGATTACCATCTAATATCTTCGGGATATATATGTCTATTTCTATAAATCTATTTCTTTTGATAGAGTAATAACTGTGTACAATCATTTAAATTAAATCGTAGGTATTCTTAAAATGAAAGCAGTCATTCTTTTCTGTGAAACAGTTGACTGCCTTTTTATATTTCAGAATATTTCCAAAAAAGTGAGTATTTATTTAATATTGCTTAGTAAAGATTCCTTTTTGGCATTCTTAAAAATGAATTTTGTGTTTTTGGGAGCAGCTGACACAAAGTGTTCACTTCCTTGATCGTGGATTTGGCCAACAAAACACTTTTGGATTGCAGACTAACCATATATTTTTTTTTTTAGTATATATTTTCTATGCCGTGAAATCCAGCGTGATTAAGTTTTTGTCCTCTCAGAGGCAAAGGATATTGGCAATGAGAAGATTTTCTCTATTGTATAAGGTTTCTGTTGGAGCCAATTTCACGCCTGCATGAACGTTGTATTACTCAACGTTGGTTATCCCAGTTTTCAGTTGAATTCGCTCGTTCTCCTCTCAGGTCAAAGGTCTCATAAGCAAATGACACTTCTTGCGTATGATGATACGCTGATTACAGTTGGATATTTTCCTGAACTCTTTCCGAGTATAAAGAACTCCATATTACTCATTACTATTTGGTATTAATATGTTGACAATATTTATCCTTACTGAACATTTGTTTTGAATTTCACTACTAATGAAGTCATACAAATGAACTACTAATACAAATTCATTTGTATTCTTAAGTAGTGAAAAAGTCAGTTCTAGTATACGAATAAAAAAGCTTTTATTCTGGAACCTCCAGGGAGGAACAGAGGTAACCTCCCTCCAACTGTGAAGGTGGCGAATAACCCTCTGTGTAGCCACGCGAGTAAGAAAGGCAGTATGTCTTGGACGGAAAGAATGTATATTCTCTATCTCGGGTGATATATATATATCCCTCTCCCTATATAATATTTTTATATATTTATATTACTTTAAGTAATAAATCCTGAATCTTTCATTTGTTTACTTCTAAATAATCATTTTTAAAATAATCCAGAGGAAACAATATTGTTTTTGTTTTATTATTAATTTTACGGTTTTTTTATACTATGTTCTAACTATCTCTCTGTAGGCATGAAATTACTAAGCTACAAAACTCTGCCACATCTAATTGATGACGCATCAGATAACATCTCTTATGTCTTTGGTATATTTAACGATTTCTCTGGTTGTATATTATAGTAAAATGAGTGTTTCTATTCTTACATGGCAGCTGTTTTTACGTTTTTAAAGTATTGTAAATATGATTTGTTTGTAGTTTGGCAATAGAGATGTTTACACACAAAATAAATCAGCTAGCTGAATTGTGCACTGAGTTCAATAATAAGTTTAGTTATACTATAGTTAGATGTAGACCACTCCAGATTTTTTACATATACTTAACCTGCGTAATGCTATATTCAAGCTTATTATAAGTCATGTAGTAAAATATATTTTCAACTTTATTAATCTAACTGACTAGCTCTTTCCTAAGAATTAGTAATAAGCTTCCTTGCCAAGCTATCATCGGCTTATGTTGCCAACTTTTGCTTTTATTCTATTTTTATTTTTATGGATTGGGATGAATTTCAAAATTTTGTTAAAAGAGATTTTATGTTTAAAGAAGCCTTTATTAAACATAAAATAAATGCTTGTTTTTAGACCCTTGTTTTCAATGAAGCAGCGCCTGATTTTCAGAGGGCACAGTAAGAAAGTGAGCAGGGTGACGGATTTTGTAGGCTGCAAATGATGTTGAAAGCAAAACAGACATTATTTTATCTTTTCTTGTAAAAAAATCGTTTTCGTGCACAAATGTTCTTTTTTATGGTACACTAGTTCCCGTTACAGCTAATCTCTGTATGTGTTTTTTATCCAATTTAAAATAAAAAATATCAGTTTCATTGTAATTCATAAAGGAGAATTACTAACCGGTGCCTTAAAGAAAAGCATATTGATATAAAAATTTCCAATAAAACAAATTTATTTAAAAAAAAAAACTGGTAGTATTATGTGTGGTTTATTGGATTAAAAAGTTAAGTTCAGGGCTGTGGAGTCGGAGTCGGGCATATTTTCGACCTGGAGAAGTCGGAGTCGGAAGAAATCAGCCGACTCCGACTCCTCGCCTAGTTATTACTTGTGTACATGAAAACGAGATAAAATGATAAAACATGATTAATTAGTCCAAGTAGAATTTTTTCCTCCGGAGAAGGATATTGGACATTTGATGGTAGAACACAAAATGTCTAGTTAAAAACAAAATATTACGCGTTGCTTGATCAGTGTTTAGTTTGTTATAAGCAAATATAATATCAAACTTCTTCGTTATTTAATGTCGTGTTTAGATATAATATAAATGCTTAAATAGAAGATGTTTATTAGTCTTTCATTCCTAATGAGCGGTCGACTCAGTCAAAGACCTTGCCTATAATGAGGTTGTTCGTTCGGCTATGACCTATGTATTAGTCTTGTTTAGAGCTGCACCAACGAACAAAGCTTTTATCCAGATCGTTCAGAATAAGTGTGGTGCCTTATAGCCAGGGCTATGATGAATACGTCCGAACTGTGGGTATTCATCATGATTTGAAAATGGAATCCATAGATAGTTACATAACCCGACTTACTAGCAATTTTATAAAAATAATTACTTATAAAAATAATTTATGTAAAAATAATTTACATATAAAATTATTATTAAAAATTTTTAAAATAATTATAGAATATATTTTATAAAACCGATTTATAAAAAAAACTTCAATTATTGTAATAGATTAATCGAAAGAAGAATGTATAGGCATTATGACGAACTGGTTTTTGATTACGGACATAATTGTGTGGTGTTAATATTTTACTTATATTAATTTGATAATTTGTATATCAGATTTTGGAAGCTTACTGTACAAAAGTCCCTTTGGTAGCGCTCTGGACCTCCAACGTCAAGGACGTGGGTTCAATTTCCACGAAATTTCTAATATGTTATTTAGTTTAGAGTATGTTCAAATATTTAAACTAAAACATCAAAGTGTTATAAGAGTAAATAGATAGGTTTTATTTCAGTCTATTTGGTTAAACAATTTTCAAGTCAATACAAACAGTGTAAATAAATGTGAACAAATCCAACAAGTGTAGCAAGCAAGTGATCCATTAGTCCAGGCTAAATATTGAGTTATTATTATTGAGTTTTATTGCACTTTGCGGTAATTGAAAGTTCACGATTTTTTTTTTATAAATTACTAATTATTATTATCATTATTATTACAAAGTTCTAATTCTTATTATTAGCCACCTGTCATCTGTTTTTTAATAATAAAAAGATGAACTGGAGTTGGTACTGGAGTCGGAGTCGGAGTCGGTAATAATAGGTCCGACTCGACAGCCCTGGTTAAGTTTCGAGGAGCTCCCTCTTCGAGGTGAGCTAGTGGTAGGGAGCCTTGTTGATTATGTTAGCTCTGTCCCTTAAAGGAGATGTTAGATTTTGTAAGCGTTTTGTATTTAATTTGTAATGTTTGATTGTGTTTTGGCTTATAGCAATGTTATCTGGACCTTCTAATTGTTATGAGCTTTCATTTGGTATCTCCCTTGCCAAGGTTAGTAGGCTAGAGACGGAAAACAACTGCTTCATACATACGCACACACGCACGTACGCACTCGCACACATACACACACAAATGCACATACACACTCACACACACACACACACGCACGCACGCACGCACGCACGCACGCACGCACCACATATACACGCTCTTACGCACGCCCGCACCACATATACACGCTTTCACGACGCCCGCACACATACACACACGCACACACACCTACACTAGTCAGAGAAAAGAACATTGTATATTTAAAAAAAATTATAGTAAATTCAAGCTATATTAAATCTTTTCAATTTTTAGAAACAGGTAGATTCTCCACATGTTTCTGTAAATTATTAATATTTCATCCGACTGAAATTCGTACTGCTAATTATTAGTCATTATTATTTAAAGAGGTTTTAACATGCCCCCCGTTTTAGTTAATTATTCCAAATGAAATTGGTGAGTAAACAATTATTATTAATTACTTTCGTAATTCAGTTTTGAATATTCTAATCCAGTCACCGTTATTTCATCTTCTTGTTTTTAACACTCATTTAATAAATGATTGAATTATTAAACAATAACTTCTAAATGCTATAATAAATGTTAATTTAGTGTATTGTGAATTCGTTTTATTTTAGGTGCTGTATATTTGCTTTATTTAATGGTCGTATGCTAATTCATCCTTTGTAATACAGTTTTAATCCTTTGTTCATACAGTTTTTACTTTAAAATATTGGTTTTTATTTTATTTACGAAACTATAATATTGTTGCTAAGTAACAAGAATATATCTTGTTAAAGTGTGTGTACCCACACACAGGTATTTTCCCCTCCAAATACCAGAGGTGCAAGGAGGTACCGTAATTTAAACTAAATTTGTCAACTGGATGTGGTGATGGTTGTTGTCAGGTTGTTGATAATGCCCATATCCGGCCCTACTAAAATCACTATGGCTTAATAGACTCCCAACCAAAACTATGTATTCTGGCTGCTTTCAATTACGACCTTGTTAATCTAACAACCGCAGCTGACAAGATCGACGAACTGATCTGTCCGAAGTAACATTGGCACATCATCCAAGTATGCCTCACAACAGAAAATGTCTGCATTATCTGAACATGCATATAAACGAGGTCACTGCAATAGTCAAAGGCCAGTACTTTGACTTGAAAGGCAGTTTCAACGATGTTTGTAAGTGCAGCCTCTCTCAAAGTGAGTCCAAACCTCTCAACGAATGCTACTGTTTATACTACGACAAACACGGCTACAAAACCAGACTATAAATCTCCCGCCAAGTATCATGTCAGAGTCACCAATTACGGATTTTTTCCTATTCGGTTTTTACTTTAGGACGATGTTTTTTTTTTACAAAACATTAATTTTATTCTCATTTTAAACATGTAGCTCACCCTGACATGACACTAGTGAACAGCTAATAATTATTGTTTTTATAATAATTATTAATTATAATAAGTGTTATAATTACTGTTTTAAACACCAGAAAAGTGTTTTATCGTGTTTTTATCTCAAGTGAATCATGATTTATTAAAATGAAACTAACAAACAAAGACAAACATAATTCAGACTAATACATACAAGGCTATCTATAGTTTATATGTATGAATGTAGAAAAGAATAATTTGCAACAATTACTATTAATTAGCTTTCAGTTTTTAATTTCATTAATGGCATGAAATGAAATTGAATAATTAGTTAACTATTAATCCTAAACTGATCAGAATTAATATAAAATGCTGAATAATAAAGGTGATTATCAAAATATTAACAAATAGTAAAAGCTAATTTTATATTTTTCAGTTTTTTTATGATTTCCAACCTTAGATGATGTCAAACTGAAAAATGTTTGGAATATAAGTCGTAAATCATAAAATTTGTAATTGACTAAAAACTTTTAGATACTTTCTAGTTATTTATTATTAAAATTGTAATCTAAAGTATTTTTTTCCAATTTCCCTTTTGCAAATTTACACATAGACATGATCATAAAAAATCATCCACAAATTGGCAGTAGATTGTAATCAACAGTTTTTGTTTGGCTTACTGCGGTTAATTAAAGTGGCTAAGAAAAGTTTCAAACGCGACTTGTTATAAATTAACAGTCATATTATGATATGTTTTCAGAAATTGTTTACACGATAATATGATTTGGCAAATTTTCAAGAAAAGTAGACCTCCTCCTTTTCAAGTTCAATGGGATTTGGGTGTTTGTATTGTGTGAATCAACACACCGACACACATTATTTTGTTTATTTATAAACAAAGAAATATAGAGTCTAACCAAATACTTTTTTTTAACTTTTATATAGTCATGATTAGCCATATTACTTAAAACTCTTGTTTTATTCAATAATGAATTAACCAAAACTTTGAAGTTTCCTTTCCCAACTTAGACACTTGAATAAATTTAATGTTTATTGACTTGGTAATTTTTGTAGTTACTAGAATGATAATCTCTAGTATTATGACTAAATATACAAAATAAATATTTTGTTTGTTTATTCATAATAAGATCGCTGAATGGCAATGTGAGTAGTTACACTACTAGTAATAGTAGTAGTAATACTACTTATTAATTAATAAGGAATAGTATCAGGTTGTACTATTACATTATATTTGTGGTAGTAAACAGAACAAATGACATGTTTATTATAGGGAGGTACAATATAGATGTATGCGATCAAAATCAAAAGGTTGTATAATGGTTTATAACAATCATTGAGTAATAAATGTTGAGAAGTTATGTTCTCAGAGTTAGAAAGGCTTTAGTTCTGGGAAGAGCATTCTTTTACAGGAATGAAAGCCAACACTAGTCGGTCTTAGTGTTGTTTTTGTTGTGGCATATTGTTGGTGGCAAGCCCAGTGTATTTGCCCGCGTGCTTGTCTGGCTAGGCTGTAATTGCTGTAAGACTCAGTCGAGCAGGTGACAAGTAGGAAAGTGACAGGCAGGCTGGTAACTTTTCCTGCCCCAGATACTCGCTGTCAGAACATCCAGGCCAAGTTTGCCCCTCCCTCGTCACTCCGATCCCACTCCCTCCTGGGCCTTGCTTCGTCTTCAGAACATCTCCGCAGCCACCACTCAGTCCTATTCAATTAATCATCACTTATTCGGAATCATCCCTATAACAAAAACAAAATACTATTTTTTAATGTCAGGTTTCCTTGATTATAAGTTGTACTATAGATTTCGAATTAATACATATCAACTTCATTTGGAAACAAAACTTAAATAAGGTGTCTCAATAGATCAGATCAGGGGTGAACAATTATTTTGGCTAGAGGGCTGCATTGTCGGGGGAGAGAGCCGAGGAGCTTCTTTAGTTAAGATAATGATGTCATCGATATATCTCGTGTATATGGCCGGTTTCTGCTATTTAGAGAATACTTCCCTCTCTATGCATCCCATGAAGAAGTTAGCAAAAGTGCACCCAAGGAGGACGCCACGGCAACGCCGTCGATCTGAGGGTACATGGTGCCCTCAGGTGCGAGTACTATATATATAGATTATTTAATCAATTGTCTTTCGTTTACCCGACATATCTATTTGTAAATGACTTTGGCAAACCTGCTTCAAAGGTTACCACCACCAAAAAGAAAAAATAGCCATGAGGTTGGAATCAGTTAGTAAGAAAGTTGTGACGCAGAAACTGCTATCACTTAATATATATATATATCAATGATCAAACCACAATAAGAAATGGGAAAACAAGACTAAGATCTTTCAACCGTAACAAGCGGTCTTCGTCAGAGTCAAAAACCCAACTGAACACTAGATGCAGAAAACATCTGGTGAGGAGTTGAGAAGAGTGGGAGGGAAGAGTGGTATTTTAAAAGGGTGAAAGCACAGGAAAGGACTAATGTCCAGAAAGGGATGTTTGGGGAAACAAAGGAGTACAGTAAGAAAAAGTAAAAAACTATCCGCTAGCTGTCAACCCTCTTTGAAGAGGCTATTGCCCTCGTGACGAAAGTATCAAGTTTGAAGAGACCGTTACTAATGTTTATAATATTAGATCTATTAAATTTAATTAGAGACGATTCAATAATATTTCTTAACAACATTGATTTTTCATAGGTAATAAATTTAGCTCCTGTCCAATCAATATGATGATTTTCATTTTTTATATGCAAGAATAAGGCACTACTTTTATCCTGTCTACTTACGTTATATTGGTGTTGTTTTACACGTGTCTTTAATGATTTACCAGTTTGACCAATATAAATTTTATGACAATTTTTGCACGGAATTTTATAAATACCAGCGGACTCCAATTCGCTTGGAGAGTTTTTTATTAACATATTACCCACGTTATTACGATTAGAAAACACTATATTAAAATCAAGTTGTTTGGCTAATCTTGGAAGGGGGTCCAATGATTCTTGGTATGGCAAAACTATAGAATTTGATAATAAAAGGGGCTCTTTTGAAGTATTAGAGAAAGTTTTTTTAGCACCCTTCAAAGCTAAATCGATATAAGAAGAGGGGTATTTTAATGAAAGGGCAATTGACCTAATGTTATTAATCTCTTCATTAAGGAATTCAGGAGATGGAACTCTTAAAGCTCTCAAAAACATATTTCTAAAAACAGAAAATTTTTTGGATGCGATGAATAAAAATGAACGTATGCAAGTACATTCGTAGGTTTTCTATATACACTAAAGCGTAACTCATTAGGTAACCTATGGATCAGGACATCTAAGAAGGGCAAATTACCACTTATTTCTTCTTCCATTGTGAATTTGATTGTCGGCACTAATGAATTCAATTTTGTTAGGAAATCAACTTTATTTAAAGAATTGGGACAAATGCAAAGAATATCGTCAACATATCTATACCATTTAACATTTTTGGGCAAAATTGAGCTTAACATTTTACTCTCAAAAAACTCCATATATAAATTACTTAGGAGGGGGGATAAACAGTTACCCATAGCAAGACCAAAGGATTTGCAATGACAAGTGCAAAAATTGTCATAAAATTTATATTGGTCAAACTGGTAAATCATTAAAGACACGTGTAAAACAACACCAATATAACGTAAGTAGACAGGAAAAAAGTAGTGCCTTATTCTTGCATATAAAAAATGAAAATCATCATATTGATTGGACAGGAGCTAAATTTATTACCTATGAAAAATCAATGTTGTTAAGAAATATTATTGAATCGTCTCTAATTAAATTTAATAGATCTAATATTATAAACATTAGTAACGGTCTCTTCAAACTTGATACTTTCGTCACGAGGGCAATAGCCTCTTCAAAGAGGGTTGACAGCTAGCGGATAGTTTTTTACTTTTTCTTACTGTACTCCTTTGTTTCCCCAAACATCCCTTTCTGGACATTAGTCCTTTCCTGTGCTTTCACCCTTTTAAAATACCACTCTTCCCTCCCACTCTTCTCAACTCCTCACCAGATGTTTTCTGCATCTAGTGTTCAGTTGGGTTTTTGACTCTGACGAAGACCACTTGTTACGGTTGAAAGATCTTAGTCTTGTTTTCCCATTTCTTATTGTGGTTTGATCATTGATTGTTGTTTCACGTGTTTATGTGAAATCTTTTTATATATATATATATATATATATATATATATATATAATATACATACACTTTGAATTGAAATTGACATCAGACGGTCCAAACGGACAAATAATTAAAGTTACAGCTAGAGAACACAAGAAAAAGGACGAACACTCACGAATCTCGATTATTTCGGCGTCTTGCCGTCTTCAGGAGAGTAGAAAGAAAGAAAATAAAATAAAAGGAGAAAGAATGAAGGAACGGAGACGTAAATGCGTCCACTGGCCAGTTTACATCGGCCAGTGGACGCATTTACGTCTCCGTTCCTTCATTCTTTCTCCTTTTATTTTATTTTCTTTCTTTCTACTCTCCTGAAGACGGCAAGACGCCGAAATAATCGAGATTCGTGAGTGTTCGTCCTTTTTCTTGTGTTCTCTAGCTGCAACTTTAATAATATACATACATACATACATACAATATATAATATACATACATACTTAAATATATATATATATATATATATATATATATATATATATATATATATATATATATATTGGTATACTTTGGGAGCAGACCTTCTTTTAATCATACCTCATTAAATATCTTGCCAACATTAAGTTTAGTATGTTTCCTACATACCTTTTCAAGATTTCGAATGCTACTTTTCCATCTTTGTGGTATCATATAAATTAACTCTCCGATTTTTTTATGTTTAAAAGACCGAAACGTCGGACCTGTGTAATATGGAAAATACATTTAAACATAAGAAAATCGGAGAGTTAATTTATATGATACCACAAAGATGGAAAAGTAGCATTCGAAATCTTGGAAAGATATGTAGGAAACATACTAAACTTAACGTTGGCAAGATATTTAATGAGGTATATATATATATATATAAACTCAAAAATTGTTATTGACCTCTTCTATTCTATTCACTGTTTGGTTATTGAGGGCTAGGTCAAATAAAAGAAAATAAACTCCTTTCTAGGCCGACGTTTCGATGTATTAGTACATCATCTAGTACATAATTTTAGCCCTGAAGATGATGTACAAATACATCGAAACGTCGGCCTAGAAAGGAGTTTATTTTCTTTTATTTGACCTAGCCCTCAATAACGAAACAGTGAATATATATATATAATGATTTTACAACAAACAAGAAATCAACTTCTAAAATCTACAAAATACATCCATTATTAGCTATACTATTAGACTAATAAGCAATCAAGGTAATGATTTATATAAAGTTACTTTAAACTACAATGGAAACTCCTATCTTTGCTTCAACTCTTTCGCAATATGTGACTGAAAATAGCCCTGTCTATTTTGTAACTATTGATCTATATTTCAATGCTACTATCTTCGAACGTATTTTCTAAAAAAAAAAAACGTCAAAAACGTTAGAAAAGTGATAATAGCAGAAAGTTATTACCACCTTAGTAATGTATATAGAAGTGATCTCTCCCCCCCCCCCCCCCCCCCAAACAGATTTGTAGTAATACGTATGCCATATGAAATACAAAATCTTTGACTGTTAAAAAAAATGTATACTAATACAAGTGGTAAAATAAATCCAAATCTTGAGCATTTGAAGAAACAGACATCAAATGTTCAATTTTTCTTAAAATACAAATTGAAAATGCAATATCATAGCAAAAGGACGGCAATCTACTAAATAATAAGAACTTTGAAAACGAAACTAAGCAGACTCACAACTTATAAAAAAAAACCAACCAACTGGCTTCCTTTGAACTTTCCCCATATTCAAGAAGACCACTTGGAACAAGTCTGATATTAGTATATATCCTGTTACAAAGAATAGGGTAAACGGATAATTCAATTTGTGTTTGACCCTATGAAAACAACAATCTTTATTCCTTCTAAATTTCGTTTGCTGTGTTATTAAATTCGTTTCATATAAATATAGAGAAGAAGAACCATAAACAATTTTTGATAAAATTATTAGAGTCAACAAAAGTTTAATAAAATATCATAAAACTTGAAAAGTTAGATATTAACAATTCTATGAATAAAAATAATAAAACAAATAATCATTAAATAATATGGTTGAGAAGAGTTAATATAGCGAAAATATTTATCTGACACTGCATAACACATAAATCGAATCGTCCGTTGCAGATCTTTCATCTTTCAAGTTATAGCCCAAAAATGCTGCTCATATGAAGTTAAGTGATAAGATCTACTGGACTTCAACACAAACAAGAAAAAAAACTAGGTTGTGAACGTCGATTTTTAGAAAATAGCAAGGTCTGTGAAATATACAAAAGATAAAATTGTGTACAAAGCTTCATGAAACATGTGATGCACACTTGATAAAATAATTAAAAGTTATACAACAAACAGTTCTTCAGGTTCAAATTAAACTCACATTGCCAACGTTTCGTTTTTTATTTAAAACCTTTTTCGTAGGCAGAAGTATACAATTTTGAAATAGAAACTAATGTAATACTTAGTTTTTCTGTTTTAAAATGTTATACATCTGCCTATGTAAAAGGATTTAAATAAAAAACGAAACGTTGGCAATGTGAGTTTAATTTGAACCTGAAGAACTGACCGAATCCTGATAAACTTTAATTTTGTTTCTATTTCACGATCGATACTTTTATCAATATACGTATATATATACACGTATATATATTTTTTCTGGTGTAAATTTAACTTCAAAACCAAATTGAATTTCAGAAGTCGGACTAGGGTCAATCAACAAAATAATTGGTCTTCCACTTTGACTTTAAGCACACGCTGATGTGGTTTACCAACTGTTACTTTGTAGGAGTGTATAGTACCCTAATCTTTTTTCTCCTGATAATTAACTTTGAGATTCTGATTGTTAGTTTTTATTTTTGTGTCTAGTCTATTTCTGGATGTTTATTGTTCATTTTAGATTGCATTACCATCATTAATAAAGTATAGTGAAATTACCTCATTACGGTTGTTTTAAAGATAATAGGTTTGTTATCGTTTGTGAGAAGGTGTTGCGTAAGTGCGAAGACAGGCTGCCGTTGGCCTAATGACGGCGGGTTGGCGGGCGCGGTCATTAGCGACACTCGGGCAGAGGTAGCGGGCCGTGGCATACCCGGCCTTGAGCCTCCTGCCCCCGGCTTGCCTTTTAAGGAGCTCCCTCCCTCCTCGTAGTCCTCACTGCCTCCTTTGTCACTCCCACTTTCATTCCTTTGTATCAACAGTTTTATTAATCTGTCGTAAATCTGTTACGTTTATGTAGAAACGTTACCTTCTATTCTTTTTTTTTTTATCTTATTGCCTATATCCTTTAAGAGTACAAAATGTCATTTTTATCAATTATTCACTATTTGCAGTTCTTATTTTATTTTTGATTATATCATAGTTTTGGAGCATGCCAAGTAAGTTATTAGCAGCAGCAGGAGCATGAAAAATTTACAAATACGGAGCCTTAATAAATCACATACTTATAAGTAGAATAAGGGAAATTTCTCTCTTTAAGGTGGAGTGGTTCAAAACATTTTCACACCTAGAACCGGTATATAACTAATCTACATTCTAATCACCCTGAAAAATTACTTACAATTTCCCTTGGAGTATGGGAAATTGACATAGTTTGACTCTGCATATAGGTAATTTACATTATTGGAAATTGGATAGTTGACATCCTTTGACCTTGAGTATGGGTAATTTTCAAACTTGAAACTGGAATCAGAGAAATTGACACCCGTTGACCTTGAGTACAGGTAATTTACATTATCGGTACTTGAGTTAGGGAAATTGATCCTTTGACCTTGAGTATGGGTAATTGACGTATTTAGAACTAGAATCGGGGAAATTAATACCCGTTGACGTAGGATAGAGGTTGTTTACATTATTGGAACATGAGTCAGGTAAATTGACATCCTTTGACCTTGAGTAAAGGTGATTTACACATTCTGAGCTTGAACTATGTGAGAGATTGCATTAATTCTTGTAGATTCAGTGAAAATATGTGTTGTCGTTGGAATAGAAGGTTTCTCAAATGTGTTTTCTGAGTCAGAGTTCGAAAATTATATTTGTTTAGATTAATTAAACCAAAGAAGGAATTAATTTTCAAAATAAATCCCTTTGTTATGTGGCATAACAATATCAGAATGACCAGATCTAACTATAGTCATTTAATTTTTGTTAAAAGTGCACGAGTTGACTGATTCTTTAACAATACGTCTATGTCAGTGTGAAGTGATTTATTCGTTGAATTGTTATTTCCCATTATAAAGCTAGAATGCTCAAAGATCTATGTTCATCATGAAGCAGCAACATCTTTTTTTGTCTTTTCCCGAATTTTAAAACTTTTCTTGATGAAGATATTCATAAAAATCTTCATCAAATGTTCGTTGCAATCAGAAGAACAAGTGTCAAGTTCCATCTTTAGGACTTGGCAGATTGTGTTATAGCAATCATTAGATTTAGTTGACTCATTAAGCTATTCTTCAGGAAAACGTATTATATTAGGGTTTCACAATGCTGTTTTAGTTTCTGTAATAAAGAAATGCAATTGATCTTTCTATATGGCATCTTCACATTTCAAATTTTGACAACATTCATGAAATTATTATTCATTAAACCGCTTGTCAGCTTAGTACTACTTAATAAAGTCATAAAGGAAGATGGCTAGTTAAAAGAAACCCTGTCAGATGCGACTTCGCAGTAATGAAGCTGCATCTGTAAATCCCGAGGAGGGTCCTTAAGACCCGCGAAGGCCTTCTGGGTAGAGTCTTCTTTCGTAGAAAGTGACCTCGTCTTTCCTGCTCTGCTTCTGACGTCACTTGCTAAACATTCCCTGCAGGTTTCATCTTACTGTGAATTTTAAACAAACATTTCTCACTTCAATGTGGTCACTGCCTTTTCATCTATTATTTTTTTTTATTTATCAATTGCACATTTATGTTTAGTTTATAACTAATCTCAGAATTTCTTATCAGTTGTTTCTATTTCACAATCATGTTCTCGTTTTAGTTTTGATCCCACCTTGTAAACAAAAAAGAACATACCTTAATTGCATTTCCATTATTATTAACAGATTCTAGTGGCCGTATAAAATAAATCAAATAATTAACCTTATTGTTTATTGTTTTTGATAAGAGGTGTCTTGAGAATAAAAATGAGCGTTGAGAACTCCAAAAATTCTGAAATTTAGTCTGTCTCTTATGCAAGGATTTACTTGTGGTTCCTGTTAATACTAATATTATGGTATTCGTTGGTGTCTTTTTTTCTAGTCTGGTTAATGTTTTGTAATATATATATGGTCAGGCGTTTAATTCATTCATATTTCGTTTATCCATTCTTACCTTAGTATTCCTTCTTAGTGTTCAACTGGTAAATGATAAACTTCAGTATATCGGATCTCGAGGTTTCGTACTTTTTTTTCTACCGAATAGCATAAATTATCATCCGGGTATTAGTAATTCCGAATGAGGGCAGAGGGCAATTTCCTTATCTTAAGCAAACTATACCTTTATTATGCATACAAATATTATTATTACGTATTTTAATGTATAATAAACATAAACTCACTGTATCCACCTGTATTTGATGATTGTGATTTAAACAAGGTGATGCATAGAATAGCTTACCTATCCTCCCTTCTCATATACCCACGCTACTCCAATTTCTTTCAAATCGGCCATTATAGTATTCAGCCGGTCTAACCGTACTAAACTGTTGAGGTTAGGATATATATCCTGTGGTACCTCTTTGCCTGCAGTCAACGGTTAGGCTAGGCTTTTTTTTTGTTCATTATAAAGTTTGTTATGTATTAATAATACTTTTTATTTAAATAAATGTGTAGTGTGCTAAAGTAAATGAAATTGAGATAGCCTAGCCCTTCTATAAAGTTTTAGTGAGGTTATGTATGTCTTGGCATGCTGACAGCCTACCCTACTAACCATTAGGCTACCACTTACCAGTGTTACCAGTTTCCAGACTATTCTGTTTCTGAACCTGTCTCAGTCTCTATTAGTGCAGAAATTCGAGGATCAAATGTATAGCTGTCAATTTTGGACCAGCTTGGTGAGACCTGCTTTGTTTATCCCAGAGATGCGAAGTACTTTTGTGGCAGTGTAGTCAGGTCTTTTTGTACCAGTGTGAACCAAAGAGGCCGGACATTTTCCGTCCTAGCATGGAAAGGTCTGTTTATTTGTAATAAAGCTAGATACCATATTCTCTTCTCTACCACAGTTAGCAGGCCTTCTCAGAGCCATTTAGTCTAGTGTACCAATTTATCCAGGCCTATTGTATACGAGTGTACCAAGTCCATTTTATACCAGAGTGGTAGGTCTTCTGTGTACCATAGTGTGTTCCATACCCCCTGTGACAATGTTGGATTTTTGGCTATACATTTTTATATACTTACTTTTTATATTTACTCGAGGAAACATTAACATTATTATAGTTGAGAAGTCTTGTTTTTATTTCATCATTTAACTGTTTTTTTTTCTCTTTCAGGTAAGTTGGAAGTCTCTTGGTTGAGGATTTGTCGTAAGTAACAAATTATCTTTAATAAATTGTACAGAACATTTGTAGAATTAATACAGGGATGCCAACGAGATAAGAATACAAACGTACTTTTCACTGAATTTTCCTGTTTCCACTTTTTTTCGTCCTTTTTTGGTGATACCTATCATATCTAATGGAATAACTGTTTGGTTTGTCCATATATATACAAATAACTGATAATAATAAACGATTTATAAAATAACGTTTTATATGATGATGACGGGTGTTCAAATGTTGAAGGGAGTTATATCAGTTCTATATTTATTACTTTATAAGTGATTTTCTTTGTAATCTGACCTGCTATCCTTTGTTTTCTCTCTATGGAAATTAATATCAAACATGCACACTTTTTTATCTTATAGATAATAAATCATATAAGATCAATCTATGTGCTCTATCTTGTTTGCCTTTTTTTTTTGCTAATTTTTATTATATTGTATATTTCATGGTACTTTGGATTTAATTTTTAATAAAAAAGTGTAGAAATTTATATTGTGGTATAGTCTTCTTCCACGGCGCACTTTGTGAGGAGACAACCTGCTCTAAGAAAAATCCTCGTAACCTTTGCTAATTACCTTTGATGGGTCGTTACAATCCAGTGTATTATCACTAATTTAGTAACGAAACATTATTATATGTTACTTTTTTAATTAATTTTGTTTGTACTAAATGGAGTATTTATTCATGTGTAAAACATATGAAGGTTTAAAAAAAGTAGCAACCAGATGTAGGGATGGCTAACCGAGTTATCACTGATTGAGTTACCAAGCCAACAGAAATGTCAGGCTTATTTCTTATCTATCAACATACAATGGAAATGTTTATCTCTGAGTATTATTTTACCAAAATGTATCAAAACAGCGTTACATATTGTGTTTATAATCAGTGCTAAGTTTAGACTTGTGGAAGCGCAAGTACATATTGTGTTTATAATCAGTGCTAAGTTTAGACTTGTGGAGACGCAAGTACATATTGTGTTTATAATCAGTGCTAAGTTTAGACTTGTGAAGACGCAAGTACACATTGTGTTTATAATCAGTGCTAAGTTTAGACTTGTGGAGACGCAAGTACATATTGTGTTTATAATCAGTGCTAAGTTTAGACTTGTGGAGACGCAAGTACATATTGTGTTTATAATCAGTGCTAAGTTTAGACTTGTGGAGACGCAAGTACATATTGTGTTTATAATCAGTGCTAAGTTTAGACTTGTGGAGACGCAAGTACATATTGTGTTTATAATCAGTGCTAAGTTTAGACTTGTGGAAGCGCAAGTACATATTGTGTTTATAATCAGTGCTAAGTTTAGACTTGTGGAGACGCAAGTACATATTGTGTTTATAATCAGTGCTAAGTTTAGACTTGTGGAGACGCAAGTACATATTGTGTTTATAATCAGTGCTAAGTTTAGACTTGTGGAGACGCAAGTACATATTGTGTTTATAATCAGTGCTAAGTTTAGACTTGTGGAGACGCAAGTACATATTGTGTTTATAATCAGTGCTAAGTTTAGACTTGTGGAAACGCAAGTACATATTGTGTTTATAATCAGTGCTAACTTTAGACTTGTGGAGACGCAAGTACTTATTGTGTTTATAATCAGTGCTAACTTTAGACTTGTGGAGACGCAAGGATAGCCTTTCTGACGATGCCCTTAGAACCTGAAGGAAATACTTTGGCCAATTAACTGTAAATATGCAATCATAAATAGAGTTGTACATTAACTTAGTTGAATTATTGTTTGATTAATGCATGATTCTAGAAAAAGTTAAAATAACCTATTGTTTGTTCAATTTTAATAAGATTAAGGTTCTATGAAATGTATTATACTACCAAGACTATGTAAAGAAAACAACCTTTAATTGTAATTTTTTTTAAAAAAAAATGAGTGTACTACGAATATTTACAGACAGGCGCTTTACGAGAATAGCCCTTGCGAATTTCTTATCAGCCGGCACCTTTGAATATTTCTGAGCATGTGTTACTCAAAGATCAGCATTGCCCTGTGAGTCCATTATGAGAAGTTTGTCTGTGACCAGTACACGATGGGCACGGTATACTGCACTTTACTCTTCCCGAAATCCCCGGTGCTCCATACAATGTTCGATGTACACTGCCAAAGGCGTGGTAACTCCATTCGTCGCAGTTGCCTTCCTCCACCAATCACCTATTTTTTTTTGTAAAATTTGGGAAACTTTAATATTTGAATGCCTCAAATATGAAAGCACTCTATACATAATAGATATGCACTATAATAGAGTGCAGCTAATAAGCCCACTCTATCATTTCAGCCGCCGAATATATTGAATTTGTTTCTATGGAAATTGCTTACTCTTGTACAACAAAAAACATTCTGTTGTACTTAAATTGCTTGTTCTAAAATGCTGATATTGTGGCGAAGAATTGAACTGTACTATCAAAATCATAGTAAGACGAGATTATTGTTACCTAAAAGTTGAAACCCACTCTTCAAATATGTTGACTGTTAAGAAGATAAAATACGATAAAAACGAAGGCTTGAATGTCGAACTATTATTTTTATTTATTATCCCTGAAATAACTGAATACCTACTCACATTCATGAATGATAATTCAATGTATTGCAATCAGAATGCTAAAATTATCTGAATTAAAGAACACGCAGTCCAACACTGAAGAATTATAATTAAATGAAAGTAAATTATAATTTCGTATTCAATTCCAGATTTGTTTAAATTTTTATTTTCTATTTCCTATAGTCCCCCCCCCCCCTCTCTATAGACGACTCCCTAGATAGATCACTTGGTCCTCCTTTGCTAAGCCATTGTCCATAGTTGAGACATTCCATATGTAAATATACGTTAATTATACCGCACATCGTCAGTCTCCAAGTCATAAGTGGAAATCGATTATTCAAAGTTCATGTGCCCTATCTTTAGATTAGTAAATCAAAACTTGTTTACTTCTTAATAGATTGGTTATAAGATCTTTTGAACTATAATCCCCATACAGTCTATAAATACAGATTTCTTTTCTTGCTTTGTAATACCATAAAAATGCATTCTCATCATTATCCGCCACTGAAGCCACTTACAAATCTATTTATAGAATGACCTGTTTTGAACACCTCATAATTACCCTATTATACCTGGATTCAACAGTGCGAACCCATTAAGGGATTCAGGCTATTTTTGGATTTCTGAATAAGCCCCAAAATTGACATTATCCACTAATTAACTTGTTGACTACACGTTCCCAACAGATGTTTTTTTTTATTTTTTTTACATTCAATTTTTTTATGATAAATAAATAGACATTTATTGATCAGTCTAAATCTGTTATTAGTATATAAAATAACAAATTTAAAAATGTTAAAATATTTTATGCCTAGTCCGGACTTATAAAACTATATATTACACAGAATAGAACAGTTAATATATTTCGAACAGTAGTTCATCATGAGGTTTTGATCAGATGAGAAGAAGAAGAGGATATTGCAACTAAGTCATTGATTTGCTCGTCTGACAACATCTCTCTCACCTCATTTGCTTTTTGTTCTAAAAAAATCGTTGTTCGAAATATCAGTCATAGTAAGTGTTTTTCTTCTCTTCTGTGTTCAAGCGATCTGTACTTTTGTTTTATATGTTAAATGAATTAGTAACAAACAGAACTTAAAACTAATTACAATTTGACAGTCAGAAACAGAAAAAAAGAGAAAAACCTCACGATTTTCGCTGCCATATTCAAGTTTCCGTGGAGAAGCCTAGTTGGTTCCTTAGTTTCATTTACTCATTATTTCTCAACTCCAATGCTTCCTTGGATAATAGAAGTTTGAATACCTTTATTTTCACAACTCTACAACCTCACAATAATATCTTTACTTGTTTGTAACCGTCCTCATCAGATTAAGAAATGAAATCCTCGATATCTTTCCCTTGTATTCAACGCATCTACAGTAATCGATAAGGCAGCAATCCCGTATTATAACACTAAAACCAAAACATTTGGGGCCTGGTTGCCAACATTTGTTCTATAAACACATCATCTCAGTCAAAATTCGTTTTTGACTGAGTATTGTATTAGTAGTATTTGTAATGTATTAGTGAGTATTAGTAGTATTTGTAGTAGTATTGACTACAAACTACTCTGGTTTATGGCAGGACCCTATTCATACTTGTTTTCTACCCTTTCTAACTCCCTTGTGTTTCGTAATGACCAAAACACCTTGATGAAATGATTCTAAACTCGTCGTAACATTTTTAGACGTTTTGTTATGAACTCTGACCATGACATCTGTTCACATGATAGAAACCTTAATTGTCCTTTTAACTTGCCATCTCGTAGACTTGCAGTAACTGTGTTCATTGTTTCGTTTCAATAGGTGTGATTAATTTTTCGCAATCATGATCACTACATATCCGAATTAATAATTGCATTGCGTTCATCTGTATTCAGCAGAGTAACTTGCCTATTCACACACTGGATACACACATACACAGGTACACAGACACAAATATAAATATCTTAATGATATTTCATTTACAATCCTTCCGTAACCCATGATTTTGTAAGCACCACTATACATTGTTTGCTGTCCAGGTTAGCCCAGTGGTAACGTTCTCGTGTCTGGGCTGGTTGTCCCGGATTTGATCCACACCTGGTCCTCGATTTATTCACGCGGGAGGTGAATAAATCTGGGCCGTCGTCCTCGGAGAGAACATTAAGCCGTCCATGTCAAGCCTGTACGATGTCAGGTACTCGTTAAAGATCCCTACTCGAAATGCACTTGAGCTAGGCAAAATGTAAAACTCCCAATGTCCGTAAAATCTATAGAATCACCGATCAAACAAAAAGCCCGTAAACGACTCACTTTATCACCCGCTAGGGAGTCGGTTTAAACAATTTTTTTAGTTTATATAAAAAAATCCCTACTGTAATAAATACTTTTGACTTGGGCAAAATTTAGGACTCCCAATGTAGGACCAATCTTCATTGTGTGGTACCACAAAGGGCCAATGTTCGGCCTATGTACTCGTATATTCTCTTGTGGGACTGCCACTGCAGCGCTACCTAATTTATACATTGTTTCAATGCTATAACTAATTTGCTCTATTCTAACATATTTGGGCCTTTTTGGTGAGTGGTGTTTTTTTTTTAATAGTATATTGTATTTTAGGTAGCTTTTCCAAATAATCGCAACCTTGAAAATATGTCATTTTTTTACTTTTTATTCGAAAAATGAATTTTTTGTTTGTCAAATTTTGAAAATCTACTCATATTTTACCAAAGGCGTCTACTTTGAAAAAAAAAAGGGTTGGCATTACTGTCTTAGTCTGCCGTTAATAGGTACATCAGTCTGATTTTCTAACAAGTTTAATTTTAAACTTTATTAATTATGTATATTTGAAAAGCAGAAAATATCTCATTGAAAAATTGCATTTATTATTTTTCAAATGTAACCTTATTTGCAAAGTAAATTTAGGATAACAATGGTTCTTATTATTTATTAAATTTTTAATCAATTCGTTTCTACGTAACTTAATTGTTTTAAAAACAAAACTGTATCCATAATTATTGTCATTCAACCTGTGAACTGCTTTGAAGTTGGTTTGTTAAAATTTAGAGATTGAACTGCCTTTTATTTATACAAAGTATATTGAAACTTGGTTCATATGAATTTGACTTTGATGTTTCGGCATGTGCAGCCTTCAGAAGTGTGCTCCCCTTTGGTGGGACTGATTTAATTATAGTGATGGACCATGCTCTTTATCTCAATAATCTAATTCCACTGCGGCAGAATTTGCTGCGTTCTAAAAGAGCAAGGGAGCACGAAAGCTATTTTGAAGTCAGTTTTTCCTGCATGTTACAAAAGCAGGAGTTTTGTGAATAGAAAGATCTGCTGGACAGAACGGAGCCAGGTGAGATGGGAAGTAATTAGACTTGGCTGGCAAAGCCGTTTCATTGTCCGACACGAATGCGGTTCGGTTCCGATTAGAGGCTTCCTTTATTAAGCCTTAATTACAGCCGTCAACTCCTAGAGCTCCTTTTGTGAACTACCAGAAAGCAATCCTCTCATGCTTCTCTCTCATTAAGAGTTTCTTTTCTTTCACTCAATTCCTGTATCAAGACATTATTGTATAAACACATTCCTAGCGGACTTTGGATTTTCTTTTGTGCAGTCTCGTTATTCGCAAGGAGAGTCGCGGTTTACTAGGGTGTCTTGATACTGGAGCCATGACGATAACGTAAAATCAAGAACCACCGTTAAAATAAAAAAATAGTTTAAGAAGCAGAAATCAAAGAGTAATATACTCGAGAATAATAAGAAATGTAGTAAAGTGGTGAAGGAAAGGACGTCATTTTGCTATAAAAAAGGCTATAATCAAGATGAACAAATTCTGCTTAGACATATAATCTAGAATAGAAAAATTCCGGGTTAGGAAGTGATCAATTCGCTTATTGTCATTATTGTTTAGTTTAATTATTAGTACAAAAAATTATTAACTTTATTTTAGAGATTGCAACTAAATGGCTAAATGTGTAAATTGTTAGGTTACATTTAACAATGTAAGTCGAAAGTCGATAAAACAATCGACTGCTCGAAAGTCGATCATAATTGTTATGATTATTATTTATATTGATTATTGATTTCTGGAGACTGATTATTGATTGCTGGAGTCTAATTATTATATTGAGTATTGATTCTGGTAAAGTGTAAATTGTTAGTTCTTAGTAAAATTTGATATCTGAATCAAAGGAGATTCAAAGAAAAGTATCTAAAGAATAATGTACAAAGAATAGAGTAGAAGAAACATCTTTCTACGAAGATGTGAAATACATTTTTGGATCAAAGAGTAAAAATGTCTCCAGCGTTCAGTTGTATTCAACAGCCCTTATTTGTTTTAATCCCTTTTATTCTTTTCTTTTGAATGAACTTGTTTCTAAATAAAGTTAATCACTTTTTTATATATTTTTTTTGTAATTTATTTCGTGTAGATCACACTGCAAAGTACACCAAATAATGGAAACTTCATAAATAACTAATGATTATGAAGTTAATTTTCCAGTTTGATCAATTGTTTCTTACATTATTCTGGAAAGCTTCATCAGAATCAGTTTGGAACAGTGCTGCTCGAAAGTCGATTGCCTTTTCTGCTCCAAGACGATAATTAACTGTTTTGGACAATAGCATTCATTGACTAAAACAGTTAAGTCATTGATGCCTTTTACTCCTCTCCCAGAGACGGCTTGTCCAACATTTCCGTCTTCCTTATGAAAAAAATCTAGTGTGGTTTACTCTCAACTCTACTGTGAACAAAACACTTATCAAAATCATTGGAATCCAATTAATTAATTTTAGTATAGCTATTTTGCCAAATATATCGAAAACGTAATTACTCTTAAGCTATTTGAATAAAGTAACAATAACTAATCAGTAAGATTGGTCACACTTGTTAATCAAAGCAGTAATAGCGTTATGATTATATACGCCATCAGCTTAAACCGTAGAATAATTTAATTCATATTAGATTAATTACAAATATTATAATGAATTATTTCAATCCTTTTATATTTTGTACAGTACATTATTCTAAATTATGCAAATAGTGTGATAATTAGTTAGTTGTATCAATTATATGCAAATATGTATCATTTATATTGTATATTTATGGCTGAGTTCTGATTATTATTTATATTGATTATTGAGTGTTGCAGACTGATTATTATTTCTATTGATTATTGATTGCTGGAGTCTAATTATTATATTGAGTATTGATTCTGGGTACTGATTATTATTTATATTGATTATTGATTGCTGCAGACAAATTATTATTTATATTGATTATTGATCGCTGGAGATATATTGAGTATTCATTCTGGGTACTGATTATTATTTATATTGATTATTGATTGCTGGATCTGATTATTATTTATATTGATTATTGATTTCTGGAGACTGATTATTATTTCTATTGATTATTGATTGCTGGAGTCTAATTATTATATTGAGTATAGATTCTGGGTACTGATTATTATTTACATTGATTATTGATTGCTGCAGACAAATTATTATTTATATTGATTATTGATCGCTGGAGATATATTGAGTATTCATTCTGGGTACTGATTATTATTTATATTGATTATTGATTGCTGGATCTGATTATTATTTATATTGATTATTGATTTCTGGAGACTGATTATTATTTCTATTGATTATTGATTGCTGGAGTCTAATTATTATATTGAGTATTGATTCTGGGTACTGATTATTATTTATATTGATTATTGATTGCTGCAGACAAATTATTATTTATATTGATTATTGATCGCTGGAGATATATTGAGTATTCATTCTGGGTACTGATTATTATTTATATTGATTATTGATTTCTAGGTACTGATTATTATCGTAATTGAAGTGAAAATGACTTGTAACAAATTGCTTATTATACCGTCTAGAAATTTGAATGAAATCGAGATCAACAAATTCAAGTGGAATTTAATAGTTGACTTTTTTGGACTTGTATTGTCTGTTGCAATGATTGAAAATTCATAAAACTTTTATCTTGAAAACTAATTCTGAGTGAGTAGGAACTTAATATGAATTTTGAATCTTATTGATTGGAAAATTATTTTCCATTTTAGACATTAAGTACAGTGTACTTTAAGAAAACAATATATTTGTTACTCGTTGTATAGACCTGAAGGGGTTTTATAAAGTTGTAATTTCACAATACACATGGTGAAATTGTAAAAAAAAACATTAAAAATATATCATTAGGACCTTAAAATTTGTTACTAATTCATAATTTCATTATGGATGAAATTTAAACCATTGTCTTAAATAAACTGAGAAAACTGATGAGGTGTATTGGAAGATTCGTACAGACGTGCCAAATCAGGTCACTTTGCCATCTTATGCCAACATCCACCGTTTTTCCACTACACCCTAGCATTTCAAACTCAGTTGAAGTGGTGACCAGCAAATTTTGACTACTGTAAATTACTACCTACATTAAATACTGAAATATGGTAATAGTTTGATTTGTCCGTTGTTTTTACTCTACTGCATTGTAAGTTTAATATAGGTTTGGTAGATATGTATGTTCATAATACAGGGCGTGGAGGGAAATCTTTAACTCTTATTGGCTAGGCGAGAGTTGGTGCGGACGATTTTAAGAATCTCATTTCTATTGAGTCCCTCAGGGTGCTTAAGCTGCTTTTAAGTCTGCAAGTATTAACTCTCCCTCTTTCTCTCTAACTCATTCTATCTATCCTTCTCACACCCTTCATCACGATTTTCCCTTATCTCTCTCTCTCTCTCCCTCTCCCTCTTACTCACTTCCTCTCCATCCATCTGTTCCTCTTGCCCTTCATTCTCGCTTGTAGGAGGGCTGTAAGCTGCTTTGAAGCTGGTTTTTTAAGTCTGTTATAAATTGAAGCTGGTGTTTTAAGTCTCACTCCCTCTTTGTCTCTCATTCTTTTTCTCTCCTTCCACACCCCTATCCACGCCCTATCTCTCTCTCCTACTTAGCTCCCCTCCCTCACTCACTTCACGCTCACTCGCCCTTTGCCTGAGTATTTACTTCTCTCTCTCTCTCTCTCTCTCTACTTCTTCAATCTGCTCTCTCTGCCAAACCGGTTTTAAGTTTGTAAGTATTAATATGGCCTATCTCTTTTTCCATCCCTTCCCATCGCTCTCTCTCTCTCTCTCTCTCTCTCTCTATCCAGAGATGTTCACTTCATTTCTTGGAACAGAGAAAGCGCCTTAATAAGGTGCACTATACTCGTCTGGAATGATGCAATTCAATTTCTGTGAGCAGAAGTGGATCACAGTTTGAAGCTCAGATAATAATAATGTGACTATTCATTCCAGAAATAGAATATTATGTATATTTCATGTACCAATAAGTTACAACTAACTCAAGTACTGGCTGGACATCATCGCATATAACCAGGTTGTACTCTACTGCGGAGGATGCATGGAGCTGCGGCCTCTGACCAGCATTCGTGGCCACCGCTGGGTCTCGGACGGTAACATCTTCACTTCTCTCAATCCAATACTTCCCACTGTTTATGACCTTTATTGAAAAAATATACAATTAATCATTTCTTATAATTTGTTTATTTAATATAAATAATGTTAATATTACTTTTATTGAATATAGGTATCTTGCAATCATAAACAAAAAATATTTACAAGGTATCACAAACCATATGAATAAGTCAATATTTAAAAATTGATTTTTACACGAGAACTGTACTTAGTAAGGTAAAAAGGTAAAAAGAGGTACCCTCATGTTGTTGACCTCACTGAGAGGCGAGTCTCTTATAGGAAGATACCTCTTTGCATGTTTATATAAGGTCGGAGCCCAGTCCTATCTTCATCTTTTCAGACACAGACTCAATTTTATTCACTTGTTATCTTCAAGAAAACAATATTTTTTTTACTTCCTCAAATAAATGAATGAATACAAAAATAAATTATATTTTACAAATTACGATAACACTTTCTTTTATTTCATTATCATCATTAAAATAAAAAAAAAAATCGATACCCCGATTCAATCCGAAATGGCTCCATCGTTAATTTCCAAGTCACTTTTACTTTCTTCCTTTTTTGGGAAACTCTAAAATTCTCTAAATAGAAAGCTAATGAGACATTTATTTTTAAATATTTTTGCCACTTGCCAACAGCTCCCATGATATTCTCTTATTTTAAGGCTAATTTAAATTTACTTGTTAAAACATAATAATCAAATGTATAATGTTAACTAATCTTAGGAGATGATTTAATGGTATTATATTATTATAAATGTTATGATTAATACGATGAATTTATTTATCGGATGGTTAAGTCTGTTACTATATATCAATAAATTGTGTATCCCACTGAAGCTATTTCACTAATGGATGTATTTTAACAAAATCTTTTATAACGATCTCATAAACATAATGGTTTCAAAGTACTTTCAATTACCTGATTAATTTTCCTTTCAATATTCTTTGTAGCTTCTTTTAAGATATGAAATAATTTAACCAACCAATTCTTTTTATTATTATTATTTGAGGGTGATTATAACGCTTCCGCCTTCTGTAGTAATGTACCCCAGCAGTTAGATTCAACGCCTCCAAGAAGCTCCCGCTTTTACTGGGTTCAGCGGTTACAGTTTTCCTCTGGTTTTGTTGAGTGTCCCGAAGCACCTACCTCTGTGCAACAAAGTTACCTAACAGTCAGCCAGCAGGTGCAACGGTGTTTCTTCCTCTTCATTGCAGAATCTGCGCAAGCCACCATTGATAATGCCCATTCAGGCTCCCTACGAAAGTGACTTCTTTTCTACTTCTTCGGAAGAGTCTTCTTCGGGTCCTTAGGTGCACTTCTGGGAGGTTGGTTCCCATTAGTTAGCGCTTTTGGTCTCCTGACTTCTTTCTCCGTATGTATCATACAGAGGACAATCCCTGAAAGTACGTCGGTGGTATTTTGTTAGCTCCGGCAGAGCAGCACATACTGGAATAATGCTATTTACTCAAGCGGGTCGCCTGGTAAAGCCCTTGAGGCTCCATTCGTAATACAGTAACCCCTGTATCATCCATCCTTCGGCACAGATAACGTACCTTCTTGGATTGGAGCTGGGATAAGAGGAGAGTATTTGGGAAGTTGGAAGGATGTGAAACGAAGGTGGTCAGACACACCTCCTGGTCACCTTCTCCTCCTCTTTCGTTTGTCCCTGCATATAGTAGGTTAACAGGGTAACATCGCGAAGGCCAACAGTCGGAGTTGAGTGCTAGAGCCTACTAGAGGCGCATAATCACTCTATTACTACTCCAACCAACCAAAAGACACGTCTCTTGTTATATATGTTTTAAATAGTGAAACAGACTTTTTTTTGAAAGTCACAAACACAAAGGTACACAGATACGCGTACATATATGTATATTCATGATGTTTTTCCATGACCCTTTCATTCAATATATTATTGAAGACTGGTTAATGTTTCGAAGTATATTCACATCTTCTACAGGGCTAAAAACATTTTGAAGCAATCAGCATTACTAATTTATATATATACTTTTTCTTTAAAATACGATCTGAAATGGACAAATACAGTTCAATGTACATAAAGAAACATAGAGAAATTAAAAACACACACACACAGTCTCTAATTTTTGGTTCAACCGAAAATTAGAGACAGTAAGTGTGTGTTTTTAATTTCTCTATGTTTCTTTATGTACATTGAACTATATATATATATATATATATATATATATATATATATATATATATAAACTTTAACACATAGGAAAGAACACAGTAAGACACTATAGAACTCACTTCGATATTTCGACATCCGTCGTCATCGGAAAGAAGTGCGAAGTACTCTCAACGAGAGTGTGTGTGTGTATGTAGTGTATGTAAAACTAGCGTGCCACAACACGCATACACCAGTGAAAACCTGTTACACTCCGAAGTTCTTTAATTTTTCTTTTATCCCTCCTGAAGTTTAATTTAACCCTCCAGAATTGTTTAAAATTGAAATCCTAATTTTTTAAAGAAAAAATATCAGTGGTAATAGTTATATAGAACTGTTTAGGATTTACAAACACTTTTACAAATTTATAATTGATTTTCCACAGGAATTTCTATTAATTGAAACAAAGAAATACCTCAGAGAAAAGAAGTAACCAAAAAAAGAAAAAGAAAAACTCGCAAGTAATAATTAGGGACAAATACACAATTAATATTCACTAGAACTTAAGGGTTGACTCCTTCACTTTCGGTCGACAGTCCCTGCCTCAAGCTTGAACCGATGAACGGATTCTACTTCCCTCGCAAATGGCTCAGCTGAATGCAAACTCAAACACTTCGCAAAAACAGCCTCTCTCCTTGCTAATGACTCAGCTGAATGCAGCCTCCAGCACAATAACAGTTACAGAACTGTTTGGTCGATCTCGTAACGATCCTCAACCAAAACACTTTTCTCTCTTCTACTGACTCTTGTCACCTGTTTCCCAGGAGACCACTGTATATCATTTTTTTTTCATTTATGCTCACAGATTCTGTTGAATAGTTCTTTTTCTTTTTTTTTTAATATCCTGAGCTATATTTATGGAATAGCAATTATTATAATGCACATATTACTCAGATATTTGTTTCAATATATATGTAAAAAGGTGATATCTGCAAAAGGAGTATCTTATAAAAACATGTTTTTTTATAAAAAAAGATTGCAAGTTTTTGAGTTTTCTCCTTTTGTTTAATGTCTGTGATTTTACTTTATATATATATTTAAACTTGTTGTTTCGTTGAGAGGTTGAAAACTGATTCTTCCCTTATAACCATTTTAAGTAAAATACTACTTTATCTAAATAACTCCTTGTTATTCCTTAATAAATTTAGAGTATAATCTAAGATTGCAACTTGCTTATTTTCAGCACTAATGCATTTGTCAGTTTCTATTATTCCATTTAAACGCAGATTTTTATAAACAAACAACATTGATATATTCAGATAACCTGTTATTTACTACTATTCTTTTGTTTAATTCAGAAATTCCCTTCTTGATGAAGTATCTAATAATAGCTTGATTGAGACATATTTTAATGGGATTTCAAGGTTTTATTCATGTGTAAAGAATAAAAAAAACACAGGAAAGACAATTGAATTTTTTTTTAATGAAATATCGACTATGCGGGGGTCATGCGAACTTGTTTTCTACCAAAGTTGTCAATACAATTGCCGACAACCTTTTTAAGATTTGATTGTTTTCAAACATTTTATATTCCCACTATTTTGCTTGAGGTATTCTATAGTAAAAAATAACGTCAAAATAACAGAATCTGATTGGACGTTACACTGATACAGATTATTATATATTCTAGATTACTTTATTTTACAGATTAATATTTGCTTATTATATAGGCTTTCTATCTTCAATGCTATTTTAAGGTGTTTTTCTCGTTCGTTATTTGGGATCCATTTTAATTATAGTCGAGCCTCATTAACGAGATGACATTATTTTGCCTCAGTGATGTTTGTTCGCGTAGAGATCTCAAACAAAGTTACTAGACCGATGGCGTGCACAAAACTTTACTTCTCCTGGAGAAACAAAACTAGTGTCATGGCCAACATTCGAACCTCCAATATTGAATATTAAAAGCAAGCATGCCATCCTATAGTCTACTCATGACCCACTTTATTCCTTGAATATCCGATCCTAAGAATACTGTATTTCTAACATCATTGTGGTCATATCTGATAGCTTTAATATTAGGCAAAAGTTATATAACTAAACTTATTTAACTTTATGATTTCAATCCTCTGTTGTTTTTTTTAATTATTTTATTTGTTTCATACTTGTTTTGTTTGATTTCATTGTTTACCCCTTTTTTATTTTTTTCTTTATTTATATGTAGTAATTGTTTTTTGTAGTCACTTTATATTTTATCCCTTCCCTCTTCCTTCCATATGTTGGCAGCACTTGCATTGCTACTACGATGAATGACTTTTTGAGTCAGTGTGCTTTCGTTCTGCAAGTGGACCACATCTCGTCTGCTAATGCCTACAACTTTTCGTAATTCGAAATGAGTTTTTGTATTGTTTTCTTTTTGTGGTGTATATATATATATATATATATATATATATATATATATATGTTCAGAAATAACTTGAGAAGTCAGAAAATGAATGACTCTCGCTTCTAGTCTGTAATATTCGGATCACCCGTCAAACGTGAAGAAGCTCTTATTTGGTTGTTGATTATAAAAACGCCCTTGATCTCAATTTAACCAGATAATGATATTCTTTTGGTTATTATTATTATTATTATTATTTTTAAACTATTTATCCTTCTTATCATTGTATTTTTTATATTACTCGTTCTAAAATTAACTTTTTATTCCTTTTTCTATAAAAAGAGAGTATTTCGTTTTCCCAACACATTTTTTCTCCTATTCTCACTTTTTTAATTTATGGCAATTTCATTCCCTCGTTGTTGAACTCAATTGTTTCTTCACAACTCTTCATATTAGTCTTAATTTTTAACAGTTTCACCATAGTATGGTAAGCTTCGCTGGCTGTTACTTGAATGCCATTTTTTCTTTTCAATACTCTTGAGATTTTCCCTTTTTCTCCTGAAGACAGCCTCAAGCCGTCATGATTGATAACCTTAAATGTGTGTTTTCCCTTTGTGTTCCTTAGTAATAAATTTTCTTTTATATATACCTCTATATAAATTGAATTGAAATATGGAGCAGCCTCTGCATTCACTTTTCTGCTGACTGTCTAGAATTTTATTACTATTTTTCTTTGGGCTTCAGTGATTCCCAAATTAACTTAGCCAGAGACATAAAGCAATATTAAAATATTAGAATTAGTAATAATACATTCCGTCATACCTCGTAAAGTCTCTGAGAAGCTCGACCGGTTTCGGGTCCGCCTGGATCCCATCTTCAAGAGCACCTAACTGACTGTGAGTGCTGTTTTCCTATAACCTACCTATATATAGTATCTACATTGTGTAATCAGTGTTGTGTGTGTAGTTAATTTTTTTTTCTATTTCTTTAATTGCTATGTTTTTTTCTTTTATTTCTTATTTCATTATCTATTTCCAGTTCTGTCAGTGTCTGTCATGACAGACAATATAATCAATGAACAAACAAACCACCAAACCGACATTTTAACAAAACCACTAATAACATTTAAAAGACGACACAAGGAACTGGAAATAGATAATGAAATAAGAAATAAAAGAAAAAAACATAGCAATTAAAGAAATAGAAAAAAAAATTAACTACACACACAACACTGATTACACAATGTAGATACTATATATAGGTAGGTTATAGGAAAACAGCACTCACAGTCAGTTAGGTGCTCTTGAAGATGGGATCCAGGCAGACCCGAAACCGGTCGAGCTTCTCAGAGACTTTACGAGGTATGACGGAATGTATTATTACTAATTATAATATTACTAACCTCAGTGGAACTAACCCATTAACTATATTTAATATTAAAATATATTGCTTATATATCTCTAAACATATATATATATATATATATATATATATATATATATATATATATATATATATATATATATATTATAATTATATATTATAATATATAGGTATACATATATATTATATGTATAATATATATAAGTTATATATGTATATATATTACACATATATTTATGTGTGTGTGTGTGTGTGTGAGTATGCGCGTGCACGTGTGTCTGTATGTGTGAGTATTTAAATACACATATACAAAGAAGGCGCGACATGTCACAACACTGTACAATACAAGGAGTAGGGATGAAGTGTATTTAAACAGTAGAATACTTGCAGCTAATAAAACATTTACAATCCTGCACTGACACTAAGTTTACTATAAATATATTCAATAACAGTAGAATAAAAAAACAGTAAGTTAAAACAGGGTGATACAATCTGTATTGAAAAATTAATAACTCTACACAACTTTTAATATGACGAATATTTCTTTAAAAATTGTTTCATATAAAAAATGAAAAATATTAATAATTAAAGTAGAAAATCAAATCGTCCTGTCTATGTATACGGACTTTGGGAATTTCCTTAGAATAAATAGCAGATGTGTTTTTGTGGTCCAAGTACAAGACTCTGCGACTGTTTTAGTCCATGGCAGTCTTGTCGTGGCACGGCTTGTCTTCCTAGTGACTCCTCCGAGACCTTAGGCCGGGCTCCCCGGCTGGGCTGAGAGTGGGAGGTGTCACTGGTCCGTGGGAAGGTCCCCTCTTGGGACGACGTCCTTTGTGGTCTAATAGGCTTGTCTCCGATATCCTCCCGCAGATTGGCCTTCGCATTTCAACTCTACCTTACCCCAGCATTGCTTGTTTTATTCAGCATTTTATTCTCCCGATTGTAATTTGTATATACCAATACCTGTTTTTTTTTTATATAAATTCGTGCTTACTGAAATATAATAATCAAGCAAAAATTCACTTTTCTAAAGAAATTAATAACTCTACTACAAAATGACTAAACGCGCACTAGAAGTGGTGGAAGTTTCATTTTTTAACTTTGAAACGAAACGCGACTCACTTTCTCGATCTGTTGGGAACTCAAACTCATATCATGTCAGTTATTCGTTAAACATCTGTACTCCAATATACTTGAATAAGTAAACTCCAGTTATAAAGTCAAGTAAAATCGCGTAATCTGGTCCACTTTAACTAAAATGGGAGACAGTTAACAAATGAGCAATACTTTCTACTCCAACCTTTGAATAAAGCAATATTTAAGACTTCATTTCTGCAACTAACCAGGTATTGTGAATCACTTCTAGCTAAAATGGATGTCAATTAACCAATGACGGTAGATCACCGGAAAAGCAGCAGTTTTTTAAATAGCTATTAAACTTTGTTGAATCGCTGGGAAAGGCTTTGCGAGGATTGTGAAATGCCCTAAGCGAGGACATAGTGAGAGAGTGGGTCGTTCACAGTCTGCCGAGTGTACTCACTCCGTTGTTAATTACTCCTTGCAGACAGTGTCTCCTCTGGGATATCTCTTCCAAACACCCCCCGATCCTCTTCATTGTTCTGCATTCAGTTATTTTGGCCAAGGTCTCACGGTGACCTATAACTCTTACAACAGCCTCCGTATCTCCGACCTCATTTCCAATTGTAAATTGGCCTTGAGTTTTTTTCTTATCAACCTTACTAACGGAGTCACCTCACTGAATAACATTTTTTTAAATCAATAATAACAACTGTCCCACATTAGTCCTTTGATCTTAAAACAATCCAGGCAGAAACCTTTGAACTTTTAACAAGTTTATTTTGTTTCAAAGTAATAAACATGTATCAGTATCGAGCGCCATGTTTTCCATGGCGACTAAAACTCTTATGTAGTCATTTTGCTTGCCAAAAGGACAAACTTTTCGAAGAACTTAATTTTTCCTAATAGGGCTAATTTCGAAACCGAAAACACTCGCACTCGTCATAAATTAGGGCTAAATTTATTATGCATATCTATCATGTTACATTTCAAGACTTATCGTGTTAACTGGACTATATACTAGTTTAGTCAAAACAGCTAAAGAAGAAAAGACTGAAAAAAAAAAATAAAAAAAGCCTTTTTATAAAAAAATAAAATTTAATCTAACAGAAAATTAACGAATAAATATATTAAAAATAATGAACTTTAATTATTGATAAAAGAAATAAATTTCTATGGTCATAAAGGGAATTAAATGAATAGAAATAAATGTATAAATTTGTTTTAAAAAAAAAACTTAAAAATCTAATAATACAACTTTACTGTTTAGGTTGATACCCGGATGTAAATGAGTTCCTAGGAGCCATACGTGGGCTTCTTCAGGAGCTCCTACAGTGACACATCTATTGTGTCGAGAGACCGTTTTTAGTATGGAACTCTAAAACATTCATTAAAACTGAGACTATGTTAATTGCCGTGAATAACAACAGGCAGTGTACAATTCCGACAGACTGAAAACCTGTGGTTATTTATGCGTAGGCTTAACATAGTGGTAGCTAAACCCACATAGAATCTATCACATTGAGTACAGTTTCATCGGTAGACATCATCACTAGAGGTGCAGGAAGAAGGAGTGAGTAAATGATAACTGTTAGGGTTGAAAGAAGTACATGTAGCCTGGTTCATGGGACAGATGCTACCACCATGACAAAACGATTTTAGAGGAAAAGTAAAAATATATAGTAGAAAATCATTCCCAACAACTTTTATTCCAAATATTTTTCTCTATTAAGTACTCTTAGATATCAAAATATTAAAAAAACTAAATTTTTTTACAATAATTGTTTACCATTTGTTTAAATTTTGACTTTTACGTCTGAGTGTTGCAGGTGTAATAACATTAAGACGAGATAATGATATTTTCGCTTGATGTTCATTTATTTTGTTTTCAACGTAATAAACATGTATCAGTATCGAGCGCCATGTTTTCCATGGCGACTAAAACTCTTATGTAGCCATTTTGCTTGCCAAAAGGTCAAACTTTTCGAAGAACTTAATTTTCCCTAATAGGGCTAGTTTCGAAACCGTCCTGTAATGCTTGTACAATGACCTTTGGCATTTCAACAAATTTTAGAAATCATACTACATTAGAACCTAGTAGTACAGGTTTAAGTCGTTCCTAGACCCAGCTCGCATATCGATTTACTAAATTACGAGTTTAAGCCTTTCCTAGACCCAGATCGTATTGCGATTTACTCGTATTGCGAGTTTAATTCCTAGACCTAGCTCGTTTTGCAATTTACTCGTATTAAGAGTTTAATTCCTAGACCCAACTCGTATTGCGATTTACTCGTATTACGAGTTTTGAAATTGAAAAAGAAAAGTTAGTTTCTTTTTTTTTAGAGATTTAAAATAAATACACTGTAATGTAACGTGAACGAATTAAAGGATTACTTTAGTTCTTGAAATAAAAAAAATATGAATCGGGAAAAATTCCTTGAATGGTGTTTCGTAAATATCATTAATCTTTCCCACTACATTCATTGGCTTTGGCGGAGCTTTATAATATTTTCCCATTTATAAATATAATTTATTAAGTTATGTTCAGATTTAATTTTAAAAGAAATAGTTAATTGATTAATCTAGAATGATGCAAAGGTTTTTCCCTCTTTGATATTTTCTGATGTGAAAAGTATATTTATTTGATTCAGAAGATAAGGTTGGCTTGCTTTTATTTGATATAGGCTGAATAAAGTTTTCGAAGAAATTAACTGTTTCCCGTAATGGCATCTATAAATTACTAACCTGCTTCTGCCATTTCAACTAAGATATGAAGGTCGAGATTGTGATCACAGGATCTAAAATACCCATGCTTATTAAAATTAACTTTATTGCTGTACTAGTGCAGCCTGCTACGCATCCAGCTTTTGTTATTTCTCAATTCATAGCAACTGCGCTAAATTTTGAGTGAGAGTTAAATTAGCAGATTAAAACCAATATAATTCATCCAAATGGATAAACAGTTATTTATAATTGTAAGCGTGAATTTAGAAAAGAATAATAATACAGTTCTTATTATCACGAATAAATGAACATCAAGCGAAAATATCATTATCTCGTCTTAAAGTTATTACACCTGCAACACTCAGAGGTAAAAGTCAAAATGTAAACAAATATTAAACAATTATTGTAAAAAAAGTGAGTTTTTTTTAAGATTTCGATATCTAATAGTACTTCATAGAGAAAAATATTTGGAATAAAAGTTGTTGGGAATGATTTTCTACTATATATTTTTACTTTTCCTCTAAATCCATTTTGTTTTAAAATATTTTAATTTGAATATTTTTTAATATTTTTTATTGTTTATAACTTTTACTGATAGGACAGACTGCTAGCTGTTAGACCTTTCATAATATGTTATCAGAGTTCCTTTATCATTGCTATTTTTGCATTTTATTTTGATCATATTCTTCATTCTTCTTTTATGTAATTTGTGTTGCTGAGTACACAGGTTTCTATAATATAATTTTTGTATCGTTCCAGGCTTTGACTGTAGGTATTTTTTTAAAATCATGTCAAATAAGTCATTACAATAACTATTGCTAATGAATGCTGGTTTTGATCTTTCAATAGTAGGGTGGATTTTTTTAGATTCTATTGATATAGAAAATGATTTTGCTGTGGCATTTTTTAACATTGAGGATATTCACTTTTGATATTAGGATAGGAAGTTTTCTTGGTTGCTTTAATAATTTATTGTCTTTCAGTTTATCCATCTTTCATGTTTATGGTAACAACATGGTAAACATATTTAGCTATAAATTAATAAAGTTGATTCTGAAAATGTAATGAAAACAGTTGGTTACCCCCCTAATTGTAAACGTAGAGTCAGTAGATGCAGTCAATAAATATTGAGAGAACACTAGAGAAGACAGATGAGAAATCGCTTACAATATCTTCATTTGTGAATGTGGATCGGAAAAAATGTTTGAATGAAAAGGATTCGTGTGATGAATCGAGCGATGCTATGGTGGGAGAGTGTTGAAAGGAGTTTGGCTTCAACCCAACAACTTTAACTGTACGATTTTCAACTGAAACTGACAAACAACATGGAGAAATCCATCTTATCTTCAATCAAACCTTAATAAACTTAAAATTGCAAGTAGTAGAAAACTATATGTTTTTCAACCTTAATTCCAAAAATATCGTTCCCATTTCATGACCTCTCAACTTTTTGGATTAATTAGGGAAACTCAATTGAGGCCAAGAAGTAGAACACAAATTAATTTTAAGTTTATGATCTAGAAAAACAGTTTTAATTGGTAGTCAACATGACTTGAATTGTTATTTCTTTTAAATGTCGTCTAAATTGAGTTTATTTCTTAATAGCATTCGCTTTAATTGTACTGTAATAGTCTATTTCTATAATTTTTATTGATATTTAGATATGCAAACAGAAACTTGTTTAAAACGTAATATATTAGAAATAGGATAAACCGGCATACCTTGTATGATAATATTGGAGTCGTTGGAGAGCTTTCGGACGTAGTCCATCTTCAATTGTATCTAACCTAAGGAGCTGTTATCATGGGGTTTATATATCCTATCTACTGCTAACAGCTCCTTACGTTGTTCCAATTGAAGATGGACTACGTCCGAAAGTGCTACAACGACTCTAAGAACATATTACGAGGTATGACGGTTTTTCCTACTTCTAATATAAATCATACTAACCTCAATGGTAGTTACAATATGCATGTATTTAAAACATAATAGTTGGATAGATGTGCTAACAGACGTCTAGATTGGGTTTTAAAGCGGAGTCATTTCAGGTTAATACATGGATGTTTTAATATATATCCACTCATTATGACATAGTCCCAATTGTATCTGAAAAAAAAAACAATTTGAAGGGATAGGTTAGGTTGCAGTGGCAGTACCACAAGAGATCACACATATGCTGAATATTGGACCTTTGTTATGCCACACAATGAAATTGATTCTACATTGTGAGTCCTAAATTTTGCTTAATTCAAGGGTATTTAGAGTAGAGATCTTTAACGAGTACCTGACTTCGTACAACCTCGGGACCGTTGGTTAAAGTCCGAGGGACGACGTACTCAGATTTATTCACCCCCCATTTGAATGAGCCCAGGGCCAGAGTGGGTATTGAACCCCGCTCCTACCAGTCCAGAGGCGCGCGCGTTGCCACTGGTTAACCTGGCCTCCCAACATTAAGGGTAAGTGCTTAGAAAAACCGATGCAAATAATTCCCTAATTATTGAAGGATCCCTTAAACGTAAACTGATTTAAAAAAAAAATCAATAGGTCTTTCTTCCAGAGATTTAATAGGTTGTTATTGTTGATGTATGATCTTATTAAATTGTGGTACAGTGATTACGATTATGAGTAGCGTCTATGCCATTAGTGGTATCGTACGTGTCATTAGTGGATGCGTTTTTGTTATTCATGGAAGTGACTTTGCACTGGTGGTCGCGTACGTGTCATTGGTTGTAGCATGCTGTACATTAATTGTTGAATATTGCTGTTAGTGCTCATCATGTTGGTAGAATAGTTGCCACTAGTGCTAAATGTATAGTGGTAGAATCCTTACTATTGGTGATAGCATACTATCGCCATTAGAAGTTTTTTGCTTGTCATTAGTGATACAGGATTTGCCTTACTGGTAGCATAACTGCTTAGAAGTAGTACGTTTTTCATTAGTAGCAGTGTCAAGCCATCAGTACTAGCGTGCCAAGTCGTAGCGTGTTTGCAGACAAACAATTATTCATATAGTAAATACTTGGCATAGAGTTCCATCTGCAACAGTCTTTAAAATAAAATATGAATTACGAGTCCATAGTAACTTGATATACACACGAAACTTGTTAGTTGATTATGTTATTTTAATCCAAGTAATACTATATTTCTTGGAATCAACAGCATGATTTATGAATTAAACTATAATTAATTAATTTTCTATTAAACTATAATCCATAAAAAACCTTTGGTTTGCTGGACATGCGGGGCAGTTGAGTCAAGTTGGCGAGCGATGAGTCAGCCATTCAGAAGTGTGCTGTTTTATTATAGCATTTCTCACCACTGTTCATCCCTCCGCCGTCGAGGGTTATATCGCCTGTCTCCCTGCCTGCCCAGCTATCTTCCTTAATGCCTACATTAGCTACACCCAATTAAACTTGCATTATCAATAATGCATAATTCATTCTATACTAAATTCATAATTACTAATTCTTCTAATAGTTTAACAGATGAATTGATTTTAACATATGCTGAACATTTTTAATTAATTGATCCAAATTAAATAGCTATAACCAATTCATGACTACTAATTCTTATTAAATTACTTGCACTATTGAATGGTTTTTCTTTTTAACTGCTAACCATTAATAATTAATGAAAATAAATGAATTATTTGACTGGATTAAAAATACTAATTGTTACTATTAATTGCACATTTTTATGACGTATAATATGATATCCAGCTAATAATTATAATAATATGATGGCCGACTAACTTGATTGACTAATACAAATGAAATTTATATGAGTTTCATAATTACTAATTATTAGAATTACTTGCGCTACCGGATCAGGTTTTATATATGCTATTTAATAAGCTGATATTTTCGTCTCCTTAGTATAGCACTTTCATTTCTCTACCATTTTTACTATTTTTAGTGTAATTAAAAGTTTAGAAAGTTACTACATTACTCCTAAAGATTTTAGTATAGTAATAGCTAGTTGTACCCTGTTTAGCTTGGATAGATAAATCTTATAAGTGGAAATATTAAATCATAAATCAATCCAACGTTACGCACTGAACGTCTCGATGGTGTGTTTTAAGTAAAATGCCTGGATGTTTCAGTTTTCGACACTGAATGGAGTCTGCAATTGTTACTCCGTTGATTTCTTCATCAGTTTACCATGAGGGGTTTCTGAACCACTTTTACTTGATATTCTCAATCTATCTATTACCACTCTCATTTCTCTGGAGGGGGGGGGGGGTTTGAATTTCATAAAAGTTGAATGTTTTGAATATAAATAAAATCAATAGGAATATATGTTATTCAAATAAAATTACCTCATAATCAATTTTAAAAACATACTGACTAGTAGGTGATGATGACAGTGTATACAAACAGTAGTTAAAGGCAAAAAATGCTATATTTCTTAGCATATTGCCCCTTTGACCCCCTTCGAAATAAAGCCCTAATTACTACCTTATAATTAGCGTCTTGAAAACTTGTGTATTCCTATTTCTTAGGATGAGGTTTAAATTTAGTGTAAGCTGAATCTGTATGATTTAAAGGTGTCATTGTTATTATTAATGATACACTGTATTATTACAATTGTGTTTTTTCAGTGAATCATCTAGTCGTTAATGAAAGTAGGAGGTGTTTGCTTGTATTGTTTTTCTACACTTTTTTCTGGCTTCACAGAAATGTTCTAAACGCTGACAGGACCATGGAGTCGGAGACGGTAAGGGAATTGACTGACGCCTAAAAAAAAATTATAAGAAATATAGACATCTAAAGTGATGTATCTCTCTGACTCAGGTTTAGGGTCAAATATACAAAATAAAAAAACCTGAATACCTCTTGCCATTGTATCTGCACACCATATTTGAACAAACAAGAAAGCAAACAAGTACTTTTAATAAGAAAGAATTAAGACAATTTATGACTTTTCTTTTTTATTTCTACTATGAATTAGTTATGATTAATATCTATGCTACAATTAGGTGTATGGAAATTACATTATTATATTTTTATATTATAAACGGTTGATAAAAAGAAGCCAAAAAGTTATAACTACAGCCCTAAAGTTACTTATGGCTTTAAAATTAGCCTGGTGATTCACAGGCATTGATAAAATGCCATTTTGGTTGATAGGTAACACGAAAATGGTGTATACATAAATATTCAATTATTATTAAACGAGTCAGAGAGACAGTTGATCCTTTGAAATATCCCGGAGTCGGAATGGGTGGATGTTCAAAGTCCCAACACGCCAGCTCTCGAAAGCTGAATAGTGAGAAGTTTGATCGCAGTAGTTCTTTAAATCACCCGTGGCCAGTGATGTCTGTAACACTTCATCAAAAAGTCTGGTACTGTAGTGGTCTCGCTGAACTTCCTGAGAGGAGTAGTTACGTCAGAAATAAAAAGAGAATGTAGAATGGACCTTTGTGGAACATTTCTACAATAATACCGTCTTCGGGTAATGATGGCTGTAACGGCCTCAAAGAGTTTGCAAGAAAAGATTGGATTATTTTTGGTAGGCTGAAACCTCTTAGTTTATACAGTCGTAGGGTAATGACAAACCATATGCCCCTAGTGACTCCATGCAGCTATCCACAGGTCGCACTGGTTTATGTCACAGGTTCTTTGAACCAGGGGCTAAATAAGGCCACTGACCTTACCTGTAGCTGAGCAGGTTCAGTAGGACCTTTAGTCCGGAGTTTGATCCGAAAATCCGAAATTTTTAAAATAAGTCGGTACTACGGGTGGCGGGGGCCCATGGAGGGGTTTTGTCTTCATCCCACCAAGTGAGGTTGGACTCGCAGTGGCTGTTGGTTATCACCCAGGTTGGGTAGGCCCTTGCAGCCGCTGTGTGAGAAGCAGTAAGTTCTTGGGGGGATGCCTGCTTAGCATCCAAGGGAGCTAGAGAACCCAAACCCGTACCAGTGTGGAACGGGCCTTCAACTCAGCCGATGGGTCTGGACAACTGGTACTTGCCTGATAGTGTCGGCTCTTGACTATCAGCGTCAGCGAGGGGACGATATATCCCATCAAGAGCACATTATATGTCAGTACAGGAGACGTTTAGCCAACGCGAGACCTTAGAGTCCCTCCTAACTACGTTTCTATGTGGCATTTAGCCAACGAGAGAATTGTAATCTCTCTATATGAGTCGTTTCCCACGTACTATGACTCCTCACAATGACGCCCCAACAGAGTCGGGGTGACGGGCACTTCTCTCTTCGGAGGAGACGACCGAGTTCTTAAGAACACTGTGGTAGGCAGTACAGTTTAGGTAGCCTAAACCAGTAAAGGCAGTGTAGGAAGCCTGTCCAGTCAATGACAAACCATGGTCATGCTGTATATGGTCAAAGAGCAGATTTTTTGACATGCCGTATCACAAGCCCAGTTATGAATTGCAGAAGTCTAGGACTTTATGGTATGTTTGATACTGCTGACAGAAGATCTGACGCTATGACGTAATCGTAAATAGTAATCTATATTTTTTCATTTACCTCTGAGCCAAGGAAAATGAAAAACAAGCAACAGTTTAGGGGGATCGAACTTGTTGACCGTGGGAGTAATTACGATTGCCGAGGTCATTGTTTTCTGTTTCTACGATTTAATGTTAACATGAAACCAGTTTGTTACTAGATTATCCTAAAACTAGAAAGGAAAATATGTACAAATTGTCCATTTAAAACAATTATTTGTATCATTATCCCAACTTCTCCAAACAGAATTCCAAGCAAACTGTTTTTCCAGGGTCAGTCAACTTTTATTGAAGAAAACTAATTGAAAAAATCTTTCCACACAAAAAAATCTTGGAAAAATGCAGATTTTCAAAACACAGCATTCAACCTGGGCTTAAACCTAAAATTCATCCCGTTGCCGATAATTTATTCATAAAAGCCATTCCAAACTTTTATTTGCCTGTGAGCAGAACAGCTAGCCTGGGAAACAGAAACTAACCACGGATGCATATGACCATGTCATTTGTATTATTACCAACTCATAACAAATAAAATAACTACAACAACTGAAAAAATAAGATACCTAACAAATAATATAACATAAATTAAAAAGTAGTAAATTAATGAATAAGTAATGAAATAAAGCTAACAAAAAAACTAACCAACGAAAAGAAAAAGAATAAAAACGGTAAAATCAACAGGGTACAAATTGAGACCAGGACTGCAACGAGTGGTGAGTTGTTTACAGTGAGTTGTTTGCCAAGCCAGCAGCGCTCTTCTTCTCCTGATGACTACGAGGTCGAAATATAAAGTGAGTTTTGTTGTTTCTCTAAGTTCTTTTTGATTAGTTTAGATTATTGTTTAGGTATATATGTATGCGATAAATGTATATATTGTTATTTTAAGCAGTTACACTGAACATTAACCATTTTTGTTGTTATTTTCATTTCCAATTTTCATTTTCCACTTTCTGAGATAGCTTTCACTGAGATTCTTGAATGTGTTAAATAATGTCCACTTGTTGTAATAATATATTCATGATTTATTATACGAGTATGTCGGGGCATGGTTTGCACTTTTAATAGAAAGAAAATGTTACTGTTGACCTTTCGTACAATCTCTGTTGAACCGCACAGTTTCCAGTGGGTTGATTTATATTAATTTTCTTTAAAATGGGAGTTTCTCTTTGACTGTCTTTTATTAATAGCCTCGTTGTTGCGCCACTTTCATAATAAAACGTTAATTTAATTTTGTCATTTCCATCATTCATAGCAAGAAAGATTGCTTTTAAATTATTTTCTTTAATAGTCTTTCGTTAGTTGTGTAAAGTTCAGAGTATAGGATTTATAATATATTTTATGAACATTACGACTGTCTGTTGGACGACTTTTTTGATTGTTCTTTTCCATGTACTTATTTATTAGAGTATCAAATTTTTTGTTGCACTGTCTGTTATGAATGAATAACTGTTTCACATGTTTTATAGATGTATTAATATCCCAGCGTGATGAAGCATAACTGTTATGTTCTATATATATGATGACTATGGAAGAATCATATGGTTCCTTCATGGACATTCCTTGGTTCCTTTATGGACATTCATTCTTAGCATTTAAGTAACTCCACTAATAGTAGGTTTTACAAATTATTAGTTTCGTTTCTTCTTCTGCCATCTGTAAATGCTTTACGAAGTGATAACTTTTTATTTATCTGTAATATATGGTTTTGTTTATGGATAATGTTGCATCTGTAAATTTTAATACAGACCCCCTTAAATGTGATATTCGTTTTTATTCTTTCATTTTTAACTATGGAGCGCAATCATCGACGTATCTATAATAGATTTGTAGCTTTAGTTCAGTTTTCTGTAAATTCAACTAATTTTGCAAGCATTATAAAAAATTAGAATAATATTTTAGATTTCTTAAAATGTACTAATGTAGTATACCAGTGGGCATATATGAGAATCTTATGTACTAGAACCGGTTTAGGTATGTTACAGGCCACGAGGTTCCAGTACACTTACACAGGTTACTTGACTTGTTGATTTGCCCAGGCAGGTATCCAGCTGTGAGGGTAGCTGATAGCCCGATATCTATCGTGAACTTTCTTTGGGAAAAGACAGAATTTCCTAGTTTTGAGAATATCCCCCACATCACTGACATAAGCCTCAGAATATCGCTCAGAAAGATCTGTTGGTACATTTTATTATGTTATCTTGTACTCGTATATATTCCTCCTGTTGTAAGTATGAGGAGATATTCACAAGGTAATTCATTGTGAATATCTTGCCTAGCCGGTTCTGTTTGTTTTTAAATATATACCGTCCAACAGATGCATTCACCCATTTCCCTCCAAGATTTCGAAAGTACCTCACTCTTGCAATAGCAATGACAATTCGTTTTTTCTTTTTTGAATGGATGTAGACTCAGATATATGGATCATATAAACTAACCGATATTATTAACAAAAACCAATCACATATTATCTGGTGAGGAGGTTTAATATTTATGAAGAATGACGAAAATATAATTAGTAAGCATTGATTTGGTAAATATTAAAAAATCATCTTACTATAATGAAGTTTGAAATGTTGTTTTCCAATTCAATTTTGAAAAAGTGCTCTAAGAATAGTAAAGAATAATTTGGTGATAATGATGGTTGTTTGTTAATAACGCAGTGGTTGATGGATGGTATTTGTTTGCGTCAAGAGAAAGGCCTCTTGGAGATGGTTGACAGAGGAGAGATGAAAAGAACAGAGCTGCAAGGAGAGCGGTTGGCGGTAAGAGTGTGTCAGACACTTTCTCTCCGTCACGAGTGTGACCCCGAGTGCAGTCAGCCTTCTTGCCTCTTGCTGATGCTGCTGCCATTCCAACAATTAGTGCGATTCATTCTGGTACTTTCGTCAGGGGTCGAACATCAAATGCAGCGTAAGATTTGTAACTCACTTCTCACTTAGCAGCTGCTGCCTGTATTTTATAACTACTATGTCATACTTTCCAGTTAAGCTATCAATGTACCAGCATATCGCTGTCGTGGTAACTATAATATCACTACTCTCCAGCTAATCTGTCAATATGTCACTTAACTATATCACTACTCTTACGTCAAGATGTGAGTATATCACTTTACCGTTTAATTAAGGATTAGTGATATTAAAATTACTAAAATAGCCAAGATATTGACATAATGATAGCTAGGACAAAAAATGACATGTGTAATTTGACTTTACCTTTAATATGATTACCAAAGTATTTGTTGCCTTTATACTCTTATAGATATAAAATATGATCCTGATAACAACAACTCAGTAGACCAATTCTAATTGTGTTTTCTTTAATTAATGGGCAAGACCTATTTGTCACCGCTAATAAGTGACTGAGCTCTAATTAGTTAGAATGTGCACTCTTTCCTGCTCACGAAAATGATCAAGCACAATTATTTAATAACATGAGTTTAATTACCTCCACTGAAAGTGAAAACAATAAGTGAAAACTGGACATTTTTAGTCATTTGATATATTATTTATGTTTCCCAAATATTAATTAAAAAAAAATTAATTCCTTGTATTATACGTTTTTGTATTTTGAACCGGAATAAAAGTTTATGTTTGGTTCTTTTTGATTTTCAGCTTTTGTTTAGTTATTCTCAGATTGTTTTGATAACTTTAGTAAGTCATTAATTGTGCAATCTTGCAGAATTAATTGTGCAATTGCACATGACTATTGAGAAAGTAAAAGGAAACCATGTAAATTATTTATTCTTTGTCTGGAGCTTTTCATTAAATTTGGGTTAACTATTAATTGGGTTAACTATTCATTCTAATTTTAATAACCATATGAAATTCTCTGCATAAATAGAAATATGATTTGCTTTTGTTTATCTATTATTGGGTATGTGTGTGCGTGTTTTTTTTAAACATACTTTACTGTGACATACTCTACACAAAGTACTACCCAACTCAATTGGGTTTTTGACTCTGACGAAGACTGCTTGTTACGGTTGAAAGTTCTTAGTCTTGTTTTCCCATTTCATATTGTGGTTTGATCATTGATTCTTATTTCACATGTTTATGTGAAATCTTTTTAACAAAGTACTACATATTCTTTTGGCCATAGAATTACAATATTATTTACAATAATTTTTTTATCTACATCAAACTTAAAATATGTAGCACATTTGTTAAGTATAATATACAAGTATCTTATTAAATTATCATTTAGTTAATTACTGTCTAATACCTTTTTATAAAATGACAAGTTATTGTCCATGTATCACTTTGGAGAAGCTCTGGTTTGTCTGGGGAGCCATCTTCCTTTTGTTATTACATATGCCTGCATAAGCATTGTTCTCGCTAACCTACAGCAGTCTCAAAGAAGGTGGTCTATCGTCTGCAGTGTGATTCCGTCGCAAGGCCAGGCATCAGTAGTTGATACATTAAATCGGCCCAGGTATGACAGCATTTTCCCATAGCTTGACAGCACTTGTGTTATCTTATAATTAATTTCCATATGGTGATGGTAAGAACTGCCTAATATGTGCTCCTATTAGAAAATAATCCAAATGTCCTCCCACTGATGGTACGTTTTTCACCAGCCCACATCAACAATACTGAATAGGGTATGTTTTGGTATTGAGCAGCTCCACTTCTCCTCCTGACAGATTCTTTAGTCAGTTTGTCAGTCCGTTCATTACCTATGATTCCTACATGGGCCTTGAAACTGATCCTTGTTTGAATACATAGATATATGTATTTCCTAATTTCTTCTATCAAACTGTGAGTGCGTGTGTGTGTGTGTATACGTGTGTGATTGGTGTTTGGTGGCCAGTGTCGGGACCATATTGACTAGAAAATTGATTAGAAATTTGCAGTTAAGCATCAAATTCATAAAAAATTAGGCAGTTGTATTATTTTCTCAATGACCACTCTGGTCCTCGAATTATACACGTGGGAGGTCAGATGCGGTCTAGTATTACAATTTTCCAGGTTCGTATTCCTATTCTTATAATGTTCTCCGTTCCAACTCATAGTATTTCATTTTCCCAGTCTCCGACTCCTACAATATAATATTTCTGACTCAGATTCTTAGCATTATAGTTTTTCAAGACTCTGACACCTATTATTATAATTACAAAGCTGATACTCCTAGTATTATGATTATCCTGACTAAGACTCCAGGTATATTCATTTTCCAAACTCCTCCAATCCAGGCCCTTACTCATAACACAACAACTACCATGGCCCTGACTCCTAGTATTCAAATATCCAGACTCCAACTCGTGTTGTATTAATATTCGTAGCTCCAACTCCTATATCATTATTCTCTAGGCTCATACTTCTAGTATTATATCATTATATTGTACTTTAAACATACTATTACAATTTTTCATGTTCCAAATTTTAGTATCAAACTTTCTAGCTCCGACTCTTACTGTCTAGGCTATGGCTCCTAGTGTTATAATTTTTCAGGTTAGAACTCCTAGTGGTGTCTTATAATTTTCCATGATTCCGACTCCTAGCATTACAATTTCCTTAGGTTCCGATTCCTAGTATTATAATGCCCCATGCTCCTATTCTTAGTATTATAATGTCCTATACTTCAGTCCTAGTATTATAATTGCTCATGCTCCTATTCCTAGAATTATAATGTCCCATGCTCCTACTCCTAGTATTATAATAACCCATGCTCCGAATAACCTAGTATTATAATGACTCATGCTGCAACTGCTAGTATTATTAAGTCCTATGCTCAGACTCCTAGCATTATAATATCTCACGATCAGACTCCTAGCATCATAATATCCCATGCTCAGACTCCTAGTATTATAATTATTATAATATCCCATCCATAGACTCCTAGCAATATAATATCCCATGCTCAAATTCCTAGTATTATATTATCCCATGCTCAGACTCCTAGCATCATAATATCCCATGCTCAGACTCCTAGTATTATAATTATTATAATATCCCATCCTTAGACTCCTAGCAATATAATATCCCATGCTCAAATTCCTAGTATTATATTATCCCATGCTCAGACTCCTAGCATCATAATATCCCATGCTTAGACTCGTGGCATTATAATATCCCAGGCTCAGACTCCTAGCATTATAATATCCCATGATGAAACTCCTAGCATTATAATATCCCAGGTTCAGACTCCTAGCATTATAATATCCCAGGTTCAGACTCCTAGCTGTATACTTTTTTCATACTTGACTGCTAGATGTAACTTTACTTATTGTCATACTACTCCTGGCCACGTCGGTGAATTGGTCATTAGTTCATTGACCTCTGCCACAGACACTTTAGTCTGAGTCCCAATATAACAAACACTAAACTGTTTTGTTGCCCATATTTTGTATGGTGGCTGACTCGAAATGGAGTAAGGTTATTATTAATGTAACAATTATTTAATATCAATGTAAAATTTCAATTTTTTGATCTTTATACATTATTTAAAAATAAATGCCAATGATATTTATTATAATTTTGACTATAATATATTGTTGTTCTCAATGTTTGATTTGAAAATAATACAATCTTTCCGTTTTATGCATCTCTTCTTCTTTTTTTTAATTGTGTTTTCACTACAGATGAGAAACTACATTATCCGGACTCCAAGGTTGTAAGACTACTTGTAAATAAGGATAAATAAAAAGTCTGTATTAATTATATTTAATAAAGTGAATAATAAAATACTTACCTCAACTCAAGGTGAATTGATCAATTAATATATGATTCTAGCAGTAGAGAAGTATGGTAGCAATAAGGGACATTTTGGCTTTCCCAGAAAGGGCGACAGTCCTGTTAACGATGCCTGGAATTACCTCTAATTGGGAGTCCTCTCGCAGCTCTCTTTCATGTAGTTTCTATATTTCACTGTTATTATTTAAGCTTTATAACAACATACCTACCCATACTTATTATTTCTATATTTTGCTCAATTAAAGAATAGTCAAGGGTGTTCCAATGTTTATTTATATTATACTATTCAATTAATTATAGGAATCATGAAAACATTGACTTTTAGGTGGCAGATAAAGACTTATATATCGCAGTTGCATAAAGAATAATATAAGTATTTAAGAATTAAAATAATAATTTAACAATATCAAAAATTATAGAAGCCAGTTCGATGCCCTCCGTGATTAAAATGGAAGATGAAAGTTAAACACGACCTGCGTGGAACCTAAATCATGCCTGCTACCTTTTGGCAACCTCCCATAACATGAATATATATACAGTTTACTCTGTAATTGTTTATTTTTATTTTAATTTTTTGATATTGTTAAATTTTTACAAATTGTTAAGATTGTAGTGTAGTGTTTTAATTAATGAATCCTTGAAAATGGTCTATGGAGACCGAAACATGTCGGGTGTATAGAAATAAAAATTTTGGTGAACTTGTGTACCTTCTCCCTAATGTATGAAGAACATGTCTGAGAAAGGTAGGAAAATTGAGTAGAAAATGTATGAAATTCAAAGTTGGCTTTAATTTTAACAAAAGTTGTGTAAATGAAAGACTGCTTCCTAAACACAAACACACACACTCACATACGAATGAATATATATATATATATAAATGTTTAAAGAACAATAAGAAAAGAGAAAAAAGACGAAATTGAGATTTGACTCTGAAGTAGACCATTTGTTACAGTTAAAAGATCTTAATCGTTTTTTCTCTTGTTTAGTATGGTTTGAACATTGATTGTTATTTATTGTGAAATACGTGTTTATTGTGAAATCTTGTTATGCAAACACACACACACACACACACACACACACATATATATATATATTGGGAACGGTCAGTTCTTCAGGTTCAAATTAAACACTCATTGCCAACGTTTCGGTCTTATTTAAAACCTTTTTCATAGGCAGGAGTATACATTTTGAAACAGAAAAACTAAGTATTACATTACAAATTATTTTACAAAGACAAATAGTCTGTGGATTTCAACAACTGTAGTTTGAATGAACACGTGACTCTGTGTTTAGGAGTAATTTATATTTAAAAGTGTCTACGAGTAAATAGTGTCTGCTATGTAGTAGTGAGTCGTAGTTGTAGAGAGGAAGGAGGCTGGCGCGTTGCTAGTACCGTGCCGCCGACGGCAGAGCAGACTGCGGTGGCAAGGCCGAGCTCGACTTGGCCGTCCACGACTCCTCTCTCTGGGAGGTCGTTGCTCCTTCTATCTCGCGCCCTCTCCTTTCCCAGCAGCCCACACATAAGTTCTCTTGCCAGCGTACTTCCCATCGGATTTTAAATATCTTTCCGATGACGTACTATAGTAATAGTCCACGTTTATTACTCTGTAAGAGAAAACAAGTCTGTTTCCTTTTTGTTAGTTTGATTAAAACTGACTATAACTATTTCAGTATTTCGTATCAAAACTGTTTCAGCGTACTTTTTAATTTGTATATATATATATATATATATAAACTGGAAAAATTTGTCGACCCTTTTAACAGTCTTCCTCGTGTACGTTGATTAGAAGAAAGCCAACATACAGATATATTTATATTTTGTTTGTACGAAGTGATTTTATTTTTATTACCTCTGCTCATACCTATGTAGTATGTCTCTTGGTCAAATGATTTGGGACCTAACACTAGTCCTCCGTAGAGTCTTAGAAGAATACCGAGCTGACAAGAATAAAAGTCGTGAACGGTCAAACTGATGTGTACTTTAATGAAATATATATTTGTATATAAACTTAGGAAACTTTAAGAAACACGAATGAAAAATAGATACTAGAACTCACATTCAGTATTTGGACCCTTTTAACGATCCTTTTATTTGAAGTTATGTATGCCCAGTTTGGATCGTTTTTTTCGATTTTAAAGTGAATGTATTCACTACCACTATTATCACTTATTACCTCTTGAATAAGATTGTTTATATAAAGGTCTGGTAAATATAATGGATAAACCTCAATAGTTTCTCTGTTTGCTTTGAAAGGTGCAGAATTTCAGAGACCTATCAAGGTGAAGGGGAAACCTTACAAAACAAATGGTATTTGTTGTAATCTGCCAACAAGGTAGTATAGGTATATCCTTACGTAATGAGTAGAAGGGTATCAAAGAAATAATATTTAAAAAAAACGTAAAGCTAGTGGCAAAATATATTTAATAGATTCAGAAGGCAAGTGGCTTCAGTGTATAGCAGGAATAACGAACTATCAAGCAGGTGAATTCCAATCGAGTCAATTTCGATAAAAAAAAAACCTTTTACCCTTTCATATCCTTAATCACTTGACTCCTCGACAGCTTAAGTTGCTTTAAGATGTTTTCTTTAAAGGCAAAATATGTAATTCCCTGGGAAATGTCAGCTAGGCATTAAAAAGGGAAGTAAGTAAAGAGATTAAAGGTTACGCGGCAGAGGTCCAAGCGGGCGGAAACGAATGCCGGTGAACGAAATGCGACGTCATTCAATGACATTCAAGTGTCACTTGATTTCGTCATAGACCTCGGGAGGCCTCTGCTTCCTTATTCATTCATTTCTGCAAAAAGCTCAATTTATGAAGCACTTTTCGTAAAGAATTTATCAAAAACCAATTTGTAAAGCTAACATTAATAGATTCAATTTACAAAATGAAACACCTTTTAATCCCATTAATATTTTGTTTATTTATATCTTTCTTTCATATAAAGATTGATAATATATATTTTCTAAACTAATTAAATATCATTCAAATATATTTATACATACACATATAAATGCCTTGTTTATTTTCATCCTATTACGTTTCCTACATGTTCTTTCCAATTTCCCTATAGAGGTATTTTATCTGTGAAGTATATAAGTATCAAATAAATATATAAATAGAAATAAAATAAATACATATAAACCATTTCACCAAAAGATTTACATATTTTGAATATCCATTGACAAGGATATCTAAAGTAAATTTTCCGACGTTTCAGTTAGCACCGTCTTCAGGGAGTAATATTCCATTAATAATATCTCAAACTTATTAAAAAAAAAACAAGTTACAACATTAAAAAAAACAATTTTACACATTACACATTCACAAAGAATGTAAGATCACATAAGTTTTGTTAGTTTGGAACATTTTTTGCAAAAAAAGTGTTCAGGTTAATCTTTAAACCTTGAGGTTATCAAGTATTTTGGCTGAAACGTCTTAAAACTTTTGTGTGGGAGGTTACACTTTACTGTAGAAGGTTAATTTACAATAGGTTTCAAATTAATTATTTCTAATGCACAAGCTGTTACGAAACAAATATAACATCTCAATTCTTCTTCTTGTATCCAGTTCCTGCGTATATAATTTTAAAGTTTACAGAAGGGGTTCTTGAGGATTTTAGTCATAAATATTCAACTCCTGTTTATATGCCGACGTTTCGCTTTTATCTAGCAGCATCATAACAGATACGAATGTTATGTTATGAATCTTATGTTATTCATTCGTATCTGTTATGATATGCTAGATAAAAACATGGACGGTTAAATAGTGTTTCCTCAAAAACAAGCCTTCAAAATGCCATACAACTTTTGGCGAAACGTCGGCATATAATCAGGAGTTGAATTTTTATGGCCAGAATCCTCAAGACCCCTTCTGTGAACTTGAAAAAATCAGTGGTCGAGAAGTTATATCAATATAATTTTAAAATTCTGTGCTTGACCATTTAGTTTTGGTTTCATTTGTAGCCTGCTAAGGTCGTTCTTCTAGTGTGATGTTTCAATATTTTCGGTTAAGGATTGACTACTTAGGTTACTCGTAGGAACTGGATACAACAATATTGTAGAAGAATTAGAAAATTAAATTTGTTTAAAGTAAGGAAATTAGAATTGAAGAAATTGTAATTAAGGTTTAAAGAAATATGTATGAATGAAAATCTGATTCCAAAATATACACACTCTATACATAAAAAAGACATAGTAATAACTGATACAACCGAGTTTTGTATTGGAATTTCGTCTGCCTGATGACTAGACGAGTCACTTCTTTTTCTGATGATGACTGGAGACGAAGTAATCATAAGAGTTGTGTCTGTTCTTTCTGTGCATCCTTTTTGTGTATTTGTCCTCTTGAGTAGTTTCTATTTTGTATATATCTAAATATAAAGCCTGAGGGTGCCTGACCGCGTCGCAGTCACATTGAACTTGACGAAGACCAGTTATTTTGACCAAAATATCTTTCTCCCATTTCTGAATTAAAAAAAAATAGAACAAGTTCTAATAACCCTCGAGTTCAAAGAACTCATGTTGACCACCAGGTGACAATTCTGAAACAAAAAATTCAGAACAATTAAGAATTGCTCTTAGACAACGAGGCACTAGAACGGTTATAGCACTTTTTCATTTATAATATTTTTTGTAATGTATTGAGTAATGTATTTGGTAATTAATTCCGGGTTTGGTAAAATTCAAAAGAATAAATCACATTTCAGCCGACGTTTCGAGGCAAATATCCTGTAATCTCTCAGGACTTAGTATTGATAATACTGTGTTATGATCTATTATAAATTCTGTAAACAAGATCACGTAGTTTTTGTCAATTTGGAACATATATTTTGTTTTACAAAAAAAATGTGTTCAGGTTAATGTTTAAACCTTCAAGTTGCCAAGTATTTTGGCTGAAACGCCTTAAAACTCTTTTTTGGTTCATGATTGATATTACTGTCTCTGATATCCGGTTGAGTGTGACTTCTACGCAGGAAAACTCCCTTTCCTATTTCAACCAATTCATAAACGGTGAGTAGGGTATACAGTCTGACATTTCGAAGCCGAGAAAGGTTTCTCTTCTGTTCTTTTCCTGACGAGAGGAGCTATTGTTTGAAGAATTGATCGTAATACGTATTTTCTCCTGTTTTCTGTAATTTTAGTTACGTATCAGTTACATTTCAGTTATATCATCGAATTGACAGTTCTTATAAGGGATTAATCAAACACTAGGAAACCATACTGATAATGATAAGGTTGTTGGGTTCTAGAAATACCCCCAACAAAATCTTAATGTAATCCAATTTAATCAAAAAACCGCTTATATAATTATATTTAGTCTTCTTTTATCAATCTTTTAGACCGTTGTTGTTTTCCTTTTTTTGTTTCTGTTAGAAACTAAGTATGTTTTCCCTTTTATTCCATCCACTACATCTTATAATTTTATACTTTTTTAAAAGGAATAAATTTTAATGTACACACTTATGCACGTACTAATATTATCATTACTTTTTATATTTCTTCATTTGACTTTTTCTTCTGTTTCAGGTAATTTAGAAGTTTTTTGGTTGATCATCTATCGTAAGTAGGGAGTTTCTCTTTAATAAATAACTCAGAATAGTTGTCAAATTTGTTTTCTTTTTTAATTCATATGCTCAGGGATATATATGTGACGTATGTCTTTGGTTAAAATTTTGTTTCTTTCAGTCCTTTTAAACCCTATAATATACGAACACAAATGACTGAAAATAAAAAATGAAAAAGAAAGTTTCGGTATATATATATATATGTAATATAGATTCCACATAAACACGTGAAATAACAATCAATGATCAAACCACAATATGAAATGGGAAAAAACGACTAAGATGTTTCAACCACAACAAGCGGTCTTAACAACAGAAAAAGATCTTAGCCCTTTTTCTTCATTTCATATTGTGGTTTAATGATATATATATATATATATATATACCAGAATTTATATTATGGATATATTTATATGTATGAACACCAGAATTTGCCCGAAGATGACTGCAGGAGCAGTCGAAACATGTCGCATCAAATAACGTAAGTTCACCCAGATAATCAGGACCCATAGCAGAATATTTCTCCACACCAGCATATCATGGAAGACGCCAACACCAGCAATAGCTTACAGATCTGAAACAACCAACCACCCAACAAAAACCAATATAAAAGAGAGACCTCTTCGCAGTGGGGTTGATGTTGACTGCGAATAGCCGTTTTTACAAAGGGACTCTGAGCCCTTTACTCCACCTGGCAGGAAGGCAGCGGCTTCATTGTCTAGTTTCCAGTCTCTACAGTCTAACATCAAGACCCAAACCATATTACATCTCTACACCAGCATCTCATCAATAGCAGACCTCCAACCATCAACCACCCACCAAAAAGCAAAACCCATAAAAAAGAGAGGGTGCTGCGCAGTGTGGCGGATATCGATTGCCAGTACTCTTATTTACAAAGGGACTGTGAGCACTTCCTGGCATGAAGGCAGCCGCTCCATTGTTTAGTTTCCAGTCTTCACGAGACCATAACTATAGAACTTCAGATCTATCTGTCATGCCGGTGGGAGTGACTTCATGGAAGAGCTTCACTGAGTAATGACTTCTGTTAGAGCCGAAAACAATAGAGTCCAAAGAGGAAAAGTAAAAACTATTTGGTCAAAAATAGTCAATCATATATATTGAGTTTGTAAGTGTGTTTCTTTACTTTGTGCTACCTATCTTCAATTTTGAACTGTTATATATATATATATATATATATATACACTATTCACATAAAAGAGATCACCAAACAAACCACTACTATATTTCGACTCACTCGTCATCAGGTAGAAAAGAATTAAGTCGCTCGTAAGACAAGTGACGACTGTCTATATATATATATGCAAAATAAATTTTTTATCAGGACTCAGTCAGTTATTCAGGTTTAAATTAAACTCTCATTGCCAACGTTTCGGTTTTTATTTGAAAACTTTTCCATAGGCAGAACTATAAAGTTCTATATGTGGCTGTGTCATGCGTTGCTGAAATTCCCCAAGTGCTTTCATTTTAAAACAATCTTTAATGTAGTACATACATTTTTCCGTTTAAAAATTTTATACTTCTGGCTATGAAACAGGTTTTAAATAAAAAATGAAACGTTGGCAATGAGAGTTTAATTTGAACCTGAAGAACTGACCGAGTCCCGATAAACTTTAGTTTTATATATATATTTGTCAAAGGAACATTTAAAAAAAGTTGTTAGCCTTTTCTAGGTAGATCGTCGTCAAAGAACTAAATGAATGTGCAGACAAGAATTTAAATAGTCAAACAAAACCAAATTGAAGGGAATAAACAGGTTGAACCATCCCTTATAATGAAGGAAAGGGTAGTTTTCCACCTTAATTCAAGTGGAAAACTACTGCACTGTTTGACAAGGAAAAGTGTTAAGAGAGCTTTTGTACTATCTTATCAACAATTAATGGATCTGATTTGACTAGTTATGTTGATTCAATAATGTTACGTTTATTAGCTGCCTTTTGGTATGTTATCTATGCCTATAATAAACTGCAATGTTTTAAAAGCTCAGAATGTTGAAGAGAAGCAGCACATGATTCTCTTTTTTCTAATATATATTCAGTATTAATGTTGTTTATTGCTCCGTTAAAAGCCTTCCAAGTTTGCCAGATGTAAATAAGATTCCTATCTATTAAAGAAATATTTCATAATACAACCTTCTTTACTACACAACTTTTTAAATTACAACCAATCTTCAATACACCAGTAATATCCGATTTCTGCAATAAAAGTTTTAAATAGTGATCTTATAAAATATATTAGGGTTGTATTTATATGGCTATTTCTCCTGTATTTTTAATTTTTACGCATTTATTAAATTTATGTTGAAAAACTTATGCATATTTCCAATTTTGACTAAAAGTATAGATTGTTTCAATTTCACATTTCAGAATCATTTTGATGTTTAAATCCATAAGAACGTTGCAAATACTTGCATGTCACCTACCTGATGTCTCTCTACAGTGATAATCTGTCATTATCAAGGAGACTAGTAACACATTACTGATAACGTGGATTTGTTTGCCTGACTTTCCTATGTAATGGCATTATTCACCCGGAATATCGCAACTAATTTATGTTTCGGCTAACAGCTCTTTCCTCTAAAAGTCAAATGGTTTAATACAGATGTTCCCAAAGTGGGTTCCTTAACGGACTGTCTGGGGTTCCGTGAAAAGCATTTTCCTAAAAATTTCTTTTTGTGGGTATGGATTTATTCTATATTTCTTGTGAATCATGAAACCGAATAATGTTTATATCTACATATACCCATAAGTAGAAGTGGTCAAAATTTTATTAATATTTAGGATGAATCAATAGTCAGTTTTTGGAACTATCTGATTCCCGAATTTCCTGCTATTGCAAAAGTAGCACTTCACACATTGCTGTCATTTCCCACTACCTACTTATGTGAAACTGGATTTTCCCTTTAAACTACCGTAGAAATACCGAAGTAGACTTAATACTGGGGCTAACTTGAGAATCAAACTCTTAACTATAAAGTCAAAAATGATTACAAACAAACTCTGTGTTAAAATTGCTAGTAATTCTGTTTTATGTGTTATGCACTTGTGGAAAATATGAAAATTAAAATGTTTTAGTTTTGAATTAAACTATTTAATTAAACTCTTTTATTCGGAAAATACACATTGCAGTAATATTACTTCATTAATTGTTTTTAAACATACATACTATCTAAACAGGCATATGAAAATATTTATATTATGATTGTATGAAATCATTAGAATCTGGAGTTCCCGGGAAAGTTACTGGAACCAAAAAGGGTTCCGCGTCGAAAAAATTTTGAAAAACTCTGGTTTAATAAATATCCTTTTAAATCAAGTTACTTTTAATATATTAATGTAAGACTTGGATTCATATGCTCCGAGTATTCCTTCGTGATATTTTAAGGGCGGTGGATGTAATGTTTCTAAAATCTCTTACATGCTGTTTGTAATTCTTTTTCCAGATTGTATGATTTGGTCCATTTTAACAAATCCTGGACATAACGAGTGCCTTTGTGAAGCCTTTCAATTTTATTTTATTTCTATTAATCAGTAATGGTTAATATGCTAACGATATTTATATATTACTGTATATTATTGTTTATTCGAATATTTCATTTCGTTTGAATAATTCCAAACTGGAATAAAACTTAATTGCAGAAAAATTGTTCAGTTCAAGTTAAATAGGACAATCATCATACATATAGCCTATTTTGAGTTTTCAAAATGTTTTCGTCTTTTGAGGTTCCAAAAAGAGTTCTTCATGCATTTGAGGACTTAAATCACTTTTAGTTGACGAATGCAATTTGAAATATAAACGACATACAAGGAGACTATTTTCATGGTTTTTAATTGTAATAGATTTTCATGGTTTGAGGTTCCAGTAAAAATGTTTCATGCATTCGTGGAGAATATAAACCCTGAAAGGTTGGATTGTAGGGTTTTTAATTGAAAATATTGAAAATAAGGCATTTTATACAAGGACTCTTATAAAATAAATGAACTGTTTCCACGATGTCTTTTAATATTCGGGCATTTGTAATATTTTTTTATGGTTTTATATTTTAAAGTGAAAGTGGATGGATCAAGTTGGCAAGAGTTGGATGGAAGTCTGCCAAAGATGAAGAAAGTCACCTCTATTCAAGAATATAAATCATAGCTTACTACAAACAAACAACCTCAAGGCTCTAATTTGTCTCTTGTTATTTAATAAATAATTATTTTTAATAATTTTAGACTAGAATTTTATCCAAGTTTTTTTGTTACTATTCTTTTTTCGTATTATTAATATAGTTCCTTGCACTTATTCGTATCAAACCCTCTGGTATATCTTCTATTTGGCTCCATTAGTTTCACACCATGTTTATCATACAGCTTAAGAAATATCGCTGGTTTGATATTTATCAGTTAAGACTTGTGAGTATTCCATCTGCATAATAAATATAAACCAGTCAAAGAACATAACCGTTTTTTCAGCCTTAAATCTTCAGCTAGTGTTTAGTGTTGTTCAGCTAGCACAGTACTTTGACCAACTGGGTAAATTTACTGTATTCAGTAATAGTATCGCCGTTTAGAATCAAACTATTTATATTTGTTTTGAAACATCTTACTGCTTATATTGCCGTCTGTGATCGATCGATTCCTCAGTATTAAAAATAGAAAAAAGTAACATATTCCAACGACAAATATAATATCTTTGAAATAACAACACAAGATGACTTCTGTTTTTAAGAAATATTATTGAACGTTATTTATTGATATTCCTTTATCCGTATTAAGGAATGCATGTAAATGAACTCAATAATTTGCTTCAAAAGAGAAGCAATAAATGGGAAGGTGAATCAAAGGCAACGATAATTGAATTAGCCATTGACAACAATGATTAAAATCTAAATGAATGTGCATTCTTATAATCAAGCTGACTAAGGAGAATGATTTGACACCCAGACATTACTAAGCAAATGCCTTAGTCTTTGAATGAATCTTGATTAAGTGAGGTAACTCTTATCCCATGGAAGAAATACATGTTCAGATTGGAGACAGTGTCAAATTTCATACCAAACGTTAATGGAAACAAGCAGATCTCCTTGATATCTTGCGTAAAATTTATAAAGACACAACCCCATGAAGTTAGAGCAAATTTAGTTGGAGGATGAAAATTTTTATTATTCCTAGTATTTAAGAGTTATCCCAGGCACTTAAGACAGCATATGAGGTGAAAAAAAATCATATAATTATGTTTCACTAACTGAAATTTTTTTGGTTTCTTTTAAATAGGTGTTTCAACAAATGCAGTTAAGAGCATCTGAACACAAACAAATAAAGTGTTAAAGGGTTTGAATCTACGCCTGCGTTACGGAGTCAGTCCACCTAAAGAACCAAGGGACTGTCCAAGACAGCCATACAACTATAGAGAATGTCTAAGAACTAGGGATTAATGGGTTGAATCTACACCTATGCCGAAGGAGGCTACCTTAGGGCCAAGGAATAGATAAACCAGCTATACACTTATAAAGAACGCAAACTACTGTGGGCTAGGGGTTTCTAACCAGTTCCTCTGTGGGCAAGGTGAACTAATTTAACGACCACTAGAGCATCATTTATATTGATCTGTTACTAACTGTGACTTTATTTTTAAAATAAATGAATGTTATAAGACATTTGTGTAAAAATATAAATATGCAAGAACTCATGACTAATGTGAATTCATATATGACTTCTTTAATTGACCATGTTGTTTTAATAACTGTAATGAAATATTCATGTAACCCACACTGTGACATGATCACCTCTGCTGTGAGGATACATTGAGAGTGGTTATTAATATTGGTAGTGCTATTAAAAATTCGTGATGCTTTCGAATTTATTCAAATCTGAAGTAGTTTTTCGTCAGCTTTACTATAACTTAAGATATTTTGAAAGTTATTGATATCACTTTGTGGCTATATCCATTTTCAGAATTATGAGTAACATTTATCGTTCTTATAGGTTCTGAAGAAATCACTCAATAATCTAAAGTAAGTTAGCCATCCTAATGAAATATATTATCCATCAACCATTAAGTAGAACGAAAGGGATAAGAGATGATGTAGTCTGACGCCTTCACAATTATGTGCAGTACAGTTTACACTTGTTTTTTACTATCATTTAAAATAGTTCATAAAAGCATATGAAATTACTTATGTCGGCATCTCTATATTTATGTGAAATTAATGTAAAGATCTACAGACTCGTGATTATGGGGGAAACTCCACAGTGGCTCCTTTTTATTGTTGTTTCTCCATTGTAATAGTACACATTTATGTATTTTTTATCTGTAAATAATCATATTATGAGATAATACTATATACCAAAATTTGAAGTCTGTCTCTTCGATCACGAGAAGAGCTGGAAAAGTACTAGTTATTTTCTTTCGAAGTATAATGAATTACCTTTCCTTTGATGTAGTATTTATCAAAAAACGTATATATGTCGTTTACGGATGAATATATATATATATATATATATATATATATATATATATATATATATATATTTGATAAGTATGGTTAAGGTTTGCGGCCCTTATGAGCTGTTTAATTAATTTTGAATGTACTCAAATCGATCAGGCATCATACTAGTTTTTTCTAGCACATCATACTAGAAATTTCAAAAGTGGAATCAGAAAACCCCTAAATATGTAAATCCGTCAAAATCTTAAAATTGATTTTTTTACATGTTCACTTTATTTTACTGATAGTTCAGTATAAATAAAACGTAAGAGAAAATTTTGTTTTAAGTTTTGTTTTTAAGTCTATTGTGAATTATGTTTGTGGGAAGGTGCTTTGGAGTCCCGTCATCCTCGTTTGCATGGGCCAGCTTCAATCTTCTCTGCACTTTCTCTCAGTTTCTTCTAGTAATAAAGCGTTCACTAAACCCCTGTAACCATCAACTTTCCATTTTACCTGACGGTCTTTTCCTAGCTAGAATTCAATTACTTAACAAATTAATTGATCAACTAATAAAGTTCTGTAAAACTATAACCAGGTGTTTGGAATTTGAAAACAATTTCATGTGGGACGCCACACGAATTCCATTTACCTAATTATGAACGGCATAGGAATTGTCAGGGTAGCGTTAGTTGTATCATGCTGGTGCTGTTTGTTAATGCTTGCAGTTCTTATTATTTTCAAAACAAATGTACTCTCTCTGATTTCTCTCTCTCTATCAGTTTAATCAATTTGTGTCGAATTTAATATTAATTTAAATTTAATTTAATAATAATATGTATATTTTACTAGTTTTTGTTTAATGTCTTTACTAATTTACACAAAACCTATTAAAAATTTATCTCTATCCCTTAAAGAACTGGCTTTTGTACTTTTGACCTCAAAATAATTTCTGTACTCGTCTCATCCTATATATATAGCAGTTCAAAATTGAAGATAGGTAGCACACAAAGTAAAGAAACACACTTGGGTTACTAGCCGTTGCGTCTACAACGTGCTTGTTCTCCCTTTCTCTTTTCTCCTGAAGACGGATTGCCCGAAAATTTGAGTTTATAAGTGTGTTTCTTTAATTTGTGTGCTACCTATCTTCAATTTTGAACTGTTATTGTGTCCAGTTTGGATCGTGTTTCCTTTTATCAAGTGAATATATATATATATATATATATATATATATATATATATATATATATATATATATACATTATATATATAAAAAGATTTCACATAAACACGTGAAATAACAATCAATGATCAAACCATAATAAGAAATGGGGAAACAAGACTAAGATCTTTCAACCGTAACAAGCAGTCTTGTTTTCCCATTTCTTGTTGGGTTTTTGACTCTGACGAAGACCGCTTGTTACGGTTGAAAGATCTTAGTCTTGTTTCCCCTTTTCTTATTGTGGTTTGATCATACATTATATATATGTTTTGTTGAACAACTTTTGTACTGTGGCATAAATAAATTTCATTGTCCATCTTTGAAGTTTTCTCACCTTTGTTTTAAATCTTTCTGGTACTAAATATACAAGTTCTCCAAATGCTTTATTATTTATAACTGACATGTTTCGGTCTCCTTGAACATTGACCGAAACATGTCAGTTATAAATAATAAAGCATTCGGAGAACTAGTATTTTAGTACCAGAAAGATTTAAAACATAGGAGAGAAAACTTGAAAGATGGACAATTATATTTATTCAGGCCACAGTACTAAGGTCATTCAACAAAACATGTATAAAAGAAGGATTCCTCCCCTAATTACAAATATATATATATATATATATATATATATATATAGTGTGTGTGTGTGTGTGTGTGTGTGTGTGTGTGTGTTTGTAGTCCAAACCACTAGGAAAAAGGAAATGAAAAGAAATAAATGCTCTGAGGTCTTTCACATTAAATCATCAAAGAACAAACAAAGTAAGAAAAAAGAAGGACTTCTTTTTTCTTACTTTGTTTGTTCTTTGATGATTTAATGTGAAAGACCTCAGAGCATTTATTTATTTTCATTTCCTTTTTCCTTATGGTTTGGACTTTATTGATTGCATCACGTGTTTAATTGTGATTTTTCTGGATATATATATATATTTATAATCTAAAACGCAAGAATCACAGTAGTTTTAATCAGTCATGTAGATTTTTAGCGAAACGAAAAAAGAAACGAACTGCACATAAAAATAAAAAAAATTCTAATTTTGGCGCCAACCTTGCTGTTTCGTCTCAAGGATAGTAGAAATTGAAATGTGAAGTATGGTGATTTTAGCTCTACTTGTTTTTGAGATATTCTGCTCATAGACAGAGACGGACCTATTTAAAAACTAATTTTATGAAGTCAGGGAACCTCAAACCATTTATTTCCCCTAAAAACTAGATTCAAAAATTTTAACCCAAATGCTATAATTGAATTTTTTCACATTTAATGTAGATAGTAAATGAAAGTAACATACAAAATGAAAAAAAATGTTTAGATAAAATTAAAAAAAAAGAATACTTTAATTATAAAATCAACTTGGTTTTTATATTATGGTGCATGGAATGTCCTGCATTTTTTCGATTTCAAAATTGTTATATTTTCTTAAAAATTTATGTATTTATAGGAATAGTATGCAGTTTTCGTCAATATAAAGCAGTATATATATTTAGAATTGTATTTATTGAGAAAAAAGTAGAACATTTTCAAAAAAGCTGCATCCATGGGAGCGTCAAGAATTTAAAATCTAAAAATATACTTTTTGCATTATTGCTAATAAGTCCTTTTTTATTTATTAACAATAACAAGATCCTTAAGACTAAATATAAGCCGTTACATTCAAAATAATTAAAACAATTTAGCATTACAACACAGAGAATCAATGAATAGAAAAAGTTTGTTAATTACATAACAGGTGTATGAAAAGTTTTTTTCGATTTGAGACTTATTTTTTTAAGTTGATTAAGTCGATGCAATGCGTTGAATGGAGAATCGAGAGCAATGTATCCAATGCAATACAACTATAAAATAGACAATAACAATTTATAATACATTAACATTAAATCAAAAACAATAACAGCAATTAATTGACAAATATACATTTAAAGATTAATTTATTAATCTTTACCTGACAGTCTTTTCCTAGCTAGAATTCAATTACTTAAACAAAGTAATTGATCAACCAATCAAGTTCTTGATTTAAACCAAAAACAACTGTTTAGTTTCACGCCATACGTGGTTTTTGCTACTTATGTTTGCTTACGAAAACCTTTTCTATGTAGTAAGAACTAATCTATAGTTTTGACAGAATTTGCAGTATGTTTAAATATATTGGGTTTAAAGCAGAAGATGTCGCCATGTTTAGTGTTATAATGGCGAGGTTGTTATCAGTCTATCGGTTTAGGCGAAATGAGGTGAAAAAGATAAGGTGTCTTTAGTTGTATCAAAGGATTATGGACAAATATGGTTGAGTGTTTCATTTGGTGTTACTGAATCGTTAATTTGGACTAATTGATGAATGGGTATTAAACAGTGTATGGAAGAAAGCAATAATGAATCTGTTTAGGGTGAAGACTAGATTAACAGCGAACTGGGTCAAGTGAAATGGGAACCATTGGGTATTGTTGACGGAATCGACAGCCGTCTCCCAGCCGATGAGCTCGTTATTGCACAATCAGGCTTTTGTTTCTGATCCAACGGTCGCAATGAGCCCTGTGTCTCTAGGGCTTACAAACGTCTAAAAGAAAAATTACATTTTCAACATAAATGTACCCTATCGTAATACAAAATATTTTATTTCTTTTCAACGACCTCGCTTCTACCAGGGATGGAAAGTGTGTGAGATTTATGAATTGGCTCCCAGTTTTTGTTACGAGTAAGCCATGTTATTAAACTGATTCTACATCTACAGTGATTTTAATCATAATCGTGTTATGATTTTTATCAAAACAGGAAAAACAGATTTGTTTATTTTGCCATACTCAAATTTAATAGAGTACATATTTTTGTGGAATGTCCGACTTTGTACAGACTTTAGAACAAAGGCTTAACATCCTTCTCAAGGGACGGAAATTGAGCCTAGTAAAGTCCTACACATAGAAAGGCACTAGGTTAGGTTAGGTTAGGTTGCAGTGGCAGTTCCACAAGGGAACACACGTAGGCCGAGGATTGGCCCTTTGTGATACCACACAATGAAGATTGATTCTACAGTGGGAGTCCTAAATTTTGCCTAACTCAAATGTATTTAGAATAGGGATCTTTAACGAGTACCTGACATCGTACAGGCTCGGGACCGACGGTTTAACGTCCTTCTCCGAGGGACGACGCGCTCAGATTTATTCACCTCCCGCGTGAATAAATCAAGGGCCAGGTGAGGATCGAACCCCGGTCCTATCAGTTCAGAGGCGAGCACGTAACCACTGAGCTAGCCTGGCCCCTTTAGAAAGGCACTAATGTAGGGCAAACAAAATTGAAAGTATACATATATATGATCATACATATTTACATTGAAAACAGGCAGCACTGTTTTTTTTACAACTTTTTTTCATTGTATATACCTGAGAATAAAGTTCCTTTTTTGAAATTTTGTGTATCTGAATTATGGACTACTGAGCAGGATCAATGTATCAATGATCTATCCATTAAATATAAGGACAGCGAAACAACTATTATTGTAATAAATAAACACTTTATATCTTTCTCACGACTCTACTTTATTCTAAGGGACGAAGGTGTGATTCACTGTGTAAGAAAGCCCTTACAGGCTCTTCGAAGAACGGTGTTTACAATTCTTTATAAAAGACCCATATATAAAATATGGTGTTAAAAATTGCAACGCACTTGTAATCTCTAGCTCTTGTAACAGACATGCTAACAACTAAAATCAAAACCGATACCTTGTTTTTATTATAGTTCAATGAATTCTTTTAGAAATTAAACTAATTATTCTTTGAATGATAATGTTGAGTCAGTTTTAAAGATGATGTGATATTTCCAAAACAAAACCTTCTGTGTGAAACGCAGTGGTCCTTCCATCCCGAATGAACCTCCATCGGCCGTAGAATATTTCCCGGCACTATAGTGCACATTGTAATTAGCTGTTCCAGATCAGAGGCTTATAGCTACTGAATTATAGCGATTGTTGTATAGGTCATAGGTCAATAACTAAAAAGTCCTGTCATACTTCTAATTGAGCAGTTAGGTTCTGTTGAGAGCTTAGGAGGAATGATAACTTTCATAGTTACGTACTCACAACAAACAAACAAAGCATAGCACTAATGAACAATTCAACTTGTTAGTGTGGGGAGGGGGGAGGGTTTTCCATCCTAGAAGGTATGTATGTGTGAAATGGAAAATAGGAACCTTACAAAAGTCTAGAATTTTATAATAAAATGTGATTTAAATACTAATTCTTGAATGTTCGCCTTGTATGTTTTAAGCTTGTTAGTATTTTAGCCGCTAGAGGTTAGGACATTTATTTCATTGCTTATAGTGATGTGTATGTACAGCGTTCAGTTATTGCAAGGGGTCACCATTACAAAGGAACATTGGGAGTTGTCAGGGAGCTACTTTTTTGCATTTAGCTTCCAAATTGATCCAAGTTATGACAGATGTTAAGCAAGAATATTTGCTTAACATCTGTCATTTCCATGCGTGTGCGGTTGTCCGAGGATACAGTTAATATCAAAATTTTAAAAATTTCTAATTTCTTACCCTCGCTCGTAGAGTAAAGATGTTTGGTGTGCCAATAATGCATTTTTATAAAAACAGCTTCAGGTGTGGCCGGGTTACTAGTTCAAGAGAATCAGAGATGACCCATCCCAAGGTGGTGAAAAAAAAATGTTTCCTATACCCATAATTCAACAAATAGTTCCTTACAATTGTTTTGTGGGTCTTGTTGGATCGATGAGAAAGATATTAGTGGCCGTAATTATAAAGGAAAAAATTTGAAAATTCATGCACTAATGAATTCTATTTACAATGATAGAGGGTACTGCAGGGTCACAGGGCATAAAACAAGCCACCAATCTAAGAACTGTTGTTTCACTGTCCTTTGAATTAATCTATATGTCATTGACCTATTGATACTGCGTAGAATCCTAGGGTCAGTATAAAAAGAAATCGTCCTGGAACATTCAACTTTATATTGAGGAAATACACAATCAACAAACTTGTGCAAAAGGGCACTGCTTTCTGTTTTCAATAACTTCCACAGTCCTTTATGTACAGTTGATGCCATTCATTTCCTTGAATTCTAATATTGATGTTAATTTCTAAAACATTTTCAATTTGTTATTTTGATTATTTTCCTTTGACAGTTAGTACAATTCGATTCGCCTTTTATTATAATTAAGTAAAGCTGAAGTCTTCAGAGTTCATTAAGCTCAACATTACAATTGGTTCTCATTTAATTATTCTTTCTATTAAGAGCTATACTTAAATTAATCAGGTATCTGTGTTTCCAATTAAATTACAATTACATATATTAAAGTTTAGAATTACACTTAACTGTCATTGGCATGTCTGAAATGAAAATAATTTTTTTATGCCTTTAAAATAAATAGCTGCTTAAGGCTTTCAAGATTATATTTATTTTTGTTTGAAGTAATTATTTCATAATGAAACACAAAAAATGTAGCATTATAAATATATAAACTCTTAAATTAATTGAGTTCTTCTCAGAGTACCTCTTCTTTTTTTAATATGAGGCAAGTAAGAGAGTTGAAATATTGAAAGTTAGTCGAAGTGTTTTGTTTTCATTCGTTTTTCTTTTGTGTTTAATGTCTAATATATGCATAATTAAAGTTTCAGCTAGAATACATGAAAAAGAGACTAATACTCACGATTTTCGATCATATTCGGCTACACGTCGTCGTCTTCCAGATTACAAGAAACACAAGTGTGGTGATGGGAAAGGGTACACTGATCAACATAAAGTGACAATATATGTATATTATATTATATACAACCTGAACGTTGTCGCAACCCTGCTAGAACCACCTTTTGGTTTTGCATTCACTTGTATTGTTTCCTTTTTTATTTATGTTGAAATAGTTCTGTTCAGTTTTTTCTCTTTCTTTTGAGAATTATCACTTATCACGATTTTGACAAAGTGTTAGACCAGAAGATGACCTATGATGGTCGAAAGCTTGTCTGTTTTTGAAGATTTGAGTATTTTGTTAAAGTCGTTTTTCTCCATGCTTTCTTAATAGTTTTGTTTGTCACGTTGACATGTCTCTGGCCCATTTTTTTATAGAAATTACCTCCAGTACATCGAAAGTTGGTAAGAAAAATCGAGGCTATCAGCAGAAAGGTCGTAAATGCAGAAGCTGCTGCACATTTTAATTCCATTTGTTTACAAGAATACCTGCTGCCCACTTATACTAATATATATATGCATGTATATATATTTATATGTATGTATATCTATGACGATGGATGTCGAAATATCGAAGGGAGTTCTGTGTTTCTGTCCTATTTGTTGAAGTTTATATATATATATATATATAAACCAGAATTTAAAAAAGAACACATAGAAAGGAAACCACTGAACTCACTACTATATTTCGATGTCCTCGTCTTCAGGAAAAGAAGTGAATCGCTCCAAAGGCTGATAACGACGATATATATATATATATATATATATATATATATATATATCTGTTTGGTAATTCTTAAACAAATACTTGATTCTGATGATACAGAATCAATTGTTACCCTAAGGGCTTTTGAAGAGATCCTTTTCAATCATCTTGGCGTAAGACTATCTCCTGTACTCAATCTCAATGTTATTTAATATTTTATCTTGTAATTTATTTTTTTATAGCTTTACCATTTTCTTTTTATAATTTCTTTTAAATTGATATTTTTTTTCTTATTTCTTTTATTTCATTTGAATTGTTATTTGATATTTATTTATTTATTTATATTTATTAATTTAATTTTTAGAGTTTTATATGTTTATTGAAAACTGGAAAAAGGTCGAGGCAGTTTCAATACACCTTTCTCAATGGGGGACTGTGAAGCCTGTTTCCATTGTCATTACGACGACTTCTCTGCTAAGTAGATTGAATGAAGCAGCTGAAATAACAGACATATACAGTAAGCAATAGAATGAACTATTACAGCAACACCCAAAGACTTGACCATTAAGCCGAGTGAAGCGTAGGACAGACCTAAAGCCGTGCATAGGCAGCTCAGTCGCAGACTATGTAATCGCACTTTGTATCCTTGGACTTCACTAGATGAAAGTAATCCACTCTACACGTGTGTATGTTTGTCTAGCTGGTCCGCCTTTTATTTTCTTTTTTATTTCAACGAGAGTTGAATCATATTTCGGAGCAACATGATTATTTACGGACTCGGCTAAGGTGTTCTTTAATTATTCATAATTGTATAACACAATTTGCAGTTTCAAAGCAAAAAAAAAGGTGGTACATATATGGATGAGTATCGACTTACCTGCGGTACTGGAAACCATTCACCAACTCAGTCACAAAATCTACAATAACAAAATCGGGTTAAGTGGCTGTTCAGAATATTATTTTATAGTATCATATACTGCTTACATGGTATTGTCCTGCTTTAGTCTGTCGTATATGAGCAGTAGATATGAGCAATACCAAAGTGAAGCAGTCCTCATTTCAAACAGGTCGATTCAGGTGGATTGAGACGCGGAAACAGTGAGGTAGGACATCAAGCTGGTCAGCTACCAGAAGACAAAACCAGTAAAACATGAATGAACATAGGTGAATCCATAGATATAACAACGAGAATGATATACTGGTAAAACACAACTATACTTTTAACAGGTTTTTTTGCTTAGTGATTACTATTCAGTAATTTTTTTCAAAGAGAAGAGGTTACAAAACAAACCGGAAATAATACTGTTATTTCCAACAAAAACTTTTTTCAATCTATGATAACCAATGGGATGAAAATAACATCATTGTTTATGTTTGTTTACAGTCCGGTATGAAATGGTAGAAAGACCAGTAGCGTTCCGTAAATTGACAACTGAGCCACTAAATGATGGAAAAACCAGTTCTATTAGATCCACTAAAAGGGAAAATATTTGTTTATTCGCTCAAATTGTATGAGTAGTTTTGTAGAGGCCACAGTGCACTGCTGTGCCCATTGGACCATAAAAAGTTAAAAATAGAATGCTTTACATTTAGGAGAGAAAGGCCTGCGTGACCCTGTGATAGTTATCGTATCACATGTTCTTGCATAGCATTTATAGTTTATTTAACATTATTCAAAATAACATATATATTAAGACCTTTAAACTGGCTTTTTCCTGTTTGACCCCTCTAAATATTTCAGCCAGAGATAAATAGAAATTAGGGCAGAGTTGTAAGCATTGCTCCATCTTGATAAGTTGCTTAACTCTTCTCTGCTTATTGCCACAAATGCTCTGTACCCGCGGTTATAAAAAAAATGTATAAATAGATTACTATGGAGGGAAATGATTTAAACAATTCATTTGTAAAAGCAAGATTAAACAAAGAACAGTCATATTGACATTCCATTTCTTCACTGTGTGAACTTTTTTTTGATGATACATTACATATGTAGACCATATTCTTTAATAGGTCTCCCTTCTGTTGATTTCTTATTTAGCGATGTTAGCTAAACGATTCCTCCATCTCCTTCAGACGATAAACTTTGGTTTGAAATAACCATTATAACAAATGTCTTGTTCTATTTATGTTCATTTCGTTTAGTTTTTTTTTTAAATTGTCTCCCACATATACTTATATAGATGACAAGATTTCACAATAATCACTTGAAACAAAAATCAACGTCCAAGACTTAGCCTTTTTTCTGATTTCTTACTGTTTTCTGGACGTTGATACTAATATAGATCTAATAATTATCAAAAAGATTCAACGAATTAAATAATTAATAAAATTACAGATAGAAAACTCATAGAAGGAAACCCAAAAACTTTCATCATATTTCGATATCTATCGTCATCAAGGGTGAAGTGAACCGTTCAGAACACATGCCAAGAGTTGTATATCTATATGTGTGTATTATATGTGTTCTCATGGATACAATCGTACATGGGCACGGTATAAGGTTAAACTCAGGTTTAACTAGGGAAGTCATATCTGTCATTAAAAGTTACTTAGTTACCGACATGTTTCTCCTAGAAAGGTCAATTGACCCTCCTCCGACATTTTTCAAAGAACTCGTATCTACAGCGTGATGGGGTCTGGGCTATGAATACGAAGTATAGATCCATCCAGTAGGTGTTACCATTTTTTTTACCTGTGACTGCTGACAGAGTTCTCCTTCTGATGTCCTCTGATAGCAGTTTTAAGTAGTTCTTTTAACTACCGTCTAACTGTAGATGGAACATTTTAGGCATGATTGATATATAAATATTAATTAATTAAAGAAGAATTGAAGTTGTTTATATTTAGGGTCGTAGTTTAATGAGGATCGTAGAGCGGTATGGTTGGTTGTTTCTTCAGGGATTTTATCTTCCTATTTGTCAAACAATCTGGTGTTATGGGCATGACTAGTCTTGCATCACTAGTAATAAAACAGTGCTTCAAAACATATAACCACATGGCCAAAATAGAACATATCAAATTTCTTGCAAGACATACAATTTTTTTCTATTTCTACTGAACAACTGTACTAAATATTTTGTTAATACACTTAAAAAACCCAAATTAGAAAAAAGCAATACTTTTATCTCATTTTTGGTATTTAAAATTTCGATAACTTCTAAAAACCAATTTTTTGTTGGAGAATGTTTGAAAGATTCCACTTTATTGAGTAACATATTTAAGGTGTAGGTAATTTCTTTGACTCTAATTGCTTTATTGACTGTGGAAAAAGTCGTTTTAAAAGAAAAGCGATAAGGTATAATCCGTTGGGTTGTCGATCAGTAAGATGCGTTTTTTTTATAAGAAATATTTATAGTCTTAGTTGTTCCTCGTAGTTCGATCTGTTAAATATCTAGATGGGTGTCGGACATGGTCCTTCTTCAAGGAAAACTGGTCTAAATCATTGGAATATGGGATTTATAACCTTTTATTAACTAGTGCTGTATTTCATAGTATTTATTTATAAACTTCCTAGTTTTAAGCTTTTCATATTCCATTCATTATAATGTCTAATGAAATGTTCAATCGTTTTTACAAACTTGCTTTTGGTTTAATATCTATGCAGAAATATTATAGTTATAGTAATGGCCACTTGACTTAGGAGAATGGCTACGACTGTGTCGATATCATTGATTGTGAAATGCCGCCTGTTTCTTCTCTGTCTGGCTGGCCGGAGGCTTATATCCTTTTAGCTTTTTTTTTCTTAGGAAACGTATGCGGCCTATTTATGAGAGGGGTCCAGTTATTAGTGACCGGGACCATTATAACGGATTGTTTTTATACTTCCAGTCTTGCATTTGATTTGGACGAATTTCAAGCGAAATTATTGCACAAATCAGTTTCTTTAATAACCTTGTAACTGAAGATATACTACTATGTTATATGTTAAGTAAGGATGTATACCATATCATAATACATACCATTTTATTATAGTACGAGCGAAAGAGGTGGTGCTCATAAACATTTTACTAGTTCGTGAACGATATACAAGCGATGTTGATGTATTGCGATTATTATTATTTCGTCGTAGTTACATCGATGTTGACGTTTGTTGACACCTGAACTGGGACACCTTGGGGGGGGGGGGGGGGGTTACCATTGTAAACATAAAGTCACTTAATGTTGAAATTTTTTTTTGAATTTAGTGACATAAATATAGTTAGAAAATTTTGTATGTAGTATTATAGCAAAGTTTAAGTTGCAAACCTTTTCACATCGAGTTGCCATCATTCCTGGTGCGCCTCCTTTGTGACCATGGTGGATGCAGCCCACATTATGCATGATCCTGACCCCTACAATCTGAGGAGTTTGATGCAGACTGGGAGTTGAAACTGGGCAAGTCGCGACTCCAGATGGCTCAACAGCCAACTACTCAGAAAAATGGCTACTAAAGTCAAGTAATAACAAAAACTTTTTTGAAAATTGCTTTTATAATTTCTCTTACCACATTGTTGTAGGAATGCCATAGTTTTGGACGCTTGATTTAAGTACGCTAGTTGAAGCTCTACCATATAGTTCTGTCTATCTTGTTTCATTGTTAATGCATTTTTTTTTCTTTTAATACACATTAGAACCTTGTAGTAAGAATGCCTCCTTGTATGAGCAATTTACTTTACGTGCAGCCATTCGTATGAATTTTTGTCCCGGTACTCATCATCGGCACATGTCCTTCCCACCTTAATCTAAACATTGTCTACCATCCAGTCATTTGTAAAGACGATGTATTTTGCCGTTTGTTCTCTTTCAATTAGTCGAACCTTTCCGTATTGTCCCATATATTCTTCGGAGAATACCCTTTTCAGAGTATATCGTGATGTACAAACTACTTGGAGGTATCAGTTTAATTTTTAATTTCTCATCAACCCTTAAAAAGTGCATATTAGTACTTAAAATTCTTTTCTGTGCATCATGAGATGTGCCATATCTGTGGCTAAGAAGGTATCAAAATATGTGAATCGAGGTTTACAAAGGACTCAAGTCTTTCGACTTTGTAGTGGCCCATAGGTTAATATAATTTAACTCTTGCACTTTTAACGGTAAATAATTGTTTATTGTTCAAATAAAATGTCCAAGTATGACATGAGTTATTACTATCAGTTAATGACCCGGTGTGTGACGAGTGGCAAGTGTTTGAGTCACTTGACGCAGGCCGCGTGAACACTTGGCTGCTTTCACCCAGAGTGCTCTTCACACTTATCTCTGTCTCAGCTAAGTATGTTCCATGCATTAAGTCGCTCAGCCTGCTCAAATCTATGTCACCAAATGTGTCTTTATCTTTCAGCATATTAATAGATGACTGGAAACTAATAAATTTTAGGAATGACGTTAGAACATATATCTAAGGCAAATGTTAAAATCTACTGAGGAAATCTTTGTGTTATTTTAAGTAGTGTGTTAAAATGCTTGAGTCAGCCAGAAGAGGGGATGAATAGAGGGTGCACGAATGTGTCTTAAGCGGAACTGCGTTGACCAGATGTTAGTTTCTTGACCACAATTATGTACGTATCTTCAATGACGGTAAAGGAGTAATATGTTTGTTTTTTAGTCGGAAATTAGTAGGGCTGTAGAGAAAATCTCTATATATTCAACGAAAGTGAGTAGCATTAGAAGTATAATTAATACATCATGTAAGAATTAGGCGGGACTAGAAAGAAATTTTGTCTCATGTCCAAGACTTGAGGTGGACTTGCTTAGAGTTGATACATACAAGCAATTATATAAAACCGACGAAATAAATAAAACATATTGACAGAAAGGAAACTGATGCAAGAGATCCCAAAATAATGAATATTAAAAATATATATATGAACAATAATTAAGTACAAAAGTTTGTTAAAATCCGTTTAAAATGTTTATATTTTAAGTAATAAATTAGTTATTACATATTAAATTATTAGTTACTTGTTATTAGCAAATCTTACATAGGGAATATTAGATTTAAAATACTCAAGTTTATTGGATTAGGGGTTATTAACGTACACCTGACATGGTACCTGTTTTAGGCCAATAGGTTTACATTATGTCTGAGAGACGGCGTGGAGAATTTATAACATGTCCTGCTTAAAAATATCAAGGTTCAGAGATAGTAGGGATATCTCCAGTAACAGCGTGAAGTCCTATATTTAGTTCTTTCAACTTTAAACCGAAACGGATCAGCAATCTGAAGACCTTTGCCAACTCAGCACTTCTATATTAAGTCTCTTCTGTCAATTCATATGAGAGTCTGAAGACGACATACATGAATTCATTTGTACATTCAATAATTTTTGTTCTGAAAGAGATGATTTGACTGGAGTGTTTATGAAGAGCGACTCGATATCGTGAGGTTAGTCCCTTATGGGATCCCAAACTTTAGTTTTCCAAGTTAAAAGGTTGTAGACAGCTACAAATTTATAAATAAATTAAAAACATACACTCACATTTTCTGATTTTCTGTTTGAACCGTCATGAGGAGAGATAAGAGAGGGAAACCACTCCAACCGTTTGGTACAAGTACGTTTGGTTTCCCTCTCTTATCTCTCCTGTTGACGTTTCAAAACGGAACTTAGAGACTGAATCTGTGTTTTTGATATGTTTCATTAGGTTCGAAAAAGCTTATAAATATATATATATATAAAGATAATAGAGGGCAAAAAAAAAGGAAAGAAATAACAGTAGATGTTTAAAGGGAAAAATAAATCCAAGAACTGATATATTTAGTGCAACAAAAAAGTGAAAAACAAATATTTCTTTCCATTATATCTTTACTTTGTATTACCTTATATATATGTATTAGACGCTCCTCTTATCCTTATGAAAAATGTCAGTCGGTCAATTTAGTTTGGATTAACGCCTGAAAGAAGGAAATTGGTTCGGAACATTGAATATTTCAGTCTGGAGATCATAAATACCTTGACAACCGTTCGCCTTAAGAAAATACGACGTGTATAAATAAAGTAGTGAGACTGGCAACGTCGCTTTCGATCTGGCAACGCTGGAGACGCGTGGCCTTGAGTAGCGTCAGGTGCACGTGTGATGCGCCTCCAGTATGAATCTGAACTCGCCACAGTCATTTGTTTGTCCGTAGCGTTGGTTTTCGTGAAATGGTTTTTTCTTGAGCGTTTTAAAAATGAGTGACCTCAAAGTTGAGCAGCGGTGTGCAATCAAATTTTGCTTCAGACTTGGACATAATGCAACCGAAACTGACCTATGGAGAACGTGTTTTATCAAGGGCACAGGTTTTTTGGTGGTTTAAGGAATTTTCAGAAGGAAGAGAGTCGATTGAAGATGAACCACGAAGCGGAAGGCCTTCAAGTGCAAACACCGATGAAAATGTCAACAGAGTACGGAACCTTGTGCGTTCAGATCGACGCTTGACAGACAGAATGATCGGGGAACAGTTGAATTTGAATCACACCTCCGTTCATCACATTTTGACCAATGAATTGGAGATGAGAAAAATTTGTGCGAAAATGGTTCCGAAAATTCCGAAAAGAAAACGAGTTTTTGGCCAGTAAAAACATTCCTGTTGCTCCTCAGCCTCCTTATTCACCAGACTTGAGTCTTTATCACTTTTTCCTCTTCCCGAGATTGAAAAATCACCTCAAGGGAACTCATTTCGGGACACTACAAAACATACAAACTGCTGTAACCGACCAGCTGAAGGCCATTCCAGAATCCGAGTTCCAGCAATGCTACAATGATTGGAAGGACCGTCTCCAGCGCTGTGTGGCTTCCGAAGGGAACTATTTTGAAGGTGACAATATCACATTGTAATTATATATGAATAGAAAATTTAAAAAAAAAAAAGTCTCACTACTTTATTTACACACCTCGTATGTCTTAAAGAAGATCTACACTAAAATATATGTATATATATATATATATATATATATTATATATATATATATATTTTACTTCCCCCCATAGCAATATTAACTACCCTTGTCCTCCCCACACCTCATGCACCTCGGTTAATTGCGTTTACCGTTTGGACTGCACCCAGTGTGATGCATTCTACGTTGGTATGGCCTCTACGCAGCTCAACTTACGTATGAATGGTCACAGGGCTTCCGTTGGTCAACGCAAAAACCTTCCTATTGCTATCCACTCTAATTCCCATGGACTGGATTTTAATCACTGCTTCCGGGTCCAAGTCCTTAATCATATCCCTGTTCAGTCTTCTCGGGTTACTTTAAGAGCTTCAGAGGAGGCAATTATCTGTCTTCTCAAAGCTCGCTCTCCTCCTGGCCTTAACTTGTACCGTTAATTTAAGTATTTATTTATTTATTTATTTTTTTTTTTTAAGAATTTATTTATTTATTATTTTTTAATTTTAATTTTTATTTTTTTATCTATTTTTATTTTTTAATTTTTTAATTGTTTATTGCTTCATTTACTAGTTTTCTCCTTCTGTTATTTTTATTTGCTTTTATTTGTTCTTTTTAGTTATTATTCTCTCTGTAGTTAGTAGCTTACCTAGGGCGGCAGGCAGAGTGCGCGCGTGTTCGTTGCATTTGGCCTACCACTCAGTTAGCTTCAGCTACTCAAAGGGACTACTTCTACCCGATGACGACGACTGTCGAAATATCGTTGTGAGTCTTTTGTGTGTGTCTTTTATTTGTGTTTTCTCTTTCCTGTGTGAACTATATATATATATATATATACAATTAAAAGAAACGGTCCAGCGGACTTTTTTAAATAAAATAAATTCAAAACGAAGAAACACACAGAAAGACACAGACATAACTCACATCGATATTTCAACCATCGTCGTCATCAGGAGGTGTGAAGAGCGAAGAGTGCCGCAGGATGACAGGGTGGCGACTGTGACAGGGGAAGACTCTGAGTCGCCGCCCTGTCTTCCTGCGGGACTCTTCGCTCTTCACACCTCCTGATGACGACGATGGTCGAAATATCGATGTGAGTTATGTCTGTGTCTTTCTGTGTGTTTCCTTCGTTTTGAATTTATTATATATATATATATATATATATAATAATTTATCATATATATATATATATATATATATGAAACGGGAAAAAAAGACTAAAATCTTTCAACCGTAACAAGCGGTCTTCGTCGGAGTCAAAAACCCATCTGACCTTTATAAACTTTACATTTAAAATTTGAGTCTGCAGTAAGAAACTCAGTTGGGTTTTTGATTCTAACGAAGACCGCTTGTTACGGTTAAGAGATTTTAGTTTTTTTTTTCTCATTTCATATTGTGGTTTGATCATTGATTGTTATTTCACGTGTTTATACGAAATCATATTATATATATGTCGTAACGACAGTAAGTAAATCAGAAAAAATGGCTGTGATCTTTCAACCAAAACGAGTGTTTTTGTCAGAGTTTAACTTATACTGACGACGAAGATCACCCCATTTGGTTGAAGATCTTCGTAAATTTTCAAGTTTCTTACTGTAGACTCAACTTTTAAATATACAGTTTATGTAACTCAATATATATCTACAGCAAAGAAATGAAGTAAAAAATGGAAAGCTTCAGAAATAGACTCACTTCTGTACGATATTTTGACATCCGTCGTCAGCATGGATTGGTAGTAGACTAATCGACTGGCACCAGCCAACTAAGTATCGGAACGTGCGTTAGTTTCTTCTCGTTTCGTTTCTTCGCGACTATGCAGTATCAATTTCTTGTATAGAGAATATAGCATGTGAGGATTAATCACGTATGTAGAGATGGATATCAAAATATTCACAGATTCACGTACATTTACGTCGAATCATGCATGCCATGAACTTTTTATTTAGGATATGAACTTTGTTACACATTTCATATCCCTTATATCTTTGTAAGGCTTTGCTATAGAATGCGTTCATGAATTAGCTTTATTGACGATGAATGTCATATGACAATATGATTGTTTAATATCGTATAGAGTGGTTTAATGTCAGTAATAGAAATTAAATCCCGTATGTATAGTTCTATTTCTTATATAGACATTGAATTCGTTTGTATGCATTCAATTGGCTAAGTGTTCGAGAAAGAGATAAACTTGTTTACATTGTTGTTTATTTCACTCAGTCATATTTGTTGTACTGGGCGTGTGGAGCAGAATGCCTGAGGTGATATATGATTTGACATCATCAAAAATGAGTAATTCACCAAACGGAATATTAGGAAATAGCTCTCTAAGCTGAAGTCATGCGACAATGAGTACATTGCTGGCCAAAATCATGATTCACTCTTTCCAAATATAAAGAAATCTCACAACGCTCAGGAAAGTAATAGCTCATCAACAGGCAATGCAGTGACATTGTCACTGCTATTCGTATGGAAGAGATACGAAGAGGGGAGAGAAAAAATTAAAACAAACCAGAAAGCTCTTAGAGGGAGGAGAATAGAAACGGACTTAATAGAGGTACGGACTTAATAGAAACATTAAGATTTACTTATTAGTAAAGAATAACTAAATAATAAAGAATAACTGAGTATTTGTGCACAGTAGGACTTCCTACTGTGCTAAGTCCCACCCCCGTCTTAGTTTTCAAAAATCCGGACTTAAGATGTTGCTCTTTCCTTGATTCGGTATTTGTTCTTGTTGAACTATATGTATATATTCTACATTCGGAAGATGTAAAACAATAATTTGACTCCTATATACGTGCGTCTCAGTACCTCACTCAAGTTTTTGTCAGATTACCTATTAATATTATAATTACTTCGTCAAGAAATAATTTCACTTTAGGAATGACAATCCATTCTTTACTGAAATTCACAATTCAGAATTTTTTTGGAATATCAGTGGATTGTTTTTACTGAAATATCCTTAACAACATATTAATTAGTAAACCTTCTAATTTGAAAAATTTACCGAAACTGAACAATTAATGTGGAAGAAAACAAGGAAAAGTAACTTTACATTGCCTCTTATAAATAGTTATTTCTGTAAAATTCATACGTAATAACAGTCATGAACGTACATATTGTTAGTACCATAGAGATTAAAATAATTAATATTAATTAGTTAAATGGCTGTCTTACCTCGGATTTGATGTGGGAGTTGGGTTACCGGTTTTGGACCCTATTATTCAAGCAGAACTCATCAGAACCGATCCAGGAACACACAGAACGACATACACAGTAAGAACGTTACTTTATATGAACTATAAAAGTCACTTAATGTTGTTAGATAAGCTATAACTTATAAGACTATGACCTGATGTATGTATGAATGCTGAATTATTGATTCAATTTATTTGCACCTACTTGAATTGTCTATGACTGGCGGAGTTTGTTGAGGAACCTCATACGTGGAATAGTGGACTTTTTCTTCCACGATCCATGATCCTGGAATTCATGATTTCTTGTAGACTGAGAATGAATTGAAGAAGTAGTAAGCAAAACGATATCAAGTTTTCAGTGACAGTTCTAAGCAAGTCGTCTGCATTGTATGTAAATACACTCATGACTGATGATCACATGTCACCTTTATTTAATTGAATCTCTCTTGTTGATATTTATTAATTCGCTTACTTGGTCTTCATAAATTTCCTTGTCTAATGAGCCATTCATATATAGATAACGATAGTATAAAAGAACCTAATAAAAACAAAAGAAACGAGAAAATTTAATGTTAAAGCTTTAAATTTAAATGTTCTCTTTCTTTTGAACTGTTACTGTTTTTTTATTTGCTTCCATTGTTTACGTGTAATATTGCTTTCCTTTTTTTTCTTTATTTTTTTATACAAAAGACTCGGTCTTTTTGATTCTTTAATGAATTGAAACCTACACACTTTATGCGTGTACCTACATACACTCTAATTGTAATTCATGCATACTCACGTGCCCACAAACAAAAAAAAAGGAAAGAAAGAGAAGAGTAGGTATGGTGGAGTGAGAGAGAGAGAGAGAGAGAGAGAGAGAGAGAGAGAGAGAGAGAGAGAGAGAGAGAGTAAATGGAGATAGAAATGTGATAAGGTGAAGGAGGAAGAGAGTAGGAGGAGAGAGGGAAGAAGAGAAAAAGATCGAGCATGTATGGATGGTACAAGAGACAAGAGAGAGAGAGAGAAGAGAGAGAGAGAGAAGAGAGAGAGAGAGTTGTTCACATACATACATGCATGTACCCAAACGGAATAAATACTCAACAGTTTTGGTCGTTGTTCAACTTAATATATTTATAAGGGTTGGTTAATACTCCCACTTTTTTATTTCTCAACTTATTTAGAATTAAGTAGCAGTTAATGGATTTTGCTTTTGTTTTGGAGCCGGACTTCAACTTCCACTATTTTTTAAAAGAACTAACCAAGATTATAATCCAGAATTATAACATTATAGAGGATCCGTTTCTAATTCTTAATGTTTTGTTTGTTCTTAATTTTAGAGGAATAACTCTTAGAAGTAAACCTTTGGTATAGCCAACACAAATTTGGATTTTAGAAAATCCAACGTAACTTTTTTTTGTAATTGTATACTTTGAAGATCTTATGAAAATGTACAAAAAAATATTGGAACTAATTTTATTGAAGTAGTTCTATGTTTTGTTCTGAAAAGGTTACTTCCTAAATTTCATATATGGTATCTCACTAACAGTCTCTGTGATCCTAAGAGTTGGGTTAGTTTACTGCACGATATTATTCACTTTGAAGAGCCAACTATAATTCTGACAGAAATATGAAAATTTAGAAAATCTAAATGACATTTGGTCACGAATTGATAAATTATAACCTAACTCAATCTCATATTTCCTCAATACTAAAATGTATACTGGTTCAAACTTTATTTGTCCATGAGCAAGCTAAAATAAGATATATGCCTACTCCTGCAGTTAAATAGTGTTTTATGATACTCTCAATGTTTAGTAACAGTGGTATTTCACATTCGTAGGGAATCATCAGACTTAATCTTAAAATCAAGTTGTTCCAATTTGAATCTTAGTAATTCCTGATTCAATCTCCAGAGTATTGATTATTTCAATTTCTTCAAACATGGTCTCAACGCCGCTATCACCCGTGAAAAATATTAAGGCAAATGAAGCATTCGCGATTGGAATCAATTTATCTTGAAACTTTCTTAGATATTTTTAGAACTATTCATTAGTTTATTTTTAGCTTGAAAGTTATTATTTTCTCTGTTTATATTATTATTCAATCAAAAGATTTCATATTATACAGAAGGGTTATTTCAAAATAATCTATGAGAAAAAATTGGTAATAACTTCTTAATTATTTCTTTACTATCATTACAATTTGCAAATATTTATTGTAATGTTGTTATATATATTTATATTAATAAATATTTGTAATATATATTAATATATATTAGTTGAGTTTCGACTCTGACGAAGACTGTTTGTTACGTTTGATTGATCTTAGTCTTTTTTCTAATTTCCTACTGCTATTTGGACGTTGATTTTTGTCTTACGTGTTTATTGTGAAATCCTGTTATATGTGAATATATATTTATTCATATTTATGAAATATATAATTATTATCTGATAATAGTATTTATATTGATAATTATATGTAAAATAATATAATTACATAATATAATATATAGTATTTTATATATATATATATATATAATATTATCACAAGAATAGTAATAAAAGTTTATTAACAATTTACTACACGTTATATTGTAACTAATTGATAACGCATAAAGTTTAATAATTGCCCGCTCATTCTATTTTAATGGTTAAAATGATAATATTTTTCATACGAGCCTTTCTAATCTTTCTTATAATACCAGGGAGTGATATTAGTAAACGATAGAGTCATGCCTTGTATACAGAAGTGCGAGTTATTCGACGGGTTTCTGGCGCTGTCCTTCTTGAGTAGAACTTCAGGTATTAACAGGACGAAATAAGGTCTAGGCACTATGGTTATATGAACAACCTGTTTTAAAGTCATATGAACACATGATGCAGTGACTGATCAGCTCAACTTGAAGATGAACAATGTCCGAAAGCCGTCGAAACTGCTAATCCTGTATACGAGGTATGACGGTGACATCTATGTTCAACTGTGATTTCAACTAACCTCTGTGGTACCAATAATATGCATCTATTTAAAAAATCATTATTGACACCATAGAAGTTTGCCATATTATAATAAAAATTCTACTTACCAGTTATCGTTACTTGTTTTATTTTATGATAATAACATAATATAGTTGAACTCCAGCTTACGGAAGCAATCTGTTCCTGAAGGTGTGTCAAATATCCGTTCTAGCTTCTCCCTCCGCTTACCAGGCCAAGTGCATACTTACATTTATAAATTATTAATAAATATAAATTATAAGTTATAAACTTAAATATAAATTTATTACAAAATACATGTAACACATTTTAATTGAGAGCTTAATGTTATATATAATATAACTGAATGTTATAAATGATATAAACTTAACGAAATTATTACAAACTGAAAGAAATGTGTTTGTTAGTTGCAAAAATTTTGATTTTTTTAATTTTTGAAATATTTGTTTACGTATGCTGGTCAAAAAAGGAACAATCCTTAAGTCTCTTACTGTGGTGAGTTTCTGTACGTTAGGGTCCGATTGTATTTAAAACTCTCTTTAAAATGTGTGAGAGATTAATTTGAATAAAACTTAATATAATTCAATTTGAATACTATACTGTACTCAATTCATAATGCATGTTATAAAATTGCTTATTCTTTTCATGCGATTTATGAATTTAACTCATTATATATTTCACTGAATGTTACTTGCATCTCTTTTTTATGATTATATTCTAAAATTATTTTTTAAAATTATTCTAAAAAATCATTATTTCTTTATGATTTTTTTCCAAGATTATATATTTGTTATAAGTGTTAAAATTAATATAGCTAGATTGAAAGAAAGATCACTTCATAGAATCATTTAATTAAATTGATCATGAATGAGTTTAATCATACGTTTACTTATGATACGTTTACTGTACTATAGTAAAGTTGAGTGTAAACTATTCCTTTTTTATGGCTATTGGTTTTTTGTTATTGAGATGTTTGTTCCTAAAAATAATGTAATTAATGAAAAAGGTTTTGCCAGAGGAGAATGAAGTCTAGTAAAACATATTTAGAGTAAAACTGGCTACTCCGGGGCTATTTAGTTCTCTGTGACGTACATCTTGACTAGAGGCTATTTTCGTGTTTAGATGTAAAATATTAATTTAGCAAAAAGAGGTTTCACACAATTTGGCAGCTCACCAGGTCAGATGAGAAAGTGTATTTTAAAATTGACTTTTCTAAAATAACTTTTCCAAAGCAGTTTTAGAAAGGAAAACAATACAAAAACAACAAAAAAAGTACATTGCGACATCAACTATTTAGTATCACTTTCCCTTTTTAATAAAGCAAACTCTAATGCCCAACATTCTCAGTGTAGTCTGTAGTTAGCAGTACAAAAAAAGTGCGTGATTAGAACTGCAAGTTGTTTGGCTTATGCTGTTATTTCCTACCTTGCTTTTAGTTTCTTCAGCTTTGTTTTAAAGGAAACATCATTTTAAATAATTTTGATGTTATTCTCAGAGAGGTATACGCAGGCGCGCAAACTCTCTGTCTCTCTCTTTCTCTCTCTCTCTCTCTCTCACTCTCTCTCTCTCTCCGACATGAACTTCCCTCGCTCTTTCTCGCACACACGCACTTACTGCTGTTCCCATTTACATCCATAGAATTATTCTTAATTAAAAAAACTTTTTTTTTTATTTATTTTTTTGTATCCTTTTTCTTCGTTGTTAATTGCAATAGACCCAGTCTCACCCTCTCATTTCCTGCTTCACTATTTTAATCTATCAGCAGGAAAATTGATTAAAATTTTAATTCTTTATACTTCGAAATACAAATATTTGCTTAAACAATAAAATGAAGGAGTCTGTGATTTGAAGCAATATTACTGTTAACTCGCAGGGTTTAGCCACGAAGTAGAGAAGGTCACTGGTAGACCTTGTTTCATTTGACCCTCTTTTGCCAGTACACCATCGTCCAGAACAAATTGAGTTGGTGTTTAAAAATTGCTTGATAACATGAAATAATTCGATAACCGGTTGTGAAGGAAAGAGATGAAAGCGCTGATATGTTTGACCTTTCCTATTACAGGTAATTATTTGTCATGTTAGAGTATAGAATGGTAGAAAACAAGGGCGAGGCGGCTAATGCTGCTCTTGTGATACGGTTTGGACTAATGAGGTACTCGGAAATCATTACAGGGGGGAATCAGTGCGGTAAATCTTCTCAAGAATGGACCATATCATGATCAAACTGACACTCATCTCCATGAAATAACGTCCTTGAAATTATTTTTCAAATTCCAAGATAAAATTAAGAAAATTACTTGTTTTTTAGATTTTAAGTTAAATAGTGACAAAAATTATACTGTTTGTTTAACAGTAACATCTATAAGGTGACTTTGGGATAGAAAAGGGAGCTTTTGCCAAAAAGGTGACATTTTAAATTAAAATCACATTTTATATTTTTTATTTTAAATTTATTTTTATATTTTATAATAAAATGTATTATTTTATATTTTATTATATGAGGAGGAGTTTACTTTCCATCATAGCAGCGTGTTAAATTATAATAAAGAGGTTACATGATATTTCAGATTATATTCGGTCGATTTTTAGAATTTATTTAAATAAAATAACAGTATAATAGGTAATGTGTGTATTGTTTGTTTGAATAGTCTGACTTATTGGAACGTATCTCACTGCTACACGTCTCATTTGCTATCATTGGCGTAGCAAAGTGAGAGGGCAGTCCGCCGCCCCCTGGGCACGTGATAGCGTTTGGGTATTTTAAAGCGTGTAAAATATAGGTAATACTCAAGAAGTATTTATCATATTTATTTGGTGAATCACAGGTTCTTATATGCTTGCAATAACATCAATAATCAATAATCTTTTCTGAATTTTCAAATTAGGCCAAAATATTTGCTAAAGATCGATCATTTTCATATTCATTTCAATAACTGGTGCAATGCAATATCAACATTTGAAAAATGCGAATTTTTTTGTATTTCTTTATGCCGTAGAAATGTTCATTTGTACCAGTAAGGAATTTTTTAAGAAACTGGATTCATTATTGAACGATAAGCTGGAGGTATTTAAATATCTTAATTTTTCGATCTGAAATGTAAAAGACAACGGAATAGTGAGATTGGAAGGGAGGAGGGGTGCAATTAGCTGATAGCCCCAGGTAGCAAAATAACGATAAAGGACGCTATTTATTGGTGTCGTTCTAAGCCGGATGAACGTGCGGCACGGCCTTGGGGCAAGGTGTGTTGCCTCTCAACATGTGGGCGAACACGAAACCCAAGTCTGATAAGGCGACAAATGTGGGAGCCTCTACTTGTTTTTTCTATCTGTGCATTGACAGATTCCCCCTTTTCCTTTGTAACATATGATAGGCGGATCGATATCTTCCATTAGTGATAGAGTGTTTAGCAACTGCTGTCAAGGGCAATGGAATAAAACAAAAGAGCCGGCAGTGCTGCCCATCACAAGCTTGCTCCGCCTTGTCACCTCCCTGTCCACTTATCAAACCCAAATCAGTTCCTTGAATTCAAATTACTTTATCTTTTTCTACCATAACCAGCATACCATCTGTTCAGTTAGTAATCCTTCAATTACTTCCTTGTCAGTTGGTTTCGAGTGACGAAAACTGAAGTTAGTTTTTAGTAAATAACTTGTACAATGTCATTGTAAAGTAACTTTAAAATTATCATGAAACAACATCTGGACAATAGAAATATAATTAACTAGTTATTGTACCCGATTTCGCTCGGATGGGAAAAAGGTTTTAATTTGTAATGCTAAATCAATCCTGCCTTACGCAATGAATGGCTCAATCAGTCCTAAGCCCGTATGGTGTAAGTTACTTTTAAAGGTCCCTAGACTAATAAAATTGGAAAAGGAGTAACTCTAACACTAGATTTCCGGTAATGTGATCAAAAGTTTGATACGGCTTAACTATAATTAAAGATGAAGATCAGTTATCATTTTTCAGTCTTAGAGCAGAAAGGAAGACGAAAACCTCAGAAGTTGTGTCGTTAGTGTTTGTGGGATTCCCTGTAGTCGTTAAAGATCCTTACTCTATCATCTTGAGTAAGGCAACATTTAGCATTCCTAATGTTAGAATCAACATATAAATAACATATGAATCGCTCTTCTACAACTGCTGTCAATTAACAAATGAGCGCATTCATTCCACTAGGACAAAACGAAAGCCTGAAGCCTTTAATGTGTATGTTAGAGACTGTAAGATGCCAGGTAGTCTAAAGCTCCCTAGTCTAATAGACTTGAATCAGGCAGAATATAGGACTCCTAATATAGCGTCATGCCAGTGATATTTTCGTCCCTTAACAAAGTGGGTACAAATTAATAAATGGGTACAACGTGGGTGTTTGAAACAAACATAATTAAGCTGACTTGAGTCCAGTTAAGTACCGGAGTCGTATTTTCCAGAATTTATTTCCATTTACAACCATCCAGACAGCCGGTATAATTGCTTCATATCGGTCAGACTACAATCTTCAGAGAGGTCACCTCTGCCACTGCTCTTATATATCCATGTCTAATATAATAAATCAAGCTGGACCGTTGATTAGGACTGTGAACGTCAGCTTTAATTAAGGCTCCCACGAAGTCGGTGAGCGCGTGGGCGGTCCAAAAGGCCAGTGCCCGATCAACAACTCAACCAAACCTGACTCATATATTGTTCTATATGTGAACAAATGTTTTCACTCCACTTCAATGTATTGTGTAAACTACAGTAATATAGTTATTTATGAAAATTTATTCTTAGTTTATTTAAGTGTTTCAAAATGTGTCATGTGTTTCGAGTTTCTTTTTTAGTTTTATAGCATGATTGTCGAAATACTTTCACAATATAACTGTCCTATAATAAAGGCTACTGAATTGAATTTTAAAGATTGTTTAGTTTGAAATCCAATATAAATTCATGTATTTCATGAACCATGTCACTATAGCTCAATATAATCCCTACTAATTTAATAACGTGTTTGTTCATGTGCTCCTTGTATTCATACTCTGAAAATTTAAGAATGGCCCTAAGATCAATCAACCAGTATATCTTAGGGCACTGACCATGACTATATGCCTGAGTTCTGCACCCATGTCATTGTCCATGGATAGTGGAATGGGGTGGTAATAGTAGCAGTTGTTATTCTCGGCAGATGGTAGAACTAACAACCCTTATAGGTAAAATGAATTAGCTGAAGCATTCATGAATAATATGTTTTAGTAGCTTTAGTTCCAAAGCTGAAAGCTTTGCCGATTTGGTTAAGTCCTGTGTTCGCCCAGGAATTCATCCACCGTTCTGTATCAAGCTGGTCACCTTGTCTCATGCTCTCCTAGTCAGGAATATGTTGGCTGTGTCGGTCAGTCGTGCAGTTTATTCTTACCCTGAGTTGGTTTTATGAATAATTAACTCATATAAAATACTTTATCAAATCGATATAATATGAAGAAACTCAAATGCTATCGTTTTTACTGGAATCTTATTTCATCGCATTACAGAAGAATTCAGCATTCAGTAATATCCTCCTTATTGAAAGTTGGAATCTAACAACAAATTGTTATTTAACAAGGAATTCTATGGTACATTGCATATTCCATAGAATTATGGAATAATTTCGTATTAGTGTTCGAAGGATTGTGGAATACTTCATTATTCTATAATCCCTTCTTGTTCTTCGTTGGAATCTTATTCAATGGGATAAGGAATTATTCCATGATTTTCTGTTTGTTCCATAATGAAATTTCATTACATAGAATCGTGGAGCAATAATTTAAAAAAAAAAAAAAACTTTCCTGTATTCTGACAACCAAAATACAAAAATTAAATATTTTGTTATCTTATACTCTCTTATAATCTCTTACAAATTTTGGTTATTTTTTTTTGTATTCAAAAATGCTTAACAGTTAAGTCGTTAAAATTTTTTTTGGTTTATTTCTTTACCTTTTTAACCGAAATTGATAATATTATTGTATTCGTAACTAGTGTTTACAATATTATAACATTCCAGTGTGAATAACTTTTGCTTGATGAGTTCCCAATTTACAAATGAGAATTAATCTGAATCATGCTTAAAAGAGGGGAAATACATAATGTTTCAAAGTTTCCTGCTATAATCAACCTGAGTAGGGTGGTTAAAACTTTCTATCGAGGAGGTATTTTTCAGTCACCCCTTTTCACGAGCAATACTAAACCAAATGATCATTAATGAAGTTTATACAGCTGAACGAAAAACCGGCTCAAGTCTGCTTTTTGTACTTTTCTTTATTACTATAATGCACTTACGAACTACATTAGTACAGTCAATGACGTGTTGAAGACCTCCATTGTTAGATTCTGTCTACATATAAAACTTATAAGACAAAAAACACAAACGAAATCGATAGCAAAATTTACTGATTAAATAATTAATCTGACTAAAAGCAAATGACTTTGCTAAACTTTGGAAATACATAAATTATCTGTTACAAATTGTATTAACTTCAAGTTTTAGTGGACACATTTCCTGTAGCACCATCTATCAAAATTACTCTTTGCAAAATAGCAGACAAACTGTATAATAATTATGACAGTATATAGGTTTAATGGAGGAAAGTATAAAAAGAAAAGTTTTGTATTAACTATTAGATTAGGGCCAGGTTAACTCAGTGGTTAATGTACTCGACTCTGGGCTAGTGGTCGAGGGTTCGATCTCTACCTGGCACTCGATTTATTCACGCAAGAGGTGAATAAATCAGAGTATGTCGGTTCCGAGCCTGTACGATGTCAGGTACTCGTTAAAGATCCCTACTCGACAGGCAATTGAGTTAAGGAAAATTTAGGACTCCCAATGTTGAATCTGTGAAATCACCGATCAAGCAAAAAACTTACTGTTGTAAGTGCTTTACGCTTAGAAGTAGTTGTTACTAAATTACTCTCTTAAATACATTAAACAAAAAAATAATGTAAAGGACCACATTGCATAGGTTTCTTCATTTGCCAGAACAAAAGTATCAAAGGAGTTCCTTACCTGAAAAGAGGAAGATAGAAGCCTGAGGACAGTATTTATGGCGCTTTCAGCCTCTCTGCTTAGGAAGTACATACATCATCCTTGCTCAATGATAACAGTTAATTTTCATTAACTCTTGGTTAATTATTAAATATTAAACAATAAATATTCCGTTTTAGTTAGGTTTTTTATTCAAACTGCTACCAAAAATGATTCCGGTCCCACTTTAGCTAGTTTACGGTTTAATATACTAAGTCCTGAAATATATTCCTCCGTTTTTCCAGGTTTCTGGTGTATACAAATTTTGGCAGGCAGGTTTCAGCATATTGATTCGCAAGTTTATGCGTGTTCAGTTAAACAAGTTTTGCTTCTTCCATGCACCTCACAATTCGGCTTTGGTAAAGACTGTACTGTTTGAAGAGTGTAGTGTTTGTCGTTTGTATGTAGAGCCACAACCTGGAATGGATGTTACTGGATGTGCGAAAGACTAGATCTTCTAGACAAAACGGCCCTGTATATGTACCAACGACTTGAATGTTTATGAACATCTGGGTACGATCAAGTTGAATATTACACCCCATATGTTTTTCACTTATCGTGTTGGTTCAGGTAGTAAACGTAAGTACTTCAGAACATAAGTAACGCTGGTTCTTCCAGTCTCTTCTACGGTCCTACTCAAACTTAATAAGTCCTTGAAGCAATGGAAACACAACTTATTGAATTTTGTCGAATCAACTTGCAAATAAATTTTCTAAATAAAATCATTCAGATTTTATCTATTTTATACTTTTATAAAATATTTTATAAAAATATATAAATTTTATTTATTAATTTTATTTTATATAAATATATATAATATTTAATTTTATATTTTATACTTTTATACTACTTAAAAACTTATTTTAACATTTTAGACGACATTTCTGTTATTTTGAAATATACTTTTTATGATGAATGTTAAATCAACTACATGTTGTATTTAACATATTGTATACAAACTGCAATATCAACTACTTCAAATTCAAATATTTATAAGGGGTTAATTCACCTATAAGAGCTCTTAAAGACACCCCGGTTATCTGGCTCGTAAAAAGTAAAATGACTGACAATAAAAAAAAGTCAACCACAATGAATAGTATAGAAGGTCACAAGCCATAAGTTCAAGCAATAGAAATATTGACAACTCAGAATTTATCTGTCAAAACAATCATAATCATGTAATTTCATTTCGTAAATGTCCTTCTAATAGATTAAGACTAGTTGGAGTTGTTCCTTGGTTGGGGCCAAGCCACTGTGGTCGTCCCAAGCCACTGGCCGACAGTTGAGTAACACTTTCCACTGAACCATTCCACAACGAAAGGGTCACAATAGTAATTGGATTTCCTTTCTAAGAGCCCACGTCCCCCTCTGACCACATTGCCGTCGCCCTTGTCTCAACTGCTTTATCTTGAACAATATTTTTTTTTACTTGACAGCTTTTTGAAAGATGACCATTTTACAAGGATAAACAGCAAAGAGCATATTCTTAGAAATTATATATAACACCTAATGGGCACAGGGTTATCCTTAAAAAAGATTATTCAAAACAAATAAGGAAGTTGGCATCTATAAGAATGGATTAAATTTTGTTTAATTCCTTAGAATTCATAAAAGAAATGAAAAAAAAAGAGTAAAATTTTAGTGTGAAAGGAACATTTGTTAATCAATCAACCTGGGTGAATTAATATGCAGGGATATGTAAAGTGCTTAAAAATTATATTATTTTCTAAACTTGGCTTCCCCATTTTGTATGTAAGTCGAAAAAGCAAGGCATGGGATGGAAACTCAACAGTTCACCTTATCTGAAAGAAATTCAAACCATCAACGGGTAAAGTCATGTCAATCATTTTTTTGGAATTACAAAGTATGGGATTGTAATTATTTGGAAGGTCAGAATTCATTAAAAAGGCTTATTTCTCAGAAAAATGTAGTGGATTTCTAAGAAAAGACGTGATCGTCTTCACACCGTCTACCTGACACGAGAAACCATTGAAAAACACTCATCCTACCTACATCCGAGTCTGGCTTCCTCTGATTTTCATTCCTTCCGTCTAGTCAAGGCTGCCTTATGATGGGAAAAGGCCTGCTATCATGAGAAGGTCAAAGAATTGTGAGCACTTATTATTGTTTGAAGTGGCCGTCCAGGAAAGGCTAAGTATTTGAATGAAGCTGCTAGTCTTCACCTGACTGCCGGACTCAGAGTTATTCTACATAGGTTGATTACATGGGTCACTTAATAATCATTCATAAAACGACTAAGACTTGATGCTTGATGATTGCAAAGAAGATCTTGCTGTTTTTTTATCGTATTTACCGCTGTTTTACACATTTGGTTAACTTCTATCCTCAGTTAGTAATAAATCACCACTTAAAACTACATCTCTTATGAATAAGGCAAGACTCACAAGTGAAACTAGCTCAATTATTTCACCAGTTCAACTGGTAACAAATATAAAGACATCAAAGTCCTCGTCGTCAATCAATGGTCGACCACTTGACGAACCTCCCCTTCAGCATTTCTGTAATTCGTTTTAATAAAATAACATGCATAAAATAATACTTTCGAATTAATAAGACACTAATTAACATACAAGTAATTTTTTATCTTGGACAAACTGGTTACGATAGCAACAAGTTGTAACTTAATATATTATTACTTATAAATTTTCTTTTTCATTCTTAGTTATTCCTAGAATACAGAATTCGCTTGATTCAGCTGATAAACTGTTTCATTAAAAGCCGAAAATCCAGTCAAATTGAAAGCTTCTTATTCCACTTTTTACAGAACATGGCGTTATTAGAACTGTTCAATTGAATTGGAACGCATTTTGAGTGGACATTCCAGTTTACATCCTTATTAACATTAATTAAGTTCAGTTCATCTTAAAATCTATCAATCTTGACTTCTCCGTTATATCCCACTTCAATTCAACTTTAATAAGTTCTTTGGCCAACTATATGATTACATTTTTTTTTATAAGCACCAGAATTTGTGTGGTCTGTTTTGAAAATTTAGCTTAAAGCTCCACAACATGGTCAGCCTGTGGTTTTTGTCATACCACTGCTAAGTTACCGCTTCTTTCATTTTCTTTTGTAATAGTTGTGGTTCATTTTCAGTGTGATTTTCAGCCGTTCTTAAGCAGTATATCACTAAAAATAATAACTATTTAGCTTCATTTCTAGCCAATACAGATTTATTTTACCTTAATTTTTTATTACTAAATAGAAATTTATTTACGATCATGAATTATAAATTCTTAATTTTTTTTTAAATTAAAAATATATACGAGAAATAAGCATCTATTTTTTTTACTGAAATTGGATATGGGAGAATATGTGCTATGCATGAAAGATACCTTTACAGAAGGAAGCTTACTTTGTAACGCAATAAGGCTGAAGTTTAGCTTTTTACACGGCAGGAATTGATCGTGGAGTTTATAAGTCGTTAACTGCGGTAATGGCAACTCAATTTCGCCCAAAAAAGTAAAAATTGATTGAGGTTCTCGGACTATATAGTAGTAAGTAGTAAATGGAACGGATAGCCTAAAGATGTGGCAGATTCCAAAGAAATGGTGTTCAAAGGCTGCTTTCAAGTGTATGAAGCAAAGTCATCAAATCGTTGCAAATTATAACGATATGTTCGGCTTGTTATGGTCAACCCAACAGATGAAAACACTCAGAATTATACCGATGGCATTATAGCCAAGGCATCACCTATCCAATGGGTAATAGCAAAGAAGCCAGCAAGCTGGTCAAGTAGCCATCGTGGGAACCAGTAGAAAATGCTTAGATGTTCTTTAAAAAGATTGTATACTTAATTGAACATTTTCTTTAGATGTAGGAAAATTAGGATATGGATAAATAAAGTCTGTAAAAAAGAATATTTGAAGCAAATGCATGAAAAGCGAGGTTCATAACCTTCTCTGGAGCGGAGCACACGTCGTCAAGCAGGCCCCAACCGGAGAATCCAGGTCCCAGTGCCACTCTTGCTCCACATTTTAACGAAGTCAAAAACACTTTTTATGTATTTAAATGATAAATCTCTCCAGAGCTAATATAATAATAATAATATATTTTATGAAAAATAACAGTTAATAATATATTACATACATAAGTGATGTATTTGTTTATAGTAATATTAGTCAGAGTCGTATTTAAACTGTTCTTGACTAAGACAGGTTAATTTGTTCGAACTAACGATCGAACATCTAGGTTTAGATGTCGATTCTTTTACAAGTAATTTTTATAGTCTTATATACCACTTATATGGTATAAGTGTCATTGAATTGAACCGCAGTCTCCGCATTGACGATCTTCTGACTGAGAGAGTCGATCTTACGGACTAATTTCCTGCTAAAGAAATCAGGGGATAATTGAAATAGGGATTGGCCGAGTGGCATGTTTCATAAGAATAAAAGAAGGTTGTAATACATATGCAGAACATAATATAGAGCAAAGAGATTAAGGAAAGTAATAAAGGTAGATGAGGAAGAAGTAAATTGAAATAGAAGAACGGTTATAGCGTAACAGAAAACAGCAAAAAATTTGCCTATACGTTACACTGTAGATAATGGATTTTTGGATTTCCTTTTCAACTTTTCTACATTCACTTTTACTTCTTTTCTTCATTTCTTTACCCTGTATTATCTTACATTTATTTATTATAAACTTATTTTATCCTTATGGAACACGTCACTTGCACAACTGCTATTTGGATTATCCCATGATAAAATCTTTTTAAAAAAATTAATGATAGATGAAATTACTATTAAGTTTATATCATATATATATAAATATAAATATTTCACAATAAACACGCGAAATAATCAACTTTCAAACCACAAGAAGAAATGAGAAAAAAAGACTAGGTTTTTTCAACAATAACAAGCGGTCTTCGTTAGAATCAAAAACCCAACTGAGTTAGCGACCACGCCTTCCACCCACAGTCTTGAACGCTCGTACCTCTTCTTCTTCCCTTCTACTCTCTTCCTGATGGCAAACTTCGGTTCGAAATATTGATCCAGTAAGTGTTCTTGTTCTTTATATATTATTTTTCAGTTATTTATGTATATATATATATATATATATATATATTATATATATATATATCGCTTGATAAACGGAAATACGATCCAACCTGGACACAAGAAGAGTAACACACAGAATAAAGAAACACCCTTACAAACTCAAATTTTTGAGCAATCAGTCTTTAGGAGAAAAGAGAAAGGATTAACAAGCACGTTATAGACGCAAAGGTAAGAAACCCAACTTACTTGCCGTTGCGTCTACAACGTGCATGGTCTCCCTTTCTCTTTTCTCCTGAAGGTGGATTGTCTGAAAATTTGAGTTTGTAAGGGTGTTTCTTTATTCTGTTTGTTACTTTTCTTGAATCTTGAATTCGTATATATATATATATATATATATATATATATATATATATATATATAACATTCAATAATTCAATTTGACATCACCACCTGTAGGAATGCATATCATTTATTGGATATTAGCTGCATCTTAAGTCCCCTCTTTCAACTGCTTTGTGCCTCTGACACCCACAGCTCTCGCATCAATTCTTTACTCTTGGACAGTTTATTTCTGTTACTGATAGTTTCTTCGCCTTGGCGTTTGATCCATCCTTACGTCATGGCTCACCCAATTCGTGGTTATGGGTTATTCTTCACTTTGTGTCTTTAATCAGTCTATATATCTTCCTTCTGTTAACTCTATTTGAGTGAATTAAAATCAACAGAACCTTTAAAAGGGTAACATTAATATACAATGCCTTAATATTTTAGTTCTTTTATAATTGAATTTTTTTCTGCGTCTTTTTAAAGTATATACTTTATTTATTAATTTTATTTTTTTTCAGGTAAGATCTTCTGATTTATTTACTGATAAATGAAATGGACTCGACTTCTTTGTGAAAGGTAAAAGTTTATTATTATTATTATTGTTGCATAAATCGAACTTTTTTGAAAACTTGTAATAATGTATATTACTCGTATATTAAGAAAATGTTACTATCGCATGGTTTTGCCTGCAGTTTTAATTAATATATGCATGCAATAATACACACCAAAGAACAAACGTTGTTGCGGCAAATCATAACAGATTTCCTTGTCCTTAGACAGCAATAGATAAGTGTGTGAGAGAGTGAGATGGAAGAATAATAAAAGATAGGTAAGGCGTGTGTATGTATTTGTATGACTGTTTGTGCGGGTTGAGAAAGAGAAAGTGGTATGCAGAAATAGAATAAGAATCGGGCAGAAAAAATTAGATAGGAAAATCAAGAATGAAAGGAGGGACATATAAGAATAAATAAAGAGAAACAGAATGAGAGAGAGAGAGTCAGAGAAGATAGACAAAAAATTAAATAAGGGTTTAAGAGAGAGATTGAATGAAGAGAGTTGGACCAAGTACTGACGAATGTCCGTGGGCATGACTTGATGTGAAATAGAGATAGAGAATATGTAGGAAATACAGAAAGTACTACTCGTATAAACAATGAAGGGGAGAAAGTGAGAGTTAGTTGCACTTGTATACACAAAGTGTAAAGCAGCCCTGGGTATAAAGCGACACATTTATATGGGCAATTTAGATGCAGGTCCTGTTCGTCGCAGAGAGAGTGTTGCAACGATTAAAAGAAAGATAGAGTGAGTCTGAAAATAAACTATACATTCAGATAAAAATCAAAGCTGACTATTTTTAAAAAAAAAATATATATATAAATGTTTGGTAAACTTGTTGATGTTATAGTCAAGATACATTTAAGTACCTTAAGCAAAGCTCGAAATGTCACAGTGGGCGTCAAGGTTATCATCAGTCTCGTCAATGTTCTGAAGGACTTCTCAAGAAAGTTAGAGATTAAATAATAAAAAAAAATCATAAATCAAAAACACGGTCCTCTTTATCATTAACTATAAACTTTAATTTATAGTTTTGTTTCTAGTTATAATATTTTCATTTATTTATGTAATTTTAGCATAAAAAAAGGATTTGTAAGAATATTCTCTTATACATCTCCAGTAATCTGTTTAGTAATCTTCCTCAATCATCATGGTTTAGTAACCTGTTAAGTAATCAGTGTTTCAGGAAATAGTTCGTGTTATACTGCACTAGGAGTCATATTAGGAGTATCAGTATTTTTTTTAAATTTCCATAAAAATGTCTACTATTTTTTTAAAATGAATAATTAAGAAAGTTTTGAAGAAGTATTAACTGTTGAATCCAATACCCATTAATATGGAGTTATTAGTGGTAAGCAGGCGTAGTTTATGTAGGTTTGACAAACGATTAAGAGGAATGATATACTTATATTAAACGGGTATCTGTTACAACATGGGAGAACTTTTTTTTTTGTCATCCTTCAAAGTTTTGTCAATATAAGAGGTGGGCTATCCCAATTAGTGGAGCCAAGGTAACCCAGTCGCTAGGTGCTCGCCTCTGGACTGGTAGATCCGGGGTTCTTTACAAAATCAAGCCCTTGATTTATTCACGAGGATGGTAATAAAGTCTGAGCATCTCTAAATACACTTGATACAATCGTAATTTAGAGCTCCCAATGTAGAATGATCATTGTGTGGTATCACAAAGAGTCAATGTTCAGTCTACGTGTGTTGTCTCGTGAGACTGCTACTGCAACCTAACCTATTTCAATTAGGAAGCAATTTCTTCATTAAAGAATTCAGGGGTGCCAAATCTTAACGCCCTAAAAAATTGTGCTCATAAAACATAATTTTAACATTTCTGGGCTGGCTGGAATAAAAATGATCATATTTAAATTAATGTGCCTGTTTCCTATATATATATATATATATACAATTAATTTTTTTCCAATTTTTCTATGGATGATTTTTCGATTTAGCTTCTCTAGTTTTCTGATTTCACACTTCCATTCATTAAGTACTAAGTGTAATAAATCACCAAAAGATTTCCTTTTTGGTAATAAGAATATTATTACTTTATATTAATTACTTATTATAATTACGTATATATTAATGAAGGTCTGCTACCTAATTATGCTAATATATATATAAAATGATATATATATATATGAATTAAATACCACAATAAACAATATATATTAATTAAAATGATCTAAGGCCTTTCGTTATAACATCGTCAGAGAGCTAAATGAAACAACCAAAAAATATAATCTTATATTTTTAATATTATAATTTTTTATTATATTTTTAATTATAATATAATTCATATATTATATCAAGAGTTGTTGTTGATAATTAATTTAATATATATATATACACTAACTAAAACAATCCTTTATCCACAATTTGTCCTTATCCATTTGTGCTGAAAGAGTTACATTATTGTTGTGTGAAAGTTATACTGGAGTTGGACACCGAGTGGTTTCTTAGCAATCTTGCTATAGACAAGTCTGTGGATACAATGGCCGTTATATTTTTTCTGAGTTTGAAAGGCTGGTTCAGAAACGGTATCTATGAAGCAGATCTTAGTAGTATCAGCGCTGCTAAGGTTTGTTCTGTCAGCTATTAACAGAGGGCTGATGCAATTTTCATTGTCCCAGCGTTAGACCTAAATCGGTAATGGTATTAGCTAAATCAGTGGTATTGTTTCACTGAGCATTGTGCTGTATTTCATCTACAGACTTTGACTTTTAATTGTAATCATCCTGCATAAGGCTTCAATATTAAACCAGCTACATGCGAATGCATGTCAAAATAATCCTATTTTCAACTAAAAGCCTTATATTCCTTCAATTAAAAGAGGAGGAGATCAAGAAAAATAAATCATGAGCCCTCTCCAAATAATGAGCCCTTGAGTGAATATGTACTTGAAATAATACATATTATTATGTATAATAATTGAAATATATATCGCCAGCATAATAAATAACACCAAAATAAAACGAGACTCCGTTACTTTTAATGATCAAGTCTTAGTTTTAATGATGAAATCAAAATCTCAAATGCCGATGTTTCGATTTTTATTTAAAACAGTTTTCATGGATTTAGAAAACAAATACCACTTAACTTAATACATCTCAATAAATATTATTCAAATTGATATATCACTTTTATAAATAATTGAAGTGTATCCCTTTTAATATACATCTATACATCATTTCCAGTGTTCTTCTCCTTTGTGCTTCGAGCTCTTCAACTACAATAATCCTTTTGACAAAGTCAAAATCTGTTTCAACCTACAACCCTTTTTAGGAGAGTATCAAAAATAATGAAACTCTGAAGATGATTGTTGTTTCGTAAGAGTTTAGGTTTTTCCCATTATTCAAATGGGGTTTACATAAAAACATATGGAAATTCATGTTTTCTTATTAAAATTCAAATTACTTAAAATGATGTTGTATTTTATAAGGAGGTAGAAGTCTACAATGAAAGGGTTACGTAATCAGCCTATGAATAGAATTGATTTTCATAATTTCATTCTATTTATAGATTTCACGTAAGAACAGCAAATTTAAGCAGCCAAATTTGTTACAATAATCCTATCATTTCTATTTATTGAATTTTCCTTCTGATATCTAACTATAGCATTATATTAGTACTAGTACAAATCTTAATCGAAATCTTTTATTTATTAAATACATGGAATAATAAACAATAATAACATATATATGAAACTATATATAAATAACACATACATTTTATTGGTACAACAGAAGGTGTTTTAATTTGCGTCTTACGGTATTTTGTTGGTGCAGTCGTGCGACCGATTTCGAACGTTGTTCATTTTCAAGTGAAGTTGACCTTGATCGTTAAAATGTAGGCTCATATAGCATTCTGTTATCTCTTGCCTAAATATATTATGCCTATATTTCATTACATTCTATTATTTTCCTTTTTTTTTATTTATTTATCACATAGTAGTCTGATTCTGTTACTGCTTCCTCTGTTATTATAAAGTCTGTCTAATTGTCCTTTTATTTCTATAAGCATTACGGGTTTAATAATTCTACATTTAAGCATTTATTAACACGATGCCATGTAGTATCTCTTGTACATGTAAATATATATTAATTTAAAATATTTAATGAATTATTATATATATTTATATATATATATCAAACATTTAATATATGATAATCTGTAAAATAGATTTTTCAAATAGTTTAGATTAGAAAATATTCAGTAAAGACTATATCAGTTAAGTCGACTACACTATATTAGACTTCTTCAATTTCCTTCCAGTTCCTCTCCTGAAGAACATAATAATTTATAGTAAAATATTATTTGCATTAATAGATGTTTACCAATAATAATAAAAGGTATTGGTAATTACTTTTAGATCGAATTGAACATTCCTTGACAAATGATAATTACTCGAAACCTGTAAATAAAAATCGTTTTTAACATATATGGTGGTTCATCTATAAACGTCAAAATGTAATGTTTGTCTGAGTGTCAGTTCCGATTATAGATATATTCCGATAAATTCAATGACGTTGAATTTCAATGGGAGAAGTCTTATTTCTTGCAACTTTTCTTGGTTCAGATTCGATATAAAGGAACCTTAAAAGTTACTTTATATGTAATTTAAAAAACAATGTAAAGGAAGTGTTGGTTTTAAATATTGCTTTAACGATGCGCACTCCGTGTGCATACACTAGTAATAGCGGATTGAATAGTACGTTAACTATGTCTGGTATAGGTGAACTAACGACTTCAACTATTTCTGTCACTAGATTTAGAAATAGTAGTCATAACTTGCTTCTATGGAACTACTTAGACGTATCGTGTAAAAGTCATGAATGATAAAAGAAATAAAACATTTGATGGATCAGTATCCAGATTAAAATACTTCATAGTATTTTAAAACTTTCTTAATAGAAAATCAGGAATCATAACAGATTACAAATTTCATTCTGTAAAACCATTTACCCAACATTCTCTGTGACTTAATTTTAAACCACAAAACAATAATTAAAGAAGTAAAATTGGCATTAGCTATTTTCAGATTTTAACATTCACCTGTCAGTGGTGCAGTTGTTCGTCCCTAGTACGTTTTAAATTAATTTTTTTTTTAACTTTCAACATGTGTTTCTTTTCATTTGCTCTCTAGTTTAAAAATTATTTCATCATATTGTCGTATTCTTTCTACTCAATTAGTGAAGTTAAGAATTTGCAAGTTAAAGGTTATTTCAAATACCCACACTTTTAGGCTTTCAAATTTAGCGGTGTTTCAAGGGTGAAAAGTTCTGCTTATTTGATACTTGGTACCCACTTTAGTTATAATCAAGCTGCATTACCCGATCAATGTTAATTATTAATCCATATAATGATATTAATTCATGCACTGAACCGTAAATTTAGTGATAGCCTTTTATCTATTACTATGAACTATATTCTGGTTTATTTTGTACTTTTATTTTAACAAATTTAATCTTAAGAAACTCCTATGTATCCTTGTATCTTTGACAGTTTCTGTTTAGTATGTTTAATAAAGAGGTCATTGAGACCTAATTTCTCAACTTTCGTCTTGAGATGGTAATATGGTTGGTTTTATATCCAGACCTTTCTTCCTTATCATCTATCGCCAATTTGGAGGGCCTGACTCATCAAGTCAAGTACCATGAAGAATTTTCTTCTCATGATAAAAGGGAGTATCCAGGTAGTTGTCCGCACTTCTCTGAGTACATCCTCTAGTGGTTGCAATTTTAGTTGAGGTATATCCTGTACTTAGGCTAATTATTCTTGCATCGATTGTTTTCATCCACTCCTTAGTTCTTGGATTAAAATATCTACATGTTAGTTGTGATCTACTGGATTTTAATTCATGTTGTCAAAAACTACTTGAATATCAAAACAGCAGTACACAGTATTTCCTTTAAGACTGAAGGGGCTTTCTGTTTTGTTAACCAAGGCCTTTGGAACTGACTCTGTTAACTTTCCCTTCAGATAGGATGATGTCTCTTAAAGAGATGCAGTATTCGGTAATAGTCATCATGTCTAGTGTAATATTGGTATTTCAGTAGTTAAGATCATAATAGATATATTGCTAGCAATGCAATACCTAATACAACATTTTCAGTTTATTGTATCACTGAGAAGTGGTAGAAAGCTAACAGTGATTTTGTCATATTGAAAAAATATATCTTTCCTATTCTTCCATATCACCCAGGAAGAATGGAATTCTTAAGTAAAGACCAACTATGTATATTTTATTAATTAGGATTTGTTAAAGCAATGGACGGTGTGGATTGATTAGAATCCGCAATTACATTTGTTATATTCGTTAGACTATTTTCTTTTATAGATTTAAGAATTAAATCTTCTTAAGAATTATATTAACTCCTTTAAATATCTTCAAAATTCATTAATTGACATTTCACCAGTAATTCTTTTTGACTTTATTCAAGTAAAAAAAATTCTCCGTTAATGTAAAAAAGTCCATTATTCGAAGTTGTTTCCTTCGAGCAATGTAGACCATTGGTGTGGAAAATCAACCAATATCAACAGGACCAAACAGGCATTTGTCAATAACGGCTATTCAAATGGAAAATTTGACAAAATTCTGAAAGAATATCTACACACAAGGGAAAACAGGAAAGGAATTTAGAAAACAGCTGGAACCATACATAAAATATACTACAGGAACCAATATTCTGACAAGCATAAAATTGATGAAAGGATACTGAAGGACATCATAAGAAACAACACAAAGTGCAAAAATGAAAATAATAGAGTCTCACTGGTTACTTATTATAAGAGCCCTACAATAAGTAGCCTTTTTATGACTAATAACAGCCGCTGCAAAAACTCTCCACTGAAAGAAACAAATCTAGTGTATGAGTACCAATGCAACTATGGGGACTGTGAAACCCAAAAACGCTCATACATTGGAATGACTACTACTACACTCTCTAGAAGACTGACCATGCACTTGATATCCGGAGCCCCCAAAAAACACACAGAGCAAGTCCACCATACAAAGCTAACCAGAGAAGCGCTTGTCGAAGGAACCAGAATAATAAAAAAAGAACAGGACCAGCATAGACTCAAAATAACGATATATATACATATATATATGTATATATATATATATATACATATATTTTACATTTATACATTTATCCTTGTATTTTCATTTGTTTCTCATCGCCTTACCCACTCTGTTATCTTCCTTTTTCATGCTTTTAGGTATTTTTCACGGTATTCCTTTTTATACTTCATTTATCTTCCTGCTGTTTATTTTACCTTCAATCAACCAGAACTGCTTTTCTTAATTCTTAATTTTAATTTTAATATTAATTTTCTTCTGATCGTCTCTACTTCATTACTTCCTGAACCGGGCGCGCGTGGCAGCACGGTCGGTTGCCGGGACGGTTTCCTGCCGTTGTGTTTCCGGCGTGCTTGGTCGCCCTTTCTCTCTTTTCTCCTGAAGACGGATCATCCGAAAATTTGAGTTTGTAAGTGTGTCTCTTTCTCTGTGTGTTGCTTTTCTTCGTTTGTGAACTGATATATATATATATATATATATATATATATATATATATATATATATATAATAGTTTTTTTTTAGAGAGGGAACTGTAAATAGAGCTAAGTATTTGTAGAGAACATTGGGGAATTAATTGCATTATTTTCAGCACTCAATATATCCAGTGATATAATCTTAATTCAATTCTTATAGTAAAGTTTTTCGGTTGATCTGTATTTTGTTAAAAATACACCAATTAAACATTATTAATATAACAATGTGTTGTTAGTACCACGGAGGTTAGTTGAAATTACATCATTAGATAATACTGTTACAACTCGAAACTGATGTCCCAAATACTGTAGACATCTTCGAAACATCTAATAATATCGCTTCATACTATGTATGACTACATCATCTGATAATATGATAATTTAATTAAATGATTAATGCTAATAGGGGAAGATTTCTTGTGCCAATTATGGGAAAACTGAAATAAATGGTTCTACTTTTGGAAGTACTTTTAAATTAAAAAAATACTTTTCTTTCAATTAAAACGGGAACTTAATTTTTTTTTTTTAGATATTGAAATAATTTTAATCTTATTGGTGCAATATTATTACTGATTGAAATATTCTATGGCTTCTTATGCTATTCTATAATCGGATACTTGTATAATTATAGTGACAGGGTAGTTTATCATTATTTAATTAAGTTATCGCCATTAAATTTAAACTGTTCTTAAAATTCTATGTCTTTGAAATGAGTTGATAAAGAATTGGCGCCTATACAACAAAAAGTTACAAATTAGAAAATACAATAGAAATTTTGGCCATAAGTGAGAGAGCATACAGAAAAAAGAATTGAAATAGGAAAACTTAAGTATTTTTTTTAACCCCTAATGTAATACTGAAGTCTTTCTGTTTCAAAATTGTATACTTCTGTAAGTTATCTCACTAACTTATTGTCAAAACTCTTATTATGTTTTCTTATTTGTAACTATTTGTGGTTTTTAAGTATGTTTGATTTTTGAATGATATTTTTATTTCTTATATTTCTTCTCTTTTGTAGGCCTATGAATGAAATAAATAAATGATCTAGCTTTTAAATGAAAACCAAAATATTGGCCGTGAGAGTTTAATTTTAACCTGAAAATCTGAGCAATTTTATTTTTATTTTTACCATAATTTTATTTTGTAGATATATATATATATATATATATATATATATATATATATATATTATAGGTGTGCTCTCTAATCGGGATTCGGTCAATTTTCTAGGATAAAAAATCAAACTCTCAATGCCAACGCTTCGGTTTTATTTAAAACCTTTTAAAACCTTTTTCATAGGCAGAAGTAAGAATTTTTTAACTAAGAAAATGAAATTTACATTATTTAAAGGAACAACAATGTTAACCGGGACAAAACCAGTTAACATTGTTAATTAATGAATTAAACACAGTTAATTAATTGTTAGTTTAATTTTTAACACAGTTAAATTACCGCAAAAACCTTCGACTAGACTGACAAAGTCAGTCCTCTTGACTAGTCTAGTCGAAGGTTTTGTCCGGTTAACATTATTGTTCCTTTAAATAATGTAAATTTCATTTTCTTAGTTAAAAAATTCTTACTTCTGCCTATGAAAAAAGTTTTAAATAAAACCGAAACCTTGGCATTGAGAGTTTGGTGTTTTATCCTAGAAAATTGACCAAATCCCGATAGAGAGCACACCTATTGTATCAAACGGTCGATATATTATTGAATCTGCGATATATGTATATATATACATATACATATATATATATATATATACAAAATTTGGAACCATGGAACCGACGCTGCATCATTGGTTTGTCTGCCCATATTTGCTATTTTGAGAAAAATTGTGTACGTTATTGTGTGTTTTTTGTTTTATTTGTGTTTCATAACTAACTTTGAACCATTGCCACCGGTACATGATTGTTTTTATATAAATATAACAACATTTCAAAGTAAACACAAGAAATTGGTATCTATGTCTAAAGAACAGCATAAAATGAAGAAATGGGACTATAATATTTCAACTAGCCCAATTGGTCTTTATTAGAGTCACATCTAAACTAAATCAACTGAAAACGGACATCTGGTGTATTTATTCTATTGTTCTACTAAAATTATTATTATTATTACTTAAAAGTCAGAGGCACAAAAGAAGTGGAAATAATCTTGCTAATCTTATCTGTAAGAAAACCAGTTGATATAACACTTAATACTTAATAACACTTAACACCTTCGAAAAAATAGTGTTTTGGAATGGGCAGAATAAAGTAGACTTACTCAAATACATTGAAGAGTTCTTATCAACACGTAACTATTTAGGAAATTTATGAATACAGACATCAAAGAAAGGCAATTTACAATTTACTTATCCTTGTATTGTGTATTAGATTGTTGGCAATACTGACTTTAATACTGTTTGAAAGAATCTTTTAAACATAGATTTTGTAGAGAAGCGTACTATATCGTCAATGTATTGAAACCATTTAACTTGATTGAACAGAATAAACTTAATATTTTAGTTTCGAAAAAAATCATACATACATCACTCAGGCGAAGGGATAAGCTTTTAGCATTACAAAATTTTTATTTTGTAAAGTTGTTTTAAATTGAAAATGAAATCAGACACAAGTAGTTTAATTAACTGAATTATAGTTAGGGAGTATTTAACAGGTTTCACGTGCAGAAAGTTAATAAGGCCAGCAAAGTTAGTAAAACGAGAATTTATATCAAAACTAATCAATAAATATTCATCTTGAATATTGAGTTTCATTAATTTATTAATTAAATTTATATTATGTTAAGTATGGTTTCCTGAAATATTACCAGTTAATAGCCCCAAAATAATAAGGTTTCAATAGATTTTAATCAAGCTTGTAAATTTCACACGATGGTTTTATTTCAGATATTCACTGTGAAACTGTGTTATGCACATAAAAGAACACCTGGACTGATGCAGAAATGAAAAAAGATGTTTTTAGGCCTCATTTTTTTAATTTTCTACTTGTAATAAGTGGCCATTTAGTTAGGGTTTAAAAATATTGATTTCAGTAATATAGGACTAATGTTTACCCTTAATGTCCTGGCATTGACTGGAAGAATATTTAGTAGTGGGTGACAAACCCAAAACTTGTTAACTTGTCTTCAGATTTCTGATCTTTCCCTTCAGATTTCATTGTCCGGAGATGACTCAACGGCAAAATGTACGCAGAGTAACAAAACACCATCATATAATTCAAAAAAGCCGTCTCAGATGATATAAAAGTTCTTAAATATTCTTTTTATGAGGACGTAATGAACAAATAATAAGACATTATTACCAATCATCATACCTCGTCTATCGCTGGTGAAGTCGCCCTACCGGTTTCGCAATGGCTGCATCATCAATGGGACTAATGTTACCTTTCAGAAACACGGACATAAATACCTATTTTATCTCAATGGTGACAATATATATGCCTAAATTTCCTACCCAACAGTTTTATTTTATTTTTTTTTTGTTTAATCTGTTTTTTGTCTTTTAAACTTTAAGTCGGCTCTGTCCTATCCGTCCTGTCGTCTTTTCATGTTTTTTATTGGTTTAAATATTATGTCTGCCTGGTGCTTAATTTGTTCATTTATTAGGTTATCAATATTTTTGTGTTTTTGTATTTCCTTTTCCTCTATTACATTTAATCTTTTACCTTTTTTCCTATTCTAATTAATTTCATTGAGTTTTCTATATTGTCGGGTTCATGTCGGTGTTTTTTTAAATGGTTAGGAAAATTTGATTTATTTGTGAATCATTAATATGTTATTTAAATCTTTGTTTTAATGTTCTTCCAGTTTGCCCTATGTATATCTATTTACAGTCTTTACACTTTAATTTATATACACCGCTTTTATCATATATATTATTTTTACATTCCACTCGCCTATTTATTATTTGTTTTATTGTATTATTAGTCCCATTGATGATGCAGCCATTCCGAAACCGGTCAAGGACTTAACCAGCGATAGATGAGGCATGACGATTGATAACAATATCTTATTTACTAACCTCTTTGGCACTAACAATATGCATGTATTTAAATAATAAGACGACTGGACAGACAGTATGACGAAGTTAGAAAATATAAAAAAATCAAACTAGAAAATAGCTAAAAACTAAAAATCAAATATAACTAAATAAAATCAAAGTAATAATATCAAGATAGCAGTGGACTTGACAGAAAACCAACCCCCTTTATAACAGCTCCTTAGGTTAGTTGCGATTGAAGATGGACAACGACCGAAAGCGCTCCAACGACTCAAAGAACATCGTACGAGGTATGACGGTTTGCCATATTAATAATATAAAACAAAGTAATGATGTTGTACCCTCAGAAATACATAACTCTTTAGGAAATTTATGAACACAGACATCGAAGAAAGGCAATTTACAATTTACTTATCCTTCTATTGTGTATTAGATTGTTGGCACTACTGAATCTAATATACTGAGCTAAATATAGACTGGGTAAACATGATCAACATATTTTCAAATGTGTCAATATACTTTCACGCTTTTAAATGATATTTCTAAACATCATAAAATAGTTATTATAGAATTTTAATTCAAAACGTTAAAAAAATTGATATGTAATACTCAAAAGTTATATCTGATTTATTTGTTTCACTATGTAACAATGAATTTATTAACATGTGTGCTATCAATTATTTTGTGACAAATACAAATATAGTTTCCAGAAGATTTGACATAAAAATGTGACAATTTTCTATTATTATGTAACAATGTTTCTGGAATCATAACCATTTACCTGAATTCTCATTACTATCAGATGACAAACAAATTTATTTTTACTTTACTATAAGTAAAGTATAGTGATCGTGAAAAAATTCGATCTCCAGATTTTGACAGAATTACATGTTTTGAGGTCCCAGAAGTCGTTTTATGAGGTTTTTACGATGATGTCTGTGTGTGTGTGGGTGGGTGGGTGCGTGTGTTAGCATTGCTTGTTACCACGCTACGGTCCAGAATCTTTGATGGATCAAGTTGATATTTTACACAAAAATGGGCCTCATAGGGAGGAAGATCCCTATTGTTTGGGAAGAATTATGCATGATGGGAAAGTCACTTTTTTTGCCAAAAACCTTTTTTTTTTAAACATTTATTTCTCTTAAACTGATAACCCTAGAGTTTTGAAATTTTGACATTATCTTTGAGGTTACAAATGGAACAAACGAAAAATATATTTAGAATTTTAGAACAACGGGAAATATTTTTTTTTCACTAAAATGTAATAATTTTGACTTTTAATTCAATCTCAAACCTTGTGAGAGCAATACAAGCCATACTGTTTGACGGATCAAAATGAAACTATGCCTAAAAGTAGAACATTATGTGGAGAATGAGTTGAAATATTTTTTTTCAAAATTACATTCGCTAAAGGGGCGTTACAGTACGATTTCTGTTTTCAGAAAATGTTTTTTTGACGCGAAACGACTCATTTAAAAATAATGAAAATTTGACCAAAAATGGAACAAAAAATTAGCAGTTCATAAAAAAAAATTCATAAAGTTTCAATAACGGGAAAGAGCAATAACGATATAAAAACCCTTTGTTTATCCTAGACTAAGAGATCACCTGCTATACTTGTCGAATTTTTTATATTTTTTTACTTTGTTTACATTGACTTAGAAATTTTTTGAGCAAATCCACTGATATAAAATTGATATTTATAAAGGAACAATTTAAAACGTTTATTGACTTATATGAGATGTAAGAGGAATAATATGTGCAGGAAAATTATAACACTCACTCAGAAAAAAATCGTATATATGTTATTTGACAAAGGGGAAGGAAAATGATCTTGTTAAATACTAAGAAGCCATAAAATTCCCATTATAATAATTCTGTAAAAGACCAAAAATGTAAAAGATAATTCGAAATTGAAATCTTTCGTTTAGAGATTAATAAATGAATTATCGTACATCTTTAATTATAAATCATCTTAAAACAACATTTTCTTCGCTGTTTTTCAGAGAAAAAAAGGGTATTTTACTGTTTTAAATTTGAAAATTTTACTTTAATATTCAATGTAGAAGGATGTCAAGTAAACGATGTAAGAAATCTACTGGCTTTTTGAATAAAAGCCATGTTCTCTTGTAGGAGAATATTTCGTTTCAAGAAATGTTCACTTTGGTTTTTCAAAAATGTTATTACTGCTGTAGTTATACTAATGAAATTATTTGCAAATAATAAATTATTTGTGATGTACAAAAAAAGCTTATAAACTGATATGTCCTTCAATCACTATCTGTACTACCTCAGGAATGAAAGGCTAATAATTATATCCCATTTATATGTTTACGTTATGCTTAAATGAGACGTTTTGTTTTATATACTCAAGAAATTTGACATTAAGTTACTTATAGTAAAGTAGAGTGTAGGCCACTCCAGATTTTTTTTTGCTGTAATCACAATTTGATATTTTTTTTAATAATATACGAATTTCATTTAGATTTTTCTGATACCATTTCATTTTTCTATAGTTAACTGTTTAGTGTAAAAAAAAATTCTGAAATCATAAAATGTAGTATAACGCCGATTTTCGTCCTCATAAAACGAACAAAAAAGCAGTCATCCCACCCTCAGAAAAGCTGTTATTTCGCGGTATAATTTCATTAGGTCTGTGAAGCAGTCAGTGTGACCTGTATCGTGCCCACATACTTCTATAATCACTGAGTCAAGACTTTTACATTTTACTGCAAAACTGGCCTTTCCTGTCATTCAAAAATCTGGCCTTTATTTCAATTAATCCTGCTTCTAAATGCGTAGTAATTTACCATTTCTACATTCAAGTATTACTCATAAATTAATAATAAATTAGGTCCAAATTGATTGAACGGAGAGTGAGAGGTAGTTAGAGAAATCAGAGAAATCAGAGAATGAACATTTGTTTGGAAAATAATATATACTGAAGCATAAACAGTTCTGCCGAGATAGAACTACTACTACTCTAACAATCGACAGCCGCCTGCGATTAGGTTTATGAAAGTAGTCAGGAATCTCACAAAGATTTTATGTTTATACTAATTGAATCTAAGAACTGAAATACTGTTGTCCTTAGCATAGTTGAAGTATGAAGAGAATTATGTACATAACTGTTTTGTAATCAGTTCATTTTTAGTCTCTCTATAAAAAGAGAAATGTATTTTCAGCCTGAAGAGGTAAATATGCCAAAATATTTGCTTTGAGAGATCGTTTTATTTACACCAACACTATTTCATCTCTTCGGATTTCACAATGCACATTTTAGTTGGAAGCTACGTTCTTATCTATAAATCCGTAAAATATGATTTCAACTAAAATTTATTCTATTATGAAAGCATTGTTCTCTAAAATTTATTTTTTTTTTTATTAAATTGAACTAATTTTATTCTATGTCAAAATTTAATTGGGAAATTAATCCTAATAATTTTACCCAGATTGGTTCAAATCACTGTTTTTGTTAAAATGGGTTACAAACCGAGCATGGGAACAGCTTGTGATCAAGGTTTAATCGGTGATTGAGGGTTGTTTCTTTCTGTGTTGGACTTCAAATTCATTATATTTCGATATGCCAGACTGAGCGCATGTTTGTAGTTTGATTTTTCTCTTCTGATGTTTCAGTGGTCAGCTGTTGTTTGTAACATTCATCGTAGTAAGTGTTGTGTTCTCTTTAGTTTATTTAGTTCCTCGAACCGTTTTATAATTCTTTATATATACATATATTCAGGAAAATACCACTAAAAGAAGTATAAAAAATGAAACAATTTTAAGCGCTTTCCAGTGTTAACCCGTTTTCTAAGAAACCAGTTTATCAGTTCTTTGAAAATGAAGTGACTTTTTTGTTTCCTTTTTCTGCCTTTAGAGGTAATTTACGTTATTGTACAGCCACGTATATCCTGTACATAAATAAAATTTTCCACTTCATGGATGTTTGGTTCTGAACTCAAAACTCGTTCTTAGGCCTTAGGGTAACGTTTCGTTTATATTTTTAGACGTCTTATAATAGATATCAATAATTGAATTATCATAATTTGAAAAAATCCAAAGTTACATTATCTATATGAATGTACATAATTAAGTACCTAAGTAATGTAGGTTATGATTTTTCATGTTATGGTAATTAATTCTGTTATTGATGTAATCCTGAAGATCTCTCTAAATCTAGGAGAAACGTTGGACTAAGGTGTTTTAAGAATTACTTCTTACTGCGTCAAACCTCGAGAAAGTGGAACACAGTAAAGTATGTGTGGTTTAGATAAGATAATTATATATGTAATAATTAAGGAATCGGGCAGTTTTTTATGTTCAAAACATACTTTTATAAACAAATTTTCAGTTTTATTTCTAATCTTCTTCGTGGATAGAAGTATGATATGTTTTTTTTAAATCTTAAGGGTTTTTTGAATTATAAACTTTCCACTACTTGTTTCATTGAATAAGTTTTAAATGAAACGATACTGTGGTAAATGAAATACAGAGATGGACTTCCGTAGTTAGTAGCGAAGAGTTTTCAGAGTTTTTGAGACGAATTGAGCCCTTGTCAATCAGATATAAACATGAACTTGCTAGTTAGTGGTAAAGAGTTTAAAAAAGTTATTCAAAAATGTACTGAATCTTTATCAATCAGATAACGTGATGAACTTGCTTAGTTAGTAGCCAAGAGTTTTCAGAGTTTTTGAGAAATATAATTGAGCCCTTGTCAATCAGATATAACCATGAACTCGTTAGTTAGTGGTAAAGAGTTTAAAAAGTTGTTCAGAAATGTACTGAATCTTTGTCAATCAAATAAAGTCATGAACTTGCTTATTTGCAAAGAGTTTACAGAGTTTTGAGAAGTATAATTGGACCCTTATCAATCAGTTGTAGCCATGGTTGTAATAATTTGAGATTGAGTAATTGGTTGAAGTAATGAACACTTCTAGTTGCTAAGGTATACGTACACTTTTAAGATAGAAGGATATCTTATGCAATACTTTGTTCTTTTATATGCTTTGTAATAAAGGCACTTAACCTTCATTAAAGCTCATAGATAATGGCTTTTACAATGTATTTGATGCCTTAACCACTACCCCTCAACCGTGACTCTTCCACTAAAACTCTTCCTTTCCTCTAATTTTATTTCTTAAAAGTTTCGCCAAAACTTTTTTCTTATTCATTTTTAATATTGTCTTATAAAAGTTATACATCAAAATAGTTTGTTCAAAGTTGAGTCAAAAAAGTAAGTTGTGTGTTATATTAAATCAAATATTGGATCAATATAGTTGTAGAAGAAAGACAAGATTGGAAAACTGTAGTTTGACATATGAGGTTGAATCATATTTTATATGTACTTTGCGTATAACTCTTCTGACGTCGTCCTCACTTACTTCCGCCTCCTTTATATTTTAATAAAGCTGGGGCTGAGTTATTAAATGTTTGCACCACTGGAACTCCCTGCAATGATCATCCATTGCCTCTACCGATGATGTATTGGGCAAAACTATACTCAATGCGCTGTTATACTTCTATTCGGGAAAACCATCTGACCTGCCTCCTGATTTTTGTCTTCCATTGACATATGGAAGTTCAAATAGGCCTAAGGACTTAGAAAGAGTTTTGAGTTCTGAACCAAACATCCATAAAGTGGAACATTTTATTTATGTATAGGATATACGTGGCTGTACAATAACGTAAATTACCTCTAAAGGCAGTAAACTTCCTGAATGTATTTCATCGTCCATTTTTAAACTTAATGGTCGATATAAATGAGACAATTTTATACAATAACATGCATATAATAACAGTCTACAATGAGTTTCTGTTCCTTTGACACCTTTGAACCTAAGGAATTTGATCCCTGCTTTGCCGTTCCTCTTTCATGGAGGGACCTTTGAAATCTGCAACATAAGGTATGAAAACCGAAAAATTATTATCAGACTTCCACGGCATTACCATAACAGTATAACAATCAAAATAAACTATAATGTCAGAGGAGGTATAGTCAAATGTAGATCATTTTCGATTGGCCCTTAGCATATCCATATCTGTCGTATCAGTTTTTCATTTCATTGGATTGGATTTATCGCTGTTTTGTTTAGATAGTAAGTCTACAACGCAGTGGACTAACTGTAAAGCTCCCCTTACAATTGATGCTTTCAGAAGTTCCATTCTATTGAAAAGTCCCTGATTAGCCAGGGCGTCCAGTTAAATGAGAACCTCAGTCACCGTTATCAATGCGCCGTTTTCATTTTCTCTCTCTATTGATTCCTTTCACAACCTTTATTATCCACACTTTGCATTTCATTTCAAAGCATTAACTAGTCTATTAAAAATAGGCGAATATAATAAATCTGACCCTTCCATACTTTGTAAACCTCCGATCCTTTTTCAAATCATTTAACAGTCGTTTGAAAGTAAATGAATAACTGAAATCTAATATTATGTTCCATTAATTTCAAACCCTTTAATCCTCGAAAATGTACTTATTATGCTTTTTTTGTAAACATATTTAATACTTAATACATCTGAGTTTTAAGGCATATCGTTGAATATAAACCAAATCCGGCCAAACTACATTAAATTAACATTTTACATCTAATGGGGCGAATTGAAATCATCTATGTAAATCTTCTATCAAAATTTTCGATCTTGTACATTTTCCATCTTTAAAGGATTTTCTACGTATTAGTTGATTTTTTTTACATTTGACTTTTATCAACCAGTGATTGTCAGGATTCTATTGTTTCCAACTCTACTTATTCAGCCTTTTGCCTTTAGCGCTAATCTGTGGGGTGGAGAGAATAGTGCAGGCAGTATTCGACGCACATTTCTATATAATAGAAATAGAAAAACTATTTCTGTAAGTTAAATATGTGCAAGCTATATCTTCAGGTCAATTCTACACGAAGTGTCATATATTTTTCATTTTTCTCATGCATTAAATGTATCGAAGTAGAAGGTTAAAGAAGTACCTGACATCGTTCAAGCTTGGAACAGACTACATTACCTTCTCTCTTTAGAACAGCGTGTACAAGAATTTCCGTCACCCTTGCGAATACGTGGTGCAACACGTAGTCTATTAAGGACTAGAAGTTCAAATTTTGAACTTGGCCCTAGATTTTTCATATTAGATGGAAGTATAGAAGTCGGTACAATGTCGGGTTCTACTTAATGATTCCTACCGTAATATTCTATACTTCTAGAATTACTAGAATCTAGAAAATTACGTTATGGCTCGAAGTTTTTATGACTGAACATCTCAGACCTCAGGACATCTCATGCAAGGATTAGATAGTTACATTTTTGAGGGTTCATTCTATATATTCGTACTCTTCGTCCTAAACTGCGCATCGTGAGGACGCTGCTAGATGAAACCGGCAGAGATACTTTTATGTCACGATGTGGCTGATACGAGCCCTTACTTCAAAGGAAGCTAGAAGCCTTGACAATGTCGATGTTTGTCAGCATTCAAAAATCCATGACCGATGGATTGATCGGTCAGCATTAAAAAAAAAAAAAAAAAAAAAAAACGGTTAATAAGGGAGATTATTTCTACTAATGAATATATTATTAATAACATCATTAATTATTTTCTCAATATGGAACATGGAGAACAGTATGGAGAAATGAAAGTATTGCGTTCGGGTTGAATTTTTGAAATCTTGTTTTTAATGGAAATATATGTTTTGGGTCTAGTAAAACAAATTTGCGAATTGGTCCACCTGAGTGTGTATGGGAGAGAGAGAAAGAAAGAGAGAGAGCAAGGAGGATATCTCAGAAAAGAAAAAAAAAACTGTAGTCACCAAATTTCTTATTTAAGTTCCTGCTAGTCCTGAGATGAAGGGTAGGTTTGACATTAAAATTTCACTTTTCTATGGGTTATATATGTGAAAAGAAATGAGTTTTTTTCGTTTTGCTAAAAATCTGTCTCCGCGATTCTACAGATTATGGGTTTTTAGTTGATAGTTAATATGTGCATATATGCTATGTACACATAATTTGTCCTACAGATCAAAACTGTTCTCAGTTGATTAAACTGAGAGGGAGGGAAAAAATCGGATAATTTGTTTAGAGAATAATCTTTACTACCAAAAGCAACAGTAATGCACTAACCTAGCGCTACCCTCACAAATTGGTTACTTTTACAATTATGGAATGAATGTCGAGTGGCATTATCAAAGGGCCACACTTGGTTTTACGACTTTCATGGTGATCAAGGGACGAACATGACCGGCAGCCATTAACCATGGGTGATCATAACAAAGGTTGATCTTGATTACCGAAAATCATTTTTTTTTTAGTATGTGTTATATCATTTGCGTTGTATTATTGCATTTAATGGCAATTCGATATTTTTTGTTGTTATTTTATTGTGTGTTTCGCAAAAAGTCATATAATAAAAGGATTTAGGCTCGACTTGTTTGGTTCTGGACGTATGAAATGATAAAGTGGCAAAGAAAGGTTAGTGACCGTGGAAAAGCGGAAACACTGGTGGATGACGAAGGAAGCAAGCAAATGTGGAGGTACTGGCCGGAGACAGAATTCCGAATGACTGATGCAATCTCGCCTCTCATATAAGTGTCTTATTAGTCACACAACTAATGCTTTACACACTTGGCCCGCAGAGCGCAATGTCCTAAGTAGCGCAAACAAATTAGCAACGCTAAACAATTGCTACTATACTGTAAGTAAGATACAGCATTCATCAAAGATTTCGATTTTCAGTTGTTGACGGATTCAAAAATTCTGACATCCTCTGAATCCAGTTTTTTGGGAAATGTCTAAAACTGGTGGGTGTGTATTTTGTAAACAATCTACAGTTCTGTTTGATGACTCATAAAAAAATATGGTAGATATATGGTTTTTTAAGTGAAAAAATAAGGACTTTGTGTAAAAACTAATGTTTTTCGCTCCCTATGACTTCATAACATTTCAGACTCAACATTTCGAAACATTTGTTTCATAACTTATTTGAAACTTATCATTTGTTACTTTATTTCGAACGTATAGTTTCGAAACTTATAATGTATTTATTTGAAAACTATAATTTTGTAACTCATTCGATATTAGAAACTGTATTCCATTCATTTTTCATGTTTGTAACAATAAGAACTATGAAACTATAAGTTCAACCATCTCCTGTTCGTTTACATTTTTTTTTTGTAGAGTCTCTAGACACCAAAAGAATTATATATACATGTAGCACATACTTACAGTCTCAAATTTTCGGTTTCAACCGTCTTCAAGAGAGATAAGAGAGAGAAACCAAGCGCACTGGTTCAGATATCAGTCTCTACCATCAACAAGATAATAACCAAAACAAATTATCAATGTTGTTAACAAACCTAAACTCTGCTACACCTCACTGAGACTCCTCAAACTACATTCTACATAGCTTTTTAAACTTTAATGATTTTATTAGCAATTTTGTCCTGATGAGAATTGTTAATATTACTTATTAGATATTGTGGTTGTTTGATTTTCCTATAAAAAATATTAGTTTTGTCATAATGGACAATGTAGATGGTCTGAATGAATGAACAGTGGTTCACTGTGAATTTTTTTTTCCAAATTAAATAAATTTTATTATTTGCCTCCTTTTTCCATTTCGGTCATTTACTATATATACCGCCTGCTAGCTTTATTCTTTTGTACCTTTTAAGTGTAAAGTTGCGCATATTTTATAAAATAATTTTTTTACCTATTCTAAAATAGCTTTTATTCATAATTGATTACTTTTGAATGATATTAAAACGAGTTGTTACTAGGAAACACTGAATTTTAAAGCAGGTCCCGTCAACAGGCAGAAACCATGTCATTAGATAGAAAGGTTTGCAATCACTGGTCGCCAACCATGTGTATGTAGATCAAATCCTTACATGACAGTATATCCGCCTGAATACATTATAATCCTTTATTTTATTCTGTAATTTTTTTTCTCACAGCCCACACTTGTGGGCTTTGACCTTCAGTATCACTTGTCACGTGTCCGCTCACTTGTCACGGTTATAAGTCATAATTATAAGTGAGTCACATTACCTGCTTTATGATACATCGGGAGTCCTATATTCTACCTTACTCTAGTGATTTGTACAGCTAACTAGTGTTTGACATAGTACAGACTGGGGACAATCTATTACCCAAGGAATAGTGAGTAGCTTGTAGGACCTAGCAGTCATTTTTTGCTAGTGCATAGGTTTTAAACTTGTTTAGACTGTTGGTATTTATTCATAAATAATTAAGTCCAGGTCGATAAGATATCATAGGGTGCCTTAGACTTCCTCAAGATCACATCTCGATGATTCGACTGTTCTGAGATAATGCTTAAAGGGCTCCACGTAGATATTCCCATGACTGAATCAAAGCGGTGTCAACATCGACAGCTTCATGTCCTCTTTGAGAGAAGGCGTTAACAAGATTTTTCCATCTACTGTGAGGTCTCCTACAAGATTTCTACCTCCTACATCATTTTACACTTCCATCAAATTTTCTGTCTTGTACATTTTTCATCTCATAAAAGATTTTCTACGTCTTTTAGATTTGACTTTAATCACCCAGTGATTGTCAAGATTTTGTTTCCAACTCTACTCATGTAGGCTTTTACCTTTAGCGCTAATCTGTGGGGTGGAGAGAATAGGTAATAGTCGATGCACATTTCATTAGTTCAGTTATCAATTGACGAATTCACAAATAGACTGGTGGCCAATGAGGACACGAAAATCCCACCCCATCCAAACCCCCTTGTTCAGAGCCTATCCCAAAGAACTCCCCAACCATATCCATCATAGACGCTGTTGTTTAAATAGAAAGCCAAACCCTAGACTGACTACATTTCACGTCTTAAGAAGACCAGACGACCACGAAATAATGTATAATGAATACCAAACAAAAGACTACAGACAGTTACTTACTGACTCCATAAACACGGCAGTACAAAAATTCAGCAGTAGTAGGTCTATGACCTGGAACTGCTAATTACAACGCGCATTGCAGTGCGCAGAAAGAATCGTTGGTCGTTGGTCGTTGGTAGTTCAGTTATATCCTCAAGTAAATACTACACGAGGTGTCATCTATTTTTCGTTTTAAAATGTATTAAAGCAGAGGGTTTATCTGACATGTTAAGGCTTTGAACAGACTGCGTTACGTTCTCTCTTTATAACAGCTCGCCCGAGAATTCCATATCCATTCGAATAATCACAAGTCGTGACCAATATTTGAACCTCCAATCTACAGTACGAATGGCAACACGTTTACATCTTTTCCCGTCTTTGTAAAGTACTGTTAGGCATTCTAAGTCATTTGAAGTTCACATTATCATTGAAATAAGGATTTATTTCTGTATGAAAGAAAACAGAAAAAGTGAAGAAATTATAAACATTTGTTAAAACAAATTAAGAAATAAAGAATACATTATATCAATTAATTTAAAAAGTTGAACCTGGTATCTTGATCATAGTACCTCAATACATACAAAAGTCTAATCTTTCATTTAAATCTATTAAAGTTCCTAATATCATAGGACATAGTAATGAATTAATTCAATTTATATTGTTTAATGATTCATTCAAGATTTTTTTTACTTTTTTAGACATAAGAAACAATTTATCTGTAGTTTTTAAAAACCTGTATTTTTTTATCAACGAATCTGTGTTTATTATTCTGAGGCCTACACCATCCTCAAGGTCAAGACATTGATGCATTCAGAATGCTTGACTTTTGTTCCTCTCTAATGGCTTTAAGAATGACGGTCCATCATCCCCTTGTCTCGTCACTAGAACCTGAAAGTGTCACGTGACCAGATTCATACTTATTAAGGGGAATCAGAAATGTAATCAAAGAGAAAATGAACTTTAAATCACGCATGTCATATTATGCTATGTGCATGTAGATTCAATGCATTATCATTCGAATAATCCTCTATCATACCTTGTAGGTAAGAAGCCTTGCTGGACAGTGTTAGACCATGTTCAATCGGCATCTCAAAGAGTAAGCTACCGAAAATAGTCATGATTTATAAAGGGGTTAGGAAAGATAACAAACATACAATAGAGGTATGTGATGTATAACCCCCACAGTAATGTTTCCGTGAAACCTCGATCAATTTATTCTTGAACAGAAGAAGAGAGACCTTGTTGTTGTGATACCTGGTATAAAGAATCTGAGATGATGGTAGCATCTGTGAAACCTTGATCTGTGAGTTCTTAAAACTGAAGAACATATACCTTGCTGTCTTAATCTGATATACACTGATGAACTTATGCCATTAATTAAATATCTGAAGTAATCTGAGTAGATTACTAAACTATACTATAAGTACTATAGTTCTATACTATAAGAAGACATTATTCTGTGTTGAGTTTTGAGTTTTTAGGTAGATAATATTAATACCATGTGGTACATTTTAATATTCTACTATTTGTAGTTCAGCGAAAAAAAAATTCTCAATTTACAGAATGTATTATAATGCACTTTTCCTATGATGCACTTTTGCCAATAAAAATTATAGAGAAAGGTATCGTTGAAATGACTTAATTTCTGAAAGATATATGGTAGATGTATTTGAATAGATGCTCATATATCTGACAGATAAATTTGACCAGAGAAGGGCTCTACTTTCTTGAAACATGTTTTCAAAACAACCAGACAAATCTGGGTAAAAGCCTTCATTGCTCGTGGTAATAAGCTTCATATCGTATATAAGTATATGACTTATGATAGCCAGCTTTACATTAGGCAGTCGCTACATAAAGTAGGTGGGGTCTGACAGAAATTACGTCGCATTTCTTACTCAACTCTTTATCGATCTGAGCCTTCACAGTTAGTTACCAGTTACCATTTTTTTTTAAATATTTTATTTATTGATCCTTTCTCTCAACTATGCCTATTCTCTCAATTATAATTAATTATAGTTATACAATTAATTATTGTGTAACAGGTATTTCTGAAGTGTTTTCATATAAAACCCACCCTCCTTTGAGGTGCTATTTTTAAGTTCAATTTTATTATGAGTCGTCTAACGGTGTGCTTAGAATTATCTTCAAATCATTCAGATCCAATCATAAATTAAAATTTAATATTTTTATTTAATTATTTTATTTATTTATTTACAATATTTATTTCTTTTTCTAGTTAGTACTAATAGAAGTTCCTTATAAAAATATTGTAATTCTACAGAGCTAGCAGTTCATAAGAGAAATAAATTGTTCTAAATTAATATAAATTATGATAAAGTGACTTTCCCATGATGTAACATTGTACAAAAACATACACATTTTTAACTATAAGAACATTTGTTAGTACGATATAAATTTCATCCAATGAACGGTGTTATTTGTTACTCACTAGACCTCGCGCAACAGGCACACACATACACACACACACACACACACATATATATATATAAAGATTTCACATGAACACGTGAAATAACAATCAATGATCAAACCACAGTATGAAATGGGAAAGGGAAAACAAGACTAAGATCTTTCAACGGTCACAAGCGGTCTTCCTCAGAGTCATAAACCCAACAATTTGGTTTTTGTCTCTGACGAAGACCGCTTGTTACGGTTGAAAGATTTTAGTCTTGTTTTCCCACTTCATATTGTGGTTTGATCATTGTATATATATGATGTTTGTATATATATATATATATATATATATATGTATATATATATATATACAAACAAACACATAGGGCTAAACAATTCAATATAGGACTCAGTGACCATCGAAACGTGAAAATCTGTTAAAATGTCAAAATAGAATTTCTTTTTTTATTACTATACATATGTTATAACCAAAAAATAAAATCATGATTGCCCACATTAAAACAAAGAGAAGTCATACTGATGTTGATTATTCTTAATTGACTTCTAGAACCGCTCACAACGATTTCACAAAACAATTGGGACAAGCGATTTACTTGGTCCAAAAAAGGAAGACGAGTCCTTTACATAGTGAATGAAGATTGCCGTCATTTACACTCCATTACTATTTACATAAGTAGGTCCAGACCACATGCAGACTCTTATTTCAGGTTAATGGCGTGCATTCTCTTCTTGGAAGAAGAGTTTTCTAAACGAACCATATACTTAGCTCCAAAGCCATATCATCAGTCCTTATGTTGAATTTAGTCATACTGGGCAAATGAAAAGAAAAAGGTACCAGACATTGATTTTAATATGCTACCCATTAATGGAGTTTAAAATACTGTTGAAATGACTTCATTTCTACTAGGCATATTTTGATCTGGAGAAGAGTACAACTTTCTTGATAAGTGGAGTTTTAAAAAAATTTTGCAAAAAAACTGGGTAATGAATTTGATACATGACTGGATGTCCTTGTTGACAATATTATAAGTTTTGTACCAGTAAATATGTTTTATATAAAGTGTACAGTATATAATGTGTATGGTTTACATGACTGTAAAGTTTACGTTAGGCATTCGGCTATGCTAAGTGGGTAGGTGTAACTGAAAAGACGTCGCACTTCTTTCTCCACTCTTTATTGATCTGAACCTTCGCAATTATATACCCTTTCGGTTTTATTTATTCTAATACTTGTTATTTTGTTTTCAAATTGAATTATATACAATTGGAGTAGATATTTTAAAAGTATTTTTAAGTCGATAGTGTTATCATGACAGAATACTTAAACAGAATGCGGTATATGTGTTAAATAATATTTATTTAAAACTGTATTTCTTGATACATTGAGTGTGGAGTTTAATCGGATTTAGACTCATTCCATTCATTCATCAGTTGTTCCTAAAGGTGGTTAGAGATCGCAACCGGTCGAAACCACACAGAACATATGAGACGTGCTCATAAAAAAAATATAAAACAATATTATATAATGATTTATTAATTTTTTTAGATCAAAATAAAAAAAATAATGTAAAAATCATTAAAAAAACTATCAAATTAATATTATTATTGTGTAAAATCACTATATATGGTAAAAAGTGAGTTATAAAAATAAATAATAGGTAAAAATAAAAGTAGTAAAAAACAAGTAATATAAATAAAAAGGCCAAATTAAATTCATGGGACAGTCCAGATTTGGCTACAAATTCATTGGACTGAAATGGTCGTATCTTTACAATTAACTTCCTATTTTTTAAGTAGCAGTCTATCTATCTAAGTGCCCCAGTTAAACCAAAATGCTTCTGTTTACATAATAAAGCATATTTGAAGGCTTTAGCCTAATCTGTATGTATTACAGCTACTTGTAGACACCTAGTTTTCAAAGAATTTACTAGGTAGTTTTGCAGATAATGATGTTTTTTAATACTATAATAAGTAAAAACGATAGGAAAATCAGGTAAGGGATATTTTATTTTATCGTAATCAAGTTTTATTTGTTGATGTATGCACCTGTTACACAGCCTGCAAGATGGGCCACCACCTGCAGGAAAGGCTGCAAAATGCGATAGGAGGTACTCTCCACAGATGTTTATCAGCATTCACAGTCCACTGGATTAATCGCTGCACTCTAGTTTATTGAGGTCATCCATGCTTATTGCAGCAGTGGAATTTAAAAGCTTTAATATGTGTCTCGCCAAACACCTATAACCTTAGAAAGTTAATAGTAGCGGCAACTAATGGAATCATTCTCCCCACATTTGAACACTTGTAAATCAGTAAATGAAACTTTATCGTGACTAAAGAATGTCTATTATTTTCATTATTAAAACATTGTTCTGGGTAATTGGGTCGATTCGCCTTTTGTGCCGTTCTAGGGGCGGGAGGTGTATTCGTACCCAATGAGGGCTTGATTTTTTATTGGGAGTGCTATATTTTTCTCACTCAAGTTTACTGATCATTAACTTACAACAGATACAGGCTGCCGACCGACAGCTTTACGCCCTCTTTGAAGAACGTTTGCAGTAGATTTCCTATCTTCCACATAAAATAATCTAGAACTGTGACTCAGATTAGGACCTGCAATCTTCTGTACTAAAGCCAAGGGTCATAATTATGTGAAATACACCGGTTCCTGTTAGACTATCGGATTTAAGTAACCTGGGTGTGATCAGTACTTGTATGGGTGACATCATATGGCCGTTGACGGCCCTAGTCCATGATTTACACGGGTGTCTACTCACAACTGAACCAAACTGTTGGCCTTTAAAGCCCAACAGGCGCTAAATCTCTACAGTTGTGGTTGTTTTGACAAAACAATTATCAAATTAATTTGTATACTGTTATAAATAGAATGCTGATCAATAGATTGATTACTTGTAGATACTGTACAGGTGTCCTGAGTGCTATGTTTTTCCTATTGATGGATTTAATTAGGAATAGTGCTGATGAACATAAAAGGCTTCGCAAGTGAAAAGGGGAATTATATAAGCTGCTGTAAAATGTTTTAATTTGTAACTTATCGACTGATAACGCCTGATTTAAATTGAGATTTACATTCTGCGCTTATTAGCATGGCCATCTCCACTGCCTATTCATGGTGAATCCTAATGTCTAAATGTCACTGTATTTTGAAATGATTGCAGTTTTGTTAAAGTCATGCTATTATTGTCATTGTATTAACTGGCCTTCTCCAATTCCAATCGTTTGCTATTTGGCCCTAGCCTTCCTGACGTTAGTGTCGACGATTAGATATTTTCGTCATTACTATACATTTTTTTCGGTGCTTCATTGAAGTTATTGTGCCTTGAAGTAAACCTGAGCAAGTCAGTCACGGTTCTCTACATTGGCGTATTACTCAAATAAAATAGAGTTAGGTAAATGTTAAAAGAATTTATGATAACTTCTAAATTCTGTAAAGTTCTTATCTTGTGATAATGGTTTGGGCAAGCAAAGTCCATGTGAAATCTAAAGCACAAATGATTTTCAAAACGTGAGTATCAACATTACGTAGAATTGACCCGTAATATAACTCGTATTTAAATAAGGGCAATCAAGAAATGATCCATAATTTACCAACCTGTAACCCAACTGAATACAAAAGCCTGTATGCGTGGATCTTGTGTAACATCCCGAGTATTATGATACCGATAAAGTTGTTCATTAAAAATTAGGTTTATTTACCTTAAATTACTACAAATAATAAGAACACAAACCTAGATAATCAAGAAATATAGACTGGAAATTGTTAAAGTAATTTACGAGTAAGGTCACATTGTATGAAAACATTAATCCTTATTACGAATGCCACTTTTCTCGATATGATAGACAACCTTGACTGATAACAAACATGAGGGAAAGGATGATGAAAACGTACCTAATGAGAGGATCTCGAATAGCATTTGATAAACAACAATGGGAAATACTTCAAGGTTAAAGTTTGAGGTGGGTATAGAAAAACACCAGAAAAAGCCGTATACCTAAGTGGCAAGAATATTACTTATCATGTGTAATTTCATGATTGTAACGTTAGTTTTACTCTTCTTAAAAGATGTGTGTAAGATTCTACATTAGACTGGTTAAAACAGTCTAATTCTTTGTAAACTCCATATCATTTTATTTGAACTTGAAAAAGTAATGGTTACATTATGTAGAGAGTTGCTAGATTAACTGATCTGAAAGTCAATACCTTAAGATATTGCAGTAGTCTCTATTATTTTCTTCCTGTTGACAGTTGAACCAAAGTATATAAACCTGAAAATTCTCCCAAGAAGTTATTCATGTCTGAAGATGAATGTTGATCATTCGAAACATGCCGACTATAGGATACTTTATTGTATAGACGAAGTAACGAGAGTGTTATTTAGAAAAATTGAGCCAATTGTTAAGGAACAGGTGTCAGCTAACTTTGATGCCATTTTCAATAATGTATGTATATATATATATATATATGTATATATATATGATATATATATATATATATATATATAGATAAAAAAAACTTTTAAGGCATAGAATAGAAGGGGAGAAGAAGAGGTATGTGCGTTCAAGAGTATGGGTGGAAGGTGTCATATATATATATATATATATACATCAGCGTCCAACCACAATAAGAAATGAGAAAAATACTAAGATCTTTCAACCATAACAATCGGTTTTTGTAAGAGTCAAATCCCAACTGATTATTATTGTGAAATTTTGTTTTATACATATATATATATATATATATATTTGGGTTACTTGCCGTTACGTCTACAACGTGCTTGGTCTGCCTTTCTCTTTTCTCCTGAAGACGGATTACCCGAAAATTTGAGTCTGTAAGTGTTTTCCTACTCTGTGTGTTACTCTTCTTGAATTTTGAACTCGTGTATATATATATATATATATATATACTTTTAATGAACAGAGAACTATCCGAAATGGGCATGTTTAGTACAATAAGAATAAAACTACACAAATAAGAACGACTAACATTTACGGTCTCAAATGTTCGGTCTCAGCCGTCAACTTGAGAATAACTAGAGCTCTAAAGAAGTATTTGATTATGAAGAAGTAAAATAGAACAGTATGCAGAGTTCAGAGATTGACAGCTGTTAAAACGAATATCACATTATTCTTCATTTGTCCTTGGAGTTTTCTGTCTTCTCTGAGGACAAAACTCAATCAATCTTCTCTACCCATATTGTTATACTGATAAACACAATTTTTCAACCAGTGTTAGTTGTAGCAATCTCTTACGAACATGTCACGGTCAATTACTTCCTAGTGTCACAGTTACGTTTGTGAAATACAATTGCCGTTTCCGCTAAGAAAATTGCCTGATTCACTGCCGTGCCATCCCAGCTTTAAAGAGGCCAGTTATTTTTCCTTTTCTGATCTAGCTGTCAACATTATGAATATCATGGTGTTTATTTTAAAAATGCCTGCTTCTCTTCCTCTTTCTCCTTAAAAGATGACCGTCTTAATCTTGTTATACATTTTTTACGCTTGTTTTTATTTACAATAAATATGGTAAACTTTCAACTATCACACACACACACACACACACACACACACACACGCACACATATATATATATATATATATAATATAAAAAGATTTGACATAAACACGTGAAATAACAATCAATGATCAAACCACAATAAGAAAATGGGAAAACAAGACTAAGATCTTTCAACCGTAACAAGCGGTCTTTGTCAGAGTCAAAAACCCAACTGAGTCAAAAACATCAAAAACATTTTCTTATTGTGGTTTGATCATATATATATATATATATATATATATATATATATATATATATATATAATAAAAATTTCAATAAATGCGTAAAATAAAAATAATTTCTAAAGCACCAGAAGAAATTCAGAATAGTACTAAGAACTTTCAACAAAAAACAACTGGTCTTCATCCGAGTCACATTTGAACTAAAACATGTGAAATATAAAATCTGGTTTATATTCTTAATATGGCAAACCCCGTCATTCCTCGCACGATGATCTTGGGAGTCGTTGGAGCGCTTTCGGACGTTGTCCATCTTGAATCGCAACTAACCTACTGAGCTGTTATAAAGGTGGTTGATTTTCTGTCAAGTCCACTGCTATCTTATATTATTACTTTGATTTTTAGTTTTTAGCTATTATCTAGTTAGATTTTTTCTTATATTTTCTAACTTCGTCATACGGTCTGTCCAGTCGTCTTTTTATTTTTATTAATTTTTATTTTTACTTTATTAATTAAACGACGACTGGACAGACAGTATGACGAAGTTAGAAAATATAAAAAAAATCTAATTAGATAATACCTAAAAACTAAAAATCAAAAATAGCTAAATAAAATCAAAGTATAATATGAAGATAGCAGTAGACTTGACAGAAAACCGACCCCCTTTATAACAGCTCAGTAGGTTAGTTGCGATTTAAGATGGACAACGTCCGAAAGCCCTCCAACAACTCCAAGATCATCGTACGAGGTATGACGGTTTGCCATATTAATAATATAAATCATACTAACCTCAGTGGTAATAATAATATGCATGTATAAAATCTGGTGTGGTAGGAGTCAGTGCCACACCAGATGCTCTATTCCATTCTTTCAGTTTGAGTTGTCGATATTCAGATTACGGTTGATTTTCAACGCTGGTCTAAAATCATTTAGACCAAATTACTAGGAGCATAAGACCTGTTACTAGGAGCAGGGCAATAAATGTTTACTAGATGACACAAGAAGCGAAGAGTTAGTCTTCCTGATCTCCTATTTGCAATTAATTTTATATGGCCTGAGACTGAAAGCTCCGCAACTATAATTTTAAAAAGAAATTATCCTAAAAATATTGCAAATATAAAAGGAAATGAACGCATGTATTGTAATTTATTAGAAAATAATGACTATCCGAAAATCTTATACGAAGTACATTGCTGTAAAGCAATGTTTAACATTGAATTTAAGACGAATAACAAGAGTTGGCCCTAATTGGCCCTAAGTGATCACCCAAGTGGAATGTTTTCAGGAGAGATTGAGTGCAAAGATTCATGTCTTTAGACAATCCAAGAAAGGTAAACAATTATAAATATTTATTTAACAAGTTTATATTAATGGGATGTTGGGGAATTGTCAGCAAATCAAAGGGTAAACTGTAATTTAATTATGTTTATTCTTGAAGACTACTAGCTTTTTTCATTAAATTGGCCACCGGTTTTTTGTTATCGCTTGATGTGCCCTTAACTTATCTTTTTGAGAATTCGTAACAATTTCATTAGTTAGTCTCTGTTTTCTTAACCTCGATATAAAAAATCGTACTGCGTTCTTTTTTACTTTTCTGTAAATAAAGTATTGTGATACTTAAACTTTAAAAGTTGATTTTATTACTTTAAAGAATAATCACGTTTTCAACTCTCATGAATTCTTTATATATATATATATATATATATATATATATATATATATATATATGAATGCATTTTTAAACATAGTGCTTTATATAAGAAAGGTGGAATCCCCCCAACCCCAACAATACTTTACACCTTTCTTATATAAAGCATTGTGTTTCAAAATGCATTCATTTCTTGATAATGGCTGAGGACAGCAGAAACATGTGTTCATTTAACATCTCGATTGGTAATTTGCTATATTCTGCGGATACATTAATAAGATCGTTATTCAGGGAACTCAAGAAACTTATGAAAAAGCAAGTTTCAGCTTAATATGGTCTAATTTTCAACAAAATGTGTATACAGGAAGGGCTGCTACCAAAATTCACAATTATTATATATGTAAGAGAATGCTTGGATGTACCTCAAAAATTTATCTCATCCCGCTACAAATCACATCGTTCCAAAGAACTTAATTACATTTGGCAGATATATAGTCATTGGTTTGAAAAAGAACTTAATGGTTTTTCTGAATTCTTGCATGTGGCAAAAGTCGTACTTTATTTTAAAGTCCCTTAAAGGTTTATCGTACTTTATTTCATTCCGAGCTTCCGGTTATTCTACAAACTTTAAATTTTGTAGTTAGGTATATCTTGTTAGTAAGAAATACAAAAAAATATTGAACTTTAAACATGTCAGGGGGTAATAATAAGTTCCAACCCTATTCACATCGTCTGTTATTTTGTTTACTGTAATCTTATTAAATAACAGTCATTCAAAAGTACATTTTAGTAATTTATGAGAATTAAATTTCTGTAAAAGAGAAATAACTTTTTTACTCTAAGTAAACAAAACTGCAAAACAGTTAATACAGAATTACAGATTTTAAATAGAATAATTTACTGGATAATCAAATCCAAAAATATACTATCTGAATAAAATTTAGAAAATCAGTTTTTATATTAACTTTAGTATTTATTATAAAACTTTGAAATGATAACGGAATCGTATTTAGAATATGTAAGCATAGACATTTTTAGAACTTAGCAAAGTCAAGCTGGATGAAAAAGAGCATAAATCAAGTGTAAATAATAATTAAACATATTTAAGGTCACTGACTATTTCTGTTTCTCATTTCATGAACGTCTATCTAGCTTTGTTGAAAAACATTATCTTTTAAATAGCATTTCCATTTCAGCATACAATATCTGACCCAGATTAGGAAATAAAAAGGAATATAAACATGTGAAAGTTAACTCCAAAATAAGCAGGTCGAAAGTCTCAATGAAGCTTTAGTATTCATTTCTAGGTACTATTTCAGATATATTATTTATCACAATGTTATATCAATTCCTTATATGTTCTGAATCGTTGTTGTAGACATCCGACTGGTTTTGTACGTAGGGGTCCTCGTTGAAGGTAGAAGTACTTATACTTTCAAGTTTGACCTTTTCTCTTTTGGTCACCTTCTCAAAAGCCTGACTAGTACCTATAAAGACTTACTTTTTGTCCTACAAGACAGTACCATAAGCAATACATTTCCTTCTACATAGCGGAATATTTACTATTTCACAAGACTTACTGCCTTTCACTGATGCTAACTCTGTAGAAGGCTGGTCGGACTTCTGCTACGTCCACAAGGTATGACAGATTGGTATAGTAATATGAAGTTTACCAACCTCTCTGGTACTAACAATAATCATGTATTGTCTGTATTATTATGATTTTGTGTTGAATCGAACTTACTGTTGAAAGTTGTCGCATTGACAAAACGTGTCCGTCCATCTGTATGAAACAAAAGCTTCAACAGTTTGGATACAAACATGACCTTTATCCATGTAATAAAGTCCTTCCTTTAAGATAATTATTGAAGAAAGAATGTACAGAGGCTGAGTGAAATCTCCATATTTACAAGATCTATAGTAAATTTTAGGAGTTGACCGTATGTGCAATCTGTGTTCTATACTTTAATCCAAGGATACTCCTGCTCAGTGAAGAACCCTGTTTATTAATTGGTTGTTCCTTCAACCATGACCTGTGGTGCAAGGACCAGTTCATAGCTAGACTTATGGACAAGACTTGCATTTCAATGGGCTAATCCTGTGGGGTATCTAATGCACATATCTAGCATGGTTCAAGATGGGAGTCCATTGATCAGTACATTACTCGACTCACAATTAATCAGACAAGAACCTGCCTACCCATTCAGATCTTGTTCATGCTTGTAATCCCCAACCATCGTAAGCAGAGTCTCACCTTCATCTCTCCTTGTGGCACCTTCCACATCTGACTAGCACCTAACATACGGAGACTGTTACTTTTGTCATGTTAGACAATACGGTCACCCTTCTACATATCAGAATATTTACTATTTCACCAGACTTACTGGCCTTTCCACTGATAGTAACTCAGTATTTAAGTAGTAGTAAGTCTTTGGTTTGCAATTGATGATTATAATTTCCAGTATAGTGCCCAGAAATATTCTTTGTTTGTTGTGCACTTTTTGGTAAGTGTCAACATGTGTCCAGTACAACTGCAGCACACGACCTGCAGGTTAGAATCAGGGAAGAAGAGGGGGAGAAATCATAGTCAATTAGTAGTAATTATGAGTACATAAGAAAAATGTTAATGCGGTATAATCTTTTAAATTATTTTTATTCATATGAAAAAGAATTTATAAACTTTTGTTATAGCTCATCAGGTGCATTAAGTGTTTGCTAAAGGATGGTTAGTTGAGAGGAGAGAGACGTGGGTGAGGAGTAGATATCGTGGTGAAGAATCAGTTCTGGTATTCAGCAGCATGTACTGAACATATTCCAGACCTTGGAATATGTACTCATCAGTATAAGAAGAATAAAGTGCTCCAACTGGTTAGAATCCCACATAACAGCAATTTGAAGCAGAAGTTTAGTTCTTGTTCTTTTATTGAATACATCAGTTTTAAAGCCGGCTAAATAATGATACAATTTAGTATTGAACAAAAAAAAAGTCGAAGCATGTCTTTAACTTTAACATTTTTTAGTTGAACGACTAAGGTTATGAAATTTGAAAGGTGGACTAAATAAAGAGATGGTAAGGGACACAAAAGGAGAGATTCTGTGGCTGAGGAAAGAAATCCTTGATGCCTAAGCCAAGGAGGAATCGAAGAAAGCTTCTGCAGGCTGAATTCAACCCTGCTCACGCTTCACCAACAACTTTATCATTCTATTTCCGAGTAGGTTTTGTTCTGTTTAATGTATATGCGGTTATAAAGTTGCGTTTTTCATTCTTGAGCAAGCGAGTGAGACGGAGGAAGAAGGTGGGACAAAGAGTGTGGGTTGACAATAAGACGAAAGCAAGACATCATTCAGCTAAACACAGCCAGTCACGCCCTGCACAACTAGCATCTGCGCTCGTCATTAAGTCAAATTAATGCTTTTAGATTTGGACCACTCGAGCCATTCTGATTTATTTTAAACAGGCTTCACTTCAAAACCATTAGGTATCATTCAATTTCATTCTTTGACTCTTCACACTGTTCTTTTCAATTTATAAGCAGTGAAAACCTTTTCAACATTTCACGATATTTATCAATATTGGGAAAGGTAATTATAAAAGTCTCCGCAACAAATGCTTTTATAAAAAAAAAAGCTTGTACGTTTTGAAGAAATAGTGTTCTTCTTCTTATTACTGAAGGTAACAAATACATCAGTTATTCTTCAACTCCTCCGACTGTGGACATGTAAATCTTTAAGTTTGTACTATTTCTGTACATTTCTGATTCTCTTAACTCTAAGTGGTTTATTTCTATTCTAGATGTAACTTATAGAACAACACTACGTTCTCAAAACTAATTTGTTTATAAAAAACATTTGTGTTGTGGAGATTTTTCTTATTAATATTTATTTCCCAAAATTTATCCGATGGTGTGTGCATGGGCTTTGACCAAGACGAATTAAATGAATCGTAACAAAGCCTACTTCTCATAAATCTCAAGATCGATTACAGTAAACAGTAATTACACAGATTTATAGTAAACTGTATAGAAAATGATTATTAAATGGCTTTGTTAGCCGTTTCAAGACCACTGTATGCACATACTTTTAAATATGTTGACATACTTAAGCATAAAAAACGGCTAGATTAAAGAAATAACTAATTTCAAACTTATATTCCAATTTGTTTTATTCTAGTATAATTTGTTTTATATAATTAATAGAAATTATAACATTATGGCTGATATATAAATTGAAAATTTAAAAGGCAAACAAAAGTATAGTTAGAAGCAAATGTAAGGTATATACTCAATTACTTAATCAGATATATTATATTATTTTAGTTTAGTGATAAATAAGTAATATATAAGGGAACACATTGTAAATATACGGTCCCGATGCAGGGTTACAGGTGTTGGAAGAAAAAGTTACAAGTCAATACCAATGAAATGTTAGTTACCCGATGACTTTGAACTTTGAAGACTATAACATTGTTTTACTTATGATAGCTCTTTAGTTGTGCAATGAACCATGTAAGAGTAATTGGGAGTAGTTATAGTAAAATGGGATTATAGTAACCAGTAACAGGGAGTTACTATAGTAAATGGGTGTTATAGTAAAACTGAAATATCATGAGAGTTAATCATGATTAATTTATCATAAGTACAAAGAGAAAATTAGTAAAAGAACTAGAGTTTACATTGATAAGTTTTATAGGGGAAAACACTCTCCAAGTAGGGGTACTGCTTTGGAGGGGAAAAACTAAGAATTCTTGATTTCTGTTGAGTTAGAAGGGACTGTAAAAGCTCAAGATCAAGAGCTGGCAATCCTTAGTATTCTTGCTAAAGATCAAATGACTTATTTCTGGCAACAAAAACACAATAATGTTTACTTTCCATGCTTTATGATAGTCAGAAGTGCCGTAAAAGTTAAAAGGTTTATTTCTTTTCGTCCTTTAAGTTTTTCTGTCTCCCTTAAGTTATAAGTAAGATATGCTCAGGGTTTTTAAAATCAATACCAATATCAAATTTATTTAAACAGGTCTTTTCTATTTTGCTGTAATTGTTTTTATCTTTTAAAGAAAGTCATAAAGTCATAAATATTACTCTCTTCGATAAGAATAGGTCATTTTTGTTGTTGACTGTGTTCCCAGCTATATGTTAAGGTTCGCTTAATATTGTATTGTGTTAAATAAAAATTTGTCAGCGTTCAAAGCAGTTATCTTAGTTCCATCATAGTCCTGGAATTTCCCTCCATATCTTTCAAGGTGATAAGCAAACGACATGCCAGACCAGATATGCTGGCATTCCTACTTGATATAAGCTGTTAAATCTTGAATAATGCCACGCTTATCTTCACGACAGCCCTGATATCCTGAATTTCAAACTTTATTCTATTGGTGTCTGGCGAAGACAATATGTAAAATTCTAGTTATTGAGTATTTCTTCTTCTTATTTCTGATAAAAAAATAATTGATTAAATCAGGAAAATAAAGCAATTATTGCTTAGAAGTTTCCTGTATTACTTTATGCAAATTACTTTTGAAAAATAACATCTTATTCAATTTCAAATAGTTTTTTCTCATTATTTAAATAAAAAAGACAGTTCATTTGAAATTATACTGATAAGGGTTGTTAGCTTGCTATTTTGAATTTTATATCCGTTTAAGGTTTTAGTCCAATGAAATAATTCCAGCTCCGAAACCATTTTGCTTTTCTGGTCTGGTTCACATTCCTGACTACTTCGAATACAATTTTTGGTAAGGAATATTAGTATGTTCATAGTTTGTAGTTTATTCCTAATGACCCACTCTTATAGTTGTAGTTTCGGTGCTGTTATAGTGGTGAAAAGTGTGGCTCATTTGTTAATTGCCTTCCATTTTAATTATAGTTTCAGTCCTATATTGCTCCTTCTCAACGTCATTGGTCTTAACAATAAATGCCACACAGTTAGTGTTCTAGTGTGTCCAAAGTGTGGATGTTGAATCACATTTTCTGGTTGATTCCACACCCGAATTTCTAAAATTTCCTTGCACAATTTTATTTTATTATGTATCTTGAAGAGTATCTCCCATTGCACATGTACGGCACAAAAGATTCCACTTCTTATGGTGCTTAAATGTGTATTACCCGAGTGGAAGGTGTAAACCAAGATGGTGTGGTGACATTTGAAAGAAATGTGTAATCATTGCTGGGTGATGGGAACTGGAAAACAGCAGTGGACAAAAGCAAACTGCCGAAAGCTTTTAAAAGTGGTCACCAGACACAGTTTTCTAAACTTGTGACCCTAATAAAAATTCTACTCCGATCGCACCCAATATATACTACAGTTTTTATGGTTTTAATACTCGTTGCGGGAATTGAAAGTTCGCGAATTTATTTTTAATATTTGCTAATTTTCTGTTCAATTTGTTGGCAAAAATGTCATTGTTTAATAAGCTGTTAAGCGTCAAAAAATTTTTTTTTCTGAAAACATAAACTATACTATAACGACTTTTTCGATAATGTAATTTTGAACTAAATTACTTATCTCATCCTTATATAATGCTCTATTTCTAGGTATGATTTCATTTTGATCCATGCATTGTTTTTATCGCCCTCACAAGCTTTCTGATTGAATGATAAGTCAAAATGTTTACATTTATTAAAAAAAAAAAAAAATATCTAGCCGGTTTCAAAGTCTGAGGATTTTTTTCAGTTATTGTTTTTATCGCTTCCATGTTAATGCCAAAATTTCAAGACTTTAGGGTTAGTTTAGAAGAAAAAATGTTGCCTAAAAACACATTTTAGCAAAAAAAAACACACTTTCCCATAATGCATAATTGTTCCCAAACTATACATCACATCTACACTGTGAGACCTATTTTCGTGTATAATAATAATTTGATCTGTCACGCTTTGTGGACTAAAATCTAGCGTGTACAAAAACTTTTGGATACCCTACCTCCCCTACACGCACACATACTGACGTCACATACGTTACTGCCATTATCGAAATAACGTCATTAAAGGACCTTGAAAACCTCAAACATGTAAATCCCTTTAAAATCTTGAGATTGAATTTTTTTAACGATCATTATACTTTATTTATGGTAAGTAATATGTATAGAACAACAATAAATAGTATTAGTGGTATATTATCCAATTAAGTCAAGAATTGTTATTACTTGACAATACCTGAACGTTTAAAAAGGGATTCTAATTTTATAAAAGAGCTGATATACAATTCACTTGTTTAAAATTCGAAACCTTAATCAATTTTATTACATGATGTTTGTTTCAACTTTGGCATCAAAGTTGCGATTTCAAATTGATGAAATGACTCCCTTTTCAAACAAGTTGTGAGAACAGAAACAGCTACAGGCGAGAGGGCGGCATCCCGTTATTGAAATGATAAACTTCGCTCTAAAACTAAATTAAAATCATTTTGCTTCCACGGTATAGATACACTGTGGCTAATGTTATTTCTGTGAATACTAATTCATAGAGCCTCAAATAACCCAGCAAGAATTTATTTAAGCACTTTTTAGTAGAGTATTGCAACATTGAAATAATTCATTATGATTCTTCTGGTGTTTTACCTTCCACTTTTATTCAGTAGCATTATCTTAAAATTAATATTAATTATGTATGTGATGGTCGGGAACACGGGGACTGGATTCCACAACGGGTGGCAACTGGCCTTTGGTAGCACAGGAGAATTTACTGATTTTTGCACAGTGACAGCAGACAAGGCAAGACAGGTAGCTTAAGACTTTAGAACGTTATAAGACAAGGCAAGGCAGGTAGCTTAAGACCTTAGAGCCATATAAGACAAGGCAAGACAGGTAGCTTAAGACTTTAGAACGTTATAAGACAAGGTAAGGCAGGTAGCTTAAGACCTTAGAGCCATATAAGACAAGGCAAGGCAGGTAGCTTAAGATCTTAGAGCCATATAAGACAAGGCAAGACAGGTAGCTTAAGAGCTTAGAGACATATAAGACAAGATTCCAGGCTGGCTGAAGACTAGATCTTAACCAATGTAGGCGATCCACTTACTTAATTATCTCTATTTCACATTAAATGACAGGCCAATCGACGGGATAGAGTCGCGGAAGTCACATTCATAGTTCTAAGACTCCTGTATTTATTTTTTCAAATAATATCTTCAATTTATATTTTTCATTTGTATTTTCAGTTTTGAAAAGAAATAGCTAACTGTACACTTTTTACTAATGAGGAAAGGAATACAGAATAGAATGGCAGGATTTTTACTGGAATTCTAAGGGAGAAACGTCACGTAAACGTGACAAGCATGTAGCGGTTTCCTATGAACGCCTTGTTCAGGCAGAGATCTTTCATTATTTGTAGACTATTCCAGAATTCAAGGGGATAATGACCGGAGCCCAACTCCCTTCAGCAGGAATTTATACAAGCTTACAACCCCTTATACAACCATATATCGTCATTTCTTTCAACTGAACAAAATTACCAAATAACATAATATAAATATATTTCTAACTTAGATACAGTATATCATATTTTAATTGAGCTGAATTATACTCCTACAGTAAACATTAATCCTTCATTCGGAAATTAAGTTCACAACTGTCTTTGGTTAGTCCATTCGTCAGCGTGCTTACCATTGCACCGGTTATGCATTTTTTTTTCATTTCTTAAGAAAGATAAAAAAACTCTTGGAGAGGTTGTAAAGCCTTCTGTTTTAAGTCTTTATGATCAGGTAGTAGTGAAAAATTCCTACTCTAAAAATACTTTTTATGAAAAATACAGTTTACATATAGTTGGTATGCCTTTATGCAAAAAATTGCTGTGTTCCGTCGTTTTCAAAGAATAAAAGAATTGAATAAATATTATTTTAACAATCCCAACATTGATTCGAATGCGTTAACTTTGGTTTTTTGTCTTGTTATGATTCTCTATGATAGATTAGTTAAGATCTAGTTAATAACCATACATCGTGAGAGTTCTTTAAAACAAAAATTAAAAACATAAAAATATAAATGGTTTCTGTTTTTAAAGCATAAAGTGATTCATATTACTTTTATAATATGACTCCAGGGGAGGTAAGTTGCTAATTACTATAGGAATTATTCCTTAACTTCGCATATGCGGCCTTGAGAGATATTCACTCTTGGATTTCAGTTCAATCTCTTGTTGTTGTTGATTGTTATGCAATCTTCAAGAAATTGCCAATGTTCATGGAACAGTATAGTGCTTTAAATAACAATTTGAAGAAAAAAACCGTTTTGTAGATAGTGGATTTTCTCAGGCATATAAATGCTATGGATTAAAGACAATTTAATTGTGCAAAATTGTGGTTGGTAGTACACATTGGTTATTTCCCATCAGTAAGGCACAAGCACTCATAATTGTTCAGGGGGGGGGATTTTCTTGGAAATTCTAATGTAGCTGAAAATGGAGTGAACTGGAGCGGTCTAAGCTCCACTTTACTCTGAGCAAACCATTATCAGAATATTCTGTATTTTAGAAGACATTCTGTTATTAAGTGAATGTTAAAAAAACTTCAATTGCTCCCTTAATAGCGTAATTTTTTTATAACATTTTTCCAACGACAATTTTTCATAATATTGTATCGTTATTCATTAAGTAAATAGAAGTAAAGAATATTTATTTTTTTTACTTTATATTTTAGTCTCTAAGAGGAATGATGTAAAATGCAACTTTTTTTTCTGAAATTAAATCCTTGCTTTATAGGTCTTTTAAGTAGAAAGTATTTTTACCGACTAATTGAACCATTTGGTACTAAAAAAAAAACATATTTGGTATCTCTTAAGAACTTTTTAAACGAAAAAATAATAAATTACCTCAGTGCAGTAAAACATAGTTTAAAAAACAGAAAAAAAAATTTACACTTTAAGAAAAGAAGGTGGCTATGGCAACAAGATCAACTGCTTTTTCTTGAGACCTCTTTAGCTTCGTAGAGCTTAAACCTCTTCACCACCAGGAAGTACATATACTGTCATGGCATGAAAGCAAGGAAAGCCCAAGGAAAGTAGTTTTTTTTTGTCTGTGCTTAGGGTAACATGAGCTTGCATCTGTGCTAAGGGTAACATGTGCTCTTGCGAGGCAAGTCATCGGCGTACCAAGTTTGGCACGCGTACCAAGTGTGGCACGCGTGCCAGAGGTTGCCCACCCCCGGTCTATAGCATTCTGTTATAAACAAACGAACAAAGAGATATGATTATAATGGTTACGATATGATTTTAATATGATACATAAAATCTAGGTGAAAGAGTTTTCTAAGGATATTGGCTAGAGTGGTGTTCTAGTTTTACACAAGTGATGTATTTTCTATGGTTTGATAGACTTCTAAATTGAACTGTATGTATGAGAAAATTTTAATTTATTTTTATTTTACTTTTTTTTATTTTTTTGGTTGTTAGCTTGCGTGAAACTGACAGCATAGTATTATAATAAATCGCCATCCTTTGTTACTTATGATTTTTATTGTGCATTTTGTGACATTGAAACAATTATGACAATTTTGTGAAAGCCAACGTATATCGGTGTGTTGAATACACCAGTACCGTTTGTTCACCGAAGGTAAACAACACCCCTCAGTTTAAAGACTACAACAGAAGCCCTTGCAGGAGAATTGACCTTCGAGAGTGAACACCAGTTTTCAAGTACATCTGCCAACTGATGTACCTGTTAGTGAGTGGTAAAGTTGGAGGTTGTAGTCCTGGTTTGTTCTCATGCAGACTACCACCTGAAAAGATAACTACATCTATCACAGCGACTTCCAAGAGAGTCTCCCCCTGGTTTGGTGAGGAACTAGTCACCACCATAAAAAAAACTACTCGATGTTTGGACGGGTCTGGTAATGTCGCTTACCCTTGTTTGATGGGCGCCGGATTTTAGTCCCTTGATCACCGTAAAGCCAACAAGTTTGGGCGTTGCACAAGAAAAAAGTTGGTCTAAAACGCCACACGAATTTATTTACCTAATTATAAATGGTAGCAAATTTGAACCTCTAATCACCTAGTTTTCTTTTTAAAAAAATTATTAGTAGTAGCTACTATAAAGTAGTAGTATCACAGTGGTGCTATCTGCGCTTTACGTTCGTATTACAACTATAGCTTTTTTTTATTGCTTTCTCTCAATCTTTCTCTTTCTCTCTCTAAATTTCTCCCTAAATCTCAATCAACAAAAACCCTTTAAAACTTCGTTTATCACCAACAGAGAACAGTTTTTTGAAATTTTGGTTCTGGCGGATAATTTATTTGCTCATTGCATCCAATATATTTATTAAATATCAATTAAAAATTCAGAATCAAAGTGATTTGAATCAAAATCATGTGGACAGATTTTTCGTAAAACAAAAAAACCCGATTTTTTTCAATGTGGGGTAGAAGATACTGCTGACAACAGTGATTGCCATGTGCTACAAACATCAGTAGTGGCGAGACAAACAAGTTGAGTGTAGTCATTCTTAGAATTACTCCAACAGCATCAAGTGCAGATATCTTAATATAAGAGGAAGACAGTAATAACAGTCGCATTCATTTCATTTTGGTAAATACTTTTCATATTTCCTGTTTCTTATACTTTATTAATTAACAAACTATATATCGAATTATGAATACATTTTATATTCATCTGGTTTTGTTGCTCCATGAAATCATGAAATTTGATCCATTAGGAGAAAAAGTTGGACATGACAGTTCTTTTTATGCGTTGATTCTAGAATGGCATATACAAGTCAATCGGGGCTCTTTTATCAGCATTGTTTAAACTAGCGAATAATGAAAATTCAATATTCGCAGCAACCCTGCAGTCACTAATAAATATGACGAATCGTGAAATCCAGGCTGATAAATTTCAAATTACTCTTCAACTCTCAATCAGTACTTAGATGGAGTGCCCGTTATAACTGCCATGCCATAAGCTTAAATTACTGCATTCCATTCACGTCTCTCCTTCATATGTGGTCCAATTACCTCACTCTAAGTAATTAGCTCTGCTATTTAACACAGTCGTGCGTATGAAATTCAATTACGTTTATTTCCAATTATGATGTTGCGGCCTTTGACGTATTACCATGGTGTAAAGCAGAGACTATTTCTTTAATAAGCTAAGAATTTAATATTAAATTCATACTTCAATTATGAAATAACTTCAGTTATGAAATAACCTCAGTTATTCATGGTCTATCACAGTGGCTCTCAACCTTTTTTCATAGCAGTACCTGCCCTCCTAACTTTGCCCAATGTTACCTGGCTAGTCTCGGACCCTTCGCCTATTCATTCCCTTCTCAGCCAGCAAGGAAACACCACCTCAAGCATCCATTCCCTTTCCAACCAGCAAGCAGTCAACACCTCAAGCATTCTATTCTCTACCCCCAAGCAAGCAAGACATCAAGCATTCACTTCCCAACATCCAAGCGTCCACTCTCTCCACCATCAGTCAAGCATCTCTGTCATCACAGGCCAACTCTCCAACCAAGCAACAACTACCCTCAAGCAACCCCAGTTGTGATATCAGCCACAACAGACCCCGTTTCCCTTTTTCTTTTCTTGGTGGACCCGTCATACCCATTAGTCATTACACAATATTTTATTTTTGACGAATACAAGTTTGAGAATCCCTGGACTATCATCTCGAAATAAAGTCATACGTACTGAAGCTAGAACACTTTCATATTGTGTTTAATTCAAAGTCACTTCACGAACTGAAAAAGAAACACTTTTTTTTCGGTGTTCATATTTTCACTAAATAATTTGAAGACAGCTAATATGCAATGCTGAATGCACCAGATTGGCTAAGTTGAACAAGATTGGGCATGGTTAGTTCTTGGATGGGTGACACAACTTGCTGTTAGCTTGCTCATAGTTAATGGGTTCAAAATAATAAATAAGCCACAGGTTAGGTTCTATTAGAGTAACCTTCTATCAGATGGGTGATGTGCTCAGGATGAACAAAATTTCTCATTAATGGCATAAAAAGATTATTAAAATATGTTGATATTAGGGATTAGTTTTTTTGCTTTACTGTTAGTAAAGGATAGTGATCACGAAAAAAAATGGAATGTTGACAGATTTACAGAAATGGAGTTCCTTTTGAGTTTCATTGATGTGTGTCTATGGATTGATATTGTATTAAAAAAATTCTATCCTCTACAAGTCACACCATTTGGTAAGTATTAATGAAGTTAGATGTACACTCTTTGTATTGTTTTGGGGCTGCATTGCATTATGGGAAAAGAACTTTATGGTATATTCTGTGAAAACAAACACTAATTTCCCCGTCTGTTTTCTTTATTCCAAAGCCTTGAAATTAAGTTTTTATTTAAACAAAATATATTTGTACTAAGAGTTTATTTGTGTCAGTGTAATATCAAAAAACTTTGTTCAATAAATTTTGAATATTTGTAAAATGCAATAAAACATTGAAAAGAACTAGGTTCTGCCTGTTTTTACTTATCGTATTTGTTTACCTTAATCTTATTACAATCTCAATACCAGACCACAATTGACCTCACGTCACAAGTTGAAACCAAAAGTATGGAAACATTTATTCTGAAAGCATTTGTTTATTTGTTGAATTTCCTTGTTTAGTTCTCAATTGCTTCCTAATAAACATTTACTAGTTATTTCTGGTGACTCACTTTTATTAAAAACGTGCTTTATTTAACTGTCAGATCATGAGAATTACACACTATTTTCACTTATTGCACAATAATCAATATTAATAGGGTATTTGATAGACACAGTTGTTTATTCTTGCTAAGAGAATATTAGTTTATATTAATAGATGAAATAACCGTCTTACCTACTCTTATAAAGTGGTATTTTGGGGACTGGTTTCGGACACTATCCTTCTTCAATCGAAACCTTCTTCAACAAGTTGGCCAGACTCCGAAATCAGCTCAAAAACTCCCGGATCAACATACCAAGTAAAACAGTTATTTCATCTATTAATTATATTAAACATTTATTCTATATTCTAGGACGAACCTAACCTCCTCCACTCAAAACATTTTTACCATAATATATAGTAAAATTTCTATATTAGTTAAAATAATCATTTATTTTTTAAATTTTTCGAAAAACATATTTTAATCTTCATATTATTATACAAATCCGTCATATCTCGTGATTTGTCTTTGTAGAAGTCCCATTCAGACGTTTACAAAGACGTTTTATGACATATGATGGGTATTTACTAAACGTCTGTAGTACTAACAATATACATGCATACTTTAAACTGTCTTAAATTATTATAAATTCACTATTGGCTTCTAATTTTTTTTTTTTTTTTTTTTTTTTGGTAAGGAGATGAAACGCATTTACACACATAGTGGGCTTTCAGATAAACCAGACTACCAACTAGAACACCCCCTTTTCTTCTAAGACACTAGCCTGGAACTGTTTCCCACTATACCATTAATTTCTTTTCGTAAGGGGCAGCCGTACTTTAGAATCAGTTACTCTAGCTGTTGTAAAAATAATTTATTATTAACTATATATTTTGTTTAAATAATTGTAACTTTATTTCAAGCCACTACATCTTTAAATTTTTAATATTGCACCTTTTTTTAATAAAATAGTTGTTACAATACGTAGGTGCCTTTCACTATTATATTCAAGTATTATAATTCTTTGATTTTATTATAGTGATTTGTATTGTTTTGTAAAGTAACTTTTCTGGTGCTATGGGTATTAGTTGCTGGCAAAAACATGTGTAGTTGCTAAGGAAAGTTGATATCATCCTTGATGTCAATAGTCTGCTAATTGGTTGAAGTTGGTTTGAATGCTGTAAAGGCTGAAGCATTGTTTATTTCTGACAGCTATGTGTTAAGTAAACATATCTCAAATTAATCATTAGTCATTTTTCTCTGATTCCAGTCATTCATTGTTTCCCCTTCTCGAAAGTGTTTTGGACTTTGTAAACCTCATTAGTTATAATCTGCCTATTAGACTCACATGAAGGAAAGTTATTCCTAATGTAGAATCAACCGTGAGTACTTAGCTTAATCGAATAGATTTTAATAATTCATTATAATGTGAACATGAACTCTCTCTGTTTTAATGCCGGATCGATTAACTAAAACAATGGTAAGAACACTATATCACTCTACTTAATTACGGTGTTATGACCTCTCATTCTATTAAACACATTGCCATTTAATTATTGCCTCTTTCAAGGTAATAATCAGTATACTTGTTTTCTTTTTCTATCAGTGGGACCTCGGTTGTTAAATGATCCTTTTTTTGATAATTTGTTTTGTGACTCAGTTATCTTACAAGCTATTTTATTATTCCTAAGAGGGCAATAATGAAAGAAAACTAATATTGCTCAAAGAATGACAAGTGAAAATTACAAACATTACAAGTTTTTATTGATATCAGGAATAATCTATTGGAAAAATACTATATTTTGATGAAATAATATATAAAAGTCAAGGATTTAAACTGTATTAAGTTGTGTTCACCATTTTTTGTTTGTGCTAGATAATAGTGATATTCATCGGTTTCGTTTGTCAGTTCATGAACAATGCACTGTTCCCAAAATTTAAATGAGGAATATAAAATGGTCAAAACAAGGACTAACATTTAATTAAATTGGTATCTATTGGGAAAATGGTTTCAGTTTTTGAATGTTTTGTTTCAGGAATAACCTTCAAAAACAAGTCCATACCAATTTTTTTTTATAAATATTACAAATGTTTTGCCTTGAATTTTATTTTATTGCGTTGTTGTAAAATACAACCCTGAAATTATAAGGAATAATTAAGTTTAAAAATCAGTCGGGTTGCTTTTTAAACTCCTGAGTGTATGTACATTCTACAAAGTTGTATTAAGGCAACTTTCAGTTTTGAAAGTAACATTGAAAGTAGTTGAGTCGATGGATTATTTTGCAATAGCGGATGCTTGACACCCGACAAGGAATTCCTTCATTCTGTAGATGTCGATAGGAAGACGACCCAGCCCTCTTCTTCCCCTCTGACCGAAGGAATGCTCGAATCAGTACTTCAGAATAGTGGTATTTACCTTTTTTTCCCTTTATTTATTTACTACTTTTTGCTTCGTAATTTTTCCCTGGAGCCGTTGAAAACATTTCCGCTATTGATTAAACTTTGAATCCTTGAACTTTTTAATCAACTTCCTTATATTATATGACTTTTAACACATCAGTATACTGTATTTGCTTCGACTATATCTATACAAAATATAATTTTTTCATGTTGAAGAAAAAAGTGTAATAAATAAAATAGAAAGTCCTGTAGAAGCTGAGGTTTAATTTTGTTTATTGCTATTTCAGTACAGCATTATTGAAAGATACATGCTTGCCTCCTCGGGACCTACGAGGACACCTCCTCTATGGAGGACACCTCTATGGTATGGAGGACTGACCATTTCCTTATATGATAAAATAGGGGAAAATATATCTAACATGAAGAGCTACACATAACAAACATTATGCAGATTAGTTTTCTGAATGACGTAATCAACATGCTGATGTTCAAAATAGTATGTCAAAACATGTTCATCACCAGTTCAAGTGATGATCCTCTTAAGTTTATTCATTTTTTCTGCAACCCATTGCAAAAAAATGGAACTTTTATTTAAAGGTGAAAGGAAAGAAAAAACTGGCACAAAGCCTCCGAGTTCGGTGGGTGAGAATAATATATTATACTGAGAGGTTGAGAAGAGCAGGCTGCAAGTAGGTTTGTCGACTACAGCATCCAAAAGATGTTAAAAAGGATACACTGGCACCATCATTGCATTAGTAAGAGTGCCGTACATCATCTCGTGCCTAATGCTGCTAACAGTAACAGCTAATGGCAAAACACCCCTCTCACGCCCAGAGAAAGTATTCAAGTCACAAACACTTTCAACCCTCATGAAATGAACATATCTTCTTCAAGGATATTGGACGCCGTACCCTGTTTGCTCCAGCCCTTTATGTCAATGTGGCAGTAGCTCATGTTGACTAATTAACTTGCCACTTAGTGAGGTCGACAATTTAGAGTGTCATTAATGTTTATGTAAAAGTATTTTGTTTCAAGTAAGTTTTAAGTTGTAAATTTTAATACCTATTGTCTCAAAATGTTTGTTATCACATATTATAATGTAAAAATACATAGAAGCTAGGACTAAAATGATTTTTTGACAACCCTGAAGAATGATCTCTTACTATATATATATATATATATATATAAACTAGAATTTAAAAAAGAACACATAGAAAGGAAACCACTGAACTCACTACTATATTTCGATGTCCTCGTCTTCAGGAAAAGAAGTGAATCGCTCCAAAGGCTGATAACGACTGGATATATATATATATATTTGACTGTGACTGTCGTCCCTCTATTAATTCACTTCTACTCCTGAGGACGACCGCCATTACGGTCGAAATATTGAAAAGTGAGTCTTTGTTATGTTTCTGTCTATGTGTCACAGTTTATTTTATTTAAGTGAATATATATATATATATATATATATATATATATGTATATAAATATATGTATATTATATATATATATATTTACGTTTCACGGTGAATCACAAACACAGAACTAAGAAACAAACACACTTACTGTCTCTAGTTTTGGGTTGAACTGTGATCAGGAGAGTTGAGATAGGGACACCAAGCGAACTTGTGAAACGATGGTTGGAGCAATATATATATATATATATATATATATATATATATATATATATATATATATATATGCATATATCAGTCAAAATTCGAAAAAACGATCCAAACTTGACGCAAAACATGCCGGGTTGTCGGAACGGTTTCCTGCTGTTGTGTTTCTGGCGTGCTTGGTCGCCCATTCTCTTTTCTCCTGAAGACGGATCATCCGAAAATTTGAGTTTGTAAGTATGTCTCTTTCTCTCTGTGTTGCTTTTTTTCGTTTTTGCGTTTATATATATATATAAGTTTGAAATCGAACAAGAGTACACACAAAGTAAAGAAACTCATTTACAAACCCAAATTTTCTGGCAATGAGTTTTCAAGAGAAAAGAGAAAGGGAGACCAAGCACATTGTAGACGCAAGTAGTTGCGTATATTTTAATGGTTCAGACCTAAAACCGTATTTGCGTTACCAAAAAGTAAATGTTGAAAAATTTTATTACAACGTGAGGAAGTTTAGCCCTAAGATGGTATTCATACGGAATTAATTTTAAATAGAGTTCTTGATATTAAGTTATTCTGATAACAATCGCCGACTGATAACAATATTCATTATCTGCGTTTTGATAAGCGGAGTGCCACTGAATTCCAAAAAAGTTTAATTATTTTAATTCATTTCTATTAAGGGAATTATATTTTGAGCAATGGGGTTTCTGCCAGTTTAGATGGAATTTATTTCTGTCAGGATTTTGACGAGTAGTGTTTTACCGGTGTCCCGTTTTTCACTTCTACATGTTACAAATATAATATTATTCATAAGATCCTCCCAGGATGGATAATGCCTCTAATAAAGGAAGAATATGATACTGAAAAATATTGACCTGGCTTTATGAATAATGACCCTCATTTATTTGAAAGAATTGATTAAAAGATGTATTTAGTTTATTATTAATTTATTGTCAAAATAATATAACAAAACAGTAGAAAACAGTGAAATTAAAAAGAACTTAAATTTTCCCATTAAGGCTTCCTTGGTTCCCTTCCTCGGATATCCACCAGCGCTGTGCACCCTCTTTCAGCGTTTCACTCTGTGCAGTTGTTTCACTCAGATCTACTATTGCGATGACTAAGGTTAAGTTGACATCTGGCCTTGGTGACCAAATGTTCGAATCTCGAAGGTAACGGGATATCTTGGACATGCTATCCCTTAGAGAGGATGCAGAGCAATCGGTCCCAAGTCTGCACAACGTTATAGTACTGTAAAAACAAAACTGCAATAGTTTCTAGTATTGTTTCTCATGCATAATTATGCCATTTAAATAACGAAAACTTTTCCTTCTTTTCTCTTTCCCTAAATTTTTATAACTGTAACTTAATTCAAGAGTTTCATTAAAAAAAAGTCCTCTAATTAATAAGAAATACATAATAAAACTTGAAATGAAATTGAATTGTGAATAAAAGGCAAAGTTTAATTTAATCCCTGATTTCGTTTCGATTTCTTATCTGTGAAGGGGACATCATTAGCCCCACGCTTTCCTTTCTTCAACAGCCTACATAAATCTTTAATGATATTTATTTAATTTATAAACTTTATAAAATTTATTAACGAAGATTTATTTAAATTGAATTGATAACCTGTCGAATGATTTAGCTCTGTGCTTGACAATCACATTAAAAACGGTCACGCCTACTAACTAATACACTCCTTTGTTTTAGGGTTTAATAAATTCACCGTTTGTTCTCATCATGAGTTGTAATTTTGTTATATATGGTACTGTTATGAGAATCACATAGTCTGAAACATTTCATTTAAAATAATTCAAAATGAATGCCTTATTAGAACTAAACTTGCTGTTATTAATATCAATATTTCTACGTATACTTTTTGGGTAACGAAATAGGGTTTTAAACCTCTACCATTTCAAAGTTAGAGGACGGCATCAGTCAAATTTGGCTACCGCTTTAATATTCAACCTTTTTTTTTTTTGACTACGGTAATAAAACAGGACTTACCTTTTTGTTAGCTCCTCTATCTTAATTTAGTTAACTAATTCACTTTGTCTTTGACCTCTTCTTATTTTATGCTTTATTTTTGGGAGCAGTAAATGTTTTTAACATCATTTATACGATTCTATTTATAAAACTATAATTCTGTTGTTTTGTACCTTTTAGAATACTGACTGCCTTTTGAAATATATTTTATAAACCATTAAGTAATTATTCTAAAGTGCATCTAGTCGTTAAATTAATTTGCTGATGGGAATAACACCATTGTTCAATACTTCTGCTTCTATAGTTGGTTACACACGATCAGTAAACTGAAAATTGCTATCTGCAGTTAAACACATAAATATTAAGACATATATTGTTAACTACATTAGCTTAGTGTTAAACCATTAGCGCCAGTTACCTTTGTTACGTAGTAAAGAAAAATGGTAAACATTTTTCCAATGTTTAAATATGTGTTTTTGCCAGTAGTCGTTTTGAAATGAATTTTGTGTAGGTGTCGAGAGACATTAAGCAAAGAAGGTGTAGAGCGTCAACTGTCATGCCATAAAACCATAGCCACAAGGCAAGACAGTACTAATCATAGTGATTGAACCAAAAACCCTTGAGTGTCCTTGAATATTTATGTCTTTCTCAAAACTTCCGCTTTCATAATAAGTAACTTAAAGCCTGAGGTCATATCCATGCTTCGTCATAATTTATAAGGAATGTCTTTGTAAGAGAGGATTAATTGAACTTTACAATAGTTTCATTATAACAAAAAACATTTAAAAAACAGATTTTATCGATACTAGAGATTCGAAATTGAACGGATAATAGTAGGAGGTTATGGATTCAGGGGCTTTCACAGTTTTAATTTTATTTGCACACTTATTTTTGTCTTCATTATTATTTCATATTATATTTTTTTTTCTTTTTTTATAAATAAATATTGGAGGGATTTCTATTTTTCCTCTCCTCCGCTGGGGGGGGGGGGCAGTATTGGGGTGGTTCCACGAGTTACTCTGGAGGCCAGTACCAGTTTGCTTCTCCACGCGAGTGCTTCGCACTTCTTCTTGATGACGACGGATGTCGAAATATCGAAGTGAGTTCTGTAGTGACTTTCTGTGTTCTTTCCTATTTGTTAAAGTGTATATATATATATATATATATATATATATACCTGCGTGATGTATATCACTGCGTGTCATTGTATCGCGCCAGTTTACATCGGCCAGTGGACGGATTTACGTCTCCGTTCCTTCATTCTTTCTCCTTTTATTTTCTTTCTTTCTACTCTCCTGAAGACGGCAAGACGCCGAAATTATCGAGATTCGTGTGTGTTCGTCCTTTTTCTTGTGTTCTCTAGCTGTAACTTTAATTATATATATATATATATATATATATATATATATATATATATATATATTTCAAAATCAATATAGATAAATAAACAAAAATCAATAAAAAACACACACTTACAGTCTCTAATTTCCGGTTTGAACCATCTTGAGGAGAGATAAGAGAGGGAACCTAGCGCACTAGTGCAGAGACGGTTGGAGACCTAAACTACTTCGGTATTATAGAAGAAAAGAAAGACACAAGAAATAGAAAGAAGAAAAGCGCCTAGAATGACTGACAAAACTCATTTTTATATTTATTTTGACTATCATGGTAATCAGAAGTAGAAGTGGAAACGTACCACCCGACGTACATTCGGTACAGGTTTAGTGTGTTAGTTTTCCTATATGTTCTTCTTGTACAATTTGATTCGTTCTCCTTCCAGCAGGACTGATAATCATAAAACACGCAGGCATATACATACAAAGAACATTACAATTTAAGTAAAAAAACTTACATACAACAAGTAAGTAAGAAAGAAGAAAAACTAATGAAAAAAAAAACAAAAAGTAACTAATATATTACTTGCTTGTAAGAAAGGCTGTTTCCAAAATGTATGTATATCATCTGTGAGATAAAATACAAGGAAAACACTGAAAAAACTGACTATGACTAAATATTTCGTTAACCGTCGTCATCAGGAAGAGATGTTACAGCTTGAAAGGCAATCTAATGATCAAGTTGATTGAAAATGTGTATATCTATAATATTAAAAAATAAAATTTTAATTAGTGCTATCTCCATCGTTGAGAATAGGATTATAGTTTATAGACAGCTTATAAAAAAAATAATTTCTTGATTTATGTAGTGACTTCGTTGGGTAAAAAGAAGTATTTTTGTTTACACTTGTAAACAAAATATAATGTAGGAAAGTTGAGCATTGATTGTTCATTGTCTAAGCACTGAAATGAAATGAGGGGATCACATTATTAAAGGAGCTATATTTTGGTCCAAAGAAGGAACTCAATGTGAATGAGTTAAATATAAATCAAGGGAAAAAGTATGATGACGAGTTTATCTGAAATGTCAGAAAAACACATCATATTTGAATATATTCTATAAGAGAAATAACCTTTAAATTTCTTACTTTATGTTTGATTCAGTCAATGCTTCCAAAAAGCTGTTTTTTTCTTTCTTTTCATAAAATCATTGGTATCTAATATTAGAATTGCTTTATACTGATGGACAAAAGGAATTCGAAGTAGATGGAGTGTATTTTAAGTTATCTGGGAATGGTTGTTCTTGCCTTAACCTGCTACGTATGTAGTGTGAGCTTTCTTTTGTTCTGAGCATACATTTGTATACAGGTGAGCATACCTGTATACATCACCTCGGCCGGAGAGGGCTGAGCAGATCTATGAGAGAATAAGTGCTAGGATTGTAAGATCATTCAAATGTGTGTATTAAATTGCCAAAATGGTGATTTGACACGACTTTATAAAATTAAAGTCACGTAGAATAAAACATATACATATTTGCTAAGTTGCACAACAGTTCGTAATCAGGAGAAGATGGGAATAGAATATTAAAAGGAAGAACTAAACTCAAACATGGCCGAGAAAACTGGACTTTGTTAAGCAAGACAGAACGCATTCCTACCACTTTATATTCTCTTTTCATCTTCTCCTGATTATGAACTATTCTGTTGTGGGTGTTTGTCCTGTCCAGTGTGCCATATATATGGCACACAAAATATAAATATATTTATATAAATATTTATATATTTATTAGTTAGTGAAACTTAAATATATATATATTTGGCTTATTTGATAGCCCAATATATATAAAAACTTTAACACATAGGAAAGAACACAGAAAGCCACTACAAATCTCACTTCGATTTTCGACATCCTTAGTCGTCGGGAACAAGTGCGAAGTACTCGCATTAGGAAGGAAACTGCTACTGTACCATATATATATATATAAATCAAAATATTAAAACGGTCCAAACCGGACAGATATATAAATGAAAAAAGACAACAAATAAAAGAAGCGAGAAAACTTACTGGGTCGATATTTCGAACTGAAGTTCGTCGTCAGGGAGAAGAAGGGAAGAGGAAGAGGCACGTGCGTCTTCCTCTTCCCTTCTTCTTCCCTTCTTCTCCCTGACGACGAACTTCAGTTCGAAATATCGACCCAGTAAGTTTTCTCGCTTCTTCTATTTGTTGTCTTTTTTCATTTATATATACCTTTTTTCGTTGGAAATACGATCCAAAACGGACAAATATAGTTCAATATAAACAAAGAAACATAGAGAAATCAGAAGAACACACTTACAGTCTCTAATTTTCGGTTTGAACCGTCTTCAGGAGAGATAAGAGAGGGAAACCAAGCGCACTGGATCAGAGATGGTTGGAGACCAACAGTGTTGCCGCATGCGCTCCCGTTCACAGAAAATAAGGTAGGCAGGAATCAATTTATAATTAATTTATAATTTATAATTACATTAAATTAATGGAATATGAAAACAATAAATATATAAAAAAGAAAAAATTGAAAAAATAAGGGAAATTGATACAGAGAAATTGATACATAAACAAAAGTACTGACTAAGCTATGGTAAAATAAAACTAAGAATACAAATAATAATAACAAATGAAATAAATTATTAAAATCAATTAAAATAAATTTGCAAATCAAAGGAACGGCCATGGGAACTAGAATGGCTCCCTCCTTCGCCAATCTGTTCATGGCCCACCTTGAAAATAGTTTTTTTCCAAACCTGCCACCTTCTTCCCTCACTGTATACCCGCTTCATCGATGACATCTTCTTTATCTGGACCCATGGCATTTCCGAGTTAGAAGTCTTCATCGACAACTTCAAATCTTTTTGCTCTTCCATCTCCTTTACCCATAACATTTCCAACAGATCCACTACCTTTCTTGATGTCGATATCACCCTCAACAATAGTTCTCTCATTACTTCCGTCCATTCTAAACCCTCTAATCCCCATTTATATCTACACTTCAATAGCTGCCACCCTCCCCACATTAAGAAATCCATTCCGAGATCCCTCTCCATACGAATTCACCGGATTTGTAACAGACTACAAGATAAACACCTACATATCAATAGCCTAAAAAGTAAATTTGTAGAGCGAGGTTACCCTCTCCCCTTCCTAACAAGAAGACTGGTTCCTGCCGCAACCCCACACAATCCTACATCAACCTCCTCTTCCTCTCCCTCTGGGTCTCCCTACCTTATTACAACCTACTTCCCAGGTATCCACAGACTGGGTACCATCATTAAAGAACTTTTCCCCATCATATCCTCTTCCCCAGCCACCTCCAAAACCTTTCCTAATCCGCCACGCCTATCCTACAGACGTCCTCCCAACCTTGGCAATTTTCTTTCGCACAGGAAGCTAACCTCCACGAGGGCAAACAGTTTGCCCTCTGGAGCGCAACTGTGCGGACGTCGAGGTTGCCTCACGTGTCCCATTATAAATCCCCAACCACACTTCACAGCTCCCCCCCATAACACCCTCTATCCTGTTGCAACTGACTGCTCGTGTACCTCCAAAAACTGTGTGTACCGTTTGGAGTGTACCAAGTGTGATTCGTTCTACTTAGGCCAAGCATCCACCAAGCTTAGTCTCCGTATGAACAATCACAGAGCTTCAGTCAATAGCCGCTCCCATCTTCCCATTGCCATACATGCCAATAGCCATGGTCTCCCTTTTAATGAGTGCTACAGGTTACAGATTCTGCGACAAATACCCCCTGACAGCAAAGACCTCACACTACGAGCCTCCGAAGAAGCCCATATTTGGCTATTAAGTGCGCGCAGTGCACCTGGCCTCAATCTAAAGCGATAATGTCTAAAAGTTCCTTGCCTTTTCACATTTTTTAATAATTTATTTCATTTGTTATTATTATTTGTATTCTTAGTTTTATTTTACCATAGCTTAGTCAGTACTTTTGTTTATGTATCAATTTCCCTTATTTTTTCAATTTTTTCTTTTTTATATATTTATTGTTTTCATATTCCATTAATTTAATGTAATTATAAATTATAAATTAATTATAAATTGATTCCTGTCTACCTTATTTTCTGTGAACGGGCGCGCATGCGGCAACACTGTTGGTCTCCAACTGTCTCTGATCCAGTGCGCTTGGTTTCCCTCTCTTATCTCTCCTGAAGACGGTTCAAACCGAAAATTAGAGACTGTAAGTGTGTTCTTCTGATTTCTCTATGTTTCTTTGTTTATATTGAACTATATATATATATCTGTAGTTTTGTACTTCGTTACAAGGTCTGTTAGATGATATCATTCGACAAGGTAGTAATATTTCCTCGTGCCTACATCAAGTAATTATTACTTTTTACTAATGAACAATTAAAAAAAGAGGAATACGTGTGGAACGGTGATGTAACGTCATGACTGATAAAGCCGGAAGCGTTTTCATTATCAACATTTGTTGGAAAATATTTGTTTTGTTGCGTATCTACTGCTGTAGTTCCTAATTAAGACTGTAATAATTCGCATTGCAAATGTTTTAAGAATCATTTGAAATCGCTATGAAAAACCTGTTAAACTGGTGGGAATAAGTTTTCGTATTGCACCAGCCTCACAATACTCTAGCTTGTAGGGTGAAATAATTTTAATGAATTATAAATTAATAATTCATACTATCATAGCCGAATAAAACCTGAAATATTTCTTAAAAATATATGATTTCTTACTTTACTATAAGTATTGTATAGTAATCATGACATAATGCTATGTCATATTTTTGGAGATTCAAACTTATGGGCATTCCATGAATATGTTTTTGAATGTTGTTCAATGGTGTCAATGCATATCGGTATCCTAAAGGTAGTGGGCACCGTGTATGTCTCATCGTTTGATGTGTGAAATTCATATTATGCGAAAAAACATCCTATGTAGTGTAGATGAGCTGTACAGTTTTTGGGCTATACTGCATTTTAGGAAAGTCACTGTATTCCTAATTGACTGCCCGTCAAGGGAATTAGATCCTATTTTTTTCCCTAAATTACGGAATCTAGAATATTGGATCCTTTTAATTAATATAGCACTAATATTGATATATTTGTACTACGTTGATATCCTATAGGTATCAATATTGAATTTTATAGCTTTCCTATCGCAGAAACTGTTCGTTTTCTTTTAAAATTTTAACTTATGTTCGATTCTAAAAGATTGTAATTATTTAACACAAAAATACCTGTGTAGGAAATAGGTTATATGGTAAAAGCATTTGACCACAGATACAAATATTTAGAATAACTAAAGAAAAGCTTCAAAAATTTCCTTTCCCATCCAAACGGTATCGGATCTTGTCCACCTTCCAGAGAACTGAAATTATTCTGTAGTTTATAATGTTATAGCTCTGTATGGATAAAAAGATTCCATACAGAGCTGCAAAGATGAGATGACCCACGGAAAATTCTTCATTTCACTCTGGAATATTGGTAACATCCTAGGAAAGAAAAAAGGATGGTCCCTTAAGACCATTATTTTGAACTATTTGAATGGTTCAATATATACTGTTTTACAAAGTTCTCAAACGTTTATGCAGTCACAGCTTGAATGTGTTACCTTTAATGTTATAAAGAGTAATTAAGGCCAGAGTAATTAAGGTAAAACTTTTCAATGGAGAAGGCATCTACTTATTATGGAGTAAATATTAGCATGGAAACTCTGTAGTAAGTTGTCTTATTTCTAGGTAAATTGGATAATTAAAGCTATTCCAATGAAGATAAAACAAACTCTCCAGTAATCTTGATCGTATCGATGGAAACCTAATTAAAACATTCCATGAAAATAAGTTCAGTGGCCTTGATTTCTATAAAGGACGTACATAAATAAATCAACTTCTTAACTATAGCAAGCAATTCAAAAATGTGTTTCAAGCAAACCACTTGGTCTTTATTAGTCATCTTTGAGCTGAAGAAAACCAGTTGGTCTTTATTAGTCACCTTTGAGCTGAAGAAAACCAGTTGTTTTGTTGAAAGATGTTAGTCCTGAGTTTCTCCCTGTCGTTTAGAAGTTAATTTTGTACTCCACTCGTTCATTGCGAAATCTGTTATGCATAGAGATATGCAGCTGTGATTTATTAATATAAATATTGGACAAATTGGAACTTGTTTTTCCGTGTTTGGACCTATATACAATGCATGTTCTAGAAATAAAACTTGGTAACTCATTGGGATGCGACATGAAATCCTAATCGACCAGATCTTCATCGGCGGATGATGGGGATGATCGCAGTTTTTTAATGAGATCTACTTTTACATGGACCAAGGTCAAGGTCAGATGTAGTCTTTAGTACAGATGACTGGATTCGAAAGTTGGTCGTGGTCTACTTAGATACTTCATGCAGCTGATAAGATCAGTACAGTGATCATAACTCAACACTTGATTGAGTCTATACGATATCAGCTTCTCGTTGATGATTGCTACACATTTATTTTAGGTAAACTTTATTTCGTCCTTTATAAAATCAACCTAATAATTGTGGCTTACCATAACGGAAATGGTTAAAATGAGCCAAGCTTTCCGCCTCTACCCCAACACTGAAGGTGAAAGCCTGTAGAAGTGGGCGTTGCAAATAACAGTGACTACATCAAGGCAATCTACCTACAACGAAAGCTGCTGGAAGCATACATAGAGTACATGTTGGCACACCTAGGCCTTGTGTGCTGCATGAACCCCTTCGGCACAATACACTTCATATTCTTGCTTTGCTTGAAGAGTTGTTAAAATTGTTATTACCACCAGCCCGTTACCGTTGCTATTTGGAGCATTCATTTTTTAAAGCAACATTAGTAAATAACACTTTCTTACCTTGCTACTGGAGTAGAAGTTGTCCAGTCGGGTTTGGACGTTGTCCATCGTCAAGCAGATCGCATCAGAGGCACTGTGTCGTAGGCTCATACAACATTAGAACAAGTTTTCTATATGATGCCTTGATTTTATTTCATATTTTAAATGTAATACATGTTTATTTTATATTTATTTCACAAATTAATTCTTACGAAATATTAATATATCATTTATATTTCATAATGAAATTATATTTATATATGATTGACCTCATTTGATTCTTTTATTATTTAATACGTTTTCCTCAAACCTAACCAGTCTTCTTTCCATTTTGATTAGTGGTCTAAATAAAATGCCTCTTTGGTAGTTAATTTGTTGATTTATAATATTTACACATTTCTAGTAGGTCTGTTATATTAAGTCTTTTTGTCCTGTATTTTCAATATTTACCCCTTAATGCCCAGAAGTATTCTTCACTGATAAGTTTTATCTTAATTCCACTGGACGCTCCGCCTTTATGGCATTAAAGTTAACATATTAATGCTATGACTTTAAGTTTACTCTCTTGATAAACCAATATAACCTACTATCAAATCGTTCAAATGGTTTAAGATAGTTAAGAATATACCATCTCTTTTAGAAAAAATTAGATTCAAAGACACTGTTGAAAATACAACAGTACTAATAAAAAATTATTTTAATACGTCACACGTATTTTAGTTAAATAATGGCAGAATTGTCAGGGTGTACTAGTTGTGTGTCAAATAAGCGGAAAAAAGTTTCCCTAAAACTGCAATCACATTAGAGGTAAAGTCCTGAGCCCGACCCGAAGTTCGGCCCAGATTGGGCCCAAAGTGTCAATTATTATGTTCGGGTCGGGCTCAGGCTTTCCCGTTAACTTTTTCTTAATAAATATATATATTTATAGTATGTATATTAAAATGTATGGATATTAAACTAATGAATATTTGTTATAAAATAAATAATTTAGATAAAACAGATGACCGAGATTTGCCTAGCTGGTGGAGAATAAAATCCAATATATACCCAATATATATCGGGTATATAGAGCTCGTTCCGGGTCGGGCTTTAATACCTGCAGGACTGGTCGGGTCGGGCTTTAATACCTGCAGGACTGGTCGGGTCGGGCTTTAATACCCGCAGGACTGGTCGGGTCGGGCTTTAATACCTGCAGGACTGGTCGGGTCGGGCTTTAATACCCGCAGGGTAATATTATTATTAGTCGGGTCGGGTTGGTTTTTTAGACCCGATCTGACCTCTAAATCACATTACCTGCGGTTTACTATGTAGGCCCTGTCAAAGGCTACCTGTGCTGTACCTAACAGGCCATGGTAATTTCGGGTCGTACCTAATGCGCTTCCGGCTCAGACCAAGTGCGGCTTGCGACTATGATCACCCGAATGAGTCAGTGCAGCATGTTCTCGAAGAATGCCCGAGATATGACAGGGAGAGATACAGATTGGAGATGTTTTTAGGCTCTACCCTGTCCAACTCATACGGTAGAGTACTTGAAAAAGTAAACCTCCCGGCGTTCCTAAGCTACATCCATGCCATAAATAGGGTTAAATCACTCTAGGACATTATTTTTTAAAAAAAGAAAGTAAAATGTATAATGTATCAGAAAAAGTCTGACCTAGTTATGTTACATGGGATCTTCCTTTTTGCTCCGAAATATCATTCGTACCCAGTGTAACCGTTTCGCGATGTAAATATATGTTGCGCGAGTAGTATCGAGTTGCCCGCCTCCGCGTGGTCCACCTTGGGCGTCGTCATGTGTACATGCGACGGCTAAAGGGCAAATCGTAAAAAGACAACCTTACTTGATTTAAAAACGATATGGCCTGAAAATGGCTTGGTGCGTATAAAGGTCAACACAGGTCTAACTACCAGAGTTACGAAGCCTGTGTGCCACATGAAATCCACATCAAACACTCGAATTTGGCCCTTAAACAGTAATCACGTGGCTTTCGGCCCCATGTAGTGCTACCTGTGGTGTAACCACGAGAGTTACATAGCCTGTGTGCCACATGTAATCCACGTCAAACACTCGAATTTGGCCCTTAAACAGTAATCACGTGGCTTTCGGCCCCATGAAGGCCTTGGCAATGCCTACCATGTAGTTCACCTGGAGGTTATAATGTGGCTTGCCATGATCTTATGTTATCAATTATTCTTGTTTATGGAATAAATATTTCTAAATTAAAAATAAATGTTCTATTAAATAATAAATCAAAGTGTACGTCTAACATGCTAGACCAGACATGTTCTTGTGTTGCCTTTCACCTCTGCGTCCTGTCTGATTTCAGAGTGATAGGAGTGCCCGTTATAATGCATTCATACAGAAACCTTTACTAAAAGAAAAAAGACGTTTTATTACCGGACCTTCATTAGAAAGGATGTTTGAATGTAATGACGTGTAGAGTCTCATGTTTATCTTCACTATAAAAACACATTGCAATGTAAAATGGTGTTTTCCTCAAGTGACATTTGTAGGCGTTCCTCCTGTATAATGAAAGTTCACAGGTCAAATCACAGATCGCTTCTCAAGACACAAATCTCCAGCTTTAAGGAACACTACATCTAACTTAGAAAAAGCTGTTCTATCATATCAGTAAATGAAAATAATCAGTTACATGATGTGAATATAAATCATTCTTATTGACATATTTCTGCTACCTAGCCGGATACTTTATTTTTAAATCTATCCTTATGAGCAATCTGTGTTTCTAATTATTAGTTAATACAAAATATTGTTTTTCTTTAATTGATTATTTAAACAACTAATTCATTTCTTCAATACAGTTTGTGAGCATTTAAAATGTTGAATGTGTATACTTCTAGAAAGTTTATTAGTCTCCAACAAAGTTAGTAAAAGTTAATAGTCTAGGTAAAAAGAAAATGTAATTATTAATAATAAACAAATAACCACTCACAAAACTATCCGAGTGTAAACGTCAATCAGATTTCACAAGTGGGACTGAGATCTTTCGACCGAAGCAAATCTCACTCTTACGAAGACCAGTTGTTTTGGTTGAAAGATCTTGGTTCCATTCCTGAATCTTTTGCTGTAGTTTCGGCGTTAATGTATATGCATATAAGGGATATTTTATGCATTTTTAACGGACAAACCCTTTTGTGTCTTAGTCCTTGTGTTTACTTTCTTTTCTCTTGAAGACGGGATGAAGTCGAAATAATTGAGGATAGTGAGTGTATCTATTCATTTTGTGTTTTTCGTGTATAACTTATATATATATATATATATACTTAAAATAAACTGTAACATAACAAAGACTCACTTTTCAATATATCGACCGTAATGGCGGTCGTCCTCAGGAGAAGAAGTTAATTGACGGAGGGGCGACAGTCAACTGAAGAATATTTATATATATTCTTCCACCCTGTCGCCTTCTACCCAGAATCTTAAACGCACGTACCTCTTCTTCTTCCCTTTTACTCTCTTCCTGATGACAAACTTTGGTTCCAAATATTGATCTAGTAAGTGTTTCTGTTCTTTCTGTGTTGGTTTTTTTTTTCAGTTTTATATATATATAAAATAAATTCAAAACGAAGGAAACACACAGACATAACTCACATCGATATTTCAACCATTGTCGTCATCAGGAGGTGTGAAGAGCGAAGAGTCCCGCAGGAAGGCAGGGCGGTATATATATATATATATATATATTGTTAAAAGCAGCAGCAGCTTCTACTCTCACGATTTTTGAGCTGGTGGTCTCGATCTTGCGGGCGATTTTCCAATGTTGCAGATTACACCAATATATATATATATATATATATATATATATATATATATATATATATATACTTTTTTAATGAAAATACGATCCGAAATGGACAAATACAGTTGAATGTACATAAAGAAACGTAGAGAAATTAAAAGCACACACTTACAGTCTCTAATTGTCGGTTGAACCGTCTTCAGGAGAGATAAGAGAGGGAACCCAAGCGCACTGGTACAGAGATGGTTGGAGACCAACATCTAGGTAGAATGAATCACACTTGGTACACTCATGTATTTGGACACGAGTCCAAGTTTGGAGTGTACCAAGTGTGATTTGTCCAAGCTTAGTTTCCGTAAGAACAATCTCAGAGCTTCAGTCAACAACCACTCCCTAACCACCCTATACCTAACGCCATATATACCAATAGCCACGGACTTCCCTTTAATGAGTGTTACAGGTTACAAATTCTGCTACAAATCCCCTCTGACTACAAAGATCTCACTCTCCGAGCCTCCAAAGAAGCCCATTTTTGGTTGCTCAATGCGTGTAGTGCACCTGGCCTTAATCATAAGAGATAATACTCTTATTACTACGACAAATGCAATACTATTTCTTTTTTACTATTATAGTAATTTTCAACAGTAAACATCCACATGTTTACTGAAAGCCATGTCTCGTTTGTGTCGCAGAGTGCAGTGTGTCATCAGGGCATATCATTTGTCATTCTAACTAATAACATATGAAGGGAACAAAAATGTCCTTTCATTGTCAAGTATGAGTCCTTAGCAGAAAAATGCTCTAAAACTTTACTATCTGTTTTTCATAGCTAGGACACTAATCGTTTTGTTGTTCTCAAACCCCCTTAACAAAGCAGTACAAATGTTTGGCTTTGTGTTATTTTCAATCAATAATCGTTTGGCTCCTTTTCGTTGTTCGGGCAACATTTTTTGACCCCTAGGATGGTATTATTTTTATATTAAACGATGTGATTCCTGTAAAACTAGAATCATCGACGCATTAAGTTCTTCACTTCGCCTTATTTATTTCTTTTTTTTATATTCTAACCTCCAGTTTTTTAAACAAATTACTTGGATGAGATAAATTATAAAAACCCCTTCATTCTGTGTAGGCAGCAGAGTACCTTGGTCAAGTCATTATCCGAAATACTAAGGTCATGAAGGCAAGGACTTGTGCACTTCCTGCTGATATATTTAAATTTTCCATGATCACTTGACTTTTCCAAAGCTAACATTGAGTTAACACATGGGAATTGTTTGTAATCATCAGTCACCTTCAAGCTACCTCTCCAACACTACCCGTTCATATGGAAATTACTTCTGAGTTGCTTTTGACATTTCTTGTTAACCTTAAACTAAACCTAAATATAGCAAGTTTAAAATTAGTTGTTGAAGCATTATCAGAAGACATCTGGATCTATAAAAGAAGACAGTCTTCTAAAACGCTTAAAAAACAGAAGGGAAGAAACTTGGTTGTTAAAGCCAGGTGCACGGTGTGCAAGTGTGTTTGTTTTACTTTATAGTAAATAAGGGCGGAGTTTAGTGGGAGAGGTAGATAGGCTGTAATCGAGACGTTTGATAAGGAAGCCTGGAAGGAAATGGAGCTACTGTAGCAGTAAGCAGGTCAAGATGATGAGCCTTGGGCCAGATTTTCTGCCTGTTTGCTTTCCCATTATCATACCCTCTCATCGGGTCCTATCGTTTTCGTTGCAATTTCTCTACTATACAGACCTTTCATTGTTTAAATTTATATAGCAACTGTTATAGCTGTAGTGTTTACATCAAACAATAATGACACAACGGAACATTTTAAAAATAATTCACAATGTAAAGGAAAATAATTAGTACGCATTACTAATATAAAATTATAAACAAAATTAATGTTTATCAGGACTCAGTCAGTTCTTCAGGTTCAAATTAAACTCTCATTACCAACGTTTCTGTTTTTATTTAAAACCTTTTTCAAAGGCCTACAAATAGAGGAAATATAAGAAATAATTCAAAAATCAAACATACATAAAAAGCGCAATTAGTTACGAATAAGAAATTACAATAGAATTCTTGACAATTGGTTAGTGAGAGAACTTACAAAGTATACAATTTTGAAATAGAAAAACTAAGTATTACATTAGAGATTATTCTACAAAGAAAACTAGTCTGTCGATTTCAACAAAATCCTCTTTCTGCTTAATCTTTCTTAATGATTGCTTTAGGGTGCCGATATTACGACAAGTTCCCCCTGAGAGTAAAACGGTCACCTTACCCGCATCCGAGGGACATATCTGGTTTGTAAATGCGCATTGTAAAACAGGTTTGAATTTAAAAAGGTAGGGCTGTTCTAAATGGTTAGAGATTTGTTTACCTTTGCTATTTTTTATTATTAATTTTTTTTAAAATTATTATTTATACAATTTTATTCTAATCATCCTCATTATTATTATTATTATTTAAGTATTTATTATTTATATTCCTGGATTTTCTTTTGTTTCAGTTATTTTCCTCATAATTTTCTTCATTTACATTTTCTATTTCTTAGCTCTTTGCTTATTCTTAGTTAATTTTTCTTACCTTACTTGAACCGGGCACGCGTGTGACAGCACAGTTGGTCTCCAACCGTCGCTTCTCAAGTGCTCTTGGTGTCCCTATCTAAACTCTCCTAATGACGGTTCAACCGAAAATTAGAGACAGTAAGTGTGTTTGTTCCTTTGTTCTGTGTCTGTCATTTACCGTAAAACGTATATATATATGTGTGTGTGTGTGCGTGTGCGTGTGTGTGTGTGTGTGTGTGTGTGTGTGTGTGTGTGTGTGTGTGTGTGTGTGTGTGTGTGTGTGTGTGTGTGTTGTTTATATGTGTACATAGAAAGATACTAAGAAATGTTTCTTTCACCAAAAAAATTAGTCTTCGTCAGTCTTACTCAAACTGAAACAAGTAAGACATCTGATTTGGTATTGATAAGGAAGGGAGGCAAGAGAGGTAAGCAGGAAGAAAGAGAACAAATGACTGGTCAAGTTAGGGCAAAGGTCAGGGAGTTGAGGAAGAATCAGTGAAAGTTATCTCTTAGTTTTCATTCCTTGTAGAGAATGATTTTGACAGGTGTCAAAAGCAAAAAATAGTTATTGTTTGTTTTTAACATCATGCATGATTGTTATTCATAATGTGTGTAGTTGTATATGCATATTATTATTTTTTAAAAGAAGTATCGATTAATTTCAACGTGAAAACTGTTTCTATCTTCGATCATGGTCGAGGGAACAGTTAAAAGGTAAAAGGAAGTCCATTATTTCGATCCGTGCTATTATTATTAGATAATAGAACTTTAAGGCAGGTTAAAGCTTAGTTAAGATGACACATATTTCACCTGCTAGGGGCAGTCAAGGTCAGTTATAACTGCGGCCGTCACTGAAGTAATTAAACCAAGGTGCATTACAGATTGTGGCAAATTGGTATTCAGTTAGCATGACGGTTATACCACATTATCATCACAGTCATGGCTGAATATATTCTCTTCAAAATGAAAACCACTTGTCTAACTTTCCTTAACTATTGATTGACATTATTATATCGTCAAAACAAAAAAAAAAATGTGTAAATGATTGCTGGAATAAAATCTTCATTTATTTTAATTAAAATCATATGAAACTAATTTATTCGAGTGCAGTGGCTGCGAGTGGCGTGTTAGGCTACTCAGCCACGAATTAATCATACTTGTTTGACTTCTTCAAATTGAGGAAAATTCTGCTGATTTTATCATCAATTCATTTAAATTAGGATTCCTTTTGAATAAATACCAAACATTGATTCAATACAATTAAAATAACAAATTATATATAATACATTTATGTTATTTAATTTCGAATAGCCGTTTCTTACGACACGAGAATCTCGCTTTGACAAATAGGTTTCATTTTTCGGTCAATAAGCTCAATTTACTTTTGAAACAGTGTCTGACTTGTATATAAACTCAATATACTCTTGACTATTGACCCTAGAGATACTGTTGTATCTCAGTATACTAATACAACAGTGTCTGGTCAATAATCTCAGTACAATAGTACAACAGTATCTACCTTGTCTATAGCCTGAAAATACTACAACAGTGTATCTGGGCAATAAGCTCCTCTTGAAATAAACTTTGGAGATTAGAAGACAAGGAAATACAATGAACCCATGAGTGTTTTAAAAATAAAACTGGTTTTAATTCTTATCAAAAAATTTAACTTCACAGGTGATTGATGTATGAGATTAAAATTTCAATAAGTAGCAGTATAAGGTACAAAGTATTATCTTAACTGTTACTTTTTTTGACGTACAAGCAATGTAACTTACCTTCTCAGAGTCAACCTGAATTAAAATGTAATATCTTATCAAGTTTAATAATACTGTTAAAGAGGCGCATGGCAAACAGACGGATATGCAGAGAATTTCAAGGTCCAGGGAACCATGGTAATATACGTTTACGATGAGAAAACGATCCGAAACGGACAAGTAAAGTTTAATACTCTGAAATTTATATATATGAAAAATTAATTATCAACAATAACTCTTGGTATAAGATGTGAATTAAATGACCACAGTGAAAAATATATATGTATTGGATACAATTCTCTAAGGCCTTTCGTAATAACATCATTTAGCTCTCTGATGATGTTATAACGAAAGGTCTAGAGCATTGTATCCAATACATATTTTTTTTCATTGTGGTTATTTAATTTATATATATATATATATATATATATATATATATATATATATATATATATATATATGTGTGTGTGTGTGTGTGTGTGTGTGTGTGTGTAACTAATGAAACAGTTCATAGATCTTTTCTTAAAAATTTTAATGAAAGCAAACATAGATAGATAGAGAAATAACTCACGTTTACATTTTGACAATTAATCTTCGCCCCTGATGACGACAATTGTCATATATATATATATATTATATATATATATATATATATATATATATATATATATATTCAAAACGAAGGAAACACACAGAAAGACACAGACATAACTCACATCGATATTTCGACCATCGTCGTCATCAGGAGGCGTGAAGAGCGAAGAGTCCCGCAGGAAGGCAGGGCGGTGACTCCTGCGGGACTCTTCGCTCTTCACACCTCCTGATGACGACGATGGTCGAAATATCGATGTGAGTTATGTCTGTGTCTTTCTGTGTTTTCCTTCGTTTTGAATATTTTATTTAAAAAAATCCGCTGGACCGTTTCTTTTATGTTATATATATATATTTCTTTCGTTATAATATATATATGCGAAACGGACAACTATAGCTCAATAGTCTGAACTATAAATGTATTATTTTTTAATCAATTTGAAAACTTTGTCTCAACTTGTGTCAAATTGAAGTATTTTTATTTCAGGCCGTGCAACTGTCTTTACATAGATTTGTTTCTCTTCCAAGATCTTCTCATAAAGCTAAAACCCTCATTACTTACTTTGAATTCAAGCCAAATTTCCCCCAGTGTTGTTCTCTCATTCAGAATAAAGCTTCTCAAACAAGACTAGACATTTGTTCAATTTTCAACGTCTTTTGTTTGTGAACAGTAATGATTAAATTGCCGATCTGTTGAAAAAGATTACAAATCTTTTATTAATTTTTCAAGATTACTGTTATAAAGTTTTATTATAAGATTACAAATCTTAAAGAATTTATAAATTTAGTATTCTTCTAGCAAGACTGCCATAAGTAATCTATTATGAGTGCACTTATAGTGCTTATAATAATATTATAAGCCTACTTTTATAAATCCTTGTTTAAATGGCCTGTTATAAGACTACTTATAATATTATACTTTAAATATTACAAGACACCTTATAAAACTTTACTGTGAGTAATCACTTAAAACAATACTTATAAAACTCTAATATTAGTAAACTATTTTCAGAGTACTATTATAAAACTGTACTATAAATTGACTACTTTAAGGCTACTTATAAAGTATGTTGTCACAAAAATTATCTACCTGTAATTGCTGAAGTTCTACATGTAACTTCAGTTACATGTAATTATTGTAACATATAATTTATTTTTGTGATATTTGGCGACCGTAACCGGACCTATAAAATGTATGAAATGCAAGGAAGATAATATCAGTTAGACGTACAATGTGAAGAATAGTAACAAAGTTGCATGACAAGATAGAATAGCTGATAGACAAATAAGTAATACTACAAGATAGGCTATTTTGATTTCTTAAGAAGAGACATACCATAGTCATATCATAAATTTTGAGAGAGTAGTAATTTATTGAGAGAGGGTGAATAGTTGTAACATAAAAGGGTTTAACATAAAAACAAATATTTAGTAAGATAAAACTTTTATGCCTACATATTGCGATAATATTTTTGTGATAAATGGTTTCCCAACTATGGGTGAGGTCCACTGATGTCGGCTCAGAGATCAGGTTTGATACCTTAACCATAGCTGTTAGTTATGTCCAAGATTTGAGTCGCTCAGATCAGTTAGATGGGTTTATAACACTAAGCGTTGATAGTTATTTTAGGTTAGGTTCAGTGGCTGTACCACAAGGAACACTCATAGGCCGGTCATTGGCCATACGTGATACCACACAATGAACATTCTACATTGGGAGTCCCAAATTTGAGCCTAGCTCTCAGTGTATTTAGGGAAGGTATCTTGACGAGTGGCTGACATCGCACAGATTCCAGACCGTGTGATCTGAAGAGGATTGTCTCAGTGAGTCTTAGAGTTTTACTTCCACTGAGTTAACTCTTCCAGTGAACCAAAATATACATTTCTATGAAAACGTAGCATTACAGCGAGAATGGCTAATTGTATGATATATGGCTACTTTAGCATGCATGATGGTTAATTGTATGATATATGGCTACTTTAGCATGCATGATGGTTAATTGCATGAACCATATACATAAACAAAAAACAATTGTATCCTCTATTACGAAATTCCGAGTAAAATTTATGATTCCATATGGATGTTAATTAGGACTTTGTAATTAAATTGTTGTTTTTACAGTAAATTAAGTATTTGTTTAGTCGTTGTCTTGTATGTTAAACCGTTACTTGGTGAAGCATTGGATGAATAATAATGAAGATTGTACGCGATTCCCTGTAGAAACTGCATTCAAAGATACCTCGTTAAGCCATGGGTAAGCCACATTATCAGTGGCGCCACTCAGTAATAAGTGGCGTCACTCAGCCAAGTACTGATCACACCCAATTTCACTTATTTCTGTGATCTCGTGAATGATCAATTCAGTCCCATGGATTGCAAGCAATCTGATCAGAGAATACCTGAAAACTCTAATCTAAAACGAAATGTTATTGATTAAACGCAACTTGAATATCTTTTATCTTTTGTTTTTAAGTATTGCTCGGACTAAATTCTAGAATAGGTATTCAAGAAGGCTGGCTACAAAAAAATTAATATATATATATCACAAGATTGATATATATATCACAAGAAACACGTGAAATACAATCAATGATCAAACCACAATATGAAATGGGGAAAAAAGGCTAAGTGGGTTTTTGACTTGTTACGGTTGAAAGATCTTAGTTTTTGAAGATAGGTAGCACACAAAGTAAATAAACACACTTACAACTTCAAATTTTCGGGCCATCCGTCTTCAGGAGAAAAGAGAAAGGAAGACCAAGCACGTTTTAGACGCAACGGCCTAGTAACCGTTGCGTCTACAACGTACTTGGTCTCCCTTTCTCTTTTCTCCTGAAGATGGATTGCCCGAAAATTTGAGTTTTAAGTGTGTTTCTTTACTTTGTGTGCTGCCTATCTTTGGATCGTCTTTCCGTTTATCAAGTATATATATATATAGTTTAAAATCGGTAAGACCATCCAAACATGATGCAAACAAGTTCAACAACGAAGAAGAGTAACACACAAAGAAAGAGACACACTTAGCAACTCAAATTTTCGGATAATCCGTCCGCAGGGATCAACTCTGTCGTTGCGTTTCCAGCATGCTTGGTTTCCCACTCTCTTTTCCCCTTAAGACGGATTGCCCGGAAATTTCAGAAAGTGTGCCTCTTTCTCTCTGTGTTACTCATCTTCGTTTTTGAACTTATATATATATATATATATATATATATATACTTCAATGTACATAAAGAAACATAGAGAAATTAAAAACACAAACTTACAGTCTCTAATTTTTGGTTAAACCGTCTTCAGGAGAGATAAGAGAGGGAAACCAAGCGCACTGGTTGGGTCTCCAACCGTCTCCGTACCAGTGCGCTTGGTTTCCCTCTCTTATCTCTCCTTAAGACGGTTCAACCAAAAATTAGAGACTGTAAGTTTGTGTTTTTAATTTCTCTATGTTTCTTAATGTACATTGAAGTGCATTTGTCCATTTCGGATCGTATTTTCATCGAAAAAGTATATATATATATATATATATATATATATATAAAGTTTCATATAAACACGTGAAATAACAATCAATGATCAAACCACAATAAGAAATGGGAAAACAAGACTAAAGATCTTAGTCTTGTTTTCCCATTTCTTATTGTGGTTTGATCATATATATATATATATATATATACAGCATGGGTTTCCTGCCGTTGTGTTTCCGGCGTGCTTAGTCGCCCATTCTCTTTTCTTCTGAAGGCGGATCATCCGAAAATTTGAGTTTGTAAATGTGTCTCTTTCTCTGTGTGTTGCTTTTCTTCATTTTTGAACTGATATATATATAATGCATAGAAAGAATTGACACAATCACGCATGTATTTATTGAAATGTTACATTACGTACATGTGACTCTACAATTATATAAGTCACTATAAATTTAATAGAAAATGAAGAAGTAGTTGTTTTACTTTGAACGACCTTGAAAGGCCCTAGAGCTTTTCAATTTTTTATAAAATTGTAGTCTTACCTTGAATGTATATATATTTCATTAAAGTGAATGTGGAAACTGTTGTTTACTATAATGAAGCATGTCTTAAGGAAGGTCTGCTACCTAACTGCATATATATATATATATATATATAAAGGTTTTACATAAAGACGTGAAGTAACAATCAATGTTTAAACCACAATAAGAAATGGGAAAACATGACTAAGATCTTTCAACCGTAACAAGCGGTCTTCGTCAAAGTCAAGAACCCAACTGAAACACTAGATGCAGAAAACATCTGGGGAATATATATGTAAGTGTGTGTGTGTGTGTGTTTAAACAATATTGTAGGAAAATATGTTCCGAAGATCTGAAAACAAGAAATTGATTGTAAACTAAAAACCGATTTTGTTCCTGTTGACTGTACTTAAATTAGTAAAGAAACAAGTTTTACTTTCGAAGTTGTTTATTTTTATTTTAATTGTATTATTCCTGGCTTTTATAAAAATAAATTGAGCAATAAATGCGGACAGTTTAATTTGTAAAGTCTATTTAAAGTGGATTAGTGTTTTGCACGACGAATGTTACTCTTGGATGTTTGCCAATGGGTGAGCACCTGTTCCAGACGATCTCCGGGGTCGGAACAGTACTATCCACATGTCTATTCCCAGCAGTTGAGTGCGTCACGCAAACAGCCACCGAAGTAGAGGGGGAGTTAACAATAAATTATTAAGTGGGGGGGGGGGGGGGAAGGAAAAAAAAAGAAGCAAACGGGTGTTTAGTTTGTGAGGTAAGCGTGCCTTGTTAGGTCAAGCGAAAAGGTTGTGCGGCCACCTTGACCCGACGAGGAGGTGCAGTAAGCCTCTGTCCAGTCACAGCCTCGGAGTCACGACTCCACCATGAGTTCATATCCCTATTACTCTATTATTAGTGTCATACAGCGATCGCCAAAAAAATTTGTCTTCACTTTTAATCAACTTCTCTATGTTCAAGTCACATCAACTTTAATTCCAGTTTTATAAACATTTTGTTTTGTTATCCAAAGGGCAAATTTATCGCTCTGATTAATATATTAAATCAATTATAATTAATTAATATCGCTGATCTATTTAAACCATTGTTCTGAAAACCTTGCGCCCGGACGGCTTGGTATGTCTGAGCACACTGGTGCTACGTTGTCCCCCAAGGAATAGCAAGATTAATATCCTAATATTATTTGTATGATATTAAACAAATTTCACCTACACTGATTATGTGGTTTTTACTAGAGTCAAATCTTTGATATTTGACATTTGAATTTAGAACTTGAATTCTTAACCTTTCATGAGGGAAAAATGGTGTTATTTATATTTTTTTAGTAATTACTTAACCAAAAATAAAAAACCATCAGTTGTTTTTGTCTTACATAATTTCTTTTCACGAACGCCTTTCTCACAAGTTTATGTAATTGTTTTATTATTAAAATGCATGGCAAATTGAAAACTTGCATGTATAATTATTTCAAAAAAATCTACAAAAAAAGCTATAATTTTATTTCTGGTGAATGAATGTTAGCGGAAAATAAATATTGTTTCAGGAAGAAAATATTACCGTACCAGAAATTTTAAAATTTCTATAACTGATAGTCATTTCAAATGTCTTAATTGTTTTTTTATAATAATATTGAAAAAGGTACGATTCAAAGTAGTTGTTTCATGGATGCACCATGATGTAATCAGTTGTGAGAGATACTGATTATACCATGATTGAGCTCCATTACAGCCTCTTCTCATGGGAGTCATACAAATCTAACCATTTAAATGGTTAATCATCAACTTGTTAATTTAACAACATTGTAATAATAATTACAATATGACTTATCAAAGGTTGTCATATATCAAAGGCGAATGCAGACCTATCGACCTGGAGTAAAATCCACAACCATGCTTACACATCTAGATATACGTTATATATATATATATATATATATATATATATGATCAAACCACAATATGAAATGGGAAAACAAGACTAAGGCTAAGATCTTAGTCTTGTTTTCCAATTTTATATTGTGGTTTGATAATTGATTGTTATTTCACGTTTTGATTTTGTTATTTGAACGTGAAGTAGAAACAAAAAGAAAAGTTTATAAGAACTCGGTTAGATTTATCAGTCAGTTTATCTGACCTAATTCTGATGAACTTTTATTTTGTTATATAAACAACAAGAATAAGTAAACATAGGTCAAACCGGAATTGTGGAAAACTGTTGGACATGGAATAAAACGAAATACATACTGCAATTGACATGACTTGCTTGTGATCAAACAATCATATACTTTAAGTTCCGATTTTTATTGAAACCTTTTTCACTGGTAGAAGTAAGAATTCATTCAATAAGAAAAACTATAAACCGTAAGTTACTGAAAGATAAGCAATAAAACAGTTTATAACTTTTCTTATTTATTGAATTTACTTCTAACTGTGAAAAGGATTTCAATTAAAACCGCATTGGCTTTCAATTAGCGCATTGGCTAATGAGACTGTGATTTCAAATTGGGAAACTGACCTAATCACGATTTTACTTGAGTATTATGGATATGTATAAATAATTTGAATGAGATGTTTTGACTGTTATGGAGAATAGAAGTAAATTGGATCTAGTTTCTGTAAAGTCTTCCGGTTTAAATCAAATCCTCAATAGCTAATGATGTTTGTGAGGGATCTTTAACGAGTACCTGACATCGTACATGCTCGGGACCGACGGTTTAACGTCCTCTGTGAGGAACGGCGTGCTCAGATTTATTCACCTCCCGCATGAATAAATCGAGTGCCAGGTGGGGATCGAACCCAGGTCATATCAGTTCAGAGGTGAGTACGTTAACCACTGAGCTAACCTGGCCCATGTATGTAACCTATCACTTAAGCCATTTAGCAGTGCACACAGAGAGCAGAAAATGCCAAAAACGAGACTTTTTATGCATTAACTTCCCCGTTTAATGCATAAACACGTTTTTTAAAATTTCTTTTCAACAAAACTTAAAAAGGGAAATTTTGTAAAAAGACGAAGAGTTTTTATTGCAGAAATAAACTAATGCTTAATATTAAATTATTTTTAATTTTTGGTCGAAAACTTAATCATAGATTTCTTGAAGTTTTTTACCTTCTGTTTAAGAACGCATAATACAATTAATATTCTTCCTTATTACTTTGATTTAGCTTCTATATGTATAATAGAACTGCAGAAAGTATTGCCTTGGGAAACATTTCGAGTCTTCAAGATAAATACAGTTCCGATCCTCTGAATCCAACAAATTGTTTTTTCTGTTCTATTGTGGTTTGATCATTGATTGTTATTTCACGTGTTTATGTGAAATCTTTTTATTTATATACCTGATTATTTAATTCATTTTAAGTGATATTTTTAATTTTTAAAGAGAAAATTATTATAATTAGAATAATAAGAATATGTTTATTTTTTGAAAGAAATTTATTGATTTCTATAAAAGTGCATATTTCTCAGGAAGTGAATGAAATTGTAACACGTTTTTTTTTATCGATATTCAATGAGAGTTTTATTAATATTGTTAAATTTATTTTAACGAGAGTGCTGAAATTGAAGGCTGAGTTGACTTAGTCCGGTGCAGTTGAACACCGTGGGGTTATGCGTGGGTATGAGGAGGAAAGTAATGTTAGGGAGTAACGGATGTACTGAGTGACGGGCAGACTGATGTCAGCTCTGCTAACGACACGCCATTAAGTCCACAGAACAATATCCAGTCATAAATAAGACTGGTGCGTCTAAGGTCAGGCGTTCACCTCACGCCTACCTCTGTTCCGCCTTAATTTCAACTGCCCTTCCTCTCTTCACTTGATGGATCATCTATTCAATTTGAATTTCTAATTACCTTTGAATTTAGTTTCCACTTCCGACATCTGTCAGTCAGCCCGTCGGTCCATCTTAGTTACGCCTTTGGCCTTCATTCACGGCACTCTCTCTCTGCTATTTTTCTGTAATCAGAAACACCCCCATAGAGGCCAACAGAAAAAAAAAGTGAAACTCCTTACGTCCATTCTATTCACTGCCTTAGAAAGGAGAATCATTTAGCAGCATCGAATCAACGGAAAGTGACGCTTAGAAAATCATCATCAATATAATGGCTGTGTTATTCCCGTGCTGTAAAAACGGGTTTCGGAAACCGAAAGCTGCAAATTTGTCAAAACGAGTCGAAATTCTTCAATCATAGTAGAATTATCTGTATAGATGAAAAAGATTACACAATCTGTGAAATAAAATGAATAAAAAATCTGTATCGGTCTACACTCAATTTTACTATTTTAAAGCTCAGTGACAATCACCTTCATTATCTAAGTTATTTTAATTACATTCATTGTGTCAATAATAACGAAATCTAATCTTGTTATCTTCAGATCGAACTAGAATTCCTTTAAGTGTATTATTACCTTTCCTAATATTCTAAAATCAAAACTGCATAGAGGTTATGATTTTTCTCCTTATTGATTAATACAGTAATGCCTTAGTAATCGCGGTTAATGGGACCAGATCCAGCCGCGATAAAAACCCGAGAAGTAGTGTTACCGTATCATTTTTAACATATCTATATTTTTTTGTGTGTGCATAACATCAATAAGTATATATGAAACCATATAAGTACATATGTTATCATTAGAACATTAAAGAATATTTTCAAACATTTAAATGAAATATTAATAGAATAAATAATATAGATAATATAAATATGACACGTTTGTTTATATAAAATACGTAGATATAACTAAAGTGTATATACTGTAAATATGTTTTTAGAACTCTTTTAGTCTTACAACAATTTTTTTCTTTTGTAACAAGATACGTAACTCGATCACCTCTGACAATAACTTCTCTTCGCTTGATCTCTTAATGTCGATGAAACTGGTAGAAATGCCAATCAGAGACTTGAATGTTTAATTCTGTGGGGAATCCCTGCCTTCTGCTGGTGTCCAGACAACTTTCGTGCATAATTCATAAATTTTTGATTTGTTGATGAATATTTTTAAACTATCCCCGATTTACTAAGGCCGCTATAAGTGAACCGCAAAGTAATGAGGGATGACTGTACTTGTATTATTCACTCGGATATTTTGATACGTAAAATTAATTTCCTATTTCTTCTTAGAATGGCTTCATAAATAATGGCAATAATTGAATAATACACGTTGTACCTGATTAATTAAAGGCAACATTAATTTAATGACTGGACCAGCAATCATCTTAATTAGGTGTACTGCTTATTAATGGAATAGTTTTTATCCTGTCATTTGAGCTTTTGGTCTTGATATATTCAGTACAATTCCACTGGTGTTCTCCACCTTTTTTTCTGGGAAATCCATTTCTCTATGGTCGTCATTTACAATCCTATTACTATTACATAAGGATTGACGCAATGCTCGCTCAATGCTATAATTCTTCATTCCAAACAATCATGAATAAATAAAGAAAAAATTAACAATCCATTTGGAAAACATATAACTGTTGCATCTCTGCCACTACTAGTTGTATTACTTTAAGGAATAAAGGGGATTGCTTTGGTTAAACAATTGAAACACATTTGTTTAAACAAATTTAATGTTTAACCATTTAACCTACATTTTACAATCATTATTTTATAGGTTAGTGTTTTTCATTTATTTATTTTCTAAAGTTTGTCCTATTTTTTTCAACCAATGTATGGATTTCGATTACTTTCTTACATGAGGAATTAAATTCGTTTATAATAACTTCGAATTTTTTTGTTGTCTATTTTAAAACAATTTCCATTTCTTCAAAAATATATAACATATGTCAGCCGCGGCTGCTCGCAGGAGTACTTCTATCTGATGACGACGCCAGTCGAAATATAGGAGTGAGTGTTGTACGCCTTTATTTATGTTTTTCTATTTTTGTATTGACTTTTATATATAAATATATAACAGATTCAATAATATATCGACCGTTTGATAGAATAGGTGTGTTCTCTAATCGGGGTTCGGTTATATATATAAATATATATATATCGGTTCGTCGAAACTATAAAAAATAATTCATGGAAAGAAAATAATAATACAAGAAACCCAAAAATTACTATTTGATAAAACTCACTTTTGAAAAAGGTTTTAAAATAAAACTGAAACTTTGTCAATGAGAATTTGATTTTGAACACAGAAAATTGATGACCGATTGAATCCCAATTCCATAATACACCTATTTATCTATAAATATCAAAGTTAAACGACGTTTTCTGCCTGCGGAGCGACTTGTTTCTATCTTCCTGATGACGAGGCCATCGAAATATATAGTAGTGAGTTTCTGCTTCATTTCTGTCTATATATATATATATATATAATTATACTATTTTTCTTTGTTATCGAGGTTTGGTCTAGCCTCAAAAATACAACACCTTTAAGCCGACGTTTCGTCTTTACTTGTAGACATCTTGGTGTCAACTATCACTTGACCAGATGGACGGTGGACAACTCGTCATGCAGTGGTGTAGTGACTTTCTTATTATTGCTATGCTGATCTTCACTAAATTCTACTGAATGAGTGCTTTAGAGTCCCAATATTCAAACAGCTCCCGTAAAGAGGTTCTCAAGAACCTGGTATTTGCTTTTGGATGCTAGAAAAACCCCTACTATTTTCCCTTCCTAGAATTATATTTTTTATATTACTTATTTTGATCTAATTTCTTGTTTCGCTCTTTGATTTAATTTTGTTCTTATTTAATGTTTATTAAATAAACCATTCCATAACTTAATTTGTAACGGTTAAGTAAATACCAAGTTATAATAACCGTAATTTTTTGTACCGACTGCAGAAAATTGTCTATTTCGTTGAGAATTTAGAATATATTAATGATCATTCCAATATCTTTAACTGTAAATGTGATTATTTTCGTAAATCTGAAATTACGAAATCGGTGATCCAGTTGGAACTTGTAATCAGATATGAGATAGAAGGGACATAGAACAGAACTATAAACTTACTGTAGATATTTTAAACCGTCAGTCATCATCAAGAAAATTATAGGAGAGAAGGCATTTTTTGAATTCGTCTTCTTTCCCAGTTTTAACATGAATGCAAACAACAGTACTAAATATCCTTTACCGGAATTGATTTTTGCTGTTATTAGTTTTCAGTTGCTTGTGTAATAATTGATATATCGTTGTACTGTTTTGTGAAATGTGTCCCAGTGTTGTTGACTGTGTTTGGTGTTGCAGGCACGGGAACATTTGGCCGCGTCTGTCTATGCAAAAAGAAAGGCGAGGTTGAATACAGCGCCATGAAGATCCTGGCCATCAGCGACGTCATCAGGCTCAAGCAGGTGGAGCACGTCAAGAACGAGAAGGACATCCTGTCCCAGATAAAACACCCCTTCATCGTCAACCTGTCAGTGCTCTTTGATCCCTCTTATCGCTGTGCCGGTCGTATTAGTCTTATCAGCCGTATTTCCCCTTGGTCAATGCGTCAAACATCACTACACATACTATAATTACTTATTTAACTGCGTCACAAAGTTACTATCGCTGCCACTACTTTGTAAACTATCGATTACAATAAATGAGGATAAAACTGAGCAGTTTGTCACCGTCATGTACTTTACAGTGATAAAGAAAAATCCATATTGATATTTCCTCAAATTTACAATTTATGTCGAAAATGACTTCGGGTGATGTTAAAACAGTTCAGGCTCAATTTATTTTCGTTATGACTATACCTGACTTACCACAAACAATGTTACAATAACTGACAGTGACCTGATTAACGATATAGATTGCTACATATTAAGAAAGCAATTCCAATGAAATTAATGATTGACTTTCTAAAGACCTCTTGTCAATGGAAAAGTTTAGAAATCCAGGCGACAATTAATTCCAGAAATCACTTAGACACTGATACAGCTGGTGTAAATATTAGATTCGTCACGACTGGAAGAGCCTGTGATTTTTCTCGGGATTCCCCAAACCTGTTCCGACTATCGCGCGACTTTGAAGTAAAATCCTTCTGCCGGCCTTCACTTAATCCCCTGTTATTTGCCGTAACATCTGTACACTTCAACAGTTTTAACTTGAATCATATATAATTACAGCTTATTTAACACATTTCTTACCTAGACACCGTTATTTTTCCAAAATAGGGTAAAAAAACCATTTAGTTAATGCGTAAAGTAACTCTACCACTCCGGTAAAATTATTTTAAAGAAGTATGTTTAAAAAATTACGGAAAAAAGTATGTTCTAATACCCAGAAACTAATATATTCCTTACATTGCTGACTACTTCTAAATGTTACTTCCTGTCAATTTCAGTTTTTTACTTCTAATTTTGTATATATTTGTAAATTTATATTTGTTAATGTTTTGTGTGTCAGTAATCGACTTATGTCGTAAAACATAATATTCAAGTTGGGGTGGATTAGGACACGTAAAAGTAACTTAGACATATATTTATATATTTAGTTAGGGCCATTATATGTATGTATAATAATATTAAATATTAATTTATATATGTATGTATATATATATATATAAATTAAACACCACAATAAACAAATATATATTAATTAATTATTATTATTATCGTTATTATATTTTTTGTTTGTTTCATTTAGCTCTTTGATGATGTTGTAACGAAAGGTCTTAGAGCATATTAATTAATATATATTTGTTTATTGTGGTGTTTAATTCATATATATTATGTCAAGAGTTATTGTTGATTATTAATATATATATATATATAATCACTACTATATTTCAACTCCTATTTTTCTACCTGAGTCTAAATATAGTAGTGAGTTTTTGTGATCTTTTGTATGTGTTTTCTTGTCTGTGAAGTTAATTTTTATATATATGTATACATGATTTAAGACCGAAAAAAACTACATCTAAATTCATACAGCCAATATATTTTAATTGTTTATATAAGTATAGCAAGATATGGGAATTGCCTGAAACTGTAGTTACTGGAATACCAGTTATAATTCATCGGATAAACGAAATAAATAAGAGTAAATGTTAATATAAATTGAAGGATTTCTTGCATTTCTATTCATTCTTAAATAGTTATTTATAAATATAATCGTCTAATTATAAATAATACATAAAATATTTATAATCTTATAATATTTAAGCTTTATTAAAATTAAAAATAATTAAAAAAATAAAATAATATTAATATTAAAATAATGTATTTTTATTTTTTATTTAAATTTATATATTTATGGTATATGGCAGGGTAGGTTCGTCTGTTACTATGTGGTATTTTCTCCCTTCTCGGAATCACTCTGGATGTCTCCACAGAAGCAAGTTTTATTGAAAAAACAACGCGTTCCGCACACGTACTGTTTTTCTTTAGGAAAATATAAATAATTATAAAAATAAATAAATATAAATTATAATATTATAGGGGTAAAAGATTACTCCTCAAGAGGAGGTGGCATGATCTGGACTAAGAAAGTCACCTTTCCTCTAGAGTGCATATGTTATAGCTAAATCTCTTATTGCTATTAGTTTTTTCTTTTTGCATTGGTTAATTGCTCTCTGTTTGTCTTTTATATTTTCGTAAAGAGGAACGCTAAGTGTTCTAAAACGCTTTGCTTTCTTAGTAACATTGTTTATTTAGAGACTTGATGTATAATTTCCAAGACACCTGAGGTTGGTGAGCCAGACTTCCATTGCGTTGCTTGGTTTTATGATATAAGGAACGTACTAAATGAGATAGATAAACTATTCCTGATATTCCAATTATCCCATTTTGGCTATATTGATTGCATTGTTTTTCAGGAAGTGTCACTTTCACGACATGTGCTATCTCTACCTTGTCTTCGACTACGTCTGCGGCGGTGAGCTCTTTTCCTATCTGCGCAGCTCCGGCAGATTCACCTCGCAAGCTTCAATCTTCTATGCCTGTGAAATAACCGTTGCTCTTGACTACCTCCACTCACAAGGGGTCGTCTATCGTGATCTCAAACCAGAGAACCTTCTTCTTGACAAACAAGGCCATCTCAAGATCACTGACTTCGGCTTTGCCAAGAAACTCACCGACAGGTACTCATTGTCTGCTTTAGAAGGCCTAGTAAATACTTATTTCATGCAATGATTTACTTTTCTTGCAAGCCATTTATAAAACTATAAAAGCCTTTGTTTCGACTTCACCCTTTCTAAATTCCACCAAAATAAAAATTTTTCATATATTGCTATTTTAATTTAATTTAAATGGAATTATTTTCTCCAGATAACAAAAATAAAAATAATGTAGTTTTACAAGGTATGACTGCGGTTTTCTTAAGTACCCCAGTAATTAAGAAAATAACCATACTTTACTTATGGTCCATGTGTAAAGTGGTGAGGTGTTTGACCAGGCAAGCAGTTCACTATTTGACTCTTTCACAATACACTAGAAATTAGAAAGGGGGTTGATTCTGTTAAAACAAGGATGTCTATGCTCAAATTTCTCAGAGTAAAGATCAAATTCAATATGAATAAGGGTCATATAGGGTACTTGTCATCTTGTAGGTTCAGAATCGACAGGTTTGTGTTCTGTTGGGTTTTATTTTATAAGGATTGTTCAAAGTAGAATATTTATTATATTTATCACACTCAAATTCAATTGATATTACAGTAAAGTTCTTTTACAGGCTATCTATTATTTATGATTAATAGTTATATGTCTCACCGAGGAAGGGTGCAAATTAGAGTTTGTACACTATTTTGTCGTACTCAGATTCAATGGAAGTAAGCAACTTGCCGAGTTTCTGGCATCGTATAGACCCAGGGACAAAAGTGTTATGTTCGCTCCAAAATTGCTAAAAATTGATTGCTAAAAATGAAGCGATCTCATTCAAAATTGTTTCATAGTCAATTTCAATGAGTGTTTGGTTTTTTAAGGTGATAGAGTTACCCGTAGCATCTTCCTGGAAGTCTAGAATTCCAGTGTCTGTTCCTCATACGTCATTTAAATCAGTGTTTTCATTTTTTTTTCCAAAATAAGGCTATTTAATAGGGAATGTTTTCAACGGTGTGAAAACAGAGAGACAGGTTTCGAAAATATCGAAAAGCAATCAATCTATTTGACAACTAGTGTACCAAAAACTGAAGTTTTTACAACCAGATCCATTTTCAATAATACAAAAACTGAATTGTAATTAAACTAAGATAATCATTTTGAAGAAAAAGTTACCGAAAACTAGGGAATTCAAAAACTGACGTTTGACTGTACTTCCCAAGGGTACATACTCGTACAAATTATTCTTCATTTGATGAAAAAACGATTCGGTACAGACCTCAAGAGTTCAACATGCGTATACATACAGAAATAAAGAAAAACGAACTCTTACAGTCTCATTAAACCAACATTTTCAATTTTAAACAGTCATCGTTCCTTTTATTTAAAACCTGCTACAAAAGTAATTATATTTCTTACTTATAGTTTTTATTTCGTATATATATTTCAAACTTTATATTTTTGATTGAGCCTCGAATGTAATTCTTCTAAATGTCTTTCTCATTATCTTTAATTCATGCTACACCTTGTAGTTTTGTCATCTTCCACTTTCTGTTTCCTCAGTTATCTTTATTTGTACTTCTATTCATTATTTAATATCATATCTTCAACATTATCCTTTTTAATTCTTAATTCTACTTATTTCTGCGTTCTCCACCTTTAAAATGAGCGCGCTGTTATTTTTAAACGATCTCTACATAATTGTGCTTGTTTTACCTCTATGTCTTCTCCTTATAACGGTTGAAAACAAAAATGTTGGCCTAGAAGTGTTAGTCTTTCTTCATTTCTGTAACTTTACTCAAATTGAACTAAATTATTTATGCAATATATTGTATCTTATAAATATAGTCTGTTTGTTTTGAAAACTGTTCAGAACAAAATTATTTAAGAGCAGACATTTATGTTGAGTAAGATAAAGTAAAAGGTTCAGAAATAGCTTTTCCTGGAAAGGGAGTTCAATCGAATATTGCTAATGTAATATTCTTGCAAAGGTACATATTGAATTCAAACCCTCCGATAAACAGAAATAGAACTTTCATTTGATTAATAAAATCGTCAAAATTGGAACGGAACTTGCAAAGGAAGGAGCAGAGGTGAAAACTTTCATCTAAGTGTGTTACTGTTAGTTCCAAGAATAACTATAAGAACTTGGTGGTTGTTTTGAGAGTGATCGTCGACAGTGCTTGAGCAGAAATGTATTGCATTATTATTAAAAATACCAAACTAGCTTTCTTGTGTTATAAACAATAAATTTTATTTCTTAAGTATTTAATAAAATGTATATTTCAATTAAATTAAAAAAAATAATTATTTTAATTTCTTCTTTTTCTAGTATTAGAAGTAATAGTTCTTAAGTTCTAATTTCGAAATAATAATAATAATGGTTATCAGGATTACTAACCGATTATTCTAATTTGTCTAGGGGATTAATGAAAATGAATTTAGAAAGCCTGAGAACCTAATTGAATGCTTACGTGACGTAGGACCTCACTTTTCTTACTATCTTAATTAAAGGAATGAGAAAGGAAATAAATGAAGAATCGCTTTTATTGATTAGTCATTTTTGCAGTAAGTCATATGGTAAACCAGATCAATTACCTAGAAAGGAATCAGATTTGAGACCAAGTGCGTACGATCAATCCCTTTATCATATTAGTCTCGCATGTAGTCACAACTGTAATTGATGCCATCAATTTATTTTAACTTTTCATTCTTTTTCCAATAATAATTTCAATTATAAAATAATTTATAATTACTTTAACATTCTTTATTTTAGACTGGTTATACAAATAATTTTCCCAACATCATTTATGAAATAAATAAATGGTTTTTTTTTCATAAATTTTTCTCATACTATGTCTTGAAAATATTCACTGTTAAAGGAATTAATTACATTATTTAAACAATTAATGCGTCAAAGTTTATCAGAATTTAACTATATTTTGAATATATGATGTAGATATAACACAAGTTCTGTGTGTAGAAGTAATGTATGCAAGTCATTTTGAATTTAACTATATTCCGTATATATGAAGTAGGTGGAACAACTCTTCAGAGTATGTTAACAGATTAATATAATTTGGTAAATAAGAGGCTAGTTTTTTTAAAATATTAACCTATTATTAATATTTCAATTCTTTTTATAATTAAATTAATATCATACAAAAAATTAAATCAAAACCTGAAAATAAGAAAACAGTTATAACTTGATTAATCGAAATGGTATTGTGTAATCGTTATAGGAAATATTCAGATCGGTTACCATATTAAAGAAGTTTTATGAAAAAAGAAAACAAGCGAAAACTACGTGTTTTGATTTCACTTAAATTCTCTTCCTCAGAGGGTAATAATATCTCGCTCAGACATATGTTCTTTGGGATGGTTAAGACTTTCAGCCTCTGGTAGTCCAGTCTCTTTCACCTTCTCAATATACAGATATCACAACCTTAAAAGCAGTTCTACAATATGAGTACAGGAAATAATTGAACTCCCGATTTCGACTAAAATGCTGCAATTTTGTTTTGTAGTTCAAACTCTTATGACACGTAAGTGTGACATAATATTGGAATTTAAGGTGTTTTCAGCAAGTAATGTTTGATGTGGTTGACCTGTTATCACCGAGAGTAGTTTCCATTGTGTTCAGCTATCAAGTCGTTTAAACTGACAAACTTCAAGTCAGGCCATCCCTCGCCCACTATTATTCAGAGGCATACTAACTTTTTTTGAATTTGATCTAGTTTGAAAGGGCTAGTTCGAGTTATACTTCATTGTTGACCCTTCATTTCTTATTTCGTTCTGTATATTTGTACTTCAATTAATTTATATTAAAACCTAATATGATATATTTTAATATTTAATAGAATATTAATATACTAATAATATATTAATAATAGAATATTTATGTTTATATTTTATAAACTTTAAAAATATACCAGTTTTACATAATGGACACCGGAACTATCCATGCTTGTCACTTTAGCTTTAGTTCATGTCTAGTGTCAGAGTAATCACTTGTATTTGTTTACCTTCATTTTTTGAAATATAGGGACGTCATTTAAAAACATTTCTCTTAAAGATTAGGTTAATAATCAGTTAAAATAATAATTCTTAAAAGGTAATTAAGCACAAAAAAACGCATAAATATTCATATATTTATTTTCATATATTCATTTATATTCATATTTTAGAATGAAATCTCAAAAAAAAAAAATATAAAATCAAATTAAATATTCTATTGTAATATTTGCAGTTAATTTATCATTAATCTTTCAAAGGTCTTTTTCTACTCCATTTGTGAAACCTGTATTTTTCTACTTATACTCTTAAATTATTTAATCCAGTATTTCTCATCTCAATCCTTCTTGCCAAGCAGATTGAAAATAATCTAAACCAGAATTATTTATTGTTTTTTTTTTTATTATTTTTACGATTAATACGATTAAGCTTACTTATACAGGCATGCAACGATGTGAACGACGTGGTTGTCTTACCTGTCCCTTGATCAATCCGGCTACATCTTTTACTTCTTTTAATCCCAACTGTTATCATATGTTATGTGATATTATCTACCGTTTAAACTCTAGGCCAGTGGTTCTTAACCTGGGTTCGATCTAACCCTAGGGGTGCGATAGTCGGTCTCAGGGGTTCGGCGGAGTCTCTGCCAAGGTGGTCAACAGCAGAAGTCACACTGATTCGCACATATGTAATTTGTTGTGATTTCATGTACTGTGTTGGTTTTGTTCTTTGAACAAGGTGATATTTATACATGGTTCATTTTGTGCACCAGTAAAAACTTTATACGCCTATGAGATGAATTTTAAAAAAAATCATATTTTATTTTTCACTAAAGAAGGGTTGGGTGAATGTGCTTATGAAACTGGTGGGGTTCGGTACCCCCAAAAGGTTAAGAACCTCTGCTCTAGATTGTACTCAGTGTGATGCATTCTTGTCGTTTTAGCAACCACTATGTTAAGCCTACGCATTGTCCACTGCCAGTTACTATTCACGCCAGTTCGTATAGTTTAAGTTTCAATGATTGTTTCAGAGTTCAAATACTAAAAACAGTCCCTCGGCACAATAGATTCGTCAATTTAATACCTTCTGAAGAAGCCCAAATATGGCTTCTAGGAGCTCGTTCATATCCGTGTATCAACTTGAACCGTTAAACAGTATTCAGAGTTTTTTTTATTTCTTAATTTATTTGTTAAATTACTTAATTGACTATAAAATTAATTTACTTTGTTAATTATTTTTTATTTTATTAAGTTATCAATTTTCTGTTGAATTCAATTTAATTTTATATAGTTTTTTTTTATATTATTTTTCCCATTGTTGTTCTCTTATAGCTATTTCTATACTTTTTTCGCTTTCGTTGTGGCCAACCTGCAAATATTCTGTGACGCTGTCCAGTTGGCTTAAGGTCTTCTCGTCGCTCCATTTCCTTTCCTGAGGAATACTCAGTCAAAATTATTGAGAGTGAATCCTAGTACTCGTATCTGTGTTTCTTTCTGTTTTCATTGTAAATATATATTTAAATATATCAATTTTTATAAATTCTCTCAAATGATAATGAATACAAATTGTCGCTGCGATTAACTATTTGACATAACAACATATACCTAATTGGTGACACATCACATTGATTACATTCCTAATTTTGTTTCTATGATTTAATGAGTTATTAATAATACCTTCTAATCATTGTTAGTGATCTTACTTGTTACTAAGCTATTAATTGGTATTTGAACCATAGGATTCAAAATTAATGCTAACGCTAGCTGCTCTTTCATTATTGAGTGAGTTATTCGGGAGCAACACGCCTTCCAAGCGCTCAAGACCAATTACATTTCTAACATCATTGACAACATGTAGCAGGCGCATGTAAATAAATAAATTGATTATTTATTAGTTTTGTTAATGAATTTGCTTGCAGTGTAATTCACTGGAAACAACTCCATATTTATTTTTTTTTTTTTAGCATCTGTTGATTTAAATTTTACGAGTTACATCTCTTACATTTCTCTTATTTTCCTTCTTTTTTTTTCTTTTTTTTAAGAAAAAGAAAAACTAACGACCAGCAAAAGGATGTGTGCACTTTCAGCGCACCTTGTAATTAGCCGTCTCAGACCATATTTCGTCAGCAGGAGTAGGTCACTTATCTGGAACCGTTAATTACGTGCACCATAAGTGATCGGAAATTTACATTGGTCTTTGGCTTTCCTTTAAAAAAAAATAAAAGATGTAAATCGTTATAAAGTTACATCAAGTTAGAAGAAAAATCATACAATTAAAAGAAGATTTATAGAGGTTTTAATTGTTTCCTCCTCATTAGCCTTTTTTACTTAGCAACGGACTTGTCATGTGGATAAACAGGTCGTATTTTATTTGAAAAGTAGAACACATTATATTGATAAAGAAAGACTGGGCTTATTTATATTTAACAAGTATATTAATTAAGGCTTTACTTATTTGCAAAGAATTACGGAATAAGGTCGATTTGACTCAGCGGCGCACTATAAGCGTTTGGCATCTGTCTCCGTGGAGTCTGCTGGCTCATTCTCATCATGCATTCATGATGCTGGTAAGCCAATGAACGCTTGTCAAACAATTTAAACATTATTTCTCATGCCTTAAACAATCAAAGTCTTTTAATTTAGATCGTATATATTGTTTGTTGTTTGTTTTCAGTTGCATACTTTCACGTTGTTGCCTACCGCACTGTTCTATTAAGGGAAAGTGTAACATATTTTTAAAACATTATGTTATATGACATATAAGGCACCTACTTTATTCATCGGTGAGCGGCATTCTTGAAAATGACACCCGTTTTTAAAATCATTTTATTCTTCTATTTTTAGGGCGATTATGTTCATTCACACACATTTTTATTTATGGTATTGTAAAAAGCTAATGAAAGGGTCTCCACATATAAAAATTTAATCGTATAAACAACACGTTTCGAACACATAGTGTTCTGAAACACTAGTTTTTTATATACTGTTCTATGAAATACGTTAGAATTAAAAAAGGACATTTTTATTTGTTTATTGCACACATTTTTACAAAGCATTATGTGGTACCTTTTGCATTAATTACAGTAACAATTGATACTTAACTAATTGACACCCGTTTTTTAGATAACCATGAAGCACATTTCTGGTGCATTTTACTTCAGAAGTTGTAAACATAATCAAGACTAGTAAAATAGGAATCTTTTTAGAGTACCTGACATCCCTTAGTGAATGACAGCTGTAGGGATATCATGTGTAAGGCAGTTTAGTAGGATTTTGCCACCCACCCAGTATTGATTGCGGTGATATTTAGCTTGTGGTGTTTGCTTTAGCGACCTTTAGTGCCAGCGTGCGGGTCGCTAAGTCATTAGTAAATATGTCTAATGGTCGACTTGGTGATGCCCGCCTCCTCGGGGTCCACCTCACCCACTTTTACTCTGTAGTAATGAAAAGTGGCTAAAGTGATCGACTTTGATTGATCGGCCTGGCTTGAGTGTGGTGGAGTCGAAAAACGTAGGAACATAAATCAAAAAAGACCCCCCCCCCCCCCCCCAGAGAGAGCCAGAGATATATCACAAATAATGATTTTGATCAGATTATGAGTAAGTGACTCATTTGAGAATCAACAAATATAAAGAAAGAGCTCAACTTAGATTCAGTTTAGATAATATTGATAATAAAAAAGAAAAATTAATAAAAATGTACATAAAAAGCTCTTCTTTTGTAAACCTTATACCAGATAGAAGAAGGTACAAATATGGATAACAAACAGGCAGGTAGGAAGTTAAAATTTTGTGGACATATTTTCTTCACTCCATGATCATTGCTTCATATCATTGAATGAATAGAATGCTTTGGTGAATTCCTCTATTTTCTACAAAATTATGAAAAGCTTTGCTGAACAAGTTTTTCCGTTCTTAAAGAAGGATTGAGCACTGAACATACACCGTTTTTTATTTAAGTTCTGTGGCTTTGTGTTCTGTTGACTCTAATTAATCTTCATTGAAACTATTTCAAGTTTTAAGTTCATAAACTAAACTGGATAGGCAGCTTTATTTTGACAACACTGTTTAATGGGAATCACACCAGCATCGTATACGGGCGACATTGTCGATATAACTACTAGTATATTCTGGTATAAGGATTAATAGGGGGAACACAATGTGAAATGCTTTAAAGGAGGAAGGAATACGAAATATAGGAGCAGTCAAGAGAACAATTAATGTAAGTGCAAAGAATATTTGAGTGTAATAAATATAGTAATAATAAAGCATGAGAGGGTATAAACAAAATTAATAAAATATATTATGGTCGGTATCATAAATCAACGTCTAAAGCACAGTAAGAAATTCATAAATACCACTATCTTTCAACCAGAACAAGTCATCTTCATCGGAGTCTCACGCAAACTGAAACAAGTGAAACGTGACGTGATGTGGTACTGACTTGTTTTTGTAAAAAAAATCTCAGTATAAGTTTTAAAACTTATAGTTGTTTTTCTTTTTCAAAATGTTATACTCCTGCCTATTAAAAAGGTTGTTAATAAAAACGTTGGCATTGAAACCTGAAGACTCACCGAAATTTGATCCCGTTTCTACCTAACTATCGATAAGTATATATCTACTAAGATTTATATATATATGATCAAACCACAATAAAAAATGGGAAAACAAGACTAAGATCTTTCAACCGTAGCAAGCGGCCTTCGTCAGAGTCAAAAACCCAACTGACATATACATATATATATATATATATATATATATATATAAAGTTCACAGAAGAGGTTTTTGAGGATTTTGGTCATAGAAATTCAACTCCTGATTATATGCCGACGTTTCTCCAAAAGTTGTTTGGCATTTTCAAGGCTAAAAAACAATTTATTAAAGACATAAGTAAAGCAAGACAAATAGGTTCACGGAATAACAACCAACAGAAAACAAACCAAACAAAAAATTCATTAACAAAAGAACAACAAAAGGATTATAAAATACCCAGTGTTCTTATTCATTAGGTATTTAAAAACAAAGATTTGTTGTTTAAACCTAATTACTTATTACTAATTATTCAGACAACAAACCCAATTTTCAAAGAGATAAGCACAATATTACAAAAATAATTCTGGGTGGATACCTCTATACAGAGCATTCAAGCAAATCAAACAGACAGTAACAAACACAGTACGCCAGAAAATTACAAAACAATAAAAAAAAAAAGTCAAAAATAAAAGAAATTAAGGGAAAACAAAAACCTACAATAATTATTACCTTGCTTTAGGTAAAACATCTAACCGTCCATGCTTTTATCTAGCAGCATCAAACAGATCCGAATATAAAAAGGTTGCATAACCATAAAAACAGAAAACAAGCTATTCCTCCAATGTCAACATAAAAACAGTTCAATGGTAAATTATTAAAGGAGATTGGAGTAAATTAAACTAAGGTAAAGCGCTGAAAAAAAACATATAAAGAACAAAAACACTAGGCAATACTTCGAAGCGAAGTTCGTTGTCAGGAAGAGATAAATATATTCGCGCTCCGTCCTTCGACCTGGGCAGATCTTTCACTTCGTCCTCTCTTCTAGTCTACTCCTGATGACGAACAACAGTTCCAAATTTTGAGAATTCAGAAAGTGTGCTGTTTATTCATTTTCAGTGTTCCTATTATTCAGTGTTCCTTCTTTTTTTTCTCCTTTTTTCTGTGTCGAGCTTTGTCTAATTTAAAGTTACATATATTTGCATATAAAACTTTAAATTACACAAAGCACGACACAGAAAAAAGGAGAAAAAAAAGAAGGAACACTTACAGAATTCAATATTTCGAACTGTTGTTCGTCATCAGGAGTTGACTTGAAGAGAGGACGAAGTCGTTCTTCGACGTGGGGAGATCTCTCTCACTTCGTCTTCTCTTCTAGTCTACTCCTGATGACGAACAACAGTTCGAAATATTGAATTCTGTAAGTGTTCCTTCTTTTTATTATTTTTTCTGTGTCGTGCTTTGTGTAATTTAAAGTTTTATAGTCATTGTGGACCGTTTCTTATTTTAGTTATTTACATATAAATATAGTTCAATATACATAAAGAAACATAGGGAAATTAAAAACACACACTTACAGTCTCTAATTTTCGGTTGAACCGTCTTCAGGAGAGATAAGAGAGGGAAACCAAGCGCACTGGTACAGAGACGGTCTCCAACCGTCTCTCCTAAAGACGGTTCAACCGAAAATTAGAGACTGTAAGTGTGTGTTTTTAATTTCTCTCTATGTTTTTTTTATGTATATTGAACTGTATTTCTCCATTTCGAATCGTATTTTCATCGGAATAGTGTATATATAAATATATATAAAAAGATTTCAGATAAATACGTGAAATAACAATCAATGATCAAACCACAATAAGTGGTTTGAACCAACGTCTTATTGTGGTTTGATCATAAATATATATATATATATATTCTAATGTAGTGCAATTCTAATGTATATATATATATATATATATACCATGATAAACGAAAAACGGTCCGGCAGGACAAATAACAATTAAAATAAGCAGTGACACATAAACAGAAACACAACAAAGACTCACTTTTCAATATTTCGACCGTAATGGCGGTCGTCCTCAGGAGAAGAAGTGAATTGACGGAGCGACGACAGTCAATGTAAGTCAATTGACGGAGTTGACTGTCGTCGCTCCGTCAATTCACTTCTTCTCCTGAGGACGACCGCCATTACGGTCGAAATATTGAAAAGTGAGTCTTTGTTGTGTTTCTGTTTATGTGTCACTGCGTATATATATATATATATATATATATATATATATAATATATACCTGAATAAGATGGACAGCTCAGTCCATCTAAAGAAATGTGTTTTATTTAAATAAGGAATGGGACACCCAAAAACAAACATAATTGACACTGATGACTATTGTTTAGAAAGGCTCAAGACGTTTCCCTATAAATGAGAGCATTGTTTGTCGGCCTGATCGCTCGTCTGTTTATTGAAGCTTGGGCTCTTATCTCGTGACGTGTCAGACGATTAATCTGTTACCGGAGTCATGGCTTTGTCTCCGTCTGGGTGTCGTGTCAGTTTACTTCCTCTTACATATAATAATCCATCCTCCATTATAGCAGGTTCACATTTCATGCATCTTCATCACTAGCATATGTAACATGATATCAACATTTTTCCACAGTCTAACTATTGTTAGGTTTTAATTGCGTTAGCTGGATGGCAGCGATTAATTCAGTGGACCATGATGTGCTGATAGCGTTTGAGAGGAATTCTGCTATCGCTAGGCCAGTTAACAATCGCCAAACTTGGCATATCCCGTAGTTTTACTTCGCTTCCACCTTTGAGTTTCTAAAAAACTATTTTAATTATTGTCAGAAAACATTATCTCTTTTACAATTAAACTTTTATCAACTCAGTGTGTCTCTACTTAATTTAATAAGACAAAGCTTTTTTCCTTAACTGTGAAAATTCGCCTAAATTTATTTATACGTTGTTTCTGAATAGTATAGAGTCATGTTTTTTAAAACTTATTAAAAACAAAACGAAATCTTGACTAAACGATTTAAATTTGAAGAACTATTTTCTCCTTTTAGAATCAAATTTAACTGCTGATTTTGAAAAACTGACCAAAATAAAGAAACTCAAATGTCGCAGTCTAAAAGTAAGTAAGCTGCGGTTGTCTGTCCAAGTAGATTTTGTTCTCATTGTAACTAATATCTCGTTTGCTAAGCCTAAATCTGAAATTGACATAAAAGTGAAACATATTTACAAATAGGCGGAAAAAAGTGTCGATGACCGATCAGTCATGTATGAATAAATTATGGTATGATTTAAATAGTGGTCACATCAGTCCTGCATATACTATTCATGCTGCCCGGCGTCAGGTGGGGATAGTACCTTAAATACTCAGTGCTGCTAAAATGACGTTAATAAGACTAATTAAACATTATAAGTGTTGGTGCTGCTATAGTATGCTAACTACGTTCGATTTTGTTATCTACCACTTACGATATCATTTTATAGTATACAACGCAAAATTCATCACAAGTATGCTAAGAAGAAAAAAAATATCTTTTAAGTGTATTGATTTAGAAAATTCAGCATTTACTGTGATTATATTCAGGAGCACATACGCAATCTCTTGAGCGCTGATGGCTGGATGCAAAGATTGACAGACTAAAAGATAAAAGGAGTACCTCAACAGCATTTGCGATCTTATTTAGATCATTAGGTACTGTCGGAATATTCGGAGAAAACATTATGATACATTTCCAGTTTTTTATTAACGTCGTCAGATATACAGACAGTAATATATTCAATTTTTGACGGGATATATTGTATATTTTGCTTCTTTTAATTTTGTAAACTTTGATCATGTTTCGAATAAGTTGTAAAATTTTTTTATAATGAGTTTGTGAATAATTTCTTTTTGTGAATAATTTCAAATAAACGTATCCATAGAAACTGTTTGTTATGTACGATAGATACCATAATAGGTGGTAGATAGCAAACTATAGTAGAATATTGAAGGTTGGTAGCATACTATAGTAGCACCTAAATGTTATATGCAAGTATTCGGCAAATTTAATGTCGTTTAAATAATTAAATTCAACATTCGGTTGTCATTCATATTTATTATAATTGAAATAAATTCTCTCAAAGTAATACTACTGTCATTTCGTATCCCCATATCTGATCATAGTAGAGATGCACGATTGATCCGTCTATCAGGAATAGACCAGACTTACCAGCACGACCTAACTGAGTCGATGTTTGGATCCCAGCTGTACCAGAGCAGCATAGCTCTGGGAAAACCACAATTTATAACTCTTGCTATTTTCTGGATGATGGATAAATGACTTTAGTTCTTCAAAATCTTTAAGGAAAGCCGTATATTTCAGCCAACTATGTGGCCAGCCTCAGGCTAAAACTTTCATAATCACGTACTCGTAAAATAGTCTCGACTTTATGACCCTTCTGCTGTCATTGACAAGCACATCCATTAACCCACAGCACCATTACAATCCTATCTTCACCAACATCTTCATTCATTCGTCCTTCTTAAAAGCTTCCGAAAAATGGACTTTCCATTGATGGCTGAAATAAAGTATAGTTTTTATTAAAGTTTTTCAGGTGAAAGACATTGATTCACCTTTATCCAATACAGAGTCCTCAAGTTGAGCATTGTGACCATTACAACATTATCTCACTTTTTTTTAAGTTGATTGTTTTATCTCATATTATTATTACTAATAATATTAATTTGTTGTTAAAACCCCAATTGAGATAATTAATTTATAAGAAATTACTTACTTTATGGTTTCTTATCCATTTTAAAGTTTCTATGAGTGTAAAAATGAAATGAGGATAATATTGTGTTTCAGAACGTGGACGTTGTGCGGGACCCCAGAGTACTTGGCACCAGAAATCATACAGTCCAAAGGCCACAATAAAGCTGTCGACTGGTGGGCCCTAGGTAAGAGTGCTCCAAGTCCACTCTTTTGAATGTTTGCCATTTGGTGCAGCGCTGATCAAATGCCACCACTGAGGGTCACCTTCATAGACCCATCGTGTCACGACTTTTGATAACCTCTGATTTAATCACATGACATTTCATCACTACAGCAATTAATTACATGACGATTTATCACCCTGACAGATAATCGGTGCATTTCACCAGAGACACATAATAATAAAAATATAACCTTTATTCTCCTTAATACATATATATGATAATAATCAATGTTCAAACCACAATAAATAAAAGGCTAAGATCCTAATGGTTGGGATTTGACTCTGACGAATACAGCTTGTTACGGTTGAAAGATCTTAGTCTTTTCTCTTTTGTTATTGCGGTTTGAACATTTATTATTATTTCACGTGTTGATTGTGAAATCTTGGTATATATGATAATATATTTAAAGGACTTTCATTAAATAATTAATAAACGTATTGCTTCCATGATTTATCAGTAAATAAATAAAAATATAAAAAACTAAATCAAAATGTTAATTCAGTAAAATAAATAAAAAATCATGACGAAATTGCTACGCACAACTATAATCTGTTTCTGTTGTTGTTGTTATAGTGACGGTTTTCTATGACTGTTAGAACCACCTGTACAACATATGTTTTGATTAATATATATATATATATATATATATTAATATAAAAAGCTTTCACATAAACACGTGAAATAACAATCAATGATCAAACCACAATAAGAAATGGGAAAACAAGACTAAGATCTTTCAACCGTAACAAGCGGTCTTCGTCAGACTCTGACGAAGACCGCTTGTTACGATTGAAAGATCTTAGTCTTGTTTTCCCATTTCTTATTGTGGTTTGATCATTGATATATTAATATTATATATATATATATATATATTAGTGTATATTGGCAGCAGATTTTCTTGTAAACATATTTTATTAAAGTAGACGGCAGCTTCCGCATTTACGACTTTTTTGCTCGTTTTCTCTAGTTTTCTTACTAGTTTTTTCTGGTAGGGAGTGATTTCATGGAGGAGTTGTCCCAGAGACATCAAAGAAATAATCTTTTAGCTTAATCAATAATATTATATTTTTATAAAAAATTAATTTAATTTTATTAATTAATTTTTTTTAATTTATATTAAAAAAAAATAATATTATTGATTAAGCTAAAAGATTATTTCTTTGATGTCTCTGGGACAACTCCTCCATGAAATCACTCCCTACCAAAAAAAACTAGTAATAAAACTAGAGAAAACGAGCAAAAAAGTCGTAAATGCGGAAGCTGCCGTCTACTTTAATAAAATATATATATATAATGAAAGGTCTGTGTGGACAATAAACACTTTAACACATAGGAAAGAACAGAGAAGTCACTACAAAACTCATTTCGATATTTCGATATCCGTCGTCACCAGGAAGACGTATGAAGTACTGGCGTTGAGAAGCAAACTGCAACTGCAATATATATGTGCGGTATATGTACACTGCCAGTACTTCGCACGTCTTCCTGATGACGACGGATGTCGAAATATCGAAGTGAGTTTTGTAGTGACTTCCTCTGTTATTTCCTATGTATTAAAGTGTATATATATATATACACATATATAAATATTGACGAAACTTGTTTTCTATTTAGGCATTTTCGACATCATATTAGAAAATTCTGCAAATGAACACAATTTGCTATCAGTATGTCGCTGCACCAAAGTCATGTCTGTTCATGTATTAATAAATATCTTTAGAACCCTCAAGAACCTGTTTTACCTTACTATCCAATTTTAATCGAAAATAAAGGCAGATATCACTTCTATTGCAGATAATTAATTGAAATATTTGACTATTTTTGGCATGGGATGTAAATTTAATATAGATTTTTGATAAGTATCAAGATACTAAATAAGTGGCGATCTCTGCTGTTAAGTGAAGTGGATGTGCAAACAGTCGTTAAAACATAGACCATGGGAATACGTGGATGGCTGAGTCGCTTGCTGTGCTGGTTGACGGAAGCCCCCATGACAATTCATACGAAGACTCAGCTAGGTGGGAGCCAAATAGGCGTAAAAAAACATAACACCGGGTGTAATTTAATATTCGTTTCTTTTCAGTGGATTAATTATGAAGTTAATTTATATATAAGTTACTAAATGGATGAATTATTATAAGTCCAGTGGGAAATGAAAGTCAGGATTTAATAATTATATATAAAATGGATTCAGTATTTCGAAGCTATCACTTTAAGGTTTTCTTGTTGCCGCCTTTATTTCAAATAGATCTGCTTAAGCCAGAGCGGATTCTCAAATAACTGGATCACTTAAATCTCTTAAGTGTATTATGCTGATATTATGATAATACTAATACTTTCTTTGTATTATGCTTTGTATTCATAAAGAAGAGATAGCTGATTAAATTAAATGATGGTAAGCTGAGGTGACTCTTTCTGTGATCTGTATTCATTAACGACTCTTATATTATTATTACTGGTTAATCAAAAATGAAAAGCTCAACAGCGTATATAAGTATAACCTGCAGTGGCACCATTTAATTTAATTTCCCTTTTTAAAGTAGTTTAGCTTGAGTGAATTATTTAATGCTCTTATAATAATTAAGAGAAAAACCATTAGTTACCCAAATAATGGACTCGTAATTATTGCCCGTGGTCAGTGGTCCCCCTTGTCAACTTGTAATTAATAATAAATATGACACCTTTGAAATTAAGTTTCTTATTGAACTTGATTCAGTAGCAGTCTAATTAGGCTAATTGAAAAGGGTTTAACAAGATAGAATTGTTAGCATTTCCCAAAGAGCATCTTTAATAAAAGATAACCTTCTCAAATCAATGCGAGCCTTGCCCCTTTATAGTCTTCTGCTCACGATTATATTTTTCTTTGTAAATGTACAAAGACAAATTATAGAGGATTTGTGTTCTATTAGGAGCATAATAATTAATTTATATTATCTTGAATAGCGCGTAAACTCTTCCTTTTATATTTCCTAATTAGATATGATCTTTTCTTTATTAATACATGTGCAAATCTAAGAGTCTTACATTTCAATACCTTAAAACTATTCTATATTAAGACTTTGACTGCTTTTAATTTTAATAAGGATTCCAATTATAAAGCACTGCACATGATGCAACATTTCGCAATTAATAGCAGAAATATAATTGAATTCTGGTTATCCTTAACACTGAGATGGGGGAGGTGGTAGTAACTGCTTATTCCCCCTCCAAAGCAATTTATACATGTATAAGATCAATATTGCCTAGACATGTTAAATGGTATAGATATGTTGATGATATACTACGCATCTGTCCTAATTCTATAAATAAAGATCCTTTTCTAATAAAATTAAATTCATTAGTGCCGACAATCCAGTTAACAATAGAAAAAGAAGTAAGTAGTAATTTGCCCTTCTTAGATGTCCTGATACATAGGTTACCTAAAGAGTTACGCTTTAGTGTATATAGAAAACCTACGAATGCACTTGCATATGTTCACTTTTATTCTTCGCATCCAGAAAATGTTAAAATTTCTGTTTTTAGAAATATGTTTTTGAGGGTGTTAAGAGTGTACTCTCCTGAATTCCTTAATGATGAGATTATTAATCATCATAATATATATATGATGTAATTTTTTGAGGGTTGAGGTCCAATGATTTTAAACTAGTCCTTTTGCCGATGTTTCGACATATATTTAAGTCATCTTCATGGCTACAACATGATTGTTTTACAATTAGCACTACTATTACTACTATTTGGTAATTTATTACATTTTAATATGTACAGTAACAAAGAGGAATTTATTAATAAATCAGTTATTTCGACGTGGATTATTTTATACATTGACATAGGGATATTGTTATAATTATTTTATTGCAATATAGCAATATTCTATGCAATAATTCTAAAGCAATAGAATAATTAGAACAATATCCTTATGTCAATGTATAAAAAAATCTTCAGTCGAAATAACTCATTTATCAATAAATTCCTCTTTGTTACTGTACATATTAAAATGTAATAAATTACCAAATAGTAGTAATAGTAGTGCTAATTGTAAAACAATCATGTTGTAGACCTGAAGATGACTTAAATATATGTCGAAACAGGGGCAAAAGGACTAGTTCAAAATCATTGGACCTCAACTCTCAAAAAAATTACATCATATAAATATTGGGTCAAGAAAACAAATCATGATATATATATGTCTAAAGCCATTAGACGCATTGCCCTAATGTATTTAGGGCAATTGACTAAATACATTAGGTCAATTGCCCTCTCATTTAAATACCCCTCCTCTTATATCGATTTAGCTTTGAAGGGTGCTAAAAAAACTTGCTCTAATACTTCAACAGAGCCCCGTTCATTGTCAAATTCTATAATTTTACCGTATCATGACTCATTGGACCCCCTTCCTAGACTAGCCAAACAACTTGATTTTAGTATAGTGTTTTTTAATCGTAATAACATGGGCAATATGTTAATAAAAAAACTCTCCCAGGGAACTGGAGTCCGATGGTATTTATAAAATTCCGTGCAAAAATTGCCTTAAAATTTATATTGGTCAAACTGGTAAATCATTAAAGACACGTGTAAAACAACACCAATACAATGTAAGTAGACAGGAAAAAAGTAGCGCTTCATTCTTGCATATAAACTATGAAAATCATCATATTGATTGGACAGGAACTAAATTGATTACCTATGAAAAATCAATGTTGTTAAGAAATATTATTGAATCGTCTCTAATTAAATTTAATAGATCAAATATTATAAACATTAGTAAGGGTCTCTTCAAACTTGATACTTTCGTCACGAGGGCAATAGCCTCTTCTAAGAGGGTTGACAGCTAGCGGATAGTTTTTTACTCTTTCTTACTGTACTTCTTTGTTTCCCTAAACATCCCTTTCTGGACTTACCTGTTAGTCCTTTCCTGCGCTTTCACCCTTTTAAAATACCACTCTTCCCTCCCACTCTTCTCAACCCCTGACCAGATGTTTTCTGCATCTAGTGTTTCAGTAGGGGTTTTTGACTCTGACGAAGACCACTTGTTACGGTTGAAAGATTTTAGTCTTGTTTTCCCATTTCATATTGTAGTTTCATCATTGATATGTATATCTAAAGCAGTTGGAAGTGATATCATTGTTCGTTGTTAATGAATTCTTATTAGCCATTGCGTTCTTAATAATTAAAATATTTACCTTCATATAAACGAATTTGGCAGCTAATAAATGAATAATACTAATAACATAATAAAAATGAATCAATTTATTAACCATTTTTTTTCTTTTATTTTAGGAGTTCTAATTTACGAAATGTTGGCTGGTTACCCTCCTTTCTTCGACGACAATCCATTTGGTATATATGAAAAAATACTAGCTGGAAAAATTGACTGGCCACGACAGATAGATCCAGTTGCGAAAGATTTGATAAAGAAACTCTTGGTGCAGGACAGAACAAAACGGCTGGGAAACATGAAGGTATTCATGAGTAAAATCTGTATCAGTTAATATATCTGCCATTGTTATAAGTATTTCATACAATTTCAAGGCTGAATTACAAAATGGAAATTTTTAATGCTACGATTAGGAAAATTATTCAAATCAATCCCAAATACGTCAGGGATAATCCTTGAAAAGTTCAATTAAGTAATATGCATCGTATATACGAATTATAGTATTTTATCTGCTGCTTGCAGTATTAATATTCATAGTTATACAAGAGACATTGCATTAATTTTCATTTTAAAACGGTTCTTTCCGTGAATTTAGTTTATATATATGGTATATCCAAAAAGGCAACAATTGTTCCATAATAGTAAAGTAATACAAAAATAGGACCAACATACACTCGCAGACTCTAATTTTCGATGTTAATCGTCTTCGGGAGAACAAAGAGAATGAAAGTAAACGCTCGACGCAGTGACGCTTTCCAGCCGTCTCCTTCCCCTTGCTCTCCTGAAGACTAAATCAAATTACACACTGTAAGCCTATGTGTGGCTTCCTTTTATTGTGTCACCTTACTAGCTTTGATCCATGTATATACAATTAAATGTAAAGACCCTCTGATATAACAACAGTAAAATAAAATTGGGGCTCTGTGATTATTCCAGGTTCAAACCTTCGTTTGCTTTTTCATTTAAAACCTTTTCTACAAGTAGAAGTGAGAATTCATTGAATAAGAAAAATTAAACTTTTTCGTTACTGGTCCTCTAGTAATTTAAAAGTTAATAGTAATACAATTATTACTTTTTTATAGTAGTAATTAGAAGAGTATTATATTTTATTAGACATGAAGATTTGTCTTATAGCTTTTTGTATAAGAGTATTGATAATAGTAAATTTATTCATTAAAACAGAAAGAAACATGAATGAACTAAACACTATTACTCACTTTCAATATTTTGACCCTTCTGACAGTCATCTTCAGAAAAGGAAGTGGTTTGGTGAGAAGACGAAAGCCAGCATATATATATATATAATCAATGATCAAACCACAATAAGAAAATGGGAAAGCAAGACTAAGATCTTTCAACCGTAACAAGCGGTCTTCGTCAGAGTCAAAAACCCAACTGATTTGGGTTTTTGACTCTGACGAAGACCGCTTGTTACGGTTGAAAGATCTTAGTCTTGCTTTCCCATTTTCTTATTGTGGTTTGATCATTGATTGTTATTTCACGTGTTTATGTGAAATCTTTATATATATATATATATATATATATATATATATATATATATATATATATACACTTTAACACAGAGAAAAGAACACAGAAAGACACTACAGAACTCACTTCGATATTTCGACATCCGCCGTCATCGGGAAGAAGTGCGAAGTACTCGCGTTGAGAAGCAAACTGCTACTATATATATATAACTTTAAATTACACAAAGCACGACACAGAAAAAGAATAAAGAGAACACTTACAGAATTCAATATTTCGAACTGTTGTTCGTCATCAGGAGAGTAGACTAGAAGAGAGGACGAAGTGAGAGAGATCTCCCCACGTCGAAGAACGGAGCGCGAAACTCCGCGTATATATATATATATATATATATATATATATATATATATATATATGGATTAATTTACCACAATGAAAACAATTTTTTAAAAACAATGCTCTAAGGCCTTTCGTTAATACATCTTCGGAGAGCAAGTGAAATAAAAAAACAATAAATACTTGCTAACTTGGCTGATTGAAATTTCCAAAATTGATGGCAACCCTGAATGTGTTTAATGATGAAGTCTTCATCTGTCTAATTATCCCGTTAATCAAAACTTCATCTAATTTGTAGAGCCCTAGGCTATTGTTCATTAATTTCTCATAAAAGTTCTTTATGAGTGCACTTTCTACGATATTTCTTCTTCTTTCTGAAGACACATATATTAATTCATTTGCTTCATCCCAGTTAATCACATGATTACTGTCTCTTATGTGAATGAACAAGGCACTCTTTTCGTCCTCTCTTCTGATGGAGTATTTGTGCTGTTTTATCCTTGTAAGAAGACCTTTGCTCGTCTGTCCAATGTAAGACATTTCACAGTCAGTACATGGTATCCTGTATACACAACAGTCCTTTCTTTTTGGCTTATTGTTAACAAGTCTGTTAAACAAGTTACCATCATTACTGAACACAACAGAAACGTCCAATCTTTTCATAAATGAAGGCATATCTTTCAAAATTTGCAGTGAGGAATTTTTAGATGAAGAAATCAAAAATATTTACAAAATTGCAGATTCTTTAATGTATCCAAAAAGGTTAATCGACAATATCATAAAAAAGGTGAAACAATCCATGATATTAAAAAATGAAGAACAGTTCACAAGAAGGAATTTGTTAGTCATTCCATACAGTCCTTGTTTGAAAGATATGCCTTCATTTATGAAAAGATTGGACGTTTCTGTTGTGTTCAGTAATGATGGTAACTTGTTTAACAGACTTGTTAACAATAAGCCAAAAAGAAAGGACTGTTGTGTATACAGGATACCATGTACTGACTGTGAAATGTCTTACATTGGACAGACGAGCAAAGGTCTTCTTACAAGGATAAAACAGCACAAATACTCCATCAGAAGAGAGGACGAAAAGAGTGCCTTGTTCATTCACATAAGAGACAGTAATCATGTGATTAACTGGGATGAAGCAAATGAATTAATATATGTGTCTTCAGAAAGAAGAAGAAATATCGTAGAAAGTGCACTCATAAAGAACTTTTATGAGAAATTAATGAACAATAGCCTAGGACTCTACAAATTAGATGAAGTTTTGATTAACGGGATAATTAGACAGATGAAGACTTCATCATTAAACACATTCAGGGTTGCCATCAATTTTGGAAATTTCAATCAGCCAAGTTAGCAAGTATTTATTGTTTTTTTATTTCACTTGCTCTCCGAAGATGTATTAACGAAAGGCCTTAGAGCATTGTTTTTAAAAAATTGTTTTCATTGTGGTAAATTAATCCATCTATTATATCAAGTGTTATTTTGATTATTATTCATATATATATATATATATATATATATATATAACTAAATCAAATAATAGATAGGTTATGTGATCCAGTGAAACAAATCCTGTCTTCGGGGTCAATATTTGTTCAAAATTTAAGTTCCAATACATATAAAAGTTGTCATGTTTGGATAAAATGTGATATAACTTTTAAAAAAACTCATTATACAATTTATTAAATTGTTATTTTGTAAAGTATTGTAAACGAGGCTTTTGGATGATCGGATCCATAAACACAATTTCTGGATGTTTCGTGCAAACTATGGCTTAAGTATGTATTTCTTCTTTAGTTGAAAACTTTTAGTTTTAAACATTAGCAGAGCCTTACACATTTCTCTTTTGATAACATAGATGATCCTTTAGCTGTCTAGTAGGGAAGTCCCTACAGTATTTCTCATGATAAACACATATGCTTTATGGAACTTACAGTGAAAATTTAAAACATACAGTAATTTGTTGTATATTATTATTCAGTCAACAGAGTATTTTCTTTATTCAATCACTTAAATATCTCGTTGATATTTTTTCAGAATGGAGCAGAGGACGTAAAGAGACACCGATGGTTCAAATCAACAGACTGGACAAATGTCATTCTAAGGAAACTAAAGGTAAACATAATTATTCATATTTATATAAAGTTTTTTTTTATGTTTTCTATAATAATGTATGATTGTCAGGAAAGAATATCTGTTTTGTAATTTTTACAAATTCACAGGTTATTAGGTTCCCTCAATTTATTTTAATTATTTTTTTGTATGTTAACTTGATGGTCAACAGATCCAAAATATTGTAAACACGCCGCGAGACCAATCGTTTGATGGATCTTAATCAATTTTGATGTATATGTATTCTTGGTGTGGGAAGCCCTGTTAATTTTGGGCATTATTACACATGGGAAAGGTATTTAATTGTACTTTATTTAATTGATTTATCAAACTTATTCTTACAGCTCTATTGGTCATTCTAGAAATTTGAATTTTTGTAATTTGTTAAAATTTCTTGAATTATTGCAATTGTAGTAAAACACTAATGAGGATCTACAGTTCCACCTCTGGTCATTTGTTTCGTTAATTTCATTAAAATCTCTAAAAGTGAAAAAGTAATTTGTTGGAATCAGATTTTCTTTCAAAATTACGATAACGACCAACCGATGATCAGTTGAGATATTAATTAAGTAAAATATCAAATAACTATTAGAATGAAATGTCTAAATAAATAATATGCACTAATATTAATAAAATGTGGAGTTTTGTAATTATTTTCTGTTTTGTATATTTATTAATCTCTCAACTAATTGATGTTATAATTATCTACGTAAACTGCAATGTAACTTATCAAATGATGACCCCTTTCTATTTTTGAATGATTTGATCATTACCATATCTTAATGAGTGTTACTAATATCATTTATTGTGTATCCTCTGTTGTTTAATATTTTTTCAAGTGCTATAACAGCTATTACATTTTCGTCATAAACCACACTATGTGATCTTTGAAATTCTTATTTAATCACTTAACATATTCCCCTTTGCCACAAAACTACGAGTAATGACATTAGTATGCTCATGAACACACGTTGGACACACTAATCTGCTGGACACCCAGTAATCAGGCAATCTAAAGACAATGATCCAATCAAGTAATTCCGAAAATATACCTCCGCCAACCTTACCCTCCTGTTTTGGACCATCAGTGAAAATCCGAATAGATCCACCAAATTGATCATGTCCTCCTTTCCATCCATCCCTTGGGGGGATTAGTGTACAAAACCTACTCCCGGAGGGTTTAGCAACGACGTAATGAATGTATATGTAAAGCTCGAATATTCCTCAAGCAAGTTTGAATTACCAATGTGGATCTCCGTCCAGGGGTTGATCGCATATAGACTAAAGACAGAATTTACAACCAAGTGTCCCCCAAGCAGTTCCAGTGGTGTTATTATTATTGTGATTACTATTATTTGAGGGTGACTATAGCACTGCGTCTTAAAAAAAACTATTGTACATCTCCCCTTCTATAATAAAGAATTCCAGCTGTTAGCTTCAACGCCTCCAACAAGCTCAGCACTTTTGCTGGTTCCAGCGGTAAAAGTTTTTCTATGGTTTTTGTTGAGTGTCCCAAAACACCTACCTCTGCACAGCAAAGTTGTTTTACAGTCAATCAGCAGGTGCAACGGTGTTTCTTCCTCTTTTTTGCAGAATCTGCATAAACCATTATTGATAATGTCCATTCAGGCTCCCTACGTTTTGGAAGAAAGTAACTTTCTTCCTCCTTCTTTGGGACGGTCTTCTTCGGGTTCCTTAGGTGCACTTGTGGGAGGTTGTCTCCCATTATTTAGCGCTTTTGGATCCTCTGCGCTTCCGGAGGATGGTCTCCGCACTTCCTTCTCCTTACAGGGGAAAATCCCTGAAGCTCTATCAATTTTGTCTGCTCCGACAGAGCACCAAGGGGGTCGGGTCGCCTTGTACCCTTGAGGCTCCGTTCATAATACAGTGACCCCTGTATCATCCATCCTTCGGCACGGATTGCATAACACCTTAGATTGGAGCTGGGATAAAAGGAGGGGATTTGGGGATTAGGAAGGATGTGAAAAGAAGGTGGCCAGGCCCGCCCCTTATCACCTTCTACCATTCTTTCGTTTGTCCCTGCATGTAGCAGGTTAACAGGGTAGCCTCGTGAAGGCCAAAAGTCGGAGTTGAGTGTTAGAGTCTATTAGTGGCGCTTAATCACTCCATTACTACCCCTCCAGTGGTGTTAAGTTTAGAGGAATATCTAAAGGTTTAGTTGGGGTGGTCCAGTAATATATGGATGGCCCCATGCTTTGTGGGTAAGCATGGGGTGACGAAAGGGCAGCATCTATGAAGCGTCGGCCTGGTTTGGTTTTACGGTGTGGTAGCCGGAAGGATTGGGAACTCCGGTGAATCAAAACAGATCCAGTAATATATATATATATATATATATATATATATAGTTTTGAATAAAAGCTCCTTTTCAGTTTGACCACTAAGCTTCTTAAGCACTGCCAAACGCTTTCCTGTGACTGTAAGTCTTCAGGGATGGTGAAATATGCTTCTTGGGTTTGGCGAATCCAATAACCCAGAATCCCACGTCCTCCGTGTTCTGCCTTTTGGAGTCAGAGACGGATATGTCCTTTCCTTTGTGGGCAATAACTTATATGGGGCTGTCATCGACGCCCTTTTTACAAGGTCTTTTAAGTGTATTTAAAAGTAGTCCAATTCCATATAGTTCCCACGTTTACCGTAAGATAGATGACCACCTGGTGAAAGCCCCCCGAATGAATAGTAAGGCTTCTTATTTAGGGCTTGTCCTCCAGTATCCCAGAGACTCCGTTCCGACACCTAAACTGACTAGCTGGCCCACGTGCCTTCCAGCTCTAATTGCACTGGTCGCTTGAAACACTGACATCATGTCGGATCAATTTCCCCCATACAGTATGAAATGAAAAAATAACCACAAGAATTAAGGCAAAAGAAGCTCATATCATAATAAAAGAAGGTAAAGTTAAGAGGTGGAGTAGGGAAAGTGGAGTAGTAGGGAAAACAGAAAAGGATAAGAGGTAGGAAATGAAGGATAGGAAGTTGCCGCTTTCTGCCTCGTCCGTCAGATTGAGGCAGTGTGAGGCGCTTCACCAAGTCCAGGGCCACAAGGGGGTGAGAGCAGCGTCGGGTCCGCGAGGCTGTATGAGACGCATTGTGCCCCTGGGGTCTTATTCCATTAATTTTCTATAAGTCTTTTAAATGAATACATTTATGTATACTTAAGGATATTTCCTCCATTAACAAATAAATAATTGTAAATATAGAGATAGTTGCATTAAATGTATCATTAAACGACATCGATTATCCATGAATTATATAATATGTATACTTCTTGTAAAGTTAAAGGTACCTACACCATTCTAGATTTTTTTTATTACATTTTAAAAGCTTCAACGATTTTATAATTAATTTCTTTTTCCAGCCTCCAATTGTCCCAAAAATTGCTTTTGACGGAGATTCAAGAAATTTTGACGAATACCCAGAAACAGATTGGAAAGCAGCTCCCTGTGTTGGTGAAATGGAGCAAAAACTTTTTGAAGACTTTTAATCCTTAAATCAATCGTGTTCTTTGTATATATGTTGTTTGTCCATTTTGTACAGTTGAACCATGTGGAATTGTATGTTAGCATACACTTGTAAATATTGAACACACTATCTGTGAAATAATTTAGTGTTGTATATTAATTATTCAGTATTTTTAATGTTTAAAATATTTGTATTATAAAAGTTATTAAATGTTATTGTCTTTTATTTATTTCTCATATATGAATGACTTTTTCAGTAACGGATACATTAAAATTTTCCAAATTTGAATAGACACCAGTATTCCTACAGTATGCTCAGTTTCGTAGAACTTATATATTTAGGTGGTCGCTGAACATCTACCTTGACTAGTATATCCTCGTGTTAGCGAATACCCACCCATAACCTAGACAATATTTATACAATCTCCAGGCAGAAGTTTCTCGAAAAATAACCTCGGAATTATTCTTTATTATATTGAATCAATCATGAAAGGCATGTTTTATTCTTAATTGAAATTATATATAGTATTATAAAAGGATTTCACATAAACACGTGATATAACCACAATAAGAAATGGGAAAACAAGACTAAGATCTTTCAACCATAACAAGCGGTCTTCGTCAGAGTCAAATAAATAATATACGCAAAAATTTAGTTGATCCCTGAACATCTATCTACCTTGACTTACTCGTCTATCTTCATGCTAGCGAATACTTATTCCCTAGACAATACTTATCCAATCTCCAGGCAGCCGTTTCCCGAAAAGTAGCCTCAGAATTTCTATTTACTGTAGTGAATCAATCGTGAATACATGTTTCATTCTTTATTGAAATGATATTAATTAACACTTAACCTTCTGACCCTCTATCTCCCGTCTCTTTCTCTCCCTCGCATCAATTGTTCTGTCAACTATGATTTCTATATAAAACGACTAGCAGTTGTATCAGTTCCTGTGTACACATTTTTTCCTGCCTGTCTGTTTGTATGACACTGTCACTCCTTACACTTCTAATACATTCTAACCATGTTTTTTGTAAATGTCAGATAAAACATATTTGCTCTGTAATTCCTTTTTTCTGTATACCTTTGCGCTTGGAAACAAACTCAGTTGGGTTTTAACTCTGACGAAAACCGCTTGTTACGGTTGAAAGGTCTTAGTCTTTTTTTCCCATTTCATATTGGATATATATATATAAGGATTACTTGCTGTTACATCTACAAAGTGCTTGGTCTCCCTTTCTCATTTCTCCTGAAGACGGATTACCCAAAAATTTGAGCCTGTAAGTGTGTTTCCTTACTCTTCTTGAATTTTGAACTCGTATATATATATATATCCAATATGAAATGGGAAAAAAAGACTAAGACCTTTCAACCGTAACAAGCGGTTTTCGTCAGAGTTAAAACCCAACTGAGTTTGTTTCCAAGCGCAAAGGTATACAGAAAAAAGGAATTACAGAGCAAATATGTTTTATCTGACATTTACAAAAAACATGGTTAGAATGTATTAGAAGTGTAAGGAGTGACAGTGTCATACAAACTTGTTAAACTTTGTAGAACTTCAATAGGGACACATCATATTACAATGGGTCCCTATTGAAATCATAACTTCATGATTTTTAAGAGTTTGGAAATGATGATAACCTGCAAACCTTAGAAGAGATAACCTGTGCTGAATAAATGATAGACTGTATGAAAGAGGTAGTTGAAATGATAGATCACCTCCGCTATTGCATAATATTTTGTCAGGAAGAGAGGCAGGAAAAAATGTGTACACAGGAACTGATACAACTGCTAGTCGTTTTATATGGAAATCATAGTTGAAAGAACAATTGATGCGAGGGAGAGAAAGAGACGGGAGATAGAGGGTCAGAAGGTTAAGTGTTAATTAATATTATTTCAATAAAGAATGAAACATGTATTCACGATTGATTCACTACAGTAAATAGAAATTCTGAGGCTACTTTTCGGGAAACAGCTGCCTGGAGATTGGTTAAGTATTGTCTAGAGCAGTGGTTCTCACCGTGGTCCACAGAGGATTACTGGGGGTCCATGAGGAAAGTAGTATTCTGAAGGTCCATGACACGTGGTTAGAGCTCTATGTTAAGTTTAAATGAATTTATCAGCAAACAAAAAATAAATCAAAGCGTAGTAAGCTTTGGCCGTACAATATTCACACATCATTAAAATATAAGGCCCAATATCCTCGTCAGTTTGTTAAAATGTTCCAATGTTTTAAAATTTTCTATTGCACTTCTCTTTATGGTACATTCAAAATTGATTCTGTTACAATTTATTTCAGGGTACTTTATAAAATGTTAATAAAGAAATATTTTGTTATTGTTTTAAAAACATTTTTGTATTTCGGTATGCGTTGTAGATGTAATGAAATTATTTCATAATTAACGATATTCATTTACCTAAAAACAAATAATTATTTATAAATTTGTATAATTATGTTTTTTAAGTATCCGGGGGAGTGGGGGTCCACAAGTAGCTTTTAGGGGGTCCAACAGTAGCTTTTAGAGGGTCCACAAGCAAAAAAAGGTTGAGAACCCCTGGTCTAGAGTCTTGGGAATAAGTATTCGCTAGCATGAAGATAGACGAGTAAGTCAAGGTAGATAGATGTTCAGGGACCAATTAAATTTTTGCTCATATTGCGAGTAAAATATAGTAATTTAAAAACAAATAAAATATGAAAGAAAATAAAACTAAGTATTACAAAAAGTTTATTTACAAGTTAAACTGATAAAAAATGTATAAAAACTTAGGGCAAAAGACTACACATTGAAAATATAATGATAAATTATATTACACTTAATATGAGTTTCATATTAACTAGACAATAGGAACATTTGTATCAATAACTAAAAAAAAAGAATAATAATATACAAAAGTGAACAATAGATGTATTAATCGAGAAGCTTTATATATAAGTAATATAATAAATTACATATAAACTTTTTTATCGGCTTACAAAAAATATAAAACATAAAAAGCAGATTTTTGGCAATTAATAAATTTAAAAAAATCCATGATTTCAATATATAACAGAAATCAGTTGTACTGTGTAATCGGATGGGTCTGTATATCAAGAATTCTTGTGACTTCCTAAGTACCATCTTGAAGACAACATAGACGTTTATTCAAGAAGGGTAACCAATACATTCCCGAACCTTTAATAATTTAAGAACTGTTCACTGATTCATCAGTGGATTTATAATCATTGAATGCACCATCATACACATATATACAAACGACGACGAATTGTCAAAATAAATTATTGTGTCTTTCGTAATAATATTGGGTTCTTCAAATTAAATAGCCCTCTAAAACAAAATTCAGAACGATTTTGAGGAAATTTGAAGAATCCTTATTGGAGATCATTTAGGAAAATAAGTTAAAAAAAACTTGAATTCATGAACCAGTACTTAGTTAACAAATGAATTAAGAAATATGGTATAAGATAAAAAGACTATCTTAGCAGCCTATGCTATGCTAAAAGAAAATTAGGAAAAAACTAATAAAAAACACAAGGAATATCAAGAACATGATTCACACATCTCACGTGTCGGTTACTATGTGGTAATTTTCTTATTTTAGGAATATAAAAAAGTTATTTATCGACCCTCTTCATTCATTTTCCTCAGTAAAATTTCTCAACTTTTTTTGTTGTCACCTAAACAAACAGTTCATAAATAAATAAAAAAAAAAGCTATTAAGGAACGTTTAGGAAGAGTTTTTAGAATAAACAATATGTTCTTTTAACATATGATATCATATTGAATTTATTTTTACCACAGATTAAATTATTTTACTTTTTTCTTTGCTTTAAATAAGAAAATATCCTGACTACAGTAAGATTCGTTTTGTTCATTTAATGAGATTTTAGAAACGGCAAAAGCTTCTTGCAATTTCCCAATAAACTCTTTCCAAACTTCTCTTCGTTTTTCAGAATCTCTGAGATCTTGGCAAATAATAATTTCAGTATAATCTGTTGCCAAATATTTGATTGTCTCCAAAAGCTGAGTACTTAACTGTAATCAAAATAACAAAAAATAAAGAAATGACGCTTACATGGTTATAATTATTGTGACTAATAATTGGTAGAATAACCTGCTGCTCTTTAATTGTTTGTTGTAAAACTCACTTTATGTGAAGACTAGTTCATTTAACTGTATTACTAACTTTCTTTTAGTTTAAACCCCCCTCAGACTATTGCTTTTCCACTTCTGAGACTTCGTTTTCTGCAGATGTAAAACGATTATTTTTATCGTTTATACGCATGCATAATGAGCGTAGAATACGACAACAATAGTCCTACCAAACTGTGTAAAACTAAAACTTACACAGAACAAAATTAGGTTCAGGTTATAAAAACAATTAGCCGTCAGTAAGAGTAATTTAATTTTGAGGAGCAGACACATTTGGTTTCTTGAGTCTTTCCTAAACCAGTTTAAACTAAAAGTGCCAGAACTTCCTATTCTTTTTTGTTCTATTATCTATATTAAATTTGAACTTATTACAATCTTTTCTACATACTTTTTTATGTTTACACTCCTTTTTTTATTTCTTTTACCATAATTTAGTGTGCTTTTAAGTGACTTTTCCTGTCATGACGTTCAAGGAGTTAGTTTCCATACCTAACGGTTTTCCTTGAAAACCTAAATTGAGTGAATCAAGTTTCAGAGTGAATCTCCTCTGCCACTTCTTATCTTCTGATGTCCAAATAATAACTGTTGTTCAAAATATGGATTGTCTAAATATTTTGTTCTCAGTATTGTTATAAATAGTTATTGTTATACAGTATATATTGATAGAAGTATCGACCGTGGAATAGAAACAAAACTATAGTTTATCGGGACTCGGTCAGTTCTTCAGGTTCAAATTAAACTCTCATTGCCAACGTTTCGGTTTTTATTTAAAACCTTTTTCATAGGCCTACTGAAAAAGGAGTAGGCCTATGAAAAAGGTTTTGAATAAGAACCGAAACGTTGGCAATGAGAGTTTAATTTGAACCTGAAGAACTGACCGAGTCCCGATAAACTATAGTTTTGGTTATACAGTATAGTTATATATGTTCAAAGTTAGCACAGAAAAACAAATGAAAGAGAAAACACACTCACAGTCTCAAATTTCCGGTTTCAAATGCCTTCAGGAGAGAAAAGGAATGGAGACCATTTTCCTTTTTCAAAGGTTCCTTGAAGACAGTTCAAACCAAAAATTAGAGTTGGCTTCATTTCATTAGAAAAACTGAAGACAGTTTTTCCTTTATTTGTATTTTTTTAAAACTTTGATCTATTGTCCTTTAGGATCGTTTTCGCAAAATTCAAGTGTCTCCATGAATATTATCTGACAAATTAAAATATCATATATCTGCTACAGCATCTAATATAGGTGCTTCTTAATACAGAAGTCCACAAAACAATTCGTTCTGGGGAGATTTTAAGGAAAATTTTCAATTTTTCCTAGTTGTATGTCTAATTCTGTAATGAAATTTGTTATACATACCTCGTCGTAGATAACACAATCTGATAATAGAAGAATATCAGGCAGTCTGATGATATCGATCATAGAATTCCTTTCTGCACCCCATGTTAATGCAGTAGCTGTTAACTTTCCACTGTTCACCCAAGCATTCCTGTTAAGCTCTATTGTTTTTTCAACTTGAGGAATTATTTCAGGGAGATCAGTCAAAACTACATCAGCCCTAAAAAGTAATTTACATCATTTCTAGAAGATATAAACCAACCGTAAGAGATGTCCATTCTAATCATTAAAGTAACGATTCGGCTTTCCACGAATTCTTTACACTTTAACTCACATCAATGTACAATCACCAATTACCAATATCAATCAAAATGATCAATGTTAAAACAAAAAAAATGGTTTTGATGATCAAAACATACCCGAAACAAGCAGCAATAATACCAACACAACCTAATCCTGCCCCCAACTCAACAACTTTCTGCCCTTTTAACCAAGAATCATTCTGTGATCCCCGTTTTTCTATATATTTCATTAAAACGAGGGAAGAATCCAAAGTACTGCAATTCACATTTCCAAATGATGTTACATAAAACAGTAATGTTTTATTCAAAGTTTCAAATTTTACATCACGAAGAAATATTCGTTCATTACTAATTGACATGATATAAACTAATAACACTTCCAAATAATAAAAAACATACAATGAACCTTCCGAATGTTTAACAACAGAAGGTTTCTAATGTTTATATGCTAACCACCAAACTAAGGTAAAAAAAAATTCTCTAAATTTTAAAATATACAGCTAAAATTGAATGAGAGAAAAATTAATTTTATATGAAAATAAAAGTGTATAACTCATCATATTTTTAGTTTTGCTATAGCCAATTATTTCAATCTAACAAAGGATTCAAGGTATACAGTTTACAACACCCAATATTTTCTCTGTACGTTTTAGTAATTTTAATTAAATTCAGTTAAATGTTCTACTAGATTTAGTTTGTTGGAGAATACAACGAAATGTATGAGAAGACACTCTGGACCATTAATTGAAATGCAAAGGTAATAAAGGCTCTTCAGGAAAAGGGACTCAAAGTTATATCTGAAGAATGTTAAGCAAAATTTTGATCATAATGTTTTTGGTAAACAAAGTGAATCGAATCAGGGTACAACCTAAGATTAATATTATTAATTATCCCTTTTTAAAGCCAAAATGTACAAATCAAGAAGTAGAAAATAATTTCAAAAGCAAAGATCCTTTGGTCATTTCTAAAGACTAGTTAAATTCTATTTTAGTGGAATTAAGACTGCGATATTTTACAAAGTGTCTGCAACACCTCAGGAAATACATATTTCCTCTGGTCATTTTTAATTTTATTTATTCTAAATTACTGGGAGTTACAGAGATACTTGAACTTCATACTACTAGAGTTATTAATTTCCATACTGTATCAGAAACACTTTTTTATAATAGATCATTAAATAATGTCAAGTTAGTTCCTAATGAAGTGTAACAAATTTATAACAAAGCAATTTAATATCTATTTACCACAATTTAGGTTGAACTGATTGTAACCTCACGTAACCTTCAGTTAAATATTTATCAATGCTAACTTTGAATCGAATACGTATAAATGAAGAGAATTCAGTTAGAACCATGGACAGTTTGGGAAAAACTATGCTTAGCAAATGCAGTACAAAGGACAGGAGATCAAAACTGGTACACATTTTCAATTTATTCTATGAGTAAAGTCAATTATTATATTACGGTAGTTTTATTTATGTATTTGATTAACTATATCTAATCAAACATACACTACAATCAACTAATACATAATAATATATACCTATAAATGTATTAACAACTCCTAAATAACAGATTGAACATTAAATAACAGGCTGAAAATTCAATTCGAATTAATGTATTCTTATGAAAACAATGGAGAAGTAAGACGTTTCAGACTATTATCTACGTCGGTTTCCAACGGATTCAATCAATATCTCTCATAAATCTGAAGTTGTTGTGAAAAAGTAATTGAATAATAAATCATTGAATTGTATTCAGGACTGCCGTGAGTCGAGCTGTGAAAAATATTTATGAAGAAACCTCTACACCCTTGGGCAATGAATTAAGACCACTGCATTGGTTTTCCATGAAACAGTGTGCAGCGCAGTATGAAGCCCTTCTTAACCAAGTTCTTACTTCACGTCGTAAGAAAAGGACAGAACGTTCCCAAGTTGAATCTCTAGATCCACCTTCAGATATAATCTTTGGAGTGTTAAAAAGTGGTATTTAATTCAAATTATTTAATCCAACTCTATAATGCAGCTACTAATTTAATTAATAGTTAATTCAATTTTAAATGTTCTTTTAATAAGTTTAATATGAAAAGTAGTAGCTTAATATGTTTTAATGAAAACAGTAGTCACTACTCATTTGGGTTGCTAGTGACCAGAATGTTAAATACAGTGGCTTCCGTTAGATCATCCAAATTAAACAACTTTGGGCATAGTCAGTACTTCGTTGGGTGATACGAAGTGCTGTTTCGTCCCCTCGGCATTGTGACTCGCCCATGGTGTGAATGAGTGCTCGTCAAAACTGAGCCACACTCTTACTACTTTACAACCGGAAAGCCGTTGAGCCTCCATATGGGTAGAATTGAAAACAAAACTTACTTTTATTGTGAAAATCAAGATGTGAAAATATTAATATCTGAATATATTCTGAATTGATTGAGAGTTTTGGATTAAATTTTCGATTTAGAGATCCATCCATTATGGTAAAATAGCGCTATTACAGAGATGTACCTTTCTTCTCGTATGGCAAACCTGAGGTCTGTTCGTTCACATATTTATTTTCCTAAGCCTCGCAATATCTCTCCAGCCATGAGTTTATGTGGGTGTCATGGTTGTTTCATTTGTTTTGCTCATCATTCTTTGTTCCTGTTGATTAACTTTCGACATCTCACCGTAAAACTTCCTTTCCTGCAGGTCGTTAAAAGGGTCGAAATATTGATAGTGAGTTGTAGGTCTAGTTCTTTTTTCACTGAACAGACGAATCGAAAAATGACAAGAGAACTACCGTGGGCTAATCTTTCAGTTCTCTTAAAGAAGCACAAAAGCCTGTCTGACTGATGTATATATTGATCAGTTTTGATGTGAAGTCTCTATTTACCAATGTACCTGTAACTGATCTGTTGAGCTTACTCCAGGAGGAATTAATTAATTATTCCCTTCCCCTTCCATCTACCACTATAATAGAGTTAATTAAGTTATGTGTGGTACATTGTCATTTTCAATTTGAAAATAATTATTATATTCAAAAATTTGGTCTTGCTATGGGTAACTGTTTATCCCCCCTCCTAAGTAATTTATATATGGAGTTTTTTGAGAGTATAATGTTAAGCTCAATTTTGCCCAAAAATGTTAAATGGTATAGATATGTTGACGATATTCTTTGCATTTGTCCCAATTCTTTAAATAAAGTTGATTTCCTAACAAAATTGAATTCATTAGTGCCGACAATCAAATTCACAATGGAAGAAGAAATAAGTGGTAATTTGCCCTTCTTAGATGTCCTGATCCATAGGTTACCTAATGAGTTACGCTTTAGTGTATATAGAAAACCTATGAATGTACTTGCATATGTTCACTTTTTTTCTTCGCATCCAAAAAAATGTTAAAATTTCTGTTTTTAGAAATATGTTTTTGAGGGTGTTAAGAGTTTGCTCCCCTGAATTCCTTAATGAAGAGATTAATAACATTAGGTCAATTGCCCTTTCATTAAAATACCCCTCTTCTTATATCGATTTAGCTTTGAAGGGTGCGAAAAAAACTTTCTCTAATACTTCAACAGAGCTCCCTTTATTATCAAATTCTATAGTTTTGCCATACCACGAATCATTGGACCCCCTTCCAAGATTAGCCAAACAACTTGATTTTAATATAGTGTTTTCTAATCGTAATAACGTGGGTAACATGTTAATAAAAAACTCTCCCAGCGAATTGGAGTCCGATGGTATTTATAAAATACCGTGCAAAAATTGCCATAAAATTTATATTGGTCAAACTGGTAAATCATTAAAAACACGTGTAAAACAACACCAATATAACGTAAGTAGACAGGAAAAAAGTAGTGCCTTATTCTTGCATATAAAAAATGAAAATCATCATATTGATTGGACAGGAGCTAAATTTATTACCTATGAAAAATCAATGTTGTTAAGAAATATTATTGAATCGTCTCTAATTAAATTTAATAGATCAAATATTATAAACATTAGTAACGGTTTCTTCAAACTTGATACTTTCGTCACGAGGGCAATAGCCTCTTCAAAAAGGGTTGACAGCTAGCGGATAGTTTTTTACTTTTTCTTACTGTACTCCTTTGTTTCCCCAAACATCCCTTTCTGGACATTAGTCCTTTCCTGCACTTTCACCCTTTTAAAATACCACTCTTCCCTCCCACTCCTCTCAACTTCTCACCAGATGTTTTCTGCATCTAGTGTTCAGTTGGGTTTTTGACTCTGACGAAGACCGCTTGTTACGGTTGAAAGATCTTAGTCTTGTTTTCCCATTTCTTATTGTGGTTTGATCATTGATTGTTATTTCACGTGTTTATGTGAAAGCTTTATATATATATATATATATAATTACATAAAACACAAAGTCGCGCTCCGTCCTTCGACGTGGGGAGATCTCTCTCACTTCGTCCTCTCTTCTAGTCTACTCCTGATGATGAACAACAGTTTGAAATATTGAGAATTCTGTAAGTGTGCTTCTTATTCTTTTTTCTGTGTCGTACTTTGTGTAATTTAAAGTAATTACATAAAAGAGCTGCATTACTTACTCTAATTAAAATAATTATTATTAGTTATGTTAATTAATTTGAAATGAATATTGTATTTACAAATTTAATTAGACATAAGCGCATGTCTTATATTAAATCCTTATTTTTAGAATTGGTGGAAGAACTTACTAGAAAGATGGAAGAAGATAGAATACAATATAGGAAGCATAAGAAAAAACAGGAAGACCTAATGGCAGGCCTCTACGATGATAGACTTGAAGAAATGATTCAGTAAGTGAACAAATATTTCGACTTTAGTTTTTATATTCAGTTTTCCTTATGTTACGTACAGGTTAAGTATGGAAGGTCCTTATCTGAAAGCAACTCTAGCATAAATAATTTAATTGATATAAATAATAATAATATTTGTTATTAGATATTTTATAGTATATGTATAACTAAATCTAGGATAAGATATACTAAAAAACATAAAATTGGTTATTTGTTGATATAAATTAAACTATAATATAATTGACTGTATTAGTTAAAACTGATAAACATAGATAATAATTATTAATTAATAAAACATAAATCAATATAATTTAAAATACCCTATTGGTAATAATTGAGTTCAGGAGACCATCTAGCTCCCAGGAGTTAAATATCTCCTTTTTCTGAAATTCTTAAGGTAATGTGAGAGTTAGAGAGTCGGGAGATATGTGTATATATAAAATCACTCTCAATTTTGATTATAAAATGATATCCTTCTATCCTGGCAGTAAAATACTGAACTTAGATGCGCATTCCTAAAAATTTTTTCTTAAAACAATTGTTTCGATTAGAGTTAATTAAATAATTCAATTTGACTATGTATAATATCTATATGTTCTTTTTTAGGGAAGACAATAAAGATAAAGATATTAAAATGAAATTAAAATTTAAAATTGGAGAGAAAAATGCAGAAAGAAACACTAGTCCTATAAAACCTCCCAGTACAACATCGGTAAGGTTTATTCATATATGTTAATTTTACCTTTTGTGTTGTTCTGTTCTGATTATTGATGTAGAGCATTGGTTTTTTTCTTGCAGGAGGTTGAAGTCAAAAGTCCTCTGTTGACCAGTCTTCTCCAGAGTCCGTCTCCTATTGCTCCTAGTATCTCACTACTTCTTAATACAACACCTTCCGTTCCGTCTAATGGTATCTTCTAAATATAATTATGTTGCTGATAAATATTTGTGTGTTTTTTCTTTAAAAGATTAAATATTTATTATTCATTGTAATATATAAGTTTGAAGTACTATGTGAGGGGTTAATAGTCATCACATGATTTCTAATATGCCAGCTTGATTATTGTGGTGAATATGGTTTGAAATACTATGTGAGTACTCAATTAGGCCATCATATGATTACTAATATCAGGACTTGGTTATTGTGGTCAAGTACTTTGAATAATACAAGCAGAAATACCCGGCGTTGCCCGGGTTGCTATGAAGTAATCAAACACAAATTTTTTATTTCTATTCTTTATTTCAATTTCTATAGCATTTAAATATCAATTTCATTCTCACAAAATACAAAAAATATAATATGTTAAACAACATAACAAATTATGAATCTCTAAATATTTCTGTAAAGACAATATTCCTGGTCTTTCCTCCTGGTGCATATATGAAGAGGTTTCTTCAAATTACCATTACCAAGACTTTGTAATGGAACCAGGTTAGTTGTGAAAAGATTATTACCACATGTAATTGAAGCAACAATTCTCACAGGATGTGGAAAAGGAAATGATGTCTTCATTCCCCGAATTTCTCTGATTCATACAGATGTGCCTTTTCAATTTAAACGATTACAGTTCCCTGTTAGATTAAGTTATGCAATGTCCATTAACAAATCTCAAGGTCAAACCCTTTCAGTAGCTGGACTCCACTTAGAAGATCCTTGCTCTTCTCATGGTCAACTGTATGTTGGTTGTTCAAGAGTAGGAAATCAAAGAAACATCTTCATATATGCACCAGGAGGAAAGACCAGGAATATTGTCTATACAGAAATATTTAGAGATTCATAATTTGTTATGTTGTTTAACATATTATATTTTTTGTATTTTGTGAGAATGAAATTGATATTTAAATGCTATAGAAATTGAAATAAAGAATAGAAATAAAAAATTTGTGTTTGATTACTTCATAGCAACCCGGGCAACGCCGGGTATTTCTGCTTGTAATAATAATAATAATACCTGGTTATTTCCAATTGAACAAAGCGTGTGGAAATTTTATCATAAAGAATAACCTACCTGCGGCTGCCATTACCAGTTAAAGTCAAAATGTAAACAAACAGGTTTATACAGCAAACCTTATCTATTAGAGGTTTTTGGGCCCTAGGGGGCCGGGGTTAGGATGCCTCCCAGAGTTTAATAGCCTAAAACCACCCCAAGACCTATAGAAAGTGCCTTGCAAAAGAATTTTTGAAAAAGGTCCATTGTAGGCCGAATGCATAAGGTACAAACATACATACATACATACATACAGAGCCACGAAGAGAATTTATATATAGATATGAAGAATGAATCAGTTATGACATGGTTACTATTATGATAGCTTGATTATGCTGTGAATATGCTTTGAAGTACTATATTTGACTTACACTAACTAGTTAATAACTAGTGTTTATTCTATAAATTAAGGATTGAGGAGAAAAAATAGACTGACTTGAAATGATCGAGGATTGAAGTAGATTACCAGATGCTCAAATAGACTGGGTCCAAATGATATTGGCTCGTAAGTTTCTTATATGTACTCAATTAGTCTATCATATGATTACTAATACATATGAGAACTTGATTATTATGGTGAAAACATTATTTTGAAGACTAGAAAAGCTAATCAGATGTTTACTTATGAACATATTTAACTAAAGGTTTACTATATCGGTATTTTAAGTCTAAATTTCTTCTGTAATTTTGGAATCATATAATCAATCCTAATTAAATGAATCTTATGTTTCTTTCTTCGTGTTTTACTCTGTAATTTACATTAACATATATTTGTAAATAAAATCACCATAAAATTCATAAAATAATGGAAAAAAACTTCTAATGCTTTCGAACTAGCTCTTCGTTAATAGATTGAAAAAAAAGCTGAAAAGTAAGCAGAAAATAAAGAGGTAAATGTAAAGATTGAGAAAGACTGACAAACAACTAATGGATCTGATTTGAACATTACGAATTTGATATTAATGGAACAATTACAATTGTTCTTAATTAATGCGGGTCCTAAAATGTTCGTTTATTGACTAACTTATTCTATTTATTTTTTTATTTTTTTTTTTATTGTCAGAAAACAGTATGCTCCACCTGAAGGCACCACATGCATCAACATCTTTAATGTTACACAATAATTTCCATTATGTTATGTAAATATAGCTTAAATATATAATAATTTAACAATAATAAAATAACTATAATGATAATAGAGTAATTGCTATTAGAGTATACAGATAATACAGGCTATTATAATTTAATTCAGTAAATTAAAATATTTATTAACCACTTCTTTGAAGGTACCGACTAGGCCCTCCTCCAACAACTTATTCTATTGTAGGGATATTTTTGTACATAATATCAGTTTTTCATCAAATCGAACTGTTGAGTGCCACAACTTTTTTATACACTCTCACATATAGAATCATCGCAAAAACTTCAATAATGGACTTCAAACGTGTCAATCCGTCAAAATCGAATTCATTTCATGGTTTCTATATAGTAAAATAAAAATAATTTTTAGTGAATATTTTTCTAAGTTAAAAATTCTTTTCAATCCTAATTGGTGGCTTTTATATGATAGGTAAAATGAGTTGCGTTTTGAGAACATGAATTTTCAAGACTGAGTTGTCATTAGATTTTAAACTCTCGAAACAGTTTCCCCATGTGAAAAAATGGTTACAGAAATTGCTTTCGATTACTGTTTACTTCGTGTCCATATAATGAATCCTTGGAACTTTATCCAAAGGTTTAGATAAGAGTATAATTTAATTATCTCAATTTGGGATATACGTATGTATGTTCTTACTTTTTAAAAATAATATAGTCAAACATTTACAAATAATTTTTGTTGTAGATTCACCTACCTTAAGTAAACTTCTTGAATCAACAAGCAGTAAAGTTTGTTATAATGTATCTCCTAATATAGAGACTAAGGATGTCATACCTCCATCAGAAGGAACCACCAAACCCGATGAACCACCAGGTGAAGTGCTTCAAATACAATCGATTGCCCTTAGAAAGAAATTACTGTGTGAATCTCTGACTATATGACAGTACAATCAAATTACATGTAAAATAACATTTTTTTTCCTTTTTAGATCTAACATTAGTGAAGGAAGAACCTGAGGAAATCGTTGAAGAAAAAGAACCTGAAATAAAGGTTGATATTAAGGAGGAAGAAATAGAAGAAGAAGAAGAGGTAGAAGCAGTGAGGAATGTAGAAAAGAAAGAAGATGATGACCACAGTAAGATATTGTGGGGGAATAGTTTGAACATTAATAAATATTACAAATTTAAAAAACAAAAAAATTTTAGGTGTTGTTGAATCAGAAATTGTTATTGAAGAGGACGTGTTAAACTTTGACCACAAGGAAAAGTCACCATCAATTAGCAAAGAGAATGATGAGGTATATTACCAGTGTTTATTAATCTTAGCTTTGTTATAAGATTAGTTAGGTATTGTAGAAAATAATAGAATGGCAGATCGTCAAGTGAACTGGCACCGGATAGTCATCGAGGATTATAGTAGATTACCAGATGCTAAAATAGAATGGTTTGAAATGTTAGAAATCGAGGATTGTAGTAGAACAGCAAACGTCAAGCGGACTGACTCCAAATGTTGGGTATCGAGGATTATAGTAGATTACCAGATGCTAAAATAGAATGGTTTGAAATGTTAGAAATCGAGGATTGTAGTAGAACAGCAAACGTCAAGCGGACTGACTCCAAATGTTGGGTATCGAGGATTATAGTAGATTACCAGATGCTAAAATAGAATGGTTTGAAATGTTAGAAATCGAGGATTGTAGTAGAACAGCAAACGTCAAGCGGACTGACTCCAAATGTTGGGTATCGAAGATTATAGTAGATTACCAGATGCTAAAATAGACTGGCTTGAAATCAAGGATTGTACTAGAACAGCAAACGTCAAGCAGTCCTACTCCAAATGTTGGGTATCGAGGATTGTAGTAGATTACCAGATGCTAAAATAGAATGGCTTGAAATGTTAGAAATCGAGGATTGTAGTAGAACAGCAAATGTCAAGCGGACCGACTCCAAATGTTGGGCATCGATGATTATAGTAGATTACCAGATGCTAAAATAGAATGGCTTGAAATGTTAGAAATCGAGGATTGTAGTAGAACAGCAAACGTCAAGCAGTCCTACTCCAAATGTTGGGTATCGAGGATTGTAGTAGATTACCAGATCCTCAAATAGACTGGCTCCAAATGATATTGGCTCCTAAATTTGAAATATCGAGGAATTTAGTAAAATAGGAATTGTCAAGGAGATTGCTCCAAATGTTATTGAGGATTGTAGTAGATGACTGATTCATGTACAAACCCCTGGTCACAGGTGATACGGTATAGACTATGCAATTTTTCCTTGGAATTGTTGTACGAAAGCCTAATGTTAAACGTGTCCAAGGGTTCAATTGACGAAAACAGATTCTTAAAAAAATTAAAAATTTTTCTTTAATGATATAGGGTGTGCATAATTAAATAAATGTTATAATTATTACTAGAGTATTTTTAAGAATTAAGGAAAAATCTAAATCATTACCTTGACACTGTTTTTATTTAGATCACATAGCTTTTATTTTTCAGTTATAAACTGCACCTATATATATTGTTTTTGTTACGTAGGTTGTTGAAGAAGAAGGTGAAATAATGGACAGTGTGGAAGAGATAGTGGAAAAGTTGGTGGAGTCTATCATTGAAACTGTGGGAGTAGGAGAGACGGTTAAATCTGAGGTGGTGGATACTTCAGAAACGGGTCCCAATCAAGACGAACCTGCCACGGACATTGACTTGCTCGACCAGACGGCTGTTGAAATTATTGTCATGGGCTCCAACACTGATTCTGTTTGTTTTGTTTTTGATTTTCTTTCTCTTCTATTTAGTTATTTTTCTAAAATCTACAAAAACTGATACCAAAAGGTGGTAAAGCAGTGAAATTCGTGTTATTTTTAATCCAACTGCGCAGTTGTCATTATGTGTTAACTGATCAAATTATCAATCATCTCCGCATAACATATATTTTATGCAAGCAATCTGTCTCAAGCACATGTAACGGATATTTTCTTTATATTTTGGATTATATGTTTACCTGAGAAAATAAGTTTTTTTTTCATTTTCATCAGATACGAGTAATTTATCTCAATTTTTGATATATGTATTTATATTCTCTCTTTTTAAAATTAAGATATTCAACTTTAGAGAATACGGGGATTAATTTCGATAACATACAAGTATAATGTGTGTTTTATTATACTTTCTTAATTAATGAGATTCTTATATCTCCTCAGTTTTACAACTTTTGTTAATAATTTAACGTCAGAGAATTCGTATTCTAATTTAGAGGACAGAATAATGTATAAACAAGGGTTGTTTTCATAAAATATCTTTTCTATGAAGACCCCTATATTTTATATATGTTAGCGAAGAAAAAATAATGATAAAAAATTATTGCGCTTTACAAGTTTTCAGATATAATACAATCTATTTTTAATGTATGACTTTTCTAATGTTGTACAATTGTTATACAATTAGCACTCTTTAATTTTTCATAAGTGCATAACTGATTCAAAATTAAGAGATACAAAGCATTTTTGATTGACTGCATCAGTAATAATTAATTTGAAGTATTTACTAGAGCAAATTATTGTGCGCGCGAAACAAATTTACTAAACTTAAACTTAATTAAATAATAAGACATCGAATATAAGATGATTCAGTGAGACATATTTTTATTTCTTCTTCGCTGTTAACGGAAGAGATAAATATTAAGGCATAAAATTTACTGAGATCCGGATAACTAAATATATAATTATTTAAATTATTTTATTCTTAGTAGTTTAAACTACGTAAAAAATGTATATATTCTTGGAATCAGGATAACATTTTTATTAAACAAAAAAAATATAAACACGATCTACAAAATGATCTGCTTTATTCCCCTCCTGGTATCCCTCACTCTCTTTCGTTTTTTTCTATCTTTTTCTATTACTATAAAATCTTCTCTCTTCAACTTATTTCTGGACTATTATAGGATTTATAATTATTGTAGTTGTAATTTTTCTAACATTCGAATTGTGAAAATTTATTGGCAATAGCTTAATGGGACGATTTTTTGAACGATAATAATATATTTCGTTGAACAACTGACCGTATTTCACTGATGTCATTTTCTTCACCAGTTTTTCAAGGTTTCTGAATACCTTCTTCTTTCCATCCATGATGAAGGATGAAGGAAAGAAGAAGGTATTCAGAAACCTTGAAAAACTGGTGAAGAAAATGAAATCAGTGAAATACGGTCAGTTGTTCAACGAAATATGCTTAAATGAAGGACTGCTTCCAAATTTTACAAATATATATATATATATATATATATATATATATATATATATTGTGTAAATAACTCGTTAGACATTTATTATTATTTTGTTTTATACAGTAGTTATGTAAAAAAATAACAATAAATGTCTAACGACTTTTTTTATGCATTATATTAGTATAATATATAACTTAAATAATAATTTTAAAAAAATCTGTTTGATTTGAACTGTTTACTTACTGTAGTATAATATGCATGACGAAAATGAAATATAGCAGTGTTATCATTCGAGCACGTTTTATAAGCACTGAAGTTCCTGCATCATTTGAAAAATGACATATAGGGAACGAAAGTGGATAACTGTCACCTATCACATTTCAAAATGTATTACATAGATCAATAAAAGCTATAATATTGGGGAAACTTTAATAATCCGTATATATAAGAGTTGAACTCAACAGAAATGGATAGCACAATAAAGGAACGAATTTATGACATTTCAGTTAATGTTAAAAATAATTTTATAGGAGCTTACTGTTACCAAAAAAGTGGTATTAATAGGTTAATAATTGAATAATAACAGGGGTTTGAGCACTCCTATGTTAACAGAAACACGGAGTCTCGTCGCTCTACACAGGATGATTTAGCCTCGTGACTGATGTTATTGACTGTAGTATTAGATTATCTACTATAGTATTCAGATTTGAAACTACTCTTTGGGATATCCCTTCTGTTATCTTTAAGAACCTATGGCTCTTTAGTTCAAGAATGGAGGTAAACAAATTCAGGTCCTCAAAAAAAATATTAAAAGCTATTTATTTCATGTAAAAGCTAAAAGCTGATGCGTAATTGGCCCAACGGGTTAAGTCATGTTCTTAGACTTCGGTTTTCCATTGTTTTAGTTTAGTTTACTATTGTAAGATACAATAGCACGTCTATTTGTTTAATAAGATTTACGAATGAATTATCATCCATCTTGCTGCTTATTGATTACTAGTGATACCTGTCTACTTGTATAACTTGTAATATGTATTCCCACATGTAAATGTATCTATATATACAAGTCGTCTTCCATCCTGTATAGGAAAAGGTTGGTAACACACGTGTGTTACCTGTTAAACTGCTACCTGCAACAGTGTTGCAATACTTTATATTGTATTTTTTTTTTTATTATTTATATGTTTACGAACTTAAGACGCAATGAATGTTCGCCTTTTTCCATGAATCATTACAAACATAAAAGATAAATTCTTGGTTACACAGTGCGACCAATATAAAGAAAATCATAATTCTAAATAAATCCGTTTACCTTGGGTCCGAACACGGATCCATGTCTACTGCTTGATACTGTATTATCTAGTTCACGCTTGTTGCTCACCGCAAGCAACACGAGATGATGCTTAAGGTGAATCCCGACCATAAGCCTGAGTGTAATCCAACCTTAGGTTTGGAAACAGCCACTGAGGAGCCAACACTTCATGAAGAGGTCAGGCTCTGAAGTCCTTGGGGGTCTTGTCTTTCCCCATGGTACCGATGATTTTGATTGTATACTGTTCCAAACTCCAGGAAAGTTCTACTGAATTCTGTCTAATAGGCAGGGGCTTAGCCGATTATTAAAGTAAGCCCTCTGCTTCTTACCGAGAGCGCCTCGTGACTAGTATTCTCTTGCTCAAGTGCTCCGCTAAACGTACCTGATGGGCTCATACGAATCAGGAGATCTACTCCACTTTCTTAGGGGCCTCTCAACCTTCGCCTTTCTAGATTCAATGATTAAAAAGCAGCCAAAAATTAATGAAACCCAAACCAGTAAGTAATACTTTCGTTGCGACTTGATAAATACGTCACATCAATGAAGATTTTATCGCAAGCACTTCAGCCTAGAAAATGGTGGATATTTCTCCTAAATCTATATAAATCTTGCAATCTAGACCTTTGATAGCCAATTCAGTTTTATTATTGATTTCTAGCCCATCAGTGTAATAGACAAGATACTTCTCGAAACTAGAAAACAAGAAACATCCGTCTAGGTGGTCATGTAAAAACATGTGAACTATTTTCTATTTCGACATTCGAGAGATGCGATGAATATTACTTTAATTGAGATTAAACAACGCCATTAAGAAAAAACTAGTAAATCAATTAAAGAAGAGCAAAAAATAACTTATACAATACTGTCAAGTAGTCCTAAATGAATATTACGTGCTTTGTTGGTATTTAATACTTTGATTTTGTTGGTTTAGGTAGTTTTTTCATTTTTTCCCTGCCATCAGCAGTAGTATGCTATCGTTCTATCGTTTATCTTTCTGCTACTTCCTTTCACATAAACGCCTACTTGATTGGATATAATGTTCAATATAATAATACTTTTGTAGGTAGTTAATGTGCTGAGTCATGACAGTTTATCTGAAGAAATGTCCCCTCAGCTCCAGGTCCTGCTTTATCATACAAAATATCTTTCCTTTTAAACGTTTCTTTTTTTTTGTTTCAATATTTTTTTCTTAAATCTTTTTAGGAAGACATAAAAAAAGAAGAACTAAGTGAAAGTACTGAAGAAAAAATAGAGGAAAAATCAGTTAATACTGAACCGGAGAATTATGTTGAAGAAGAAGAAGAAGAAGAAGATGATGGCTTGAAGAGTGTGAAAGATGAAGTGTCTGAGGAGACTGGAGACAGTTTTGATCCTGTTGAAGAACAGCATTAGTAAGTGGATGAGTAGCAAAGTATGGCTACACACGGATGAATGAATGGAAGGATGATGAATGAATGAATTTAAAAGCATTATGTTCAATTCTTTAACGTTTACTTTCGATTTGATTGCCATCTTTCAGTCGACTGTGATCTGATTTCTTATCTCTGCTTTGTATTTATAGTTAGTTTATCAGACCCAAATAAACTACAACACAAAATATCTGGAGTATTCCACACTCATCTTTGCTAAATAGAAACCTAGTACCAAACTCATTAATAGGTAGCATAATTCCTTTTAGCCACTTATAACGAAAATGTAATTATACTTAAAATTGAGATTAGTAAAACTTATTCAAATATATTCTTAATTAAATTATCAAAAGGAATAGGAGAGGACAGGCTATGTTGACGGATACCTTATCAATTACGTGCGGCTGAGTTTATTCACTTTATCATATACAATTTATATAGTATTAAAAATATATAAACATATTATTTAGTTAATTTTATTGTGAATATTATAATAAAACATAATTTCCTTACAATTATGACTTTAGTATAAAAATATAATTCCATATTTTAATAATATCACATATTTTTTGCAAATTTATTAAACTATTATCAAATAATTTAATTTAATAAAAAAGTTTTGTATAATTGCTTTTTGTCAATTTCTTTTATTTGAATATTAGAATTGTTTGCATAACTAGTAATTTAGGAAGACACATTCTCTGTCTCGGTACTAATATTGATGAGGTTTCTTTATCTTCTGACCACAAACCGATATGAAAGTCACTTCCCTTACAGTAGTTCTCTGTGACTTCCCATTACTTCTTCACCCATATACCATATCGTCTTCTTAAAGAAAAGAGTAAACAAATTTGTTTTAGCCTATATTTTACTTTACAATTATTTAAATCATTTTTATCAAATTTGTTTAATTGTGATTTTTTACCATGTTTTAACATATAGTGATTATAAAAAAAATATTTTTAAATTTTTATGGATAGTACACGTTTTGAGGTGTATGTATTATAGTTCATTATATTCTTTCTAGATCTTGTTCCTTCCATTTTCTAGACAACTTTTCTAACTTTCTTATCTGGTGTTTTAAATTTTCAGGCATACGAAATAACAATTCTCCAAATGTTTTTATTCACAATGCTTGTCATTATTCACATTGTATTATATTATTATTATTATTATTATATTACAATTAATAGTGGTTATTTGGTACAATATATATTGTAATGTATTGTAACGAGTTTTGAAATTTTTGATGCATCTTTTACTAGCAGAAAATATTTCATTTTTTTTAATGAAGAAAAAATTCAAAGCTTTAATCTAGATTAGGCATGGGCAACCTGCGGCCCGCGGGCCACATGAGTCCCACTACATGTTTTTGTTCGGCCCTCGGTGATTATCTAGAATTCTATCTAAATATTAAAAATTCCTTTGCTTTTTGCTTATCAACAAAAGCTCACCGAGACTTTGGAAGAAAATTAATTGATTGGAGAGAGAGAGAGGGAGAGCGCGCTCAACTTTAGCCTTTTTTTATATATTACTAATATTTTGGGGACTGCTTTGTAATAATTGCTTCATTATCATTATAAAATAATGAGGTTTGAAGAATACTTTTCATTATAAGAATAAATATATTCTTATATTTATATCTAAACTAAAATGTTGGATAATCATTAACATGTTAATATAGCACACAGTTTCTATATATGTATTTATGCATAATATATATAATCTGTATGTATCAAAATACCACAGAAATTACGATGCGGCCCGCGATGATATAATGTGGCCCTCGGTTAACAAAAGGTTGCCCATACCTGCTCTAGATAATATTTTCTATCATCAGGTAAGGAACCAGTGGTCTTACGTCCTAATACAAGTACAATAATCAAATCATTCTATACCTGGTAATTCAAGGAATAGTCTTAATATTTGTGTATAAATTTATTTAAACAGTCTAGAAGTCTTCCACCTACTTTTATACCTCTTTTTTTTTCGATATTTGAATGATAAAAACTTTTGAATCACCCTCCTTAACAAAAAATTGGAAGCATAGAAACAAGAAAAAAATGTTGAAACTTCATCATATTTATTTGTTACTTATACTTCCCTCTTTTTGATGATAGGTATATGTTTTTTTAATATGTAACTGCCTGGTTTTGGATGGTTGAAAGATTTTATATTTAAGAGGAAGATCTCTTCTATTAGTCTGATAGAATATTTCTGGGGTTAGTCACCTGAATACAACCAAATTCAGTTTCTACAATGTACGTTCAAGGAAATGCTAGTAATAGTAAATGTAATCTTTTACCACATTTTTGTATAAGGGATTGCCTTTGCAGTTATTACAATTTTTACATTAATCCTTTATTAAAACACATGTGACACATTTTAAATTTCTCATAGAGATATAAATTGAAGTTGTCATTAAAGAAATTTTTCTTTTCTGTTACAGTGTCTAATGTTAGCCTCCATTTTTTTAATTCACCCCAGTTGATATTTATCTATATGATGCATTAACTATTAGAAGTTGATACTACTCGGGCCGATTCAGTGGGAGTATCACAAAAGAATGTCCTTTTCACTTTGTGATGGACTAATGGGGAATGACCATGAATGACTTTACGCCGTTGGAACTCTCTGCTCTGCCAGTTAGAAAGGAATTGCTTTGTCGAATTATTTATTGTATTACACTCATTTTGTGTGAATCCTGATTTAGGGAAACGAACCTTAGAGACGGCCAACAGCCTATGGTCTTAGGTTAGTCTGTAACCCACTATGGTGGTTATATTTGTTATATTCCATTATGGCAGGTCAGTCATTACTCTTTATTGTGAGGGTATATCAGCATCAAAGGCCTTTACTTGCCCTTGAATAATAATATAATAATAATTTGAATAATAATAATAAAATCATTTATTATTAGTTTCCTTCAATTTAAAATAGGAAAAAGCAAATTTTCGCCTAGGTAGGTAGTAATTTAGGTTTCTACCGCATATGCCTTTGTGTGCCTAGTTGGTCTAGTAATACAAACGTATGGAACGTTTATCTTTAGATTGTTGATAGGATATAGACAGTTTTATATCGTCGCTCGAAGAGGGCGTAAACCTTCAGATCTCGTTTGTATGACGATAGGAACTACATAATAATAATATTAATTTTATCTCTCAAAAAGTAATAATTACACATGTTAATAAAAAGAATATATTTCTTTTCTTTTTTGATAAAACTTATACATATATATATAACCATAGGGATTTTTTTCTAATTGCAAAACTAGGTCGACTTCCGGGCATAGGCCTCTCCCAACTCTTTTTCTTTCTCGAGAGATTCTAAACCACGTTGGTCCCGCTGTTTCTTTAAATTCATCTTCCCTTCTTCTTTGTCTTTCTAGTTTTCTTCTAGTTTCTCTAGGACACCACACTCAGTAATTATTTTTACCCATCTACCGTTGTTCATCCTCATGACATATCCTGCCCACTTCCATTTTAGTGCACATACTGTGGTCAAAATATTTTGTATTCCTGTTTTTCTGTTTATTATTTCATTCCTTATTTTGTCCTGTTTCTTAACCCCTAGTAAACTTCTCTCTATTGCTCTTTGTGTGGTCCGTAGTTTCCTCATATGCTTTACTGTTACTGTTCACGTTTGAGAATCATAGATCAATGCAGAAAACACACACTTTTCTCAAACTGTCTTTTTCTGGTATATTTCAACCTTATGGTCTTTTAATATGTACATCAGTGGATAGGTACTACTTAAAGATCCCTAATCTAAACAAGGTGAAATTTAGTACCAGCGATATAGAGTAAACCAGATAACGTGCTTCACCCGATACTAAAAATGTGTATCAACCCACATATGAGCTATACTACTCCAGTACATCGCTAAAGGTGAAGGCCTATAGAGTAGTATAGTTTTGTTTAAAATTCGAAGAGAATACTTTTAATTATTTTCAGTATTTTCTATCCATTAATAGTTTTATCTAAAGTTTACCTTTCATTTCTTTCAGCACCAAAGAAGAAGACTTACCAGAAGTGAAAGTAACACTAGAGGCTATAGAGATGCCTCCAAACGTACGTATTGAGTTTCTTATATTAATTTAAACTACATTGGTACTTCGACATACGATGTAGCGAAACGCGAACCTTTGTATGACTTGTATATGGGCGAAATTTTAAGTAACAACCATAAGAGGTTCAGTTATTATAACTTATGCTCAAATACGTATTTCATAATCTGTACTTGGTTAAAACTTTCAGTGAATAACTTTTCTTTTTCTAATAATATTTTTGATAACATTTTTTTGACTGTTCGAGTGGCAGAGGTTGTATTGTTTGAATATTAGTGCACGAAAAAATCATTCGTCCTATAAATCATATCATTCTGAATTAAATATTCATAATAAACATTAATGTTATAAATGATCGTTGTATATTTTTGTTTATAACATTTTTTATTCAGTTATTTAGGGTGTTTTTGGGGATTTAGAATGGATTATTGGTTTTCATTTATTTTATATATGGGAAAATACGAGCTTCTGTCGTATTGAGCTTGGTTTGATAGAAAGTTTTGTTTAGATTGAAAATTATTTTTTGAATGGTCTAATTGGGATTTTCCACAGAATGCACATCCATTACTATAAAGTAGAAGGAGATTTGTCGCATTGTATCTAAGCAATGTGTTAACCCCGTATGAAACTTAAATCATTTGAGTTAAATCTGTTAGTATTCCTTATCAATTTTACGTCAAACAGTTTTGAAACTGATTTAATTTACATCGCAATAAATACTTATTGAATGCTTTCAATAATATCCTTCCTTGTTAAATCAAATATCAAAAGAAGCTAAATCAATTGCTATGACTGCTTGGAATTTGTCAGTTGATATGATTTCAGTATAAATTAACTCATATATTTTATAAATTGATTTATAAAGAAGTTGTATTTATAGAAGTACTTTTCAAGACAATTGATTGTAAATAATAAGGAGTTCAAATTGTGTTTTCCAATTACTTTAAACAAGATGGACATATTTCAACAGGCTGATACTAGTTTGTAATTTTATTTTTTAGCTAATAGAATCAGATATCTTAAACAAAAGTGCAAGTAGTGAGAGAACGAGGAAAAGCAGAACAAAACAGTCGTTTATGGTAGATTCAAAACCGTCGAGTCCAGCTTCCTCTGTTTTTAGGTTTGTATGGTTTTCTTTTTCAAATTTCTCCAGTGTCATATGGCAGGCTAATTTCCAGCATTGAAGCAAATGATATTCATAAAATTATTATTTATGGGGTTATCAAGATAATAATTTAAGGTAATTGGGAAATGTCAACTTTTACTTTATTCTTAAGTAAAGTTTGAAGATCATGGAAAAACTCACTTTGATGGATTTGCCTGTTTTAAGTGAGGACCCCACTTAATTGAATCTATTTCTGATTATGTCTAGATGTGTTGGGTATGTATCTTTTAGTTTGATGGGCCTTAATCAGATTTTACAGACATAATCCATGGTGTGGAAAAGAACTCTGTTATTTATAGGCAATATTGCGTCATGGCTAACGTATCATATTTGAACGGATACTACTACCTTACCTATCCTTCTAGTCATAAACAAATGACTTGTTTAGTTGTCTGAATATTAGTAACAAAAAATATCCCATTTTGAATTATTGCGAGAGGCAAAATAATAATAGAATATACAATTCAGTTCCACCTGTTGTCCTTGTACGGATTTATTTAGCTTAATCTTTTAAAAATCCCCTGTTCAATATAAGGAATTCATTAGATATATTCTGTTTTTAAAATTAAAATAATAATCAGACATTTATCAATTGAAAAATTTCATATTTTAAGATAATTAAATTACATCAATTGAAATAAAATTATATAATTATTTATAATATTCACAATTAAGCTTATTGAGTTTTTATAATCTTTCGAAATGATAATCAAAACAGATCAAAGTGTAGTTAGCAATGTTTTAATTTATATGCAGTCAGATGATATTGTTAATATCTTCATTAGATTTAATTTATGATTCATAGTAGTAATATTTATAAAATTGTAACAACTCAAGCTTTTTAGTTATGAATTGTAGACATTATTATGATTGGCAATTTAAATTACTAACTCATATGATTCTAATGTACTAATGATACTAATTTAAAGATACTAATCTTATCTTTAACTTTCCTCAACAACAAAATATGTTTCTCCAATTGTTCTGAACTAATATTCAAATTACATTTGACACCATGAAGTAGCTGCAGTAAGAAATATCAATTTGACTCAAAACAAATTAAGTTAGTTTACTTGGGAGTTGACCACTTCAGGATTTGATTGTTTTAATTCGGAAGATTTGTGAAGATTTATGAACTTACAGTCATAACTTCATCTGTCACCTCGAAAAGAATATGAGGTGACAATGAATTCATACTAACTGTATTTGTCTTGGTAATATATATATATATATATAAACTAGAATTTAAAAAAGAACACATAGAAAGGAAACCACTGAACTCACTACTATATTTCGATGTCCTGGTCTTCAGGAAAAGAAGTGAATCGCTCCAAAGGCTGATAACGACTGACTTGGCGTTCGAACTGAAGCACTCAAACAGTGTAGCCAACTTTCGGAGGAAAGGTAGACAGGGAAGATAAAGAGATAAAAGCCAAATAAAAATTAAAAAATGAAAACATTTAACTAAAATAAATTAAAAGCTGATAACAACTTTAAAAAAAAATAAATAAAAACATGATACTAAAATAATCTTTATTTTTAACTTTATATATATATATAAAGTTATATATATATATATATATATATATATATATATATATATATATACTTTTTTTCGTTGGAAATACGATCCAAAACGGACAAATATAGTTCAATATAAACAAAGAAACATAGAGAAATCAGAAGAACACACTTACAGTCTCTAATTTTCGGTTTGAACCGTCTTCAGGAGAGATAAGAGAGGGAAACCAAGCGCACTGGATCAGAGACGGTTGGAGACCAACAGTGTTGCCGCATGCGCGCCCGTTCACAGAAAATAAGGTAGACAGGAATCAATTTATAATTAATTTATACTTTATAAAATAAAATAATGGAATATGAAAACAATAAATATATAAAAAAGAAAAAATTGAAAAAATAAGGGAAATTGATACAGAGAAATTGATACATAAACAAAAGTGCTGACTAAGCTATGATAAAATAAAATAAAACTAAGAATACAAATAATAATAACAAATGAAATAATTTAATAAAAAATGTGAAAAGGCAAGGAACTTTTAGACATTATCGCTTTAGATTGAGGCCAGGTGCACTACGCGCACTTAATAGCCAAATATGGGCTTCTTCGGAGGCTCGTAGTGTGAGATCTTTGCTGTTAGGGGGTATTTGTCGCAGAATCTGTAACCTGTAGCACTCATTAAAAGGGAGACCGTGGCTATTGGCATGTATGGCAATGGGAAGATGGGAGCGACTATTGACTGAAGCTCTGTGATTGTTCATACGGAGACTAAGCTTGGTGGATGCTTGGCCTACGTAGAACGAATCACACTTGGTACACTCCAAACGGTACACACAGTTTTTGGAGGTACACGAGCAGTCAGTTGCAACAGGATAGAGGGTGTTATGGGGGGGAGCTGTGAAGTGTGGTTGGGGATTTATAATGGGACACGTGAGGCAACCTCGACGTCCGCACAGTTGCGCTCCAGAGGGCAAACTGTTTGCCCTCGTGGAGGTTAGCTTCCTGTGCGAAAGAAAATTGCCAAGGTTGGGAGGACGTCTGTAGGATAGGCGTGGCGGATTAGGAAAGGTTTTGGAGGTGGCTGGGGAAGAGGATATGATCGGGAAAAGTTCTTTAATGATGGTACCCAGTCTGTGGATACCTGGGAAGTAGGTTGTTATAAGGTAGGGAGACCCAGAGGGAGAGGAAGAGGAGGTTGATGTAGGATTGTGTGGGGTCGTGGCAGGAACCAGTCTTCTGGTTAGGAAGGGAAGAGGGTAACCTCGCTCTACAAATTTACTTTTTAGGCTATTGATATGTAGGTGTTTATCTTGTAGTCTGTTACAAATCCGGTGAATTCGTATGGAGAGGGATCTCGGAATGGATTTCTTAATGTGGGGAGGGTGGCAGCTATTGAAGTGTAGATATAAATGGGGATTAGAGGGTTTAGAATGGACGGAAGTAATGAGAGAACTATTGTTGAGGGTGATATCGACATCAAGAAAGGTAGTGGATCTGTTGGAAATGTTATGGGTAAAGGAGATGGAAGAGCAAAAAGATTTGAAGTTGTCGATGAAGACTTCTAACTCGGAAATGCCATGGGTCCAGATAAAGAAGATGTCATCGATGAAGCGGGTATACAGTGAGGGAAGAAGGTGGCAGGTTTGGAAAAAACTATTTTCAAGGTGAGCCATGAACAGATTGGCAAAGGAGGGAGCCATTCTAGTTCCCATGGCCGTTCCTTTGATTTGCAGGTAAAAGTCTTCATCGAACTTGAAAGCATTGTGTTTGAGGACGAAGGAGGCTAAGGTGATAATGAAGTCAGTGGATGGCGAATGAGGGAGTGGTCTGGAAGAGAGGAAGTAGCGCAAAGCGGTTAAGCCCTCACTGTGATCTATGACAGTGTACAACGAGGTTACATCCATAGTTACAAGGAGGATTGGATAAGGGGGAGATTCAGGCAGGGATACACTTTTGATTTTATCTAGGAAGTGAAAGGAATCTTTACAGAAAGAATGTTGACTGCTCACTAGTGGTTGCAGAATAAAATCTACGAACGCTGAAATTCGCTCAGTGAGACAGCCGTAGCTGGAAACTATGGGACAGATGAAGACATTCAACTTCTCACACCTATTACACCCCGCTGTCCCACTTTTTACATCCTGCCAAAAATCCACAAACCCTTTCAAATGCCCAATAATCCACCTCCCGGGAGACCCATAGTTTCCAGCTACGGCTGTCTCACTGAGCGAATTTCAGCGTTCGTAGATTTTATTCTGCAACCACTAGTGAGCAGTCAACATTCTTTCTGTAAAGATTCCTTTCACTTCCTAGATAAAATCAAAAGTGTATCCCTGCCTGAATCTCCCCCTTATCCAATCCTCCTTGTAACTATGGATGTAACCTCGTTGTACACTGTCATAGATCACAGTGAGGGCTTAACCGCTTTGCGCTACTTCCTCTCTTCCAGACCACTCCCTCATTCGCCATCCACTGACTTCATTATCACCTTAGCCTCCTTCGTCCTCAAACACAATGCTTTCAAGTTCGATGAAGACTTTTACCTGCAAATCAAAGGAACGGCCATGGGAACTAGAATGGCTCCCTCCTTTGCCAATCTGTTCATGGCTCACCTTGAAAATAGTTTTTTCCAAACCTGCCACCTTCTTCCCTCACTGTATACCCGCTTCATCGATGACATCTTCTTTATCTGGACCCATGGTGGCATTTCCGAGTTAGAAGTCTTCATCGACAACTTCAAATCTTTTTGCTCTTCCATCTCCTTTACCCATAACATTTCCAACAGATCCACTACCTTTCTTGATGTCGATATCACCCTCAACAATAGTTCTCTCATTACTTCCGTCCATTCTAAACCCTCTAATCCCCATTTATATCTACACTTCAATAGCTGCCACCCTCCCCACATTAAGAAATCCATTCCGAGATCCCTCTCCATACGAATTCACCGGATTTGTAACAGACTACAAGATAAACACCTACATATCAATAGCCTAAAAAGTAAATTTGTAGAGCGAGGTTACCCTCTTCCCTTCCTAACCAGAAGACTGGTTCCTGCCACGACCCCACACAATCCTACATCAACCTCCTCTTCCTCTCCCTCTGGGTCTCCCTACCTTATAACAACCTACTTCCCAGGTATCCACAGACTGGGTACCATCATTAAAGAACTTTTCCCGATCATATCCTCTTCCCCAGCCACCTCCAAAACCTTTCCTAATCCGCCACGCCTATCCTACAGACGTCCTCCCAACCTTGGCAATTTTCTTTCGCACAGGAAGCTAACCTCCACGAGGGCAAACAGTTTGCCCTCTGGAGCGCAACTGTGCGGACGTCGAGGTTGCCTCACGTGTCCCATTATAAATCCCCAACCACACTTCACAGCTCCCCCCCATAACACCCTCTATCCTGTTGCAACTGACTGCTCGTGTACCTCCAAAAACTGTGTGTACCGTTTGGAGTGTACCAAGTGTGATTCGTTCTACGTAGGCCAAGCATCCACCAAGCTTAGTCTCCGTATGAACAATCACAGAGCTTCAGTCAATAGTCGCTCCCATCTTCCCATTGCCATACATGCCAATAGCCACGGTCTCCCTTTTAATGAGTGCTACAGGTTACAGATTCTGCGACAAATACCCCCTAACAGCAAAGATCTCACACTACGAGCCTCCGAAGAAGCCCATATTTGGCTATTAAGTGCGCGTAGTGCACCTGGCCTCAATCTAAAGCGATAATGTCTAAAAGTTCCTTGCCTTTTCACATTTTTTATTAAATTATTTCATTTGTTATTATTATTTGTATTCTTAGTTTTATTTTATTTTATCATAGCTTAGTCAGCACTTTTGTTTATGTATCAATTTCTCTGTAACAATTTCCCTTATTTTTTCAATTTTTTCTTTTTTATATATTTATTGTTTTCATATTCCATTATTTTATTTTATAAAGTATAAATTAATTATAAATTGATTCCTGTCTACCTTATTTTCTGTGAACGGGCGCGCATGCGGCAACACTGTTGGTCTCCAACCGTCTCTGATCCAGTGCGCTTGGTTTCCCTCTCTTATCTCTCCTGAAGACGGTTCAAACCGAAAATTAGAGACTGTAAGTGTGTTCTTCTGATTTCTCTATGTTTCTTTGTTTATATTGAACTATATATATATATATATGTAGTCTGCAACAGACTACAGCAGTTGTTAAAATCCACATTTTCAAAATGTATACTTCTGCCTATGAAAAAGTTTTAAATAAAGACCGAAACGTTGGCAATGAGAGTTTAATTTGAACCTGAAGAACTGACCGAGTCCCGATAAACTGTAGTTTTGTTTCTATTCCACGGTCGATACTTTTATCAATATATATATATATATATATATATATATATATATATATATGACCAAACCACAATAAGAAATGGGAAAACAAGACTAAGATCTTTCAACCGTAACAAGCGGTCTTCGTCAGAGTCAAAAACCCAACTGAATACTAGATGCAGAAAACATCTGGTTTTTGACTCTGACGTCTTGTTTTCCCATTTCTTATTGTGGTTTGGTCATTGATTGTTGTTTCATGTGTTTATGTGAAATCTTTTTATATATATATATATATAATCTTGTCATAAGTAGTATATTATTATGTTACTATTACTAGTACCATTACTATTATGGTAAGGACGCGCTTCGTGAATGTTAAAAAATGTACTTTTGTACCTTAGTATATAGTTTTAGTTCTATATAATTTCAGTAAAAATAGATAGACTGAATGTATACATATTTAACATAGATAGTTACAGATAAGACTCACTAGGTATTTCGACATCCTTCGTCCTCCGGTAGATGAAGTGCTCAGCTTGAGTGGCACTGACCGAGTTAACTAGGTAATTCTAAGGAAATGGGTAGTAACACTATTATATTTGGCTTTAAACAGGTTTCTGTTACTGCATTAGAGAACGTTTATTACAAGGAGCACAGAAGAGACTGCTCCTCAAATATGGATATGTGAAATCTAGACTTTCACGAGCCAGTGAAATATCAGTGGCTTAACTCTGAGACCACGTCATGTAGGTGGTGAGCGAAGTAACCTAACCAACTAAGGGTTATTTGATGAATAAGTATTTTATGAATACTTTGAACTACGTATCCATTATGGTGTAACTAAATTCCATGTTGCTTTCTGTACTTTTAACTAAAATCTGGCAATAGTTTCAGAGGTTATATTCTTAGGTCTGTAGGAATATATCATGCCATCTCTAAATAATGAAGCTTGATTAAGTGATACCTACTAAAAATAAGTCACATGAGTACTGCCATTATACAGTTGGTCTTGATTTTGTTTCATAAGTTTACATTTTTTACAGTGATGATGAAAAAGAATATCGTGCCTGGAAGAAGTCAGTTTTGCTGGTTTTCTCGAGGATAGCTTCCCACAAATACGCTTCAGTATTTTCAAAACCCATCGAAGCAACCGGTTATCACAAGTTAATTAAATGGTAAGTCTTATAAATTCTACTTGATATCCGTATTATTATTAAACACGATTGTATTAGTTTTGGTAGAACACAGAATTTTAGTAATATAAGGAAGGTCAACCATCTACAAATTTCAGTTCGTTCTGGAAGATAGATTAATTTTGAAACTGCTACAGCTCAAATGAAGATATCTAGGAGATAAAAACCTTGCATTCCCAGGATATTTTATTGAATTTATATCAGTATTAGTTGTCATTAATTTCCTCAATTTTTTAGTAACTTCATTGCTCTTACTTTCTTTTCACGCAAAAAATTATTGTTTTTTTACATTCTTTCAATTGCTGTATTCATTAGTCTCATGGTACAGGTTAACTTTTGAATATTAATACTGTAGGTAGTATAAATATATAAACAACATATACATCCTTCTTTAACCTATTCAGTGATACATGAAAATTATATACCAAATTTCGTGAACAAACGAAGTTTTATTATGAAACCAAAGAGTTTCAGACGAGTAGAGTTCTTCTTTAGTTCTGTTAAAACACAAATTGTAACATGGGAACAACTTATTTAATGAAATACGAATGACGCGTAGGAACTGCGATCGTAAGATCGTTGATTTTCTGTTAACTTTTAAATTCCAGAAAGTCCTCAAAATATTTATTTTCGTGAAGTTACAATCAAGGATTGGTCTCAGATTTTCATCTTATTACAGTACTTACTCGTATACATTATAGTCGTCATCAAAGAAAACCAAAGATTTTTCAAAACTAAAATATATAAATCAAATCATAAAAAAAATTGTTAAATTAAATAAACTTGTTATAATAAACTGTTAACCCCATTAAAAAAAATGGTTTGGAAAATTTTAAAATACATTTATTTTTAATTTGCAAATATTACAGTTGAAAAATCCTTTTAAAAACACTATTACACTTATAATATGTAATAAGAGGTATCCAAATTAGCTACCTCCTCAAATAATATTTATACAGAAGAAAACCAATCACCATTAACTTTATTAGTGTACCTTTCTTTATTGATATCATTTTATCTCTTGCAGTCCGATGGATTTGTCAACGCTTAAGAGGAACATAGAGACTGGTGTGATTAGAACCACAGTGGAGTTTCAGAGGGATGTTTTAATAATGATCCAGAATGCCGTGATGTACAACCCAAGGTCAAGCCCTGTTTACTCGATGGCATTAGAAATGTGGGACGATGTTATTTCGGAAATGGATGTAAGCCTCATTTTTTCCTTCCCTATGTATACCAATACCTGATAGAAATATGTTATGTGTATTATTATTATTATTATTTTCGAAGGTGGGATTGAGGGTCTGTAAGTGAGATACACCTCTGAAATATTCTTTAAGAGAATATTAGTCTCTAATGATTTCTCCTTGGAAATCCTAAAAGTTGCCTAATTCAAATGTATATAGGGCAGTGATGTTTAACGAGTAGCTGGCTTCGTAGAGGGATGGAACCGACAGTTTTTTGTCCTCTTGGAGGGACAACATGCTCAGATTTTTCACCACCTACGTAAAAAAGTGGCCAAAGGGAGTTTAAACCGGATCTGCCAGTCTTTAGGCGAGTATGCAAGCCGCTAGGTTGCCCTGACTACTTGGTTGTAATAAGAAGGCTTATTTTCTATTATTTGTATTTCTGTGTGTTTGAATGCTACATAAGTAAGTAAAAATATTTATAGAAGTATTTAGTATCCATCTCCAACAGGGTATAGTTTAAAGCATAAAAGATTGTACTGTTCTTTTTTTTAACTCTCTGCTGGCTTATCACTAGTCTGACTGCAGTATTGCCATAAGTTTGGTTGACATTTCTATATAATGCCAATAAATTCGGTCATTTTTTACAACGTGTAATCGTCACTGTATGTCGAGTGTTTCCTGCTCAGTCACATAGTGAGTCTCCAGTATTTTGTACCTTTATGTTGTAAAAGGTTGAGCAATCCTTTACAAACTGTGTTCCGTTTGATTTTTCGCAGAATGTTACTAATTTAATTTTATTTAGTTTAGAGGTCTGGGGTTTGGTGTAGTCGTAGCCGTGCCGTGCTCTTAGTATTAAAGATCGGGGGAGTGAATCTTTTTCATTAACTTAAATATTCCATGTGCGACATTGATCATTTTAAATAAGCTGACCCTCGGAGAGGACGTAAAACAGTCGGTCCCAACACTATACTATGCCAGAAATTCGTTGAAGGTCCTGATTTTTTTATTAATGCTATTTGGAAAATAAATATTTAAATAAGTAATTTACCAAAAATGAAATAATGTAATTGTTTGACTGAGTTCATAGATATGAATTATTTAATATACGAGTATGTATGTCAGTGAATAGACACCTATTAGTGTGAGCAACTGAACTTTTTGATTTGTGTTTGGTTGTTTATAGGTTATGGTTCAAGCAATGGGTGACGGAGTACCTCTTGGCAGAGATACAACTGTTGCTTCAACAACAAGATCATCTCGGAAATCGTCTCTAGCTCCGCCTGCCAAGAAGCGAAGGCTGAATTGAAGTAGTTCTCATCGAGTGGTGTGAAAGAAAGGAAGAAAGTCACATGAATTTGTTGTCATAAAATTAAGGACACCTGTCTTAATCGATGAGTGTCCATTTAGGTCTTTTTGACTGTTTCCAATTTGAAAATTATCGAATATTGGTAATATTTGATTCGCATAATTCGTATTCTTTATTCATCAGGTTTCAAAAAAATAATGCTTGCCAAATGAGTCGATTTTGTTATCAGTAGCTTGAGACTGTTTCTAAAGTTAGCCAGTAAATAAAAGAAAAAATCGACAGCTTTAGTCTATTAATATCGTCTCTGACGTTCATATAGTCCATGAAATATACTTTAATTGAGAACAGTACCAAAACATTTCTTAAAGATTTGTAAAAAGGAGTCATTTTTGTGTATGTTTGTTTCCACATTACCTGGATAATTTGTATTTATATTGTCTGTTTGGATTTACTAGGTGTGAAATATTAAATTATTGATTACATTTTTAAAGTGTTTCAGTATCTTACGTCATAAGCAAAATGTTATTTTATGACAATTTCATTTAACTTTGTTATTTATTACACGGGTTAAAGAATAATACTTTCTCAAAGGACTGATACAATTTATAATATATTACTGTCATATATAGAGCCAGTAGTCTGCATACTTAACAATTGACCTGAAGTTTAAATTCATGCTGAACCATCGATTCAGCATGGCTTGTTAATAAAATCAACTTTTTTTTTGTATGTGCCTGTTAGGAATCGTTAATGACTGCTAGATATTTTAAATTAATATAACTTTTTATGTGAAGTGTTTAAGTTTATTAGCTGGGAATGACTAGTCGAAATGAATTAATTTATGGAGTTGACGAACTAAAATTTCCTATTAGTAATTTTATGTATGTATTAGTAGTACTTGCTATTACAACTTTTTTTATTTATATTGAAGATTAGTTGTTGTGGGAGCTGGAAATTATGAGATGAAGACACGTAATCAGGAAGTTGTTCTTTTGCAATAGTCAGATGTGAGTTGAACTCTAAACCGAACTCTTCTTTCATGTCTATTAAACACACAATGTAATTGTTTCTATGAGATTTGCTCGATATTGTTTGTACATAATGTATATATTAAATTTTTTACATGTGTTTTTTGTATTTGTCTTTTCCAAGGAAAATGAATATGACAATATATTTTTCAACTTATTAAGAGAAGCTGCACAAACGATTATGCAAAGCCTATCGACTCATAGGGACAGTTAAAGAAAAATGTAGCATCCTTTTAGCGTCTTATATCAAATTTCTTTCCTCACTCAACCAGCTTGAGATAGTATCCATCTTCCATGGTAAAACTGGGAGTTTTCAGAGTGCCATCCTCTCTTTATTGCCCGATATCTATACTTCCTATTTCATAACCTACCCAATTATCTATTGCTGATTAAATATTCTATTTCTTTACCTTCTAACTATTACTAAAATATATTTATCACAAAGTTGCACTTTTTTTTAAACAAATCAGTCCTTTCTTTCAGATTGTGCTTATCATGTTTTCGGTCAAGTTGGCTATCATCAGGGGTTTTGTAGGTATAAACAGTATTTTTTATTTTTGGTGTTGATAGGTACTAGCTAGAACTGTGATTATGACCAACTCGTGGTCGAAAGCTTGTTAGCATAATCTAAAACAGAGGTGAGCACACTACTGCCCGCGGGCATACCCAGACCGTTTGTCTTCCTGGACTTAGCTCATGCCCATAGATGTGACCTACATTTTTAGTTTGATATTTTTCCTGTTTTTTACCCTTTTTTGAATAAATGAAAAGCAAAGTATACGTTAAACTGCCATGATTGTCTTTTTGCATAATTAAAATGCTATTTTATTTGTGAAAAATGTGGACAATAAACGAAGTTAACTCTTAAAGAGGTTTCCTAACTTTTTTTCATTTAGTAAAAGTGGTTGAAGCATTGATCCTAAAACAATAATATTCGCTTGAGAGTTTCTATGAGATCATTAGCCAAAATTTAGGAACTGTTCAAAAGTTTATGAACACTCTCAAGGCCTCTGCCAAGGTTAATTACAACGAGTTTCTCGAGTCACTAGGAAAGGAGCATATTTTCATTAAATTCGCCGAAAGTATGTTGCATAGTAAAATATCACATTAGCCATTGTGAAATGGAGTGCCGGTTTTGAGAATGGTAGTCAGAACACGTAACCGAACAATAATACGAAGTCCTGTTTAAGATTGAAAAAAAAAACAAAACAAAAAAGATCATTTTTAAATATGCGAAACCAGAATCAATGATTCTATCAGATCAGTGACAAAATTATAAAGAAATTAGCTGCATGAACTCTTTTCAAAACATCTAAAAGTGAATTATTCAAAAACCCTAAAACAGTTCATAGTAACCCTATCAAAAGAAATTGGATTGGAATAAAATGAAAACACCAATAAGATGAAAAACAGAAAACGATATTTTTGTCTGGTACATATAAAAAGAAACTGAATTTGTAAGAAATTTATAATTGAATTATTCTGATGTTTTTATGTTTCACATTTATTTAAAACGTGGATAAAAGATAAAAAATATGGATCGTACCTATTGGTTGAGATCCTGTAAAATATTAAAAATCTATTTTATTAGGTCCTCGAGCCAAAAAGTTTGGTACCCGCCTATGTTCTAAAATAAAGACCAATTTGAGAAGAAATTGTTATTTTATGGTAATTTATAAGAGTGCCTACTTAAATACAGATAATTCTAACGTAGTGCAATCAGTTATTATTTGGTATTTACTCATTGTAGGGTAAAAAACTAATGATATGGTTTAATGTTTAATTAATGAAATTAAATGAATGTTTATACGATTAAATTTTTATATGTAGAGACCATTTCATTAGCTTTTTACCCTACTAAATACAAATAATTTGGACTAATGATATTTTAGACAAATAATTCATACAAATAATTGTTGGAATTACAGAGATTAGTGGTAATTTAAATATAACCATTTATTTCCCTTCTTATTCCCTTGAAACAATGTTGTCTTGATGAATGAACGGCAGAAGCTTAACTTTCTAGAACATCTCCAAAAAAGACTATTGTGCAATAGTCAAACACAAAACTTGCAAATAGACACTTCCACTTTTTTTGCAAAAAAGACTATTGCAAAAGGACTGCACCCAAATTAGTTACCAACTTTCTATCTCTTCCTTCAATTGTTATTTGTATTCCAAAACTTGGTGATGATTTAGTTAAGTAAATTGTAAACATATCTCTTTCCCCCACTCCCTGGCCTCTTCCCGGACAGTCTATTCCTACATCCATTCTCGTTTTCAACTCATAAATAAAAGCAGTTGTTCTATTTGCCCTTCCTTATTTTCATTTATAATTCGATTATTTAAAAAGTCTTACTTTGTTATAATATTTATTGAAGAAAAATCTGAAGCACGCTACATATTCGAACGAGCTGTTTTGGTTTTGTGACAAAACTACTTTTTGTGAGGCTTGTTCCATTATTTTTAATAAAGAATAAAGCGTGGTAGACGAAGATACCGTCTTTGGCTAAAACAATTTATCAGGAATGAACTCAATGATTTAATTACATTACTTTAGATCGCTTGATGGGTATCATTCCATGTAATTGAAGCTTTGATCAGTTGGAATAGGCTTTAATCATACGTTGAACTTTCAAGTTTGGCTTCAACGATTAGAAAGAAAACTCGATTATAAGTAAAAACACTCCTGGTTGTCGGTGGTATTAATTTGATCGCTTTAATTCTTTTTTCCTTTAACTTTCTTATCGCTTAAAATTTTAACTTTTAAGAAGTTACTTTACTTCTAATGAATACTAATGCAGTTTCTGTCTACAACATTACCCAATAGTTGAACATTTCAAACATTTTCTTTGAATGATATTCCTGCTTCTGAATTTCATCTATCGTTCATAATATGGATAAGATAAGAAAACAAAATGAGAGATCTTCCTTTTTACTATAAAAAAAATAAGTTAAAACTTAAAAACTATTTGAAATGGTCTCCACAACATGACTTTGACTAAATGTTATAAATAAACTCATTGGATATCTATTTAATTCAACGCTTTTAAAAACATTAACTCGGCTTGTTCGCCCTGAGTTACTCTACTGGCCGTCACTTCTTATTTAGAATATAATTACGAATTAAGAATATGAATTGACGTTATTTCGGGGACCGGTGTGGCCCAGCCGCAAACGTGCTCTCCTTTAGACGGGTAGATCCCGGGTTCGATACCCTCGAAGACTCGATTTATTCACACGGAAGGAGAAAAAATTTGAGCACGCATTCCCTTGGTCAAAACGTTAAGTACATTGAAATCTTCATGTACTTCTGCACAGTATTAGCTTTAATAGTTTTGGAATTTTTTATACTTTTTATAAAGTAATCAAGTTAAATTATTGAAAGCTGTTTTAGAAACCTTTTAAATTGTAGGGTAAAAAAGTTAATGAATTAACTTTTCACTGTGGTGTCTATAAATTGCCGAGCTCTAATTGTCCTTCACATTACATAGGCATGACATTCAGATAGTTTAACAAAAGAATAACAGAAGTTAACAAGAAGTTAAAGCCAATATCAAATCCCTCAACAATAACCAATTCATTTCTTATTTTGCTAAACATTTTAGTTACAAATAGTCATAAATTTGATCGAGATAAGACATAAAAATATTACATAAAAATAATAAATTTCGCCAAATATCTATTTTGGAAGCACATGAAATTGACAAATCATTGCGCGATAAATCTTCCGTCTGCCTCAATGAGCAAATCCCCAAGTGCACAACTTTTCCTAAATTATTCATATAACAAAAAAAAGTTCTATTTCCTTATAATGCTCGTTCATATTTCGTTATAGTCTCTATTATATTTTTAATACATCATCTATTCTTAGTCTTAGAGAAAATGTAAAGGCCTCTGCCTGACCTTTAGAGAAAAAATAACAAAAAATGTACCGACTCCAGCTTAGACTCGAGCTCATCTTTTTACTTTTTAAAAAAGAGATGACAGGTGGCTAATAATAACGCAAAGTGCAATAAAACTTTGCATTATTCTAATAAAACTAATGGATCATCTGCTACAAATCCTTGTCGGATTTGTTTATATTTATTTACATTGACTTAGAATAGACTGAAATAACATTGATGTTTCAAGATTTAATGAAATAATTAAAATGATTTAATGACCTAATATGAAATGTAAGAAGAATAAAATTTTACATTTAAAAAATTTACACCAATCAAAATTGTAATTTCTATGCTTTCCATGGTATGATGGACTTGTCTAACAAAATACTCTAATCAATCTATATGTTGCACCCTTGAACAAAACTTAATACCAGATATATATTTTCTTGTGTTTACGAATGGTATTATCTTTGAATAATATTGTAGTATAAGGAATGGACTCTGTTGTTTTATATTGCAAAGCGGATATTAATTTTAAGCTAATTTCTCGGTGATATTTCTTCATGAATTTTTCTGACATTCATCAAACAAAATAGCAATATTTTGAAGTCTCCAAACGAAAACTTTGGCTTAATTCTTCAATGTAGAAGGTGGTTAGATAAACAGCATTAAATGTAACAGATCCACTGGCCATGTAATGTTTCAGATGGTTATAAATGAGAGATCCACTGGCTATGGGAACAAAAGCCCTGTTCTCCTGTAAAAGATTTTTCCGTAACACGTTTTGTTGTTTGTCTTTACAAAAGTGTTATTACTGCTGTGGTAAAACCAAGGAGTATTTATTTATTTGTTTCAGTAGTGCGATATACCAAAATAAGCTTTTATATTGATAACTGGTTCAGTCACCATCTGTACCACTGCGAGGAATCCAACGACCAACGATTATATCTGCGCACTGTAGTGGACGTTGTAACTTGCAGTTCCAGACAAGAGGTCTTCTACTCCTAGATTACTGTGGTACTATAACTTGTACTGTCAGTAATTCGTTTAGTCGTCGTGTAATTCTTTTGTATATTAATCTTGTCAAATTCGCGGTCTTGTGGTCCTGTTGGTTCCTGTTCCTGTGGTTTCGTAGTGCAAACTGTTTTCAGTCGCGAATTGAAAAATTAGTCAGTGGATGAAGTAATTGTTCAGTGAGATTGAAGAAGGTTGGTGGCAGGATTGAAAACTTGTACAAGGAGGTTCGAGTGAGTAGGTAGATTATTTGTTCATTGGTAGTAAGTCGGGTGATGTAACTATCTATGGATTCCATTTTCATATCATGGTGAATATCCATATTTCGGACGTACAAGGAGCCCTGGCTGTAAGACGAGCACACTTATTCTGAACGATCTGGATACAAGGCTTGTTCGTTGGTGCAGCTCTAAACCAAACAAAGCATCTATAAGTCATAGCCAACCTTTCAACCTCCTTATAGACAAGGTCCTTGACAGAATCAGCCACCAGGAATGAAAGACTAATAAACATCTCCTATTTAGGCATTTATATTATGTCCAAATAGGACATTAAATAACCAAGAACTTTGATATTATATTTACTTATAGTAAAGTAAACACTGAACAGGTAAGGCCAGATATTTTATATTAAACTAGACATTTTGTGTTCTACCATCAATGTCGAATGTCCTTCTCCGGAGGGAAAAATTTTTACTTGGACTAATTAATCATGTTTTATCATTTTATGTCATTTTCATGTACACAAGAAATAAATCGGTGAGGAGTCGGAGTCGGCTGATTTCTTCCGACTCCGACTTCAACTCCACAGCCCTGGTGTGGATACACCAGTTATTATTAAATACCACGTAATAACTCATTCCACTATTATGTGCAATGAACCTTTTAAATATTTAATAAATTCGTTGGCCTCCATTCTTTTGAAAATTTTCTAAGTTGGCATAAATAAATCATAGAAGTAGGGCGGTACATGAAGTTAAGATCGTGTGTTTAGTGTTATATTGCATGTTCCCTGCATCTGAAAATGGTTGCCATTTTCATGGTAATATAATTACGTCTCAAAGATGAACAGCATATCAACTTATAATTTTTTGTATTTTTGTGTTTAATTTCATTATGTTTCTTCAAACAGTGTGACCAATATCGTGTTCAAAATTAATAAAAAAAATTAAATTCTCTAGTTAGTAGTATAGGGCAAAACATAGTGGTTAATTTGACACAATGAGCTGTGAGGGGACTTTTTCATCATCTAATGAACTTTGATCATTCATCATACGGTGTGACCTGAAGTGTGCCCACAAACTTTTGAATAGAATCCACAGTATACAAACACGCACACACAAACAAACAGACGGTATAAAAAAAAATTAAAAATGGACTCAGGGGATCTCAGAATGTGTAAATGCATTATTTATTACTTGTATCAACGTAAAAAGGATACAAATCACCCGCAATATCTTTTGTTTGATTTAGCACTATGATGGTGACTGTTCGCAAAACTTTTCCGTTTTCCTAAAATATTAGGCAGAGCTGGACAATATATTCTTTTTAAAAACAACATAAGAACTAGTGGTAGGGGAAAGTTATCACTTGGATAGACGTGCATTCATTATCTGATAGTCTGTAATTTGAAACAGGTTTGGCGGGTTTTGATAAAACTTCAATTTTACATTTTAGCCTCCAGCATAAGAGCGAGTGAGTGAGTGTTACAGGAGGGATTGAGAAAGTAGATTCGGTCAACTGCCTAACGGAGTCTTTCACTCTCCAACTGGTCCATCGTGGTCTCCCAATATTCTTTCATTCCAAATTGATTTTGTGCTTCAAAAAAAAATCTTCACTGTTGTTTATTTAGTTCTTTAGTGACAATTACGTAGTAATACTACAAAAAAAAAACCTGTTTCATTCAATATTGTTTTGGGCCACAATACTGTTCATCACTCTGTCATTTTGTAACATTGTTTATAATAAGTTATAGATCCTCTTGTGAATCCTAATGTTCCTTCGTTACATATTTTTCAAAGGAGGATTCTGATGAGGGGATATTCGAGGTGCCCCTAACTAGTATCACCTCTTAGACGCTTCTTAAATGTCTCCCTAAGTAGTTGAAATATAGGGAGTTATTCTGAGTAGAATAACGAGAATGTATGTAGAGTACCTGACATCACACGAGTATATGCTCGAGACTGATGACTTAACGTACTCCCGCACAGGCGCACACGTAAGGCACTTGACCATCCAATCCTCTACTATATGTATTATGTTACTTTTCGTTTTTTAACTACATACATACTCTTGAAAAATGAAAATTCAATTAAAAATGGACAATACAAATAAAAATTAAACCAAATAAACACACACTTACCTATAAAATTTCCGTTTTAACCGACATCAAGAGGAAGAGAAGTAGGAAAATACAGCACTCAGGTAGAACGATGGTGGAAAACCGACAGTGCAGCCACCAACCAGACGCGTTGGTTCACATAACTGAAAAAAGGTAGATAGATGTAAAAAGTATAATTAAGAAAATAAATGAAAGAAGGAAAGAAGTATGTAAAAGTAAATAGACATTTAATAAAAATTAAAGCAGTTATTTTTACACAAACCTAAAACCTTAATATATATTATTACTAGCAAACGTACCCGTCTTTGACGGAATCAAAAATTCTATTATACTTGGTATTCCAAAATATCAATTATAGTATTATACTAATACTACAATTAGAAGTTATAGAATAGTAGAAAATACCATTATTAGTACAGTGCTAAACAAATGCCTCTGTATACAAAGATTAGATTTTAAGTTAGACATACACAAATCTACAATCAATGTTTCAGCTTTATATGTCTTATGGTGGCAATATTTTGTGGACAAACCGACAGACAGAAATTATTCTAAGGGTACATGTGGCTACTCTGAAGTATGAAACGTAAAGAAAACTTGAAATGAGTTAGTTCTAATTAACGTACTCCCAGTCAAAAGCTAGCACGCATGCCACTGGGCTACTCTGGTTGCATACCTTACTTTATTACCAGTGTTTATATTACGCAAATATTAAATTAAAAAAAATATTTTTGTTGTATTTATTTATAATACATTTGCACTACTGTCATCGGCGAGCAAGCAAGCTACTGGCTACCCTGGCTAGATCCCTTTACTTTATTACCATTTTTTATATTTTCCACATTTTAAATTCAAAAAAATATTGTTTGTTACATTTATTTATAATACATTTGCACTACTGTCATCGGCGACCACGCAAGCCACTGGGCTACTCTGGTCCCATACCTTACATTATTACCAGTGTATTTATTAAGCAAATATTAAATTAAAAAAAAGTTTACAGTTATATATAATACATATGAAACGTACCCGTCTTTGACGGAATCAGAAGTTCCGTCATTTTTGGTATTCCAAAATGACATTAGAAATTATAGAACAGTAGAAAATACCATTATTACTACAGTATTAAACAAATGCCTCTAAATACACTACATTAGCTGTCTGTCCTTCAGGTTCATGGTAGAAGAAAGAGTTGAAACCTCTGACCCTTGAGCAAGTAAACTACATTTGACCATGTGAGAAAAACTTGGTTTCGCTACCTTGTATTCCTGCGTTAGATGAAGTCTCCCTTTGCGACTTAGTTAACGTCATTGCGAAATAGACTCTGACCGGACTTTGCAATCATTTCAACGTAAAGAGACAGTGGCTCGGAATCAATGGTATGTGTGGTATACACACAGACTCCCCAATACCACATCCAGTCATTATGTCCGCCTCTATGGCATACGTATACGTATACGTATCGTATCTGTGTAGAGCACGAACTCAGAGTCGTGTCCCGTTGCACAGTTTTGGGGCACTCATGTTTCGTAACATGAAATTTGTTACTGCTACTAAATTGCAGCATGATTGGTTCTCCTACTTTAAGTTTTTACTCATGAGCAGGCAGTCCAGGAGAAATAAATTCAGAGTCAAGAAATTCAATTAGATAATGAACTGCTTCTTCATCACTAATCCAATCTCTTTACTGACTTGTAAGGTCTTTCCTCGGTATGATATAGCGTAAGAACTTGTTTGTTGATTTTTCCTGCCTGTTCGTATTAAGAGTTGAGAATTGCTCGTTTACAAAACTATTTATTCGTAATAGATAGTACATCCTCAACTCTGGGAAACACTTTTTCAAAGATGTCAAATACGCAATATATTCATATGCTCCAATGAAATTAAAATCAACTAACAATACCTACTTGCTTCACCTGTGTATTTTCAAAATAAACTTGTCTCTGAAGTTAGAAAAATACGCTTAAAGCCCTATAACTTCGTTTCTGTACTTAATTATGAATGTATTTAGAGCCCATATTTTAAGTTAGGCATACACAAATCCAGTGTCAAAGTTTCAGCTCGCCATGTCTTATGGTGGCTGAGTTTACTTTAAACTTTTTTAACTTTACTTTGAAGTTTTTGCTTTAAACGTCCATAACTTCACTTCTACGTTGAATTTCCAAATAATTCAGAGCCTATATTTTAAGTTAGACGTACCCAAATCTACTGTAAAAGTTTCAGCTTTATATGTCTTATGGTAGCTGAGTTTACTTGTGACAAAGTTTTGCGGACAAACAAACAAACCGACAAACCGACAAACCAACAAACCCACAGAAATTTTTCTAAGGGTGGATTCGGTTTCTCCAATGTATGAAACGTAAAGAAAACTTGAATTGAGTCAGTTCTAAGCAATGTACAGACAAAATCATTATTTTATTTATATAGATTTAACTATTACATAATTCAAGTTATTGTGATATTATAATTATTATATAATTCAACGATCATATATATATATATATATATATATATATATATATATATATATATATTTAAAGTTATCATAAGAAAACAAAAAAAAGATTAACACTTACTATTACCGATCATTTCGGCTATTACGCCGTCCTCAAGAAAGGTAGGAAAAAGAAAAGGAACACAGGAGCGGGGAGGTGAAAGTGTCCACCGACCGACACAAAGTATATATATATTGTTAAATGAAGGACTGCTTCCAACTTTTACAAACATTATATATATATATATATATATATATATCAATGATCAAAACACAATAAGAAATGGGAAAACAAGACTAAGATCTTTCAACCGTAACAAGTGGTCTTCGTCAGAGTCAAAAACCCAACTGATCAAAAATCATTTCTTATTGTGGTTTGATCATTGATTGTTATTTCACGTGTTTATGTGAAATCTTTTTATATATATATATATATTCAAACACAGAAGTTTGACCCAATCAGACTTATCAAAAACTTTAAGTTGATACAACTGAAGACGGAAAGGAAGAGTGTATTGTCTTCTAGATGGCTCGACAGATATGAGTGTTAGTAGTTATGGATAAACTCGCATAAAAGCATTACACTATTTAAAGAAATCAACGCAGTCACTAGGGGTTCTGGAAGAAGCATTGTTGATAAAAGATAGAACCACAGCATCCTCCATCCTCAATGTTGCACATCACGGCATTTCTTGATGTTCAATACAGGGGTGTCGGCTCTATTTGAGAATAAACTGCCCGGAATGTAGCCTCACTTACAGGAAGACGGAGCAACTGGTTAAAAATTGAGAAAGAGGACAACGAAGAAGATCTTTGAAGAGTTTAGCTGACATGCGAACGCAGGGGAAATAGTTAGCCATGAGAGATTTAGAAGCAGTAGTGACGTTACTAATTCTAGAAGGATTCTTCTCATTAGAGGTAAGGTCAGGCCGAAAAAATTCAGTCCGACCTGACCCGATCGGGCAAGGGGCGGGTGGGGTATTTATAGGGTATATATTGGATTTTATTCTCCACCAGCCAAGCAAATCTCGGTCATCGGTCATCTGTGTTATCCAAATTATAACATATTTTATTAAAATTATGTTTGTTATATAATTTATTTATTTCATAACAAATTATCCTGCTACGAACTGAATAACAGGAATATTTGTTATGAAAAAAGTATTAGCATAGATGATACGGCTATTGATAAAGGCAGTGGTAAATTGTAAATTTTAATTTTTCTCTCATTAAGGTTCTTGAAAATACAATGGAAGCGAACAGAAAGGGATTGCGGAATTGGTCTCTGTATATGACGGGACATGATGAAACGGAATGTGTTATTGTTTTGTTCGTATGCTTTATACGAACAGTGGTTTAGAACAGTAACCCGTTTGGTCAAAGAGTTATAGTTATGATAAGAGCAACAAAAGACAAAGGACGTCTTGATTTGGTCTGCAATCATCACTTTTTGTCGTCTAATTCCAAAGGTGCTTCTTTGCTTCAACCAGACCTGTAATTTATAGAAACCAACCTCCCACCATTCATTGACGAATGTTAATTTTCATCCGTACAGTTTTTCTTGAAAGTAACGTTTTTTTTTTTAATAGTTGCATCTCTTGGAGGGGGGCTTCTTTACCTATTTCCCCGTTCTTTCTTTTCCGGGCTTTCAGTTTCAGCAGCCTAAACAACTGTGTTCAGTAACTGTGGGTAGTAAGAGTAAATTTCTAAAATGGTGCTCTTAGAGTCACTGAAAGAATACTTTTTTTTGTTTATAGTTTATGGATCAGAAGCATATTCCAAACTGAAACCTGCAATGCTTGTTAAAATATAATAACGAGCAAAACGCATAATTACTGATATAAGAGGAGGACAGATCTGAGTCAGTTGCGTTGGCACTGAGAATCAAAGTCGAGTGTCTACTTAACAGATTATGGTAACCTTGAAAAGATGTAATAAGGTTCTCTAAGGAGGTGCCGCGAATCCCACTGCTTCGCTACCTCAATCAGTGCTGAATCATCTGCTGAACTTGTATTGTCTCTCTGCTATAAGACGCAGCAGGTCAAAAGGTCAGGCAAATCGTGAGTCCTTCACTCGGTCAGTTCACAATCCCAGCACGCCTTCAAACTTAAACAGTTACTTCAATGAAAAAGTTATTTTTACTATACTATTAGTATTAAGGCATTATCATAAATTACAAAAATTCGATTTCTGATCATAATAATATTATATAATTTTATTATTATAAATTTATTAACTTTTTTATTACAACAGTTATATAATAAAATAATATGATTTTTAAATATAATTATTATATCCTACAAAACCATGTAAATTTTATTTTGTAATTAATATTATTATAATTTTTAATTGTAGCCGTTACTTTTAATTAATATTTAATAATATAATAAATACTTAATTATAATTACAATTATATAACAGTATTATAAATATCTTGTATTATATCAGTGTTTGAAACTCAGAAATGTAGAAAAAAGACAGAAACTCATAATACTTCGAGGTTGAATACAGTATTACATACTTAATTACAGGAGACTTTTTAAAAAAAAATACTTTAATGTAATAACTTGATTCATAGTAGATTGCCTATACAATTATATATAGGTATTATATATATATATATATATATATATATATATATATATATATATATATATATATATATATAATATAATTATTTTCTCTTTCTGGAATATTTAACAGATTTTAAGCTGGTTGTTCTATCTTTTTTATGGATTCACGATCCCCTAAAAATCTACACCTCTGACGTTGATTCCTCAATCAATATAGTATCTCCTAATGATTCTACGTTGAGAGTCGTGGATTTTGACTGAATCAAGAGTATTTAGAGTAGGCATCTTTAATCAGTACCTGTCATCGTACAGGCTCGGGAGCGATGGTTTGGCGTCCTCACCGAGGTACGATGTGATCTGATTTATTCACCTATCGCGTGAAAAAACCGAGGGCCAGAGTCAAAATGGAATCCGTATTTACAGTCCAGAGGTGAGCACGCAAGTCACTCGTCTACTCTGGTCCTTTATTTTGCGATTTATATTTTATATTAGGAAGGCATACGATCATGATTTGCTCTGGTAATCTCTAGACCTCTAATGAATACTGGTACTTGATGTGTAATAACCAAATATAATGTTTAGTGCACTTATGAGAAACCATAAGTGATGATTTTAATAGAGTAAAAAAGACAGGTGTGAGTTTGAGCAGAAGGTTATTGATCAAACATTGGTGTTGTCAACGGGAGATAATAAGTGTGTGCAATAAGTGAGAGCAATCAATAACGAGTGGAGGGACGGAATGTCGAGTTGATTTATAACTTTCATTTACTCTCTGTATGAAGTATAGATAAATAAAAGTATTGTTTTCGGATAAAAACTTCGAAATTCCGTTTTCAATGGAAATATATGTTTGAGATCCCTCGGCCCAATGAAATAAGTTTTCCAAACTGCCTGTCTATCCGCAAGCAGGATACCTCAAATACAAAAATACTTACAATCACTAAATTTTATATATAAAGGTACTTAATAAAACCAAAAAATTTGTCCACACAATTTTAATTAAAAAATACTGTGATTCAGTCTTTTTTTGTTGGCAAACTTTAGCGCGAAGAAATTGTTCTTCAGGGTAAAAATTTAAAAAAAAAACTGTTCTTTAATCCTGATAAACAAACTGTAATAGTGTTTTTCTTTATATCGTTACAGATATTACATAAAAGACGGTGAAAATTACAAATTAATATTAAATTTGATTAAAACTGATTAAACAGGAAGAGAGAAAAATCAGAGAAAGAATATTTGTTTGGAAAATAATAAATTGCAAAAGCATCACAGTGATAAAACTAGCGGTGCCCAGGAAGTCGTTAGATAGACTTCACAAAATTCCTCAATCAGTTAACGGACAGTGATCATGTTTAGTGGTTCAGTTTTTATTCTTTTTGGAAGATACCATGTAGAGAACGCACGTGAATGGACTCTTAAAAACAGGTCAACATTTTCTGACATTTGTACTGAAAAAGGGAAGTCGGGTGGCGGCTGTCTCTTGTACGGAACTTTTAAACATCTCAACACTGCAGAGTAGGGTTTCTTTACAATTTAGACTTAACACCCGAAATTAAAATGTTAAAGAAAAAAAAAACTGTAGACTTCACAACAAAATCAAAATTTAAAATTGAAATACTTCGAACATACGAAGCACTATGCCCCAACATTCTCTGGGGTTGTTTCAGGCGTGACACACGTATGTAACACTACCAGCCCACGCGCGCTGACCGATAAACGGCCTTCCTCTGCCCACCTGTCAGTACTGACCTTTGTGTTTTTTTCTCTGTTCTTTGTTTCATTGTGATTTATTTATTAAAATTTCAAAATAATATATATATATAAACTAAATTCTCAAAAATAACACAAATAGAAGAGATCACAAAAACTCACTACTATATTTCGACTCCCTCATCATCAGGTAGAAAGATGTCGCTCCGATTCTGACGATTTCTCGGAGAGTCTTACATCTTTTTACCTGATGACGAGTGAGTCGAAATAGAGTAGTGAGTTTTTTTTATCTCTTTTATGTGTATTCTTTCTGTGAATATAGTTAGTTTATTACGTGGAATCGTTTTATTAAATTATATATATATATATATATATATATATATATATATCATATACGTAGTTTATAGTTTTTACTTCTGTAAGTCCTTATATTGTTTGACTAATTAGTTTTACTTTATGACTCCACACATTGTAATAATCACTTTTTGTTTAGTTGCATATTAGTGATTGGTATATATTTTTGTTTCCTTCTGTTTTGTAGGACTACCAAAAAGTTTTCAAATAAAAACCTAAATGCGGCATATAACAGTTGGTTCGAATCTACAAACAAACCGAGTCCATATTGTTTTTGTTATTATATTTTTTTATCTAACGGCCGATATATTTCAGTTGATATATATCTGCAAAGAAGAAATGGCCCATGAAGACAGCTTCTCAAATATTCAGAAAGAGACGACTCAGAGACGTACAAAGAGGACTGATACAACTGCTGCCAAAATATAAATAAGTATATATATACATATTATATATATATATATACATAATATATATATATACATAATATATATATATATACATATATTTTCAGTGTTTTCTTATACACATATATTCATTGATATTTTTCTTTATCGAGGTTTTATTTTAACTAAAACACTTTTATAAAAGCGTTTCGTCTTTATTTTTGTAGACATCTTCAGGGGTCTCTGATGTTTATTTTTGGTATAACGAAAAATACCAAACCCTGAAGACGTCTACAAATATAGGCGAAACATTTGATTAAAATGTTTTATTGTTTGACACTGGACCAATCCCTAATAATGAAAAATAGTTTTTTATATATGTGTGTGCGTTTGTGTGTAATTATGTGTGCAGAAGTGTCGCAGTAAAAACACATGACTCTAAAATCAAGGAAATCACTGCCAAAAGTAGTAAGTGTTTCAATTTCTTTTACTACTCTTCGTGGTAATTTCGTCCATACCTATATATACTCGTATATATTCTTTAATGATATAATTTCATTAGTTTTCTATTAGTTGTCATAATCTTCCCTCTGTTTCAAACTTTACGGAGAGAAAACACAAGAAAACAGAACAAAAACTCAATGATAGGGGCTTTCAAAAGAAAGATATTGTTTTAATTTAAATAAAACATAGACACTGGATCTTGTTAAAAGTATGTGTTGTTTATGACTAGTTATATTTATATTGTTTATTTATCTTTAGTTCTATATGTGAGTATTAATAACACATTATTTGGTAAGTTCTTTTTTTAGGGCTACTGGTAGATCTTGGAATTGAACTATTCCATTTTAAGAAGGAATAGTTCAATTCCAAGCCTAGCCCTTTAAAAATCTGATCAAATAATGTGTTAAATGAAGAGGTCAAGAACAGTTTGAAAATATTATATTTGTAACCACAGAAATAAACTCGAGATTCATTCGGAATGAATAAAACACTTAAAATCTTTAATTTTTGTTAAATCTTTAACAGAATAAATAATGTAGAGATACCAAATACACGGGGAATTGAAGGTTGCCAAATGAGAATTTTCTAAAATCTAATGAGGTCGAGTTTATTTTATCTAGATGATTTGAAGACCATGAAAGACCCTTGAATGTTTCCATTTTTATAAAAACAGGTTTAGGGCGCGTTTACCTCCTCTCAGTCGTGGGAGACAAGAGTTGTGAAGTAAAAACCCCCCCAAGCGTGAAACCATCTATTACTGAGCAACTCCTTTAAATGCGCAAGATTTTTTTCTTGTTAATGGTTCCATTGTTTTAAACACCCCGCCTGTTCCGGATGTAAGGCGTTTAATGTTACCATTCACACTTGTCCCCACAAAGGAAGATGTTTATTAACAAAACCACCATCTTTAAAACTGACAATTGGAAGCCCCTTTTTTTGTTGCCTTATCAAACGCCAATAGTGAAATTAATGTTATATTTCAAACAAAATAATGTTTATTTGTTTATTGTAAGTGGCGTCGGCCATGTTGAATACACCTGTTCCCAACAGATTACCGAGATTAAGCACTAATAGCCATTGGTACTTCTTGGATAGTAAGTGGACAAAAAAATACTTCCAGTGAAAAGTCTATTGCAGATGACCTTTGAAGGCTGCTTTAGAGTTTAATTTGAGTGTTAAATACATTCCCACAATGTTGATATTTTATCCCGATTGTTCATATTCAACACCAGCTGGCAGGGTCTGTAAGATTATTAGTCTTTCACCCGAGATCTTTGGAGAACCCCATATTGTCTAAGACCACTTCGGTCACAACGCTGTACTTTAATACTCCCCCACCCCCTACTCCGAAGAGAGCTACTCCCTCCAGAACTCTACGATATATCTCCTACGATATCTCTACTCTCTCCCTCCTACTCCTGAACGAGTAGGTTTCCTCATACACAAACACGATTACACAGAACCCCAGTGCCTCCACAACTACAAGATAACACTCCACCCCCTCCAAAGACAGCACAAGCCCCTCTCAGCATCCCTTTATACCCATCACATGACACTTAGTTTTGTTGTGGTATGTATTTCGTAAGGGTAAACAAAAATAAATAATAATAATTAATATTACAAGTTTTTTTTTGTTTTAAATTCTGCTTTATATGTTTTCTTGAAATGGAATTGTCTGGAAATAAACTAACAAATAAAAACGAATGTAATCCATACCAATAGATCTTGTAAGAGTTTAGTGGCCTAAATGACATCATGAAGATAGCCATTACCTTGAAATTGTTTTTCTAGAGACTTACTAATTTTCCTTGAACGAGTTCATGAAAAATGATCTGTGGATTTGTGGATTGTAATTCTTTCAAAAACCTAAGTTCATGTCGCAGAAAGATATCATTCGTGTTAACTTTCCCAAATTATTGAACTTTTTTGAGTGCCTAGATGCAGGGTGAGTGGGCATATAATCACCTAATAGATTATGTGTACGCTAACACATAGGTAACTTGCATTTATTAGCCAAGACTGGTGATACGAACCTAGGCTGCAACCCTAGAATTTTCAGGACATCTTTTCATAGGTCTTTGTGTCATATTTTAAGCCGGCAACAAACATTTTTTTAACCTTTCTCTATTTCTATATATTTAAAATAAATGAATTTTAATTAATAGTGGATCATAATCACAGAGACTTATGATATCTCATATTTTAAGAGGACTGCAAACTTTTAAACCAGAAAAGTGTTAACGGTAATACACGTTTTGAGGTCTCCTGAATCCAGTAAAATAGGTTTCATAATTAATTTTCTGTTTCGTGTTTGTGTGCGTAGTGAATACGTGTGTGTGTATGTGAAGGTTATCTCAGACACCAAAAGAGTTGTTGACACCAAATTCATATTTAAGTTATGACTAACCACGAGACAGAATAGCAAGCTCGCTACGAAATATTCCTATTTTTTTTTTTTTTTTTTTTTTTGGTGCTTTATTTGATAGAAAATCTGATTTTTTTCTATTTGGTGGAAATCTTTCCACACGAGCTCTCATAAAATACTGTAGTTATGGCCCTCTAGTTGGGATTCAATATGTAAGGGTTCAATTCGAATAGTGCATTGGCCTTCAGAGTCAAAAGTTCAGAAATCTGGAAGAGAGGAAAACTAAGTTGTAAGTTGATAGGGATATGAAACACAGGTAGTAAAATATAGATGTTAAATTTGATCCGACTTGATTTAACTGATAATGATAAATGATAGATCGACGTGACTAACTCTATTTTTCTAACAATGCTGCTGGTGAGAGACGTGCAAGGCTTTGTTTGGCTGAGCAGTGAACCTTATTATCAGCAGCTGTTTGTTTTTTTAAGAGAAATTTATAATTTTTAGTTTTAATATCAGTTATTACAATTAACGGTTGTCAGTTTAAGTACTATTTTCTGGTTACGTTGTAACATGAATTCATTCATTTTTTTAAAGTATTGTATTGTTGTAAAAATTCTATATGTAATATTTATATTTTATGATTTATGAAATACGTTTGAAATTTGCTTGTTTCCAAACACTATTTACCTTTACACAAAATATTTAATTTCACAACCCCTAATTAAATAAGAATATTAAATTCAATAAAAGTATTAATTTCTTCTTCAATTGACACTGAATTAGATGAACTAAACTGGCGTGGCATGACATAGTAAAGATCACCTTATTTAAATGTGTTGTCAGTATGATTATTACTTTGCGCCATTAAGAAGATAATATTCTCATCAGTCACGAAACGCTCAGCGGATCGCGTGTCAGGAGACTCGTGTTGCCTTAGACAAGACGTCGGACATGGTCTTTATTTAAACTAAGGCCTTCCATTGGGCTAACTATCCACAAATCATTTTGATGACTGTTATTGAAATCTATTCCGTAAACACATTATCCTATGTAATTTAAGACTAACCTTTCTCTTCTAACGCCCACCCTTTACCCTTATTCGGGTTGTACAAGGGGTGAAAGTGTGGATCATTTTGACGGGTGTAGTCAATTACTGAGGGTGTCAACGGTGCGTCATCTCACCAATCTAAGTACTAGGTTAGGTTAGGTTGCAGTGGTAGCCCTACAAGGGAACACACGTAGGTCGAGGATTGGCCCTTTGTGATACCACACAATGAAGATTGATTCTACAGTGGGAGTCCTAAATTTTGCCTAGTTCAAGAATATTTAGAGTTGGGTTCCTTAACGAGTACCTGACATCGTACAGGCTCGGGACCGACGGTTTAACGTCCTTCTCCGAGGGACGACGTGCTCAGATTTATTCACCTCCCACATGAATAAATCGAGGTCAAATTGAACCCCGGTCCTATCAGTTCAGAGGCAAGTACGTTGACCACTGAGCTAGCCTGGCCGCTAATCTAAGTACTAACTACTCCCAATGTTGCTGCACGGATATATCATCCATATATATATCCATGAGACTTACCACCATTTACGTGGTAAGTCGCATGGAGGCGCAACGACTTCCGAGCTCACCTCTGGACTCTTAGATCCGGGGTTCTATACCCACCCTCTGCTTTGATATATTCAATCGGGAGGTGAAAACAATCTGAGTACGTCGTCTGTCGAAGAGGACTAAAGCCGTAGATACTCCTTAAAGATGCCTACTCTAATACACTTGAGTTAGGCAAAATTGAGAATTCCCAATATAGAATGTTGATTGTGTGGTATCACAAAGGGTCGATGTTTCGTCTATGTGTGTTCTCTTGAAGAAGGGCTAACTGCAACCTAACCTATCTCTACCGTTTAAATTTACATTATTGTTTAACTTTTCCATTTCTTGAAGTTTGGTCAATTATTAAACAATTCAAATGCCTTTAGCTAAAGTTTCATCTACACTGTTAGACATCCTCAAGGATACATTACTACAGAATATATTTGAATAAAATGAAAAAACAAAACAAAAATTACATTTTTTGTATACAAACATTATAAGTTGGTAATAATTGCGGTGGTATTTCTCCAAATAGATCACCATAATTACAGAGGTACTAACGTTTATATATAAACAATGCTACTTTTATTTGTTTATTTATAATATAGTAGTAAATTCTTAATTGATGTATTTAGGCCTGAAGACTCCTAAAAGTGTGGATGAAACGTCAGTTTAAGGTGTTTGCATTATTTAGTATTAAATACGAATAATATTGTATTAAACGATTTGTATTATACGAATAATAATACGAATAGTATATATAAATTTGGTATATATAAACATAACACATTCGTATACGGATGTCTAGAATAAAAATCACAACAAAGATAAAGGCATTACTAGTGGAGCATATGACCTAGCTGTTTGATTAAGTTGTAAGGGGTTTATTAAATAATCCCTCCCACTCCCCCCACTCCTCCTCAAGCTATTCTAAAAGAGTACAAAATGAAATTCCCATTTCATAACCTTATATGTATAGAATAGGCAATAAGCTGTGTTTTCTCGATTCGTCCATAAACAACTTGTACTCGGCTTGGGGAGGGCAGTAGAGGCACTGGGAGCCTGCATTGTCGTCACATATGTTCTCAAGCACTTCATTGACTTCCTCCTCAAGTATAGCTCCACCGCGCGGAGGGGAGGGGACCATTTAATATCATCCCTTGGTATGTCGCCTGACCGGAGGTTTTGACTCTGTCCTGTCTCAGTAGCAGTGTATTTAAAGATGCAAGTTTAAAACCATTTATTGAAACAAGGTATATTTTCCATTTATTTAATCTTAAGGAAATAAAAACATGTCATTTATAGTTCATTTGAATTTAAGATTTATTTAATTATGCAATTTGAAGACACTTAATTTGGTTTAATTTGGCGTCCTCCTTGGTCCTGGACGCTGAAGTATAACGGCTGGTACAACGCAACTATAGATTAAATATGACTACATAGTGTGCCCAAACTGACAGGGATTTGTGCCTGTCAATATGAGTAGGATAACTGCTATTATAATATTGGAGTTAAGAATTTATAGGAGAAAGATAAATTGGAGGAGGAGCTGGGTTGTGGAGTCGGAGTCGAATCTAATTTATTGACATTACGATTCGGAGTCCGACTACTCAAAAAAATTAATAAGAAACATAGGCATCAAAAGTGGTGTGGTTCTCTGACTCAGTTGATTTAGGGTCAAATTTACAAAAACAAAAAAAAATCACGCCATTGTATCTTTCTGCATACCATATTTGAACATTCTGGTTGCTTTGGTCACAGAGATGTGTAGTAAACAAGTACTTTTAAAAAGAGGGTGGTGATGGATGTATGAGTTTTTTTTTTATTTCAACTATGAAGTTGTTATGATTACTAGGCTACCCTACAATAATGTGTTTGCAAATTATATTATTATAATTTTATGTTATAAACAGTCAGCATTGAACTGTTTATGCATAGGTTTATGCATAGAACGAAAATATTATATGCATAGGTTATGTTGCAGTGGCAGTCCCACTAGGGAACACACATAGGCCGAACATTGACCCTTTGTAATACCACACAATGAAGATTTATTCTACAGTGGGAATCCTAAATTTTGCTTAACTCAATTGTATTTAGATAAACACTATGGATAAGTGTATAGCGATCTTTAAGAAGTACCTGACATCGCACGGGTTTGGGACAGACGGTTTAATGGCCTTTTCCGGAGACGACGTGCTCAGATTTATTAACCTTCCGCCTGAATAAATCGAGGGCCAGGGGGCGATCGAACCCCCGTCCTATCAGTTCAGAGGCGAGTACGTTAACTATTGAGCTAACCTGGCCCCCCAAGTAGGAGTTGGTTGTTTCAAATACCCCAGAGTCGGACTTTCAAAGTGCCGAATCACCAGCTCTAAGGAAAAGTGAATATTATATGGAAGAATTGGAAGTTGAATTGGAGGAAGGAAGATTATGCACGAGGTGTGTTGCCGGAGGTAATAAGAGAGAGGAAAGGTGACTTTCAAAATGAGAATGAGAACAAGACACAAACGGTGGAACAGACTAGATTTAGTGATGTTCTACCTTTTTCTGGCCATCTTCCCCTTATAAACATTTTCTTAGCTGTTTTTTTCACAATTCCATACTAGCTTGTGAAAAATTTGCCCATTATGTAGGAGTACTTAAATCAAATAATTACAGTAAAATGAAAAGACATACTAGTGTGTGATACAGAAAACAAGTTCGTTATTAATTAGTAATAGCTTGATTACTTGCTGAGAATCCCTCGACTAGATGACAGCGAATGAATGAAGACTAGTTTCTAGATGAAGTAAAGTCGAATAACTGTGTGGGATGTTAATTAGTCTAATTCATATAAGCAAGTAACTATGACCAACTATACTCTCTATCACCTTTAAATTAATTTTGACTGCACAATATTTGACAAACAATTTGGAAAACATTCCTTCAGTTGCCTATCATTTGTGATGTTTCAACATAGGTCCAATTTAAATTGTAATTATCATTGTTTATATGCAAACTATGGCATTCTCTATATGAGCTCTTTGATCTGAATATTTATGAAGCTAAGCGCGTAATTTTAATGACTTCCCAGAGTGCTCTATGTATACTCGATGACAACATCCACATATAATCTTGACAAGGACCCAAGTATTTAAAATATTTTACTTATTTTATCTTAAAATTTAGTTTATTGTGTTTCAACCGTTTTTATTTCCCCACTATACATCATTTTTATGTACTGAAAGAAAACAGATTTCAGAGTAATCAAGTCAAATAAAAATCATGGTCTAAACCAAATTAAACAACTCAGAATGATATATATGACTGTACTCGATTTGAATTCAGAAAAACAATTCAAACTGGACAGCGCAAGTGTAAATACAAAGGAAAGTAACATACTCAGTAAATAAACACACTTACTATCCCTTATCTTCGGTAGAACCATCATAAACAGAAAAAAGAAAGGGAAACCAGGCACGCCGGATGAGTATCGGAAAGTAACCGCCAGAGCTCCTATGTGCACGTGGTTATGGAGTAGAGAAGATGTGAAAATGAAATAAGTGTAAGGAGTACAAAGTAAGTATAATTAAATACATCACAAGTGATCGGAGCAAAATAAAGTATAGTAAAAATGAAATAATGCTAAAAAAAAACAATAAAAAACGAATAAGGTGAAACTGAGTTGTAAGATTATGTACTAAGATTACTATTATAATCACTGTTCGATCTTCTTCATTTTTTTTTTGTTTTATATTTTTACTATATTTTATTTTGCTCCGATTATTGTTATGTATTTAATTATACTTACTTTGTACTCTTACAATCATTGCATTTTCAAATCTTCTTTACTCCATAACCAGGTTCACATATAGCTCTGGTGGTAACTTTCCGTTACTTATTCAGCGCGCCTGGTTTCCCTTTCTTTTTTCTGTTTATGATGGTTTTACCGAAGATAAGAGATAGTAAGTGTGTTTATTTACTGAGTATGTTACTTCCTTTCGTATAACTTGGGTTGTTCAGTTTAGATCGTGACACAGTTACTTGAGATACGAGAGCAGGGTTGCAGGAGCAGGAGGTAAAATGGGATTGGGGATTAATAATGCGTTGGGAAAGGCAACCTCGGCGTCCACACAATTTCGCTCCCACAGATGCGAAAAAAGAAAAGAGTAAAAATATTATTACAAAAAAATAGATATCCAAAAAAATTAATTGTATGATGCTGGTTTAAATACTGAAGTCAAAAACCATTTCATCCAAAGTGCAAATTAAATACTTTTTTTAATTTTCCTTTTGTTTTAGGTTATTAAACAAGTTTTCAAAAGGTAATTTTCCGAAGCAACCCTTGACTTTTGTAATAAATGGAACTCACAAGTTTTTTCAAACCTCATGGAGAAGTTGCTAAAGAATTAAGAAGTAATCTTTATATGCAGTAAAGTGGAAGGCTGTGAAGAAATCTATTAAGTGGTAACAATTCGTTCTTTAAAGAGTACATATATATGAAGAGTACTTCATGAGAACAAATCAAATTAATGCTATTGTTTTGGCTACACATAGTATCAATGAAGACCACAAATTTGATTATAACACATATTTGATGTTCTGTATTATCAGTCATTCCTTAACTGTAAAATTAAAATTAAAGTTAATTTAATTAATATTTATTACGGTTTATTTGTATAATTGTTTTGATTGTCTGTAACTGTTAATAAAAAAAAATATATACTATTTAATAAAAATTGGTTTAGTATTTAATTAAGTTACTGATTCAGTGTAGTGGTTTTGTCAATATTGAACAATTGTGTTAAACATTTTAGTCATAAACTTATTCATCTGACAATATATGCAGAAGAATTACAATAATTCCTTCTTAATTCTTACTTTGCTTGCTCTCTGATGACTTAAACCGAAAGCCTTCAAAGCATTTATTTCTACTGTTTTCCTTGTGGTTTAAACTTCATTGACATTATATATATCCAACCTTTAATGCAATAGTTAATAGCTACGTACAATCAAAAAGTTCATACTTTTTCAAGTTTTCCAATTTCGTAGCCAGAATACATGTATTCGTAACATTACATGTTTTACATCACTTTACCTGTGTTAACTTTCCATCTTTTCATTTATGTATAATTGTTGCTCGTTGTATGATTTCTTATATTCTTTTTTATATTACAGGCCTGTGAAAAAGGTTTTGAATAAAATGAATTTAAAAATATTGTTTGAAAACTGGAAAACTGACCGACTCCCTATATATACGTATTATTCTATTCAACAGTCGATACGTTTATCCGATTTCAAGTGCTATAAATAGTCTTGGTTTGTTTTTAAGCCATAAACATTTCTTCCAAATAATGATGGATATCAACATATTACGTGTATCTTTCTTCTATTTTCCTATGTTTTTTTACTGTTTTAATTTTTATATATAAAGGGTTATTATGCAATCGGGATTCGGTCAATAAAATCAAACTCTCAATTCCGACGTTTCAGTTATATATTAAAACCATCAAGTAAGAATAAATTGAATTGTAAAATGAAATTTACATTATTTAAACCAACTAACAATATTGACTGATCAAAACTTTAGACTAGACTAATCATATGACACGTTATTTTATATAATTACTTATATATATACAAAACAAAATAAAAGTTCACCAAGACTGGCTAAGTTCTTCAGCTTCAAATTAAACTCTCATTCCCAACGTTTTGGATTATATTTAAAACCTTTTTTATAGGCAGAAGTATAAAATGTTGAAACAAAAAAGGTCGACTCATTCGTGATTCAGAATGTTGCGTGTTTAATCAAACTAGACATTTTATTTTTACAAAAATTTCTCAAGTAATACTTAAGTTTTGCTGTTTCAAAATTTTATAATTCTGACTATAAAAAAGGTTTTAAATAAAGACCGAAACGTTGACAATGAGAGTTTAATTTGAACCTGAAGAACTGACCGAGTCTTGATAACATTTATTTTTTTTATTTTGTTTCTAATTCACGGTCAATACTTGTACAAATTAAATATATTAAATGAAACAGTCCATCGGACTTTTAAATAAAAACGAATTAAAAAAAGATAGCACACAGATAGACACAGGAATAACTCACTTCTATATTTCGACCATCGTAGTCATCAGGAGGCAAAGAGTCCCGCAGGAAGGCAGAGTCGCCGCTTTTTTAATTGGTTTTTATTTATATATATAATATAAATATATATATATATATACTATATTCACAAAATGAACACACAAATTAAAACAGAAACTCACTACTATATTTTGATGGCCTCATCATCACTAAGATAGAAGTGAATCGCTCCGAAGATTGGCAACGACTGAGACCGACGATGTCGTTGCAGTCTTCGGAGCGATTCAAATCTATATTCCTGATGATGAGACCATCAAAATATAGTAGTGAGTTTGTTTCATTCTGTGTGTTCTTTTTGGAATATAGTGTTCTTTTTGCTTATTTAGTTCGTGAAACCGTTTCATTTAATTTGTTATATATATAAAATCAAGCTAAATAGGAAAACACTGGAAGACAATATTGAAATATTGTATCAAGAATATGACCATAGGAAGCTACATATTATTGAATCGTTAAATATAAAAAAGAAGAAGCCAAACCTTAACGATCAGGCCACTTGTTTTTCTAAGATTTTAAAGTTAAATACGTGAAAAGGACATATGAACTAGATAGTGTTATGATTAATGTTGTGTAAGCTTGATGTAGTGTAATTAAAAGTGGATTAAAGAAAACCTGATGAAAACGAACTTGTTCATACAAAGTTATGTTTAGTTTTGATGTAAATTTCAGACTATTTTAACTGTTTTAATAACGGTTATTAGTTAATGTTATTGTGAATTAAGCTAGTATTATTGTTTATGATTTTCCTTGATAATGGTCTATGTAGACCGAATCGTCGGATCCCTTATTAATATGAAAAATAAATCATTTGGATAATTGGTTTATATGTTACTAAACAAGTGGAAGACTCGTGTAAGACAATTAGAGATGGTATGTAGGAAGCATACAAGATTGGAAATAAGCAAGTCAGTTAACGAAATTTGTTTAAAAGAAGGTCTGTTCCCAAAGTATACTAATATATATATACACAATTAAAAGAAACGGTCCAGCGGACTTTTTTAAATAAAATAAATTCAAAACGAAGGAAACACACATAAAGACACAGACATAACTCACATCGATATTTCGATGTGAGTTATGTCTGTGTCTTTATGTGTGTTTCCTTCGTTTTGAATTTATTATATATATATATAATTAAAATAAGCAGTGATACATAAACAGAAACACAACAAAGACTCACTTTTCAATATTTCGTCCGTAATGGCGGTCAACTGTCGTCCCTCCGTCAATTCACTTCTTCTCCTGAGGACGACCGCCATTACGGTCGAAATATTGAAAAAAAAGGTCTTTGTTGTGTTTCTGTTTATGTGTCACTGCTTATTTTAATTGTTATTTGTCCTGCCGAACCGTTTTCCGTTTATCATGGTATATATATATATATATATTATATATATATATAATAAAATAAAAAACGAAGGAAACACACAGAAAGACACAGACATAACTCACATCGATATTTCGACAATCGTCGTCATCAGGAGGTGCGAAGAGCGAAGAGTCCCGCAGGAAGACAGGGCGGTACTCATATATATATATATATGTATATATATATATATATATATAAATGGGTTATTTTTAATGATTTTTAGGAGCCATCGTCAGACACACCTCCCAGGAACATGAAAGAATACTCACGAAGGGACTGGTACAAAACAGCACCATTTTAAAGCAAGTCATTGAACCAGCCAGACTACAAATATACGAAGCCCTAAAAATCATGAAAAATGACACATTATATATATATATATATATAGTTACGGTTGATCTATATATATTGTTACGGTTGAAAGATCTTAGTCTTGTTTTCCCATTTCTCATTGTGGTTTGATCATATATATATATATATATATATATATACTTCGAATAGAATGAAAGGTCCGTGTGGACAATAAACACTTTAACACATAGAAAAGAACACAGAAAGACACTACAGAATTCACTTCGAATTTCGACATCCGTCGTCATCGGGAAGAAGTGCGAAGTACTCGCGTTGAGAAGCAAACTGCTACTGGCCTCCAGAGTAACTCGTGGAACCACTGCAATGCTGCTCCCCAGAGGAGGAGAGGAAAAATAGAAATTCCTCCAATATTTATTTAGAAAACAAGATAAAAAATATATAAAATACGAAATAATAATAAAAAATAAATAATAATAATAATAAAAAATAATAATAATAAAAATAATAATAATAATAATAATAAAATAAAAAATAATTAACGGTACAGGTTGAGACCAGGAGGAGAAGGAGACCCAAGGAGGCATATGAATGCCTCTTCGGAAGCTCTAAGGGTGACATGGGAATTAGACTCGGGGATTTGTTTGAGGATTTGTACCCTGAAACAATCATTGAAAGGGAGGTCATGGGAATTAGCATGGATAGCTATGGGTAGGTCTCTGCAGACCATTTTTTTCAAAAATACTGGGATCTTTGAGAACCTTTGAGAACATAAAGAATCTTTGAGAACCAGAATTGAGAAAGAACCCTTTACAAATAGAAACCTTCTGGTTGTTCCCTTTAATCAAACTCTAAAAGACATCCCAGTATTTTTGAAAAAAAATGGATATTTCAGTTGTTTTCAGTAGTGGTGGGAAATTATTAAACAGACTTGTAAATAATTGTGAAAGAAAAGAAAAGGAAGGTTTTGTTTATAGGATTCCTTGTAGAGATTGTGATTTTTCATATATTGGACAAACGGGAAAAAGTTTGCTTACTAGAGTGAAGCAACATAAATACACTATTAGGAGGCAAGAAGAATCAAGTGCCTTGTTCCAACATATTAATTCAAAAAATCATTCAATAAAATGGGAAGATTTCAAGGAATTGATATTTCTCTCATCTGATGTGGAAAGGAACTTAGTAGAAAGTGCCCTAATTAAGTATAATTTTGATAAACTAATAAATATAAGTCATGGGCTTTTTAGATTGGATGAAATTTTAATTGAAGGTATAGTTAGGCAAATTGGTCCTGTGGGTGACATTCGAAATGTACTTGCAACGTTGAACATGAACTCTGACCAGATTGTGGATTCTAATAATAGAACATAATTTTTATTTGACTTATTTACTTTCTCATGTATTCTTGTTTTGTTAATCATTTATTATTGTTTATTTTTTGATATTGCATTAATTTAATTTGTATCTATTTATTTATATTTATTATATATTGTTTATAGTTAGGAATTATATATAACACTTGTTTCTTATTCTATTTATTTATTTTTTTTTAATTAATTTTCTTATTGTTCATTTTGCATTGTTTAATTGCATTGGGTATTTTTTGTTTTTCTCTTATTATGCCTTTTCGACTCTTGTTTTCCCAGCTGTTTAGTTACCTTCCTTGTACACACCTTTTATGTTACCTTCTACTTCTTACCTTGTTTGCTCTCTGATGACATAAATTGAAAGGCCTCAGAGCATTTTTTCTATCTGTTTTCTTTTTTTCCTTGTGGTTTGTTTTCATATATATATGATATAATACATGAGTCAGTCATACTATAACAAGATTGTATATTTGGATTAGAATTAATTAAGTTAAGGAAGGCAATACTTGGAATGGACACTAGTTGTTGGTGAAGCAGAGGTGACTGGGGTGCTAGGCGCACAGTGCGGCCTTGCACACCTCCAGGGGGGAGTAGGGTGTAGGCAGCGTGGGAGTTGTGCGCTCAGGCCTCCTCGGGGCAGTCTTGGTTCGGCCGTCCATTTCCCCGCACAGTGCCATGTCTCACCCATTCCCGTATTTTCCCGTCAAACTATTTTGAATTCGGTTATGGCTTTCATTCTTCTCATACTTGCCTTAAGTTTTCTACATTTTGCTCAAAGTGTTGTCTTTACAGCGTAAGTTATAAAATATATATATATACTTTTTTTTAAATTAATTTAACAAATTAAATTGTTTATTGATAGGTTAAATTTATTTTAAAATCAGTCATTTTCTTAATAAAGTTTATATAATTGTCTTTTCATTAACGATTTTAATTCCTATTTAGTATAAACATACTGTGTAATCATCAGTAGCTTATTTCTTTCCTCAGCATCCAGATCCATGATATTCTACTTAAAATATCGACAATCTAGTTTTATCTAAAGCCTTATAATTATTACTGTTCTATCATAGTAGAGCAGTGTACTATACACATATAAATACAAGTATTGTTATTTTTTTTATGTAAATATGAGCTGACTATCCTTTTAATTGTAAAATAAATATAATATAAACATATTTCTTTATTAATTCTTAATTAATTTAATAAAGGGTGTGTCCACAATAATCGCTTGATTAATATTGTTCTGCCAACACCGTTACATTAGTTGTTTGTTATGCAATAAAATACGTAGAAGTGACATGGCTTTTGGAAAAGCATTCCGGTTTTTGATTTATTCATTGCGTTTACTTCATTTACGCTTTTCACTTGCCTAATGGAAACAGTTCCATGAATATTTAATTTTTGATTAATCTTTTATTTTTCGTACCTGTTTATTTAGTACCCAATTGCAATTATGTGACTCTTCTTTTATTTTATTTTAATAAAAAAAACTTCTATGTCTATTTTGTTGAAATAGTTTGGATCTAACCTAATAATATTAAAACAAAGAAATTTACATGAAGACCTAATTGGAATGTACCTCAATGCCATTAAAGAATAGCATAGTCGGTGTCAGTAAAAACAGGGTTTATGTACTCCATGGTCAGAAATATTTCATAGTGCAATATATATATTTCATTGAATAACTGACCGCATTTTACTGATGTCTTTTTCTTCATCAGTTTTTCGAGGTTTCTGAATACCTTCTTCTTTCCTTCATCCAAACGTTGGAGAATATTGATTAAGAGAGAACCAACCGTTTGGATGAAGGAAAGAAGAAGGTATTCATAAACCTCGAAAAACTGGTGAAGAAAATGACATCAGTGAAATAATGTCAGTTATTCAATGAAATATGCTTGAATGAAGGACTGCTTTCAAATTTTATATATATGTATATATATATATGGAATAGAAACAAAACTAAAATTTATCGGGACTCGGTTAGTTCTTCAGGTTCAAATTAAACTCTCATTGCCAACGTTTCGGTTTTTATTTAAAACCTTTTTCATAGGCAGAAGTATACTTTTGAAACAGAAAAAATAAGTATTACATTACAAATTATTTTACAAAGAAAATGAGTCTGTCAATTTTAACAACAACTGAAGTAACAAGATTGGAGTGTATTTTAACAACACTTCAGTTGTTGTTAAAATCCACAGACTCATTTTCTTTGTAAAATAATTTGTAATGTAATACTTAGTTTTCCTGTTTCAAAATTTATACTTCTGCCTATGAAAAAGGTTTTAAATAAAAACCGAAACGTTGGCAATGAGAGTTTAATTTAAACCTGAAGAACTGACCGAGTCCCGATAAATTTTAGTTTTGTATATATATATATATATATATATATATATATATATATATGAATAATAATCAAAATAACACTTGATGTAATAGATGGATTAATTTACCACAATGAATATAATTTAGAAACAATGCTCTAATGGTAAGACCTTTCGTCAATACATCGTCAGAGAGCAAGTGAACTAAAAAATAATATATACAGGTTTTGTTAACCTGGTTGATTGAAGTTTCTAGAATTTTTGGTAACCCTGAATGTCTTTAATGATGAAAAAGTCTTCATCTGTTTAATTATTCCGCTAATCATAACTTCATCCAATTTATAGGGTCCTAGGCTATTGTTCATTAATTTCTCATAAAAGTTCTTTATGAGTGCACTTTCCATAATATTTCTTCTTCTTTCCGAAGACACAAATATTAATTCATTTGCTTCATTCCAGTTAATCACATGATTACTGTTTCTTATGTGCATGAAGAAGGCATTCTTTTCGTCTTCTCTTCTGATGGAATATTTGTGTTATTTTATCCTTGTAAGAAGACCTTTGCTATTCTGTCCAATGTTCAATCAACCAGGTTAACAAGTATTTATTATTTTTTAGTTCACTTGCTCTCTGTCGATGTATTGACGAAAGACCTTAGAGCATTGTTTCCAAATTAGATTCATTGTGGTAATTTAATCCATATTGGAGACTCCGGAACCAGTGCACTTGGTTTCCCTCTTTTATATCTCCTGAAGACTGTTCAAACTAAAAATTAGAGACCGTAAGTTTGTGTTTTAGTTTCTCTATGTTTCTTGATCTGCATTTAAATTATATATATATATATATATATATATATATATATATATATATATAATATAATCAACAGAAAAACGATCTACAAAGGACAACAAACGTTTCACAGTAAACTATAGATACAGAGTAAAGAGACGAACACACTTACAGTCTCTAACCTGCTATACTTGCCATCTTCTTCACATTGACTTGACATTTGTTTGAAAATTTCAATTCAAGTATAACTCCTGTTTTAAGGTTTCATAGATGATATTTGAAGATATTTAAAGAGTCTCTATTATTTGTAAGGATAATAACATAACAATTGCAAATCACATATGCGATGGTACATGCAATACATGCAGTGGTGATTTGTATAATTTTAGAGACACCTCTAGTTATAACTAACGATACATTCTACAGATGTCTAGTGGTTATGAGGCTCAGCCTCAGGCAGGCAAAGGTCCACTGACCTATCTGTTTATGTCACGAATATGATTACTGAGATATGGATTCAATCTTTTCTGAAGGTTGCCCGCATGTCTTGCAAGCCATGCTGTAGTGCCTCTACCCTCATTGTTAGGATTGGGTCGCTATATCGGTCATAACATAGAAGACTGATTCGCCATTTGACCAACTACTTTATTCCCCTTTCCTGGAAACACATTAATTTAGTTAGGCCAACATCCTACTCAAAGAACTGAGAAACCAGTGAGGGTATTCATCCTTTCCTTTTTGAACTTCACTAACGAAATTAATTTATATTCAGTAAAGCTTTCTCCATATAACTCAATTCATAATTCATCATGCAAAATCACATTTTTAAATCATGCTGATTTAAATAACAAATGAAAAATTGAGTGTATTCAATTCTTTAGAGAGGGCTCAAAGTTTTCACTCCTAAGCCTGTACGATGTAAAATAATACTTTTTAAAGATTTCTACTATAATAAAAATGGGTATGGTGAAATTTTACAACACCCATAACTAAAATCGGAGTTTAATAACAAACAGTTATTATTTCCTGCTTTTAGAACACCACTCAAGAATCATGTAAAACCATTAAAAAAGAAAATAAGGAAGTAAACACCTATTTTACCACTCCAAACATCTCGACTTTGTTGTGACCGACAAGGAATTGACCATTAATTTAATGAAACTTCATGAAATACTCAATTCTGTTGATCTTCTTCTTGTGAGACTGATGTTAACAGTAGTTTTGGCCAGTTAGTTGTTAATAACACTGAGTTTACTGTTTCTGCCTCTTAGGCTATATAATAAATATATATAAGGCTATATAATAAGTAGTAATATCATAAGAGCTACCTATTTTTTTCATGATCGTGTAAATTTTATGTTTCTTCGGGGCTTGAACTCTAAATTTTCAGCACATCTTCCAATGACGTCAACATTTTCAGGCCTTCGTTACTGATTACAGCAACCCTTATCTTGTATTCTTATATAAATTTAACTTCTTTTGTGAGTTGCATAAATATTACATCATATATACATGTATATCCACTATTCCATCATATATATATATATATATATATATATATATAAATATATATATATATATGATCAAAACACAATACGAAATGGGAAAACAAGACTAAGATCTATCAACTGTAACAAGCGGTCTTCGTCAGAGTCAAAAACCCAACTGATGGGTTTTCCCATTTCATATTGTGATTTGATCATTGATTGTCATTTCAAGTGTTTATATGAAATCTTTATATATATAGATATAAAACAAACACTTTTTTTTCTTCTCGGAGTTTGGTCAGGGTAAATATATGGAATCAACTTTTTGCCAACGTTTCGTCTTTATTTTAAGACATCCTCAGGGCTTAAGCCTGACCCTGACCATTTACCCTGACCAAACTCCGAGAAGAAAAAAAAGTGTTTGTTAATATTTTGTGGTCAAGAAAACAGTACCGTATATATATATATATATATATATATATATATATATATATATATATATATACAGTGACACATAAACAGAAACACAACAAAGACTCACTTTTCAATATTTCGACCGTAATGGCGGTCGTCCTCAGGAGAAGAAGTGAAATGACGGAGGGACGACAGTCAACTGAAGAACTCACTGGGTGAGGGCTAAAGCAGTGCTGCCGCAAAGGAGACAAATAAAAAAGGAACTAGGAAGTCGAGAGCAAAAAAAAAAATGTTTTTGAAAGGTAGAAAAAGATTAAGAAAAAAAAAATTAAAAATTAAAAAAAAAATAAATAAATAAAAAACTAACGATTTAAATTCAAGCCACGTTTCGGCTTTGTGTTTCTGTTTATGTGTCACTGCTTATTTTAATTGTTATTTGTCCTGCCGGACCGTTTTTCGTTTATCATGGTATATATATATATAATAATATATATATATATATATATATATATATATATATATATATATAGTTCAATATAAACAAAGTAACATAGAGAAATCAGAAGAACACACTTACAGTCTCTAATTTTCGGTTTGAACCGTCTTCAGGAGAGATAAGAGAGGGAAACCAAGCGCACTGGATCAGAGACGGTTGGAGACCAACAGTGTTGCCGCATGCGCGCCCGTTCACAGAAAATAAGGTAGACAGGAATCAATTTATAATTAATTTATAATTTATAATTACATTAAATTAATGGAATATGAAAACAATAAATATATAAAAAAGAAAAAATTGAAAAAATAAGGGAAATTGATACATAAACAAAAGTACTGACTGAGCTATGGTAAAATAAAATAAAACTAAGAATACAAATAGTAATAACAATTGAAATAAATTATTAAAAAAAGTGTGAAAAGGCAAGGAAATTTTAAACATTATCGCTTTAGATTGAGGCCAGGTGCACTGCGCGCACTTAATAGCCAAATATGGGCTTCTTCGGAGGCTCGTAGTGTGAGATCTTTGCTGTCAGGGGGTATTTGTCGCAGAATCTGTAACCTGTAGCACTCATTAAAAGGGAGACCGTGGCTATTGGCATGTATGGCAATGGGAAGATGGGAGCGGCTATTGACTGAAGCTCTGTGATTGTTCATACGGAGACTAAGCTTGGTGGATGCTTGGCCTACGTAGAACGAATCACACTTGGTACACTCCAAACGGTACACACAGTTTTTGGAGGTACACGAGCAGTCAGTTGCAACAGGATAGAGGGTGTTATGGGGGGGAACTGTGAATTGTGGTTGGGGATTTATAATGGGACACGTGAGGCAACCTCGACGTCCGCACAGTTGCGCTCCAGAGGGCAAACTGTTTGCCCTCGTGGAGGTTAGCTTCCTGTGCGAAAGAAAATTGCCAAAGTTGGGAGGACGTCTGTAGGCGTGGCGGATTAGGAAAGGTTTTGGAGGTGGCTGGGGAAGAGGATATGATGGGGAAAAGTTCTTTAATGATGGTACCCAGTCTGTGGATACCTGGGAAGTAGGTTGTTATAAGGTAGGGAGACCCAGAGGGAGAGGAAGAGGAGGTTGATGTAGGATTGTGTGGGGTCGTGGCAGGAACCAGTCTTCTGGTTAGGAAGGGGAGAGGGTAACCTCGCTCTACAAATTTACTTTTTAGGCTATTGATATGTAGGTGTTTATCTTGTAGTCTGTTACAAATCCGGTGAATTCGTATGGAGAGGGATCTCGGAATGGATTTCTTAATGTGGGGAGGGTGGCAGCTATTGAAGTGTAGATATAAATGGGGATTAGAGGGTTTAGAATGGACGGAAGTAATGAGAGAACTATTGTTGAGGGTGATATCGACATCAAGAAAGGTAGTGGATCTGTTGGAAATGTTATGGGTGAAGGAGATGGAAGAGCAAAAAGATTTGAAGTTGTCGATGAAGACTTCTAACTCGGAAATGCCATGGGTCCAGATAAAGAAAATGTCATCGAATCCATGACAATCCGAAGACCGTCTCTGATCCAGTGCGCTTGGTTTCCCTCTCTTATCTCTCTTGAAGACGGTTCAAACCGAAAATTAGAGCTGTAAGTGTGTTCTTCTGATTTCTCTATGTTTCTTTGTTTATATTGAACTATATTTGTCCGTTTTGGATCGTATTTCCAACGGAAAAAAAGTGTATATATATATATATATATATATATTTATATAATGGTATACTTTGGGAACAGACCTTCTTTTAAACATACCTCATTAAAGATCTTGCCAACATTAAGTTTAGTAAATAAAAAATATAATATAAAATAATATAATATAATATAAAAATTAAAAATATAAAATTTATTTTGTCATTGTAAATAAGTATTTATTAGAATTGTTAAAAAAACCTTGTATATAGAATCCTTGAGAATGGTCAACGTAGACCGAAACGTCGGACATGTAATATGAAAAATACAATTAAAGATAAAAAAAATCGGTGAGTTAATTTATATGATACCACAGAGATGGAAAGGTAGCATTCGAAACCTTGAAAAGGTATGTAGGAAACATACTAAACTTAATGTTGGCAAGATCTTTAATGAGATATATATATATATATATATATATATATATTGTTGAAATGTACCGAAGCTGCGGTACATTTCAACAAAGTATGCCTCCAAGAAGATTTGCTGCCAACCTATACTAATATATATATATATATATATATATATATATATATATATATGATGGAATAGTGGGTTACTTGAAGAATTTGGGAAACATAAGAACATGTTTAATATAAATAAGTTAAGAAAGTTTAACTTTGTATGCGTTAACACTATAATAATAATAATAAACGTTTATTTTCTTTTAAACATATACGGGATAATATGTTAAAAATAATAACTCTTAAATAAGTAAATAATAATAATATTTCTGAGATTCGAGAGTAAAAGAAACTCTAAGTCTTTCCACAGAAAAAGGATTTCATGACATAATTCGATGATGATAACACTTAGTGTTCATAATCAGGTTACATCTAAAATACCAAAAAAAAATCGTATAAAAACTTTGAAATTGAATAAAGGAAAAACAACCAGAATTTAACTGGACATAGAGTAACCTGATTATGAATACCAAGTGTTCGAAACGCTTTGTGAATTAAATCTTTTTTTGTGTGGGAAGACTTAGTGTTTATTTTTCCCTCTATTCATGAGTAAATACCACAAAATAACTGCTTGCAAAGCTCGTGAGTAATTCTGAGCTTTTAACAGGAAAATCAATAGAGCCCAAACTAAATAGCTCCACACAACAAATAGAACATTTAACTTACGGAGAGTTGGCCCATTTTAGACCATAAGCCTCTTCCAGTTAACACCTAATAAGTCTATCCACAGCCGACCTCTGCCGCAATGGTCCAATATAATGAACGAAAAATCTCTCTACTTAGAGGATTGTCTCCCTTTTCTGTTGGATTTATATTCCAGTCTGCTGATCATTAAGCTCATCTTTATGGATCCATCCTTCTAATGTGACCTGCACACTTTCATTTTAATTCAGCCATTTTTTGACGTCAGTTCATTTCCTCATGCCACTCGTTTTATCCTATCACTCTCCTTAGGGAGGGCATACATAGGTCTTGTGGGGACCTTGATATAGCTTTATTCCATGGCCAAGTTTGGCACCCATACACTTTGTAATAAATTAGACTGATTATTACAAAGTGTATGTTACAAGTAACACGACACGATAGATACAATTAATGCTTTATATATGATTTGTAGAACTGGTGAACGCGGGTGCACCGAGTATCGTCGATTGATACTTCTGGTATCTCTTGGAATGTAAAAATGAACTGCCACAACCATTATGAATTTTAGTTTGTAGTAAAACTGAACTAGAAAAGCTAAAGAGTTAATATTAATACAAATAAGAGCTTGAAAAAGAAAAACGAAACTCTTCAAGTTACTTCTTATTCGAAAGCGCCTATTCGATTTCCATACATTATAAGGTTTATATTGACCTAAATATTAATAGAAGGATACATGTAACATGAATTTCAATAAACACATGAATTTCAAATCGTTGATTTATATTAGTTTGAATTATTCCACAAATTCTTGTGATACGTCGTAAAGTTGCCTAATGTGGTTGGTTTTTACCATGAAGAACGCACTTTGAAATAGTCACCGGGTTGACTCTACATTGGGAGTCCTAATTTGGCTCAACTCAAGTGTATTTAGCGTAGGAGTTCTTAACGAGTATTTGAAGCGTACAGGCTCGGGTCTGACATCTTAACGTCCTCTCCGAGGGACGACGTGCTCAGATTTTTTCACCTCCGCTTCAAGAAATTGAGGCTACAGTGGGAATCAAACCCGCAATCTACCAGCTCAGAGGCGACCACGCAAGTGACTGGACTATTCTGGCCCCTATAATATAATTGATATATTCAATGTAATTTGCAATGAATTCAATTTGATAAAAGAATACATAATTAATTAAAAACAGTTTTTAAGTATACCTAACTACCTGTAGTTCTTGAATAAGATCTTTCCATACAAATAGTACTCTTTGATAATCTATACCAGTAGAAAAACTTTTTTTTCCAGGTATTATGTTGGACTAAAATGTATTTCATATAACAATGACAGTGTGTGCACGTCTGTAGCCGTTTTGAATACATCCACTTCTAAGATCACCCACAATTAAGCACCATTCAAGTTACCAGGCTCCACCAATAGGAGGTGGGGTTGACTTGGAGAGAGAGTCAGGGACACACAAGGTACCCTGACCTTCCTTGGAGCCCTATTTGTCCTATTCAATTTTAGTGTATATATATATATGTATATAAAATTAAAATAAGCAGTGACACATAAACAGAAACACAACAAAGACTCACTTTTCAATATTTCGACCGTAATGGCGGTCGAAATATTGAAAAGTGAGTCTTTGTTGTGTTTCTGTTTATGTGTCACTGCTTATTTTAATTGTTATTTGTCCTGCCGGACCGTTTTTCGTTTATCATGGTATATATATATATATATATATATATAGTGTGTGTGTGTGTGTGTGTATGTCCATGTATGTATGTGTGTGCGCGTGTATATATATATATATATATATATATATATATGTGTGTGTGTGTGTGTGTGTGTGTGTGTATGTGTGTGTGAGTGCGGGTTTGCGTGCGTGCGTGTGAGTGTGTGTGTGCCTGTTTCGCCCGGTCTACTGAGTGGATGGATGTCTGTTGTATATAAAACTTCATAAATTAATCTTGGTTTATTTAAACTTTACTTTCAGTTTTCTGCAAATGTTGAAAGTTGACAAATACAATCTTTAGTTCCTCGACAAAGTCATGCAAAGTTAAAAGTTTTTGAAGTTGGTTTATATTAAAGAACAGAATATTAATAAATGCTACCTTTTTGAAAATCCACAAAAGAAACTTTTAACTTGCAGTAGCAAGTTATTCCTAGCAAAGCATAAATTTGAACTATTATTTCAATATATAAAAGTTTTGGATAATAACAAATATTGATTTTATTATTTTGTCATCTACTGATATGATATTTCATTAACTGATATTTTTTTTTCATTATTGGAATCCAATAAATTAATAAATATTGTAGACAGTAATAATAAATATTAGACATCTAATCGTATATACATAATTTAGAGTAATATTGTGTTAATTATAGTATAAAAGAACAATTATAATATTAATTTGCAAAGTATTTTAAATTGTAAATAATGAACCCAGTAGCTCACAAGCTTCTGTTTTTTCCCTCACTGTTGCACTGGGCATTCTGATTTCAACTGAATTATCAAGAAACTAGAAGTTGTTTGCACTAACTATACAATAATTATTGCCGTTATCATAAATGACGATTTTCATCTATATATGGTATTAATTTATATATATAAAGATTTCACATAAACACGTGAAATAACAATCAATGATCAAACCGCAATAAGAAATGGGAAAACAAGACTAAGATCTTTCAACCGTAACAAGCAGTCTTCGTCAGAGTCAAAAACCCAACTGAGTTGCGTTTGGAGTTGGAGTTGGGTTTTTGACGAAGACCGCTTGTTACGGTTGAAAGATCTTAGTCTTGTTTTCCCATTTCTTATTGTGGTTTGATCTTTGATATATATATATATATATATATATAAAACTATAATTTATCGTACGATAAACTATAGTTTTGTTTCTATTCCACGGTCGATACTTTTATCAATATTTATATAATTTGGGGAAATAACGATAAACTATAGTTTTGTTTCTATTCCACGGTCGACACTTTTATCAATATTTATATAATTTAGGAAAATAAAGGCCTATGAAAAAAGTTTTAAATAAAGACTGAAACGTTGGCAATGAGAGTTTAATTTGAACATGAAGAACTGACCGAGTCCCGATAAACTATAGTTTTGTTTCTATTCCACGGTCATTACTTTTATCAATATTTATATATATATCATTAGTTGTGCAATCCGTAATTGTGTGGTATTTACTCATTCTGAGGTAAAATGGATAAACCAACAAAAGGTTCCACACAAATGAAGTTTTATTCAACGCGTTTCGAACACTTTGTGTTCATCATCAGGAAGACACTATAATACAAATTATATCTAATTAGTTACAAAAATTAGAGTGAAATAATATTCAATTAAGAGAATCCAAGACATACCCAAGGATCTTTCTTTCGCAACGGATCTGTTTCCTACTAGTTGCGTTCACTGGACCAACCCGTCAGTACCACATCCTTGGGTATGTCTTGAATTCTCTTAACTGAATTATATTATTTCACTCTAATTTTTGTAACTAATTAGATATAATTTGTATTATAGTGTCTTCCTGATGATTAACACAAAGTGTTCGATACGCGTTGAATAAAACTTAATTTGTGTGGAGACTTTTGTTGGTTTATCCATTTTACCTCAGAATTATATATATATATATATATATATGGATGTAATTGTGCTTACAGAAATCTACGTTACATAGGAGGTATTCTCTTGTGGATAGGAGAGAGTAGCAGCGTTACGACAAAAGTTGTTGTGCATAATTGTGGAAAAACATTATCTGTTGATATAAAAAACACTGTATGATTCAATGTGTGTGTATTATAAGTATTATTGATCTTACTTTATGTGAAAGTCTTAAAAAGAGTTAGAAGAAAGTGATATTGTTATTTATATGTCAGAGTAAGACTCCACACAAGATGTTTTACTGTTACCCTTGTTGGAAGCTGTTGCACATAGTATGCTGAAGCGAGTAGGTATTTTTTTTTTATAATATGCTGAGTAATACATTATTAAAACAGCGACATGAATAATGCATTCATAATTATTGCAATTGTCTTCTTTATCCTTTAATTAGGATTCATAATTATATTCATGCATATTATTCCTTACAATTATTTAAGCTGCTTTTAAACTTAGTGAACTTCTACAAAATTATAAATTTTGACAACAATATTATATATTCATGACTTTTTCCATATGTGTTTTTATATAAGAAATAGCTTACATGAGCAAGTGAGAAGTATTAGAAGGGAAGACTTAAAGGTGTGTATCAGTTTTAACGATGTTTCCACTTTTATTTGGAAAGGTTATTATTGCTTAATTAAGCCGAAGCTTTGGTTTGTGCAGACTTTTTAAAGACCTTCAATCCAGTCCCCTCCTCGAAATTATTCCTCGTTTAGATTTTTAGATACGTGGTGTGGGAAAAAAATGGTTTCCTGACCTTGAACCAAGAAAGCTTAACTTTCCCACTAAAGTCTTCAACTTGAAAGCAATCCATTTGACCAGCTGTTTTACTTTACACGAGAAAAGTCTTCTTTGTATATATAAATATATATATAAAGATTTCATATAAACACGTGAAATAACAATCAATGATCAAACCATAATATGAAATGGGAAAACTTTGACAGATCTTTCAACCGTAACAAGCGGTCTTCGTCAGAGCCAAAAACCCAACTCGCTTGTTGCGGTTGAAAGATCTTAGTCTTGTTTTCCCATTTTATATTGTGGTTTGATAATTTATATATATATATATATATATGTGAATAAGTAACGTTACTATCGAGATATTCAAATTTATAAACAGAGTACGGTGAGCTTACGAGGAATATGTGTTTTCGTATGCGAGACAATGGGCAACCTTAAATACGAGTTGTTCTTACTCCAAGTATGTAAAACTGAAAATTTCAGCAAATATAGTTAGAGGCGGTTTTAGGAATTAGTGAGAGTGAAAAAAACTTCATAGAATTATTTTCTGTATGTGTGTAAGAGTGAATAGCGTTGCATAGGAGACTGTACTCTTGAGTGAAAGTGAGTTACATAGAAAAATGATTTACAGTGAGTTGCATGATGGATATTCTTGTGCAATAGTGAGTAAGGTTACATAGGAGATTTCGTTCCCACGAGTGAAAGTGAATAGCTACATAGAAGATACTGTTATTACGAAGGACTTATTCTGAACAATTGATAATTTTGATTCTTTAAGGCACCCAAAAGTTTGCTTGAATAAACCTGTTTATATCTGATTTGACGAATCAAATGACTTGTTGATAAAATGTATAGTTTTTTGGTGAAATCTGGTCAGGGGAAGGTGTCGGATTCAGATACTAATTGCTATTCGCGTAGCTGATTTGATTTATAGCTATGTTTCTTGACTTCTCAGTCATACCATGGAATAAATCAGTGCAGGAGTTTGTTCACATCACAGAATCATCCATCTCTCTTTGAGGAAATGAAGTGACTACGCTTCAAGAGGGACCTCGCGGAGAATGCCTTCCGTGACCTACATCAATAGGTCAATAGGTCAATATAAAGAGCTTCATACCCCTCCCTACCTTCAAAATAGCAATGGGATAGCAACCAGTCTTTTGCACACCAAATGATGATATATGGTTAAGAATTATCTGTCTGAAATTCTTACACATAACTAAATGACTAAACATATAACTTTATTAAAACTAAAGACAGCAATATATTACTGTGAATGCACACTTCCATGTTGGATGTATGGTTCCTTGAACGTATTTTTCCATTGAATGCATGGTTCCAACAAAGGTTTAATAAATAATTTTACAAAAAAAATATAAATAAAAATAAATAATATTTATAAAAAATATTATTTATTAATTTGTATTAATAATATGTTGAAAATTTCTTGTCATCTCTATATAAATGCTATAATTTGGTACAATGAATTATTTATTTAAAATATATAAGTAATTATTTTTCATTTCAAATCGATATATATGCTGTTTTATTTAACTATGATTCCATAATATAGTATGTTATCGAGAGTTAGCTTGGGTTTTAGTACGTATCATGATCTCCAAATGGGGCACCCAAAAAATGCTGTTTTATGTTATGAAAACGCATATGTTGGACATTTTTTCAACAAATGATTTATGTTATCTGATTATATATGTGTATTCCTTAATACAGTGTGAATATAGTGATTATAGTGAATTATAGTGTTAAAATTCATTATAATTCACTACTTTTACGGCGCGCTTGGTTTACCTTTCTCTTTTATCCTGAAGACGGATTTTCCGATTATTTGAGTTAGTAAAAGTGTTTCTTTACTTTATGTGTTATTCCTCTTCGATTTTGAACTCGCTAATGTATTAAAATTAAGAAGTAAGTAACCAGTATTTTGTACTTCACGGCTTGATTAAAAAAAACATGTCATTAATGTGAAACATACTATCAGTATTGTTAGTACCACAGACGTTGTTCGCATAATTTAAATTATTATAAACCATCTTAATTACCTCGTAAATTGCCCACTTCATTCAAGCGCCTTTGGAATAATCCATCCGAAAACGTTTAGATCCATCTAAACATTTACCCAGAAAGATTAATTATAATAATTGCAATTATATATTGGATGATAAAATAATAATGATAAATTTAAATTTGTATTTGAGTAATTGTGACTCTACATTCATCATGCATGGGGTAGAAAGCCTGATTGCGCTTACACCTTCATTCATACAGTTTTACTTCGATTAAATAAATATAGTTATATTTATTGATTAATAATAATAATTGAATTGAATAAGAATTTATTGGTTGTTGCGTTTACTGGTTATATTATAGAGGTTATGTAACCAGTATGAACTTTAACAGCAGTGATACACATGGGGCGTTAGTGCCTGAAAACGCATCCGATTTCATTGTTTTATGTCAGTTTGATTTGGAAAAAAAATAACTTAAAAATAAAAGTCGGGTACGTAGTACAGTTCACTGTATTTACTATGAACTGTTCTGCCATGCATATGGTATTAATTACTATAAACACCTCAAATCAACATTTCTAGTTTTATAAAGAAAATAAAAACAATTTATACAGGTCTGACAGGGTTGAATAACGCAATGAATTTTCTGTAGTTGAAAAGCTTTTTATTTCTGCACATTACCATAATGTATATTTTAATGAAATAAAACATGTTAAATGTTTAATATGTACCATGTTTAATTTAAAAAATGTAGTTAATATAACACTTCATTTTTAGTGCATTACATAAGTTGAATGATGTTACCAGTTATGATACTAAGTTTGTTGACAAACATTGAGGTAGCGGTTGTAACCATTTCCATAATCGTGTTGGTGTTTGTGTTAAACGGATGATGCAATTCCTCATAGATGGAATTCTTTGCATTTAAATCTATCTAACTGGCTGTTTGTAGTAAAAGTAGATTCAAGGACGACAATAGACATCTATTCCGCTTTATTTTATTCTTCTACAAGGCCACTCATGTCAAACTACATTATATGTAGGGAAATACCTAACATATACGAACTACATCTTTAAATTACGAGTTGATTAATCTAATAGCATTCATTCTTATACACAAAGTATAAGTATAAACATTATTTATATAAAAAGATTTCACATAAACACGTGAAATAACAATCAATGATCAAACCACAATAAGAAAATGGGAAAACAAGACTAAGATCATAACTTAACCGAAACAAGCGGTCTTCGTCAGAGTCAAATCCCAACTGAGTTAAAACATCTTAGTCTTTTTTCTCATTTGTTATTGTGGTTTAAACATTGGTAGTTTATATATATGTTCAAATACGGAGAAAACAAACAATTAGAGTAAAAAAACACACTTACTAACTCTAATTTTCGGAAAATCCGTCAAGAGGAGAGAAAAGACAGAGAGACTAAATACACCGGAGGTGCATCTGAAGACAATATGGGTTACTGTCAGCGACGGACTCCTCTTAAAGACAATATCGTGACTCTTAAATCTTCTGATTAAATATTAATTTAATATTTAGTAATCAGATTAAATGTCTCATTGTTCAGGGTGTGAATACACTCCAGATAATTTTTTATTTTTAATGTTTTCATTTTTTTTATTTTTCATTATTTATTTATTTTTAATTTTGATTGATTATTAATAAATTTATTTTTTATTACTTATTTATTTTTTATTAGTTATTAATATATCTTCTACTTAATAAATCTGTTATATATATATATATATATATAATACATATATATATATATATATATATATATATATATATATAAAATATATATTGTGTGTTACCCTAAATATTATGTTATTGGCGTTCATAATTTAAAAATGATAACAAACAATTGAAAAAAATAAAAACTTGTTATCACAGTTCAATGGACACAAAGATTCTATATTATTTGTATATTTGACAAACCTATTATAACTTTAGACAGGTTATATGGTTTCTTCCTTCGGTATTTATATTAAATGATGTCTATTAACTGCAGTAATTAGTCAATTAAAATAATTACTGAATGACTCAAGCATATAATATATATATATATATATATATATATATATATATATATATATATATATATATATCATTAAATAACTTGCCAACTTTAGTTTGCTGATATATGTTTAAAAGAAGGTTTGCTCCCAAAGTATACCAATATATATATATATATATATATATATATATATACATATATCAATCATCAAACCACAATTAGAAAATGGGAAAACAAGAGATCTTTCAACCGTAACAAGCGGTCTTCGTCAGAGTCAAAAACCCAACTGAGTTTTGTTGGGTTTTTGACTCTGACGAAGACCGCTTGTTACGGTTGAAAGATCTTAGTCTTGTTTTCCCATTTTCTAATTGTGGTTTGATCATTGATTGTTATTTCACGTGTTTATTGTGAAATCTTTATATATATATATATATATGCATTTTTTACTGAATTTTATTTTCCTCCGATTCCCTTTGATTCATTCCTTTACCAACCTTGTCTTTCATATCTTAATTTCACTTTCAAATAGACCGGTTGTGCGTGGCGTACAGTCGGTTACCTGCATTTGCGACTCCCAGATGCTTGGTCTCTATCTCTCTTTTCTAATGGAGATGGATTTTCTAAAAATTTGAGTTAGTATGTTCTTTACTCTGTGTGTTACTCTTCATCGTATTTTAATTTGTTTATGTCCAATTTTAATCATCTTTCCTATTTTAAAATGTACATACACATATCAAATATTAAAAAAAAAAAGCACGGTGAAAAAACAACAAAACTCGCTTCAATATTTTGACCTTACCGTGATCAGGAGTTGAAGATGATAAGCTCTGCTGGTTTAATCGTTTAAGTTGTTCTAACGGAAGGCTTCATGTTTTATATATATAGATATATATGTCCCTATGATCAAACAACAATATGAAATGGGAAAACAAGACTAAGATGTTTCAATCGTAACAAGCGGTCTTGAGTCAAAAACCCAGCATGACAAAGACCGCTTGTTACAGTTGAAAGATCTTAATCTTGTTTTCCCATTTCATATTGTGGTTTGATCATTGATTGTTATTTCACGTATTTATTAGAAATCTTTTTATATATGACCCAAGTTTAAAGTAATTCGAACATTGCATCTTCTTTTTTGATAAAAGTTATAAATCATTAGTAGAATATATCTCTTATAACGTACATTTCTATCAGTAAACTTTGGGATTTTCTTTGTTTGTAAAATCTATGGAATTGTTTAACAAGTGTTGAGCAGAATTCTTTTTTGTTTGAAAACAGAAAATTTGAATCGGTTGAAAGAAGTGTTTTGAACATGTTTGGTATTTTTTTATTTATCCTTGGGAACGCTAATGAATAAGGCACATCTAACAGATTGAGTGTCATTTACCAATCTGACGTCAACGTACGCCTAATAATTATCTGCAAAATGAACCCCCTTCTTTTACGTCTTTTATTCAAAGTCACTAAACTTATTCACATTCTTTGTTTTAAACTCATCAAATTATCAACAATAGTATGTTAAAATATAGTTTTTTTTAAATATTAATGAGTCGTTAGATATTTGTGGATTAGATTCGATAAGCATCTTTTTTTTTTTTTTATTGTCAGAGAACAGCATGCTCCACCCGAAGGCACCACACGCATCAAAATCTTCAATGCTACATAACAATCTCCATCATGCTATGCAAATACAGCTTAAATATATAATAACTAACAACAACAAAATAACCACAATGACAACAGAGCAATTGCCATCAGAGCACACAGATAATACAGGCTATCATAATCAACTGATAAGCATATTGAACACACCGGTTTCTTATATATAACCGCAGTTCAGCAATACTGGGCATGTTATACGCCTGGATGAGTGACACTCTTAGTAATATGGCTGCCTAATGGTTAATGCAGTGTTCTTCATATTTGTTTAAGTATTGCCCTCCTTAAGACACCATTGATTTGCCACCGCCCCCTGAAGAATTTAATTGTACAATATACAATATTTTTTAAATTTCAAAATGTATTACATGTAAATAAGTTCTAAGGTGCAGAAAAATGTTAGATAAACTCAAACATTGTTTAAATTCATTTTTTTTTTTTTTTTTTTTTTGATAAGATGGAATTTCCACAAACAAGTTTATAAAACGAACAGAAATTTTCAGTACCAATTGTCTGTCGTGTGGATAGTGCTTTATGGCAGTTTATCATTCGTACATAATGGTAACATATAATATCAAGAGATATGCTTGACTATGTAGAACCTTATCTTTCATTCATTCTTCAGAAATAATACAATTTTCTACGAGTCGCAAATAACTCTCTTCACTCCACACAACTTACCTGTTGACTGACGGAGCTTACTCGGTGATTATATTCAACAAGATGGAAAACAAGACAGTTGTAGGTTTCCCCGCGTGCCATACACAATGCCTGCAGTGTGAGTCCTCGTAGTCATAGAACAAGTAGTAAATAGAATTCTTTCAACCTATTTATTACTTGAATAACTATATATTCAACCTCTCTTGTATGTTCAAAGCTCCCCTCTGTTTATTCGAAACCCCCAAAAAAGGCGGCATTTCCTACAGCCCCCTTGACTTCATTAACGCCCCTAAAGGGGCAGTATGAACCACTTTGAGAAACACTGAGTTAATGGATGCCGAATCAGTAGTGAGCTGATAAGAAAAAAAGTTAATGTACCTTTCCCATCCTTCAAAATTGACTCAACACCATTAAGTTCTATCCCAAACCAACACCTATATGAGTGTTAAATGTCATGATTTCCGAAAAGGCCAGATTTTTAGTGTTCAAATCAAACTTTGAAACACTACAACACGAATGAAAATCTATAAAATCGGGAGTGAGCAACACTCAACTTACTGTGACTCCTCTTCAAACTCTGTGATATCTTAGTCTTGGACACATTTTAATGTGCAGCTTGTAAACATATTAAGCTTCATTTATTTTAATGTGTCTAAATTTATTCTGATAGCTATAAAATAAGTGGAATCATTTTTCTAAAACAATCTGATTTGTTACCGCGGATGGAACTTAATATTGGTAGGAAATATAAAAATTTCCTGTTATTGTTATAATATTCTAAATTTGCTAATATTTTATCATGCAGGATTCATATTAAGGCAGTGGTTCACGTAGAATTTAAAGTGCCTGGAATCAAAAGACGAGGGGTTTCGAATTTTTACCCTTTTCACCATAAATCTCTAATTGAAAAAAAAAGGTGAAAAGAAATAAAACTAATTTAGATTTATAATAATAAATGTGTAACTATAAATGTATTATGTACTACACAACTTATATTACATATGGCATAAAGCCTATAACTAAACACCTGGCATTAGAAACAAATTGTTAAAAATTGCATGTCTCAAAAGTGATATATCAGTGCTTCTAATATATTAAATTGTACGCAAAGTAAATAATGTTTTGTAAAGTGGAACACAAGTGATTAAAATTAATAAGAGATGAAATAAAATGACTATCGACTCTTGACACGGCTGTTCAACAATTGCACTCTTTAGTGTCCAGCTGATTCTGGACCTATGATTTCATTATTAATTAAATTATTGCAAATTTGCAACGTTTTTTCACGTTTCTTGTTATGAACCTAATTATAAGTGTAATGTTAATTATTTCACGTTAATATTGGGTAGCGTTAAATATATTTTAATTATCTAACATTATATATTTCAAGGTTTAAAGAAACACTCTTTTCCGATCAGTCAATTTTAGTTGTTGGCCGTTTTCCAAAGACGGAGAATCCTAGATATAAAGTAGTTTATTTATTCATACCATTATTAACAACTTATTTGGTAAATCGAATTATATTAGGATGATTATTTTTCTGCAGAAAGTAATAATGCACAGAGTACGTGAAATACTCGACTTTAATTTTAGCTTCAAGTTCAGAAAGTCCTCTGTAACCTTCTTTTCAAACAAGAGTACTTTTTAATCAAAATGTTCTCTTCTCTCCCTTTCCCTCTCTCCTCACTCTCTCTCGCACTACTCCCCTCTTTCCATCCCCATTCTCTACTGTCCTTCACCACTCGTCTGTCTCACCCTCCTCTCTTCCAGTCACTCCCCCATATCTTTTTCTCAATCTTTCTCATATCCACCTTCATTCATACTCCTGTGTATCTCTCTCTTTCTCCATCTCATACATTCCTTCTTGTGTTTTCTCTTCCCTTCTCCTCTCATTTTGTTTTCAACCTTCCTCTTTCAAAACTTCCCTCTTTCTATATATCTTCAAATCATGCATACTCTCACTCTCTCTTTTCTCCTCCTCTCATATTCTTCGTCTTTCTCGATCGAAACCTATCTCACTATCTATCTCTCTATCTCAATAGATAGGTGCGTTCACACTTGTACATTCGATAAATACTTATTTATCAAAATATTTCACTTCAAAGTATTTGGTATATAGTAGTGAATTGATAGTGAGATGTCTAGTCAAGCTGTGTAAATAAAGACTCATTGCATGCATATCAGTCATGCTGGTCAAACATTGAAAGATTATTATTATAATCTTTACTATGTATACCTTCTTTCTCTAAGTCACTTTTCAATTCTATACTCTAATATTCTTCGGTGATAGTTAAAGAGATGTGAGGTTCAATTCTCAGGCTATGGAGTTGACACATTACTATATAAGCATATCAGTGATCATGAAGAAATTCAATTTCCGGATTTTTTGAAAGTTTTTTTTCAGTAACGCAGATAACGCAGTAGGTTATCTGCGTGTGGGTTGTTTATGCATATCCAAGAGTTAGTAGACTCACTATAAACCTCATCGTTTGAGATAAATCAAAATTAAATTATTCAAAAAAATAATCCTTTTATGCCTAAATGTGCTTCACAGACGATCGGTAATATTCCCTGGTGTAAGAGCCACACCTTTGCCAGTCGTATCAATTCAGATCTCACTTTTCTCCGAAGCTCTTAACTTTAGTCAATTGAAAGTTTGTCATTAGTATACAATTGGAATTTAAATTTCTTGAACAAGAAGGGTTAAAACAGACAAATCAGAATACATCATAGGAATCAAGACATATGAAATCCTTTAAGAATACGCACATCATTTCAATTAATTGGCCGAGCCAATTAAACAATTATATAAAGATTAGTATTATATTATACATTTTGTTATATATAAATCTCTTGTATTATTGATGAAATCAACGACAAAAAAAACTTAAAGAAAAAATATACATATTAACTTAAAAGGCAGCGAGTATTTATTAATCGATTGACCTATATTGCAAACAACCGACTTTTAAGACCCTTGAACTTAAATACATGCACACTGTTAGTACCACAGATGTTAGTAAAATTCATATTACTAGATAAATCTATCTTACCATGTAGCCGTCCAACTGGTTTCGCACCTAGTGCATCTTCAAATCGTAGACAATTAATCGGCTTCAATACCTATCAAATAACTGGTGTCAATATATGACAAAATTTCCTAACACTAATAATGGTAATGATTAAAAAAAAATATTAAATTTCATGACAGTTCAACCAAAAATTAGAGATTGTAAGTATTTTCGTAACTTTATTCAGTGTCTATAGTTTGCTGTGAAACGTTTGTTGTTCTTTGTGGGTCATTTTCCTGTTGATAAGGTTTAGTATGTAATCGTCAATATGTAATATACTCAATTTTCTAGGTTCAAAAATCAAACTCTCGTTGCTGATGTTTCATTTATTTTAAAGCCTTTTCCATATGCAGAAATTCTTACTTCTTCTATGAAAAAGGATTTAAAATAAAACTGAAACGTCTGCAACAAGAGTTTGATTTTTGAACCTAGAAAATTGACCGAGTACATAATACACCTATTTCATGAAATGGTTGTTACTTTATTGAATTTGTTATATATATATATATATATATATATGTGTGTGTGTGTGTTCTCTAATCGGGGTTCGGTCAATTTTCCAGGATAAAAAATTAAACTCTCGTTGCCAACGTTTCGGTTTTATTTACAACCTTTTTCATAGGCATCTTCTCCATACATTCGTCTTATATCCTCATAAAAACCCATATTTCTTCTTATATAAACCCAAATATATATTATTTGAACTATATAAACCAATTTGAACTATATATGAACCAAATATGGGTTTTTATGAGGATATAAGAAGAGTGTATGGAGAAGAAACCTATGAAAAAGGTTTTAAATAAAACCGAAACGTTGGCAACGAGAGTTTAATTTTTTATCCTGGAAAATTGACCGAACCCCGATTAGAGAACACACCAATTCTATCAAACGGTCGATATATTATTGAATCTGTTATATATATATATATATATATATATATATATATAATCCAAAAGGACAACAAACGTTTCACAGTGAACCACAAACACAGAACCAAGAAACAAACAGACTTACTGTCTCTAATTTTCGGTTGAAAATACCACCGGTCTCCAACCGTCGTTTCACAAGTCCGCTTGGTGTCCCTATCTCAACTCTCCTGATGACGGTTCAACCGAAAATTAGAGACAGTAAGTCTGTTTGTTCCTTAGTTCTGTGTTTGTGATTCATCGTGAAATATATATATATTATAGTTAAATGTACATAAAAAAACCTCAAGAAATTAAAAACACACACTTGCAGTCTCTAATTTTGGGTTGAACCGTCTTCAGGAGAGATAAGAGAGAAAACCAAGCGCGCTGGTACAGAGATGGTTGGAGACCCAACCACAATTGAACTGTATTGTCCATGTCGGATTGTATTTTCATCGTAGAAGTATATATATATAATGCACAATACTGCACATAAAAAGCAAAAGAAAACAAATAAATATAAACAAACACTAGGTTATCAGGCAGATGAGTAGTAGAATTAGACTTCATATATTTGTAAGTTAACAAGGAGTCTAGTTTGTTTAATTACACCTTCAATTAAAAGGTATCTGGCCTAAGATCGCCTGGGCTGCTGTCCATCAATTTTTCAAAATTATTTCAATTAGGGCACTTTCCACAATATTCCTTTCAATATCTGATGACAGAAAAATCAATTCGATGTCGTATCCTATTTTATTGTATGACTCTTGTTCCTGAAAAGCTGAAATAATACAACAGACTTCTCTTGCATCTCTAAAGAGTATTTGTGTTGTTTGACCCAATTAGTAGATTCTTCCCGTTTGTCCAACATATCTTGAGACACTTTCTCCACACGGGAGCCTGTACAGACAAGCTTTTTTTTCCTTTTTTCGGACAACTGTTTACAAATCTGTTTAATAAATTGCCCCCACTACTGAAGACAACTGGAGCTTCAAACTTTTTTAAATAATAAAGTAATAATATTTAATAATCGATTAAGTGTGATAACTAATAAATATCTTCTAGTACAAAGTACTTTTCCATTCTTATTTTTCAATGATTTTTGTTGGCTTTCTTCAGAAGTTTTTCAAGTAGTGTTCTAGTATCTCTCAAGTGTACTAGAAATTGTATTTTTGTTGACATCGAATTCAATTTTCTGTTTACATATTTAAGGAAAATAAAACGAGAGGAGATGTAAGAAGCACGATTATACTTACAGGCAGAAGTAGATAAAAATGTTGGACTCTGCCAATTATTGTCAATATTAGTGAATAGGTATCAGTTTGATGAAATAACTGTAGCCTGAGTTGACACGGGTGCATATGCGACCTTCCTGCATGCATGAATCTTTCATTCCATTATACACCAAAACGTGTTTACTTAGTGGAAGACACATATACAATACTGACTAGTTGAATAGTATTTGATGAAGCCTCGACAACTGTTAGAACAAAACGTTTTAGTTTCTCTTGAATTTTTATTCGTATTCAGTTCACTTTCAATACCTTGTTATGGTTGTCTTAAATAATATTGTTTGGGTATTCTTATGGAATAAGACTCCATGCACTCTTAACAAGGGTATTCCCTCATCATAATAAGACTTTTAATATTCCCTCTTTTTCAGTAAGAAAAACAAAAGTAAAGAAATATCACTCGCATTTCACTTCTTAAGCGACCATCAACTTTTGATTTTAAAGATAAAATGATCACAGAATTTTAGTTGCATCTAGCTTTGATCGGATAGATATGTGTTATAACTCTCACACCTGGTGACAGCTTTTAAGTAAGATTCCTGATATTTTCGTCGCTTAATTGAACTCCGCTAGTTGTTCAAAATTAGGAACTGTGCAGCAGAGCAACCGAGGTAAATTGACTGACTACAATTAAACTATCTAGACATTCGACTCTCCATATTTCTGCAGAAATATGTAAAATCATACCGAAGAGTACTACGGATCAAAACTCCCAATGATATGCTTACGAAAGATCCACAGTGTTACAATACAACAGTTGTGCTAAAAGGCTATTAACGCAAAAGTCCTGTAAAGACTAAAATCCTAATCTAAATAGTGATTTGCATATTAAAGTACCTAGTGATAAGATTTTATAATTAGATAATTACGAAGTCGGTGAGGGTTCGTCACCCTAGCGCGTTACTTTTATTCCTCCTCATCTCCTCCACTAAGTACTCCGACCTTCCCACTTCCAGTTTGGTCATTAATCTTCAAATATTAATAACCTTGCTTGGTTATTTCAGTTTAGTATCACGTGTTCATTCAGACTACAGTTGTTGTTAAAATACACATTTTATTTTTCTTTGTAAAATAATTTGTAATGTAATACTTAGTTTTTCTGTTTCAAAATTTATACTTCTGCCTATGAAAAAGGTTTTAAATAAAGACCGAAACGTTGGCAATGAGAGTTTAATTTGAACCTGAAGAACTGACCGAGTCCCGATAAACTTTAGTTTTGTTTTTTGTTTATATATATATATATATATATATATATATGTTGTGTGTGTGTGTGTGTGTGTGTGTGTGTGTGTGTGTGTGTGTGTCAATGATCAAACCACAATAAGAAAATGGGAAAACAAGACTAAGATCTAAGTCAAAAACCCAATTGAAACACTAGATGCAGAGAACATCTGGTAAGGGGTTGAGAAGAGTGGGAGGGAAGAGTGGTATTTTAAAAGGGTGAAAGCGCAGGAAAGGACTAATATCCAGAAAGGGATGTTTGGAGAAACAAAGGAGTGCAGTAAGAAAGAGTAAAGTTCAGTTGGTAAAGAGTAAATGCATAGATATACATCAAATTGAACAGTTCCAATATCTAAGTAAACAGAAGACACTATAGGAACATGCGTCGTCATCTATATATTTTGCTTCGTTAATGAACATTATCTAAATTATGTTTTCTGTTCAGAAAACGTGAATAATTGGGTGTTAAAACTTTAATATTGTAGGCTTTCAAATAAGTACTTTTAACTTATAATCCAGTTTTTCTATTTTGTATCATGCCTCATGTGTGGAATATCAATGAAGTCATCATATTCGTTGATTACTTTGATTTTCAATTGACAGTCTGAGAGGCTTTGGTCCAAGATTTTAGTGAGTGTCGAAAACAGGTTTTGAGGAGATTTGGCAACAAGGCTTGTGTGAGACAGAGCTGGTGGTGTAATACGATCAGAGTGAACGAGAAAGGAAATATTTTATTTCCTCTCGGTTAAACTGGCAATTATATTTTATCGCCAATTAAAATACTTTTGCTGCTTAAAAAAAACTTTTTTTTCTACTATTACAACTGTGACTTAACATGAATTTTCACTTAATGTAAAGTTTGAGTTTGTTTTAGTCATTTTTTTTTAAATATATATGGGCATATGATTCTCATTCTTGACCATTATGCTCAAATATCTTAAATCACTCTTGAAAGTTTTTGGTCACAACAATACTTCAAAACTGTACCGACGTTTTACCAAATATGTTTAATTTCATCCGTGCTAAATGTAATACAAAATAATTAAATACAGAAAATCATCAACACTCTATCCAGTTATAAATTATCTTCATGTAGCTAACTACATGAAAACCAGTATTATATAAAAAAACCAAATTTTCATATAATGATGAATCATAAAAGTAAAAAACCATTTTTATTAAAAAATTTACTAATATACCTACGTTTTTGGGCTGTTCTATTTCTTATTTAAATAAAAAGCTTTTATTTACTTGTTTGGATTTCTTTTATTATTATATTTACATAACTTTCCAAGCTTGCGCCCGAGAACAGATCTTCTTAAGAGAAACAAATACTTACATTTAAAAATATTTAAGGAACTTCATTGGACTCTTTTTAACTGACTATTGTAACTTTCCAACAAACGGTTTAAAATAATGCCATGTAGTTCCTTAAAAATTATTAAAAGTTATTATTTATATCTCTGAAGAAGTCTGATTCTTAGTTGAAAGAGCAGAAATGATGTTTATAAAATAATTGAAAAGTAAAAAAATTTGGAGAGATTTACACTCTACTATTGTAACTAAACATATCAGAAAAGGTTGACAATTTAGTTGTGGTTTTATTTTAATATGTCTATCATGTAGGCGTCATATCATATACTTTTACTCTCTCTAATAGTAGCGCTTTAGCACCAAATAAATAAATACTAATACCAAAAGTAGCACCTTAGAAGAAAGTGGGTCGAATAATTTTGTCAATTATAAATGAAAGAAAAAGGGGCATTATGGTATATTTTTCGATATCGGAAACATTTTTTTACGCAAACAGCTAATTATGGAAAATTTTGTCAAAAGGAAAAAAAACTAAAATTAATAATCTGTGAAACAGAATTCTAAAAATTCATGTTACCCCAAACGGTAATACAACTGTAAGAACTGAAAAACTTGGAATTATGAATACCTTCTGTGCCTGTTTGATTTGTTTATATTAAAATTAATATTTAAATTTACAGAACTGTGGAAACAAACGCAGAATAACCATATTTTAACTTTACTATAAGTTTAGTAATCATGAAAAAATTGGATCTCGAGATTTTGATGGATTTATGTGTTTTGTTTGATGTGTGCTTATTGATTGATTTGTGTTTAAGAAGTCCATTATTTTTGTTAATATTTGAGGATGACAATGCGGCTATTATTGGTAAGCCACTTCTCGTGTGTTCTGATGAAATTATAATTTATTATTAGATATGGTCATGCTACGAATATATCATGAGCTTTCAATATTAGATGACCATATTATATTAAAAATGACAAAATGGCACATAGTAACATGAGAAGTTTAAGGTAAATAAGCATATTCATAAGGGACAACATCCACGACAACAGAATCAGGACAAAAAAAATTTTGGTGAGCAAAATAAAAAAGTGATTTCTTGTAAAGAACTTTGATAGCACATCCTTGCTATCAATTGAATTAGCAGGAATGTACAGATTTAATAATCTAAAAACTTCAGAATGGATTGATAAAATGCTAACGCAAAGAATATTTAGTTAAATATAGATGTTACTGGGAGCGTTTGAGTGATCACAAATGTTAACCTGTATAGAAAGCTTTTTGATCTCAAGAAAAGGACTCTAGTCTGGAATACTGGAGCGGCAAACTTTAATAAATTACTCTTATGTGGGAACAAAGGAATACAGGGGAATGAGGGAATGAACGTTTGGAATAGATTAGAAGAATTGAAGAATGGATGAGGAAGAAAACAAATAAAAGGTGGGTGCAACAACCGTGACTAATTTAGTTAAAAAATCATTTCAACTAAATTTACATTTATAAGGAAATACTAAATCTTATAAAGAAGGATTTACAAATATATGTAGAATATCTAACAGCAATTAGTTTTCTTAACTTCTACTTAATGCAATATGCAATAAACATCATAGGAATAATGCATACACTGTCTGCAAGTTGCTGAAAGCTTTGATTACAGTCAATCTGAATGAGGCCTTGAAGAGGAAAAGATTTTTGCCAAACCATACTTATAACAAAAAAAGTTTAAAGATTTCTTTAAGAACAATTTTGATGTTGAATAAAGAAATTAAAATCCAAAGCTGATATTAAAATGAAAAATAGAAGCTAGAAAGGACACATAGGTGTGCGCTTTGCACGAGTGCCATTGGACTGAACACATATAATACTAACAATAAGAAATCGTCTGATTGTTCTAGATTAATGGTTTATCATTTCTTTATAACTGACTAAATATTTGTCTATAAATGAAAATCATGATTTTATTATCTATAAGTTGAACGTTTTGCTAGAATGTAAATTCAAATGTACCAAAAACTCATTTGACTCTCATTGAGTTTGATTTGTCTACTACTTATGGTAAAGTTGAGTGTAGGCCACTCCACATTTTTTTTTCATGTTTTCCAGGGTTATAATCAATCTACATGCTGCACTTCTTTTAATCTATTTCTCACATACATATATATTAGTGTGTTTAAGAACCTCATTGTTCTTGGGTTATATTTCTGGGTTATACTCGTATTTTGGGACCATGGGAAAGGCACTTCTTATTTCTTTATAACAATATGATTTCTATTTTTATGCCACCTTTCCGACGATTGAAGAAACATAAAATTTCGTATGAGATATTTTATTGATACGCATATTTCATGAAAATACAATATTAAGAGAGTGTTATTACACCAATAATAAAAATTACTATGTTCTATCTGTACTAACAAGAAAAGTGTTCGGTAAATAAGAATCTCCATAAGGGATAACATATCCATGAAAAGGGCAGTCAAGAGAACCAGTTCGAAAATAGTAGGTTAACAAAATAGAAAACTTCAAAGGTTTTAAAGAAGTCACTCTTTACATATAAAAGATCCATCTCCCAAGGGAATTATGAAGTTTACTAAAGAACTTAAAATCGAATGTAGAATTTACAACAGAATCAAACTCACAACAGAACAGATACTGCTGCTGTTCGCACGAGTTTAATAGCTATAATAATAAAAATAATATATCTGGTCGTTCTAGAAAAATGATTTTAATTTCTTACAGCTGGTAAAATGTGAATAGCCACTTGAACTCGTTAAATTGATTATTTCTAAGTCTGATAATACTTTATCAGAGAGTTTGATTTTACAGGCACACTAAAATAAAACCATAACTAAATTGATTGTGAATGAGTTTGATTTTATGCTTACGTACAGTAAAGTTGAGTATAATCCGCTCCAGATTATGCTTATTATTTAAAATTTTATTATCCTTTGACAGTTTGTATTTTTTTTTCGTTTGTTCATTGTTATTATTAATGCTTTATTGAATTGAGGCAATTAATTTTTGACTCTGAAACTTACAGACCGTAGACGAATTTCAGTTTTTAGTTACTTTGTATTACTGTTGCCATTTACTTGACTACTTCTATTAAAATAAATACTTTAGTGATTTCGACATTTAAAAACTTCTTCAATTTCTGTTCAATTTTAATTTCAAATGAACTCGACTTTATTTGCATTACTTCATCGAATGCAAACACTACAAGTTATTGTCATTACAAGATAATTATTCTTAAAGAATCATCTTTAACCTTTTTTGGTTATAGGTATGGTTTGGCAAAAATCTTTTCCTCTTCAAGGCGGTCCGTCCGCCTCATTCTGTCAGAATTTAAACAATTCACAGTAATAAACTTACCCTAATACATGATTTCTGGGAATATTTATTTTATTTTTTAGATAAAATAGGCTAGAATCCATGATACCTTTGCGATATTAGCAATTAATTAATGACTCAATTAGTTATTAAGTAACTCAGTACAATCGTTACTGAGATTAACAAAAAAATAGTTTTATAAACAAAATTGTTTCGAACACTTAGTGTTCTTCTTCAGATTTTTTTTTTCAAAAAAGAAAGGCTTCTGCCTATGGTGGCATTTAGGTTTATATTGTACAGAGTTTGTATCATTACAAAATACTTCCTCTTTCACGAAGATCTCCAAAGGTCTCGAAATGTTTCGACATAAAGGTGAAACATGGCATGCAATAGTTTCATTCTAACTATACACCTGACCGATAACTTATGCATTTATTTCAACGGAATATGTAAGCTGCACTTTTGTATAACTGTAAAACTCTTTTGTAATATAAAATGTTTATTTTTATTGAAGTTAACTCAGCCAACACCTGAAAACCAAACAAAAGCAATAATAGAAATGAATCTGCGAGTTTACTATAAAGTGAAGGCCTCTCATTCTGTCTATATTCTTTATTTAAAGAGGAATTGTGCAACTTGAATCTGTATTGACAGTTTGATAGCTATTTTTCAGTATAGAGAGTGACGTACACCTTTCAAGAGCGCCAAACTCTAATGAGATTTTACTCACTATTACTCTACTCCTATAGGACATTGCTCCACTTGTGGGGGGGGGCCCCCCCCCCCCCCCCCCCCACTAGACAACTAATAGAGACCAATATATGAACTTTCAGTCGGTGAGCTACTCGTCGTTCTTTTCCAAATTTGTAAGGATACATTTTTTTTGTTGTGAGAAGAACTGTTGAGCATATCTATCGTGCTGAACGATACAATTCGATTCTCAAACAATGAAAATTAAATATTTAAAACTTATGGAAAAAAAAGAAAATGAGTTTATTGAGAGAAAATATTCAATCAGTTATGTATATATTTCTAACATATGTATAAATAAATCATATACATATATATGACAAGATTTTCCAATAAAAGGTGAGACAAAGATTAACTTTAAACATCGATAAGAAGTTCAGAAATGGTAGTAAAATGTTTTTTTACAACATAACTGGTTCTTATCGGAACTCCCATAAACTGACTTCTAGAGAAACTCTGACGACGACCAGTTTTTAGGTCGAAACATCTCAGTAACATTTCTTATTTTATTATTGCAATTTAGGCATAATAAATGTATAAACGTCTAAACCACAGTGAGGATATCAGAAACATGGCTAAAACAAGTGGTCTTCATTAGAGCTAGTATCATTGAGACTCTGACGAAGACCGCTTGTTACGGTTGAAAGATCTTAGTCTTGTTTTCCCATTTTCTTATTGTGGTTTGATCATTGATTGTTATTTCACGTGTTTATGTGAAATCTTTTTATCGATGAATATATATATATGTGCATTTTTTCCATCTGTTTTCTTTTTTTTTCCTTGTGGTTTGTTTTCATATATATATGTGTGTGTGTGTGTGTGTGTGTGCAAGTAAAATAAATTGAACTGGTACACGAGGTAAACACGAGGAATTACGGAGGGATACATTGAATCAACTGACACAACTCACTTCCTCATTTCGATAGCTGTCGCCATCAGGAGAACAATTAACCTGCTAGGTGACTTTCGAGTTGCACATAGCCTTTCGAGTTACAAAGGCTACTTTTACTCCCGATAAGTACAGATATTGAAATATTGAAGTGAGTTTCATTTTTTCCTTGTATTTTTCTCTGAAATGTGACAGTTCACCAGTTATTGACTGGGCGAACTTCCTATACTGCCTTTACTGGTTTAGGACTACCACAGTGTTCTTAAGAACTCAGTCGTACTCCTCCGAAGAGAGTAGTGCCCGTTACCCCGGGACCAGGGCTTGCGAAAATAGTTAATCTGACCCCATCGGGGCGTCATTGTGAGGAGTCATAGTACGTGGGAAACGACTCATATAGAGATTACAATTCTCTCGTTGGCTAAACGCCACATGGAAACGTAGTTAGGAGAGACTCGTGTTGGCTAAACGTCTCCTGTACTGACATATAATGTGCTCTTGATGGGATATATCGTCCCCTCGCTGACGCTGATCGTCAAGAGCCGACACTACCAGGCAAGTACCTGTTGTCCAGACCCATGAGCTGAAGTCAAGGCCCGTTCCCAATGGTAGTGGGTTTGGGGTCTCTAGCTCCCCTGGATGCTAAGCATGCATCCCACCGATAAGTTACTGTTTCTCACACAGCGACCAAAAGGGTTTACTCAACTTGGGTGAGAACCAACAGTCACTACGTGTCCAACCTCAGTTGGCGGAATGGAGAGAGAACCCCTCCATGGGCCTCCACTGCCCGCAGTACCGACTTATTTTTTTATAAGTTTTGGATCAAACTCCGGACCAAAGATCCCACTGAACCTGCTCAGTACAGATAAGGTCAGTGGCCTTATTTGGCCCCTGGCTCAAAGAACCTGTGACATAAACCAGTGCAACCCGTGGTTAGCTGCAGGGCGACACTAGGGGCGTTTACCAGTCATTGTGGTCCAGTACTATTCCTACTTAAGCCTTGTTCAAACCCATCTGAAGTTGAATGAGATATTCAAATGGAGGTATGGCTGATAACTGACAAAATAATTAGTCAGATGTAAACAAATGATACATTACTGATCAAAATATATATAAAACCACATAATGTACCTAATTAATATGCTATCAAAAATGTTAACGTTACCAAAAAATGCTATACATAGCCCTAATAATTGAAAAATCAACTAGAAAAAACGGATAACCCGCTGCGGATATTGGAGTTGTTTGGATTGACTTAGATATATTTTAGGAAAATGAAGTCAATCAAAAGTAATTGAACGTGATATGCAAGAGTAAGGCCGAAACTTCAGTCCTATTCTTATTTTTAATAATAATAATATTTTGCAAATGTTACCGGGATTAGTATATATTATTTTAAATTACACAAAACACGACACAGAAAAAAGAATAAAAAGCACACTTACTAAATTCTCAATATTATTTCGAACTGTTGTTCGTCATCACGAGTAGACCAGAAGAGAGGATGAAGTGAGAGAGATCTCCCCACATTGAAGGAACTGAGCGCGAATGTCATCCAACATAGGGACACTTAATTAAACCTAAATTTGATTAAGTTAACAATAAGTTTTAACATTATTGTCCAAAAAAATATGCTTTTTGTTAACAATTTAACCTCTGTTAGTTGATTTTTAGTTATTATTGCTAGTTGAAGTTGAAAAGGAATTCAATATAAGACTTAATTGTTTGAATGAAGTGTCGACAGAGGTCATGTTGCCAAGTGATGCCAGCACAATTGTTATTTCCTTGGTACTGCTCGCTGACAAGTTACGACATATATAATTCTACCAGGATGAATGATCTGCCATTTTGAAATTGAGCATCAAATCAAAGCAATTAACTTTCTCCTTCAGGAAAAATAATGAGGCCAGTATCGTGTTGCAGTTTTAATTTGCAGTTATACCGACACTAGATGTTTTCAATTCAAACAGGCTTCATTGCAAAAGAGTGCAGGCATTTACTTTGAATGTATTTAAAGTTAGTTATTAATAAAGAATGATATACAGACAACACTTGAAGGATAAAAAAACTGTAATAATTTTGCAATTAATATACAATAGAAAAACACATTCACTGATTTACTTTTCAACAGGTATTAGGAGAAAAATTAGTGGGGCCTAAATACGCCGGTGAGGTGAAGGATAGAATGCAATATTGTAACCAAGAGTGTGACCGTGTAAAAGGAAAGAGGGCGATTAAAGTATGGGAATAATGCAAGAGATAATGAAACAAATAGGAAAATAATAGAACATAAATATTAAAAATAACCATAACTATAATTTAATTAAATTTATTTTATGTTTAATAATATTTAGCTTACTATATAATTATTTTTCTCATTGTTTCGTACAGTTTGCGGATCTGTCTCGACTAGTCATCGCCAGAATTTGCTGAAGGTTTTTTAGAACAAAATAATGAACCTAAAAATAAAAACGTGAATCTTCCAAAAGAAAATAATAGAAAAAGTGATACACGTAGAAGATTAACAAAACAATCTGTTAAGAACTGGCTAGAACAAAAATCGCGATAGGATCCGAAAAAGAACATTGCGTGTTCGAAACCAATCCTGACAAAAACCTCCCTCCTCAAGATGTAATTAACTTAAAAATAAATTAATATAAAAATATTTTCAATACTTTTTTTCAATACCACTTTTCCATAATCACGAATAATGATTATTTTATGTATAATGATATTATTATCATTCGGCCATTCTTATCAGAATCACTTGGTCTCAAACAGTTTATTTAAATTAAATTTAAAATGAATAGAAATGATCTTTATTAGAATGAAACTTCCTGTAACTGTAATTAAATATTTTGACAATTACTTCTGGGGAAGCCAAATAGGGTTTTAGGCCTCTACTATTAGAAGGTTTGAGAAATGGATCAGTCAGAATTTCACTCATGTGTTATTCCTCTTTATTTAACTTTTATGCTTTTAATACATCTAGTTTTGCTTGTCTGATCAATAAGGATTTATGGAAGATTAACGCATAGTCAATGGACTGATGCCATTTTTTAAACCTTTTAATAGTGGAACTTAATACTCTATTTGGCTTCCCAAGAAGTAAATGTTGGAATGTTTTATTACAATGCAGGAAGTTTCGTTCTATCAAAGTAACTAATTTTAAGTTATTTTAAACTGAGGGTTCCAAACTATGTGATTCTGATAACAATAACCGACTGGTAATTTTATATTATATTTTATATTATTTTTATTTTATTTTACATTATATTATAAGAAGAAATAATCATTATGTTTAAAGTGATCATTATTCGTCATTTTGATGAGTGGTGTCACAATATTAGATATATTTTTATTTATCCATTTATTTTGAGGAAATTATATCTGGATGAGTGCGGTTTGTGTCCGTCAAACTTTTTGTGAGTTTTTTTACACGATTTTTTTGTCCGGCAGGAGTTTAATCACGGACTTATTTTGAAAACATAGTGTTCTCTTTCAGGTTCATTACTACAAGAGAGAAATTAGAAACTGGAATCAAAGTGATAGTCTTGTCACTATAATCAAATAAACCTGAAGGAGAACTTTGTTTTTGAAACAGGTTGTTCTGTTTATAAAACTATTTTATACAAAAACTTTTTCTATAATTTCCAATAATAGAAAAGTAAGTCATAGTGACTGCCAACTAATGAAGTTGTGAATATTCTACGTGAAGGTCTTGCTTGTTACTTATTTCATTATCATGAAGGTGAATCCTTTGATTTCTGGACGCCTGTTTCAAGGACGAATTCCATTAGAAAAAAAACAAGCTAATACTATTCTCAATTAATTCCAAACATTAATTTTTTGTTTAAGCTTTATTCATAGAAATTATTAAACCCAATTAATTTGGTTAAAGTAAATTTATTTATTAGTCATTGTTTGTTATCTAGTCATCTTTGTTAATTGTGTATAAGATGGTGGGAAGGAGCAAGGATTATATTTGAATTGTGCTCCAATTATCGCTCGACGGTTAAAATGGATCTCTTATTACCGAATAAAACCGACTCACTCCACCTTAATTATTCACTTCCCTTGAGCTTTTTTACCATCTTAATGCAATTTTCATCAGATAACAAAAAAAAAAAAGTTCAATTTCAGCTTCCATGATCAAATGCTAACCCATTCATTCTCTGGTCTGAAACATTTTTTTTGGCAGCCTAAAAGTCGTTGAACTAATTAACTGCATAGTTAAATTTAGTTCATATACATTGTTGACTGATCTAACTGATGGAAATCTGAACAATAATTGCAAGTACTAATCAACCCAATGCCTGTTTGTTCAATTATTATTTCATAAAATGTAAATAGAAACATATTGTTAAATATTTTACTTTGAGTCCCTTTATTTTGTATTTTAAAGTTGTAAACAAAACGAGAGTATTTCTGCTAGTGTTAAATGCAGCATTGGTGACTCACTTCTATTTTGTTATCCTTATTTTTACTATATATAACCAAAATAATAGAAAAAAAAATTAAAAAAAGTTCAGAATTTATTTGGTTCATTGAACTTTACATTAATAAGATAGCTTAGTTTAGGTTACAGTTGACAGTCTGTTCCCACAAGGAAACACATATAAGCCGAAATTGGTCCTAGTGATACCACACTTTGAATATTGATTCTAAATTGGGAGTCTTAAATTGTTCTTAACTCAAGTGAATTTAGAATAAGTATCTTAAACGAGTACCTGACATCGTACAGGCTCAGGACCGACTGCTTAACGTCCTCTCCGAGGGACGACGTGTTCAGACTTACACACCTCCCATGTGAATAAATCAAGGGCCAAAGTGGGTATTGGACCCCGGACCTACCAGTTCAGATGCGAACACGTTGCCACTGGGCTAACCATGAATAAGACAACTGTTTAGTTATATTTTGGGTTATTCTTGTAAGCCTTATATTTTTGAAATACTATACATCTTGTCAAATAATACAGTACAAATTGATCAAATAAGTAAATTACAGTGCAGTTGTCTGTTTGTTTTCCAATATCGACTATTCTATTAACTATTAATGGAGCACCACTGATGGATAATATATCGTGTCCAATTAGATTTTTAACAGCTTTTTTATCTGAACTTATTACTTTTTCTTTAAGTTCAGCTGTCTTAATTACCCTAAATAGCCAGCACTACCTGTAACTACTTGTCTTTTCTTTCTAACATCGATTGATTGAGAGTGCCATTAAACAATGACCACTAGTGTCACAGTGCAGATACTAGTGGGAGTCGGAGGTGTTGGAGTGGTCTGAACTGATGTTTTACTGTTAATAGCAATATCAATATGAAGAACAGATAATAAAAGTGACAGAAATATTATGAACGAATGAAATAGAAAAGCAGAATGTTGTAAAATTCTCTATGAATATGTCAAGGTCACTACTCTCGTGGGATCAAGTAAAAACATTAGTCTATAAAACACACAGAATGAGACAAGCTCAAACTGTTTTATTGATCACATTTTAGTTAGTTTTAAATGCTTCCCATATCATTGTTATACTTCGGGCGATATATAATGTAGTTGCAATACTTTGGGAAAGTCTTATATTTGCTATTAGGATGATACTCGTACTATTAATTGAAACTGAAAAATATCTTTTAACATTCAAAAATTCTTTTAAATCTAAACTTTATGCTATGAATAGTCAAAAATATGGATTAAAACAAATACGAGAGAGGTAAAATAGTTCAACTTTCCCTAGAGTTTAATTTAGTAGTATACTTGAAAATGATTGCCATAGTTTCCACATAAACAAAGTTCTATTAAGATAACAATACATTTGGAAAACGTAATGTTGCTCTTTAGTGAGCAGATGTAGCTCTTTAATGTTGCTTCATCTGTTTGTAGTGAGGTGGTAAATACAGTTTTCCTAAAGTATTGCTTTCTTAGTAGAAGTTTGTTTACATGGAGCTTTGCCTATATTAATAACTGACTGACTAACTAATGAACTGAATTTTAAACACATTTAAAATGAACTTTCACTCTTAAGAATGGCATGATCCAAAACTGGGAGTGTGGGGAAGGAAATTTATTATATTCTTGTTGAAATGCAATCAGGTTTGGTTGATTTTAGCCGATGTCTTTTCTGGACTGAGACTCGCTCTACTTGATGACGATGCCAAAGCATTAATCTCCTGTCATGAACCAAGGCCAAGAGATGGATTGATTCCTCGTCATATCGATTGCATTGCGCCCACTTACGCGCTACTGCTTTAGCTTCTTAATTAATATACCTCATTATTCCATCACTTATTTCTTTTTATATAAACCTATAAAATCTATAAAAAATATAATTTTGCATAAACATTAGTTTATATAATTATAATTAAAAATATCTAAGTCAGAAACATATGAGTTCAAAATAGAAGAAGAGTAACACACAGAGTAAAGTAAAGTTTGTGAAAAGTTACAAACTCGAATTTTCTGACAATCCGACTTCAGGAGAAAAGAAATAGGGAGACTAAGCACGTTGTAGGCGCAACGGCAAGTACACGTTGGTTGAGGAATCCGTCTTCAGAAACATATGAAGATGACAACAGTTCTCAATAATTTTGGTATCACACCATCTTCAGGAGATTGCAGAATACAGAAGGGTAAACAATCGTGGTGATTCAAGAATTGTTAGAGTGACTCTCATGGTTATTAAATTGCAAAAACAAACTGGCACAATTCACCACGATATTTCGACTTTATCATAGCCATCAATGAGCAAGACCAGTCTTGGATCCGCAAGAAGAGCGAAACAGACTGAAGAATCCTTTAGCCTTTGTAGCAGTGCCAGCGGTGCCAACGTGCAGGGAGAGGGAAGAAATATAAAATAAAGAAACTAAAAATTAAAATATAACAATAATATAAAAATGATAAAAAATAATAATAAATAAATCATATTTAAAAGGAAAGATTTCAATTTAATTTAAATACGTGTTTATACATTTTATTATCAATTGATATTTATATTTTGGCCTCTTCTAGTATATTTCAATTAAATTTAAAACCGATGTGTTATCGGTAAACATTACTCCTTTCCTAGTGTGCGAGTGTTTGTTGACATAAATCGTGAGTGCATATGTTTGTAAAGGGTGCATTACACAAAAGAATATCAAGAACCACTGACTGCACTTTAATAGTAATTGGGCTATATTTGTACATGGAAAGGTGCATAGCGCCCAGCCCAGGGGTTGAACGCCACGCAGACATGACAAACTAACAGACCGGCCGGATCCATCCCCTTTCCACCCGCAAAACCTATTACTGTCCAGTGAGCCCCTATCTGGATAACTCACTTTCCTTCAAACTTCCAAATCACATGGTTATAAACTTCAGAAATTCTAGATTCTTCCAGTATCAGGTTGCTTTACCGATTAATTCACGTTATATGACAACCTTTTATTAAATTTTCTTCAACAGGAACCTCACTTCGTTTAGTTGTCTCTGTTCAAAATGAATCCTCAATACTAAACATATTGAAATATCTAAAATCAATTGATTAACTAAAACGCTTATAATGCTTCCATTTACGACTATATTTTTATACATATCTCTAAGCCACAGTAACAAAATCAGAAAAGTGACATATCTTTCAACATATACATGTAGAGCTCATCAGACTCTCACTGTAACTCAGATACTATATATATACAAAACTAAACATACATACAGATACAAAACTAAAGTTTATCGGGACTCTGTCAGTTCTTCTGGTTCAAATTAAACTGTCATTGCCAACGTTTTCGTTTCTATTTAAAAACTTTTTCATAGGCAGAAGTATACATTTTTAAATAGAAAAACTAAGTATTACATTACAAATTATTTTACAAAGAAAAATGTATTACAAACATGTGTGCGGGGGGGGGGGGGGTTGCCGGGTTGGTTACTGCCGTTGCGTCTAGAACAGTGTTTCTCAAAGTAGTCCATACCGTCCACTTAGGGACATTAAAGAAGTTCAAGGGGGCGGTAGGAAATGCCGCCTTTTATAGGGGTTTCTAATATACAGCAGGGAGCGTTGAATATGCTAGGAAGGTTGAATATACAGTCATTCAAGTAATAAATAGGTTGAAAGAATTCTATTTACTACTTGTTCTATGACTAGGAGGACTCACACTGCAGTCATTGTGTATGACACGCGGGGAAACCTGCAACTGTTCTTGTTTTCCATCTTGTTGGATATAATCACCGAGTAAGCCCCGTCAGTCAACAGCTAAGTTTTGTGGAGTGAAGAGGGTTATTTGCGACTCGTAGAAAATTGTATTATTTCTGAAGAATGAATGAAAGATAAGGTTCTACATAGTCAAGCATATCTCTTGATATTATATGTTACCATTATGTACGAATGATAAACTGCAATAAAGCGCTGTCCACACGACAGACAATTGGCACTGAAAATTTCTGTTCGTTTTATAAACTTGTTTGTGGAAATTCCATTCTTGTCGAAAAAAAAAAATGAATTTAAACAATGTTTGAGTTTAATAATATGTTAGAGTTATCTAACATTTTTCTGCACCCTAGAACTTATTTACATGTAATAAATTTTGAAATTTAAAAAATATTGTATATTGTACAATTAAATTCTTCAGAGGGCGGTGGCAAATCAAATGGTGTCTTAAGGGGGGTAATACTTAAAAAAGTTTGAGAAACACTGGTTTAGAACGTGCTTGGTCTCTCTTTCTCTTTTCTCCAAAAGAAGGATAGCCCAAAAATTTGAGTTTGTAAGTGTGTTTCTTTACTCTGCGTGTTACTCATCTTCAATTTTGAACTCTATATATAAAGTTGATAGTTCGGTTCGATTTATATAGTTTAGAGCACTTCACTTTAAACTCCTCAGGACTTTTTATACCAACAATTATAATTGTTATGTGTAATTATAACAAAAGGAGTGTGTATTTTTCCTTTTATTTGTGTTTTATTTACTAACTGTGAACGTTTAGTTCGTTCGGTTTTCCATTTTTGAGTTTTTGCCATATATGTCCGTGTTGTGTATGTATGTGTGTATGTTTATATATGTAGAAAGGTAGTAGCTTTCAAAGACTGGTTCAATCTATGTAAATGCGAGGAAATCACTTTTAAAAGGTTAACGGTTTTTAGAGAATTATACGTTGAATCAATAAAAGTAAAAGATACTTCTCTAAGGATAATTATAAAATTCATTAACGAACTTAAAATCTAAAGTTAATTTTAGAAATGGTAAAAGAAAAGACAATAGAATAGGTATGAACGCCACACGAGTCCGATAAATCTACTGCAATAAGTTAATTAATAATAATGTGTCAGATTGTTTTAGATGATTTCAAGTTATTATAATTGATAAAAAGGGTAGAGTCGCAATAAAACAAATGAAATCACTTAAGTGATTATCTATAACATTTGTAACAATTTACCAAGAACCTTGATATTATGTTTACACGATAGACACAATAAAATAACGCCAAAACTGAATTCAATGTCAACCAGTTTGATATGTTTACAATATTTATCAGTTTTGGTAGATCATTCATATTAGATGGAATATTCAATATTCATATGAATAATTTGTTTGAAATTACAAATGATTCAAACAAGATTAGGTTAAATTTAAAGAGTTGGGTTAGGTCAAGTTACAATGTCATCCCATTAGTGATCCGAAGCTTGTGCCTTAATTTGCAGAAACGAGCCACAATTATTGCACAGACGTCCAGTAATTAGAGACCGGGGCCGCTTTAGAATAGCTTTATATTTCTGTAGGGCCGATCAGAGTCGTGTCTCATTACCTGTCTCTTTAATGAGAACAAATGACCTGAGTCTTCGCACTTCCACACAATTAGTTAAGTACTTATGAATTTATACGGTTGTTAACAACTTTTGTAAGAATGTCGTATAGTTTGCAGTAAGCTTGTGGCAGCGTAATAACCACAAGATTGATACAAATCTACAACTGGCAAGTTCCTAATGAACTGAAGATTAAAGATTGGAATCTTAGCCATTTCATGAGGGACTGGTATAATAACAGCATACGGAGGGGACGTAAGCTGTTGGTTCCGAGCTTGCGCGATGTCAGTTACTTGTTAAAGATCCCCTACTCCAATAAACGTTTGTATGGTAACCCATGTGGCTCACCCATAGCTAAAATAAGTGCGAAATAACACATGATAGTCTTTAGAACAGCACTAGAAATCAGACATTGGCGTAGCAACTATTTTTGCTACCCGGGACGATCGTAAGATCCCCCCCCCCCCCCCGGGCCCGACCGCTGACCTTTGATAATCCGTTAACCTTCCAAATTCAAGAAAGTCTCCAAAATATTTATATTCATACATCTACAATCAAGGATCTAATTTTAGACTACTGTTATTAGTCCCAACTATCATCATATTACAGTAATCCTATAAATATAAGAAAACCAAAGATTTTTCAAAACAAATACTTATAATTCAAATAATAATAAAAATTGTTACATTAAATTAACTGGCTAAGAAAACAAACATAATAAACTTATAACTCCTTTAGAAATTAGTTTTGAAAATTTTAAAATAAATTTATTTTTAATTTGCAAATATTACACTTGAAAAACAGTTTAAAAACAGTATTACACACATAAAACATAAAAACAATTACAAGCTTAAAAACTCATTTTGGTACAAAATTTCAGATTTTTTTGTTAGCTTATTATTTTAAATTTTTTCTATTTTCTATTTTTACCCCCACAAAATGCCACCCCTGGTACGTACCGCCATCACCTCCTTGCTATGCAACTGAGATCAGAGCCTAAGTGTGGTGTTGGAAGAAAAAAACTAAGAACCTTAATCTCTAGTATCTGTTAGGAGGTGAAGAATTACCATTGTTGAAGAGAGCATTGTTCCCCATGTCATATAAGCTATAACGAACATCCCTAGTGTTGTCATTTAGGCTGTGAATTATGTGACTGTACGCTACTAGGCTATAAAGGTTGAAAAAAGGAATTAGTCCAGCGACCAGGTTCTCTCCGTAAACATTACTATTAAAGTAAACGTCATGTAAACACCTTTAATATGAAGTGAATACCTTTAATATACTTTCTTAAGGAAATATACCATTAACAATAAAAATTATTATATTATCAAATATATAATTAATATTTATTAATTAGCAAAATATTGCAGTCGTCCATGTGACTGTACTTGGTTTACGAGCCAAAACAATGCATTTTAAGTTTAAATTTACCACTATTTATAAATATATATATGTTCATAGCTTCCCAACGACCGCATTTATAGGCTTTCAAAAGTTGTTCTGTTCTAAGGGCGGAAAGTTTTAGATGGTAAAAAAGAAAATATATATATTTTTTTATTAAAAAAACGATAATAGTTAAAAATAACCAACACTTTTAGAATTTTTGGGAATATAATAATTTCCAACAAGTTCAAACCTACGTCAAGAGACTTATAGATAAATTCTATTCGACAGTGTTATCCTTAGTTGGTTCAGAAGTATCTGATTCTTGGAGCAGCACATTATCACTCTACACCTAACTCTCAACTACAACTTCTTTCTTTTCTGCCGATATAGTAATTCAGGTTGATCCTGTGAGAGTATTGGATATGTTAAATCAATAGTAAGTCAAAAGGTTAATGAAATAATCAATATAAAAGACTTATTAAACCGTTTGTTAAGCCGTTTGTTTATATTGTGGTACCAATACGTTTTGATGAAAACAATTATGATGTGATATAATTTAAATTAAAAATAAGTTTTCATATTTCTTTATCAAACTAATCTCAATATGTTCCCCTCTCTCCGCACAGTAGAAAAAAAGAAGGCTCTGAAGTCTTTGAAAAATAAAAAGACATTTAAAATGAATCGCTGAAGATAAAGTAATGTGAGTAAGTAGTTACTAATAAGGTGAGGATAGAAAGCTTCAGAAACTTCAAGGTAAAGCTGTCTGACTGGAAGATAAGACGTAGCTCGATAGGTGATAAGACTACAAAGCAGAGCTATCGTACTGCAATAACTCGTGGAAAACTGAAAAGCCTTGAGGTTTTAAGCAAAACCATCACCCCAACGCAGTGTTTGAGAAGTCATTGATCTATCATTGAACCTTATAAAATAATCTACCTGAGCAAAGTTAAAACAAAAATATCGAGTGGCCTACACTCAACTTTACAATAAGTAAACATAATATCATTCTTCTTGACAACCAATTGATTTTTCGTTTCATTTTTATTTGAACTAATAGTTTTTAATTAGATACATTCATTAGCTCCAACCATATCAGTGGAAGTGGTTGAAAATTAAACTCCCTGTTCTAATCGGTCCAATATCACATATAGTATATTGGTTTGTAAGTAAGTTTGGATTGTAAGTTTCATAATAATCTAATTAACTATTCAATTAGTTATTACTAAGTCTCGCTCTAATTGTCAATATAACTTACATTGATTTAAATAACTTCACATTAAGTTATTTTCTTTGATTTGTAGTTAAGGACATCTAAGAACACGATATCACAATACAGTAGTATCTCGGTGTTCGAACGACTTTAAACTTGAACAAATTGGAGTTCGAACATAATTCTAACATAATTGTCCAAACTTTTAGTATTTTATATATACGCTTTTATATAGAGAAACCTACAGTATTTAAAAAAGTTCAGTATGTGAGCTGACCGAACGTATTATTCTATTACTTGTGGGAAAATTAGTTTTGGTTTTCGACCAAATCTGTTGTCGACCATAATTCTGGAAAAAATTATGGTTGAAACAAAGATAACACTGTATAAAACCTGTGCTTTCCTCCTGTCTCTTTGAAATTATTTGGTTAAATTTTGAAGACAATAAGTTACCTATTAATAATAAGAAATATTAATTACTTAACAAACTATTAATGGACAATTAAATAAAATGAAATACAACAAATAGATATAAATAAGCAACATAAGGAATTACTAGATAAAAGGCACTGACATTTTAAATAATGTTTAAAATTATTTTCTTTATAAATCAATAATTAAATTTAAAGCAGTAATGAGTTAAATAATTGTTATATAACCATTTGTAAGATATTATCAATTTAATTTAACCTGAATTAAAAAAACAGTATGGTTAAGCTAGATTAATATAATTAGTTTAAAAAATGGTTGTAAAATAACAGTTTCTGAATGTTTCCATTGAAACTTTGATTAAAAAAAATTATATTCATATTCTGTTATTGTTTTTTTTTTAAAGTTGAAAGTATAATATTACAACTTTATACAAATGTTTACAATATCAATGTTAAAATTTCATTGAAAACTGAATCATTCATCACATTCTAACATTTTTATATTAATGTTTGTGATATGTCTTTCTGTTAATATAACTTTTAATATTACTGGTTTCCTTTTTTTAGTCTAAAATTAAAAAAAAATATAATTGAATTGTATCTACTATTATTAATATACAGGCAACAATGTATGATATAATATTCTAAATGATAAGAAATAATTAAATAGAAGATAATTACATTATTTTTGTAGGAACAATTTTGTTAAACTAAACTTTAATTTTATATTAACTTAAATGAATCACATTAAAAAGTTTTTGTGGAATATTTAATATGAAATAATTGTTATGCTAATTAGTAAAGATGAATTTTATTTTTTATTTACATTACATAATGTAATGTAATTATTCTCAATCTACTTTTTGTTTGTCTTCAGGTAAAAGTTATAATTCAATTCAATGAAATAGAACAATATAAGATAATTTTTAATAGTGTACTAACTTTCTTTTTGATGCGCAGATTCTTTTCATATTTTCTTTTTCAAACACGTATATGAATACGAAAATAATTTCCAACATGTGTATCACTTAATAATCTAATTAATAAAATCACTTTTATACTATTATATGCAACAGTTTTTTTCTAATATTCGATTAAAAAATCTGACGCTTACACCTATAAAGAGAAAGAATAATGACGCCATGATGAAAAATGTAAAAGGGATTTGGCTCGTAATTAAGTCAGTGTATACACAATTGACCGGAAATAATAATGAACTAAATCAGACCTACAATTTGGGTGAATTGAATTCAACAAAAAATGATTCCGTATAGTCGATATTAATTTTAAATAAACCATTTTTAAATAGATATTTTATAATAAAAGAAAAACTAGTCAAATAATAGATATAACAGTGTATTATATAGCAATTGACTTTTCAGGTCGGTTGATAACAATATATTATATATTTTTAAAAAATTATTGTCGGTGTGCACTCAACTTTGCTATCAGTAAATTTATTATTAAGGTAATTGACAAGCATTTTCATTCAATGATTTGTTTTAATGCAGTTAACTCTATTTTGCTAATTTTACCAGATTAAATGAAAATGTAGTCATTTTACCAGATCTTGTAAAATATATAAAATGAGTTATGATGATTAATAATTAAAATTAGTCATTTTGTGAGTAATATTTTTAATTAATTTTCAATATGCTGCGAATTTATATGGTAGAGTTTACATACTTAATTATCATCATTTCAAAGAGTTTACTGAGAACTCTATTTGTAGATTATATTTGCATAATTAATTATATTACCAACTAAATTTTATTCTAAATCGTGTAATTAGTTGTTTAATTTCTTTTACTTAATTATTTTAAAATATAATTAAGTATTTGATTAGCATTACTAATTAAAGCACTATTTTTGAAAACATAATAATTCTTTTAACTGACCAGCTACGCAAGCATTATTGTGTGGTATTTACTAGTGATCGGACGAGTACTCGGAATCGGAATTGGGATTGGCAATCGGAAATCGGAGCTTTTCTAGGTATCGTAACCGGAATCAGAATCGGAGAATTTTAATCGAATCATACAGATACATGATATGAACATTCACATTCACTCACACACACGCACATACTCATACTCACACATGCACTCATACGCAGAGGGACGGACCCACATACAAATTTCCAAATTCTATTCTATTCACTCGTGAATTTCCCTCGAAAACTCGATATTGAAATGTTGTCCCTAAGACAATTCTTTCAAGCTTCTTTATTTCATATTGAGAGTCAGTGGAAATAAAACTTGTTAATAACACTGAGTGATAAGAAAAAGGACTGTCAAACTAAAAACACATTTAGATAAGATAGATTCTTAATAATTGATACTTTCTGAAACCGGTCGAGCAGGGAAGTAAATGTTGAGAAATACTTAGGTCGTAATACTCCAATGTCTCTGCAGCACTTACAATGTTTATATATAACACCATTCAGGTCATATCATTAAGGTTTACAGCCTTAAACAATCTGCATAAATGAATGCATACTGCATAATGGCATACTGCAATCAATAAAACGACTAAATGAAGTAACTTTTACTTTTCTTGGCTCTTCTAGTATAGATATAAGAAAAAAAAATTGTTCAAGAATGTAGCATACAGTTTTTTCATGCTACTAGACTGCTTATTATATTGTTGATCATTTAAAGTCCTGCTCCTTAAATATTTAACATTCTTTGCTGATATGTTTCATTCAATATCTGGTACTTAAAAGCTCGGTGTAGCATTTAAGCATTTAATGCATTGAGCCGTCTGACATGCAAGGTGGCTGCTAACAGAAAGGAAGCCACTCCCAGGAGTTTGAAAGGTGCTTTTTCAAGCGTAGACTGGTTGGTTCATTTCATTCTATATAATTACATATAGGATGTGCCACACCTTGTCTTTAAACCAATTACCATAGAATTAACTTATACTATAGTCTTACGAATTAGGCAGGTTATAAATGGTGCAAACAAATGATAATGAATGGACAGCTTTTTTATGACTAAACAAAACTTATAAAAGGAGAATTTGTGGTTAATTCAAATCAGAATAAGACTTTTACAAAAATTAAAAATTATAATGAATAATGAGTTTCTTAGCCAAAATGTTACAAATAACGTAACGATGTTGTTGAGAATTAAAATAGAACAGCAATACTAATTCTTTTACAAAGTTTTATTATAGTTGTGATTTCAGCAGGGCTACAAATGCATTATAAGCACAGAAAACATCATACTAAAGAGTGAAAAATCAAAAGGATCAATTAATAATATCGACCATAATCATACACCACTTTCCGTTAGTTCTTTAAAGATATGCAACATTGGGCGTGGTTAGCACTTGGATGGGTGACAGTACGTGCCATTGTCGCTCTTGGTAATTCATTTCACGATGTTTTAATTTGCCAGATTAAAAATCCCAAATGTAAACACTTTGGCCTCAATAATAAAGACTTCAAAATCCAATCCTCTGATAAATAATTACATTTTAAAGAAGAAACAACCATAGTAAAAAAGCTGAAAGGGACAAATAAAATATTTTATCATTCTGAGATTATGGTGAGAGGGTTTTACTACGCATAATAAGGTTTAAGGAGAGAATAAAGGCGTCTCCGTATTATAACAGCTTTCTGTTTTCATAACCTTTTATTATTTTCATTTTTTATTACAGGAACTAATTTTTACCAGTCTACCATCTCACTTCGTTTCTACCTTTTTTTAATATCTCAGTTTCTATCTACTTCTCGAAATCTTTGTATAAAGGTATATGATTTATAATCCACTTTATTTTTATGTATTTTTTAGCATGTTCCACAGACCTATTACAAGCATACTCATTTTGTAATTTGTTTATGGCACTAAAAAATATTTTAATCTTAGATAATTAAAATTGAGGAAAGAGAGTGTAAGATGATAGTGAGAGAGGAGTGAAAAGTAAGAGAAAGTGGGAGTAAAAAACGAGAGATACAGAAAGAGTAGTTAAAAGAGAGAGTGATAATGAGTGAGTGAAAAAATAAAAAAGAGGATAAGAGGTAAGAGGTTAAAAAGTGAGGAATAAGAGAGAGAGAGAGAGAGGGGGGGGGGGAGAACAAGAGAGAGTGTTAATGTGAGTGAAAAAATGTATATATCAACGTCCAAACCACAATAAGAAATGAGATACAATACTTAGATTTTTCAACGGTAACTAGCGGTTTTCGTCAGAGTCAAATACTTAGAGTAAATCCCTCAGTTATGGTTTAACTCTGATGAAGACTGCTTGTTACGGTTGAAAGATCTTAGTCTTTTTTCTCATTTGTTATTGTTGTTTAGTCATTGATTGTTAATTCATGTGTTTATTGTGAAATCTTGTTATATACTACTATATGTTTATGTTATCGTGAGTAGTTAGAGGATGCATATACGAACAAAATGTGTTTTTAAATGTTCCACCGAATCAGTGAGACAGTCGTTTCACCAGATACAGTCTAAGACAGATAAAGCACTTACCTTGTTATCGTTGATTTTCTTTTAAACTGCTTACCTCTGTGTTAAACTGTGAACTATTAGCAAGTACTAGATAAAAGAGCCATTTAGATAACTGGTGACCTATCTTAGGAGCCTGCTGGTTACGTGAATCACTCTGTGTCAATGGATGATTGGCAGCAACACTGTATCATCTGGTGTACTCTCTCCTTGTCAGTCCTTTCAGTTGACACTCTTTTTAAATATATATATGGACTAATTTACCACAATGAAACTATTTTTGAAACAATGCTCTAAGGCCTTTTGTCAACACATCGTCAGAGAGCAAGTTGTAAGTAGCAAGCCAGACTTGCTCTCTGACGATGTGTTGACGAAAGGACTTAGAGCAAGTTTCAAAAATTGTTTCATTGTGGTAAATTAGTCCATCTATTACGTCAAGTGTTATTTTGATTATTATTCATATATATATATATATACCGCCCTGGGTTGCCAGGACGGTCTCCTGCCGTTGTGTTTCCGACGTGCTTGGTCTTTCACTCTCTTTTCTCCAAAAGACGGATTATCCAAAAATTTGAGTTAGTAAGTTGTCACTTTTTCTGTATGTTACTATTCTTCGTTGTTGAACTTATATATAAATCAAATTACAATTGAGATTAAATGTAGGATAATTACGTATAAATATTATATAACAATTTAGTGAAAGTAGTAATAAGAAATTTTGTGAATTATTGCCGAATATTTTGGAGGCCATACGGAGAGAGTAATTCACTGATCAGAACAGATATTTGTTCCAATTAGATTTGTATACAATTATACAATTGCTACAATGATATATATAAATATAAAGTTGTTAATAATGTGAACATATCAACAATTTTATAATGTGGCATCAAATTAAAAGGGCTTACAAATAGTTTTGTTGTAGAAGTACTAAGGTCCAAGGTGGTCCTAACTGAAAATAAGTAAGGAGGTTAGGTTTAACACTTTCAATATAATTGAATAGTTTTTGACTACTTTTTTAGTACCCAGCAATAATAGAATTTTCTGAACTGTAAACATGAATCGGTTAATCTGGACACAGAATTCTGAAAGGCAATTTGTTTTTACTCATATAATATTACTATTGATCACAGTTGGTCAATCGCGATTCCCATTCTTTGCGATAATATAAATCAGAAAGTAAAAGAATATAGCACTTGACAATAAGCTATATATTTAACTGAGTAGGTCCAAAAATCACTATCACAGCCAAACAGTGGGGAGATGTACAGGTCGACTGAGAGGGGGAGGGAAAACAAGAATATAGTAGCGATAGGAATTTGATGAAGAGCTGTTAGCTGAGTTAATGTGGTAAAGGAAGCTGGATTGCAGAGCCATCTGCAAGGCACAGTCGCATACCATTCTGTAATTACAAGTACAGCATATTCTACATGGTGAAATACTTTTGAAATACTTGCAATATTAAATTAAAAAATCTACTGAGAGACGCATTACGACTTTCAATGTCTAATTATAAACGATAGCGGATTTCTTAATACCCTATCATATTGATGCTTTATGATTTTCCAAAGAAATGTTATTTCTCTTAACTTAATCAATTTTTAGAAAAAAATAAAAAAAAAATTAGGAAGGTCTAATTTATGAAATTACTTATGATATTACTTATTAAATATTACTTATAAATATTACTTATGAAATTTTCAAATTACATAATAAAAAACTTAAGACCTGAATTGAGAATAGCACGAGGAAACAAAATAAAAACAGAAAATTAGTTCTTAAATTGTCAGACAGAATATCAGACAATAATGCAGTAGCAGCATTAGGATACGATTTAAATTTTGTTCCTAAAAGTATAAAATTTAAATTATGTTCAGGTGGCTAAAGGTTTTGTAACGCAGAAAAATTGAATAATATAGATATTTATAATTTAAATATTTTAAAAGGAATAGTGTACGGACTTTCAGAAAAAAACCGATGTTGTTGGTGTACCTAGTGATTTGTCAAGGCTTATTCTAAACTGAAAAAAGATAATACTATAAAAATTTCTAGCATACATATATATATAGTTCACACAGGAAAGAGAAAAACATATAAAGACACACAAAAGACTCACAACGATATTTCGACAGTCGTCGTCATCGGGCAGAAGTAGTCCCTTTGAGTAGCTGAAGCTAACAAGTTACGTGAAGTACACGTGACACTTGTCACGTGTTCATTCAAACTACAGTTGTTGTTGAAATCCACAAACTATTTTTCTTTGTAAAATAATTTGTAATACAATACTTAGTTTTTCTGTTTCAAAATTTATACTTCTGCCTATGAAAAAGGTTTTAAATAAAAACCGAAACGTTGGTAATGACAGTTTAGTTTGAACCTGAAGAACTGACCGAGTCCCGATAAACTTTAGTTTTGTTTCTATTCCACGGTCGATACTTTTATCAATATTTATATATTATATATACATATATATTTGTGTATTTTGGGAGCAGACGTTCATTCATACATCTTTCATTAAATGCTAGAACTTGATTAAAAATAAGCAAGGCATTTAATGAAACATATATATATATATATATATATATATATATATATATTAAATGCGACGGAAAAGTCAGAATAATAGCGGTAGTCACACAAAACTTGTGTGTACATATTTTTAGCAAAAAGAAAAAATTCGTTGAAAAAAGATTTTTTTAATATAAACGACCCCTACAAAAAATGAATTTTTGTTGCTGAGTTTGCTATTTTTTCTGAGACATATTAGGAACTTAAACATGTAATTTGGTGATTACTGCTCTTTTATTTTTTACGTTACACCCACACATAAAGACGGACTAACTTCAAAACTTATTATATTGAACTCAGGGGGGCTCAAAACTATTATTTCTATTGAAAACTCGATTCCAAAATTTTGACATTACTGCAATACTTTCTTTTTAATCAATATATTTATATTGAGAGTAAATGGAAGTAATAAATATACCGCGTAGTGTTGCTGCAGGTGCTGGCTGTGTTTCACCACGCAATGCTTTGTTATCACTTGTCCTGTTTTCTCACAAAATACTATCTATGCTGAGAAATAAAAGGGCTAGTGTATAGAGGAACAAGAAATATTGTTGATATCGTCTGTTAATCAACGGCCTATGATAAAAAGTTAGGTGCTCTTGAAGATGGGATCCAGACGGACCCGAAACCGGTCGAGCTTTTATGAGACTTTACGAGGTATGACGGATTGTATTATTACTAATTCTAATATTACTAACCTCAGTGGAACAAACCCAATAACTATATGATAAAAACGTTTACACAAGATTGTTTGTATAAAAGTTTATATTATAACTATTTATTATTTACTTATAAATTATTAATTTTGTTTATCATATTTGAATTTATTTTTTTATATGTATCATTATTTCTTTTTGGTGCCTAATTTGTCTTCGTTTATTATATTCGTTTTCACGGAAAAAACGGTAAATAATTGGGTATTATCTATAATGAAATTAAAATATTTTTGATATTTTTATCACTCTGTCTGCATGAAAGGATACTTTTTATTCTTTATATCCTTTGATAATCCTCTCTGCCCTTCTCCCTTGACTGCGGCACTGCGCGACCTGGAACGACTATCAGATTGCAATATATAATAAACTGAAAGCAGCCATTAAACTGAAGTATGAAACACAAGTAGTTGAAGTTTTTAGAGGTTCACATCTGAAAACATTTTCAAGCAGGTATTTACATTTCCAGCTCGCAACGCAAATGTGCAGTTAATGTTTCGCTAATGCCAACCAATAGACTAATGAACTAGGTATCAGTTATCACAATTTTAAAATTATCCACCCAATTTTATGAAATGTAAATGGGGTCCTAATATAACTAATAATTAAAGTCTTCTTTAGAGTCTAAAAAGGTTTATCACAGCTTTTGTTATTTTACGTGTTAATTTTATTGATTAATGAATTTTATTCATTTTTAACAAGTTCTTTATTTCTTTAATTATGGTAACCTTATGCATACTATAACAAGTAATAATATAACCTCCATGCCTTATTGCTGACAGCGCTTCTGGTGAGAAGAATAGAAATCCTCTGTCATCAGTGGTCGGGTGTATACAAAACAAGTATCATTTTGTTCTTTTAGTAATAGAGTGCCCACTCATTCGATTTAATAACAGAACCAATTATACAATTAGAGTTTCGCCTAACACCAGTAATAACAATGTGCTCTAGTCTTCCAAATGGCTCAATTACAACCTATTTATGTCAGAATTCGGTGTTCAGTACGCCAATTTTTTTTGCCGCTGTAATAGGGGTTCCCAACCCCTGCTCACATCCCCTGGGAGTGTGAGAAAAAACCTGGTAAATAATAGGATATTATCATTATTCAAATATTTTTATCTCTCATGATTAAGATATTGTTGAACCAGTTAGAAAACATCTCATTTGATTTTGTCTTATAAGTTTATTTCACATTTAGGCCTTTTGTAATTGTTTTCATATGAGGTATCATAGAAGCAACGGTGTAAAACTTGTGGCAATAAACCTACAATTAGTTTTTTGTAAAATGTGGGAAAAAAGTCATTAAATTAAGTTAATAGCAATCTTTTGGAATTATGAATCTCGATACTATTACCTTGCACATATTTCAAGGAAGTTATTATTTTTGGTAAATTATACTTTCTTTGTTATATATTCTATATTCTCATTTTTTTTTGTTATCGTTCGGCATAATATTAATTTTAGGGGGTGTGAGAATCGAGTAAAATTTTTTTATGGGTAGAGGGGTGAAAAAAAGTAGGACCACTGGATTATATAACTAATAATGGGACATTAATTGTAAACAAACCCCACTGGGATTATTAGAACACAAAATGTTCAGCTTTGATTATTCCTTGGAGTCATTTGCAACAGAACGTATACTCGTAGACCGCCTCATACTAGAGTGGTATCACTCAGATAAAGTTTATAATTCAATAAAGGGAAAGAATTTTTATATAGAAAACGAACCGAAAGCAAATTTTATTATTAAAATAAATTAATGCTAAACGAAATAAAATGCAATTTGACGATAAAATTACACACATTAAATTTTATGACCTTGTAGTTGAGATCAGTAAAAATTGGATGTTACACATTGTTTGTGTCAATTTAAATATGAAGAAATTGAAGTCAGAGTAGGTATACATTAAACATTAGATGATGCTGGGTATCAAATAGCTTTTTACAATAATCTATTACTTGTCCCAACTCCATAACTTCATTTTTGTAAACTTTTTAATCACCAATCTTTAGTAGATTTGAAATCATTAAAGCTCTCTTGCAAGAATTAAGTTTAAGTAATAATAGCTGATTAACAGAAGTTGAATCAATGTGTCATGGAAGCCAATTGGTCCAATGGAGTTGATTTTAGCGGTCGTTTAAATGTGTCCATCTATCGTTAACTTTTAAGTTGAAAGCTTTCAATCAGCCGTCAAGTTCTTTCAAGTAGTTGCAGCATTGTTCTTAGTTTTCAGTGTGTATAAGGTTAGGACCACGGATCTATCACTCCAGAGGCGACCACGTTGCCATTTTGCTACCTTGACCCCCTAGTTCAGAGGTTCCCAAAGTCGGTTCTGTGAAACCCAGGGGTTCCTTAACGGACTGTCTGGGGTTCCGTCTGGGACCTAAAAACATTTAGTAAAAACATTTTTCTAAATTTTTTTTGGTGGGTATGGATTTATCTTGTGAATCATGAAACCGAATAATGTCTATATCTACATAAACCCATAAGTAGAAGTAGTCAAAATTTTATTCATATTTAGGATGAATCACTAGTCAGTTTTTGGAACTATCTGATTCCCGAATTTCATTGCTACCATTTCCCACTACCTACTTATGTGAAACTGGTTTTCCCTTTAAACTGCCATAAAAAGCAAATACCGAAGTAGACTTAATACTGGGGCTAACTTGAGAATCAAACTCTCAACTATTAAGCCAAAAATGATTACAAAACAAACTCTGTGTTAAAATTGCTAGTAATTCTGTTTTATGTGTTATGATTTCTGGAAAATATGAAAATTAAAAGCTTTTAGTTTTGAATTTTTATTCTAAAAATACACATTGCAGTAATATTACTTTTTTAATTGTTTTTAAACATACATACTATTTAAAAAGGTATATGAAAATATTTATATTATGATTGTATAAAATCATTAGAATCTGGGGTTCCCGGGAAAGTTACTGGAACCAAAAATGGTTCCGCGTCGAAAAAAGTTTGAAAAACTCTGCCCTAGTGTCTATAAATGACCTTCTTAAATTTTTATCAAGCATTTTTAAATGATGCTTCTTCATTTCTTTATTTGATAATGCTAGTTTCATTTTGCACTCTGTCTGCCCTTCAATAGACTGCTTCGCCAAAAAATTACTCTCTTAGATATTTTTTCTCATTTCAAATAAAATTGAATAATAAATACATAAACCTTGATATTCGCCCTTCTCGATGAGTTTAATACCTCATTCATCCTCAACACCAACTTCCTCTTGATGATCCGTTAAAGGTAACTAAGACAAGAGTTGCTTTGAAGATGAAGAGTCCGAGGTGATTGCCACACCATACAGTGTAAGACCAATTTATGCTTTATAATTCAAATTATGGATACCATCTTAACTTATAGTCTTTATTTGTTAAATGATTTTTATTTTCAATAAATTAGCTACCATGAGTAGATTAAATGCGCGTACTATTGCTTTCGACGCCATTTTGAAACTGTCATTGTTGTCTGTAGTCGCGTGTGAACAAAAAGTGTTGAGTCATATTCGACTCTGTTAATCATCTATAATCCCTCCATCTAACCTGAATCGTGAGAACGTGCCTTTAGCATCATTCAAACCTCCTTACGATTTCAACTCATTTAGTAACTAATTTCATTCAAATTGTACTCCAGCTCCTGCATCAACCAAGTACTTTCCACCCCAAAACCCTTCCATCCTTTTAACCCAGGATCATCCTATATTTAATTCATCTCTACCCCCAGTTTTATGAATATCGAATTGTGATTAACTCAAACTCTTTTTAACAACAAATTAGTTATTGATACAAAGAAACACATTGATAAAAAATTTGATTTCCTTAATCAGCAAAGTTTGATTTTAATACCTTGCATCATTAAATTACTATTTTTTTTAATTATAAACTTTGAATGGTGATGTCACTCTAGTACGAGGTTGAAATCTTTTACCAGCTATCAAGCAAACACTTTACAAAAGTTTATGATTTGGCAACTTTATATATAATAATCCTGTTTGTACGTGTGTTTCAAAACATGATTATATTGTTATAACCAATATAAACAGTCAGCATTATAGAAAGTGCAACTTCATTTACTTTTAGCCTTGCAGAAAATCGTCTACCAACAGAAAATGCTCTTTATTTATAAACTAATGTTATATATATATATATATATTTAATTAATTAATATGCAATCAGTTGCTGTATGGTATTTACTCATAATAGAAAAGTTAAATAAATTAGTCTCCACATAAACAGAAGTTATGAAAAAGCGACAACTTTCGCGTTTCGACACTTAGTTTTCTTCTTCAAGTTACATGTGCCACTCTCGTGCAGGTAAGATAGGAACAATAGCTGAGTATGAACTCTGAGCCCTCTGGGTGAGCTATCTCACTTTCCCGAGCAGTATATGTGACCTGAAGAAGAACACCAAGTATTCGAAAAGAAACGATAACACCGATGGTGTTATTATAACGATAATGAAATATGGTGTTCAGTTGCCATAACACGGATTATATTTTTAATTATCCTATTAAATTTTTATTCATAAATAATTTTACCAAGTTACAGTATGATGCCTATAAATATTTCAAAACTTACTTTGTACAGTGTTTACCTAAATCAGTTTGTTTCAAGGTAGCCCAGTTTTATTGAGGCCATGAAACATGTACCTCCCTGGGGAATGTCAGAAATTAGGATAAATACGTCATCAAAACTGCATGTGCCATAGATCAGGAGCTTACACCCTGGAAATTGAGTGATCGTTCACTCTGACAGTGCTACATTGACATTATGAAGAAAACATGGGAAGTTCAGGTCATCAATTTCAATCACATTTGTACTATTGCTGTCAGAAGATATTTCTAAAATGCAATGATAGATGAATACCTTCCATCTCCATATTGAAGCGTATAATCAAGTGAATTAATAATGAGAATTATAACTATTTAAGCACGTCCTTCCTAATATGTTATCTAGCGTGCTCGACAAGTCGCTCTTATTCTATATCAATTATATTTTAACTACAAGAGATAAATATAATATGATATTAAAGTTCAATGAAGATAAATAAACATAGAGAAATTAAAAACACACACTCACAGTCCCTAATTTTCGGTTTGAACAGTCTTAAGGAGAGATAAGAGAGGGAAACCAAGCGCACTGGTACAGAGATGGTTGGGGACCCATCATCCATTCTTTTCTCATCGACCTATTCATCTGCATTGAACTTTATTTGGCTGTTTCAGATCGTATTTTCATCGAAAAAGTGTAATATAATATTTATACATAATTAACAAACCTTATTATGGATGATGGCGTCCAAAACCGATCGATCATGCTGGACTATATACTAATCTCGGCACGAATGTTGTCCAACGTGCTCGACAATTAGTTCTTACAAAAGCACTATTATTTATCTTCAAAAGATATTCTTGAAGATGGACGGTAGTCGATACCGGTTATGTTATACGATGTGTAGCATGCAGGTTTATATACGAGGTCTAGGCACGTATACGTGCACTCTTAATCGAACATGCTAAATATATACGAGGTCTATGCATATATGCTGTCTAGAATACTCTGTGCCTAGCATGTCAAGCAACGTACAGTTTTTAGAATGATAAAATTTTCTCAGAGTTCTATACTGTCGAAAAACAATAGTGATTTTCGACCCCAAGAGGTACATAATATAATATATATATATATATATGTACATAAAAAAAAATATTTTTTCAAAAAATTTCTCATACAATGTGACAATCCACTTCATTACAGAAAATGTTGAAAATGTTTCCTGAGAAGTTCTAATCGTGTTAGTCTGTCAAAATAGCTACTTTATGTGATTACTATAATTTACTTATATTGGAATAGAAAATCAGCTTGACTCTTTTAAAATCATTAATATTCTTATCACAAATAGAATTAACAAAGAGTTTACTTTTTATTCGATACATATCTAAGTTTACATAGAAAATTTCCAATGGTATTTTTTTGGTCATCATCTGCAATGTTTATATATGTAGAATTATACCTTTCGAGTGAATATCCTTTAATTAATTACAAAACAATGAATTCTGCTTTTACTTGTTTGAAACAAAAGCTAATGAAACAATAGAGGAACTAGTACTACTACTGGAATGTGAATACTAGGCGAATGTGAAGCAAACGGAAGGTTTTTTAAACAAGGCGAACAAAGTTATCTGGTTGGGAATCGTAATTTACGTCATCCCCATCCAGTGGGTGACCTCCACGCTCCGGCTACGCCACCTCTATCAATCCATTCGGATTCCATTTCGATTTGGCCCTGTCTTCCTAAAAGGTTAAGCTGAAAAGTGTGTCCTGCCGAGGTCAGCGAACCGATTCGCGCAAATACCTTTCATCAGCCACTGCTTTCTATATATTCTCTTAGTCATAGAATCAACGCATTATGTTTCTTTTATTTAGTCTTTAACAAAACATACAAATCTGTCCTTAAAACAATTATTTAAATTTAAACATTTTTGAAATATTTATACATGAGTATTTAAATGCAGATCAATTTTTGTAGTTCTTTTTTCTTATTTTTTCTTGTATAGTTCAGTTATTTACACAAAATGCAACAAAAACAGAAAATGAAAAAGAAATCCCTTAGAGAGTTGACATATTTTTTGTTTAAATAAGCTAAAAAGAAATAAGGTAATACACACAATAGATAATAAATAGTTTTAATTTTCGATACAACTGTTATCCGGAGGACGGCGGTTGACAAACGATAGTGCAGCCTCATGTGAGCTCAATCAGTGAAAGGCAGTGAAAAGTAAAGAAGAGAGGAATGAAATAAATAACTCTGAGATCCCGTCAAGAGCCCAAGCCTCTACCAGGCAAGTACCAGTTGTCCAGTACAATCAGCTGAGTTCAAGGTCCGTTCCCACTGGTAAGGGTTTGGGGGCTCTAGCTCCCCGGTATGCTAAGCAGGCATCCTCCCGAGAAGTTACTGCTTCTCACACAGCGACCACAAGGGTCTACCCAATTTAGGTGAGAACCAACAACCACTACGAGTCCAACCTCAGATGGCGGGATGGAGAGAGAATCCCTCCATGGACACCCGCAACCCGTAGTACCGACTTATTTTAAGAATTTAGGATCAAACTCACAGCCAAAATCTCATCAGCGGCTTTTTTTGCCCCTGGTTCAAAGAACCTGTGGATGTATATATCAGTGGCGATTTCTCAGGGAATGCAACACATGCATTGCATGCATAGAATTCATCTTTAAAGAAACCAAAATGTTCGAGACTCGAAATATTTAAAGGAACCCCCTTTTTTTTTTATTCCACTACACGCTAAGGAACCATTTTCTATGATTGCGCTAAGCTTCCCAATGCAGGGGTTTACTCTTATCATTTCTGGTTAATGAAAATGGTCTTAATTGCCAAGAGAAACAAGAACGAAGTTTGCATACACTGCAACTCAGGCTTGCTGAGCTCCTCAAATACATACTGGAAAGTGATTTGCACACAGGTCTTCCGGAAATTTATAAACTCATGTATTTGGTTATGACTATTCCCATAACAACAGCAAGTGTTGAGAGATCGCTTTCTGCTCTCAAAAGAATTAAAAGTTATTTACGAAGCTCCCAAAGTGAAGAGCGATTGTCTAATTTATCCCTAATTTCAATTGAAAGACATTTACTTAAAGATCTCATGGCAGATAGAGAGAAGTTTTATGGTTTTGTTATCGAAGAATTTTGCAAGAAGTTTTTATTCAAATGATGTATTGTGTATCTCTTTCTTTAATAAAAACATTTTTTGCCTATTTTTATTGTATTGGTTAATAAAAGTTAATGTTAAAAATATTTCCAAATAAAACCTGATTCAAATCCCCATAAAATGTTTTTAATACATCATTATCCTTTTGTGCAACATGAAAAGACTGAACATGAGAATTAGAAGGGTATTTCTCTGTATTTCTTTTATTCTTTGAAAATTGCATGCCTAAAGAAAAAGGTCAGGAGTCGCCACTGGTATATATATATATAATATATATATATATATAAGCCAATATAGCTTGTGGATATAGCTGCATGGCCCCATTTGGGGTTGGGGCGAGGATACTCTCTCTCTCTCTCTCTCTCTCTCTCTCTCTCTCTCTCTCTCTCTCTCTCTCTCCTCTCTCTCTCTCTCTCTCTCACACACACACACACACACACACACACACATATATATATATTATATATATATATACTTAAACACACTCTTACAGGCGGGCCAGTTAGCAAAACTTATTTTATTGAGCTGATATTATATGATATCAAAACGTGTGTTTCTGTTGAAAACTCTATTTTTAAATTTTAATCCTAACTCAATACCTTCATTTCTTCTCATCTCCTATAAAGAATAAATAAAGTTAATAAATATTGTGGTTTATTTCCAACACGCAGTGTTTTTCATTCAAACTGTTTGCTTTCATTCTTTCCATTATGTAGAACCATACTTCCTACTGGGTGGAACAAATTCATTACCTTTACACAAAATAACCAGTTGTCCTCGCTGTTTAGTGATGTGAGTTAGTTAAGTGATTGATGTAAGTTTAATCAGTCTAACACAAACAGTCTGAGTGTGTGTGTTTGTGTGTGTGTGTGTGTGTGTGTGTGTGTGTGTGTGTGTGTGTGTGTGTGTGTGTGTGTGTGTGTGTGTGTGTGTGTGTGTGTGTGTGTGTGTTTGAGAGAGAGAGGGAGGAGGGGAGAGAGATTGAGGGAGGGAGAAGCATATCATAAAAATGATAAGAACTATCACCAAATTTCATATGTAAGTTCTAGTACCTCTAGGTCGGAAACTATGATCGGCACCAAGTTATACTTTTTTAGAATGTACAAATTCATTTTTTTTTTTATTATTAGATATCTGCCCACATGATTTTGATCAAAATCCCTTTTATTCTGGATTTTTACTTGAGGTCAAAAGCCTGTTTTTTTGACTACAGATGAACTTTTAAACACTCTTGTTTACATTGATAGGGAATTAAAACAAAGAGCAGTAAAATGTACATTTCAATATGGAATTAATCCAAATTTAATAAACTCAGATAAAGAACATTTTTTTAAAAAATAGTAAGTCCCAAGCATCAACAGCAAGCATTACCGTTGTTCAGGTAGTGGTACCTTAACCAATCGGCTACCTATTACAATTAGGTAAATCAATGTCTTGCAACAACTCAAACCGATTTCTTTAAAATATAAACAGTAATTACAATAACTAGACTTAAACTTTAAACAATTTACATATCTTCAAACAATAGTGAGAAGTTACATGAATCATTTGCACTTGTTGAAAACTTGCATTTTTCAAAAAAAAAAAATAAAAGTACTGAGTTTTTCAACACGTTTTTTAATATTTATATCATATTTTGTTTGACTGTGCAAACCATTTTTATGAACTTTCTTGACTTTTTTTCTTTATTTTATATTCGGCTGTTGCATAAGTCAAATTTATGTCCAGTAATGTGATTTTGATAAGATAAACCACATAATATAATTGACAAATCAAACAAAAAATAATGTATATTTCAAACAGAAAAAACTCGTACTACTAATTTCACTTCAATAGTTTAATAAGGACCCCGTAAAGAACAAGCCAAAATAGAGTTTGAATGGAATAGGTATTCTGGCTCTATAGATAACAAATCGAAGTGTAATTTCTACGAAATAGATATTTTGACCCTTGAGATATCAGGTTGAAATATGGTGTGAATAGAATAGATATTTTGACCCTGGAGATAACAGGTCAAAATATAGTGTGAATGGAATAGATATTTTGACCTTAGAGCTAACAGGTCGAAATATAGTGTGAATGGAATAGATATTTTGACCTTAGAGCTAACAGGTCGAAATATAGTGTGAATGGAATAGATATTTTGACGATGTAGATAACTGAAATACAAGCTAAAAGCTCTCAAATGTAGTTTGTGTTTCCATTTGATTAACTAGAATCGTTTAATTAGCAAGGAAAGGTAAATTTACTTGGCAAAGGATAAGAGAAACACAACTGTCATTATAAATTCAAAATAACAGCTTGCGCGTGAACGATAAGATCTGGTTGCAGGCCGTTAAGGAAACAAGTGATAAACACAAAAGAGACTTCCCTCTCCTATGAACCATGAGCCGTATAGAAGACAACCGTCTTGTCTTTCTTACAGTCCTTCGATTCTACCACACTGAAGTAGTGTCGCACTTTTAAAGAATTGTCATCTTCAACAAAGACGTTTTACAAACCATCTAGTAACTAAGGCTAAATTTAATAATAAACCTTATAGTTCAACAGAGAGAATCGAGAATTCATTCAGAACTCATACTGTCGCTTGTTTTGTACATAGCTGAAGAAAATATAAAAAACTAGCAAACGTACCCGTCTTTGACGGAATCAAAAATTCTATTATACTTGGTATTCCAAAATATCAATTATAGTATTATACTAATACTTTAATTAGAAGTTATAGAATAGTAGAAAATACCATTATTAGTACAGTGTTAAAAAAAAGCCTCTGTATACAAAGATTAGATTTTAAGTTAGACATACACAAATCTACAATCAATGTTTCAGCTTTATATGTCTTATGGTAGCAATATTTTGTGGACAAACCGACAGACAGAAATTATTCTAAGGGTACATGTGGCTACTCTGAAGTATGAAACGTAAAGAAAACTTGAAATGAGTTAGTTCTAATTAACGTGCTCCCAGTCAAAAGCTAGCACGCAAGCCACTGGGCTACTCTGGTTCCATACCTTACTTTATTACCAGTGTTTATATTACGCAAATATTAAATTAAAAAAAAATATTTTTGTTGTGTTTATTTATAATACATTTGCACTACTGTCATCGGCGATCACGCAAGCCACTGGGCTACTCTGGTCCCATACCTTACATTATTACCAGTGTATTTATTAAGCAAATATTAAATTAAAAAAAAGTTGACAGTTATATATAATACATAGCAAACGTACCCGTCTTTGACGGAATCAGAAGTTCCTGTTTTGGTTTATTGCCGTGTGCCTATTGCCTTTCGGCTATACCACGGAGGAATCAGAAGTTCCGTCATTTTTGGTATTTCAAAATGTCATTAGAAATTATAGAATAGTAGAAAATACCATTATTACTACAGTGTTAAAGAAATGCCTCCAGCTTATACACTACATTAGCTGTCTGTCCTTCAGGTTCATGGTAGAAGAAAGAGTTGAAACCTCTGACCGTTGAGCATGTAAACTACATTTGACCATGTGGGAAAAACTTGGTTTTGCTACCTTGTATTCCTGCGTTAGATGAAGTCTCCCTTTGCGACTTAGTTAACGTCATTGCGAAATAGACTCTGACCCGACTTTGCAATCATTTCAACGTAAATAGACAGTGGCTCGGAATCAATGGTATGTGAAGTATACACACAGACTCCCCAATACCACATCCAGTCATTATGTCCGCCTCTATGGCATATCTGTGTAGAGCACGAACTCAGAGTCGTGTCCCGTTGCACAGTTTTGGGGCACTCATGTTTCGTAACATGAAATTTGTTACTGCTACTAAATTGTAGCATGATTGGTGCTCTACTTTAAGTTTTTACTCATGAGCAGGCAGTCCAGGAGAAATAAATTCAGAGTCAAGAAATTCAATTAGATAATGAACTGCTTCTTCGTCACTAATCCAATCTCTTTACTGACTTGTAAGTTCTTTACTCGGCTTCATATAGCGTAAAAACTTGTTTGTTGATTTTTCCTCCCTGTTCATATTAAGAGTTGAAAATTGCTCGTTTACAAAACATTTATTCTCAATAGATAGTACATCCTTAACTCTGTGAAACACCATTTCAATGATGTCAAATACGCAATATATTCATGTGCTCAATTGAAATTAAAATCAACTAACAATACCTACTTGCCACACCTGTGTATTTTCAAAACAAACTTGTCTGTGAAGTTAGGATAATACAGCTAAAAGCCCCATAACTTCGCTTCTGTACTGAATTAATAATCTATTTAGAGCCCATATTTTAAGTTAGGCGCACACAAATCCAGTGTCAATGTTTCAGCTCGCTATGTCTTATGGTGGCTGAGTTTACTTGTGACAAACATTTTTGCGTTAAACGTCCATAACTTCACTTCTACGTTGAATTTCCAATCAATTCATAGCCTATATTTTAAGTTAGACCTACACAAATCTACTGTAAAAGTTTCAGCTTTATATGTCTTATGGTAGCTGAGTTTACCTGTGACAAAGTTTTGCGGACAAACCGACAAACCGACAAACCGACAGAAATTTTTCTAAGGGTGGATTCGGTTTCTCCAATGTATGAAACGTAAAGAAAATTTGAAATGAGTCAGTTCTAAGCAATGTACAGACAAAATCATTATTTTATTTATAAAGATTAATAGCAGGTTTCAAGAGATTTTAGAATAAAATTAATTATATCTGATATCCACTATTTTCAATGAACTTCTAAAAACTGTTAATTTTTTAAGGTATTAGAGTCTAGTATTTTTTGGACAGTGTCTAATATACAGCAGTTTACAAATAAAAAAGTTAATATATTGTATTCTATTATTGCAATTACTTTATTATTATATAATTATAATAATATGCTGTATTGTTTTTAATTAAAATATTTTAATCATAGGTATTATTAGAATATCATAATAAATACCTAATAATAGCTACATTGTTTACATCATTATAATTATAATAATAATATTATAATGCATACACTAGCATAACTGCATATCATAAATATATTATCCTGTATGAATTTACATTTTGACAGAGGCACTAATTTTAAAAAGTAGTTCATCTATCCTTAGAATGAACGATGCGTTCTTTACAACTCCTGCTACTCACACACAAACGAACTTAAGTAAAATGGATCATTGAAAATTGTAGAAAATTACTTTACTTAAGCAAATAAGATGGTTAAATCAAATCGCGAGAAAATGTATATTTTATGACAATAAGAAAGTAGAACTAGAATAATAAATAGCGCTTGAAATACGAGATGAACTGGAATTTCCATCAATCTTACAAAAAAAATGAAAGCTAAAAAATAAAGTTTAAGGAACGGGAATCGATAATTAGTTCATTTTCAACACAATTTTTTGTTGTTATCAAGGACAGTTTAACTGTTTTTATATACCATATATAACGCTTATATAAGTATTTAAATAATAATTTTAAAATAAAGGAAGTTAAAAATTAAAAAAATGTTAGTATTTATGGAAGCTTGTAAAATACATTCACCGTTTTACCAACTGAAGAAAATGTCTTAAATATGCGTAAATGTAAGCTATATACCTTCATGGGACCTTCTCTTTCCCCTAGTATTTCCTAATCCCTTATAAAAAAGAATCTTTTATCATGGAGTTGGGACAAGAAATAATGTTGGGCAAGCCACCCTTCGGAGAGGACGTAAAAGGTGTTAGTAACGAACATATGTATACTAAGATTCCAACTCTAAATAAATGTGTATAAAATTTAGACCTCTTTAATTTCAATAAACATACCTTTGAGTAAAGCTCAGAGGAAACGTTTGATATTCCTTGCTACAGGCAAATGTTATTTTTTTCAAGGATCTAGAGTTTATTCTAACTTCGGCAAAAAAAAATAAATAACTTACTTTAAAGAAAAATTAACATTTCAGTAACTTTTCTTTTATTTATTCATGCATTTGAATAAATAATGATTCAAGTATTTGCCTTTTTAATTCAGATTGGGCGAATTTTTCCTACTGGTCTCGTTATACCTTTTTTTCTTTAATGATTTCAAACTGAATCTCGGCTGGAAATGGGTACTTGTGAAGTTGGAAAATGTATTTACTATGGAGAAATAAGATTCCAAAGTAATAAGTGAACAGAATAGCAATCCAATTAATCTTTTAGTGTAAACAAGTTAGTCAAATATTTTAACAAACTTTCCTTCGTTTTTAGTATTCTTTCCTTTGATTTCTGCTGTTATTTTCGTAAACTTTAATGGAACTACAGATTATATTTTGTTTTATGTGAAGAAAACAGAAGGTTTCAAATTATATTGTACAAGAGTTTTCGATAAATAAAAAAAAAGGGTTCAAGAAATATTTTTTTTTTAAAAATGTCCCAGTTTTTAATATATGTATTTGAAATACATTTTAAATGATATATACCTAATAATTATTTGACACAATATCACATATTATTATAATGACATAATATGGTTGTATAACCATATTATGTTGATTTAGTCAACACAATAATGTAGTTTGTATTGACTAAATTGTCAATACAAACTACATTAGATTCTCGCAACACGAGTTTAATTCGTTCCCAAGCTACCCCATATTGCGATGTACTCGTACTACGAAGTTATTATTTCAGTTATAATCTGTTCCAACCCTAAAATGGCTGATTTAAGTATATTTTTTAAATAGAAAAGGTGCAATGAGAAAAAATATACTAATCTGTGCACGTAATATGGATAATAAAAATGCAGGTAAGAAATATTCATATTTTATTTATCTACTAAACTTAAAACGGAGACTATCTAGGCGTGAGGAACACGGTCGCTCTTACTATGAATTTTGACTCGTCGTACGAGACAAACATTCTTATGAATGGCTGCTCGTACAGGTGCTACGAGGTCCTACAGTACATGACATTACCAAAAGATCATAAGTTGTGAGTGATTTGAATGCATATATTCGACGAAATAAACTACTACCAGATGACCATACATATTTGTTACAAAAAATTTCTACAAATCAGATACATATAATTACAAATACCGTCTTTTTCCGAAAATAAGACATCCCCTGAAAATAAGCCCTAGCGTGGTTTTCAGGACTTTTTGGACTATATTCCCTCCCCCGAAAATAAGCCCTGGTTAAAATAATTTGAAAAATATAATTTTTTAATAAATACTGTTGAATTTAGGTAGTATCTCTAGTTGCCCTAATATTAGGAGAATCCTTTTGAACAAAATATTCCAAGAAATTCCTTCTCTACCTAGTTGGTTTCAAGCAGTCTACTTAGACAAGAAGCATTCATTTAACGATAGTTATATTGCAACACATGAGAGATATAGACCAATGATTCTACAGGAAATGGATTTCGAGGAAAATTAGAACGGAATTCAAAATTTGATGTTTTATCATGTTCTAGAAAATGTTCAGTTTTACGATGTTCTAGAAGATGACTTGACTGTAATTCAGTAAATTTAAATTTCTGTATATAAATAAGTATTAAACAAAAATATATAAATCTACTTATTCAATTTGAAGTCCTCCCCCGAAAATAAACCCTACACGTATTTTTGAACTAAAAATAAAGTAACACAGTGTCTTATGTTCGGAAAATGACGGTAGCATACTTATAATTCATTATTTACTTAACAATATTATTTTTAAATTGATATAGCGTCTCGACCACTGATTATTAAAGTTCAACGATGGATTTCTTGAGGATGTTTGGTCTAAAGAAATAACACTATCGTTTATTCGCCGACATTTCGTCCAAAATTTTTTGACATTTTCAAGGCTTGTTTTTGAGGAAAAACTATTTACTATCATCATTAGATTGATGCTGCTGAATAAAGGCATGGAACGTAAAAAGGTTTTCCTCAAAAACAAGCCTTCAAAATGTCAAACAATGTTTGGCAAAACGTCGGCTTTAAACAGGAGTGTTATTTCTTTAGACCAAAGCTCCTTAAGAGTTCGACATTATTTTTAACTGTTCATTTAATCATTTATTTATTTACATTTACAGAAACAAACAGTAAAATAATAGTAAATTAGGATAGGAGTGGAGCTAACCAGAATAGCTAACGGGAGTGGAGGTAATGATTCAAAATGGAGAAGCTGATATCTGGAAGGTTACGCTCGTGTCCAACACAAAGCCTCTCCATTTTCAATCCTTGAGTAATCCATTCAAAAGTTACGAACTTTAATCACTGATTCGTAATTTTATAGCGCTCATATATTTATTTATACTTGTTAGTGCACCAATATTTATTAATTTTTAATGTTCGATTGATCACATTTGAGTGAAAAGTCAATGCATTGTGTTCTTTTATAATTACTTTGTTTTCATGACTGCATATCGTGACTTGCAGATAGAGAACAATGGTTAACTACGTGTCGCGAAAATAAATAAACTCATTAATTTAGATTATTCTTAACAACTATAATATGATAAGGAAGCGGTTTTAAACAAAGCAAACTTATATCAATGTCGCACACTAGGCAAGGCTACCTTTTAAATGATAAAGTTTACTTATACCTCACCATGAGTAAATAAGCTGAATGCCTGTCGATAAATAAGTATTTAACCTGCGTTATTGTTTTCTAACGCCCTAATGTTACTTTACAAGTACAGAGTACATAGTAGATGTAAGTTGGACCGAAATAGCCCCACAGTTCGACCTACTTACCAAAATAACTAACAAAAAAAATAAACAGATAATTTTCTAGATTTATAAAAAAAAAGTAATATATTAATTCTGTGGTATACTATGATTAAGTTTTCTGGGGAAGCTGCACGGGATCAGTTCGTCATGATCCATTGCTGCTTAGGTTCTTTCATTCAAATGGGAGGCGGCTGGTAGTATGAGTCACATATTATATTGCCCTAATTATGTAATTAAAAGAGTCTAAAGTACCAAAAAGTCGTCATACATATGAGTTTTTTGGTTTGTCTCAATTGGAAAAGTTCAAAAAAGAAAAAATGGGACTTAAAAAATGATGGCAAATTAAAATGAAGTTGTCGTAAATTTCCACTGTAGCGATGTATTGCATGATTCTATTGTAGAAGACACTGACGTGATCCAATTCTTTCAGTATATGAAAATGAATAGAATAAAGGAAGTCAAGGCTTTTCTACCCGTTGTGTTAATCTTATGAATGAAACGGTATAACTTGAGCCAAGAGAACTGAACAATCTGAACTGTGATGTCATGCTTTCGTAGTCTTTAAACCCAGTAGTGTGTATCAGAGCACTTTCTTTGCAACTGGATATTTCATTTGTAGACTTAGCTCTCAGAACATTGGACACCTTATACTTTGCCACTATAATAATTAGCGATGCAATCCAATTAACAATCAATGAGACTCATTATTTCATGTCTGCTTTTTCATTTTTCAGGGACAATAGTTCTTGTATATCGTATTTCAGAAATAAAGAATTGTTTTCTTTCTATAAAAAAAATCGTATACAAAAATACAAATCTGGCAAGCTTATAAAATTGTGAATCAGTGATAAAAGTTCGTGACTTTTGAATGACTAACTTAAGGATTGAAAATGGAGAGGCTTTGATAGTGTTCGACAGGAGCGTAACCTTCCAGATCCCAGATCTCTAAATTCAATTATTACTTTCATTAGCTGTCCTGTTGAGCATTATCTACAACCCTAACTAATTTGCTATTATTTCTACTATTCTACTATTTCTTTTTTTAAGTCCAAAAAAGGAATATGAACAGCTGCAAATAATAGCAACTAAAATGCTAAAAAAAATTTTTCATTTATCATTATTATTATTATTATGCAATATAGTTTGAAGCCTCCTCTTTTTCAAATAACTCCGTATTTCTATATTCAGAATAATCAGTATATTAATTAAATTCAAACTAGTTTTTGTGAATATCATATGGATATATGTTTTTGGAAGAAAAACATTAACATAAGATTGGTGATCGCTCCCTACTCTTCACTTTCAGAAGTAAACTGTTCATTCATAGTCGAAAGTCAAAGTGATTAATACTCGTATCGTACGTTGTTGCTTACAACAGGATTCATTCGTCATTGCAAATGCATCTGTATATTTTAAATTACCTGTATGCATGTCTGTTCGGTCGACTTAGTAGGTTCAGATTCAGTTAGTGGCCGGTTACTGGAAATAATCTATAGGGCTGACGATTCTGAACCGGCCACGAACACGTTTAGAGACCTTCTTCTTTGCGTAACTCACTTTGTATTTTGTGACCAACAGTAATAATTTTAAATTTGCATAAACAATACTAATTATTAATTAATAAGGCTAATTATTTAAGAATGGTATTAATTAACTTCAATAAAGTGATGACTCATGATGCATTCCAGTGTAAGTTAACTCCCTGCAACTGCATCTACAATTTCTGCCGTCAACAAGTGAATTTAATTATTCCCAAGGACTCTAAATTGCAGACCAACTGGTTAAGCAAGCTTTATACACTCGTGATTGCTATGATATCCGCCTCGACTAGGGACGTAGTCTTTATTATACGTTACATTATCTTAATGGTTTGGCACTACGAATAGATCAATGGATACACTTAATTATGAGTGTGTGCCCGCACATGCTTGTTATTACTCATAGTATGTATAAGTATGTTTACTTCTGTGTAAGGCTAAAATTGACACAGAACAAAACATTTGTTACAAATGTCAATGAACAATAGTTCGACAAATCGATCAGAGTAATTGCTTTTTTCCGTTTTTATTAATTAAAGTTTTATTAAGTCCTTTGGAACTGCGATTTTGTATTTTGAGGTATATATACATGAAAATAAATCGCTAATTATTCGTATTTATTCCTTATTATTTGCTATTTATTTCAACAATAGTTTTGTTATTTTATTTATTTATTCAGGTGCTATTAATTTCTTTTTATCAATATTATTATTTATATATCATTTCTCTTAAATCATATTATAATTTATTTTTCTTCCATTTTAATATTTTATTATTTTCAGTAGGATTAATTTATTATTTTTTCTTGTTTTCTCCCCCTCTGGTACGATGGCAACAATGTCAAAATATTTCTGAGAAAGAGACTTCAGTTTCGGTTTGTTTTCCAAGCGACTCACTTCACCCTCCTGATGACGACAGATATCATAGTTTTTGTGTTTCTTCAATGTGTTTTTATATTATATTTATTGATGCTACAAAAGTAAAAATTAAATATTCTGACAGGAACTCTGTACATAATAAATTATAGAATAAAATACATGGAGAGAAACACATGGAAACCACAAATAGCACAACTCATTTGGATTCCGTCGCCGTCAGGAGAGGAGTGTTCACTCCACTGCTCTTATTGCTCAGTGCAATCATTCAAAAATATTACTAACATTAGTATTTCTTTGATTAAGCTTTGCTTTATGTTGTCTTCGTATCGCTTCTCCTTCCCTTTACTGCTTTTTTTCCTTCCAGCTCCTTGTGTAGTGACAAATAAGAGTAGTTAGAAAAACAATGGAGGTGATAAATAGGTAAATAAGCTCAACATAAAAAAGAATAAAGCAAGTAAACATACTTATGAGAAATATTTAACAATTAAATGACATAATAATACGGCAATGAATAGAAACATTTTCTTTTTTTAATTTAAACTTTGAGCACTGTGATTATTGATCAGATTGGTACAAGCTCACAGTGTGTCATCGATAGTGCCAAACGATATTTCTCTCAGAATCTGGAACCACAGCAGTTATTGAAGGGGAGTCCGTGGTTGACGCTATGGAACTTTAATACCCTCTTAGGATTGCTTTGTGGTGGCAGACGTAGCCTGTCTTGCGCCCGAGTTGGCAGACTCAGTGTCCGCTTGGTCGGCCTACGACTGATTAATATTTGTCCGGTTCGCCTTCCTTTTCTTCTAACCCTACTTTTCAATCCCCTACTCATACTGACTTACCTATTCTTTTCCATTTTTCTTAAAACTCTCTATGGTCTTACTCTTTCGTTTTCAGTTTTCTTATGTAATCCATAGTGATCTCTTTTATCAAGTGACCATCAGTGTGAGTCCAAAATCTGTGATTGACGTAGGTCGTGAGAGCCCGCCTGTGCGAAGTCAACCTTGAGTACTTCACGGGAGCTGTCTTGTTTTCCTCATTTCTGGAGATACAGTTGGTCCCTAGTGATGCACCGAAAGGACTTTACGATGAAATCATCAACTTGGTTTACTTTATGATGGTTACGAAGATAAAAGGATAAGCTACCTGGTTTAAATAAAAAAGAAGTGGTGCTAGAAAGGTGAAAACGGTTGTTGAGGTTATTTGCAAAAAAAAATATTACAAATTACTAATTACTGTATATAAACAAGAGAGAGTTTGCTTGGTCGGCCTACGATTGACTGTTATTTTCTCTTTCTTTTTCCTTTAAGCCTAATCTTTAATCTCTTACTCATATCTGACATAAAACTATAGTTAACTTAACTATATCTGGATAAAGCGGACACAGGTACTCCTAGGTTTTCGTTTATGCTATAGATTTTCAGTGTTTATTGAATACTGTGTATGCTCATTAATCTTAAATGACAGAGATCGTATATTAAAAATTATATGGAAACCGATTAAATATCAATATAATAGAAAATACGTTTCAGTATTAATAAAAAATAATTTATTTATTTATTTTAAATAAGTTAATTAATAAATTGGTCCTAAAAACGGAGATATCGTGCTAATTACTAAATGGCATTACTAAAAAGTAATACTGGTGTTACTATAGGATTGTGTGTCAGAAGAATAGGTAAGATGATACAAGGTCGTGTGATGTCGGTAAAACAATTAGAGACTTAATAAGGATAGGAAGGGGATGAGAAACCAGATAACGAACTGAAATAAGACGTGAGTGAGATAGCATCTATCTGCCAAGCGTGAACCACTCTCTAGTTTGCATTCCACTTCTTTTTTAATAACAGACTTCTTTAGCTTGGGAGTCCAAGTACTTGAATGGCAGTCGATCTTCTTCAATGATTTATCAACACTTCAATTATTAATTAATTATGACAGGATTTACTTATGTATATCTCGAGGACGTACGACGGAGTTCCTGTCCTGAAGGTCGTAAGTCAAATATTTATCTTCTAACACCTAAAAATGCAGTAAATTTGTAAATAAACAAAAAATATATATATATGATTGGATCACTTGCATGAATGAATATAGAAAACTGAAGTACTTATTCAGACGCCACTAGAATTTCTTAAAAACGACCTATTTAGTGTTACATTTCATCTCTGTTTTAGAATCATATACCCTTTACATTTGAAACAACTGTTTTTCAAATAAATATGATGGAACAAACACCAATTTGTCCAGTTTCATTTTGCTCACATTAAGGGGTCGATGTAAAACACCTGCTAAACTTTGTAGCACTCAAACAACCAAATTCAGACCCTGCTAACCATCAGAAGAGTTAGTTGTAGTCAACTGTCAGTTATTTGAGATACACGACAATGCCAGATGCGAATATAAAAAATTTACTTTTTGAAGTTCCCACTGCTTTTGGTATCTCTGCCATGACAATTTGCGAATTTGAAAAGATATTTTCGCTTTATTAGAAGTATTTTTGTAATTCCAGACATTTATTAGGTCAAATGCTAATTCGAAGATATACCAATTTACGAATTATAGAGAAATTTTTTGGTGTCTTAAATGTAACTTTTTTTTTGTAATTTTTTGAGGCAGTGAGGAAATTCAAAGATTAGACTCGTATTTTCTCTGTTTCACGTCCACATATATAAGTTTACTCCGCCTTTGTTACCCAAGGGACAGAATGTTTGGTCTATTGTATAAATCAGCAGCCATTAATCATTAGTGATCCACATTACCGGCTGCTTCAATAGCTTGTGGTGTCACCCATCCAAATGGTAACTTTGCCCTATGCTGATTAACACTATATGCAGACGAAGTATACGTTCTCAAAAGCATCAAAGTGCAGTTAGAATGATGAGTTGATTACCAAGTGAGAGTCATCATCATATGCAACGTAAGTAATATCTATCATAAAAAAAGAATAGTATTTGTGTTCCATCCCGACTATGGCCGAGGGTTCCGAGTGCAGCCGAAGACCCCCGGGCATAGCCATGGAAAGTTTATTTCATGGTGCTAGTGAAGTATATGATCTACCTTCCTGTGTGATCAACAGCAACATCAATCTAGCGTTCCTTAAGGGTGAGTGCTGAGCTCCCCTGAGGGCTTTGAGTAGATTTGAAGGGGATGCTCTGAGCTTAAGAAGGCTCTCAGGCTCTCAGAAGCCGGTCAGCTGAAAAATTCATTGAGGGGTGTTAAATGAGAATTGGTAAAAAAATAAAAACATCGTGAGGTAATAATGTCCTTAATAAAATAAACATTTAGGTTCTACTTATAGCATTGTACAAAATACTTTTTTTTAGGAAACAGTTTATAAGGATAATTTATAAAAAAAGAGAGATAGATATGAGTATCTCAAACAATATAATGTACAATTTCTTAAATAAAAAACAATTATTTCAGGATGTTTCTTATACAAACATTTTTTCATTCAAACAACGTTCTTTTTAGAAAAAAAAACTGTTTTTTAGAGAAATTCTAAAATTATAATATTATTAATTAAAATATTCATTTATTTTAGAAACAATATTGTATTTATAAACTGATTCCTAATAAATAATATAATCAAAATACTAAAAATTGAACAACAAAAAATGTATTCCTATGTATGATGACTTTTAAATCACTTTAAATGTGTTTTAATATTTAGAACATATTATGTTACAAGGATACTCCTTTACTTAATAATTATACATAAACTTCTCCATAAATAGTAAACCTTCTAATAATTATAATTATAATGTTTCGGACCTTCATGTCTATTTTTCAGAGTGACACTGGCAGTTTTCAAAGGCTTATCGAATATCTAAAGCTCTATTTTAGTTTCTCCTTTTCAATAACCCATAATAACTCAAAATGAATTTTTAAGTTATATTAAAGCTCTTTATTGATTTATCAACTTGTGTGTTTAGGTCAGGAGAAGAATGGTACGTGACTGCCGGAGGCGCTCTTGTCCGACCAGGACAGGATTACCGAGTCGTCGCCTACCTGTCAAGACCACTTACCCTGAGGGCGACAATCACCAGAGACGATGAACAAGTCGTCTCCTCAACTTCCTTCATTCCCAAGTCTTCCCTTACATTCCTCATACTTCAGGTGGTTTTAAAAACAATTTGTGTAACCATAAACTTTTAGATTGATTTTTTTTTTTGGTAGAGCAACTTCTTTCATTCCCAAGTTTTGCTTTGCGTTCCTCATTTATTTTTCTTTCCAAGGGTGAGATTGAGTGTGGGGTAGAAAGCAACACTTTTGAAGTTCATTACTGCAGGGAATATTGCACTCCCTAATGACTCTACATTAGGATTCTACTTAAATGTATTTAAAGTAGGGATCTTTGACGAGTAGCTCATATCGTACAAGCTGAGGGCCAAAGATTAACATCCTCTTCGAGGGACGACATGCTGAGATTTTTATAACTCCTGCGTGAAAAAATCGAGGACTAGAATGAGAATCCAACCAGAATCTATCATTCCAGACGCGTGCATACATGCCATTAGGCTATCCTAGCCCAGATAATTCTAAAAACAATTGTGGAACCACAAATATAATATTATTGTTATTATTAGGTGACAAAAGTTGTTAGTTATAATTAAAGAAGAATAATAGTCTTTCCTCAGAAGTTTTCTTCTCTACTCGATCTGTTTCTGACCTTCATATCCATTTCCCAGAGTGACACTGGGACTTCACAAAGGGTTATCCAGTATCTATGGCTCTATTGAGGTTCCTCTTCTTCGATAACAAATCCTATTAAGCATTGCATGACTAAACATTTAACTTATTTTGTTTCTATTTATAGCATGTATTAACTCAGTTTTAATTGACTCCGTCATCTTTTTTCGTACTTGTCCTATCTTTTTATTGACATCTATGAGTCTATCAGTTCTTTAAATAGGCATCTGCATGATGGTTAGTTTGTTCGATTATAGTGGTCTTATGAATTGTTTTTGGTTTAAATATTTCCAAAGCCTATCAATATTGCCAGTCTTAGTCCTTTACACCCTTTATGTAACGAGCCCATTGAGTTCTTCACATTGTCAGATTCATATCTACGAGTCATTAAATGATTGGCAAATTAGGAATTATTTTCATTGTATTTAAAAGCCCAATTGTGCTTTTAATACTGCTCTTAAAATCCTTCCTAACTGTCCAATATACTATTTTCCACAGTCTTTGTACTTTATTCTGTATATTCCACTATGAAATGACTATATATATTCTCTATTCAAGTACTTAAGTTTTGTTGAATTGAGTTATTTTTTTTTGTACAATGTGTTTTCTTTTTTGAATTGTTTTTTTGCCTTTCCTGGTGTGCATAAAAGTTATCCATTTATTGGTTATACCCGAAAAAAGGTAAACTAGAATTATTCTACTGCAGACAAAGAAACTTTCAGTAATCCCTCTACTATATATCTCAGTAAGTCGTGTGGACAGTATGTCTGGTGAATGAGTCTTACTCACAGTCTTATAGGGAAAACGTGCCCGTGTTACTTCTATTGTTGTAGTCGATTAAAATGAGGAATACCCGTGCTGTTGCCGTTAAGAAGAGGTTGGAGGAAGTTCATATTGATTCTTAATGAACTTGCAGGTTAGTATGGATAGAATGTTTTCATTGGTTGCAGTAATGTAGGTGTCGAGTGATGTAGTGATAGCGGGTGCCCATCACTCGTCACGTTCTATATCCGCATTTCTGTCGTATAAACCTGTAATGCTGGGACATTAATCCTAAACAATTTGCATGTAAGCGAGAAAAACACATTTGCATGAGCAAGAAAAACACATTCTTAAATTTCATATAAGAGTGACCTTTGACCTACCAACGACCAGCAAATATATTGGTTCCAGACCAGAGGTCCACTACTGGTCAGTTATTGTGATACATATAGGGGAGTTAACAAGTATTGTCAATTAGTATACTAGTGGTACCTCGGTACTCATGCGCCTTTGTGGTCGAACAAATCGGAGGTTAAACAGAGATGTCGAGAAATTCATAACTCCCGGAATTCGAATATAATTTTGGAACTCGAACAGTCGTCCAACTTACATTGGATTTAATAATGTACTTTTAGTAGTTTATACACGTTTTATATAGAAAAACCTACGATACTTAAAACAATAACCTGTATGCGACCAAATGATTATCCCTTATGTGTTTCTTATGGGAAAATTAGTTTAAGTTTTCGACCAAATCTGTTGTTTACCAAAATTCTGGAACGAATTTCGGTCGAGAACCAAGGTACCACTCTATTAGTCTTTTATGTAAAAGAGTTGTTCAGGTGGTCGAAGCTCTGGAAGGCTTTCAGTAAATGAGGGAAGACAGGTTATATAGCGGTTTAAGGTAAATGCAAAAAGGTAAGTGCATAGCATTGTCAAGGCTGCACAAAATTTACATAGATGTACCACACATAATTATGTAAATGAAAGAGTACCCAAACATATTCTTAGGAAATATGAAAATAGATATTACCTGCGATAACAGGAATCCGCGTGACAGAATATTATAGACTAGTCTATTGTGTTTACAGAACATCAATTATAATATTACATATATATGTATAACAAGATTTCACAATAAACACATGAAATATAAATCAACGTCAACACCACAGTAGGAAATCAGAAAAATGACTAAGAGAACAAGTGATTTAGAAACATCTGGTGTGGGGTTGAGAAGAGTTAATCAGATATTAAATTGTTAAGAAATATCGAATCCTTGCTGATTAAACTTACCAGATCAAATGCTATAAACATTAGTATCGGTTAATTCAAGTTGGACTCAGTATTGAAGAGGGGAATAGCTTTATCCACGAGTGTTGACAGACAGCAGATAGTTACATTTTCCTCCTGAACATCGTGGTTTACCTTAACTTGTCATCCCAACCCTGTGTTCCCTCTCACGCACTCTAAAATACCTTTTCTGCCTTCCACTCTTCTCATCCCACACCACATGTTTCTACATCACTTGTTCTCTTTGTCATATTCCTGATTTCTTACTGTGGATTAGACGTTGATATACATTATATAAGAATAAAAAGTAACAGCCGTTTCTCAATGAGCTTACCCTCCAAACTATGATAAATCAGCTCCATAATTTAAAACCGTCTTATTATGTGGCCATGTTTGGATGATATTTTCTTGTGGATGCCCTGGGACACAGTCTCGTTCGACCTCTCATCTCACCTCGGCGCGGAACTAGTTCTGTTTCTGATTCCGCTTTCGTTAACATCTTCATTTATGGAATAGCAATATCAACTGCTGCCACTATCCAAGGGCATATTACATAAGACAGAAATCTTGAGGAAGTCCTTTGATATAGTAATGTTCCCCAGATTAAACATCAAGTAAAACTACTCTGACTTAAAGTACCAATCAAAATTTCCCCACCTTTGAGCGAAAGAGTGACGATTGAAAAAAAAGTCAAAAGTTTAATATATAGTACTGCGTGTAAGAAGGCTGTAGAAATAATTTCCAATAAAGATAAATAACGACTCGTGTTGCACAATAATTCTATTATGAGCTTTATATTTCAGCCATGAATGTAGTCATATTCAGGCCATTAATTTAAAACACATAAATTCTTATAAACACTTAAACCAATAACAACTTAATAACCTTGCTCACTCTTATCTTCCTAACACTTTGACTAATAGTGATCTAAATTCATCTTTCGCTAGTGACCTTGATTTAATCCAATTCATCCCCATCATCTTTTATCATAATGTCTTTTATGTTTTTTAGATCAATCAAAAATAGATGAATTCAACAAATCATTCTGTTCATTAAAGTTTCGATCTTTCATGTTAATCAATATAAAGTATATTTCTAGAGTGTCGCACACATTTCATGTTTTGTCTCCTCTGTCCTTTTTTTCATTGAAAATTTGGAAGTTTTTGTTTCCAAAATTTGTTTTTGCTAACTTTTAACCAAGAGTTGTTGGTCTGGTCGCTATAGATCATGGGGGAAATAATTTTTTTTAGAAGTCAATTAGTTTAGTTTCCTTTAAAATCCTTGGAGGTATTTGATGTCAAACAAACAGATGATGCTAAATTATTATATTAAATTAGAAATCCATCCTGGAATTAGAAGGCACGGAGAACAAATAACATTAATAATTAATTTGTTGTTTTTGTTCTAATTATTTTCTTCCGTGATTGTGGGTTTGCTAGAAATATACAAAAGCTCGAAAAAAAGAAATATTGTTTCTACCTAATGATTTTGTGTTAGAAGTCCTAAAATTTGGATTTTACCCTCAAGTATATTAAAGCAGAGCTCTTTAAGGAGTATATGACGTCATACAGGCTAGTGTTTTATCGTCCTCTTCCAGAAGCGACATATTTCACCTACCGCGTGAAAACATCGAGGGTCAGAGTGAGAATTGAACCCGTTATCTACCAGTCTAGAGACGAACACACAAGCCACTGAACTACCCTGGCTTAGTATAGTGGTTTGTACTTGTATAAATGCATATGTACTTTACGCCTGTAAAACACCACTAAAGGTGAAAGCCCTATAAGAATGCGTGCTGCAAACAATTACTATTAATACATTTGCAGTTCTTTATTTCACCAATGTTAAAACTTTCCTTAAAAATAGTTTATTTCTATTTATATATATAAAGCTGTGTTATATGTACCATACATACTATAAAGTATTGTACTTTTCTTTCTAGTTGTTGTGGGATGGTCTAGTTGAGGGTTGTCCAAAGTCTAGCCCGCAGGCCGTGCGGCCTGCGACCCCTTCAATGCGGACCGCGGCCTCTTCTAGAAAACTTTTAAAAATTATGCAAAAAATTATGTCTCTTCAAAAGTAATCTGCAAAGTAACATTCAGATTCACATTCCAAGTTGTGATGTTATTTCTAAAGAAATAGAGGACAATAACTTGTGCTGCTTTTTTGAAACTCTTGATACCCTGATTGAAGACTTCGCAAGCGATTTGAAGGTTTCCAGCACCCTTGAATGTATTCAATGCTCCTCTGACTATAACTATATCAGAAGCCGATGAAGATTTGCAGCTTGAATTGTGTGACTTGACCAGTTTTTATTAAGCAAAGCTCCACTGCCAATCACTCAATTTTGGCCTCTTCTTTCTGAAGAGTATTATCCTAATTTACGCCGTTTTGGATTGACTTGCTGTCAATGTTTGGCAGTACCTACCTTTGTGAAGCAGCATTTTCCGCAATGAAGTCGATTAAATCCAAAGAGAGGTATCTACTTAATCAAACATCTCTCGAAGCTTGCCTTCGTTTAGCCTTAACCTCATTTGACATTGACACAAAGGAGCTGGCTTCCAAAATGCACGCACACCCAATCCCACTGAATTTTAAATAAACTATACCGTTTCACGTACTTCCTTAAATATTTTTAACGAATATATTTAAGGGTTGATTCTTATCTATACTTATCAATTATTTTTTTATGATAATATATGTTTTTATGATAAATATAAAGATTCATTTACATATACGTGTTTTACTTTACATCTGGTATTGCGGCCCGCGATCTAATTTCCTTGCCGAATACGGTCCGCGTCCCCATAAAGTTTGGACAACCCTGGTATAGTTTGAATAGATCTCAAACACTTTAGCCGATGTTTCATCTATATTTATACTATCTATAAGAATACTCCTGGCAACATCAAATATAGAATTTGCTAGTATAACATGAAAGAACAACGAATGAAAAATAAACGAATTTCTATTTATTATATTTATACACCAAGATAATAACATTTCTAAAAAAAATGCAAGTTTTGTTTTTTAGTTCCATGCTAATAAATTCTGTAATTGATTTAGTCGCGAGGATGTCTACCAATAAAGATGGAAAATTGGCTAAAGATGTTTGAGATTTATTTAATACTATTCCATTTTACCTAAATATATAGCAAAACTAAAGTTTATCAGGGCACGATCAGTTCTTCAGGTACAAATTAAACTCTCATTGCCAACGTTTCAGTTTTTATTTAAAACCTTTTTGATAGGCAGAAGTATAAATTTTGAAACAGAAAAACTAAGTATTACATTACAAATTATTTGACAAAAAAATAGTATGTGGATTTCAACAACTGTAGATTGAATGTTGTTGAAACTACAGTTGTTGTTGAAATCCACAGACTTTTTTTCTTTGTCAAATAATTTGTAATGTAATACTTAGTTTTTCTGTTTCAAAATTTATAGTTCTGCCTATGAAAAAGGTTTTAAATAAAAACCGAAACGTAGGCAATGTGGGTAAACTTTAGTTTTGTTTCTATTCCACGGTCGATACTTTTATTAATAAATATATAGCGCTATGTGCCTGTATACAACGCAAGATAACGGTATTTTGGTAGAAACTGACTCAATATACCCGACTGATTCATAAATTATTGTGTCGTGCTGCGCTCTAGTAGAGGACATTAAAAACTAAACCAGTTATAATAGGGTGTATATTTATTCTTATATTTATTTATATATATAAATATATTTATAATAGTTATTTCTTCTATTTATCTTATATTTATACTAGTTTGCTAGTTTAGATATCACAACATTGTATTTAAACTATTAATTGAATCACACTTAATTTTGAGATTTTAATACCAAGCAATAATATTTAATGAAATAATTATTGAATAATAATAGGAGAAAAAGAAAACATTTTTTAAAATTATAGTATAACCTCACTTTTTTGCAAAGTTATTACTATTCTTTTTAAATTAAACGTGTGAACAATTATTATTATTTAGATATTTAGATGCTTAAATAAATATATAAATACATATATACATAATAAAAATGTTTAATAACTTTTTCAATTTCTTTTTCTACTTTAGTGGTGTGATATCCTCCATATATATTTACAAAATAATAACAATCCAAACAGGCAAATTTTCAAAAAATTGGAAGGTTATTTCAGAAGCATATCCAAGTTAAATATGTCGTAGATTTAACAACATATTTTGATTAGAAGAACTATACTAACTATTACTAATGTATATATAATTATAATACAGCAACGAATTATTTGTACAATTTAAACCGTTTGGTTATAAAGATATCGAAAATGTTGTTTTTCTGCATTTCATTGTATTCTTATAAATTCATTAATGTTGAGAAATAAACTTTAGATTCACATACAATTAAATGCTCCCATATAGTCTCAATCTTTTTTCATTGAACATCGTCAGGAGGAAAAGTGTGGGACTCAAGTTCACAGTGAAATGATCTTGGACGGCCGTGTCTGTTTTGTTATTTCATGTGAACCTCTAGCATGACCTATTTCTGTCTTTTGTTGACCCGTTTTGGACCATTATTCTTTTAAGTGTTTATACATATATATATATATATACTTAAAATAACTGTGACACATAGACAGAAACATAAAAAAGACTCACTTTTCAATATTTCGACCGTAATGGCGGTCGTCCTCAGGAGAAGTGAATTGACGGAGGGTCAGTGAGTTGACTGTCGTCCCTCCGTCAATTCATTTCTTCTCCTGAGGATGACCGCCATTACGGTCGAAATATTGAAAAGTGAGACTTTTTTATGTTTCTGTCTATGTGTCACAGTTATTTTAAGTATATATATATATATATTGAAAAGTGGAAATATTGAAAAGTGAGTCTTTGTTATGTTTGAATGTCTTTGTCTATGTGTCACAGTTTATTTTAAGTGTAATCCGTCCTGCCGGATACTTTTATCAATATATATATATATATAAAGATTTCACATAAACACGTGAAATAACAATCAATGATCAAACCACAATAAGAAATGGGAAAACAAGACTTATTAGTCTTGTTTTTCCCATTTCTTATTGTGGTTTGATCATATATATATATATATATATATATATATAACGTTACTTGCCGTTGCGTCTACAACGTGCTTGGTCTCCCATTCTCTTTTCTCCTGAAGACGGATTACCCGAAAAAAATGAGTCTGTAAGTGTGTTTCCCTACTTTGTGTGTTGCTCTTTGTTAATCTCGAACTCGTGTATATATATATAAATAAATAAATATATATATATATATATATATATATATATATATATATATATACTTTTTCTATGAAAATACGATCCGAAATGGACAAATACAGTTCCATATATTTGTTGGGTCTCCAACTGTCTCTGTACCAGTGCGCTTGGTTCCCCTCTCTTATCTCTCCTGAAGACGGTTCAACCGAAAATTAGAGACTGTAAGTTTGTGTTTTTAATTTCTCTGTTTCTTTATGTACATTGAACTATATATATATATATATTTTTCATTAACTTCTTTCGGAAATCTTAACCTTATCACTTTTCTAGCTTCTTCAACTATAAAAAAAGTCTTTTCGAGAAAAGTAACTAAGACAGGGATCCAGAGAGAAATTAATGAAGTATGTGTCAAGGAAAGTCTGTTGCCTAATTATACAAATATTTATACACCTACATATTTATCTGTATAAAATAAATTCAATTTTCATTTATACTTCTTTTTTGACAGTCAGCGTTTAGAAGTGTTCTTAAGTGTTATTAACTGAAATAAATTTGTAACCGCAGTCTTTAGAACCATAAAAAACAAAAAGACCAATTATTATTTAATTTTATCGTTAAGATTAATTATTATCATTAATAATTATTGATTAATCAATAATTGTTGAAAATCGTAAAAATAAAATTATTAGCTAAAAAGAATACTAAATCGTTTGTATGTTTAAAGAAAATTAAATGAAAATACAGAAATTAACATGAATCATTTTTAATTTAAAAATAGATTACACAAAATTTAAATGTTTGATTTATTATGCAAAATGCAGCAGTGAGTTAGCAAAAAAATCATGGTGCGATTTTAAGTGCAAGGGAAGAAAAGTATGCCCCTCGGTTCGAGTCGAACCTGTGTTTGATATATATAAAGCCAATGCAACCTGTGGATAGCTGCACGGCGCCACGGAGGGGCTCGGCGAGGAGACGTGTACTTTTCTGACTTAAACGGACGACAATGCGGTGTAAAAGTAAATTATTTATTTTAAAACTTAAGTATTAACATTGAATTTAGAATAATAACCTTTATAATAAAAACTATAAGAATAATAACGTTTTTCAACAATATTGCCTGATGGGTAAGTCACCTTTTTCTTTTATCAAAATCTGATTTTAGATAGGTTTTGTTCTCCTAAAATTCTACTCCAGTGTATTGAAACTTTGAGATCGTTAGGAACAGCTATTCAAGTCAAAAGCAATTACTTAAAAAAAACTTCAGATTCTTCAAAACAAGGGAAAAGGTATTTTTTGCAATAAAATGTAAAATTGTTTACTTATAATTGATTCCGAAAGTTTGTGAACACGTCAGAAATTATATCCCTTGATACATCATAATGAAATTGTACCCAAAGTAGAATCTTTTGAATGTATAATTTTTTATCAAAATAGAAAATTTTTAGAAGAAATTTGCCAAAATTGCCAAACACATGACCGTAAAGATAGTAAGCTATAACGAAAATTCAAATAAATTTCAATTAATGGAAAAGACAATGTAACTATAAGAACTGAAAACCCAATTTGGAATGAATGAAGAATACCTACTGTTCTTCATAAATTTGTATCCACGAAATCATTATTTTTTTTGAAATTACATGATCCACTTCTGTCCATCTAATTCTAACAGAAAAAAAAAAAAACTTGAACTACACTTGAACAATTCTATTATGGATAATTTTTTTCATTAAATCAAGTGAAGCCGAATTGTTATTTAAATGTTATTAAAGGAACTGGAACATATTTTGGGGATAACATTGATTTTATAGTTTCATGATAGATTAATTCATGAAACAATAAAAAGAAACGAAAATCCACCATATCTTACTTTACTAAAAGTGAAGTATAGCGATGATTGAAAAAGTCGATCTTAACATTATGACAACTTTGGAAGACCTCGAAGTCCATCTTTAGATGATTTCTCTGTATGCATTGGACTGGTGAATACTCCTCAAAACGTTTGTGAACATTCTGTAAGTAATACTATGTGATGGATCAAATTCATATTTTACCAAAAATTGGCCCTTATAGGAACATTACATTAAAGATAACAATTATTAGCTTTTCTATTAGCAACATGAAAAGTTATACGTAAAGAATCACCTTCATAAAGGGCAGCTTATATATCAGAAAGCCAAATCAACAAAAGTTACAAAACCTTTGGCTACGAAAATAGAAAATTCCAAATTTTTTTTGACTGCTTCTTGGATATTGAAGGAGTTTTGATATCATGCTTTAGAATCCAGTAAATCAGAACTAATATATGGTGGTTTTAATTCAGGAACCATAGACTGGATTACAACAGTCTAACGTTAATACTGTTGTATCAGTATCAGATTGACTCTGACGAATACCACTAGTTTTAGTCGAAAGATTATCATTTTTCTGATTTCTTTCTTTGCTTTAGACGTTAATATTTGTATACACAGTACAGCATGTTTATTCAAACTAGACAGATATTATTGAAATCTCAAATTGTTTTTAAAAATCTCTAATGTATTGATTAAGTTTTCTGTTTCAAAATATTAAAAAAAAAAGTTAAATAGAAACCAAACTGTTGGCATTGAAAGTTTGATCTGACCCTGAAAAACTGACTTGTCCTAATAAATTTGATCCACTATATATATATATATATATATATATATATATTGAATTTGATGGCAGCTTCTGCGTTCACAACTTTCTTCAAAGTAATGATTACAAACTAGGAATTACATTGAAATCATTACTTACAAAGTAATGATTTCAATGTAATTCCTAGTTTTAAGAATATAGATAATTTTTTTAAATTAGTTAGAAAAGAGGGCGATGACCGAGTTCGGTTGAGTTGAAGGGCCATAAGTTTTTTGTTGACCTGCACTCACCCCTACTCCACCCTCACCACCAACTTTCACTTCGACAGAAAGCAGTTTTCAGTTGGCATTTAAACGCCAAAGTAGTCAGTAATATGTATATTTAGTTAATATAAGTAGTTTAAGAACCTGATGATGACCCATGGGGCCGAAAGCTTGTTATCTTAGTTTAATCTAGTGTAGTGTTTAATTAAATATAGCTATCCCCAGTGAAGTGGTTATTTCCAGCCTTCTGAATGTCGTTTGCTAGTTTGCTTTGGCAATTATCACCTTCTCAAAAGAAAATTGTAAGGAAAATAGAAGCTATAAGTAAGAAAGTCGTGAACGCAGAAGCTGCCATCAAATTCAATAATATATGCTTGAAAGAGGACTTGCTGCCGAAATACACTCATATATATATATATATATATATATATATATATATATATATATATATATATATATCTAAAATCAATAACATCCTCAGCGACAATAATAAATTTCAATTAATCATCATAAATCCCACAGAGGGTATCAAGAAACGTATCAATAAAATTATTAGCAGTATTAACGCCAAGAAAGGAAACATTACGTTTCCACTGCTGAAAGGCGAATTTGGACTTGGCTATTGTTATGGCAATGTCAAAACACATAAGCCTGGCAATACCCTTAGACCTATCATCAGTCAGATCCCCACGCCCACATACCAGCTTGCCAAAAAACTTAATGCACTTCTCACACCCTTTGTTCCATCAGAATATAATTTATCTTCTTCTTTAGATTTTCTTGAATTGTTGAAGTCATCGCCAACTAATGGTTTTATCAGTTCATTAGATGTGGAATCCCTTTTCACTAACGTTCCCGTTGACAAAACTATTTCTTTTATACTTGAAGAGATCTACCCTCTCAAACAACCAGCTAAACTTGACATCCCCAAGCCCGCCCTAAAAAGTCTACTTGAGTTGTGCACAAAAGAAGCTCCTTTCCTCTCCCCTGACGGACGTATGTATAGACAGATTGATGGCGTTGCCATGGGGTCACCCCTTGGAGTGTTATTCTCTAACTTCTACATGGGCAAGATAGAAAGAGATGTGTTTGCCACTTTACAGAAACCAACTGTTTATGCCCGCTATATAGACGATATATTCGTACTTGCTAACAACAACGAGGAAGTCGTATACCTTCACCAACAACTCCAACAAGCTTCAGGCCTCTCACTAACTATCGAGAGGAGTCAGGACGGACGTATACCCTTTCTGGACGTCCTAGTCAATATAAACCGCGAAGGCTTGAGTACGCGGGTTTATAGAAAACCCACTAACGCAGGACTTTGTCTTAATGGACAGAGTGAATGCCCAGACCGATACAAGCGAGCTACCATCAATGCTTATGTGAAGAGAGCCCTGACTCATTGTAGCAATTGGACTAGTGTACACGAAGAACTAGAGAATGCTACAAAAATCTTAGTTAACAACGGCTACTCTAACAATGAAGTTAGCCAAGCGATTGCCAGAGTTCTTGACCAGTGGTACACTAGCGTTGACAAAAAGGGAGAGACTCTGCAGACCGGAGAACAAATACCCTTGTTCTACAAAGCCTACTTGTCTACGCAGTATAAGGAAGATGAGAAGTCCCTGAGAAAAATTATCGATGGTCATATTAAAACCACCAACACCAAGGACATAATTCGCCTCACCATCTTCTATAAGACCAAGAAAACTAGCAATCTACTCATTAAAAATGGCAATAGAGAAGTAACGCCCGACCTTCAGCGTAGTCACCTGGTGTACAAGTTTTCATGTACTCAAGGGAACTGTGCAGCCCTTCCTTCTACCTACATCGGTATGACAACAACGAAGCTGTCGAGACGTCTAACCCTCCATCTCTCCACAGGAGCCCCTAAGGATCATGTTAAGAAAGAACACGGAGGTGCCCTCACTAGAAATATGCTAGTAGAGGGAACCTCAGTTTTGGCTGAGAACAGTGATCGAGGCAGGCTACAAATACTAGAGGCTTTATTAATCAAAGATTTGTGCCCCGCGCTGAACTCTCAAATCAGTGAAATGTCGCCACCCCGAGTTCTAGGACCTTCGAACCTAAAATAAAATTTGTTCGGAACTCTCCCATGTTGTGACCTGTCGAAGGCGAGAAGTTCTGGAGTGATTCAACTGTCTAACGCGTGGGTGCGCGCATGTAGCGCTGCTTTGACAGTTACACGCTGCCACTATTTGAACTGTGCTAATTTAGTTTGTTGTTAATTTTTGGTTTATGTTTTAATTGTTTTAATTGTTTCGTTTTATTGTTTACTGTTTACCTGATGATGGCCAATGTGGCCGAAAGCTTGTTTCCCTTTAGTTTTTTAACCTAGTTTGTGTTTGTGTAGTGTCAAATATAGTTTGTTTCATTAGTTTTCTTCAAGATTGTTTTCCTATTCTTGTTATGGAATTAGGTAGATTAATTTTTGAGCTACCAGTGAATTACAAGAAAATAATAAGGCAAATAGAACATCTTTCTAAAAAGATTATTAATGCTGAAGCCGCTGTGCTTTTTAACAACACTTGTTTAAAAGAAGACTTGCTGCCAGTATACACGCACACACACATATATATAATGAGAATAAAGAACCGCAATAGAAAAGGCAATCAGCGCTCACCCCCCTTACTTTCGGCTATATAAGGAGACCCATACCCCACCTGTTTTGTGTCTTGAAAATAACTGCAGCAGACAGTCAAAACACGTCGACAAGCAGAATTCACTCCCTGAACTGTTGTTCTCACAACGAAAAATTAATTTTTCGCAAGCTCGAAAAGTTGGAGAAGTAAATCATCGACCGACAATATTCAGTCGTGTATAACCAATCATATATATATATAATATAATCATATTAATAAAAAGATTTCACATAAACACGTGAAACAACAATCAATGATCAAACCACAATAAGAAATGGGAAAACAAGACTAAGATCTTTCAACCGTAACAAGCGGTCTTCGTCAGAGTCAAAAACCCAACTGAACACTAGATGCAGAAAACATCTGGTGAGGAGTTGAGAAGAGTGGGAGGGAAGAGTGGTAACTCATTACGCTTTAGTGTATATAGAAAACCTACGAATGTACTTGCATACGTTCATTTTTATTCATCGCATCCAAAAAATGTTAAAATTTCTGTTTTTAGAAATATGTTTTTGAGAGCCTTAAGAGTTTCCTCTCCAGAATTTCTTAATGAAGAGATTAATAACATTAGGTCAATTGCCCTTTCATTAAAATACCCCTCTTCTTATATCGATTTAGCTTTGAAGGGTGCTAAAAAAACATTCTCTAATACTTCAAAAGAGCCCCCTTTATTATCAAATTCTATAGTTTTGCCATACCACGAATCATTGGACCCCCTTCCAAGATTAGCCAAACAACTTGATTTTAATATAGTGTTTTCTAATCGTAATAACGTGGGTAATATGTTAATAAAAAACTCTCCAAGCGAATTGGAGTCCGCTGGTATTTATAAAATTCCGTGCAAAAATTGCCATAAAATTTATATTGGTCAAACTGGTAAATCATTAAAAACACGTGTAAAACAACACCAATATAACGTAAGTAGACAGGAAAACAGTAGTGCCTTATTCTTGCATATAAAAAATGAAAATCATCATATTGATTGGACAGGAGCTAAATTTATTACCTATGAAAAATCAATGTTGTTAAGAAATATTATTGAATCGTCTCTAATTAAATTTAATAGATCTAATATTATAAACATTAGTAACGGTCTCTTCAAACTTGATACTTTCGTCACGAGGGCAATAGCCTCTTCAAAGAGGGTTGACAGCTAGCGGATAGTTTTTTACTTTTTCTTACTGTACTCCTTTGTTTCCCCAAACATCCCTTTCTGGACATTAGTCCTTTCCTGTGCTTTCACCTTTTTAAAATACCACTCTTCCTCCCACTCTTCTCAACTCCTCACCAGATGTTTTCTGCATCTAGTGTTCAGTTGGGTTTTTGACTCTGACGAAGACCGCTTGTTACGGTTGAAAGATCTTAGTCTTGTTTTCCCATTTCTTATTGTGGTTTAATAATCATATTAATATATAACATATATATATATATATATATCATAATCATATATATATATATATAAATCAAAATATTAAAACGGTCCAAACCGGACAGATATATAAATGAAAAAAGACAACAAATAGAAGAAGCGAGAAAACTTACTGGGTCGATATTTCGAACTGAAGTTCGTCGTCAGGGAGAAGAAGGGAAGAGGAAGAGGCACGTGCGTCCACTCGCACAAGCAGAGGGCTACTGGCCTACAAGCAGTAGCCCTCTGCTTGTGCGAGTGGACGCACGTGCCTCTTCCTCTTCCCTTCTTCTTCCCTTCTTCTCCCTGACGACGAACTTCAGTTCGAAATATCGACCCAGTAAGTTTTCTCGCTTCTTCTATTTGTTGTCTTTTTTCATTTATATATATATATATATATATATATAAAATGAAAGGTCCGTGTGGACAATAAACACTTTAACACATAGAAAAGAACACAGAAAGACACTACAGAACTCACTTCGATATTTGAACATCCGTCGTCATCGGGAAGAAGTGCGAAGTACTCGCGTTGAGAAGCAAACTGCTACTGTTTGCTTCTCAACGTGAGTACTTCGCACTTCTTCCCGATGACGACGGATGTCGAAATATCGAAGTGAGTTCTGTAGTGTCTTTCTGAGTTCTTTTCTATGTGTTAAAGTGTATATATATATATACCAGTTCAATTAAAAAAGAGTAACACGCAGAATAAAGAAAGGGCTTCTTGTCGTACATGCTCGCAAAAGATCTTCGATATTCTGTCTACTGATGGGTGGAGGTGCCATGCTTATTTCATTTAAGTAGATGCAATCACAAATAATTCCAATGGTCTCTTCTACTGGTACATTTGTAAATAATGATTCCACATCCAGGGATCCGACAGTTCCTTCAGGGTTTATCGTTTTTAGTATATCAAGGAAATCATCCGTTGATTTTAGTAAATAATTCGCTGGCATATATGGGGTGATGATTTTATTTAGCTGTTTGGCTAAATCATAGGTGGGCGTAGTGATCTGTGAAATTATTGGGTGCAGGGAATATCCTGTTTTATGCTGCTTTACTGTACCATAAATATATCCTGGAGTGTATTCACCTGAAATAGGTTCCAAATTCTTAGGGGCGTTATTTAACAATATATGTTTAAATGAAGGACTGCTTCCAACTTTTACAAATATATATATATATATATATATTATATATATATGTTTTGTTGAACGACCTTTGTACTGTTGCATGAATCAATTTCATAGTCGATCTTTCAAGTTTTCTCACCTTTGATTTAAATCTTTCTGGTATTAAATACACCAGTTTCATGATCGACTATGAAATTGATTCATGCAACAGTACAAAGGTCGTTCAACAAAACATGCATAAAAGAAGGATTGCTCCCTAAATTTACAAATATATATATATATATATATTCAGGTAACTCACCACAAATGATTAAAGATAGTCACTCTGTGGCCTTTTATATATATATTATATGACTCGGTATGTTGGTATAAGCAAGCAGCATATCTTCTCTTAAACAAATAGTATTAAATGTTTCAATAGTTTCCGCAGTGACTTGACCAATCTTTTGCTGCTTACCAGCAATTTCCTAGGTTCAAAATCACTCTCATTGCCTAGGTTTTAGTTTTATTTTAAAACATTCTTAATATATTTTTTGAAATTCTTAAAGTAAGATCTCTTCACAAAATTTTTACTTCTGCCTATGAAAAAGTTATTAAACTAAAACCGAAACGTCAGCAATGAGAGTTTTATTTTGAACCTAGAAAATTGACTGAATCCCGATTACATAATCACCTATTCTATCAATCAGTTGATACATTATTGAAGTTATTTTATATATATAGTTCAATATGTATGAAGATACATAAATAAGAAAAAATAAATCTTGCAGATGATTTCCTAAAAGAATGTGACCAAGAACACCAATACAGATGTAACTGGTCAGGTGACCATCTTCAGGTCAGAGCTGACCGAAACGTCTTATATAATTTGTATGTAATGTTAATTTGTTTGTTATGGTTAAAACTTGTTAGTGAATAAAATGGAAGTCAAGAATAAACCTTTTGGTGAATTACTTTATATTTTACCAGAAAGGTGGAAATCCATAGTGAGAAAACTTGAAAAATTAACTCGGAAAAGAACAAAAGTTAAAATTGGCATAATTTTTATTAAAACATGTTTGATTGAAGGTCTGCTCTCAAAATACACAAATATATATATATATATATATAACAATTAGAGAAACGATTCTTCGAACTGAATAAACTAGAATTTAAAAAAGAACACATAGAAAGGAAACCACTGAACTCCAACTGAGTTCAGTGGTTTCCTTTCTATGTGTTCTTTTTTAAATTCTAGTTTATATATATATATATATATATATATATACTTAAAATAAACTGTGACACATAGACTGAAACTTAACAAAGACTCACTTTTCAATATTTCGACCGTAATGCCGGTCGTTCTCAGGGGAAGAAGTAAATTAACGGAGGGACGACAGTCAACTCAATATATATATTGATATAGCTTCTCGACCACAAAGCTCAAATTCACCGAAGGGGTTCTTGAAGATTTTGGTCATAAATAAGGAGCATAATTTGGGCTTATAATCAGGAGTTGTATTTTTATGACCAAAATCCTCAAAAACCCCTTCGGTGAATTTTATATATATATATAAACATCTAAGCCAGATTAAGAAAACGAAGACAATGACTAAACGTGTGGTTTAGACGTTGACTTTCTTTGAAGTGTTTATGGTGAAATCTTTATATATAATAAATCTTTAAACGGCAGTAAGAAATTTAGAAATGGGATTGAGATCTTTCAACCAAAACAATTGATCTTCGTTAGAGTTTCACATATTTATGTAAATTTAGTTTGTGTATTTTGTAGAATCGTTGTATTTAATTGTTTATACATAATTTTTAATGTAGTCATTAAATGTTGGATGCCTTATGATTATAACTAGTTTAAGTACATCTTGTAATCATACATCTAAATTTTTTAATTAACTTTAATAAATAAGTTTACTGCTTAATATTTGTTTTACTATTATTTACAGATACCTAAATCGGCAAGACAAGGGAATTATAAATTACAAATTGATGGGAAAAGTTTAACGTCTAGTTTAGTGTTTAGAAACACAACCAATCTTACTTTTACGCCAGACTTTCTTTCAATTACAGTCCAGACGAATAGGCCTGTTTTTACTTCTGGACAAACAGGTAACAGATATGATTGTTTGACGTATATTTGTATTATTAATGCATGGCCTTGGTATAAAATATTGAATTAAGAAAACACTGTTAGAAGTCGAGAGAAACACTTTGAGGACAATATTTTGTACAGGCTGACGTCAGGAGAATGAGAAGTCGAGAAGAAGTAGGAGGGTGTGGTCGTGACGAGGTAGTTAGTGTCTCTCTTTAGTTAGTTTCTCACAGAGAGACAAACTATTCTCTCTCAACCAAACCAATCCTACTTCTGAACTTCTCCTGACGACGACCTTATCATTTCGAAATAATGGTATCATCAAGTGTTTCATTTTGGTCTTTGTTCTACATGTTTTTGTTTTGTGAATTCTGATCGAAATGATTTTAACATTATTTTTAGTACATATATATATATATATATATATATATATATATATATATATATAAAACCAATTAAATGAAATGGTTCCGCGAACTAAGAAAACTATATTTGCAAAAAGAACACACAGAAATGAAACAAAAACTCACTACTATATTTCGATGGCCTCGTCATCAGGAAGATAGTAGTGAGTTTCTGTTTCATTTCTGTGTGTTCTTTTTGTGAATATAGTTTACATATATATATACATATCAATGATCAAAACACAATATGAAATGGGAAAACAAGACTAAGATCTTTCAACCTAACAAACGGTCTTCATCCGAGTCAAAAAACGTCAGCTGGGTTTTTGACTCTGACGAAGACCGCTTGTTACGGTTGAAAGATCTTAGTCTTGTTTTCTCATTTCATGTTGTGGTTTGATCATGGATTGTTATTTCACGTGTTTATGTAAAATCTTTATATATATATATTAAATATATTTTATTAAAAATATTGATAAGGTATCGATCGTATTATAGAATGAGTCAGTTTCCAGGTTGAACTTAGACTTGCAAAGCTGTCGTTTTGATTTTGTTTTAAACATTTTTAATAGGTATAAGCATGACATTTTAAAGGATAAACTTGATCTATTACATTTATAGGTTGTAAATAACCACGTCACATTATTATTTTAATATAATAGATCATGGTATTTTTCTTTTCATTTTCAATATTTAAATCTTTTTTTATGATAAAAGCAGTTAATTATAATTCGAAATGTTAGCTTTGGAACTTATTTGAGCCTAGTACACTGACTTGAGACTCGATATATTCTGTTCTATTATGTATTCATTCAATATATTTATCTTTATTTTTAGATTAAATGAGATGGGTTCATTCCTCTGAGAGGAGTGAATGAAATAATCATATATTTAGATGTACATTTATATATTATGGTATAATATAATTGGGCTCTGACACTTTTATGGCGTAATAAACCAAATGCATATACCTTTTAACTCATTATTTTCAATATATTTATTATCATTTCAATAATTATAGGAAGATGCCTAAAAGAAGTAATGATGCGCACAGAATATATTATAATAGAATGTGAATAGCAATCAAAAGTTATATTGTTACGTTTGTTTTTTTTTCTAGTTCACGCAAGAATTGTTTTACTGCAAACTGATATGAAACCATTCTACGATGCTGTCGACATTTTCCTAATGGTAACCTTTTACATTTATGTACATTTTTTACTGTGGTTTGGACGTTGCTAGTTTATATACGAGTATATATATATATATATATATTGGTATAAATAGGCAGCAGATCCTCTTTCAAACAGGTATCATTAAAATTAACCGCAGTCTCGGCATTCACGATCTTTAGACTGAGAGATTCGATCCTACGAACTAACCTCCTGCTAACAGGATTCAACTGGAAAAGCAGTTGGCCAAGTGACATGTTAAACAAAATCAATGAGCTAGTCAATAGTATTAATAGATTAAATGGTAAAGGTTAATATAAAGAGAAGATAAAAGGTTAATAAAGAAGGAGAAACAAAGGGGTTAGAATAAAAGAGTTGAAAGGTCGACAGTATAACTAGATTAATAGGCAATAAATAGATTAAGAACATTAAGTAAATGAAGGATAAAAGATTATTAAAGGACAAGAAAATATATTAAAATAAGAGAGTTGAATGAAAGTAAGAATTAATAGGGAAGGTATAGTTAAAAATAAAGAAAAGTACAATAGAGATAAGAATAAAAGAGTTCAAAGGTCAATAGTATAAATAGATTAATAGGTAATACATAGATTAATAAAGATTAAATTAATAATAATAATTAAGATTAATAATAAAGAAAAAAAGGTTGAAAGAAAGTAAGAATTAATAGGGAAGTTATAGTTAGTTAGAAATCAAGAAAAGAGTAATAATAATATATATAAATATTTTTAATAATACGGTAGTTTCATTAGTTTCATTTCTAATTCCTTACTGTGGTTTAGATGTTGATTTTTGTTTCACGTGTTTACAGTGAAATGTTGTTTCATTTATAATATACGTATAAACAAATATATTACAATTTATTAATTCATTTTGTTAAATTTTTGTATTAATAATATGAACGAACAAAAAATGACAATTACATTTTTTAGACCTTAGATGATAAAAAAAAAAATCGTTTGAACAATAATTGTTGAGAATAACGTTTTGTTATCGAATTCTCTCTAAATACATTTGTTTTTAAAATATTTAGTCTAAATATTTTACTGTTTTTTATATGAATTACAGTTTATAACTTTTAGAGAATTTAATGTAGATCCGATCTAAAAATGCAGTCATATAAAGCCTTCAAGAAGTAACTATATCGTCAGTTAATTTGTTTTGTTAGTATTGTATATGTAGGGAGTATAGCCCGTTTAAATTGAGAGAAAAAAAAATGCAACAATAACCGCTTCTCATATATTGGCAATGTAATTTTTAATTCTATATGAACTAAATCTTTCATTTTGTTTTTATTATTAAAACCTAGCCAGAATAACTTTCAAGTAAGTAATACCCCTCCCATTTAAGTTGTATGTCATTTGACTTTTTATATATCTATGCGGACTGACACACAGACAAACAAACAGAAAGACAGACAGATGGACAGAAAGAAATATATTTATAGAAATCCTTGATTTCTATAAATATAAATCATTAACATGGTTTCTTAAGTATATATATTGTAAAAACCGATGCAATTTGTCTATATGTTAAATATTTTTGTAGGACCCTGATGGTTTTATCATGCGTCGATGGCTTTCTATATACTCGCACAATGGTTGGTATATTTATTTATCTTTATTTTGGGTTGATTTGAGAAAAGATAATTTTATTCTGTTAGTATTTTACGTTTTGTTAGTTCAATAGATATTATTTATTATGTAATTATAAATAGAGTCTACTAATATTGATTAATGGGTTTGATTAATCAGGAATATTAAGACGATCAATATCCGGTCAAATACGGATGAGTTCTCTGTCAATTTAGAATTGTTATTGGAACTTAACAACAAGTAATGATGGAAGAATGACCGATTTGGAGAATGACATTTTGCAGAGAATGCTTCAGTGTTCAATACCTGAACAAATATATAACAAATAATGAAAAAAATGTTTCTAATATAAGAAAATAAGTAGGCAATAATTATTGCTCAGACTACATAATCACGTCGGGTATATTTCCTTTTATGTAGTAGATGCTCATCGATAATTGCTTCTCGATTAATCATAGATTAATGACACTCTATGGGGATTTTATTGATTGTGGTGTCAAAGCACCTTGAACAAAAATCTATCTTGTAGTGAAGTCATAATATGATTAGTGGATACCCTGAAACAGGAAATGTTTTTGTTGTTTGAGCCCACACTAATAAGGTTCTGTGTGTTTTGTTAGTCAAGAGGGGCGGTATGGCTTATTGTTGATCCGGCACCTATTAATCTGATAGAAGCGTTATTTACTGAGGTGCCAACGCCTCAAGTGTTAACCATCTAAGTACTGAACTCGGCCGTCGGCTGAGTACACTTAATGTGACACACATATGTCACATTGAATACGGTAGTCCTGCTTTACTGTTGGCTTCCTCATAATAACTAATATGTTTAGTCCAGGGCACAATGTCAGACAGCACCCTGAGCCAGTGTGAGAGTCGGAGCAAGCCTTAATATAATACAATATCCTGGGGAAACATCCACCCGCCATCATTTCTATTTTATTACAATTATTATTTGAGGGTGACTATAGCACTTCGTCTTTAAAAAAAAAAACGATTGTCTTCCCCTCTTCTGTACTAAAGTATCCAAGCAGTTAGCTTCAACGCCTCCAAGAAACTCAGCACTTTTGCTGGTTCCAGTGGTAAAAGTTTTTCTATGATATTGTTGAGTGTCCTGAAGCACCTACCTCTGTGCAGCAATGTTGCCTTACAGTCAGTCAGCAGGTGCAGCGGTGTTCCTTCCTCTTCTTTGCAGAATCTGCGTAAACCATCATTGAAAATGTCCATCCAGGCTCCCTATGTTTCGGGAGAAAGTAACTTCCTTTCTCCTTCTTCGGGTCTTTAGGTGCACTTGTAGGAGGTTAACTCCCACTAGTTGGCGTTTTTGGACCCTCTGCGGTTCCAGGGGATGGTCTCCGGGCTTCCTTCTTCTTAGTATCACAAGGGGAAAATCCCCGTATCTCTATCAGTGGTATTTTGTCCGCTCCGACAGAGCACCGCTTACCGGAGTAAGGCTATTTACTCAAGCGGGTCCCCTGGTACTCTTGAGGTTCCGTTCATAATAGAGTAACCCCTCTATCATCCATCCTTCGGTACGGATCGCGTAACACCTTAGATTGGGGCTGAGATAAAAGGAGGGGATTTGGGGATTAGGAAGGATGTGAAACGAAGGCTGTCAGGCCCAGCCCCTGATCACCTCCTCCTCTTTCGTTTGTCCCTGCATATAGCAGGTTAACAGGGTAAACTTGTGAAGGCTGAAAGTCGGAGTTGAGTGTTAGAGGCTATTAGAGGCGCTTAATAACTCCATTACTACCCCATAATTTCTATACACATTCCAAACATGTTCACACCATTACTCATTCAACTTTAAATTTATTTACATTTTGATATTGAAAATACACATGTTCTAAGCATGTTTTTTAACATACTAAAAACGTTTTAATGGAATATATATTATTTAGTAACAAAAGTTTAAAAACAATAAAATTACAACAATTTTAAAGCCTTTGTTTGAATAAATTCTTTTTTTTTTCAAGGTGTAGCAAGAATTTCCTACCAGTTACCTATCCTAACAAAAAATGGATACTGGAAGATCAGGATAAAAGTTTTTGGACAGATTCATGAAGAGAACATCAAAATAGAAACTTATTACCGACCCTTGTTCGAGGTAAAGTCAACATGTAATGACTGCTTTGGGATAGATTTTAGGACACAATTTTTTTTCCTTAAAACTTTAATTTAAGAAGATGTTTGAAAGGGATGTGTTTTTGATAAGCTACATACTATATGTGTTATATTTTCAAGTGTAAGTATTAAGTTGTAATACAAAGTCCTCAATTCACACCAGCACACAATCTTCTCTATAGAGAATATCTAATATGTACTTCAGTTTTCAAATATAAACTCTATATGCTCTTGTTAAATATAAAAAACTTGAGCACATAGTACTCTTGTTGTGTATAGAATACGAGTAGAGTACTAAGTAGTCTATAAAAGAACAATAGAATTTGTTTTCACTGTTCTTGGAAAGCAGCGATTTCAAAAACTCAGGAGTGGTTTGAAATGGGAGCCGTTAGGAGTTTTATATAAAATTAATGAACTCACTACTCCATGAAAAATGAAAAAGAAACTATTCTTGCAAAGTTAAAACTGGTTACCATTGGTAATATTTAAATTATGAATAGGCATCACATATCTCGCTTCATACTGCTGGTATAGAACGTTCGAAACCTATCCACAGGATAACAGCTATGGCGGTATCAACTTTTCTTAACTTAATTTTACTAACCTCTATGTTAATAATAATATCGTATGTAATTTATAAACATGCTATATGAAAATGTAATATGATCCTCCGAGGATCCATCCAGTGAGGCACCTCGTAGGTTACCAATGTAATACCAATACAACAGATTATTACATAAGGCATTAATAAAACGTACATTTCGATTTTTCAGAGAACTAAAATATTTAGGAGCATTTTATGGTCCAGAAAATAATGAAATGCAGTTATATGAACAAATAAATGATCATCTATTTATTCTTCTCTACGTATTAACAAACTATGCGCAGTTTTATTCGTCGAGCAATCAAGTGAAATGTTTCTTGTGTTTTAGGTTTTTGTGGAATGCCCATCTTCCATTTTGGATACAGAGGAAGTAATACCGTGCACAATTTATGGAATGTTTCCTACTGAGAAATATGCGAGAGGAAATATTACCGTGGAGGCCAAATCAATAGATTTGAAAAACAGAATCAACGATATTATTTTATGGAGTAACAGGACACTGCATGTAACTTAATGACCAAATAATCATTTTATAACAATATAATTATTTAATGCTGATTGTTTGTTGTTTTTTTTTATTTTTAAGGAGAATGGAAAAGAATTGTTTGAAATACCGATGAAGGTGATACAATCGAGACTAAATAGAGTCGAAGGTCAAGTAATTGAGATCTCTGCAAACATTAGGGACTTATTTTACGGCATAACCCGACATGGCTACTGCAGAACTAGAATTATTGCTAGAAAAATTTCCCTTAAATTTTTGTCTCGTGCACCTACTTCTTTTAGACCTGGATTGCCTTTCCATTCTTATGTGAGTTTCAAACAAACTTATATTAATATACATTATAGACAAATGAAATACAATCCTATTTTTTACGTAAACAATAAAGAGTCTGTATTAGTTTTTGAAAATGAGCTCTCTCGAAAAGTATTGGAACTTTTGTCCTTGCTTTAATATTATTCTGATTAATTGACGCACTTTAACTGTTTCTTGCCTAGTATAAAAAATTAAATCGCCCTTAATGGATGTTTCATCCATATTTTTCGACTGAATTTCATAGAGTCGCTATTTATACCAAGCTCTGAAAATGTTTCAAAGTATAGATGAAACGTCGGCTAAAGATGTTTGACTTATTTAATACTTGATCAAACCACAAGAAATTGAGAGACAAAGAATGCAGTACATAATTCCTGATTGTTGATTCCTAAATTATTCCTGCATCCTTTTAAGCAATCCAATCCATGTTTTGTCTCAAGCATGTCCAAAATCTTTATCGACTGTTTATATCCTTGCAGGAATTTCCAGTATTTTTCTAAATTCCCTATATTCTTTGTTAAGGTGAGTGACATAGTTGAAGCACAAACTGAATCTGCCCGCACCTTGACAATTGGACACAACAAACAAAAAAGGGATTTAAATAAATACGTTATAAATAAAATATTAATAAAATTAATTGTTAAAAGGATAAAGAAACTACAAGTGCTTAAGTTTAAGTGGGCTCCAAGAAACCAAATATAAATATGGTTTGAGGGTCTATTTTAAATTGTCATTATAAGTCAAATAATGATCTAATGTTCCAAATTTGGATATCCCCCTAATGATTACCAGGTGCTTGTTCATAACTAAATTCTTTCCTGGTGTTATTCTTTCTTACATTCTCTTCTACATCTTCAGTGTTCTGTATATTCCCTTTTATCACGAACATCCTTAACAATCATACCTAACATAAACATCTTCAAAATTCCTGCAAATCCTGCAAGCGCAAGTGCGCTTAGCGTCCCTATTCCTTCTCTCCTGATGAGAGTTAAAAGCAAAAATTAGAGACTGGAGGTCTGTTTTTCTATTTACTGTGTACATATACATAGTTTACTCTAAAACGTTTGTTGTCCTTTGTGGATCGTTTTTTTGATTATATATATATATATATACTTAATAAACGAAAAACGATCCAAACTGGACTCAATAACAGTTCAAAATTGAAGATAGGTAGCATACAAAGTAAAAAAAACACACACACTCAAATTTTTGGGAAATCCGTCTTCAGGAGAAAAGAGAAAGGGAGACCAAGAACGTTGTAGACGCAAGGGCTAGTAACCTGTTTCTTTTTTTCTCCTGAAGACGGATTGCCCGAAAATTTGAGTTTGCAAGTGTGTTTCTTTACTTTGTGTGCTACCTATCCTCAATTTTGAACTGAGATATATATATATATATATATATATATATATACATATATAAACAAGTGATATATAAATGATCTTATAAATTGTTGATGCAGTTCTAATGTCATAATGAAATAGAAAAACTTATATGCTTTTTTTGAGTTTTACCATATTTTCAAAGAACTGTAAGTAAAAACAAGGGAATCAAGATAAGTAAGGTAATGAGGAATAGGAAATGGTGGCAAATGTGCAGTGAAGCCCACATCTGGTGAAATGCAAAAGAAAGAGGTAACAACTTGTCTCGCACTTGCCTTAGCAAATGCTAAACCAGACAAACAGGCACCTAGCGTCTCTTCTTTTTGTATTATGTCTGCGTGTAATGTTATTATTTCTATATAAAACAATGATTGTTGCAATAGATTGCTGTGAATTATGAAGAGGGTGAACCAGTTCCGGAGGAAGTGTTATCGGAGTCGACGTTGAGAATTGAATTAAGATCTGATGCTGGGACAGATGCCTTTATAGTTGAAGGCTCAAAGCTTATATCTTCTGAAGATGCTTCCATTGGTCCCATCGCTATGTCACTACTCAACTGGCCATCAACAGGTGCCCATTAGTTTATTTAATATCATATTATACAAGCTATAATTGCTCTATTGGAGGGGAGGTGCTGAGGATGAAGGAAGAAATCTATAAATTGTACTTTTTTTTGTTGTAAGTTATCTTGTATTTATTCCTCTATATATCTTGCTGACCGGTTCCCTTATGTCGTTCAAATTTTCTTTATTACACTTTGGTCCGTTCGGCAATGTATACATAGTTCCTTTATCGCTTGCCGCAAGAATCTTAAATGATTTCTTTGCTTTCCTATTTAGGCCCCAGGTATTGTCATTGAAAGTTGTTATTGATCCAGTTCCGGTAGCTTCAGTTTTATAACTTCACGTTAGCCATATACACAATTTGTTTCCATTACAAGAATATCTTTACTCTTACTGGTGTTGAATATTGTGCTGTAATTGCACAAAATACTTAAAAGGATATAAAAATAATGTAACAGAATTGAAAATGTAGAATGCTTCGTTAAGAGCAAGCTTATTAACGATCACGTAATGGTGTACTATAGACTCGTATAAGTCCGTTTTATATGATATTATGCTCCTTGTCTATAATAAGGAGGATAATATATTATAATATAAAATAAATTATTATTTATAATAAGGATGACAATATAGCGAGCCATAAACAAACACCAGGTCTTCAGGTACCCTCTTAGTCGTTTAATTGCTTTCCCTATTACGAAATGTTCGGCCTTGAATTTAAAATTATTCTAGTTTTGATTCATATGGGAAATAGGAAATATTGTCCGTGTAATTTATGAGGTTTATTTTAAATAGCTAAAGGCACACATTCACAACAACAGCACACCCACATACGAGTATGCACACATAATCATACATATGCATGACAAGCGCTCTACCGCACAGCCATATACGAGTATGCACACATAATCACACAGATGCACGACAAAGCGCTCTCCCCCACGTATGCATCCACAAGAAACTTACTCTCGGGTATCTGAAACAGAAAAATAACAATTACAATTGATGTTCTGAACAAAGAATGTGTTTTGCAGGGGTACTAGGCTTTGAAGTGATGCCTCCTCCAAACTCTGAGCGGCTAACATTAGAAGCAGTATATTCGGAACCTTCTGGCAAACAACAAACAGCTCGGTTGCCGGCAATATCCCACAGGTCACCACAAAAGAGGTAATGTAGAGCCTCTTTGCAAAAAACTTTATGACATTAATATAATATGTAAAAAAATAAATATAAATAAATATAAATAAATAATAAATAATAAATATAAATATAATAAATATAAATAAATAAATATAAAAAAAATAAATAAATAAAAATTAATACTCTTTGCAAAAAACTTTATGACATTAATATAATATGTAAAAATGACTTAAAATAAGCGAACAAAAATCAATGACACCAACAACAAGCCTCTCTTGTCAACACTACTTTGAGTGGTCTACACTCAACATCAAGTAAACTCCATTATCAAAAATCAACAACTATAAATTTCATTCATTCTTTTCTTTTATTGAAGCTACTGCTGATTTCGAATTAACCAAAATGTAACTGGTATATATTATTAGATTATTGAGTGCACTTGTAAAGTGGCCAGATGCCCCTTAGAGGTTATGGTAGCTTAGTGGCTCGCGAACACGTCTTTGAAGTTCCATTCTCACTCTAGTCCTCGATTTTTTTTACGCGGGAGGTGAACATAAATTTAAGCACTTCGTCCTCCAGAGAGGACGTGAAGCCTTTGGTCCCTAGCCTGCATGACATCAGGTATTCGTTAAATATCATCTCTACGTTAAGTGCATTTCAGTTAGGCTAAATTTAGGACTCCCAATGTACAATTATTAGAAAGATACTACACTATTTCCTTGAGGAATCAGACTCAATCCCAGCCAAAAAAAATGTCCACCAACTTAGATGATCTGAAAGCATGTATTTCTGTTGGGAATTCTATATAAAGGTTTTATCCCGAATACAATACTTTAATGCATTTACATTTCATACAGAGGGTAATTGAAAGTAAAAAAAAAAACTAATTCAGACGTATACAATATACACTAGCATATATTTTTAATTATCTCAGTTATGTGTAATAATACACTCTGTGTGGTTGACTATGTTACAGGTACATAACAATCACGTCCTCGACTGACGAGCCTGTGATAAGAGAATACGCCGTTTTCCACGTCAGGACCAATTTCGCCATCGACTCCTTTCACTATTTAGTAAGTATGCTTCATGTTACAGTGTATAGCAGTATACATTGCAGTGTATAAGCTACAATGGAGCTAGTCGTGGCACTTGCCATGGGGTGCCATTTAATAGGGGGGTAAAATAATGAGAAATAGAAAATACAATCTAAAATGTAATATCAGAATATAATTTAGAATATTTATCCTTGCTGCTAGCCAGTTTGTTAATGTAACATTAGCATTTCAGTCAGAGGTCAGTATACGAGCTCCCACGTTCAGTTGATGCATGCACACTTTCAGTTTATATAGCTGATCAGCATTGAAAATAGTTGAAATCTTTACTTTTTTGTATCATCTTGCAGATTGAGCCAAACTATGTAACTACCATCTTTCATTTTTATCTCTATTTTAATGTCAGTTCATGATGCAATAAAATTTTTAAAAAAAATATCAATTATTTTCAACTCGTTTCTATAGCTATATTTTCTTCTATACTTATAAGTAAGGTATTATACAATAGAAACTACTTCAGTATACCGAGCTACTGAAACTAGATGGATTGAAAACATTTATGGATCGGAAATTATGAAATACCACATTTAACAACAAGGAAGTAGGGCAGGGGAACGGGAATCATACGCCGTGCACTGCTAACGTAACAACAAATATGATTATTATTAATACTATTACTAATATGCTATTAATACTGTTTTCAATATTAATTGTATATTAATTAATCCTATATTACTTTCTTAATAAGGAGTATTGTGACTTTAATGAATCTAAAGCCTTCTAGAGAAGCATATAGTGCAATATATAAGAAAATGATATTACTTAGTATTAATTAATTATTATATTATAGTATATTAATCAAAATTTAATATAGTATATATATATATATATATATATAGTATATATATTGATATAGTATAGTATATAATATAGTATATAATATAGTATATAATATAATTATATATATTAGTACTGTTATTAATATTAATTATATTAATAATAATATAATTATTATTAATTTGAGGCAAAAGTCGTTAGATTCGTTCGCACTGCGGCGATATTGACCTTTGCGCTCCCATTGTTGTTAGAAGGTATATTGCTTAGTGTATATTGCTACAGAGAGCACTTTGTTATCTATTTATGTTGGGAAACTGAAATATAATACATGTGGAAAAGAAATAAATATTACTTTCTCATATCATTTTCATTAACTAACTAATTTAATTGTTATTGAACCAAAGAAACTGTAAACTTTTCCAAAAACATTTTTACCTTATGTTTAAATTATAAATTACAAAATGAATAATTCAAATTAAGCAAGTCTTCACTTAACTTAACGTAATGTTATTAGTCAATAAAAAAAGCATGAATTGCACTTGCCCGACCTTGAACTACGAGTAATTTTCAACGTTCTGAGTCCTAGAGAAATTTGAAGTTTGTAATTCAATATGAAGTACAGTAATACGACATAATTTGTTTTGTATTTTAAAATAAGGTTATTAAAAAAAGAGTTAATTTATATGATGAAATACTTCCTATGGTGCAAATAAAGAAGGGAAATGTAAGCAATAAGTTTTCACACAAATCGGTTTATAATTAAACTATGCGTTTCAAACACAGTGTTCATCTTCAGGCTATATCTATCTTAACGGCAACATTCCACATGGGCCTCTAGCAGTCCTGTTCTATTTGAAGTCTGCATAACATCATCTGTTAAGCCACATATAACCTGAAGGTGAACACAAAGTGTTTGAAAAGCGTAGTTTAAGTATAAACGTCTTTGTCTGTAGCTTGTTGCTTACAATTTTCTGTTTTTGTTCCCACTATGAGGTAATACCACGAAATAAATGATTGAAAACTCATAAGAAGTACTTCCTATTTCCTCAAAAACCCAAAATAGCTGATCATTATCATCATTGAATAATAGTAACATATACCAATGTATTAATAGTATCAATAGAAAATCCATAGTCAAATAACAGCTCTCAAAACTTCAGATTTATACAATAATAATGATATAATCAATCGATAATTCATAACAAACAAGGAACCGTTGTCTAACTTAGTGTAACTCTGATAGCAAGCACTAAATGACAGTTTTAACTGCAAATATACAGTCGTTGTTATTTGTATTGTGATGAACACTCTAAAATATTGCTTCAACTTATAAATAAAATAGTTGAAGTTATTCAGGAGAAAATTCCTGTAGGGTTCCTTGGCCATCGATGGGAATAGCTAGCTCATGATTGTGTGCCTTTATATCCCACACGAAGTTGACTCACATATATTTAATAATGTAATGCGGAGTTTTATTTGTTTAGCTTCTCACCAAAGGCACCATCTTCAATGGAGACACTGTCAAAGTTTCAGACATTCAACCAACAACAACCAGTTTTGCTTTGCCTTTGTCTGCTGATATGTCGCCTGGAATTCAAATCTTGGTGTTCCATGTGACTCGGGATGGTGAGCTGGTCTCCAACAGTCTTTATCTTCCTATCAACTCTCTCGGATCTTACAAGGTAAATCCTGGTACAATATAGTACAACTTTAAAACCAATTATCAAATCTATAACCCTAAGAGCTAAGGTTAACTGGAGAAGACCCGTTGATTCTTGTCTGTCTCGAGTTGGCACCTTCGAGTCAGTTGGACGACATATCTAAACCTACCGACTTTCTTAGAGATATCCTGTTTGACCTCTTCTCCCACCTGGTAGACTTTACTGCAGGTCTGCTAAATGACTTGAATACCTCTAAAACATCACTAATTTGATTAAAAATGCTCTTCCCCTTGACTAGGTTTTATAACTGTAGTTTGATAGGCTGCCTTTTTAAGAAGCGATCATTTTCTTATGAGTTCTCCGGAAGCAACAAGAGACAATGGGATGTAAACTCATACTTCATCTTACTTTCACTTTACTCAAGTGTGAGGATACGTAATTTTTGAAATTCACCAATACAGTCAAGTAAGTTTTCAATGAGCTCATCTTCTGCATAATGAGCAATATCAAATGGAAGGGAATTCCTCCTAGACGTTTATTACCTTATCATGGTCAACTGAATTAATCACTGCTTGATCTTGACGTGATCTTGGACCATCCATCACTTATTACTTATATCACAACTTTCAATAAACATCTTAATTAATACTCCTTCTTGTTTACCTGTCAAACCTAGGATTAAGTCGAACAAATAAACCTTGATTGTGAGCAAATAAATTTTGACTTCCCTGAGTTTTCCATTACGTGTTACATCAAAATGTTGGACAATGAAATCAATAATTTTTTTTCAAATACCCGAATTCAATTAGAAGGCTAATACGATACTAGCATTAACCTTTTTAAATGATACCAGTTTATGTGTATATTAGGAATAGTAAGAAAACATGTCGTAATGATAATAATAATGTTTTAGACTGGGCTAGAAATGAACATGGGCAAAGATTCAAGCGGCAACATGGTTGAAGTGTGGATCGACGGTGATGCTGGGTCTTTCATTGGGGTCCAAGCAATGAGGTCTGTTGCTTACAAACTACAAGCTGGCAATGAATTAACAGAAGCCAGAGTTATAGACAGCTTTGTCAACCTTGATTCTGTCAATAGGTAAATACCTTTATTTTATATTATTAAAAATAAACGTAGGGCCAGGGTAGCCCATTGGCTTGCGTGTTCGCCTCCGAGCTATTAGATCCCGGGTACAATTTTAATTCTGTCCTAGATTTCTTTATATAGAAGATGAAAAAAATCTTTTTTTTTTTTTTTGAAGATGTTTTCATCTTTTGTGGAGAACGTTAAGTCGTCGGTCCCGTGCCCTTACGATGTTAGGTACTCGTTAAAGATTTCTACTTTAAATACATTTGAAATAGCCAAATTTAGGACACCCAATTTAGAATTAACCCGGTAACGTGACTCGCCAATTACTAATTCGGGTACCAATTAGTAAATGAGCTATCTTTCTACCTCTAGAACCTCTACTAATGCTACCTCTAGCATTAAAAGGTGAAAGGTCAGTACAGTCATTGGAAAACAAACAATACTCTAGTATTACCCAAAAATAATGAAGCTTTTATACACACAAATAATATACATACATGTTCACGATTAGGTATGCTGATCTGTATGGCATATACATTCGTTGTAATATTCTTACTAGAGAACAATCCTTCATACAGGAGAGCATCAAAAAGTATTTTGTTGTTTATATAGCTTTTAGTATTTTAGTGCTCATACATACCATCTCAAATCATTAAGACATCTTTTCTTCTAATTCCTTGTATTCAGCTTAAAACAAGAATTATTTACGACTCGATTCTGGTAAATATATATGTATAAGCTCTGAAAACAAGTCCGACAAGTACAACACATAATCCATTAGGCCAAGTTGAGTTTTCAGTGTAATAGCTGTACACTTTTACAGTTTTAACTTTTGCAGTCATCAGAATTCTTGAAATTTTTTTTATAAAATACTAATTTTCATTAAAATTTCCTTACGAATTTTCATTTTTCTACAATTAGAAGTACAACTTTTTCTACGTAAAGAAAAATACATTTTCTGAAATCGTAAAATGTACCATACCGTCCATTTCCGTTCCTAGTAATGTAAAAAAAAATATTCATCACATTTTCTTATAAGGTTTTATTTTTAGTCATTATTTCGTTATAATCCGATATTTAGTGTGATTTCTATGGTGTCAAAAAAGAACTTTGCAAACCCAAAACATGTAATCCCACCAAAATATCGATATCGAATTTTTCCATTATTATTTACCTGGTTTTGAGGAATATTACATGGTTTTTTGATTAAACAATGAAAAGTTTTACAGCCCTTGATAGATTTGCTGATTGTATTATATTATGGATTGTTTTGACAGGACATTCAACAGAGTGCTGCACTCGTCCAAAGACGGCTCAAGCCCAGATAGAGTAACGTACTACTCCGAAATGGACTCTGGAGTAACGGCTCAGAAAACTTTCAACAGATCTGGTGTTCATTTAGTGGCGATTGGGCTCCAAAATCCACCTTATGGTCTGATACTATCATATGACTATCAATATTTCAATTAAATCCATTTATCATTATTGTGATTTAATTATAATCACATGTGTGAATATAAGAAATAAAATTATTTACAAAAATTATGTGATTATATAAAATTATAAAACATGTATAGGGAAGCTTCATACGATGTCTGGCACTATGACTTCGCAAACAGCGAAAATACGCAGTTATTCAGAAACACTCACTGCAATCGTTTTTGCTGTACGTTCAACTGTAACGCATCTCCATAATGTACAATTACTTGAAAAAATACTTAGCAATTTTTCGGCTTCAGAAAGCAAAAGACAGATCACTGAATGTTGTCAACTAATGTGAAAACATGAAGCGGACACCATTGACACTGTAATATTAATGACATAAAATTACGATCTTCATCTCTCATGTGATCCCAGTAACGCCAGATTTCGGTGAACCGTCGAAATATCATACTGAGTTTTGGTGCTTGTTGTGTGTGTTTTCTATCAGTGAAGTTATTTATGTAATATTTTGTTTGAACCGTTTCCAATAATCACTTTATTTGTATATAATTAAAGTTTCAACTAGAAAACACAAAAAAGATACGAATACTCACGATTCACTATCATTTTGGCTTTCTTGCCGTCTTTAGGAGAAGAGAAAAAAAAGAAATACAGGAGTGGAGACGTAAAAGCGTTCGCCGGCCAATACAAAGTGACACACAGTGCAGCCATGTTACCATCGTGGACCAGTTTAAACAATAATATATATGTAGGTATATCCAGTGTTTCTTTTTCTTTTTCTTTTTCTTCTCTCCTGAAGACGACAAGGAAGCCGAAATGATCGAGAATCGTAAGTGTTAGTCTTTTTTTTGTGTTTTCTAGTTTTAACTTTAATTATATATACAAATATTCATCTGACCTGTGATTATACTTGTAACTCAGGGTATTTGAGTATATATGCAACCATCCACACATTTTACAAAAACAGTTTAGGTTATTGAATTGACTATCCATTGCAAGATTTCATCCTTGCAGATAACGAAGTTAATACAAATTAGTGTGATATGTGTTTGAGTTCAACCAACGTGTTGATTTTGTTTTCATACACCATTACATTTTAGGTTATAATATATGTGTAGGGATAATATAAATATATATATCTTAAATAACATACCATCAATTGATACATGAATGCTGATTTTAATCAAGTTTCTGATGTTGAGTATGAGATTGCTGTTGATTCCAGATGGCTGTCCGGAGCACTCCTGCTTCAGCCAAGGCTGTTTCAATTCATCACAAATGTGTGATGGAACAGCAGACTGTGTCGATTCATCTGATGAAGCTAACTGTATGTTACTCTCACCAATCATTCCCTCTAATTAATTAACTGTAACTGCTCTTCATTAATTCTATGTTGTCCTTAGGTCCTGAAAGCAGAGAAGATAATAAAGAGTTCAGATTGAATAGGATAAGTAGATCTTTTGTAAGTGTTTTAGAATTTGGTATTTATTTTGTATATATTTGTAGGATTTGGAGTTGTTTAGTGTTTAATACGTAATAATCCTTTATAAGATCAAAATATTATTCGATAAAAAATAAAATTTATTTTCAAAATAATACCTCAGGTTGAATGGCTATATTTTAAAAAAATAATACTACAAAATCTTTCTTATAAGTTATTTAAAAAAAAACTCCTTTTGTCTACTCTCATCATTGCTATAAATATACATCTTAAAAAATTAAATTAAAAAAGTATTAAAATTTAATTTAATCAATTTAATGATTTGTTTAATGAATTTAAAATTATGTTATCACAAGAAAAAAATTTAATTATAACTAATGTGAATAACATTGTTAAACCATCTTTAAATATATGATTAACCAAAACACTGAATGGGATGAAAGAGTAGGGGATGTAATCTGATGCTACCAATTAGGTGACATCAATTACGAACTGTGATGTTATGAATTCACCGCAGGATTTGTATAGCTAATTATATTAAGGTTTTTTTCTTGACAACAATGACTAATAAACACTTTTTCTTCTTCTCAGAATTTGGTCAGGGTTAGAGTAGATATGACAAATGTCCATTGTTTTTGTTAGTTTATAGTTCTGAGGATGTATTAAAATAAAGACGAAACGTTGGCGGAAAGGTGATTCTAAATATTAACCCTAACCAAATTCCGAGAAGAAGAAAAAGTGTTTGCTAGTTATATTGTAAATTTTATGCCGTTATCTTTTTTCACTGCTCTAACAATCTTCAGGGAAATAAAACAGACCAAAACATGCAGGTTATTTCAATGTTTTGTACAGTTAATTGTGTAATATTTGTGAAAAAATGAAATTCAAGAGTAAAAAGGGAGGTATTTGTGATATATATTCACGGAAAGGTGAAAAATCTACATATGTTAGTTAAAACTACTTTTAAAAAAAATTGTTTAAAGCAATAATAATGAATTGCTTGAAACATACATAATTAAATATAATAAGGAATTTAATGAAACATACATAACAGAGAAGCTGCTCCCAAAGTATAGATGTCTTAGAACACAATATGAATAGTGTGGAAGATAGCCCTGGTGGCTCACACCTAAAAACTAAAATCTGTTAAATTTCATTATTATCTATAATAAAGGCAAGGTAAACATCTTAAGTTTGCTTAAACAAATTTTGCATGGACACACAATTATACATTGTACATAAACACCTATTAACAAAAATATTAAACACTGATAGATATCATAAAAAAATATAAAAACTGATTGAAAGATCTCAAAACCCGTAAATCCGTGAAAATAACAAAATTTTTTTTATAACCGCTTTACTTACAGTAATGAAAAAAAAAGTTACATAGATAATAAATAATATAATTATTTATTATAAATACTATATAATAAAATTATAGCATCTTAATGTAATTTATAATTGGATTATAACTTCTTTTTGGTGGGATTGAGAGTTTAATATAACTACCCTCATGATTCCCCAGGGAATATTATGTCTCCCTAATCAGTCTACATTGGGAGCCCTAAATTAGTATTGTTAAGTGTATTTAGAGTAGGGATGTTTTACGAACACCCGACATAGCACAGGCTCGCAAGTGACGGCTTAACGTCCTCTCTGAGGGACGACGTGCTCAGATTTGTTCATCCGTTGTGTGAAAAAATTCAGGACCAGAGAATAGAATCTTAATTTACCATTCTAGATGTGAGCAAGCAAACCACTGGGCTACTCTGACTCTTCAATAAAGGTTCTAATTTATGGATCTGCTTTTGTAATCATGCTATAATTGTTATTTAAAACAGATCTTTTAGCTGTGTTGTCATTCTTCTACAATAGTCATGTATGCTTAGTTCCTGTTCGACGTGGACTACGGTGACTGGGGTAGAGGTGAAGTTCTCGCCAATGATGGCTCAGGTCAAGAACAAATTCAAATGAAACCACCATTCGTTGACGATGAGTGGTATTTTACATCTTTTACCATCAGTCAAGAGTTGGGATTCAGCATTGTGCCTGAACCAGTTGTGGTAAGTCTCCATTATTTACTTTTTTTAAAAAAAAAGATTTTTATTTTATTAATGTAAAATCTAAAAGATTTTCAAACCAGTATAAATAATTATTCAAAAGTATTCAGGAGAGACTGTATTTGCATAGGACTCAGCATCTGTTCTTGATGCGTTCTTCAGTATTATTCGTCCTGTGGAAGGCCTTCCTTCTTAAACCTTTCTATGTTTTTTCATCTGGTTTTTTGTTGTTATTCCCCGCTCTGTCCTACCTTGTTCTATCAATATATAACTGAATTATACTGAATTTTTATTTTATTTTATGGTAATTTCATTCATATAATATACATACAGGAATATCACTATAGAAACATGAAACTCAACAATTAAATAAATCAGATTACAAGAAAGAAATAAAGTTCTGATTCCTTCCAGTCGTTATACTTAAATCTCTTATTAGTTTGGGACTATTATGGTTATTATTATCAATTCCATAATATATTATAATCAATTATATCAATTATAATTATTAATATGATTGATTATGGCTTTCATCGAAATGATCTAATATTATTTTTTCTTGTAACTGTTTTGTGTTTGAATCGTCATACTTTTCGATTTCCGACTTCTTTCTTTGTTATTCTTAAAGAGAAAAAGATATAATTATAAATAATATTTTATTATAAAAATAATTATTTAAACTTTTCATTGACGTATTAAATTTTGTTAGCTGGATACGTTTGCTGAGTAGGTTGTACACTCAGTGTGGTTGATAATACATCTCTTCAAATAGATAGAGAGCGCTGTCACTACTATTCAATAAAAATGATATAATTGGTTTGGAATTGAATTTAGTTCAAACATAAGAAATATAAGTTATTTATCAAATGTAAGCTTGTAATGATAACAAAACTAAAGAGATCAGATTAATACTGATTTCATGTATATAAAGTTAATATAGAAAATATTTTGCATTAAGTAAAATATTCGAGTTGACTATTTATAAATGATTGAATCTACGTTGAAATGCATACTGGAGGTCTTGTTGCAGTACTCAAGCAGGCGTTTATTCACGGCTGTCCTGGACGGTCCACCTTCCTGCAGAAGAGGAGAACAGATTTCACTTCAGATCACACTGACCAACCACGACATAACGCAGTCGATTGTGCTTATTCAGCTCATGTCGTCCCCTGATTACAAGTAAAGTCATAACAAAACTTTATTAAGTATTTCATTAAAATAACAACAACACATTCAATGGTGCTATCCTTGCCCTATAATATTGAAACATACTGCTAAGTTTGAAAGTTTCATCTGGTTTAGTTTGTTCGTGGTAACAATCTTGTATCCAGTAAGATTTATTAAATGTTAAGGCATTGTTTAGAAAACTCACGTTTATAGTATCTTTACAGCATATGTGTTGTTCTAAAGCTGTAATTGATCCTTTTATTTTATGTTACTTAACCAAGTAATATTTCTCTGTCGATTGACTCTGGATCAAGCGTTTGAGTTTGAGTTTTGTTGATCATTATTAAATAAATAATCTTTCGAAAATAATCTTCTTCCTCCCAAAAGATCCTTTTCGTGTTTGCTCTCTAATAGCTGTTAGTATATTAAAATCAATCCATTTATTGACATGTTAAACTGGGTTGCCTGAAGACCTTTGATACAAAAGTACGTTGAATATCCAATGTAGCTGATAATGTGTAGAAAGATAGATAAAGAGAGAGAGAGAGAGAGAGAAAGAAAGAAAGCCTGCTAGATAGATAGAGAGAGAACATATTTAAACTTAATATAATAGCTTCAAAGAATTCTATTGTAATGAAACCTTGAATCATTTTCTATTGAATCATCCTTGATTCAATTCAAAAGAACAAATACAATAAATATTAGTAATGGTTTATTCAAGTGAGACTCATTACTAACGAGGTTAATGTGTATCTTTGTCTACAAGGGTTGACAGCTCGCAGATTACTTTTACTGGATTCTTCCCGAACTTCTGCCTTGCTCGGCCCTTTGTGATACGACACAAAGAAGACTGATTCTTCATTGGGAGTTCTGAATTTTGTCTAACTCGAGTGTATTTAGAGTAGGGATCTTTAACGATTATATGACATTGTACATCACATTGTACAGGCTCGGGAACGACGGTTTAATATCCTCTCCGATAGAAAGTTTTATTCACCTCCCACGTGAATAAATCGAGGGCTAGAGTGGGTATTGAATCCTGGACCCAGCAGTTCAGAGGTTCAGAGGCGAGAATGTTACCACTGAGCTAATATGGCTGCCATATATATATTAACTTTAAAATCAGAAAGACGATCCAAAGTGAGCAAACACAAGTTCAAATTCGAATATGAGTAACACAAAAAGAAAAGAAACATTTACTAATTCAAACTTTTGGATAATCCGTCTTTAAGAGAAAAGAGAGAGGGAGGGAGATAAGACGCAACGGCAAGTAACTGACCTGGTTACCGACCACGCTGCCACGTGCGTCCTCTCCTGAAGTAGTAAAGTAGAAAGGATTTGAAAATTAAAGTAAGATAAGCAGTAAGAGGTGAGTAAAAGTAAAGAGATCCTGAGGAATCGGGGAAAAAGAAAATACAGTAAAAAATACATATATACATATGTAAATAAGAGAGTTTTTGAAAATAAGATATCTTAAAAAATATAATAAAAAATTTTAATAAGTAATAAAAACAAAATAAATTCATTAAACCTGGGAGTCTGAGCTCTCTCCCTGTAGGGTGAGAGTTGTGTTTTGATTTATGTTGTTAATTTATTGAATTATCGTATTTGTTAGTATCAACTTAACATTGCTAAAGCAGTTTTCTTATTTATTTCTTGTTTAAATAATACTAACATGAATCATAACATTGTTTTACATTAGAACACGAATGACATTATATATAAGTGCCAACCTATAAATTAAGAAACGTTCATTTATATCTAAATATAATAATGGATCAATTTATTCTAAACCTCTAGAAAGTGGAAATACTCTAGAATGTATGTGGTTGAGATAAGGTAACGTCAAATAGGTAAATAAACGTTAAATCTACTTAATATATGTTTACAAAAAGTTCTTTACTTAATGCGAAGGTTAGTGTATTTTTAATGAAGAGTATTTCTTTGCTGGCAGATTCGTCCACGTTGAACCAGGCGGCATAGTTTCCAGTTATGGCGCACGACTTACCTCCGGTGAACACCAGCTTCTCATTTATGTAAGTACAATTCATGTTTACGTAAGCCAACATAAACTACTGAAGAGTCTCTCATGGCTTTGCTTCATTTTCCTTGTGTTATGGGTAATGTCTTATTTGGATGTCGAAGTCATATTTTAATAAAACTCAAAGTTATTTTTTTTTTTAGCTTGGACCAAAAGCTCAGGAACACATTGATTATCCTATTGCCCCAACGGTAGAACATGGGGACATAGAAATCAAATTAATTGCTTCGACACAATCAGCTGGAGCCTCATTACACCATAAATTAAAAGTCATTGTAAGTAAATAATGTTAAGTGCTATTTTAATGACTTCCTTGTTAATTTAAGAACTAAAAAACCAAGGCTAGATTTGTTATTTGGCATCCGTATTAGGTAAGAGAGACCCACGTTACCTGTTTAAGGTTACAAGAAGCCAGAAATCTTATTTACCCAGGTTTATTAGAGGAGGGATCTTTATCGAAACCTAACTCTTTTTATTTTCATTGGTCAGAAATATAGCTGTCTCTTTTTATATATGTTCATTTGTACCATGTTTGATCTCTCTTTAAAACAAAATACTGGTGTTTTACGCATAGTCAAGCAAATGAACGTTTATTTTTCATATAATAGGAATTGTACGGGGGAGGTTCAGAATGATTATGAGGGCATAATCTGTAATGCAGGGCATAGTCTGACAATGCTTGTCATTAAGAGTTCCTTTATTCACCTCTTCTGTAACTTTTTCAGCCTGAAGGAGGCATCGTCAGAAGGCACACTCCCGTCTTGTTAGATCTCAAAAACCGCGCTTTTGTTTTAAGTTATCTTGACATTGTTGTCGAAGAAACTCCCATCGTTCCCTATCAAGAATGGAGAAGATATGTCTATGGTAGCCCAACATCAAAAGTGTCCGTAACAGGTATTATTTACTGCATTCTCTTTAAAAAAAAAATTCTTTATAAGTACTTTGTATTTGTAAGCCTTATTCTAAATGTTTAAATACTGGATGTATATTACCTCCATCTACGGTTTAGAAAAAAGACGACTTTCTACGTATTTGTCTTGAAAAGAATCTGTGTCTTCTGTGACTTCTTTTGTTGTATTGATTTTTTTTTCAATTTTCAGATGTCTGTCATCTTTAGCTATAGAAAGCTAAACAATAGCTTAAAAACATTTTGGAGTTCAAACATCTGACAATTGTTTTATATTAATGCCTGAGTCACACTAGTTATTTCAGCTAGGTACCTAATCTTCCAATTAACTGGGTTTGATTGCATATAAATAATAATATTTCTACATGTCTCAATATAAGATAATATATATATATATATATATGAAGCCGAATCTGGTGATGAGGAAGCTATGAAATGGTCTGTCTTTTCCGCAGAGCAAAGTTTTAATTGTTCAATTTCCCGAATGAAGTTATTATGCGGCACATCTAATAGCTGTCACGATCATAACAAGATCTCTCAACTGTTTGCTTGGGCTCCTCGTTTGCCTGAAATAACTCCACTAGATTTTTTTTTTCTTGCAAATGAAAATACTTAGGATCTAACCAAGCCTAGCTCATTACAATATTGAAATACTTGAAAGCTGATATAATTAATGTGATATCTGTAAATTACTGTAAATCATTTGGCAAATGTTTTCCGTGAATTGTGAAATCTCCCGTGAAATCATATTACTCTTTGTGATGTTAAAGATGGTAAACGTGTGGAAACTAAAAAAAAAACAAAAAAAAGTATAATTTTTTTTCTAATACTTTTACAGCTTCTTTTATTCAAAATGCATACAAAGAAGTAATCTGTTCAATGTGCACACGGAGGTTATGGACACCCTCCATAATACAAAAATTGAGATTTTACTGCAGATTTTCATGTTATTAATAAAACATCGCTATGTTTGAGAGGGTAACCATCTTGTCAATACTAGCAGACAAATCTGTGAAGAATATTACCTGTTCGAAACACGTTGATTTTTAAATATACGTAATACTTAAATGCGGAGACGGCCCATTATTTTGTAGAAAACTAAAGCCTAGAAGAGCGCTGTTTCTTCATAAAACTTGTTTTCTATGAGATTAGTTGCCTTAATTTTCCATGTAGCGTTAAAACATTAATCCCATTGAATGTTTTTTTTTTGCAGGAGATATGATTGGGCCTGCAATACCTCAGATGCCTCTGTCAAAGATGTCACTGTTATACACCTACGGAAAAGGGACCGACTCAAGATTGTTTGAATTTGGCATGAACATATTGACTTTGCATTATTTAAGAGTAACCAGTCAAATCACTCCTGAATTACTCTACAAACAACTGGCTCAGTCGACAACGCTGCTCTCGCAAGTCATGATGAGATTCAATCCACAGGGATGGTTCTCCAATTGGGATCACTCAGAGCCAAGCATTTGGTAAAATTCAAATAATCAAAAGTAATTGACATACCGGAAAGTGCCATCGTTCAATATAAATAGGTCTCAGTAGACTGAAATTAAATACAGAAACGAGTCAGAGAAGTTTACCTATATAATGTGTTTTCCGTTTAATCACATATAAGATAGTTTTATCAAGTCGAAGTACATTAACAATAAGAATGGACATACATGTTTTAGAATTTTGAATACAATGTACTCAAAGGTTGTGGAATCAGTTACTACGAGGTATTTATTAGAAAAATTCTAAGAAAAAAGTCGCTACATAAAAGCAGATTTTTGAAAGCAATTTGTTTCGAACCCTAGGACTCTTCCTCAAGTTGTATTTAGTTAGCAGGAAAGGAAGACCTAGAAGTATTAATAAATACCACTGCACTTTCTCTTTTTTAATGATAAAAAATATATTCACAGGAAAGACACTGTGAGTTCAAAACAGTTCTTTCATAAAATTTCAATTCATCGAGGAAAAAGATAAATTTCTCTTAAAAGTTTTTCTCTCCCAATAATACCTACAAGAATATTGAAGATTAACCATGCTTAACATATAATATTTTTTACACCAGGTTATGAAAGAGGAAACTTTTTTTTGATAAACACTAAAACCAGTTTTAAATAAAGCTACCTTATATGGTTTCAATAAAGCAAACCATGAGTTAAAATACACAGAATACTACTAGGTCGAAATGGACAAACCATATTTTTTTTGTTTAACAAATGACTTGCATGAAAGATTTAATTAATGTTGACACAAAGTTAGCTTGCGCACACTCTGTAATACAAACATTACTAACCAATGAATGTGATCAATATAAACACTTTAAAGAACACACTCCTTCCTATAGTGCCTCAGCCTTAGCATCGATGGACCAATCTTTAATTATTTTCTTTTTAATTGAAGTAGTTTATTTAATTGTATTTATAGCAACCCATAAATTTACAAAAAAAAAAAATTTAAATGCATACTTGCCAAGTATGTTCGACGAAGTACATGTCGAAATACATGTCACAACCAATTTACACCCAACAATTAGTGAACCACTTCCTCGTGTTGATGCAGCGCTCTTCACATACCAACTGGTTAAATTTTCACCATGCTCTGTCCAAAGAAGAGACACTGATTCACAAACTTTTAGACGTCCACTACATCTTCATCTAAAATTCACTCAAAGGACATCAACATGTATAATTACGTCAAAACACCCAAATCGATTTTTTTCACTATTATTATGTTTTCTTTATAGTAAAATAATATTTTTCTAATTTAATGATAACTAGATTACTAAATAAGTGGTACTTTTTTAAAACATTGAATCGTCTACAGAGTTTTAACTTTTTTGTTTTTTTTTTGGATACTTTGACTACAATTTCATGTATTTAGAAGTAATTTTGTTTCACGGTTTTTTCTTTAGCTTTTTGATTTTGTATCGGAAATCGGTTGGACACCCATTGGTGGCACTCCGTAACTATATTTAATCTTTATGACGACAGAAGGTCACGTGGCCATTGCCGTTTTAGTTGACTTTGGGTGTTTGTGGGGATTACTAGTAGGAAAAGATTTTGGGCAAATGGGTTTGGACGAGTTGAGAGTTTTGTGGAATATTTTGTAGCGATCTTTTGCATAGTCGCGAACGAAGGGGACTTTAAGATCTCGGTGAATGTTTGGAACGTAAAATAGGAGATGTGAGAGTTTTCTAGGTATTTTTGATTGAATGATTTGTAAAGGACGAATATTTGAAGGTTTGGCCAAAGTTCTATAGCATAAGCCCAAGAAGGCTTCAAGACTGTGCTGTATATCTGGAGTCTGTCTGTTAGTGTGAGTTTTGATTTTCTGTTTCTAGAGTCATAGTTTTAACTTAAGTCAAATACTTTAACAACCTTTGCTGAATAAGTTTATATTAATTTATAAATTAACAGACTTGGAAATTAGTTGTATGAGATCTGTAGGAAATAAAAATTGCTATTTAAAAGGTAGTGCAATTAGTTATTATGTGATACTTATTCATTATAGAGAAAAATCTAATAAGATCATTCCACATACAGATGTTTAATGATTTAAACAATGCGTTTCAAACAGGTAGTGTTCTTCTTCAGGTAAATATGCTCTCGTGGAAAGACATGAACTTCTCTTTTTACGACTAGAGCAAATTTACCTGCAGAAAGGCACTACGTGTTCGAAATGAGTTGTTCAGCTCATTGAACATCTATAAGTGGAAACGATTTTATTAGATTTTTAACCTACAAAAAAATATAGTTATATTTTATTTGAAGGTCGAAACACCAAGAACTTGATGACTTTGTTGTGTTTTCTTTAGGCTTACCGCATGGGTGTTGCGAATACTTAGGCAAGCCGTCTATGCTGACTGGGAAAATATCCTGTACATAGACAAAGAGATATTCGTAAAGGCAACCGAGTGGATGATAAACCACCAAACGTTCCAGGGAGGCTTCATCGAACCATCCGTCCTGTCGCCTTCCATTGACTCCAAAATACAGTTAAATGTAAGCACTACTAGCTATACCACTTTTTTATAATTATCATTATTTAACTTTAATAATTCATAGTGTAATATATTCTGGCACTTTCTTTATACTAAATAAAAATATTTATTTTCATCATATCTGTGATAATTATTTTCTTTTTTAATTGAAGTAGTTTATTTAATTATAATTTTAGAAACCCATACAAAAAAAAATAATTTAAATTATTTTAAATATGCTGAATTATTGTGTAAATGAAACAAAAAATCACTTGTAGAATGGAAAATTACATTTTTTGTATTTCGTTTAATACAAAGACATATATGAAAATTAGCAAAAACAAAAATATAAACTAAGAAAACAGCTTGTGTGTGAAAACATTTATTTAAAACAAAACCCTCTTCTAGCTAACACTTGTTTTTCGGAGTAGTCTGAAATTGTCAAAAAGACTTCTATTGGAATTCAATGTAAACGGTTTTTTTGAAATGGGCTTACTTTTTATACTAAATTTTACTAGGTTAGCGTTAGTTTGTACCTTTTCGTATAGTCTGCAGAAGAGGTTGATACAAAACATTTTCTTATCTGGTCAGTCATTGTGACACATTGCATTTTTCTAGTGCAGAGAACCTTCAAACCAAAACCTAACAAGGTTTTACAAGCAAAGCTGTGTTTGGAAAAGTTTGCTGCTCTAATTTCGATCTTCGAGGTCTCATCAGGTGTGCAATAGTAAAAGCCTAAGTAGTCTAAGCCTAGGACAAAGTTTAGTATGAACAAAACAAGAAGTACTTTTGACAAAAGTCTTTTAGAAAAACACTGTTATGATAAAAGCCGCTTGGACAAAAGAAAAAAGATGGAATAAAATTGAAAGATAGATAGAAACAAAAATTACTATATTACAGTAGCAAGTCCTGGAAGTGAAATAAAGTTATGAAAGATAGGAACTTTGTATGATACCGTTTTATTTAAAAACAGAAAAAAAATAGTGTATATAAAAGATTATTAGCAAGAATTATGTCTTAAGTGCATTCGGTAACCTATTGATAAAAATAAGGCGCCAAATTTCTAGCACTTATTGAATATTTAACACTAATTGAAGATGTTAGTTTGATATTTGTTTAGTTCGTTTGCACCATATCCGATTGTCGCTTATTAAAATACTATTTAATAACATTGGCATGATTTTATTTTTCCTGAAATACTTTCATTAACATAGAAGATATCCTTTTATAAAGTGCTTATTTAAGTGTGTCCTTCTACTGAACTGGCACATTATTGAATATAAATAAAACTTGTGTTCAGGAGACAGACATAGGGCTGACGGCGCACGTGTTGATTGCGCTCTCCGAATGTCTCGACGTCCTAGAAGGCGCTGCTCGAATGCCTGTCCTTCACGCCAAGTCTCTGGCCATTCGCTACCTCGAGACTCGGCTCTACTCCCTCAAAGACACCTACCAGCTAGCCCTCACCGCCTACGCCCTCACAGTCGCTGACAGCAACGAACGGGACATAGCCTACAGAAAGCTCTTCGCTTCCTCTCGGATCTCTATAGGTAAATTCATCCTTACTTAATTAAGCATTTTTCTTGTTAGAAATATTTGTTCCTTCTAGAATAGAAGTAAAGGATAAATTCTTCCCACCCCACTAAGCCTCTTAAGGTAAAGTCTTAAAAAAGACAGGCGTTAACCACATTGGACTAATAAGGACAGACTGCCACCTATGCTGAATCGTGAACGAGCGAACGCTAACCCACCAACATTCCAGTTGTGCCTTTCTTAGTTCACGCCATGAGTGAACAATCACCCAGGCATGTTAAGCCCCCCCACCACGACAAGGTGAAGGCACATCGGGGGGGGATTCAAAGACCATATAGAATCTATCTGTAAGAATAGTAGTTGATTTATCACTAAGCATAGTCTCTGTATTAGCTGGATTGGAAATCGGAGCTATCCATCTTTGAGTCACGTTACAGTAAGCCTATGGAGATCAGGGAGTCTACGCCACTTAAGTGACGGGTCCCTCACCCATAGGTAGGAAGCTTAATATATTCTTATGTGTATATAAATTAAATCTTGCACTCAAAAATCTTGAGTAGTATAGTTCTAGAAAGTATACTAGAGGAGCAAAGTTTAACGACTTAACCCTCTGGCTCTGACATATAAGAAGTATGCTGAACACATAATCTCATGTTTAATCTAAAGAAAAATGAAGCATTTCGGCAGCTAGTAAACGTTTCAAACTAAATTATCTGCATTTCACTCTAAAAGACGTTAATTATAATTCTGTTCTGATATGTTTAACTATATTATATAAGGTACATCTGAGGAAAGTATGTAAATATACTTTTGTTAAAAGCAAAAAATTTATTTGTTGAATTAATTTTATTTAAAGACGATTTCCATTAATGAATTGCTCACAAACTTTAACTATTTTAGATGGTTATGAATACTGGTCATGGAAAGAAGTGAAAGCTGGTGAAATTAAATTAGAAAATCAAAGGCCTTTTGTGAAGCCGCGCCTTTACCAAGAAGGGGATTCAGAAGCAGTGGAGGCGACAAGCTACGCTTTATTGGTAATCCTAGCTAAGAACGGAGTAACGAGTCTGTCTGATCGCATTGTCGCCTGGCTGCAAACTATGAGGACAACCCACCTGGCTTTCGTCTCTACTACGGTAATACTTCAAGTTTGCTTCGTCCATTGCCTACTACACAACAGCACTGTCATTCGACGCACATTGCTACAATCTGTCAGCATACAAGCGAAGCTGTTTAATTTACCTTTCACGCCCATCTCGGTTTCCTTGCCGATCCAATAATCGAATATCAATTTTGATTTAATCATGTACCTTAGGCATTTCTGTAAATCATTATATAGCAGATCAGGTTAATGTTTTCAACATGGAGCCCTTTTGTCACATTATGAGAGACCAATAGTAATCAACAAATGAAGAAAATGTGATGCTCTGCGATTGACCTCGTGCAGGCGAGATCAACGACCAATAGTAACAAGAACAATAAGCATTTCCTTAGGAGTCTTATAAGACTGATCAATAGCACAATACAGTATCCAATTACACGAAAAAAAAATTAAACTGACAGTTTAATTTATTCTGTTTATTTATTAGACAGCGTCTGTTTTTGACACGTTAGTAGACAAGGGCCATTCAACCGGAACACTTCTCCTGAGAATGATGGTTGTCAAAATATCAAAGTGAGTTTTTATATATATATATTCTTTTCTTAATTTTATCGCGTTTGTTGTCCAAGGGAACCATCTCATTTTCATGATATATATACAGAATTGTGACACTAGATATTAGAATTATAAAAAAACCTGAAGAAAGCGTTTATACTGATAATAATTGAAACGCCGCAGAACGTAATTTCCCTTGTGGTTGTTTTGAATACACTATTCCGACACCCTCAACCCAGGTTTGGGTTTCTTAGATATTTTGAAATATTCTAAGCGTTAATTTCATTACTTCACTCTGACATAGGAAGAGTTTATTTTCAAAATATTGTGCTTATGTAATTGTTATTTTCATCGGTTCACTTTCAGTTGGTTAATATATACTTATATTTACTCTTTGAACATCTGGTCAATCTGTTTCAGGACACACTAGTTGCTACCCAAGCGCTCACTGAATACGCCAACAGAGCTCGGCTTTTTGACATCACCAAGTTGGATGTTAGTCTGAGAGTCTCAAGCAATCCAGAATTCAAGCCTTCCTTTCATGTTAGCAATCGTTCAGCAACCCATTCTCTCACCAAAGACGTAAGTTCTCTATTTCAGACATAAATCTCTAACGCTTGTTTGGCTTGTCCTCCTTAGGAGATTGGAGCAGCAAGAACTTCCCAGATATACATGTTTGTAACTTCATCTGGAGAGAATCAGACTCTCTGACTCCCCATAGTTTATAGTAATTATATATATAAATAATTACTGTTATAAAATAGTTCAGATATATGTTTTCCCTACGAAATAACTCATCGACGGCTAACATCTCACCTTCTTAACATCCTTCATGGGGTCAGGCTAGCTCAGTGGTTACGTGCTCGCCTCTGTACTGATAGGACCGGGGTTCGATCTCCACCTGGCCCTCGATTTATTCACGCGGGAGGTGAATAAATCTGAGCACGTCGTCCCTCGGAGAAGGACGTTAAACTGTCGGTCCCGAGCCTGTACGATGTCAGGTACTCGTTAAAGATCCCTAATCTAAATGCACTTGAGTTAGGCAAAATTTAGGACTCCCACTGTAGAATCAATCTTGATTGTGTGGTATCACAAAGGGCCAATGCTCGGCCTACGTGTGTTCCTGTTTGGACTGTGTCAACAGCGTATTATATTCACTTTATCGGTATTGTTTTCCTCTTTATTCGGTTAACTCTACTGTTTTCTCTTTAATTATTACAGAATATCCATTTATAAAATAACTAAAGTGTATAGAACAAATAACAGAACTAAACATTTAATGATACCAATATTTTGAAGAGGCAGTTCATCGTTAGTGTGATCAGAAGAAAATTGCCTGTTCGAAGTATTGATATCAGTAAGTGTTTTGTTCTGTTCTCTGTTCTATACACTTCAGTTTTGTGTACGCTTTTACAGAAATAACTGGATTTTATGGAAATAACTTAACGAGTTATTTTAAAAACTTTTATTTATTTTAAGTTTTAAAAACTCCTTGAGGGCAAAACTAGTCTATAATAACTGACTTTATTTAACTATTTATTATTGCACCCAAATATCTGTTTAAGCATACAATCTATTTAAAATATAATGATTTATCTAATAGAGAAAACTGCAATACATTAATAATGCCTAATATTCCGCATTATAGATATTTATTATGTTGCCAGATACCTCTAGTGTGGGGCCACGTCAGTGCAGTGGCCAGAGGAGCTGGTCTAGCATTGCTACAACTCCAAGTCGACTATGGAGTGGACTTTGAACCATTAACAGATCATCCCTCGCAACCAAACTTCGACCTTAAAATAAGGGAAATCTACTCTGTCTTCCGCAACAAGTCTGCCATTACTATAGAATCTTGTACAAGGTAATTCGAATCGTCTGTATATATCAATTCTTTATTGAACTACAGTTAATAAGAATTTAATTCTACGACAAACTAATGTAATTAACATTCTAGCCATCCTTGCGGTCATTATCGTACTAAAAACTAAAACCATCTACATATATTTCACATTAACCAGTAATTAAGAAAGTCTGTTCATCGGAGTACAACAGCTAATAAACAGAACAAATTAGTGGATTCTCCTATATTCTACAAATTTATTAATGAACCTAGATGGACTTGACCATATTGAATTGATATTGACCATATATCACATTGAATTAGTGATTTGAAAATATTTCAAATGAGTATTAGGAACAGAGAATGTTTCAACATATTCCACAAAGAATATATATAAAACATATCACTTTGCTAGAATATCTTATTTTAATTGACAACCACTTGAATGACACTGAATTGCTACAGAGTGAAGATTGGCACGGACTCAAATAGCAGATAGATATCAGTAAAAGTTGAATGAAGGAATACATAGCTTTACGCTGATTACAGTAGGTCCCGAAAGCTTCCCACAACAGTGAAAACAAATAGTTCTTGTTCTAAGTTTCATGGCACTGGGTCATCGCTCATTTCCTGCACATTCATCTTCTGGTTTAGATATTTTATTTCTTTCTTCATTGTAGTATAAAGTTATCAAATATTAATATCTGCCACTTTCAATTTGTTCTTCATTTCAGCTATTAATTTAATTGTATTGACAGCTTGATTGATTAAAGAGAGTGCAGTTTCAATGTTTGAGTAGGCCATTTTTAAAACACAAGTCTCGTGGTAGTAGATAAATCTGTTCTTGTACTTTGTTATAGGGAGCACACTATCACTATTGTTGGTGTGATGTTTATAAAATGGCTAGTAGGGAAGTACTCACTCTCTCAGGTACAAGTTGTTGAGCCGGGACGGGGGTCCTATTACCCTTTAGATTACAAAACCGACAGAGCCTTTAACACTACCAACCTCCTTGATTTGGGGGTCATATTTTCTCAGTAGGTACACTTAAGGAGTACGCAAGTTGATCGGTCACAATATACACCCAAAACGACCCTCTGTAGAAGACCGAGGACACGCCAACAGCCGCACAATGGATTCTAAGAACTGCACTCTCTCATAGCTCGACCGAAACTCCCGACTGTACCAGTGTGATACCTCCTATAAGAGTTTAAGAACCACTATGCAAAGGCTCCATATGAACAGCCACAGATACTAGGTCAAACAACAGAGTAACTTTCCTCTTCCCCATCATGATAATTCCCACAAACTACTTTCAACGAGTGTTTCAAAGTTCAATCTTTGAAACAAATTTCCTGGCACAGTAAATATGTTTAGAGTTTCTGAAGAAGCTCACATCCAGCTGTTAAGCACACAGATACTACCCAGCTTTAGTCTCTTTTTTGACTTGTATTTTTCTGTTTTGTGACTTTTCTTAAGACTATTATTACGATTTTTTCCTTTTCTTTCTGCCACTGTTTGTAACTTTGTGTCCTATTCGTTTAGTTTTGCCTGTCAATGTTAGACTGCAGAATGTAGTCAAACATTGCGAAACATGCATATTGTTTCATACTTGTTTAATGATACACGAGGTATGAAGGATTTTTATAATGCAATAATGGTACGAAACATCATTAATCCCAGTCGTCTCTTCAACAAGTCACTTCTTGACGATGGTTAAAATATTGAAAAATGAGTTTCTTTTTCGTTTTAGGTTTTTCTGTTAATTATATATAAAACAGGTTTGAAAGATAATGCTGTAAAATTTGATTTTTTTTATTTTGATCCCACGGTACCAGCTTAATGATCAAATTGTATCCATTTTATTGCAAGGTGGGTAAGAGAATGGCCAGAAACAAGTGGAGCAGCAGTGTTGGAGGTGGAAATACCGACGGGATACAACTTGCTTGAAGACGAGGCTTCTAGACTGGCCTACGACCTGCCTTACCTCGAAGACGCCATGACTCGCCCTTCCAAAACACTCTGGTTTTTCAGTCATGTATGTAATCCTATTGTTCTGAAACAATAAAATTATCTTTTTTGTTTTATACAAGCATACAAGAAAAGAATATTTCCAAATTTTATAATAAGTAGTTTACTTGTACATTTAATTACTATTAATAGGAACAGATTACCACACCTTATGTTCTCCTAGTAGTATGCTGGTAAATTCTATACACTGAGGAATAATAAAGTAAGAGTACCAATCATGCTGTGGAAAACTGGAGTACCCCAAAAACGTACAACGGACACGACTCCGAATTCGTGCGCTCTGCATAGGTACGTCTTAAACGCGGCACCATGACTGCCTGAGGTAGTGAGGAGTCTGTGTTTATATCACGCATACCATTGATTCCGAGCCATTATCCGTTTCAATTAAAATCATTGCAATTTCCCATCAGCGTCTGTTTCGCAATGACGCTAAATCAGTCGCAAAGGTAAACTCTACCTAAGCGCAGTAATTAACGTGCCAAGACCAAGTGTTTCTCACATGGTCAGTTGTATGTTGCTTGCTCAAGAGTCAGAGGTTTCAACTCTCTGTTCTTCTATGCACCTGAAGGACAGACAGCTGATGTATAGAACAAATAACAGAACTAAACATTATTCTGTATACAGAGGCACTTACTTAACACTGCACTAATAATGGATATTTTCTACTAACTATAAGTTCTAATAATATTTTGGAGTATCACGTATCATCTCTCAATTTTTGTAAAATACTAGTCAAAGAAGGACTAATTTAAAATAAAAATATCTGTATAGTTAGCCAAGCACAGTTTAAAAATCCACATCTTCGCTTCTATGACGAATTTCCAATCCATTCAAATCTTAGCTCTTAAGTTAGACACACAGAAATTTACTGTTAAGTTTTCAATTCGCTGTAACTTATGGTGACTTAGTTTGCTTGTGACAAAATTTTTGGACAAACAAGTAGACAGAAATTTTTCTAAGGGTGGATTCGATTACTCTAATGTATAAAACGTAAAAGTAACTTGAAACGAGTCAGTTCTAACCAATGTACATACAAAACTTTTCTTTTATTTATATAGACAGGACAAAATCTTTCGAATGCTTTCGAATTGTTCCACGAGTTTCAAAAGAAACTATTTTTTCTCTTTAACCTCTAACTAGGACTGTTAGTTACCTAATTGTGTTTAACGTGATTATTGTGATTTTTCTACATACATGCATATATACTGTGATATAATTCCTTCAAATATGAACTCAAATGTTGCATATTTATCAAACTAATACCATTTTCTTTTTTAACAGGTTCCAAAGGAATGGGTCTGCTTTAACCATACAGTGAACAGATGGTACCCAGTCGCGAATATGACTTTTTACCGACAGGCAATGATATATGAACTCACCGCAAGAGGTAAAGTGCTTATTAGTAGTAGAAAACTAGCAAATCTGGAGGCCCCACCATCCTCAAAGTGCTAATTAGACACAGTAGTGCCGCACTGTGAAGCATCATGACTCATTACCAGGCATTGAGAATATAACTGCAAGTCTGAGATTTACAACGTTTGGGAACGGAATCGGTCATTGCGCGATTCTTTTTCAGTTTAATGGTATCCAGCCAAGAATATCTGAGAATAAGACGAAGCAGATGTCAGTGTACGTATATACCAGATATATGCAGCAATATATTACCCCTTTGAGCGCATCTCAATATAAAGAACTACCACTCATATGCAATCATGTTGGGGGTCACTGACTCAAAGTCACATAATTCACTTGTTGGCCTTGCTATCCAAAGGTCACTTTGGGCAGGCTGGGGCACTCCAGAAATGCTAATTTTCTACTACCTATATTTATATATATTTTAATTTAAAGTTATCCGAAAAATTTCAATATATTACTACGATAAATAAAAAGTATAGTTAATCAAAAAATACAAATAAACAATCACCTAAAGAATTTTTTTCTTAGAATAATTTTTAAAAGCAAAAACTGGGACATCTTGTAATTATATAGTCACCATAATTAATATTATATTAATGTACAGGGTGGGACAAGATATAATGATTCCCATTCCGTTTGAACATTACAATAATCGATTATTAGTGCATAAAAAAATTCGTCCATCTGTGACATTTTCCTGAAAAGGAAACGATTAAAGTATTCATTCTACTGTTTATTCGAAAAGTAAGATTCGATCTCTAAAAAAGAAAATAAACCATCACAAAGTTAATTGTTTTCAAAAAGAAAAACAAACTATTTTTTTTATTTAATGCATTGCATATTTTTACTTTACTACAACTAAAGTATAGTGATCTCGAAAAATTCGATCTCAAAATTTTAACGGAATTACATGCTTTGATGTCCCCAAAGTAGTTTTATGACGTTTTTTCGATGATGTTTAAGATGTGCTTTATAGTTTGGGAGCCATTATGCATGATTTTTTTTTAAATTTTACTGAAAAACCCGGCTTTGAATTTGATTTGAGCTACAAAACTAGCGAATTAGTGATTTTTTTTTTCTCAATGTATATTATATTTACAGCAACTTTATAATATAGTAAATCACGCAGGAAAAAGGTAACACAACGCTCATATTAGCTGGCTTTTTATGATCTTTGACAAAGGACAAGAAAAGTTTTTTTTAAAAACACTAGCATTAAATAAAATTCTGAGTAAAATAATTTTTTAAAACTCAAATGTAAAGCATAATTCAAAATAGAAATCATTCTTTGAAAAATCTGCTGTATAATGAGTCTGATAAACGATCAAGATTCTTCTTGATTTTTATTAAAATAAGACACTTGGTTTTATAAGTATAAAATGTAATGAAATTATTATATTCGTCAGTAAATAAATGACGTCTGGCGCCATGTAGGTGACTGGTATTCATGTTGAGTAAAAAAGTTAAAAAAAATTCAACTTTTGTAACATTTAAACTTTCGCAAAAACTTGCTGCTGAGAAGCTGCCTTAGGTAGCGTAGCAAGTGAAATCCGTTCAGCACTGTCTGGACTTCAAGGTGGGTGGTCAGTTTGTTCCCATCCAAAATATTTGACCTGACTTTGGGTTTGAATAGCAGAATGGTGTTTAGCATTACAATTCAGCACAAAACTCCAGATGCAACGTCAAAGTTTTTGTCTGGGATTAGCGCAGTAAGCTACTGTTGTCTCTTGATGCATAAACTCAACCAACAAGACTCCATGTCTATTCTAAAACAACCTGGCATAATATTATATGATTGGTCTGCTCGAAGTTGAACCTAGTTGATGTAGGCGTTGTCACCTCGTCCAAATAATTACTACAATAACAACTAATAGAAAGTATAGTAAATGACTGGAAACTTGAAGTATACGGAGAGGCGAAGTATACTGGAAACTTGAGGCGACAGAGAGGTTCAAACTCAAGTTGAAACTCTCTGTTAAACACTGATTGACTGGGCAGGAACTGTTCAGATAGGAATCTTAGAAGCACAAGATGAGTCTAGTACCAAGGATACTGGATAGGGATTATTTCAACTGCAGTTTTCTTGTTTTGCTTATAATATCCAGAGTGATCAGATAAGGCTTTCATCTATTTAGCTTTGAACTTGGATTAAAGTAAAGGAACTAAGGCACAATTGAAGGGCAGGTGGTACACCTTGTGGAGTAGAACCAGGCAGAACACTTGGGTTGAGAAGACAAATCCCTTTGTCGTGGGTTGACGATTTGAGGGGCTGGTCAGCTTTGTCGGTAGAGAGGCTAAGGGTTAAAAGGTGGCTACGAGATGTTTATGGCTGCAATAGTAACAGCAACAGCACGAGTAACGATGTTCACCCGTCGACGACTCAACTCAAACTGAGCCTCAGGCCGTAGAGCCTTCAAGATTAAGTAATATCCATCCCCATTCTCAGAACTGCTTGGCTAACTATTTATTCAACCGGGTCTTAGTAAAGGCCAATTCCTTTATTTTACCTCCATTGTTTATTGACATGAGAATAATTACATTAAATAATAGGAAAAATATTATGTTCGAAATTGCTTACGAAATCGATTGCTAACCTTGCCATGATAACCGCTGAGTTGGACTACTCCTACTAAATAATTTAATATTTGCCACTTTTAAGTAAAGTAAGTCTGCGCTGTTTGAGTGAATATATAATCAAACACAAGAATAAAACTAATAATGACTCATTTCATCTTTCCTGATCACGGGGCATGTCGAAATATGAAAGCGACTCTTTGTTAGTATTTTCTTTAAACTTAATTAATTATCTCTTATATTTTTGTTCATACTCATATCAAATAATATATATATCAACATATAAAGAAGAGACAAATACGGGAGATACAGGCATGTAGACAGAGGATCTCACGTATGCAGCTTTTAAGGAATTAATAGTATAAGAAAGGTATATGTTTTCTTATTTTGCTGCAGAAAGATTCCAGCAAGTGTTAGTGAATTCCACACCTCTCTACCTGCTGAACATATGCGAGGTGTGCGGCTCCTATCAGTGCCCCTACTGCCCTTACTACAATGGAGCAATTTATCTCCAATTGTCTGCTTACCTTCTCACCGCTTCTTTCATCGTAATCTTACTTAGCAGATAAACTTAATACTGAATCATTGTTATTTTAATTTATAAAACTGATTGTTATTCAACTTAATGTTACAATTATTAATTTTTACTGATAAAATCTTCTTAACTCGTAGATTTTCTTCTCCGTCAGTTGGATTTCTGAACTTGTTTATCTTCTAAAGCAGTCCGGGTGTTTATGGCTGCATTTATACTCTCTTTATTGATTTTTTTTGCCATCATCTACTTATCTCTATCTATTCACTATGCATAGCTACTTAACTTTTAATCTCTTACTAACTTGTTTTATGTTGGCACTTTCAATTTACAAAGACGTCTGTGTGATCATCACTTGTGTCAATAAGCCTTTTGTTGGAGAACTGATTGATTCTGGTTTGTAATAAGTTTTATGTTTAAACTAGAAGTCCACCTCGACTTTGACCGGTGAAAATAATAATAATGTAACTTACAGTTTTTGTTGTTCTTTAAAATAATCGTATATAGTGGTTTGTCATTGCTGCATTGTAGAGTACATAAACTAAATTATACAGTGAATCACAATTGCTTAAACTTAAATAAAATATAATTTTAATAAAACGAATATAATAAGCACTAATAAATAAAAAGAAACTATGAATTTTCGGTTATACGCGTGCATATTGGAAAAAAAGAATATTTTGTTAACAACTATTATTAATCTAGTAAGGTGGATCATCCATTTAAAACGAATGATTTTGTAATCGACTGTATGATTTCCTCTAAAGTCTTTTGCTTTTAAAATATCCTATTCTATACATCCAGCTATCAGGTTTTTATACATTTGGTCCATTATAACTTTTACACGATCTAAAAAAAAGTCTCCATCATAGAACTCTTCAATATGTGTAATTAACAACACCATTTTGTTTTATTAATACCATGCACACAGGCTATTTCAACTACAACCTATTGAAATGATAAAATGATAAAAGAGTACCAAAAACGTGACTTATTTATTAACAGTTCACTTTTTTTTTCATTTAATGAGGTAAATTTTGAAGATTTTTTTTACACCAAAATTTGACACAGGAAACTTAGTTAGAAAATGACCAGGAATCTTTGCAAGAGATCCATCCCATTCAAATTGCAGATCATATGGCAATTTTCATAGTATCAACGGACACACCGACAGATACAAGGACTGAAATTTATTTTTTATAAATATGAATATTAATAAGTCTGTTATTATTGCCTGTTCTAGTTCTTTATATTATGCTTTCTAAGCAACAAAATGATCACTATAAAAACAAGCAACTAAGAAATATAAATCAAGAACGCTTAGAAAAAAATAAAAAAAATTACAGATATTAAATCAGAAAGGAAGAGAGAAAGACCAAGGAAATATATATTAAATGTATTAAGGACTTTTTTCAAAGGATTAAAAGGTAGTATTCAAAGAAAAAAGGAAGGAGATAAAGGATAGGGGGAAGATCGCATATATATGAAAGAGGTGATAAAAGATAAATTACATTAACTAAGTTCAAATATCAAATTTATAGTAGGTGCAGCATCAACAAACATTTACACTAACAGAAAATGTAATAATTCTGTCTTTAAACTGGGGAGAATAAAACGTATGGGTTAAAATTAGTGATACTAATAACCTCTGTGACGTTTACAATCATTGTAATCATATATGATTTTAAATTAATTTATAAATAATTGTTAACTTAAAAATTAATATTTAAGTTTTAAGAATTTAAGTTTAACGATATGGTCAAATTGTACCTTAATTAACTTTGAATTATTCATAATAACGTTTCTTATTTATTTTTAACACATGTTAAGTAATTAATTATCAATGATAATTTCATGAAATATTCAAATTACATTAAAAAGTTTTAACTAATCAAAATTGATTAATCTAACTTGATTTAATGATAAATAATTCAAGATGAGAATATTGTAATTTATCACTTGAAAGTTTTTCAGTTTAGTGACTTTAATGTTCCTAATTTGGTAACCCTGATAACTATATAGGACTTAAAGTAAGAGTCCAATAGTTTGTCTGCTATATGATTATTTTCCTTTAACTGTATTGTTACCGTCCTCCATAAAAATTACACTAATAATTTAATGCTTTAAGGCTCTTATAATATAAGATCATTTTTTTCATTTCTTTAAGAAAAACCTCTGAAGTATCTATTCTTTTGATATATAATAAACTTAATATACTGTAAAATGTGCAAAAAGTGAGAATAGTATTAATTTGTTTAATTAATTCTTAGGATTTTAGTCATTCATTTTTTAAATATTTCATCAATTTTTAAGTTAAAGATTACTTTTTAATGTTTATAAAATAAGAGATTTAATTGTAATAAATGTATTATTTTTTAAGGATAGGTCATGACATTAGAGTTTTATACAATATGTTTATATTGAATATATGTACTAATTTGTATTTCTATATTTGTAATTTGTATTATTGTAAATGATTAGAACTGAAAAATAAAAACGACTTTTGTATAATATGGTGATATACGTAATAATAATGTCACCAATAACATTGGCTAAAATGAGAAGTGATATCTTCAAAGAAAGGAAACTAATAGCTCTGAGGTCCTCCCTAACATGCCAGCAGCGTCATCACAGCATAACTTGCAAAGGATTTCAACCGGATTTCTAAAGGGCCACTGCAAACTTAATGGCCATCTGCGAAGAATGGGCATTATCGGCGATTTTGTGCAGATTCTGCAAGGTGGAGGAAGAAACACCGTTGCACCTACTAGCTGATTGCCAAGCCACTGTGCTACACAGAGGCAGGTGGTTCGGGACACCCAACAAAACCATAGAAATGATTTTACCGTTGGACCCAGCAAAAGTGCTGAGCTTCTTGGAGGCGTTGAAGCTGACTGGGGTAATATAGTACAGAAGAAGGGGAGTAGAATAGTTCCTAGCACGCAGTATTATATATATAATCACCCTCAATATATATATTTATATATATGCATTGAATCGTGTGTTTATTTATAGTGATTTTATATATATATATCATGATTTGTTTTCTTGACCCAATATTTATATGATGAATTTTTTTTTTTTTTTGAGGGTTGAGGTCCAATGATTTAAACTAGTACTTTTGCCGACGTAATATATGTCGAAACGTCGGCAAATGGACTAGTTTAAATCATTGGACCTCAATCCTCAAAAAAAATTTCATATATATATATATATATATATATATATACACTTTAACACATAGAAAAGAACACAGAAAGACACTACAGAACTTCGATATTTCGACATCCGTCGTCATCGGGAAGAAGTGCGAAGTACTCGCGTTGAGAAGCAAACTACTCCTGTATATATATATATATATATATATATATATATATATATATAAAGATTTCACATAAACACGTAAAATAACAATCAATGATCAAACCACAATATGAAATGGGAAAACAAGACTAAGATCTTTGAATCATAACAAGCGGTCTTCATCAGAGTCAAAAAACGTCAGCTGGGTTTTTGACTCTGACGAAGACCGCTTGTTACGGTTGAAAGACCTTAGTCTTGTTTTCTCATTTCATATTGTGGTTTGATCATTGATTATATATACATATATATAAGTCTACCAGACTCACTTCAAACAGAAATTTTGTATGACCACAGTTTTTTCGTGTCTTATTATCTTATTACTTCATTAACTCAACATTAGTTTGTAAATTTGTATCAATCACACCCAAATGGAATCCACTAGTTTAAGGTTTCATTTATTAATAACACACAATCAAATATCAAATTAGGTTAAACAATATTCTTAAAATAATTGTAATTAAAATTCTTAAAATAACTGTAATTGTCACTCAGACACTGTTATTTGTTCACCAAAATTTTACTTATTTTCTCTTCACTGTATAGAAGTAGAAATAAGTTATGTATTTAAAAATTAAAAAAAAAATATCAAGAAACATACTTAATTACAAGGCATTCATTGAAGAGGAAGACCGCTGTATTTTATGAATATTTGATTTTATTCTTTTCTCTACTGTTCCAAAGTTAGCTGCTCTCGAATATTCTTTTCTAAAACAAAATCAAGGAAACACAAGTGAGATTTTGAAAAAAATAAAGGAGTCATTTTCATGATAATTGAGTATCATCGATTAGTCAATCATTTGAACCATTTGACCATAGAGGAGGAGGAGGAATGAGTAATATTTTCAAAACTTAAAAAAAAAGTTATCGAAATACTTAATTGCAAAGCATTCATTGAAGACGATGACACATTCCAAGATACATGTGGCCAAGATTAGAAAACATATATATATTATGACAAAAATAATTTTGTATTTTATTCCATACTACCAGTTTGTTCACATTCTGCAAAGTGGAGGAAGAAACACCGTTGCACCTACTGGCTGATTGCCAAGCCACTGCGCTACACAGAGGCAGGTGCTTCAGGACACTCAACAAAACCATAGAAGACCCTACTTTATATATATATAACAAGATTTCACATAAACACACGTGTTAATAACCACAAAATTAAATTTGTGTTTTTGAAACAGTTGGGTTTTTGACTCTGACGAAGACCGCTTGTTACGGTTGAAAGATCTTACTTTTTTCCCTTTTCTTTTTGTGGTTTGATCATATATATATAAAGTTTAATGTAGATAAAGAAACATACAGAAATTAAAAATACACACTTACAGTCTCTTTTCGGTTTGAAACGTCTGCTGTAGAGATAAGAAACGAAAACCAAGCCACTAGTACAGAGACCGTTGGAGATCAACAATGTTTTCGCACACGCGCCCGGTCATAGAGGATAAGGTAGACAAGAATTAATTTATAATTAAATTAGGAAATATAAAAAAATAAAATGTTTAACTACACTGAACTTTATTTATCCGTTTCGAATCGTATTTTCACTGAATATATATCCCAGGAAAGGTACCAAAATTTCTGTGGCACATCAGAAATTTACTATGAACCATTCTGGTCAAAAGTTGAAAAAACCTGTTTTAAGTCATCACGGTATCTTTTCATTGCAATAGCTTCCTGATTTACAAATATCAAACTCCTACATAAAAAAAAAACAATAGTTTAAATGAAATAAAAAACAACTGACAAGGCGAAGGTTTCATCATATTCACGACTTTGGGCTTTTTCCTTCTCTTCTTCCTCCTTGTGTCGCTTAATGTTTGTCTTCAACAACTCATCCCTCCACGACACGTTGCTAGACATTTCTTTTAACCTCTCTTCCTTTTCTTTTTCAGTTAAACGTACTTTTTCAGGTTTTTTCCATGGTTTTAATAATGGTCGTTTAGCAATAGTTGTTTTAAACGATTTTTCTTTTTCACTATCATGTTCCCTTTTTATTGATTTCACTCCTTTAGGAACCTTAAAAAAAAGAAATCAATTAATTAAATATTTTCAAATGGCCGTTTAGTACAATTTTTTGAGACTATAAAATAATATTAAGGTTAGTAACTTATGAGGTTAGCTAAAAGAGAACAGTAAATTATGTTAATCTGCAGAAACGGATTCGGGATACCTGCTTCAGAGGACCATCTTTCTGTTACATAGGTACACTAATACAAATCACTTTCTGCTCAGAAATTTCATTAGTTTCCCACCGCTTAAACTTACAGGCTTTCGTAATCAGAGGTGTTCGAGGGACTGAAAAGCTTTTCATTTTTCTATTAACCTTAATGCCACCGAGATAACTAAAGTTAGCCTTAGTCAATATTATCAAAGTAGGATCTTTGACGAATATCTGTCACAGAACAGACTGAGAAGCGAAAGCATTATATTCTTTCTAAGGCAGTCCCTGCACTTTTTTTGCAATATCCCACATGACAAATCAAGAATGATCTTGATTTGAACTTCAAAATTCAGTAAAAGCTACATTTGGACATTACTTGAACGATGGATAATTTCAAAATAAAAGACAAAATAAGACTACAATGATACTTATATTTAAACAATTTCGTTTTACTGAGGCTACTTCAAATAATATTTCCGTGTCCACAACACCCAAAAATTTTCAAACATTTTTAAGATACAGTCTTCCCAACATTCCTTAACAATAACTTCTTTTATTCAGATAATTTGTTTGGGGTCAATCAAAATAATTTTCAAATGAATGCTTTTCATATGGTTTTGTGGTCTTGGGAAAGGTCATTGATACAGGTAATCGTTCAAGTATCGTTAAATTCAGCTGGTAATTGAATTTTTGACTCTAGTGTTAACCCAGGAGGTATGCATCTGTATACTAATACAAGGGACGTGAATAATAAAGGGTACGGCAAACTGATCTGACATATTAGTAAATTCAATAAATCATCGGAAGTAAATAACAACATAATGAGTGGTTTTTTTGAAAATTGGACATAGGATATCATTTCGTTTCGTTCCATTTTCCACCCCGACAACGTGGCTATTACGATTCTTACGAGATGAAGGAAGTAAAGTAATATTGGGAGTGATCAGTGAAACCAAAAGAGGTTGCTGCCCTCAGTAATGTGGTCAATAGTTAACAGGTACCAAATCATAGGAGAAAAAATTAAGACAAGCAAGCATCACGATTTCATTATAGCAACATTAATCAAGAACAATGAATCTATAACTGATATGAGAGATCATCAGGCATGGGAGAAATAATCTTGGACCAACTCGAATATCAACTTTAGATTAGAATCCTTCAGAAACTATTTTCCTAAAATCTTGATACGTATAACCTACAATTGTTAATGATATTCAGGCACTAGGACTCTTCTTCAAGCTTATTAACTGATATGCTCCTAAATATGAAATCAAATAAATAAATATATGGTTCTCTTTGGTTAGGCAGCCAACACGTCGTCGTTATGCTTTAATTGAAGTGATGCACAAAATGTTCTGGATGCGACCTACTCTCCTATAACAAAAAACACTGGTCACCTTGAAATTCTTTGATTATATGCAAAACTTTATTGAAAAATTAGACAAATATCAAAGAAATATTACATTTCAGGGTATTAGAGTATTAGACTATTCTAGTATAATAGTTCATACCATTATTTTTAAAAATTTCAAGCTTCCAGCTTTTAAATTTAAAATTATACAGAAAAGTCGGCTTTGAACTTAATTTAAGAATGCAAAGGTAGCTAATTACTAATATATTTTTTCTCAATATACATTTACAGTAAACTTATAACAGAGTAGAGCACGTGGGAAAAAATAACATTCCCTCAGAGTAAATTGTTTTTTTATGATTTTTGACAAAGGGAAAGAAAAATGAGTTTTTAAAAAACTCTAGCATGCCATGAAATTCCCAGTATAATAATTTGATAAAAGATCAAAAATGTAGAAGATTATTCAGAATTAAAAAAAAAACTTTAATAAATAATAAATGAAATTATCCTACATCTTAAATTAAAAATTATGTGAAGACAAAATTATTTCTTACATGTTATTGACATTTCAGACAAAAACTTGGTAATATTTTTAAAATACTAAAAATATTTTCAAGATCTAAATGGGAAAATATGTCTTAAGTATTAAATGTAGAAGGAGGTCAGGTAATCTATGTAAGAGATCCACGGACTATTGGAGCAAAAGCCATGCTCTCTTGTAGGAAATTATTTCGTATAAGCAAATTTTCACTTTGGCTTTTCATAATGTTATTACTGGTGTAGTGATACTAATGATTGTATATCCATTAATTGTGTGACATAGATTAACGGCTTATCTATTGCTAAGTGGATCAATCACTATCTGTACTACCTCAGGAATGAAAGACTAATAAACATCTCCCATTTAGACGATTATATTATGATTAAATGAGACATTATATATTATATACCCACGAAGTTTTATTGATTATAAAACTTATATAAGTTTAATTATAGTAAAGTTGAGTGTAGGCCACTCCAGATTTTTACTTATGGGAAACAAATCACAAAACTTAAAATTAAGGACCGAAATTGGTTGAAAGTGATTTATAATTTCATTAATTAGTGAGAAGGATGAGTATAGAATTCAAATAATAACTTCAATATTCAGTAAAATATCTAGTACATCAGACCCTCATCAGAGTTAAATGTTGGTGTTTTTTAGCTTTTAAAATTGCTAAATTGTATAAAACATGGTTCAATATGTAATTATTTAGAACAGTTAGCAAATATGTTTTGATAATTCAATTTGATTATATTTTGACGAGTCAGTACCACTGATCTATTAGGCCAAATTAATTGTAAATTAATATTTGAATAAGTACTTACTATTCAAATGAATTTAACTTAATATCGACGAGTCATTCAGTATTAATTATCTACCAGTGGAGCTCATAGAAATCCCTTAAGAGACTTGAGTAAAAATTATAATATGTACAGAAATACGGTTGCTTTATATATGAATAAAATATGTTGGAGAAATAAATCTAATGTGCTTATTATTTCTAAAGTAACATTTTTAGAAAGATTACTTTAATTACATAAAACTCAAATCCAATTCTAATAACGCAATGTACTTTCTTAACAAATATTTTTTAAAAAAGTTATACTTATAATTCTGGAAAAGGCAAATTCTTGGTTGAAAGTCCGGCAGTCGTTTTTCACACATATTAAAAAGAACTGATGATCTAAATAAATGAGTTTTACTTAAATAGCAGTTGTACATGCAATACATCAAGTCATGTTCCGTAAGTTTAAAATATATAGGAAACTGGATGATGACTTATTGGCCTTGCGTGCCCACTCCTCTGAATATGGTGTACCTCCACGTATTATGGTACTAATCTAATATTAACATTCTTAAAATTAAACATGAGACATTCAGTAGATTTTACTTTGATACTATCATTAACTATAGTTCATAAGAATACTTACACACAAGCCATACGATTTGTCAAAATGACTTTCTTCATTTCCTTTTTTCAATGATCCATCATCTCCCCTCTTGTCTTCCTTACTACTATGCTTTCTCTTTTTCTTTTTCATTTTATCTTCATCAGATGATTCTGAGTCATCACTTTCACTACTGCTTTCATGATGATACTTGCTTTTCAAAAGAGTTTTCGCATTTCCTTCAAGACTTTTACTATCGGCCAACTTGGAAAGTTTCTCTGCTATCAAACGATCTAAATCAACCCCATCTAAATTCTTATTAGATTTTCTTTTACTTTTATCATGCCTGATTGATTTCATTTCTTTCTGAAATAATAAAACAATTATTTTTCAAATTGGAAAATAATTTTTAACATATATATTGGGGAAAATAAAAGCAAAAACATTTCTATATAAAAAATGTTTCATAAAAACAACGCATTCCGAGAGTTGCACTACGATAACTAACACAAATCAAACCCAAAAGCACTTAGAACTAAATAACTAAAATATATAAAATTGAAGAAAAGGGGAGAGAGGACTGGCAATGAGATTTTTATTCAGCAGATCTGAGAGATAGGAGTGGGAGGTCAGTATTGCACAGAGAAGTTAGGAACGCGTTAGGACATTAAATACAATAGATTCGGAATGTGAAAAAACTTGTGTTTATAGAAAGAGTTGAAGAAACTTTAAACAATTTGGATTTTATTCCAAAAAGGAAAAATTTGTATAACGGTTGATCATGTAAGCTTATAGATTTGATACTACTTCATGAAATGTTACTGCACTGTAAAACTTCTATCCAAATCAAACTGGTGAGGTGTTTAGCAAAGTGGAAATCAAAGTTTTTATTATTGTTAGATTTATTTTGGATTATTTCTTATCTGGTAGAGTTCCTTTTATCAAAAAGTTGACTTTCATGTCTGTGTAAAAACAGAGGCAGTTTGAGCATTGTAATTCGTAACTTCACTAAGTGACAGGTATTAACTAAGTAACATTAACTGTTATTTTATTTCATTTCAACTTACTTCAAAAGGTCTAAGGTCTAGTACCGTAAGTGTAACACTAACAGATTTTCCTAATATCCACTTCTCTTGTTCACTCACCCCTCCCTTCCATACTCGCTAAATATTTATAAAAATTTAAAGAGACTTTATCGACACCGCATATAAAATTCAATTACAATACAATTAGGTGAAAGCACTGCCAATACTCACTCGACTGTACTCCGGCTTGAGTCTCCTTTTCGACTTCTCCACTGAGCTTCTCCTTGCTTCCTTCTTCTCACGTTTCGTATCAACTTTTCGACTCTTTTTCTTCATTTCCACACTAGACTCACTTTCAGAATCTGAAGATCCACTACTACTAGTACTACTGCTACTGCTGCTTGATTCTGTTTCATTTTTCTTTCCTTTCACTGAACCCTTCGATTTATTAACACTCTTCTTTTTTGTTTCTGATAATAATTTTTCAATTCCATATTTTTCAACAAGAGATGAAAATTTTTCTTTTAGCTTACTATTAATTTCATTATCATCCAATTTTTCAATTTTATTTACTACTTTTTTCTTTTTCTTCTTTTTCTTAGATTTTTGTTGAATTTCTATCTGAAAAATTCCACATTTAATTAAAATTAATCTAAACATGAATTTGACAATTTCTTCTGAAAAAATGAAAATAATAAATTTCTTTTGCGTTCAAATATGTCTAATAATTATGTTAATAACAGCATTTTACATCGGGTTGTTTAATTTGTGGATATAAAAACAAAGATACCGAAGAGAACAAAAAACTAACTATAATCGGTAGTACGAATCAGAGATCGTCGTCAGGAGGATATTAGGAGAGAAGATGAAGGGGAGCAAATATTTCAGATAACCCGTTCTGTGTAGAGTGAGTAATTAATTACTTACTATTTCTTACTTTCCAGCAGAAATAGTAAGCAGACACTTTTTTCTATAACGATTACCGTTATAAAAGCACAGTAAAGCAAAAGAGAGGAGGATTAGAGAAAAAAATTAAACAACATAGGAAAGTGTAAAATACAAATAATTCTATAGCTTAATGATGAATTAAAATAATAGTAACTTCTCTTTAGGTTTAAACCGGGTATGCAATGGCATTTAAGTTTTTCAGAAGCTTTCAAGTTACTTTATAGTACCATCAGTCTATTTATTTGAGGATCTGACCTTTAAAGAGTGACTGACGAAAGACTGACTTCAACAGACAGGATACTGCGCTATATGACGGAAGATATGTGGTCATTATTCTAAGTTTTTGAAGGAAGAGAGACCAAGATAAAAAGCATTAATGGTTTAGTTCCACTGAGATTAGTAATATTAGAATTAGTAATAATATATTCCGTCATACCTCGTAAAGTCTAAAGCTCGACCGGTTTCAGGTCCGCCTGGATCCCATCTTCAAGAGCACCTAACTGACTGTGAATGTTGCTTTCCTATAACCTACCTATATATAGCATCTACATTGTGTAATCAGTGTTGTGTGTGTAGGTAATTTTTTTTCCTATTTCTTTAATTGTTATGTTTTTTTCTTTTATTGCTTATTTCATTATCTATTTCCAGTTCCTTGTGTCGTCTTTTAAATGTTATTAGTGGTTTTGTTAAAATGTCGGTTTGGTGGTTTGTTTGTTCATTGATTATATTGTCTGTCATTTTATGTTTATATATTTCTATTTGTTCCTGTATGTTCATTCGTTGTCCTTTTTGTCCCGTCTGTAGTAAGTCCATTGTGTTTTCCATACTGTCTGGGTTATGTCCAAATTTGTTTAAGTGGTGTGCATAGTTTGATCTGTTTGTGTTGTTGGTGTAGTCTTTAATGTGTTCTTTGAATCTGTCTTTTAGCGACTCTTCTAAGAAAATATTCATTAAAAATAGGTTATAAAACGAATAACACTATAAACCAAATCACAAACAACACAACAGAGAACAAAGATAACAAATTCGAAAAAAGCGGAATATACAGGATTAAATGCAAAGATTGCGGTAAAAACTACATCGGGCAAACGGGAAGGACACTAAAAGACAGATTCAAAGAACACATTAAAGACTACACCAACAACACAAACAGATCAAACTATGCACACCACTTAAACAAATTTGGACATAACCCAGACAGTATGGAAAACACAATGGACTTACTACAGACGGGACAAAAAGGACAACGAATGAACATACAGGAACAAATAGAAATATATAAACATAAAATGACAGACAATATAATCAATGAACAAACAAACCACCAAACCGACATTTTAACAAAACCACTAATAACATTTAAAAGACGACACAAGGAACTGGAAATAGATAATGAAATAAGCAATAAAAGAAAAAAACATAACAATTAAAGAAATAGGAAAAAAAAATTACCTACACACACAACACTGATTACACAATTAGATGCTATATATAGGTAGGTTATAGGAAAGCAACATTCACAGTCAGTTAGGTGCTCTTGAAGATGGGATCCAGGCGGACCCGAAACCGGTCGAGCTTTTCAGAGACTTTACGAGGTATGACGGAATGTATTATTACTAATTCTAATAAAAAGCATTGTTGTGGCACCGCATTAACCATACTCCAAACGGTAAAGGCCGTGCAAGAGCAGGAACTATTGAAAAAGACAGGATAGTTATAGCTAGTGTTGAAGAATAAAGGATCAGAAATCTGCATCAGAAGACTCTGATGAACTACAATCTTCACAAGGAATCTCATATATTTTTTATGAGATACACAACCTATTTTTTTTTACTTCTACTAAAATCGTTTCCTAGTTTATTTAACTATTTTCCCAACGAAACACGAAACAACATGGTTTTTTTTTTCAAAAAATCATAGATATCCTTTAAAGAACAGATGAAAGGAATAACAAATTAATTGCTTCCAGCATAGAATCTCTTATCATTTTTATTTTTCAACGACTGTTTGGTTTTTTCATAATATTTTCAAATAATTATTCTTGAATATTTTAATTCTGTAGCAATAATACTAATACGGTCCATTTAATGATAAAGGAATTCTTCACTGCACAACTTAAACGCTCTTAAAACATACTTCTAAATACAACATTTTTAACAATTGTAAGATGGTTAGAAAACAAATGTACATACGGAGAAGCATTAGTTGATTTTCTGTATATACTACATTTAAGTTCAAAACCATTCTCATGCAAACACAGATACAGAAAAGGCAAACTGATATAATTTCAACATTCAGAGTGAACTGAATTGACCGAACACAATTCAAATTATCTGAACAATCGGTGATGCTTTAATATTTTGCGAAAGATTGAACTTCTCTCTCACGTACTGCCAAGCATCATCCTTTCAAAATATTTTCGTAGGTCTTCTCCCGCTTCTCTGCCCTTGAAGCACCTCACTTTGGACTTATTTTTTTCTTTAGAAGCATAGTGGTCTCATATAAAAGGAGGTGCTTGAGGTCGCATGTAAAGCTTTTTTTACTCCATTGATAACGATTACAGTATGTGCACTATCATCATGTGATTGGACTTCAGAAATAATTTCTACTTCTTATAATGACTGATATTTGAGCAAATCAATCCAAAAATCGATAAACTCCATACACCAAAAATGTAGAAATGGGATGATACTATGTACATTGCTTATTAAAATCCCACTTTATAATATAAAATATAAATTCAAATAAATTTATTTTAAACCGTCAAACGATTCTGAGATTAAGTATTGCAACGATTTACGTAACAGTATTGAATTAATCACAATGGCGTTTCAAATCAATTAATTATGATTCAAAGAGTCAAAGGAATTTGTCGTTTAAGTGAGTTACCTTTATTATTTGAGAAATTTATTATAAGTATAAAAAGCTCAGACCGAACCAAGTTCATCGACACTTAAATTTAAGATATTTTAAAAGGTTCATTGAATTGAACAGTAGATGCCTCATTTAACTAGAAATAAAACAGAAGTTAATTTCCTTAACACATATACACATTATTAGTTTATATAATGGTTCCTTAAACAAATAACAAAATTAATAATAATACACGACTTAAAAAATGAAATGAATGAATACGATTGTTGGACACCACCCAAATGTGATAAAAATTATTAAAATTTGTATTATAAGAATCAACGTTTATGCGAAATTTCAATTCAATTTTGCTCAGAAATTTGTCTAATCAAATGTCGATTAAAAATTTTCATCTGAAGAGAAAACGAAGCTAACAAGAGTAGAGTACCATTTGGGATAAGTATAATTTCACCACGTAATTGTAATAACCTTTGGATAATTTCAAAATACAAATAATAATCAATAAAATTCACTATCGTATTTCTGAAGTCTTAAGTCTAGGACTTTAATACAACAAAATCACCATTTTTCTCAATTTTTTCATTTGAACTGGATTCTGAAGTAATTGTTTCCTCATTTCCCTTTCCTTATCTCGTATGGCTTCAAGAGGGTCTTCTTGAATTTTCCTAAGGACATCAATATGATTGGGTGTTTGAGTTTGGCTAAATATTGACTTCGGCACAGGTTCTGTAAGAAAAACTAATTTTTATATATATATATATATATATATGGTATTAAGTGAGGCTAACGTCTTTAGACTAAAACAGAATGAATCATGAACTCTGACTTTGGAGAGAACCACTACTAGTTGAAAATCTCAGACTCGCTCGACAAATTTATACTGTGTTTAACATAGTGGTATAAAATTAATTTAAAGTTAAAAGCAAGATAAACAAAAAGAAAACAAACACAGATAATAAATAGAGTCTTTGAAGCTGCTGATCGGAAAGCAAGTTAGTGACCAGAACAAGAATCAGTTCTGAATAGTAAAAATACCAGCAGTATTTCTGTAGTAGTGCTCATGCAAAAGAGGTTAACGAGTTATCATTGCCTAATTCATTGACTGTCTTCCAGACAAGCAATACTGAAAACTGTAAACAATGGTTGCATGTATAAATACACGCTTCTGTGGGCTCTACAAGGCACAGTTACCTGCGCACTATAACTATTAACCAACCCAGCAGTAATTTTGACGGAGAGCTTGCAGCAGGTAACTGCCACAAAGCAAGAGCTGGAACAAAGGTGTTTTCTTTTGTTAACTTCACTTACTTTTTGACTGCCAAGAAGCAAAATTGCCCTATTGTTGAGTATCTAAACTAAATTTTAAGTGAATAGAAATTATGTTAATTAATCTACCAAGTGAAACTGAATAAAATTAATTCTGGCACATAAAAAGCTATCCATGAATTTAAAAGTGTATAATTTTTAACAATTACTATTAATAAACTTAAAATTCTCAATTTCACTAACTGAATGAAGTTTAAAAGAATGAAATATAATCGGATCTTAAAATAACAAAAATGTAATATAAATGTTCGCTAAGAATACCTGCAGGACACATGTAAATATAAAAATGTAACAAACAACAAACGTCAATTTTACAGTTTTTTGTAAGATTTTAAGGAGTGGATAACATCATAACAGAAAATTTTTCAAATAAATTTATAATCGATAACGTTTTTCAGATTTTCTATTTTGTCATGAGTTTTTAAATTCCATATTTTCAACTGAGTATTTTTTTATAAACCTATTGCAGATTGATGCATAGATAGTTAAAAGGTATCTACGTAGAGTTTTTATAAATGTAACTTACAGATTTATACGTAGACATGATCTACGTCACCCTGATAAAACTGTTCATGGCTCAATAAACAATACCTATAGGGATAAATAGATCAACCAATGAGAATGTAAAATCTTTTAAGTTCAGCGATAAGATAATGTCCATAAAGATGAAGGCTTAACTAATGTTAACTGGGAACGAGCCCGAATTTAGCAGTGACCATGTCAGTCTCAAAGACTAAAGAAGTAGCTTTAGATGATGATAGCACTGAACAAAACCAAAATTTACATATATAACCCATTACAGGCGTTGAAATGATTCTAAAAGGAAATTTATTAGTCCAATATAAACAGTTCTGGGCCGAATGTGAGATAGTTAATTCCTTTAAGGTAACAAATTACCTGCAGTCTCTATTTCATTGTTGTCAACATTTTTATCTATTCGCCTTCCTAAAAGAAATTCTTCTTTATCAACGCTTTTGGTGGCATCTTTATACATCCAATCTAGTTTTCCTGCTTCACTAAAATATACGTTTTTATGAGCCAAAAATAATAATAAGATACATTTAAATCATTACTTTACCTCATAATTATAGTTTTTAACAATTTTAGTCCAACACAAAAGGAATAAAACCCAACTGAACAATTTTAATTTAAAACCATATAAGTAAAATTATCGTAACTCCCACCACATTTATAAACACGCGCTGTTTACGATAACCTTCCTTCCCCACAACCTTTACAAAGCGGCAACATTGAAAGTTTAATTTTAAGCGTTTAGTATTGTAATTTTATGTTAGTATAAGGGATCAGTAGTTATTTAATTATGGTTATGTTAACTGATTTTCCTCCTCCAGAGGATGGAATCAAGCATGAACAAGGTAGTACTCGTGCACTTCTAAATAATGCAGACCTTGGTTGTGGAACGTTGTATATAGCAGAAAGGTATCATCTGAAGTTCTATTTCTTTGTTTTTTTGTTAAGTGGAAGTTATTATTCAAAAAAATTTCAGTCGTTTATCCTGGGTTGAAACGACAACTGGAAGAGGATTTTCTTTAGAATACCCACATATATTCTTATATGCAGTGTCTAGAGATCTATCAAATTTTCCAGAAGAATGTCTCTATTTAATGCTAAATGGTAAGTGCTTGCCTTTTATTTGTTAATGAAATAAATGTCACAGTTATTTTGATGTTTTGTTTGTTACACAGAACAAATTTTATTAACTGATAGTGAAAATATTGATGGAAATGAAGATGATGATGACGAAGGAGAAGAAAAATGCTCTGAACTTAGATTTGTACCTGAAGATAAAACTTCTTTAAACCCTATGTATGTAGCTATGTCTGAATGCCAAGCACTTCATCCAGATCCTAATGACAGTTTATCTGAAGGTAATGTTGAAACAGTATCTTCTACAAAATAATAATCTGATATTACCCATTATTATTATTTGGCAGCTTCGGGCTTTCTCTTTTTAACAATCAGAACTTTTTTTAGACGATTAAGATTGACGCTCAGAGAATGTGCTAAATCTGGTGCGTTTATATTTAATGTGAACACATACAAGGTGACAGGTTCTGAGACTTTTAGACCAACAGTAAAGGAAAAAATGTTAACTTTCATTCGTTATTAAGTATTACTTATTCAAATTTGATGTATGTGCCCAGTAAGTTAAAAAAAAAATGGACTGGATTTGTACATTAAAAAAAAACACTGGTCAACTTATCAGCTTTAACCTTTAATGTGACCGACGTCGAATTCTTCTGCGATTGCTCTCTCTCTCTCCGATAAATAATGATATCTGACATTTCTATGCTTGGATTCGAAGTAAAATTGCTGGTTCATAACTATAATTTAGTTAATACTAATTTACTAATTAGTTTGCTAATATGGGCCTACTAATCCCTGTAATTTCATTGATAAACTGTTGCAGCCACGTGATCTGAGTAGTAGCAGTATAGTGCTCTACAGCCTTAATATTGCAGTTCACAGTAATTCTATATAGATAAAATACGCCACCCTTTCCAAATATATTAGTATCCATTTAATTAGAAACACATAGATCCTTACTTAGCGCTGTTAGTTGATTGCAAGATTGACCAGTTTTTTGGATATTATCGACCTTAGCGCTGTTAGTTGATTGCAAGATTGACCAGTTTTTTGGATATTATCGACCTTCAAGAGCAATTTCCTTTGTTTATTTAACACTGCCAGTCCGGCTAAGATAATAACAGTTTGGACAACTTCGAGTTCCAAATTTGTATAAACTTGTATGACTCGGGCTAATATTAATCTGCGCTAATGAACTATTAATCACTCGGGCTAATGTAATGACTATTGAAGAGATCGATCAATGGATGAGGTCGAGAACATATTAAAACGTAAGAGATTAAGACAAATTTATATGTTATCCGTATTTAACCTTGACAATATTAATCCTTCAAAAGTGGTCAGGGGTCCAGATCTGGGTAGTCAGCTGAAAATGGAGTTGTAATAACAGATCGAATGATCAAATATTCTGTCACTTGATGATCTAACGGTGTAATTTTATAGCATTTTCATTTAATGTGAGCTGTAGTAATTCATACCGTTTGTGTCTTGTAAAATTGTTTTTCTTTGTCAAAAGATTCAGATGCCCTGTATGAAGAAGGTGATGAAGATGAATATCAAGAAAATGGTGATGATAATGTGAACTATTCAGGTATAACTTGAATGACAATTATTCACAATGTAAAGAAGTACAATTCCTGTAAGTAGTAATTCTTGTTCATTTTCAGACTCCCATGTAGTTAATGGAGACCTAGATATGGAAGTTGAAGGCCAATTTGATGACGCCGAACCATAATTTGTATCAGTTTTATTTTTTTTATTGTACAATATATTATTTTTTTCTAATATCCTTTTTCTTTTGTATCTTTTCCCTGAATATATTCATCGGACGTGGTTGCCGAAATTGTGGCCTACATTTCAATTTTAAGTAGATAGAATTTTAAAAGTATAGTAGAATATATACCGAATCATGAAATTGGCACTCGACGCTTTTTACATCTCAGTTTTGCCAATATCACATTTAACACAAAAAAGTCGAAATATTGAAAGTGAGTCCTAGCATTTAGTTTTCGTTCGTGTTTATTTCTGTTTTTAAAGTATATATATAAGCCTTACGGGGGGGGAATTCGATAAACCCATCTGGAGGAAGTACTAGACTATAGCAGAGAGAGTGGATTGAGGACAGCAGAGCTGTACTTCTAACTACTTCTCACTCCTAACTAAATAGCGTGGCGCAGCATCTCTAGGATGAGTATTTTCGTAGGGAATTAATATCATGCAGTTAAATTAACATGTAGATTCTATCCTAATGTAAAAAAATCTTATTAAAAAAGTAACAAATCAAATAACGATGCATGATAAAATGTCATAACTTAGTTAGTGATTCACTAAAGGAAGTGTTAAAATTGAGAAAGAAATTCCTATCTAGCAGAATGTAGGTAATCCTTATTGATAAACTAAACACTATAAAATTATGCGAGTAATGTTTTTTTTTAAATTCTTTAGAAAATTGGAAACAAAGTTTATTGAATAGTTTGTATGATGTAAACTTTCAAACAATGCTGGTTGCTTGCTTGGACCATCTAAGTCTATAATTACAACTATGTTTCAAAGAAAGCAAGTTAAATTAGTTTATGCTCTTTTTTTATGGTTTTCTTTGTAATTATTAACTTAAGAAATTTTACTGCCTTAACCTGCATTAAGTTCCCTAATATATCATACATATTAACTCCCTCCCCACCATGTTTATTTCTTTTTACCTAACACAGCAAATTACTTTTGTATATTACTCCAAATATCCTCTGGTTTGCTTGTATTTTAGATGTCACCTCAATGAAAACAACAAGCGTTCGAAACGTATTGTTAGATAAAACATTTGTGTATGGTGACTTCGATTTATTTCCCTAATATGAGTAAATACCACATAGTAACTGGTCACGCATTCTGATAATTTTGATAATAAGGTTAAATATACCTACATTCTTCCTCCTTGTTGTATACCTTGTCAAACAGGATCGACAAACTATGAAACTTTCCTGGTAATTTTATTTCGAAAATAAACCGCTCAACTTAATCATTAATGAATAATTGTAACATGTACATGTTCATATCATTATATATTATAGAAATACTATTTTTCTTTGTTATCGCGGTTTGGTCTAGGTCCATTATATAATCGAATGTTTTTCTTATCTCGACCACATATATTTAACACTAGACCAAACCTCGATAAAAAAGAAAAATAGTGTTAAATATATGTGGTCGAGATAATAAAAACATTCTATAATAAAAATATAAATGAAATCACATTTTGTTAATTACAACAAACTTAATGACATTTGGTTTTCTGTACTACCTATCTTCAATTTTGAACTGTTACTATATTATATTATATATACATACATATTATATAGTAACATATAAACTAATAATAAATGTACATACATACCTTGTAATAACACTCAAAATTAATCCGAAATAAGTTTTATTATTAAAATTAAGAATGTTTTCAGTATTAGACAAACAGGTACGACAAGTTATAATTATAATATTATATATATAATAAATATTAACTTTTTCTTCTTCTTGGAGTTTGGTCAGGGTTAATATACGGAATCACCTTTTAAAGGCGAAAAGGTGATTCCGTATATTAACCCTGACCAAACTCCAAGAAGAAGAAAAAGTGTTTATTAGTAAATTGTAGTCAAGAAAATAGTACCTTATTATAATTAATATTATAATAATAAGTAAGAAAAGTTATTAATTGGAGTCAGTAGAATTAATTTTTACTGCAATATGTTGTGAAATTTGAGAAATTTTATATAAATAAGGAACGTAATGATAACCAAACTATTAATATTTTTTCATCTGAATTATAATTCCCACTTACAGAAACGAAATGGAAAATACTCAGTTCAATAGTAGTAGAGCAAAAGAATTATAGTTTTGCTCTAAATATTCAAAAAAATATCTCTGAATCATTCGTGATAAATTAACTCAAAATTGTTCACTTTATATTTTTTAGAATGCAATTTATTTTAAGGGAGTTGAATAATTTTAAAATTAATTACTATAAAATATAAATTACTGCAATTTACTACATAAATTTTCAAAAGGAATTTCCTTCAAATAAATTCCTTATTTTAACTGACAGAGATCTTAATAAAATTCATATAACAAATTCTACAAGGTACTCTAGGTGGAATTTAATAGATTTTTTCGGCTTTATATCAATCTAAAGAGCTAAGAGTTTTATAAAACAATATTATAAATCGTATATAATAATAAGATTTATTATGCATCTTATTATAATATTTATATTATTATAAGCAAAATAATTAATATAAACCAATTCCTTATCGGATTTAAATAAATGATATATGTGAAAAAGTTCTTCTTAACATTTACAAAATTAAGATAATAGTTTTAAAAATAATACACTACTATTCAATAATAAATTTACACAATTTATTAATGAATAATAAATTCTTGTAATTTATATTTGAATATAATAAATAAAAAACTATTCATATCTTTTAAAAAAAAAATCTACTCTAAAACACATGAACTCAAATGATATATACTTATTTGTAACAGTTTAAGTTAATTTATCATGAATCCTTGAAAGATCTTCTTTTGGTATTTAATCTTAAAATGGAGCATGTCTCTATTATTATTAAATCCAGTATTTAACTTTCGTTTATGTCAGCGGGGAAAATTAAAAACCATCTATCTAAAGAAATCTTATAAGATTTCTTTATATCAACTTTATAATCTTCAACAATTTAACTTCCCATACTTTGTAATATACTTTTACATAGTTTTTGAGCACTAATTCTCTCTTATTTAAATTTCGGTTTGTAATTAATTTTATATTCTTAAGACTTTATCTTTGTAAGTACTTTTAATAAAGTGAAATATATATATTTTATAATTAAATATACTATTAAGTTGTTTTATTGTTATTTCATTACTTTAAATCTTCTTTTAAATAATCAGTTTTTCAATTAATTGTATATTGTGCATAGTTTATAGGTTAACAATTTATCATCTGAACATAGCCTGCCAATTATTGTTCTGTTGAACAACATATGATCTTTATGCCTATTAACCAAAACAAATTACCTTCATGGAGGTTTGACTCTTGTACAAAAGTCCTTCACAGAGCAAGAATCCCCACGGAGCTTGCCATGAAAGTGAACTAACTAAGGAGGAGGGAAGCTAAAACCAGTTAAATGACTTTGGACAAACCGAAAAAGAAAAAACAAAACAAGTAAGTAGACAGGAAAAAAGTAGCGCCTTATTCTTGCATATAAATAAAGAAAATCATAATATTGATTTGACAGGAGCTAAATTTATTACCTATGAAAAATCGATGTTGTTAAGAAATATCATCGAATCCTCTCTAATTAAATGTAATAGATCAATTATTATAAACATTAGTAATGGGCTTTTCAAGCTTGATACTTTCGTGATGAGGGCAATAGCCTCTTCTAAGAGGGTTGACAGCTAGCGGATAGTTTTTACTCTTTCTTACTGTACTGTTTTGTTTCCCCAAACATCCCTCTCTGGACGGATGTCCTTTGTTGCACTTTACACTCTTTTAAAATACCACTCTTCTCAACCCCTCACCAGATGTTTCTGCATCTAGTGTTTCAGTTGGATTTTTGACTCTGATGAAGACCGCTTGTTACGGTTGAAAGATCTTAGTCTTTTTTTTTTCATTTCATATTGTGGTGTGATCATTGATATACTCGTATGATATAAAAGGAGGTTTTCTATGTGAACTAATTTTCTGATTATAACAATTTCATAACTTTTCTAGTGCAGTTATTGATCAGAATTTTAGTTTCAATCAAAACGTAAAGTAAAATACGGGTAAATTATATAATTGTTTTAATCCCAACTTACAAATATATTATAAAATGCTGTGAAGTATTAGTGCATGTGTCTTTAATCATTTGAATAACCAACAATCTTTAATAACAATCAAATAGAAGTGTGACAAAAAGAATTAAAATTAAATAAACATTACAGTTTGAACTTGTCAATTTTAAGGATTCCTATATATGAGGAAAACTGTACTTACAGGAAAGTATGATCATCGGGAATCGTGTGATGGAAAGGAACTTTCTACATAAAAGACAGTGGTTAATATTTTTTATATTTTAGTTCATATTTTTGGAAGATTTTAAACCCCTATGAATGACAAAGAGGAAAGGGTTTTCTAGAGACCAATTCTAGTTATTACTTGACGAGTCGAGCTACTCAATACATTTATCATAATACATAAAGCTTCATCATAATTTGAAAAAAATTCTAGTTAAGTTCACATAACCCAATTTAATAATTATAGTTAATTTAATGCCTAAATGAAAATTATTATTTTAATTTGAGGGTTGAAATTAGGGACTAAAAAAATGAAAGTTGAACATTTAAAAGCTTACTACTTACAAAAAGTACATATTAGTGTAAAATTTTGGTTCATGCGTCAGAGTAAACTTTGGAACATGTTATTAAAATCCAATGTTAATAAAATATTTATTGAAATATTATCTATTTAAGTTGAACACCATAACATCAACTTTCATAACGTATTAGCTCTGTATAAATAAAAAGTTCGTGACTGGAACAAGAAAGAGTAAGGATTTGACATAGAGTCAGACAGCCATCAGACATATAGGCATATGGTATGATCTTAGAAAGCCCTAATAACCTTCTTACCCCTTCTAACAACCTTATAACGTTTTTAAAGGTCTTTATTTATAAACTGGAGGTACTAAACTTTACTCTAACTAAATTCTTCTAAACTTTATTCAACTCCTGCATTGCAAATCTAGGCTTACTTTAGGGTAGCAGGTTACTCCAAGTTATCCCTGTTTTTCATTCTTCCTATAAGTAACAGAACAGACCCCCACGAACTCATCATACCATTTTGGACACCACAGAATTTTGTATCACTTTCAACAGTTATTCAACGTGGAAACAAAACCCAAAAGAGCAACACAAACATGGATCAATGAAGAAAGACACCATAAGGAATAAAGTAAATACCATTTTGATGTTTTATTAGTACACCAGGTCTTTTAAATGCTGTCTATTGAACTTATTCATGGACAACTTTAAGTTAATTTCAAATTACGTTAATTACTAGTTGTATAGGCAGTATGATTTCATAATCAAGTGAATTCTCAACAAATTTAAACATGAATTCAAAATTATTCAGTACAGAGTTCAATTTAAATAAAAAACAAATTTAAGTAGTTTTGCAATTATATGATTTTGTTAAAATGAAAAATTTAATACTTAATCAATCTAATAAGCAGTACAGTTTTAAAAGGAGAACTGTTACTGAAGCCTCCAGCTGGTTATAACTAATCTTATCCATATTTGATTGTTTATGGATTATTTAATCAATTTTTAAAACCGTAACGTATATTTTTGTTTAGTTTCTTATAAAATAATAATTCAAAATGTGCTGTTACTAATAATCGCAATGTAGGTTATAAATATTATTTTCTACAGTATTTTAGTATATCTGCCTACTATTAATATAAAGGTAGTTAGAATTTTTAATATCTTCCATGACAGTTGAAACCTTTAACATTAATTTATTCCTTCTCTTTAGTGAAATTAATATTAATATATAGTTTGTTATTTATTACACTTACAGATGAAATTTATTTAGTTATCCAAGTCCAATTTATGTAAGTTGAAGTTCAGGAAATTATATCAATGGAAAGAATAGTTAATCCACTTGCGTTCTTTACCTTAATCATTGATGTTTGAATCAGATAAATAAAAACAAAAACTCTCTAAGTGGTTATAGTATATCTATGAAGAGATAACATGTAATCTCTCATGGTTCCTCTTGCAACTAAAATTTAATTGTAAATAAAAAATACCACTGTTTGAATTGATGAAAAAAAGTTTTTTCGGCGATGTTTGTTTACCTTTTTTATCGTAATGTATCAAATTTGTATTATATAATTTTTTTTCCAATAATATTAAAATTTGTTTTAGAATTCTTTTGGAGCCAGTTTAGGAAAACTAAATCGTCATGGTTTTTAAGAGGTCAGGTTTAATAAAGGACATAAACTTAGACATGAAATTAAATTTATCCAGTTATGAGGAAATAGTAAAACAGCTTGACATTTATTATGGAATTGGTATGTATATATTAATAGAGGTGTAACGAATTACTGTTTATTTCTATTATTTTTTTTTAAAATATTGGTATGCTACACATAAATACATCATTTTTAATTACCGATATAGACTATTTTTGGGATAAAATAATAATTTATGTTATTTTACATTTACAAAAAAATATAAGTTTTGCAAGTAGCATTGCTGAATTTCTCTGAAATTCTCTGATCTTGTCTCATAAAAATTGACGTTTTTAACAAATTAACAGCAGCCCTGGTTTATTAAAACATATTGGAATTGGGTAAAGAAGGTTGAAAGACAAGCTGTAGCCTGCTTCCTTTTTTTTCTCAACAGATGTAGGGTCGATTGACACTTTTATCATTCTGAAAACATTCTTCCATTTACATTGCTAACTCCTTCTTCCTTGCTTCACTTCATTCTATTGGAAACAGAATAACACTCTAAAGACCTTAAGAACTTTTTTAATTTCTTTAATACTTTTTAATTACATTTTCCTTGATTATAGAGCAGAGGTGGACATCTAAGGCCCTTTGATGTTTTCAATTCGACCCGCTAGCCCATTGACGCGACCTAAATTTTTAGACCAATATTTTTTCCTGTTTTTTACCCTTTTTGAATAAATGAAAAGCCAAGTATACGGTAAACTTCCTTGGTTATGTTTTTACACAATTAAAATATCATCTTATTTCTAAAGAAATGTAAACAATAAAGGAAGTTAACTGTTAACGAGGTTTCATAACTTTTTTCATTTAGTAAAAGTGATTGAATCATTGATCTTGAAAGAACTAAAATTAGTGTCTATTGATAATTGGATTGAAAGTATCTATGAAATCATGAAGCAAAATGTGGAAACTGGTCAAAAGTTCATGAATACTCTTATATTACAACGAGTTTCTCGAGTCACTAGGACACGTAACCGAACAGTAAAACAAAGTCTTGTTTATGATTGCAAATAAAAACAAAAAAGATCATTTTTAAATATGCGAAACCAGTATCAATAATTCTATCAGATCAATGAAATCTCAGGTGCATGAACTTTTTTCAGAACATGTAACAATGAATTGTTCAAAACCCCAAAACTAGCGTCAATAGTAGCACTATCAAAAGAAACTAGAGAAGAATAAAATGAAAACACCAAGAAGATAAGATAATTTTGTGCTGGATCGTATAAATTGAAAGTAATAGGTTCTATAAGGAATTTATAATTGAATTACTCTGATTTTTTTTATTTTTCACATTTATTTAAAATCGACGGTGAAAAATAAAAATATGGATCATGCCTATTGGCTGAGATACGTCATTCACTCCGGTTCGCCTGTAATCCTAATTAAGGATTATAAATTGAAAGAAATCAATCGAGTATTAAATGAATAAATACGCCTTATCAGTATCTTTGAACCTTCAAAACTCTTGTATTGCTACGACTTTCTCATTTAAATGAGTTACTAACATCACGGAATAGGAGCCCATAAAATTCTTTCAGTGCATATTACATTGACGAGGGAAGTGTTAGGAAATTATCAATAAAAAAAATATTGTTTGATTGTAAATAGTGGAATCTATCAAACTACAAGAAAGTAAGCTCACGTCGTCGTTTCGACTACTCCTTATCTACATGCCAGGTCTACTCCATATCTGGTCGAGAAGGACACCTTTATATATATATATATATATAAAAGATTTCACATGAACACATGGAATAACAATCAATGATCAAACTGCAATATGAAATGGGAAAACAATATTAAGATCTTTCAACCGCAACAAGCGGTCTTCGTCAGAGTCATTGGTATAATTTGGTAGTAGACCTTTGATATTCAGGTTATATTTCCTTTACTTTTCCTCTTTTAACTTCCAGTTTGAATATATATACATATACTATTACAGATCAGATAGTAACAGCTAATATGAATTAGTTGTTAGCAATGATGGTAGATATACAAGAAGAATAGGATAGTGGGAGTTTGAATATGACTGAAGATGTGGTTGACTGGAGTGTTTAAAAACACTGTTTAATTGCTTACTGATAAAATTAATTACTGGGGAAAATTAATTCCCAAGGATTAAATTAGCAAAGCTTTAATAGTACTAAAAAAAAGTATATGTATACTTTTGACATGTGTATATAAATTTCACAATAATCATGTGATTATATATACATGTACTGAAACCCAAGAAACACTCGTACATTGATATGAATTCCACCTCCCAATCAAGAAGGCCCATCATGCACTTAATGGCCGGAGCTCCCAAAAAACATGCCAGAGAAACACAACGTAAACTTAACCCGGGAGATGTTGGTCCCAAATACAAAAATAGTTAAAACAGGAAGTGACCACAATAAACCGAGACTTTTAGAAGCTGTATTAAATCAAACACTAAAACCTTTTTTAAATATTGAAGTCGAAAATAGTAGCAACATTTTAAAACTCTTTAATTCACATCAAGGGCATCCAGAAACCCTTACAGGTAGTAACTCGGACCGCCAGACCATTTACACCACAGGATTAACGACCAGATAAGATTGGTGCCATTTTCAATAATGTATATATATATAATAAGTCTAACCACAGTAAGAAAATCAGAAAAAAGACTAAGATCTTTCAAACAAGACAAGTAGTTTCGTTAGAGTCTAACTGATACTGACAAAAACCACTTGTTTTGGTTGAAAGTCCTTATTCTAACTTTCTTATTGTGGTTTAGACCTTGATATTTGTTTCATGTGTTTATTGTAAAATTTTGTTATATTTGGTTTGTTGTAATGATTTATTTTGTAACATGATTGCAGTGAAAAGACAGCTGTTGGCATACCAGAGCTGCATGACAGGTCTTTTTCCTGTTCTTTCCAGTGATACTAAAGTGGGAAGTGCCAGAGAAAGTATTTACTGTGCAGCTGCCGTCTGGAGTCTCTATCAAGCCTATAGGTATTTTAGCAATATTGAATCTGCTCCCTTTTTTTAAATTTATTTTATATTTTCTGTAAGAATCAATGATAGAGGAAAGAGGTTAAAATAACCTTAGGATTTTCTGTAAGTTATCTCTCCTTCAATTTTATAATTTTAAAATTCAATGGTTTGAATTTTCTAAGATATTATCGTGAGGTTAATATCTACCACTATTACTCTTAATATTGTTAGTTAAAACCCTGCTTAAAATTTAATTTTTAAGAGGTATTTAATTTTGAAGACCAACTGACTCATTTTTTCAGTTAGTGCAGTATTTGGATCGAATTTGGTTTTAAATATTCTTTGACTAATTTTTAAATTTTGCTTTTCATTCTTAATAACTAAAAAACCTCTGTATCTATAAGATTTATGACCTTGATACAAATCGCTATGCCTGAATTTTTTTACATATATTTCTTAGATATTCAGAGAAAATTATTTGAAAGTTTCATATCGATTAGAGATGTTTTTCTTTTTATTTTTTTCTTATACTTGAAAAAATAATGACCAACTCCACAATCATAGATTTATTTTCCTAAATGTAAACCAAACTTGCTACCAGGTATACTTTTTCAATTTGGGCTCTCTGACTTGTATTCTTAGATAGAACATTTTTGAATTAATTTTACCGATTACGTAAAAAGCATTTCATTAAAAAATCCAAGTTAACTTTTAAACATTTTAATTGTATTTAGCCGTACATAGAAGCGTTATAACTGAAAATGAGTCTGTGGTGAATCGATTCATAAATCGACATAACCCAATAGGTTTGAAGTCGAAGGGACTAAATTGTATTAACCTTTTAGATTCGTTATTGTTTTACCGTCCATAAAGTAAAAATAACATTAAAATACTACTATTTTAGTTGTAAACGAGCACTCATTGAACAGAAAGTTTCAAATAATCCAATAACTTTAAGATTATTTTAGAGTTTCGTTTAATTTGCGAATTTACTTTTTGAATGAGTGAAGTTAACTAACTTTACTTATTTAGTGACGTTAAGAAAAGAGTTTTTTCTAGATTTATTCTAGGTTCAGCAAGTGTGATCTACAAAATTGTTACTGATGAAACTTGTATTTATTTTTACAAATCTGAAAATTAATTCCAATCTTCAGTCTGTGTCTTCGAATGGGAGAAAAAGCAGCAAAGTTGTTTGTTTATGAAGTGATTCGAAGAAAATGGTCGCTTCATTTTTTCTGTTTTTTTTTTATATATGGAGAAAGTGGCTATTGTGGTTTTCTAGAATCGAAGATCAGTCATTATTGATTAGTACACCACCGTTTTGTAATTGAAGTCTTTAAATAATTCCGCAAGAACAACTCTAAACGCAGGAGTCATCTTACGCTATGACAATGTTCACTACTCCTCATTAATCATTTTATTATAAGCCGCTTTGATACTTTTCAAAAGCCTTGACACTGACTCTTAATATATTTATTTATTTGTTTAATTTATTTTGTATTACAGAAGAATAGATGATGACAGAGGCAAGTCATATGAATTAGGACAATCTGCTGTTAAGTGCATGAGAGGAATTCTCTTGTGTTGGATCAGACAATCGGAAAATGTGGAACAATTCAAATTAAACCAGTCAACGAAAAATGCTCTTCATTGTAAATTTAATCTTATTACTGGAAAGACTGTTTTTTCTGATGATGGATATCACCATTTGCAGGTTATACATATTATAATTATAGAAATTAATATTGTTGATCACCGTATTATATAAGAATCCCTGAACAAGAAAGGTCAAGTACCAGTAATTAAACAGATTAAAGTTCGTGATCTCAATAAATTATTAAAATTCCTATTTCATTAACTTAACTAATATAATTTAATAATGTAAAATTTAAATAATATTTAATTGAAATAATTTACATAATATAATGTTCGTAATTATATGATGAAATTGATAGAATATTGTACATCACATAGCAATTAATTTTTTTTTACAATATTTCAAAGTATTATAATTATTGAATAATAACGTTGATGAGATATATGATATGCACAAAAGCCTGATTATTAATTTAGTATTATATTTAATGCCTTTTGAAGGCATACCTTTGAACTTCCGACAAAGGGCAATGACATATCAGGTGACTCGAGGATCGAGAATATATCTGATCGCATGGACTACTAGGACTGTCCTTTATTTTAAAACGGACTAAATAATTGTTTAATGGACCGTGCTCGGTCGGTAACTGGGTTAATTTGCACTTATTTGTAAATTGCTAAACCGGGAGAGCATTACAAACGAGGAGAAAGTATTTTTTAGTTTTTTCACAATCAACCTAAAACTGTTCCCATTAAACTAGTTATTTTCTTTTATAATCATAATATAATAATTAAATAATCATAATATAATCATAACGGATGATAGCAAGAAATATTGAGTCACATGGTACTAGGAGATTTTTAAGAAAATTTAACTTGTCTTAAAATTGTAAAATTTTTAATTAATTAAGAGGTGATTAAATTAAATGCCTTTGATTTGACCTCTAGGTCATTTTAAAATGATCTCAAAGAGCACATTTTAAAGTCAGATCTGGTACACAATCGATCTGACTTTAATCGATGTCGTTTCCCTGTATCTTCTCTTTTTAGTACAAATGATAACTTCTGGATTACAAATACGTAGTTTAACGGTCAATTCCAAATTAACTCGGAAAAGTTATTATAATAGTTCTATCAGTTGTAACTATCATAATGTATAATTCCATTTAAAAATAAAACAAAATTTCATTAAACTATTAATCAGTCAATTCATTGAGTATTACAATTATAATTTTACCTGTATGAATTATTATCGACATATCAATAAGATGAATTAGGACAACTTATTGTCATTTATTAGAAATGATCAAATTTAAATGTAATTGACAATACACAGTATTCAATATAATCTTCCATAGTAGTTATGTCAGTTATAATTGGAAGAAGAAATAGTTAAATGGTAATGAATATTTTCTCTAAAAAACGCGACACTTTCCTTTTTACTTCTTTTCCATTTTACTTCCTTTTTCCACATATTACTGGTGCAAGAAGAACACCTATATGGGAAAGAGGAGTGTGGGACACAGGTCTCGATCTGGTACGCAACTGAACAGGCTTCCCACCAGCGGACACCAGCCCAAGATCGATAAGTCCGACTTAGGAGCTAAAGCTGCTGTTGTGCCACCACAGTGAAAGAGAAATCTTGAAAAGACAAGCGATGGTCAAACGAGGACGGGCAATCCCACACCGAGCCGAGAAAACCTGCCACCCGCGGATATCGGTCCAAGGATACAAAGTCCTTGGTTCCACGAAGCCCCACAAGAGAAGTCTTGAAAAAGACCGCCGTTAGTCTAATCTGACTAATAAGAGCCGACTGCGACCCAGGCTAGTCCCCCGCCCAGGTTGTGCATTTCTTAGTTCACGCATTCAGGGAACAACCACTCAGGGGGCTTGTTAAGCCCCCCACCATATACCTTCAGGGCCACGACGATGTGAAGGCACATCCGGGGAGAGAAAGAGAGAGAGAGAACATGAAGCTGTCGGTCCCGAGTCTATACGATGTCCAGTACTTGTTAATGATCTCAATCCCTATTCTAAATACACTTAATTTAGACAAAAAAAATTAGGACACTTGAGTCAGACAACTTTAGGACTATCAATGTAGACTGTTCATCGTGTGATATCACGAAGAACCAATGTTCGGCCTGTATAAGTTCTGCTCTTGTGAGACTGTAAAAGGTAAGCTAACCTAACCTTTACTTATATATCGTTTTGTTTTACATTACAGATCGATGTTGTTTCCCTGTATCTTCTCTTTTTGGTACAAATGATAACTTCTGGCTTACAAATAATTTATACACAAACCGAAGTGGCGTTTGTGCAAAATTTAGTTTATTATGTTGAACGAGCTTACAGGACTCCGGATTATGGAATGTGGGAAAGAGGAACAAAGTACAATGATGGGTCGCCTGAAATCCATGCAAGGTCTTAAATTTGATTAAAATATTTTATTTTTTATATTTTTTTATTCTATTTGTAAAATAAAAACTTTTATTCTTCTTCATTAAATTAATTTTTTTTATTAATTTAAATTTTTTTTTAATTTTTTTTTTATTTTCTATTTTAAATTTGTAGCTCCATTGGTATGGCTAAAAGTGCCCTAGAAGCAATAAATGGGTGTAATTTGTTTGGAGATAAGGGAGCCTCGTGGTCAGTCATCTATGTTGATATAGACGCTCATAATCGCAACAGAAGCATTTTCGAAACTCTTCTACCACGGGAATCGAGCTCTAAGGTAAAACATATTGATTATGGATACGATCGAACGGCCGTTTTCATAATTGATTTATATTAAAAAGTCTAACAACAAATCTATACGAACTTTTTTACGATAATGTAAATCCAATTAATCAGAGTTTAATCTAGAGTTTTCCTTTCTAATATATTATACATGCTTAACAATGGTGCAGGGTCTGTACACGTGAGAAAGTGGCCTAATTCTTATTCCGTTTCCACACGGCATGCACTGGGCTGAAAGGCACACGGGGATCCTGTGCTAGTGATGTGCCAGGTTTTAGTCTGTAGCAATTGAAACAGTGCCGCAGCTGTTTACTTAAGTTTAATTCGATCAATTTGTTCATTTATATAAATTTTACGCAGTATTTGTTGAAGGAACTCCAAAAATACTCTTTCGAGTTAACTTTAAGATATAATTAATTTGCCTTCACCTTAAACTTCACGAAGCCATTTTTATATTTCTATCAAGCTGAAGATAACATTTTATTAATAGCAACGGACAATTATAATTGCAGGCGATTGACTCCTCTCTTATACCAACCATTTCTTTTCCTGCTTTTGCTACTCATGACGCTAATCTTTGTTCATTAACAAAATCAAGAATAACTAAATATCTTGGAGGTAAATATGGATTCAAAAGATTCAATCGAGATGGATATAAATGTGTTATGGAAGATCCAATTCGACAGTATTACCGAGTTGGTGAAACCAAGGTATTTCAAAAGTGGTTTCATAATTACTTTTTCAATTATGTATTTAAGATTAATTATATTAATTGGTTGTTTTTAAAGGAATTCGAAGGCATTGAGAGTGAGTGGCCATTGTTTTTGTTGTTCATGATCATTGATGGGATGTTTCGCAATGAGCCATCACAAGTTGAAAAATATCAGACACTTTTGAATAAATTAATTGTTGTGGATCAGAATGGAGGTGGGCATTATTATATTTCAGAATAAATCTATTATCGATTTATTATTTGTATCTGTACATTATTATCTCAAGCATGATTGTCACATGGTGTTTTGGTAACGGATACTTATAGTATATGTATAGAAGTTTTTATATTCTTACATGCAAAATTTAGCTCAGAGTACATCTAATCGTTTTTAAATGTCATGCCACCTATTTTAAGCAACTCCATTGGTAAAAACTAGTTTGCTTCGGTAATCAATGCTTTTAGATGAAGTGTGCTTTGCTGCTTTTAGTAATCCTCACTCTCAGAGTGGTTTTCAATAATCCCTCTTTCAGGTGAAGTAGTTTTCGGTAATCATTATTTTAAGATGAAATGGCTTTTGGTAATCCTTGTAAATCGTGAACCTGTGTGCTGTTCTTTATACATGGCCACAAAAATAAATTAGAAGGGATAATGCTGTCGTTACGAAGAGCCCATTTATTTGAATGATATTTATTATTTTGAAAGGTTTTATTCAAATATTGACGAACATAATTCTCAGTGATAAGGAGGTGACACTGTTAAATAGTCCTTCTTATTGGAAGTTATCATAAAAGATGGCTTCACTGAACTAATGGCAAGTTGTAACGGTTGTGGTGTGAGTGGCAGTTACCTTTTAGGGAGTTCACCTGCTTATTCACAAAAGTTAGATGAGAATATGGGTAATATTGTTGTTACCTGTCGCCCAGTTGACTAGGGGAAAAGAGAGATTAAATTATTTTAAAGTCACCTGTGCCCTATTTTATATTGCTGTACCTCAAGGCATTTACACTAGAGATCTCGACATCTGGTAATGGTAAAGAAATGCTTTGTGGGGGCATTGCTTAAAAAGTAATGCTCATCCGGTTTGCGCCCTGGACCGGGGAAATAGCTAGTTATGTACATACGACCAAAGCGATTTGTTCACCGGAGAATATCGAACGGTAGACTTGTCAATCAGTCACTTTCATAAAGTTTTATTTCTTTTAATTGAAATAATGCAAACAAAATATAGAAATTAAACTATATAGCTTTCTTTTATGAATTATTTATCTATGACCAGAAAGGGATCATATCCAGTTTTGTTGCTAAGATATGAGGCTTCTAGATCGTCACCAACATGATCAATCTATTTCCAATCCATTCGCAATGAAGATACCCTAACCGTTCTTCTGTTTCTCTCGCCCAGTGCCTAAAACAATTACAAACTTACCGTTAAGGCCTAAGTCATCTCGTATTCAACTCTGAATAGTGAGAACATAAACAAGTGCATCGCATCGGAATAAATCTTGCTTGTTAGGAACAGATTTTAAGTGTTACAGATAAATCGCCTGAAAAAAGGTGAAATTGGTGCCACAAACTAACTAAAAACATTTTTATTTCTAATTTCAAAGTGTCATCATTAATTTTTCAGACAAGTTTAAGAACTAATAAGTTATTGATGATTTTTTTTTTTATCAAATACTCACCCTTGTAGGTTTTACACCTTTTGTGTCATCCGAGGGGTGAATCGTAGCTCATTTATAATTCCGCACCCATTAATCATGGGTGAGTCACACTACAGTACTACTTATGAGTCATATCCAATGTTGCTTAACTTTGATAATCTAGGAATGGTGAATTCAACATAGCTATGGTCGTTGGCAGCCATGAAAACATAACCAAAAATTTATAATAATATAAACTAAACTATATCCGATGTCTCAAGAACTATTCATTGAATGTGAAGTGTTTTAACAAATTTCTTTCCTTTTAAGATCCTGTCATTCCAATGTACTTCTACGTCAGACAAGGATTGACAGAAGAGTTCAAGAAGAATCCTGAAGATATTCCTAGAGTGCCTAGTTTCGAAGGGTCTGCATCAGGTCCGATATTCCTTTGGAATCAATCAATGTTGGTGATAGCAGGCCTACTTACTTCCGGATTACTTCATTTCAATGAACTTGATCCAATAAGACGCTACCTTCCTTCATTTAATCGCCCAAAGAAAACTGGAAGATATTCTGCTTTCCAGGTTAATATTTAATTGTTTTATTATCATTTTTTTAAACAATTTATTTTTTCAAATAATTTGGTTTTATAATGATAAACGGCCCCAAATATCTGAAAAAGGAAGGGTTCATTGCTAGAAGGGCAAACGTTACGGATTTTGACTTTTTGCTTGGAAATTGTCGAGACACCATTTCTTACCATGTTTGAAGTAATTTTATAGAAAAATCTCTCTTTTTGCAAATTTAAAAAGAGTTCGAAATTAAGTGTTTATTCATCTTGAGGATTCAAAATGAACTGTTTTTATGAATGCCAGAGAGTAAAATTGATGTTTTCCTGTAAATGCGGGAATATATATCAGTAATCCTGTGATTAAAAAAATATTATATAATATATAAAACTATTTTAGTTGAAACATTTGTATTAAAATGATAGCTACTTTAAACTTAGTTTCATGAATTATACTTAGCCTTTTGGCTCTTTTAATTCTGAGATTAATACCTAAAGCTTGAGATATTGATCTGCTAGCTTTTAAATGGAATAAAGAGAAGGCTTAATTAGGTTTGTTTATGCTTATACAGTATACGATCAACCAATTGTACTGTGTATATTATACTCGTACAATATATACACTACTAAATACTATACTGGATATCTACTGAAACGTACGATCTAAGTTGGACATTCGATGCGAAATCGGGATTTACAAAATACACGATGCTCTTTAAGTTGAATGACTTCAATAAAATATTTTTTCAGCCTTTTATTGAAAGTGTCCTAAGCCCATTTGGCATTTGTTTTGTTGTTAAATGCAGTAACATGTTATATTTAAAACAAACGGTTGGTTTGATAACAATTGCAAATTTAGCTCTCTTTGATGTATTCGTGTTTTTTAGGTATATATTAATTTCATTGAAGTGGAAACTGTTAAATAACTCTTTTAAACATATTAATTAATTCAGGTCGCTTTAAAATACACAGCTGCTGTGATCATATTTAAAGAAGGGAATTTAATTAATTGACATTGCATTAAATCAAGTAGTTTTCTGGTATGTGGCTCGCCCTTGGTTTGAATAGGTACTGAATGATTAATGAGACATAATTGTTAAGCCCAAAAGGCGTTAATTCTCTGTAATAGTGGGCATAAAAAGAAACGAAAATCGCATGTTTCACTTACTTAAATTATAAATATTAACGTTCAAGTATATGTTATACATCTTATAAGATGATTTCATCTAATAAATCCTGTTAACACAGCAATAGAGGGTGGGGGTGAACCAGTGATTGATATTTTAGGTCTCCATCTGTACAACCTGTTTCATATAGCATTATATTCACTCCTAGAATTATTTTTGTACAATTAAATTAAAAATATGCTTTGAAGAAACATAAAGGAATTAAAGATGAATTGTTATATTTTATTAATTTACTTTTATATACCTGTATACATTTATTATTTATTTTTCATAGGCAGTTCAGTTTATAGAATTTTAGTGATGATAAAGTGAAAAACTTTTCATTAAATAATATTTTCAATACATTTAAGACATTCTATAAAATTAACTTAGTTAATTTTATAACTAATTAGTTCATGTTATTTGTCTCTGTCATGTTTCTTTAATATTTTCATTCAATAGACAGATATGCCTTGAAACAAGATATACTTGTTGAGTATGACATGAATCAGTGTTATCCCTTATGTAGCACCTATGTGGTTTAATCAATATATTTAAATTTAAATGACTGATTTGCTACTCTACAGTTACGACAAATATTGCACTAAAATATGTGCTTCCTATATGTTCTTTATACCACAGAGGTTAACAGAAGTTAAATTTACAAAAGGAAGTAACGTTTCCTTTTGTTAATGTAATTTAAAATAATCATTTATATATAAAAGAAACATGTTTAAACAATTGACCTGTAGTATTCTTGGCTTGGTTCTGTCAAGCTATTTGTCAGCTGTTTTGTTGTTAAATGCAGTAACATGTTATATTTTTCACAAACGGTTGGTTTAATAATAATTGTAAATTTAGCTCTCTTTGATGTATTGGTGCCGCATAGTATACCATAGTATATTGTTGTATGTTTGGTTTCAAATATATCAATATGGGTTTGATTCCCTTAATATTTATTGTTGTTGTTCAGATTTTATTTATTCAGCATCATATAGGTTAAAAAGAAATAAAGTTGCAGAAAATCAGCATGACTCATAGAAAGACATGATTACTATTGAGTCATCTAGACTTATATAATGCAAGATGTGAGAATTGTGGATTCAGTGAAAGCAATTAGATAGACTGATAGAATAACGAAAGAAGCTAAAAGGAAAAAGGGAGTACAATAAATTCTTCGTTCCTTCTCAACTTCGGGCTTCCGCTTTGAATGCTGTTCTAGCGGTGGAAAGTGAAGCTCATCTAGTACGCGGCACACGTTTTAGTTATAGGAGAACCACATTATCAGATTGATTTTACAAACAAAGTGCTAAAGCAACTTTATTTAAGTTTATTAGACTAGTAATGATTTATATTCTTAATAAATCAAACGTTTATAACTGACTGCTTTGCATCCTCTGCAGTAGATAATATTGACATTTTCTGCATCTCTCATGAAAAATTTTCGGGTGTTAACTAAGATTCAAACCTAAACTTCTTCAGTTCTAATGAGAAGTGCACTACCACCAGGCTACATGGACCAGAATCTAAAGAAATAAAAGGCATATTGTTTAATCTTGCAGATAGTAAATGAGAAGAATCGAAGAAAGCGAATTAAGTTGATGGTATGGAAGTTTAAGTATATTTTACTGTAGGTTAATAATGATTCCATCTGTAGTAAAAATAGGTCATTTTAGGAAACAAGGGTTGATTCTGCATGGAGAGTTCTAAGTTTTATCATATTCAAGTTTATCAGAGAAGGGGATTTTCACGGCACTTGGGACATTAAGGCCCCAATCAGGAGATTAGGAGATCAGGAGAAATGAGTAGAACAATATGCTCTTCTGATTGATAAAGCATGTTTGTCGCTAGAAATAACTGAGATTTTTTTATTTTTTAAAAATAGGCGATAATATGCAAGATGAAAAATTTGTCTAATATCTTCTCTAGGAGAGAATATAAAGTTGTTGGTTTCAAGCCTATTCGGAGTCAGACACTGTTTGGGGATAACTACTATAATGAGTCTCAGCAGTAAAACACTCTCCATGAAGAATCAATTGGTTGTATGCTTTTGAGACATAACTTTCGGGTTCATTTATGATCTATTTAAGCTGGTTAATGACCTCCCAACTCTAGTATACTGCTAAATGATTGTTACCATATCTTCAACAAACAAAAGAAAAAGCAAAAATACATATTTTCATGATAAAAAAAAGCTATATTCATCGGTAAATTTATCATGTGATACGAAAGTTGCGTGAAATGTTTTATTTATTTGTGTATAGTTCTGGAATGTCATTTATTTAAAAAAAACATGTATTTAAACTCTTAAAATAATATATTTTTTTATTGGATTTTGTTTTATGCAGGCCAAGCCAGTTTTGCAATCGGTAAGTAAACATTTTGGTCTGCTTCTCATGTAAAAAGGTTTAGTATTTTAGCCCCATCCACCCATCCAGATTCATAAATTGTTGGCTTTTGGTTTATTTTTAGGAGAATGATTTGGTTGCATAAATATTTAAAAATAATGTAAAGTAGAAATATATGGAATGTCATATTTTGTTTAGTGAATTTATTTATAGATAGTGATTTTTCTTTAATTTTTATTACTTTTAGTACCTTAAATACCAGGAACTCATACCAAAGTTGTAGAGGAAATAGCCTCAGTTCCTAAATTCTGATACTTATAATAATATTTCAAACAAAAAAAAGTACTTAATATAATTTATTTTTATAAATGAGATTGAGTTTTTATAAAGATTATTATGAAATATTAGTTTCATTTCCACGTCTCACTGGAAGGTTTCCTTTGTGAATGCATTCTTCTATAATTGTTTATACGCAACGAAATTGGCATTTCATGTTGGAGTGGCGTATACTTTCAGCTTTGGTACTTTTTAGTAGCTGAATTGGGATAGATATTATAACAGATAATATTGGAGATCGCAACTTCTCCAATAATCTGTAAAAATAATCCTTGTAATGTGTAAAAGTTATATATATTTAAATGATTAATAATTAGCTTATTTTTTCTGGAGCAGGATAAAAAATTAGAAGTGCTATTCTAACTAGAGGGAACCTTGCAACACCTGTAAAAAGCTTAAGAGTTTGTAGTTTTTGAATCCCTTAACCAGTTATTTTCCTATTTCCTAAAGGATGTTCATAATTTTACCGTAAATATTCTTTAAAGCTAAACAAAAAATATAAAATCATTCTTAAATGCAATAACATTTTCCATGTAGAAAACAAAATTTTAATAATGTTTCCAATTAATTGCAACATTCGAACAATAATGTTCGTCGTCAGGTCCTTAATGTGAGTACAAGGTATATATACATATGGGCCATTGAAGGGAACGAATGTATAAATCAGATGAAAGTAAATCTTCAATTCCCTCCTTCTCTGTTTATTTTTTATTTTCGTCATTCTATTATAAATGTTTCATGTGAAATGAGTTGTGTACGTACTGTTGTTATTAACTAGTGCGACAGACACCAGTGTGGTGATCCACCCTAAGCATGAAAGGGGGAAAACACAATGCTACCTGCCTCAGAAATATACTAAACTCAGTAAAGCTGCAACCCTAAGACTTCACTTTACCACAGTTCTCTTGTTGCTTGGTAGATTCCGGTTACGAATTAATATTCCTAACATTACATAATATTAAAAAAAGAAGCAGTCCTTTAAATGGCTCTTATTTTCAACTATATTTTGTAGACAAAGTTTTTAAATATTACGACCTGCTTAAAAAGTCAAAAGCGTTGGGTTTCTTTGTAAAGATAGGTAGAACATATTAATAATAATAAGATTTTGATAAGCATGAAAAAAACAATATGTGTGCAAATCAATGGAAATACCTGTTGGATTGAATGCATCATTGACCATTTCTGATATTGATAGAGCTTATATTATTTGTTCAGAAGCTTTAATTTTTCCACCAAAGAATTTAAACAGACTTGATTACCTCATGTCATTGTTACCTCAAATTAAACATTTGATTGCATGAAATGTTTATTAATACTTCTCAAAGTAGGAGTTGTAGAATGCTTTCATTTTTTGTCAATTAATGGCTCTCTTTTGTTTTCATTAGTATTATTTGAATTATTTGCATGATCTGATTGTAAAGAATAATTTTGTATAGCAGAAGGTAGAAAATAGGAATACTACTAAGGGTTCTACCAATAGTTGTGCACATGAGTGATTCTAGTTTTATTTCTTGCTTGTTCTCATTTTGCGTGATTAGTAGCTTTAGTTCGATTGATAGGAATGCTATCCGACATCAAAGTTCGCACTTTCATGTTCTCAGATTCATGTTCCGTCCCGACTAATGAATTCGTGAATCGTACTTGAATTTTATACTCAAGGGACAATAGAGACTAATTATCTAATTATTTTTTAATTAGTAATTTTTTAACTAAATATAATTATATTTGAAAACATTCTGTATGGCACTTATAGAATTTTGCTGCAATGATTTTTGAATTTGACTCATAATTCTTACATATCAATGACATTTGGCATATAATACAGAATATTTTTTTATAAATACAATCAGTAATATATGATGATGAAACATAATTATTCTTAAAATTAATACAATTACTGTCAGTCCTATATCGTAGCTATCACACAATTCTAAAAATTAAAACGAACGCTGTCAATGGTATACGATAGATGGAACACTATTATTCTTAAAGTCACACTATCATAGTATTTGAGAGATAGGGTCATATTGCTTTTAAATTTACTTTCGTCTTAAACGTAAGCTATCTTAAAAACGAGAAATTGCTCATTATGAAAAATTCTATATGAATATAAAAGATGACTTAAAATTAGTTTACGAAAACTTTATTAATAAGCTTAGCAGTTACAAGCGATAATGAAACACAATTTTGACTTTTTGATTAAATAAGTCCTGGTATGCAAAAATAAGATCAGCTGGATGTTGATAAGATGGCGTAAGAGCACCCTTAACGGGTTTTCCCTTCACCAACGGGTTTTCGGTTTTCCACTTAATTCAAACCACTTTTCCTTCCCGTGTTTATCTTTTCACTTTTCTTAATTTTTGTCTTTTGCCCACCCCTCTCCATTTTATTTTTTTCAGTTTATGGAAAATGACCTATCTCGAAAGACCTTAGGCTTCTTCATTTTTTCCTTTGATTTTGTGGTAATTTCCGTATTTCAATTGCATGAACCTCAAGTTTTCAACATATGTAAGAATTGTGCTTTATTTGATAAAAATATGTGTAGTTTTATTTTTATATATCGTAAGTGCTCGATTTTGATATTTTTGTTTCTAATTTTGTTTTTGTAACTTTTTTTTGTATAATTATATGTTGTAATTTATGTGTAATAACAAATATTTTTCAGTATAATCTCTTAACTATTCAATTCATAAACTGAGAAGCATGCTTAAAATTTGTAATTTTATGTGTTCTAAAATGGAATACACTTATATTACATAACTTTTTTTTGTGAGATTGGTTAATTAATACATTATTATTTATCATTTATAATATAATAGCAAGAATAATTAGAGAATGATTTTATTTTCAAAAAAGTTTTAATGCAAATGATATACAGTTAATTATAGCAATTTGATTCAGAACATAAACTCCATATTAAAATAAAAACTTCTTAATAAATCGTAACTAAGTAAATGAAAATAATTTACATTCTTATTTAATAATTTTATAATCATAATTAGTTGTATGATTTTTTTGTTTTATTTTAAGGTAATATAAATTAGTTAGTGTATGATATTATCTGTGATTGTTCTTGCAAATTAATTGCACTTATTGTATTATTTAAATAACCGACTAATCTTTATATTCATATATACTGGTTTATTGAAACTGTCAAATTATCGAAATTTTGATTTTTGCAGGTTGTTTAACTGTTTGTGCACAATACAAATTTTGTTATTAAGATTATTACTAATAAGGATATGTGTGCTTTGTTTTTTGACATTACAGGGTACTGCTACTGATCTGGTGGTTCAAATAGTTTTAATCGCTGAATCAATGCGACTTCAAGCAATGATGGCGACCTACGGTATTCAAACTCAAACTCCGCACGAAGTGGAACCAATTCAGATTTGGTCTTCGAATCAACTTGTTAAAGTTTACCAATACCTTGGTATCAATAATAAGTTGAAGACTTCAGGTCGACCACCCAGGCCTATAGGAGCTTTGGGAACGAGTAAGGTGAGTGAAGTATTTGTATTGGATATTTGAGTTGTAGCTGGCAAACCTCCCCTGCTTCCCATTGAATAACAAGTAATAATAACATTAATTGACACAAGTTTAGTTCGTTTAAAATACTAGTGTACGTGTCTTGTCTGACTAGTAGTGGTAGGGATGGTGATGACCTAGCAAAGAGGCCACCGAATGGACCTCTCTTGCCAACCCCGAGCAGCCAGGTCTATTCCGAGGTAAATCTACCTACCCGATTTATTAATAAAGATTAGAAGGTCCCTTTATTTAAATTCCTTTAATTGATCCCTCTTAATAGTACATGCGCCAAATATACTTAATCAGAGTGGGCTATAGGCACGACTCATCTATGCTATCACTGTTCTGAAAACCCAGGATACTTAAATGTCACCTCCTAAGCCTACAATGACCCGTAAAAACTCCTATTAAGTTCCTCAATACCTGTTTTGTCTTTTCATATTGTAGATTATCCAAGCTAAGTTTCAAGTGAATCGGAATTTGTTAGAACTGTGTTATACGCATGTATTCAGAAAAGACTAATTTTTGATAATTAATATTAATCAACGTACAGTTATTAAATTGATAAATGGAATGAAATGCCAACGAATAAAATATTATTGGATATTAAAAACAAAAATTAATATAAAATGCTGGGTAGGCATACCTGCATCCCTGACAGTTTAATGTTAAAATGAAACGAAAAGAAAACAATCCTTTGCAATTTTCTTGTGATTTTGATGGATCTAATGCTGTTACAGAGAAAAATGTTCCAAATAAAAACTGTGGAAAATAACATTTTTTAATAAAGCATGTGTTTACAGATTTATACCCAAAGTAATTTGTTTTCAAAATATTTTAATCTGAATAATTGGGTTTAATTTTTTTTAATATATACCATTGATTGTGATGTTCATATAGGGGGAGTTTGGTAACAAACACAGTGTTTATTTGTTTCCACTTTTCTTCCTTGTAGAGTTTCACCAACAAATAAACAGATCGAAGACACTTCAACTGTATATTTGATTATAATTATATTTGATTATGAGAAGCAAAAAAAATACCAACTACTTCGTTTTCATATTTTAATTTTGTCTTTTGTTTTATTTGCTTCGTTCTTTTATAATACAAAATGTTTTACTCCAAGGTTTTTTGTTTTTTTTTTGTTTCTTTACTCTAGTGGTTACTGTTCAGTTTTGATGGTATAACATTTTATAGTACTTCTTAATATTCGCTGGTCTGTCTCAATCAGCAGGCTTTAGTTAGAACCTCTTCTGGAACTTTTAAAAAATCAAAGTGATTGACTAGAGAGTTAAAATAGTTCAAGTTATATAGCTTTTCACAAAATTTTACTTCACTATTTAAGGTATTGTGATTCTTGACAGTGTGTAACTTACTTTGAATTCTATCGCATGATTAGTTTCTGTTGATTCACTAAATTCTGTTCATATTATGATGATTTTATTGAATATATACCGACATTAATACTGTAGTTGATTGTTTTGTTGACATTTTAATTAAATAAAATCAGCGTGAATTGTAGAAGTGTATTATTTAACAGTTAGTATTTTAAGTTACTGTTTGTTTTCAGATGTATCGAGTTTGTGGCATGACTGTGCTCTGTTATCCTTTAATTTTCGAAGTCTCCGACTTCTATCTATACCGTGACATGGCTCTTCTCATAGACGACATTAAAACAGAATTACAGTTTGTTAGTCGTTACTGGCGGCTCTCTGGTAGACCTACTGTTTGCCTCCTTATAAGAGAAGAACACTTGAGGTAAGTTCATCAGATTTAAGGTGAACAACTAGTTGTTTTTGTTTTTTGGTTTTAGCGAACCTAAGAGGTTAGGAGGAGGAGAGGAATGAGGGGTTGTTTTGATGAACACTTTGAACTTCAGACCTATCTTGATTCAATTCACTTTGCTCTCTGTACTTGCAACTAAGGTGGTGTAATTATTGCACCGGTTATACACTTGTGTCTACGACATTTTGAAGTGTTAAGTAAATTTTCTTACTGAAATGAAAGAGTGGCAGGCATGCAATCCCCCCTCCCCCCTGGTTATGAAACAATTTGTGCTGCTCATAAGCACGCCAATATAAGTTCACTATTGGACCAAGTTCACTGTTGCACAAATGTTCTGTTGTCGTAATTACAAAATTCAAATCACGATTGTTGTATGATTTATTTTGCTCTTACTAATAACTGGTTATTATTCAATTAGCTTCCATTGGCACCTTGGAATCTATTATAACTCATTTGGGATGCCATATATCGTTTTCTGCATTTATTTTAGTAGGCAGTCGTGATTCTTAGTCATCTAAAATGCTGTCACCATATCGGCACGATGTAATGTCGATGACAGAGCATCCGCCAAGGGGTTCACTAAGGAACACGTGGTTGTTGCCTCAGTGTTCCTTAGGGAGCCAACTCTTCAGACGTTCATTAGTATGCGTTCATTAGATGCGTGTTCATTATTTCCAACGTCAATGTTTGAAGGTCTCAATAAGGCATCTCTGTTTCTCTTACTGGCCATTGGATTGTAACTTAGTCTCTACCATATACTAACAATTTTTGTAGAGTTACTCGGTATGGGTTGTTTTAAATTATCTTAAAAGCCATGTTTTGATTGCCGGGTCTGAGTTTTTATTTTAACCAAAGCCTATAGGTTTGTTGGTTCCCCCAGATTTAATTATTAATGGTCATTTTTGAGATTTTTGTAAAAAAAAGATAAGAAACTGACCCGTAATCAACAGAATACATTTTTATTTTCAGAGATCCTCAGTTCAATGAAATGCTTGATTTAATGGCAATGCTAAAGAAAGGTAATTGTGAGGGTGTTAAAGTAAGAATAGGGAGACTTCAGAATTTAATCTCTTCTTCCTGTATAGGTAAGTTTTTCTTTTTAATTAACCAAATCATTTTTGAATTAGCTATGCATTCATATACCTCATCGCTCTTAATTATTGATTAAAATCAGTTTGATAAACCATGCAAGTGGCAAAAAGATTCCATTGTTTTCTTTTCATACCTAGAGTAGAGTTCAGCACTTTTGCTATGTCTCAACAATATGTCTGAAAAGTTGAACTGATGCTCTGCTGATGCAGATAAAACACTAAGATGTAGAGTAATTGGATCCCTTTCATTATGTATGTGCAAGATTTAAGTCCTTTCAATTTATGAACGCTGCATACTATAGAATTTTTGAAATCCTGCATATGAAAGAATATTTGAAAAAAAAATTAGTAGTAATGACTAGCATATACTATATTTTCAGCTTATGCTCTGTCTTTATTAATTAATATCTTTCAGCTTTGTTCTCTTTCGGCTTCAATCTACCTGTTTTGGCTCCGATAATATAATCTCATCCTAGGTCAGAATAGGTAAGGTAAAGTAAACCAAAAATTCTTATGGAGTTTTCAAGCTTGCCAAGTTTTCCTGTAAAATGACTTTATTTCCCAAGGAGATTCGACTATAGTCATTGCTTTTGTTTAATATAAACTAAATGGTTGAAAGAGTTGGTTTAACTATCAAGGGGGAAAAAACGCTGCTTAGTACGTTAAGAACAGGAAAGAAGTATACATTTCACATAGTATAATATGCACAGACGACATGAACAATTTGTGTATAGAACAGTAAACTCAGAGAAAAAATATTCTAGCTGTTTACATGAGGTATTCTAAATTTCTGTAATAACATATTCTAAGAAAAAGAAAAAAATATTTATCAATAAAACTTGATTTGTAATGAAGAATTACATCCTTGTGAGAAATATAAAAAAAAACAGTAATGACTTTATATCTCATCCATCTTAAACAAATTATTATAATAAATTATAATTTGAAATATAATTTTATTCGGAATTACAAATTCAACTAGGTGCACGTTTAGTAATATCAGCACCAATGACAAAATTTATTTAATCAAGTATTAAAGTATTTTATTAAAGTAATTTATTAAGTATTAAAGTATATTATTATTTACTTTCATTTTTGATTGATCTATTATAGAACATCTAGACTTTATGACAACTGTTGACACATCGGAGGTAGAATTTCAACCATTCAAGCAAGTGGTGCACGACTATATTGGATATCAAAGTCTTACAGATGTACCAAAGGCAGTCTCCTTTACTGAAGAACTCGAAAATTTAATGGTCCGTCAAAATTTTTCTTTTTTTTTAAATATCAATCAATTAATATGTAATATTATATGTAACATATAAATTAATCCTATCCAAATCGCTAATTATTGTGATATTTTTTTTCATTGCAAGTGACTTCAGCTTTATTTTAATTAATAATTATTATTTATATGTTATTTAAAGGTTAATGGTAGAGTTTTAAGAAAAAAATAATAAGACTAAAAACATTTTGGATTTAGAGATTTGAACCCTAAATCCTTCAAAGTTCGTTGAGTTTATTTCCACTAACGTGAAAAGTGAAAAATGCTGCACTAAACCCAAACTCGAACACCTTTGTTAGTCGATTGTACTGAGTCATCTGTATATACACGTATTCGCTTTTCTGCTTTTACTCTGTAGTGTAAATTCCAAACCGAATCACGTTTTTTTACCATCGCAAATTCAATTTTTCAGCAAATTCTCATTCCTACTCTGACTGAAAATTAAAAACTGTGAGTCTTATAGTTGCTTGTTTTTCGAGTTTATTTCTGGACTTTTGTATATATACTATTTTTCTTTATCGGGGTTTGGTCCAGCGTTAAAGAATTCTAAAAAAAGAAAAACAAAAAAAACATCTCTATATTTTTTTTAAAACAAAAAAAGGTTTCATCTATATTTCTAGACATCTTTAGGACTTGGTGTTTTTCATTTGTATTGATGGTTTATATTGAACACTCCACATTGATACTCGTAGATCGTATTCTAATCCCTTGTATTACTGTGAAAATTTTTCATCAGATTTCAGCAAATAGAAAATACCAAGCCAGATGTTTACAAATATAGATCAAAAGTTAGCTTAAAGTATTTTTTTGAGAATTGTTTGACATTGTACCAAACCTCGATAAAGAAAAACAGAGAAAAACTGAGTTGGGTTTTTACTCTGACAAAGACCGCTTGTTACGGTTGAAAGATCTTAGTCTTGTTTTCCCATTTCATATTGTGGTTTGATCATATATATATATATATTTGTAAAATTTGGAAGCAGTCCTTCTTTTAAGCATATTTCGTTGAACAGCTGACCGTATTTCGCTGATGTAATTTTCTTCACTAGTTTTTCAAGGTAGTTCTCCAACGTTTGGATGAAGGAAAGAAGAAGGTATTCAGAAACCTTAAAAAACTAGTGAAGAAAATTACATCAGCGAAATACGGTCAGCTGTTCAACGATATATATATATATATATATATATATATATATATATTATATGCATAAGCAATAATAAGAAATTCAAAAATTGGACTAAGTTTGTATGAATTGATAGACTGTGTATAATGTATGGGCCTAATCATAATCATAGCTGTTATAAAAATGTCATATTATTGTATATCGTTAAATTTTTTCATGTTAAAATTAATAATTTTAGATGTACGAATTCAGCAGTGTTAATGAGATTATTGAAGTTCTCCGATATGGTCCTGGAATGTATGCGAAGGCACAACTTTATGGAATATTAATAAACAAAGTTGGTCCGCATTACAAAATTAATGATAAAACTTGTAAGTACTTAATTTATTGTTCCTTCCTTTTATTATGTATAAATGTTTGATTTTTCTTACATAGTGGTCCTCGAGGTATCCATCCCCTCCGTGTAATAACGGATACCTGAATTTATCCTATTTTGCCATATGAATATACCTTGTGAAACCGCGACCATTGCCCAGAGTTGAACTGTTATCTTTAGATACTAGTTAGACAATCATGTTAACTTTAGACACATCTGGCTTGTACTAAACTTCAATGACTCATTGATTGGTTTTCGAAACATAATTCAACTTTACTTTTGTTCAGATTTTTCATATAAGAAGTGTACAGTGCTTTTGAAGATATCCCACCTTGTGTGATGTTAATATTTTGATTTTTGTATGTTATTGCAGTGGAACAATTAGTTACGATTTTGTACCACGAAGCAGGTGGTTTGCGATATTGGCGCGTTGTTCGCTACTGCTCCAGTCTTCTTGGTCACATGGTTGACAGTATCAGTCCCTTCATCACTGCTGTTCTTGTTCACGGTAAACAGGTGAATGGAAAAAATTATCCAAAAACACAAATATAAAAGAATATTTGTACTCTAATATAAAGCTGTGGAAGTCAGCATCAGAATTATCTATTTTTATATTTCTGAAAACTACTGATTTATTAATGTTAAATAATTTGTATATTTAACTATATACTGATAAGACTTATACCTTCGTTCATACCTCACACTTTCATTAATAGGAAAATTTGGAGTAGTCTACATTCAACTTTACTATATATAAACGATACAATTGAGATGTAATCATACTTTAGCACTTCAAACAAGTCACGGTATCTAGTGAGTAACATTAGTTATACTCATTTAAATAATATCATTAATTAAGCGCTCTTATCTGATGCGTTATCAGTAAGGTGTGTCAGAGTTTTCTGGCTAATTAATTTGCCTTGATTTTATGAATGTTAACAAAAATGTAGATTCTTTTTTAATGTTGAGACTGTTCTTCTTCTCCTGTGAATGTTGCATGACAAATGTTTAGATTACCGTTGGTGTTGTGGGTCATGAAGAAACAGTGTTTGACAAACCAATGGCGCCCCAGGACATACAGGCAGTGATGTATTCCACAGTGAGGCCACATAACGTAGCTCAAACTGTGCTACAGCAGGAAATCGTCCTCTACTGTGGCAGGCTTATTTCAACTAATTCTGAAATATTTAAAGGTGTTCTTAAAATTAGAGTTGGGTAAGTTTTTGAAATATAAACATTTAAATTTTAACCTGATTTAAATTTTGATTGAATAAAATCGACTATAACCCATTTTTAGTATTACTTTTCGCAGTTTCCAAGTAGTAATGAAAAAGTCTATTTTGAACTTTTGTTTGAAGTTTCATTTCTTATAGTCTTGGAATCCATTTGTTACGTTTTTATTTAATTGTCAACCGGGACGTCTCAATGAAATACTACATCAATATTTCAGCTCTCTTTTTTAGAATATTTATTGTTAAAATGCTTAATTCTTTATGAATACAAAACAAAATCATTCTACAAGGCTGTAACATAAACCCCCGTTAATGTCAAATGTCATAGTTTTACCATTTCATGAGTTATTGGACTCATTTCCTCTCTCGAAACCTTGACTTTAATACTTTGTTTTTTAATGGTAATAATGTAGGTAATTTGTAAATTAAAAACTTTCCTAGGTAACTCGTATTGTGGTATTTATAAAATTCCGTGTAGATATCAAAAATATACATTGATCAAAGTGGTAAAACATTATAAAAAACGCGTGTCAAATAATACAACATTTTTAGAGGTGAAGAAAGAAGTACCTCGTTCTTAGATATAAATAACGATTGTAAGAAATTACATGATTTCAGTTTTGGAGGTCATCATTTCAACTTCATAACAGCACCTTTTGGAAATTTATAAGATATAAATTAACCAAATAAAATTGGAAATTTATAAGATATAAATTTCCAAAAGTTGCTCTTATGAAGTTGAAATGATGACGTGACAATAATAATCATGATAAAAATTGGACAGAAACTAAAATGATCTCGTATAAAAGATCAATATTGTTAAATACTATTGAGCCCTCTTTAATTAAATATAATAGAAAAAGTACTATAAACATTTGTAACGGTTGATTTAAATTAGACTCAGGGTTAACCAGATCAGTAGCTTTCTCTACAAGGAATGACAGCTAACAAATAATTTTTGCTTATTTCTTTTTGGACTCCTTTTGTTTACTATATCCTGCCCTTTGTTCCCTTTCCTTTCTTGACTAATCCGCTACTATTTATAGCTAGGTAAGTGAAAGTCATATGCCGTCTCTCAGCATACCTTCTGTTGTTTCTGTTCCAGTTGGGTCATTGAAGCCATGAAACTCTATTTAGAAATGAGAGCAGTTGATTCCTCAACTCTTGACAATCTCAGTCCTTTTGAAATCAGACTTCTTCTTCATAAAATATTCACAGTTAAAGAATGGGCTTCCCAATACAGGTAAGTGTCAAGTATTTCATTTGAAACTGTAATTTAGTAAACAGTTCTTGCCTATTATAATTGTAGGCTCTGTCTTGTTTGTATGTATACTTGTTTGAAAACTTCTTTTAGCATTTGAACTTAGTGTCACAGTTATAATTGCTAGTCATATTTTCATTTATTCAGAGTTTTATTTTTTATTTTTAAGTTAAACCAACAGTTTTTCAAAAGCTTTCATTTTTTTGGTGTTATCTTTAAATTTCATAAAGTAAACTTTTTGAGATTTGGAAGATAAAGATAGGCAATCAAAATATGATTAATTTGTTGTATAATCTTTTTTCTCTCTTCACTGACATGTGAGCACCAAAATGTAAACAAAAAGTGGTATTTCAAAGAAACTTGAAATCTTTCATATAATTCAGGTTGACCCTGAGAAGGTTTTCGACAGGTAAAATTAGTTGTAGGTTAAAGAGGTAAAGTTATAGTCATAATACTAACAATAGTAACATACAGTTATAATGTAAAAGTTATAATACTTTTTAGCCTTTACCTACTGTTTTTTTTTACATTTTAGTACTGACCTATCAGTCAAAGTGTTTTAATAAAAGTCGTAATAAGGAAATTTTATTTAAATAACACATTTTACATTTATAACACCATTGAAATTTATATCTTATAAATTTCCAAAAGTTTCTGTTATGAAGTTGAAATGATGACCTCAAAAACTGAAAAGCTTTACCTAATAAATATTTTTTTAAGTTTATCAGGAAAAAAGAAATATTCAAAATAAAACTCTAAAGATAGAGAAATGCGTATAGCAATCAATAGCGTACAGATATCAAGTAAAAGAACTTGAGAAACTTATGACAGGGCTATCAGAGTAGAAGATAAGAACAACAGAGCAATAACTAGCAGGCTTCAATCACGGTCGAAAACTGAAATATTTCACTCAATACACATCATTCAAACATTCAATGTATAATGTATGATTGATTTTGCATTGCTGGTTATAAAAATCTATCTATTCAAGTGAAGCTGGGTACAATACTCCTATCTTATTTTTTTTTATAATATTCGAATTAGTTTATCATGAAGAATATACTGATCTTTTTAATTATTTCATCAATAATGGATTCTCTGAAGGCTTGATCTTCTATATAACATTGTATTACATTACTACTGAACTAATAAATCACGAATTTCCCATTTGATTTCATCAACAAGGGAAATTGAAAATAACACAAATGCATTTGCATGGATTGTATGTTTCTTATGAATTTACTATTTTACTAACAAATTTTCTCAAACGATAACCAAAACAAATTGAAAGTACGTAACTACGTAAACTTTACCACAACAGATTGATTCTTTATCATATTAGTTCACATCACTTATCCTTTACAAGTAACATTACAATATTTAAATGACTCCAAACTTACATATTAGTTATCGTTACTTGTTTGGTTTTATATTTGGATATTTAATTTAGAGTGCTATAATTATTGATTACATTTCAATCAGAATCAGTAAATTTCGCGTAGATAAATTAAGAATAAATTAGTTTAGAATTGTTCATCCATGATATTGACGATAAGTTTACTTGTAGTGAAGGTAATTAGAGAAAACTGCAGATTTCTTTTCTTTTTTTCTTTACTGATTCTCATTATTATAACTCTGATGGCCTACGAGTTCTTCCAGACTCGTACACACCGCGGCCAAAATATCATTATACTATTCTTTATCAGTATCATAACAATTTACATTTTACGTTCTTTTATTGAATTTAATAAATATTTTGAAAAATTATCTCTCACTTCTTTGTTTTAAGTATTAATTATCACCTAACAAAAATCTCTAAACTTTTAATGGCGGTTGCCTCACTAACACAAAATGTGTTCAGAAGTGTTTTTCTCTTCCAGACAGAGTTGGTATTCTACGTCTGATCTTAATTTCAGCTTATATGAGTTATATTTGAGAGGAAAGTGTGAGATAGTTTTTTACCAATAATTATAAGTTTTACTTCTTCTGAACTGTTCTAGTCCGAAAAGTGTAGGTTTGATTATGGTAGATTCCCAATAGATCGTGAGTTCCAAAACTTCAAACAAATTTGATATGTTTCTATTTTAACAAATATCTGACTTCGTACAGAATGGAACTACGGTTTTATGTTCTTCTAAAAAAAAAAAATAGAAAAGAAAGAGTTGTGCTGAAGATAACCCTCTCAAACATAAAAATAACGGTTTTATATATATAACTTATCAGATATCTTCCAATATGAGTGATTTATTACATATTTTGATGTAATACTCTTTAATTTCAGGCTAAGCGAACTTGAAAGGCGCAAATTAGAAGGTTGTTTATGCAGGGTCCCTCCAGATCTTTATGACAATGTTTGGTACATTTTGTTACATACTGGTCAGGGAATAAGAGTTCAAGGTCACTCGTTACCCTTACAGCCAACGGTATCGAATATGTCAAGGTCAGAACTGAACTTCGCCCTTCTCGTGGAAGAAATGCTTCATCATATTCAAATGCCCCATTACAGGCAAATTATTGTTGAGGTATAATACAAAAAGAATCCTGGGCTTAATAATTTAGTGTTAATAAGGTTTAAATATAAGCTTTTTTTTCAAACTGGTAAGTCTAATTTTAAAAGTTCAATGGTGTTCAGTTTACATGTTTTATGTAACTACAATCCTTTTACGAATTGTAGACGATCAAGAAACTCAAAGAATTGTCCCATCCCCTGAAAACTTCTCCAAACGTAATCTGTTATTTACAAGCACTTTAGATCTCGCTGTAAACGAAAAAAAGTTTATCTTTGAATAATAATACAGAAGCAGCATACGGGTTAATTTTTGTTCAAAGACCACAAGTACTATAAAACTTTAAATTACACAAATCACGACACAGAAAAAATAGTAAAAAGAACACTTACAGAATTCAATATTTCGAACTGTTGTTCGTCATCAGGAGTAGACTAGAAGAGAGAACGAAGTGAGAGAGATCTACCCACGTCGAAGAACGGAGCGCGAATGAAGCAATAAAGAGTCAATCGATGAGAGCAGCATTAGCGTAAAAAAAGGAGCTAGGCACTAAGCGTCGGAGAACGAAAAAGGCAAAAACAATAGATAAAATTATAAAATTAAAAATTATAAAAAAGGAAATAATAATAATAAAAAAATAATTAAAAGTTATATAAATATATATATAAGTTAAAAATAAAAGGAATATCATATAAAAGTTAACGCTTCTGATTTAAACCGGGATCTGATTGGGCCCCCAATAACCATATGTGGGCCTCCTCAGACGCTTTTAATGTCAAACTACGGGCATCAGTGGTACTAGCTTAATTATTTGAACAGTAAAGCAGTCATTAAAAGAAAGGTTATGACTGTTAGCATGGATAGCTACAGGAAGCTGTTTGCGCTGACCGACCGAAGCTCTATGGCCATTCATACGCTCATTGAGCTTGGTAGAATATATACTTATATATATACTGGTTCATCAAGATTCAAAAAAACAATTTCCTTCTACGGTTAATTGTGCGTTTGGTTGGTTCGGTTTCATATGCTTTATCCAGATGGTTAATTAGAGTTTAGAGCCTATTAATTGGTAAAATTTCATACATCCTTTTTAATAGTAATTCAAATTGAATTATAAAACTATAGAGCGTCAATATTAAGGAAGAATATAGATTGTTTTGATGTGAAGCCCTTTTATTAATGGACCTGAAGTAACTGATTTTTCGAGTTTTCTGCAGGAGGAACTTAGTGATTGATTCCCTCTACCTACTGACTATCAATAAAATTATGTAGGGTAACTACTATTTGCAATTTGAAAATAGCTTTTACAATCAAAATTTTGATCGTGTTATAGATAATTGGTTATCCCCTGCTGAGTAATTTATTTGTGGAATTTTTTGAAATTAAAATATTACGTTCTATTCTGTCCAAGCAAGTCAAAAGTTCCGATAAATTATGCCTGTATTCCAGAATTATGAATAAAGGTGTATTTCTAACAAAATAAAATTGATTGGTGCCAATAATTCAATTCAAAATACAGGAAGAAATAAATTGGAAATTGCCCTTCTCAGGTTTCTCATGCGCAGATTGTCTAAAGAACTACGTTTTGGTGTGAATAACAAAACCACTGTATTTTAGTGCAGACATATTATCTGATTCGGTGATAAAAGTACTATCAAACTCATAGCCTAGAAATTAATGACTTTATTTTTTTGTCAGTGATAACAAAAGTGAAATCATTGTTCTAAAACAATCGGAAAATTTATTGTAGATAGAACTTAATAGTTGTCATTTTTAGTGTAATATTAGCTGTTAAAATATTCTAAATTTATTAATGTTTTATCATGCAATATTGATATTAAGGCAATTTGTAGAATCATCAGAAGAGCGGGTCCCAATTAGTATCAGTTTTGCCGTTAAGTACCTTTACTGTGTTTCAAAATTACCTTTATACAATACGGTCTTTCCCACACCAGGACTATGTGACCGTAAAATATCATTATAGTTTCTCAATAGTGTGACTTGAAGAGTATTTAAAATATTTTCAGGGACCTCAAACTATCTAAACCCATGAACATTGAAAAATAATTTTATTACGTTCAGCTAAAGAAAAGAGAAGGTACATTTTATGAAGTGAAAAATCATCCTTTATACGTATTGGTCCAGAAAATTTAACATGTACTGCCATATATATTATATATCGCATCGAAATTATATAATAAACTTACAACTACCACTTGGAGAAAAAGAATTCATACAAATGTTAAATAAAAACAACACGTCTCAAGCACATAGCGTTCTTCTTCATTTTACTTTTAAAATTCAAATAAACCAAATATCACTTGGGAGTTAAAAAAATTACAAACATTCAGAAATAAAGGTCTACAGTGATTAATTTAATTATATTCCTGTATATGTTGAATTATCTTATAAGTTCTTTGGTTTAATATTATTAGTTGAATACAGGGTATTCAACCTGATGAGAAATAAGTGTCGAGACACGTTGTTTTTATTGAATGTTTATTTGTATGTGGGAACTATAGACTTTATTTTTTCAAAAATAAGTAATGTATCATGTCTTAATTATATATTAAGATAGATATGTTATCTTAATATATCATATCAAATTCAAAGATAAAAGTATCATAAAACTCATAGCCAACAAATTAATGACTTAATTTGTTGTCAGTTTAAACAAAAGGGCTAACAAAAAAATGACTTATTGATTGTTAATGTCATTATGTAATCACTCATTGCATAATGACTGATTGGACATTTTCTGAATCGCAATTCATATATTTAAAATTTCTCAACCGAATCAGTACAGTAAAACAATTAAGCATTTAATGTTCCTTCCCAAAGAACTCATGTAGTCAACTTTAGAGGCAGAATTTTGTATGTCCTGTCATGTTAATATTTGCAAGCCGTTAATAATTTCAAGTAGTTGTACTTTTTACAAATCCAATTAAAACTCCTCAAAATAGAAATCATTTTTTTAAAAATATTTTGAAGTTGTAACAAATCTGTTTTGCAAGATTTTTTTGAAAAATTATAAAATCAAACAATTCATAAGATTGTCATATTTGTATTAGTATATTTGATTCAACTGTTTGGTTATTTTCTACTATCATTCATGTTGGCTCTAGATTTCAGTTGTCTGAAATAATATTTATAACTTTTATTGGCTAGCAGCCTGTAAGCAAAATTAAAGCGGATAACAAAAAATTTCTGAGTTTATTAAATGTACTTTAATTTTTTTTAATGTACTTTAATGTACTTTTTTCTTTGAATTCCTCCTGTAGGAAGGTAGTTTTCTGTTCGGTTTAATTATGTTTGTCAAAACGTCTGACCAGTATCTTCTTTTTTTTTTGTATTTTTACCCAGAACTGTTCTTTTATTTTACAAGAAACCCTGTAACTTTTTTCACTTAATGCTAATAATCGCTCCATAGTAGCTGCAAAATTAGCCAGTAGTTCAGGAAAAAAATATGGTGTATAAAAGCATATCAGGGGTAATTAAATAGACTTTCCATGAAGCAATATTGTCCTATACTAGGACTTATTTTCAGTACATATTTTGATCCGTCAAGTTTTAAATATATGGTACATCCATCCATGCGCATGAAAATATCATCGAAAAAGCTTCAAAATTATTCTCATAGTGACCTCAAAAGCATGTAAATCCATCAAAAACTCAAATTAGGGTTTTTTCATGATTACCATACTTCAATTATGGTTATATAAATATATATAATTTTTTTAAATTGTTTTTCATGAGCTGTTTGAAAAATGTCTATTCTTCATGTATAATATACAGTGTATTAACCTTGTTCCAGTTGCTTTGCATTGTCTCTACAATACTCGTCAGAAACCCAGAACTGTCTTTCTCCACTCTTCTAGATTTAGATGAATTAGTCACAGATGCTTTCGGATTATTTTGCAAGGTTTGTATCTTCATTGACATTTTTTTTTATCTACATATAAGAAGGCATTTACGACTGTATAATATAATGGTCACTACTGATACATTATTATATTGAGTTTTAAATGCAGATAGTAATGTTATGATGATGTTCGTTTTAAAAAAAATGTCGACTTAATTCTAACGAAAATTATCGTTAAATAGTAACCACAAAAAAGTTTCGTATTTTAACGAATTTTTATATTTACTATCCTCAAAATGCATCTTTATATGTTCGTAATATTGTTGGTCTGGGTATTTTATGAACACTTACTCGTTACACTGTTTGACGCATCAAAATGATGATGTTTGAATTTGTAAACACACTGAAGTTTGCGCCATTTAATGGAATATTTATTACATCAAAACAGAGGCATCTGGTTTGAAAAATGGTATATATTTTTTTTTTTCATAATAATTTCCGGCTCTGGTTGGAGACTTAACGTCCTCTCCGAGAGATGATGTGACAATATTTTTCACTTTCACCGTGAAAAAAGTGAGGGTCAGTGAGAATCGAACCCAGATCTAGCAGTCTCGTGTGCTTTCCTGACTCCCTGACTTTAAAACTTTATATACAGTGTCAAATTTAATTGCCTGTAGCTATCCATATGGTTCTCTGATACATATTGCTAATTTCATTAGTCAGTTGAAAAAAAAAGTGTCAATACTTATCATATGTTTTTGATTCTTTTTCGATAATTGCTTTTTCATCAGATTCAGTTACTAATTTTTTTTATTTTTTTTTCGTTGATTCAGGACAGAGCAGTTGAGAAAAGTGAAGATTATAAAGTGTTTTTCTCAGCCAAGAAGTCTGTTACAACGAGATACCTTGCTAGAGCTGTGGTCAACAATTTGCTAACTGGCTCTGACGTCACGTCTGTCGATTGTAGTGTCTTTCCTGAAGGTTATTGTCCACTTTCTTAACAGTGAATTTAAAATATATATATTTTTTTATGTTTTTATTTTTATAACCTTGTTTTGATGTAGTTAATTTTACATATTAAAAAAAAACAAGATGAAATCAACGTATGGGTGATGATCACCATATGATGAAATGCAAGTTCACAGTGTGATCAAATTGTTATAAAGGTCAACTGTTTAATAGATTTTACCTTCCTTTTCCATCATACACATTGATTTATAGCGCTCTGTATCACCGCAGTAACTACCAACTCCGTCTATTTAAACTTGAACGTTTCAACTCCAGTATTGATGAACGCCCTTTTTCGACTTCAAGTATAAATTTAAAAAAAAAATGCAAATTGACGCAATGTTATTCAAGCTGATTTGATGTAAAAAGATTAATTATTAATGAAAAAAGAAAAAAAAGAAGCAATATCAAAAGGCTCCTTCCTTACTATGTGCTAATACCGATCATATGTTGTTCGTAGTTTACTTATATTTGTGAGAGTGTTGATATCACATTGAGAAATCTCGTATTATTATAATTAAAACAATTTTTACATATACGGTCCTAGTAATCTTGTTATGTTCAGTGCATGAACCGCAAGGTTTTATCGCCTACATTTAACATTGTGTAGTATTCATTACACAATTTGACACATTTAGTGTAAGTAAATTTTAATTAACTATAGCTAGCTGGTTTGTTAATCAAATTGCATTTATTTATTTGGGATTTTATGTTTATATGGGTTATAGATTAGTTTAAGGAAAAATTTGTTTTAAATATTATTGTAGTAGTCTAAATGTAATATATATATTGAGAGATATCCTGTTCTTAAACGATACATTTAGTGTATTTAGCTCAGTTATATTTGTATTAGAGGTGGGCAACGTCCGAAACCGATCAACAACTCAACACCAGTCCATTAAGAGATGAGTTAACTGTGCTACCTCTCACCTTGTGTTCCACGATGCAGTTGAACGATTTAGATCAATTCTATTTGATGGTGAGCAACGTCCGAAACCGATTGAACGACTCCAACACCAGTATACGAGATTATATGACTAGTCTTCTCTTAAATAAATTATCACTTTTGTGATGCTAAACCAATATGCTTTAGCATATTAGATTAGTACAAATATAATTCTAATAGCTCCTACTCCTTTATACTATTCTTATCTCGACTCCTATAAAATATTAAACTCTATATCGTAACCTCTAAAATTCAACTAAAAATCCAGTTCTTTCTCATTTAACTAGGAATTTACTCAGACTCCTTAACCTTGCTGATTTACCTAATTCATCTCTAGGAGTAAACCAATATGCTTTAGCATATTAGATTAGTACAAATATAATTCTAATAGCTCCTACTCCTTTATACTATTCTTATCTCGACTCCTATAAAATATTAAACTCTATATCGTAACCTCTAAAATTCAACTAAAAATCCAGTTCTTTCTCATTTAACTAGGAATTTACTCAGACTCCTTAACCTTGCTGATTTACCTAATTCATCTCTAGGAGTAGGGCCGTTCCTAGGAAGATGCGGGGTCTCCACCACCCACAAATTATTATATATTTAAAAAAATTGCTATATTCGTTTCTTCTTGTTTCATGAGGATAAGTTCTAGAGGTACTCGATGCTCTGAGAACACGTCTGTTGCGACAGCTGTTAATCTAACCTGCCACCAGCGTGACAGATAATCAGTGAACTGGCTATTTGTCCGAGGTCACTACCATCGTCCCGGTGGGTCCCCACAAACGCGGAACCCAGGGCGGTTTCCCCGGTTCGCCCTGGATAAGGGACGGGCCTGTATGGGAGAGACTACTTCAAACAGCTAGGAGTTACCGAGGCATTGTGTGTTAAGGGAGATACATATTGACTTATAAAAAGAAGATATTGTGCTTTATAAGTCATCTACATTTAGATGAATTAGTGATTATCAGATGTTTCCACATTTTGTGCTTTATTAGAGTGTATTCTCATGTAAACATTTATGAAAAAGTTTTAGAACTTTTATCACATAATAGTGACCCTAAATGAGGGATTTGAGTTTTGCAAAATTTTAAAATTTAAGAATATTTGTATTCTAACTAATTCTACGTCTTCATTACAGTCTCATTATACCAGTGATTACCACTTAAGGACTTCTGCAATCATCGAGTAAGTAAAATGTTGAAGGATAAAAACGTTGTGTTGCATTATATTCTAAGTCGCACTTAGAATTAAGTTATCTGGGAGAGGGGTAGTGGTAAATTAGCCAGCATTACTTGCGCAATGATTCCTACTCCCGAGTAATGCAATTCTTGAACAACGAGAGGCGCGAACAATTAAGCAAGCTTCTTTAAGAAACCTGTTAACGGAAATGGCAGTTGATACTGGCTGTAAATACATAGCTATTCCATCATCCGCTATGACCTCAAGATCTTTAAGAGAATGATTCAATCTGTGGCAAGTTTTACATCCAGAGGGACACATTTTCACGAATGCGTATCCGGTGAGTGTAACCTCAGGAACCCTCCATATGGTAGGTGTCTTTAAGCTAATGAGTACCTCCAACCCATTTTCATACAAGCTACCAGTTAGAGAAATCCTACTCGGGAAACCCCATATACATATATAGCAGATATGGGCCATCGATATTTCAAACGATCTTAAAAAAATTTAACTCGCATTCATGATTTATAAGTCTTGAAGAACAAGTGGGCCGGATTGAAATGACCAACGGGCCGCAGTTTGCCCAACTATGCTCTAGACCATGAATTCAAATGTATAAAAAAAAATAATTTTTTAAAAGTAAAACTTAGTGTATATCAAAAAAATCAATTTGATTAATTTGTGCATAGTTAAAAGATTTTAAAACAGATTTCAAGAACTAGAATCCTGGTGTGACACTCGTTCAACCATTAAGTATAAATTTTCTTTTTAAAGTAATTTATCATGTTTCCCATCTTCAAATATAACCGTTCTAAGTCGTTGAACATCAATGTGTGAGGCAAAACGGTCATTCATCTCTTAATGTACATAAAGTTAGACCGACTCTAATAATGTTTAAAACAAACCCTTCCTGATACTATTATATCATATAAACATCAAATGCCAAATGAGTTCCTTAATAATATTGAAGTCAACAGCCTTTCTCTTCGGAATGCTTCTCAGTTAACTGATAGGTGACAAAGTAGTAAAAGTTGTCGTTAACGCCTACCCACTTGGTGTTGGGAGTCATTCAGGGGTTGGTGTATGAAACAAAGATCTGGTAATTAACTGTTGGGAGTGTCTGGTAGAATGGGATTGTTCTTATAAAAAATGGTGAAACACTGTTTAGAGAGAGGTACTTTGCTATGGGAGCAGAATCATCCGGAGACATTGAGTAACTGCGTTCCAAAATTGAAATATGTATTCAATCCCACATAAGAATTTTTCGCACAAAAGTACAGTGAGCCTCAGAATACGAGCTTTTTTAATACTTTCCCATATCAATTATAATTCTAATCTTGAAGAAATGGAGGCAACGGCATTCAAGAACTTACAACCGATAAAGTTCACCGAGCTTCTAATAAAAAGCAGAGAGGTGATAGAAGAGCTTACGACAGAAGAGGAGGAGGTACGGAATAACACTATTCCCTCTAGTGACATTGAGAAGGCCTTGAAAAATATGGAGGAATTGCAAGGTTTTATTGAAAAGCATCACCCTAATAGAGAAGTGCCTGGTCGAGCAATTAACCTTACTTGGTGTTGAGTGCACTTTCACTCTTTAGAATACAATGCTGAACTAGAGTAAAGCAAGCAGTGTTAGAGAATCTGGGATTATCTACCGAAAAGACAGCAAAGTGACTCGAGAAGTACCTCTGCTTCAGAAGCAATCTCCCGGAACTCTGCATACTCCTTCACATCAATTGTAATATGATCAACCTCGAACGTATTTGGTACATTTCACCATTTTTGTGCCTTCCCTTGATCTTTAATAGAAATTGTAAAAATTCACATTTAGAATACCAAAATCAAGATAAGGTCAAATGAAACTCTAGAACTTACAATTTAAACTTACGAATGGGTGGAGGGGCCACAATAGAAAATATTTTTGATATGACCTAAAAAAAGTGTATGCGTCAACTGAAATGAAAATGTTTGTTTTTGTTCACTATTATTATCAGAGCAGCTGAGAATGTATCGATGTTAAGGCCAATACAGTGGCGTAGCAACCATTTTGAGTACCCCCTTTCTCTGAGCGTTGATAATCCATCAACCTACAAAATTTTTATTTTGAAGACAAATTGAAAATTCTCAAAATATTATTTTCAAGGAATTACAATCAAGGATCTAATTTTAGATTGCTAATATTAGTCCCAGACTTCAATCTTTTACAGTACTCTTATACATAAACGGTCATCATCCAGGAAAAACAAAGATTTTTCAAAAGAAAAACGTATAATTCAAATCATAAAAAAAAAATTAAATTATATTAACTGACTAAGTAAATAAATATAATAAACTTTCAACCACTTTACAAAAATAGTTTTGAAATATTTTGGTATAAAATGTCAAGATTTGTTTGTTAGCTTTTTATGATGTTAATTTTTTACTATTTTTACACCCTCAAAATGCCACAACTATTAACCACAACACACCTAAGATGCAGGTTTACTGTACTTTATTATGAGGCAATCATATTTCCTGTTTTGCATCGCATCTCCGCGGGTTGTTAATTTTTAGTAAAGTGATGAAATTAAGGATATATACTACTCTTATTAAAATGGTATAACGAAAGGTTTTAATGCAACTTGTTAAAACTTGTATTTTTCTTTATAGGACACTGTAGTGGAGTTTCTTACAATTTCCATGTCTTAAATATAGCTCACTTAATAATGTTGTTGGTCATAAGATAGTTCAGCATTACTCATACGAAGGCTTGATGATAATGGTGGGTCTACAGAGGCATGCTTTCTTAACACTCATCCCTATAGTGATTGATCTTATTATTCTTGGAACAAAATATTCTCTATCTTTAGCAGCTTTCATTTGAGTTGAGATAGAACAAAGAATCGATACAGAGTATAGAACAATTTTTCATAACTAATCAATAAATATATATTGAACTCCCGGTTAGAAAGTTAAGATTAAGCAGATAATTTGAAAATCTTTCATTAGTCTATTTTTTCACCTCTGTTTAAATTTTAAGCAATCGTGATTAATAAAATAATTTATATGTGTACCTATATAAAGTTGTATAAGTACAAAAGAAAGCAGTTATAAGCAAGGAAAAGAAAATAATTTTATTGAGAATACCCACTACCCTACATTATAATTTAGTCTATTTCTTTATACTCTAGATTGAAATGACTTAAGGATAATGAAAAAGGATTGTGGTTACATATTTTTAATATTTACTATAGTTAATACTTTTACATAGATTTAACTACTTACATCCCCTATACTAATCATGACTGTTCGGATTGTTTTTCTAATTTTCCTTCCTACAAAGATAAAAGAAACAGTTAATCATAAATAAATTTTTGATTTAAATCGAATGTTGCAGTAAATACCTCCTCTATTTTCAAATTTTCTAGCCTCTTAACTTCTGCTATCAAAGTTGGTTTATAAATATAGTACCCAGTTAAAGATCCTACAAATAAAGCAATCGTAAAGTTTGTCAAAGAATAGAATCCAGGTTTGCGAATACGTAACTGCATATCTTTTATACCATAGCGTAACCTTACATTTATGTAGCAGTAAGAAATACTGCATCAGGGTTGTCAATAATCTTTAATAATATTAATGTTTTATCACTATATAAATACATTTAATGAAAAAAAAAATAATTTAAGTAAATAAATGTACACAAAAAATTGATTTCTTTAAACTTACATAAAGTAACAAAAAATTAAAAGTGGTAAAAATTCAGATTTATTAAAAGTAATCGAATTATCAAAACCAATGTATAATTAATTTAATTTATTGATTGTTTTCAATGTGACTACCACCATTTTTACTGATTGTTGAAAATAAAATGAACACTTTAGCTCTTGTAAGAATAACAAAAATCTGAAAGAAAGTTCATCTCGGATTACCATTGGTTATATTTCAAAGAGGTTCAAATGTTTAACGTTTCTCGCCTGTACAAACAGTAATAACAGTTTGTTTTGTTATAAAAGTGCAAGAATGTTAATGTTTAAGGTAATAAATTCCTTATTTTGTTATGTCTTGTGAACTAGTTTGAACTGATACCCGAGTTGTTGGTGACTGATATATACTTGCTTATCTCAATTTCAAGCAGCTAAATACAGGTGCAACACAGAAATGCTGGAGTGTTTTGAATGAAATAAAAACTCAAGTATTCTAGAACTGTTATTCTTAATCAGAACTGACATACAAGACCTGCTGATGTTAGATCTCCATGACAAATCTTTGAGTGTAGACCAGGCCAAGTGTGTATAGAACTAAAAATCACCTGCTGAATTAACGAAGATTATTCTCTGTCAAATATTGGCCAATCAATAATACTATGTACCCATGTATGGGGGTCACGTTTATATCACAACTGAGTCAGGAATAAGTTGGAAGGTAGGACAACTTTGTCCTACTACTTAGTCATGATGCTAAATATGTGGAGGTGGGCTCTGAAACTACTTGGAGCAGGAAGATCTTAATGTATTTTTAAGTTCAGAGGAATGTTAACTGTTGATCTAGATTTGGTAAAGATAAATAAAATTCCTTATATTGTGTGGAATATTTTCCTATCAATAAAATAACAGTTTAGAAACACAGGAAACTTGGCGTAAAATAAATTCACAGAAAATTAGACAGTAACTGTCAGATGAATGCTGTCCGGGGTCCTCATTAAAAACTGAAATCCTTTCCAGTTATTTAAACTTTATGGAGTTAAAACGTGGCTTGATGGGTTGGTTTGGACCCCTTTATTGACTACTCGGGGTTACCCTGATAGCGAATTAGTCCTACAGGGCATTCCGCTATCTACCACCTGCGGACCCGCCTGGTAGCCACCCAAGCAAGCCTCAGGGCCCCCCTGACTAACTTAAAGAGTCAACACCTACGAAAGTCTATTGCAATATTAAGGATAAGATAAAGAAAAAAATCAAAGAATAAAAAAAATGCTTTTTCACCACATACAAACGACTGATAGATTCAAAATAATTACACAAGCATACGCCATTTCTATACATACCACATATAAGTATGTGGTATGTATAGAAATGTCACATACACAGGTTGCTAACAGAATTACCACAAGGAAGTAGTTAACCCTACTTACAGACCTCAAATCCTTTTCTATATCTATAGAATATGAGTTGCATGTGAGTATAGAATAAAAGTCCAAGAATATATTTAAATAACATAAAAGATCTACATATATGACAACTAAAACTTACGTTACACGCGGGGATTAAAGTACTAATCTAAAAACACATCTTCATACCACAAAAGCGGTCCCTGAAAACCTCTCAAAATATACGAGTTACATGAAAGAATAAAATAGAAATGGTTATGTAAATATTGACTGTAGATCACAAAACACATACCTATTCATCAAGCATAAGTTTATATACACAGTAAAATTGAAATAAGAATATTATCATACCTCTTTATATACCAGAAAACCTTTATACCCCCTAATACATATTAATTACATGAAAGTGAAGAATAAAAATACTTATGAAAATGTTGCATTAAGACCACAAAACACATACCTATTCATCAAGCATAAGTTTATATACACAGTAAAATTGAAATAAGAATATTATCATACCCCTTTATATATCTTAAAATCTTTATGAAGAATAAAAATAGTTATGAAAATGTTGCATTAAGACCACAAAACACATACCTATTCATCAAGTATAAGTTTATATACCCAGCAAAATTATAATAAGAATATTATCATACCTCTTTATATACCAGAAAACCTTTATACCCCCTAATACATATTAATTACATGAAAGAGAGGAATAAAAATAGTTATGAAAATGTTGCATTAAGACCACAAAACACATACCTATTCATCAAGCATAAGTTTATATACACAGTAAAATTGAAATAAGAATATTATCATACCTCTTTATATACCTGAAAACCTTTATACCCCCTAATACATATTAATTACATGAAAGAGAGGAATAAAAATAGTTATGAAAATGTTGCATTAAGACCACAAAACACATACCTATTCATCAAGTATAAGTTTATATACACAGTAAAATTGAAATAAGAATATTATCATACCTCTTTATATATCTTAAAATCTTTATGAAGAATAAAAATAGTTATGAAAATGTTGCATTAAGACCACAAAACACATACCTATTCATCAAGTATAAGTTTATATACCCAGCAAAATTATAATAAGAATATTATCATACCTCTTTATATACCAGAAAACCTTTATACCCCCTAATACATATTAATTACATGAAAGAGAGGAATAAAAATAGTTATGAAAATGTTGCATTAAGACCACAAAACACATACCTATTCATCAAGTATAAGTTTATATACACAGTAAAATTGAAATAAGAATATTATCATACCTCTTTATATACCTGAAAATCTTTATGAAGAATAAAAATAGTTATGAAAATGTTGCATTAAGACCACAAAACACATACCTATTCATCAAGTATAAGTTTATATACCCAGCAAAATTATAATAAGAATATTATCATACCTCTTTATATACCAGAAAACCTTTATACCCCCTAATACATATTAATTACATGAAAGAGAGGAATAAAAATAGTTATGAAAATGTTGCATTAAGACCACAAAACACATACCTATTCATCAAGCATAAGTTTATATACACAGTAAAATTGAAATAAGAATATTATCATACCCCATTATATATCTTAAAATCTTTATGAAGAATAAAAATAGTTATGAAAATGTTGCATTATAGATCACAAAACACATACCTATTCATCAAGCATAAGTTTATATACACAGTAAAATTGAAATAAGAATATTATCATACCTCTTTATATACCTGAAAACCTTTATACCCCCTAATACATATTAATTACATGAAAGTGAAGAATAAAAATAGTTATGAAAATGTTGCATTAAGACCACAAAACACATACCTATTCATCAAGTATAAGTTTATATACACAGTAAAATTGAAATAAGAATATTATCATACCTCTTTATATACCTGAAAACCTTTATACCCCCTAATACATATTAATTACATGAAAGAGAAGAATAAAAATAGTTATGAAAATGTTGCATTAAGATCACAAAACACATACCTATTCATCAAGTATAAGTTTATATACACAGTAAAATTGAAATAAGAATATTATCATACCTCTTTATATACCTGAAAACCTTTATACCCCCTAATACATATTAATTACATGAAAGAGAAGAATAAAAATAGTTATGAAAATGTTGCATTAAGACCACAAAACACATACCTATTCATCAAGCATAAGTTTATATACACAGTAAAATTGAAATAAGAATATTATCATACCTCTTTATATACCTGAAAACCTTTATACCCCCTAATACATATTAATTACATGAAAGTGAGGAATAAAAATAGTTATGAAAATGTTGCATTAAGACCACAAAACACATACCTATTCATCAAGTATAAGTTTATATACACAGTAAAATTGAAATAAGAATATTATCATACCTCTTTATATACCTGAAAACCTTTATACCCCCTAATACATATTAATTACATGAAAGAGAGGAATAAAAATAGTTATGAAAATGTTGCATTAAGACCACAAAACACATACCTATTCATCAAGTATAAGTTTATATACCATACACAGCAAAATTGAAAGGATATTATCATACCTCTTTACAGGTTACAATTTACAAAACATATACCTATAGACTACAAAACACATACCTTTTCATCAAGCATAAGTTTAAATACACAGCACAATTGAAATAAAATATTATCATATCTCTTTATATACCTGAAAATCTTTATATCCCCAAATACATATTAATTACATAAAAGTGAAGAATAAAAATAGTTATGGAAATACTGCATTATAGACTACAAAACACATACCTATTTATCAAGTATAAGTTTAAATACACAGCAAAAGTTGGAGAGCTCTTAAGTCTACGAATAGCTGAAAACACTATGCATACAAATCTTGGAGAAATTTATTAATTAATTCAAATACTATACGAGAAAGAATAATCATTAAAACTTATAGAAAATGAAACTTACTTTCAGAAAATTGAAATAAGAATATCATCAAAACTCTTTACGTACCTTAAAATCTTTATGAAGAATAAAAATAGTCATGAAAATGTTGCATTAAGACCACAAAACACATACCTATTCATCAAGTATAAGTTTATATACACAGCAAAATTGAAATAAGAATATTATCATACCTCTTTATATACCTGAAAATCTTTTTATCCCCAATACATATTAATTACATGAAAGTGAAGAATAAAAATAGTTGTGGAAATGTTGATTTATAGATCATATAACACATTCCTATTCATCATAGATAGAGTATCTCAGACGATATAATTAAAGAAATATATAACCACACCTCTTCTTATAGATCGAAATCATATCAGTTTCATAAAAAAGTACATATTAGCAGTAATGTATACATAGATTTAAATAACATAGAAACACCTATGTATTCAACAAGTTATTTATGCTATAGAATTGCAATACGAATGTAATAGCACATCTTTATAAAAACCTGTCCACCTCTCCATTCTAAAGATTAACCATAATCGTATGTCTTAATGGGAGGGTAGAATAAACATAATTATGTAATTAATGATCTAAAGCTCATAAAACAAAATTCTATTCAACAACACTATGGAATATTCTATTCTATAAGTAATTTCACTATGTAGATATCAAATTAGAATATAAATATACGATTTCAACATGTTAAAAGGGTTTCTTTCACCAAACAATATTAGTTCATTAGAAAATAGACCTGAAGTAACAAATTAATTATTTAACACCTTTTATAGCTTTCAATATTTGAATTGCATGACATTGTTTACTCGAATCATATTTTTTGTAACTTAATACAACACCTTTATATTCTTCACTATTAAAATAAATTTTTATGAGATTTAAAGGTTGAGATTTAAATATGTTTTGTACCTTCAGGATTTCAGATATACTAGGCAAATACATCTGAAATACCTCAATGAAATCCAGCTCCCGATGATATAAATCTCATTACTGGTCTCAATTCAAGATATACAGTTTTCTATAGTATTTTATGGTTTCAATACGAGCTCTTTTTTGAAGTTGTTGTCAGGTTCTATGGTAGTAATTCTGAAACTGTTTGAAGTTGGGGAGCTCTTAAGTCTACGAATAGCTGAAAACACTATGCATACAAATCTTGAAGAAATTTATTAATTAATTCAAACACTATACGAGAAAGAATAATCATTAAAATTTATAGAAAATGAAACTTACTTTCAGTCAGTTTATTCTTGTCCTCAGAGAACTTGATGAGCCTCGATGTCTTCTTCAGTGTTTGGGACTATATTTGATAGAATAGGGAGGAGCTGGCATTTCTTTTTCAATTCATTGAAATATTTTTATTTTAGCCTGTTTTTACTAAGGAATAATGTTGCAAACTATAGAATTTTTGCTTGGTGTGATGAACAAATGTCATCTTGCTATTGGTAAAACAAATTCGCTGCATATTTAACCAGTTAGTGGTGAGTACCTCATGTTCAGAAGAAAATCGCTGTAACTTATCTCTCATAATAATGAGGCGTTAATAAAAGGAGATATAATGCGTAAGATGAGGTATGGTGGCTAGTTTTGTATGTCTGCATACATTATTCTAATGACTCAGAGACACTTAGAAATCTTATAGACACCCTTGAGAATCATTATTCCAGAACCCTAAAAGATCACGATGGGTCTGGGAAGAACAGTGGAAACGAGACGGTTCAGAACAGTGTATGAGTTTGAATGTCTGCTTGATTTTCAATACACTTTCACTCTTATCAATATAAACATCCGTTGCAGTAAAAACATAATGGAACCTGAACGTTGGATATTATAATAAGTATGACATATAAGTTAAACACATAAACATACAATGATAACATGCATAAGCATATACAACATGCCCACTTACCTGTGTACAGGTATCCTTTCGTCTGTACCTGCAACAGTATAAACACGTTAATACAAACTCAAAGGTATTGTAAAGTAATGTGGACTGTTTGTCAGTCTTGTTATAACTAGATACAATCTAACAATTTTTACTTTCTTATGATATACCAATTGTCAATAAATGTCGTAACGAAGGTATACTACGCCTAACGAGTCTTAGAAAAACACTAATTAGTCGTTGTCATAATTTCTTATTTTGGTTGTACTCTTGAAACAAAGATTAGGGATAATCAGTTTCTCCATAATAAGTGAAATATACGGGGTTTTTTTCTAAACGGATATACATACAAATAACTAACAGCCGTTTCTTAATAAGCCTACCATCCAAAACTTGATTCGCCAGAGCCAAAACATTCAAAATATTATATTATTTCCTTTTGTTTGGTGTCTGTCCTCCAATGGCTCCCAGTTCCATTTGCTCCCACCTAACAACCTAGTCAGGCCGTTTATTCTCAAATTGATTTTTATTATGAAATCAATTACAATTTAGATTTGCTATGAAATTTTATTTTAAATTAAATTTTGTGACAATAACACTTATTTGAGGTTTGTTTGATATCTGCGAATCAAAAAGAAGTAATTAACTTAATAGAAGTAAAGAAGGAAATTAACTCTCACTTAACTTTCAATTTATTGGTATAATAGATTTTATTTGAAAGTTTATCTTTCTGTACTGTTCAGTGATAATCTTGATGCTTTTTGTAATATGGTTTACAACAATAACGAATTGAGAATAATAGTTGTTTAAATTTAAAATAACGATTTTTTTTTTTAAATAACTTCCAAAAATAACTTATTATTAATTATTTAACAATAGATCTGGGCAACAATATTTTACTACCCAATGAATAAAAAATAGTGCTAATGAAAAAAAAATTGATTTCGAAAACGATTTGATGCGTTCTAAAGTCATTTCGATATTGTTTTGATGATATCTGAGTGTATGTGGGTCGTAATAATTCTTACAAGTTTGATAAAAAATTATGAAACTGCTGATATAAATAATTCCTTATCAGGAGAAGAGCTGCATAGTTTTTGTCAATATCGAATCATCATTAAGGTGTTTTATGTTAATTTATACCAAAACACAAACTATTATTTAACATTCTTTTGGAAACAATAAAAAACTGCCATTTTGTACATAACATCCTCACATTATTAACTTCAAATCAGGGTTCGAAGAAAAATTAAAAAAAAATATGGGTTGCTACTTCATTTATTAAACATATTAATTGTTTAAATATATTGAAAAATGTGTGCTTAATACATTTAACTGCTTTCCATGCATTATATAAAGTGGCAATATACCATCCTTCCCTTAATAGTCAATATGTATATTTAGACGAGCAATTTTTGACTAGTTAATATAAAGGATTATACAATAGAAATAACCTCGCAAAAATGAATTACTATAAACAGAAATATTATACAAAGTATAATTGTAAACAACATAAAAAACTGAAGTGGTCTACATTCAACTTTACTGTGAGTAAATATATTATCAAATTCATTAATAATCAATTTAATTAATTGGTTATTCTAATATCACTGTCTTTATTGTTCAAATTATACAGAGAATATAATAAATAAATAGATTTTGGAAATATATTTGCAATTCGTGATTAGAGGTCTACACCCCGAATAGAGGGATCTTTAAAACTCCAAAATAAGTTGTAACAAAAGTTCATGTTTCGAATGATTTATTCTAATGTACTTAGATTACATTTAACTGGTTGTGATGAAAATGTAATCACTAGTTAAAGCTGTTACAACAAAATTTGGAGTGACCATTATTAAACAATGTTCAACACTATTAGTTGTGTGAATACCCATTACAAAAATTAAATATCTTTCTTATTTTAAATTACAATCGTTGTTCAAAATGAATTTCTTATCAATAACTTAAGGAACTTACACCTTCTTAATTTACAATGAATGTTTAATTCAGATATCCCATTTTTAGAACATCTAAGTCGTAATATCCATCATATTACGTAATATTAGTCGTAATATCCTTCATATCCTTAATAAATAATCCATAATAAGCGTTTTTAATCTTTTTTAACTTATGTTTCGTCCACAAGATTTTATGTTAGCAAAAATTGTTAACCAAAAAGAAGGGTAGTTTAAAATTCAACCCATCATATTCATTGATCATAATAATTAAGTAATTATTTAATTATTTTCATACACCATTAATGTTAAACTATTTAAGTACTAATTTAAATACTTAAATAGTTTAACAAATAAGTTGAAACGAAAATCGAACTTACTGTTTGAAGTTATCATTCTATGAAATATTAAATTGAGTGAATAAACTTCTAAATTAATAAAACTTTATTTACGGCACTCTCGAAAGCGTAACACTTAAAATGGAGAATAATGGTGACAGTTTTGTCTCATTTATAGCTTCCTTAAAATAAAAATTATGTTGACATAGAAATTTATTTGTTTTGTTGTTTATTTAAAAAAAATCTCGTTTGGTCTATGCTCAACTGCACTATTATTAAATGTATTATCAAAATCATGAATAATCAATGTAACTAAATGATTTTTTTCAAACATGGCAGGCATCATTTTACAATGTGATGAAAATGTAATAAATAGTTATAACTTGAATATAAGAGGCCGTTACTTTAATAATAGCAATAATAATTATGATATTATATCATTCAAATTGTCATTCTATTTCTGGCAAATATAAAACTTTATCTTTAATATGCAGTTAGGTTGGTTAGTCGTATAACAAACGAGCATTTGTTTCTGTAAAAATTATACTTGTATGCAATGTTGGCTTGAATGATAAACTTGCAAGAAGAACATCTTGCAAGTTTTTTCTATAATTTAAAATATTTGCACAATAATTAAGTTAAGATTCCTACTGCACTTGTACTTGCTTCATTACATTGCAACTGACCCAGAATAGTGTAGTTATGTTACTCCTGAGGGACTTAGGAAGTCAGCAACCTCATGGTTTATGCAACATTTTTGTTACATATGTTATTAACTTTTTTATAAGTTTATATATACATGTATATGATATTGTATCTAGATCAAATAGCTAGATTCAGTAAGCACCTCGCTATGTTATTTTAAATGTATCTAGACTCACATGTTCGATTTTTTTTATCAGTTTTTCTTTTAATAATATTAATATAATAATATAATATATTAATGTAATTAGTTGGAAAATAAACACCGGTTAAGTTAAGAGTTAAGGAAGACTTACTGTTTTTAACTTTTACTAATATACATGTATGCAATTGTTCTGTTTAATACTAAACTGGTGATGGTATTTAAGGTAGGCAAAATTTCAATTTTCTATAATTCCTGGAAGAATGGGGTAAAATATTGACATGAATGGGTAAACTATGTTTTCTTTCACTATGACATAGAATAAACTATCATTTTCATATTGTCACTATCAAGTTTCTCTCCTAAACCAAATCAATTCCATATTTTTTTGTTTAGACCTGCAGCGTTGTCAAAAGTTTTTTGGATACAAACTTAAATCATCTCAGAATTACTTTCAGAGGACATAAATACGTCAATATCATTAATCATTAAAAATTATTATCATTAAATTTTACTGTAGGAACTTATAAATATATGTACAATTAATATTATTTGTACCTTCATCTCATGTTCAGTTTTCTTTTAGTATTCTTAAACACATAAATTTGGCTGAAAAAAATGTCCTCATTTCTAAAATTAATACTAATAATTAATTTTGTTAAATAGTGTTCCTTAAGCATTGAACGAAGAAATATGTACTTTTATTTATTTATGATAACTAATTTATTTCCATTTCATATATGATAATACGAAGTAAATTAAAAATTGAATGATGTAAAAATTACATCTGTGGTACTAAACATTTGTCTAAAAAGCAAATATCAGCCATTCAAGAACTAAATTTCTTTTAAAGGACAAATTCAAAATGATTATATTGATTTCAAATAATAAATTTAGTTACAATAACAGATGAATAGTACTTATTTATTTATTATTATCGTAGCTTTATAACTATATTGATTTAATTTTATATTATTTCTCCAATTCTTTATATTTAATAGTTATTGTATTATGATTCTAATTGTTATAATTCTATCATTTTTCAATAACTTTTTTCCCTCATAACGTTTTGTTTATGCACAACGAATATTATTTTACGAACACTTCCTGTGGTGAAATATATTGTTAAGTTTCAAAGTAAAAGGACAATAACAAATTATTTCACATTTAATTATTAAGACTTTTTTTTCAAGATATTTTATTTGTAGACATCATATGTAATTATTAAAAAAACTGCTAGTTTTATTATCTTTATGGTAACTTTACATGTATTATTTAAAATTTAACTTTTCCTATGTTAGGCCATTTTTAAAAATGATTGATTGTTGATTAATTGATTAAAAAGCTAAAATTGAACAAGTTAATGGGCTGATTTGTCTAATTTAACTGAACGGGAAAGAAAGAAATGAATGTCAAACATTCTCAGAACAGTAAGAATAAGGATATGTTAATTAGATTTTGAATCTCTTTTTGTTTATAAAATATATTTATACATCCATTATTAAAGGAAGTATAGCACTAAGTTACCTCAAAAACTATTTTGTCAGAAATGGACTCTCTATTTCATTATCTATAATTCTACTTTAATATTTTTCGTTACAAAATTTATGATGGTTAACAGGACTATTAACTTTCTTAATCTAATTTATTTAATCATTTTGTTCAATTCTAAATGTGATAATGTTCAGTTAGAATTGAACAGTTACAAATCAATTACAAATTCCGAATTAAAGATCCTTCAGATTGCTGGTAACAAAGTGCTGTTCTATAACTACAAAGAACTAGTTTGAACCGTAACCCGAGATATTGGGTGATACATACATGCTTATCTGAATTTCCAAGCAGCTCAATCCAGGTGCAAACTGAGAAATGTTACAGTGCTTTGAATGAAATAAAATGCTCAAATATACCTGAACTTCATAAAACGACTTCTGGGACCTCAAAACATGTAATTCCGTCAAAATCTCGAGATCGAATTTTTTCACGATCACTATACTTTACTTATAGTAAAGTAAAAAGAGCCTATTAAGTTTATTTCTATTTATTACTTTTATGAAGTTTTTACGATGATGTCTGTGTGTGTGTGGGTGGGTGGGTGGGTGGGTGCGTGTGTTAGCATTGCTTGCTACCACGCTACGGTCCAGAATCTTTGATGGATCAAGTTGATATTTTACACAAAAATGGGCCTCATAAAGACGAAGATCCCTATTGTTTGGGAAGAATTATGCATGATGGGAAAGTCACTTTTTTTGCCAAAAACCGTTTTTTTTTAAAACATTTATTTCTCCTAAACTGATAACCCTAGAGTTTTGAAATTTTGACATTATCTTTGAGGTTTTAAATGCAACAAACGAAAAATATATTCAGAATTTTAAAACAACAGGAAATATTTTTTTTTCAATAAAATGTAAAAATTTTGACTTATAATTCAATCTCAAAACTTGTGAGAGCGATACAAGCCATACTGTTTGACGGACAAGAATGAAGCTATGCCTAAAAATAGAACATTATGTGGAAAATGAGTTGAAATACTTTTTTTTAAAATTACATTCGCTAAAGGGGCGTTACAGTACGATTTCTGTTTTCAGAAAATGTTTTTTTGACGCTAAACGGCACGTTAAAAAATAATGAAAATTTCACCGAAAATGGAACAAAAAATTAGCAATTCATAAAAAAAAAATCATGAAGTTTCAATTATGGGAAAGAGCAATAACGCTATAAAAACTGTTTGTTTATCCTAGACTAAGAGATCACCTGCCATACTTGTCGAATTTTTTATATTTTTTTTAATTGTTTACATTGACTTAGAAATTTTTTGAGCGATTTCACTGAGATAAAATTGATATTTATAAAGGAACAATTTAAAATGTAATATGAGATGTAAGAGGAATAATATTGTGTAGGAAAATGATAACACTCACTGTGAAAAAATTCGTATATATGTTATTTGACAAAGAGGAAGGAAAATGATCTTATTAAATACTAAGAAGCCATAAAATTCCCAGTATAATAATTCTGTTAAAAACGAAAAGTGTAAAAGATAATTCAAAATTGAAATCTTAGGTTTAGAGATTAATAAATTTAATTATCGTACATTTTTAATTATAAATCACCTTAAAACAACATTTTCTTCGCTGTTTATGATGTTTTTCAGAAAAAAAGGGTGTTTTTCTGTTTTAAATTTGAAAATTTTACTTTAATATTCAATGTAGAAGGATGTCAAGTAAAAGATGTAAGAAATCCACTGGCTATTTGAACAAAAGCCATGTTCTCTTGTAGGAAAATATTTCGTATCAAGAAATGTTCACTTTGGTTTTTCAAAAATGTTATTACTACTGGAGTTATACTAATGATATATTTGCATCAGCTGTGTGATATACAAAAATAAGCTTATATATTGATATGTCCTTCAATCACTATCTCTACTACCTCAGGAATGAAAGACTAATAATCATATCCCATTTAGATGTTTACATTATGCCTAAAAGAGACGTTATATATTACATACTCATGAAATTTGATATTAAGTTACTTATAGTAAAGTTGAGTGTAGGCAACTCCAGATTTTTTTGTTTTATTTGAATTGTATATTTGGAATTTTCAAATACAACTTCCCTAGTATCAGACAGTCCTTGTTTCAATCATCTTTGGTTCACCCAGTCCCGGTAATGTTCAAAACCTAACCTGAAAATAAATTTTACAGACGTGCACAGACAATTTCAAAGCATTAGAGCAAGTTATGTTATTTTTTGTTGATTCAGCCTCAAGGTAAAGAAAAAAAGGTCAAATCTTGAAAACAATTTTGTTTTCATTACTTTATTTTTTCCACAATAATGTATTTAGAGTATTGAGTTGTAATTCGTATACTCATATTTCTAATTAAGTTTTATTGTATTAAAAGACATTACGATATAACTGATCAAACTTAATAATTGATTTGAAAATTAATGAACAGTTTACTAATAATGTAACAAATATATCCTATAGCTGTAGAAAACCTAAATAATAATTGATAATAAACTGACCACATCCCGATTTATCCTTTTTATGACAATAATAATAATGTTACAGTAATTAATTTCACGAATTGCATACTACAAGTTAACAGAAAAATACATTTATATTTTTTATACATTTACACAAACTGTTCTATTCGAGACTGCTTAACACTTACAAGATTACAGTGATCAGTTAAAAGAAGTTTAATTTTTTCATAGAGTGCATGCATTCTTGGGAGTTTAATTTCAACATGTGAACATGTGAAAATAGAACCCATTGTGTATTGGTGGGTACACAATGATATGTTTTTTTAACATTTTACAGTAAAACAGTTTGACAAAATTTAATAATCATTGGAAGTGACATAGTTTTGTGTTCGTAAAAAAGAACGATTAGCTTTTGCATATATTGAAACTTAGGACAAGTACTTTAGAGTGTAGCCTACATTACGAAAAAAACGGGTACTCATTTTGATTCACTCTTTTATCAACTCTATAATATTTAAAGTTCATATGAAATACATGACATAATATAAATGTTAATTGAAATTTTGTATATCAATTTTGGATATCGGATGAAGAAATGCTATATGAAATACGATAACTATTATGTTGTCCCTTCTAAGTTTGTGTTATGACAATGAATACACCTTAGTATAAAATTGAGATAGCCAGATTAAAATAGCTCAGTTAAATAATTTGGTCGTACATGGTAATACGTTTTCTTGTAGTATTGTTTGACCGTCAACCACTCCAAATATTTTCTCTCTTGAATTACTAACTCTAAAACATTAAAATTTCCTAATTATTATAAAACTAATGTTAGGATTAGACAAAAAAAAATCTTATTTCCATTGATGATATTATCAATGTTGTCAGTATCGCTCAAGGTTGTTAAATTTTCGCGAAAGATTGGAACTCAAGGATTGTGCACACTATAGTCGCCACAACAGACAACAACTATGGTTACCCATAACTTGTTAACAAAAGTTTAGATATACTTATACCCACCTTCTCACAGACAAACATGCACGCACGCACAAACACACACACACCACATCGTATGAACTCAGGGAACTCAAAACTTCTAATTCTGTCAACATCTTGAAATACATTTTTTTTACATGATTACTATTCCTTATTCACACATCTACAGTCAATGATTCAAAATCAGCTTTGATTTTTCAACGATTTTCACTAAATAGGCTTAATTTTAGAAATTAATTATTAAAAGATTAGAGTAGAAATTTTGCCGAAAGGGGAATTTATTACTTTAGTAATAAATTTACTTTACTTTATTTACTTTAAATAAAGTATTAATAATTAAAATAAATTATTTATTTACTTTAGTAATAATTACTGAGGAGTTTAGAAAGGATCTCATTCGTATAGAATAATTATTAATGGAATTATGACTGTGGGTTCTTAATTTTGGTGAAACTCTTTTCACATAGAAACTAAATTATGTGGGTGATGTGTTACCTATTAAAATCGGTACTCATTACACTTATAATACGTAAGTTAATGGTTTGAGGCATTATTGAAATTTATCAGTGAAAGTCACGATTGATCAAAGGTTGAACATTTTGTATGTTTCGGGACGAATGATATTATATGTGATAATTATGGTTTAATATTGAATTAATGTTTATAATTTGATGTGCAGTTGGTTTATTTACTTGGCTTGTGTTGGACTGCTTGACTTTCAAAAAGGAAACCCAGCCATAACCTCTTTGTTTTCTTCGCGATTAGTATAGTTTTCGTTTTTAAAATTTACTTATGCTATTCTATTTTTTCAACTTACGAATTATTTACAAGCTATATTTATAGCATTTTTAGATAAATACCTGGTCAACGTTGAAGGGTGGACGCAGTTAAGTGGCTTTTATGGAATGTTTCCAAGAGTAATAAATTTTTCTGATTTACCAGGTGAAATTGTTGAAAATGGTGCTAAAGATGTTTCAAGTATAAATTCTAGTGAAGATAAAAACGAATCAATTCATTTTGAATTATGTAATAATGAAGGTGAAACTGTTGGTGATGTCAGTACAACAGAAAATGTAGTTGAAAACGGTTTATCGAATGGAGATGTAAATAGAGAGACTGATGCAAAAACGGGTGATGCTATAACATTTAGTAACAAATCAATTCAAATAACAGCCTCATCTGTAGGTGTTTCTAATTTAAGTTCCGAGGTTTCAAAAGTAATTGCTGGAGAACTTTATTATAAACTGAAGGAAGTTCTGTTTGTAAGTATACTGTGAATATTACAACTATTTTACTCTCATTAATGTACTAATTAACTGTGCAGACTTTAAAATAAAATTATAATGTAACGTACATTTGTATTAACAAAGGTATATATATATATATATAACAGAATAATTAACAATATATATATACACCATCGATGTGAGTTATGTCTGTGTTTTTCTGTGTGTTTCCTTCGTTTTGAATTTATTTTATATATATATATATATATATTTCTTCTTACGATTTTGTTTCAGAAAGCTGAGAAACAGTTTGGTTTTCCTCATTGTGTTTTTTAAAGTTAAATTCTAGACTTAAAAAAAATAATCATCTATTTTGACTATTTACCAAACAAGATGATTATAATATGTTTTTTTGCATATTGCAAAAACAACAAAGAACTGTTACTTTATTAGATGTCATTGGATTAATTAATTTAGTTTTATTCTTGTTTTCCGATTCTAATTATTAACTGATTATTTTATTTTATTGTTTTTTCTGAATAAACTATCAAGCTTATTGTTTAAATCATTGTTTTTACCCTTTCTAGTTTTGAAAAATCGTTTTCATTCCTTTGAGTACAGTCATGAGCATTGTTATTAAAGTTATTACGTTCTTTTTTTTTAATTTTAGAAGATTCGATGGCTGTCATGTGTCATTAAGTATTCTAAATAAATATTCTAATATTATAAATAAATATTCTTCATAGTTTTTTATTTTATTTCATTTATCATAATGTTAGAACTTATTTTCTTAAATCACCAGGTTATATTTGCCATCATGAAGGTAGAAATATTGGAAGGTTAATTAGAAATTATAACATATAATATCCATTCTTGCAAATTATAATGTTGTCACCATTATAATATACAACTATAGTATATATGAAATTATTTACATAATTTGATCACACTATCTGTGAAGTTTGATATATTAAACAAATGTCATAGTGTTATGAAATATAGTAGTCGATTAATGCTGCTTTTTGTTTAAAGAGATGAATTTTTAAGCAGAAAATTTTACAATTTTATTTGTATGACTAATCATTAATCCAATACCATGTTCATTTCAGATGTCTAGAATGGTTTTACACAAAAATAAACAAAACAAATTGACGAAAGAGGATGTAAAAAAGTCCATGTCGATGGTTGGGGGTGCCACTGTGTTCGGGCATGTCTTCAGTGAAACAGATGACTTTGTTCACATTCCCAGAGCTGGTGTCCACGTCACAGATGATGTTGAAATAGACACAGCGGGTTCGGCGCTTTCGGAGTCTGTTTATGTCCAGAGAGGCGAACCTTATATACAAGGTAAATGTAGTTAATAGCTTCACTCTTTAAGGGGGTTATGTGTAGTTTAAAGTTGAGGGATTACTGTTAGTACTGTAACTTAGAGGTTCTAACATTCATCATAATCTTGAGACGACACCATCGGAGTTGATGTAAAACTTTGTTTCTCAAAAAAAGTTGCTAAAGATGCCTAATCTAGTAAACTTGAGTAGGAACACATGAAGAGGACTCCTGATATAGGAACAGCGCAGGAATATTGCTGGTCTATAGCTAAAATTGGTGTCAAATAAAAAATGAACCACACAATATACTTATCGCACAGTAGCAGTAGACAGTTGGTTAAAGATTTCTTTATGTTTTTTTTTCTAAACCACCAGAACACATCTTAACACCTTTAATTCTTTTCTAGGAATGAAAGTGTAGCTTACGTGTCAAGCTTGTACCGTCACCCTGTTCACTTGAGGAAATCCGTATTCTGGATGAAGCTGAATCAACGGCTTTAATTCCTCAAAAACCTTATTTCTTTAATTAAAACTTTGTAAAATTTTTGAGGAACCAAAGTTACTCAATTACATATGTGAGAAAATAATGGGGGACCCTACATTTTTCTTTACTTACATTTAGAGTTCATTTTTAAAGTTCTAACCAATATTTGAACTTTTGATATTGAGTACTAACAGCAAGCACTGAATAGTCCACAGTCAGTTTATCACAAACAGTTTTATACTACACTGACAGTTATAATCCTTACTATAATATGCTATTTTGGTTGCCTAGGAGTGGCCATTTTCCATTGACCAGTGGTCATCTGCCCTTATCAGGAGTCCTCTTCATGTTTTCCTACTCAAGGTATCATTGTCATATCATAAATCGGTACTACTATCACTTGGGAAGGTAACTATTATTCGCGTGCGACTCATAAAGTTTTATGTAAACACAACTAAGTTTACAATTCATTAGTTAATCATAATCGCAAGCCTATTTCTAACGTCAAGGTATGCTTAAATTGTCTTGGGTACTGGTTTACATGGTATCCACTCTTGCTTTTGAGTTCAAAAAACTTTATGGAGATTCGGTTTTTACCGAATCACAGGGGCCTTCAGGTATAGTAGCTGTTATATATATTCAAAGTTAGAATTAGCGCTTGATATATTCTTAGTGATATGTTGATACCGATTAGCATTGGTACTATACAGTCTATTTGGGTACGATTACTCCTATCAGTATCCAATCTTTATTCGATATTTCTTTGGTGTCGGATTTTATACATAAATACCGATGCACCTATCGATGTCCCATCTATAATTGAGATGCCAGAACCCCTATCGATAACCAATCTATATTTGAAATACAGGTAACACTATCGGTATCCGATCTAAACTTCAGATACCCGTACTCCTATTTATGTCTGATCTTTATTTGAAATGCCGGTATCGGATTTATATTTATGACACCGGTACTCTCGGGCCTTTATTTGAAGTGCCAGTACTGCTATCGGTATCGGATTTCATTTGAGATACTGTTACTCCTATCAATGTCGGGTTTTTATTTGAGATATGATATTTCTGTCGGTGTCGGATCTTATATATAAAGATACCAGTACTCCTATCAGTGTCGGATCTTTTTATAGTAGCGGCACTGTAAATGGCTTCGTTTTGATAGGCTTCCGCTATCAGCTGTTCAGTATTCAGTACAACTCAGTTTGTACACTTTTATCCTTATTCATATTTAATTTAGTATATATTTTGAATTTTACTAAAGCCGAATATGTTCTTCTATGGTTACAGACCATCTGCTCTCCAGTAGTACACAGTGAGCGAAACGAATTATCTACTATTCCTATACGATAAAATATTTCTCAGTGAATGAGACTGTTTTTTTTCGAGGGTACATCTCTATTTTGCAGGAAGTACATTGTACTGCTTGCACTCCAAATTTGTATCATATTTATGATAATAATTTTAATGCTGAATTAATTACCCATGGACCAGACTTTAGAAAATAAAAGGATCGTAAATGTTTGTTATAATGTCGATTCTGATTTATTAAATTTTAATTGGTAATTTTAGATTTATTGAGTTTTTTAATATTATTTTCTTATTTTAAAACTTTTTTTTCATTTATATCCGCAGTATGATGCAGTGTTTCGTGAACTTTTCATGAAATGTATAACCCTCTGATACAGAATAATCGAACTGCTTACTAAACATTGAAAGAAGAATTGTGAGATGGTTGTTTGTGTCTATGAGAATTATCTTCAGCCTGTTATCGAAAATTCTGCTTGGTTAGCTTTTCTACTGAAGTAGAATTGAAAAGGTCGATGTGAAGAGATAAGCTCGTTCTGTCTTTATTGATATGCTGAAAACTCCTGGAAGTTTTCTTTCACACTTATTTATCTCAATATTAAACTTGAGAGACTAGTATTTAAAAAATAATCACATCAAAAGTTCTGTTTGCTTCTGTAGATATTTGTAAGATAGTGCAAGACTTTACAGCATATTGAGTTCCTTAAATTATATATTGTTACTAAAAATTAGTCATAGAACTTGAAAGTTTTTCCACCCACAATGATCCTCTTCAGAGTTTCATATATAACAACTTCGTTGTTATTCCATTTTTAATAAGCCTGTAAAGTTGTAAAAATTGGGAATTATATGAAACTAAAGTAGATTAAAATGAAAAAAATTGAAGAGAAGTTCTACAAATTGTTTTTAGAGTTTATTTTATTTTAAAATCATATAGACAAGAGTGTACGTTTTATAAACACATACTAGCACTATTTTAATTTCATATTTATAAGGGGATTACTTGTTAAACAATGTGCTACGCCTATTTTATATGATCGGCTATTTAAAATGAAGAAGATAGTTACGAAGTAGTATCTATTTTACGTCGAACATCTACCTTTCCATTTCGAACCGGGATGTTCCATTCTCAGGAGTAAACTGAAAGCTATTGTTTATAATTTTTATAGAAAGACTTCAATGCACCTTGTGTCTAGTTTAAAGGAATTTAATCTTATATCGTATGGAGGAGGTAATGAAATCATTAGAAAGTTCTCTGTGGCTGTTGATTATTGATCCAGCTGGCTAAATGTTAAAATGAATTATAGAGAAATGAAAGGAGTACTAGATTTGATTGATCAGATTTCTGTAGGGAAGAGCTTGTTATTGAAAGAAATATATGAAATATATTTAGCTGTTGGAGCTGAACGAGAATGTTTATTCAGGTCAATGGCTTCTTCCTGATGGCTACTCGGAAGAACTGCAGCCTGCCGAACCCAGTTCCTACTATTCCAAGTTGTCCAAGGCTATTCTCACTGGAAGACCGTCACATCTCCAGGTAAGGATATTACATTTTTCACTAGGAATACATTTAAAACCATTATTATAGTTTACTTTACTTAATGTTGATATATGGCAGTATTAAGTCTAGTATTTGGTTATCTTGCTATTCAGTAAGGGCCGTGATTTTGACGGACGAAAGCTTCTACTGCATGAGTGCCACTACTGCTGTAAGGAAGAGAAGAAATCTTGTATTTCAACCAAAGTGGGTGCATTTTTGGAGTTTATTTCAGATCTGTCATTTTTTCTCAGAGAGGCATTCAATAATTAAAGAGATAACATTAGAAATGAAACAGTTTGTCGGAGAAGTTGCACTTTTGGATATTAGACTGGCATTACTCGGAAAAACTGAAAAAATGTTTTTTGTTTATAACTTAAATATATTTTATCCAAGGCGCAGCCGCTCGAAGTTTCTACATTAATTGTGCAACATTCAGTAATCCGTTTTTGCTTTCAGAAGATGAACAACTAGCTAAAGGATTTTTTCGATTGATTTGACAGTTTCGTGAAAGTTGTATCAACCATTGGATTTTGTAAGTGGGTTGTGAACGGTTACTGACTGTCGAGCAACTCTTTCTCAGTCAGTTGAAGTAGATTTTCTTCGCTTGAAAACTGCATTGACAACATTATTTGTAACGACCAAAGTGTTTCAGTTGAATGTATAGCATAGTAAAAATAATTGCAGTAAGTGTTGGCACAGTTCATGATGTTATCCATAACAAGTTTAAGTACAGTAAAACAAGTGAAAGTTTGGTCTCGAAATTTTTAACGCAGTAATACAAGGAAACACCAAAACTGTATACTGACTTAATCAGTTTTAGAGAAGTCCATTATCAAGACTGTTCTAGGGACTAGGCTCTTGATGATAGATGCATTCCAAAACTGTTCAGGTGTTAAAAAGAATTTACTAGGAATATTAGATTTATATTTAGTTTAATAGTAATAATAGTTACTTCAATGTGTCCAAGATATTTCTCCTGTTTGCCTCTTGAGATAGTTTTTTTTATTGTCAATTCTGTTTTCTTTTTAGGTTGTCCTGAAGGATCTTCAATCCAACCCCAAGATAGGCCCCTACTGCCCTTATTTCCTCAACCTGGTGGCGCTGACAGTCAAGAAGGTTCATCGGGATATCCCCCTCACCAATGCCCTTATTGCCACTGCCCATGCCATTGCACACAACAGATTTGTTGAGCAAAGTCCTTTTTTGGCTGTAAGATATTTATTTTACAATTTATTTTTTTTTTAAAAAAAAGTTGCTTTTACTATAAACTTCTAGACTTATTGAAGATATATTATTAGTGCTCCACACTTAATTTGTGAATCTAAGCATACTATACTGAGATACTCAGATAATAGTATTTCTTATCATTTAGTGCTATTTTTGATTTAAATAAGGTCTCATCTTTTTGCCTTTTTAAAGTTGCCTCGTCGAATTCTTTTGATTTTGCAAATCTCTGCATATATGTATTTGAATTAAATTGGATAGTTATATGGAATCTCAAATAGTATTGAACAGTTGTAGAGAAGTGAAGAAATTGTTACAGAAAACGTTTTTAGTGGAGATAATAAAATAAATAAATACAATTTATAACAGATGTCTTCACATAAACAAATTTTATTGAACAAATAATGCGTTTCGACCTTATATTGATTAGTAAATACATATAGCAACTGACTGCACAACTAACAGGATAAAATTCGTCTAAATACTTTTATTTGGTATTAAAAAATAATATAAATTACTGCTGTATTTTAATCCAAAATAGATATTTGATACCAGATGAAATGGAAAGTGAATAGTCAGTCCCATGAACTGAGTTTATTTTGAATGAATGAATCGGGGGCGTTAGTTCACGGAGTTTACTTACTATGAAGTATTTCTCAACCGTGCTTCCGTATGCATTGGTTGATTAAATATTCACTTCAACTAATATATCTCATTATAATGAATACAACAAAATCAAACAATTTATCAGCACCTCCTTATAAACGGATGGTGTGATATGGAAAACTGATCGGTTGTTATACGGGTGTACAAGAGTGAGGGAAGTCAGTAGAAGACGACACATAACGAAAGAGAGAGAAAAGGAGGAAGAGAATTGTATAAATTTCTTCTGTATGGAAATTTGTTCTTTATTTTCCCCCATTATTTGTTATTTTAATATGAACTACAAAGCAAGTGTTTAACTGTATTACTAAATTACTGTACGAAATGCACAGAAAGTAGCCTCATCCAGGAAATACGACAGTAGTAGGACAAGTACATTCCTTTTTAAGGTTGGAATGAATTGAATCTCATCAAGAACAATTATAAAAAGAATTATATGAATGGAATATACGCTAATAGTTGTTGAATAAGGAAATGATTTGTGTGCTTCGATATTTTTTTGTTAATGTTTTATTTATTTAATAGAGTTGTATAGAGTGTAAGGTGAAGGCTTATATATTTTTTTTATTATTAAAATATTTATGAAGGGACAGTGTGATTGAACATAGTACAGCAAGGTGAGAAGTCGACTTTTAGGTATGGTTTAACCCCCAAGTCATTACATTGTGTAACTTCACAATAAGTGATGACTGTGTAAGTCATTACAGTGTTCCTAAAACTGTGGCTTAGAGTTGCCTAATTACTGAAATGATGTCAGAGCTCTCATGTGCATGGTAAAAGTGGATTGAGAATTCAACTTTTCAAATGGATTGAGTACAAAACTTATTGCTGTAAGGATAGTACTTTTTAAAAAAAATCTCAAGTTTTCTATAAAACTCTTGTCTCTATGTAAGTTACATGAATTGTTGTTATTCATGAATTTTTAGAGGTAACGGTGCATGTGTTCCAGACTTAATTTGAATCCCTGCATACTATATTGATACAATGCAATACTATTCTGAGAAACTCAGATAATAGTATTTCTTATCATTTAGTGCTATTTCTGATTTAAATAAGGTCTCATCTTTTTAGAAGCCGAATCCTGAACTCTTGTTTAACTAGATAGCATCAGTTTTTAGCAGATATAATATTATAAGCTCTATAGTAAAATTTCATGCCTTTATTAGCATGTTGCAGTTAGAAGTTTTGCCTCTGACATAAAAATACGGTGTTCAGAAAATATTAGAATTCAATAGGTAATAGAAAGTAAACAACCTGATGAGTAAAGGATTCACAATTATTAAGAGAAATAGAGTTTGTTAGGGGCTGTATTGCCTGATGAAGTTCCCAAACACTATGGATGCATACTTTCCCTTCACCAGCACACCATACATCCGCAGTTCTTGATCAGAGTCTGATTATCTGATTTTTTTTTCAATAACTAACACATATATTGTGCTATTCCTTTTTAAAAAGTTGTTTAAAAAAATTTTCACAAATAAAGTATCAGAAATGCACAGATGCAATGTATGAAAAAAAGTTCTATTTACCGCTGAATACATATAAAATAAAGTGTCTTCGTAATAGTTTTGAAATTATAAAAGAACAGCCTAGGTATCCGCCTTATACAGGTTTTTTTTATTTCCAGTTTGTTACTTAATTTGATGAATCCGTTTGCAAATTTATACTGCGCTGTTTTTAATACAAAATACATTTATACTGCTCGTCGGTATAAATGGAACGGTAATGGCTAGCCTAACTCTGCTTGTGAATCTAACAATTGGATATTTTAATCAATATTATTTCATTGAACTTATATTATACAATTATGTATATTATACTAACTCTTCTTTGGAACAAATACAGGTAGTACATGTTCGTAAAAAAGTTATTGTAACTTGAAGATCTAATTGAGTTCACTTATTCAACGGAATCACACTGTGCTGCTTGTAATGTAAGTATGGTATGTTTTACCTGCGTAAATGTAAAGATAATGTATAGCATAACCTACCTAATATTCAGGGATTTAATGGAATTCATTCAGATGAGGAGTTGGTGAAATAGAGACATTCTAGTTTCCCACACAAAACTCTTGATGGTAATCATATCTTCGCACTTACATCACATTAAGCATTTAGAAATGTACTGCTTGTTTTTTTAATTTGAATGTAAATTCAAACCGTTTTATCCAAAGGTTAGAATTTTTTTTAAAAAACTGTGGTTATTTTAAATGGACCTGTAAAGAAACTAGAGAGTATATATTATGAATTTATTTCAGTCATTTTGTTGTTCATTGTTATGTATTATAATTTGTAGGTGAATAGAGCTGCGAATTCCTTATTGAAAATTGTCTTAGAAGTGGATGTACATAAAAATTACGAAGATTTGGCAGTAAGAGTGAGAGCTGGTCTTCTCCTTGCCAAGGTAAAGTGACTGTTGTATTAACTTGGCTTTCACTATTTATTGTTTTGAGAATAGATGAGAAAGATATATTCTTTTCAGATGGTAGAGATATGGACAATAGAGCTTAGACAGCAAATAGATATTATTCGTTACTTATTGCAGCATCTCCTGGATTCCTCATTGCCACTACAATGTCACTATGGTAACTCTCTTAATGCGTTATTCAAAAATACACACAATATAATTTATAATATTTTTATTGAACTCTATAAAGAAAGTAATGGAGGGTTTTTGATTCTACCTAAAATCATATTCTATTTAATCGAAGTATCTATTTTTATTCTATTCTTATAATAAATTGCAAAGTGTTAAACATTATTAATTTTTGTTTGATTATAACATTCTAACCATGAATAGCCCTATAGTTGTCAAACAATCCTATATCGCCGTATGGATGGGATTCAAATATTAGAAAAATGAAAGCCTCCAACTAGGAATGAAAAATATTTCCAAGTAAACATATATCAAAAAAATATAAAAAGTAAAATGGTTTATAAAGTGTACCAATGTAGTTTAAATGAGGATCACTTATTAGGGTTGTGATCTAATGTTAAAATAACAAACTCAAATTGATTTTAAATTCTAAACACACATCCATATAATCTATGTTAGCAACTTACCGTAGAGGAGAGAAGAAAAAATAAAACAAATATAAATAAATACAAAATGAACAAGTTTAAAAATAAAGTATATATTGAAAATTAATGAAAAACGAACTAAATAAATAAAAAGTAAACGAGTAAACTAATTTGTTTATATATAAACAAATAATAATGAAAGTTATTGAGGTTATATTAGTTTAACCTAATTACTTTAGTTATTATTGAGGTTAAAGCCAGGAGCAGATTTACTTCTCAGGAGAGGAATAAATGATTCATGTGAACTCTCAATTGTGATTATTATATATATAGTACAAGAAGAAACTGCAAAAATCACTTCTATATTTTGACGTGTCTCATCTTCTCTTCTAACGATGATTTCGTCGAAATGTCGACGTGAGTTTTATAGTGCTTTGTTTTGGGTTTTATTTATTTAGTTCTCTGGGACCGATTTCACTTTAATTATATATTCAAATATATATACTTCTAAATTTTGGTAGCAGTACTTCTTGTGTACAAACATTATTAAAAATAAGACCATATTTTGTGACTTGCTTCTTTATAAGTTTCTTAAGTTAACGTATAAAGTTAATTTACATGTTGAGAAACTTATAAAGAAGCAAGTTTCAGAAGCTAATATGGCCTTATTTTTAACAAATATATACTGAAACAATTCAATGTTGATAGTTATGTTGGTGATATACCTGGTCTGTTCCTCTCAGATATTTTGGTCACGAGTAAATGGCTGGAAGATTTAGTATAATTTTACATGGATTTGAAAATGTTATAAACAAACCATTTGCCTTTATAAAGTTTTAGAAAAGTATTAAAATGTTTGGAATGTAACAGGTTTTATGAAGCACTGAACTATTTGCATTTTTAAAAAGTTGAATTCTACTTTGTTTAGGAGCGATAGTGACAGTGGCGGCTCTAGGTCAGAGGACTCTGGATTTCTACGTGTGGCCTGTGATAGAACGCTATCTGCCCGTGTTGGAGAGCCGTCAAGACTCCGAACCCAACGTCATGGTGCAGTATGTAATAGGAGCTATCTTGGCAGCAATGCGCATAACCCACAAGAAATGTCATCATAGTCCCGACCAGATCAGCAAACTTTCCAAAATGGAGGAGACCCTATATGCCATCTTCGGTGATTCCATCACTCCCGTCCGCCTGGCCGTTTTCGACTCCCCTCCAGTTGTGCCCTGTGCCAAGTCCCGTCGGCAGCCTTTCAATCTTCGACTTAAACTCCATCGCAACACCCTACCAGAACCTCACCCTCGAACCGATCCTTCTTCCGTTTTCTCATTACCTCCTACTCCATCAAGAATCAATCTTAAAAAACTGCCCAAGGCTCTCTATTTCGACTCTTCTTCCGTCCGATGGAAGCCTTTCTCCTATCACGTCTGCAGGAACATTCGCTTCATGACGCCCAGACATGCCTCCTCTCCCGCAGGAGATCTTCTTATAAATATGTAAATCTGAAAAATCATATGTGATAAGCAATAAGCACTCTTTTTATTATTTTGTTTATAAAATCAAACAATAATGACATTAATTTATATTGAATATGAAATGCTTCTTTTCCCTTTATACTTTTGGACTTACTGAACCTTTGTTTAATATTTAGAAGAGTTGCTGTGATCATTGCATTGATAAAAAAGTGCAATTAATCAATTTCTATTTATGTTTGTATTTTTTTATTTCCCCTCCTGGGTGTTATTAAAAAACTAGTGCTTCATTCCTATATATTAAAATAGGTCTACGCGATTTACTAGTTACATATAACTGGTTACTGGTTATATATAAATTTCTCAGTGAAAGAGATTTATTATTCTCAATCTACTTTTTGTTTTGGTAGAATTTTTTTTGTAGGAAACTAGAAAATTAAAGTGTGCTACGTTCTGCAATCTATAAACATCTCATTCATAGGGTTTGGTGGTTATAATAATGATATTTATTATAGATCAAGGGTCAGCGGCTCTTTTTATTTTGTCTTCGGACCTTCAAATATTTTTCCAACGCCTACTCTTATACAGTCTTAAAACGCCTTTAATACGTATGTGTAGTATAAGTAGTAGCACGTGAGAAGTGTGACTCCTTTTTGAGTAAAAATGCGTTGAGGTGGAAGAGGGGTCAGCGGTACGTGGCGTTATCCATCACCACGATCGGTGATCTAACGGAAACCATATACTTAACGTGGGGGTTAACACATTCGAATGTTGTTACACTTCTCATAAAGCAACCTAGTTTTTAAGTCACAGTTAAAATACATTAGACGCTTTGAAAATTTTATTTCGATAACGTTTTTTGAAGATATTCTGAATACTCTTATGTAGATAAATTTACATACTTAATATAAAAAAAAAATTGTATAGATGAGCTACGAATTGAAACATTAAAAAAGACACGAACATGAGAAAGGAAGAAAAGAAAAAGATAACACAAGTAATAAATTAAATTAAAATAAAAATGGATAAATAGAGTAAACAGAAAATCTAAAAATAAGCAAAATGAAAGATTATTTGAAAAATCAAAAAAACTAAATTTAGAACAAAAAATCTGGAGTGGTCTACAAACAACTTGGCTAAGGAAACATAATATCAAACTTCTTTGGTATATAATATATATCCCATTTAGACGTAATATAAATGTCTAAATGGGAAATGTTTATTAGTATTGTATTTTTGGAGACCGTACAGATAGTGAGTGATCCAGTTATCAATATAACGTTTATTTTTGTATATCACACAACTGGTGAATATAATATTAGTATTACCACAACAGTAATACAAAGTTTCTAAGTCTAAAGTGAAGATTTTGTGTACGAAATAATGTCTTACAGGAGGAAATGGCTTTATTCCTATAGCCAGAGTATCTCTTACATGATCATCTGTAACATTACATGACCAGTGTATCCGTTACACTTATGTTTATTTGGGTCCATTCTACATAATTCAATATTACTCAATAATAATATGATTCATAAACATAAGAAAATCTACATCTTATATTAAGTTTCGTTCAATGGGTACAACATATAGATTGATTAGAGCATTTTGTTAGTTAAATCAATCATTCCATGGAAAGAAGAATTATATGTTTCATTGACGTTGATTTCTTATATGTAAGAATTTTATTCTTAAGAAAAAATTTAGTAAATAATTGAATACCTTAATATGAGATGTAAAAGAATAAAATTCTTACATGTACAAAATCAACACCAGTCAAACATATAATTTCTGATGCTTTTCATGGTATGATGGATTTGTCTCTAAATCAATAACGAACTGTTCTAATCAATCTATATGTTCCATTCTTGAACAAAACTTAATATCAGATGTAAATTTGTTTGCTTCTGGATCACAGTATCTATGGGTAATATTGAAGTGTGTGGAATGGATTCTTTCCTCAAGAAGGATCTACTACGTTGTTGACAAATATCCAGTTTTTTCACTATTCCAGTCTAATAGTTTAGATCTATTATTTTTAAAAAAATCAAGATTCCAGAGATAAAAGTTTTAAATTAGGTACTGAAGAGCAGGCTTTGAATTTGATATGAGTATGCAAAACTGGCTGATAACTAATATATTTTTCCCAATACATATTTACATTCACCTTATATCAGAGTGCAGTCCGCAGGAAAAAGATAACACTCACTCAGAGTAAATTGGATTTTTATTATTTTTGACAAAGGGAAAGAAAAGAGATATAAAAAGAGAAATCTTTTAAAAATCACTAGCAAGCCATAGAATTCCCAGTATAATTGTTTTATAAAAGACCAAAAATGTAAAACACAATGCAAAATTGAAAACATTCTTTAAAAAATAATAAATGAAATGATCCTACATCTTAAATTAAAAACTATTTCAAAACGACATTTTTTCTTACATGTTTTTGACATTTTTCAGACAAATATTTTTCTCACGAATATTTTCAAGTTTTAAACAGGAAAGTTTGTCTTAAAAAAATCTTCAACGTAGGAGGTCAGATAGCTATGTAAGTGGCCCAATGGCTATTGGAATGAAAACCATGTTCTTCTGAAAGAGTTTATTTCGTAATACGAAATCTACACTTCCGCTTTTCAAAAATGTTATTACTGCTACTATAGTTATACTAAAAATATTATTTGCATGAGTTGTGATATACAAAAATAAGCGTGTATATTGATAAGTGGACCAATCACTATCTGTACTACCCCCAGGAATGAGAGACTAATAAACCTCTCCCTTTTAGACATTTATATTATTCCTGAATGAGAAATTATGTATTATATACCCAAGAAATTAGATATTAAGTTTACTTATAGTAAAGTTGAGTTAGGCCACTCTAGGTTTTTTAAATCTTATTTCGCTTCTTACTATAGTGAAATATACATGAAGTTTTATAATGCTAAACTAATATTAAAACATACTAAATAGGAATTTTTTAAGTTCTTATGACGATCAGAGTATCTGGAATAAATTAGTACCTTCTTTTACATAGGTACGGTAAAATGTTTTTCCCGTTTTGCCTCAGTACAATTAAGAAACAGATCTTTATGTCAGCCTATCATGGCAATGCAAGATATCATCCCACATCAACCACAGGAGAGGGGTTAGTAGAGAGTGACTCTTGAGGCTGAGGGAACTTTAAGAGAGAACAGAGACGCAACAAAGCAATGCGTACAATGCGACGTGATGGGAAATGAAACAGCCGATAGTTTAGCAAAACAAGGTATTTGAGTCTGTTGATCCAAGAAGGCCGTTCCCTTACCAATCGTGGAACATATAGTATAACTGACACTGCAGATCTGTGAAAAGAACCTGGAATTCCGTAGCAGTAGGAAAACAATGTTTAGGTTAAAAACCATCCCAAATGACCCACCAAGAGGCATCTTGTTTATATCATCGTTGTGGTCATTTTTGGAATGACCTTCCGGCAGTCCCAAACAACATTGTTCTTGCAGGATCATCCGAATCTGCTTTGGCGCAAATGACAAAGATTATCACCTCGCATCATGCTTTGCTTTCAGTGACGTTAGAGCAGTGAAACAAGGGAAGGGTTTACCAGGACTGTGGAGTCGGGGCATATTTTTGACCTTGAAGAATAGGAGTCGGGAGAAATCAGCCGGCTCTGACTCCTCACCTACTTAAATTACTTGTGTACATGAAAAAGACATGAAATGGTAAAACAATTAATTAGTACAAGTAGGAATTTTTCCCTTCGGAGAAAGACATATAACTCCAAAAGTTTAGTTTCATACAAAATATTTGACTTTGTCTGTTCAGTGTTTCAGAAGATTAATAATTAAAAATCTGGAGTGTCCCTCACTCAACTTTACTATAAGTAAATATAATATCAAACTTTTTGGTTATATATTGTGCTATTTAGACATAATATAAATGCCTAAATAGGAGATGTTTATTAGTCTTCATTCCTGGAGGTAGTACAGATAGTGATTGAACCAGTTATCAATATAAATGCTAATTTTGATATATCACACAACTGAAAGATTTAATAATATCCTGGGTATTACCACAGAAGACATAACATTTTTTTGTAAAGACAAAGAAAAGAAAAACGTGTTACAAAACAATCTCTTACAGGAAAACATGGCTTTTGTTCCCATAACCATGGAAAGCATAGAAATTATAGGTTCGATTGGCGCAAATTTTTATTCTTCTTACATCTCTTATTAAGTCATTAAATCATTTAAAATATTTTATTAAACCTCTAAACATCAATTTTGTTTCAGTCTATTTAATTAAAAAAAAAAATTAATTCAATGCAAACAAATCGGACAAGTGTAGCAAATATCCATTAGTCCAGGCTGAGTATTCAGTTATTATAGTTTTATTGCTCTTTGTGGTAATTGAAATTTCACGATTTTTTTTATAAATTGCTAATTATTATTATCATTATATTACAAAGTACTATTATTATTATTATTATCATCCATCTGTTATCTCTTTTTTAATAATAAAAAGAAGAGCTGGAGTTGGAGTCGGCTGTTAAAAAATAGAGGAGTTAAAAAAGTCAGAGTCGACCCTAAGAGATCCGACTGCACAGCCCTGGGATTTCCTATCATGTCCTACTCGGAGGCACTGTGTCGAATTACTGTGAGGCCTTTGGATGAAACTGAATATATTCTTCAAGTACAACACGCTTCTTTTCCACATTACACAATCATCGAACGGTACGACTTGTATATTATTTGTTGAAGAAATATTTGATACATAGATGATGTAATAATAAAAGAAAAATGGATTGAAGGGATCTCAAAATGTGTATATCTCAAACTGATTATATTTTACTATATTTTTAAAACATAGCATAAAACTTTTAAAATGTATTGAAAATTTTGAAGTTTCAATTATTTTAAATTTTAATTAAATACATTCTATTAACTATTGTCAAGACATGGGGGGTTTTGTATTAAAATTAAACAACAAAAATGAAATGACACTTTTCACCAGTTGTCTCTGACACGCATCAAGAATATGTATTCATTCGTGCTAAAAAATCAAAATCAAAGAGCGAACAACTAGTTATATAAAATTTTATTTATACAGTTTATATGCAAAGTTATATGTACAATACAAGGTCAAGTCCTTTCTTTGGAGGCCATATGTCTCATTAAATTATCAATAAACTTTTCTATTTTCTTTAGGTCTTGTAAAACTTCCGTTTTATATTGGAAACACTGAAAAAAAAAACATTAATAATTAGCATATATACATATAGCGTCAAAACCATAGTAAGAAATCAGATAAAATAACTAAGATCTTTCAACCAAAAAAAAAAGAGATCTCTGTCAGAGTCCAACAGATACTGAAACAAGTGAGTAGAAACATCTGGTCTGTGTTGAGAAGAGTGGAAGGCCTAAAGTGCAGGGAAGGGAACAAAGGGTTGCTAAGCAAGTCAGAGTAAACAAAGGAGTTCAGAGGAAATAATTAATAAACTATCTACTAGCTTTCAACCCTTGTAGATAAAGCTACTGCCCTCGTCAATACTGAGTTGAGCTTGAATAAACCTTTACTAATGTTTATTAATTTCATTAATATCAAATATATTAATTTAATATCAAATAGTATTTGATCTATTAAATTTAATTAGAGAGATTCGATAATTCATATGTAATCATTTTAGTTTCTGACACAGATTTTATTTCACGTGTTTATTATGAAAGCTTGTTATATATATATATTTATATATATATATATATACGTGTATATATATAAACATTTAAGTGGAGAGTCGTGAAGTTGAAGGGATGATGTTACAGTTTGCACATCAACAATTCCGTGCATCAGAGTTAAAGGTTGCTGTGCAACTTCTAATAATTGATGGTTTCATGATAATTTAAATGTTCTATAAGTGACTAAATACTGTAACGAAAGATTTTAAAAATGAAATGAAAATAAATTAAATTTCCGAGGTTGTTCCTTAAGTTTCTGAATTCTTATGAACCTATGTTCATATGTTCGATTGACATTCTTGCCCTCGATTTTTTTCACAAAGAAGGTGAAAAAAACAGCACGTCGTCCCTCGGAGAGAACGTTAAGCCGTCGGCCCCGAGTCTGTACTATGTCAAGTACTCGTTAAAGATCCCTACTCTCAATAAACTTGAATTAGGCAAAATTTAGAACTCCCAACATAGAATCCACCGGGTAATGTGGCTCGCCCATTCTTAAAATGAATGTCAAATAATAAATCAACCACACTTTCCACCCTTAAAACAGCACTAAAAGGTAAAAGCCTATAATTGTGAGCACTGAAAAAAAAACATTTTTCGAAGCTTGTTAAATTTATTTAATCCAGGCACCCTACTCAACATTCATATTTGACTTATGTTAGTGTAAATATAAGTAACATGGCGATCTCCTCCGATGGATTTTCGTAAATTGAAGTTATTTGATGACAAGGTGTAGAAATGCCTTTCACCAGTCTAAACATGATTATATTATCAATTCGCGTTGTAGATAGTTGTAATTTGTGGTGAATCATCTCAAAAAGGCACTCGATGATTTAACCCACCACTTGATTAAAGACACTTATAAAATCCTAAAAAAAATAGTTGCAGGGAAGATGTCCCTAAAGCAATATAGCCCAACTCAACATATCAAGTAGAACTAAGACTATCCTGCGCATTCCTTGTAAATAGCAGATATTTATCTCTCCTTTTAATGTCAAAGTAATGATGATTATAAAAAAAATCAATGGACCTACGCGATAGTACAAGTGGTTCCACTTACTAACTTTAGATTTCTGATGGACGAGATGCAAGGAACCAGACTTATTTCTTGGCAACCAAACAACTCAGTCTTATGGTTCTTTAATGTCGAATTATAGAAATGAGTTTTTAACGTTTTTTCTCTTTGTCATTTGGTTTTATCTTTACGAACAGTTTCGATTGATTTTAATAGTCATATGAATTTGATATTACCATTATATACAAAAACAAATTATTATTAAATTACAAATCAAATGCATATATGACTCGGCTTTGATTCTCCTGTCTGAAAAATTCACTCATGTTTGATCTTCTCTTGTGAGAACTACTGATCAAAACGTCGTTCAGAGTTTGTGTTTTGTTCTATCATGTGTCACGCATCATTTTTAGTTTTGATAAGTTCAAAACGCGAATGAACGAAGGTTCTTCGAAACAAATCTATTAGGATGCTGAAAAAAATGTAAAAACATGCGCTTCAATTCTAAAAATACAAAGGAAATGTTTTGAAATTATATTTTTAACTATCATTAACAATTTGACAAATATGTCTGAATAAGTACTCACCGTTACATTATCCGTGATTTTTACCAAAAGTACATTCTGATTATGGTTATATTTCATAGTATATCTAGCCTGCAAAACATTATCAAAATAAGTCCTGATGTCTAGGTGAACGTTTAATTATGATTAAGCTAGTAACTGAACAGATATCATACTGTAATTTAACAAATATATGTCTGAGTAATGACTTTTTTTAAAAATGACTTATACGTACATCTGTACAGCAGTAATACGTTTTCACTCTGTACACGAGAATCAGTTATTAATTTAGGGATAATGAAGTATATTAGCTAAAAATACGTAAGATCTATACAAATTTTTGGATCAACAAGGAGTAAATTTTGATATATTCTATTGTAATAATGATACTGAAAAATGAAGTTATAGGTAAAGACATGTCTGATCCAAAGAAACTGTAAAAATATTATCATTAATACATTAACAAACGAAATTATTTTATTAGATATTTTATTTTTTTTACTATAGTGAATACAATACAATACAAAATCTTAGATTCCATGCAATATGGGTTACTATAACATTCACCTTCATAGGATTCAAAAGATACAAATTTTCAGCACATTTTTCAAACTGTTCCCATGATTTGACATACATTATTTAAGTCTTTATAATAAAGTAACTGTACTAAAAATTCAAGCATTCAGTCAAATAACTCAACCAACTTATAACTCAATATTCACTCCACTCACATTCATAACCTCCTTTAGGTTTTAGCCATGCTTGCACTTATTATAATTAATTACTTACTATCATTTTCTTAGTATTGGTAGTAGAAAATTCAATACATATTTTTCCTTGAAATTTATTTTCGTTCCTTAGAAGATAATTTTTAAAAGTTACTTGTTACTTAAGTAAAATACAGGAAAAATATTATGAACCGGATTTCATAACATGGCAGCATGTTTATTAAGCATGACTTCTCAGTGTATGGTTTACTCCGTTTATCCTTTGACGTAGAGGGCTAGGTGGGCAACATTTATGTGGTATATTTATTAATGTTCTTTTTATTGGAATACCTCAGAGCCTTTCAACATCTAGTTCAATTCTCTATATTATGAGGGTAAATCCCTCATTCTTGGATTAAAGGCTACACACGTGGAGTGTAGTTTGTGAAGTTTACAGTCTGGTTTTATCATATAACTTTCAAAAATGGTTAGGAAGTATGCATCTTTTTCTCCATGTGGGAGTACTTTTGCTTACTGTGGACTAGATGGAAATTTTAAAATTTGGGACTCCAATAGTGGTGTTCTAAAACAAGAATTTGTTCCCGACCTTCATTTGAAACATCCATTTACATCTTATATTTGGCTTCCTGTGTCATATGGAGAAGTAAGTACCTTTCAGTATTTGTTATTTATATGATTTCATCGTAATAATGCAATAAGCTCTGCGTTTGCGAGGCATTCCTTCACTTTTGTTGTGTAGTGCTTTATCCTTGGTGCGTTTTCAATATAGTGAAACATTGTACTTAATTTATTTTAAAAATGCAGAAAGATACTTGTATAAGGTATTCAATTTTGTTATTTCATTCTTGTTTATATTTTCTAGGGCACAAAGTTTGGTGAAGTCCAATAAAATGTTCAGTTTGTGTTTTCTTCCAGTTTTGGTCAAGTCTTGTAATATACGTGTATACAATGTAAATAAATTCTCAAGTTAAATGTAATATAAATGTCCATAACTCTCTTAAATGTGAACTAATGTCAAGAAACCTCATTCTTATGTTTTTTTTTAGGTACCAAGTAAAAAGCCTAAAAAGAGAAAAAGTGGTAAAAAAGAAATAAAAACGATAGGTTTAGGCAGTAAAAATGGTAGCGTATCTTTGTATAATTTAAGTGAAGGAAAAGTGGTAGCTACTCTCCAAGGTGGCCATACAAGACCTGTGACAAGTATGGCTTGGAACTCCTTACATGGATTGATTTCAGCCAGTGATAATAACATTTGTATATGGGATTTAGAAAATAAAAGTATTGTCGGGTGAGATATTTTATATGCATTTATACAGTAATATGTAGTATTTCATATATTTGGGTAATAATAATTTGCTAAACGGGAACATTAAAGTTATTCCAATTTCTCTCCTAATCATCTAGCCCATGAAAGTATTATCTCTTGAAACAATGTTCTGTTCTTAATTGTTTGGAATTAACAATTGCAATTTACTCAGAGAAGCAAACTGCGACCATCTACTATTGAATATTTATCAAACTTTGATTCATGTAGAAGTTATGAGAGGTTTCTTATTGGACATCTTAGTCGTTTCTTATTATCGTCTTTCGTCTGCTTTACTTATTTAGTAAATATCCTTATTGTTTAATAGATCCCTGAGGGCTGCTTATTCCAATGGAAGAAAAGCCTGTTTTACAAAGCCTTATGCAGTAAAATTTTATTTATCGTTGTCATAAATACAATATAATTGGTGAACAATTTCTTACTTTAATCAAATAGTTTTAATTGAAAAAAGTTTCAAAATTACAGGAAAATCAATTTTTTGTTTTTTGGGGTTTATTAGAATCTTTATATCAGATGATGATTTTCAGAAATAATTGGATTACTATCCCTATACAGTCATACAACTCCCTTCTTCGGTTACTTTACATAGTCTTACAGATAGACTATTTCACTTGTAGATTCCGTTTTCTACTACCATCCATACTGATAATATTTTGTGCTATCCTCTGCAGGATTTTTTGAATCGCTGTAAAAAAGTATTCCCAGTAGTTTAAATCTCGTAATATCTAAATGACACGCCTGTCAGTGTTGACACTCAACCTTATTTAGTTGACACACTTCTTCAAAGATAAAAAAATTCATAATTTAAATATTTTTCTCTCATAACAGCCATAATTGGTTATTAATTCTGAAAATAATAATTAATAGTATATTTCTGAATCCAGACTTGTATGTACAAGTACAATAATATTGCGAAACTAATATCCATATTAAAAACATTTAAACATATTGTTTTTGTGTTGATATTAATATAAAAATGGTAAATTCTGGTTTAATAATTTTGGTTTTCGTATTTTAAATGCCATTAAACAAATAATTAACTCATAAATATTTATATTTTCATTTTAGTTTTTACTTTTGCGATCTGTGACACGCCACGAAAATTATGTCTCGATTTTTCAAAATTTTGACACGCGGTGCACCTTAGATCAAAAGGTGTGCCATCACTGATCTAAAACTTTCTTACTTGAATGAATCATTGTTAAAAGAACTCAGATGTCTGGTTCATCTAGAATAGTACCTCAATTACGTGTGGCGTTTGGTTCAAGAATTTACCTTGAAGTTTTTGTTTCATTTTTAGCATTAAATTTTAATTATGGTTTAATTAACGGTTTAATTAATTAACGCATTAATTTTATTATGGTTTACAGTAAATGGAAAAGTGGGAAGGTGTCTATGGTGGGTTGCTGGGAAGAGGGTGATATATGTGCCTCAGGGAGTTTCAGCATTAAGCTGTGGAACCTCCCTACAAGGCAGTGGCTTGGTACTCTGCCAGGTCACCAGCATCAGATCTCATCTTTGGTGTTCATCAACCCCACACACTTCGTTTCCACAGCTGCAGATGACTCTTACATCTCTGTGTGGTGAGCCATCCAAAATCAACATCTAGTCTTTCAAAAGAAAAGTTTTTTTATCCAGTAGTGTAGAAGTTTTTTTTTTAGATATAAAATCAAATTAATTTGATTTTAAAATTAAAATCACCAGGTGTGTAGAGAATTAAGATTCTTAGTTTCTGATTTTTTTAGAATTATAATATGTGAGGGAATATTAGGTAAACTTCTGTCCTTCAATTATTCGCACATATTCTAATATAACAATATTTCACAGTGAAACCGTAAAATAAATGTCTAAAGAAATACAGAAATGGGACAAAGATCTTTCAAAAAAAAAAAAAAAAAGAACTGGTCATCTATCAGAGTCACAATCAAATTTAATATATGAAATATTATGAACATTAGTAACGGTTTTTTCAAACTTGATACTTTCGTTATGAGGGCAATAGCCTCTTCTAAGAGGGTTGACAGCTAGCGGATAGTTTTTTACTCTTTCTTACTGTACTCCTTTGTTTCCCCAAACTTCCTTTCTGGACATTAGTACTTTCCTGCGCTTTCACCCTTTTAAAATACCACTCTTCACTCCCACTCTTCTCAATCCATCACCAAATGTTTTCTGCACCTAGTGGTGTTTCAGTTGGGTTTTTTACCCTGACGATGACCGCTTGTTACGGTTGAAATATCTTAGTCTTGTTTTCCCATTTCCTATTGTGGTTTGATCATTGATTGTTATTTCACGTGTTTATGTGAAATCTTTATATATATATATATAGCAAGGAAAAAGGTTTTAAATGTGGATTTAATTAAAAAATTAAAAAGCATCAACATGAACAAAAATTATAGATTAATCAGTTTCGATGTGAAGTCTCTTTTTACGAATGTACCTGTAACTGATCTGTTGAGCTTACTCCAGGAGGAATTAATTAATTATTCCCTTCCCCTTCCATCTACCACTATAATAGAGTTAATTAAGTTATGTGTGGTAGATTGTCATTTTCAATTTGAAAATAATTATTATATACAAAAATTTGGTCTTGCTATGGGTAACTGTTTATCCCCCCTCCTAAGTAATTTATATATGGAGTTTTTTGAGAGTAAAATGTTAAGCTCAATTTTGCCCAAAAATGTTAAATGGTATAGATATGTTGACGATATTCTTTGCATTTGTCCCAATTCTTTAAATAAAGTTGATTTCCTAACAAAATTGAATTCATTAGTGCCGACAATCAAATTCACAATGGAAGAAGAAAGAAGTGGTAATTTGCCCTTCTTAGATGTCCTGATCCATAGGTTACCTAATGAGTTACGCTTTAGTGTATATAGAAAACCTACGAATGTACTTGTATACGTTCATTTTTATTCATCGCATCCAAAAAATGTTAAAATTTCTGTTTTTAGAAATATGTTTTTGAGAGCTTTAAGAGTTTCATCTCCTGAATTCCTTAATGAAGAGATTAATAACATTAGGTCAATTGCCCTTTCATTAAAATACCCCTCTTCTTATATCGATTTAGCTTTGAAGGGTGCTAAAAAAACTTTCTCTAATACTTCAAAAGAGCCCCTTTTATTATCAAATTCTATAGTTTTGCCATACCACGAATCATTGGACCCCCTTCCAAGATTAGCCAAACAACTTGATTTTAATACAGTGTTTTCTAATCGTAATAACGTGGGTAATATGTTAATAAAAAACTCTCCAAGCGAATTGGAGTCCGCTGGTATTTATAAAATTCCGTGCAAAAATTGTCATAAAATTTATATTGGTCAAACTGGTAAATCATTAAAGACACGTGTAAAACAACACCAATATAACGTAAGTAGACAGGAAAAAAGTAGTGCCTTATTCTTGCATATAAAAAATGAAAATCATCATATTGATTGGACAGGAGCTAAATTTATTACCTATGAAAAATCAATGTTGTTAAGAAATATTATTGAATCGTCTCTAATTAAATTTAATAGATCTAATATTATAAACATTAGTAACGGTCTCTTCAAACTTGATACTTTCGTCACGAGGGCAATAGCCTCTTCAAAGAGGGTTGACAGCTAGCAGACAGTTTTTTACTTTTTCTTACTGTACTCCTTTGTTTCCCCAAACATCCCTTTCTGGACATTAGTCCTTTCCTGTGCTTTCACCCTTTTAAAATACCACTCTTCCCTCCCACTCTTCTCAACTCCTCACCAGATGTTTTCTGCATCTAGTGTTCAGTTGGGTTTTTGACTCTGACGAAGACCGCTTGTTACGGTTGAAAGATCTTAGTCTTGTTTTCCCATTTCTTATTGTAGTTTGATCATATATATATATATATATATATATATATATATATATATCACTTGATAAACGGAAAAACGATCCAAACTGGACACAATAACTGTTCAAAATTGAAGATAGGTAGCACAGAAAGTAAAAGAAACACACTTACAGACTCAAATTTTTGGGTAATCTGTCTTATGGAGAAAAGAGAAAAGGAGACCAAGCACATTGTAGACGCAATGTGTCTGGTTGTGTCTAGCAACGACAGGATACTAGTCGTTGCGTCTACAATGTACTTGGTCTCCCTTTATCTTTTCACCTGAAGACGGATTGCCCGAAAATTTGAGTCTGTAAGTGTGTTTCTTTTACTTTCTGTGCTACCTATCTTCAATTTTGAACTGTTATATATATATATGCCATATTTACGGTTGACTAGTTTCCTTGTGTATTTCTCAAGGGATCTGAATAATCTTCTTGCACAAACATCTAAATTGGTGCAAGAAGATTATTCAGATCCCATTAAATCAATTAATAATTCAATCAATTAATTAATTCAAAGAACCATTAAAATGTTCATATGGAATGGAAGTTTAAAACCATTTTAAGATGAAGTACTTTGCAGGTTAGGAAAAATAATTATATACTATAAAAGAAATGGTTAATAGCTGTTAGTGTTAAGATGGTTGAACGTTTTTTCCTTTGTATTGGCAGGAAGACGGATGAGAAGGAACCGTTGGCCCGACTGTCTTTGACAGATAACGTGGGTGATTCGTTAAGTGTCACGGAGGATGATGGTCATGCATCCATAGGTGCTGTTTCCTATTCAGGTGCCCTAAACTTCTATCAGCATCAGTTTAATGGGTGAGATGAAATATTGTTTATTTTCAGTATTGAATTTTCAAAATTGATTCTTGTTATTTAGATATAGAGATTATTTCAAACAATGTCACATCAGCTTTTTTAGTATCAAAATTCGGTTTATTCTAATTATCGTAAAACAGATGTTCGACAAGACAGTCTTGAAGATTACGATCTTTGAATACCAATTTCTGTAATTATATCTTTGAGCAGATCTTATCTTGACTACTGGGTGTAGCGTTCAATCATTTTCGAACGTTTTCAATTTATTTATTTACTTCATAAATACATTCATTTTGGACCTTTAGCTATCATCAAAGATCATAAATATATCCCAAGACTAGAAAAAATATCAGTTGTTAAAGATGGACAACATTTTTATATTGATCTCTGTGATTTTGATAAAGTAATGCAGCCTCGTATTATATCAACATTCATTCTTTAGAACTACCAAGCCAACAATAGTTTAATATCGGAGTGAACCAACTTTATAATAAATTAAAAAAAAAAATCCGATTATTTTGTTTAGAGCTTTGAATAAGTCTGTGAAACCGACGACCGTGGTGGAAATTGCTTCAAATAGCCCAGAAAACTCATCGACCAATACTGTAGAAAAGATTCCTGTCATAGCTGTACATCTAGTTTCTCCCACAATGGCCCTTGTAGCATACGGAGAATCTCCATTCTTCTCCTTTGAAAGGATAGTAAGTATCTCAGAATAAAACATAAGGTCAAAATTCATTCTTACAGTGTATATATAAAAATAAAGACTTCTAATGATTATGTTTCTGATGTTTCAAGTTGGATCAAAGGTTAATTTGGAAATTTAATTTTGAATGGTGAATTACAAAAACAAATAATTATCTCTATATATAAAGTTGGTGAGTTTGTTTGTTTGTTTGCTCATCCATTTTCCGTGGAGATAGAGACCTGAAATTATAATATATATTATTTACTACCTGAATAATGTTAAATAAAAGAATATTATCACTATATTGACAAAATTGGATCCAGGGTAGAAAGTGTCTTGCGTGCTTGCCGATTACATTAGTGCTAATGTATTATATATAAATGTAACAAGAAAAAGTGGTTTTTAATTTAATATTTGCGTAATATAAACACTGGTAATAAAGTAAAGGCAAGGAGCCAAGGTAGCCCAGTGGCTTGAGTTCTCGCCGATGACAGTAGTGTAAATGTGTTATAAGTAATTGTAACAAATATATAATAAACCATTACATTAGAGGTTAAAAATAAATAATTTTAGAAACAAACTTGAATACAACTGTCAGATAAAATACGAATGTTCTAAGGTAATGTTATAAAGACACATTCCTTTCATTAATGTTATTTTATGTTGGGTAAATAAATTGAATATCTCAATTTACAACTTTTGTTTGTTCTAAGTATATTTCATTGTGAATATAACTTGAATTGATATTTTATTTATTTATATAAAATAAATGATTTTTTGCTTTGAAATGATTTTTATTTTGCTAAATATATTTATTGTGTATATACCTTGAATTATATTAAGAATACTATATAAAAAACTGGACCATAAAGAATCTGTTTCCGTGCCTTAATAACAAGAAACAATTAAAATCCCTGTTCAATCATGTTCAGTGAATTTCTTTCAATAACTGTTGTTATAATTTCTGAGTGTTTCAAAGGGTCACGCGTAGTCTAGTTATTTTATATTATTAAAAAATGGGATAAATAATTTACAGCATGTTATGATGAAACTGTACAGTCACTTTATTAAATTGAATATAATGATATATTAAATACAACTTTTTTTCAATATAATAAAATAATTTGTGTTGTTTTTGGTTTCAGGACCTAAAAAATATAGGTAAAAGGATATGTCTGGTCAGAAAACCCACAGCGAAAGTGAAAGAAAAATCTTCAATAAAAGTGAGTTGATCTCTTTAATTGTTCTCTTCTTCTCTCTCTCTCTCTCTCTCTCTCTCTCTGTCTCTCTCTCCCTCTTTCCCTCTCTCTCTCACAGCGAAAGTGAAAGAAAAATCTTCAATAAAAATGAGTTGATCTCATAATTGTTCTCTCTCTCTCTCTCTCCCTCTTTCCCTCCCTCCCTCCCTCCCTGTCTCTCTCTTTCCCTCTCCCTCCCTCTTTCCCTCTCTCCCCCTCTTTCTCTCTCTCCCTCTTCCCCCCCCCTCTCTCTCTCTCTCTCATGTATGTAAGTCCATACATTAAAAACAGAAAGAAATACTAATGAAAACAAAACACTATGATTCCCTTTAATGTATAAACGCTGGTAATGTTAGTAATCTTGAGAGGAGGGAAGTGGTGGCATTAGATGACGACCGTCACCTGAAGAGTTTCACAGAAACTAGACCTGTGAGGTTGGCTACGAAAAAATATCGTATGGTTAAAGATGAAAATTAACTAAAATATGAATACGGATTAAATAAAATTTATTTTAAATAAAAAGAAAGAAAAAATCCATTGCTTAATTAGAATATTAGCAAATCAAATTGAAATATGAAAGGAATAAATCAATAATACATAGTAGATAGATAGTAGATAAGTCTACTATCTTGACTGACTGAGGATCTATGAATATTTCTGTGAAGGCTTAACTTCGTGGTTGAGAAACCTACATAGATGCATCACAGCGATTACAGTCCTAACGGTATACACTGTTACTAGAGGTACAGGAGGAAGAAGTATCCAATAGCTGTTTGGATAAAAAAAATAATAAAAAAATGTAGTAGAGTTAATGGTAGGATAAGTGAGGATTCAATGGCATTCCCATCGTTGCATATCTGTACATCTCACATTAGGTGGAGAGGATTTAACTGTTTTATTGGAGAATAAGCTAACAAGTTTGAAAGGTTTTTTTATAACTTATGAGAGGTAATTTAATAATCTAGGGAAGTGGACGAGGAGCAGGAAAGAATAGGATGAAGGTCTTTTATAAGTTTTCCCAACCTGTGAACTTTAGGGACAGAACCCATCATAAGAGAAACTATTCCTCTTAGGTCTCTTTCTGTTTCTAGTGAAGAAAAGAGCTGGGGCAATACATGTATCAATGATAGTAAAAACAAGCACGATCTGTGAATTTCTGTTTTAAATTATCTATTTTGATGTTTAGTTAAAATAAGATATTATAGGGTTGGTTTAGTGGAATAGAAAGAGGTCGTGGATAACTTTTTTTTTTTTTTTTTTGAAGTGTTCCATTAACTTCTATAATGGAGTTATTGTTGGGAGTTGGTAGGAATTGTTCTGCAGGGTGATGTCACTCAAAAAAAGTTATGGTGTTGAGGGAAGTATGATTTGAAGGTAATAGAGGAGCAAAAGTTTTCAAAGGAATATATATGTAAATATGGACACCATTATTAATAAAATAAGGAGAATATTGGTTAAACAGAAGTTACGATCATTGAAATTGTTACACATTTGGTTAAGGTGTATGTACAGAGATGTAGAAATGACTATGGAAGGGATGGCTGCAAGCACTCTATTTATATTAACTTATATAATAAATTAACTAAAAGCCACACTTATTTATAGTGGTTTTTCGTAAATAAAAACAATTTTCTAAAACTATTCCGCAACTTCTTTTTCAAGCAACTCAATCGCCTCGTTATACCAGCAAAGAGACGGGAATTTAAAATCGGGCACATGCTTTCGCTTAATCCTCTGACAGTAGTGGGTACTGGAAGCCCTCGATTCGACCTTCATTAAAATTATTCATTTTAATAGTTGCCCTCCCTAGAACGCTTTGAATTTTTATGTCGTACGTGTGTGTATCTTACATCCTTGTATATTGTTGTACTCAGTGTTTGGTGTACATGTGGTCGGTGTCACCATCATTATCTTTATGTCCTTTTTGTTTTAATATCCCAAATAAATACGTATTACATTGAGTTATACGTAGGTCGTCCAGAAAATAAGTTCCGTTTTGGTCTGTAGGGCGGTAGGAGTGGTTTTTGCCAAATCCGGCAACACCGCTCGAAAGAGGAGAGGTGGGGGAATAGAATGAGAGGTGGGGGACCTCAGTGGGTCAATTACCAACGTCAGGGCAGGTAGTTGAAATGGAGCCCTCCATGTCACGACCCGCCACCTCGATGCCCGTTCCCTCTCGAGTTGTTTTGCGCGGAGTGATTCAATTTCTTTATGCACAGGGTTTCAAATCAGTTCAAATTCACGAACAGCTCATTTCTGTTCATGGAGAAGGTGTAATGAGTGAATCAATGGTGAGGAGATGGGTACGTGAATTTAAGGCGGGAAGACATTCAGCTCTCTAGGCACCCACCGGGCGGAAACTTTCCGAAAGTCAAGTTTTTCCGAGACGATCTCATGGATGAGGGATCGTGAGATATCTGGGAAACTCAGGTGGAGTTCATCCAGGGTTGAACGACGATCTTTGCGAATTGCATTGTCGATTTCTGCGACAATTTCGTCCGTCACAACTGAGGGTCTGCCTCTCCCACTTTCATCCTCAAGTGAATGTCTTCCCGCCTTAAATTCACGTACCCATCTCCTCACCATTGATTCACTCATTACACCTTCTCCATAAACAGAAATGAGCTGTTCGTGAATTTGAACTGATTTGAAACCCTGTGCATAAAGAAATTGAATCACTCCGCGCAAAACAACTCGAGAGGGAACGGGCATCGAGGTGGCGGGACGTGACATGGAGGGCTCCATTTCAACTACCTGCCCTGACGTTGGTAATTGACCGACTGAGGTCCCCAACCTCTCATTCTATTCCCCCACCTCTCCTCTTTCGAGCGGTGTTGCCGGATTTGGCAAAAACCACTTCTACCGCCCTACAGACCAAAACGGAACTTATTTTCTGGACGACCCTCGTATCATTGAGTTGTAACCACCTTGAAACAAGAAAAAAATCAATAAAAGGTGTTTATTAGTTCACTGTTGATAATGTGTTTGTATTTTCATTAATTCGATTGGATTGATGTTTTAAGGTCTATAACTCATTTCGAAACGAATTATAATATTGTTAGATTTATGAAATGTTTAATTCATTTGTTCTTTCAGGAAAGCATACGGGATGATGCAGAATACTTGTCAGGAGGATGTCTCAGAAAGAGAAGAGAAGTGCCTTTAGAGGACCGACTATTCAATTTGTGCGAACCGGAGGTAGGAGAGGGCTCTACCCAGAGCATGGCCCAGCTCTTAATACAGGGACTCGAGTCCCACGACAGAGCTCTACTCGACACTGTCCTCCTAAGGTATGATTGACAGCAGATATAATTCACGATCAGGTTTAAAACTCAAATTGGGAAAAATATTTATATATATATATATATATATATATAGTTTTCTATGGGTTGTCCGGGGAAAGGAATATGATTCGATGCGATGTTGACCAATGGGAGTAGAGTTACAGGTCCAAGCGTAAGGTCCCAGTTGCCCGCTGCTCAGCAAAAAGCCTTTGCGTTCTGCCAATAGGTATAGAGGTTGCACAGTCCCTCTGTGTTAAATGATGTTTGGCAGAAAACATTAGCCTCACTTTACAGTGAACTCCTGTTCCCTTTCTATTTTTGATTTTTGTGGTGGTTGGGTGTTGTTGTTGTTTACTATTTTCTGTTACGGATATTGCTGGATATTTAAATGATACTTTCGGTTGTTTACTGCGAAAAGCCGCCTTCATCTTCATGCCAACAGGGGTAGAGGTTGCACAGTCCCTCTTGATTATTAAGAGATGTTGACACTGGAATCCAACTTCTTCTCGTAGAAACATCTTCAAGTTGTAGGTTTTGTATATTGTTCTCTTCGGTTTCTTATGTTCATGTTTTTTCTTCAGTTGAATGTTATTGCTGCTATTGATGGGTGGCTGGTAGGTGATGAAAAGTTCTGCACTGTTGACCTGGTGGTGGTATTTGCGACATGTTTCAACCATTCTCTGGTTATCTTCAGGCAAGGAAATGGCCCAGACGTTGGTCCTTATATACAGTTTTCTATGGGTTGTCCGGGAAAGGAATATGATTCGATGCGATGTTGACCAATGGGAGTAGAGTTACAGGTCCAAGCGTAAGGTCCCAGTTGCCCGCTGCTCAGCAAAAAGCCTTTGCGTTCTGCCAATAGGTATAGAGGTTGCACAGTCCCTCTGTGTTAAATGATGTTTGGCAGAAAACATTAGCCTCACTTTACAGTGAACTCCTGTTCCCTTTCTATTTTTGATTTTTGTGGTGGTTGGGTGTTGTTGTTGTTTACTATTTTCTGTTACGGATATTGCTGGATATTTAAATGATACTTTCGGTTGTTTACTGCGAAAAGCCGCCTTCATCTTCATGCCAACAGGGGTAGAGGTTGCACAGTCCCTCTTGATTATTAAGAAAATAGTAAACAACAACAACACCCAACCACCACAAAAATCAAAAATAGAAAGGGAACAGGAGTTCACTGTAAAGTGAGGCTAATGTTTTCTGCCAAACATCATTTAACACAGAGGGACTGTGCAACCTCTATACCTATTGGCAGAACGCAAAGGCTTTTTGCTGAGCAGCGGGCAACTGGGACCTTACGCTTGGACCTGTAACTCTACTCCCATTGGTCAACATCGCATCGAATCATATATATATATATATATATCACAATGGAAACTACAAATACAGTAACAAACTGAAAGAAACACAAGTCGGAAAAGTCACAAGAGCCAACTTTTCAATATTTTGACTTTCTTAGCGATTGTTTTCTGGAAGTTACTTATCTACGATACGAGAGACGTTACGACTGAGTCTAACGATGTTCCGGATCGTGTGAAGCAGGTTGAAAGTTGCAATAAGAAAAAGAAATATCACGAAAACTAACAACATAGAAACAATGTAATTAAATAAAAAAAAAACAATAAAAAGTAACGATTTATGTTCAAAAGTCCTTATAGAGACTATTCTGATGGGGGATCTCTTTTGAAACCTGGCCTTTAAATCATTCTGAGTTTGTTAGGAGTTACGTGACTGATAGCAGGAAGATTACTTGGTTGACTGACCGAGTGTCTGTGGTTGTTCATGCGTAGACTTTAACATAGTACTTGTTAAAACCACACAGAAGGTATGACATCGGTGTAGTTAAGATGGTGGATACTGTCAGGTATTAAGGTAGTTCAGGTAGAAGTAGTATTAGGATCGCAACAGATTGGAAAATGGGGGTAAGCTTTTTCTGATAATCAGGTGACAGGAAAGCCAACTACCGCATTAATATATTTGAATGCCTGTTCACCTTTTTCAAGTCCTTCGGGCTTTCAATCCCTGTTGAAGATAACATTTACAATGTGGGTTACGCGGGAGAAATACTCTTGTGGGGCTGTTGGAGAAATTGACACTTGCAAATTTTGTTGAAACTTGATTATTTCATTTATGCTTTCTTTCTTTTTATAATTTAACTAGCAAATGTGCCCGTCTTTGACGGGTACTTTTCAAAAATTTGGAGATGATATATGGTACTCCAAAATGTCATTGGAAATTATAGATTAGTAGAAAATATCATTATTAGCACAGTGTTAAGTAAATGCCTCTGTATATACGATAATAGCTGTCTGTCCTTCAGGTTCATGGAAGAACAAAGAGTTGGAACCTCTGACTCTTGAGCAAGGAAACTACAGTTGACCAGGTGAGAAAAACTTGGTCTCAATCATTTCAATTCCTGAGGTACATAGAGTTGCCCAGATCGACTTAGTTACCGTCATGGTGGAACAGACGCTGACGGGACATTGTAATCGTTTGAATGGAAACGGATACTCCCCAGTATCACATCCAGTCCTGATGTCCGCCTCTATGGCGCATTTCTACAGGCACGAACTCAGAGTCGTGTCCTGTTGCACATTTTTGGGGCACTCAAGTTTCGAAACATGAAATTTGTTACTGCTACTAAGTCGCAGCATTATTGGTGCCCCTACTTTAAGTTTTTACTCATGAGCAGGGAGTCCAGGAGCAGTCATGGAGACAAGAAATTCAGTTGGATAATTAATTGCTTCTTCATCACTAATCACTCTGTTTATTACTTCTGAGTTCTTTTTTCGGCTTAATATAGCGTAAGAACTTGTTTATTGTTTTTTCCTGGCTGTTCATTAGTAGGGCAAATTGCTCGTTCACCAAGCCATTTATTCTGAATAGATGACAGATCTTGAACTTTGGAAACACCTTGTCTGGGAGCTTAAATGCAAATAAAATTGAAATCAATGAACAATACCTACTTGTTATACCTGTATATTTTCAAAATAAACATATCTGTTAAGTTAGCCAAAGACAGCTTAAAAGACCATATCTTCGCTTCTGGGTTGAATTTTAAATCTATTCAAAGCTTAGATTTTAAGTTAGATATACACAAACCTACTGTTAAAGTTTCAGCTTGATATACTTTATGGTGACTGAGTTTACTTGTGACAAAATTTTTGTGCTTAAAAGTCCATAATTTCGCTTCTACGTTAATTTCCAATCCATTCAATGCTTAGATTTTGAGTTAGACATACACAAATGTACTGTCAAAGTTTCAGCTTGCTATGCCTTATATGGCTGAGTTTACTTGTGACAAAATTTTGCGGACAAACCGACAGAGAGAAATTTTTCTAAGGGTGGATTCGGTTTTTCTAATATATGGAACGTAAAGATAACCTGAAATGAGTCAGTTCTAAGCAATGTACAAACAAAACGTTTCTTTTATTTATATAGATATTACTTATAATTATCAGTAAAACAAATTATAGGTTTTGTAGGTAAGATAAATTAGTCAAAATATCTGATCATGTTTTAAAATCAATTAATTAAATTTATTTATAGGACACGCAATTTATATCAGACCAAAATATCCTTAATTTGTTCCAGAAAACAGGGTTTGAAATGAGTAAATAGTTGGTTGCATTGTTTGATTGACAGGAAGGAGGAGGCGGTGGTGAGGCAGACTATCTCCAGACTCCCGGTCACTCTCTTACCTCTCCTCATTAAAGAACTTGTTACAATGATCCAAGGCAAGTCCATGGTGTAAGTATCACACCTCACTTCCTCAAGTTCTCAATTAAATTTAACATTTTATCTCTTAATCTAAACACTTGATTTTAAATTAAATCATTGTTTAGTGATTAAATTCTAATTTTAGAATAGACCTATAAGATCTAAGATTAATAAAACAATAGATGTGCACTCACAACAAAATTATTTTTTCAATATGATTCAAAATGCAGGTTTGTTGTTAAGTATATAATCTTATCATTCCTTGTAAATAGTCTTCTCTCTCACCTCGTTTCGAATCATGTCTCTTATCAACGAAACAACCTAATGTAATTTCATCATGTTTCCATTTTGTCTTTCAAACTTGTCGTATGAATGCTGAGTTTATATTTTTACAACATATGTAATAACATCAATTGTTAAACACCTTTTAACATATATATTATTGAATCAGATAATATCGAATAACACTTTGATGTAAACTTTGTAATTTTAGATGGAAAATTAATTGTTTTTGCTGTACATATGTGAGCTCATAAGCACGATGGCATAAACAACAAAAAGTGTGTTTTGAGAGAATTAAGATTGAAGTTCTTGATAATTTCTTTTTTGTAATTTTTGTTTAAAATTCTTTTAAATGACATATACTAATGAAATGTATAGATTGCAGCATTTTAAAGAATGGTGAAATACAAAATGTACTCTATATGCTAAATATAGACTAGTTTAGACCTTATTTTCCTAATTTGCTGCTGGGGTTGGGTGTCTAACGTAGCTCTTTCGTTACACTGGACAAATTATAAATGAGTAGTTAAAAGATAAAAAGATTGATCTCAAAATTCCAGTGATAGAAGCATAATTAGGGTCTCAGTCAATGTCGTGGTAATGCTTCCGTGCTTCATCTATAACGCAATATCAAGTTAACATTTGTTTATTTGATACCTTTAGATTAGTCTTAAAATCAACTTGATAACTTCTTTCAAATGTTTGGTAGTATGTTGACTGGAGTGTGAATATATTCGAATAAGGTGCGATCTCTCGAATCATCTTTAGTCTACTGTTTATTGTTAAATAGCACAAGAAATTTTTTTGTTTACTAATATCTATACAAACTCATCAACTTAGTATTAAAGTTGAATGAAACTCAGCAAAATTTAAACTCAGCAAAAATTCAGAGTAATTTGTGCTGATAGTTATTTTCTTTTTTAAAGGAGAACTGAAATAAATTTAATTTCGGATGCAGAGTATGAAAATCATAAAAACTCCTTTTTTGAGTGAAATTGAGCAATAGAGTTTAAATAATCTATTTGATAGTACTACAGGGGCTAGTATAACTTACACAATGGATGTTTAAAAACATATTCAGATAACGGCGTAACTAATATTGATTGCAGTAAGTTTCAGGTGAGCCAATTCAAGTTGAAATACTTGTGGCTTAAATCAAAGAATCTATTAAAAGAAAGAAATTTAAATGTTGAATAAAAGAGGTGGCTTAAGAAATAATCTTTCTGTTTTCTTTTTTGTTAGAATTAAATTTATAGTTGTCTGTGTAGTATGTATCAACTGGGGGACCTGCAGTAGTTTAAGTAGTTTAACCAAGTGGTTTATGCGAGGTGTTTGTGATGGCAGAAGCAGTATAGGTTGCATTTGGCTCAAGTACCTGCTGGGCAGTCAGGCGGCCCAGCTGCTTGCAGACGAGGCCTGTCTCTCTCTACTTGCCAATGTCCAATCCCATCTCGAGTCAAGGCTGTCCTCCGTGATCAAGCTCCACCGACTGGCCGGTCGACTGGACACCTTGCTTCTTCAACTCAACCCCATGTCTACCTCCCACCCCGACAACATGGACGCAGTTCTTGTCTACCAGGATGAGGGTACGTGATTTTAACATGAGCACACTTAAAGATAAATGAAACATCTTTCCTCGTAAATGTCTCATCTCATTTCTTGTAAATGTCTTTCTGTCTCATTCGAAGAAAAAAGTGAAACTTACTTTCAGTGTCTTTATAATTATAGAAGATGTGAAAGCTCGGAAATGGGTCGTATGAAGAACTAATTTAGAAGTAAGGTGTTTCATTGTTACTGACGACCTCTGTGGTATTAACAATAATTGTCACATTATCATGAAGAACAAATGTTTGTGTAGGTAAACGATATTTATAAGAAAACCATAACAAAACAAAGTGACAAATGTTCTGTTATCTTTTCTTATTGTAGAAAAGTAACAAGAAATAATAATTTTTGTTGTCTTTTTAGTTAAATATTCTTCTTAGAGATAGTTCAACCCTCTAAGGCATTTGAAATCATGATCCTCATATTCGTTTACTACAGTGTCGTTGATTTTACATATTCCAAAACATGTCTAAACATTTTAATTGATAATTGCACCTTCATTATATTCCTGATATCGGGAAGTCATTAAGGCTGGTGATCAAGCTGAACCATACACTTTTGGACCAGGGATCCCATTTTCTTTTGATAATGCACGTCCATATATTATCATGCAACAGAGACCTGCTGTCTGTATCGAAGTATTGTATTTTAATCTCTAAATATACAGTTTTTTGAATAAATATGCATTAGGAAGTTTAATTCTAATTGATAAATGCTTGGATTTTAAAGTATTGTGCGATTTGATTAATGCTGCATTAATAACCGGAGTCATTCTAGAAAACTTTTTTTATCCAACGCTATGATTCATAGGCTTTCACATTTAGAGAAAGGAGGGAAAACCTGTCCCAGAGGTGGAAAGTCTTGTCACCCATTTAATAAATGTAACGTAGTAAACGTAAGTTTCATGTCTGAAGAGATAAGTTATACTTCAGAGGGAATATTAACTCCCACTGATCTTTGTTTTATATAGTATAATTGGTATTAGTGAATAGTGGTCCCTGAAAGGGACCCCCTAGTATTATTGTGTGAGTGTGATGTCAGTCATGGATGCCCGCCTCCGCGAGGTCCACCTTGGGCACATCGGTGGTGCGTCGTGCCCCTGTCTTACCATTTGGTTTGGAGGGGTTTGGGCACCGCTGATGTGGCTAAAGGGCATCACGTAAAAAACATCAGTCTGGTTGCTTCATGTCATGTTATTGGCCGAAAGGTCAGGGTGCATGTTTATGAATCAAACAGGTTGAGAAAAGAAGAAAAGAACACAATTTACATATTATGTAAGGATTGGTTCCAGTGGACGTCCTAACAGAGAAGAATACACATAAGCCAAAGATTGGCATTTTTTGAAACCACATTATTAACATTCTACAATTTAGAATCCTAAATTTTTCCTAACTGAAGTGTTAGTGGGGATCTTTAACGAGTGCCTGTCAATTAAACCAGGGGTCTACCACTCCAAAGGCGATCGTGCAAGCCAAAGGGCTAACCCCTTCCATATTATGTCCTTCAATGAGTTGTCACCGTGGTGTAGTTACACGAAATATAATATATATATATATATAACTCAATATTAAATGTGACAAAGTAGGGAATCGGTTTTTATATGTCTTCAGAACTAAACAGTTCTGAAAATCTTCATATTTTCACAATATTGACCGTAAAAATATTTACATATGAGGATATTTTTCCATTATATAGTTAAAAAAAAATAAAAAAAATTAGTATTTTATAAATAACTATGTATAAAAAAACTGATTTTTTTTAAAAAAAAAATGACAAAACATAACTCAGCGACTTTATTACAATATATCTTTTGTTATAGTTTTTATTTGAAGAGGATTAGTTGAAATCATATATTCTTATGTACAAGGATATTTATTTCCTTTCGTTATTTAGTTGAAAAAATAAGAAAAAAGATAATTTACATATTATATACTTCAATCCGTTCTCGTTTAGCTGGAAAAAATGAACATGAACTATCAAAAAAAAAAAAAATAAAAATATATAAATAAATTCCATTTCTCTTTTATCAGAATTCAAAGCATATATCTTTTATGTATAACACCATTCGAAAGAAAGTCAAATAATTATTGAATTATTTATATACCTCTAGGTATGTAAATATGAAATATACACTTTTAAGTGTATTAAGTATGAAGGAAGAAAGAGTAATCAGAAGTCTAAAAGAACTTGAACAAATGTAGCAGTTGAATATTTATAAATCGTAAGCTATGTGAAACATTCGTGAGTATGCCGCTACATAATTGGTATGTGCTTATATGGTTGATTTATAAAAAAAATCTGGAGTGGCCTACACTCTACTTTACTATAAGTAACTTAATGTCAAATTTCTTGAGTATATAAAACATAACCTCTCATTTAAGCATAACGTAAACATCTAAATGGGATATAATTATTAGCCTTTCATTCCTGAGGTAGTACACATAGTGATTGAAGGACATATCAATTTATAAGCTTATTTTTGTACATCACAAATAATTTATTATTTGCAAATAATTTCATTAGTATAACTACAGCAGTAATAACATTTTTGAAAAACCAAAGTGAACATTTCTTGAAACGATTTATTCTCCTACAAGAGAATGGCTTTCGTTCAAACGGCCAGTGGATTTCTTACATCGTTTACTTGACATCCTTCTACATTGAATATTAAAGTAAAATTTTAAAATTTAAAACAGGAAAATACCCTTTTTTTCTCTGAAAAACATCTTAAACAGCGAAGAAAATGTTGTTTTAAGCTGATTTGTTAATTAAAGATGTACGATAATTACATTTATTAATCTCTAAACGAAAGATTTATATTTTGAATTATCTTTTACATTTTTGGTTTTTAACAGAATTATTATACTGGGAATTTTATGGCTTCTTAGTATTTAATAAGATCATTTTCCTTCCCCTTTGTCAAATAACATATATACGAATTTTTTTTTAATGAGTGTTATCATTTACCTGCACAATATTATTCCTCTTACATCTCTTATAAGTCAATAATATATTTTCATTTTTGCATTAGAAACATCCAATTTCATCTCAGTGGATTCGCTCAAAAAATTTCTAAGTCAATGTAAACAATGTAAAAAAATACAAAAAATTCGACAAGTATAGCAGGTGATCTATTAGTCTAGGATAAACAAAGAGTTTTTATATCGTTATTGCTCTTTTCCGTAATTGAAACTTCATGATTTTTTTTTTATGAATTGCTAATTTTTTGTTCCATTTTTGGTCAAATTTTCATTATTGTTTAACGAGCCGTTTAGCGTCAAAAAACATTTTCTGAAAACACAAATCGTACTGTAACGCCCCTTTAGCGAATGTAATTTTAGAAAAAAATATCTCACCTCATTCTCCACATAATGTTCTATTTATAGGCATAGTTTCATTCTTGTCCGTCAAACAGTATGGCTTGTATCGCTCTCACAAGGTTTGAGATTGAATTATAAGTCAAAATTTTTACATTTTATTGAAAAAAAAATATTTTCTGTTGTTTTAAAATTCTGAATATATTTTTCGTTTGTTCCATTTGTAACCTCAAAGATAATGTCAAAATTTCAAAACTCTAGGGTTATCAGTTTAGGAGAAATAAATGTTTTAAAAAAAACGGTTTTTGGCAAAAAAAGTGACTTTCCCATCATGCATAATTCTTCCCAAACAATAGGGATCTTCGTCTAAATGAGGCCAGTTTTTGTGTAAAATATCAACTTGATCCATCAAAGATTCTGGACCGTAGCGTGGTAACAAGCAATGCTAACACACGCACCCACCCACACACACACACAGACATCATCGTAAAAACGTCATAAAACGACTTCTGGGACCTCAAAACATGTAATTCCGTCAAAATCTCGAGATCGAATTTTTTCACGATCACTATACTTTACTTATAGTAAAGTAACAATTGATTTTAAGATTAACTTTTCGTGATCAAATCCAAATGTAACTTCCTGTTCGAGAGTTTGAAAATTGAAACATTTTTACTTGCTTGACACCATTGTTCGCAGTTGTATAAGAATATAGTCTTGTCCCATTTCAAATATTAATTAGTAAAATGGATTGACCAATAGTTAGGTACGTATTTAGAGAAATGGGGCCTGTTGCATGCTTTTGATTAAAGAGCTGTACGGATCCTGTTTTAAGTGTAGTTTTTTTACAGACTATTTTTAAACTCCTCTTAATGTTAGTTCTGCATGATGAAACACGTTTCAAGTAGTGCATTCCAGTTTTTAATTAAATTAAATTCAAACGAAAATTTACTGTATCAACATTTTGGTTCTAATACCCAGTGGTTTTTGTTAATTTAATTTTGTTTCAATTTTTCTCAAACTTACTCATACATACTCAAACATAGAGCACAACACTCTTCTGTTTTTATTTAAATATTTTATAAACCTTAAAATATTTGAAAGTTTTCTTTCTTTTCTCTTAATTATTCAAGGTAACCTGCTAGTAGTGTGTGATAAATGGGCTTGCATAGATGTATTCTGCTATTTTATAAGACATGCGTTTGATTTTTTAGCCTTGCAAGTTAGTTTTAATGTATTGGCACCACTTTTAATTTTATTTGGCATCTTACTTTTAACTCACGTATTTTTCCGTCACTTTGAAGAAATTGTAATCAAAGAACCTACCGAATTTAATGAAATCATCTAAATAATAAAGTTGTAATGTTTGGTTCTTGGTCTGTTATCAAACTCATCCTAGTGTATTAGAGATAATTTCACATAAGCGTCTATAATCTGAAACACCTAAAAACATCATAAAATATACGATGATTTGATATATCATTCATGATATACGATTCAGCCATATAAGAATCGTATATGGTTGATTTGCGATTGTTTTTTTATAGTTTTAATAATTAAATGTTCTTACATATCTTATTAAATCATTAAAATTCCAACACTTCGTGTTTTCCTCAGGTTATAAAATACAGAATATAAGTAATATGCGTTACTTAAAATGGATTATTGTGGATATAATTGTAAAAGAAATCTTTGATGCATTGTTTTTGGAAGATGAGCGATAAGAGAAACACCAGACGGCTGCCAATATTCATGAGTGTTGAAAACGATTGGTTAGGAAAGGAAAGGTTAACCACAAAAATTATTAATTAAAAAAAATAATCAAAGGGCAGTCAAATATTGCTAATAAATACTAAATTTGATCAGAATTGATTAAACTGATAGGCCGAAGTCTTAGGATTTCTTTTTCAGTGAATAATAGTCTAGCAAGGTGTCTATCTTTGTAGCGGCGTTGCTGGTGAGGAAATGGCAAATCTTTCTATTTGTATCTTCGTTATTTTATGATAAATTCCCGAATGATAATGCTTTTAGGGATTATTTAATTTATTTTAGTGCAATTTAAAAATTAGTATTGAGTAATTAAATTGTTAATTATTCCAATTAATACTTTTTAGTTTAAAATAATACGGACGAATTCATTTTTTTAAGAAATTTAATTTATAGCGTAAATGAAAGTTGTGTGTCTTTTTAAGTCCTACCTAGATCTAGTATTCTTTTACAGGTTTCTCACGTTGTCCATCTTCCAAGGAAACCCGATCTAATTCCTTAAGTAGGTTAATAGAGCATAATTTCAAGTGGGGCGTAAATCAATCATACCTGGATTTTATTTCACATTATTAGTTTTATTTAATTAAATAATTGTACTTTTTTTATTAATTTATCGTTTTGTACAAAGTCCATCCAGTTGTATTTTTAGTTTTGATATTAACCTAACTAAAATTTCTATTTGATGATTAATTTTTCTTTTATTAGGTTATAGACTACCCGTGACCCTTAATGTCACTCAGAAATTATAGCAATAGTTATTGAAATAAATTCACTGAACATGATTGACAGGGATTTTAATTGTTGTTTCTTGTTATTAAGGCACAAAAACAGATTCTTATATGGTCCAAGCTTTTGATATACAAACAGATATTTTATTTTGGTCAATATCAAAACAAACATAAGACTGTGCGGACTTTATAAAAACGAATAAATAATAAAAACAGTAAAATTAGGATGTTGATAAATACAAAAAAATAATATGAAATAAATTTAGGCGTATTGGATTTATTCATCACTTAATAATAGGCTATATCAACGTACATAGCAACGATTTAAATTAGTTCGGCCTGAAGATGGATAACGAAAAACTTACAGGATAAGACGGTTAGTTCATCTATTAATGTAAATAATGTTAATAGACATGCAAGATTAGTTTCTAATATTGCTCGAAATTATTTAATTTTGTAATAAAGTTAGGGTTCTAAGTTAAGGTAGCAGATTGGTTTGGCGCCGGCTGGTAGTCGTTTCGGTAAATTAATCTGTTTCAACTTTTTGCTTTACTTTAAAGCTTTTAAAGCACAAAAGTGGTTTGGCTGGTGAAAGTCGAGGGTGAGGCAGTAGGTTTGCAATGGTTGATAAATAGCCGCAGTGATTACCAACAGCGTCCCACCAGGACACCTGTTGATTTCCATTGAGACTCCGCTAAACAGTGCTCCTCTCATTAGAGCTGCCAGTCAAAAAAAAAAGAAAAAAAAAAGTAAAACTCACTCAAATTAGTTCTATTCACTTCACATTCGCCTTCTTCCTTGGGGAGTAAAGAACGTAGTTTTAAATTTTTTCCCGTATACACTAATCACTTGATTATTATTCGTTGATTATTATGTGTGAAATGATATCGCAGGATGTTACGACTTATAATGAGCTTTATATTTATTTATCTATATACCAAAGGTAGAGCAATGAAACTAGTGCGTTGTGTTGAAAATTTGGTTTGTTGATTTTAACTGATTTATCTTTAGATTGTATTAAGACTGCACCTCATGTGTAGTCTTTATTCCATTCTGCAGTGGAGGATCTTTTCTTTGAGATAGTCAATCATTCAACTATAACGTATAACTGTTCTGTGTGGTTCAGTGCTACGACGCATCAAAGCTTGCATCCAAATTATTCAGAATAAATGTACCCGCTTTACGGCCAGGATTCCTTTGTATCATTTCAGTCATCATTTCAGATGACAGTCCGTTACTCGAGTTTTCACCAATGAAGACAAGAACTACCTCCCATCCAAATCTTATCCAAGCACTTAATCCAACCTCCTTAAACTCGTATAGTACCTTATCTTCTCTTTTGATCTCCTTTCAGACATCTGATCGCAGGCTGTATGGACATATTATAGCTCTTGAGCTGTAAGGCCATATGACTCTTTCATTCGAAGATTAATATCCTGATTGACGATATGTACTCCCCACAGATAGTAGCACAATAATTCAACAAAGTAGGTCTACTCATTATGATGGTGCACCTACTATGATGGAAATATTCGAGAGGTCGTTGTTCGTTGGTGATTTACGTTTAGCCCAGAGGCGAACATTTCTCGCATTGCTTTGAAATTACTAATCGATCGTTTTGGTAATACTCTAAATAAACTGACGTTAAAGAACCAATTCATAATGGAAGGCATCTTTACTACAATGGATATTTTTGTTCAACATAGTAACATCAAGAATATGTGACCAGTGAATGTAAAGTCGCAGATTAAATTAGCTTGTCTTCTGAAAGAGTGATATTGGCACAGTTCTATCGACTTACTTTTAGTGCGAAGTTATAAAGTAGACCTTGTAAACTTCTTGACTGGGCTTTTAGAGGATAGTTACGAAGATAACCCTTCTCATAAGGGTCTTAGGGAGCTACCCATATCATTTAGGATGGCTGAGATGAAGAGAGAGTTGATTCTCGGCTTAGGTTAGGGAACCATATAGGCCGAACATTAGTCCTTTGTCTCACCATGAAAATTGGAATGAAGATTGATTCTACATTGGGAGTCCTCAATTTTGCCTAATCCACGTATATTTAGAGTAGGATCTTTAACGAGTACCTGACATTGTACAGGCTCGGGACCGACACCTTAACGTCTTCTCTGAGGATTGGCTTGCTCAGATTTATTCATCTCCTGGGTGAATAAATCGAGTGTCAGAGTATTGAACCCCGACCTACCAGTCCACGGGCCAGCATAATGGGCCCAGTGCTCGGCTTAACAGATAAGGACAACGTGACGCAACATTGGTGAATTTTCTAGTTGTGTAGTCAGTTGTATAAGGCATTTACTTACACTTACAAATTATTACAAATTTATTTACACTCTCCAAATCACATTATGAAAAATAATCAAGGAATTATAATCACATTAAATACGTGATTGAATCAACGGTACACAACTACGTTTATGAAGAGACTATGTTTATAGTTATGGTCATAAAGGTTAATATTTTATCTTTTATCGATGCCGCAAATAATTATCAGTGCTCAATAACTTGCGGCAGCTGTTATATCAAAGTTACATTAATTATACTCCATGGTTTTTCGGATTTTGGTTTATGTGGACCGTGTACTATATTTTAAATTCGAACGATCGACATTCGCACTTGACGCAGTCTCGCATTACGAGTCGATCAAGATGCTGGGGGAATTAGTTATCAAGGGGCATCCCCAATGTAGGCGACATACAGAAGACCTAACTTATTACTCTATGTAGCCAATATAAAAAAAAAACCATACAATTTCATCTCTTAATGAAATAAATTATGTATATATTGCTAATATTGTTATTGAGTGTATTGTATTGTGTGCGAAAATCTAGTCCTGTTGTTTTGTTATGACTTTCATGCCGCTTATTATTTCGTACGTTGTTGGAGTATTTTGCACTAACAATCCGGGTCAAGGGTATTATATATTTATTAACCCCTTTGATATGATGGTTATGTAGCTTTCCATGCAACTTCCTTTCCTAAGTGTTTTAATTATGATATATTTTTCAATAACAAAAAGTTGGGGGTTATTGGATATTAGAATAGTCAATAGTACACTTATTTCCTTATTCTTTCGACCTGTTTATTTTGTAGGAACATGGACGAGGTTAATAACGTAACTATCCTAATAACAGTTTTGAATTGAAATGCTGAATCTGACTGGGAAAATCAACATGAGCGACTTCATTTCTGATAGCTTATCAGTCGCTTAACACGAGTTGTATACTTTGAAGCATGGGTGTGAAATATCGAGGACTTGGTTTACTTAAGAGGGTGCAAGAAGGGGGAGGAGTAAAGATGGCGATGACATGGAGGGTTGTAAGCAAGAAAAATGGCTGGGGTGTTTGAAAAGGATGTTTACTTAAGAGGGAAGGGGATGGGGGGGGGGGGGAATTATGGTTCCCTAGAATGTTGGATTAAAGAAAATGGAAACGATTGGAAGAAATGAAAGGAAGTTTTGGGAAATGTGTTTGTGGCAATAGTGTAGTAAGAAAATGAGTGTGTCTGACAAAGTGAACACCCTTGTATAACTCATTAGGCCTAGCCATTCAGGCGCCTGTAATACCACTAGGAAATATTTCTTTTATAATCCTCCTTTCATCGCTTCCATTTTGTCTTTAAATTAATTTAACATACTTAAAATTACCATATCATATGACAGTTTTTCTTTACTTAAATTTAATGTCCAGGGAAAAGAAATCAATTTTAAGGGTGACTAATTTACACATTTTAAAATGTGAGGTAAAGTGGTTATACAAAAGTCTCCACACAAATGAAGTTTTTTATTAAACAACAACCCGTTTCGAACATCTTGTGTTCATCATCAGGAAGACACTGCAATACAAATTATATTTAATCAGTTACAAAATCAATTAGAATGAAATCTAATGAGGTTCTTCCTCAGGCATTAACCTCAGATGTACCCCATACCGTCACCCACATCCATCCTATTGCCAGTCAGTTGTACCACAAACACTTACCCTTAGATTCGCACTCTCTTCTTTATTTTTTTTTTATTTATATTTCGTACTATATTTACTTTGTACTATTGATAACTCTCTGATGATATTGTACTTTTTAGTTAATGCCTGAGGAAGAACACTATGTGTTCGAAACGCGTTGTTTATACCAATAAATTTTTATATGTGGAGACCATTTCATTAGCTTTTTACCCTACAATTAATAACTCTGATATTTTAATTTTGCCTAGAACTTTTAATCTTCTGTATAAATATACCTGAGAGACCTTGAAAATGTGAACCCCTAGAACACTTTTTGAGAAAATGTTTTTATTGATAACTAAGTGTTTTTACGATTTTATTAGTTCAGATATAGTTAGAGATCAAATTACAACTTCCCGACATTAATAATCTAGAAATATAAAATCCTACTGTTTATCTGTTCCTGCAAAGAAACATGCAATTTGAATCAATGGAATTCATATGATGTTCAACGTGTTGTGTAAAAATTCTTCAAAAAATAGCTTTATAAATAAAAAATATGATATTAATATATAATAAGTTGCATTTTGTCATTTTGTTCAATTGATTTAATGAACAGTACTCTCAGTATGCTGTACAAAATATACCAGTGGTTTTTGTTATTAAAATCCAAAAGAGCTTTGTTCGGAAAAAAATTTTAGATCGTGTAAGCCTGTTTTTTAATATTACAAACAGTATTTATAAAATTTTATAAAAAAGACATACCCAAAGGATGTGGATTTCATAATTGAATTTTATTATTTCATTCTAATTGATCTGGTAACTGATTAAATATAATTTGTATTGTAGTGTCTTCCTGATGATGAACACAAGGTGTTTGAAACGCGTTGTTGTTTAATAAAAGACTTCATTTGTAGGGAGATTTTTGTATAACCACTTTATCTCAGAATGAGACAATACCACACAACTACGGATTGCACAACTAATGAGTGAATTTTAAAATGTGTGTAGATAGTATGTGGCTGGTGGGTATTTGGATGTCTATCCCAAATTTTGTATTGCAAATCATAAAACGCTATTTCATTTATATGGAGTACTTTGAGGATAAAATATTGTTTTTGAGTAATTCATTGTACTTTGTAACTAAACAAGTACATTTATTCTCACTATTCTGGTCATTCCAGGAGCTTTAAACTTTGCATTTAATATTGTCTTAATATTTTATTCCATGATGAATTCAAAATCATTAATTTTCAGTTATTGCAAAAGGAAATAAACACTCTACCTGTGGTTACATATGGGATTTATATAAATGATTTTATTTCAATCTATAGAGGTGAAAATAAGTAATTTATAAAAGGTAAATTTCCTTCTAAAATTAGAAAAATAATCAATCATAATATTCAATTGGAATAATTCATATTTCATGATAATCAATTACAATAGAACACGTAACTATTAAGTTTACTCGTACTATCTATTCAGCACCTATCTGAAAAGGCTTCAAATTACGTCACATCCCTTTTATACCGTTTAATGGTCTGTTAACAATAAGTTAAATTGTTGCATCAGTACCCCTAAATCCATTCTAATTTCTCTTCTTCGATGGACATTACAGAATTTGAATCAACATGCATTTGAAGCGTTCTTAATTGGTTTAAACAATCTTCGTAATTACATAATAATTATCAGAATGTAGTAATCAGTAATTCAATTTATTGTTCATTATTCTTGATAATTGGTTTGCTTATATTTTTTTCTTTTAGCAATAGTTGTATCATTTGGTATCTAATTAATAATATTGTCTGATCATCTTATGACATAAACACGAAATGTAGATAGCAAACCAAGCAAGGATTAAGAGAAGGAACCTGTCTGATGTTGAGAGATACGATATAATGTCATGTATATACATGTCACATTATTGGAAGCTTTTTGTGCAAAAACCCCTTTGGCGTAGGCGGTAGCGAGCTGGACCTCCGATGTCAAGGGTGGGGGATCGATTCCCACAAATGTACTAAAATTTTATTCAGTTTAGAGCGTGTGTAAATATTTAAACAAGAACATCAGAGTTTTATAACTGTATATATAGATTTAATTCTTCTTTATTTTAGTTATAACCGATAATTTATACCAATGGTTCACGTATCGCTCTCAGCATTGTCACTGCTCGAGAGCATTTGCGGATTTCGCAGTTTCTAATATGTTTATTTCTTCGCAGACATACTTTAACTCATACTAACATTTCATTCTATTTTCTTTTTAATAATTATAAATTATATTTAAATATGTTCCTTTTATTTAGTAGACCTTTAAAACTTAAGAGCAATGTTGAGTTTACATTTAATCATATAACGTCTGTGTTACTAACACTGTTATAATTGTTAAAAAAGATATATTTTATGTATATTTATTAAATTTGGTGTTTAATAATATTGTTTTCATTCCATGTTTTAGTAATATTTTGTACTTATTTCTGTAACAATTTCCAAAGAACTCATTTTCGTCTTCTTCTCCTTCTCCTGATGACAATGGGGTCGAAATATTGATATCAGTTGTGTGTTGTTTCTTCGTGTTTATTTCTTGTAATCGTTTGTTACATAAAATAAACTAACAGGAAGATAAACACAGATGAAAACATAACTCACTACGATATTTTGACATTTGTCATCATAAGCAAGGTGAATCCTCTTGAAGACAAGCCAATACTCTGACTTAATTTATTACTTTATAGCTATCTAGCAGGGCTGTTTGAACGAGTGTATTTTATCTTATTTTCTCCTAAAAACGACTTGACGCTGTTTATTTGACATTTAGTGTTTACTTGGGCATTTATTTTCGAATATCATAAGTGGACGGCATTAAATCCGTATAAAGATTGATGGGCATTATCATTTGCAAACCGTTACAACTCTACAGTTGTTTTGCATTTAGAACATTGTAACGTTTGAATAGATGTGTAAGCTGATATAAATGTTGCAGATTCCTCTGATGATGCTAGCCTCTCTGATGAACGACCCCCCAGCGAATCAGAAGACAAATGGGATGAACTTTCCGAGCAGGAGGAAACAACGGACGCAATGTCTACTTAGTCTAGGGTCTTCTATCTTTATATTATATAAATATATACATATATGTATACATCCTGAAAATAAAACTCTTTTAAAAATTGCGCTTCTTTCATTATGCATTATGTAAAAACTTGCATTACCAATTATGCATTATGCACAGTTAAAAACTTCATTACCAATTATGCATTATATACAGTTAAAAACTTGCTAGGGAATGTAGCCAGCCTTCCTGGAGAACCAACTCGTCGAATTCGTTAAATAAGTCTTCAACCACTTGTGTACCCGAGCTGGCAGAGTCCCCATGCCGCACCACCGAGTGAATACTAGACCGCCGTTTGAATTTATCAAACCCTTCTGTGAAGCCTTGAACTCTGGGCGTGTCTGCTGCGATGCCCCTTCGCCTGCTTTGTATTCTACCCAAACATATACAAGGTCGTTGAAAATAGAGCTGGTCTTTTGGTAGAATACAGTCTCGGTGATCGTATCGGACAGTCAAAATAAGAATAATCATAAATTCTTACCATTAAATTGTATTATGATGAATTGGTTTAGAAGACCGCCTCCAGCAGTTAGCAGTTTGTGCTTGTATCCCTACAGTGGGGGAATTACTGCGAGTTGCTATAGTTTGTTAACTAGTATTAAAAATTGAAATCAACTGCTATTAATTATGATGATTTAGTTTATTTGTAATATTTTAGAACAAATATATTTTACCCACTTCTATTTTCCGGTAAATTTAATTTCCATTTCTTTGTATATAATCGTATTGGGAACATTCAGTACAAGGTGTGACTGATGTAAAATACCGAATCCAAGAAGGCTAGAAACGACCATTTTATGATGTAAAAAGAGGTTTCGATATTGTTTTTAACGAAAGCAAAATAAAAGTTGGACGCTCTCTTTGCACTATTGGGTATGAAGTGTAAACATGTGTTTCTCCATAGCATGTGCTCATGAATTGCCTTTTTGAAGGCTTTCTTTTCCTCGCACCTGTTTGATTCTTATTCAATTGCTGTGATAAAGTCGCTGACTGTTCACTCCGTCTGCTTGCCAAACACCTTCCTCTTTTCTGTACTATTTCAATGTAGCCTTAGGGTCGATCTTACAAGCTGATGTATACAAGTACAAGCCGTTTTTTACTTTTTTCTTTTTATGTTTAAGAAAAGCTTGGTATCGCTACCAGTCGTATTAGCGTTATGTTCTTACTTGTAGAAGCCAATATCGAGTCTACTATCCGGATTTTATATTCCAGTCTCCAGATATGTATAGGGTGTGTCGGAAGCCGCGCACCAACAAATTACGTGGTATGTGATGTGAAACATGTAAAATTAATTAAACATGTTAAAATACTTTTCCTTTCTTCTGAAATATAATAAATGTTCTTTCATAGAATAATTTACCATTGTTTGAATGTATTGGTTATTATATCTGTCAAATTCAATTTTAAGCAAAGTTTTTTTATTTATGATTTGTATTTAATTTTTTTCCTTTAATTTTTAGATAAGCGTTTAACAATAAACGAGCGAGTTGAGTTAGTGTTTATGCCTGGTGCTGATGGCGCTACGAATCGATCTGTTGTTAAGAAATTTAGTGGAATTTATCCTAATCATGAGCTTATTTCTCATACAACAGTAGACCGTTTGATATTGACATTTCGTCAAACTTATAGTGTCCTAGACAAACCACGAAGTGGGGTCCTCCAAGAGGATCTGATGAAATCAGAATACGCGTCATCGAAAAGGTTGAAAACGCCCCCTTAGATAGGATAGTTCCTTAGATAAGCTTGTTTTAAATAAAGTAACTTTATATAATCAAAATTGTCTTAAATGTTTTGGTGTGCGGCTTACGGCCCACCCGTATTTTAAAGCTAAAAGTACATCCTTCTATTTTTAAGGAAAAACAAATTTCTTTAAGGTTCGATAACATATACCACCTTGGCAATGTTGGAAAATTATAATATGAAAAAGTAGGCATAGATGAAAGGGCCCTGACATTAGACCACATAGTGTGCAATAATACGTGCGTTATGAATTCAGTCACACGCACTAACACCCAATAAGATGAAAACCCACTACGATACACAAACTACAGCATATAACATTTGTCTCACAAATGGAAAAACAGTAGCATTATTTTCATAAAAAAACCAAGTAGCGAATAAACTACCGATCCCGATAGTACGTTTCGTCCGATAAGTCTTTTGCCTGTTACAGGTAAAACCCAGGCCAAATACCTAGGCATAATAATTGACAGCCGGCTCACCTTCAAACACCATCTAAATAATAGATACAAATTGGGTCTGGCTCTAATGTCAAATTTGTACCCTATCCTGAAGTCAAAGAATACTCCACAGGTAGTAAAGGACCTCATTTATAAGGTGGTAATTAGGGCTAGCATTACTTATGGGTGCTCGACCTGGTTACAAGCCGCAAGAACAAATAAAACCTTGATACAAGTAGTTCAAAATAAATGTGCACGCCTTATGGCTGGGGCACCTTGGTATGCCAGAAATGTGGATATTCAAAGAGAGCTCAGGTTAGAATCAATTGACGAATTCACAAATAGACTGGTGGCCAATGAGGACACGAAAATCCCACCCCATCTAAACCCCCTTGTTCAGAGCCTATGCCTAAGAACTCCCCAACCATATCCATCATAGACGCTGTTGTTGAAATAGAAAGCCAAACCCTAGACTGACTACATTTCACGTCTTAAGAAGACCAGACGACCACGAAATAATGTATAATGAATACCAAACAAAAGACTACAGACAGTTACTTACTGACTCCATAAACACAGCAGTACAAAAATTCAGCAGTAGTAGGTCCGTGACCTGGAACTGCTAATTACAACGCGCACTGCAGCGCGCGGAAAGAATCGTTGGTCGTTGGTCGTTGGAAGGTAAAACAGTCCTAGAGTAGCTAACAATAATATATTTCTTCAACGAAACCATAAGTTCTCTTGCAAACAATTTCTTGATATATTTCAGAAGAATGCTGAAGAAGTAATAAGAAGAGTTGCCGATTATATTAAAAGCAACCTAAACATACATTGGGATGTAGCCCTGATTTCTACAGATGTTGAAAGGGCCTTTGATGCAGAATGGTAGCCTAGCAGTCTACTAAGTCTACGTAAGTTTAATTGTTTGGAAAACATATTTGACTCAGTTGCACTTTTGGCATCGTCATGTAACTCTAGCACTGACACTGTTATATAAGAGTGCATTAATGACAAAGGGATCCACAGGGATTATGTCCAGAAACAGAGTACTGGCATATTATGTAGGACTCATTCCTAATATTGTAATTGTATCCTTATGATTGCAATATAGTGTACTTTGTAAATGATGTAATGTTAATGATGGCAGGAAAAACTTTTTTAGTTACAGAATGTAATTATGGGTGCTATCGGCTGGGTAGAAAAGTTGAAATTCCCGGGAGTAGCTTTTGATTCTAAACTTACATGGAAAGCAAGCATAGAAAACGTAACAGATAAAAGCAGTAAAATAATAAACGTATTATCAAGAGTACTAAAAGTACACTGGGGCTTAGGTAATTGCTTCATTCCAAACTTGAGTTGCATTAGGTTTAATAGAATTTATTTGGGAGTTTTCCTATCTCTCTTTCTTTATGCAACTCAAGTTTGGAATGAAGCACTATAGAATAGGATGAACCAGAAAGAATTGAAAAATCTCACAGAATATTTGTAATTCGATTTATAAAGGGCTGCAAAACGGTATTATTGAGGCAGCCTGTGTGTTCACTGGAGTTCTTCCCGTATGTATCATTGCATAAGAAAAAACATCCAAAGAAAACATTTTAAATGGAGAACAAGTAGGAGGATGACATGAAAGAACTATAGGTAAACCAATTGAATACTGGAGCCGGCCGATCGATTTGTGCATTTGTAGTTTATACAAATATTAGAATTATTACCGAAAAGGAATTTAGGTTTGGACCTTATTGCACGAAAAACTAGACTAAACTCCCTATATCAGAGTTTTTCAAACTTTTTTCGACGCGGAACCCTTTTTGGTTCCAGTAACTTTCCCGGAAACACCAGATTCTAATGATTTCATACAATCAAAATATAAATATTTTAATATGCCTTTTTGAATTGTATCTATGTTTAAAAACAAATAAAAAGTAATATTATTGCAATGTGTATTTTTCGATTAAAAATTCAAAACTAAAATATTTTAATTTTCATATTTTTCACAAGTGCGTAACACATAAAACATAATTACTAGCAATTTTAACACAGTTTGTTTTGTAATCATTTTTGGCGTTATAGTTGAGAGTTTGATTCTCAAGTTAGCCCCAGTATTAAGTCTACTTTGGTATTTGGTTTCTATGGCAGTTTAAAGGGAAAATCCAGCTTCACATAAGTAGGTAGTGGGAAGTGTCAGCAATGTGTGAAGTGCTACTTTTGCAATAGTGGGAAATTCGGGAATCAGATAGTTCAAAAATCTGACTAGTGATTCATCCTAAAGATGAATAAAATTTTGACCACTTCTACTTATGGGTATATGTAGATATAAACATTATTCGGTTTCATGATTCACTAGAAATATTGAATAAATCCATGCCCACAAACAAAAATTTTAGAAAAATGTTTTTATTAAATGTTTTTCACGGAACCCAAGACAGTCTGTTAAGGAACCCACTTTGGGAACCTCTGCCCTATATTAAACAGTATTCAGTAGGTAAGAAAGGAACTCCCAGGAGTAGTTAGAGCATGTGTAAACACTGACAGCAAGATATCTATTGATTCTGTTACAGATACTGACATTTGTCTCCTGCCTACTAAAGCAATCACGAAAAATCTAAAGCTTGCTGAACGAACATTTGTAATGCCATTTTCATAGATAAAAGCACACACAAAATTGAAGGTAACGAATGATCAGACAAGTTGGCCAAAATAATTAATTTTAATCAAAAATTTAATATTTTATTGCAAAACTAACCTTCATGGTTATTGAAAAATGCTGATTTTTTTCAGTTGGTGGTATTATCAATTCCATAATAATAATCACAAAGTTTCAACAATATAGAATTAATAGTTTTAGAGGGGAAAAAAGTTGTATAAAAACACATTTTGTCTTTAGTGATTTTCCCTTGATTCAATATTTTCTCAAAACAACAGGAAACATATAAACTAGAGGGTCATTTTCTTTATTGTAAAATATGAACTGGATTAATCAAATTGTATGACTTGTGAAGTATCCTCAAACTTTTGGATACACACCCACTCACCCACATACATAGATATTATTATTTATGGAGCATGTGAAAATATCATAATAAACTCCCTCCAAGTGGGGTACTACTTTGAAGATAAAAAACCAGATATTATAAAAAAAACACACAAAAAAGGACTTTGGGAGCCACAAAACGTGAATCTGTCAACATTTTTATATCACATTTTTTCATGATTGCTATATTTTACATACAGTAAAGTAAAACGCAAACTAAATAAAAGTTAATCTATTATGAAAACTAACCAAATTATTTTAATGTGAAGATAAAATACAGTACACAACTAATGTTGCTAGGACAATAGTTATCAGGTCAAAAACTCAACTCCGTCTTTCCAACTTTTCGAAAATTTATGTTTTCATTTTCGACTAGATAACACTCAAACAGTCTAGCAACATTAGCTGCGTGGTGTTTTAAACTTTACTGGTCCATAGTAGGAGGTAATGTATTAAAGATGAAATGATCATCAAATCCCGAAGATTTACTATTTTTCTTTCTAGTTATCACAACACATAATACATCAAGTTCTACCTGATTAAGATCATTGAATGAAATAAGGCCCTGTAGCTAGATATTATTGAAGAGGTAAGAGTTCTAATTCTGTTCCGTCCATAATTTGATGAAGTGTCAAAACAAATTAGGGCATAATAACGTTAATTCATTTGAGTTGAGCTCGCTGAAAATTGAAACAGGTTCAGTTTGTCTCGCTTGAAATTAATCCGGCCTGTCGAAGCAACCTTATTAATCCTGATTGCTTTTTGTTCTCTTCACTAAGTTTGTTGTGTCAGACACCTCTCACCTGTGCTGGACAGAGTTATTCCCGTCATTAACTCAAGTGCATTCACATTGTGTGCTCGTGTTTAAATTCTCTTTCATATGAACTATTCCTGTAATCCTTCATTATTTCATGTTAAAATGAAAATTATTTTTGCACTAGATCCAACTTTAATTTTACGCTTATTTAAATAAATTTGGTCCACCTAGACCTTAATAACTATAACTGCACAAAGCACAGACAAGGCTCTTACTAAGATCTTTACTTAGAACTACAGTTTACTGTAGGGAGAAGATTAAAAAAAATAAGGCGTAGGAGAGGCAGAAACCAAGTGAGCTCTTCAATCATACTCACGCATCAGTTGTACAATTAACTTACCAACACCACCTGACCGAAAAAGGAAGTTTATTTATTTATGTTATTGAGGGTGACTATACTATTGCTTCCTAAGAACTGTTGTACTTTCCCTCCTTCTGTACTATAGTACCCCAGTTAGCCTCCAAGGAGCTCAGCACTTTTGCTGGGTCCAACGCTAAAAGTACTTCTATAGTTTTGTTGAGGCCTCGAAGCACCTGCCTCTGTGTAGCACAGTGGCTTGACAATCAGCCATCAGGTGCAACGGTGTTTCATACTCTTTCTTGAAGAATCTGCACAAAGCATCATTCATAATGCCTATTTTCGCAGATGGTCATTAAGTTTACAGGGACCTCTTAGAAATCCGGTTAAAATCCTTAGATTATTCCTGCTCCTTCCTATACAATATAAGATTCGCCTATTCTCAAACTGATTGTCTGTGTCATTGAAGAGAATGCCAGTATTGCTTCTTGTCTTCTCTATCCTTTTATCTACGGAGTTCTTGTATAGTCTGTATGTATGTATTTTACTTATACTTTGTAAAACACCTTCCTTTACACGTGCATCTGCTCCTTCATTTCCCTCTACTCCTCCTTGTCCTGACACGTAGTAAAAAAGGGAATTAAAAAAACAGGCTATTTTCTAAAAACAGAATCAGATAAAAAGGCGTCAACATAGAAAAATCGTTAGCACATTGATCACGCTTACATTCTTTTACCTCTTACCTTAATTATACTTACTTCCTATGTCATGAGGATTAAAATATAAGTTACGTAATAATATCGAGATATCAAAGTAATTTTTTTTTTCTGTATATTTTGTCTCAGTAAATTTATTTTACCTATATCAGTAAAAAATCCTAAATCCTTTAGTGGGGGATTATTTTGGTTGTTTACAAGGATTTAACCCATTACAGCAAAATGGTTTATCTTGTTCGTTTAAGATGTTTATTTCTTTCTGCTTTTTTTCCATAACTTCATTGATGGAATTTATCTTAATTGTGGCTTTACTGGTTAAGGCTAATTTAATATTAAAACTCAGAAATCATAAACAAAAGAATATATGATATTCCTGTAAAATTTTGCCAATATATTGTTAGAAGGACAGTAAAATAAACAATGAATGAATAATCAATGTTGTATACAAGCACTGGAGCTTGAGACTTGTATTAAAAAATAAAATGAATCCATGAATAGAGACATTTGATAAAACGGATATAGCAACAAGAACTTATAATCAAACAGTACAACTTAAAAGCATGCTATACCCAATTTTATTAGCTTTTAATTATTTCCCTATATATAAAATTAACCGTACGGGGGGGACAACGGTCAAATTACAGTAAAGGAACTGACACAACTCAGTTTGTACTTCAACACTAATCGGCATCCAGAATAAAAATTGGACCGCTATGTGGCGATGCAGCAAGCAAGAAAGCATGGGTTTGTTACAACCAATCGGTGAAACTGATAATCTAGGGGTTAAAAACGAAGAAGCAAATGTAAAATAGTTAAATAAAGGTAAATACAGTACAAAATGTAAAAATAAGAATAAAACAAAAACTTAAAAGAACCGATAAAAATAAGTTAACGAGAAATTAAAAACCAGTAATTTATAAAAAAAAAAAGTTAACAGTACTGGTTGAGTACTGGTGATTTTTTGTATTCAATCCTTACTGATAGGGTTTTTTTGTTTTACTTTAATTCATCCATGATTTATTTATTCGCAGTTATTTTCTATTATTTGTTCTATATTTATATTCTATTAATTTTATTTTCGTTTGTAGTTACTTTATTTTTTCCTTCTATAGACGTATGTTGGCAGCATGGCAATAAGACCACGGTAAAGAGTATGGTTTCAAACATCAATTGAATCACATTTCTGTTAACGAACCTCTCCTCATTATGATGATGCGTTGAAATATGTATACAAGTCTAAATAATATAAAAAGTTTAATAAACATAATGGAAAAGATCACAAATTTTTATATTATCTCCTAAGAGAGTAATTATATAATATTGAGTTGATATACAATTGTTAGAACGTGTTTATAGATTTTTTTTTTGTATTCACAGGTTATATATTTGTTTAAATATTATATATTTTGGTCTGTTTCTCTTTAAAAAGAATTGACTAGTTCTGAATGTGGTAGGAGACAAACCTGATGAAGTGATTCAGGCAGTCGTGCTCATTATATATATATGAATAATAATTTCGGCAATCTTCTCATTAAAGCAATACAGAGCTACACATCAGTCACTTACCTGAAACAAACAAAAGAAAATCAAATTTTTGTTAAATGCCAAGAAAAAATATTGCAATTCAATTTACAAGTTTTGTTTGTTTTAAATATATTTCATTGTGTATATAACTTGAATTGATGTTTTATTTAATTATGTTATAAATTAATTTTTTTTTACTTTCAAATGATTTTTTTTTTGCTAAATATACTTACTGTGTATATATCTTGAATCATGTTAACAATACTATATCAAAAGCTTGGGCCATATAAGAATCTGTTTCCGTGCCTTAATAACAAGAAAAAGTAATTAAAATTATCCCTGTCAGTCATGTTCAGTGAATTAATTTTAATACCAATTGTTACGATTTCTGAGTAACACAAAGAGTCACGGGTAGTCTAGTACTTCAATATTACCAAAGACAATAGGGGCTCACGATATTACCACGATCTATATCTGACATTAAGTTTTATTCAAGGGTGACCAAAAGTGACATATGGTTTGATTAGAACACTTTGTTAAGACAACCATCCATCATACGATGGAAGGCATCAGTTTGAATAGCGTTGATTTTTTACATTTGCGAATTTCATTCATTCTCTGACAAGTACAGTAGGTGCATTAATCCAAGTTGAATTTTCAGTTTTCATTACTACGAGTATATTGCCATTTCTTTTGTGGTAACCGGAATTTCGTGAAGTTTTTTCTTATAAATTGTTAACATTATAATAATTTTTTTGTCTAAATTTCGTTGTTTTTTAATTAGTCACTTAGCATTGAAAAAAATTTCTGACTTCAGAAGATGTTCCATAATACCCCTTTTTGTTAATGTTGTTTTGTTTTGTTAATTTTGAAAAATAAATCCCTCAACACATCCTCACATAAACTGCTATTTTTAGATGTAATTTCATTATGGCCCGTCAAACGGTATGGCTTGTATCCTCCTATAATATTTTAGATTCAATAATAATTATAACTGAATTTTCTTTCAATCATAAGGAAAGGAAACAATTTTTTTGTTGTTATAAAAAAGAGTAAATACGACGTAAATTATATAAACAATACGTGCAGAGAGTAAAAGACGTGAGTCATTTTGAAAATGTGTTTTTTTATTTATGCTTATAGACCGAAGTCCTTATACACTAATAATGTGGTTTTTGATGGAAATAACGAGATACAAAGAGTACTATGGAAAAATAAGATACAAAATAATGCAATAGTGTAATAAAAAATAGTAAGTACTATGACAAGTAGTAATAACAGATAACATAAAGATCAAATATATTAAAATGAAACTAATGCTTATAATTGATCCAGGTCCAAAGAGTCAAATATGTCCTTGAATGCAACAGGTCTAGGATGAAATACCTGAGTTCTGGATGCTGGGGGAACTGGAGTGAACGGAAACAGGAGATATATACGGTGTCTGAGAAGCCATGCATGCTCATTCAAGCATTCAATCCCACCTGCTTTGAAGCTTCCCACCTAGTTCCACTATAAGCTCATAGAGTTGCAATATCACTAGACGTAGTTTACTTTGTATACTTCCTTTTATATTATTTTCCTGTGTAGTATTAATTTGGTTTTTTCTATTTCCATTTCTTGTTGAACTGAAATAAACATTTCAGTATCTTAGACTTTAAGAGTAAGAAGACTATGATATTTTCATCAATTCTTTATTAAAGTTCTTTTTATTACATTGGATTACTTTTTCAGAATTTCAACAAAGATTTTTCTTTATGAACGTTTCCTTAAATCAGAACTATGTGCCATCAATGACCGGTCGGTATGTATTGATAATTTAAAACATTGAAAAAAATGTGATGATTTGAAGAATTCTACCTTGACCAGATCCCACCCTGGCAACTTCTTTTTCAACCTTCCAGACAGGCAGGTGCAACACACATGAGGCAGAACACTGAGTTCGAAACAAGCGGCTTTTTCATAAAACATCTTTTTATGAGGCTTATATATTACTTTTAAAACTTTTTTAATGTTCAGACTTGCATTATTATTACACTTTTAAATATAGTAATCATGAAAAATTCGATCTAGGGATTTTGAAATATTTACATGTTTTGAGGTTCCCAAAGTCCTTTTTTGACGTTTCTTCGATTATGTATATGTGGGTTGGTAGATGGTTGGAATTGTATCTAAAATTTTGTAGATACACATCTAACTGATGGCACGTTACAAGCCACACCTTTTGATGGTTCAAATTCATATTTCACCAAAAATTGGATTCCCTGATGTTGATGTGCCCTATTGTTTTCAGTTACATCTTGATTCATCGAAAATTCATTTTTTTTTCGAATCGGAATTTTAACTTTCCTATAGGTAAAGTATAGTAGGACGAAAAAAGCTCGAAGTTTTGACTGATTGACATGTTTCAATGTCTCTAAAGTCAATTTTTGAATCTTCATAAGTTCCGACTAACGCTCCTTACGAGTTTGGTGAGTCTCAAGTCTCAGTTTGAACCAAATTAGAAATATTTATCCGATTATTCTAGATTCTAGATAAACGATACCAAATTTGTTATAACTGGAAAAATGTTAATAAATACAATAAAACAAATGAAATCATTAAATTGACTATCTTTTAGTTTGATAATACTTTTTAGAGTGTATATTCTCACCAACTTTCGCCCTCGATTTATTCATGTGGGAGATGAAAAATCATGTATTGTTGTCCCTCAGAGACAATATGAAGTTGTTAGGTCCGAGTTTGCACGATGTTAGGTACTCGCTAAAGATCTCCACTCTGGATACAATAGAATTAGGCAAAATTTAGGACCGACTACCCTAGTAGAATCAAACGGAAATTCCTATTTGTGGCTCCAGTATTGTGTCTCGCCCAATACCAGAATGGGTACCAAATAATAAATGAGCTACAGTTTCCTCCTTTAGAACAGCAGCAAATGGTAAAAAGACTTATAAGTGTGGGAATCGGAAAACAGACATTTTTATTTAAATCAAACTTTCAAAGCCAAAGTTTCGGTTTTATTTTAAATCTTTTTAAAGTGTGCTTTAGAGTGTACATACTTTAATATAATTTCTTTAATATAATAAATATAATTTTTAGTAAAGATTATGGAAACAATTTATTGATTTCTTTCAAATTTAATTTAACTTCTGAAAAAGTAAATATTGATAGTGAGTCTCACTATTAAAGTAATAAGAACTCATGTAGTGTCTCATTCGATATTTTTTTAAATAAGTGCATCACTTATTTGTGGGAACATTAATCGCTCTATTCTTTAATCACATTGATTATCCATGTTTCTGCCATAAATAGAATCACTGGTCATTCAGCGAGCTCTTTTGCTCTACAAAGTTTAAAGGAAGTTTTCGAAGGGACTAAGGCCTTTTTCGAGGGTGTGCTAGAAATCTAACCTCCTTCAAGGGAAACTTGCATCTCTCTAATAAGTAATAAGTTTTGCCTAAAGAAGTGTACTTAGAGTAGCAATTTTTAACGAGTACTTGATATCGTAAAAGGCTCGGGACTGATGGCTTAACGTCTTCTCCAAGGTACAACATGCTCAGATATGTGAAAATCGAACCCGAATACACATACCAGTCGAGAGGCGAACGTATAATCCACTGGGTTCCCCTGCCTCTTTATCTCCACATATAAATGTAGAACCACTTCAAAACTTTTGAATCCTTTAAACATTTTGAAATTGAATTTGAAATGGTTTAAGAAATTGTGTACTTACAGAACTTAAAGACTAGATGTTGTTTCATCTTTATCAAAGAGAGAAAATTGTGATAATTTAGGTTCACTACTATGCAGACAAAGGAACAGTTCTTAGAAAAGCTTTAAAAATATTTACAATTTGAAGTCGTTGAAATCATTGTATCAAAGTATTTCTACATTAGGTGGCTCATAAGAAATGGTAACATTTTTTTCCAGAAATAAAGATTACTAAAAGTCTAAACTAAAGTAATAAGGTTATTAAAGAGTGGTCAAATCGATTAAAGCGTTTATGTACCCATCACAATTATAGGGACTGCACATTAGTGTGACTTTAGAAAAAACACTTATAAAAATTATATTTAAAAAAAAACTCGACTGGTACTACATTCAGTAAAGGGTAACTGGATATTTTTTATATTTGACAATGTTGACAGAAGTTGTAATTTTCTTATAATCTAGATATATTTCAGGTCAGGCGTAGTATTATAGGTACTGTTCGTAACTGATATACTAATTGCTTGCTTTTAATATTGGAGATTGCAGGTCAAATCTTGACTATGGCCTTAAGAGTTTTGTTGTGGGAGATGTAAAATCTTGTGGACTCTGCTTTTCGGAGGCGATGTACATGTCAATCTCGACGCAATAGAATGTCAGGTACGCCTTAATGACCCTTTATTTAAATAAACTTAAGCAAGGTGAAATTTAGGACTCTAAATGCAGAATCAACCCAGTAATATGACTCATATCGAAAATGGGTGCCAAAGAACAAACGAACGACACTTCTGCTTTTATAACAGAATTAAAAGGGAAAATCTATAACTGTCAACGTTGGAAATAAGCAACAAGATATAATCAATGAATTATATCTTAAAAATAATAAAATAAATGATAGACAAGGATAGGTTTGAAATCAAATTACTTATATATAAGGTAGTACAATCAGTTATCGGAACTACGCGTTTCGAACAAGTAGTGTTTTTCTTCAGGCATTAACTAAAGAATACAATGTCATCAGAGAGCTATCTATGGTACAAAGTAAGACACTCACACTCAGGTTACTCACCCCTAGATTCGTACTCTCTTCCTTATTTTATTTTATTATTATTTTTTACTATATTTACTTTGTACCATAGATAACTTTTTGATGACATCGTATTTTTTAGTTAATACCTAAAGAAGAACACTAAGTGTTCGAAGCACGTTGTTATACGATTTTTTATATGTGGAGACTATTTCATTAGCTTTTTACCTTACAATAAAATTACTTAATAACAAACAAACACTAACTTAGTAAGGCATGTTTGGTAGTTCCGGCTCACTGTGGAGGGCTCAGAAATGAAGAAGCAGACCTGTTTAGGTTGTAAAGAGAGCTGAGAGGTTGCAGTCCGACTTCTTCTCCTCCTATAAAGATATTTTAAAAGAACATGGCGGATTTGAGAGATAGCAGTTAGGCAACTAACTTTCTACAGCAAAAATAGTGTCGTATTGTCTACCTATTGACCGGGCGCAATATTTAAAGACACATTTGTATCTAACAGGGTAGAGGAGTCCGTTGGCTGTACTTGTAGCGAAACTGTAATTCTAATGTCAATGGCTTTTGCATAGTTAAATGCCCAGTTTTGCTGCTGTTGTGAAGAATGACGCCAGCCCTGAAGAATGGGTGGAAGGGTATTGGGCAGATAGAATGCGAAATCTAAACTGTTATAACTGTGACAGAAAAAAAGTTTCTTTAGTTAAATGTATTATTTTTGATTTAAATGTATATTTAAATATATATTTCAAAGTAGCTATTGGTTTCGAAGAAGAAGGTTGTATTAAACAGGTTATAAAGGACAAGTTATAATGATTATAAAATTTGTATAATTGTAGACAAGAAAGCCAAAATTATATTTTAAATAATAATTATTCATTCTACCGTCCTATATCAAATTATATCTTGTGCACACGAAGGATTTTTGTTATTATGCGTAATCAAGAGTAACACGTGTGAAGATGCCCTTGAATATGATCTGCTCTTGAAACTGGCTGTAAGCAGATGATAATATACGAGGTAAGACAATTATAATTCCATTAATGTTACTACAAGCGCTGTTATTAGGATTAAGGATACTAAAGCAAGGAGGCTGAATGTGTGACGTGAAGGATCCTGAGAGATTAAATATTACAAGATTTGCCGGACACCATCCTTGCCGCTTTGGTGCTGACTGTGTTGGGGTAATTGCCACGGAGTGGACCTAATCCCCAGAGACAAGGTGCTCCCTCTAAGAGCTCTTTATTAATTTATGTCTTTAATTTCCTGCTGTTCGTATTGGTAGATAACCATCCTTTGCTTCCAACAGTTCCCGAGTATTCCTCGTTAGCACCGTTTTTCTCATTACTATCCTCATTTCCATATTATTGTTTGCATAACTACACCTATTACTTTTTACTGTAAAACAGTAAAGTTGACAAAATGAGATAGAAAAAAACAAAATTCATTCTTCATCATTAAGTGATTTTTTAATCCCTTAAAACACGATTTTTTATATTTTCATTACATTTTCTCTCTTTCACTCTTTTCTCTCCCCATATTTATTTCACTCTTAAATATACTTAGTGAACTAAATAAAGTGTTGAGGACGCCAGCAGTTGCTATGCATATATATACGTAATATATATATATACTCGTAAGTATATATTGTGAAGATGGTCTCCCATATCCATATAAACTTTATGTTTATAAATTAATTCTCCTATTCGAACTCAATGTATTGAATATTAAAATCTTTAATTAACAGGTTTTATTAATTTTCATATACATATGTAAATGTGTTAATCACAGTAAGCAATTTAGAAATGTGGCTAAGGTCTTTCAATCAAAACAACTCGTCAGAGTCTCACTGATACAGTCTGAGTGACACTCCAAACACGATCAGTTGTTTTGGTTGAAAAATCTTAGTCATAGTTCTGAATTTCTTTCACTGTGCTTTAAAACAGTATTACTGTGAAATCTTCTTGTATACATCATATTTTATATATATATATATTATAGTTTCATTAAAAAGCGAACTAGTTTCGATTCAAACCCACTTTTTTGTAACATTTCCTGAATAGTTGTCTCCTATTTTAAGGAACAAGATACACCAGTTCACCAAAACTTTTATTATATTAATCCATCTTCTAATAACAACTAATAACAATATTAAGTTTATAATAATCGCAAGACCGACTTACAGTTATACTTCTAGTACAATTATAATATTAATATAAAGTTAGTCTTATAAATTTAATTTAGTCTTATTTTTTTACATAACACTCTGAAGATGTCCAACGGAGACCAGATATGTCAGTGTAATTATTACACATCTAATATGGTGTTGTTATTATACCATGGATTAATCTAATAAACATTTTGGTTGACTGGTGTATCTTATTCTTGAACATAGAAGAAAAATATTCAGAGAATTTGAAAACCTTAAGAGGAGGAGTGATGGAATCAAAATTACTTCAAAATAAAGAGTCCTGGTTATAAGAGTGCACTTGTATTTCTTCTAATGAGAGTTCAAACCAAAAGTTTATATTGTGCATGTGTTTTCATTTATCTATGTGTCTTTGTTCTTCTTAAACTTTAATTGTCGATAAAGTGTGTATATATAAAGACGTGATTTCAAATATATTTCATGTATGTATTTTACAATAAACACATGAGATAAAAATCAATGTCTAAACTACAGTAAGAAATCAGAAAAGTGACTAAGAACTTTTAACCAAAACAAATGGTCTTAATCAATATCAATTTGGACTGTGACGCGCACTCAATGATGTAATGTTTCGTGAAAAATTAGATGAAAGGGAATTTTAAACTTGTGACAGATTTTTTAAATCGAATAAATTGTAAGTAACGAAGAAGAGCGGAAAAAAAATGAGTCGAAATAAGATTAAACCGATACAATTTTAGTATAACCTAGTATGAAATAAAAAGACACAACACCAAAGCAACCTATTATACTAGACTCAATATGGTGTAAGATTGAAGATGAAGAAGAAATTGTTGAAAGAATATCGAAAGAAGAAGAATAAATCTAATAACATCTATGGTGTAAGCAGGAAATATGAGGTCTTGCTTGTTATCAACTTTGAATGTTTGAAAAAAAGTGTCTAGGAGGTTACCATTGGTGCATGTGTGGGCAACAGTTACAGCATACGAAGAAGGTAATTATAGTTAGAAATAGTTTACTTTTCAATTAATTCAGCTAATTTCAATAAGAATTATAAAGCTAACACTATCTGAATGTACGAGATGGTTGAATGTAGTTTTCATCGTCATTTTGACGATTCATTTTTAATTCATACTTAAAATTTAATTTTAATGCAATTAAAATTGTGCATCATTCAGTATAGATCAGTTTCTCAAACTTTTTTCGAGGGGGAACCCTTTTTGGTTCAGTAACTTTCCCGGGAACCCCAAATACTAATTATTTTCTACGTTCATATTTTAATTTAATAAATAAAAAAGTAATAACATTGGAATTTGTATTTTTCAGAACTAAATAAAAATTTAAAACTAAAATATTTTTATTCCTTCATTAACTGTGGAATCCTAACGTTTTAATTCCATATTTCCCACAAGTACATAACACATAAAACAGAATTACTAGCAATTTGTAACACTGTGTTGATTTTATAATCATCTTGTAATCATGTATTGAAAATATCATATAATTACAATAATTTTGTTAGGTTTATTGAGCATAATGTTTTTTTTTAATATAATCACACCATTCTTTAATGTTTGGCTTTATAGTTGAGAATTTGATTCTCAAGTCAGCAGCAGCATTAAGTCTACTTCGGTATTTAGTTTATGGCAGTATAAAACGAAAATCCAGTTTCACATAAGTAGATAGTGGGAAATGGTAGCAATGTGAGAAGTGCTTTCTTTGCAATAGCAGGAAATTTGGGTATCAGAGAGCTCCAAATTGTGTGTGTATAAGTGTGCGTGTGTGTTTTGTGATTGTGTGCGAATACGATTATAATAGATAAAGAGCTAGCTGAATAGAGAAAAAAGCACTAACAAATTTGTGATTTAAAAAAGATCAAATTTCAATTATTTACAAAAGTGAAATATCGAATTTGAGTAATATTTATTCCTGGTGTATAAAGTTTGTAATAGATTTGTTGAAACATAATTTGTTGGAATATAAAAATTATAAGAGATTTTTTCTCACAAGCATAATGCATTTTACAGTCAATAATCAAATACGTGTCTAGAGATATGTGAAAAATATAAAAATTGTGAGGCTCACTTGTAGGTATAAACCTTTCCAACTCTGCCATCTGCTTGAGCCTTGGAAAGTCTGAGCCACAAGGATCCAGCTACTTATTTAAACTCTTCTTTTAATCATCTCTCTTCTTCTTGCTTCTCAAGGAGGCCATTCTGTAGTTTTTTGTTCACTTATTACTCTTCATCCTCGTCACATGTCCTGCTCTCTTTCATTTCCGCTCACATACCGTAGTCACAATATTTTTAGCTTCTGTACTTCTATTTATTCTTTCACTCCTCTTGATGTTTAGTTTTTTGATGCCGCAATTAAAGTTTGCTGGATGCTGCTCTGTAGTTGTCATATTCTAGTTAGACAACTCTGTCTAGCATGTTTTTGAACATGTGAGTATTTTATTAAAGTTGTTTTTCTACATGCTTTCTTAATAGTTCTGTTTGTCACGTTGACATGTCTCTGGCCCATTTTATATGGAAATTACCTCCAGTACATCGAAAGTAGAAAGAAAAATCGAGGCTATCAGCAGAAAGTCGTATATGAAAATGGGAAAACAAGACTAAGATCTTTCAACCGTAACAAGCGGTCTTCGTCAGAGTCAGTTGGGTTTTTGACTCTGACGAAGACCGCTTGTTATGGTTGAAAGAGCTTAGTCTTATTTTCCTATTTTCTTATTGTGGTTTGATCATTGATATATATATATATATATATATATTATATATATATATAATTATATACACTTTAACAGAGAAAAAAACACAGAAAGACACTACAGAACTCACTTCGCACTTCTTCCCGATGACAACGGATGTCGAAATATCGAAGTGAGTTCTGTAGTGTCTTTCTGTATTCTTTTCTCTGTGTTAAAGTGTTTATTGTCCACACGGACCTTTCATTTTATATAATTATATATATATATATTGAGAGAGAGAGAGAGAGAGAGAGAGAGAGAGAGAGGAATTTTATGAAAACGATGTACAGACAAATGCTTTTTGATTTATGAATATGAAGAGTTTGATAAATTCAACATGAGTAGCTGGTAGGGTGTAGTGGTTGCTTGCTTGCATTTAGTACTGAAGATTCAAGGTTCAAATCCTTGTCAGGAACCTAGTTTTTCATGTGAGAGATGAAGGATACACTCTCCCTCAAAGAGCATGTAACATAAAGTAGTCGGTTGTGAGATTGTACAATTTCAAGTACTCCTTAAAGATGTTTATTTTAATAATCTCGAACAAGACAAATTTAACCGCAGGTATTGCTGTTCAACTAGTACTGAATTACCAAATAACAATATACTCGTAAGTCACACTTTCTATTACTAAAACAACGGTCTAGGTTAAAAACCTCGTACGATTGTTAGAAGAAAGAAAAAAGAAATACATTTAATACAAACTAATAAAATAGATATAACATTGTTTTGTAGATCGTAAAACAGTACAAGATAGCTCAGTTTATTGTATTTCTGCACAATTCAGCTTTAATATTATTACAATCCATCAAAAATAGTGATACACAAATGTGTTGTCAATAACTGTCCATGATGCTGTATTCTTTAGGTTCTCGTTTTTAGTTTGACTTAGTGCTTCTAAAAACTTGTTTTTGTTCCACAATAACGTAAATCACAATAATTCACTCTTCTTGGTATTATGAAATATTGAAATTACAAAACTCTCTTTAGTTGTATTATTTGACATACAGGCAACATTTCTTTTTTCCTACCCGGAGGACATTACATCCCCTAAGGGACGCTTTTCCTTCCATTCAAAAGCTACTTACCCAGCAGATTCCACCCTCCCCCCAGCTAAGGAGCCTAACCTATCGCCTCAAGTGCTCAAGAGATTTACTCTCCCCTTCGGAGAAATTATTGTTATTAAGGGCCTTTCCTGGAATAACCCTGCTGACTGTCATAGACAGGGTTGAGTTGACTTTGCTGTTGTCACTACAACTCTAACTTAGTCAGACCATTTGAAGAAAGAGATGTTTCTCGAAGGAAAATAAATTATCGACTATAACAATAATAACAATAATAATTTATAATAAATATAAATTATAACATGTTGAAATTGAATATGAAAGAAGAAATATTTACATAAAATCTTTATAATAAAAGAGTGTTATAATAATTAACACTGATATAGACTGCTTTAAAAACGAATCTCAATTTGAATAGGTTTTGATTTAAAGGTTTTGAAGGAAGAATGTTATAAAAGTTTGAGAACAATGAGCAAACAGCTATAAAGCTCACTTACAAATGGACAGCTTTATTTTTCATTTATTCTAATTTTCATTAGCATAATTTAATTAAAATATTAAATGCTCAATACTTTACATTGTTACATTGAAAGAAATGGAATCATTCAGATAATGATAACAATGGAAATTCAGAAAATAAGAGAAGAAAACAAAGCCTTAAATTGAGACATTTATAATTATTTCAAAGAACTAGTAAGATAAATATTCAAAAAGGTTTTAACATGAACTGAAAAAGAAATAAACATTAATATCAAAATATTCATAGGGTACCAGAAAAAACTGACAAGGAATGTGAGGAAGACTTTAGTCTAAATAGCATCAGCTATAATAATTACTGTTAACTGTTCCTCACTCACTCACACACACACACACACACACACACACACACACACACACACACACACACACACACACAAACATTCAAACGTTTCCAGGTTTACTTGCAAACGTTCTCCTTAGGCAAATACTTTCAGTGTGTTGGTCGTTTTTACCTTCAAACCAGAGGTACCCATGGTTGCAATTATGATACATTTCTTAGTCAATTTATTTATTGCTCAATTAGAGGAAGGTTCTTATACCGGTAACTAACTTTTTTATATACCTCATATGTTGACGACATCTTTATTTGGCTTCATGGTGGCCATGTGTTAAATGCTTTGCCACTATCCTTCCCCAAAAATATCTGCTCCTGAATGATTTCAATCATTATGTTTCAAACAGAAATACTGTATGTAAATGATCTTAGACGTCAATATTATGTTGGATAGTGGTTATGCTGTACAATTATTCTTTATACCACTCATTGATTAGCATTATCTTCATTATAATAGTTAAGACGTTATCAATATAAGGAGGATAAGTAGTATTTCAAAGAAGGAAAGGTTATAAAGATTGGGATTGATAATGAGGGATATTTAAGAATATGATGTCCACACTGTTCCATGCCTTGAGGATTATTAGGAATATGTTACCAAGTTTCCTCTTAGTTTTCCAATATTGTTCAAAGCAAGACACCGTGCTTATTACCTATAAACTTGTTTAAACACGTAAACTTCTGTCAGTCAGCAAAGTTATCTATCTATTACCATCAACATTATTCTCATGGTTTTAATGACTGCTTTCGGATCCAAATCCTTTAACATGTCACTCACAGTCCTACCAATGCTGTGTAAGAGCTGCGTATGGGACCTATATCAGTCTCTTTGTAATCAGAAAAACTAAAAAACTCTGGGACTTAAACATTGTGATAAGAACATTTTTTCTTTTCTTCTTTCTTTTATACAATTTTAATTCTTTTTATATTATACTATAAAAACTTTATCACATTTTGCTTTATTCTTTTATTTTTTTAAACTCCTTTTTTTCCTTTTTTTTTCTCTTCCACGGTGACCAGACTTCAACAGATAAACAACATTTACTGATGACAACGAATGTGAAAATATTCAAGCGAGTCTTTATCAGTGTTGATCTGGGTGTTTTTCTTGAATTTCATTCTTGTGGACTTTTAATTTCGATTATAAGATCTATACGTATATAGTGTTCATAATAACAGGATTGACCAATTTAATGAATATTTTAAATTATTTGTATAGAATATGGTATTTTCTTTAATTTTATAGGTTTTTCAATTCTTTTTAAATTAAAATATTCTTTATCTGAATGATTCATAGAATGAAACGGAATTGTTCGAACCTAAAATAGATTAATTGTTTAATATTCAACCAGGCAACAGTTGAAAAATTGAATAAAAAGCTATTTTGAAACCGTGAAATGGTTTCAAACTTCCATTGAATTCATAATACTAAATCGATGAAGAAACATCAACGTAGAAACTGTTTCAAGAGCCAATGCAACTGCAGAAGTGAATTAGCATAATTTAAGTACAAAAGCGACTGCATATATGCTGAATCATCAAAGGAAATGGTCAATAATCGAGGATAAGTTGATAAAGCCAATGCAAGAACGACGGCACATGCTGAGAATCGTCAAAGAGTCAAAGCTGACCTGGCCTCAACTGGATAGAATTCACCCAAGCGCTGATTGGCTGTATACTCTCCAAGGCGTTTCTTATCTTGAAGCTTTCTTTTTCAATCTTGTTTAAAATAATTAAATTCAATTGGTCTATAACAGTAAAGCTTTCTTTCTGAAAATTACAACTTTTATTATTGTAACACTTCATTAATTTTACCCTTCGTAATAAAATGATACAGAGTAAATAATATATATTGTAATTTACCTTAAACAGAACTAACTAAACTAACTTTACGCTCCAGTTGTCAGCTTCTTTTGTGTATTTTTTTTTAAATTGTTTGGTGTCTACACTGTCACAGTTTACTAGTTTGCAATTATAATTGAACAGTTTTCACAATTTCATAACCATTTTTACGATTTTTTTAAAGATAAAATTAAAATAAATGGTCAAAGTGTTCTATTATAACTATTAGAAATCTCAATGAGGTATATTTCAAGTGATGCACACATTTTTTGATACAGCCGAATTATTTATTATCATCTTGATAACAATAACAACAACAATTTTAAGAATACTGTAAAAATAATATCATAATTTAAAAGGTTGCTGTTAAGAGGTTTGAAAACTATGTGATCAAAGATTTCTGTTTCTTCCAGACATAGTTTACATTCTTTGTATAATGTTAATTCCAGCTTGCATAAGCCATTGTTAAGATGACAATATGTGGCTAGACACCCTACATTTATTTTTAAATTTTTCCTTTGAAGGTTTATTATTTTGTTAAGAAATTTAAGTTTTGTTAATGAGCTTATCAGACTGAATTAAACCTGCTTGTCCAGGTCTACATTCATCTTCTTCTGTTTTATTCATTAATTGCATCCTTGAGGAAGCTGGCTGTTGATAAGAAACCTGACTTAGAACCTTTTCTAACCAGTCCCTTGCGTCATTCCCCTGCATTCCCATAGGTCCAGGTCCCAAATGAGAGTTAACGTATTATTTCTTGCTCTGATTTTGATGAATCATCAGATTAAAAAAGAAATTTTGAATATAAACAACTGTGAATTTCGAGACTTTTAGTTTGGTCTAAATGTCCAATAAAATTAATATCTTAGAATACCCTAAATAAAAATCTTCAACGCAACATTCTTGCCTAGAAGATTGTAGTTAGTCCAACTAGAGCTTTAGAAATGTTAAAATTTGTGAAGTAGTACCCAAAACGGTTTTGTTATTAATTTTTACTCTCAAATATACCAGGTAAGAGCATCTTTCTTGAATGTAGGTGCTAATTAATTTTTCAACATTTTAATGCTGACAAATTATTTCCAAAAAATAAAGTTAAAGCTCTAAAATAAAATCTTTGAATACAGTCTAGAAAGAAAGAGAAATCTTCAATTTCTAACTAAACAAATAACTTAATTTAAAAGGAAAAAGAGACGAATTTACTGAAACTCTGTATTAAATGAATTATTAAGCCTGACACAGAAAAAGTATGAGTTAATAAATTCAAGAAGGAAAAAACCAAACATTCTACAAATAAAATTATTATTACAGTTACTTCAAATGATGGGAAAAATATGTGAGTTAAAGTTATTTTCATAAAAGTTGTTTTATAAAAATATAATTTATTGGTGCTAAAGTTAATGTGAAACTTTGCATAACGGCTTTTAATTAGGAAATTACAACGGATATTTTTAGAGCTACAAAGATGTCATATTCATACTGGCGGTTTGTGGTGAACGTAGTGGTTTGTTTCCCACATGGCTATTGTTGTTTTTATCCTACACTGTCATTCACTCTTTCAGTTAAATGGTTATTGCAGGTAGGATTACTGTGAAAAAGGGTCTCTCCTTTAGCCAGTAATATGTTCATATTCTACCAAGAATAGCTACTGCTGCTGAAAAAAGTATAAAGAACCAGTAACCAGGTATCTTATGTCTTAAAAAATAGTAGAGTAATAAAGAACCATGGGGCTAGGGTAGCCCACAATACTGGCATCCATGGGTTTGATTCAATTCTGGCCATCGTTCTTTTTTTCTTCAAGCGGGAGGCGAAAAAATCTGAGAACCTCCATACTCGGAGATGAAGTTAAGAAGTCGGAGATGATTTCAAGCCTGTACGATACCTGGTATTCGCTAAATATAGTTATCCTAACACTTGAGTTAGGTTAAATTTAGGAGTCCCAATGAAGATTTAATAGGGAGACACAATATTCCCTTGAGGAATCCGTGTCAGAGTTGTAGCCTAGGCGACTCTCAATCTCATACTCGCAAAAAAAAAAAAAAATCTGTAGTGGCCTACACTCTACTTTACTATAAGTAACTCAATGTCAAATTTCTTGAGTATATAACACATAACGTCTCATTTAAGCATAACATAAATATCTAAATGGGATATAATTATTAGCATTGCATTCGTGAGGTAGTACAGATAGTGATTGAAGGACATATCAATTTATAAGCTTATTTTTGTACATCACAAATAATTTATTATTTGCAAATAATTTCATTAGTATAACTACAGCAGTAATAACATTTTTGAAAAACCAATGTGAACATTTCTTGAAACGAAATATTATCCTACAAGAGAACATGGCTATTGTTCAAATAGCCAGTAGATTTCTTACATCGTTTACTTGACATCCTTCTACATTGAATATTAATGTAAAATTTTCAAGTTTGAAACAGTAAAATACCCTTTTTTTCTCTGAAAAACATCTTAAACAGCGAAGAAAATGTTGTTTTAAGGTGATTTGTTAATTAAAGATGTACGATAATTACAGTTATTAATCTCTAAACGAAAGATTTATATTTTGAAGTATCTTTTACATTTTTGGTTTTTAACAGAATTATTATACTGGGAATTTTATGGCTTCTTAGTATTTAATAAGATCATTTTCCTTCCCCTTTGTCAGATTACATATATATGAATTTTTTTTTAATGAGTGTTATCATTTTCCTGCACAATATTATTCCTCTTACATCTCTTATAAGTCAATAATATATTTTCATTTTTCCATTAGAAACATCAATTTTATCTCAGTGGATTTGCTCAAAAAATTTCTAAGTCAATGTAAACAATGAAAAAAAATACAAAAAATTCGACAAGTATAGCAGGTGATCTCTTAGTCTAAGATAAACAAAGAGTTTTTATATCGTTATTGCTCTTCTCCGTAATTGAAACTTCATGATTTTTTTTTTATGAAATGCTAATTTTTTGTTCCATTTTTGGTCAAATTTTCATTATTTTTTAACGAGCCGTTTGGCGTCAAAAAAACATTTTCTGAAAACACAAATCGTACTGTAACGCCCCTTTAGCGAATGTAATTTTAGAAAAAAATATCTCAACTCATTCTCCACATAATGTTCTATTTATAGGCATAGTTTCATTCTTGTCCGTCAAACAGTATGGCTTGTATCGCTCTCACAAGGTTTGAGATTGATTTATAAGTCAAAATTTGTACATTTTATTGAAAAAAAAATATTTTCTGTTGATATAAAATGTTGAATATATTTTTCGTTTGTTCCATTTGTAACCTCATAGATAATGTCAAAATCTCAAAACTCTAGGGTTAGTAGTTTAGGAGAAATAAATGTTTAAAAAAAAAACGGTTTTTGGCAAAAAAAGTGACTTTCCCATCATGCATAATTCTTCCCAAACAATAGGGATCTTCGTCTAAATGGGGCCCATTTTTGTGTAAAATATCAACTTGATCCATCAAAGATTCTGGACCGTAGCGTGGTAACAAGCAATGCTAACACACGCACCCACCCTTAACACGACTTAACTTCCTCTCCGAGTGTGGACGTGATTTGATTTTTTCGCCTCCCACATGAAAAAAAAGCTCGATGGCCAGAATTGAATCGAACCCGTGGATACCAGTATTGTGGGCTACCCTGGCCCCATGTCACTTTATTACTCTCTTTTTTTATTTCTATTTTGATATTTATATTTAATATATAGGTAATAACGAATTATTTCAGTTAAAGATTGTTAGAAAGTTAATTACTACTTAAATGCAATCTGTTCACAACATGGACTTTATATTTTATTATTTCACATTTAATAATTTGAAAAGATAAAATCAATATAAAAGTTGGCCAACAGTTATTGAAATAATGGGCCCAGAGTTTTCAGGTTTCATTATATAACTAAAGTTTAAGAGCAATTTACTAGGGCGTATTGTAGTTCTGTTTGCTGTATTAAAAATAATCTACATCTAACTCAGAACTATTTCATATTTCTTACTTCATGTTAAAAAACTTCTTTATCTCAAATATGTTTCATTCCAAAGCCATATTCATGATTTTCACTTATAGTTAAAATTTTTTTGAAAACAAAAAATGACCCTTTTCTTCCATGAAATTGTATAAAAAGTTATTCAGTTTATCCTCTCAAAAGGTTCTACTCTTGGGTATAATCATTATGATCTGTCAAATTCTGTCCCTTGTTCATCTATAAAAGCTTTCGAAATCAATTATAAGTCAATTTTTTGTTTACATTTTATCGCACAAACCGATTTTCTTGGTTGCTGAAAAAAGTTTTTTTTTTTCAAGTAACGCTACTGTTTGTTGATGTTAATAAAAAAAAAATCAGTTTGAGTTTGTAGTTTAAGAAAAAAAAAAGTTGTTTAAAATAGAATTTTAGTCTAAAAACATCCGTCAAAATCTCAAGATGGATTTTTTCATGCTAACTGTACTTTACTTACAGTAACGTAAAAATGTAATAATTGAGATTGATTGCCTGCATAGGCAATAGAGAGGCCTATTGGTCAAAGCAACAAGATTGATGATGAACATATTAATGGTGTCCCTTTGTTACTATTTATTACTGTAATTAATCTCTAGCCTACGTACCACCCTTAATCACTAGGCTTATTAATAGCAAACCTGCAATTGATCTATTTCTAATTGCTACCGGTTAAACAAGTATTAATATCGGTACAAATTATTTATTTAAGTAACCTGTATTTTAGGAATATTTAAACTTATATTTATATTAACATCAAATTAATTTGGAACAACTGGATAACTATACTTGTTAGAGTCAAGTGATAATATAATTCTTACAGATTGGTATTTTTTGATAATATAGACATATTATTAAGAAAAAAATTAAGAAAGAATAATTGTATCAATGTATTATTGACTATATCTCTATATTGCTCACGCCAATAAAATATTCAAACTAAGGATATAATAAATTTTGTAACATATAATGCCACAACTCTCCTCAAGCTGATTATACACAGTAGTGGATTATTAAGGTAGCACTAGTTCTATGACAGTGGTGCTGTTAATGCTTTGGTATTCATTATTAAGATATTTAATTCACATCAATATATCAATATATTCATACATTAACGTACATTGTAGTGTTTGAAATTTGAATAATAGTATTTGATAGATAGTGTTTGAAATACGAATGTATGGGATAGGTACTGTTTGGAAGACGAAGGTTGGTATTGGATAGGTATTGAAATGCGAAGGTTGCATTGGATAGGTGGTGTTTGGAAAATGTTATAGGTTTTAGAGTTGTGACAGACTGGTATTAAATAAATTTGAGTTAAGAATGGTGTTTAGAGTGTACCTAGAAAATACAAACACCACTATTAAATAGCTGGCTTTAGATTTACTAGTTTTAGTAAAACAGCCGATCAAGTTTTTTAATTAACCTTTAAACAGTCTTGGGAATTGTTTGCTTATCTTTAGAGTACTGAAGATGAATATTTCAAATTTTGGCCATGAATCCAGATTGGTCTTGCAAAAGATGAGGAAATCTTGTGCAAGTTCATATGAATTTTTACGTTTCTCAGAGAGGATGTAAAGCTGTAGATCCCAAGTGTGCACGATTACCGGGACTCTATTATGACTGCTTCTACAATAAATTTGAGTAATGTAAAATTACGGCTCTTAATGCAGAATGTACCCTGTAATGTGATCATTTCATAACTAACAGTGGGTGGCAAATAACAAATGAACCACACTTTCCTCAACTGGAAAATCACTAAAACCGAAAACCTGTGCTTACTTTAGAACTCAACCAACAAGTTTCAAAAGACATAGTTCATTTGTAATATTAAAAACTCTATTTGTGTTCATCTATTTCAATATATTTTGTGTACTTGTTACAACACATACTATTAAAGAAATTTGATCTATTTCGTACATCTGAAATGCTGCATTAATAGAAAAGTATTTTGATTACTTCCTTTTCTCCATTATTTGGCACAAAATTACACTTTTTTAGGGGCATTTAAATATATAAAAATAGGTTTTTTCGTTTTTTTAAAAACCTGTCCACACGATTTCAATTAAAATTTGCTGTGATTCTGGCTTTTTTAGTTTACATTTAATATATATAGGATGCGGTGAGAACTAAAATTGTTCTTCAGGTTGAAAGCTTCAAAAAATTTTTCTTAATAGTTATAAATAAACTTATAAAGGATTTTAATTTCAATTCGTACAAAAGGAAATGCATACTGAATATTAAACAAAATGCAGTAAAATATACAAATTGTTATTAATTTTAATCCAATGGTTAAACTAGGATATAGACAGATATATAAACAAATATAAATAGATGGACAGACAGATGTATAAATAAATAGACCGACAGGTAGACATATATCTAGACAGATAGATAGATCGATAAATAGGTAAATAGATAGATATATAAATAGATAGAACAATTTAAATTTTCTCCTTAACAAGTTCTTGAACAATCTGAAATTATTGTTAATGTATTAACTTGTAACCGTTGGGTATACTTATTTGATAAGCCTTAGTTGGATTTGTTTTATCAAATAAGTTGTTTCAATGTTGTAATTTTAATATTAGGTAAATTTGAAGAAGAACACTATAGGTTTGAAAATAGGTTTTTTTTGTTAAAACTTTGTGAGGAGACTTTCTCTACAATTTCGAAATAATAGCGTATGAATATGCAAAACGACAGTGATGAAAATAATTAAAATATTAATGAATCAGACTCTTTGGAGCGTACTTGCAGTCAAGTGAATTTGTATTTGTTTTCTTAAGGGTAGAATTTTATTGGTTCCTTAAAGATGCTATAAGTTGGACTCGGAATGTTAATTATTTTGCACTAATGATGACTTATATGACTTCATTAAAGTCAAGTTGTTTACTTGCTAATGATCCAAAAAACGTCTGAGAGAACCATTTTATTACAAGACAGGCTCATTATATTTGCGTACTAAAGCCATTTTGCTAGCCATATATAAGAATAGAATTAGCATCCTTAATTAGCTGCTTCCAATATAATGAATAATTAAACAGAATAATCAATTTTGAATTAAAATCAAAAATACGGGATTTATTATAATAGCAAAATATATTTGTTGAAGAAACTGGTATTTATCTAATACTCGTAATAAAAAACGATAGGGGATATGTTAGGGTTGAGCTAGTTGTTTACGGTAATGTTGGTAATACGTTTCACAGTTATTACTTTCCAAACAAATTTTCTTTCCCTGATTTCTCTGTCTCTCTCTCTCTCTCTCTCTCTCTCTCTCTCTCTCTCTCTCTCTCTCTCTCTCTCTCTCTCAGTTTAAACAATTTTGATGTGCTTTAATATTAATTGTTTATGCTACTATCCCTGTCAATTCAAACAAGAATCCTTTAAACGTTTATTTACCACATTTTTATGAAAATTGTAACTATGCAGGACAATTTTAGTGTTTACCTTCAAGACGAAAAAATTGGCAAAAATTATTTTATTTTGAATCAAAGCGTGTATTTTTCGTTGAAGATTTCCAAAGTTTGATCAGAATGAAATATTTTAATTTCTCATATGGAGGGCGAATGAAAGTATTGAGATTATTTAAAGGTAATAACGATGTTTTTGAGATAAACAGTCTGATAGGCTGCTACAGCAGGTGACCGATGTGAATCCATTAGATTTATTCGACTCCGAGTAAAGGTCAACATTCTAACAGTTTGAGCCTGACGATCTGTGGTTCTGATTCCCCAAAATCTTGAGATTCCCTCTCCTGCTTGAGGACAACTAATATTAAATTTCTCATTTATCGTCAATTATGTCAATTATATTGTTCTGTGTTAAATATTAAGCTTTTTTTTTTACGAAAATATCATGATGAATTTGGTCTTCAGAAATGCTATTATATTATCAAACACCTAACTTATTCTAATCAATCCGACTATGCTACCATTAATAGAGAAAGAATACCGTTCATTGGTCCTTATTTTTAGATTTAAGAGATGGATAATTTTGCATAAAAAAATTTAAGGTAGACGCTTTAATCAATCTACTGATTTTTGCATAGAAAAAGTACCAACCAATTGCCATGTGGTACTTACTCAAGAAAATATGATTCTCCATTCCATTTTTAAAATGTACTAAACATGTATTTCGATATACAATAATAAAAACAATGTGTTTCGAATAAGTAGTGTTCCTTTTTCAGGTTCCATTACCTGTTAAGGTAGATGAAAGATGAATCCTAAATAATAAAATCTCAATAGATAATACAACCTTAGGAATAACCCTGTGTTTGAAATATCTTTCTTTATACAAATTTGTACAAATTTTTATTGATTTCTGCCCGAAATTTTAAATTTTATTTCACTCATAAAGTCATTTTTTTTAAGTTTAAAACTGTCAACTTTTAACTTAATTGGCCAAACTGAGCTGAACCATAAAAATATTCTTTAATTTATAAAAGTATAATTGGTTAATTAATATAGGAATATAAAATATTTTTTTATAATGTCTATAATATTTTATCGAATTGCACTGTGATAAAATGTGATACAATGATTATAGGAGTATGGCTGAAAAGAATAGGCTTTGAAAAGTAGAGCAGTGCAGTTGATTTATATCTGCCTTTGGTGCTTTAATTTAAATTATTGGACATATTGAATGTGTAAATTGTTTTTGACGAAATGCTGACCTCTCTGAAGGGCGCGCCCTTTCATCAATAGACCAGCCCTCCCTTCCTTCCACCCCTACCACAGTGATTGTTTCCTCAAATCTGGGTTAAGGAGAATCCATTGGATGTAGTAAATCAAGGTCATGTTTTATTACTGGAGGAACTAATTTGTGGACAGTGTGTCGACCACTAACTGCGCCGTTAGGCCCGGCCTGTTTTAGAGCCATCGTCTTTCGATTTATGGCGACCGACCGGCTCTTGTCATTATTATGGCTTCGCTATAGTCTAGCTTCCTGCTCCCACCTACCTCCTACTGACTTGCCCTTTCCCTTCACTCCCATACACTAATACACCAAAACATCTCATTCTCAAATAGCCCTTAGCTTGCACTTCCTCATTAGTCTTTCCACAAAAGAAATTTCTGGGAATCACAATAAACAATTATTATAAAGTAAATTTATTCCTATTAAGTAAATATATATTTTAAAATCAATTATATATGTTTTTTTAAAAAATTACTTTTTTTTAATACTCATTAGACTAGACCCCATTGAACCATAAAATTGTCAGGAGCAATCAGTCGTAAGGGAAGTTGTATAAAACTTTCTCTTTGAGTCCCGGGCCGCTTCTATATGACACAATAGCAAACGTACCCATCTTTGACGGAATCAAAAATTATATTATACTTGGTATTCCAAAATATTATTAGAAATTATAGAACTGTAGAAAATACCATTATTAGTACAGTGTTAAGCAAATGTCTCAGTATACACCACATTAGCTGTCCGTCCTTCAGGTTCATGGAAAAACAAAGAGTTAGAACCTCTGACTCTAGAGCAAGTAAACTACAGTTGACGATGTGAGAAAAACTTGGCCTCACTCATTTCAATTCCTGTGATAGATAGAGTTTCCCCTTGCGACTTAGTTAACGTCATTGAGAAACAGACTCTGACAGGACTTTGCAATCGTTTGAACGGAAACGGATAGTGACTAGGAATTAATGGTACTGCTCGTTCACAAAGCTATTTATTCTGAATGGATAGTACATTTTGAACTCTGGGAAACACCTTTTCAATGATCTCAAATACGCAAATGAAATTAAAATCAACTATCATTACCTACTTGCTACGCCTGTAGCAAGGTTTTTATTTTTAAACTAAACATGTCTGTGAAATTAGCAAAATACAGCTTAAAAGCTTTTACTTCGCTACTACGCTGAATTATCAATCCATTCAGAGCCTATATTTTAAGTTCGACATACACAAATCTACTGTCAAAGTTTCAGTTTGATATGTCTAATGGTGGCTGAGTTTACTTGTGACAAAATTTTGCGGACAAACCGACAGAAATTTTTCTAAGGGTGGATTCGGTTTCTCTAATGAAGGAAACGTAAAAAAAAACTTGAAATGAGTAAGTTCTAAGCAATGTACAGACGCAACCTTTCTTTTATTTATATAGATGTTACTCTGTAGGTCACAATAACCTCTCAAAAAGTTACCTTTAACATAGCAATCAAATATGTTTACTTTACTTATGTTTAGTGTTATATATGTTTAGTGTAATGTTATATATGTTTAGTGTAATTCAAGAACACTAAAACCAGAAAAAATTGGTTTCGATGTCTTGAAAGATTCACACGTTTTGACGTAACCTAAACAGATTCGTGATATTCTTTTTCGGATTATTTTTAGATAAGTATTGGTGACTTTAAACAAATAAAAAAAAAAACAAAATCTAATGCATTGTGCCAAGAGATTTTAATGAACTTTGGCAGAAACGTAATTCTTTGTTTGTAAAAGATCCCTATAGCTACTGTACAAGAGGACAAGTAATTTAAGGGAAGTAAATATCTTTATAAAATTAGAAACATCATGAAGTGAAATGATTTATATTCATATTTTAAATTTAATTGAACTTAAAATATTAAATAACTGTTTATTTAATTTATAATGGAATATCTGTAAGAAATAAAAATTAAATAAAATAATTAATATATTATAACAATTTTATTTAATTTGTTGTAAACGTTATAGATCTATTTTAATTTATTTTATTTTTAGGATGTAAATTAAATATCTCTATTTATAATTATAACTGTAAATACATAATAAAAATTAATATGTATTCTACCAATTTGGAAAATATTATTTCCCAAAATAATACATATGGAAAATATTAACAATTATTTTTTGATAATTTCATTACATTTCGTTAAATCATTATGAACCCTCTGACCAAAAGTATGCAATAAACTCTATATAACATCTGTTTCATCTAATTGATAATGCACCACTTGACCAAATTTATCCCTTTCATTTCATGTAGTTATTACATTAATATTATAATTAAATAATCATTAGTTGTGCAATCCGTAATGTGTGGTATTTACTCATTCTGAGGTAAAATGGATAAACAAACAAAAGTCTCCACGCAAATGAAGTTTTATTCAACAGCAACGCGTTCCGAACACTTTGTGTTCATCATCAGGAAGACACCAAGGATGTGGTGCTGACGGGTTGGTCCAGTGAAAATAACCAACCCTCTGACCAAATCAGTGGGTTGTTTTAACTGGACCAACCCGTCAGCACCACATCCTTGGTGTCTTCCTGATGATGAACACAAAGTGTTCGGAACGCGTTGCTGTTGAATAAAACTTCATTTGTGTGGAGACTTTTGTTTGTTTATCCATTTTACTTCAGAATAATTAAATAATAGTTACTAAGCTTACTTATAGTTAAGTTAATTGTTTCATGTGATATAAGTGTGATTACATATTATTTTTCGTTATATTTGGTAAAATGTTGCAAGACACATTGTAATAACTACCATTTATAAATAGATTGACAATAGGTTTCAAAATAGACTGCTTTCATGAAAGCTTACTTAGTTGTACTTACTATGACATTTTCTAATTAATTGTTCTTTATCTTTACCCGTGGTTTTTTTATATAACTCATATACTCGTACATTGTGAGGGATAAGTGCAGCTTACCTATCATCTAGCACAGACATGGGCAACCTGCGGCCCACGGGCCACATGAGGTCCAACACGTGCTTTTGTGCGGCCCTCGGACATTATCTGGAATTCGGTCTTATTATTAAAGAATTCCTTTGCTATCTGCTTATTAACTAAAGCTTACCGAGATTTTTGGAAGAAAATTACATTGAAGAGAGAGAGAGAGGGTTCATAGTAACAAATGCTTTAGTTGTTTTTTTTATATGACGCTACTAATTTTTTTTGGGGTGTTGTGATAATTGCTTCATTATTATTATGATATAGTGAGGTATGAATAATATTTTTCATTATAAGAATAATAAAAAGTCAAATAATTATTGCCACATTAATATAGCACAGATTATGGTTCTCTATTTATACATATATTACCTGAATGTATCAAAATACCAGAGAAATTACCATGCGGCCCGCACTTGGAAATCATATAATGCGGCACCCGGTTCACAAAAGGTTGTCCATGCACATCTAGCACCGTACTGTGGTGATGGTTGAGGATTACTATACTAGCAATGATTCTACTAATTTGTTAAAAAGAAATATTTTAAGTTTTATTACTAATATAATTACGAAAGAAATTTTATTCAAGTTTCATTTTTACATTGTTTAGCACTTTATGATAAGATGTAATATTATAGAGGTCAGGGTAGCCCAATGGCTTGCTTGCTCGCCTCTGGACTAGTTGATCCCGGGTTCAATCCTCACTCTGGTCCTCGATTTCTTCAAGTGGGAAGTAAAAAATCTGAGCATGTCGTCCCTCGGAGAGGATTTTTAAGCCGTTGGTGCCAAGACTGTATGATGTCAGGTAATCGTTAAAGATTCCCTACTATAAATACATTTGAAGCAAAATGTAGGACTCCCAATGTAGAATCAACCCGGCATGTGGTTCATCCGTTTCTGAAATAGGTAGCATATAAAAAATGAACTACAGTTGTCATCCCTGGAACAGCACTAATAGGTGAAAGCCATGAGTTTGGGCAACGAAGAACAAATACAGTGTAATATTATTAGAATGTTTTTTAAAATTATGATCATCATTAATTTCTTTTTATCCCAAATCCTCACTTTTTGGGCTTGCGCTTTCTGTTCAATTCTAGAGGTAACCATGTGGTTCATTTGTAATTAAGTTCTCATTAACAATAGGCGAAGCATAATATTAACAACAACACCTTTAGGGTTTTCGTTTTATCTGCAATTGAATTGTGTGATTGGGCACTCATTAGCCATAGACGAGTCGCATTATCAAAGGCTCCAAAAGTGTGTGCCATCACCCAGCCATGTAGTGACGATCAACGTTCAAATTCGTCGTTCTCGTGCAAACTGATGTATTCAATTGATAGTTAGAAAGTATCAATCGTTACCCCGAACTTGGTTTAGGGTAGGAGTTGATGTACAGTCAACCCTCCTGTCTGACATATTTTGGACAGAAAAGTGTTTTTTCGTTGCCTTTTTGTATCTTTTCTCGATCTGCTGTTATTATGTTATTATGTCTATAGATGGTTATTAGATATTATTAAACTTCATATACTATAACACCATTTTAGAATATATTTATTAGTTTAATTTGGGAAGATTGGTTATATCGATTTAATTTTTAATAAATGTTCAATTTATAGTAAAAGGAATTGAATAGATATAGTAAAATGAATGGATATAGAGTAGTAAAAGTAAAACTATAGTCAAAGAAAAAAGAGATGGATGGACTGATATGTACAGAAGACCTTAAAAGTGAAAGCAGTGAGTAAGAGAGGGTGAGAGGGAAAGAGGGACGATCAACAGAACAAGTAAGGGCACGAATGGAGTGATGTGACAGGTCAAATGGAATATTACAACATGATTTTCCACGATAGGAACACAAGAGGTCAAAAGAAACTCACATGAGAAGTAAAGCAGCTGTCAAAAGAAGATAGGGGGAGGATTTTAAAAAAAGAAATGTCCTCCAATCGAATGGGAAAGATTATAAATGCACCCTACGTAGAAAATCGCGACCTCCATACTGATAGGGGAAAAGTCCCCTTTATCACCTTTGTGGGAATATCTTGGTGGCAGTGTGGAGAAAATTCTATGAATCCTTGATCTACCTCTCGAGAGTTGGTATTCTGCTGCCGTCTATCTCATGGGCTCTCCTTAATCGGTCCTTGCGGAATACATTCGTAACGCACTATCTCCTGGACTCGAGTTCAATTGCACTCTCACCTTTAAAGATACATATACATGTATCATTAAATCATGTTACCGTAACATTTATGCTATTATGTTTGCACTTGAACTCATTTCTATTGTTAATCCCCAAAAAGTAGTGCAAGTTGAAGCATAATGTCTGAAAACGTCAGGCCTCGTATATTGTGTCAGATGTTCAACCAATTTCGGATGCTGTCCACGTTCAAGGATAACTCTGGAAACCAGTCAGTTGTCAAAGTTGTCGACCAATTTTAGCGGGATAAAGTTAAGAAATATGTTTTTTCTTTACAAAACAGTTAATTTTAAACCTAATTGTTTGCCTTAAATTTGATTTATCTGTCTTATCTCGTATGCTGTTAGAGTCGTCCGAGTAGTTTCGGATGTTGACAATCTTCAAGAAGAAATTCGTTTTGAACACCCTCAAGGACAGTTCTTGAAAATGGAGAACATTCTCGAATTCAGTAAAACAATTCTAACATCACAATATGAGGTGAGACTACTATATTGTCTCTTAAAATAAATTATACTAACATCTACAGTACCCAAAGTGTGCGTGGTTTCAATTTTTAATGAGTTTTCACTGGACAATAAACGAATTTGGACACCGGCTAAGCCGTAAGGAAAACGTACGAGTTGAGTCGTATATTTTGATAATATAACTTGGTTTAGTGATTGTAGACGCTGATCATGGTAAAGAACGTAATGTCTTCAATGCCAAGGGCTAACTGTGACAAGTACTTTTTAAAGATTGTTGTCGAAATAAACTTCACTATGGCAAAGCCATAACAGTTCAAAGGAGATGAAGTTAAAGAATTGGTAGCCTGAACACAGACAAAATTAATAAATGTGAGAGTTCCACTCTTTCATAGTTTTTTTTTTAAAAATCATTAACTGGGATCAACATTTTTTTAACGGTGATTTGTTTTCATCAGTCCTCTCCATGGGGCGACTTGCTCAGATTTTTTCACCTCCTGCGTAAAAGAAATTGAGAGCTACAGTAAAATTCTAACTCCTCTCTATCTATAAACTAGAGGCAAGGACATAAACCATTGGACTATCCTGTTTCCTCTCTGGTTATCTTAGTTTGGACATCACCCTGACACGTGATTGCAATATGGAAAAGCGTTTAATTAGAAAAAACGGGTGAACGACCTGTAGCACATTCTATTCTTTATTATTCCAGCTAATACGGTTTCTTTGTGTGTTCTATCTAGCAGCCAAGCGCATTTGTTGTTATGCCAATTCATAAGCTATTTTAAGGATATAGCTTCAATGTGATATTTATAATTACAAATGAAACCTCATTCATTTCAAAGATAAAGGTCCACTGACTCAAATCTAAAAAAGATGTTCATTGATTTTATTCTAAAAATAAATTTAAAACCTGTTAACATAACAAATGTAATTTCCATTCTGAGTCGGTTATTTTAAAGGATTATTGGTATTTTTGTCTACATGTGCGGTATTCATTAAGATGTGCCGCTGACTGTTTCAAATAAAGAAGAGAAACAAAAGGTTTTTGGCGTGGAGTAGGAGCTCTGATAGTTTTAAAATAAATCTTAAGCAGGTGATGACCTCACTTGGCCAGGAATCAATTCCTTCTGGAAACTTTTGTAATTGTATTAGAAGCAAAGTCAGCTGCGTGAGCCCTTCACGCGCTAACTAAAGCCCGACTTGAACCCCATCAATTTTCAAAATAACTTCCTTCCCTGTTAGCTTAACTTTTAAAACACTAATTGTGTTATTAGGTTCAAAAAGCGTTTTTAAAATTGTATAACATATAGTATGTAGATTGTATAACATATAGTTATTCAAAGTAAACCTAAGAAAAAACAACATTCCTGTTTCAAAACAAAATGTATAAGTCTAGTTTTCCATTTTAATGAAACCTTATTTAAAGGAAAATTTTATATCAATTATAATCAAAATATATGCTTCCAGAATTTGGTGAATGACCAGTTTCAAGTTTTTTTTTATATCAGTCGCTCATAGTAATTATTAATTTAGTATGTACCTATTATACGTGCTGTACCTATATAAATATACGTGTATGTAAACACATCAAAGATATCACCAATATCATAACATAAGAATGAAACTTTGTAACTTATAGTCAAAAAAATGTTTTCTTCTCACTCAAGCAGTCCTTTGACAATGACCAATTAAAAGGATTTAAAACTTTCCATTTTCTATTAAAATTGCGGTTACTTTTTTTGATTGTGAAGTCATGTGTTAGTCAACAATTAACATATTATGCGTATTCATCTATAAGTATTTGATGCTTAAATGTATGTACAGTATTTAGTAAGTTTGTTCTTGAGGGTTAGACTTTTAAATTGAAATACTCAAAATATGAGTTTTTGTTTTCATTCTTTATTATTTATTTTGTTCTTAGTTCTCTATCTATCCTTGCCTCCCCTCCCTCCATAAGTTGGCTACACTGTTCTATGCTTCTTCAAGACCACTGGGCAGTCGTTGTCAGCCTGCGGAGTGTCTCGTTTTTATCTTCCTGATGACGAGGCCATCAAAATATAGTAGTGAGTTTCTGTTTCATTTTTGTGTGTTCTTTTTGTCAATACGGTGTATATATATATATATAGTTCAATGTACATAAAGAAACATAGAGAAATAAAAAACACACACTTACAGTCTCTAATTTTCGGTTGAACCGTCTTCAGGAGAGATAAGAGAGGAAAACCAAGCGCACTAGTACAGAGACGGTTGGAGACCAACAATATTTGCCGCATACACGCCCGGTCACAGAGAATAAGGTAAACAAGAATCAATTTAAGATTAAATTAAAATTGGAATATGAAAAATAATAGTAAACACAAAAACAAATAAAATAATAAAAACTGAGGGATGAACAGAAGAAATGATACATAAATAAAAATTAAAAATTATTGACTAAACTTTAATAAAAAATAGAGAATAAAACTAAAACTAAATTAAATAAATGAAAAATATATAAGATAAAAACATAAAAACTAGATGCAGAGACAAGAAACTAATTCGTGTCTACCTTATTCTCTGTGACCGGGTGCGTATTGTTGGTCTCCAACCGTCTCTGTACCAGTGCTCTTGGTTTCCCTCTCTTATCTCTCCTGAAGACGGTTCAACCAAAAATTAGAGACTGTAAGTGTGTGTTTTTTATTTCTCTATGTTTCTTTATGTACATTGAACTGTATTTGTCCATTTCGGATCGTATTTTCATCGAAAAAGTGTACCTATATATATATATATATATATATATATATATATATCAATGATCAAACCACAATAAGAAATGGGAAAACAAGACTAAGATCTTTCAACCGTAACAAGCGGTCTTCGTCAGAGTCAAAAACCCAACTACCCAAGACCGCTTGTTACGGTTGAAAGATCTTAGTCTTGTTTTCCCATTTCTTATTGTGGTTTGATCATTGATTGTTGTTTCACGTGTTTATGTGAAATCTTTTTATATATATATATAGGAATGAAAATACATAAACTTAGAAGTAAAACAAGATATACTACTAGAGCAAAGAATAGCAAAAAAACAACAATACAATTGGGTTTCCTGCCGTTGTGTTTCCGGCGTGCTTGGTCGCCCATTCTCTCTTTTCTCCTGAAGACGGATCATCCGAAAATTTGAGTTTGTAAGTGTGTCTCTTTCTCTGTGTGCTGCTTTTCTTCGTTTGTGAACTGATATATATATATATAAAATAAATTCAAAACGAAGGAAACACACAGAAAGACACAGACATAACTCACATCGAAATATCAATGTGAGTTATGTCTGTGTCTTTCTGTGTGTTTCCTTCGTTTTGAATTTATTTTATTTAAAAAAGTCCGCTGGACCGTTTTTTTTTAATTGTATATATATATATATATATGCTACGCATATATAAGTGCTACACACTTGCTTGGTTTAGTAGCATGAGTAACGTTTCCATTCAGTGACCCCAGTATAAGGACACAATTCAAATGAAAAGGAAGAAACATAACAAACAACAGTAAACATACTTCCCAGCCCTGAAGATGATATAAATATATATCGAAACGTTGGCAACGAAGTTTTTTAAATATTAGACCAAAAACCCTCAATAAATCTCAAAAAGTATATGAACAGTTGGTCAAGAAAAGGACATCAAGATGTATATATATATATATTAACATCTAACAACATGTAACATATTATGTATATTAATATATGAGTTTTTGATGTTTATATAAACAAATGAAATGTTTAGTACTAGAGATGTTAGTAAAACTGATACTATTACATAAATCCGTCTTACCTTGTAAATAGCCGTTGTGGTCGTCTGATCGGTTTCGCTCCAGACACAATCTAAAAATTAATGAAAAAAAATTAACAACGGGATATAATGATAAAAAATAAATATAGTAGAAGAATTTGAGCTATATAAACATTAAAACACACATTATGTAATATATGAGAAAATTAATCACCAAACCGACATGTTATGACCAATATTACCAAACCGACAAAATAAAAGAACTACTGGACGCACCTGACAGTGACGATTTAAATTATATTGGATTAAATCAGATAAATAATTAGTAAAATATAACGAATAATAATAGGAATTTTAGGCATATACAGTGGACGCCGCTGTAATGTAATCACATTTGTAAACACCAAAAGTGATAAGAATAACCGATTGTTAACATTAACCAAAGAAATGTAAATTACTATTTTACAATTCATGAGGCTAAGTAAGCTGAAGATGTATTACAAAAATCTCAAATAAATGAAATATGTAATAAATAGTACAACTATAAGTTATAGTAATACTATTGATAAGTAAAATATTGATAAGTATTGGAAAAGTTATTTATTTAGGAAATCGTCTAGCTTTGTTTGCTTTACGACATCTTGCAGTAGTTCATTTATAAAGGACTCGTATTTATAATGAAGTTCAAATTCAGAAGAGCTATTTTGCACTCCAAGTCGTACACGTGAAGAACTTACCACGTTTCCTTATTTGTTGGAATGCACACTACTGGTTGATCATCCTCGGACATTTGTAAACAACATTTTCAAAGTGAAGTCGATTTCAGTGTCTATATTTGCACAACAAATGTTGGATACCTTTGATGTCCATATCGAGGTTTGAGCGGCTTTTTAAAGTTTTGCATAGATGCACCTGGGATTTTTGCAGTTTTGCAGCAACTTCACGTTGCCCCATCTTATCCACCTTATCATAGCTCTCTAAAATTGCAGCTTTTTCTTCGATGCATAAATCTCTGCGTTTCTTCATCTTGAAGGGCTTCACTGAAAATCAATGGAAACAAAAAAAAAAGTCGCTGTCTCGGAGATTTTGTTCTATGTGTCAGATCACTTGTCACAACTGGTAGTCTGGTGATAAAAACTGAGTGATTTAAGAGAGTTAAGAAAGCAGAAAACTAAAGGCAAACATTCAAGTAAGGAAATCTTATCTCCTGCTTTGCCAGAGATAAAATCGGGATTCTTAGAACAACTTCTCGCTGGGCATTACGCTGGAACTGAACTCAACAAAAAGTGCCCAGATTGGAAACAAATTTATAACAACAACCTATGTTCTGATCACAATAAGCAGTATATTTTAAATTTAAGCAATATATAATCAATACGTATTTGAAATACATATTGTATGTTGGGGCGGGGGTCAGGAATTCCGATAATATTAACCGATTGATAACATTATCCGTGATTACATTAAAGCGGCGTCCACTGTATTGACACTGCTTGTTTAATAAGTTAGTCCATTATAGGGTTAGTCCTACTTGATGCTCTACGTACGAAAGATAAGTACAACGGTTCGATAACTACAACAGGTAAGTATGAGAGAAGATAGATTTATATAAAAATATGAAAAATTTAAATGTTCATTCGTTCAAAACATTCAATCTTCGAAGTTCTTCACCGTTTGCTTCGAGTTTGGATTTACGATCCGAATGTGGATTTGCTTATTACTTTACTATAAGTAAAGTATAGTGATCGTGAAAAAATTCGATCTCGAGATTTTGACGGAATTACATGTTTTGAGGTCCCAGAAGTCGTTTTATGAAGTTTTTACGATGATGTCTGTGTGTGTGTGTGTGTGGGTGGGTGGGTGGGTGAGTGTGTTAGCATTGCTTGTTACCACGCTACGGTCCAGAATCTTTGATGGATCAAGTTGATATTTTACACAAAAATGGGCCCCATAAAGACGAAGATCCCTATTGTTTGGGAAGAATTATGCATAATGGGAAAGTCACTTTTTTTGCCAAAAACCGTTTTTTAGAAAACAATTATTTCTCCTAAACTGATAACCCTACAGTTTTGAAATTTTAACATTATCTTTAATGTTACAAATGGAACAAACGAAAAATATATTCGGAATTTTAAAACAGCAGGAAATATTTTTTTTCAATAAAATGTAAAAATTTTGACTTATAATTCAATCTCAAACCTTGTGAGAGCGATACAAGCCATACTGTTTGACGAACAAGAATGAAACTATAACTATAAATAGAACATTATGTGGAGAATGAGTTGAGATATTTTTTTTTAAAATTACATTCGCTAATGGGGCGTTACAGTACGATTTGTGTTTTCAGAAAATGTTTTTTTGACGCTAAACGGCACGTTAAAAAATAATGAAAATTTGACCGAAAATGGAACAAAAAATTAGCAATTCAAAAAAAAAAAATCATGATGTTTCAATTATGGAAAAGAGCAATAACGCTATAAAAACTGTTTGTTTATCTTAGACTAAGAGATCACCTGCTATACTTGTCGAATTTTTTATATTTTTTTTCATTGTTTACATTGACTTAGAAATTTTTTGAGCGATTCCACTGAAATAAAATTGATATTTATAAAGGAATAATTGAAATTGTTTATTGACTTATATGAGATGTAAGAGGAATAATATTGTGCAGGAAAATATAACACTCACTGTGAAAAAATTCGTATATATGTTATTTGACAAAGGGGAAGGAAAATGATCTTATTAAATACTAAGAAGCCATAAAATTCCCAGTATAATAATTTTGTTAAAAACCAAAAATGTAAAAGATAATTCAAAATTGAAATCTTTCGTTTAGAGATTAATAAATGTAATTATCGTACATCTTTAATTAACAAATCACCTTAAAACAACATTTTCTTCGCTGTTTAAGATGTTTTTCAGAGAAAAAAAGGGTATTTTCCTGTTTTAAATTTTAAAATTTTACTTTAATATTCAATGTAGACGGATGTCGAGTAAACGATGTAAGAAATCTACTGGCTATTTGAACAGAGGCCATGTTCTCTTGTAGGATAATATTTCGTTTCAAGAAATGTTCACTTTGGTTTTTCAAAAATGTTATTACTGCTATAGTTATACTAATGAAATTATTTGCAAATAATAAATTATTTGTGATGTACAAAAATAAGCTTATAAATTGATATGTCCTTCAATCACTATCTGTACTACCTCACGAATGAAATGTTAATAATTATATCCCATTTAGATATTTATGTTATGCTTAAATAAGACGTTATGTTATATATACACAAGAAATTTGACATTAAGTTACTTATAGTAAAGTAGAGTGTAGGCCACTCCAGATTTTATTTTGGATTTGGTTTTACAAACTTTTATATATGTAACGTATTTTATGTATTTATATATATTAAAATGCTATAAACATTATTAATAGTTTATTCAAGTTACACTCAGGTATAAAAGAGCAATAGTTTTGTCTATAAGGGTTGACAGCTGTCAGATATCTTTTACTTATTTCTTTCTGAACTCTTTTGTTTACCTTGACTCTTGCTATGCCTAGGCCTTGTTCTCTTTTCTTCCACTTTACACCCTTTAAAATACCTCTCGTAGCCTTCTCTCTTCTCAATACCACACTACATATCCCATTGTCCTTTGTTTCAGTATAAGTCCAGCCTCTGATGAAGACAGCTTGTTCTAGTTGGAAGATCACATTTCATTTTGTTTTGGTCACATTTCATAGTCTTACTGAGATTTAGACATTGACTTTCTTTCGTGTTTACGTGAAATATGTTATGTTTTTGTATATACAAAAATATGTGTTAATGTGTTTGAAGTCACGATTTTGGAACTTTTTTCGATCACTAATGGACCGCACTTCCCGTGTGTACTTTACTTAATAAGTCCTATTAGAGGACTTATTAAAAATACTTTATAGGCCCCTTTTACATCTAACACTTTAAAAGATATAAATAACAAAAATATAACAATTAATAGCTACTTATAAGAATAAAATATTTTGTAAAAGCAATAATATACAGAAAATTTGAAGTGCATAAGCAAAGAAATTTCATTTGCTACAACTTTTATTCAAATTATATTTTCCTCTGAGACGTTGTTTGAGTTCCAGAAATCTCAAAAAAACTATACAAGTGTCAAATTTGTGTTTGTAATATCTTTACATTTTGATAATTACCAGGGAGTGATGCAGTTATTCTTATTGAATATCTATCTGTATAAAGAAATAAAATAATGTTTTTTTTAAAAAATATTAAATCTGCGAACTTTTATTTGTATAATACAAATAATATTTATTAAGTTAGTCGTATTTGTATACTTCCGTGTATTTATGTACTCATGTCACACCCATGTTAGTTAAAATTATAGATTTTTTTGAAAATTTCAAAAATTTTGAATGTTCAGGATTACATTGTTGTTTTATACATTTTTAATGATTTAATTGCTTCATTTGCATGAAATTAGTTTAAAAATGTGTATTGATTAATCAGTTTCGATTTGTTTTTTCTATTTTTTTTTTTGTAAATTATATGAATTTTATTTTATTTAGTTATGTCGTGTAATATTGCACTGAATTTAGCTTTGTTGTTTATCATTGTTTTCATTTTTTCTTTTTTCATGAATTGAGTTGATTTATTTCCATTTCAATTAATTATTTTTTTTATCTCATTTTTTCCTTTCTTTGATATTTTTTCCAATTCTTTGGATGATTTGTTTAGGACAATTGAAGTTTTTTGTTTATTTCTTTTTTTTAGCAAAAGAATTAGTTAATAAATAATTAGTTCTGAAGTTAATATAATTTTACCATGAATAGTTTGTTGGTGTTAATTTATTCAGTGTCAATTCTTTAGATGAATTATATATTGTACTATTCAGAACACATTGACTCATTGCATTTGTGACTCCTACTAGAACTGATGCTTTAAACCTACTTATTCCTAATTTGCATTCTCTTTTTAGGTTTTGAAGAAATGTTTTTTTGTTTATTGAAGAAAATCTGTTAAAAGAGTTAAAATTTGTTACAAAAACATCCAATACTTAATAATAACAGAAAAATCTACTATGAAACATGCCAAAAGATTTATTAAAGAAATGCATTTATTTTTATTTTTAAGTGGAATGTCTTAACTTCTTATGAAAGAAAATATATTTCCGTTTGTAAGGATTTGAAAACATATATTGACTAGTGAATTAAAATCAACAAACCGAAAGAGACCATATTTCATTTCGACTATTAAACATTTCCAAGATGTAGTGCAAACCAATTCCCCAAGCGTTGACTGTTTAAATGATATCTCCCTCCCGGGAAAGTTCTCTGTTCAATTCTCAAAGTTGAACTCCAAATACGCCGCGCTACCCCACAATTCAAACCACTCCTGCACAATTCAGTTCCTCCCTTAGAATCTTTGCATCTTGTTCCCCAACTTGTGTATTTCTAAAACTGTCAATTACAATTCCAATGGAAGAATTTTCTTGATTAATTTCATGTCAAAATAAATTTCTGCCTACTTTAATAAACAATTTTTATCATTTTACCCACAATATTTAATAGTACTATTTATTAACAAATATAACTTTTTTTTTCATCATCACAAAATCATAAGATATCTTATTTTTTCTTCTAATTCTTATATATAAAAACGTACATATAATGAGTTTTAAATAGAGAACATATTTCTGTTTCCTCTCCGTTCTCTAGCAGGTCTGTTACTCGTAGTAACTCGTAGTTACGTCTGTTCTCTAAACATCGTAGACCTACTTTATTAAGTTATATATATATGTATATATATATAAAGAATTTTTTCAAAATATTTCGAAGAATAAAATAAAATAAACTCATATTTTATATGAAAACCACATACGAGAAAACTCAATCATGACTATAATATTTCGACTTCGATGTCATTGGACAGATTGATATTCGCTATCAAAGAAGAACTGTAATCTCACTGAGGAAGCACTAATCAATCTTAGCAACTTACAGAGAGAGGAGAGAAAAGACAAAAAAAATAGAAACAAAAATAAAGTAAGAAAACAATTTATTTTTAATAAATAAAGTAAATATGAAAAGTTAAGAAAACACAAATAAATTATTGGAAAATAAATAAGTAAATAAATTCATTTGTAATGAATAAATAAATAATAAAGAATAATTAACGATGGAGGTTAAGTCCAGGAGCAACCCCCCCCCCCCCCCCCCCCCCCAATGCTTGGAGTCTGCTAATTAGAGCATGAGAAGAAGAACTTATTTGTTTCCCGGAGGTAAATCTACTCCTGGACTTAACATCAATAGTTAATTATTCTTATTATTCGTTATTCATTTCTAACGATTTTTTTTTATTATTTAATTTGTCTTTATTTTTTTTGGAATTATTATTTTTGCTATTATTATTTTATATTTTTTTTACCAAGAAGAAAATAAAGAAATCATACCAAAAAATATCTGTTTAGGAGAGGGGAGGAGAGGATTAGGATACTTTTTTGTCACAATTTAATGAACAGAAACGTTTGTTTACACTAAAAGGCTGACTATACGATTTTTCCCAGAGTGTGATGGATGGTTGCTTAACAAAAGTGCTGTAATTTCTACATGTCTTTAGCAAATCTTAATGATTGGTATATAGCTTTGGATTTGTTAGACAAATTTAATAACTTGAATATTGTATTTAGCTAAACCCAAGTTTAACTTCAATTTTTTCCTTGAATATAGTAGTTTACTAGTATAAAATTGAATCCAATTATATAATAATATTATGGAATATTTAAGACTAGAGTAATAAGAGTTTGATTGGTTACATCTTTCTGTTTTGTTAGAGCTAGAGATGAGGGTAGTATGGAAGCATCACATTGAAAAGTTGGCAGCAGGGAGCTATAAAGTTGAAGTACTGCGGACTGGCGCATGTCATTTCTTCCTTCCACTGCTAGTCGTAAACTGACTGGCCTCTCCTCCGCTTAGTGGTCTTACACTACTGACGATGTTCAAAGAAACATATTCAACATGTATTACCCAATATCCAGACATACAACTATCGATCAAATCAAGCCAGTCTCTTCTTTAATTCCTTCTCTATTACTTTTTTCAATTTAGATTTTCCAAATGGTTCCAGACATTTAGTTGAAAAAGTATAGAATTTCAACCTATAATTACATTCAAAAGTTGATTTTGTTTACAGAAAACAATTAAGTTTATCTTTGGATGTTTTCATGTAATTGATTTGTTTATCACTATTTTAACATGTTTCCTGTAAAATCTTTAAAAAAATTTGATATATACTTTGGAAGAAATACATTTAATTTCTTATTTGATGGCAATATTACTATTCATATCTCTATGAAAAACTTTTGTAACAGCTCAAAATGACTTTTAATTATTTTAATTATGTATATATATACATTGAAGATGAGCAGAGTTTTCAAAGTTTCTATTATAGTCATTGATAATAAACTGTTTATAGTTTTCGTTATCGTTATTGATGATGTACTTCTGGAATCAGTTTTAATGTATGATGCAATACGTCAGTAATACGATCTGGATGTATTCTTTAAAGAGAGTGTTCCTATTTTTGAAGTCCAAGTAATAAATGAAGAAGGTGAACTCAAGTCTGAGTGATTTATGTCTATAGATATACAGGAAGTAAAAATCTTTCAAGGATTAAAAAAAAAATTAATAAATGAACATAATCAGTTTCTTTGTTTTCTATGATTTTCAAACTGATTAAAGGTTATGCCATTACTTTCTTTAAGTTATAACTATAACTGCTTATAGTTATATAAGGTTAACATATATATATATATATATATATATATATTGTGTGTGTGTGTGTGTGTGTGTGTGTGTGTGTATACCATGTATACCATGATAAACGAAAAACAGTCTGGCAGGACAGATAACACTTAAATTTAGGTATATATATATATATATATATATATATATATATAAACTTTGACAAATAGGAAAGAACACAGAAAGCACTACAGAACTCACTTCGATATTTCGGCATCCGTCGTCATCAGGAAGAAGTGCAAAGTACTCGCGTTGAGAAGCAAACTGCTACTATATACTATATATATATATATATATATATATATATATATATATATATATATATTGATAAAAGTTACGACCGTGGAATAGAAACAAAACTAAAGTTTATCTGGACTCAGGCAGTTCTTCAGGTTCAAATTAAACTCTCTTTGCCAAGGCAATGAGATAAACTTTGTATATATATAAGTTAGTTCATTGATTCAATAGCTATTTGAAATAGAATGAAGAAAATAAAAGACATTAGAAGTGGTTGCCAGTTGGATGAGCTAAGTGACACGTTAAATACAAGAGCCGACAATGGTAGGAGGCCACTGGGAGGAACATGTTGTGAATAGCCTCCCAGTATGGTCCAACGATCGCCTCCAATGAGCCACAGATATCTGCTCTTTTGTACTGAACCGCTTGTTATGTAATCCTTATCTGCCCTTGTCACTGTTCACCAGGCCCTTCAATTCTATGCTTGCGTAATTCCATCTTTCCTTCTATCTTTCTTTCCCTCTAAATATATATTTCTATTCCTTTCCCTTCAGTGAAACTCATTACAATTATAATAATAATTATTATTAAGCTCGACCCTTCAACTACCAAGCTATTCAAGTTTTATGGATTAAGTTTTTATAGCAAGAAACAACAAGAAGTTTGAAAAGTCATTTCCATTCTTGCTTTAGTTGGATACTATCTTCAATACAAGTTTTACTCCAAGAGTTCAATCAGTGCTCATTAAAGTTTATCTCTTCTCGATACAATGGTCAAAAGTTATCGGTAATTATTATGACACTCATTTATGTTTCACAACTTTAACAAAGATTCCAAGCAAATAGTACTTAACTAGAAGGAGAGATAAAAAGTTTTGCAGAATAACATGATCGTAACATTTATCCGTATCTGGAATATTCAGCATTTTATTTATTCTAATAATTTTAGCACTAATACATAAAAATTCACCAGTAAAATAATCAGTATTTTATCAAATCTTTTCTTTTTATTGATAACATATACGAAAATAAATATTAATAATAACAGTTTTTACAAACAAATGTTTTTCTGAAAAAACAATGAATTTCGAACAGATTATATCAGTAGTTGGAGGAGTTGAGGAATAACTGACATTATCATTATAGATTAGTCTGTAATAAATAGACCTGTCATTATAGACTGGTAGCACATCACTGCTTTGTATGACTTAATAAAACGGTAATATATTAATAATAAGAAATTATTATCATTTCTTATTAATGATAAGAAATAATAACAGCGTTTATGACACATGTATGCATCACATACCCTTAATACCATTTTTGTTTTATAGTAAATCTTCAATAAGTTATATATAATTAATGTATGATATACTTCTTCGTTTGATAAAACGACTTAAGGAGCAGGTAGTTGACGGAAATGTTTTGTAAAAGATGGTTATGATGAAGTTCATAACACAGAGGAAAAAAACAAGAATAACAAAAGAATTTCTGCATACCCACCCAATAGAAGATCGGTACTTGCTTTATCTACTGACTCAGTAAAAATAGACGACATCCATGTAGTGCTTGAATGAGATGAATTAAAAGAAGGAAGAGGTTAATTTTTATTCAATAAAGAGCCAACTCAACACGGGAAGTAGATGCTTTATGAAGTTTCAATGCATACTACTACATTGGGCAGTAACTACTGTAGTATACCATGGACATTGTGACGTCGGCATTACCTGACGCTGGATGCCTGTTCCAAGAAGAAGACTTAACGAATTAGAAAACAAACATCAATACTCTGGCACATTAAGTTTAAATATTTTTTCAAACTAGATTTTGAAAGTGTCCTACGTTTGAGGAAGGACATTTCTTATTCCGGTCGATTTTATCATAATCATAAAGATCACAGTGTTCCACAGAATTTAATTCATTTCTCAGTCTTACTCTAGTCCTACATCTTCATCTGACACCATTAAGCAAGCCGAATTTCATTAATTTTGGCTGAATCTTCGAAACAATTTTTATATTCTTTCTAAAATTAATTTGATACTTATACTAAAAATGTAACGAATAAGGCATGAATGAGAGAGTAAGAATGAGTAGGTAAGAGTAGAAAGTTAGATCCATGAGAAGGCATGAATGAATGTGTAAGTGTACGAAGTGGTTTTAAGAATTAACTGTAAAGATATTTCTTAAGCTTGATTGGATTCAAATAATTTTAAAACTCTCTCACTTTCCTCTACCTGATAATTTATATTTTGTAAATAAGAGCTTCTGTATTTTTATTTCCTTTCTTGAATTAGTGTTATACATATATTCCATATTGTTCATTTAACTCCTGTTAATGACTAGAAAATAGTTGAAATATTTTTACTATTGGAAATAGAATATATTGTGCAGAAAAATAACGAAAGTGTTATTTAGGAAGATTAAACACTTGATGTATAAGTAAGTTTGAACTGGTTTACCTTTAATAATAATGCATGTATGCATATAACACTATTTTCTTTTCTTTATAGAGAGTTGGTCTAGCGCCAATCAGTGAACCACTTTAAATCAACGTTTCGTCCCTATTTGCAGACATTTTCAGAGCTACATCAATACAGAAACTAATTAATTTAACGTGTAAAAAATATGTGTCACTGAGTAATTACATTATCTCAAGGCTGATTTCTTAGTGACATTTCAATTCCTTCCGTTCCATTTACTCTGTTTGCTTCCTTTGACCTTTTTTCTCTCCTTACTTCATTCTCATTACTGTGCCCTTTTATCTGTGTTCCTTTATATTTCTACTCTTGCCCTTCAACAAGAGTAGACTAGAAAGGAGGGTAAACGCTGTTGTTGTCCACCCTTTACAAGGTTAGACCCTCTTACAAAGACGAAAGTGTTTGGAAACTGGAACCTATTGTGGATCTTCTAGTTTCCACTGCAGTACTAATAATGTTCATTTAAGACTAGTTTATAAAGGTTTTCGGATATGTTTATCAAATAACTATATTACTCCAGCAATGTGCCAACGTTTCATATTTATATTAAGACTTCTTCAAGGCTCAGGCATACTATAGAGACAAACAAATAATCCAAACAATTCATAAAATAAATCCAAAACAACCTCACGTATAAGCATAGAATTGTTTATAGTAGTTCTTTTTATCCATTATTTGTAATATTTGTTTCTCAATGGTGTATGCCTGAGTCCTGATGAAGTCGGAGAGTAAGGACGAAATGTTGGTGTATAGTCAGAGTAAGACGTTATTTGACATAAAATCCGATAATCTTATAAATTATCTTATAATAAATCATATTAAAAAAAAATGCAATATCAATTTTTTACCTAAATCTTAATGAGCATCTGTGCTTAGCTCTAGTGTTTTATTTGTTTTCTTTTTATTTTATTGTTTAATCCGATTCCATAGCGGGTAATAACGTCTGCTGTTTACCGGCTTTTTGTTTGATCGGTGATTCTACAGTTTCTGCTTTGGGAGTCCTAAATTTTTCCTAACTCAAGTGCATTTCGAGTAGAGATCATTAACGAGTTCCTGACATCATACAAGCTCGTGACCAACGGCTTAAAGTCCTCTTCAAGGGAAGACGTACTCAGATTTATTCACCTCCCGCGTGAATAAATTGAGAGCCAATTGGGGATCGAACCCCGGACTAGGAGCACAGATGCGAGTACGTTAACCACTGAGCTAACCTGGCACCTAGCTCTCAGTGTTACTCAATGGTTTAATCATTATTACATCAAGTGATGCATTTGATATAACGCTAATGCGATTATATTATAACATCGAGGACAACATAGTAGAAATAAACTCCTTCATCAGAATTTCTGATGAAACTGAAAACTTCCTGAGACGTTTATATATGCTCTGCTGTACTGGATCCATGATTCATGAATACTGTACTTCAAACAAAATTATAATATGACTGTCATACAACTTCATCAGAATCTCTGATAAATTCTGTGATGGTTACAATTAAAATTTAAAGGATTTGGTCCAAAGAATTAACTACTCCTGATTATAAACCTACGATTCACCAGAGATCGTTCGGCATTTTCAAGGCTAAAAATAATTTATTGAAAACAGAAGTACTGAAAAGAAATACATCCACAGAATATTAACCATCAGAAAACAAAGAAAACACAATAAGCACCAAACAACAAATAAGGAAAGTACTTCGTCCGTCGGAGAGGACGTTAAGCTGTCGATCCCGAGCCTGTACAGTGTGAGGTACTCGTTAAGGATCCCTACTTGAAATGCACTTGAGTTAGGCAAAATGTAGGACTCCCAATGTAAAAACTGTAGAATCACCAATCAAACAAAAAGCCTGTAAACGGCTGACGTTATCACCCGCTAGGGGATCGGTTTAAACAATAAAAAGAAAAACCGACAAAACTGTTACACAAATTAAACATAACACTGAGAAGTTGGATCTGAAGTCATTTGATTGATATGGTGAAGAAAAGCAACGTGATGTTACTTTTGCTACAAATCAAAGTCAAATTCCATTCTTAAAGTGGTGGGGGCTGCTAAGTATGGAATATAGTAAGAAATTAGCGCATAACTCGTGTCAACATTAAAAGAAACCCGAACTCATTTAGAGCTTGGTAGTCTGCGGCCTAATATTAAGCCAGCTACACACCTCTTTCACAGCTGAAATCTTAATTGTTGCTTAGACTTTAAGGAAGCAAGCTCTACTCGTATAATGAAGCAACTAATTAGTCTAATTAACAACAATGACTTCTACAGTGCATGATAATGTTTAGAAATCTTTATAAATAAAATAATGATTTTGTCTGTACATTGCTTAGAACTGACTCATTTCAAGTTTTCTTTACGTTTCATACATTGGAGAAACCGAATCCACCCTTAGAAAAATTTCTGTCGGTTTGTCGGTTTGTCGGTTTGTCGGTTTGTCGGTTTGTCCGCAAAACTTTGTCACAGGTAAACTCAGCTACCATAAGACATATAAAGCTGAAACTTTTACAGTAGATTTGTGTAGGTCTAACTTAAAATATAGGCTATGAATTGATTGGAAATTCAACGTAGAAGTGAAGTTATGGACGTTTAACGCAAAAATGTTTGTCACAAGTAAACTCAGCCACCATAAGACATAGCGAGCTGAAACATTGACACTGGATTTGTGTGTGCCTAACTTAAAATATGGGCTCTAAATAGATTATTAATTCAGTACAGAAGCGAAGTTATGGGGCTTTTAGCTGTATTTTCCTAACTTCACAGACAAGTTTGTTTTGAAAATACACAGGTGTGGCAAGTAGGTATTGTTAGTTGATTTTAATTTCAATTGAGCATATGAATATATTGCGTATTTGACATCATTGAAATGGTGTTTCACAGAGTTAAGGATGTACTATCTATTGAGAATAAATGTTTTGTAAACAAGCAATTCTCAACTCTTAATATGAACAGGGAGGAAAAATCAACAAACAAGTTCTTATATGAAACATACGCTATATGAAGCCGAGGAAAGAACTTACAAGTCAGTAAAGAGATTGGATTAGTGATGAAGAAGCAGTTCATTATCTAATTGAATTTCTTGACTCTGAATTTATTTCTCCTGGACTGCCTGCTCATGAGTAAAAACTTAAAGTAGAGCACCAATCATGCTACAATTTAGTAGCAGTAACAAATTTTATGTTACGAAACATGAGTGCCCCAAAACTGTGCAACGGGACACGACTCTGAGTTCGTGCTCTACACAGATATGCCATAGAGGCGGACATAATGACTGGATGTGGTATTGGGGAGTCTGTGTGTATACTTCACATACCATTGATTCCGAGCCACTGTCTGTTTACGTTGAAATGATTGCAAAGTCGGGTCAGAGTCTATTTCGCAATGACGTTAACTAAGTCGCAAAGGGAGACTTCATCTAACGCAGGAATACAAGGTAGCAAAACCAAGTTTTTCTCACATGGTCAAATGTAGTTTACATGCTCAACGGTCAGAGGTTTCAACTCTTTCTTCTACCATGAACCTGAAGGACAGACAGCTAATGTAGTGAATAAGCTGGAGGCATTTGTTTAACACTGTAGTAATAATGGTATTTTCTACTATTCTATAATTTCTAATGACATTTTGAAATACCAAAAATGACGGAACTTCTGATTCCTCCGTGGTATAGCCGAAAGGCAATAGGCACACGGCAATAAACCAAAACAGGAACTTCTGATTCCGTCAAAGACGGGTACGTTTGCTATGTATTATATATAACTGTCAACTTTTTTTTAATTTAATATTTGCTTAATAAATACACTGGTAATAATGTAAGGTATGGGACCAGAGTAGCCCAGTGGCTTGCGTGATCGCCGATGACAGTAGTGCAAATGTATTATAAATAAACACAACAAAAATATTTTTTTTTAATTTAATATTTGCGTAATATAAACACTGGTAATAAAGTAAGGTATGGAACCAGAGTAGCCCAGAGGCTTGCGTGCTAGCTTTTGACTGGGACACGTTAATTAGAACTAACTTATTTCAAGTTTTCTTTACGTTTCATACTTCAGAGTAGCCGCATGTACCCTTAGAATAATTTCTGTCTGTCGGTTTGTCCACAAAATATTGCTACCATAAGACATATAAAGCTGAAACATTGATTGTAGATTTGTGTATGTCTAACTTAAAATCTAATCTTTGTATACAGAGGCTTTTTTTTAGCACTGTACTAATAATGGTATTTTCTACTATTCTATAACTTCTAATTGTAGTATTAGTATAATACTATAATTGATATTTTGGAATACCAAGTATAATAGAATTTTTGATTCCGTCAAAGACGGGTACGTTTGCTAGTATATTCAATATATCCGTATTGTTTGAGCATGATTCATTTAAGAAATGATTGGTAGGAGTTTAGAAATTAGGTTGAGAGCACAATTGTTTATAAGTATGTTTATATTAATACTTAGCATGAACTCCCAGGTCCCAAAACACCTAGAGTTTTGGGATTTATTTTTTGAATGATCAAATTTTGTTGTTGTTTTTTTCGTCGTTATAGTCCATATTTTTTATGTATTTATTTTTTGTATATTTAATTGTGCATGTTACACAGTAGTATTCCATGCTTTGTTATATATTTTAATGAAATCAGCAATCGAGGTTTGGTCCACCATACAACAGTAAACACTTTTAAGCCAACGTTTCATCTGTATTTGTAGACATCTTCAGGGCTACATCAATACAGAAATTAATTACAATAATAATTATTTAATATTTTTTATGTTACTGTAATTAATTTCAATATTGCTGTAGTCTTGAAGACGTCTACAAATATAGATGAAACGTTGGCTTAGAGGTGTTTTACTGCTTGACGCTAGATCAAACCTCGATATAGAAAAATAGTGTTTATATATATATTTGAAAGGAAACAGTTTTTACAAACTGAAGGAAATCGTTGTACAGTTGTTCTTGTACATGGATGAACATGGATGTTATTGTTTACGCAGGATGAAGGGGAGGCCAAGAATTATCACAAACTATCTCCATCTGCTGACGTTTGGCACTGCGGTGATCCCATGTGCTGCATTACCGGATGATGTGGTCCAGTGTTTGGTCATATGACAGGCCACAAGAAGACATTCTGTGGGGTTATTGCTCGGTCTGTTACGTATTGGTTTATTTCTTCTCTCAGTACATATAGGCTGGCTTTACCTTTGGTTTATTTATAGCAAATAACAAAAGACAAACTAATGCCAATCATGTCATGGTGAAGAATATAAATGAAACACAAAGAAACATATATAGCTTTCGGTTGGGTGCTTGGGTTCAATTGTTATAAATTTATTTCACTAAATAAATTTTACTAAATGTTTCAATTATAAAAACCATTTGATATATTGAGTTCATTAGTTCATGACTCCATCTTAGGTCATGTTTTCAAATCCATTAATTTTTCAAAAGTTCGTAAAATTATTTTTCCACCTAAGGCCTATTTTATTGACAGTATTTAAAACATGGCTACTTCCTTTCTTATAAAAAAAGGGCTTATTTCTTTTTTAAACCTTACTTGAATTACTTTCAAACCAACAAAATCTGTTCATCTAAAATTAGGTGGAATAAATTGAATTTGAAAGGGGATTAATTCTCCCTTAAAGTGGGTTTCTAAAGGCCTAATTACAAAGTAAAATTAATTAAGTTGCAGTCAAAGGGTTTTTATCAAATGGTTTACTATATATATTTTTAAACGAGAGTTTGATTTTTTATCATGGAAAATTGACCGGACTCCTATTATGGAACACATTTATTCTATCAAATGTGTTCCCTATATGGTCGATATATTATTTTTAAAGAAATGCTTCTTAAAAGTTTCTGCTCATTATTGGTCCACAATCAACGATTCACCAAGTACAAGGAGTTCGTGATCTTCATTTAATAGTGGCATTGTAAGAAGTGTGAATGGGAAGCGGGAGGTGGGGGTTCTTATTAAGTTTAATAATTGAGAGATATTAAGTAGAATTTAGGGTATTTAGGTATTAGTGAAGTCTGTAGAGGTGTTTCTTTTATAGCAAAAGGGAAGGTAGCGATTCTGTTGAGCCTCAATCACCAATGTGTTGCTAAACGAACTGGTTATATTATTATTTTATATTTTTTTTCCCCTACACAGTAACGTTGCATTGGGACCGAATATTTACAATGTGTTCCCTTATAGATTACACATTTATCACAAACTTGAATATATTTTATATCTAATTTTATACAATATATGTTATTAATTATTTGAGAATATATGTTATTTTAACTTTACCTATAACATCAAGTAATATTTGAACATACTTAAATTAAGAGTAATAAACTTTTGGATTATTTGATGGTGCTGTGGCCCTTGTAAAGCAATGTCCTCCTTGACAAGTTACAACCACTCCGAGCTAACATGCGCCTTCTTACTTTATCTTCCAATTGCTAGCGATCTCAAATCCTCCTACACATCACTCAGTTACCTCATTCGTGGACTTACCCTTGGTCTTACTCCTCCAGGGTGCTTGTTATAGTGTTTAGCTCCGTCTCTAATATTCTACTCTCCCTAGCTTCCAAAATACTTCTAACATTCCAAGTCGCCACCAATATTTCATTTCCTTTGACTCACTAAGGTCGTATCCAAATATCCGTTCTATTTCTTTCCTTTTGTATTTGTTTTGTAGTCATGAAGTTTCAGTTATATGAGTGACTGGTCCACAGTAACCTAGTTTGATGGAGGAGTTGCCTTCTTAAGGCTATCAAACTGTCCTGTATCACTTAAGAACGGTAGCCTTAAAAAACCTTCTGTCTATACCCTTGTCTGTAATGTAGGGTGTTGTTAGAGAGTTTTTATGAGAGTGCATGGTGTACTGAAGTGCAGTAACCCCTGAGAACGCTATCTCTCAAATGTCTGCATGTAACAAACATTCCTTGCATCTTAGAATCAAGTACAAGGTCAGTCCCTGGTCTAGTACGGTGAATGATTCTAATACAATGAAGTGATCACGTAAATCAGATTTGTATTTTAACTATGTTCAACCCTTTGAACTAGTCACCCTTGATCTAAAACACTAACAAGTATTGATATACGTGTATATTACTCAAGCCAGAAAATGTATTTATTTTATTTATGACAAATATGCAAATATCTAAAATTTGTAATAAATTAACAATAGTTTGAAACCTTTGATCAAGGGACCAAATTAAAGGTTTGTAGACTGTTAAATATAAACCTCTTTTTTTTCAGTAAGCCAGTATTTCAATGACATGCTTCATGAGATTTTAAATATAAAAATATTTAAAAATTGTTTTTAAATATTGCTTTTAAATGAATCTATGACTTCTTTCTTCTTTTAAATAGCAGTAAATTTTCTGCAAGCCTACATAGATTATGAATGGCAGTCTACGTTAAACGGCTAGGGGTTGTGTTCCTTTAAATCAGGAGAAATCTTAAAAAGAGTTGTTAGTAATATTATTGCTAATCCTGTTGATAACTTTACCGGTTTCAACTATTGTCTGGTGCTATTCAACTGAGTGCTACTCTGTATTATACTGTTTTTATACATTCTATTTAGCCGAGTGTTGTCTACTTGAATGATATTTATTTCTTGTCTGTTTTACTATCTTTTCTAACATGTCAATCAACCAGTTAATGGCTTAAGTAAATTGTTTATTGGTATGTAAATATGATATAAAAAAAATAATGTTTATTTTTCTTTTGTTGATTGATAATATCAAAACCAATTGTTGAAATGAAGACTATTTAGAAGGTAAGATGGTGTATTTTTCTAATAATACGACTAATAATTCTGATTGAGATTTGGTCTTATTTGAAGAAGGGTAGTCAGTCAATGTGGCATTGAATTTGGCTTAAGAATGCAACATAATGACATCCTATGTGAGTATTAAGAAATTCTAACGTAATGTCTGTCTAATACATGCATACAGTTAGAATCACAGAGACTAGTTGAAGGCACATTAGCAGTGGCATAGCAAAGGGGGGGGGGGGCGGTTCACCCTGGGAGGTACGTGCCAGGGGGCGGCATTTTGAGGGGGTAAACATAAAAAATAAACAAATTAAAATAATAAAAAGCTAACAAAAACTCTGAAATTTTATACCAAAATGAGTTTTTGTTGAAATGGTGTTGAATGATGGAATCTTGATGAAACGCTTTGGAATTGTGAAAACAAGAACTCATTTTACTATATACAAGAATCTATTTACACTCGATTCTTATCAAAATGGGCCTATTTTATCTGAGTATTCTATGTGCTGTGTAATCTTTCTTTCTATGCATTTTAAATTTCCTACATACATAGGCAAGATATATTTGTTATTGTATGTCTCTATTGAAGTATTTGAAATGTACAAAAAAAAACAAAATAAAATTAAATAAGATCTCATTATTGGAGAAGAACGTTTGTAGGATTGAAATAATCTACAAAATCTTGGCAACAATTATAATGACCTCAAGAATTAATATAACCTTCATAGAATATAGACAACTGGAAGTGGGCGTGATGTGTTTGGGAGTTGTGGGAGAAATATAAAGTTTGTCTGGGGTTGATTTACGTTTGGCTTGGTCAGAGAGATGCAACAGTGGGTGGTCAAGGCCAGAAAGGCCGTCAAGGGCTAATTGGGTGCCATGAGGTGCGAGTGATTTCCCTAGGGTCATCTACAGCAGATACTTCTTGGGCGCCATCAGATGTCTGTCTTTTATTGGGCCGCAGTGTTACAATGCCTCACTCGCTTCAATTCCACGTTAATAAGAACTCGAAGACTTATTAGCTTCATAAAGGAGAGACTGTTGATTAAAAGGGGACTGTATACGAGTTCACATCTTTATTTTACTTACGCTAGAAAATAAAAAAAAAGTCGTCACCATATTCAATACTAATAATATTAATGGATTTAATTTAGTAGAGTTAAGTTGTGTATTTGAATAATAATTAATCCTGCTGTATAATGCAATGCTTATTAATGGTCACTGAACTGTAGCTGCCGTCATATCACCAATGTGATCTTAAATCAATCTTTTTTAAATGCTGTGCCCGGAGTTTCGTTCAATACCTCACAGAATTGAGAGCTTCTTTGGATAGATTTTTGTGTGGAAACCAGGTGATTTCTACAAACTATTCAAATTTTTTTGGATGTTGGAAAGAAGTTGCCAATACAAAGAAGAGTAGATTATTGTTTAAATAGCTGTAATTTTTTTTAAAAAAATAAGACCAATATACTTATTTAAGAAAATGTTGATTCAATTCAAAACTAAATAAAATGTATTATTATGTTAAGATCAAGCGCAAGGGTTTTTTCAACAGTCACAATAAAACCAATTCATAATTCCACAATCTTTTCATTTTTTTAAAACTATATATGCAACCAAATTTTGCTAACTGTGAAGACTGTAATATACTAAAAAATGTGCATGTTATCCAGATGTTAGAAAAGAGGTTATAGAGCGGGGGTGGGCAACCTCTGGCACGCCGATGACTTGTCTCTGGCACGCAAGAGCACAGGTTAGCCTTAGCACAGATGCAAGCACATGTTACCCTAAGCACAGAAAAAAAACTACTTTCTTTAGGGTGTAAGCTTTCAGGCCATGACAGTATATGTACGTCCTGGTGGTGAAGAGGTTTATAAAAAAGTATTTAAATATATAAGAGGTATATAAAAGGAGTCAACAAGTTTTCTTTGTATTTGCTTTAACTGTTGTATTCTATTAAAGTCACAAAAGCTTAAAGGCTGTTGAAATGTACTTCTGAAGGTTAAATAACTTTTTTTGTCTTTTTTTTATTCTATTTATTTCTATTTATTCTATTTTTACTTTACTATAAGCAAAGTATAGTGATCGTTAAAAAATTCGATCTCGAGATTTTGACGGAATTACATGTTTTGAGGTCCCAGAACTCGTTTTATGACGTTTTTACGATGATGTGTGTGTGTGTGTGTGTGGGTGGGTGGGTGGGTGGGTGGGTGGGTGGGTGCGTGTGTTAGCATTGCTTGTTACCACGCTACGGTCCAGAATCTTTGATGGATTAAGTTGATATTTTACACAAAAATGGTCCTCATAAATACGAAGATCCCTATTGTTTGGGAAGAATTATGCTTGATGGGAAAGTCACTTTTTTTGCCAAAAACCGTTTTTTTTAAAGCATTTATTTCTCCTAAACTGATAACCCTAGAGTTTTGAAATTTTGATATTATCTTTGAGGTTTCAAATGCAACAAACGAAAAATATATTCAGAATATTAAAACAAAAGGAAATATTTTTTCTTCAATAAAATGTAAAAATTTTGACTTATAATTCAATCTCAAACCTTGTGAGAGCGATACAAGCCATACTGTTTGATGGATCAAAATGAAACTATGCCGACAAATAGAACATTATGTGGAGAATGAGTTGAGATATTTTTTTCTAAAATTACATTCGCTAAAGGGGCGTTACAGTACGATTTGTGTTTTCAGAAAATGTTTTTTTGACGCTAAACGGCTCATTAAAAAATAATGAAAATTTGACCAAAAATGGAACAAAAACTTAGCAATTCATAAAAAAAAAACATGAAGTTTCAATTATGGAAAAGAGCAATAACGATATAAAAATTCTTTGTTTACCCTAGACTAAGAGATCACCTGCTATACTTGTCGAATTTTTTGTATTTTTTTTTACATTGTTTACATTGACTTAGAAATTTTTTGAGCGAATCCACTGAGATAAAATTGATTTTATAAAGGAACAGTTTAAATTGTTTATTGAATTATATGAGATATAAGAGGAATAATATTGTGCAGGAAAATGATAACACTCACTCAGAAAAAATTCGTATATATGTTATTTGACAAAGGGGAAGGAAAATGATCTTATTAAATACTAAGAAGCTTATTATAATTATTATTATTTTAAAGATTAAAATTCCCAGTATGATAATTCTATAAAAGACCAAAAATGTAAATGATAATTCATAATCTGAATCTTTCGTTTAGAGATTAATAAATGTAATTATCGTAAATCTTTAATTAACAAATCACCTTAAAACAACATTTTCTTCGCAGTTTAAGATGTTTTTCAGAGAAAAAAAGGGTATTTTCCTGTTTTAAATTTAAAAATTTTACTTTAATATTCAATGTAGAAGGATGTCAAGTAAACGATGTAAGGAATCTACTGGCTGTTTGAACGAAAGCCATTCTCTTGTAGGAGAATAAATCGTTTCAAGAAATGTTCACTTTGGTTTTTCAAAAATGTTATTACTGCTGTAGTTATACTAATGCAATTATTTGCAAATAATAAATTATCTGTGATGTACAAAAATAAGCTTATAAAATGATATGTCCTTCAATCACTATCAGTACTACCTCAGGAATGAAAGGCTAATAATTATATCCCATTTAGATGTTTACGTTATGCTTAAATGAGACGTTATGTTTTATATAGTCAAGAAATTTGACATTAAGTTACTTATAGTAAAGTAGAGTGTAGGCCACTCCAGATTTTTATTCTATTTACCACTGAGGTAATTTACTACTTTTTCGTTTAAAAAGTTCTTAAGAGGTACCAAATATGTTCTAAAAAAATTTTTTTGCACGTGGAAAAAGTTTGTGTCAGAGACTTGGCTGATTTTGGCGAACACTCTTAAAAAGGTTGCCCACGCCTGTTACAGAGAGTACTATAAATAGAGAAGTTTGGATTTTAATATTTTATTTTGAGTAGAAAAAACAATGTAATGTTTGTTTGTAACATTAAAAACAGATTGTGAAAATAACAAACATTTTAGGAACCTACAAATAAATTTGTTGTCATCATATATTTAGAATTAGAAGTAACTAAAAAGAAACCATCCTCACACTTCCTAAAGTAGCAAAAGATATTAAATAAAGAAAAAAATTAAAAATAAATTATGACGTTCAATAAATTAGGTTAAATTGTACTAGGTTATTAATATCTTTTTCTGAGAGTTACATTGTTTTAAAAACGTTGTTACTTTTAGCCTGATATTAATGGCAAAATCTATTTTTAGTTGTTCACCTTTAAAATATATTTGGTACCTTTGATATCAGAAGAAGTTTCCCTCTGCAAACTTTGCTAATTTTAACAACTGTCCTACCATATCTAATTGTATTTTTTCCTTTTATTTAGTTGTATTTTTGATAGAACCAAATAATTAGATCAAATTATTATAGAACTCAAATTGTGTCAAAGATTCACCCAAATAGCGATCAATTATTGAACAAAAGATTAAATTTTATAATAATATACTCGTAATATTCCAAATAAAAAAATAAGAACTTATAACATGTCTTTTTTTTGTTTATTTTATTAAATAATTTTAATAAAACAAAAATCTGGTGTTGCACGCCACATAACTTTTATTTATATAATTATAAATTTCATCAAAGCTCACCCCAGCAGTGCACGTCTGAACAATAATAATAATTAATTTGATAGGTACAAAACACCTTAAGCGCTCTGAATTCTTTTCTTTAATTCTTTTATCATTTCTGCATTACATACCATCGGTGCAAATTTGAAGTAAACTCCGTAGACCTAACCTACCAAAGAAAAACGAGTGCAATTGATAATAATAGGTAAAAGGTAATATCATTTATGGTTGTGCGCATGAAACTACAAAATAATGATATTTACCTATTATAATTACTTAAGTTCTGTTATTAATTTTACTAATGAAGAGAAAAAGAACGATTTAAACATTGTCAGACCTTATTGTAAAAAACCTTACTCAGTAGGTATATCTGTATCACTGACAGGTGACTACAGAAATGTAAGTAAAATACAGAACAAATTTTATACTTTTGCAGCTTTTTAACATTTTGAACTCTCTGATGGTATCAGAAAGAAAAATATTATAAATATAAAGTTGTAGTGAATAAAATTTATAATCAACTTATATTTTCTAATTTTTTCTAAAGACAATTGTTCTTAAAATAAGTTAATAAGAATATTTACTTTCATGTTTTTACATATTTTATTGCTTAAAACTTAAGCAGATTTAGGCGTAAACATGATTGAAAAGACATCCATATAGAGCTCACCAGTATGTAATTACGATACGTAATTATCAGCTTATACAAGGAGAGTGTGCCTAGTGAAAGCCGTAATAGTTCAGCTTTTTTTAGTTCTTACCGGCAATATTAGCGGCTTGTTACTTTTGAGAGCTTAATATTGACCAATATATATATATATATATAATATATATATATATATTGTTGGGAATGAGGGTTAGATAGAAAGCTATACATTGACGATGTTTTTTTTTCAGTGGAATTATTGAATTTCCCTAATATTAGGAGGAGTCTAAACTACTAATATAGTTGAGAATTTTGACTAATTTAAATGTGTTTAGAAAAGGGATATTTAACGAGGACCTGACATCGTACAGGCTCGAAACGGACAGTTTAGATCCCTCCGAGATCAGATTTCTTCTCTTTTTGCTCGAATAAATCGAGGACCAGAGTGAGTATCGAACCCAGGACCTACCAGTCCAGAGGCCAACGCACAAGTCACTGGTATACTCTGGCCGCTAAACAAATGTATTTTCTCTGATTTATCACTCTGACTTTGATTAATTGAGAACATATTTAGTATTTATTTTTGATATTTTAGAATATTGGTTAAAAATTTGCACCATTTGAAAGAGTCTTTTAAAGATTTCTTTAGTAGTATTCCTAGTTATTTAAAGGTTATCATGGCGAGTTTTCAATTTTCTTCCTCTAGGAAAAAAAATGGGATAAGTTACCATCCTATACATGTAATGTGTTAACTAAGAAGCTGGAATCACGGCATTTAAACAAATTTTTTTTTGGACAGAATTTCGCCAAATCACCAAAAACCAAATTTCTTTCATATGATTTACTCCCTAAAGAAGTGCAATATTGATGACAAGCTACAGTTTTGTCTCAGAGTTAGGTTTAAGAAAATATGAATTTCAGGGATTATAACTTGGTTTATGAGATATCTTGCTCACATAAAACAAACCAATTAGCGAAACCTGTTTTATAGGATGACCCTACTAGATGTATTTCTTAAAAATATCAATGTAAAAATTTTGACTGGAATGAAGTATTTTTATTAGTCAATATTTCATACAGAGGACAAATGAACGTAATAAAACATAAGTTCAGCAAGTATGTTAGTTTGCTATTACTTTTCATTCTATTTGAACTTGTGCCCGTTTTTTCGAATTTAAATCGACTATATATATATAACCAATTAGATGAAACGATTCTGGGAACTGAATAAACTAGACTTTTCAAAAGAACACACAGAAATGAAATATTTCGATGTCCTCATCGTCAGGAATAGATGTGAATCGCTCCAAAAGTTACACTGTTTGAGCGCTTTTTTTTTTAACGCAAGCCAGTCTTTATCATCCTTTATATATATGAAATAAAGCAACGGTCCAAACCAAACAGATAAATAACTAAAAAACAATACATTAAGAACAAAAACACTTACTCAGATCAATATTTCGAAACAAACTTCGTCATCCGTAAGAGACTAGAGGGGAAGAAGAATAGGTACGTTCGTTCAAGACTGACGGTGAAAATTCACTTTCTTACTGTGGTTTAGGCGTTGGTTTTTATTTCACTTGTTTATTATGAAATGTTGCAATATATACAATACTTATATTAATACTAATTTTATTTGATTTCTATGAAAATATAGACCAATATTGCATTTGGGTTAAAAGTTTGAGCAGAAGTTTTCTGCTCGAATGGCACCATCTCACTCTCTCTGTATATAATTTGTTTATGGCACTTTTTTGTGCTGAAGCATGTTTGCAATAACAACATTTTGATATTTTATAAGAATCTCTTTTTTGTTGACAAACCACATTGTTCTTTATTATTAATTCATCTTTATAATTATGAAATATATCAGGTTTCTCCAATAACGCCCATATTATAGCAGATATGATGTAGTAATTTCAAACTTGTATAATGTCAGTTAATCAGTAAAGATCTTGACTAAAAAAGAAATTGTGTTGAGTAAAATTGAGAACTACCCATGTCAATCAAACCTGTATATGTGGCTCACTGATGTACCCATCATTGAAATTGGTGCTAATTAATAAATGAAACACACTTTCTGATCCTAGAACAACATCGAGAACAAAATCGTTTAAGAATGGGTGTAGGAAACAAAAGTGTTTCATTTCAATTGATAAATGTTATCTTATAGATAGGCGAATGGGCTATTAACGTTTTAGACCTGCGGAACTGTGCAATATAAATCTGGTCAACGAAGAAGTAGTGTAATGGAGCGGAACACGGGGCCCTTGGGGTGAGCGCCTAACAGCCTGGACACCACGCTCTGTAGCATCGCATCTTTAAACACTTCGCATTTCTCCAGCTTTCTTCCCAAATCTCATTTTATCTTTGGCATTTTCAAATTGGACAAATTTCTATATTCACTACCAATTTCCCACTAGCTTTTTGAACCTTTGTGCAATAATTGATATTTTCCTCATTAACAAATTTGCAAGAACTTATAATTATAGCTAAAGGTATTATAAAACTAATAATAAATTATAAAAAGGCAATATGAATGAAAGGAAGATTACAAGTCAGGGATTGTCGAGTTACTAACTTATTGAATACTAACTGGCCAAAAACCATTATATTTATGTAGGATCATTATAAGCACAAACAATATTACAAGATACATATAAACAGCAAATCACAGAACAAGCTAGAATTTGTACATTATTATAACAATATTGTCAGTTATTATTCATTTGAAAAGCCCAAATGTAGCTAGAGACATATAGGGAAACTTGGTCCAGGTGAAAAGCGTATGCTGTTGACCAACTTTCATGAGCTCCTTTGCAAATTAATTGAGGTCACAAAAGCAAAATAGTTTTAATCACCCAGCTTCTGGGTGCCCTCAAGCCAATAGTCGAAGGATTAATAAACTACATCGTAGAAGTTTGGTTTACCTAGTAAACCCCACGAACCATAAACGGCTAAACAGATTAACCACAACCCACGACCAGGGCAGTCTCAACATACTTCTTGTGTTAGCTCATTATAATACTAAACACAAATTGAACAAACTCCTGGAACAGCTTCTCAACAAGGACCTATTTATAGGTAATGAATGCGTTATCCAAGAACTCTGGAGATTATAACCGACTGTGGAATGTGAACTACCGAAGAAATAAAAAATGTAGTAAGAAAATTTATCATTAAAATATAGTCAAAAGTGTTCTACAAATAGGATTCACTGAATCACTACATCCTCAACTTGCCTGTGAACCAGGCTGACTTCATAGAACTATCCCTATTTTAGTTTACCATAAATTAAAAGTACGCACACTTTAGGATAACATCCGAGAAATATAAAAACGTAGGCCAATATTGTAGATTGTTTCGGCGTATGTGTATCTGTATATACACCAAGATAAATTTTATTTGTTAACCGTTTCGCATTGATCCACTATTTTTTTTATATATCAGCTGTGTATCATTTACCTATGATAAAGTGATTCAATCATTCTTTTTAAATTTATTTAACATTTTTTTAACAATTATTAAATTTATAGTTAACTTCCATCTTAAAATTGTATTGTATTTTAAAGATTTTATTTAAAATAAATAAGGGATAATTACAGTTGTTCAAATTTTCAGTTTAATTTTCATCAGTTATAAGAAAATAGGGAAGGCAATGAGCTCTTGTTGTCCGTTCTTTCATTATATATTATCCCTTAGTGTTTAATTGTGATTATGTATACTAAACCATATATAAAATAAAATAGTCATTTAGACATCATAATATGTACATGTGGTATGTTTACATCATAACATGGTAAAAATACTGTGGTATTTACCATCGTAGCGTTTATAACGAAGCAAATATTGGTATTAGAAGCAATGGAATAAAAAATGTCCATATGAATGTTTAAGAATAAGCAGAAGAGTGGGAAAAATCGGTACTGATTTTGATATGAAATTCGATTAAGTATGATGAATGTTGTCCATGGACAGTAGTGTATATTATTTCCGCACCAAGGACTATATACCTGGAAAATGTTATTCAGATTTTTTAAATGGTGCAAAGTGTAAAGTGATTACAAGATTATCGTGTGTTTCATTAATATTTCAAATCGCGTTTAATCATGATCACCAATCATAAAACTTTAGTAAAGCAAATTATGTCGTTGTACGCTGTTCCAGTTGGAAAGCTGTGATTTCACTTCAGCCAGGATATGTTTAATCTGGATAGGAAGTAATTAATAGTTGGCTATGAGTTTTCAAGGAAGTAAATTTACTGAAATCTAAACGTCTATGACCTGAATTGAAAATAGTCAGTAGGCTGTCGAGTTTACTACGAGTTGTACAACTAAAAAAGAAATCTCGGGTGAAAGTAATTAAAAGTTGTATCGTGGAGGACTTGGAAGGCAGTACTGGGAGGTGTGGAAGTTAGTTGGAAGTGTTTGGAGGGTGGGCGGGATTAGAGTTGGAAAAGAGAAGGCAAGTCGCAAGAATCAGGCGCATGTCTGGATTAGTCTCCAGTGCCTCTGGGTTAAGACTGTTTCTTTTGCCAACTGCTGGTCCTGATTGCCCCACTTCTTCGTCTCCTTGCCCTCATGTTTCCACAGGAATCAACTCGACAAACAAGTTTGCTTCAGTCCCAACCCAGATAAAACCTCCCCAGACCACTGCTCCCGTCTGTCACTCCCTATAAACTGCCGCCCACATGTTCCATTATCTTACAGCAAACACAGTCAGCTCCTTCAAAACTTGGAATCATTTGCTCTAATCATCTGGTTGTCACATTCAAACAACTACTAGCCAGCTTATACAAGTCCAAAAATATAGCCCCTAATTTTTACTATAATTTAAAATTACATCAAAAGCATATATTTCATTAAAAGAAAAAGAAGCTTATATGTTAAGCCAGAACAAATAATAAAATTGTTAAAACATTTTTGTTGAAATTTTATTATTTATATAACAATTAAGCTATGATTAATGACTCTCTTCTACATTGGGAACAAGAAATTTTCTATTAAATTAATTGGAGTGAAGAACCTTTCTCCCTCTGAGGAATGATGTTGAAATATTCTGGTTTAAGAGGTGTATACGGGGTACATTAGATGTTACTTAGATAAAAAAATATTTTTTTTAATATTTTACTTTTTTGTTAACAAATATCATATTAGTTCAAATAATTTAGATTGGCCTACACTCAATTTAACTGTTATGAGTTTCAGTCCTCTATGCAGTGAATTATCGAGCTTTCTAAATTGTCACGAACCTAGGTTCATGTCAACAGGTGATAAAGCCATTCGAATTATTTTTATTGTATTTAAAAATGTGAATATGTTCTTTGAAGCATTGTCTTCAAGTTGTTCATTTTTATAAAATAATAAGGCCATTTAAAAACGAAAATGTAAACATTGTGCTCAAACAGAACGACTTAATTCAAGAAAACTGAAAGGTTTCAGCAGAAGATAAAAACATTTAATCAAAAGGGAATTTACAAATAAAAAGCAATAGTGTGCATAGTATAGTACTATATAAATAAAACAAAGTGGAAGAACTGTAAGATAACAAAAAACATATTCACGCCTCAATTCTAGTACTGCTGTGTTTGTGGAGTCAGTAAGTAAATATCTGTGCTATTTTATTAAGTCTTTTAAAATAGCTATCTTGTAATATTTTCTGTCATGTCTCTCTATATAATATGCTATTTCAGAAGATAAACAAACCAGTAAAGTTAAAAATATGTAACATCAATGTTCTCTGCTTCAATTCTTTGAATAGGTTAATTCTAAATATTAATTTGGTTGATTGTATAAAATTTTTGAAATTAACTGATTGTTTTGATTTTATTTACAGCCCCTTCGATTTTAGAAAATGTTTAAAACACGACCGTTTTTTGTAAGACTATGATTTATTACTCTGGTACAAGGCAGCTCAGTGAATCATTTAGGGAAAGCAATAAACAATTCAAACTTTCATTCCAAACTTAGTTAAAGCTTAGTATAACCTTTGTAGTTTAGGATGCTGCACAACAACATTATGTTATGCTACACAACATCAAGTAAAAGTTTTTTTCGAAGAATTTTAAACATTTTTAAATTAAACTTTCTAACCTGATTAACTTTAATTTTTTTTAATATAACTTAAATATAACAATTTTGTAAAAAATCAATCTGGAGAGTTAAAGTCTCCTATATCTACATTTGAAGTTTTCTATGATGTCTGTTTGGGTACGTGTGATCAGAACGTTTGTGGACACCGTGTGATGGATCAAATTAATATTTTACTTAACAATTTATTGCTCAAAATGTGATTTTAGACAACTTTTTTTCTTTCATAAACTACTAACTCAGTGTTGGAACTTTTGGAATTATTGTTAACTTAAGAAACTTCAGCTTTTTTAATAATCACAATGGTCAGTTTTGGAATGGAATATTGAAATTCTGATGGCTTGTGCATGCAGATTAGGCCGTTTGATAGATTATAATGGAATCACATCAGCAAATTCTTTGTAATAATACGTAATGTATTACTTTGTAATAAAATGTGCTGTGCACTTATTTGATAAAATTACATGAACGGAGAGAGGTATTTTGGTGCATTATATGAATATAGGAACTTTTTTTTTTCTCCAAATCGCCTATTATAGAAGAATCAAACTTTTTGTGAAAAAAAATTAGTGTCCTAAAGTTAGTGTCCTGTAAAGCAACGTTAAAGAAATTCTGATTTCCTTAAAAGGTAAAATAACTCTACGGACATGAAACTCAAGTTGGAATTGTTGGATTTGTTTACATAGAATTAGAAATTCTTTTATTAACATCGTGTCAAATTGATTGTAATTTAAAAGCTTAACAAAACCAAATTTGAAAATGCTTAAAATTTAATATATTATGTAAGAATGATGAAATTTTGAATACTGAAAGCAAATGAACCATATATTTTATGATGTTTTTCAGTTTTTGATAAATGGTTGTCTAACGAAAGTTGTAATGTGAAATATAATAAGGTATACGTCAACAAATCAAAATATCAAACATACTTGATGTGTTTAAGAACCACTTTGTTTTCTCTTCTAGTGAAGCATAAATAATAAAAACAAAAATAAATGAAATATATACAAATAATAATGTAATATATATAATAATTAAACATACAAATATTTTGTATTTTTTTATTAAAATAAAACCAAACTAATGTAACATATTAACTTTCAGTAAAGCTGCGAGTAGGCCACACCAAATTTTATGATAGTTAATCATTATATTTGGTATATCTTTTCAGTTTTGTCCACTCAAGATAATCAGTAAATATATGAGCTCATGAGGCTGCTGATATATGTAGTTGGTGTTGCTAAGTAAATTCACATGAAGGTAGTATTCAGAATACTACTTAGCCTTAAAAATACGATTAAGAATGTTAATAAATTTACCTTTAAACTGATTTAATTAGTTATTGAAATATATTTCTTTTAAAGTAATAATGAAGACACAAGTATCCAACATACCTGAAAATCAGTATAGAAAACCCAGTAGTACAATATAACAATGTATATTATTAAAAAAAAAAAAACAGCATGGTAAACTGAGTTAAAGACTACAAATTCAGGAAGATGAGTTGCATAAAATGAGGTCTAAGCGAAAGTTGAAATGGGTAGGTCATATTGGGAGAATGGAACAGAAGATCAATCGACTGGTACACTGCATGTAAGCCTGGTGAAGAGGAAGGCCATGTTTTTGGTCCAGTTACCATCTAATAAGGTGTACATGACTATAAACTGCAAGTGGACTCATTTATGCAGATAATTAGAAATGTATACTATAAGCTGGGCTAATTTCATATTTCTTTGAATAAAAACTTGGCTTAAAACATATGTTTAATATAAAAACCGCCTTCGTCTTCAGATTCCATCAATTTATTCAGATTCACCATAATCAATTCAGATTTTATTACATCAGTATTAAGTAATGGGTTTTGTAGTAACAATGCTTAGCAGTGTGCTGTGATTAGGGGAATACTACAAGGAGTGGATTAGCAATTATGTATCATCCACTGATACAGATGGCACATGACTCAATATTCATCATTTCCGCTACATGTATTACAGACCACTATTGTATCCACCTAACTCCATGTCCGTATATAATTACACTGCCTGTCTTCTTAACACTTATTCCATCAATAATATTCATTTCGTCCTGTTATGCTTTGCATTGTTATGGCTTTAATTGCTTATTGTTATGGCTTTGCTTTGTATTGTTAAGGCTTTAATACAGAATTATGACCGAAGATATGTGGCATTTACAGTATTTCATTTAGACTAAGATGTTTCAACCATAACAAGTGGTCTTCTTCAGAGTTAAAAACCCAACTCAACTGAGTTGGGTTTTTGACTCTGACGAATACCGCTTGTTATGGTTGAAGCATCTTAGTTGTTTTTCCCAATTTCTTATTGCGTTTCGCATTGATTTTTGTTATACGTGTTATATGAAATCTTGTTATATATATAGAATTGGAATGCAAAGGAAGGAAAAATCTATCACACATATTGAAATTCTCCTATCATTTTAAATAGGTTTTTGACATTCATAATCAGAGAATGACTGTAGTTAAGCTTGCAGGAGTATTCCCGATTACTTTCCTCATTCTAATGTCTATGTTGAAAAACAAAATAACTTGCCTATCAAACTTTGAAACATACACTTTTTTTTTAAATTTAAATTCTTTACAACTAAATATACCAATTTACATATTATTTTTTTTATAAAATATTTAATAACTAACTTTCAAACATATAACCTACTGAAAGGTTTCTGTGTTCGCAAAGAAAAATGCTTTGTATTGATAAATAGAGAAAAATGAGAAGGGTGGCCTTTCGGTAGCCAATGAATATTTATCGCATTGATTTCTTCTCCTGATTTGAAAACCAGAGCAACGTTCCCAACCACCCTTTCATCACTGCCTTCATCAAAATTCATATTTTTATACTAAATTATTCGAGTATGGATATTTTGAAAACCATATTCATACATGTAGGATTTTCTCACTCCCTGGATTTAGCAATTTTTGTTTCTTTTTCAATTACTAATAAAATATTGTTCATTTTCAAAACTTGTATATTTCATAATTTGGAAATATATTTGAATATGCATTCAAACAACTGTATTTTTGCATATTATACATGTCCTTGATACATGGTTATTGAGTTGATTTTGATAAAATGAACTCTTTATTGATCAAGCATATTGTTGCAAAGTTTAATGACTCCAGGGAAAGTTTTTTCCTTAATTTGCTATTTTCCTAGGTATAGAACAGCTTGCTGCTGTGATTAAACTTGAATATTTACATCTTAGCTACAGCAGAGATATTTATTATGATATTTTTTAACAAAGAAATTTTAGTTGTCCTTACTCAACTTTGATTCACTATTCCTTTAAATTATCAAATTTAAATGATTAATAATATGTATTTGTCAATGAACCGTTAAAATTTTCAAGGTGATTAAAGTATAATAATAAAAAAATTATGTTTTAACCCATGAAAAATTTCAAGGTTTAAGGAAAATGTCACAATCGTATTTTCAAAAGATATGATAATCAAATCTATATAATATATCATTTCATTGGTTTAAAAGAAATTAAAGCACGTTTAGAATATTTTGATTGCTAAATGAAAGAAAGTATATGTTTAATAATTTATGCAACATATCAAGATTATATTATGAATACTGAATACAAACTTCTTTAAACATTTTTAACGTACAACCAAATTTGATGTTTGAAGTGTTGCCAAAATAGTTTATTTCAGGCAGTGAGCAAAATACAGCTATCATAGAAGTGTTGTAGAGATATTTCCAGAGGTTTTAATTAATATTTGATATTTGCATTTAGTACCCAGGTAAATTAAGGTATACTTGGAAAAAAAGTTTGAAGAAAAATTAAAGAACTTCTCCATAACCAATATTCTTTGAGAATGTAGTTCCTCTCCTACATCAATGAATGGAATCATTTTGAGGACAAGCCTCAACTCAAACGCTATTCATGCTTCTCGCTCTTGGAAAAGCTACAGAAAGTTGTCCATGAGTGAATGCAGGCTGCGGAAGGAATATGCCAACCTTATCGTACATTTGTCCTTGAGCTTTATTGCTTGCCATGGAATATGAAATTTTCTGTGGGAATTGAGTTCAATATAGATCATTATAATTAAAACAAAAAAAAACTAATAATAGTTAATCGATTTAATGCTCAAAATGACTTTGTGATCATATCTAAAGGTTCTTCTTTAGTTGTCTTATCAAACATATCTTTTATATAAGGTTTTGGAAGCCTGTTATGAGAAGGTGTCTTTGGCGTGGTGGACTACTGTTACAAAGGTCATGGGTTCGATCACAGCAAGATTTACCTTATTTTATCGTATTTACCACTCGGTAAACTTCGACCACTCTTGTGTTACCATCAGTCACACTCAGGCGTGTGACACACTTAGTTACTAGCGAATTAATATATAGGATAAATTATGTAGTGAAGGTTAGAAGAATATTAAAGATTATTGTTATATTAAGATAATAAAAGTTCTATTAAATTTTTTAAGTCAACTATAAATAATTATGAAAAACTGATGGTTTATGTTACAAGCTCAGACGAATAGGAAACAGATACAGGATGCATGACTGCTGAATAGAACTGTGTCAGTATAATGCTGACTAAAACATAATATGAGTAGTAATTATTATTTTATAAGTTCCTATTAGTCTTGATTATCTGTGTAGTAAATATTATTAATATATACTAAGACTCAGGAAACTACGTTTCCTTACCCCAGCTACTCGGCTACCATGGCTACCCCAGCTACCAGGCTACCACAGCTAACCCAGCTACCCTGCTACCATGGCTACCCCAGCTAACAGCCAACCGGCCTCCGTGGATGAGTCTCAAACAAAAAATCTTTCCAAATTCACCCCTTTCTTCAAAATTAGTAAAATTTGGATTTCCTTTCTTATATATTTTGATATATGAAAGGAATTTGACAAATGAAATGCAGAAAAGTAGAACCCAAATTAATCAAAGCAGTACACAATACCACCGACTACGACAGACAGACATACTGTCTAAGCTTCATAATTATCCAATAGGTTAAATCGAATAACTGTCCTAAATCTGGTTTGTACCTTGAATCATAAGCAGGTTCAAACGTTTATAGTATATTTTAGTGTGTCATAAAATTCAAAGTGCAATATGTTGATGTAATTATTTAAATTAAAAGATTATTGCATAGAAAGTTAAAGGGAGGGAGCAGATACTGAGTACCTCATTAGCTTTGTCAGTAAAGTTATCCACAGAGGCATGGGCTCCAATATCTGAACACTTGCTTGTTTGAGCTGCCCACAATTGTTTGACTGAGTGCTTGAGATGACATTAATACCTGGAGTTGTTGACACGTCAGTTAAAAGAAGAGATTACATTAGTACGTTTTTTTTTCTTCACTTATTAAATCTTGATGTCTTTCAGGTTGCATAAGACTGGGAGGTGTGGCTTTATGACCTATTTTAAGCATGAGTCATACCAAATTATTGGAGGTGTCATCTATCTAAGGTAATGATTGCTAAAAGAGTGGTCATGCGACTTTTTTGAGACCTTAATTCGGCCGATAGGCCATAAATTGGTTTTCGCTAGCAGGTGACAGCAAGCGGCTGTTTGTTGGGCTGTTACGTAACTGATGATACGAGTTAGGTGTTATGTATTACGGAAGAAAGACTCAGACACAAGAAAGATCTAAAACAGGTGAACACATCCTTCTTAGTGTGAGACCTACAGAAAGGTCTCACACATCTATCAGCGCACTCGGCGCATAAATCTTTCCATTCTACTAGCTTCATATCTCACAGACAGCTTTTACATAAATTTAAAAGATTTTTATAATTTAGTGTTCCATTTTCTATTGTTGAAAAATGAAATACTTCTAATATGCATATCCATAAAGAAGAAGCATAGGAAAACGAAAAATGAAGATAGTGAATTTTATGTTGAAAGAACTATAACATTCACATTTATACGAAACTCAAATGGCCTTTAGACTTTTTATTTTTTAAGAAAAAATGACATACATCAAGAATTTAATCCAGGTATTTGTATTTTCAAGAGGAAACATATTGAAAATACACATTTGATATTTGACGGTAAATATCCCGCCAGTGAGGAAGAGAGCAGTTGAGGATCTTCTCTAGAGTCCAAAAATATTAAATATTCAGTGGAATTGAAAGAAAGTTAAACTTTTTGTTGTTGTTTTGCTATAAATGTAGGTTCTGTTATGTTGAGACATTGATTGTATTGAAAGGACAGTGGTGGACGGGGCTGGTGGTAGTGTGGGCGCAGCAGAGAGAATGGTGTAAGAGCCTGTTTTGTAAAGGAATAGTCCGAGTTCTGACCAGCCCTATTCCAAACTCGGCCGTCTGTATGATTTGTCAAGTCTAAATCCCTTTTGCTTGTTAGCCCTTGTCAGGTGTATCGATTTCCAGCCCAACCAATTATTCCTTCCCAATCCAACAATCTACCCAATCTCACCCTTCAAAAAAAAAAAAGAAAAAAAAAAGATGCTTTTTCTGATACATTACAGCCTTTCATATCAACCCACCCTCCTTTCTTATATTAAAACTCCGTCATCCCTTCGGCGAACAAAAATTAAATCTCCTCTTTTTTTTTTACCCTCAGTCGATCCTAATTTACACAAAATTAAATCCACTTCCTCCTGCTTTAGGCTTTTTCTGTTTGGAAAATAAATCGACTTTTCTTTTTTTACCTGAAATGTATAATTTATATATTCCTCAAATTTAGCATAAGATTTAAAAATCATGTTGAAAAATTACTACTTTTTTTTTACTTTTATTGTTTAGTATTACTGTCAGTTAAAAGTTACCATATATAATTAGCAAACCTGCCAGTTGATGAGTCAGCTGTACTGCCTAAAACTAGTGTCACACCCTTGTTGTGGCCGCGGCTTGAATAGTGCCGGAGGTGGAGCATTTTATTCTCTGATATCTGCCCACGGGGGGGGGGGGGGGGTCCAATTTTTGTATAGATGTGCGGCAATCTAAAGTTATGACGCCGTTCTTAAAGCTAATACAATCATGGAGCTTGGAAGGCCAATCAGGGTTTTCTGCATGCTTATGAATTGCTTACCTCAGCTTTTCTGGTCACAGAGTATTAATTATGATTGACCTTGTTAAGATTATTAATATATACTTGGATAGGATCCATATTTATTCTCAATGCAACAAATAGAAATACCATAGCACCAGAACCTGTGTGTGAATTGGACTCGCAGGTGCTATTGAAGTTTAGTCTTCTCTATTGAAAGATATCGGTTCTCTCATTCGCATTGATACCATCGTGGCTGGGACTCCAATTCAGAGGGATATTCCAGACCTTTATTTGAAAAAACGTCAGCTCTATTTTACTCAACTGGCTGTTATGTAGTCAGTTTGGGAGTGTGTCGCGAGAATGATGGTTGCTGATTGACCATCACAAGGATGGCAATCCTTTATGTATAGCTAAGATATTAACACTTTGTTTGTGGGATCTACCCAAAATTATTATCAAAACAAATATGAAAAAAATTGAAAGTGCTTGGGTTTTTTGGTAGAGGCAATAAAAGCCTAACAATGAGACTTTCTAGTTATAATAAGGATGACCAACTCTTCTTGTCAGATTATTTGTATTAACTTGGAAATTTTTTATAAGGAGCTGACTAAAAAAATGGGTTAAATTTAAAATATGTTTTAATTAAATCGTAAAGTATTTAATATAAGTTTAGTTTCATACCAAAAAAGTATAACTTTTTCAACCTCTTATGGAAGAGACTATGAAGAAATTTAGAGATTTTGCGAATTTATAAGTTTTGAGGTTCATTGAACCAAATTTTGCTGTTGTTTCTCTGCAGGGTGTTTTCTATCGAAAGTGTTGAGAAGAATTTATATGTCACTTCTACTTTGGGACTCCTAAACTTTTTCTAATTGAAATATATTTTAATTAGGGTCTTTTACCGAGTACCTGATATCGTACCTTCTCGGGACCGATGGTAGACTTGTCTGATTTTGTCTCATCTCCTGCATGAATTAATCGTGGGCTAGAGTGAGTATCAAACATGGGATCTGGACAGAACCCACAAGCTCTGGATCCTTAATCCCTGGTGTTCTAAACAACCCATTCATGATGTGTAATATTCCATCATGATAATGGTACTTTATCGAACTTGATGTTGAAAAGGATATTAATTTCTTCTAGTAATTTAAAAAAAATTTTTAGATGTTATGTTAAGTACTGCTTTAATATTTTGAATACCACATTAGTAAATACCATATTACACAACTAGTAAGTTCCATCTGAAGTGAGGCTATGATTACGTTACAACATTAATTACTTTTTGGTTATAATAAAAAACATTGAGAGAGCCACATTAAAATATATCAAATAATTGGATTGATAGTGAATAATTTTATAATTATTTGTATGACAGACAATGATTTTTGATATCAATCAAGTAATTAAAGTTGTAGTCAATAAGGTTTATAATAGATTTACTTATAGTAAAGTTGAGTGCAAACCACTCGAGATTTTATTTAATATGATCTTTTTTCATAGCTATAGGTTGATTATCTTGCTATGTAAATGATATAAGTGTACATACGTTGTTACACTGAATACACAAATCATATTGTTTTTGCGACTTTTTGCTTAGAAACAAATAAAGGCAAGACTATCAAAGAAAGCTATCACAGCAAACGTTGATTCGCTGTTGAGGGAGAAGAAAAATAATTTTTCTTTGCCGGAGGGATGGAAGTTGAGGAAAGTTTATTGAGGAGTTGGGAGGGGCAAGCGAAGGGGGTGTTTATTGAAAATCTCATTAGGGATGGCCGTGAGATAACTTTACCCATCATAGGGATTCCTGCAAGAGATGGCTGCTTCAACTTTCTATCTGCCAGCACTATCTCAGCCGAGGCACTAGAAAACCCTCAAAGTATTAACTTTAATGTTAATTTCTCCAAAGCGATCAACCATTTGTGTTCTTTTTTGATACAATCTTCAAGATCAACATCTTTTAATCGACCTTTGCCCAAATTGATTTCATTGAACTCCATCAATTTTATCATATAACATTGAATAATTACATAAACCAAAACAAAGCTGTCCATAGAAAAAAATTAACAACTCGCTGGCTCAAAAGCTTTCAATAGTGTTTCAATTTCCCTCCAGTTGTGATGATTCTTGTTTCATTAGTTATAAGATCGTAATAGTGTTTTTTCGTAGAGATTATGAAAAATTCTCCATTAAAAGAGTTTTATTATGAAAACTTATTTCAAGCACATTATATTTTTAAGGTTTATCTGAAATAAAAAAAGTAAAACTTAATACAAACTAATTACGTAATGAAATTATAAATATAAATAGCTGACTTTAAGGAGTCACAGCTACTTAAAGAGAGAAAGAGAACAGAAACGGATGTAGGAAGTGATGGTCACTACGAGGGTGATAGGAATGATGACTTGATGTTAGGAATTCACAGAACCAGATGCCCCTTTCTGCCTTCTCCCTATAATCTGACAAAGAACACTATGTGTTGTATTGGTAATTCAGTTACTTTTGTGGAGACTTTTCTATAATATTCCCCTTTATAATTTCTGCATTAATCATGAAACTTTATATCAAAATTCATTAGTGAAAATGAAAAGATAAAACAATATGTACACTTGACTTACAAATTTAATCCCTACAATGATTTCTTTTGTACGTACAATATCAAGTTCATTTTGGCACTCATTAAAAACAGAGAATGATTTTAACTCAGAGAACTGATTAAAAGAATAAAGCTCCTCCCTAGTTTATGCTCTTATAGATTGTTTCACCACACTTTTTCATCCTTCTCTTTATCTCTACACACACACTCACACACACGCATGTACTTACATATATATATGTATACTTATACTTTGAGAACTTAAAGAAACGCAAATGAAAAACAGATACTAGATATTTAATATCTCAACCCTTTTAACGGTAGCCCTCAGGAAAGGAAGTTGATTGGCGTTAAACCGTCGTTCCCAAGCCTGTACGATGTCAGGTACTCGTTAAAGATCCCTACTCTAAATACACTTGAGTTAGGCAAAATTTAGGACTCCCAATGTAGAATCAATCTTCATTGTGTGGTATCACAAAGGGCCAAACTCAGCCTATGTGTGTTCCCTTGTGGGACTACCACTGTTCCTAACAGGTTAGATGGGACAACCTAACCCAACCTAATTATGGCCTAATAAAATAATAAGTTATTGTTGAAAGGCTGATACTTTACGTTTAGATCAGTTTTGTAAAATAAAATGCAGTTAAATCATTTTATTGATCTGTTTATTGATATTGATCAATTTTTTGATATCAAAACCTAATTTTTCGGGGTATATGATGCAAAAAAATGTATTAGAATTTGTTGGTTTTTATTAAGAAATTTATCTGGGATGTGCTGTCGGACCTTTTAGGGCCGACTCCGACTTCGACTCGGATTTTGTTTTTTTTTTTCAATAAAATGTATAAATTTTTACTTATAATTCAGTCTGAAAGCTTGTGAGAGCGATAAAGTCATACTGTTTAATGGATCATAATGAAACCATACGTAAAAATAGAACTTTACATAGAAGATGAGTTGAGATCATTTTTTTTCCAAATTATATTCACCAAAGGGCTGTTAGGGGAAATTCATGTTTTCAGATTACGTTTTTTTGACGTTAATCGGCTCATTAAAAAACCATTAAATTTTCCCAAAAAATTGACAAAAAGTTAAAAATTTATAAAAAAAATTCATAAAATTTCAATTACGGCAAAGAGCAATAAAGTTATAAAAACCTAATGTTTATCCTTGACTAATGGTTTACAATGATATACTTTTCATATTTGTTCACATTTATTTACCTTGTTGACATTGACTTAAAATTTTTTTGCGTGTATCCAATGAAATAAAACTGATGTGTCAGGTTTAATGAAAATTTTTTAAATAATTTAAAACTCTATATCAGAGGTAAAAGATTAAAATTCGTACATGTAAAAAATAAACGCCAATCAAACATATAATTTCTGATGTTTTCCATTGTGTGATGGATTTTTCTTCCAAAATGCTTTAATCTTGAATTCTGAGGGTAGTATTCGAACTGTGAGGAATGGACTTTTTCGTTCTATAGAAGAGCTGCTATTTTGTTAACAATATCCACTTTTTTCACTCTTCTGGTCTAAAAGTTCATATTTATTCTTTATAAAAATTTCATGCCTCCAGCTATAAAAGTTTTAAACTGAACTGAATGTCGTCTTTTAATGCGATTTGAGTATGCAAAACTGATTGAAATTTGAAAAATAATACAATTATCCTAAGTATAATCCAGAAATCGTAAATTGGTGAAAACATTGTAAGAAAAAAAATAAAATGAAACAAAAATGGTTGAATTCATATCAAAGCAATATGAAATAGATTTATGGGCGCTCTCCACAGACTTGGCCCCACGATTTTTTTACACAATATTACAAAATGTTCCGTAGATACAAGGTATATACTAGGATAAATATATAAATATATATGATTTTGAAGTTTTATTTTATTTTTATTAATTTATAAAATAATAAAATAACATATTACTTTAATGAAAATATAATTAAATTTTATGAAAACTGAGTTTGATTTTTCCAATTTATTTATTAGCTTAAATAATGACATTGTCCCGCACTGAAATGTTTAATAGTGATAATAATCAGTTATAATGAGTTTTAGAGAATAAGATGCAATGATTTTGGGCACCACTATCTTGGAAAAACAGATTGGACTTTAAAACAGTGATATAAAGTACATATCCATGTTTTAATTAGAGAAGGAAAGAAATGTTCACATTTTTAAAACAACAAAACAGGTATTTTTTTCAATAAAATGAAAGTTTCAAAATGATTGAATGTGAAAGTTTTTGAGTAGACAAAAATCATTATATTGTAAACCAGTCTGATATTTTTTTACTTATAGCAAAGTTAAGTGTAGGCCACTCCAATTTTTTTTGTTAAATGTTTTTGACATTTTTTAAACAAAATAGGACTAATTTGAAGTCTCCAAACGTAAACTTTGGCTCGATTATTCAGTGTAGAAGGTGGTGAGATGAACAACATTAAATGTAACAGAACCACTGACCATGGCAGTGTCTCATGTAATTACATATGAGATCCACTGGCTTTGGGAACAAAACCCACGTTCTCCTGTTTCGTAACATGTCTCTTTTTTCTTTGTTTTTACAAAAGTATTATTATGCTCTGAAAATACCAATGATGTTATATGTATTAGTTGTGTGGTTCAATCATTATCTGTAATGCCACCAGGAATGAAAGACTAAAAAACATCTAGGCATAAAAAAACATTTAGGCATTTATGTTATGTATAAATAGGTCGTTATATAACAAAGGTGTCTGATATTACAGTGTCAGGCATGGCTAGATATAACACTGAACAGGCATGGCTAGATATAACACTGAACAGGCATGGCCAGATATAACACTGAACAGGTATGGCCAGATATTTTGTATAAACTAAACCTTTTTTGCTCTACCATCAAATGTCCAATGTCCTTCTACGAAGGGAAAAATTCCTACTTGGACTAATTAATCATGTTTTATCATCTTATGTCTTTTTCATGTATACAAGTAATTTAAATACGTGAGGAGTCGGCTGATTTCTCCCGACTCCGACTCCTTAGTCCTGACATTTACAAATACCTGCAAATAATGCAGTATTCTTTAAGATTTCACTGAAGAAGTTTCTTGAATTTACAAATTAAAGATGCATCAATTTCAGGGATAAAGTTTCATTTCGTTGAAATCTATTTTTGCATAGTTTATCTCCTTGTGTTTTGAGCTACTATCCATTTACTATGGCGGAAAGACCTGGCTTTGAATATTATAAACAGAAGTTAATTCCTGAATACTTCTTTAAGAAACGTATCAAATTCGTTCAAAAAGGAAGTATTATCTGAGCTGTATTTTTGATAAATAAAGCCTTTATATCGGATAGCTGAAAAAACCGACGATATTTTTAAAGAAAATAATGTCTCAGAAACTGATATATTTATTATATATTTTCAATAATATAAATTTAAAACTTTCTCCTTTGGACAATGGAAACAAAATAAAACATCGTTTATAATTTTCTCGCAATTCTTTTCCATGACTTTCAAAAGAGATCGATTTCAGATTAAAAAAAAAATTTTTTCTTAGTCTATCTGTTAGATTGAGACTAAATTTTAGTTTGTAGACAATTATTTCATCAATTTTGATTTTACCATTTTGACACTCTGTTGGAAGACCTTTTAAACTCGCCGAGCGAGAGGCTACAATCCCGTACCGCCCAACGGGTCCAAGTTGTGCCGAAACACTTTAAGAAAACCTTTTTGGCAAAGCCATCTGGGCTACTTGACCACACTTGGAGCAGCCTGCCCTGTACTGTTGGCTTGCGCTGTGCAGCCTACACAATTACCACCTCTGCGACGGGGACGCCAGTACTAGGTACATCCACCTCGAGAGGCAGTTAGAGGCAGCAATAATAATTAAACAAAATAAACCTACAATATAGTAGCAGAGAGAGTAGTCAAATTATACGTCTCTGGTAAGACCAAGGAAACACTCACTAACCGCCAACCACCCCCACCCCACCAACGCACAAACCACCTCAATCCAGTCAGTAGATCTTGATCAACTGGAGTAAAAGCTTACTCATAACAGTGTTTTAATGCCATCGCAAAACACATTAGATTTATATAATTACCCTGAAGATGACTCGAGGCCAGTCGAAACATATCGGATCCACCCTAACAAATATGGAGAAAAGAAGAAATTATTTGGAAATCTTGAAAAAATTATGAAAAAAATGACTTAAAGTATGGTCCAATTATTCAACTATATATATATATATGTTTTATTACAAAAAAATGAATTTACAATAATATTTTACAACCACAAAAAAAACCTAGTCTACCTTAAATATATACGTAAATATTTACTTTTGAAATTAATTTTAATAAATATTTCTAAAAATAAGCATTGAGGGAGTTAATTTTAATTTTGTTTTATTTTGTGATCATTGTGTCGAGTATTTGGTGTTTTAAACAAACTGACTAAAAATATTTGACCTGTTTTAGCTGGCTCTGTTTAATCAAACTTAATTAATCTTGTTCAAACATGTCTCTGTGTTAATATGTATTTATCTTTATTTATTTGGTTTTTCAGTCTGTACATGGATATTGTAATTATTATTGCTTGCAATTTGTCGTAATTTTATTTGGTTAGTTAATTAATATTCGTGTTATAATTATTGAGGATTTTCAACTGTCAATCATTGTAGTATAAAGCAACAAAGAGATAAATCTATACCTACACTCAGCTGTCTATGGCAGATTGATTGTCTAATGCAGTGTTTCTTAAACTTTTTTACTTCAGGGCGCACCTATGAAACCAAACCAAAACTCTGGGGCTCATCACTGATTTTAATATAAAAATTTAGTCCTGAGATTTGATAACAGGAAAATGATTGGAAATTAAAATGTATAGTTTTTTTTTAAGAAAAAGAAAGAAAGAGAGAGAGACAGAGAGAGTGAGAGGGAGGGCTAGTAAAAATGATTTAAATTCCCGAGTAAAGGCAAAGAGGAAGTATTATCCATTGATGCTTAAAATTAAAGAAATTTACCTTCCAGTTCAAAATATGAAGTGCCCGAGACTTGACTCAGACTTGAAAACCACATACTTGGTGTTTTCTCAAATAAATTAAAATGATGCAAAAACTGAAATATAAATCTGTTATATAAACTTAATTTTCCATTATCTTGGTGCGCACCTGGCTACCTTCCAGGGCGCACCAATACGCCCGGGCGCACCGTTTGAGAAGCACTGGTCTAATGATTGAGAACACTATGAAAGGGAGGAGGGAATATTACACAATCACGAGAATTGAGAGAGCAGATGCTCTAGTAATTTACACAACTAAAACATATTTGCCTTTCAATACTGAAAAAAAAAAACCGAATTAAGTATGTGATTGGTAAAAGATGATTTAGATCAGTCAGATGGAGGAAGGCCTGGGAGGTTCTCTTGATCAATCCTATTCTATTCTCTCTCCCAAAACAATTCATTGCCTTCCGAGCGGCTCGCTTCACCTCCTGCTGATGATGGATGTCGAAATGTTGTGTTAAGTTTGTAACCTTCCAAAATCTAAACAAATGTGTAGCTGGTATTTATATATTGTTATATTTATCTACACTAAGGTTCATCTAAGCTTTCATTGTTAATAAATATAATTTATTCAAGATTCATAAATAAATATATGAATATTTTGTGGAGTATTATTCCAGCTTTTAACATTGAAATACTTAAAGTATAGTTATCATGAAGGTTCTCTCTGACTTCTTTGAAGTTTTTTTGATAAAATCTGTAGTTGTTTGGAATGTTTTTAAAGTTCGTGAACTTGCTAGAGGTTGGTTTACTCTGCTCAGCTTACTTAAAAAAATATTTTTGTTAGTAACTTTTGTTCAATTATTTTATCTTTCATTACACCCTGATGAAGGTCAGTGATGACTGAAACATAGGATTTCAATTTTTAAATGTATGCTAACTAAATATTCCATGGAATTTACAAGGAAATCTTTTGGTCGTTTATTACACTTAGTACCAAATGAATGGAAGTGTAAAATCAGAAAACTCGAGAAGCTAAATCGAAAAATCATCTATAGAGAAATTGGCAAGAAATATAATTGAGTATGTATTAATGAAGGTCTGCTACCTAATTACACTAATATATATATATATAATATATATATATATATATATATATATAAATCAGAGTCAGTTGGGTTTTTGACTCTGTCGAAGACCGCTTGTTACGGTTGAAATATCTTAGTCTTGTTATCCCATTTCTTATTGTGGTTTGATCATTGATATATATATATATTATATATATACTTTAAAAACTTTAAGAAATACGAATGAAAAACAGAAATTAGGACTCACATTCAATATTTCGACTATTTTAACGGTTGTCATCAGGAAAGGAAGTTGAGTGACTAGAAAATGAAAGCCACCTGGACAGCTTTATATAATATGTACAGGTTGGCCACACCGAAAACGAAAAATGTAGGTAGTAGGAATGTAAAGAAGAACAGAAAGGAGAAAAAAATACAATAATAAAAAAATTAATAATAAAAAGGAATCTTCATAAATATAAAATTCACAAGAACAGAAAATTAAGAATTAAAAAATTTTTTTATAATAAATAATAATAATATATAAATTAAAAAAATAAATTTAAGAAAAATTCACCTCTGAATACTGCTTAACGGTTCAGGTTGATGCCAGGATTTGAACGAGCTTCTAAGATCCATCTGTTTGATATATATATATATATATATAAGATATATATCCATATATAAGATATATATATACCGATATTTACTTCTTTAAAAGATTATAATTAAGTCTCCAATGTAATTATTTGACTTATTACAGGTTCGTTTCTCTCCAGTATAAATTAAGGTTTGAAATTTCGGTATTTTAACATACATGGTTATTTCATAGAACTGATTTCGCAAGTAAATTTAGTTTTTACCGTATAAGTTTTTCAAACTCCTATGTTTATGAATACTGAGTTATAATCGACAGACGATTCTTACAGTATTCCCTCATAAGTATTCTTTAGTTAAATCGCATCCCATTTTACTTTTATGTATTTGAACAGTTTGATATTATCCAGAAAGACAATGCTGGAGACCTACTTGTTTCTGTTTAAACACAATATCAAAAGAGTCGAAGCCAGGGTTTATTACAGATGAAACAAGGTAAGCAAGGGAATCGTTTGACTGTCTGTACAGGCATGGTCTGTTTGTTTAGGATACTGTCAGACATCTTTATTGCCTCATCATTCACTTGTCAGCAGATCGATTTGCTATATTGCCTACAGTGTTATATGAATCTCATTTCTTTAAGATGTCTGGACTTTGGGATTCCATTAGACTTTAGCCAGGCATTCCAGAAATGTCGACCTTTTAGACCAAATAAAATCAAATACATTTTCTGATCTTAATTTGTTCATATATACGGTTCAATAATAAATATAATTCCGCATTAAAATTGAAAAATTGAGTTAGACACTAAACGACTTTTATTTACCAAATTATGAACCAGTAACTGTTAACTTTACACTTGTTTTAGTTTGTTAAATATTTGTCCATACGAACCTCACTAAAAGGTTTGTAAATACTGACCTTTTAGATGTAATATGGACAAAAAGTTTCTTCAGAATCAAAAATTATTGGATTATTTTAGAACGGTTATATATTCATAAAAAATTGTTATATTGAATAAATAGTCAATTAATAATGAAATAATAATAGTAATAATAATAAATAAATAATAATAATAATTCATTTGACAGGCGTTTTTGTTTAAGATACGATTCAACAGCACTGCCCTGCTACCACTAGTGCTACTCTAACAATCCGCTACCGTTTATAGTAAGACAAATGAAAATCGTAAGACGTCTCATAACTCTTAGAGGCGTCAGTAAGTTAGACGACAATCTGTGGTTAATATGTTGCTCCTTCTCTGAAAACGTAGAATATACTTTATAGAATGTGGGAACATTCCCTACTACTGTATGACGAGAGATATAGTTCTTAGAAGGTTGAATGGTCCTGTGGTATATTCAGTAATGTCTCTCTCTCAGTTCAACAAATGTTAGTCTCATTTAATGTTTATCTTCTTATATTTGACTGTTCATTGTATATTATTCTAGTCAACCAACAAGAATCTTTTGAAAGTTCATTTATAACCATTCTAAATAAAATTAGAAACTTTTGACTCTGTCGGACGATTTTGCTTGGTTTGTAACTTAAACATGTTAGGTGTCTGTCACATATGTAACCTTATTCAGAAATGAAAAAGGATATAATAAGTATATTGTAATGTTTAACAAAATAATTGTATGTATTTCTTTTTTTTTGGTATAATTGATTAACAATATATTAATCAGATTAATTATATCACTAAAACTGTAAAGTAAGAGGTATTTACAGAGGTACTTTTGTAAGAGGTATTAATATTATACCAACTAAGGAGTACAGACCGGTAAGAGTGAACATATATTGTCAACATGATACAAAGATGGAGATTATGGAATAATACTATAAAAAGACTATAGAGGTAGAAAGTAGTGAAATAGTACTGTTAACAAGAGTACATGGTGGTGAGAAGTGAAATAAAACTGTTAACAAGAGTATTCAGGAAGTAGTACTATAGCAGGAAATAATACAACAATACTGTCAACAACAGTACAATTCTGGAAAATAGCGAAATAATACTGTTAACGAGAGATTCAGGAAGTAGTACAACAATACTGTCAACAACAGTACAATTCTGGAAAATAGGGAAATAATACTGTTAACAAGAGTATTCAGGAAGTAGTACTATAGCAGGAAATAATACAACAATACTGTCAACAACAGTACAATTCTGGAAAATAGCGAAATAATACTGTTAACGAGAGATTCAGGAAGTAGTACAACAATACTGTCAACAACAGTACAATTCTGGAAAATAGGGAAATAATACTGTTAACAAGAGATTCAGGAAGTAGTACAACAATACTGTCAACAACAGTACAATTCTGGAAAATAGGGAAATAATACTGTTAACAAGAGATTCAGGAAGTAGTACAACAATACTGTCAACAACAGTACAATGCTGGAAAATAGTGAAATAATATTGTTAACAAGTGTATACAGGTGGAGTAGAGAAATTATTCTGGGAGAGAGAGCAAAAAGGTGAGCTGTAATTATAAAAAGTTGTCAACCGCTCTCTGGGCTAATTGAATAGGATACGTGGTCTGCGTTTTCAAAGTGTCTCCTAGATCGTTAATCATATACGAATATAAGCATACTACTTCATGAGGAGTGCTGGCTCAGATTAGATGGAGTTTGATAACCACTAGAGGCTATGACAGTTGTAAATTGGCAAAGGAAGTTTTGCATGGGTAGGTCGAATTTGCATGTAAATTCGGCAAGATAAATTGACAAGGAATTGGTTTGCGAAGGAGCGATGTTGTTAGGCGGACGGAGAGGCTTGCGTTGGGGGTTTTGCAGCGTGTTTTGGTCGAGATAAAAGGGGCATCAGGAAGCAAGAAAGACCTTCTAGTTGGCACAGGGCCGGCTAGCGAAGCGTTGGCTCCCGCCCAACCCCCACCGCCTCCTTCCACACCATTCTACCTTCTCGTCAAACCTCCCTTCCAATAAGCTAATTGTCCCTCTGACCAGCCCTTTGTTCTCCCTTTTCTCCACCTTCCAACTTCACCAACCAAATTACAACACTCTATTGAACCAATCAGCGGCCTATTCTCTGTATAGATCAACTTAGTGTTCATGGGCTTTGTTGTTATGGATCGAAAAACAACACTTCTTCTTAAGATGTTGTTAAAATTGGTTGAACATGCGTTTTGCATTCAGAGAGGCATTATTTTGAAACAAAAGCTAAAAACCAGATCGGCTTTTGCACTAATAATCCTTTTTAAGTAAGTGTTTTTTTCCAAACCACTTATTCATTGATAGATTGAATCACCCATGAACATAGTAAACACGTTTAACTGTAAAATATATTTACTAAATTAAAATAAGCTTTCAACCACTGTGGTCATTTTACGGTTTATAAAAGTTGAAGTTTAAATAACTAGAATAAAAATAAATAAAAATACAAAGAATTAAAGTTTAGAAACCAATACTACAACGATAAGGTAATAACAGTGATAAAAGATAGGAACCATGTAACTCACTAGCGTGGTGAAGCTCTCAGTAGGTCAACTAACAGAATCACTATTCATAAATCGAAATCTATAATCAATACTTCTAGAACTAGGAAGAGCAAATGTTTTGTTAACTTGACATTTGAGTAAAGGGCATAAGTATTAGACATACTATTTTCATGAACTATGTTAATAAAATAGCTTAGTCCCTTCAGCTTCGTTGATTTTATATTAATTATATTGGCAGTTGTAAATTAAAATAATGTTGAAGAACAGGCATGAACACATTGATGGGCATGTAGTCCTTTGGGACTCTGTATAAGGCAGAACTCCCTGAGGAATCAGAGAGTGAAAGTTTGTCAAAGCAGTGCTCAGTGCACAAGACTGGCAGAGCGGTCCTCTGTCTCCCCTGGGAGTCGCTTAACTCTACCATCACACACTGAAACACTATCCGTCCAAATAAATACCACCATTACATAACGATTCCTCCAAAAGTCTTAGTGGACTTTTAAAATTCCTTTCATCTCATTAGTTCATATGTATCTACTTAACAAATTTAGTTTATTTAAAAAAATATCTTAACTCTGAATTACGTAATAATACTCGTAAATTTAGAAAACAAAAAAACCATCGGCTGTAAGAAGCTATACGATATTCACTGATCTAATTATAAACAATAGCTGATTTGTTAGGGTAGCGCTAATATTGGTGTAACTCTTGGCAATACTAGAAAGAGCTGTGGTGTCCCTATCTCTTCTTTCCCTAAGACGGTTAAAATTAGTGACTGCTGGTGTTAGCTATTTACCGTTTTCAAATAGTTTACTCTGAAACGTTTTTTGGAACGTTTTCTTGATGATACTATATGTATATATATATATATATAATATATATATATATATATATATATATATATATATATATAGACGAAGACTGAAGTCTTATTCAAGAGGCTGTATAACAGTGTCGCTAACTTATGGAGGGAAGGGTTAAAGTTTTCAAAATGATCCAAAAGGACAACAAACGTTTCACGGTGAATCACAAACACAGAGCTAAAGAACAAACACACTTACTGTCTCTAATTTTTGGTTGAACCGTCATCAGGAGAGCTGATATAGGGACACCAAGCGCATTGTGAAGCGACGGTTGGAGACTGTCTCCAACGGTCCCTATCTATGAGATTGGTGTCCCTATCTCAGCTCTCCTGATGACGGTTCAACCTATAATTAGAGACAGTAAGTGTGTTTGTTCCTTTGTTCTGTGTTTGTGATTCACCGTGAAACGTGTATATATATATATATATATATATATATATATATATATATCATGATTTGTTTTCTTGACCCAATATTTATATGATGTAATTTTCTTGAGGTTTGAGGTCCAATGATTAAAACTAGTCCATTTGCCGACGTTTCGACATATATTTATGTCATCTTCAGGGCTACAACATGATTGTTTTACAATTAGCACTACTATTACTACTATTTGGTAATTTATTAAACTGTTTTATCAAAAAATTCCTCTTTGTTACCGAACATATTAAAATGTAATAAATTACCAAATAGTAGTAATAGTAGTGCTAATTGTAAAACAATCATGTTGTAGCCCTGAAGATGACATAAATATATGTCGAAACGTCGGCAAATGGACTAGTTTTAATCATTGGACCTCAAACCTCAAGAAAATTACATCATATATATATATAATATATATATATAAAATGAAACTATGTTAATGTCACTTTGAGCTCTTCAGAAGAAGCACATTGTCTCCTGGGAGGTAGACCTGCTCCTGGGCTTAACTCAACAGTAAATTGTTCTTTTTTATTTATTGTTAATTTATTTATTTAATCTTTTGCTTACATTTTTATTTTTAGTTGTTTTTTAAAAAGTTTTAATAGTATTTTTATTTAAACGTTTTATTTATTTATTTTTTGATATTATTTACATTTTCTAACCTTTTACTTCTTCCCTCCGTAAGTTGGTTACACTGATTAATTGCCTCATCAAGGAGACTTCACTTCAGTCGTCACCTGTCTTCGGAACCACTCACGTCTATCTCCTGATGACGAGGCAATCGAAACATAGTAATCAGTTTCTGTGATTTCTTTTATGTGTGTTCTTTTTGTGAATCTGGTATATATATATCGCCTTCCTCTCGCAATCCTGAACTCACGAACCTCTTCTTCTTCCCTTCTACTCCCTTCCTGATGACAAACTTCAGTTCGAAATATTGATTCAGTAAGTGTTCTCGTTTCTTTTATGTGTTGTCTTTTTCATATATATATCCGAAAGTTGGCTACACTGTTTGAGTGCTTCAGTTCGAACGCCAAGTCAGTCGTTATCAGCCTTTGGAGCGATTCACTTCTTTTCCTGAAGACGAGGACATCGAAATATAGTAGTGAGTTCAGTGGTTTCCTTTCTATGTGTTCTTTTTTAAATTCTAGTTTATATATATATATATATATATATATATATATATATATATATATATAATAAATTCAGAAAAAGGAAATATATATTTTCGATTACAAAAATTTACTATTATATTTTAATTGTGTTGTCATCAGCTAGATAGATATAAGTTTCTATGAAGACAAACGAAGACTGAAGTCTTATTCAAGAGGCTGTATAACAGTGTCGCTAACTTATGGAGGGAAGGGAGACAAAACAAAAATAATAAATAAAATAGAAGTAAAAATAAATAAATATTTGTTATAAATTAGAAAAAATATTAATATATATGTATATATGTCTAACATATATATTTGTTACGTATATAATCATTACATTTCCTTAACATTTTCCTTCTTTTTCCTTGCTTAATTTTTCTCCCTTTAAAATTAATGTGTGGTGAGTGTATCGTAAAGTCTTTGTTTGCATTCATATTTCCTCCTGAGGACGACAGATGTTGAAACAGTTGAATGAGTCATTGTATGTTTTTTTATGGGTTTTTTTCTTTTTTTTTGACTTATTGTTTAATTTGAAATATATATGTTTATATGTGGATATTTACATTCCCGGTATTTATTCATCTGTCAGTTTTATGTAGTATAAAATCACTGAATTAATGTTGATAAACTTTGCGTGGCAATGCAAGTTGACTTTTCTGGATATAGATAAAGGCATTGTTACGATTAAGAAAGTGTTTTCCCCTTTATTTTACATTTTGCTTGATATGAGGCCACTTTCTACTGTATTTACAAGTTGCTATTCAGTTCCAGTGACTGGATGTATTCATTTTGTGGAAGTTTTAGAGATTAATTTTACTCGACACTGCTGCACTGTTTTACTAGAGAATTCAATTAAATTATTTTCAATGTATGCAGTTCTGAACACAAGTGTTATAAGTCAAGTGGTTTCAGATTATTTAACATGTTTTAAGTCTTGTGATTTAAGGTAATGGAAGTTAGTTTGATTTGGTATATGTGTGTGGCTCACGACCATCCTGGCTATCGTGAAGAACTACGATTCACAGCCACCCTCGTAATCGTGAACACTTATTATAAATGACGAACATATTAATCCTCATAAAGAGGAGTATTTCACGAATAAGTCGATCGTCGTGAAGAGCTATGATTCCAATAGTCCAAGTGAAAAGGCGATAAATACTGGGTAGGATTGAAAGTGATTAGAAGTAAGAAACAAAAGATAATTTATAGTTATGAATCGCTTTTAAATTACAATTTTTTTGTAATGTTTTTAGTTATTCAAATAATAGAAGTTACAGTTCATTCCAAAAACTTAAAGCAGTCATTATGCATGCTTACAAGGAATAAATTTGTTTTAGAATTCCAACAATAAATATTAGAGCAAGTCGTTTCAGCTTAATGAAGAGTTTTAGTAAAAGGTTTTGAAGTTTTGGCATTTGATTTCAAGTGATTCATAGAAATTAAACTGAATGGTTTTCCTGCAAATGACAAGCAATTCTGTTGTAAGAATTACCAAAAGAAGTCCTTTCAGAATCCACTTAATCCCTCTTTTGTTGGATGGTTGGATTTAAGACTTGACTTGTCAGCCATCAAGGAAAAGTCTCTGCACTAATCCGACCGCCGTCCTTTGAAGGATACGGCTTAGAACTTTGTACCAGTTAATGACAACTGAGTCAATTGGCCCTTGAAGTCAGTGGCTGAGGTACAATACCTGAGCTCTTTCAACAAATCACCCAAACTTTCATATAGCTTCAACTAATTTCAACATTCCTCTTCCATTTTCTCTTATTGCCTTTATTATACCAAATAAAACAAAATAACATTTAAAAAATTTACCAAAGTTAGTTTTTCTAACCACCTCTAAAATTCTTTTATGACACATGTGTATTGTTTAAATACTTTTACGAAAAATTTTAATTTAATTTTACTCGGAATTAAATACAAATAACATCTTAAGATGATTTAAGATTATAAAGATATTTTTCTTCCCGACATTTTTGTTAGATTGGAAATACTTGTTATTTCTGCTGGAAGCGAAAAAAAAACACACAACGTGAATTTCTTCACGACCTGCGTTTTAAGAAATAAACAAATAGAAAGAATTTGTTCATCATCACGAGAAGAATGAAAAACAAAGATTAAGAGAGATTTATTTCAGGCAAATCAACATAGGAGAGTAACAGTAGTTTGAGGAAAAGCCGAAGCCATACTAGAACTTCTCTTACTTAAAAAAAACCGTGAAAGTAGATGAAACTAACAAAAGTGTACTAGCTTGTTGGGAAGGAGAAAATAAATTAATATATTCGTAACATATTAAATAGAGTAAACTAACAAAGGTGTTAACCTTAAAAAAATATTTATAATAAAAATGATAAGGACATTGCAGCGCTTTGGGTGCAAACTGGGGAGTTGAGCAGGTTATAAGAAAGCAAATAGAGCTTTTAAATATGAAAATATGGTTGTTTTTTGACAATAGCAAAAAGCCAAGTTACTGCGCTATCAGTCGGAAAGCTATGGCATTCGTATAAATTCCTTGCATGTTGGATGGTCAAGCCTGTCAGTGTTTTCTTTATATCTCTTCTTTCACTTCATCCATCTTAGATGAGAACTCTTCTATTCATTACCAAAAATCTTCCAAACTAAAGCAAAGTTTTTTTAGTATTTTCTGAGCATATTAATAGAGTTAAAAGAATGGAATGATGTGGACGTCGCAGCAGTCAAACTTGTCCTATTTTAAAGTCAATTACTTCCTTTACTTTCCTCTCAATCTTCATTTCTACCCAGTACATATTAATACTTCCTGCACTTTCGGGAACTGCTTCTATGACAAGGATGATCTCGGTGTAATTATTAGATTAGCTTCAAACTAAGCTGAATCTTCTTACGACCTGTGATTGGACCAAGCAACCTTTCTGTTGCCGCTCACGCAAATTTACGCGGCCTCAGTTTTAGTGGCTGTCTCTATTTTGAAATCATTAATCGGGCATCTGTTTAACACTCACGTTAATTTAAGAATATCAGGGGAAGCAGATATTATCCTAATTCGAGTCTAAACCTCTCCGGAACTTAATTCATTGAAGTTATTTGGTAGTATACTATTAATTTTTATGATTTTTAAAATTTCTTTAATGATTAATTAATTTAATTCGTTGAGTCAATTATTTATGTGTTATGTTATTTGTTTTGTTATTTGGTTTCAGTTTTGCTTTATTTTGTTATCATATCTCCTGTTCTTCTTTTTATCTCCCCGTATTTTCCCCTCTCACCTTCCTCGCTTGGTTGGCCTAACTCTACAAACTGTTTGTCAGTCGTTACAATCCACTATTTATACGACATGATGACAGATTTTAAAATATTGTAGTAACTTTTGTCAGTTCTTTCTTTATGTGTTCCTTAGTAAGAGATTTCCCTGTGAATTACATTTATATTTACAAAATCGTGCAGTATCGTAAAACATAACTTTAATTATTTCCTGTTAAATTCAAAAATAACTAATTCAGTTAATCATTTCTTTATTACTTTCAGCAACATTTTACACGAATAAGTAAGCCTGTACGTAGACGTTAAATTTTTCTAGAGTGGGGTAAAATTTTGGACTACAAATTTAAAATCACTAGGGAGTTTCTGATTTATATTAAAATCTAATCTCCCTTTCAATAAAAAAATACAAACAAATAGTACTGGCAGACAAAAATAAGTAGCCAATACAAGGTCAAAAGGATGGCGACCTTTTGTACAGCTCCGAAGACCTTTCTTCTCCGAGGAGACTATTTGAAGAGATGACTCTTTCTATTTTTTAGTTGGTAACTTGAATGTTAACCTAAATGATCACTCTGAGTATTTTAGCATTCATTAATGTTGACTCTCCCCTTTTCTGATTCTTGGTGGAGATTTTTTTTTTTTTTTTTTAATAAGCAGATAGAGGGGGTGAAGTGGATATTGAAGAGACCCCTTGAGTTTACCCTCCTGCTCCACTCCACTCAATTTGTCAGGATTGATGGAAAGTCAGAAAAGATTTTCTTTTATATTACTACTAACATCTCATTTAATTGGATTTTTTCAAGTATAGCCTGTAAAAAAATTGTTGTCTTTAATTTAATTTTAATGATTTATTTTATGAAAATCAAGAAGATATTATTTTTAAAACGATATTCTTAAAAGTTATGATTATCGTACTGAACTTAACTTTTTGATTTTTATCAAAAGCGTTGTAACATATAAACATTTGAAAGAACAAAAACTGAAGTGGTTAGCCATTTCTATTTGGTAATCCTTATGTCTAAACCACAGTATATCAGACAAAGTGGTAACAAAACAACCAACACAACAGATGTTCTTCGTCAGAGTTTCACACTAACTCTCTAAAACCAGTTGCCTTAGTTTGACAGACCAAATGACAAACAGCTTGTCTGTTAGACCAATGGAGATAAAAACAAAGAGACGAGACATGGAGACAAAATAAAGCAAAGTGTAATCAAAGAAATAATAATAATACTCAACAATAATAATAACAATAACAAAAAGTGAATGAGTGATATAAAGGATAAATATTGTCATTAAAATTGATATGAAACTTAAATAAGAAAAAAATATAAAAACATAAATAGTAAACTTAAAATGATAAAGAATAAGTCCATGAGTGGTATCAGGAAGGTTGATATAAGCACCTCCTTTTCCTTCACCTTCTCCTTCTAGCTGAGATTTCCACTACACATCGACTAGAGATGGAGCTATTTATATTGTACATATACGATAAAGTAAATTGTATAAGCTCAACTGACATTTGGGTTTCCCAGAGTCTCCGTTGATTTTGAAACCTAATACTAGAAATAAGTTACAGGCATGATCTACATTGCATGGATAAGGATGAACTTTACGTCAAATGTATATTATGTCGTAAGAAATAATTTTAGCATTTATGAGGGAAAGACAATGCAGTATAAAATATATTTAATACTTAAAATATACGACAAGGTAACACAAGCTCTTACAGGCCATGGTAACAGACCATATTCACTTCAGCTGCCCAATTCTTGACCAAGAGGGACAACCATTTATGAAATTCACAATAATAACCGGCTGTTACTGGCCTCCAGCAAATAGTACGATAATGCAAAACAGACAAATTTCAAAAAATTCATAGACCTTATTGACTTTCAAAAACTTTGATAGTGTATATCTCAATGTTTAATTTAAAATAAGGAAAGGTTTAATTTAATCTTAATGTAATGTATTTTATTATTAAATAGATTAGATTGCATATAATATATATATATATATATATGAAGCATGCTAAATGAATGGCTTAAAAAAGAAACTTAAAATATACTTGCATAAAATTTCAACTGTTAAGGCACTAATATATCAAATTTAAATTTTTCTATTATATATGAGGATAAATGAGATAATCAATCATACAGGTCAATAGGTTGTCCTTTTTTCTTTTTTTTAAGTATATCCCTGGCTTTGTATGGGCTTTTGTCAGCATATTTATTTATTTATTTTCACCTTAGCGTTTAAAGCAGCTATAATGACGTCTCTGATTTTGCATGGCATATTCGACTTTGCATATGTTCTCATTCTTTGATACTCTCTGCTGGCTGCTTACAAGTTAACTTTCCTTTATCAGCAAGTTTTTTTTCCTCACACCCCCTTCTTTTTTTCAAGTTTCCAGCAAACACTACTTGTTACTTTGCAAGACATATCGCAAAAGTCAGCATTCCTTGTCCAAGGAGATGTGATGTTAGTGGTTTTTTTTCACTTTATTCACAAGGGTGTAGTCTGTATAAGGTGTTTACAAGGTCATGCATCGATACCCAGAAAAACTTTTCCCACAGGGGAGCATTGCCTTTCTCCGAACCGACAACCAATATCCCTAAAAGCTAAACTTCCTTTCAAACAACTGGAAAAATATTTTCTCCTATGATAACTGGGTTACCTTTAGAAATGAAAATTCAAGTTAGCAATGTACGGCATTAATAATTTATCATGACAACATCCCAGTGGCATCTTTAGTTTAATTAAACATTACACGTTGCAAATTTTCCTTCTCGATCGAGAGCTTTTAAAATAGCTCCAAATTCAGAAAATGTGCTGATGGCTTCTAAGTAGATACAGTGTTGTTACATTGTAAATGTAATTAACTATTATACTCGTGCTTTTATTTCTTGTTCAATCGATTTGGGAATAGATCTATGTTCAAGAGCATAGATAATAGAACAAGCTATTGTACAGACCGACAGAACTGGTGTCTTTTCTTTCTCACACCACAGATTTTGGAATATTTTTATCTTCAAGAGCTTTTCGAAGAAATATAGTGTTATTATAATAATGTAATACCGTCCATTCTTTTTCTGGCTCAACTGGTTTAGGAAGTTTCAATTTCAAGAGAGCACGAATGACTGTTGATTAGATATGTTTTCAATCAGTGATTTACCAATATAGCTATTTTCACTTTACTCTAAGTTAAGTATAGCAAGTATAAAAAAAATATATCAACGATTTGGGTACATTTCTATATGTTGATGTCCCTATAGTCTTGTTTGACGTTTTCCGATGATTTGTATATGTGTTTATGTGAGCTTGAATTCAAAAGTTTGTGGTAATCCTACAGAGTAAACTGATTGATCGATCAAATTCATATTTTACACAAAAGTGGGCTCTGTAGTGCTAGTTTTTCCGTTATTGTTTGGACAACATTTCATAACAGGAAAATTCTTTTGTATTCAAATATGATTTTATGTTTTTATTTCCTCTAAACTTCTGTTTTCAGAGCGTTGAAGTTTTCTGATGAATATGAAACTCATTCCAATAGTGACTAAACAAAATGTTTGAATTTTTGGAAGAACCAAAAAAGGTGAGGTTTACAAAAAAAGTTAAAGAACTTGATTTATGATTGATTTAAAAGCTTATAAATTATAAAAGACAATACAAATTAGTCATATAATGTATGTTGTTTTCCAATGAGTGACAGTTGTCTAACAAAAGTGTTGTAATCAATCTGCATGTAGAACCCTTTAACAAATTCTGCTGCCTGATATATATCTCTTGGCGTATTAAAGTCATTTAACTCCTAGGGGGTAATATTAATCAATATTTGAAATTCATTAGACTCCATATAAATATCACTTAATACGAGAGGAAAGAGCAATAACCATTCTAAATGATAGGATTCTATATTCCTTCCCCTAGACAGCCCCATTTCCAAATGTATACTTTTAAAAAAATGATGATCTTGTAAATATATTGAATATGTACCCAATAAAATTGTTGACTTACTAGTTGTTTTTTTTTATTTAATTAATAAAACACAACTTTATTCCATATAAAACACAAGTTTGATGAAATATAAATACAAAAAAGGAAATTTAAAAATTCTATGAACTGGAAATAAGCCATAATATTAGTTCTGTCATTAAACGTAGGATTATTTTATCTTTTGGGGTAAAAGAAGAAAACATAATAATTTGATTGACATCAGCTTTGAGTTACTAAAAATGGATTGGTAAAGGAGGATTCGAGACAAGGAGTCATATAACTGTCTCACTGTCAATTTTACCAGATATTGGGTTGAATAGCACGTTTATGGTTCTGAAAATATTCTTTCATTTATGTCTCCATCCCGTAACATAATCCTCTTTGTCCCCTTACCTTCTTTTGATCTATTTTATATTCACAATACTACAGTTTAGTAAAGTCCAGATGCCTCACTTTAAAGATTTTTGAAGCATGCATATTAATAAACATGTAAATAAATATTCTGTGACGATAGACAAAACTGTCTGTTTAGAAAATGTGTTCCTCTTAATTTAGTCTTTTAACCTTCTCATGATTTTGAACCGTGCTTCACAATATTAATTTAATTAAGTGTTTAGATACGTCCGTTTAGAAAGCCATCTTCAATTTTTGAATACATATATTTATATACATTGTTTAATTATTTATATTACAAAAATAGGGTATTTATTAAATCAAAATATGTTACCATTAATTAGCCAAATATGTATATATATATATATATATATATATATATATATATATAGAAGCCGTCACTAATAGGTAAATGGCAATCAAACCTTTTACGTTTGGCATTCAATTGAATTGCTAATTAATTGAATTCATTATTTCTTTTCAAAACAAAACTCCGGTGTTCAATATTTGACAAAGGCTCTTGTTTACCCCATGTCGATGATGTCAAAATATAGAGAGAAGTGATAGCTTAGATTACCTTTATTCTCTTCATTTTCTAATTAATAAACATATTCTATCCGTTCAGCATTAATTTTCATTAAATTAGGACATCTTTGCTTATATATATATATATATATATATATATATATACATAAAAAGATTTCACATAAACACGTGAAATAACAATCAATGATCAAACCACAATATGAAATGGGAAAACAAGACTAAGATCTTTCAAGCATAGCAAGCGGTCTTCGTTAGAGTTAAAAACCCAACTCCGGGGTTTTCGACCCCAAATTTCAGCTGGGTTATTGACTCTGACGAAGACCGCTTGTTACGGTTGAAAGATCTTAGTCTTGTTTTCCCATTTCATACTGTGTTTTGATCTTTTATATATATATATATATATATATATATATATATATACTACAGAAATATATATGTATTTCACGTAAACACGTGAAATGAGAATGAACGTCTAATCCACAGTAAGAATATTCAGAAATTTGACAAAAATCATTCAACCATAACAACTATTATTGTCTTATTTTTGAATTTCTTATTGTGGTTTAGAAGTATATATATATATATTCAATGTTTTGTTATTGAGGGCTAGGTCAAATAAAAGAAAATAAACTCCTTTCTAGGCCGACGTTTCGATGTATTCGTACATCATCTTCAGGGCTAAAATTAGAGTAAGACTATAATACATTTATCAAAACAATCTACAACTCACATAGAGAACAAACACACATTTTTTTTTTAAGACCAACAGATACATACAGGTTATTTTATAAACAGAGTTGTTGAGTACACATCTATTTAAAAGTATCAGACAAAAGGAAATTAGTTATAAATATATATATATATATATATATAAAAAGATTTCACATAAACACGTGAAATAACAATCAATGATCAAACCACAATAAGAAATGGGAAAACAAGACTAAGATCTTTCAACCGTAACAAGCGGTCTTCGTCAGAGTCAAAAACCCAACTGAACACTAGATGCAGAAAACATCTGGTGAGGAGTTGAGAAGAGTGGGAGGGAAGAGTGGTATTTTAAAAGGGTGAAAGCACAGGAAAGGACTAATGTCCAGAAAGGGATGTTTGGGGAAACAAAGGAGTACAGTAAGAAAAAGTAAAAAACTGTCCGCTAGCTGTCAACCCTCTTTGAAGAGGCTATTGCCCTCGTGACGAAAGTATCAAGTTTGAAGAACCGTTACTAATGTTTATAATATTAGATCTATTAAATTTAATTAGAGACGATTCAATAATATTTCTTAACATCATTGATTTTTCATAGGTAATAAATTTAGCTCCTGTCCAATCAATATGGTGATTTTCATTTTTTATATGCAAGAATAAGGCACTACTTTTTTCCTGTCTACTTACGTTATATTGGTGTTGTTTTACACGTGTCTTTAATGATTTACCAGTTTGACCAATATAGATTTTATGGCAATTTTTGCACGGAATTTTGTAAATACCAGCGGACTCCAATTCGCTTGGAGAGTTTTTTATTAACATATTACCCACGTTATGACGATTAGAAAACACTATATTAAAATCAAGTTGTTTGGCTAATCTTGGAAGGGGGTCCAATGATTCGTGGTATGGCAAAACTATAGAATTTGATAATAAAAGGGGCTCTTTTGAAGTATTAGAGAAAGTTTTTTTAGCACCCTTCAAAGCTAAATCGATATAAGAAGAGGGGTATTTTAATGAAAGGGCAATTGACCTAATGTTATTAATCTCTTCATTAAGGAATTCAGGAGATGAAACTCTTAAAGCTCTCAAAAACATATTTCTAAAAACAGAAATTTTAACATTTTTTGGATGCGATGAATAAAAATGAACGTATGCAAGTACATTCGTAGGTTTTCTATATACACTAAAGCGTAACTCATTAGGTAACCTATGGATCAGGACATCTAAGAAGGGCAAATTACCACTTATTTCTTCTTCCATTGTGAATTTGATTGTCGGCACTAATGAATTCAATTTTGTTAGGAAATCAACTTTATTTAAAGAATTGGGACAAATGCAAAGAATATCGTCAACATATCTATACCATTTAACATTTTTGGGCAAAATTGAGCTTAACATTTTACTCTCAAAAAACTCCATATATAAATTATTTAGGAGGGGGGATAAACAGTTACCCATAGCAAGACCAAATTTTTGTATATAATAATTATTTTCAAATTGAAAATGACAATCTACCACACATAACTTAATTAACTCTATTATAGTGGTAGATGGAAGGGGAAGGGAATAATTAATTAATTCCTCCTGGAGTAAGCTCAACAGATCAGTTACAGGTACATTCGTAAAAAGAGACTTTACATCGAAACTAATTAATCTATAATTTTTGTTCATGTTGACGCTTTTTAATTTTTTAATTAAATCCACATTGTTTTTTATATGGCTGCCTGAAATTTTTCCAATTAAGGGGCTTAAAATACTTACTAACCATTTGGACAAGCCATATGATGCCGAACCAACCGAACTCACAATATTTACAAAATTCCGTTCAAAAATTGCCATAAAATCTATATTGGTCAAACTGGTAAATCATTAAAGACACGTGTGAAACAACACCAATATAACGTAAGTAGACAGAAAAAAGTAGTGCCTTATTCTTGCATATAAAAAATGAAAATCACCATATTGATTGGACAGGAGCTAAATTTATTACCTATGAAAAAACAATGATGTTAAGAAATATTATTGAATCGTCTCTAATTAAATTTAATAGATCTAATATTATTAACATTAGTAACGGTCTCTTCAAACTTGATACTTTCGTCACGAGGGCAATAGTCTCTTCAAAGAGGGTTGACAGCTAGCGGACAGTTTTTTACTTTTTCTTACTGTACTCCTTTGTTTCCCCAAACATCCCTTTCTGGACATTAGTCCTTTCCTGTGCTTTCACCCTTTTAAAATACCACTCTTCCCTCCCACTCTTCTCAACTCCTCACCAGATGTTTTCTGCATCTAGTGTTCAGTTGGGTTTTTGACTCTGACGAAGACCGCTTGTTACGGTTGAAAGATCTTAGTCTTGTTTTCCCATTTCTTATTGTGGTTTGATCATTGATATATATATATATATATATATATATATAACAAGATTTCACAATTAACACGCGAAATAACATTCAATGTTGAAAGCACAATAAGAAATGAGAAAAATTACACTCGACCAACGACCAACGAGATTTTCCGTGCATTGATGCACGTTGGGGTCAGGCAGTTCCAAGCCAGAGGCTTTCACCTGCTTGTCTGTTTGTTCTACTTTAATTGTTTAGGTCTGTCGGGTAGGTCGGTATGTTAGTTTTTGTCCTGTCCATGGTGAGTATGTTTCGTGGTCGTATGGTCTTTGAGTCTAAAGTCGTCAGTTATCGTTACTTTGGTGGTCTGATTATTCGGAGGGGGATTGGCTTTAGGGAATTTGAGGTAAAAGTGTTCTTACTGGCAGGTTAGAGTGTAAGGGAAGTTTTCTGTCTTCATTGATAGTCAGACGCCTAATGTAAGTTTCTATTGATTCCATCCTTAGATCACGCTGAATATCGTCATTTCTCGCATAAAATGGAGCATTGGCTATAAGGCGAGCACACTTGTTCTGGACAATCTGGAGTCGGTTTTTGTTAGTTATCGCAGAGTTGTACCAGACAGAACATCCATAAGTCATGGTAGTTCTTATAACCACCTTGTAAACAACCTCCTTCACTACATGAGGAAAATTACGCTCTTTACTGAGTATATGTATATACGAGGGAGTGTGAGCCCTTTACCCTTCCTGGTAAGACGACAGTGGTTTCATCGTTTAGCAACTACGCTTAACAGAACGACAGTGACAGGACTATGGCCCTATTCAAGACCGGACCGAGGGACCTCGAAGTGGGGAAGTTAATATCGCATGGCAACAGTTTATTTCCTGAGGGTTTGCAAGTCCTTATAATATTAGTCAAGCTGATAGAAGTGACTCCAATGAAGAGATGCTCAAAATACATTAGAGTCGGCAACCTACAACTTCAAAAACCCCCACTCCACACAAGAAAAACAATCAAATCATTTGGTTATGAAATAACCAATCATATATATATATTAGACTATCCGTGACCCGTTGGGGAATCAAACACCTTCCTTTTTAATGCAATCATGTTCACATAAATGCAGATAAATTCTAATTAATTAATTTCTAATAAACAGGAAAATGAACACAGTTTTAAGACAGTTCTGTTTACATTTACATTTTTTGTAGAACTTGAATTTTCCAAAAAAAAACTGTAATGCTTTCTTTTTGTTTAACTCTACTGAGAACAACATGTAATTGTTCCTGTTGAAATCCTGCTTCACCTAAATGAACTAAAACTTTCTGTAGAATCTCTCCTTGAGACTTACGATAAGTGTTCAAATGCTAACTGAATTGAAAATTGTATCCTTAAAAAAGAAATCTTCAGATAAAACGATTTTTAATCTTGGAATTAAAACTATTGATGCGATAATTTTATAAACAATAACATTATCATAAATCTTCTCAGTTATTAGTCTTGTTCCATTACATAAGCGCGGTGGATCATGTTTCTCATACATACACATGACAGGAGTTTCTTTTTTGAGTTCTAGCTTATGTTGGAGTAATCCAGGAAACTCTAGTTAGTCAAGAAATTCTTGAGGGTAATGTGTAAGTTCTGTCTCTACACAAACCCAGTTATATGACAGATATTATTTCATTTCTCCTGAAAATTAATCAATGAACCTGTGATTAATTACACTGTATCTCTCGTTAAATGGAACTTGTATAGAATTTTCTGTGAACAAAATTTGTGGGTTGGCGAATGAAGAGTAAATGAATTCAATACACTAATCAACATTATGTGCATGGATAAACATGTCTTCGGCAGTAATAATCTGTTTACTTTCATTTTTTTCAACTCTGTCTTCACCAATATTTATCAGAAATTTAGGGTATTCCTCCTCTTCTTCTTGACCTCTCATATTTCGAGTTAAATGGAATTTAGTAAAGTTGCACCAACAGTAAGACTGATTCAAGCATTATAGATATCAACATCAGTTCCTCTCTTGACAACTGGAAGCAGTTGTCAATTTCTGAGAGGCTACAGCCAATACAATTAGTCCTAAACTCCTCAATTTATAGAGAATTAGTTTTATTAAGAACTTTCCTGTACCTTCCGATGCATCGGGAGCCTTACTCTATAATTTTTATTCAAATAGATATATTAAAAGAAGAAAATATGGCCATTAAGACAAAGTATTTTTTTTTTATTACAGACATAATTGTGTGCTGTTAATATTTTACTTATATTAATTTGATAAATTTTAAAACTTCTGTTAACTATAATAAATATCATTTGTTGATATGTTACATAATTATTTCATATTCTCGTCAATTATTCATTAAATTTCCTCTTTCTAAATTTATTATAATTAAATCATTATAATTTAGGTAATTATATCGTGGAGTGTTGGAATTTGGTTTTTATAGGAAGTCAAACCATGTAGTTACTTATATTGATTATTTCTCTTGCCCTCCGTTAGGATGAAATGATATATTTTCAGAGAGATGTCTTCGAGAGCTCTCAGAGTTTGAATTTTGAGGCTGGAAGTCGAAATTATCTATTCTGATAAATATCCGGATATATTTGGATAAAATATCCAAAGTTTTTCTTTTCACAATATTAATTAACAAGTTAAAAGATGTTTTAGCATAAAACAGGAGAAAGGGCTATTTAACATAAATCAGTATCTAGACTCTAGACGCAAAGGGAGATTGCCTCTGAACTGTCCAAGCAAATTGAGATCAGTTCTATGATACCAAGACATTATTATCAGAGATTGTTCTTGCTTTATTACTCTTATTCATATTCCTTGTAAGACTCTGAAATTTTTTTAAATCTTATTAGTTGACTTTGACACTTGTTATGGTTAAATTATTGAATATAAAAATGATACTATTAATGTATTATTGGAGACAATTGGTGGAAATGAATTTGTCTTTCAGATAACTGAAAACTGACTCAAACTGGCAAGTTCATGTTTGAAGTTGTTTTGATAATGTCGATGAGAGTGTGTATGTGTTTGTTTCTAAATAATGAGGGTACGCTACAGGCCATAGTGATTGGCAGTAATATATGAATATGAATGGCCTTTAATATCTTAGTTTTGTGTTAGAGGTGTTCGTTGTAGTCATGCATGCGGATTTTAATGAGTATACAAAGAGGACTCAAAGTGTTTTATTAGGGTTGGCGTTTTTAAGGCAACAGTAAGTACCCATAGGAATGGTACAAAAACGATACCAGCCGGCCAGATAACCGTGGGGCATTCATAATTTATTTCCTCGACTTATCTAATAGACTGTTAGAAGGGAGGAGGTTTAACAATTCATGAGACCCATTTCATCTGACGTATTGGGCAAGTTGTTTGGGTCCATCCCTCTTGTGACACTCTAATCGACTCGGCAGTAGAGGGTTTACTGTCCAGACTTACCAGACTAATGTTGCGCTCGCCAGATCTAGTCAAATAGCTTCCACGCCCCATTAAACTCTCTTCAAACTCCAGCACAGCCCGACATGTCATCTTTACTTTATTTTGCTATTGGTTAAAAACCTTTGTAATTTTTGTTGTAAAAATAATCGCAAAAAATATCAACAAGTACAAAGATGATTAAAATAAACAAAAAATCACAATCTTAATATTAAATTCAAAATTTTGTACACCAAACATGACAAGCATTACTGCGATTGTTAATAAACAAAGATTAAACTTTAAAATAGGTTTCATCTACTTATCACTGTTTTATTTCTATTTTCTATTTTAGTTCTAAATGTTCTATGTTCTATGGAGTACTTAATTAATTTAAGTAATATTTTTCAGTTTTAAGGACTCTGGTTCAGTATGCAGTCCCTGCAGATCTAAGATGGCCGGCTGCCTTTAATGGTTGATCTGCCAATGTTTTTTTTACTAATGCACTTAAGGGAAATAAATAAATACATTTTCTATTAAAAGTCTTTATAAATAGAAGAAAATAATAGAAAAAATGGACTAACTTAATATGAAATATTTTTTCTTCACTTGACTGGTTTTGAATCCTTTAATTTTTGAGAGTTTGAATTTCCAATAAAAAATGGAAAAATCAAAAACCGGTAATAGAAGAATACAATTTTAGGAAGTAAGAGAGTAAATTGTTTTTCATATTGTCTAACTCTAATAATCATAGTATGTTAAAAATTAAGACTGTTAGGAAAAAATTACTGTTATACCTTGACTTTCAATGGCATTATTTGACTTTTCTTTGAAAGTTTTAAAAATTTTTTCAAAATTTTTTTATACTGTCTTCCCTTTCGAAATTTTTTCCTTCTAGTTTATGTGAAGAATAATTCATGCCTTATATTATTTATAAGTGTCAGTGAAACGCAAAATATATTACTTTATTTTCCTCTAACGAAAATTTGTTGGAGGAAATTTCCTTTTTTTTATTACTTGTACTCACTCAGTACAAATTCATTTTTTTTTTATATAAATTTGTATCATTCAGTAAGTTTTTTGCTCAATGATAAATAAATTTTTCTATTGATTTATCATTTATTCCTTTAAAATGTTTGATATCAAAATAATCTGGTCATAACCACATGATTTTGGTTGTGACAAAACGATTGTTTCTTGCACATTTTTTCGAACCCTGTAAAAATAAAGCATTCTTTTCGATTTGTTGAAATGACCTAAGGAAGTTATCTAGAACCCAGTTACTTTCTATTTGTAACTGAAAATTTATATTTATAATCTATAATTTGAAGAAATTTTGGGCTTCCAGGAGAAAGAAAAAGAGTGACTATTCATTTCTTGAACTTATTAGAACTAGATTTATATTGTACTGAGTTTTTTGTGTTATATTTACTTTCCGAACGCATAGGGATAGTAACTTGTTCACACAAAATGCAAAGTTAGTTTTGGTTATATACTCCACGTTCTATCGACATGCAAGTAGTAAACTGAGAGAGGTATCCTCTACGTGAGTTGACCAGTATGAATAATAAAATGCCGAGAGGCCTACACTCAATATTACTATATAGTTTCCATTATCAGTATATATAGTACTTATATAGTTATAGTACTATATAGTTCCACATACCAAAGTATACTCTCACTCATTCACCATAAATCATTAAAGTTTCATTAAGCTACGTCAAAAGGTGCAGTTAGTAAAGATTTAAACAATGATTTTATATACCTCATAACATATTCTCAAAAACTAATCATTCCATTATGTAAACATACAGAATCATAAAACTCATGCAGTCGTGAAATCAGTACTAAGTTTTTTTGAATGACTTTCATTATTCAAATATTTCTTTGAATATTCATAAAAAAAAAAACAATGTTGCAAAGTATTTGTTGAAAGATTGAAGACAGATTTAGTAGCATAGAATCAAAAATTATAAGATGTATGCTACCTTTACTTTGAAGGAAATCATCAATATTTTTGAAAAGTTATAATTCAATTTTGAAAAACTGCTTGGAGCTGTTTCACCTGAAATTAACTTATAAAAGAGAATCTGAAGCAAGCAGCTCCAAAAGTAATTTTGCCAATCAGAAAAGGGTTACAATGTTCCTTCTCGCTGACTGGGGAAGAGTAAAAGACAAATATCTGATCTGTGGAAATAAAATCTGCTGTCAAAGTAGGGTTTAAAGTCAAGAAGTATGTATGTAATTAGCCTGGTGAAACATGCAAATGAAAACATATGGATTTATTTACAACATTTCCCTTGTTTATTATAAACACTTGTAATAGGCTTACAACATTCATGTTTGTAGTGACAGAGAATATAAATAATTTGTTAATTGGACCGTTTCAATTAATTAGAATGTTGATTTGTATGCTATGGTTTTGATGAAATTGTGACGAATAATCGTGCTTCATTTATTGTACAGTAATATGTCAGATCTTCACATACATAGTAACAAGGGCAATGTCTGGGCAATCCATGTGCTTCATCTATTGTACAATTATATGTCAGACCATCACTTCCATAGTAACAATGGCAATGTCTGGGCAATGCATGTGCTTTATCTATTGTACAATAATATGTCAGATCTACACATCCTTAGTAACAATGGCAATTATTATTGAGATGTGCAAACAAGTATTTATTGGTTTTCAACAGCCACTGTTAAAGAACATTACATTCAGGATACTTATAAAAGCAAGAAGTGTAGCATATTTACTAGTCAGCACTCATTCTAGCCACAGGCGAGGTTCCTCTTTTCATAAGGGAGATAGTCTGACTCATTTATTAGTTATGCCTTTCCATCATTAACATTGATTGGAAGGTGTATTTGACATCAGACAAAGAATATAAACCCTCTGTCTAGAAGAGGGAGAAACTTTTGATAGCATTATACTCGTTTCATAATTCAAGCCAATAACCTGGGAAACTGTATACATTTTTGTGAAATCATAACTAAACTATATAAGTGCAATTAATACATTTATGAAGGTCATTAATGAACTTACAGTTTGAAATTCAATTTCATTACACAATGGGATGTATAATATGTCAGGTATGGGCTCGGAGTATACGAGTCTGATAATGTTTAGGCCATCAGTATAACAATAAGTTTAATAGCATGTCAGATTGATCAATCATTTCATTTTTTTATCACTAATAAATAATTATAGCCATATGCATACAAATAATACATAATTGATTAAAATATATGTACAGCAACATTTAAACAAAAAATCAGTTGGTTGTTAACGAGTTTGATATTATGTTTACTTAAAGTAATACGGAGTGTAGGCCAATGCAGATTTTTTTAATTAATGCGTCTATACATATTCAGAAGAGAGATGAAATCCTATTATTGCTGTTTGATAGGAGTCAGGAGCCCCATCAGCTAACCACTTTGCTTAAATCAAAGGCATATCGATGCTGACTTTTTTTTGTTAATCACTGAATGAATAAAAAAAAGTTCTCTTTGATTTGGTGGGCTCCGTTCATGCCCTGTATAAAAAAATAATTCTTTTTTGATTTTTTTTTTTAATAAATATTTTATATTTTCCATTTATAAATAAAAGCCTGGTTTGATCCGGTTGAGTGTCCACTCTCTCGACAAACCATTGTGTTTCCACTGTGTAATGGGCTCCACTTGAAACACAATGGTTTGTTACATTGTCCACCCTATTCATGGTCAGTTGGTCTTTTCAAAACTCTTGGTGTTTTCTCAAATGCAGTTGGTTTGTATCAATTTGGCATCTATTATAAAAAATTGAGTCAATTAATTTTTGAATTTTTTTTACAGATTTTGATGATGATATTGGGATTGCTATGATGCCTACAACAATTTCTGTAAACTATAAAACGCTTTTTATTACATCTTTACAATTAATTTAATTTAATAACTAGTACTTCCAAGTTTATTTTCCACTGTATAGTGTTAATTAATTTACTATAAGTAAGGTATAGTAATCAAGACAAAATTCGATTTCAAAATTTTTGACGAATTTACATGTTTTGATGCTCTGAAGTTCATTCCTTACATTTTTTCTATTATATCAGTGTGTTTGTGAGTGTGTGTGTGTGTGTGTGTGTGTGTGTGTGTGTGTGTGTGTGTGTGTGTTCGTGTTTGGGTGTGTGTGTGTGTGTGTGTGTGTGTGTGTGTGTGTGTGTGTGTGAGTGTGTGTGTGTGTGTGTGTTCGTGTTATGTGTGGTGTGTGTATGTGGTGTGTGTGTGTGTGTGTGTGTGTGTGTGTGTGTGTGTGTGTGTGTGTGTGTGTGTGTGTGTGTGTGTGTGAGTTTGTGGGTGGCGTGAATCTAAAAGGTTATACGCATGCTGCACTACACACCATTTGTTAGATGAAATTCAAATTTCACACAAAATTTGACCTTATAGTGCAGATGAATTCTTATGTTTTGAGGCAACTTTCTATGATAGGGAAGTCACTTTTTTGTGCAAAGTGTGTTTTTAATACATTTTTTTCAGCTAAACCACCAACTCTATATTGTCGATAGTTGGCTATTATTACAGAACCAACAATAACATTAACTAAAAAAAAATTAAAGTGGCAGTCAAACTAAACATTTCTTCCTTAAAAGGACGGATGTGGAAATATTATAATGAGTTTTGTCTTTAACTTTACGAAGAACGTTTTCTTCTAAAATTACAAATACTGTGTGAACACCACATAGCGAGTGATAAAATCATGTTTCATTCATAAAAGTTAGAAGTGTTTGCATGTCAGTTAGCGAATGGAGGGACGCGGCTGGAATGATTGTAGACAGTTGTCACGAGCGAACCTTTTGTCTGATTATACAGGGAAGGCGGTGATTGATTATTTTAGACACGAGACCTGTTGCCCTTAAGAAGTCAACTTTATTTCTTTATTATGATGAACTATACAATAATATCAGTTTAAGTTATTCTGATTGATTTTTCTTTTGCGTATCCAACTTACATACCTTGCTATCATGCAAATTTTGATTATTAAGATTGACTGAAACAATTAATAAGCTAAATAATTTAAGCTAAGTAACGCTTTCTTTATTTTATAATTAATTTTTATCATTTGTTAATCATACATTTTAATTTTTCTAATATTTTTTAAATAGTTTAATTGTCAAACAACTATAACTCACAATTAAAGAAGGTCGTAACATCTAACTTCTTCTTTATTTACGTTGATCTAAATGTTCTTCCTTACTTGATCACTTTTGGATATAATCCATCCACCAGAACAGAATGAGAGACTACAATGGAAAAAACTATCCTGCATTTCGATCTTCGCTAGACATTAACTGATTCTATTATCTTTTACATGATTATTTATTATTATTATTTTTATTCGTGAATGTTATTATTATTTCCTTTGAATTTTCCTTAATTATTATTAAACTTAATAACTTCTTCTTTCATTTTATTCGTAATATTTATTGTAATACTTTCTGTCTCTATTTTCTTCGTTCATTTTTAATTTGCTCTTTGTATTACCAAATGTTGCCTATCAGATTGTTAGTCTGTTTTTTTTTAAGATTTCTCATATTTTTGTTATTATGAGTTTTAGTTATTTTTATACTTCATGTAAAAGATTTTATCAAGTTTTCCATATATTTACAGTTTATTTAAACCATAAAAAACAAACTTTTTTTCGTTTTGATGGGATTGAGCGTCTGCTAGAAAGTTGCACCTTTGATGTTGATTCCTCAAGGGAAATGTGTCTCTTATCATTCAACATTGGGAGTCCTAAATTTTCTCTTATATTATTCACTGTAATATATGATACATATACATTTTTCTGATTATCATTGACCCTTTCTCCAAAACACTTTTTTATAACTGCGAACCTTTTTTTCTGCTTTAGACCCCTGGGGGTTCATATCGATGACGTCAATAGCCCCTAAATTAATGAAAGTACCGTGCTCTATATGATGGCGCCATGAAAAAAAAAATGATTTCCAAGAAAATGAAACAGTGATCTAAAAGGCTGTTGATTAAGTCAAAATCTTTTAATATTTTCTCAGTGTTTGAATAAAATGTTTCTTTTTGATAAAATTTTTTTAAATCATTACAGTAGTTGTGGGACATATTTTTAATATTGTCTCTTTCAAAACTGGTATCTTTTAAAATTTATCTGAAGCAACATTTTTCAAAGCAAAGAGCACTTTTCAAAGGAATGTCAGCATCACCGAAATCGCTGATTGCTCCTCCTTTAATCTCAGCCGACTGGAATCCAAGTCATGTTTGTTCCATTTCGGTTTCACATTTCAAATATTCAACAAAGCCTTCCGTCTTTCCAATTCATTTCTTTTTTTTTCTTCCAGTTGATTAAATGACGTTTGTTTTCCTTCTTCAAATATATTCTTTTTAGTTGTGAATTTAATCTTTCTAGATTATTCTGGTACAATCCGCCAGCTTTCAACAGTTATAGTCAAAGATGTTTCAATATTAATAGAATATAATTATTTAAATACAAAAATTTGAAACTAATATAAGGTAAGATATTATTATCAACCGTCATACCTCGTCTATCGCTGCTGAAGTCGCCCGACCGGTTTCGCAGTGCATCATCAATGGGCTAATGTAACCTTCCAAAATTACGGATATGAATATCTATTTTCACTCAATGGTGCCAATATATATGCCTAAATTTCCTACCTAACAGTTTTTTTTGGTTTAATCTGTTTTTTGTCTTTTAAACTTTAAGTCGTCTCTGTCCTGTCCGTCCTGTCGTCTTTTCATGTTTTTTATTGGTTTAAATATTATGTCTGCCTGGTGCTTAATTTGTTCGTTTATTAGGTTATCAGTATTTTTGTGTTTATATATTTCCATTTCCTCTATTACATTTCTCTTTTACCTTTTTGTCCTATTTTAATTAATGTCATTGAGTTTTCCATACTGCCGGGTTCATGTCCGTGTTTTTTTTTAATGAAATTTCAATGAAAAAATCAAAAACAAAAAGAGGTACAATTACTAAATTGTATATTTAAGCTTGTATATTCCTGAAACGGAACAAGCTTAGCATCAAAATTATACCTTTCTAAGAGGTTCCTTATGTTAAAAGTAAACCGGTTGTAATTTTGGTTGTAATCGGTTGTAATGGTTGTAATTCTGGCTATGCTACGTAGTTGTCATTTAATATTGATGTATAGAGATTGCCCTTCAGGGATAAAACATCAAAATAATGTTTCCGATTCCACTTCTAAAGCACCCTTCTTTGGAGGGATATTAAATAAAAGTAGTACACTATATATATTAATATTAAATCAGATTAAAGAGAGATAGAAATGGGAGAAAGAACATTCGTTTGGAAAATAATAAATGCTAAAAGGACCAATAGCACTACTGTCATACTACCAATGCTACGCAAGGAAATCGACTACTGTTTATAGCTGGGCAAAGATTATTGTTTTATCATTATTAAGATATGAAGTCACTGTATCATCAAATCACTGTAAATTTAATTGAATTACCATGGTGTATTCAGAGAAGAAGGACTTAAACTTTCGATTTTGAACGTTATTTTATTAAAATTCTCAGTCATCGATATAATTAATATATTATAATTAGATTCATTTGAAAAATTATTATAACAACTGTAAACCAAATTAATGAAATTAATGAACAATTGAATATTTATACAAAAATTAACAACATTTAGAACAAATGTATTTAGTTATAAATTAAATGTCATTATTTCTACAAAATTTAAGAAAACATGAAAAAATAGTTTTATTAGTCTAAACTTTACTGTTTGTTTATAATGTTTTCCATAAACTCTCTGGATGATAAGGAATACGCATGGAGAATGTCATTACGTATGCAGGCTCCAGCACATCTATTTGATAATGGTTGGATTACGTCGCTTATTACTAATGATTCTGTTCAGTGATTTGAATAATGATGTTCAATGAATGCTCTTAATCTTAATTATTATTCATCCTTACTTCTCTTTTCTTTTTCAAATGACTAAATGATACATTTTAGTTAAAAATGAATGTACCTTTATTATAATGAATCATTGAATTGATTAATTATCAATAGCTTTGATGAAATGTTTACTTGATGTAATGTTGAGTGTGAACCACTTTAGATTTTTTTAGATGTTATATTAAATTTATTTTTTCTAACTCTTATAGTTGGGGCAAAAGTGTGAATTATTTATAATTTAGGACCTATTTAAACCATGGATGAGCAGCATTACAACTGCTCCTTATGAGGAGTACCAACAGGAACAAGTGTCACTCATCCAAGGGCATAACTTTGTAATCTAATGATTACCAACTGATGTATTTCTTATGGCAATGACATTTGGTGTTTCCTAAGTTCCATTTCGAAAGGATTATCCATAGCTCTGTCATTTTGGTTTTTAATCTTTTTACAGCTCTTCCAAACTGCTTTTATTTTTGACAGCTGTGATATAATCATTCGTAGATACAGAACTCTTTGCTGCACTGGTGTCATATTCACAGCTCTGAATCCGGATGTGGAAAGGGTTGCAATCGAGGGTTACTCATAGTGTTCCTACGAATCTAAACCACAGTAAGATCAGAAAAAAGTTTAACATCTTTCAGCCGACACAAGCGGTCTCGTCAGAGTCAAACTAACACTGACAAATGAGTCAAATAGTCAAACTGATATTGACAAATCAGTCATATTGATACTGACAAATCAGTCAAACCATGAAACCGATAATGACAAAAGACTATTTAGTAATTTTTCTTATTTCTTACTGTGGTTTAAACGTTGATTTATATTTCACATGTTTATTGTGAATTCTTGTTTTGCATATATGTGTATAATATGGTATACATCACCAATTGGCTACATTAATCTTGATAACATTTTACATGTTAATTTAGATTGACCTTTGAGTATTTTTAGACTCTTCAAATAAATATTTAAGTCGAAGGTTAACATCACAGTGAAGATGGGAGTATAATTGATTTCTGCAAGCTGTTTTTTTGCATTTCATCCTCTCCTATCAGTCAGTGATATTTTTTTTTTGACAAAACTAATGATAAAATAATAGCATTTAAAAGAAACATATTTGTTTTGTCATTACTTTCTAATTATTAAAAGTTTACTTTGTGATGCTTAGAGAACCACCACTTAAAGGAAAAGAAAATCTATGGAGAACTATTTCTAAGCATATTAATAAAAATGAAACGTATTTGAAATGAATCTGTGGAGATAGTGTAATTGAACTACCAGTAAATAACGGTAGGTATCAAGAAAAAAAGACTAACTGTTTGAAGTAAAACTGTATGATAATGAGACCAACAATAGATGCCCGTTAGTATGTATGACTAGAAGATAACAACTATCCAGCAACATCGGAATGGAATTCAGTTTCATGAAACTGAAACATCGCTGAATTTTATTTACATTCCATCACTAAAATATTTGTTTGTAATGCATGGTCGATTTATTATTGCACATTATAAAACCAATCTATCTGAGTTAGTGTGCATATAAGAGATACAATAAAAAGAGTTAAAACGAGAAGAGTTGATATGTAATATATTAAGGGCTTTTGAGGTTGTGTAGTTGTTGATAATACGAAATGAAACGCCTTTAGCCCTATGAATGTGTCGTCCTATACTGATGTTACTATTTAAACGAGTGATGAAGTTGTGTTAAAGAGGGTAAGAGGGCCAGAGTGGCCACAGGCGAGGCGAGGTGCTTAACCAGATTACGGTAGAGACATAATACCTTGTAAATCTTAACGGTAGCTAAAGCTCCTGTTCAGATTTAACCAGCCAGAATCCACTGCTCTCAAACAGTGTTAATTTCATCCTACTTAAACAGCTTCAATATCATCATAGTTATATCTTTACTCCAGTCAAATGGGTAATAATTTTGTTGACAAACTGAACGGAAAATCAAATTTTTATTTAAAAAAAAATCGGAAAAGTCAGAAATGAACACCAAAATGAGTACACTTCTTAAACGTTTTTTTATACCAATTAAGTAATAATGACAAATTATAACTATATTGCAAAAGAATAAATTAGCACTTTTATTTTTTTATATACACAATGTGTACAACACAATTAAACAAGACCTAAGCAGTTTAACTCACATTTCTGTGGCCTAAGCAATCAAGCGTAAAACCCAGCGAGCAAGTGGTCAAGATTAAATACTCCTAATTACTCAACACCGTCTTACTGAGGCAGATGTACCTGATGTTGAACTCTAAGTATTTGAAACGCCTCATATAATTGTGTGTGATGACATATATTTGTTCTCACTTATCATGAGTAAATAGCACACAATAACTGCTATCATAACTTGTGGGTCAAATATGAAGTGTTAAGCAACAACGTAAGTTAATAGACATATTCGCAATTATTCTATATTAAATGTTTCAAAAAGGAAAGTTGTTGTTTTGATGCCCAAAAATATTGGCTTTTACCTAGTGTTGTTCTAGGGGTGCAGTTTTTGTAGATTTCAGTATTGATGACTCTTTTTATTAATGCATCAATTAATAATAATTGTCACACAAGTCACAATTTATAATAATGCCAAACAATTTTAGATAAAAAGAGAAATTTATTAGTTGACATGCTAACTCAATTAGCTTTTTTAGATGCGTTAAGTGATGACAAAAATATTTTAAAAGAGAGATCATACATCTATTTGGTTGCTACAGACCTGTTTCATGTAAACATGTTTTAACGGATAAACTTTCAAGGTATAGTAGGGTAGACACAAAAAAAAGTTGATTTTGCTAGGTGCACAAACAAGTTCTTATCGTATAAAAGTAGATTTTACTTTGGCAGTACTGGTGCCGTCTAACATGTTAAGAAATATAAAATACAAACGCAGAGTAAAACACCATTTTTTGTAGTATATGTATACTCACAATTTTTTGAGCTTCATTTAGTTTTTGAATTATGTAGTTGTCAAGAGTAAGTTAAACAAGCTGTATTACGGGAATGTTTCAAAATAAAATATCTTTTGAACTCTTGAAAAAAATACTATGAAAAACATTTTATTGTACTGCTTCTAGGCAGCCTGATATTGAATGAATACAATTCAGAGGTCCAAGTGATTGGAAACCAATGGTTGAAACAATTTATTTATTATTGTTGTGAGAATCTGAGACCTTAACTTGTACAAATAGGATTTCAACAGTAGAATCAAGGCTAATCGGTTATTGAATTTCTACAACACTAAATACGTATAGACACTCGTATACACACCTCGTATAGAATAACTTCCAGTTCTCTCTTTACTATGGACAAGTTCCAAAATCAACCAAGGGGTGATGAAAATATACAATTTAAGATGGTAGATTTCTATAACAATGTTCCTAACGGCTTCTGTAGTTACTAACAATGATATTTTATTGGGAAAAGTATTGTGTCAAGTATTATGTCCCTACAAATAAAAGTTTATTATAAAAAACTATAACAACTCGTTTCGAACACTTGATGTTCTTCGTCAGGTTACATCTGCTCTATCAGGGTGGTTGAATAACCCACTAAATAATCACTCCAGCAGAGCAGAAGTAACCTGAAGAATAACATCAAGCGTTCAAAACGTGTTGTTATAGTTTTTATAATGAACTTTTTCGTGTGGAGGCATTATCCATTCTCCAATATGTGTAAATACTAAACTAAAACAAATTTCACATTTAATGAATGATATTTTGTTTATAAAAAAATATAGGACAGAAGTGGCATTAAAAAAACAGTCTAACACCTATTTTGAAACACAATTATACAGCAGAGCCTCGAATGACGTCAGAAGAAAATTTACATGCTTTTTTACTTTACTATAAGTAAAGTATAGTGATCGTGAAAAAAATCGATCTCGAGATTTTGACGGAATTACATGTTTTGAGGTCCCAGAAGTCGTTTTATGAAGTTTTTACGATGATGTCTGAGTGTGTGTGGGTGGGTGGGTGGATGGGTGCGTGTGTTAGCATTGCTTGTTACCACGCTACGGTCCAGAATCTTTGATGGATCAAGTTGATATTTTACACAAAAATGGGCCTCATAAAGACAAAGATCCCTATTGTTTGGGAAGAATTATGCATGATGGGAAAGTCACTTTTTTTGCCAAAAACCGTTTTTTTTTAAAACATTTATTTCTCCTAAACTGATAATCCTAGAGTTTTGAAATTTTGACATTATCTTTGAGGTTTCAAATGCAACAAACGAAAAATATATTCAGAATTTTAAAACAACAGGAAATATTTTTTTTCAATAAAATGTAAAAATTTTGACTTACAATTCAATCTCAAACCTTGTGAGAGCAATACAAGCCATACTGTTTGACGGACAAGAATGAAACTATGCCTATAAATAGAACATTATGTGTAGAATGAATTGAGATATTTTTTTTGAAAATTACATTCGCTAAAGGGGCGCTACAGTACGATTTGTGTTTTCAGAAAATGTTTTTTTGACTCTAAACGGCTCATTAAAAAATAATGAAAATTTGACCAAAAATGGAACAAAAAATTAGCAATTTATAAAAAAAAAATCATGAAGTTTCAATTACGGAAAAGAGCAATAACGATATAAAAACTCTTTGTTTACCCTAGACTAAGAGATCACCTGCTATACTTGTCAATTTGTTTGTATTTTTTTACATTGTTTACATTGACTTAGAAATTTTTTGAGCGAATCCACTGAGATGAAATTGATGTTCCTAATGGAAAAATGAAAATATATTATTGACTTATAAGAGATGTAAGAGGAATAATATTGTGGAGGTAAATGATAACACTCATTAAAAAAAAAATTCGTATATATGTTATTTGACAAAGGGGAAGGAAAATAATCTTATTAAATACTAAGAAGCCATAAAATTCCAGTATAATAATTCTGTTAAAAACCAAAAATGTAAAAGATAATTCAAAATATAAATCTTTCGTTTAGAGATTAATAACTATATTTATCGTACATCTTTAATTAACAGATCACCTTAAAACAACATTTTCTTCGCTGTTTAAGATGTTTTTCAGAGAAAAAAAGGGCATTTTACTGTTTCAAATTTGAAAATTTTACATTAATATTCAATGTAGAAGGATGTCAAGTAAACGATGTAAGAAATCTACTGGCTATTTGAACAATAGCCATGATCTCTTGTAGGATAATATTTCGTTTCAAGAAATGTTCACATTGGTTTTTCAAAAATGTTATTAGTGCTGTAGATATACTAATGAAATTATTTGCAAATAATATATTATTTGTGGTGTACAAAAATAAGGTTATAAATTGATATGTCCTTCAATCACTATCTGTACTACCTCACGAATGCAATGCTAATAATTATATCCCATTTAGATATTTATGTTATGCTTAAATGTTACGTTATGTTTTATATACTCAAGAAATTTGACATTGAGTTACTTATAGTAAAGTAGAGTGTAGGCCACTTCAGATTTTTTTTTAAAAACCAATTATATTCAAAAAAAGATCATTTTTTTTTCATATTCTTTTTATTTATTAGTAAAAAACAACTGTAAATGAACTTTTCAAATGATTCTGGTCATATTTTTTAAATGAATTTAATTTTATCAAATAAATAGGATATAATTATAGTTGGATGAGAAAAGTGTAATAATTTATACTGAGTTCATTGTTAGAACCTCAAAGCTGTAGTAACACATTAAAATATGGTGGTTGCAGTTTTAACTGTAATTAGTAAAAAGAGCATCGGATAAATGGGAGGATTAAAAGTAGATGTGTATTCATTAGAGGCTGTTAGACGAATTTATGGTTAATGAGCTTCATTTAAAGAGTTCTTAGGGAGAGACCGCCAGCCAGGGGTATCTATTCTTTACACCTGACAACCGAGGAGTTTAGAACATGTATTTAGAAACCCAACCTACCTTCCTCTTTAAATACTACATTCATTTCATCATTATTATTCCTTTTCCTTTTAATTATATTAAAATTGTACGATATCTTTTGTTTTGTGTATTTTTGGTATTGATTAGGCAAAAAAAGACAAAACGCATTTTATAATGACTCATTTAAAGTCGAATATTAATAGTATTATCAAAATATATAAAGCAGAAAGTTCTCTTAAGCCTTTAGCAAGTTAGCTAATAATTTTCTTTTAAGTCATGCTTTATTCGACATAACTGTAGGAAATTATGAACATCCGGCGTTCTGGTACATTTTCATGCTCTTTAGTGCCACAAAAGATACAGCCAGAGGAACCCAATAGTCATATCTGGCACAAATGCACAAATTAATACTAACCTATATAAAATGACACACTGAGTTAAAAACTTTCGTCAATGCCTTAGGTACTGTATTTTTTTACTATTAATTTTTCAAAAAGGAAAACATATTATTAATAAACTACAGATATTATTTTTTGTCTTTTAATATTGTAATTAGTCTCTCTATTGAAGAAGGAGTGAAAAACGTTGAGAAGGGGACTGTCTCCTCCGTACGACTATACTAGCAGTTTTTCTAGTCAATGAATGCTCATAATTAAATAATTCGTTTATCAATCATCAGAATATCGTGAATTCTGAGACTGCCTTAGACTTCAATAGTACTTGTCAAAATATCATGGATCTTTTTCATTTTAAGGCCCCCAAAGTTGATTTCGATTATTTTAATTTCATTTATAAGTTAACCAACTTATCTGGTGTCCTGGTGGAGGAATCGTAGCCAGTTTTCAACGCTATTAACCTTCATGTAGAAGGAAGTTCTATTGTGCTCAGTTCTATTTGAAGATTGATAACGTTCTGAAACCGGTGGTACAATTACATCGACAGCATACGAGGAAAGACGATTATTGATCTGATAACATATTTATTATATTTCAATATTTTTTGGTGTTTAAAATCTCCTATTAAAGGTTACTTTCTTTTGTATGGTTTAAATTATGAATGAATACTTGACTTTGGAAGCTGTTTTGTAAATAAACTTTTATGACTGCTATCAGAGTCAAGGTTTTAGTGGAAAAGCAGGGCAAAGTAGAAGAAGGTTGTTTTCTTATGTCCTTTCTTTAAGTGACTCTATAAATAGCCACAGAGGATTTCAAGTTAATATTGACTTTTCAGAGTGCATGCTATTAGTGTTCGTCTACTGTTCTTCCTAGACATATATTCAACAACTAAGTCCTTCTCAATTGGGCACCAAAGCATCGCCGATGACAGTTTGCTCCATTTTATTTCTTTCTTCAATGCCACTAAAGAAAAGATTTCCACCTCGCCTGCTTCAAGTTTGCAATTCTTTCTTCTTGGCAATTTCCACAACCCTACCAAACTGCTGCCCCCCCCCCCCCCCGACCACTCCCCACCCCATACCCTTCGGGTCATTATCTCCACGAGTATTTCTTGCGCTCCTCAAGCACTCCGGCCAAATCCCATTTCGTTCAAACTGTGCCGCAATAAGCCTCCCCCGACCTCTTGTCTCCCAGCTGATATTCATCGCCACCATTGTATACCAACCATTCTAGATTCATTCAACCAAAACCTTACCATTTCATGCTTATTCATTGTTGGTGGATAACTTTATCATTTTACTCTTCACACTCTAGTAGAACCTTTCAGTTAAAACAACTATTTTTTAACTAATTATTTATCCAATTCACTTTTTTATTTCGTCTTTTCTTTGATATAAATAACATATATTTAGCTTGCTTTGACTCTTACAAAGTACTTGTAATTATTAATAACATTATCATACATTGAGGAACTCTATATCATGAAGAAATGATGAATAAAGACACAACGGTTCTTAAAACGATTAATTGCACAACCAATATATTTTACTTATTAATGTAAAATATATATTATGTAATATTATGTAATATATTTATGTAAATATAAATATATAATGTAAATATATAATATATATTATATAAAATATAAAAGTTTATATTTCTTTTAACCAAAATGTATCAAAATAAAACTACATGAAATATAGAAAACAAACATAAATGAACAAACCCACAATACCCTGAACAATGAAAATAAAATCCCTTAAACAAATTTAAAATAATGAAAAAAAACTAAAGGGATAAACCTAAAAGCAAATGAAAATAAAAAAATAAGACTGTAGGATTTGTTTTTGAGATCAGCATTGCTGATTTAAAACAATTGGCGTCTATTAGTGGATATGTATCTTATAACGACTGCAATTCAATGATGACAAGAAACAGGTATATTAGCATTAGTTAAAATAATACTTAACAGATGAAATTGGAAACCACAATATCAAATAAGTTAGGTTGAAACATAAAATATGCAAAATAGTATGCAAGGAAGATAGCGTGGAGGAACCAGAACAAAAGTCAGTAAATTTACTTTTGTAAGGGTTATTACTTTAAAAGTTGTTAATTTTTTGTTAAAAAATTCCAAAGGAAGTATTAAATATTATTTTTTTTCATATCTAATAATTATTGGAGTTAATTAATTAGTCTGTTTGATGTAAAGAGTAAATACGTGCCAGTCAGTTGTAATTTAAGTTTTACAGTTTTACAGCCTGAGAGAAGGTTCCAAACAGCACATAACGAGTAATCATATTTGTGTGTTGTAATTAATCACAAATAAAAGACACTTATTATAAATTGAACAAAACCCATTGAAATTTATTACAAAATGTTGAAAGTATAATAATGAAAAGCTTGAAAAAAAAAATAATAATTTCATTTTGTAAATATATGTAAATGTACAATAAAATTGAAATGAATGGCTGAATGAGAGAGAGACAAGGGTGTTGCGAAGGCCCTTGACAGTCCAAAGAGCCAATAATTAGCCTGCAACTGATTAATAAGTTGATTCAATCAACCTCCACCAGATTTTCTTTTCATTCAAAACCCTTTCATTTTACTCCAGTTTTCAATTTAATAGAAAATTCTCCACAATGCCTTTATTTTCATCTTTTCAAACTGATTTTTCTTCTTTCAAATAAAACTCGGAGGTAAAATTATATTTGTATCAACGTGAACAAATTAATACATCATTCAGTCTTTTATATTTTTGTTAAATGTAATTCCGTTTCATTGATGAAATCTATTGAAGCAGTTTGGTGCAAGGTTTTAACAAATCTATTCAATAGAATTCTATTATTTTAAGTTTGACGGTTTAATTGAATTAAATGAATATTTAATTTCCTCTTAACCAACTTGATTAAATCATTTCACACAATTCTTAGTAAACTTACCGTGACTTGTAAAAATAATAACTTTGGTCTGAAGAAACATACATACATACACGCACACACACACATGCATACCCATACACAATATATATTACGCACACACACACACACACACACACACACACACACACACACAATATATATATATATATATAAATATCAATGGTTTGATCAAATGATTGTTATTTCACGTGTTTATGTGATATCTTTTATAATATATGTACCATATATTATAAACAAGAAAACGATCCACATAGGACAACAAACGTTTCACAGTAAACTATAATAATAATTATTTATACAACTTTAGTTTTAACTTATAATTTATTTTAATCATCTACACTATTATTATTTAAGTATTTAATATTTATATTTCCGGATTTTCTTTAGTTTCAGTTATTTTCTTCTTAATATTCTTCATTATTATTTTTTTAACTTTTTATTATTTATATTTCATCTTTTTCTTCAGTTTAACTTATTATTTCTCAGCTCGTCAATTATCTCTAGTTTATTTTTCTTACCTCACTTGAACCTGGCACACGTGTGACAACACTGTTGGTCTCCAACCGTTTCTTTGCAAGTGTCATTGGTGTCTCTATCTCTACTCTCATGATGGTGGTTCAACCGAAAATTCGAGACTGGAAGTATGTTCGTATCTTTATTCTGTGTGTATAGTTTACTGTGAAATATATATATATATATACATATATATATATATATATATATATATATATATATATATATATATATATAATACCACAATAAGAAATGGGAAAACAAGACTAAGGTCTTTCAACCGTAACAAGCGGTCTTCGTCAGAGTCAAAAACTCAGTTGGGTTTTTGTAACAAGCCTGCTTGTTATGTTTGAAAGATCTTAGTCTTGTTTTCCCATTTTCATATTGTGGTTTGATCATTTATATATATATCAATGATCAAACCACAATAAGAAATGGGAAAACAAGACTAAGATCTTTCAACCGTAACAAGCGGTCTTCGTCAGAGTCAAAAACCCAACTGTCAGTTGGGTTTTTGACTCTGACGAAGACCGCTTGTTACGGTTGAAAGATCTTAGTCTTGTTTTCCCATTTCTTATTGTGGTTTGATCATTGATTGTTGTTTCACGTGTTTATGTGAAATCTTTTTATATATATATATATATATATATATATATTAGTATATTTTGGGAGCAGACCTTCATTAAGACATGTTTTATTAAAGATTATGCCTATCTTCATTTTCGTTCGTTTCTTATTTAATTTCTCCAGTTTTCTAAACTTGGTTCTTAACTCTTCAGGTAAACTAAACACTAACTCTCCGAAAGATTTATTCATTAGTTCCATGGTAGTAGTCGAATAATACAATCTAAACCTAACTACAAAAAAAAAAAAAAAAAGAAGAAAACAAACAAACTATACATTAAATGATTCCAACGTTTCGGTCACTTTGACCATCTATATATATATATATATAAAAAGATTTCACATAAACACGTGAAACAACAATCAATGATCAAACCACAATAAGAAATGGGAAAACAAGACTAAGATCTTTCAACCGTAACAAGCGGTCTTCGTCAGAGTCAAAAACCCAACTGATGGGAAAACAAGACTAAGATCTTTCAACCGTAACAAGCGGTCTTCGTCAGAGTCAAAAACCCAACTGAGTTATAATTATTAACTCAGTTGGGTTTTTGACTCTGACGAAGACCGCTTGTTACGGTTGAAAGATCTTAGTCTTGTTTTCCCATTTCTTATTGTGGTTTGATCATTGATTATATATATATATATATATATATAACAATTAAATGAAAGGTTCATGAAGAAACAACATCAAAATTCATGCCAATGTATTTCGACCTTGTCACCATGAGGAGTTGAAGAAGAACAAGAAGATGAGCTCTGTTTGGCTGGCAAACAGCAACTCTTACTGTTTTCCAGCAACTCCTGATGACAACAACGTTGAAATATTGGAATGAGTTTATAAGGTTGTTATATTAAGTTCATATTAATATAAGTTATATTAATACTTATTTAACTTATATATAAGTTATATAAGTTAAATAGTATATAACTTATATGTATAATAAGTTATACATATAAGTTATAATTATATTTATAACTTATATAATTTATAATTATAAATTTATTACCAATAATTATAACAATAGTTATTGAAATAAATTGCATAACTTCTTTTAAAAGTCAAAGGAGATGCAGTGATGTGGGTGGTGGCACCCACGGTTTTATTATGTCACTCTCGAGCCTAGGACTCATACAAGAGTCCTCTAGTGATTTATCTTCATTCCACGTTTCTTTCCAATTTTGAAGAAGAAATGATTATACAAAAGCTTAGCTATATGTTTTTCGCTTCTTGTGTAATTGTTGATATTTTCTTACCCTGATCTCGTAAGCATGCTCAACGATTAATACTATCCGAAACGAATAACAAAAGTATAGTATAAACTAACGCACACAAATAAATGAAAAAAAAACAACCATTGTTGAACGGACAATAATAACTAAAGAAAATTAAAAGCAATAATAATAATTATTACAGAAATAAGGAAATATCTTCAATGATATCGACTGAATCTCATGGACTAAGAAGATGACATTTTCATCTGGGAGATGGAGATTCTGTTGACCGGAGAGGGCATAATGCCGTGGGGTCTTTAGTAGGATATCAGGCACTCGTCATCATCTCTACACTAATAAACCGAAGTGGGGTAAAACTTAGGATTGACGACGTAGGATCAACCCAGGAATGTGGCTCACCCATAAAAAAAAACAGTTGTTATACAATAATGATCTGTGCTATGTACCTTAGATCAGCGACGAAGGTAAAAACCTAAAAATTTCGGCGCTAGAGAGAATAACATCACTTTTGGGGATTTTGTTTAAAACAGTTCATTTATTTGTTATTCAATTTGTTATAATTTGAAAGTTATCCATTTGTGTTTGTTTGCTGAAATAGCTTCTTCGTGGATATAACAATTTGAGGTCTTGACTTTTCTATAATAAATTATTTTATCTATGACTGTTTCTTTAAAGTTCTGATTTACAGACTTGGAATACAAAATAATGCTGAATATTATAAAAGCAGTCTGAAGTCAACTCAGAAAATATTCAATAATATTGTGAGATCATATTATTAGAGAATGACGAAGTATTATATTTATTTAGGCCTATAAGGGTTAATCCAAACCCAAGTAAAAATAATAAGTGTTAAACGTAAGCATATATAATCATCCAAAGTTAATTAAGAACATTCCTTAGTTAAACCTTTAAACAAAGAATTAGAAAAAGTTATTTTTTTTAAGAATGAATTGACCTTTTAAGAGCAAGAAAACAAGCTTTGTAAGTATTATTTCTTTTTTTTTTTCTCTATCAAATTCGAGTGAATTGAAATGGTCTGGTATAGAGGAGCTTGGGAAAACAGAAGCTTTGCCAAGCCCTCTGGATCGAGGCTAGAGTAAATATTTTCTTTCCCTGCCAGTCCCTATTAACACCAACCTGAGCAATGCTTCCTATTGTCTCAACCAACATATTCCATCGCTATTTTTTTTTAAAAGTTTTCATTTGACTTTGAAAGAAAAACTTGCAGTAATATAACTGGTATCTCTACAATTCTGAAATCGTCAGTATATAGTATTTACTCAAACTAAGGAAAAGTGGTTTAAACAAATTTCAGTATCCTTTTTTTTGCAAGATCACGCCATTTCAATGGACATCTCTAGGCTCTAATTCTAGGTACTAGAAACAGAAAAGAGAACAAACCGTTTACCTTAGTTATAATCTGATTTTTTTTCCCTTCTTTATTCATAGAGGATAAAGCGCTTAAATAAAAGCTATATATTTATTACTAGACTACTTGTGACCCTTTGTGTCACTCAGAAATTATAACAATAGTTATTGAAATAAACTCACTGAACATTATTGACAGGGATAATTTTAATTATTGTTTTGTTGTTATTAAGGCACGGAAACAGATTCTTATATGGCCCAAGCTTTTGATATAGTATTCTTAACATGATTCAAGATATATACAAAATAAATATATTTAGCAAAATAAAAATCATTTAAAAGTAAAATAAAATCATTTATTTTATCATATAAATAAATAAAACATCAATTCAAGTTATATAAAAAATAAAATATATTTAAAACCAACAAAACTTGTAAATAAAAATATTCAATTTATTTACCTAACACAAAATAACATTAATGAAAAGTATGTGTCTTTATAACATTACCTTACAACATTCGTATTTTATCTGACAGTTGTGTTCAAGTTTGTTTCCAAAATTGTTCATTTTTAACCTCAATGTAATAGTTTATTATATATTTGTTACATTTTTTTATAACACATTTGCACTACTGTCATCGGTGAGCACGCAAGCCTCTGGGCTACTCTGGTTCCAAGCTCTTACTTTGTTGCCAGAGTTTATATTTCGCAAATTTTAAATTATTTGTTTTTTTTTTTTGTTACATTTATATATAATACATTTTACTACAGCCATCGGCGAGCACACAAGTCACTTGCTGCCCTGGCTCCAATTTTGGGAATTTGGTGATAATTTTCTTTTATGTAACATTATTCAGGTAATAAATAATATATATTTAATTTCAGGTCTCTATCTCCACAGAAAATGGGTGAACAAAGAAGCAAACAAACAAACTCACGAACTTTATGTATAAAGTTATTTGAAAAAATCTTGTTCCGAAGCCAGCTTTTATTATTCACCATTTATCATGAAGTATGCAACATCTATTTGCAATGATTGAATATTATGATTTAATATGAAGGTGTAATGATTTTTACATAACTATGAGCACACATGTTTATAATCCACTCATAAATTACCAAAGAGGGAAGCCCAATGATTTCATATGTCACAACAAAGCATCTAAAACGAAACGGTAAAAAACGAATACAAATATAGACGTTATCTTTGAAAATAGACATTATGTTAAAATTGTTTAACTCAGAGAAGATATCCTTATACGTCTGGATGATCCAAATTCCAAATAGACTTTCTCAAAAATTGAATGCTATAAAGTACATATAGTATAGCAGTAAACATAAATATTGCAGCCTATTTATGAAAATGAATAATCAAACAAACAGCACTCCACTCAAGGAAGCTAATCTAGAGTCCGCATATACATAAACCTACGGTAACTGTATACAGTGACTGAAAACCGCAGGCATTCATACATTGGAGTAACCACTACCACCCTGTTAAGGAGGCTCACAATGCATCTGATATTTGGAGCTCCCAAGAAATACATTGAGCGAATTCACAAGGCCAAATTAACAAGAGAACTTTTATAGCAGGTATTATTATAGCAGGTATTAAAATAATAAAAAAGAAAAGAGGTCATCAAAAGCTTAAAATTATTGAAGGTGTATGTATACAAAAAAAATAAATCCATATCAATATATAATTATAAAATTTTGAAGTAATTTTTAACACAAGGCCAAATAGACCCGGCCCAGGTAGTAACAGCGACCCGTTAGGTCACTAAACCCCTCCAGCTGGTACCAAACAACCTTAATCCTTGTAACTGACTCTATTTTGTCTATATAAAAGGAAAAACGTTTGAGAATCCTTTCGTCCCAACGATAGCTCCACGAAAAAGTTAAAACATGTTGACAGTAGGAAATATGTTATCTAGTTTAGATGCGATAACAAAAAAGTTGTTCAGGAAGACAGAAACTTATTAAGAAGCAAGTTTCTGCAAATTATGGTTACATTTCTAATAATATGTGCTTAAAGGAGTGACTGCTTCCAAAATGTGCAAGTATATGAATTATAATATTTTGAAACATGGGGTTCAGCATTTGTTTATTATTATTTAATTAATAATTACTTATTTGATTATTAATTGACTGATATTTAACGTAAAAATTAGTGTCAATTTTGGTAAGCGAGTACTGTAATTGCTGTAATATCTGATATATATTTTATAATGATCACACAATAAGAAATGGAAACAAGAATAAGATCTTTCAACCGTAACAAGCGGTCTTCGTCATAGTCAAAAACCACAGTTGGGTTTTGACGAAGACGCTTGTTACGGTTGAAAGATCTTAGTGTTGTTTTCCCATTTCTTATTGTGGTTTGATCATTGATTGTTATTTCACGTGTTTATGTGAAATCTTTTTATATATATATATATATATATACAAACACTTTTTCTTTTTCTCGGAGTTTGGTCAGGGTAAATACTCGTATATGGAATCACCTTTTTGTCAACGTTTCGACTTTATTTCAAGACATCCTCAAGGCTATAAACTAACAAAAAAACAATAAACAATGGACATTTGTCATTTCTACTTTAAAACATCATAAAGAAATTGAAAAAAGAACTTACTGAAGGCTGGGTTCAGTTACATTCAACAACCGTTAACTGTCATTACATGTGCTGTTCCAAGCGACATATTATTGAAACACTGTTTTTAGTACAATCATTATATATATATATTATATCCATAGTTATAATATATATTTATTATAATATGTATCCTACCATATACATATCTATAATACAATTATAATACATTATTATTTAAAAATCCATAAAAATATAAACTAGATAACATTGCATCTTTAACTATTTATGATGGAACTATAAATCCTACTTATTGGAACAGCACATGTAATGACAGTTATCGGTTGTTGAATGTAACTGAACCCAGCCTTCAGTAAGTTCTTTTTTCAATTTGTTTATGATGTTTTAAAGTAGAAATGACAAATTTCCATTGTTTCTGTGTGTTTCCTTCGTCTTGAATTTTTTTATTTAAAAGTCCGCTGGACCGTTTCTTTTAATTGTAATATATATATATATATATATATATATGGAATTAAAATGTGCTGCAGCTTCTGCATTACGGCCTTTCTCCTGATAGCCTCGATTTTTCTTACTAACTTTCGATGTACTGGAGGTAATTTCCATATAAAATGGGCCAGAGACATGTTAACATGACAAACAAAACTATTAAGAAAGCAAGTATAAAACGACTTTAATATAATACTCACATCTTAAAACAGACAAGCTTTCGACCATCATAGGTCATCTTTGGGTCAAAATAGTCTTTGTCAAAATAGTAATAACGAAATTATAACGAAATAGAAATAATAGTAATAGTAATAAGTAATAAAATAAAATTAATATGTGAGTATTATATTGAAGTCGTTTCATGTCAGTAATTCAATCATTTCGGCTATCTTGCCGTCTTCAGGAGAGGTAGGAGAAGGAAAGGAACACAGGAACGGAGACGTGAAAGTGTCCACCGACCGAAACTAAGTGACTCACCATATATATATATATATATATATATATCAATGATCAAACCACAATAAAATATGAAAAGGGAAAAAAGACTAAGATCTTTCAACAAGCAGTCTTCTTCAGAGTCAAAAAGATATGTCTCAGTCATCTAATAAATAGAAATGACTGTTAGTTTCTGAATGCAATAATTTACTATGTTTGTTTGCTGGGTGAGAACTGCAACCACGATCTATAGTAAACGAATCTTTGATAGGATAGTATTCGTTGATAATCAAAAATAGGATTAATAATCTTGTAGGTTATAGGACTACAGACTGATTAAGTACTCATGATTGAAAAATGTAGTATTTTCTAATAATATAACTTAAAAATATTGAGTGGAATATTTGCACAAGTGTATGGTCGGTAATTTGTGGAAATCACCGACCACACCGACTTACATCCTAACAACAATTATTTTCAAATCCTATATATACAAGTAAATTAAGTTTTTTAATTTTAAACTGTTATGTTTCTTTGAATCTATTTAAAACTGAAGTGAGGCTTATTCTTTCAGATGATAGATAAAAGGTTTAGATGTTGAACTAAGGCAATGGGATATTGGCAGTTTAGTAGAAACATATATCTTTGAACCGTTAAAGCGAAAACCCTCTCAGCTAGTGGATAATTGGGTTTGAAACGCTGTCAAGTGTCGCTTAATTAAGAGCTAGCGACACTGAGAGCCGCAACTCTCCTGATCCCCATGTACTGCCTTCATCCCATTAATCACCTCCCAGACCATTAACGAGTTTTGCCCTCTCTAGCTTGGTTGGACGGCAACTTTCATAAAGGCTAAGTCAATTCAAAATTAAGTAAAATAGGCTTAAAGTTTAAACTTTTTCCCCATATATGTTGCAACAAAACCAAATTATTTTAATTAATATTGATAAATACTGGAACCTTCCTAATTTAATCCTTTCTGAGAAATTTCAGAAGTATATATGTATTTATTTTTGTGAATATTCTGGAAGAATTGGAGATGGAGAAATCATTGATCAATCAGATGTGCTATTACTATTATTAAGGGGTAGTAATGGAGTGATTATGTATCTCTAATAGCCTGTAACACTCAACTCCGGCATTTGGCTTTCACGAGGCTACCCTGTTAACTTGCTATATGCAGGGACAAACGAAAGAGGAAGAGAAGGTGATCAGGGGCTGGGCCTGACCACCTTCGCTTCACGTTTTTCCTAATCCCCAAATCCTCTCCCAATCTAAGGCGCTATGCGATCCGTGCCGAAGGATGGTTGATACAAGGGTTACTGTACCATATTATGAACGGAGGATCAAGGGTACCAAGCGACCACCTTGAGTAAATAGTCTTACTCCGGTACGTGGTGCTCTGCCGAAGCGGACAAAATACGAGTACCACTGATAGAGATACAAGAATTTCCCCCTGTATGATACTAAGGAGAAGGAAGTCCGGAGACCATCCTTCAGAAGCGCAGAGGGGAGCGAACCTACAACAAGTGCACCTAAGGACCCGAAGAAGACCGTCCAGAGGAAGGAGGTAAGAAGTTACTTTCTCCCGAAACTTAGGGAGCCTGAACTGGGCATTATCAATGATAGTTTGTGAAGATTCTGCAAAGAAGAGGAAGAAAACACTGTTGCACCTACTAACTGACTGTAAGTCAACTTTGCTGCACAGAGGTAGTTGCTTCGGGGCACTCAACAAAACCATAGATAAACTTTTACCCCTGGAACCAGCACTTGGAGGCATTGAAGCTAACTGCTGGGGTACTTTAGTATAGAAGAGGGAAAGTACAATAGTTTTTTTAAGACGCAGTGCTATAGTCACCCTCAAATAATAATAATAATAAAAAGAAATATTAAGTTCACTCTTGATGATGGACTAGGTGCAAAACTGGCTAAGGTATGGAGGCAACCTGGAACATGATCTTCTCTGGTAATATAGAATGACAGTCACCCTACTTGGTTATTCTTATTTTTTTTTTTAAGAAACGTCATTTATTCTAGTAGAGGAGAGCCACCTGAGTAACTATTTTTCCTCAGTTTACTTCTAATTGGCTTGCTAGAAGTACTAAAAATATAATAGTTTGCGGACCAAATTTATGAAAGGAATTTTCTTGATTGGAATTTAATTCATGGTTTTGATATTAACATAAGATTAAATACATGCGTATTATTAGTACAGCAGAGGTTATTCCAAGTTACATCCGTAAATGATACCGGCTAACCTCTTATGCAGGAGTACGAGTTGTTTAATTGGATTCATACGTTGTTAGTGGAATACGTGGTTTCCAAGTTATATCAACATATGACGCAGTGTCCCTGATCAATTTTACTTGAAGATAAACAACGGCCGAAACAGTCTGACAACTCCTACTATAATATACTAGGAAAGACAGCATCATTTACTCATTTGATAAAGCAATTTCTTAAAGATTAAATAAATATATTATTTTCAAATTTTTTGATGGTTTTACAAGTATTACTTTCTATTTTATAATTATTAGATCAGACGTAAAGAAATACCCACAATATTCCATCTCTCTTTGGTAACGAATTACATCAATTTAACTCCTCCTTTGCCAACTCAATGATATGCACAATCGTATATTACAATCTTAACATAGATTTTGCTATTACCACTGATGTTAGTAATTATTAAATTATGAATGTTTTACCTGGGGTATGGTTGCGGTGTTCGACTGGATTCATACTCTGTCCACCTGCAAGAACACATACCTCAATCAAAAAACATTACTATAATCATTTACCTACCCTGACTGAGTGAGTAACAAGGAATTAAACTTTTACCTCATCAGAGTATTCAGACTGAACGTATTTATTCTTTAATCTCGCACCTAAGTAGAATTTGCCTATAAGAACTAGAGTACTTGTTTTACATTAAAAGCGTTTAATATTAGAGTTTGCCTGGGGGCAAGGTTAGCTCAGTGGTTGGTTAACTCACTCGCGTCTGGGCTGGTAGTCCGAGGTTCAATCTCCACTGGCGGTCGATTTATTCACGCAGGAGGTGAATAAATCTGAATACGTCGTCCCTTGGAGAGGACGTTAAGCCGTCGGTCTCAAGCCTGTACGATGTTAGGTACTCGTTAAATATCCCTACTCGAAATAGACTTGAGTAAGGCAAAATTTAGGACTCCCACTGTAGAGTCTGTAGAATCACCGATCAAACAAAAAGCCGGTAAACGGATGACGTTATCACCCGCTAGGGGATCGGTTTGTAAAATAAAAATAGAGTTTACTTGTTTTAAGATACTGTTGTTATTTAAAGGGTTTAATGTACTTCTAAGAATGATATATTTCAGGCCTGCCTCTGTGAGGTTATAATAGCTTGCTCGTTAAGTGACAACATTACATAAGAGTAAATATATAGATTAAAAATAACTAGAAGAAATACAATTAATAGAATCGTATACAGACTATAACAGAACAAAACATCAGCAAAATCAAAAACACAAGTTATTATGTTATTGTTATAGAAAATTTAAAAACTTATTATGAATTTAATTTTTTTGGCTTTACAATTCTTTCATAATTGATAACATCTGTTCACTTTCTACGTTTAATTTTTCAAATTTTCATCCATTGTTTTTCATCCAAAGATTCACCCTTGTTGCTTGCGTCATGGTGTAATGGAAATCATGTTTTCCCCATTTCTATATTCAACTAAATCTAATGTAAGAAATATTTTTGAGGGTAAAATTTTTAATATACTCTTCTGGAATAGATTCTTTTAAAAAAATTGTCTGATTTAACTAATAGAGATATCAAAGAAAACAAACAAGTATGGATAACCATTATCAAAAATTAATTTTTTTTAACTGCTTAATACCTTATTCTAACTTGTAAAAATAAAGTGTTTGCGCAAACTAAATATAAATAAGAATGTTTTATTTGGCCTGATTTGATTAAACTGGTAGACACAAAACAAACAGTTTTACTTTGTGAATACCAAGCAAACAAAATAATCTAATATTACTATTTGTATCAGCCTTCCTGGGGAGAAATTAGCTTTCTTAGAAATTAGCTTCCTTTGGCCGCATGCTAAATGAGTAAGTATCTCATTATTTAATATATTATTCAAATTTATAATTTTTAAAATGACAATTAATATTTCTATTTATTATTCCAATTAATGAATTCTTTTTACGATTATAGGAAAGGATATCCATTTTATTAAAATAAATTAATTTAATTTCCCTTGTTCTGAGGTAAAATGTATAAACAAACAAAAGTCTCTACACAAATGAAGTTTTATTCAACAACAACAACGCGTTTCGAACACTTTGTGTTCATCATCAGGAAGACACTATAATACAAATTATATCTAATCAGTTACAAAATTAGAGTGATATTAGAAAATTTGAATTTCTTGTATTATATACAATATAATTGTATTTGTATACAATTGAACAAATTCTATAATTTGTATTATAGTGCCTTCCTGATGATGAACACAAAGTGTTCGAAACGCGTTGTTGTTGAATAAAACTTCATTTGTGTAGAGACTTTTGTTAGTTTATCCATTTTACCTCAGAATGAGTAAATACCACACAATTACGGGTTGCACAACTAATGATTAATTTCCCTTGCAGTGTATATATGTAACGAAGGAAATAATGGTTGTGTGGTAACCCTTACTAGGTTTTTTTTCATTTTTGAACAGAAATTAAATTGAATGGTGTGAAGCATGTAAAACTAATAAATCATTTAAAAAGCTGGAATTTTGTCTCTGGTTAAAAAATTACAAGAACCTTAAAATTATAAAGTAAACAGCATTTCCACCGAAGTGTACGTGGTTTGATTTGATTTGTTATTTTTATTTACATTAGTCCAACACTTTAAGTTTTTGTTTAAAAACGGAAAAATAATAGATGGTAAAATAAAGAAGGCAGGCAAATACTGTCTGTGGTTACAAAATGATGAAAACCTTATTGGTTTTAACAATGTTTATGTCAAAATTGGGCATATTTTTAATTTTATCGATACAGAGTTGAACTGACTTAATAGTGCTGACAGAGCTAGGTCTCCGGGTCATGGTGGGTAAGTCAATCACAACTGAATACTCTTCAAAACAATCAATTTTCTGATTGCATTGTCACCAGGAACATTTTCTACTTGATAGTGCCACAGATACTATTAATAGAGGGAGGTCAAACTGATGCACAAAAAGGTAATTGAGCACATTAGGCAAAAGTTGATCGCAAGTCTGGTCAGGATATAAATCCAGCAGCGCACGCCACAAGATATAGACACTCTAACACCTTCCTAGTTGTCTTACTTGGTGATTAATTTTCCTATAATCTGTGAAATGAAAAAAAAGCAAAAATTGGAGAGTCCTTCACTCAAGAATAGTATAAGTAAAGATAATGTCAAACTCGTTGTCAGTCAATTGAGTTTTGGTTTTATTTTAATGCATCTATCGTGTAAATACATCATAAAATTCATAATTTTATGAATATAAAATTTGCTAATTTTATTAAACTAAGACCCGAAGGCAATGTAATAAATCTTTGGATTGCTTTTCCACTTTGGTATATCATTTAAAAAGAGTCCAAAGACTTTGAGTATATCTGAAAGTTCTATTTTAATATTTTTAATAAAGGTCTTTGACAACTACAGTTTTTTTAGGAAGAAATAATATCCAAATGAATTTATATCCAAACTTTTCTCCTTTACACATTTCTCGTCAATGTGGACAGCGAATAAGCTAAAAGTGGTAACATCAAGCGTTACTCTTCATATAATGACAAGATCATATGTATATCCTTGCCTGTAGAAACCTTAATTATTTAGAGTATCCAGAGGGTTATTCACAACTAATAACCGTAATAGGGGCGCACACACATCCTTGAGGGCAGACTCTAGGGGTCACAATGTCAGTTCTGCTGAATTCATACTTACACTAATTGTTCTTGAGTGGTACACCAGAAATGTTGATATTCAACATGATTTGTGTATAGAATCTATCTATTCCTACATTACTCGACTTGCCAGTAATGAAGACAAAAAACTGTCAACCCATCCAAATTTCCTTGTTCGGGAACTAAATCCTACTCCCTACCTTTCCTAATCCCACGAGTCTCAAAGTTTCCTAGTTAAACTAAAAATGACGACCACATGACTCCAAAAGTATACAGTACCTCAGAGAATGCAAATCCTGAAGACCAAACGACCACGAAGACGACACATTCCCTAACTGACTGACTCCCCTATTATTGACAATGTTTACTGACCCAACAAAAACAGCAGGATGAGAATCTAGCAGTAGTGGGCCTCTGGTCTGGAACTGCTATTTACGACATGCACTGTTGTGCATGGTAATATTCATTGCTTGTTGGTGGTTGGGTTCTTGTGTTAGATTACTGTAATTCATTTTGTAGTTCTTATATTGAAAAAAAACTACAAATTAGTTCTAACTTACTGTTTCAAAGGCCTCTTATCAAAAGTTCCTTTAATATTCAAAGATCAGTATAGAATCACTTCATTGAGAGTTGAGGTGTTTTCTATTTTCTTAACCATAGATTGGGACTGACTGTTGACTTGCCCTTCAGACAGATTTGTTGTTCTTTGAACTAAAGCAAGCTTGCCTTCCGTAGAAATTTGTGGAGCAGGTGGTATATATGTGCAGGTGTAATAGGTAGAGCGGTGAGATGTGAGAGGAGGTGTTGACCGATAGGTTAATCCCTTCTGAGTAGGGTTGACAGATGGCTGACAGACTTTCTTGATAGGTTGTTAAAATAACAGGATGGAATCGGTCAGGAATATCTGCCCTTTAGTCTTGTGCCAGGAATACCTTCAATATATCGGCCTCTTAAGATCAGCGAGGGACCAGGATAACTCTTTGGTGGCGCGAAGGAACACAGATCATTATTCTAACACTACCTGTTCAGGACTGGATACCTAACAACATGAAATAAATATAAATAGTAAGACAATGCCTAAAACAAAACTTTAAGTCTATTACATCAGCAGAGAAGTGGTTTAAAATTAGTAGCCATATTAAGATTTAATCGATTAATCGATTCCATCGAAAAAGTGTTTGGATAATGAATTTGGTTTAGCCAGACGGTTGTGGGATTTTCCATGGTAAAATAACACACAAAACTATAACTATTTTGAATTACGAACCTCCAACTGTCTCTGAACCAGCGCTGAACATAGAAAAGAACACAGAAAGACACTACAGAACTCACTTCGATATTTCGACATCCGTCGTCATCGGGAAGAAGTGCGAAGTACTCGCGTTGAGAAGCAAACTGCTACTAGTAGCAGTTAGCTACTAGTAGCTACTAGTAGAGTAGCAGTTTGCTTCTCAACGCGAGTACTTCGCACTTCTTCCCGATGACGACGGATGTCGAAATATCGAAGTGAGTTCTGTAGTGTCTTTCTGTGTTCTTTTCTATGTGTTAAAGTGTATATATATATATGTTGTGTTTCCGGCGTGCTTGGTCGCCCATTCTCTTTTCTCCTGAAGACGGATCATCCGAAAATTTGAGTTTGTATGTGTGTCTCTTTCTCTGTGTGTTGCTTTTCTTCATTTTTGAACTGATATATATATATATATATATAAACTGGATTTTAAGAAAGAACACATAGAAAGGAAACCACTGAACTCACTACTATATTTCGATGTCCTCGTCTTCAGGAAAAGAAGTGAATCGCTCCAAAGGCTGATAACGACTCAGCCTTTGATATATATATATATTCATGTAATCATCATACAAAAATTAAAAAAAAATCTTTAGAGACCTAATAACGTGTAAATTTGTTAAAATCTCAAAATTTTAAATAATTACTATATTTGACTTATATTTATAGTAAAAATACAATAAAAAGTAATATTATTATAATATTATAAGTATAAATTGTATAAAGGAATAAAATGATAAGCGGTTGCAAACTCTTTTCTGATTATTAGGCTATCTATTGTATTTAGGCCGGTGTGATTTGCTAAGGCGGATATGGTTTAGCAGTGACAGTTGGCACCACATTCACCCAGGTGACATCCACTTGGCCAAACCCTCCAACTCCTTGCCAAAACCTCCTTGGCTCACCCTACTCTAAAGCCCATGAATTATTAATACTACTCAAAACCTCTCCATTAAACTTTGACTGACCGTAACACTGTTATGAGTTTCATCATCGATGTCTACTATCTTTTCAAGATCAATTGACATCTTTGTTCAATATCTCATTGTACTTTGCTTTGTTCTATGGCAAATTTTCTTTGGACTATGGCAAAGATTCTAACTCACAATCCTCAGTACTCCAGACAAGCTCCCTATAATCCTGCGTCTAACATCGAGACATTTCAGACAGCGTATCTCTACCACATATGTCATTACAACATAACTTCAACAGTACTAACCCATGTTCATAATCAATGGAAACACGTAACACATGACATTTATAAATAAATAATCACCACTGTACATAAATAAATTCCCACAAAGAGAGTATGAATGTTTGAGTTTACAAGGGAACTTAAAACCCACCCTATATAAAACTAGAATTAATGATTGAAAAATTGTGGTAAAAAATTGACACTTCAATTCTTTTTTTTTTGGTTTACTTGATTTAGTTTAGTGGACATGTATTGAAGTTTGCTTTTTGATTTCCAATTATTTGTTACCCATTTCTGATAGAGAGATCACTTAAATGGATGATCTCTTAACAATGAGTTAAGTAATCTCTCGGTGTCGTTTGTTGAAATAAGGGTTAAATATTCGAAATTTCCTCTGAATGAACTGCCAAGAATTCATTGCCATTATCTGATTTTTCCAAAATAAAACTTCCAGGGATTGAATCTTGGTTAGTTTTAAAATTAAATTAGATATTTCATGAAATTAAGTATTTCATTGAGTATGAAAGGATATAAAGTTCAAGGACTCAATCAACGTTAGTTAAAAATTAAATTAGGTATTTAATAAGCATTTGTATTTTTAAAAATATTTCATAATATAAAGTTTTATTTAAATTCATAATAAAAAAAAATATGATTTGAAATAGGTGCATATTGTCAAAACAATGTTTTTTGACTGAATGCGCTATGCAAGGAAAAAGTCGGCTTTAAGTATGGTTAATTAGTTAGTAATTAATTCTGATGTCAGAATCTTTTAAAATGTAGGCAATTGAAAATTAAAGCAGATTAACTATAAATAATAATAATAATAATGAAATAAATTTATGTGTAATTGGATGAGATAGTGGTGAGCTCAGTTTATCACGAGTAGATAAGGCAAAGTTTAGTGCCAGCACAGCAGAAGTTTTACTACTCCTCCACCCGTCTTGCGATAATTCAATTTTCAACTACACCATCAGCTAACTCGTCTGCTTCATGTTCAACCAGTCTAGTTGCGGAGTAACCATCTTCAAGCTCAATTCTTGTAATAGACATTTGTATTTCATTCTATTCCTTTAGATGATTCACACGAAATTGTTTCATAACTCTCAAATTACATTTTACGTCCTAAATCTTTCATATTGTACTTGTATTCTTTAAAGAAATTAAAATATTTGATTTCATACAATCTATTATAAAGTTAATAGATATAAATGCTATGAAACTCTGTTGATCTTAATTTTGAAGGTTTTAATTTTGTTTATTAATATATTAATTTTTCATAGAAAATGATAATTTTTTGAGAATCAGTTTACACCTATAAAATGATCCCACATTTCTATTAATATTATGTCTTTTAGAGAATCTACACTTGGCTGGTGCTTGACGAATTTATAATATGAAAGTATATAAAATAAATGCCTTGAAATTTCTGGAACCAACACCTTCATATCAGCCAACTCCAACATCAGATCATGGTGTTAAAAAAACCTTTTATAAAATTAATAAAATAGTTAAGGTTTTATTTAATATTCAATGTACCATCCATCTCACCTGATATAATGGAGATGGACTTACTGGACCAGAGCAATACCGACTATTCATTTCTGATGAGAGAATTTTCTTGATTTGTATCAAACAGTTTAGTTATTTCTGAGATCTATTGTTGAAATGTATTTGAAATATTTAAAATTTCGTCCCAACGAACTACCAGGAATTCATTGCAATATATAAGTTATCCAGAATAGATAATAGTCCAGAGAATTAATTTTGAATATAGCTATTGGGTTAGTTCCACTGAGGTTGGTAATATTAGAATTATTAGTAATAATGGCCGTCATACTTCGAAAATTCATAGTAGAGTTCGACCGGTTTATGGTCCGTCTGGTTCCCATCTTCAAGAGCAACTCAAGAAATAACTCAGTTGCTCTTGAAGATGGGAATCAGACCGACCCGAAACCTGTCGAGCTCTACAATGACTTTTCGAGCTATGACGGACATTATTACTAATAATTCTAAGAATTAATTATGATTAGTTCTAAAAATAATTCATTCAATAAAAATATGCAACTCACTGCCTCAGAATATAAAGTTCTTTGTTATTTTCGAAGCGTCATAGACTATATATATATAACTTCAAAATGTGTTAGATATATATATGGTGCCTAGTAGTGAGAAATTGATAGATATAAATAGTTAGGTCAAAGTAAATTACTCTGGAAGCAGAAATAAATAATAAGGTAAATTTCATGGATTGAACAATAGCGAGAGTAAAAGGTAATCTCACTTTCAAAGCATATAGAAATGAACTATCACACATGTAATCATCTATAAAAATCATCAATTCATTCGTCACAAGAAAAATAGCTGATTTTCTTTAAATGATTATTCGATTAATAACAATGCTTGTGAGTCAAAACAACTTTAATAAAGATATATATCAAATAAAAATAGTAGCTGTTAACAACGGGGTAATAAGTAAATGTAGGCTTAATAAAGATAATGTTAAAAAATACAAAGAATAAATAATAATAAAACCAACAATAATAAATACGTATCTACAACATACGTAGATGAAGTTGGCTAACAAATTACTATGTTAGTTTATCAAGATAGGTTTCAAATCTAAAGGTTTGATAAAAAAAACAAATGGTAAAAAAACCAAATATAGTGTAATGGACACTGCTTTTTTAAGAAAGTATTCTATGTATACATTCTTTACCTTTATTTGGAGATTATTCCAAATTATTGGTATTATTTTCAAAATTGTTTCTAAGTTATATTTGTTGATGATTCGTTTTTTAATCAACAATTTTTACCTAAAGATCAGTTGATGAGAACATCATTTCTATTTTAACATAATGTATTACTATTTTAGTTAAACATTTTAATAAAAGAGTATTGAAAAAAAAAAGTTTTAATGAACGCAATTTCTTTGCAATACAAAATGTTTTGTAAGAGTAAAAAGTAATGATGTTTTCTCTTGTGTTAATATCAGTGTTACAAACCCGAATGGATGCAATAGGTTTTTGGTTCCACTTTGGGATGTGACTATACAAAAAAAAAAAAAAAAAGAAAGAAAAACGGAGCACGTGCAGACAATAGGACGAGGTATCAGACTGCCCATCTTAGGGTCTTCCTGCACAATGCTCCGCTTTATCTGGCCCTTATAATTGCTTCTTCGTATATGCAAGGCTTCCTTAACGCAAGTGGGTTTCCCTCAATATAGTTAATAGCAATATTCATAGCGTATGAATCTCCGGGCGGCACGTGCCAGAGGGGCGGCATTTTGAATATGGTAAAAATAGAAAATAGGAAAAAATTATAAAAAGCTAACAACAAATCTGAATATTCATATCAAACTGAGTTTTTAAAGTCCTAATTGTTTTTATGTTTTTATGTCTATAATACTGATTTAAACGGATTCTTCAACTGTAATATTTGCAAATAAAAATAAATTTGTTTTAAACTTTTCAAAACTTTTTTTTTAAAGGGGTTGAATGTTAATAATGTTTGTTTGCGTAGCTAGTAAATTTAATTTAACAATTTTTTTTATGATTTGAATTATACATTTTTGTTTCGAAAAATCTTTAGTTTTTTCATGACAACTGTATAAGTATACAAGTACTGTAATAAGTTGAAAGTCTTGGATTAATAACAACAGTCTAAAATTAGATCTTTGATTGTAACTATGAGAATACAATTTTGAGGACTTTCTAGAATTTTGAATGGATTGGCAAGAGGAGAGGGAGAGGGCGGCTAATCTTACTGACCGCCCCGGGTGGAAAAATAGTTCTACACCACTGCTCTGTACCCAACTGTTGTACAAAACATAGACTTTAGTAAGTATTATGTTTGTATTCTAAGTATTTTTCTTTATATATATTTATAAATTTATATAATTATATTTATATATTTATAAACTTTGAGAGCTTATGATGAGGCTCACATTTGTTTGGCTACTTAATGCCCGCTCCTCACCTGGCCTAAACCTTAAACGTTAAATATTTTTTAATTTTTTTTTATTTGTTTATCTTTGGTTCGTTGACTGAAGTTATAATTTGGTTTCTTATGCTTCTATTCTATCCTCTCCTTCTTTCTGTACTTTTTTTTTATCTTTGTTCTCTCTCTTCACTATCTCTTATACGGTACCCAAGCTCGATAACGGTGGAATGGTGTCGTTTACAATCTTCTTCGTCGTTTGAATGATCTTCTTTCAAACATGTATTATGAAAGCGAACTGCAGTTTTGGCATTCACGATTTTCAGACTGAGTGATTCTATTCGACGAACTAACTTCCTGCAAACAGGATTTAACTGGAAAAGGAGCTGGCCAAGTGACATGTTATACAATATCAATGAGATAGTCAAAAAATATTGATTTTTTCATATAAATAAATTAAATAAATAAAGATCATGTGTTAATATATATAAATTAATGTTTATATATATTTATATCAGTGGCGATTTCTCAGGGAATGCAACACATGCATTGCATGCATAGAATTCATCTTTAAAGAAACCAACATGTTCGAGACTCGAAATATTTAAAGGAACCCCTTTTTTTTATTCCACTACACGCTAAGGAACCAGTTTCTATGATTGCGCTAAGCTTCCCAATGCAGGGGTTTACTCTTATCATTTCTGGTTAATGAAAATGGTCTTAATTGCCAAGAGAAACAAGAACGAAGTTTGCATACACTGCAACTCAGGCTTGCTGAGCTCCTCAAATACATACTGGAAAGTGATTTGCACACAGGTCTTCCGGAAATTTATAAACTCATGAATTTGGTTATGACTATTCCCATAGCAACAGCAAGTGTTGAGAGATCGTTTTCTGCCCTCAAAAGAATTAAAAGTTATTTACGAAGCTCCCAAAGTGAAGAGCTATTGTCTAATTTATCCCTAATTTCAATTGAAAGACATTTACTTAAAGAAAGATCTCATGGCAGATAGAGAGAAGTTTTATGGTTTTGTTATGGAAGAATTTTGCAAGAAGTTTTTATTCAAATGATGTATTGTGTATCTCTTTCTTTATTAAAAATATTTTTTGCCTATTTTTATTGTATTGGTTAATAAAAGTTAATGTTAAAAGTATTTCCAAATAAAACCTGATTCAAATCCCCATAAAATGTTTTTAATACATCATTATCCTTTTTTGCAACATGAAAAGACTGAACATGAGAATTAGAAGAGTATTTCTCTGTATTTCTTTTATTCTTCGAAAATTGCATGCCTAAAGAAAAAGGTCAGGAGTCGCCACTGATTTATATATAATATATTAATATAATTTAACATTAGTGTAACTAGGTAGCAGACCTTCGTCTGCTATTATAAAACATTATAATGTTTTTAATATATTAATATATATAGCTTATTAATTTATTATTTATATGTTAATTAATATTTCATATATATGGAAATATGATGTGCTTAAAACATATGGTGAGATGCAAGTGCTCGTTTACAACCACAGTTTATACAAGATAGGTGTATGATTTTATACAATGTTTCTACAATGTACTGCCTTTCCTACTGATACGTTGGAGATCCGTAGCAGACAGTCTCCTGAACACAATAGTTCTCCTACAGCTCCTCTTGAGTTTACAACCTGTTATTATCTTAGCAGTTTCTTTCGGAAATACATAAAAAGTGCTGCTGAAACATTTTTGGACCAAGATCATATTTTACTTAAAAATGGACTCTGTAGTGATTATGTTCTAGTGGTTCAGGGTAATAATATCACATAAAAAAGACAATTTAAAAGTATCTTAAAAAAGATACTTTTTTTTCCCTAAACAACAAAGTCTTGAAAGTATTGAAACAAAGTATTGAAAAGTATTGAAATAAAGTATTGAAAGAAAGTATTGAAATTTTGGGATACTCTGAAGTGGTTTTAATTGAAGAAAAATTCTTTTTTTAAAAAAACTGTGAAGGTCAGTTTTAAATTCAATAAGATATTAATTTTTTTAATTTTTTTATTGTGGTTTTAAAGTAAGGAGTTTGTTTATGTAGGTGTGGAATAAGATTTGATTAGAAGTGAACTAGATTAGTAAGTCAGGTGCCAGAGATACCATTAATAAATAAACAACTCGTTACTTATTGAACAAGCGTCTCGATGAGGGGATAAGTGACAAGCTTAAAATATAAATGGCACAATATAATGCCCTAAAATCTCGATTAGGTGGGCTACTTGGTTAACGTATCGCACTCAATAAGTCTAGCGAAGAATAGAGAATTAACCACCCACCCAGTGGTTCTTCATAAATTATGTAATACAGTTATAAACTAAAGAATAAAACATACATGTTTGTAAGTCCATTCACAGAATGGAGTTTGCTTCAGAATGTAGTAATAGCTACAGTAACATGCATCATGTAATGAAAAGAGATGTTTTGTAAGTAAGTATAGTAATCATGAAAAAATTTCATGTACAGATGTTGACGAATTTAAATGTTTTGAGGACCCCCTGAGAACATTTTTATAGTTTTTCATACTCGTAGATGATTGTGAACTTCTCTGTGTGTGTTTTGTCGTGAATGAGTGGGTGTGTATCTAAAAGTTTGTACATATATCACAGATCACACGGTTTGTGAATCATATTTATATTACCCCAGATCAGTAATAGACTCTATAGTGCAGAAACGTTTCTAGCAATATTGATTTATGAGTACCTAACTGTCTTTTTCCAATATTTGATTTTAGACAAAATTTCTTTTCTCCAAAACTACTTACTTTAGAATTACGTAACATTACAATTACTAAGAAACTGATTGTTATATTATCTAAAAAAAAAACTTTTTTTTCAATAGAAAGTTCAATTTTGCGACAGAATATAAAAATTTTAACTTATGATTGATTCTGAAAATTTTTCAGGACACTGGTCCCACCATTTGGCGGATCATAATCGCATTATACTTAAAGATAGCGCCTACAGTGTAAATTTGGTGTGCAGTGTGTTTATGATTTCCATATTTGTTTTCAATAAACCAGAAACTATGGAAGAATGAAATTTTGTAAAAATCTGATTAAAAAAGTATTCTACAAACAAAATTGTAATAAATTCTGATTACTGTAAGAGGTAATATAATTCTAAAAACTCGAAACTGAATTGAAATAATGACAACTTTTCGTATTGTAGGATTTCTTTAAATGAACTCCAAAATGAGATATTGTCTTAGTAAGAATGTTTCATGAGCTTACATTATTATAAGAGTAATGTGACCTTCAAAATGACAACTATGATGATCATATGACATAACAAGTCGGATTGCTTTAGAACAATGATTCCAATTTTGTTGTAGCTGATATAATGAATGTAGTCATATTAAAACAAATTAAGTCTTTCAATTAATTATGATTCGGTTTGATAATACTTTACAACAAAGTTTTATATTATGCCTATACCAGAGCTACATTAAATAAAACAAAAAATATATTGATTTACAACGAGTTTGATATTATGCTTGCATAAAGAAAGTTGAATGTAGACCATTATTGAGTTTTTAAAGTAACATCATTTGCAGCTTCTTAAAAAAGAGGGTATAAAAATCCGTGTAGAATACTCGTTCTCTTAATCATCTATTTATGACCCTCTTAAGCATCTAAGGGCCTTTGGTGCTCTTAGCTCAACACTGTCTAGAAGAGTGACTTCTACCCTTTGCTCCGAGCTGTGTAGAATCCAGAAGATCCATGCCTATAAATTTGTCCCTACAATGGAAACATCATTGTCCCTACAATGGATTCCGAGTTTTATATTGGTGCTTCATATATGTAGTGGCGTAGGAAGGTGGAGAGGTGGTCTGCCTCGGGCGGCACATGCCAGGAGTCGGCATTTTGAGGAAGTAAGCATAAAAAAAAATTAAAATAATAAAAAGCTAACAAAAAATTTGAAAATTTATACCGAAATGAGTTTTTAAAGCCATTTGTTTTTATGTTTTATGAGTGTAATACTGTTTTTTAAACGGATTTTTGAACTACAATATTTGCATTTTAAAAATAATTTTATATTATAATTTATATAAAATATAAAAAAAAATAAATTTATATTTTATAATAATTTATTTTAAATTTTTTAAAACTAGCTTTTTAAAGAGATTGGAAGTTTATATATTTGTTTGTGTCGTCGGTTAATCAAATTTCACGATTTCTCATAACGAATTCATTATTATAATTGTTATTCATTATTATAACGTTTTTGTTTTGAAAAACCTTTGGTTTCCTTTGATGACGACTGTATATGTATACGAGTACTGTAAGAAGATGAATGTCTGGAATTCAATAAAAGTAAATATTTTGAGGCCTTTTTGGAATTTTAAAGATTAACGGATTATTAACAGTCAGCAGGGGGGGGGGGGGGGGGAGGGGCGGCAAACCTTATGACCACCTCGGGCGGTAAAAATAGTTGCTACCCCACTATATATATATCTACTAAGTGTTGTTTTTGGCAATGTTTTGAACATTTAGACTTTTGATTCTGATTTTTCAAAAGCGGGAGGGTTTTAGAACCGAGAATTTTACCAACAAAGACTTTAAAGTTGAGGGTTTGTCATATTGTCTGACCCAATCGCCCACACCATGTAGGACTCTTTTATCACCATCCCATTGTCAAAGCACTGAACCACTCCATCCAGTCCAATGTACTATGTAATATGCATGCATTTCTCTGGTACACCTCGACGTCTGCTTTCATGCAAGCTTTAGTGTGCCTTGCAATTGCCATTAGCTGGTGATCTAATTATATAAACATCTCATTTCTATATAAATATCTATAACATCTAAAAATTATTTATAAAAAAATATATTCATACTATATATTATATGTCTAATATAAAAATGTATTAAATAATATTTGTATAAATATACAATAGAATATAGAATTGATTATGCTGTAATATATTACAGATATATGTAAATACTAGCAAATGTACCCGTCTTTGACGGAATCAAAAATTCTATTATACTTGGTATTCCAACATATCAATTATAGTATTATACTAATACTATAATTAGAAATTATAGAATAGTAGAAAACACCATTATTAGTACAGTGTTAAACAAATGCCTCTGTATACGCTACATTAGCTGTCTGTCCTTCAGGTTCATGGAAGAACAATCAGTTGAAACCTCTGACTATTGAGCAAGTAAACTACAGTTGACCATGTGAGAAAAACTTGGTTTCGCTAACTTGAATTCCTGCGTTAGATAAAGTCTCCCTTTGCGACTTTGTTAACGTCATTGCGAAATAGACTCTGAGGGGACCTTGCAATCATTTGAATGGAAACAGACAGTGGTTCGGAAGACTCCCCAATACCACATCCAGTCATTATGTCCGCCTCTATGGCATATCTGTGTAGAGCACGAACTCAGAGTCGTGTCCCGTTGCACAGTTTTTGGGTCACTCATGTTTCGTAACATGAAATTTGTTACTGCTATAAATTGCAGCATCATTGGTGCTCCTACTTTAAGTTTTTACTCATGAGCAGGCAGTCCAGGAGAAATAAATTCAGAGTCAAGAAATTTAATTAGATAATGAACTGCTTCTTCATCACTAATCCAATCTCTTTACTGACTTGTAAGTTCTTTCCTCGGCTTCATATAGCGTAAGAACTTGTTTGTTGATTTCTCATGCCTGTTCATATTAAGGGCTGAGAATTGCTCGTTTACAAAACATTTATTCTCAATAGATAGTACATCCTTAACTCTGTGAAACACCATTTCAATGATGTCAAATACGCAATATATTCATGTGCTCAATTGAAATTAAAATCAACAATACCTACTTGCCACACCTGTGTATTTTCAAAACAAACTTGTCTGTGAAGTTAGGAAAATACAGCTAAAAGCCCCATAACTTCGCTTCTGTACTGAATTAATAATCTATTTAGAGCCCATATTTTAAGTTAGGCACACACAAATCCAGTGTCAATGTTTCAGCTCGCTATGTCTTATGGTGGCTGAGTTTACTTGTGACAAACATTTTTGCGTTAAACGTCCATAACTTCACTTCTACGTTGAATTTCCAATCAATTCATAGCCTATATTTTAAGTTAGACCTACACAAATCTACTGTAAAAGTTTCAGCTTTATATGTCTTATGGTAGCTGAGTTTACCTGTGACAAAGTTTTGCGGACAAACCGACAAACCGACAAACCGACAAACCGACAGAAATTTTTCTAAGGGTGGATTCGGTTTCTCCAATGTATGAAACGTAAAGAAAACTTGAAATGAGTCAGTTCTAAGCAATGTACAGACAAAATCATTATTTTATTTATAAAGATTGATACCAATCAGTAAAACTCATTTCTGTTTTTAATTATTCACTAAATGTATAGCTCACTCCTATAATTATAATTGTACATTTATGATAATATTTTGAATATAGATCAGATACTAATCTGTATGTAAGCTTATGTAGATCACAATGGGATATAGACCATATACTATACCAGTACTAAATTATATAAATGATCATCGGAAGTTAGCAAGTTATTACACATGAGAAGAAGCACATATATGATATATAGTATATAATTTCAAAATTACATATTATATCTTTATATATTAAATTATTGTGAACTTTTACATTTTAATAATAAAACAAACCAATATCAGTAGGATTTATTCCCATGGTGATGTACAAAAGACATATAAAATAACGATCGAACAGTAAGAAATGAAGTGGTAGTTTTGTGGGGGCAGTTTTTAAAAGTTTCGGCCAGATAACAAGGCAAGTTTTGTTGGAGATAGGCGAGGAGGCACGTGATGGTAGATTTTTATCTGAGATGATAAAGCCAGCAGCAAGGAGTTGTTGGGAGGGCTTTATGGCCCATTCTGTCTGACTCGAAACTCTCCGATAATGCCTCCGATAGCTTTTCTCTTTTCCTCTTACACAAAAACAAATACATAAAAATAAAATCATTCATTTCTTCTCAAATGTGGTAATAAGCAATCTAATCATAAATTTTCTTGATACACTTTCTACTTGAATGAATATAATTGCTGGGTATTATTTATACGGCTACACTACAACAGTAAAGTCTAGCTTACCTCTTAACTTCACGAATTCTATTTCGAATGAAATAAAAGTATAATTCATTCATATTTGTATAAACTTAAAGGGGACAACAATTAACTATAAGTATACTTTATGTTTAACTAGATATGAACAAACAGAATTGGGGTCTTTGTATGTAGGGGTTAAACAAGTGAGGGTTTTCCGTCGGGGATTTTGCTAGTAGTCTTTAGTGTGCAGGGGTTTTACAATTGAGCATTTCTTCGGTGAGGAATTAAGAGTGAAGCAAGTGAGTTGTTGGGAATTTAGTCCGTGATAGATTTAGAGGTTTGGGTTCTGTATGCTACCAATTTTCACACTTCTTCTATACCAATTGCTTAACTCAAACTTGTTTAATTACATTAGCTTCCTACATGGTTTATTGTCGACGAATAATCAAACGGCTTTGTTTATTTTTCAGTTGCTGTGAGTTACAAGAAGATATATACATAAAAGTACAATAAAAAATGAGATAAACAGTAAACGATGAAACATACTTAATACCTCTAATTATCGATTAGAACCTTTATTAGGAGAGAAGATGGAGAAATACCAACCAAAACTAAACCAATCCTTCTAGATATAAAATTCCTTAAGACGTGGTAGGGCTTATGTATTTGTGGTTTATAATAGTTCACAAGAACTGAGACTGAGCAAGAGACTGAGAGTCCCACATCTCCTGTTGGACATTGGCTGACACAGTCAAAATTCATGTATTATTTTCCTTCAACAGGTACAATGCTCTGAGTTACGAACTGATAAGAGATAAGTTCATAATAATTATAAGTTCATAATAATCATAATTAATTCATAATATGAACTAATAAGTTGGATAAGTCCAACTGATAGGTATTTTTAGCATGTCATTTATGCTTGCTACCTAGATAAAACCCATACGACTCCATTCTTGAAATTTCTTTATAGCATATTCAAGAGAAAGAAGGTTCTCGGTTGTGCACCTTCACATATTTGAATAAAGACCCTGTACATCTTTTCCCGGTTTCTCAACTTCTTTATTCTTTTTTTTTTATATACTTGTTTGTGTTTATTTATTTCTTGTTCATTGTTCTTATTTTCTTATAGTTCTTATTTCATTGTTCTCTTTCACAACGGAATATGGTGTACCTTGTGTAAACTTTAGTTAGTCCTCTCCTTTTGTATCTAATAAAAGTTTTGTATCTAATTCCTTATAGGGAATATCCTAGTACTTCTAAGAACCTCAATTTAATTTTAAATATAACCTAGATCAGTTTTAATTTATGTCTTGGGGAAATATAATTGTACCCCAGGGACCTTTAGACATAAGGTTTTCTTTATAATATAGTACGAGGTATATTTTGATCATATTGTTTGTAGGGTCTCTAGGCCATGACACAAGACCAAACCAGGCCGATGGTTAACGTGCTGCCCTTTTGTCTCTCCAGGGATCGAAAAGAAACCTGAAGCCTCCAAGGTGGACATCGCGGAGGCGGGCTTGCATGACGTCACGCATCAGTACCAGTACATGACGCAACATTATCAAGTCATAGGTCTCAAAACGCCACAAAAGCAAGTAGTACAACATCTAGTCGAAGTTAAAGTTCCTACGCACAGGATATATTGATGTAACTGTTGGACCTTGTGTGATGTGGAGTCGCGGAAGTTCGCCTCCACGAGGTCGACATTCCTGGCGTATCCCAGGAGCTTAATTGCTCCTATACTTGGCTTAGGCCTATCTGTTACTCCGATGCAGCGAAAGAGCTTCCATATAAAAAGCCATCGACCTGGTTTTTAATAACGTGCGGTATGGTCGAAGGGCTCAGGCACGCATTAATTTACCAAATCAGATTTATAAGTGTGAGAACTGATATCACTTTATAGTGGAGTGTTTCTTAACATTTGTTGTTTTATGTAACCCCTTAAAATTAATTTACTATATGTCTCAATGAACTCTTGGAAACAAAAAAATTGCATACCCCATATTTTTCATATTATTTTGATATAGTAGTAATTCATAAGGTTAGTATCATAGTATATGTCATATATATTTTACTAACTCACCATAAAAACTATGGGATCACCACAAAAACTCACCGCATCGCTAGGGCGTCTGTTAATCCCGCACTTTTTATGGTGGGTTCCTTGAATATTTATGTCACATGTTGTTATGCTAATTTTACATGATATATGTATATATTTTTGCATAATATATATGTAAAATAGGGAACTATGAGTTCCTTGGTTCTTATAACATTGTCACGCAGACTAATTATTATATGTGCTGTTGTTAATTATACACTAAAGGTATAATGTATATTATACAGTTTATATAATATATAAAAACATATACATTGTATATGTTTTTTGGTCCGACCAAAAAACGTACTCTCAAAATATACGGATTGAAATTGAATACAGAAATGTTGACTAAGACACGGAAATAAACCATCAAGAACGTGACAATATTGGCCTGCGAATAATGGTAGCATTCTATGTCTTAAAATGACAACCTAGTATTAATAGTCAACTATGAGGGTTGCTGATAAGGATTCTTGAATTACATAGTGGACAGATGAAAGTAAATCAAATTGACAACCAAATATCAATATCAATGCTGAAATATTTTATAATTAATTCTTTAAAACTTGTCATTCTTTGATCATTTAGTCTTTCTGTAGTCTGTTGCTACTGACATATAATAGTGAAATGTCAATAAGTTAAATAATTATAATAATGAATTTCGGAATACTGTAAAAACAATGCTATGCCAAAACTGACATGAACTACTTCAGCAGTAGTTACTGCAATCTACGACACAAAATAAAATGTTTAATGTGCAATAAATAGTCAATTCAAGTGTTAAAACATTATTGTTCCTGATTTAATAACTGGTATAAACTGTGTTAATTGTTTAAATAGCTTTAACAACAAGAATATACTTCTTATTATTTATAATATTAACAACATAAAAGTTTTAAAAAGAAATCATAGTTGAGAAGTTGTTTAATAGGTTCTAATAAAATAATTACTTATATTGAGAAAAAATTTCACCGTTTTCAAGAAGTTGAGCCAGTTATACTTTTTTATTAATACTATCATTTTAATTAAATATAGCTAAAAGACTAAGTAATATTAACTGCTTGTAACTGTATAAAGTTAAACTGTATAAACAATATAAATAGTTACGATATTTATTAATATTGAAAATGTACAAGGTACTCTTTAATTATTCAAGGGAATACAGCTACTATAGATACACATTTTTAAAAGAAGCAAATTACTGAAATGAACAAAGCTTTTCAGACAAGTTTAATTATAAAATAAATTTGTGAACAAATTAGTTGATGGTAAATGGTAATTAGTTGATTGCCATTTTTTTATTCTCACTTTGAGTAAATAACGGAGAATAAATTATCACAATGCTCACGAGAGATAATATTTAATTTTATTTAAAAAAAAGAATAAACGACAGGCTGATTGAACTTGAGCTTTCCTAGAAACATTGAAAGTTATCATTGTTTAATTATATCCACCTGTAACTAATTAGTAATTGAGAGAGTTTTGAATAAAATTATACTTACAGTTTGAAGTGATGATTAAAGAAAACCACTATTTATCAGAACAAACTTTCACCGTATTAAAACGATTTTAAAGTTATACCGGAAGCGTCGGTTGAATAATAACGCCATTTTAGAATGAATTATATTTGTGGACCAATGCCAATTAAATTATTTCATTTATGGGTTATCTTAAAATTTAATATTTTTAAATAATCATTTTTAGTTTTTATTATCACAGTTCTTGTAAAATTATAAAATAATTTTTTTTCTATTATTACGTTTTTTTTAAAAAAAATTATCACTGATAAATATAATTCAGTTATTATTTAAAATGGTAAACAATGATTTGACAATTATAAAATAAAAACTGAAGTTTATAAATGAACTGGGTAGTAATGGAGTGATTAAGCGCTTCTAATAGCCTCTAACATTCAACTCCGACTTTCGGCCTTCACGAGGCTACCCTGTTAACTTGCTATATGCAGGGACAAACGAAAGAGGAGGAGTAGCCTTACTCAGGTATGCTATTATATAGAAACTTATAATATATATATAAAACTTATAAATTATATAGAACTATATAGAAACTCCGCAATTGTTTGTGTTAGATCATTCCATTGATCATATATTCTGTGGTAATTTCAAAACTTTACATTTAACATATATAGTCATAATAATTTGATGACTCCATTCAACTTTGCTGTAAGAACACTGAATTTTAAGAAATAATGAACATTCAATTCAATTAATGAGTTTCCTAATATTGGTACTATATGTTGTCAATTATGATTTAACTTGATTGACATGTTTGTTTAGCAAAACCGGTGAAAGGTTGAGACGTATGCTTCTATTGAATAACAATGATTGAAACATAAAGAAACCTGTAATTAGAATTATAATAAGTTCTGTAACCTCACAGAATTAATAATAAAATCTGGCATAAATTATGAGACAAGATGAATGAAATTACTAAATGTCATGAAGGAAATTAACATTGTTACCAGATTGATTAACATGGGTGATGTGGAGTGTAGGTATTTAATTACATAGTCAACTTAGTTTGGTTATTATTTGAGAGATGTAATAAAAATTTAATGAACTAAAAGCAGATATGATAAAAAATTATTTCATTTTATTTAATGTTTAGCTAAATAACTGAACTTATTAGAATAAAACGTGCACATTAACTATAAATGTTTGTAAGTAACATAAGAAATCAGACTGAACTGTTAAATGAATTTAGTGTTCTTGGAAGAGAATTATAAAACCATAAGGCACTTTATGAAAATCACCTATAAAGCCTGCAATGGAAAATATGTTTGATTTGAAGTCAATAGTTCTTCAGGATTACAATCAATAATTTAAAATGTATTAATAAATCAAAATAATATTATAAATTGGTGTTTTACTTATTGGGAAGTTTAATAATGCAAGCAATTATGGCAGTAACTACTTCAAAATAATTTTTTTTATTATTGTCCTCTTTGATTTATTTGAAAACTTGTTTAAAGTTAAAATAAAATTGAGACAATACATTTTCGTGAATGAAATTAAAACTTTCCATCAATCTATTGACAATAAGTTTTTCAATTTCTTTCAAGTAACTAAAAATATGAAAACCTAAAAAAAAAATCAGTTGTATAAGAAATTAATATTTATAAATGCCTAGGAGAAATTCTCTTACTGGTTTTTCACGGTTAATTTGGGTCGATTATTACGTTTTAGCACTTTCTTAGCAATTTTATATATTTTTTTTTAAAAAAAAGCAAATGGTTTTCAACTAATTGGAAAGGCTTTTTACCTGGAAGTTTTATACCCTCCTCCAGTGAAACACTAATTAATGCTAAATATAGCTTTTATTTTCTCCTCTTTTTTTTTGTAAACTGTATGCTAACTTCTTCAATGATTTATGACTTCCTTTTAAATCAACGCAAAATAACTAACCAAAATCCGTTTACAAGGTTTTCCTATTAAAACCCTCAAATGATTATACACATTCGTATCAATTAAAAAAATAATTCGGTTATTTTAATTTTTTTATATGAAGATGAAATTTTTAAGTTTGTCTCGCATATTAAATACATTTCGCAAGCTTTACTAATAGAGACTAGTATATAAAAGTGAACTGAACTATGCATAGGTTTGTGTTAACATATCATACAGGAAGAAGTAACACATTAAGAAGTTTGAATATTCTTGCTTCATTCGGAATACTGTGAGGAAAGTAGAAAAACATATTTTTACATTTTAAAACACAGTCCTTTACAAACATCAGTCAATAAAAATATATTTTTTAATTTTAGCATTTTGTTTGTTTAAAAAAGAGTTGCCTTAATAGTATTTTCATATGCTCAGAATAATGTATTCTTTGCCAAGTTTGTTTTGTTTATTCAACAAAACAGTGCCCATAGTCTTAGCATTTGCTTCTTATGTACATTTCTTATTTTTAATACTAACGTACAAATGAACGTAGTTAATGAGTGATTGCAATAAATAGTGTATCTTTATGCTTATTTAATAAAGAATAAATCGTAAAATTTATTATTTCTCGAGTATTATTATAATGAACTTGTCAATATTTCTTACACATTGATTTTATTTCAATTAAATTTTCACTTGCATATTTAAAATTAATTAAGTGTCTTAGATTATAAAAATAAAATTATTTCTTATGCAGGAAATGAAGTTCATTTTGAGTCCCGAGCGAAAACTATATTTAAAAGAAAACTTGCAATGCTAAAACCAATCACAAAAGATACTAACTTTTTCCAAATATTAGATTTATATTTTGGAGAGGAGGAATTATAGTTGGAATAAAAATTATTGCTATTTTATTATTATTTTTCTTTACGGTATAAAAAGGAGAATACTGTTTTATTATCAGAGTCAATCCTGGAGTAAATATAAACAAATTGAATGCAAGATCTATTTGATTGGGTATTATATTTAAATGATCTCTTAAAGTTTAATCGACCAAGAAGATGTTAGAGTTTCCTTAAAAGAAGTTCATATTGCAATATTTAATAAATATAACTAACTTTAACTAATATTAATCTTTTAACTCAAATTAAGATTTGATAACACCATCTGTTATGAATCTGCAAACGAAGTGGTATATTTATATGACATCCATTCATTATTAAGGAGTGGCAAACAATTTTGAAATTTGATATACACTCTACTTATATTGAATTATGACTCTTAAACATATAAAATTTTCAGTGAAAGTTATTAGAGTTGATTGCAATTCCATCTTTCTCCTACGCCAAGAGATTGTGAAAGCCAGAAGCCCCATGATATATTTTAAAACATTGTGTACTAATTCAGGTAATATTTTCCCAAGAAATGTAATGAAAACAGTCTAATATTTATAAAATAGCTCATTAATAAACTACGGTGCACTAGAAGAAACCTCTTTAAACTGTTGTAAATATTCCATTTATATATGAATTTAATTAATTAAATTCAATATAATGTAGAAAACACTAAATTATGTAAATATTAGTTCATATCTCGCTAAAGTTAAATAATAGTATAGTTATTTTGTTGATTATCTATTTTGTCAATAGGGTCATAATTACTTTCACTCCAAATCAATATATTTTAATACTCAATCTTTTGCAATAAATAATATTTTATTCAATGATCAAACCACAATATGAAAATGGGAAAATAAGATTTATGTGAAATATGTTTACTGTTTTATTCACAGAGGGATTTATTATAATGAAAAGTAATCATTCAGAATAATAACATTACAACCCTAAATTAAATATATGAAAAATATGTTATAAAACATTTATTAATCTGAGTATTACAATGTAGGTAGATTGATTTACAAACATTACTTTCTTATTCAATAAGGGATTCCTTTTGTGTTTTATTAACATTTTTTTTGTCTAAGAATTTAATTTATTGTATTGTATTTATAACTATCTAAGTTATTAGATAAATAACTCTTAAGTTATTTGAGTTCTTTAAGTATTTAACTGTTATTATTATTTAACTAGTATTTGGTACAAAAGATAACACTACATATTCAATAAAAACAATAAGGCTGTTTTAATTGGAAAATGAATGAATCTCAATTCTTTAATTCAATTGAGTTTCCAGTTTATAATTCTTAATTTGTTTAAATTAAGTCAGCAGCAGGACTAGAGGGTAGAAGTTTCGCACAGTTTAATTATTATTTAAACTGTGTACTCATTGTGTTAACAACTGACTGTATTTATCCTTCAGAAGGTACTCTGCAGAGTCTTATCTGTAAAGGTGTTTCCACATATAATTTGAAAAACTGATCATCATTTTGGTCAGTCTCAATAAAATCAATTCACCAGTCATTATTACAACGACAAAATAACAAAATTACTGGAACTTGTTTTTTTTTTATTTTGCTTGCCTATGATAAAAAGACATTTCTTTTTTTTGCATTATGAATGAAACACATTTAAAATACAATTAAAGAAAATTATCTCTTTGAAAATTGTTAAATTTTTATAAGGGTTTTATTTTCTATTTGATTTTTTTTTTTTTTTTGGTTCAATGTGTCATCAGTAACATTTTTACTCTGAGGACCAGGGTTTCTCATTGGATTAAGTGATCTCCTTTAAACTGGTAGATCTAATTATGCCTTAGTTAGCCCCTCTATTCTTTCATGAGCTAAAGTCTAAAAAACTGAGCTCGTCACTTAGAGAGGATGTTAAGCCATCAGTCCCGAGAACCTAAAAATATATTTCAGTTAGTTAGTATGTATTTAAGACTATCAATGTAGAATCACTATGCAGACACGATAATAGCCTTGTGACTTTCTAGTAGACCCTCAATCTAGAGCTCAAAAAAGAAAAAAAAAACATCTGTCTTGATGAGTTTATTTTTATAAACAATTAGCAGTTTTAAAGATTAATGCGCATAGATTTTTGTAATTGATAATTAGTAAAGAAGTCTGTTCTCTCATATCGAATTCTTGTTTGTAGTTTTTACCCTACATATCATTATGCTGTGTACTACTTACTATAGCCTAGGTACAAACAAAATTATAATTCTATGAGGCTTTTATATTCATATATATATTTCTTTGTGCGCACAGGCACATAAATTGTCACAAAATTACACTTTTTTACCAAATCAATTATTTTACTGTACTTTATTTACGTCACTTTATTTTTATTTATTAACTTTACGTGCTTTATTTTAGCTTTCTTTTTACTATCCTTTCAAGAGAGATTTTTTTTACACTTTGGAGATTTCAGTAGGGAATCAGCAGATTTAAACATAGTTGATGGCTGCAAAATTGTTTTAGTGACTATTTGGTTGTCTGGTGAAATTTGGTTGCCTTTCTGGTTATCAGTTGGGTGACATATGTTCATTCTAATAAGATGATTGTTGCTGAAATAAATAGTTGTGTTATATAAAATGTGGGTATTTCTTTTAAAATAAGTTTATGAGAAATAATTTAACCACCTTTTTTAATGATTAGTTGAACTTTTTACTGTTGAAGAATGTAATGAGGTTTGTTAATCACCTGCTTGTAAATTAATATTGTTATCATTGTAATCACCTACGGAATCTGGTTTTTGTCGTCTCAGAGAAGTAAAGAGAAGTATCAGTTTTTTGAATTACGTAAGATGGTTTGTCAGTAAGTTCTGGTATCAAAAGTTTAGATAGGAGAGCTCATAGTATTCGTTTGTGATATCCTTGAGAGAAATGTTTCTGTTACATTACTATTAAGTACTATAGACCCAGAATTAAAAAAGAAAAGGAATAAAGTTGTTGGCTAATTTACACTTATTGAGTTCTATTTTCCCTGTTTACATTACTGTTAAATTCATTTAAAAGAAAAATAAGTAATATTTATAGCATTTCATGCAATACAAATTGAAAATAATCCATATGCTGCAGTACGAATATTCACATTTTCTTTAATGTTAACTTTATTAGATATTTATTATGCTTTTACAAATTCTGTCAAATGATATGCAAAACAAATTGGTAATATAATTAAATATGGGCCATACCTAATTGATAACGCACTAGATTAAATTGTTTCCCTTTCATTCCAATAAGTGATTTCATTAATACTGTATTCCAATGATTGTTACTAATCTTACTTAATACTGATCATTATTTGTCTGATTTTATGATCGGCGGTTTATTTTTTTATGGAGGTTTTACTGTTAATGTAAGTTTTTATATATGTACTCCATTTTTTTATTTGTGATCAGATGTCTGACATAGTTTCCAGTTGTCTAACACTGCAGATCATATGATATCAAAAAAAAATTTTCCAAAATTAAAAGAACTCAATTTAGATGTGCACAATTCTTCTGAACGATTACTCTTATTATCTTGTTTTGTGAATTCTTTACATGTTTTATGTTCTTTGTTGATATTTTATCAAGCACATATGCATGTGCATTATCAAGATATCATGAAGAAAAAAATCATAAACGATATTACGAGATAATACGAGTCTAAGCTGTTAAAAGTTTCTAAGTTGAAAGGATTTTCAACTATTTAATGAATTCAAGTTCAGAATCTCATTCAATACAAGGCATTCTACCGATGAAATGCTTTTCAAGAGAACGCTCTTTAAGAATCCTATCTTAATTATTCATAAATCCTAACTACTTTGCTCTAATCTTAATCACTCTGTTTAATATTAAGACAATAATCTAATCATTACTTTTAACTACTAGTTTTTAATTTAAATTATTTACCAATATAAACTTTAAGAACAACTTTCCAAACAATCGAGATAAGTAAGCTCTAAAAATTAGTATTTTATTTAGTTGTTTTTATTTCAAACGTACATCTCATGTTGTATTTCTTCAAAATTATCTTAAATATCTGAGATATTTCTTTGGAATGCCTACCCTGGGTTTCCTTACTAATCTCAGAAAAGTTTATAGCAACTTTTATGATTTTCTGTATGATTTTTAGTTAAATATGTATTGCATAAAGATTTCCTTAATATAAATTCATTATCAATTCAAATGTCTGTTAGCACTGATATATTACATCAAAGATTAAATAAACAAAATTTAATTTTAAATCTTTACTTTGAACTTCAATTTAAATAAACGTTGTTGTACTTCACTATTCAGAGCTTGATGTTGATCTTGCTTTTATATCCATACTATATGCTTTAATCATTTTTGTTGTTTTAGTTGTTCATTTATTATATGGCACCCACTTTACATATGGGTGAACCAATTACTGGGTCGATTCTACATTGGAAACCCTAAATTTGGTGGGGATTTTTTAAAGAGTATCTGGGCATCGAACAGGCCGGTTATCAACCCTTTACGTTCTCTTCGAGAGGCGGAATGTGCAAGCTTTCCACTCTTCCCACCTCCCACTTGAAAAAGCCATAGTCAAGATTCAAACGTGCAATCAGTATTAAGGAAAACCAAGACACTTGGTTTAGTCTTTCTTCTTTTTTTTTATAGTTAATTTTTTTTTATAGAGTTAATTTTTCTTTTCCAATCAGTCGGGGTACCAGGGTACTTATGTCTTTGGTTGCTGCTCTTATCGTTCATAACGATATTGTGAAATGTTTGGTTTAATGTTTATTACATTCTTTCATTTGTTGTTCACGCTACTGTCAGTATTATAAACGAATAACCCTGCCACCAGGAAGATGGATTATTTAAATGACCGTAGATTCGTGAATGTTTCAAAAAAACAACAAATATAGAAAAGAAGCCAGAAAGTATACAATAAATATTAATTTTGTATAAAACTGATTTGCCGAAATATATTCAAATTTATATTTAAAATATGGTACAACTTTAATATACCCTGTATGCACTCTGAAGAGACCGTAATGATTCCATGTTAGTCGGCAGGCAATCGTCATCTCTTCATTTAGGATTCCCAATGGAGTCCAATGTTCGTCCTACGTGTATTCTCCTTGAGACTGACACTGTAACCTAACCTAACCTAAGGAACCTAGCAGATACGATAGATGCTTTTGTGAAATAAGATATTGGATAAACAATAATAGCATCCATGAAAATGAACAAAGAAAACAAGCCGTAATTATGATAACAAATAGTAATTAAGTATGACAGAACGGCTGGACGACTTCCTGGTAACCAACACCAAATGTCTTTGGTGTACTTTTTGAAGATAGGCTGGCAACATTGACAAGACATCTAAAGGTTAGCCGTCACCAAGTAGATCTGATCAGAAAGCATTTGAAGATGAAGAGATAACACTTTCATATGATCTGACACGCGGTCAACACCAAGTAAATTTATAAAGTTGGGTTACGGAAATAATGACACATTACAGTCATATTTGATAAAATCCGTGTTCCTAGTCAGCTGAAATCAATCAGATGTAATCAGTATTCTCTAGAAGCTGGACCGGCAACACTGACAAACCACTCATTCACAGCAAAAACGAAGTACATGCAATCGTTATTTTCTTGAAGGTTGACTTTATCGAGACTGGTAGAACACTTGTTGAGAGCCAACACTAAGTAGATCTAATGAACATTTCTCTAAAGATACATGGGTTCCTGTACAAGTGAGCTAGAGAAACTCTAATAGTACTACTGATGGATTTAGACAGACTATATACGACATATCAGTGAAAAACTCCATCAATATTATTTGTAATCATGATGGATGGATTTGAAAGCAAAACCGGTTATGAGAGAACTAACACTATTTTTAGTCGATATTCCGTGCTATATATGAGGGAAAATTTAGTCTTTCAACATGTTGATAGTAATATTTTCAAATATTTGAGATAACAAAAATTTTGTTATACTTCCATTCCTCATTTAAAGCTATTGCAATCAGTTATTATGGAAAATTTATTAATTATGGGGTACAAAGCTAAAAGAATTGTTTTCACATACATAGTTTCTGTATGTGAAAACTGTTTTTTAACTTTTTACCCTACAATCTTTTATTGTTGTTTAAAGAGTAAGTAATATTACTTTTAAATGAAAAATGATAAAATATTGTTTTATTGCACGTGTTTATGAAGACTTATGGCTGAAGAAGTTTAAGGTATTGATAAGGCACTAGTGCCACGCCTCTTTCGCCATTGTTATTTTATCACTCTTCCTAATGATACCAAAATATTTCTTTGTGTGTAATCCTTCATTAAAACGTAAATCATAATTATATTTTTCACTTTAAAATATTTTTAATTAAAATTTTTTTTAATGGATGCTATTAATTTTAAGCCATTTCTATCTTACTGTTTAATATAAATTTGAAAGTACTTGTTTTAAATTAAAGATTTTTATTACTTAATACAAATATAAATGTTTAGCACTAAACGATTTTAATATAAATAACAACAAATATTTTCAAATAAACGATTTTAAAAATAAACAACAAAAAAGATTAATTAAAGTTAGGTAAGTTGCTGAGGAACCATAGTGATGATTGGAGACAATGTTTTAGTGGAATACCCCAGTAGGTGGTAAGCCACTCTCGGCCAACCAAACCAATTCACCCAAGACGGTCCTTGGAGGTCCGAAATATTGACAAATCCACCCAATATATAAACTAAATAATTTAAATTTACTATAGAAACTCTGTAAAAAAGAGTTTACTCTGCATTGCAATTTATAAGTCTTGAGAATTAAAAAAGAAGACAAGCAAAGAAGGACATTTGTAAGCATTCCATTTGTCTACAAGAAAAAAAAAGTAATTGAAGGTATGGAAGAAGGCCAATTGTTAAAATGAGGCAATTTTAAAACTGATTTAGAAATGAGACAAAGCTTGATAGAAGATGTATAGAGAGGAATAAAGAAAGAAGTTTAATAAAGGTGGAAAAAAAGAAGAGGAAGCAAGTGATTCAAGAAGGCTTAGGTGCTCGGTGCGCTGAGTTCTTGCAGTGCTGACACACTGTAAAAATTAAATGACCTTTGCCAAGGGGAAGAAACACCGCCCCAAGCCCCATTCATCTCCACGTCTTTCTTCCCCACTCATAACCTTCCTTGCCAATGTTTTTCATTTGATTTTACTTCCTTTTCTCTTCCCTAACAACTTTCAAAAGCTTTAAAACCTCATGTATTACATTTTTCTTTCTTCTTGCAAAAATAATAAACTTAAATTTTTTTTTAACTCGATTCAAAGTAGTATATATAATTCTATTTATGTCAGTGCTAGACTACTTGTGACCCTTTGTGTCACTCAAAAATTATAACAATATGTACTGAAATAAATTCACTAAACATGATTGACAGGGATAATTTTAATTGTTCTTTAAGGCACGGATCATCAAAACAGATTCTTATATGGCCCAAGCTTTTGATATAGTATTCTTAACATTATTCAAGATATATACATAGTATGTATATTTAGTAAAATAAAAAAAAATTATTTTATGACATAAATAAATAAAACATCAATTCAAGTTATATACACAATCAAATATATTTAAAATAAACAAAACATATAAATTGAAATTTTCAATTTATTTACCTAATATAAAATAAAATTAATGAAAGGAATGTGTCTTTATAATATTACCTCAGAATATTCGTATTTTACCTGACATTTGTTTTGTTCAATTTTGTTTCTAAAATTATTCAATTTTAACCTCTGATGTAGTAGTTTATTATATATTTGTTACATTTATTTATAATACATTTGCAATACTGTCATCGGCGAGCACGCAAACCAATGGGCTACCCTGACTCTATATCTTTAGTTTATTACCAGTGCTTATATTACACTAATATTAAAGTAAAAAAAAGTTTGTTACATTTATATACAATACATTTGCATTACTGTCATCGACAAGCACGCAAGACACTTGCTACCCTAGCTCCAATTTTGGGGATATAGTGATAATTTTCTTTTATTTAACATTATTCAGGTAATAAATGATATATATATTTAATTTCAAGTCTCTATCTCCACGGAAAATGGGTGGAGAACAAACAAACAAACTCACGAACTTTATATATAGAGATATGTAATTCTATTTATATATCTGATCTACAAATATGTTAAACTATTATTTTCATTTACCTAAAGTTATCTTATCTAGACCACATATACTGTGCAGTATTTCAATTTTTCTGAGCTTTGTTCAATTTGAAACTCGGTCCACAGAAATATATCCATCTGATTAATCGAAACATCTTCTGGCAATATAGTAATCCCCTTAATTTAGCTTTTGTGACACACGGTGTAGCTCTCACCATTTCTTTCATTGAGTAGTAGCCATATTCCGAGTGATTTTATTTCCATGCTCCCTTACAGATTACATTCATTTCAATAGAATCTGTTCAATAGTTGTTCATTCTGCCTCTTCATCGTCTCTTTACTCACTTTCTATTATTTCTTTCTAGCCCATTAAATCTAATTCAAGTAACTATGTCTGGGTAAAAAGTTCATTTCATACATGTTATGTTATATTGTCTCACAAGATGTGTTAATTTTTTAATAGAAATAATGAAGACTTACACATGAATATGGGGTCCGGTTAGCTCAGTGGTTAACGTACTCGTCTCTGTGCTGGTAGTCCGGCGTTCGATCCTCACCTGGCCCTTGATTTATTTCATGCGGGAGGTGAATAAATTTGAGCATTTCGTCCCTCTGAGAGGATGTTGAGCCGTCGGTCTCGAGCATGTATGATACCAGGTACTCGTTCAGATCCCTACTCGAAATGCACTTGAGTTAGGCAAAATTAGGACTCTCAATGTAGAACCTGTAGAATCACCGATCAAAAAAAAAAAAGCCGGAATACGGCTGACGTAATCACCCGCTAGGAGATTGGTTTAAATGATAAAAAAAAATGAAGACTTACACATAAACATACATACACACACACACTCACTCACTCAGACAACACATACAGAGGGGAGTGGGGAAGAGAGAGTGAGAAATGTACTCACACGAACAAACACACACGGAAGTTTACTTATGTTCACCCATTGAATGTTTATAATGCGTATTTCAAGATCAGTTATCACATTATACAGAAGTGACATACGATTTTCTATTCATGCAGCATCTGCTAGACGCATACCTATTCATGTATTACCGTCGCCATACAAACAATTCGCTACTTTCATTTATTTAACAAACCCCAATAAAGATAAATTATTTACTTTTAAGAAAATAAGATCTACTACAGAACAAAAGTTATTAAAACACAATTTTTAAAATCAAAAATAGAATTTCATAAATCACTCAGCTCTAAATAAATACATACTATGTATGTATTTATTACATACATAGTATGTAATAGTATGTATGTATGTAATAGCTCCATTACATACTAATAATATAGTACTCAGAAATAGTACTATTTAGTGAAATAAATTGAATGTATACATTATCTTGTATGTACATAATGAACATATTATTCTATACAAAAGTTGATTTCGTTCATTACTTTACTAAAGTTTACTTTCACAGTCTGTGAGTAGGATTCCAGCAGATCCATACAAATCCACGAGTACTACTGTTAATAATAATAACCGTTAGGGAAGTAAAACAAGAAAGACTTACTTATGAACAAAAAAAAAAAAAAAACTAACACAACATAGTTTGATTAAATAGTAAATATTTTTATGCAAGAATACTATATAGGAAATATATATAGGAAATAATGAAACATATTAGTTAACCTTAAGCCGAGGTATAGGAATGTGCGTAAATTACTCGTATAATGTGACTTAATTTTAACATAAACAGTAACCAGAGTGCCTCTTATTCATTCGATGTTTTATGATTGACTTGGGTCTTGTGCGACTCTTTATAGATAATTCTGAGAATATACCAAATGATTAGCTGCATTTATTAATCTCATCAGTTTAACACAATTCGAAGTAAAACACTTTTGAAATACTCCTAACGTGTTCTTAAATACTACCTCTCCTTGCAAAGTGCCATAAACTAATTTGTAACTTTTCTGTCACGGGTACCTTTCTAACATTTCAACCTAATAATATTCCATCCACTAAACCTACAGCCAAAATAAGAACAATAACAAAGCCTAACTTGTAAATAACTTATGACTTTCATAAAAATTATACAATAGCATTCATAAACTATGACTTTTAAGTCATATAATAAAATTAAAGTTTATTATAAAATCAGAAATTAAAGTATTAATTATTATTATTTAAAATATTTTATTTAATTAATTTTTGTGTATTAAACAAGATTTTTCTGATGAGGATACTTATTGATTGGATATTAGAAAAATACTATTATTTTGACTTCATCATTTGTTTTTACTTAATTGTTATTAATTAAAATTATGAAATTTTTTTGTTTGTTGTTTTTTAATTTAAAAATGCTTTCCAATTCAATCAATTAATTGTTTGTGTTCCTGAATTTTTTTAAAGACAGCGTAAAATATTGATCAAAAGAGAACCAACACACTTACACACACACGCACATACACCAAAAAAAAAGGGGTGACGAGTAATTTTCAAGCGGAAATGTTAATTGAGTCATCAGTTTTTGAAACATCTGTCCAATGAGGGGGTGCCGACTAGACGGTTGTTTGGTCACCGGGGTCAAATCATCCCTTTTCTAACATCACGTCAAGTCTCAATTCAAAACCGAATACAACTTTAATTTAAAAAAAAAACTCTTAGAATAGTTTGACAAGTAGCTACAAAAAACTTGTTTAATACTTTTTAAATAATTAATATCTCAAAATGTTCCATTTTTGACAAACAATAACTTATAGGATATGAAAAATTATTATAATCTTTGAAATATTGTATTCAAATGTGTAATTTGAAGTACTCGTACATAGATGTAGAAATTAAGAATAAATAAAGCATTTATAATTATGTATTATATTAAATCAAAATAAAAAGTAATAAAATTATAAAATGTATTATAAAAAAAATATTTAACAACGTACCTTCAGTAGCTGCTTACTTGTTCGACTGTTTTCGTGTTTTTTCACCTACCAGGACATTCAGCTAATAGTTTTCATGGAAAGTTTACCATTCTTTCAATAATGAAAGGGCAAACTGCAAACTGAGTTTTCTCTGGCAGATGGAAACAATCTAAATCTGATCATGGAATAAACATTCCAGGTAAAATGCCACATTCATCTTTATATTAATCTAATGAAATAACCACAAAGTCTAAGCAAAAATCAGAAGTTTTAAAACCTTTTGAGGTAGTTCTACCAAAGTTTAAAGTTTTGAACCTTGAAGTTCTCTGACAATTTTAATTAATAATTGAGAAGTTTAGCTATCTCAAAAAGCTGTAGAAATTTGTCATATTCCTATTCATTATTCGGTGTTTCTTAAATTGTATAGTCTTGTTATTTATTGTGAAATTTTTATGTATATGAATGTTAGGTTCTCTTTCATCTGAGGTAAAACCAATCTTTGTGGAACAGTAGCTAAGCAGCATTTAAATATCATGTTAATATTTTAAATAAAAGCTCTCCAGAACTATTATTGACAGAATTGGTAATTTGAATGCAAAGTGGAAAATTGTTATAATTAAAATAAAATAGAAATGTATTATTTATAAGGAAAGAAACGATATTAATAAAAGTTAAAACCTATGAAAAGGAAAATTGAATTAAAAAAACAAAAATTAATGATTTGACCCAGTATATTACTTGTAATATGTATTTAAGAATTCCGATTATTTTCTCTTGGTAATAATATATTTGAGTCATTCATCTGAGAAATTTAGGATTACGGTATTCATTCTGGGAAATTCAATTCTAAGCATTCATGAATACAATGCAGGACCATTGAATACATTCTATCCAATCTGGATTCTGTCCGTTCATGAAGAAACCCGTTCATCTGAACAATTTTATACTATACATTCATAAATAGGATCATTAATTTCATAGTCTAGAGCTTCGCTACTCATTAATTTTAACCAAACATGGTTTTCATTATTTATGCATGTACAGGACTAGGTGTTATTAAGATTAAGTGGTCTATGATCTAGTTTCTGATCATTCACGAATTAAGCTATTCATTCTAGAGAACTAAATGCTTACTATTCATTAATGGGATCATTAATACCAAACCTATGCATTTAGAACATTCATTTTGCTGATGTTGATTGTATACTGCGATATATAATTAATTTATATACTGATCATCGGGTACTTTTTTCTAGAGCAGGGATGGGGAACCTTTCTTGGAATAAAGGCCATTTTAACACCATCCACTTCCTCAAAAGGCCACAATGAATGGATAAGTGAATTCTTATATAATAGTTATATTGTGAAATCCTTGAATCCATCATTATGTTACTGTATCAGTAATAATAATAATAACCATTTATTGCATTATACAACTTTACACTCTTATCTTATTTATATTATACAGATTGTTAATGCAAATCGGCTTTTGCCGTGGTACTCGGAAACGAGTGAGTTCCGTATTTCGATATTTAGTAAGCTACATTTATATACAATGATATATACAGGCTTCAAATATTAACAGATATAATGATATACAATTAATGCGTCATTCTAAAGTTTGTTACCCAAATTCTTGGTTACATTTTTATTATTTTATGAATTCTTTACTTACTTCTCTCAGTTATCCTATTTTTATTATAATGAGTTTTGACTTTACTTCTGCTTTCTTCCTTTGATATGAATCTACATATTAATTTAACTATTGAATATATGAATAATACAGAAATTAATTACTAAATATCAATTAGAATAATTAAATTAAAAAATTATTGAGTAAGTTATTATGCTATACAATCTAAGTCTTTTACTTCACAAAGCATGGTTAATTATAAAATAAATTTGTTGCTTTACTTTTACATACATCAGATTAACATTTTTATGTTTCTTATTTTTATATCACCATTATTTTTATAGGTACACTTCACAGTACACTGTTGCCATTCTGTTCCATTCGTTTCTATCGTAAGCCACCCTTTTCCAGGTCACTCCACCGCAGATTTTCTTAGCTTCGTCTTCCCAACTTTTCACCGGCCTGCCTCTCTTTCTTTTTTCTAAAATTGGCCACCAGTTGAGTATGCGTTTGGTCCACCTATCATCAGTTGTCCTTATTACGTGTCCGGTCCATGCCCATTTTCTTTTAAATACTATTCTCCCTATACTGTATCAGTACTTCTAAAATTGTTTTGCATCTTTCAAAAGATTCAGCAGTATTCTCATTGCCTTCGTTTAGTTAACTCAGGAAAATGATTTTCTAAAAGCTTAGACTTTTCAAGTACTGATTCATAAATAGTCTTCGTAAATTCCAGAATTTTTTGTCTTTATTGTCATAATTGTAATTCTTTATATTTTAAAACATTTTTCTAGGTACTTAGTTTGAGAATTCAGACCATTAAGTTTGAGAATCATCATACATTTTGGACGATCTGGATTCATACGATTCCTGAATCCGGTTTGGTTATGGCTATTATCACGGTTATAATTGTCCTTTGGTTCTTTACAATGATTAAATATTTAATGAAAAATGTTAATTGTTTCATAATTCATACAGTACAGTAGTGAGGGGGATATAACCTTTTAATAACCTTTTAAGTCTTAGCCACATAATCACATTAAGTCCAAAATTTTAGTCGCATTATTCCAACAATAATGAGAATTCATGATCTATAAAACTGTTATAAACTAAACTGGTAAGTGTGTTAAATCCATTAATAATTTGTAATTCAGTTTTATAAAGTGTCAGGGGTTTGAGTGTCTTTCCATAATTTCAAGGTAGTGGTCAAGTCAGGCAACACTGAAGCGCTTATCTCCTAAACTAATCCATATTGAAGATATATATAAACTGGCTACATTAAGAAATTAAAGATCGCAGCATAACAGTATACAGGTATATATTTATTACGTTGTTGGTTAGTTACTAAGGAATTAATCTATTTATATTTCTGATAATATATTTATGATCTTCTAATCATGCATAATGAGTCCTTTTTGTTTAACACTCTATTCAGTGTAATGAATAATTATTTTAGTATGCACCAAAAAGAAGGAAGAAATGTATTAAATAAATTATAATAGATATCTTATCTTTCGTTATTTATTCTATTAGAAATACGTCGATACAAAGTGATATATTTTTGTTTCTTTTCGTTGATCTTGTCATTAATATTGTGTTTATTAATGATTTAAAGCAGTAGTCATTGTTTAGTCTTTAAAGGAGTTAAATTTGTTTCTGTATTACACTTTTAAGCTGTAGCCTATTACACGAAGCATGAGATGATTGAGTTCGGGTCAGATTATAGCCAACTGGTGATTATCCTAGATGTTAGCAGTAGAAGTTTCGAGGTTAAATCTAGCGATGGCTGTGATTGTTCTTGTGTGGGAGCTGATTGGGTAGAGTAAACTAGAAAGGGGTATTGAATAAAGATATTGCACCTCAAATAGCAATTTGATGGGTTTGGCAGAATCATTCAGGACGATTTAATATTAAGAATGCCATAGGAGGACTAACTTCACAAAAACAACACATAGAATCGTCTGAAACATGATAGCAGTACTTTTCATACTATTACGCTTCCGTGAATGCGTACGTTCGGTGAAAATCATGCTTATTTAAAATAGTTCTGATTGTCAAAAAATACTTTTTGTATTTAAGTACAATATATTTAAGTGAGTGTTATCTGAATAAAGAGAAAACTGGAGAACAGATGAGAGAAGGGAGGTAACGGGGCATTGAGACTGGACACCCAATGTAAAGAGGACCTGAGTTAAAAATGAAATGCATGGAATTTAGTATCAATTAAACAGTTTAAGTTATAATAACATAGAATCATAGAACATAGCACGTCAGTCAAGAAATGTTATATGAGCGTCAAGTACTGATCAGGACACTAAGGCTAATAATAGAAGGCGTTGCCAAAATAAAATAATAAGAGTTGGTAACTAGACAACCCACTGAGGTGAGTCTAAGGGGCTAAGATCTGAGAACGTCGTTGTTGTGAATATATAGACGCTGAGAACTGAGCATGTCACTGAGGTGAGGACATAAGGTCCAATAGCTAGGCGTGTAACTGAGGTGAATGTATATGGGCTGAGACCTGAGCATGTCACTGAGGTGAGGACATAAGGTCCAATAGCTAGGCGTGTAACTGAGGTGAATGTATATGGGCTGAGAACTCAGCATGTCACTGAGGTGAGGTCATAAGGTCCAATAGCTAGGCGTGTAACTGAGGTGAATGTATATGGGCTGAGAGCTGAGCATGTCACTGAGGTGAGGACATAAGGTCCAATAGCTAGGCGTGTAACTGAGGTGAATGTATATGGGCTGAGAACTGAGCATGTCACTGAGGTGAGGTCATAAGGTCCAATAGCTAGGCGTGTAACTGAGGTGAATGTATACGGGCTGAGAACTGAGCATGCCACTGAGGTGAGGACATAAGGTTCAATAGCTAGGCGTGTAACTGAGGTGAATATATATGGGCTGAGAGCTGAGCATGTCACTGAGGTGAGGTCATAAGGTCCAATAGCTAGGCGTGTAACTGAGGTGAATGTATATGGGCTGAGAACTGAGCATGTCACTGAGGTGAGGACATAAGGACCAATAGCTAGGCGTGTAACTGAGGTGAATATATATGGGCTGAGAGCTGAGCATGTCACTGAGGTGAGGTCATAAGGTCCAATAGCTAGGCGTGTAACTGAGGTGAATGTATATGGGCTGAGAACTGAGCATGTCACTGAGGTGAGGACATAAGGACCAATAGCTAGGCGTGTAACTGACGTGAATATATATGGGCTGAGAGCTGAGCATGTCACTGAGGTGAGGTCATAAGGTCCAATAGCTAGGCGTGTAACTGAGGTGAATGTATATGGGCTGAGAACTGAGCATGTCACTGAGGTGAGGACATAAGGTCCAATAGCTAGGCGTGTAACTGAGGTGAATATATATGGGCTGAGAGCTGAGCATGTCACTGAGGTGAGGACATAAGGACCAATAGCTAGGCGTGTAACTGAGGTGAATGTATATGGGCTGAGAACTGAGCATGTCACTGAGGTGAGGTCATAAGGTCCAATAGCTAGGCGTGTAACTGAGGTGAATGTATATGGGCTGAGACCTGAGCATGTCACTGAGGTGAGGACATAAGGTCCAATAGCTAGGCGTGTAACTGAGGTGAATGTATATGGGCTGAGAACTGAGCATGTCACTGAGGTGAGGACATAAGGACCAATAGCTAGGCGTGTAACTGAGGTGAATATATATGGGCTGAGAACTGAGCATGTCACTGAGGTGAGGACATAAGGTCCAATAGCTAGGCGTGTAACTGAGGTGAATGTATATGGGCTGAGAACTGAGCATGTCACTGAGGTGAGGACATAAGGTCCAATAGCTAGGCGTGTAACTGAGGTGAATATATATGGGCTGAGAGCTGAGCATGTCACTGAGGTGAGGACATAAGGACCAATAGCTAGGCGTGTAACTGAGGTGAATGTATATGGGCTGAGAACTGAGCATGTCACTGAGGTGAGGTCATAAGGTCCAATAGCTAGGCGTGTAACTGAGGTGAATGTATATGGGCTGAGACCTGAGCATGTCACTGAGGTGAGGACATAAGGTCCAATAGCTAGGCGTGTAACTGAGGTGAATATATATGGGCTGAGAGCTGAGCATGTCACTGAGGTGAGGACATAAGGACCAATAGCTAGGCGTGTAACTGAGGTGAATATATATGGGCTGAGAGCTGAGCATGTCACTGAGGTGAGGACATAAGGACCAATAGCTAGGCGTGTAACTGAGGTGAATGTATATGGGCTGAGAACTGAGCATGTCACTGAGGTGAGGTCATAAGGTCCAATAGCTAGGCGTGTAACTGAGGTGAATGTATATGGGCTGAGACCTGAGCATGTCACTGAGGTGAGGACATAAGGTCCAATAGCTAGGCGTGTAACTGAGGTGAATATATATGGGCTGAGAGCTGAGCATGTCACTGAGGTGAGGACATAAGGACCAATAGCTAGGCGTGTAACTGAGGTGAATATATATGGGCTGAGAGCTGAGCATGTCACTGAGGTGAGGACATAAGGACCAATAGCTAGGCGTGTAACTGAGGTGAATGTATATGGGCTGAGAACTGAGCATGTCACTGAGGTGAGGACATAAGGTCCAATAGCTAGGCGTGTAACTGAGGTGAATGTATATGGGCTGAGACCTGAGCATGTCACTGAGGTGAGGACATAAGGTCCAATAGCTAGGCGTGTAACTGAGGTGAATGTATACGGGCTGAGAACTGAGCATGCCACTGAGGTGAGGACATAAGGACCAATAGCTAGGCGTGTAACTGAGGTGAATATATATGGGCTGAGAGCTGAGTATGTCACTGAGGTGAGGACATAAGGTCCAATAGCTAGGCGTGTAACTGAGGTGAATGTATATGGGCTGAGAACTGAGCATGTCACTGAGGTGAGGACATAAGGACCAATAGCTAGGCGTGTTACTGAGGTGAATATATATGGGCTGAGAACTGAGCATGTCACTGAGGTGAGGACATAAGGACCAATAGCTAGGCGTGTAACTGAGGTGAATATATATGGGCTGAGAGCTGAGCATGTCACTGAGGTGAGGACATAAGGACCAATAGCTAGGCGTGTAACTGAGGTGAATGTATATGGGCTGAGAACTGAGCATGTCACTGAGGTGAGGACATAAGGTCCAATAGCTAGGCGTGTAACTGAGGTGAATGTATACGGGCTGAGAACTGAGCATGCCACTGAGGTGAGGACATAAGGTCCAATAGCTAGGCGTGTAACTGAGGTGAATATATATGGGCTGAGAGCTGAGCATGTCACTGAGGTGAGGACATAAGGACCAATAGCTAGGCGTGTAACTGAGGTGAATATATATGGGCTGAGAACTGAGCATGTCACTGAGGTGAGGACATAAGGACCAATAGCTAGGCGTGTTACTGAGGTGAATATATATGGGCTGAGAACTGAGCATGTCACTGAGGTGAGGACATAAGGTCCAATAGCTAGGCGTGTAACTGAGGTGAATGTATATGGGCTGAGAACTGAGCATGTCACTGAGGTGAGGACATAAGGGCCAAGAGCTAAGCGTGTCACTGAGTGTGTTGAATATATAGGGAGCTGAGAATTAGCAGTAACCAGTTGAAGTAATGTGAACATATTGGGACTCATATTCATCTATAATCCAACTTATGTTTAATTCAAACTGACTCTATAATGTTATTTGGCGCTGTTTTAGGTCCATGTTGATGTGCTAATCTACGGTATGTCATTTTTGTAATAATATAAGCATAGAAACTTATATAATAAAATAAGCAGTACTTCTGCTAGAAGGGTTTAAAAAGTTTTCTATTTGTTATTTGTGTACCACCACCATTGTGTTCAAATGGATTGGGTCAAGCGGAATAAAGACTGAACAACTCTGCTTCAAACCCCATGCCATCTGAATTTTTTTTAACTTTCCTTCTATATAAAAAGTTTTCAATAGAAAAGAATTTATGTCAGTTGAAAAGTAAAAAAAAAAGAATGAAAAGGTTTATTTTTTGTTGTATAACTTTGAGATGGAGTTGTATAAACATGTTGTAAGGTGAAGTGGGATGACAAAAAGCAAAGAGAGTTTTACTTGAACAAAAAATTAAGGATTTATTTAGTATATGAAATAGCCTGTGTTTTACTCCTATAATAAATTTGTTCTTGTGTTCTTCTCAAAAGTTTGGAAAACATTAATTTGAATATGTGTGTGTGTGTGTGTGTGTGTGTGTGTGTGTGTGTGTGTGTATGTGTGTGTGTAAGAGAGAGGATGGGAGAAGGTGTGTGTGTGAGAGAGAGAGAGTATGTATATATGTTGCTTATATTGAATTAAGAAATAGAAAGATTGGCTGCCAGTGTTATTGAGACAGACTGTGAGTGTAAATTTTTGTGTTCATATGAATATATATATATATATATATATATATATACTAGAATTTTCAAAAGAACACATAGAAAAGAAATCACTGAACTCACTACTATATTTCGATGTCCTCGTCGTCATATATATATACATATATATAGTGTGAGTGTAAATCTGTATGTGTGTATGTATGTGTATAAATGTATCTGTGAGTGTGGTATGTAGACAGATAGATAGAAATGGAGAGAGAGTGAGAGAGAGAGAGATAGGTAAACTCGATGATGGGTAGGTGATTAGTGTATTCATTTATATGAGAGAAAAGTGTGTCAGCCAAAAAGTTCAGGGTGTAAATTGTAGATTTATTTAACGTCCTATTACCAGTATAATCTCTATGGTACTTTTTTTGTATATAATATTATCATTGGTAAAGGTAGGAAGTAACCTTCCATTATACATGTGGTATTAAAATCAATTGACTTGATTGCACGTAACTTTTTTTTATAGAGTTTTTCAAATCTCCTAGCTAATTTTCTTTCTTCAGAAAAGTGACTTATATATCATTACTTTATTAGATTTTGCACTATCATGTTTCGCTTGTCTTCAACTATTTTCAGAATGTTTATATTTTTTCATATCAACTCACTACAGGTATTTAAACTAAATGGGGACAAAAAATTACACTACAGTTAAACTTGGTTTCAAAAATTATATTATATTATATATATATATATATATATATATATATATTATATTATATTTTCATAAAAGATTGTGAAAAGTTAATAAAACAAAATTAGGATGGGGGGGGGGGGGTTCTGGAATACAAACCAAAATTAAACCAACAACACACAGGCAGCACAAGGCAACTCAAACTACTAGGAAGAATAACTCTCTCATCCTAATTTTGTTTTTATTAAGTTTTCACAATTTTTTTTATAGTTTTTGAAACCAAGTTTAACTGTAGAGTATTTTTTTGTCCCCATTTAGTTTAAATACCTGTAGTGGGTTGATATGAAAAAATATAAACATTCTGAAAATAGTTGAAGATAACCGAAACATGTTAGTGCAAAATCTAATAAAGTAGTGATATATAATAGTCACTGTTCTGTAATTATTTACCAACTCAACTCCGAAGAAAGAAAATTAGCTAGGAGATTTGAAAAACTCTATAGAAAAAAGGAACGTGCAATCAAGTCAATTGATTTTAATATTATCTTTGTATACTTTGTATACATACATTTGCATTATATAATGCAATTATATAATTAGTAACGCAGAGGTTAATAAGCATTATATTATTAAAGATATCCGTTTGATTTCCTGAATCAATTTGATGTTCTACCTCATGATTCCTGCTTGAAGGTACACTACGTTCAAAACTACAACAACGATTCACGTGGTTAAATGAATTTATAGAGTTTACTTTGTTGGAAAATTTAAAAAAATTATGGCTATTTAAAATATCACGCAATGAAAATTTTAATGTTACAAATTATGAGACACAGTTTTAAAATAATGAGTAACTCAATCTAAATAGTTGACAAAAAATAAAAAGCTTCAAACTAATAAAGTTAGAAAAACGGAATGCTTGAATATGTTTGAGTTCTATGAAATTAAAACAAATTTAAATTAAACTAGTTTTAAAAGACGTAAACATTGAATTATGATAGAAGTAAATAATTAATAATTTGAAGCAATGTTTAAGCAGTATTCTTGTTCAAAGGAATACTCCTATATTTCTTTGAATTTAAATACAAAATAATTAACTAAACATAATGTAAAATATTTAACAAAATTAATTGAATTCCTTAATTTATTTAAACAAATCTGACTCTGGTTATTTGTTTGGAAGTACATGTATGGTATCTACTTTTTGAATTAGTTGAATGTTATTTTGGGAAACTCAAGAAGGGGAAAGTTTAACATAAACATTTGTCATAACAGCGCTTGCTTCCCAGAGATATTTGAATACTTGGCCCTGAAGAGAATTTTAATTACATTTTAATGCATTTATCTTATATAAAGACAGCAGGAATTATAAATTAAATCGTTTTTATTTGTTGTGATGCATAAATGACAATAATGTTTTTTTTAATAATAATTTATGAAAATATTACTATGTTATTTTCTTATCTAATATTATTTAAAATTATCATATCGTGGTGACAGTTTCTTCCGGTTACAAATGATAAAGTTGTAACGGCCTGTTGGTTATTATTAAAACTAATCAAATTTCTTTAAGAAGTAATTTAATTACGTATAACATGTATATATAACATCTATTACTTATAACATGTATATATTATACATGTGACTACTTTTATTTACCTCATAATGATACATTTATTTACCTTTGTTTCATAGATAAGCAGTTCTTTTTGTTTTTAATTCCATTCTTTTCATTTATCTTTGTTATTTGGTCTTTTCCTACATTTCGTTTTACTAACATGTCTTACTTGACTATTATTTACAATTGATTCTATTTAAATATTTATACATAAACCCAAGAACAAGCTATATCTACGGATTTTATTTTTATAGAAGACTTCAATTAATTTGAAAACCTGAATATACATTTTCTAAATCAATAATATTGAAAACCAAGGGTTTTAAATCTCTGATACTGATTCCTCAAACGTATTTTATGGAATGATTCTTCACTGGAAGTCCCAGGACTTCCAGTGTAGTGTAGTGTATTTACCTATTTAATTAGGTAAATACACTTTAAATTTTACCGAATTAAAGTGTATTTAGAGTAGGGATCTTTAACGAGTATCTGACATTGTACAGACTTCAGACCGACTACAGAACGTTCTACGTGAAAAATAAAGGACCAGAGTGAAAAATGAACTCGAATCTACAAGTGCAGTGAGGGGTATGCAAACCACTGGGTTACTCTGGTCACTTGTATGACTCAAAATAACCATAAACTTATTCAAAAATTTACATATATTAAAAATACTAAGAGAAATTTCGTAAAATCTTCCTTTTAAGTGATGTCATTTCGATGGATACACATTTTTTTAAAATGTGTAATCTCCATTTTTCTTAAAAAAATTTAATTTAATATTTGATAACTTAAAAATGTACAAAATAAGTAGATTTATAATTTTGGTATTATAGTAGTTGTTCTTTTACTTAATATTGTAAAATTTATAAATTTTGTGTGGCCTCATATTTATTACTAAAATTGACACAATTTATACATGGCATATATATTTTATAAAATACATGTATTTAATTTTATTGAGTTGTAGTTCCTGTGAGTGGGTTATTTGAACAGTTAGATTTTGAACTGTTATGAAAGTAAGATACTTTTTGTTCTTTGTACTTTAGTTTTAATGTTTAATAAACTAAAACATATTAAAAACTTTATAAGCATAATTCTCAGGAGACCAAATGAGAGTGTAGAAACGCTTATATGAAACAATTCATGGAATAGTAATAAAGAAATAAGAAGTTTAAAGCTAATAAACTAATAGAAAACTGGAACTAATGAACTAACTATAACTACATAATAAATGAACTTCTAAAATATTTTGTGACTTCGAAAAAATTCAGGAAAATACCAATCGACTGGTTTAGCACGTACAATGAAATAGTCTTTGTTATCTAAGTATGACTAAAATAAGCATACTTTTATTTGTAAACACATTTCAAGTCACTTGATGGAGATTTAAAGGAGATCACGCAAACCACTGGGCTACCCTGGTCTCTTGTCTAATATTGACTTCATTCAAATATTTGCGTCATAGTTAATTTGATAACTATTGAAACGATCATATGATCGTATGTTTCACACATCTAGTTTAATATTTGTTTAAACTTGTTTAATGAACTGCATAGTTGACAGTTTATTACAGAAGTTGCATAATCAGTTACTACATGGTATATACTTGTGTTTGGAATATAACAGACGTCTCCCCATGAATATGTTTCAGACAGTCATGCATTTCGACCATGTGATGTTCTTCCTCAAGTTATATCTACGAATGGAAAGAACTCCATTGTGGTCCTTTTCACTTACCACGACAGTTGATGTGACCTAAGTAAGAACACTAAAAGTTACAAACGCAGTAAAAATGTGGTATGTTGACTTCTATTATTTTACCAACAAAATAATTGATTGTTTACAATACATGAATTTGAGAGAATACCGTTCAAAAGCCTGTTTTTATATTGCTCGCATATGAACCTGACAACAGTACACAACGACTTTCTGAATTTCTTTATTGAAAAATGTATTTCTTGAAATTGCAGTTTTTTTTGTTGATATTTTAACCTTTCTAATCCTTTCCTTAATTAAAATGACTATAAAACAGTTTAAATTATTAAGACATATTAAAAATATTATTTACAATTTTAACACTACTAAAGAAGGCTTTATTTAAAAAGTAAAGTAACAATTGTAGTGAAAAAACAATCGTGGGCTGCTTTTTTTAGAATGGGAAAAGAGAAAACAAATCCGGTGATCAGTCTTCAAAAGATAAACATAACATTGAACCAAGTGGAAAAATGTATATAGTTCATATTTATTTCTCTAAAAATTTCAATAAAAAGGGATGCTTTGTGTAATTTTGGTATATTTTAATTTAATTTAGTCTCAATCACATTAGAAAAGCGAGAATTTTAGCAATCTGTAACTAAAACAATCTGTAATTTTAAAAATATTTATTCAGATACAATCATTTTAATAAATCATTTATCCTACAGTCAAACTAAGCTATAGTGGAGTACAATAAACTTTGTTATTGCTGAACGTATTTAAGAATTGATTGTCAATCGATTTATACTATTTATTTTAATATAGACATGTAATGAATACTGAATGAGGAAAAAAATAAGAATTCATGTAGTAGTAAATCATTGATTGATTAGGTGATTTATTTATTTAAACGCTGGAGGTGAATACATCTGATCATATCGTCCCTCTGACAGGGCTTGAAGCCATCGCTCCAATACAGCCGATGCATCGGTCCCGAGCCTGCAGAATGTCAGGTACTCGCTAAATATCCCTAATTTAAATATATTTAAGTTAGTCAAAATTTAAGATTCCCAACGTAAAATGATTATTGCGTGGTAACACAAAGGCCCAACGTTCAGTCTATGTGTGTTCTCTTGTGGGATTTCTACGGCCAATGGTATAGAAAAAAAATTCTATGAACGGCCTATTCTTATATTGGCCTATGAACGGCCAATGCCTATTCAAGAAAAAAGTCACATTTTTGCTTGTTAACTAAAATATATAAACCAAGCCTGTAAGAATGAGTTAAACGTTGTAAATAATACTTAAGCACTTCTCAAGTATTTAAAAATACATTAAATTGCTTAAGCGTAATTTTGACTATATTATTACTTTCAATGAAAAAAGATGAACAACCATAATTTTGATTTTTTTAAAACACTGTTTCTTTTTTGCTCCCACATTTTTTTTATGTTTATATCTTCAGTGTTGCTATAAAACCAGGCATTTTAAATCATTGTCGACTGATTTGGACAGTCAATAATCTATAGTGGAAAGTTTGCATTCTGCTTTGCTATTAGAGTAGGAATCGTTAACAGTGACATTGCAGAGGTACATGTTTATGCACCAATGCCTTAGTTAGACCAGCACTCTTATACCTAACATTAATTAGAGCTTTGAATCATCAATAAAAATTGCACGATATTACTATATCACACTTAACCTTTATAAAACTCATAGATAAAACTCTCATCTCTGAGAGAGAGAGAGAGAGAGAGAGAGAGAGAGAGAGAGAGAGAGAGAGAGAAAATGTCACTAGAGATATAATCTAGGTGAAGATTGTTGCGATAAAACTAGCTTTTGATAATTTACACTAGAACTCTTCAGCCTTTAACATGCGACTAGTAGGATGTTGACTGAGCTACACTTCTTTGAAGTAAAATAAGAATTTAAGTTTTACAAATACCATACATTAATTATATATTGGGAATGAATTAAGACCCCACTGGAATAAAAAGTAAATTTATGTTGTTAGTAAAAATATTTGAAAAACAAATATATATTGTAATGTAACAAAAGCGTCCGAGTATTTTTATTTCATATCTTGGTGTTATAAAAAAGCTGAATTTATGATTTCTAACCTCAGACAAGTCTGACCCTCCCAGCATTACAACTACGGTAAGATCAATTTCTTTAAAAAAAAACCCTTTATATGTGGGGTGTATGAGAAAATAAAAACAGGAAACTAAAAACTAAAACATGTTAAGAACGAAGAAAAAGTAAGTAGCAACAAATCTAAAGGAAAAAAAAATAAATTGTATGTTAGAAGTGAAAAACTAAGAAAACTAATGCCAAGGGTTTAGCGCAGAGCTGTAGAGGAAGTTTGATTTTCGCTGGTGTTCTTCAGCAGGAGGGATGCACGGTGCAACAAAAATAATTAGGACTGCTCCACCCACTTGGACGATGGCATGTTGAAGAATGTGAGCATCGTCCTGCATACTTGCTTTGAGTCAATGTTTCATATCATGATTTAGGGCACAGTTCAGTTCTTCTCATATTAATGACATATTATTAATAATGAAGGTGAATATTTAATATTGTGCAATTTTACAGTTAATAGTATTTCATTAAAACTTCATTAATATACTTCAACGTATATTAAATTTCTAAAACTTTATTTAATTAACAGTGAATCAAGAATGTTTTAATCTATTTATTTATGTGTTGAATTATGAATCACGTTTTTGCATGTACAAGGTGTGATTGAAAAGTATGAACAGTTTTTGAATTTCCTGAGTTCTGAATACAATACAATTTTTTTTTGTTGAGTTGGCACACTCGTCATCATATCTTATCATCAGATCATATGTTTACAGTTTTCGCAGTACAGCATATGTTGTTTTTATGTGAGAGGTTAGATGCGTCTTTGAGTTTTTTTTTTTTGGTGTTGAAAATAATGGAGAGTTTGTGTTAATTTTTGTGTACAAAATGGTATTAAGTGCTCAAAAACTCTTGAAATGTTGATAGTGGGGTGCGGTGAGTCAACTTTGCGGTGAGCAAAAAAAAATGTGTATAAGTTAGTCCACAGGTAATTATTTTTTCAACAGCAAAAAAAACACCGAGCACGCCAACACCAGTCTAACCTTTATGCTTCTGAATATAAAAACAATTCATCATCTTGATAAATCATCTTGATATAAAAACAATGATGTATACTATAAAAATATATAAATGATATATATATATATATATATATATATCCACTTAAAATTCGAAAAAACGATCCAAACTGGACGCAAATCAGTTCACAAACGAAGAAAAGCAACACACAGAGAAAGAGACACACTTACAAACTCAAATTTTCGGATGATCCGTCTTCAGGAGAAAAGAGAGAAAGGGCGACCAAGCACGCCGGAAACACAACGGCAGGAAACCGTCCCGGCAACCGACCGTGCTGCCACGCGCGCCCGGTTCAGGAAGTAATGAAGTAGAGACGATCAGAAGAAAATTAATATTAAAATTAAAATTAAGAATTAAGAAAAGCAGTTCTGGTTGATTGAAGGTAAAATAAACAGCAGGAAGATAAATGAAGTATAAAAAGGAATACCGTGAAAAATACCTAAAAGCATGAAAAAGGAAGATAACAGAGTTGGTAAGGCGATGAGAAACAAATGAAAATACAAGGATAAGAACAATTAAAAATAAAAGTAATAATATAAAATAAATAAATAATTAAAGCAATTTAAAAAAAGGAATAAAAATAAATAAAATTAGATAAAATAAAAATAATAAATAAATGTTAAATAAAAAAAAAAAAATATATAAATAAATAAATAAAATAAAATAAAAATAAAATAAAATTTTATTTATTTATTTATATATATATATTTTTTTTTTTTTTTTTTAATTTTAATATTAATTTTCTTCTGATCGTCTCTACTTCATTACTTCCTGAACCGGGCGCGCGTGGCAGCACGGTCGATTGCCGGGACGGTTTCCTGCCGTTGTGTTTCCGGCGTGCTTGGTCGCCCTTTCTCTCTTTTCTCCTGAAGACGGATCATCCGAAAATTTGAGTTTGTAAGTGTGTCTCTTTCTCTGTGTGTTGCTTTTCTTCGTTTGTGAACTGATATATATATATATATATATATATATATATATATATATATTAGGTGTGTTCTCTAATCGGATTCGGTCAATTTTCCAGGATAAAAAATTAAACTCTCGTTGCCAACGTTTCGGTTTTATTTAAAACCTTTTTCATAGGCAGAAGTAAGAATTTTTTAACTAAGAAAATGAAATTTACATTATTTAAAGGAACAACAATGTAAATTTCATTTTCTTAGTTAAAAAATTCTTACTTCTGCCTATGAAAAACGTTTTAAATAAAACCGAAATGTTGGTAACGAGAGTTTAATTTTTTATCCTGGAAAATTGACCGAACCCCGATTAGAGAACACACCTATTATATCAAACGGTCGATATATTATTGAATCTGTTATATATATATATATATATATAATATAACAGATTCAATAATATATCGACCGTTTGATAGAATAGGTGTGTTCTCTAATCGGGGTTCGGTCAATTTTCCAGGATAAAAAATCAAACTCTCGTTGCCAACGTTTCGGTTTTATTTAAAACCTTTTTCATAGGCCTACAAACAAAGGATAATAAGAAATCACATATCAAGAAATCACATACCAATGGGATCACCAATTTCACCAGTTCTCGCAAATATAGTTATGATTGAACTATTGGAAAACAGTATCAATAAATTAGGTACGAAGGTGAAATTTATTAAATTATATGTGGACGATTTGTTTTTAATTATTGAAAAGGGAGAAGAAGAGAATGTATTAAATGTATTTAATTCTTTTCATAATCGTCTACAATTCACTTGTGAAGTAGAGAAAGATGGAAATCTGCCATTCTTAGATGTGAAAGTTATAAGAGGTGAAAATGGCAATATCTTAACGGATTGGTTTAAAAAACCTACCAGTGCTGCAAGAATCCTGAACTACCATTCTTCTCATGCTATAAACCAAAAATTAAATTGCGTCCAAAATTTGGTTAAAAAAGTTATTGAAATAAGTAGTCCATGTTTTTTAAATGAAAATAAGAAAAGGGTGAAATTATTGTTACAGAAAAATTGTTATCCGAAGAACTTAGTTGAACGATATTGGTTAAGATATTTAAGACAGCAACCAGCACATTCAAATGAAGATCATGCTGAACTGGAAGTTATAAATAGGAAGTATTTCAAATTTCCTTATGTTGAGGGCTTATCACAATCAATTAGAAAAGTGTTCAAACGAAACGTACCTGAAGTTACACTGGCATTTTATAATAAAAGAAAAAATAAATCTTTATTTTCAAATTTGAAAGAAAAAATACCGAAGGAGTTACAAAGTAACCTCATTTATGCCATCAAATGTAAAGACTGTGACAAGTGTTACTATGGTGAAACTAGTCGTTTTCTCAAAGAAAGGTTGTACCAACATAATTATTCCATAAGAACAAATAAAAGTAACGCAACAGCCTTAGCTGGGCATGCAATAAACGAGGGTCACACGTTCGATTTTGAAGATACAACTATAATAGAAAAAGAAAAAGATGAGCAAAGAAGGAAGACACTTGAGATGTTATATATTAAAAAGGATCTAAGTTCGATTAATCATAGAAGTGATATTACTAATTTAAGTAATATTTATTCTGGAGTGTTGTGCTGAGGTTTAGTGAAATTTGATTTATTTAGTTCCCTTGAGTGAAAAGTGTTGAGGTTATTTGTAATGTTATCTTATTAGTCTAGTCGAAGGTTTTGTCCGGCTAACATTGTTGTTCCTTTAAATAATGTAAATTTCATTTTCTTAGTTAAAAAATTCTTACTTCTGTAAGTAATATTGTTTTATGTATCTCTGAAATATTTCTGCTTGTAATATTCATGAGTTGTAACAATCCATTTTCATATTGTGTATATGTTTGATGTTGATATGTGATTTCTTATTATCCTTTGTTTGTAGGCCTATGAAAAAGGTTTTAAATAAAACCGAAACGTTGGCAACGAGAGTTTGATTTTTTATCCTGGAAAATTGACCGAACCCCGATTAGAGAACACACCTATATATATATATATATATATGCTGAGCCTGCGTATGAACAATCACAGGGCGTCCGTTGGTCAGCGCAGAGACCTACCCATAGCTATCCATGCTAATTCCCATGACCTCCATTTCAATGATTGTTTCAGGGTACAAATCCTCAAACAAATCCCCCAGTCTAATTCCCATGTCACCCTTAGAGCTTCCGAAGAGGCATTCATATGCCTCCTTGGGGCTCGTTCTCCTCCTGGTCTCAACCTGTACCGTTAATTATTTTTTATTTTATTATTATTATTATTATTATTTTATTATTATTATTTATTTTTTATTATTATTATTTCGTATTTTATATATCTTTTATCTTGTTTTCTAAATAAATATTGGAAGGATTTCTATTTTTCCTCTCCTCCGCTGGGGAGCAGCATTGCGGTGGTTCCACGAGTTACTCTGGAGGCCAGTAGCAGTTTGCTTCTCAACGCGAGTACTTCGCACTTCTTCCCGATGACGACGGATGTCGAAATATCGAAGTGAGTTCTGTAGTGTCTTTCTGTGTTCTTTTCTATGTGTTAAAGTATATATATATATATATATATATTATATATATATATATACAGACCACATACAACCCATAACTTTACTCATTAGTTTACTCCTGAAGACCAGCTACTGCAAAATAATGACCATTGAAAGTTTCTTACTCACATGCTTTTCTCAGATAACTTGCAAGTTTAAATGATTGAAATTATTACATAATTAAACCATTTATATCTGAATATTAATAATAGATTTGAATAATATCAGTATGTGCCTATGGAACATTAAAAGAACAGAAAAGAAATCTGCATCAGAAAAACAACGTATGGTGAAACTATTCGAATTCTAATTTTCGTGACCAAAATAAGTGACCCTACTGACCCAATCATTGAGACACAATACCAGTACTTTTTGAGGTCGAAAGTAAAACAACGGCTTCTATGCATGTGATTATTTATATCTAACTTGTAGAAGACGGTATGGAAAATTATAGTTTTTTTTTTGCCCTCGGCGCCACGAACTAAAGTGCCTTATCATTAATTTATGTTCATATTGAGTTTTAGACAAATATTTACAAACAGTATTCATTAGATTATGCATTATAACATAATATCTATTCTACATTCATTGTTAACATTTTCAAATTGAAGAGTTCATCTTGTTGGTGACCTTTGTAGGAGATGTTGATACTATATTCTTTCCAAACCTGTATGCCTTGCCCCTAATGCCATCTTCAGCATATCGCAACTTATTGCTTAATTCAATTCATTTTCAAGTTTAAAATTAATTAATTAATTAATTAAATTTCTTACAGATTTAACAAGTGGCCAATATGCTATATGAAAACTATACTCTGTTTGTAAGGCTTTTAGCTTTTACTTTACTATAAGTAAAGTATAGTGATCGTGAAAAAATTCGATCTCGAGATTTTGACGGAATTACATGTTTTGAGGTCCCAGAAGTCGTTTTATGAAGTTTTTACGATGATGTCTGTGTGTGTGTGGGTGGGTGGGTGGGTGGGTGAGTGTGTTAGCATTGCTTGTAACCACGCTACGGTCCAGAATCTTTGATGGATCAAGTTGATATCTTACACAAAAATGGGCCCCATAAAGACGAAGATCCCTATTGTTTGGGAAGAATTATGCATGATGGGAAAGTCACTTTTTTTGCCAAAAACAGTTTTTTTTAAAACATTTATTTCTCCTAAAATGATAACCGTAGAGTTTTGAAATTTTGACATTATCTTTGAGGTTACAAATGGAACAAACGAAAAATATATTCAGAATTTTAAAACTACGGAAAATATTTTTTTTTCAATAAAATGTAAAAATTTTGACTTATAATTCAATCTCAAACCTTGTGAGAGCGATACAAGCCATACTGTTTGACGGATCAAAACGAAACTCTGCCTAAAAATAGAGCATTATGTGTAGAATGAGTTGAGATATTTTTTTTCAAAATTACATTCGCTATTAGGGCGTTACAGTACGATTTGTGTTTTCAGAAAATGTTTTTTTGACGCTAAACGGCTCATTAAAAAATAATGAAAATTTGACCAAAAATGGAACAAAAAATTAGCAATTCATAAAAAAAAATCATGAAGGTTCAATTATGGGAAAGAGCAATAACGCTATAAAAACTGTTTGTTTATCTTAGACTAAGAGATTACCTGCTATACTTGTCGAATTTTTTATATTTTTTTTCATTATTTACATTGACTTAGAAATTTTTTGAGCGAATCCACTGAGATAAAATTGATTTTATAAAGCAACAGTTTAAATTGTTTATTGACGTATATGAGATGTAAGAGGAATAATATTGTGCAGGAAAATGATAACACTCACTCAGAAAAAATTTGTATATATGTTATTTGCTAAAGGGGAAGGAAAATGATCTTTTTAAATACTTAGAAGACATAAAATTCACAGTATCATAATTCTATAAAAAACCAAAAATGTAAAAGATAATTCAAAATTGAAATCTTTTGTTTAGAGATTAATAAATGTAATTATCGTACATCTTTAACTATAAATCATCTTAAAAAAACATTTTTTTCGCTGTTTATGATGTTTTTCAGAGTGAAAAAGGGTATTTTCCTGTTTAAAACTTGAAAATTTTACTTTAATATTCAATGTAGAAGGATGTCAAGTAAGCGATGTAAGAAATCCACTGGCTATTTGAACAAAAGCCATGTTCTCTTGTAGGAGAATATTTCGTATCAAGAAATGTTCACTTTGGTTTTTCAAAAATGTTATTAGTGCTGTAGTTATACTAATGAAATTATTTGCATCAGCTGTGTGATGTACAAAAATAAAAGCTTATACGAGTATGAGCCGTTTATTTTGAAAGTGGCCTAATTCCATTTTCCAAAAAAATTTAGCTAGCTATTTAAATAATTACATTTTTACGTTATCTTTACCTTTTGCAGCAAATTGTACAAAATTTATTTAAAATTACTAAGTTTTTTTATAACAAAAATTAGTTGATAAATAAAATGACAATATTTTTAAATTTTGTAAAACGCAAACCCTTAAATATCTCGATTTTAACATAAATGGAATTAGGCCACTTTCAAAATAAGCGGCTCATATATTGATATGTTCTTCAATCACTATCTGTACTACCTCAGGAATGAAAGACTAATAATCATATCCCATTTAGATGTTTACGTTATGCTTAAATGAAACGTTATGTGTTATATACTCAAGAAATTTGATATTAAGTTACTTATAGTAAAGTTGAGTGTAGGCCACTCCAGATTTTTTATTTTATTTTTTTAAACATATTTATTTAAATATACAACTATTCATATGTTGCGTAACAAGCATATGTAGTGTGAGTAATACAAATAACTTTGACAAATATGTGAAAAGAATGAAACCCAGTGGTTCAACTTTTCACTTCGTTTCCTGATTCTGGATCATCATGGCAGTGGGTCTCTAGGCCATCTTCTCTTAAGTCGTCTTTGGGGGATTCTGGGGAGGTGAGGAAGGAGCAAGGTAGCTTGCTTTTTGAAATTCGTTTTTATAATCAATTATTTGTAATCAGTAATCTTTGTAATCAGTGTTTTATATTTGAAGATAATGAGATATGGAATTCCCGTTGCCTTTAATATCATGGAAAGTAATATGCTTTCATAAAATATAAAATGATGGTAAGCGATAATTTATAAAGTTTTCAGTTAATTTATAATAAATTTTATTGTTAGAGCTTCCAGTAAATTTTATGACTTGATTAATAATGTGTTTTAATAAATGTGGCTGATCTTACTGATTATCTACCGTTAGTTGTTCAAGTAGTATAAGTTTTTGTTTTTCAAAGCCCGAACTCCTAGGGTTTTCTCTTTTAGTGTTATTCTAGGAGCGGAAAGTGTGACCCATTTACTAGTTGGCACTGATTTCAGGAATGGGTTAGCCACATTACCAGGTTGATTCTACTTAAGGGGTTCTAAGTTTTTTCTAACTCAGCTATATTTAGAGCAGGGATCCTTAACGAGTATCTGACATGATATTGGCTTGGGACCGACGGCTTGATCCACTCTCTGATAGTCGACGTAGTCAGATTTCTTTCAAATTTCCATGTAAGAATATGCAGGGCCAGATTGAAATGAAGTACTTGAAAATAATCAACCAGTATAGTGTGATTTTTATCAGTTGTAATTGGGCAAAATGAAGATAGCCACATTAAAACAAATCAGTGAATTATTACTTAAAGTGAAGTTGAGTGTAAACCACACCAAATATATGTTAAAAAACACAAAATTATATTATTGGCTGTACCAGAAATAGAAAAATAATGGTTTATATTGCAAAAATAGGTCATGAAGAATGTTTTTGATTTTGGTTTTATTTTTTGGTTTGTAACCAAAAATTAAATCAGCAAACGACTTGATTATATCATTAATCAATAAACAGAGCTCATCATTTGGTGTTGTATGCAGGAACATTATTGGATAATATAATTGAAAGGCTGAACTAATTAAGATGCATCATGTTCGAGAGGGAATATCGCTTGTTCAATAGTTGGGCAACTGAAGCTGCATTAATTATTACCGAGTGGTAACCATTTAGTGAATTAGATTATGTGTCGTTGTTTGGGATTGAACATTGAAAATCTCCACGATAAATGCAGCCAATATTCAAAATATAAATATATTGTTCACCTTTTAAATCAATTGAACAGTAATTAGAATATTTTAAACCAGTAGTTAGAAACAACACTTTTTAACTTTATAGCTCTTTATGTTTATTTAAACTGTTACATGTTTACTCTATACGCATGAAGTGTTTTTCTTCGTTAACATTACTGGTAACACTTTGCTGTCGGAGTAGTAGTGGGATCTCTGCGACTGGGGTGGACTGGTGAGTCCTTAGGGTGACCCCGACTAGCTGACGTCAGCCGGATGGTTTCGTGGAATCAAGCGAACGATTTTGTGAATAGCTGGATGCTTTCTCGCTCTTATGTGGTGGAGAAAATAAAGTGATGATTCCATATTAGGGGGCAATATTTAGAACTTTCAGGGAACTAAAATAGGGTTTCATTTCATGTAAATTACATACACATATGATCTCATTTGTTGACTATTACTTAACAAAATGTTTTGTTAACAGTTAGTCAAACAAGCTGGGCTATAGTTTTCATTTTACTTAAAGCTATCTTCACGGTTAGGTATAAGTGAGAAACTACTATTTCTCTTCATATAGTAGTTGTGGTTAACTGTGCGTAGTAAAGTTAGCGCTATTCCTTTATATAACATTCCTGCCAAACATATCTGGTTGAAATATCCTGTAATATATTATAACATTTATATTTTGGCTGTCCAAATTAATTTAAATCCCTTTCAAATAATATTTTTTTTTAACACGACTATCGTGACAGTTATTATTGATAATCTTTGTTTGAGACTCGTGTCTACGAAGTCTTTTGTATCACATTTTAAATAACCGGTCAGTGAATAGACGTAATATTTGTTTGAGAGTCGTGTCTACGAAGTCTTTTGTATCACATTTTAAATAACCGGTCAGTGAATAGACGTAATATTTGTTTGAGAGTCGTGTCTACGAAACCCTTTGAAGCACATTCTCAGTAACCGGTCAGTGAATAGACGTAATATTTGTTTCAGACTCGTGTCTACGAAGTCTTTTGTATCACATTTTAAATAACCGGTCAGTGAACAGACGTACTATTTGTTTGAGAGCCGTGTCTATGAAACCCTTTGTAGCACATTTTCAATAACCGGTCAGTGAACAGACGTAATGTTTGATGCAGAGTCGTGTCTACGAAGCCCTTTGTAGAAAATTCTCAATAACCGGTCAGTGAACAGACGTAATATTTGATTCAGAGTCGTATCTGCGAAGCTCTTTGTAGCACACTCTCAATAACCGGTCAGTGAATAGACACAATATTTGCTACCAACAGATTTGAACCAATTCAGAGAAGAGATTAATCAAAGTCAACTAACTAGTTCATAATTATATTTCTTTTTAATAGTTTTAATATTATTTTATTTATAAAGTCTGTCTAAGTCTTAATTATCTTATGTTGCTCAAGTTATAAGGCGTTTATTGTCATAAGAACTATAAGGGTAAAGACAAACTACAACTAGCAGTTGTGTTGGTTAATCGTTACAATGATTGATTTATTGTATCTCTGATGGTGTTGGGTTTATAATATCCTAATAGACTGTCCAGAACTCCTTTCAATAATTGTGATGTTTCGGAATTCCTTATAGGCGCTGTGACTGATTATGAAGATATGTCCTTATACTTATCATGTTCAGATGCTTGTTATATAAGTTACGTACTTAGCGTACGTTAGTTAAATACAAGTGGTGAAGAGAAGCTGAGTGACCGCGAATTAATAATCAAATTATAAGAGTTTATTGGAGTGAGGGTGTCTGAAAGCGAGAATGGTTTTTCTGGAGAAGACGGTGGGGGCTGGCCGAATGTCACATGCAGACTCGGCCGGTCGATAGGGCGTAGGAGATAACAGGGGGTGGGTGGGTGGTGGGCCGTGGAGGGGGGTAACCAGGCAACGGAGCACAGCCGAGTCAGTCGTGGAGTAGCCGGCGAGGGTGCCGTTATGTGAAATCATGCAGCCGTCTTTGTGCGTCCTTTCTGCGCTACTGCTCACGGCCTCTCTGCTCGCCAGTCCCACTCACAGTTAGTACTGCTCTTCATCATATTTCAAAAATCATTTTTATGTACATATATATATTCATATCATACACCTCATACAATAATTAAGCTCGATTATATACAATCAAAACATACAATTTACAGAATTTTTCTCAATATTTACACAATTTTTTAAACTCAGCAGTAATTGTAATGAATATTACAACTAATTATATTTCAAGCATTATTAACTATTACTACTGAAATGCATGGTTCATATTTTCAGCTCCAGAGAATGTCTAGTTCTGTTAATTTGTTAGTTGGAGAATAAATATTAAGTTTAAATAATACTTTGACAATTTACAATGATTAATAAATATAAAACAGAAATATCACAATGAACACACGTGGCTCAATTATCATGGATATCAACACTTAAGTTAATAATAGAAATTAAAAAATTATTTGCTGTGTTAATGTTGATTTGCTTGAGGTATATATATATATATATATATATACGAGTTCGAGATTAACAAAGAACAACACACAAAGTAGGGAAACACACTTACAGACTCAAATTTTCGGGTAATCCGTCTTCAGGAGAAAAGAGAATGGGAGACCAAGCACGTTGTAGGCGCAACGGTAAGTAACCGGCAAGTACATATATATATAATGTTTTCTTCGGCTTAAAGGTGTTGTATTGTTCGAAGCTAGACCAAACCTCGATATACATATATACAATATATACACGAGTTCAAAATTCAGAAGAGTAACTCACAGAATAAAGAAACACAATTATAAACTCAAATTTTCGGGCAATCCGTCTTCAGGAGAAAAGAGAAAGGGAGACCAAGCACTTTGTAGACAGCAAGAGCAAGTAACCGACCCGGCATTGGATTGTATTTCCTTTTGTCAAGTGAATGTATATATATATATATATATACATATTTTTAAGCAAAATAATGACATGTACCCTTGTATAAATAGTCAAGTAACTCACCACTAAAACTTGAGGATTAACGCCCTGATGTCTTTCGTATACATGTCGTCAGAGAGCAAGTGAATTCAAGTAGTAAAGAAAACAGAACACGTTACGTAATTTGGAAATGGGCACCATTGAAACTATTGTGGGCCCCTAGTAAATTAGAACTAGTCTTATTCTGTTTGACACGTTCTAACTTCTTTCCGACAAGTTATAAAGGACTGGGCTATTGTTGACTAAACTCTTACAATAGCTCTTCTTGAGGGCTCTTTCAACAATGTTTCTTTTCCTTTTAAACGACATAATTACCAATTCTTTTGATTCTTAACAGTTAGTTAAATGATTTTTGTTTCGAATGTGTGTGAAAAAAGCACTTTTATCATCCCAGCTTCTAACAGAATACTTATGTTGCTTTATCCAGGAGAGACGACCTCTGCCCATCTGTCCAATATAAGCCAATCCACAATTTGTGCATGGTTTTATACAAAATGATTACGTATATCGTTTTTTGTTGAACTATATATACATGGTATCCTATATACTCAACATATCTTAGTGTTATACGTCCTCTACATCCTATTTAACGAGTTATCCCACTTCTGAAGACAACCGGGATGCCTTTCTTATGAAGGATGGTATGTCTTAAGTATGGGATGAAAAATATTGCTAATTTTTGGATGAAGTCCTGCTATCAACTAACATTTTTGGATACAATAGGAATGACAAGATTTTGTAAATATGTTTCATTTCTTCTTTTAAAAACTACCAAGCAATGCTAAATAGCATAGCTATGTTGATGGTCCTTTATGAATTTGGCCAGATGGTGGAAAGGTTAGCACCTTCTTGGATTCCCTCAACACGTTTGTAATGTCTATTCAATTTCCAATTAAAATAGAAAATAATAATATACTCACTTTGCTGGATGTACTTTTGCATGAAAGTGGTAACAAACTGAATTATAGTATTCATAGAAAATCTGAAGATTCAGTGTCAAAAAACTCTATTTTAATAGTATGTTCTTGAGAGCTTTAAAATTTGCGTTGAAGAGTTATTAGAAGAAGAAACAAAACCTTTTACAAAATCTCGTTCTCCTTTATGTATATAAAAAAGCTAATTTATAGCATGGAAAAATCAAGCAATCTTTGACTTCGTCTGAAAATGAGGTTCTTATAACAAATGTTATAAGATACATGACAAGTAAAAAAAAAATGCTATTTTACCAAATAATTTTAAGCTAATTGCAAAAATGCAATAAAAACAACTATCAAATCATATAGACACCTATTGTCATTAGCTCTTATATTTGTTCATTATTTTTTATGAAATATTTAAATAGTTTTTTAACTGGTCTCAATATACATTTTATTTAGGGTGTTAACTGTGTGCTCGCGCGCTGTGTGTATGATGTGCCTGTATTTCTGGTTTACATAATTCTTAAAGACTATCCTTACTTCGTTAGTGTGATCACCTTACGAAACGAAATTTAATTAAGCAAAAAAACATTATTATATAGTGTTTTTTAGCGATAAAATTAAAAAGTTCATTTTTTTAAAAACTAATAAGAATGCTTTTAACAATCAAGTTTTATGCAGTTTTAAGAAGTATTTAGTAAGTAATCGAAAAATCCAGCCAGAATTTTCTACTTCATTGGCAAGATAAGTTTCACTTGCTGCCAAAGTACTGAATTCTCTAGGGAATAGCGTGCTTAATTAACCTTAAATTTTCAGAGTTTTGAATTTTTCATCGTCAAAGCTAATAAAAATGGAAAGTTTCTTTTAAGGAAGAGTTTTTCACTTTTTTATCGGCTGTAATTCGGAACAATTACAGTTACAGTTACTTGTAACAGTAACCTGTAGAAGGGGTAGTTAACTGTGTACCACCCCTCATGACGAAGTGGTCAGACCTCATACGATATACTCGTAAGCTGTCATGGGCTACCCTAAACAATGTCTATTTACTTGACATGACTGTTACCCTGTTTTTTTAAAAAAAAACTGAAAGCGCATAAGAAATTTCCAGTCATTTACTACTTTTAGTGGTAATTTTCTTGATTTTAATGTCACGAGTGCTAATGGTGATTCTTTTGCATTGGGTAACTGCTTACCAGATGAGCAGAGCTCTTCATCTCCTGATCGTAGCTGTGGTGTAGATACAATCAACCCTTGGAGTTCATTAGCTTCAAGGATCGTGATTTAAGATTTTTTTTTTCTATTAAAAGTTGGACTAAACATCTGACAATATATAGATATCTTGTGTTCGGGCAATAAAAACTTGGATAAATTGACTTTAGAAAAGAAGTCTATTGTTTGTGGTCCCCTGCAGTGATGAGATGGTAAATAACGTTTAACAGACGAGTAGCAATAAGCTACAAACCCATGTCTCTCTGGTCTGGGCATACCGGTAAACCAAAAAAGTCCAGCACTCATTGGGTGTTTACTGTTAAGACACAGTAGTTGTGGAATCGAGGATATGAGTTAGGTTAGGATGGTATAGCAGTTATGTGTAAAGAAATAGAAATGTATTCTAAAAATGATGATACAAATAAAAAGGATATAAAAGAATGCTCTGGAAATATAAGTAAAAATCATGATTTTTGGAAAAGAAAAATGTAGATAAAAAGGAAAACAAAATGAAATCACTTAAAGAGTGAAAAAATATAAATAGACGGAAGAAATGAAGGGGAAATCTAAGTGGGCATTTGAAAGGAGGAACTGAGGAAATTTGATTTCCTGACGGTACTGGAACTGGGTAGTTGATGCGAGGCAGTGTATCGGAAAAGATTAGTATCCCATTGCTCAACATGGTCGAGCCATACACTGAGAGGGCGGAGATCATAACAAGAGTTATCAGGAAGCAGCTCTTCAGAACTCACAAGGAATAGGTAAAATCGATAATTTATGCATAAATAAGGTAGTGCATTATTAGCTTTATGGTTTAAATTAAATTGAAAGTTATTGATTAAATTGTAGCATGATGGATGTAAAAAAAGTCAAAAAAAAAAGTGAGGTTTATAATAAGAAAAGTAGTGGAAACAGTAGACAGTATTGAGGGATTGTCTATAATCTGGAGGCTCATTTAGGAGAGTGGTTCTCTTGACCACGGTCAATCAATCACGCAAGCGCTTGATCTTCACTTATCATTGCAAGCGTGCCAAGCAAACCTCTAGCGTCTTTCAAAGAACCCACTTCAGCTACCATTATAAAACACTGCTTTTGACATCCAAACTTCTTCTGACATAATCAATGAATAGATAAAATATATACACTGCACTACAAAAGTATTTATGTTAGAAAACTTTTACTATCACAAGTTTTCTGCCTTAGTTTTATTAATATTATATTAATAACTTTTATTAATAACTTTTTTCTGAGCACAATACGTCATAAAAAAGTATGAAATGTTGTTATATCGTACATTGTCTTCATCATTGAAACGTATTTGGACAAAACATTTCATCAACATCACACTGAAAGCTGTTCCATGCTATCGTTTACTTCCTTTAATTCAGTCGATATTCGCTTCGTGGTCGATTTATCCTAGCTGTTTTTATTTAAAAAATTACCTTTTTTATTATTTTTTAAAATAATAATATCTTTTTTAATAACATTTATATATTTTATTTTCAATTCATTTTTAGTTTCTTCTCCTTCTCTTTAATTACTGATTACTTACTCTTTCTTCTTGATGATGAAATACATCTGAATTGCTTGTGGTAACACATCTTTTGTGACTCCAAAGACTATTTTACTCGCATTTATAGAGAATTATTAAATGTTCTTTCACACACCCACATTTCACACAAACACACGCCCAACCACCGACCCACTCATACACATACACACACATTCATGCATTTATATTATTTCATTACGAAAAAATTAACAACCTAGTGGTGGTGAGTAGACTTTCATCTTCTCACCGTACCATTTCCTTTCCTGAAGGTGACGGTTAGGAGAGTTGAAACAATGAAACTGATTCTTTGTGTCTAGTATCATTCGTGTTTCGTTCAGTTTTTAAAGTACATATATATATTAATACATAGAAAAGAACAGAGAAAGTCACTTAAGAACTCATTTCGATATTTTGACATCTGTCGTCATCAGAAAGAAGTACGAAGTACTAGCGTTTAGAAGCAAACTGCAACTCATATATATATGTTTGGGTTACTAGCTGTTGCGTCTACAACGTGCTTTGTCTCCCTTTCTCTTTTCTCCTGAAGACGGATTACCCGAAAATTTGAGTCTGTAAGTGTGTTTCCTTACTTTGTATGTTACTCTTCTTGAATTTTGAACTCGCATATACATATATATATATATTGATAAAAAAATATACCGTGAAATAGAAAGAAATAATTTTAATAATTAAAATGCTAAACTATTAAAAAGAAGCACATTAGAAAAAATTGAATCACTGATCTTATTATTTTGACATCAACTATTATCATCAAATAGACATTTATACTCCATCCCTCGAACAGGACACAAAACTGTTGGAGTCGGGTATGTACAATGTCGGTACTCGTAAAAGATCCCTACTTTAATAAACCTGCGTGGGTTTAAATTTAGCCCCTGTAATGTTGAATCAACCTGGTATTGTGGCTCAACCATATCTAAAGTGAGTACCAAATAATAAATGATCCACATTTATCCCTCCAAGAGTAACATCAAGGTGAATTTACATAAATGTGGGTGTTCAAAACAAAAGATTTATAACTGGAAAGAAATCCCAAAATATCAAAAAAAAAAACGTTAATATATATACAAAAGTGAAGTTTATTGGGACTTGGTCAGTTCTTCAGGTTCAAATTAAACTCTCAATGCCAACGTTTTTATTCAAACTAGATGTTGAAATTCACAGACTATTTTTTACTTTACTATAAGTAAAGTATAGTGATCGTGAAAAAATTCGATCTCGAGATTTTGACGGAATTACATGTTTTGAGGTCCCAGAAGTCGTTTTATGACGTTTTTACGATGATGTCTGTGTGTGTGTGTGTGTGGGTGGGTGGGTGGGTAGGAGGGTGGGTGGGTGGGTGCGTGGGTGGGTGAGTGTGTTAGCATTGCTTGTTACCACGCTACGGTCCAGAATCTTTGATGGATCAAGTTGATATTTTACACAAAAATGGGCCTCATAAAGACAAAGATCCCTATTGTTTGGGAAGAATTATGCATGATGGGAAAGTCACTTTTTTTGCCAAAAACCGTTTTTTTTTTAAAACATTTATTTCTCCTAAACTGATAATCCTAGAGTTTTGAAATTTTGACATTATCTTTGAGGTTTCAAATGCAACAAACGAAAAATATATTCAGAATTTTAAAACAACAGGAAAATATTTTTTTTCAATAAAATGTAAAAATTTTGACTTACAATTCAATCTCAAACCTTGTGAGAGCAATACAAGCCATACTGTTTGACGGACAAGAATGAAACTATGCCTATAAATAGAACATTATGTGTAGAATGAATTGAGATATTTTTTTTGAAAATTACATTCGCTAAAGGGGCGCTACAGTACGATTTGTGTTTTCAGAAAATGTTTTTTTGACTCTAAACGGCTCATTAAAAAATAATGAAAATTTGACCAAAAATGGAACAAAAAATTAGCAATTTATAAAAAAAAAATCATGAAGTTTCAATTACGGAAAAGAGCAATAACGATATAAAAACTCTTTGTTTACCCTAGACTAAGAGATCACCTGCTATACTTGTCAATTTGTTTGTATTTTTTTACATTGTTTACATTGACTTAGAAATTTTTTGAGCGAATCCACTGAGATGAAATTGATGTTCCTAATGGAAAAATGAAAATATATTATTGACTTATAAGAGATGTAAGAGGAATAATATTGTGGAGGTAAATGATAACACTCATTAAAAAAAAAATTCGTATATATGTTATTTGACAAAGGGGAAGGAAAATAATCTTATTAAATACTAAGAAGCCATAAAATTCCCAGTATAATAATTCTGTTAAAAACCAAAAATGTAAAAGATAATTCAAAATATAAATCTTTCGTTTAGAGATTAATAACTGTAATTATCGTACATCTTTAATTAACAAATCACCTTAAAACAACATTTTCTTCGCTGTTTAAGATGTATTTCAGAGAAAAAAAGGGTATTTTACTGTTTCAAATTTGAATATTTTACAGTAATATTCAATGTAGAAGGATGTCAAGTAAACAATGTAAGAAATCTACTGGCTATTTGAACAATAGCCATGTTCTCTTGTAGGATAATATTTCGTTTCAAGAAATGTTCACATTGGTTTTTCAAAAATGTTATTACTGCTGTAGTTATACTAATGAAATTATTTGGAAATAATAAATTTTTTGTGATGTACAAAAATAAGTTTATAAATTGATATGACCTTCAATCACTATCTGTACTACCTCACGAATGCAATGCTAATAATTATATCCCATTTAGATATTTATGTTATGCTTAAATGATACGTTATGTTTTATATACTCAAGAAATTTGACATTGAGTTACTTATAGTAAAGTAGAGTGTAGGCCACTCCAGATTTTTTTTTGTAAAATAATTTGTAATGTAATACTTAGTTTTTCTGTTTCAAAATGTATACTTCTGGTTATGAAAAAGATTTTATATAAAAACCGAAACTTTGGCATTGAGAGTTTAATTTGAACCTGAAAAACTGTCCGAGTCCCGATAAACTTTAGTTTTGTTTCTATTCCACGGTCGATACTTTTATCAATATATGTATATATACATAATATATATAGATATATAATAAAAAAATATTATTCGTTTTATAAATATATATATATATATATATTTTTTTAAAAATGTATATAAAATTGAGCCCTAATTACTTAAAAATAATTAACTATTTGATTGATTTTTCTATCCGTGTTTTCCATCGTCACACTTAATACTTGGAATATTTGGATGATAATTTGTCGTTATGAAATAGATTCATGTCTTTATATCTCATTACATAACATGCTTTGTTATTTATGAACTGTGAATGAATAATAAGAAGGAGCTGAATATGAAGTAGACTTGTATATCTAAGGAAGAAATGTAGCAAAAGATGAATTTTGCATAGTTGTCATGTCCTGCATGTTCTTATTAATTTTTCAAATTCTATACACCTGCTGTATTGACTATATACTCGGCATTTGTCTACAAGTTCTTCTCCCTCACCGCTTTTATACATCCATGCCTCCAACAGTCTATTTATTTTCTTGTGGTTGACCTTATTTCTTTGGGTCATGATCTGTTCACCACTGATACTTATAACGAACCATTTTTCAAGATATCTTATAATATTACAATCAATGTTATCCTCGTCATGTGAAGAAGAATATATCTAAATTTCTGTCGATTGACTCCACAAGATTTGTAATAATCTCAAAGACCTGAGTTTCCACATAATGTTAAAAGATAGTAATTCAGAACGGAGTTATTCTGTCTGTATTTTCGAAAACTATATTCAGGCTTCTGTGAACACGACCGTTCTGGACCCTTTAATGATTGAAATAATTCTTCCTTTTTGAACACTACGTATTCCTCGGTGTCTAAAAGCTTGGCACTGGCACTAAGAAGTTTGTGCTCATTCTCTCTTCTTTCCTATACCTCATATATCATTAATCAGTCTTCATCTGTCTTTATTAGAAACGTCCAAACTGAGAGTATTTTGTCTTTAAATTTTGTTTGAGGAATCGAGCAATGTTCACGCCGCAGGTGTTCAACTTGTCCTATCTTTACCCACAGTCCTTCTGTTATTTTTCTTGAAATCATAATTTGTACCTCATCCATATTAATACTTCCTGTACATTCTTCAACCGCTTTTGTTTAATATGCAATACCAGTCAGCTTCTTGCTGTCCTAATTGTACTATTCGTTTTATATCTCTCATTACACAGTTGAAGGACTTTTATCTAAATAACTAGCTAGTATCTTGTTGCCTATTAATTATTATTGATTTATCTGTTCAGTTTTATATGTATAGAAATAAAAAAAAAACGGTTCCCGGGGACAGCAAATCAAATTACACAGAAAACAAGTAGAAAAAACTGAAACAATCACCTCGATATTTCAATTAATCTCGTCTCATCAGGAGAGATGATGTGATCGCTTGAGAGTGAAACCACATATAAGAATGGCTTCATTATAGCAACAGAACCAGTGTTACCGCCATTTCGCAAGGAGGGAAAAGAGATACAAACTAAGTAACAAAAATAAAAATTTAATAAATATTAATACAAAACAAATAATAAGAAAAATATAAATACATATTAAAAGACCTATCGGTGGAGATTGAGTCTGGGAGCTGATCTATCGCCAAGAAGAATGATCTTGCGAGTGACTTCTGGTAGCGAATATTCTCCCGAAATCAATATTTCCACCAGGTTTTTCTTTATATTATATATTTCTAACTATTTGTGATTTATTTATAAATATTATTTATTTTTTATTTGTTCAATATTTATATTTATTAATTTTTGTTTTCAGTTACTTTATTTTTTATCTTTTCGCCCATCCTGCTTATGTTAGCAACACTGACTCTGTTACTATGACGAACTGATTACATTTACTTTATGTTTTAAATTAACTATTTATATTGATAAAGAGAGATATATTAGCTGGAAAAAAGGTCTGGGTAACTACTTTCACGAATGAAAAAATGTTTTCTCATGCATGAGAAACATTCAAGGAAGTTTAGTAATGAAAAAAATATCCCATATGGTACAACAAATGGTTAAAATATATGTATATTATGGTGTAACAGGGTGGTAACAAACAAAAGAAAACATATGTACTACTAGGGTAGCTAAGAATTAGATAAAGTTCATTTTTAGAGCAAGAAGAAAAAAAGAAGAATAGTAACTGCTTAGAAAGTAAAAGCGTAGTGAATACATATTTAAATTTAAACTTTTTTATTAAAACAATTTTCTAATATAATTTAAAATATGAATAAAAGAGCATTTTGAAATGATGACTGTTTTTTTTTGCATACACACATTTTATATCCCCCTCGAGTTTTTTTTAGGCTATTATAAACATGTTCAAAGCACCCTAAACACAATGATTTCAACCTTAGCGAGAACCTCATTCATAATGAAAATAGCTGTAAAACATGAAAATATTTGCGCCACTGAAGGGGAGAGAGAAGAGGCCAAGCATTAAGTATGATGCTGCTCCTTTGTGCAGAGTGCTTGCAAAAACAGCAGAAGAAAGATGCGCCCTGAGATGTGTCCCATTGTCTCTTTGTCCATTGAGAGCCTCTTTGTTTCCCTCCGAAACAAAACCAATTCCTCTAATGCCCCCCAATTAATTCTCTCTTCATTTGTTTTAAAAACTAAATAAATATCCCTTCCTTAACCAATTTATTGTCTCAACAATTGTCCAAGTTTTATTCTATTCAGTGTCACTATTGACAACTAATTGATAAACGTGCTTTTACAAGCTATTACGATAACTCTATTTTCCATATTAATAAACATTAGTTGACAGTTTTAATTTATTAGGTTAATATTTTTTAAAAATCATTTTATATTAAAACCCTTTAAATTACATAGTTTATGGGGGGAGTTCTACTTGTTCATTTCATCTAAAAGTCGATCCCAAGGTAATTTTTGGTTTATCAACTCAAGGTTCCAAATTATCGACGATAATCTCTAGCGTAGTTTTAATCTCGTGCATCTGTTTTTTTATGCCTTTACGCGTAAAAAAAAGTTTCTCTAGCTCAATAGGCACGATTTTTGCAAAGCCTGTAAACTAATTCATACTAAACCCTTTTAGACTCCGCTGAAACAAATACGTTATTTGTCTCCAAAAAGTGCCACTTTTTGACATTAACAAAAATAATAATACATTTACTTTCTTGTCATATTGGAAATGGAAAAATTAAGCAATTCACACTCTCAAGCTTTTTGTTTCATCTATATATCAAGCAAAGATTCTATATAAAGAAAATGGATACAAAGTTACTGTGTCCTTAGTACTTTGTTAAAATTACTAAGGACACAGTAACTTAGGTTAAATTAATGCCTACAAGTTACAGTTGACGCATAGTAAAATGTCACTCTTGTGAGGACATTTCTAGCATTATGACTTTAAGTGGTGGGAACAATATCTGAAATAATATTATCGTATATTTAAAATATGTTATTTTTTAATAACGTAAATAAGGCAATACAAACTTTTATAAAGTTGATTTATGTAAAGTTCACCAAAAGCTTATGTAACAGTTTTTAAAAGCTACACAAAAGTAATGTTTTGTTGTTGGAAAATCTTTAATTTTCATTATTTACCTTAATTTTAGCAAAATATATTTCATATTGTCTAGCTAAACTCTATTTTTATTATTAAAATGTTATCTATAATAATAGTTACGATGTTAACTATTTTATATTCTTTACATTAATTTTGGTTAGAAAGTTTCTTTAACACAAGCATCAATTTACGAACGAAAAAGGTGCTTTGTTAACAAAACTGCTTAGTGTGATTTGAAACGATTCTGGAGAGAGTCAAGTACTGCCATAATTTCATAAGTTAATTATACAATTAAGTAAGTTAATTAGTTCATTATGACTCCATAATACTTTCCTCATGTCGTCCCTTCACTTCCACACATCTTCCTCGTTTTAATGAGCACAAACACCTCAGTTATTCCTTAACTCCTCCAGCTATTGATATAGTTATGTTACAATTAATTTTGGAGTAATAGTTTTTGATTCTCTTAATTATGAGTTCATTCCGATTTATTTATATTCTATATTTAACATAAATAAATGAAACGAGCTGGTTTTTATTTCTAAAAAAAATAATTATTGTGATAACTTGTATTGTTAATATTTTTTCCGAAAATAAGTATATGCGGCAAAATAACTAACTCCACATGCTTTGAATAGAAATTATTTTTTAATTGTGAATTAGTAAATTATTTTTAACAAAAATATAAAAAAAACGTAATTAATATAATTTAAAATACATTTTAATATAATTTATTGATGGCTATATTGGTAGGGATGATGTGGTGAGGTGCAGGAGGCCTGCTGTCGCAACTGAGATCGCAAGTTCCAATCTTGCTAGAAGTACTAGATTTTTCATTTGGGCATAGTTCAGGAATCATAATTCAGTAATCTTGTTGACGCCAGTCCAGAAGATGGTTGTAAAACAGACAGTTTCGAGCCTGTAAATAAACAACTTAACTGTGTATTTAACCGTAAATAAACTTAAGAATGGCAAAATTCAGGACTGCTATTGTGGAATGAACCTGGTGGTCCTTATTACTACAAGTGGGTGTCAACAAATGCCCAGTCGGTAATGTAAAAGGAACAAATACGTCCCCCATTTTAATATTACATTTCCTGGATGTATCAAACCACACAATACTCTATTCCAGACATTACTCGTTCTGTTTTATTCCTGTTTACTAGGTACACTTTTTAAGTATCTACTAGATTTTAAAAATAAATAGTGGTTGTATATTTTCAATGATTTTATTAAGAGTTAACTTTTTGTTAACTACTTTATTATCAGTCTATTTAACTTGAGAAACTATATATTAAAGAATATTAATAAACTCGGGAAACTTTTGTTCCTCAAATACTTAATTTAAACGAAGCTGAAAGGAAAAGTTTAAATTCTTAATTTTGTTTCTATTCTCTTGTGAATTATTTTTAAAACAAGTTGGATTTTAAAATTATTTGTTAATGGATCATTAATTTGAAACAGAAAAATACCTATTGTCAAATAAGAGAAAAACAAATTGTTTTCTTTCATTTGGCTGTATTGTAGCTTGTATGCTTCGGTGATATGTTGATTAATTCAATTTTTAAAATTCTTCTATTTAAGTAATAAATATTAAAGAATTATATCAGCATTCTACAATGTGCAGAAGTTGAAATGATCAAGGTTGTTAATGAAAGAGAGGAAAAAAGAGAGACAAAGAATAAGAGAGGGTGAGAGAGAGGTCAGGAAGAGGACGGGTGGATGAATTGGGCGTACCAAAATTCTAACTTATGGAGAAAAAGGGATAAGGAGTTTGATAAAGCTGAAGGTATAGGGAGGACCAAAATCAGCACTAAGCGCAGCAGGGTATGAGAGAAATGAAAAAAGAAAGACTACTGAGAGCTGTCACCATCTGTGATATAGAAAGACAGGCAGCAGAGCTATTTATAGCGGCATCTCCATCAAATTAACAACGAAGAGTAATAAGATGAAAATATTTTTATGAAGAGAGTAGAAGAAGGTAAATTTCCTTTGAACAAAGAAATTTTTTGGGAAGGAGAAAAAAAAGTGGAAAGGAGCTGGAAAATGACCGATAGAGAAGACAGGAAATGATATGTTGAGACGAAAATGGGAAAGAATAGAAAACCTAAGAGGGAAGAATTATGGCTTTCTTTTTACAACAGGTAAAATGAGCGAGAATTAGGGTGATGAGGATAGAATGTAAAGCGATAATTGCAGCGAATGCAAACAACTATAGAAGGCAGAGAGATGTGACTAACTTAAATCCTACAGAGGGAATGAGTGATAGGGAGGAGGGAAGGGTTTTAAGTTGTTGGCAGAAGGTTAATTTAAAATCAGTACTTTGTAACTGGTATTTACTTGAGGGAACTGATAACGTAATTTACAATTCTTGGAAAGTTTCAAAGACTCTATTTTTTTTTCTTTCTTTAAATAAAATGGACTGCAATTTCATTATCTTTATGAAACAACTAAACTACCAGTGACCCTTTGTGTCACTCAGAAGTTATAACAATAAAGTTATTGAAATAAATTCACTGAACATGATTGATAGGGATAATTTTAATTGTTGTTTCTTGTTATTAAGGCGGCAAGGAAACAAATTCTTGGCCCAAGCTTTTGATATAGTATTCTTAACATGATTCAAGATATATACACAATAAGTATATTTAGCAAAATAAAAATCATTTAAAAGTAAAAAAAAAGTTATTTGTTATTTATTTTATCGTATATAAATAAAACATCAATTCAAGTTATATACACAATGAAATACTTAAAACAAACAAAACTTGTGAATTGAAATGTTCAATTTATTTGCCTAACATAATGAAAGGAATGTGTCTTTATAATATTACCTTACAACATTCGTATTTTATCTGACAATTGTGTTCAAGTTTGTTTCTAAAATTATTCATTTTTAACCTGTCATCGGGGAGCACGCAAGACACTTGCTACCCTGGCTCCAATTTTGAAAATATAGTGATAATTTTCTTTTATTTAACATTATTCAGGTAATAAATAATATATACTTAATTTCAGGTCTCTATCTCCACGGAAAATGGGAGAACAAACAAACAAACACACAAACTCACCAACTTTATGTATAGAGATCTTATTGCAAGGTTATAACAATAAGTGACGAACAGTGAACACAAAAAAAATCCTAAAAAAGCTGTTTGGCAAACTGACTGGACATACCGTACTGCCAGACAGTGGACTTGTTCAGTAACCGGTTTAGGTAGAAAAACAAGTTGAATTTTTATTCTAAGAATTTATCTAATAACCTCTGTGGTACTAATAACCTTAAAACAGTCACTATCCTGCAATTTTTAAGAATGAGTTTTTAGTGTATTTCTTTTCTGTATTTCAAGATGTTTTAATGCCATAAATGATAAATTGACAATATTTTTTTTAAAGTAATTCCTATTCACATTTTATATATTTCTCATACATATGTACCAATTAAATTCTTATTATTAAATCAGACAGAAGAAAAACTCTGCTGAATGTCTCTAAAGAGCAAATAATGTATTTTCAGAGGCAGACACGAAATCGAAATTATTTACTCTTGGAGGAACCTATAAAGAACTATGGTTGTTTGCGACGAACTCAATTCAATACCAATATTGCTGAAAGATGTTTACGTTTGGCAAACAAGTAAAACATCATTATGTCTGAACAAATAACTCAGATATATTTCTTTTATTTCTTTTTCGTTTTTTTTTTTTATAAAGGGTTTTGTGATTTATGCCATGCGATATTGTGCTTGATATTGTTTATAATTCAATTATTTGTGTCATCGATGGCTGAACACCTTCTTAACTGTTTCAAATTTATGCATTTCAAGCATATAAGGTTTAAAAGGGCATTTTTCCGATAAAAGCTAAACGACCAAAGAATATTCCCTTACACTCAACTGCATGTTATAATAAGTTACAGACCAAAAGGGTTCACCAGGAGGGCTGGCATACCTGGGACCACGCACAATATCCATAAGTCAGTGCATTCTTTTTAAATACTGTGTTTTTTATACTATTTGATAAACTACTATTAAACCTCCGTTTTTGATTTTGAAGTATACATCTTCGTAAATTTATTTTCACCTCTTCGTGAATACATATATTATTAAAATAATAAAATAATCTCCGCAAGGGTTTGGTTCAAATAAATAAATTATAAATAAGCCGATGTTTGTCCAATTGTACTCATTATCAAGGGGGAAAAATATTAATAAACAAAGAAATATACAAACAACGCAAATTTACTCTACACCCTACTTTTATAAGCTTGTTGGAAGAAATATTCTCTTTCGTTTTTTTTTAAACATATATATGCTATTTGTATAAATATATATGTATATATGATCAAACCACAATATGAAATGGGAAAACAAGACTAAGATCCTTAGATCCTCAACCGCTTGTTGAGATTGAAAGATCTTAGTCTTGTTTTCCCATTTTATATTATGGTTTGATCATTGATTGTTATTTCACGTGTTTATGTGAAATCTTTATATATATATATGAGTGATCAAACCACAATATGAAATGGGAAAACAAGACTAAGATCTTTGAGTTTTTGACTCTAACGAAGACCGCTTGTTACGGTTGAAAGATCTTAGTCTTGTTTTCCCGTTTCATATTGTGCTTGATCATTGATTGTTATTTCAGGTGTTTATGTGAAATATTTTTATATATACGAGTATGGAGTATATTGATTATAATTTATAGTTGTGTTAAAGAAAATATATTTTGAGAGTTCACAGATTAACATGTGTCGATGTTCACTGGATCTTTGTTTCAAGATGTTAGAATACGCATAACTGTGAAGATGTCAATCATTAATTGTCAGTCAATTGTCAGATATTTTTTTTAACATGACAGAGGTATATTGTTTGGCATGGTAAACAACTCTGTTAAGTTTGGATAATATAGACAAATTGAACAAATTCTTTATCATACATAATGCTGAAACCATTATTTTAAATGGTTCGGGAAAATTTACATTCCGTATTTAATATTGCTAATATGAATTATTTTATAATAAAAATGCCATGTATTTTGAAGATTAGAAAAGAAAATGTTGCATGGATAATTTATATATTCCACCATGATCCCTTCTTGCTCTAGTAATTTATTCTAAACATTACTGGATTCAACAATAAAGCTATAAAGGACTATATTTATCAAGGTTCTTCTTAAATAACATACCATTAGCAATAATGATACGGTTTATTTTTTCAATGGTAAACCTTTCTGAACAACACTTCATACAACAATAGTGGTATATAAATACTTATTTTTTGTGTTAGTAACTTTTTCATATGAAAATGTAACTCAACAATGACGGTCTAAGAGTCCTACATAATTTAGTTTGTTAATCTTTCTTATTCACACTCAATTTAACAATTATTCTGTATAAATGGTATATTTTTGCAAGCAAGGTTGTGATTTGAATCAAACAATAATGTCCATCTTGTGTAAATGTCTTTCATCTCTCATTAAAAGTTACAAACAGTCAAAATTAAAGAGATTGTAAAAATATTTAAATATGAAGTGCAGTCTGATCTAAGGAAAAAGTTGCCCCCTAATTTCCCCTCAACCAACTTCCTGAGAAATTTTGAACTGTATCACTGGCTACAAATATCCACCGCATTGTTTAAACTCAAGATTATATTAAATAATATCCATTTCTTTGGGAGGTAGAAGTTTTTAATGCTACCCATAATGCATCATAGAGCACTGTTCATTAACCTTGGGTAATGTATTCCGACAAAATAACCCATAGATACTAGGCTGTAGGTACAAGATAACCGAAATGCTGAATGATATAGAATAAAAAAAAAAATTAATTTAAAAGTGTGTTCTCGCGATAAGTTACTTATGTTTATTAAGGGTTGATTTTGTTTTGTAGGTATTTAATTTGTTTTTTTCTTGTTAAGCATATTTTTGTTTTAAAAACGAGCCGTTTTCAAAAGTATTTTTTGCCTAAAGCAGTTATATATGACTTATTAGTTATTTTGGTGCTTTTAAAGTTGTCGACACTGTCTGACGCAAGGCTTGATCTCTTTTTTTTACCTTTTTTTTTTAAGACGATCCAGAGCGATGAGGTCAAGGCTGCGATTAGCTCTCGCTTAGAGATTAGTCAAGGGATGTGTCCAGATTACTTGGTGAAGTGATGGCCCTCAGAGGTGCGTGACTTCAGCCACTTGCTTTTCCTCACCCCTTTCAGACAACAGTTCGCAATACATGCAAACCTACCTCCTTCCCAATATAACCTTCCTCTTTCAAAACTTCACCCACAATACATATTCTTCCTTATTTATCCACTCTCTCAAATATTTTTGTACAATGGCAGCAGGTCTTTCCTTATACATATGTTATTAAAATAAGCAGCAGCTTCTGCATTAACCAATTTCTTGTTGACACTCTCTAGTTTTCTTATCACTTTGCGGTAAGATTCTGGTAGCTTCCAAAGAAGGTTAGCGAAAGACATTAACATGCACAATAAACTTGAGGTGAACCACGAAAACACTTGAATAAACCACTTTTTGAAAAAACCTCTAAAATATTGTGATTCTCCAGTTAAAAATTTGATTTCTTTCTAAAATCTGAAATTTTTGAATACACAATTAATTTTAGCCTTTAAAATTTATATGAATAGCATTAATACTATAATGCCATTCATAATATTAGAATTCTATTGCTATTTTATGCTGAATTAAGATTAAAATATGCACGTAAATGTAGAAAGGGAAACAAGAAATGTATAAACACAATGAAAACACCATAACTATTAATTTACCTCCAGTTCACCAGGAGAGCTCATCATACCATATGAGCTATATTACGTAACCATAAATTCGTTGTAAATGATCTGCTGATATGTTTCTTAAAATGAAGTTGACTGTAGACTAAACCAGACTTTTCTTTTTAAAAACTATTAGTTCTTATTGATGTACTTGTTTAGTACTTACCTGTTACCTGTTTAGTATATATGGTATCTTTGATATCAAGTACCTTGAATAAATACAGCTGTGTTCTTGAAAACGCAGGTTATTCAAGATGCATTAGTATCTCGGATCTTCAAGCATTATGATATTATAATATGGATATATCTACATGGCTCATTTGTTATGTGTTACCCATTTTTGTGATTAACAGTAATTGTTAAAAATCATTATTTCCTACATTTATGCGTGCAACCATGAATTATAATTATAATAAATATAATTGAATAAATGAGTTATATTAAAAATATAAATTAAAATTTTTTATAGTTGATTGTTTGATTTTAAATAAATACGATTCACTTGAAATTTAGCTTAGATTTTCTACAATGGATACAAACATACAAACAACTGTTAGTGTAATTATTATTATATACATTCATATTGTTAGTACAACAGAAGTTAGTTAATATCATATTATTATAATATCTCTCTCAAAGGAAGCCAGTATCACACGGTTTACTAGTGAATACATTCCGACACTTTTTTAGTTCTTATTTATAAGCTACTACTTTCAAATATATTTTGAATTAGACTTCGCTTGTAAAAAAAATTAGATACATCATTATAGAGTGAATTTGTCAAAGAAGAATGGAACATCATACATATGTTTTGTAGAAGAATCATTTTGAATGGAATGCACGTGAATACATCCCATATTCAGAAAAAATCCTATGAATGCTTGGTATTCAGCATCGCCGACTTTTTTTACAAATAATCCTTTCAGCACTTCTTTTTAAAACTTTTTAATCTATTTTTCTGTTTTCTTCACATATGGTAGAATGGTTTGTTTTGAAATTGTTTTAACAATTTTTTGTTGGATATTGTTTTTTAAAATTTTGTCTTCAAATTATAATTTTTTGCTTGAGAATCTATATGTTTTATTACAAACAAAAAAAATTTCATTCTTCCCAATACATCAAATTCTTCATTACAATCAAATCGATTTAATTTTAACCTTTTTTTGAAGGTTACGGCTGTTGCTGTATTATATGGTCACTTTTATTTACAGATGACTATTGTCATTTTAACAGTTGAAAGTTTAACCTTTTAGTGAAGAACTCGTTGCTTGGACCACTGACTAAATGTGAACGCGTCAGACAGACTCTTGCATATCAAGATTTCTGTCGATACGAACCCAGATAACTGATGGGTTGCTGAGGTTTTTATAGGATAAGTCGCCGAAAACTTATATGAGGATGTAGTTGTTAGGAATATGGGTTTCAGTGACCCGCTGATAAGGACTCTTATAAGTAGTCTATGAGGCTTGTAGTCGGATATTGATTTGCTATCAAGATTTCTACTCCGTTCATCAGCAGCATAGCATAGACCTGTTAGATAAGTACCTGGGTATCAAAGGATCCTTTGATATGAACCCACATATTAGTGATGGGTCCCATGCCATCTCTGTTGTTCAGGTCCCTAAGGTTCCTAGTTTAAACTCTTTTAGCGTAAGGAATGTTATCTTTGTTGTTCAGCAGCATGGCATAGACCTATTAGATAAGTACCTGGGTATCAAACGATCCTTTGGTATGAACCCACATATTAGTGATGGGTTCCAGGCCATCTCTGTTTTCAGCGGCGTAGCATGGACCTTCTAGATAGGATTTTGGGATCCATCGATATAGACCGAGATAGCAGATAGAAGTCCATATCTTTAGCCAACAATATTAAGTATGTAATGCGGGTGTAATGTTAGGATATTAAACGTAAGTCTACTGGCTGACTGGATTCCATTTGTTTAGTTAGCCCTGTAATGAGTAGTGTTAGGTTGGGATTTTTCCAAGCTAGATTACAGTGACTGGCCAGCATGACCTAGTTTAGTTGCAGTTGAAGAGCAGGTTGACGAATGAGATTTGTTTGGATTGGAGATGAAGTCGCGAGAGCAGGTGGCGAGATACAAGTCTAATTAATTGCGGCTCGGGTCGGCACCAAAGTTTGATTAACTGTCATCCCCTCGACCTGTCCCGAAAGAGAACACACTGTCACCCGCTCTCCCGCCGCCCCCTCTAACCTAATGAGCTCCTCATAACTTATCTCCGTGTTTCTTTTAAACCATTTCAACTTTCAACTGTTTGATCCTTTAGTAACAGTATTTATCCTTCACAGTAAATTATTCCATTCATTTTATTTACAACAACTCTATAAAACTAGAGTATTGTATTTATATTGAAAACACTTTAGAAAATAAACTCTCCAATCTGATCTGTGTAAGTGATCTGATTATGAATCAGGAAAATTATAATAATCATTAAAAGTTGCATGATTTTCATTTATATATATATATATGCATGTGCAAAAAGCATCCATTTAAAATCGAATAAAACTTATTTTTTACTAATAACGGTCTTTATTAGTGTCAAAGAATTTAACATATCTGTTTTGTACATATCTGTTTAATCTGTTGTTTTGTACATTGATGAGAATTTACTGGGACAAATTCTTAGGTAATTGTAGGTAATTACTCTTACGAACACAGAAGGTTTTGTGTTTTTCGTTTTTTCTTCCTTTTTCCTTTACTTTTTTCCTCAGTAAACGTACCTACCCTATCTCCTACAAGACCTCTTGTACCTATGGTAACTGCGTTTACCGTTTGAATTGCTCACAGTTTGGTGATTTTTATGTGGGTTTGGCTTTCACCACGCTAAGCCTGCGTATGAATCACAGGTCGTCGGTTGTTAAACGCAGTGACCATCCCGTTGCCACTTAGGCCAGTTCTCACGGACTCAGTTTCAACGACTGTTTCCGATAGAAAGAAATTGGTCCGTAAGATCAAATCACTATCATTGAAATTGTGAATACTGAGACTGCGGATGACTTTAATGAAACCTATCTTGAGGAAGATGTCTCTTTATGTACTTATATGTTTAGCAGGTACGGCACTCTATTGACTAAAACAAATATGAAGAAATTAATTAACTAACAGATAATTTGGTTTATATTGAGGTTTAAATTAATGTAATTAAATAATTAATTTCGATTATTGTAAATATGATTTAATGGAAAGGGGTATTGTAAAGAGGTCAAAACAGTAGCCATCAAGAACAATAGGTTGAACAGATTTGGCTGAACAAAAGGGGTCAGAACTAATAAAACACGATCTGCACGTTGTACCTCTAGACCAGCGTATTGATCCGGGTAATGTGGAGTCTTCCAAAAAAACTACTGCTGGTGTTCCAAGTATTTTACTTACTTTATTCAATTAGGGAAAACGAGATAATATTTTGTACAGTTTACATGATTCATTGAAATTTATGCAGAAGTAAATAATGCTCGTTTCTAAAGCGCCCACTTTTAGGTTTTCACGTTTAGTGGTGTTGCAGGGGTGGACATAGTAGGTTATTTGGCAGCACGTATTTTGGTTATGGATGATGATCAATAACGGGTTGATTCTTCTAAATTTTGACACATCCAGGCATAACAGAAAAGGGATTTTTAACAGGTACCTGACATTGAAACCCAGGACGGACACTTTGACGGCTTGTCCGAAGAATGATGTTCAAAAAACTTTTCATTTTAGCTGATTAGAACCTGCCACCTTTGTTTATGAAGACATTCTTGATACCTCTTAAACTGCATCTAACTCTCTATTTATAAAAAAAATGTATAATGTGAAATGGCAAATCACAACCATAAGACCATTCTGAGATCACCACTATACCGCTTCATCAAATTTGTTGTAAATTATCGCAGCTTCTAAATAATTCAATTAAAATATATTTTTTTCCCTTGGTTATCCTTGTAATTCTCTTAATTTTCGAATAGTCTCTGTTAATATACATAATAGTTCTGGTACTAACAAGGTTCGCAGTAATACTACTTTTCTTATCACTACTTGTTTTCCTGGGTCTCATAGGCTGGGCACTGTTATCAATCAGTTTTTCTCTGCATTTTCATCTTCCTCCTGTATTTTCTCTATTTTCAGGAAAACGGCTTCTGTCTTCTACCGTAAACCTACTAATCTCAGATATATCCTTTGGCATATCCTCTCTCCAAAGCATCGCATTCAAATACAGCTCGTTGTATGTTTCAAGCACATGTTGTGTCTGTCTTACTTGCCTACCATCAATTCTCTACCTTATTTTACTTTCTTCCTTAGTAATAACACACCCCCACTCCATTCTGTACTTCCTGTAACTCCGTCTGTTGTTCCAACTGTAATCAATGTGATGTTTGTATTGTGCGTTTGGTTTCCACCAAGCTAAGCTTGCATACGAATAATCACAGGTCCCTCCTTTGTAAGAAGTGATCTTCGTATTGTGTTCATACCAGTTCTAATGGACTCTGTTTCACTGACTGTGTCAGTGTACAGATTCTTAGGCAGACTCCTGATCCTAACGTTAATATCACTTTGACAGCTTTTGCATAACAGTTATTTGTCTCATATTGAGTCGAAATATTGAAAAGTGAGTCTTTTGTTATGTTTCAGTCTATGTGTCACTGTTTATTTTAAGTGTTATCTGTCCTGCCGGACCGTTTTTTGTTTATCATGGGAGCTAAATTTGCTTTGGGCTTGATCTTAATCGTTTATTATTTTTTATTATTAGTTAATTATTACTTTTGATTAATTTTTTTACTTATATATTTCTCATTTGTATAATAACTTTTTTTTATTAATCTTTAATATTCTATAATTTTAATTTTTGTTATTTATTTTTGTCAATCTTTTTCTTTACTCCCCTCCATCTGTAAGTAGGTAACACTGATGAGTGCTTCTTGAATGCTTCGGAATGTTTCACTCTAATCTAAATAGTGATGTGAATATAAGGTGACAGAACTGCCTTATTAGTTTAAATATAGCAGTCAGTTTTTTTAGGCTTAAATTATTGATTTTAATTTTTAAAAATTAACTCGTTTTATGCGCTCTTGAATAAAAGTTATGAAAGTATATATTATGAGTTGCTCCAAAATTGGTCGAGTCTCAATGTTATTGCTGAGGCTTCTTCATTCTTTTGATATAATTTTGTAAAATATCAAATTTTCTGCTACCACAGCCCTTGTTAATCAGTACCTGCTACATTTTTTGTATGTTTTGATAGAAATTACCCAATTGGATGACTTTTTAAAGGTTTTGTAAATTAGTCCATTATAGTTCCTTCTTTATATCTATCTGGACATTCACTTTTTGGATGGATTCCACTATAGTTTGGTTTGACGTTAACTGGATGTACAATTTAGTTATATAATCTTGTATGTTTTCAGAAGTTTATATAAGTTGCATTTTTGTTCTTCTTGACACTTCAAACACGTATCAATGGAGGATTGCTCCATATATTTTTACATATATATCAGTGAGAGAAATCAGTTATGAAATAAACTGCAAGATGTCATATCATTATATTATGATATCAGGGAAGGAAATGAAAAGAAACTAACACACACTTATATGGAGTGTGTTTCTATCTGAAACCTACTAGGCGTGCTTGGTCGCTCTCTTTGTTCTCTTCTAATGATTAAGATCTTCAATTGTTTGTTCTTCAAGTTTATTCTAATCTTTTATGCGTATTTAAGTTGAATATAAACTTTGAAATTATATAAAATAGAAAGAATACACTTTGGAAGTATTATCTGTTGATCTTTCATCAGGTGAAGCCGAGAAAGGTTTTTTATATATTGTATTAGCATATATATTTAGATTTATACAAATATACTGGTCTCCACAATGGATGTTACAGAAGGGTCAAATTCCATGTTTGATAAAAAAAAAATATCAAAAACATGTATGAAATAACATAAATGGTTGGAATTAGTGGTGAAGTAGTATTGAAAGGTCTATGGTGTTTGACCAAGAGAGAGGCCTGCTCTCAACTAGGCCACAAGACCTGCAGCACAATGGCCACGACCCAAATGACAAATCTGCCCTATCGACCTCCAAAACCACCTCCCAACCACTTTTATTTAAAATCCCATAAATCCCACCCCTGTCGATAGCACGCGTCCATACGCTTATTCACGTCTTCCACTAACCCACTTCTCTCTTCACTGCATTCCCCAACCCCGCTCCGCTGTCCAAAGCGAACAATCAATGCTTCCATACAGCCACACCATATTAACTCACCATATACAAACCATAATAAAGGTATCAAGCGTGGTAAGGATTTATAAAATAGGAGTAAGATTTTTTAACTAGTAACAGTTTTCTTCAGAGTCAATTTGTTGAATTTGACGAGAACCGTTACAACTGAGCAATGCAGGGTGTTTTAAAATTTATTCCTATCCTTTGTTAATTAATTTTTGTATATACATGTTTAGCTGCAGTTTTCACACTGTTCCACTTCCTTTCCTGATGGTTATATATAGACCTGTTAACAGTAACCACGTGAATAAAAAAACCAAAGTCCATACCACAGTAAGAAATTCAAGTTTACTAAACAGTAATGTGATTAGGATCTTTCAACAAAACATCTGATCTTCGTCAGAGTCTCATTCAAATAGAAACAAGTTAAATACGCATTTGGTGTGGTAATGAGGAGGAATGAAGGTACGAGAGGTATTTTAATGTATGTAAATTGGAAGGAAGAGGGAACAAACAAAAGGCTGGGAAAGTCAGAGTAAACAAAGAAGTTCAGGAAGAAATAAGTAAAATCTATTTGCTTACTGTCAACCCTGGTAGACAAAGCTGTTGTCTTCTTTATCACTGAATCTAACTTGAATAAACCAATTGTAAATGTTTATAATATTTGGTTTAATAAATTTAATAAAAATTATTTGATAATATTTCCGAACAATAACAATCATTTTTGGTCCAATCCAATTTATTACATCAGTCTCATTATTTATACACAATAATAAGGACCTGTTTTCTAACAGAGCATTACAGACTATTGTTACATCTCTAATTACAAAGTATTGATGTTGTTTTTTATTTAAATTTCATGATTTCGTGACCTATCTATAATGTACGAGTATTACGCCTGCACAGTATTGTATAAATACCACCATTCTAGGAGAGATTTTAATTAAAAAATTACATACGTTATTACTATGAACAACTATATTAAAGCCAAGATTACGAGCAGGCATAGGAAGTGATTAATGATTCATGCTATATAAAACAATGGCAGTTGACATTTAACAGGTTTCTGTTACTGCAATGGAGGACGGAATGGAGAACGTTTATTTAGCCTCTCTTAAAGCTTTGTAAGAGACAAAATCTTTTAACTAATGAGCAATAGATATAACATTCTTAATTTCATCATAAAAAAAGTCGAGGGATTCAGCTTAATGCTCTTAAAATCAGATGTCAATGAACACATATTTTAGCATTTTTCACATATGCACAATAAAAATATACAGAAGCAGGTACATTGGTGGGTTTTCTATATATAATTTTCCTATATTTCCTACGTACACTTATATATACAAAGATTTCACATAAACACGTGAAATAACAATCAATGATCAAACCACAATAAGAAATGGGAAAACAAGACTCAGATCTTTCAACCGTAACAAGCGGTCTTCGTCAAAAACCCAACTCATCTGAGACGAAGGCCGCTTGTTACGGTCGAAAGATCTTAGTCTTGTTTTCCCATTCCTTATTGTGGTTTGATCATTGACACTTATATATACTAGGACGTAGCTCTTTAGGGCGTTAAATGTCCGTTAGATAAAGACATCTAAAGGATACAAACATTTGGTATTGCTATGTTTAATTGCGTATTCATCCTTGGAGTAATGTACATGTGGAATATCTGAAACTAAAATGTTAAGTTCAATTCTGGCTAATGAAGTTATTAAAATTGGTTTCGATATACTGACGATATGTTATACCTCTCTCAAAAATCCATGAATGAAGGTGCCGTTCTAACGAAATTAATTTCATTAATGAATTAACAACAATCTAATTTAGAATGGAGGAAGAAGTAAATTGTAAATTGCCCATCTTAAATATCCTTGTCTGCACATAGGCTAAAAAGTTACGGTTTAGTGTTTCTAAAATGCTTGTTTTTAGAAATATTTCTTTGAGGGTGTCACTAGTTTGCTTCCCTGAATTCCTAAATGATAAAATGAGTAACATTACACCTTTTGCTCACTCATTTATATTGAGAAAGCTTTAACAAAAAACCTCTTCACAATAGTATCAAAACCTGTCTTCAGTTAAATGTTATCTTTCACATATGCACAAAGTTATTGAAAAGTAATAAATTTCAGATTAAGCTAATTTTAAACATACAAATGTGTCAAAGTTTCAAAATGTATTTCTTATATGATTAGTTGATATACTTCGCGTAAAATACATTGGTATATCCACTGATGTTTATATTTGTTAAGTAGGTGAACTAGTGGGTTACTTCTCAAACCCCTTTTATCGCCGGGAACTTATTTGTTCGTCATGTTTAAGGTAAATAAACGAAGTTACTAGAAGCAATTGACTAAACATTTGAATTAATAAACCATTAAAAGTTGGTTGTGTTAAATATTTCATGGAAGTATTTGATGAAGTTAGACTATAATTTCTTTAACTCTGTAATGGTTATGTTACAGGAAGTATCAAGGGAAAAATAAACGGTGAAATCCAAAGTTTTGAACAGTAAAATTAATACAAAAATGTGGTAACAAAGGTATGAAAGTGTTGCGTAAGCCAATTATCGATAGCAGAATGGGCTGATAGTGTGGAAATGAGGGTGTGCACAAGGGAGTAGAAATGGGCAGGTGATAAAGCAAATTGACGGGGTGAGTTGGTTCTACAGCAATTACATTTGCAGGCTGAGCACATCTGACTTGCTGAGACCAGCTAGCCGACAAGATTTTAATTAGCGATAGCCAACAAGCGTTATCGCGCGCCGAATCAACTGACAATCGATTAACACCAACGCGGAAGTGCTCTTCGGCTAGATCTGTCACGCGGCTTGAATTGAATTCTGTTCAGGAAAGGGGTCAGGGGGTGGGAGGATGGGGTAAAAGTTATCTCTAAAGCAGTGCTCTGTTGCAAATCCTCTAACCTTCGACCACTAAATCAAAAACTGAAATCACTCTCCATGTATTTTCATAGACCTGATTCAACAGTAGCACTATCAAAACCGCAACTCTATACATCAGCAAAATAGAATAAAATACAAAATGTACTACTGAAACAATATTGATTCCATAATAGTCTCTACATAGAACTAATTAAAAATCAATTGTTTTCACAAAGTGGTTTAAAATTTTACTTGTCGGTCAATTTTTTTAGCTTTTGGTTGAGACGTACCTTTCATCAGTCTTCCAAAGTCCATACTTCAACATTGATCGCTCAGCTATCTTCTAGCTTGTTAGTATTTCTAAGTTAACGAAGTTAAGTTTGTAAGTATTTCTTATTTTGTAATTAGATTTGAAACCCTAGTCTATCTGACTAAATTTGCGTTAAAACTTGAACTCCTGGTCAATTAGAAAATATCTGCTAGATATCACAGCAATTATTTCTTTGCCATACCTATTTATATTTAAATTGTTGTTATTTAACTCATTACATAAATCAAAAAATTGTTTAGTCTTAAATTTACCATCAATTTATTGACTATCAAAGTCATTCTTTCTTTTTCTAGAAGGTAAAAATCATTTTGAAGATTGTTGAGAAAAAACTTTGCTGCAACTTATAGAAATGAAAAGAGATATTTTTCAATTAATTTTACAAAGAGCCGTAAGGTATAAAAGTGTTGCCTCTTAGGAAGTGGCCAGTGCAACTATAGCAAGTGGTCGGTGCAGTCAGTAGTAGTCTGGTCAATAAAGATGATGTTTTCTGTTAAGCTGAAGGAAATTGAAATTAATTAACAGAGCTACTGTCTTACCTTGTATACTTATGGTTGTATCCTTAGACCAGTTTTGGAAGCTGGCCAACTATATCAACAGCAGCAACCGAGTTTACAAGGCATGTTAATTTAACTTGCACTAACCCCTGTTTTGCTGATAATATATCTGCATTTAAAACAAATTTACCTAAATTTATTTTGTAAAAGTTATTAATTATTGTTTTTATATTTTTCTTACAGACCATAAAGGCATAATTATTCCTGAGTTTCATTGTATGAATTGTTATTAGCTCTCTTGCCTATAGTCAAACTATAATAATAAATATAAGTAAATGAAATTATTATTAATATTTAGAAGTTTTATGACAGCATTTATAGCCATAAAGTTTTTATGTATAAAGAGTTTTTTCTACGTAGCTCATGAACAGTTTGCTTTCAGCTTGATCTACTTACCTCCAAAACCTTCCTAGAGTCAACCTAATTAATATGAAATATTTCATCAAGATTGATAAAATATTTGAAAATCCATTCTAGGGATACTGCGAATTATATATTTCATTTTAATTATTATTTATTTATTACTAGTTTTATAGTATAAAACACTATTTCACTTTCCCCCTTCTGTACTAAAGTATCCCAGCAGTTAGCTTCAACGCCTCCAAAAAGCTCAGCACTTTTGCTGGGTTCAACGGTAAACATTTTTCTATGGTTTTGTTGATTGTCTGACGTAAAAGTGTCTGAGTAAAATTGTCTGACGGTGCAACGGTGTTTCTGAAGACGACCGTTATAGGGGTCGAAACTTTGAAAGTCAGCCCCAGTGTCTAGTTTTCAATAGTTTTCTGGTGATAGCTAGGCACTACGACTTAATTTCAATATATATAAAGTTTATACGTATACATATAATATAACTATAGTATAGTATTCTATATATATTTGACTATACTGTATATATATATATATATATATAAAGGGCAGTAGAATTGGATGTTGATTCAAAGGCAATAGAGCAAGGGACACGACAGTTGGCTCACGGTCTACGTGAATGAATTGGCTGACACACTGACACTCCACGCACGCGTTAGCCTAGGTCTTGTGACACGCAAGGCCTTACTTCAACATTTCTCTCACGTCATCTTGACAATTTCAGAATTCATTCATTTCTGTTATATGCATTCATTGAAGGTAAAGCCAATTCAGTTTATCATAATAAGGGGAATTTTATCCCGCCTATATATGTGACATATATGAATAAAATAAATAATTAATAACAGGAGTAATCTGTTATTAGTTATGAAGTGATTAAATGTTGAGAGTAATGTGTTTTTGTATAATATATTAAATTAGAGAGATCATTAAAAAATAATTTATACTATCTGTTAATTAAATAGATATTTATGAATTCTTCAATAATGTTATACTTAGCTTCATTATATACAATGATTTTATTTACAAAATTGTATTTGTATACGCTATCGACAAGCCTCGTATACAAGTGTAGAAGATCGACCGGATTTGGACGTTCATTCATATTCAAGGAGAATCCTACTTTTACTTGAAGAGGGGAACGTCCGAAACCGGTGGAACACCCTTACTCGTGTAAACAAGGTATCATCTACTAATGTTATTCCAAATAGGTTGTTTGTAATAATGTCATACGCCTTGCATGGTTGGTTGGCTGGATAGCTTGGTCAGGTTTGGTCGTAGTCGGTCATTTCGGACCCGATGGCTTTATCTGTAAATGACAGGAAGGACTAAAAGTACTGAAAGACAAGCCGTTGACTTACTTGTGCTCATTATTTATAATTAACAAATAATCAGCGATATGAAAGCAGGTTATGTACATCATTAACGCATTAACTAAGATGGAGGAAACAAAGAAGATGCAAAATAGAAACCAACGTATGGAATCCCATACAGAAATAAATTTACAAACAAAATAGTTATTGTTATACTTTTAAGTATAACTTAAAATTATGTTAATTATGTTAAGTAATTAATGCCTTTACTTTTTAAGTACAGGCATTAAAAAGAAGCAATACATTTTAAATGAATTATTATTTTGTTATTATAAGAAGCCAATTTAATTATTAGTACAACAGAAGTTGTGAGAATATTATTAAAATATACACCCTCATAACTCGTATAATTTCATAATACCTAACTCGTTCATTGTTTATTTAGTGTCACTTTCTATTTAATTACTGTCGAGAAAATTTTAATAGAAAAAGAAACAGTAAATAATATTCAATTTAGTGTTGATAATGGAGGAATTCTGAAGCTAATTGAGGTATGAGGGATATATACGCTGTCGTGGAGTTTTAATTACATTAAAATCAGCCTTATTGAATTACTGTTAACGAAACAGCTGTAGAGGTGAAATGTGTGAAGCAGGAGAACTTTTTGTTAATTTAAATCCTCCGCAAATGGTATTTGTTATATTAGGTTTATGAATATGCCAGAAGGAAGCTTTGGCTTAGAGAGGCCTGCCTGTGTTAAAGATATCGAGCATAATGATAAATGGCGCTAACATGTAATCAAATAAATTCGATAAAAATCACAACTGGCTAACTGGATTTAAATCTGGTTTGGCGGATTAAAAGCCAAATGGGTATTTTGTTAAGTGGAGTTATGTGGGGGTGTTTAAAAGAAAGAAGCTTATCAGATTGGCGCAGCATGTGGGCGCCAGATGGCGCGCACCATGCACTCGGACGAATCCGCTTCGCATTAGCACGCCCATTTGCTTCCTACATTTAATTAGTTATTGTCCTCATTCAAACATCCCCTAACAGTCATTACCCTTACTTTTTACAACCCTCAACTAAATCCCTAATTAATAAAATTAATCGTCTAACTGAAATATTAGTTTGATCTCTGGCAATTATATATAGCACACGTCAGTAACAACTCTATAATCTTAAAATATTTAAGTTATTATAGAGATTATTTGAGGGGATGTGAGGTTATTTTATTATTTCTAACTACTGCATACATTGAATTCATTATCTGTATATGCCATAACCACTACTAAGAGATTAAATATATATATATAATCTAGGAGGTGTCAGAGCTTATTTTTCTTCATTCTGATTCTTCCTACGACATTTTGTCTCATATACATATCTTAGGTGTATAAAGTAGTTAACGCCTACCTCAAAACCCGGTCCAACAATGCTAATCAAACAATCGACCGAAGTAGCACAGTCCATAAGGTGTACTATAAGAATCAATACACAGAGGCGTATAAAGAAGACGAGAGAGTGTTGAAACAAATTATTCGCAGGAATGTTAAATGTAATAACGAAAATGAACGTCTTCAAGTCCATATTTATTATAAAAGTAGAACCACCGCTAACTTGATAATGAAAAATAGCCCAGACGCAGTCATCCCGGAGATACAAAAGGCCAATGTCATATACGAATAGAACTGCAATATCGGAGATTGTGAGCTCCTAGACAATTCAAAATATATCGGTATGACATCGACCACACTCTCACGACGACTGACAATGCACTTGCAAGCAGGAGCCATCGCTAGACACACCTCCGAGGAACATGGAAGAAAACTCACCCGCCAGGACCTTGTTCAAAACACCATCATTTTAAAGAAAATTAATGATCCAGCCAGACTGCAAATATATGAAGCCATGAAAATCATGAAGCACAATCCATTAATTAATCGTCAACACACGGGGGTTTCACGCACACTGCAGCTTCTAGGTGACCAACCACCAGCTACTCGCCAAGCCGACACTCAGTCACCGCCCAGTATTCAGACCAGCAACACCTAAGATATGTATATGAGACAAAATGTCGTAGGAAGAATCAGAATGAAGAAAAATAAGCTCTGACACCTCCTAGATTATATAAAGAAGAGTAAATAAATATATATATATATATATTTATAACAGTTAAAATAAGTGGTTTACAACTCAATTTTAGTATCCAACGTCCAAGCATGCAGATTTTAGGTATGTTTGTTTTTCTCTACTAGATATTTTCTAAGTATTTTCAGGCATTATATTGACACAGTTTTATTTTCGAATAATCAGTTCATTTTTACTTTACTATAAGTAAAGTATAGTGATCGTGAAAAAATTCGATCTCGAGATTTTGACGGAATAACATGTTTTGAGGTCCCAGAAGTCGTTTTATGACGTTTTCACGATGATGTCTGTGTGTGTGTGGGTGGGTGGGTGGTTGGGTGAGTGTGTTAGCATTGCTTGTTACCACGCTACGGTCCAGAATCTTTGATGGATTAAGTTGATATTTTACACAAAAATGGGCCTCATAAAGACGAAGATCCCTATTGTTTGGGAAGAATTATGCATGATGGGAAAGTCACTTTTTTTGCCAAAAACCGTTTTTTAGAAAACATTTATTTCTCCTAAACTGATAACCCTAGAGTTTTGAAATTTTCACATTATCTTTGAGGTTACAAATGGAACAAATGAAAAATATATACAGAATTTTAAAACAACAGGAAATATTTTTTTTTCAATAAAATGTACAAATTTTGACTTATAATTCAATCTCAAACCTTGTGAGAGCGATACAAGCCATACTGTTTGACGGACAAAAATGAAACTATGCCTATAAATAGAACATTATGTGTAGAATGAGTTGAGATATTTTTTTTCAAAATTACATTCGCTAATGGGGCGTTACAGTACTACTTCTGTTTTCAGAAAATGTTTTTTGACGCTAAACGGCTCATTAAAAATTAATGAAAATTTGACCAAAAATGGAACAAAAAATTAGCAATTCATAAAAAAAAATCATGAAATTTCAATTACGGGAAAGAGCAATAACGATATAAAAACTCTTTGTTTACCCGAGACTAAGAGATCACCTGCTATACTTGTCGAATTTCTTGTATTTTTTTACATTGTTTACATTGACTTAGAAATTTTTTGAGCGAATCCACTGAGATAAAATTGATTTTATAAAGGAACAGTTTAAATTGTTTATTGAATTATATGAGATGTAAGAGGAATAATATAGTGTGCAGGAAAATGATAACAATCACTCAGAAAAAATTCGTATATATGTTATTTGACAAAGGGGAAGGAAAATGATCTTATTAAATAATAAGAAGCTTATTATTATTATTATTTTAAAGATTAAAATTCCCAGTATGATAATTCTATAAAAGACCAAAAATGTAAATGATAATTCATAATCTGAATCTTTCGTTTAGAGATTAATAAATGTAATTATCGTACATCTTTAATTAACAAATCACCTTAAAACAACATTTTCTTCGCAGTTAAAGATGTTTTTCAGAGAAAAAAAGGGTATTTCCCTGTTTTAAATTTAAAAATTTCACTGTAATATTCAATGTAGAAGGATGTCAAGTAAACGATGTAAGAAATCTACTGGCTGTTTGAACGAAAGCAATTCGTAGGAGAATAAATCGTTTCAAGAAATGTTCACTTTGGTTTTTCAAAAATGTTATTACTGCTGTAGTTATACTAATGCAATTATTTGCAAATAATAAATTATTTGCGATGTACAAAAATAAGCTTATAAAATTATATGTCCTTCAATCACTATCAGTACTACCTCAGGAATGAAAGGCTAATAATTATATCCCATTTAGATGTTTACGTTATGCTTAAATGAGACGTTATGTTTTATATACCCAAGAAATTTGACATTAAGTTACTTATAGTAAAGTAGAGTGTAGGCCACTCCAGATTTTTTTTATAACAAGTAATGTAACCCAAGGGATGTCTACTTTCCGTTCCATCTCTGGTCTGCTTCTTCTCTCTCTCTCTCTCTCTCTCTCTCCCCCTCTCCCTCTCTCGCTCTCTCTCTCTCTCTCGTATCTCTCCTGAAGACGAATTTCCCAAAAATTAGAGTTAGTAAATGTGTTTTTTTTCTTCGTATTTGAACATGTGTTGTCCAATTGGATTATTTTTTTCGAATTTGAAATGGATGTATATATATGGATTAATTTACCACAATGAAACTAATTTGGAAACAAACCAAAGGCCTTAGAGCATTGCTTCCAAATTAGTTCCATTGTGGTAAATTAATCCATCTATTAATCCAACCGTATTACGGTTGAAAGATCTTAGTCTTGTTTTCCCATTTCTTTTTGTGGTTTGATCATGACGACGAAGTCGAAATATTGAACTAAGATTTGTTTACTCGTGTTTTTTCTTTTAATGGTTTGATAATTTGTCCTAATGAACTGATAATTTCTTTTTTTCTACATATATTGACTTGTTGTCTCATCAACATACCCTTCAACTGTTCTCCTGACGATGAATATGTGCTGGTTGAAAAGTGAGTTCAACTTTTCTTTTTTTTTTTTTTGCTTATTTACTGGGCAAAGTGGACAGCTAGTCAGTTTTAGAATATTTATAAAATAATCTTTATTACCTAAAATTTGAAATGAATAAGCGTTGATAATTAACAGTTGTTACTAATTTCAATACTCTAATCATATTCAAGAAAAGAAAATTCTAAGTACAGAGATATAAAATTGTTTTCTTACATTTTTTTTAACAGTGCAATAAGTTTTGTTTTCATTGCATTCAATACTTCTGTCTACTTAAAATTTACGAGTAATAGTTTTTTTTGTTGCTTGAAAAATTTGAGTTAAAGAATTTTTAAAAATGTTTTCAAAATTTGTTAAAATATTTGTCTCTTTACCTTTTTAATAGACTTTAACAATTAAGTACCTATGATTTTTGCTTAAGATTTTGGTTTACAGGGAACAGATGTAGGGGCATCACTGAACATGTATAAATTTATTGTTTAATATGCATAAAAGGTCGGTTAGTCATTTAGATGAATATTTGGGGGTTTGATGCAGATATCTGGCAAGAACCATATTTTTGCATTGATTGACAGCCTCAATGTTTACAAATCGCAGAGTTGTAAGCAGTTTCAAGCCAAAACCTTCTGCGGAAATACCTTGTATGTTTGCCAATTTACCCAAATGGAAATATACAAATGAGTTATTTTTGTATGAGTAAATTATCATGTTGGTATAAGTTTTCTTGCTCTGAAGTTATAACTAGTAAGTTTTAAGCCAGGAATTTAAACTCTTTAATTTATTTTGGTTGAATAACATTCTTTGAATATATTATATTAAATGGTTGACAAGTTAAGTTTAAACATTTATTACTCGGGAAGAATATTGAAAGGGTTGGTTGATTAATGAGGAGGGGTTAGCGAAGTAGGTTGGCGGGCGGGAGGAGGTCTAGGAGATCTGGCGATGTCTGGCCCACCCTGCGTCATTAGACTTGATGGATTGAAGCTTGTTTTGTGGCAACACGTTGTCCTGACGTCACGCTTGATTCATCTTATCTTATCAAATCCGAATCCTAGTGTGAATTCTCTTTTGCTAAACATAAATAATGTACGGCATTGACATGTTTCAGTTATCATATAATTTAATAATAATTTAAAACATTGCCATAACCAAACCAAACTCTACTCGTACTCTTTATTTAAAGTAAAAAGATTTTAGAAATATTTACAAACACACTCTAATCTATTAATACTTGAGTTAACAATAAAAGAGCTTTCTTCAAAACAACTTTTTGCAAAAAAGGAAAATATAAAGGAAAATTATTAAAAAAACTCTCTATTATGTCAGAATGCCATCATTGGACGATATATGAACCTTTTTAGGGTAGCAATGGAGTGATAATGCGCCTCTAATACTCAACTCGACTTTAGGCCTTCACGAGGCTACCCTGTTAACCTGCTATATACAGGGACAAACGAAAGAGGAGGAGAAAGTGACAATGGCTTGGACCTGACCACCTTCGTTTCACGTTCTTCCTAATCTCCAAACCCCCTCCTTTTATCTCAGCCCCAATCTAAGGTGTTATGCCGTGCCGAAGGATGGATGATAAATGGATTATTGTATTACGAACGGAGCGTCAAGAGTCCCCCAGGCGACCCCCCAGAAAGGAAGTTACTTTCTCCTGAAACGTAGGGAGCTGAATGGACATTATCAATGATCGTTTATTTAGATTCTGCAAAGAAGAGGAAGAAACACTGTTGCATCTGCTGATTGACTGTAAGACAACTTATTGTACAGAGGTAGGTGCTTCGGGACACTCAACAAAACCATAGACAAATTTTTACCGCTAGATCCAGCAAAAGTGCTGAGCTCCTTGGAGGCGTTGAAGCTAGCTGCTGGAGTACTTTAGTACAGAAGAGAGGAAGTACAATAGTTTTTTTTTTAAGACGCAGTGCTATAGTCACCCTCAAATAATAATAATAATAATGAACCTCTTTGCCACTAGAGTACAAACCTTTAAACAACCATGGCTCCATGGATCACTTTCGCCCTTACCTCTCTATCTGCATGAAGGATGACTGCTTCCGAAGTAGACGGTCTTGTTTAACTTAACCTCTTCGCCTATATTTTCCTCTTATTTCTTACCTAATCCTCCAGACGCCTTCCTATAGTTTTTTTATTATCATTTTTACCGAAAGAGATGTTTAGTAATAGATCATATATTTTGTACCGTGTTTCTTATTTAATCATCTGTGCTGATATTTTGATTGATAATTCAAAAAATAAAATTATACATATTTCATTCTATGTTTGCTCACCATTAGCAGGCTTAAAAACTTACATTTAATATTTAATTTTTTTATAGGCACGCTACAAGCAGTTGTTTTTAAATAATGAACGATCATGATTAAACTATTATGCTAGAATTATATCAGTAATATTTATTCTGGTTCTATACCTACTACTTAAAAGTTTTATTGTGACATTCTTATAATGTTAATTTTTTTATTAATCATTTTAAAACTTCTTCCCCTTTTTTTTTTGAATCAAAGCAAGCACCAAGGGAGGTAATAATTTATTTTTCATATTTTCCAAAATGGCCGATGTTTTCTGTTTGAAAGCCATTCCCTTGGGTTTCCATTGATCTCAACCTTTTAAAACTTTCTTATCAATTGATACCAGAAGATGAAACCTTTATGCTAATTCAAAACGTTTTCATTCTCCCCCCTCCCTCTTTCACTTTTAAATTGTTGAGCTTCGTTTTATTTCCTTAGGGACTTAAGATCGATTTCCTTGGCAGACTTTCTTTACAGCCTTTTTTTTCCTCTGCTTTAGAGTCGTGTTAATTAAACGCCTCCATTACGTTCAATACGGTTTTTTTTCTTTTTAAAACAAAATAAAGTTTTTAAAAGTTAATATCCTCATTAGAAGAGTTTGTCTAATGACGGGCTTTAGCCGCTCAACCAATACCAAAGTTCAGCATTCAACCAATAAATGCGTTATTTAGTTACTTCTTCTTAGATTAATACGACAAAATTTCTCAAGTCTTAAGCTATAGCGATTGACATATTTTATTGACTTCAAGAAGTGTCACGGCTTTCAAAACTTTTGAAAATCAAACATTGAATAGAACGCTATTAATATGTACTGTGTTTTAGTATACTTGTGTTTTCCCCTATACTTTGGTGAGGTATTGAGAACCTCTGACTATTCTCTTCAACGTAAGACTCTTATATAACAATCCATTTTGACTTATGGCTTAAAATTTGTTAAATTTAATTGGAACAATAATAATTATCTATTTGGTACCGGAATTAAGGCTTGACCTTTTTGTGGTAGGTGAAGGTTTTGAGAAGTCTCTAACCATTTAGAGACTGAGCTACAGAGTCAACTTTAAAAAAAATAATAGAGATTACTGTGTTCAGGGTAACATTGATTGATTTCATTATCTAATATATAAATAGATACAAGTATGATATGTGTGTCTACAAGCTAATTGTAATAGCTTTCTCGCCTAATTAGCTGATTACATATTTAGAAATTGATGTAACTATAGGTTTTAACACTTTGTTGAAAACGAAAACTTGAATTAACTTTTAGCTAAAATTAAATGTACCGTTATTAACAGATGTAATATTGATTTCTGAAATTCATATCTCATCGTGATATCACGCATTTTTCACCATCATTAATGGAACAGTCAGTGTATAGTAAGCTATTACAAGTGACTGTTTTTATATGTAATACTTTTATGCTACCAAACGAGAAATTAAATTCTAACAGCAGTGTTTCAAATACTAATGCTTTCTAAAAGGACTATGTAATTGAGAAAGAGAGGAAGGCAAGAAGAGGTTACGTGCCAAAGACAAGTTTGAAATCGACCAAAAGATATGCTAGGATGGTGTAGATCAGGGCAAGTTACGAGTTACTCGTAAAAGACTTACTGTTTGGAGATAGCTGGATACAGAAAGCAACTTTCACATGAAACAAGTCAAGATAGGCTGCTTCTCACCATCTAGAGATACTAGAACAGTAGGACAGGACTTCAGGCAGGACAGACTAGGAAAATTGCAGGTCAACAAAGGAAGGCACTATCGCGAAATAAATGTGGGCGATATTTTAGACAAAAAAGTTAGTACGAAATATACTTTGATTACTCCACGACTATCTTCAAATAATGGTAAAACAATCTGGTTAAGCTAGCTTTTTAAAGTTATTAACTACTTGCTTTAACAAATAAACATACGATTCAAGTTCTACCTCCTGACCGGAAACTGTCAATTTTGACATCCTTATGTATCAGAGTAACCCATCCTGTCTAACCCTTTATCTTATATCAGAATTCCCAAAGAAAAACTTACAGCAATCACACTAGCCCAAATATTCTGTGAGGACTTGGGTTAATAATCCTAATATTATATCTTGCAAAAAAAAAGAAGAATACTAACACTATTAGAATCTGTATATCTTAAGAGAAATCAGCAAAATTTAATAGGCAACGTATTATTTCAGTACTTAGTAATATTATTCAGTCGAATTTCCGGTCTTCCAGAGCAGTCAAATACTACATGAACCCCTGACTAAAAACCACAAATGTGTCAAACTATACAGTATTAGATAAAAAAGTATAGCAAACTATATTTATAGATATAAGATAGATGCACCTATCAGGTCCTCGTTCTTTCACATCGAAGGTGAAAAAATATGATTACGTCCTCCCTCGGAGAGGGTGTTTAGCCGTCAGTTACGTCTGAATGATTTCAGGTACTCGTTAAAGATCGCTGTACTAAATACAATTCACTTAAGAAAAATTAGGACTCTCAGTGTAGAATCAAAGAGGGACACGTTATTCCCTTGAAGAATTGGTGTAAAAGGTGTAACTTTATAGTAAACCCCCAATCTCAGAAAAAAAAAATAAAATAAAAGTTAGATGAACTCAACAGGACATCAAGTAAGCTAGATTTGTATTCGTTGGAAACTCTCAGTAGGACTAAAGCGAAGTGGTGACAGTCCAGAGCATGTTCTCAAACAAGAGTCTGGCTACATGTAGAGTAAGTTATTAGATCAAAACAAGTAGACTGTAATGATAGAAAAGGACTGGGTGAAAGGATTTATGAGAAGGTAGCATTCTAGCAGGCCAATAGACACTAAGAGCTGAATATCTACTTGATTTCAAGTCGCAGCCATATAAACAACCAGACTGATTGGAGTAATTGTTTTTGCAATCATTTGTGAAAAATAACTTGATTAATTTCTTGATATAATCCATTCTCCGATAAAATCTTTAAGTTGGCAGACTGGTGCACCAGAATAATCTACGTACAGATGAATTGCTTCACAGTCAAAACTGACAGTTAATTCAAAGATATCATCCTCTATAGCATATCAAAGAGTAAAATACCGATTCAACTACATCACCTTAGTGATCTCAGTATTTAAGGTAGTCACGTTAGTTATCTTAGCATTTCAAGCGGTTGCCTTGGTAATTTTAGTAAATTAAGTGAACTTTTTGATAATAATATATTAAGCTGATACCTTGGTAATCATATATATTAATCTGTCATCTTAGTAATCGTAGTATTTTATTGTGGCCACCACAGTAATCTTATACTTCAATCTGTTACCTTAGTGATCTTAGTATTTCAAACTGGTACTGTAAACTAGAATTATTTTATAAAAAAAAGTAATTGAAATTTTACAATAAAATTTACTTTTATAAAGTTCATATTTACAGAATAACCCAAATAATTTATTTTTTTATGTACCCAAATAATAATATTTGGACATTTTGATGTCCTCATCGTCAGGAATAGATCTGAATCGCTCCAAAGGCTGATAACGACTTTGGTATATATATATATATATAAGTTTTAAATAAAGAGCATTTTTGTATCTGTATAGGCAGATGTACCCAGGATTCAACCTCAACCAGTAGTTATCATTTATATTTGATATTTATTTTAATTATTTATCTATTTGGTTATATATATATATATATATATATATATATATATATACTTGTCACAGTGGCCTCCTATCCTTGCCTCCTTTCCCTCCGTAAGTTGCCTACACTGTGCTCCTTCAAGACCACCCGGCCAGTCGTTGTCTGCCTGTGGAGCGACTCATTTCTATCTTGCTGATGACTAGGACATCGAAATAGTAATGAGTGTCTGTTTCATTTCTGTGTGTTCTTTGTGTCAATATAGTTTATATATATATATATATATATATATATATATATATATATATTAAAATAAACAGTGACACAGACTGAAACATAACAAAAGACTCACTTTTCAATATTTCGACCGTAATGGTGGTCGTTCTCAGGAGAAGAAGTTAACGGAGGGACGACAGTCAACTCACTGTATATATATATAAAGATTTCACATAAACACGTGAAATAACAATCAATGATCAAACGACAATAAGAAATGGGGAAACAAGACTAAAAGTTGGGTTTTTGACTCTAACGAAGACCGCTTGTTACGGCTGAAAGATCTTCGTCTTGTTTTCTCATTTCTTATTGTCGTTTGATCATATATATATAAATGTAATGGAAATTTATTCTATTTTTTCACCATCCCTGTTGTATAAAAAGTTATTTTATGTTGAAAGATTTTACTCTTGGGGATCAAGCGAACTGCAAAATGAAAGTGTTAGAATTGAGTTAGAATTTTTTTGTGTTAGAGACACAGGAAAAACTTATTAAGAAATTGCATTGATTCTAACAATTTTTTTTATTAAAATAATAGTAAATAATTATGTTTATTTAGGTAATTTTTTTGTAATTTTTTAAATCGTTGTAATAAAAGAAAAATAGAGTAGGAGGGGGTGAGGTTAATTTATAAGTGAATAAAAAGATTGATTTTACGGAGGAGTGAGAGAGAGTGAGTGAGTGAGGGGTGTATGGACGAGGAGAATAAATTCAATCAGTAAGGGCCATTGGGTTGGGTTGATGCTGTGCGGAGGCCGAGGATGTCATCCCATTGTGCCCTTGCCGATCTGTCTTCCGACCGCATCCATAACGTTTACCTCGCCCGTCCATATCCCTCTCCTTCCTCTTGCCTGTCCCCACCAGTAATATCTACTTTGGTCATTCCTAAATTAATATAGTATTCCATGCCTCATTTTACATACACTATTTTCTTCATAACCTTTTAAAACTTATTCAAAATATTCAGTAACTAATCTCTGTTTTAAAATTAAATAGAAAATTTGAATATTTTTCCGGATAGTTTGTAATATGACCGTTTTATTAAACCTATTTGTCATGATTGGCTCTTTGATTTCACTCTTATTTTTGTACCTTATTCACTGTAAACTCTTTTCATTTTCTTTTTAATTTTTCAAAATTAATTACAGGAGCTTAAAATACTCCATCTCTTATTGTGCTTTTCCAAACCTCTGATCTATCTTTTGACTTAGCCTCCCTCACAGTCCTCCTAACATAACTGGTCATATTGCTCAATGTGGACGTCGTAGCTGTCAGGCTTGCTTTATCGTCAATCCTCTTCTATTTTTCAAGATCTTGGTATTTTTTCCCTTTGTATTTTGTAGTTTGATCATTGATTGTATTTCACGTGTTTATGAGAAATCTTGTTATACTCAGTAGCAGTTTGCTTCTCAACGCGAGTACTTCGCACTTCTTCCCGATGAAGACGCATGTCGAAATATTGAAGTGACTTCTGTAGTGACTTTCTGTGTTCTTTCCTGTGTGTTAAAGTGTTTATATATATATATATATGTTCTTGAAATATATTCCTAATTCTAGTCTAACACCTTTTCGGATTAATTTTCCAATCTTCTCACCTCTGATTTCCAAAAGTTCGGGCAAGATATATCAGTTCTCCAAAATTTTTATTTCTATACTCCAGCATGTTCAGTCGTCATCGACCAATCTCAACGATATTTTTATAAAGGTAGTTTCATAACTTACATAACACTAATCAATAGATTTCAATAGAACTTTGTATAAATGAAGGCCTGCTCCCCAAATACACTAAAATATATATATATATATATATATATATATATATATATATATATTATAGTTCACCAAAGAAAGAGGAAAACATAAAAACACACACAAGAAAGACTCACAGTGATATTTCGACATTCATCGTCATCGGGCAGAAGTAGTCCCTTCGAGTAGCTGAAGCTAACTTATATATATATATAGGTGTGTTATCTTATCGGGATTCAATGAATATATATAAAGATTTCACATAAACACGTCAATATAAACATGAAATAACAATCAATGATCAAACCACAATAAGAAAATGGGAAAACAAGACTAAGATCTTTCAACCGTAACAAGCGGTCTTCGTCAGAGTCAAAAACCCGATTGACTCTGACGAAGACCGCTTGTTACGGTTGAAAGATCTTAGTTTTGTTTTCTCATTTTCTAATTGTGGTTTGATAATTGATATACATATAAACTTTAACACATAGGAAAGAACACAGAATGCCACTACAAAACTCACTTCGATATTTCGACGTCCGTCGTCATCAGGAAAAAGTGCGAAGTACTAGCGTTGGGAAGCAAACTGCTACTCAACATATATATATATATATATTAAAGTAGGATAGTGTAAAATAAATAAGGTTTTAAACATTTCGTAATATTGTTGAGTTTCCTCAGCTGAGGTAATATAATTAATGAATGAGGGGTTGCAGTGGTAAATTAATAATAATGTGGAAATGCTAGGGCAGACAGAAGGAGGTTGGGTTGGAAAGCTAGATGGCACCATTAGAAGCGGCTCTTATTAAATCTGCGCAAGGGGCTGGCTGGCCGATACGGGGTCAAGAGGTGACATTCGACCCCTTTATTGGTTCCCTTTAATTCCACCTTGCAGTTCTCTATATCAAACTACCCTTTCACACAAACCTCCCCCTACTCCACCCCCATACCCCTTCCATCCATTACAGCTTCTCCAAACACCTGTAATGGACATCCATCAAAAGCACACTTTCTTTTCCCTCTTCCCAGCAAACCTTCTATAAAATCCTCTTACATCTTGAAAAAGGCTATCAGGTGACCCTTTGTCATCAATATACACTTCGCGCCATTCGCTCAGACAAAGTACACCATAGATAAAGAAATCACATTATCTCTTGCTAGATAGCTCATAAAAAATACGAATAAATGGAAAAATGAAAGAAAACTAAATGAATGTCTCCATGTACACATGTTTTTATTTAAAAAAAAAACCGAGTTTTAATATGTACTGTCCTTCTTTAGATTACTTCAATTGTTGTGATGTATTAAAGCGAATTGAAGATTGTGAAGTACCAAAAAAGTCTATAAAATGACGATAAATATTCAAAGTGCATTATATGTAGGATAAATATTGAGAAAAAAGGCAAAGTTAACAAATAATTACCAAATTGATGGTTAAAGATGCTTCAGAATTGACTGATGTATTCATTTTGTTGTTAATATTTGTACCAGGTTACTGAGAGAGTAAATTAGGACTCTTTGTTGAACCTGGTAGAGACTGTCTGAATTAGACCAACTCAGGGAAAAAAGGTCTAAGGTAATTCTTAGACTTGCTACAAGAGAAGAAATTATTATTTAATCAGTCATAATTTTTAATTTGAATTCTTTACTGTTTGAAAAATTGCAATGAACAATGGTTATCACGTATATGATAGTTTATCCCAGAAAAAATGGTGCAATTTAAAATTGTTGGTTAAATTGATAATAAAATATGTCTTTGTATTGACCTTCGTGATAGAGTGTATCGATTTAGAGTGGTTCGTTATATAATATATATTTATATATATTGTAACAATTAAAATAAGCAGTGACACATAAACTGAATATATATATTGTAATATATATAATATATATATTTTAAACTATATACATTTAATACAATATATAATATTGGGTAATGTGAACATAATTAAATTGTCAAATTAATTATTCATATTAAACAAAGATTAGTGATAAATGTAAAATAGTAAGTAATAAATCTATATATATAAAAATGAATGTATGTCTGTCTGCACTCGATAGATCTACTAACTATAGTGGCAGTACATACTGCTTGTAAAGTAACTACTGAAATCCCTTTTGTAATGGATAGCGACGACTATGTTGAAGTTTCATAAAAACAATCATAGAGCCTCGGCCAATCAGATAGTGGCCTTTTAGATATCTCACTTCAAGTAATACTTCCAGGTAATAAAATAGTATGCTCTGTAGTAGCTGCATGTGCCATTTGGAAAATAACCGTTTTAATGTCTTCTGTAATGGGTAAGGACTGCTCTATTAAAGAATCATTTAAACGATCACAGAACCTCGGTCAGTCTACATCGTAGCTGACAACTATTTTTTCTGTCATAGCTGAAATAATACTTCTTGACCAAACTGCAGTATACATATAACTCAATGATTAATATAGTGTTCATTGTATTGTCAGAGATCATATATGTATAGCACATAATAGTAAATTTATTTTTTATGCAGTTTATTTTAAATGTTAGACTTAGAATGTACATATAAATATATTTACTTTATAAAATGTTCACATTTCACGCGTACTGAAATGCATTCAAAACTAACACATCACGAATCCAATAACAATATTGATACACCAGAGGTTCAGAGAAGGTGCTGGTATATAACCTGAAATGGTAACCGTGTCTTCGTTTTTAAGCAAGTACATCAGATTTCTGTTATACCTTAAGGTTTAAACTTCAAATACTTTCCTTTTAGTTTGTTTTATATAGCTCGTTTATATTTATGTTTTTAGAACAGCATATTTTTATAATGTTAACATATTGTTGTAATTTTTAACTTAGTATTTTTGGCTTTAGACAGTGCTAATACCTCCAAGGCGATTGGCATTGATTCAAAAAACAATTAGTGTTATTGACCAAGTGTTTAAAATAAATAAGTACTTTTTCCTTAATATAAGAAGAATAATGCATCTTTCCATTTAATTGCATTTTCAATTTGACAGTTCTGTAGACTGCAGTAAGGTACTTCATATAATTTTGTGCTTTCGATGAAAGGAACGAACTCCATAAATAACATAAACACCTTGTAAACAAGAAAAGGGAAATTTATTTGCACCAATATATTCTAATATTCTTTAAAATATTCAAGATGGATTGAATTCTTGCAATTTTGAAAAGAAAAAAAAAACTTGATAAATTGAACTTCATAAATGATATAGTTTATTAGGAAGAGAATGAACGCCAGGTAAGATGCATTCAGTCAATATAGCTCTGGAGAGCGTTTGGCTCTTCCTGAAACAATAAAGTCATAATTTATTATACTTTAGACGTATAAGAAATTGAGGTCTATTCTTATGTCCACAACTTTTTCTTAGCTTCAAATAAACACGTCTGTTATATTAGCGTTTACTTGAACTAGGACACATTTGGAAAACTTATTTGTCCTTTCGTGTTCACTGGAACAACCGACATAATATGTTTTAATACAGTTCAATTATATACTTATACTTATCAATGATTTATTTTTTATTAAAATATCAAATTTTTATTGAAATATCAAAATTAGTATGCTTGGAATATGCTTTGAGACATTTCTTGAACACTGACCAGACCCTTACTAAGTCTTGTAACTAGTTTAAGGACTTCTTTCAATCGTTGATTTCGATCACCATGCCACCGTTCTCTGCCTAAAAAAATTTAAATCCCTTGTAAAGGTTTTAAGAGTTCAATCGAAGGTGTTCTAGTGATTATTCCCACTGAACCTGTTCATGGTTTATTCTTTAGCGACCGTAGGCTCTAGCAGACTGTTCAGTGGCTCAACTGGGGGAAGGCAATTGTTCCTGAACAGTGACGGGAGAATCCTGGCGAATTGGAGGTTTTTTGAATCTTTTACTCAACCTTACGTTTGAGACCAGTACTCATCAGGCAAATATCGCGTAATGGCTTCATGCATTGAAGTGAAATCAAATAGAGGGTGGCCTTAAAGTCTGACTACATAGCGGATTTATAATTTTATAAATATTTACGTAATTTTACTATTTACGTATTTACTTTTATAATTTTTCTTTTTCAGCATGAATATAGGACTTTCTAAAGAAGTAAAAATCAATTTGTTATTCTTACGTGGACATGGAGGTTGGTCTCATAAAAAAATGCTAAAGAATTTTGGCTTCAACACCCTTATCAGCATCCTATTCGTTTGGCCACCTTTGGGAATTTGGTCAAGAAGTGTAATGAAACAGTCAAACTCGAGGTAACCTCGAGTACAAACCCCTGTTGCCACTTTGGGTTACGTAGGGCACTACTTGTTTCTTCATTGAAATAGTTCACAAATAAGGGTGTCAAAGGTTAAATTATTTTGAACTTTTGCGATAAAACCATCCTTAAAAGACTACCAAATTGATTCTTTCTTCTTTAGTTGGTGTCATATTTATTGAAATCCCCTAGGTACACGGACTTTACGGATACCCTATAGGAAGTCTCTACTAATTTCTGATTAGTGGATTCTGCCCTACAAATTCTGAAAGCAATTCTCAGTCGACCATTTTCTGTCATTCTCCACAGACACTCCACAGTATGAGGGTATATTTCTGTTGCCCAGTGGCACTTAGGAATCAGCAGCTTATCTAAGGGAGTTTCTGAACCTTTGGCCAACTTGAACTCTGGTCCTCATTATAACATTGAACTAGGGTAACAGATATTACAAGACTATTATAACTCTGTACGATAGTCAACATATTAATACTAAATGGTTTGTTTAAACCTTACCCTATCCTGATCCATTTCAACTGCCGTACCTACAATAATGAAATCAAAATATTTCAGTCTTTTACCTTTAATGCGATAGCAGTTGGAATATTTCATTTAATTCCTTATTCAATGGGATTAATTTACTCAATAGTACAAACAACAAAGCATACAAATTTAATTAAACGATAATTTCCGTTAATATTTAGTTGAAAATGATTTGATTAATCCCTAAAGGAAATGGTGCAGGTGAAATGAGACTCTGATTGGTGGAGAGATCGAAGTCATTACTGACGGATCAATTTTCAAAGTGGATTAGAGGTTTCAGTACACAGTGGCCAGCAGTCAGCGCTGCTTGCCACCCAAACACCTTCAATTAATCCGGTTAAACAGAGAATCAAGATTGGATTTCCAACTAAATAACTGGATACTTGATTCTTCTTACCTGATAATGACGTCATTCCATTAAAATAACGTATTACGAGTGATATTACTTTATTGACATGGCTTTTCTCTAATCAATTACTGACATATATGGAAACATTCACTACATATTAACAGAATAAATTTATTTTGACAGCATTGCAGAAAGAAATATTTTAAATTTATACAAAAATATATCAATAAAGAGAAACTTAACATCTCGAAAAGTAATCTCCTTATCGCATAACTCTATGATTGCTGCTTAATTGGAACAAATAAAAGTCAATATTTTATCAGGGAAAACATGTCAGTTTGAAACTTAAACCAAGTGAAAAAAAGCTCAGATATGTTCATATCGAGAACAATAACGAACATTTATTTTCATATTTTGAGATACATCGAAATATAGAGAAAAATCGTACTGCTTGAAGAGAAATTCAGTATTGAGTAATTCGCTACAGGGCTATTCCTGCAGTGTTTCTGACTTAATCAAGGAAATAATTCTGCAAAACGTCGTCAACTTACTGAGAAAAACAATTAGAAAGTGTTGATTTTTTTATTGTTATCTATTCTAATTAGAAACTAAGTATTCTGTAAAGGGAGTCCTACAAGCTTGGCTAATTCAAATTTATTTACAAAATGGTTTCAGAGTATATGGCTTTATGAATTTTTTCTGACTTTAGTTCCTTTCTGAATTACTGTGCGACACGATTTTTTAACCGCCATATGGAAGAAATACCAGCTTTAGATGCCAGCTTCAAGACCACTGACCACAAAACAGGCCTGAACCCCCAATTCATAAACTAATAGTGAAAAATTAGTCAGACTAGAAATTAATATATAAGAGGTGGTTTGCTAGTGATTTACCAGCGTCAGTGGTTAAAAGTTTGAAATAAATTTCATTTAATGCTTTTAACAATATCTATAAATTAGCGCCAATGTGCTAAAATAAAAATTAATTTCCTATGGTCATAACTTATAGTCTGTACTATGCTAATATCCAATTATAATTTAATATATTACAATAAAGAACATGAAAACTGCAAAGTTACTAACTACAAGCTTTCAATGATGAGATGCATAAAATTGAAATATTTTAATAAAGCGAATATAAGCCATTGGAAGCCAAGTGGCGTCAGAGTTGCTCTACAGAGTTTCAGTGCTTTACGACCCTCAGGATTAAAGTCATAAAAGAATCCCCTTGTCACAGCGCCAGCATCTTCTCTCCCAGAAACCAGTCGCCTTCTTCAAATATTTATACACTTCTTTATCTAATACGATACTAGAAATTTTTTGCACCATCATTACTATAACACCTTTTTCCATCTAATTACTAAACAATAATTCAATACATTATTCTTAAACAGTAACACTCTTCCTTTAAAGAATGAATTAAGGATTGACTCTTCATATTTTTCCTGTTAAAATACGAAGTAACAATTGAAACCTTTTAAGAACTTTTTAAATTTCTTCTAGTGGTGATTTTCTTTATATTAATATCAACCTTTCTGAAGGTTTCAATTCAAACGGTCTGCATATCCTGCACATTTTTGCCCTTGTGTTTTTCCACTTTTATCACGAAAACATAAAACAGCATTAAGTCGAAATGTGCATTGAAAGATGGGTGTTAGTTTTATTTTTGTGTTTATCAGTATAATTTGAATTATATATATATATATATATATATATATATATATATATATATATATATATTCTTGGTCTTCCATTGTGCTTGGTGCTTGGTCTCCCATTCTCTTTTCTCCTGAAGACGGATTACCCGAAAATTTGAGTCTGTAAGTGTGTTTCCCTACTTTGGGTGTTGCTCTTTGTTAATCTCGAACTCGTTATATATATATATATATATATATATATATTATGTATATCTCTACAATAGTCTACAAGCACATGTATCTCTACAATTAAAGGAATCATCACAAATGTAAGAAAAAGAAAATGTTCTAATTCTTTGAAGTAGCTTTTTTCTTTTTTTCTTTTTCTTTTTTGTAATGAGCTGAAGGACTGATAAAGTCAACCCTGCCATGATGATTTCTCAAAGGAATATTGTATCTCCCGTTGATTCTACATTGGGAGTCCTACAGTTTGCCTAACACAAAAGTATTTAAAGTAGAGATTTTTAACGAGTACCTGACATCGTGCAGGCTTGGGACCGACGGTTTAACATCCTCTCCGAGGGACGAAGTGCTTAGATTTATTCATTTCCTGCGTGAATAAATCGAGGGCCAGAGTGGGTATCGAACCCCGAATCTACCAGTTCAGAGACGATCACGTTGCCACTGAACTATTCTCGGAAGAGCTTATTGCCAAAGACTCATTTTTTAATGCATATATAAAAAATTATTAATTTTTACCACATTGTTGAAAAATATTAAATTCAGTTTTGTGTTAATCTTTTACTTTATTTCTCAAGTTGGCAGTGAAAGTTTGCTTTTAGAGTAAATTGTTACCCATAAATCTTATCTGTAGATTAGACCATCTTTTTGCTAGGAGAAACACGATCTCATAAATTAAAGGAACACTTTTTTTTTGATATGTTGACAACTGTTTATCAGTTCGTTTACTGAAACATCAAATTTAAAAGATTTTGACATGTGTATTGATGATTCTTGTTGAAAGTTTGCAGAAATATTTTTCTGATAACTTCTACACTACTGTTAAATATATATCGAAAACTCTGTTAAGCTTAATCATTTATTTTTAACTATAATTACATTTAGTTATTATTGAAAAAAGAATAACTACTTAAAACTTACTTCCTACAAAAATCGAAGTAATTTTCATAAAGATGTGGGAAAACCATAAATTTTTGGTTCTCCAAACCAGACGTTGCAACCTGTTGCTATCAAGTGTAATGTTTAATTTATCAAGTGTAATAGTTTTATTTTATTTTATGTGTAGTAGTTAATTATGGTATATTTTTTCCTGATGATGGTGATTTGTAGCACCGAAAAATGTCCAAGAATATATTCAATAACAAGAAATATGGAGAGTTAATTCATTACCTAAGAAACCCAGATTTAAAAAAGAGTTTTAGAAAATTAGAAACAGTTTCTAACGAATTAAATAATGTGAAATTGGACATTCATTTTTTAAAAGTATATATATATATATATATATATTCACTGATAAAACGAAATACGATCCAAACTGGACACAATACGAGTTCGAGATTAACAAAGAGCAACACACAAAGTAGGGAAACACACGTGTATATATATATATATATATATGTTATTAAGACATTAATTTATAAATGTTGAAAGTAGAAATAAAAGAATAGCTATCTTTGTTTAAGAAAGAGAAAAGATAAGGGAGTAATATTTACATATTTACTCACTGGGCTAGCAACAAATGAAACCTCTTGTGTCACAAGCACACCAGGAAAACACTTCACCCGGAACAAAATGTATACTTCAAATTGAAAATAGAAACATGAGAAGTAATTATTATATAAATCTACAGTAAAATAGTAGTTATTAATTAAGTGGAATGTTGTTCAATGTTTGAAAAGAGAAGTGTTATGTTAAATGGCTTTTGTACTCTCTTACTCTTTCTTGGTTTGAACATGCCAGGATTGATACTAATCTTAGTATCAGGATTGATATGAATCTTATATTCAGTTAATGATGAAGCTCTGGTGTTTCTTTTTTTGATGATTTGATCAACTATTTGGTTGGTATAGATAGATTGGACTGATTAGTATGTTGAAATAAAGACGTGGATGATTTTTTTCTCGTCTATTACTGTATTGCTGCATAATAGTGGTTTGAAGACCTCTCCCAATTGCCTAATGTAACTGTGATTACAATACACGCAAGGTATTTTACAAACACACCCTTCATTGCACTTTATCGAAGGCTTTATCAAACAACGTTCTAAAATACTGCCATGCTTAACTACTTCATTTTGTTTGGATTTACTTTATTTTAATATGTGACAGTTTTTAATAAATAAAGATATAAAGATGTCACATAAACACGTCAAATAACAATCAATGATCAAACCACAATATGAAATGGGAAAACAAAACTAAGATCTTTCTTTTTGGGTTTTTGACTCTGACGAAGACCGCTTGTTACGGTTGAAAGATCTTACCTAGTCTTGTTTCCCCATTTCATATTGTGGTTTGATTATATATATATATATCTATATATATATATATATATCTTTGGGAGCAGACCTTCTTTTAAACATACCTCATTAAATATTTTGCCAACATTAAGTTTAGTATGTTTCCTACATACCTTTTCAAGATTTCTAATGCTACTTTTCCATCTTTGTGGTATCATATAAATTAACTCTCCGATTTTTTTATTTTTATATGTATTTTCCATATTATACAGGTCCGACGTTTTGGTCTACGTTGACCATTATCAAGAATTCTTTATACAAGGTTTTTTATAATTCTAATAAATACTTATTTACAATAACAATTACATCACTTCTATCAAACATAACTAATAATAAAATATACTTTTAAAATCCCTACCTTAATAAACATTAGTAATAGGTTTGTTTCAAAATTCCCTACATGAACTTTTACACAACATTATTAAAATCACCGCAAATCACCATATAGTTATGTTTTTTCACGAATGTAACTTTAAAATTCTGGAAAAACAACTGGACTGATCATTAAGGTTCGGCTTTTTTTCCTTTATACATAATGATTCAATTATATGCAGCCTCGTGTGGTTATTATCTTCATATAATACTTCAATGTTGTCTTCCAGCATTTTTCTATTTAGCCTGCTTTTATGTATGTTCATTGTGTGTTCCTTCGGTGCTCCAGCTGCGAGATGCATGGTAAGTCTGCGTGAAAGTGTTGTCGTCGTAGAACCAATGTAGCTCGATTTGAGGATCTCACAGTCTCCTATAGTGCAATTATATCTGTACACTACATTGGTTATTTGTAGTTGTGTTTTTTGTTGTAGGTTGTTCCTAATTATCAGATTTGCTATGCTGGAACTGTTGTAGTAAATACTAATATTTAGCTTGTCTGCCGAGTTAACACATGTTGTATTTGTTTTAATTATAGCCTTCAAAATTCTTTCATCTTTCTTATATTCATTAGAGAATTGATCTTATAATACACCGTTTGTATTCTTCCTTCTTCACTCAGCTGATGCTCTTGATTATTGCTTGAAGTTAGATTCTTCATATATTTCCTTAAAATATTGTCAAAGTGTTGGTTACTATAACCATTGTTGACCAATACTTGTTTAATCCTTTCTACTGCTTGGTCGAAGAGAGGCCAGTCAGACGATGTCTTGAATGCTCTATGTATAAGTGCCTTAATTGTTCCATCTTTATAACTTTCTGGGCACTCACTTTGTGCATTTAAATATACTCCTGCATGCGTTGGTTTAACATATACTGATGTTTCATATTTCCTGTGATTCTGGTTTATTCTTACATCCAGAAAGTTGATATTATTGTTGACACTGAATTCCTTTGTGAATTTTAAAACTGATGCCTCTTCAAGTGCTTTTTTTAAACACTCAATTTCCTGTTCGTTATTCACCACTAAGAAGCAGTCATCAACGTAACGGCAGTACACATGGGGCTTGACTATAGATTCTTGTGTTAACACACTATTCTCTACATGGCACATGTAAAAGTTTGCAAATGTTACTCAAGGGGAGAACCCATGACAACTCCATCTATTTGATAATATAAGCTCCCATCAATATGTGTAAAAGGATTTTTAGTAGTGCAACTACGAAGTAAACTTTCCATAATAACTCTTGCAAAGGGAGTTATATGGGAGTTATAAAACTAGTCGGATGTTAAATCACAAATAATTTCAATAGTTTTTTCTACTGGAACATTTGTGAAAAGAGATTCAACATCTAGAGAGGCCATGGTTCCTTTAGGCTCAGTGGCTCGTAGTATTTCTAAGAATTCATCAGTGGATTTAAGTAGTTACTTAGCTGGTAGGTAAGGAGTAATAATTTTATTTAGTGCTGTAGCAGTACCATAGGTGGGTGTATTAACTTGAGAAATTATATTTCGTAAAGGGTTACGAGTACCTGCTTTGTGCGTTTTGACATTTCCATATATGTAACCAGGACTAAATTCACCTATGATAGGCTTCAGAATTTTCTCATTCTTTCCTTTATTAGCTTCTTTAATTAGCTTATTAATCTCAATTTTCAATTTATTGGTAGGGTTTCGAGAAATCTTTTTAAACTTAGTACTGTCTTCTAATATATGGTCTAACTTTTGTTTATACTCACATTTGTCTAAGATGACAAATATATTAGCCTTGTCTGCCTTTCTTATAACTATTTCATTGTTGGTTCGGAGACTTTTAGCAGCTTCTTTCATTTTCTTAGTGAGTACTATGCTGTTATGATAACCTCTGCGTTTAGTTGCTTCAGATTTTAACTGATCCTTTAATTCAGGTTTAATCGTGATGAACTTTTGTTCTTGTAACTCAAGTAACGAATTATATAGGATTTCAAGTTCTGTCTTCTTCCTTATACCATTAAACTTGCTCTTAAAATGGCATCTAGTGCCAAGTGATAAGAATTCATGCTCTTTTTCCGTAAGTTTATATTTAGACAAACTCAAATATTTATCAGTTACTTGTGGTATGCACATTCTACCTCCATACAATCTATGTAACTTCCTTGTTGTTCTACTAGTAGTTACTCTATGTTCTTGATCGTTTAATTCCTCAATTCTTTCAAGTATTTCTTCTTTCAAACCTGAGTTATCACTCCATGATTCTAACTCTTTTTTAATATCTGATATTTGTTGTTTGTATTGTGATATACCTGTTATCTAACAGAACAGGTATTCTTCCTTTAGTTCACTGTCGTCCCTCCGTCAATTTACTTCTTCTCCTGAGGACGACCGCCATTACGGTCGAAATATTGAAAAGTGAGTCTTTGTTATGTTTCAGTCTATGTGTCACAGTTTATTTTAAGTGTTATATATATATATATATATATATATATATATATAACAAATTCAATAATATATCAACCGTTGGATAGAATAGGTGTATAATGTAATCGGGATTCGGTCAATTTTCCAGGATCAAAATCAAACTCTCAATGCCGACGTTGCGGTTTTATTTAAAACCTTTTTCATAGGCAGAAGTCAGAATTTTTGAATTAGAAAAATGATGAAATTTACATTATATAAAATGAAGTAACAATAGATAGTTAGTGAACTAACATCTTAACTGGTCAAAAACTTGGACCAGACTGTCTGGTCCAATTAACTGGAAAATTGACCGAATCCCGATTACATTATACACCTATATATATATATATATATATATAACATATACTGAAACCTATTCAGTATATAAGATATACTGAATTTTGGTTAGATGAAGTTGACTACCTATCTCAAGAAATTGTAAAATGTACTGTTAATATTGAGTTTATCTCACATTGTTTGAATCTTAACATACCGCCTAACGGTCTTGCTTTGAAGCTGCCACTATCAGCCTTCTCTATCGAATTTCGTTATCAACTGGCCTATTCTGGTTTCCAATATTCTCTTTACTTATCTCAACTAACTCTGCACAATTATATTAAGTTAAGGATTTCTTACCACGCAAAACTGTCCTCTGTTATTAAAATTTTCTGAATATTTTCCCCGAATATTTGATATATATCATATTAATATCTCCTTAAAAAATGCTGGAAGGTTTTTCAGAGAATTCTCGTACTTCCAATTTTAAGAAACTTTGGAAATTATATATTTCTTATCTGTCTCGGGGTTTCGATTTTATTCAAAATCTTTTCCCAAGGACTACGATATAGAGGAAAATAAAAAGATTTTTTACGTTTTTATACATTTTATTACATTAGATTTTTTTATGTAGATTTTATTACATTTTAAGACAAAAAAAGGTACATTACCAAAAAGGATGACTATCAAGCGTTTTAGAATAACAATACAAATATAAAGAATGAAACAATAGAAAAAAAATTACAATGCACTTATAAAAATATGAATATTTGAGACTGAACAAATTATTTCATATTACTTCACTAAAATAATTTGGAAGGTTAAACTATTCAAATGATAAATCATTATAAAAGAACTATATACAGCTGGTAAGCAAGTAGCTATGGAACAAAATTTCACTAAAACTGTTAGGTATTTAAAATACATTTTAGGTAGAATAACACAATTTAAATTTGCTATGTATTAATAATAATTGGATCTTCATGGTATGCATTAATCAAACTTGTATTAATCATAGAAGTAACATAGCATATTAGATTATTAAATATCATTTCAAGGAAACATCGTAGTGAAACATTAAAAATCTTCTATTCTAGTGTCATTAGTAACAGATGATCTGGATTATAATCTCTCTTCATAACCTGAACACTCACAGATAAAAATTTTATGTTACAATAAAAACCGTCATGCTCGGTGAATCGTGTTTTAGCCGCACAGCTGTCGTACTGTGCATCTACAAGTGGACTGAGAATTGTTTCACAGAATAATATGATTCTTTCATTCACATTAAAAAATATCAGTGGAAAGAGTGAAGTGACGCTAAACTAATATCCTTCTACTCACAGCATAAGACAGTGTTTTATATAATATCTTATCCCAGTGCTTATTAAACGGTGTGCCCTAGAAGGTATCCAGGTGTGCCACAAGATAAAAAAAGAATAAATTTATATAGCAGATTTATATTTTAAAAATTTACATAATTTTCATTTATTTTAGAAACACCAATAGTTTTCAAGTCTGAGTCAAGTTTCTGCCACTTGATTTTTGACTGGAAGGTAAGTTTCTTAAATTTTTATGTAGAAATGGATATTATTTTCTCGTTTCCTTTCCTTTCCTTGAGGATTTAAATCATTTGTTACTGATCTCTCTCTCTCTTAAAAAACACCTTTTCCTTTTAATTTCCTATCATTTTCCTATTTTAAAATTTCAGGACTATATTTTCTATATTGAAATCAGTAATGCGCCCTTAAGCATTTGTTATTTCATGTATGCGCCCTGAAGTAGAAAAGTTAGAGAAACACTGTCTTATGCTGTGAGTAGAAGGATATTAGTTTTAGCGTCACTCCACTCTTTCCGCTTTATTGCCGGTAAAGTTTTTATTATAATATATATTTGTGTACATAAAACTTAAGTTTGCAAGTAATCTACATATAAACCATTCAGTTTTTTCTTTCTTTAGAAAGTATCTTATATGTTGGTTTGGAAGATGTATTTTGGATATTCAGTTAAAAATTTCAATTTTAACGGTACATTTATTAACTTACCGAGTTATTATTAACTTTCCTTGTTTTTAAATAAGTAAATATTTGGTTCAGTTATTATTTGCGAAGCTAGCGGGTGGTTATTAAGGGAATATATACTAAAGATGTAGGAATATCTGAGTAAGAAGGGAGAAGGCTGCAGCACTGCTACATAAACTGTATTCCGTGACTGCTCAACGTTTTTTATTGCTTTCTTCTCCATCTCGGAAAAAGTTGTCTCATGTACTGAAGGCAAGGTTCAGGACAAGGGTTCTTTGAGCTAAACCAGTCTTACAAACTCCGAACGCTTTAAAAATTACTACCGTTCTAGAACAACTTAGAATGAGGTAATATTTTGGTCAAAATTTTCTTCTAAACAGCAGTAAAGTTGTAGTTGTGTTTTCATTTACATCTTACCATTAATGTATTGGGTTGTGAGTTGTCTATCATGGGTTTTCAATTAAATTTAATATCTTTGAGTCTCTCGTTGAAGAAGTTGAATAGATTAATAAAACTAGAATCTTCATTAAATATGGGATAGAGACATAAACGATTCTTGACTATTTACGAAAATTTCATAAATTTTGTTCATGACTTTGTTTAAAAGTAAAACGAACTAGTGATAGGAACAATAAACAAATTACAAAAGTTAAATTACTTTCTACATCGATTCTAACCGAAAAGTAGCTAATCTGAGTGTGTTAATTTATTTATCTGATGTATTTCTTTTTTGAAATTCTGTTATCAATTTCAGAGTAATTAAAAAAAACGTTTTTACCTGCTCAATACATATCACTTGTTTCAATATGAATGACCAAAACTTGACACTATGAAGATGACCAATTGTTTTTTGTTGAAAGATCTTAGTCACATTCTGAATTTCTTACCGTAGTTTAGAAGTTGATATATATAACATACATTCTAAAAAATAAAACATATTCAAAATATCATAAAAACTCACTATTATTTTTCAACATGCGTCATCAAATAATTAAATAAGAATCACTCAGACAGTAAACGAACTGACGTTGGGTTTTTGACTCTGACGAAGACCGCTTTTTACAGTTGAAAGATCTTAGTCTTTTTTTCCATTTCATATTGTGATTTGGTCATTCCACTTGATTTAACTTCGTCGAATATTTTTCCAAATTACGAAATCTTTTCTTCATTTCTGGGTTCAACTTTTAAGTTGATATATATATTTAAGTTTATTTATATATGTATAAACTTTTAAGTTTATATATATATAATAATTAATTATATAATATATATATATATATATATATATATATATATATATATATAGTTCACAAAGGAAAGAGAAAATCAAATAAAGACACACACAAAAGAATCACAACGATATTTCGACAGTCGTCGTCATCGGGCAGAAGTAGTCGCTTTGAGTAGCTGAAGCTAACTCAAACTAACAAATATATATATATTTCACTTTATATATCACTTTCCGTAATCATCTTCAGGACATCAATCAGGGGACGATGTCCTGAAGATGATTACGGAAAGTGATCGAAACGCGTAGACTACAATCGCTGACCATCTCAACCGTTGTTGTTCTAACAACGAAAAAGCTGTTTTTAGGCAAGTCGAAGTTCTTGAGAAGAAGCTTATAGACAGGAACTACTCTGTCGTCTTCAACAAAGCATGCATATCTGAAGGACTGCTACCAAAATATACTAATGTATACGTACATATATATAACACTCAAAATTTGAAAAAAAAAACGATCCTAACTAGACGTGAATCAGCTAAAAAAGAAGAAAAGCAACACACAGAGAAAGAGACACACTTACAAACTCAAATTTTCGGATGATCAGACCCAGATTCGGATGACCCAGACGGTTGCCGGGATGGTTTCCTGACGTTGTGTTTCCGGCGTGCTTGGTCGCCCTTTAAATTTTCTCCTGAAGAGGGATCATCCGAAAATTTCCTTGGAAACGACCATTATAAGAACCGAAATATGGAAAGTCAGTGCTCCTTTTATTGGTGTTACCTTCTCTTTTAATATATATAAATATGTATACCAACCTCTAAACAAAAGGAAGCAATAAGGGAAAATGACTAAGACCTTTCATTTTAAACAAGCGGTCTTCGTTAGAGTAATTTTTCTGATAACTTACTGTGGTTTTCAAGTTGATTTTCATTTCACGAGTGTATTATGAAATCTTGTATATATATATATATATATATATATATATATATATATATATGTTTTTTGAGATTTATTGAGGGGTTTTGGTCTAATATTCAAAAAACTTCGTTGCCAACGTTTCGATATATATTTATATCATCTTCAGGGCTAAAAACATAGTTACATTGAGCACAACTTATTTCAACAAAACTGGTATGCTATTTTGTACATGGTCAACAAACAATTGAAAAATTACAATGGTAAAACTATAGATTTTTATATTTAAGTTTGTTATAATAATGTTTGGAAACTACAAAGATATAAATTTGTTTACCTGGGAAGTATGTTTACTGTTGTTTGTTATGTTTCTTCCTTTTCATTTAAACGTTTCATTGGAAATGTTTCCAACAGACTAACATAGGGACAACACACTAAAAATTGCCAAACTTAACAAAACAAGTAAACACTGGAATTTTAAAAACGGATAACAATGGAAAAAATGTAACCTCCACGCACTTGCTTGGTTTAGTAGCATGAGTAACGTTTCCATTCAGTGACCCCAGTATAAGGACACAATTCAAATGAAAAGGAAGAAACATAACAAACAACAGTAAACATACTTCCCAGGTAACAAATTTATATCTTTGTAGTTTCCAAACATTATTATAACAAACTTAAATATAAAAATCTATAGTTTTACCATTGTAATTTTTCAATTGTTTGTTGACCATGTACAAAATAGCATACCAGTTTTGTTGAAATAAGTTGTGCTCAATGTAACTATGTTTTTAGCCCTGAAGATGATATAAATATATATCGAAACGTTGGCAACGAAGTTTTTTGAATATTAGACCAAAAACCCTCAATAAATCTCAAAAAATATATGAACAGTTGGTCAAGAAAAGGACATCAAGATGTATATATATATGTATATATATATATATATATATATATGATAATAATGTTACTCAAGAGCTACTGGCTGAATTGGGGTGGATGGTGGGGTGGGGGGTGTTTTAATTTTTCTTTTTTAATTACCCTGGGGATGACTGGAAGCCAGCCGAAACATGTCGGTTCCCACTTAATTAACATTCTCCAACTTTTGGATGAAGTAAAGAAGAAGGTATTCAGAAACCTTGAAAAAGTGGTGAAGAAAATGATATCAGTGAAATATGGTCAGTTATTCAATGATATATATATATAATAAATTCAAAACGGAGGAAACACACAGAAAGACACAGACATAACTCACATCGATATTTCGACCATCGTCGTCATCAGGAGGTGTGAAGAGCGAAGAGTCCCGCAGGAAGGCAGGGCGGTGACCTGTCCTTGTCATCAGAACGATAGAAACGAGTCGCTCCGCAATCTGTCCTCGTCATCAGAAATATAGTAGTGAGTTTCTGTTTCATTTCTGAGTTTTCTTTGTGTCAATATAGTTTATATATATATATATATATAAGCTAAGGCAAGTAGTACTCAATTATAGTTGTAATAACTAATTATTAATAATAGAAATTAAGAGTGAATTTAATTGACTAATGTTGCTTATTGGCTGTACAGATCATAAATATTCCATAGGAGGTGTGTTTAAGGTTTAAAGTGGAAATTTCAAGAAGCATTTATGATAGAGTGTTTTATGTAAGGTGTATTCCATAAATGTCGTGCAATCGTAATTAAACGAAATTGGTGAACTTTGTTGGGTTTGCAAATATGGTTTTGGAGAAATTGAAGTGAGTGGGAGAAGGGAAAGTGAGGCTTTTCACGGAATGAAGTCATTACCTGGGTTATTAGTATTAAGGGTGTAAGAGGGAGTGAGTGAATGGGCCCGAGGAGGTGGCTTGTAAGCCAACTTCACCTCAAATAACACGTATTAAGCCAAACACTTAGGTCGAATGTGCCCTCTGATATTCTAGTACTAACTCAATTCACTTTCAGATAAAATACTTCACAGCTCTTTACGTCATCTGCTGGGTGTTTTGCTCGTCCTTGTTTCTCGTCTGATCATTTTAAAGCTCTCTTTAAATATGTTCACAACCCTCGCATCTAAACAAACACTCACTAACCTCATTTTAATTTGTTGCAATCATTACTTTATTAGAATTTTTTCTTCATTATGTTTTATTTTACTTCATTAATATAATTTTATGTATATAGGGAGAAACAGCAACAAAACTCGCTTAAACATTTCAATCCCTTCGACATCAGGAGAAGTATTTCTCCATTGCCTGGCAAACGGCAACTCAGTAGCTATTTACTAGACGAACAGAGCTTTGCTTCTTTAGATGGCAACGATGTCAAAATATTGAAGCGCATGTTATTGTTGTTTCTTTGTGTTCTTTTCTCTTGATCTTCTGATAAGTTGTTCTAAGAGATTGATTTTTGTTTTTAATTATATATTTATATAAATTAGGTGTACTTGTTGGAACTCTGCAATGCCAAGTTTCTTCAACTGAAATTTTTATCTAAATTTTTTTGCTTCATAATTTTCTTGTAAAAGTTTTATCCCATGTGTTTGAATTCAATTCTGAAACAATTTACGTTATACATCTGTGAGGTCATTATTTTTTATATTTCAAAAGAATTTTAGAATTAATAATAGATGGTCATAAATGTATTAATGTCTGTCCTATTTTAAAGTTCATCCATTTGGAAGTACATTTTAAAAAAATCTGGAGTGGCCTACACTCTACTTTACTATAAGTAACTTAATGTCAAATTTCTTGAGTATATAAAACATAACGTCTCATTTAAGCATAACGTAAACATCTAAATGGGATATAATTATTAGCCTTTCATTCCTGAGGTAGTACAGATTGTGATTGAAGGACATATCAATTTATAAGCTTATTTTTGTATATCACAAATAATTTATTATTTGCAAATAATTTCATTAGTTTAACTACAGCAGTAATAACATTTTTGAAAAACCAAAGTGAACATTTATTCTCCTACAAGAGAATGGCTTTCGTTCAAACAGCCAGTGGATTTCTTACATCGTTTACTTGACATCCTTCTACATTGAATATTAAAGTAAAATTTTAAAATTTAAAACAGGAAAATACCCTTTTTTTCTCTGAAAAACATCTTAAACAGCGAAGAAAATGTTATTTTAAGGTGCTTTGTTAATTAAAGATGTACGATAATTACATTTGTTAATCTCTAAACCAAAGATTCCAATTACGAATTATCATTTACATTTTTGGTCTTTTATAGAATTATTATACTGGGAATTTTAATCTTTAAAATAATAAAAATAATAAGCTTCTTAGTATTTAATAACATCATTTTCCTTCCCCTTTGTCAAATAACATATATATGAATTTTTTCTAAGTGAGTGTTATTATTTTCCTGCACAATATTATTCCTCTTACATCTCATATAAGTCAATAAACAATTTAAATTATTCCTTTATAAATATCAATTTTATCTCAGTGGATTTGCTCGAAAAATTTCATTTCAAAAGTCAATGTAAACAATGTAAAAAAATATAACAAATTCGACAAGTATAGCAGGTGATCTCTTAGTCTAGGATAAACAAACAGTTTTTATAGCGTTATTGCTCTTTTCCGTAATTGAAACTTAATGAATTTTTTTTTATGAATTGCTAATTTTTTTTTCAATTTTTGGTCAAATTTTCATTATTTTTTAATGAGCCGTTTCGCGTCGAAAAATCATTTTCTGAAAACAGAAATCGTACTGTAACGCCCCTTTAGCGAATGTAATTTTGAAGAAAAATATCTCAACTCATTCTCCACATAATGTTCTATTTTTAGGCATAGTTTCATTGTGATCCGTCTAACAGTATGGCTTGTATTGCTCTCACAAGGTTTTAGATTGAATTATAAGTCAAAATTTTTACATTTTATTAACAAAAAAATATTTTCTGTTGTTTTAAAATTCTGAATATATTTTTCGTTTGTTCTATTTGTAACCTCAAAGATAATGTCAAAATTTCAAAACTCTAGGGTTATCAGTTTAGGAGAAATAAATGTTTTAAAAAAAACGGTTTTTGGCAAAAAAAGTGACTTTCCCATCATGCATAATTCTTCCCAAACAATAGGGATCTTCGTCTAAATGGGGCCCATTTTTGTGTAAAATATCAACTTGATCCATCAAAGATTCTGGACCGTAGCGTGGTAACAAGCAATGCTAACACACGCACCCACCCACCCACCCACACACACACACACAGACATCATCGTAAAAACGTCATAAAACGACTTCTGGGACCTCAAAACATGTAATTTCGTCAAAATCTCGAGATCGAATTTTTTCACGATCACTATACTTTACTTATCGTAAAGTAAAAATATTTGATGTTTATTTCTCATAAATACTTTGTAAATATGTACATTCGAGATAAATGCATTTAACCACAAAAAATGGGTACAACATACAAAAGTTTGACTGTCTATACTGCAGAGAAACAAAGAAATTTTGTTGAAACATCATGGAATATAGACATACGGCATAGCTCTAAGGGTGAAGAAGTGTTTGATAACCATCTCTATAAAATCAAAGACTTGATGCGTTTTTAACAATAATAATGTAATTATTATCAACAGTTAGTAAGTATTGTGAATTTTGAGTTAATTTCTGAAATTAAAGTTTTTGATTTTGATTTTTTTTTTCATTGGTCAAACATTAAATAAAAATGTCTTGTGAAGTGCCACTAGACTTTCATTTACATAATCAAGGTGGTAGTAGATTCGCTAGAGGAGCGGTATCTTGTAGATCTCTTTATGTATCAGTATATATTATTTTCCAAACAAATATTCTTACTCTGATTTCTCTCATTATCTTCCTCTCTTTTATTTGTTATGTAGTGCATAGGTATGGGATAGTGTGTAGGTCCAAGTGTAGGTTTATTTTCATTAGTGGTGTTATCAGTGATCAGATATTTCGTGGTGTCATCAGGTGTGGGCTAATGGCAGTTCTAGTAGTGTTCTGATCAGGTCGATGCTAGAGGCTGGTGCAGTAATCAAGTATGGGCTAGTGGTCATTTGTGGTGTAGTGATTAGGTATAGTAGTCAGTACTATAGTGATCAGGTGTGGCCTAGTGCTTGGTGACTACAGTGATTTGATGAGTAGTGGTCATTTTTGGTTTGTGATCAGGTGTGATTTAGTGGTTAGGTATGACCCTTTGGCATGTTGAACTCTACTGATAATATATTGTGTGTGCTCACTTTAGTCTAATAATGAATATGGAGACTCACTGAAGTTTGATTGATAATTTTCTCTTGCTGTTCTTTCTGGTGCACATGATTAAGAACGTAGATTTTTAAATACCCTGTTGAGGTCTTTCTGTAATGAAGTTGATTCGAATCGATTTGTGTATCCATTTAAAATAATCTTTGTGAGCTTTTAAAGAAAAGACCTTTTACTGACTGACTATAGAGTGAAACACTATTAGTTTCTGTATTTCTAGCCTGTATATGAAGCTTTACTGAACAGCGCTTCCAATAGCTTTGTATGTCATATTCTAACTGACTCTTCAGTTCACATGCTAAATTTGTATTTTATATTAAAATTAAGCATTTGAGATAAAGTATTCAAAAGTGTTAAGTACAAATATAAACTGAAACAATATAAAACAACAGAGTTGTCAACAACTTTGCTCCAACTTTAGTTGATTGTTCCAACAAATTTTAATTAAAATTTAACCAACTGAATGATTTTTACCTTGAAAATTTTAAAAGAAAAATATTCCGTTAAAAAGGTCAAACTGGTTAGAACTGCTGTGGGGCACATGTGACTTGAAGTTTTAATGAGATGTCAGGTCAGTGCTACTGCGTTTGGCATCAAAGCATCTCGCCCAGACCGGTAATTATTTATAAAGCATATAATGGAATAAAAACCTAATTTAAGGGAGGATCTAGTTCGGGACAGTTTACTACCACTTTATGCATTTTCTATTATGTTCCCTCTTATTTTGCTCTATTTTCCTTTCATACCAGAAGAATTTTAGAGTCGACTGCTCAATGGATTGTTCATTGTAACTTTTTTCTTTGTTTCAACATTTGAGGTACCATGATTGTTTAGGAAGTGTATGTAAAATGAAAATTTGATCAGATTTCTTCCATGTATATAAGAGAATACATCTGATGATAATACTGAATTTTAAATATTCCAAGTTTGAAGCTATTTATTAGAAGTTTGCTATAAGCCATTGTATAATATGTTCTAGAAGTAGTGGGCACATTTTGAATTAAATTTCATTAAAGATATGTAATATATTAGGTCATAAAAGCAGTAATGAGCGTTTTATGGAATGTTAAGAGATGGTCAATGTGAGAGTATTGTCAGTACAAAACCCATCTAGCCAATGGACCAATTTCTGTCAATCTCGTTAAAGACTTGGGTATCAAGAAACTTGTGGTTCTCTGCACTCCATATACAATTGTTATGTTCGTTAACTTTTCAATTTATGAGGAAGGTCGCCTCATAACTAAAAGCAAGTTGGTTGTTAAACCTACCAACTTTTCTTGCATTGCTATACAAAAGACATGATGAGCTGGTATATCAGTGCCTTCGACCGTTGGACCAACTGTAGCTTTTAAGGTGTCATGTTAAGACATGCCATGCAGGTGTTACACAAATCTGAAGTTCATACTGGCTCTTCTATCGATTATAAAAGCTTCCACTTGAAGAAGGCTGACTCGCCTAGCAGTCTCATCTAAAGTTCAAGAGTATTCCATTCTTTTAGCTAGCAATAAACTTTCATCTTTCATGAAATTACCGTGCTACCTCAATATTGCCTTACTTTTTGATACCTCTTTTTGAAAATACACAATTCAGCACATGCCTATGATTCAGTTTTTGGAAATTCAACAACTCAAAATGTCTTTTCTGGTTGACTGAACGATATTATGGTATCAAAAAAATCATTGAAATTAAAAAAAAATTACTACTTTTACAGCCATTCATAGTTCAGAAGACATAAAAGCCTCAAATGTAACCAAAACTTCTGAAACAAACTATACAATATTAATAGGATACATTGTAAGTCAAAGTATTGATTAAAATAATCAATCAGGGATAAATCTAGACAGATCCCTGATACCAGTGGATGCTAAGTTCTCAAGATTGTGAAAGAAATATTCTCCTAATGCTTCTTTCCTTCTTTGAGCCAAACCAGGGCATTGACAGAGGAAGTGAGGAATTGTCTCTTCCTCTTCCTCGTTCTGGCATGCCCTGCAAAAATCCCTCGCCTCCAATCCTGGTGGATTAGGAAACTACATACGAGCCAGTGCCCTGTGGAAACAGCGATCACATTGGCTACAACTCTGCTATTCCTAGAGAGAAGATCCCTAGTTCTTCTAGAGTTACAGGAAGGCCACAACTGCTTTGAAATAAATACAGAAAAATTACCAGTCAATAAAACAAAAAATTGAAAGTTTATGAACAGTTTAAATAATAAAAATAGATTTGTGTTCAAGGGAGCGAAAGCACATTGCGAAATTAAGGGGAATGAAAGAACAGACGAACTCGCCAAGGATGCAGCGAAGAATGGAAGGAGTTCTGCAGACTATGACCACCCGTACACTTACTTGAAGCACTGGTCGAAAGCAAGAAGTGTTCAGCAATGAAAAACACAATGACAGTTCTCCACATCAACGAAACCAAATAGAGAATATTTGCCTATAATGAAAACAGAATCAACCAGAAGAAACTTCGAATAAACATCGTGATGACTCAATCATAAAAAGTAAATTTAAACAGTGCCTCTACAGATTGTGAATACTAAATACCACAGATTGTGATTGTAGAGGAAATCACTTACAAACAGTATATCATTTGATCTACGAATATAGCCTACCAGGCAATGCAGGTCAGTTTTACAACAAGAGAAAAATACTGGCTTACAATAAAGGAAAATCTAAACAGCGAAGACACTGTGCTTCAATTCCAAAATTTGTATGTGATGTGAACAAAGGAATGTTCGAAAATAAAAAATATATATCGACTCTATAAAATTGTAAATATCATGTATATTGATTGTTAGTTAGAATAATTATGATATAAGAAATATTGTAAAGTGTTACTATGCTAATTAGTTAACACTATTTTAATTAATATTTCTTTAATTAATATATCAATTATCCTTTAATGATAATTATATTATTACAAAAAATATATTAATGTAAATAATGTATACCATGCTTTACCGTGGAACATACAGAAGTAATCAACTCCCTCGTGGTAGAATTAACTACCTGTCGGGAAAAAAGCACAAACGCATACAGACATCGTCGAAATAAAACATCAACAAAGGAATTTGGGGAACTAAAAACATGTAAATTTATCATAATCTTGAGATCAAATTTGTTCATAGTTACTATAGTTTACTTGTAGTAAAGTAATAATTTGAAAGGTAGGTTGAGGCCAGGAGTATTGGTATCTCTAAGGATTTAAATATCTTTCCTGTCTAAGCAGGTGGAATATTTGATGATAGGTAAGAGTGAAATTTGATTAAGAGTTTGAGTAAGAAGTGTGATTGAGGGCTTGAAAAAGAAAACAGTAATTAAATCAAAGTTCATGAGAATTTGCATGGATTGCAAAGGAAGTTTACTGGAGTGACCAACAGAAGCCCTGTGACAATTCAAGCTAAATCTGAAACTAATGTAAAAAGCATCCTACCGTGTCAGTTGTAAGGGTAAGTGTAGTTATAGGATGTAGGAGGTAGAAAACGACCAGGCTAGGTATTATTGCTCAGGTGGGAACTGATATCAATTAGATATCTTTGATCTAACCAAAGAAGTGAGGGAGAGGGAATTATGTAAGGTAGATGACTATGGGACACTTGGAGAGTAAAAGTATTTGGAAGGGAAATAAAGAAGGGGAAGAGGTCTAACCATGCTGTCCATGGATCCAAATATCGTGAATGCAGTATAAAAGAAAGGAAGAAATTAATAATTAGATAAAGAGTTTCCTCTATATTGGTTGTGAATCAATTATCAAAATGGACATTTAAGAAATTAATATGAGAAGAAATCGTCTCCAAGGGGAAATGAAACTCGTTCATCAAATTATTCTAATATATTATTACATATAAGATTCAATAAAACAACTAAAAAAGGACTAAGCTTACTGAGAGGATTGTTACGTATATTTAACATGAACTGCTTCACCAGATCATTATTAATAACAACCTAGTGATGGCTTATTTAAACCTTTAATCCACTTTTATTAAGAAAAAACCAAAGAGAGAAACAAGGAACAAACAAAATAAAGATAGATAGTAAACAATCAATAAAACTAATCAGTGACAGGGATAACAAGAAAAAGTAATATATGATATTAAAAGAAATCATATATTCAACCAATAAATAAAAATGCAAAGTTATTGATTAGGAATAATGGATAGACAGGATATTTCAAAAATATACGACATCCCGATGTAATCTCTCAGTACTTTCTGGAAGATGGTTGAATTGAAAACTGGCTAGAGGATGAAAATTTGAGGTGTAAGGTGTTACAGTCTGGTTTAATTCATACAAACATCAGTCTATTTTTGATATTTTTGGATCGATATTGCTAAGTTTAGAAAGAGTGTATTATTTATGATAAATTTTACTGCTTGGGTTATTTGTCGGAAAATTAGAATTATTAAAGAAATAAAAATGTTTGCAGCTAATTTGTGAGAAAGCGAGAAGTGCATTACTTTGATAAATGCGTGTTGATATGAATATGAAGGAGGACATTTATCACAAGTTAAAACCAAAATTAAAAGAAGGATATGGGTTTGAAGAGGTAATAAAGAAAAGGAAGTGGCAGAAGGGTTTATTGTATCAGAATGTCTCAAGGAGGTGGCGGATTTATGTAGTGCTTGGGGGACTGTGTCTTGTCTCTAGGGCCGCCCTATATCACTAGAGGAAATATGGCCTTCGACCCTCGGGGCCTGGCTCTCCTACAAGGGAACCCACTCGGTGTCTTGTCAACGCCGCGTCATTCCTCTCCGCACATGGCTTCTTCATTATTCTAAGTCAGCCATCTTGCCTCTTCGGCCCATTGATAAATTGCTACTTCATTAGAGCTTAAGTCAGCCCACTAAGATTTATTATTGCAGAAATAACCATAAGAGAACAACACGTCCAACTGTAATACCCCAGGTCAATACTTTTACCATAAAACATTCAACCAGAAAATGCAGCCCTTCTGGATAGCTTAATCCGGAGAGCGGGCACATCAGAATATTGCCAGCAATCTGTCTTACAAACTAATCAACTTTTTCACATGTTCTTAACATCCGAATGTGGCTATGATGCAGAAATATTATCAAACTCATAACAATCAATATAATAACTTTAAACTTTATATACAGTGTGCGTATAAAATGGATGCACGTGCATATTGTTAGCGCCACAGAAGTTACTAAACATCATATTATAAAAATCCGTCATACCTCGTTGTAAAGACCTGCCCGGTTTCACACGTTGTGTATCTTCATTAGAAATCTCCACAAATTCATGTATGCTTTGGTGAAAATTAAAATCCATTAATTGAGTTTAATAATAACACCAGCTCATGTATCATTCTAATAATACAACATTATATTATTTAAGCTGTCCATGCCACCATAAGATTGTAATCTTAAACAATATATATATATATTATTATTATTTTGAAAGTTGGTTAAAAAAAAAAGAATCATGCTTTCTTAATGTAGTGATATACTGACAAAGTAATTCTAAGTTGATAATACCTTCTTACCGATATAAAGAGGGGGAAAGTCGGAATTCCTCAAAATTTTACGCTAGCCCGTACTTTATTCTGTTTGGCGTTCAAAGTGATTTATCTGAAAATAAAAACAAATTTTTCTTTTGATTCAAAAATAATTTAGTTTATATAATTTCATGAGTTGTAAATTCTTGTAACGGAATTGATGGACATGGGTTTTATAAATGTGAAGTTTTTGACAGGCAATTTCTTAAGAATTAAGGATGAATATCCGTCTTACTTAGCTCTTATCCACTCATCGGATTTCAGAATTACATCAATCTTCAGAAAGTGTTTTCAGTAAACTGTATATTCTTGTCCGTTATCATATAATTATACTAACCTATCAATTTGTTTATTTTATATCTTGGTCGATAACATATTGGAATGTTAATCCTGGTCGATATCTACTACTGCATTGCGACTACTTTACCTAGGCATTATTTTTTAGTGCTATGAATAGAGAATTGAATAAACAACTGATTAATGAGAATAAATATGTGATAACTTGATGAAAACGCTCAGTTTATTGGAAATCTCTGTAAAGATGAAAGTAAATCCGAAACTACTCGGGTGGATCAGAGATTTACAATGGTAATGTTGTACATTCTTCATTAATTGTTATTAGCCATTTTTGTGGCACTAACAATCATAATATAAGGCTATTCAAAAAGAATTACCTGGACAAAACAACTTTTATGAAAAATTGCACACTATGAGATGGAAACACCTCATGTGTGTGATATTTTCTTGTAGTGTCATGTAAAAGACTGCGTTTATGTTTGACCGCTAAGCTCGATTTTCTTAAACACCAAATAACAACAGCAACAAACTCAGGTTACTGTGATATAGTTTGAAACATGTCTCAGATTACCGCATCGAAGTTACCCATGCTGATCCATGGTGGGCATATAGATCACTGGTAAGTCTGGAAATAAAACTTAATTGTGGCTAACTGTTACTTGGATTCAGTTCTTTATTGTTTTTGCTGATTATAATATTGCAAAATGAAATCAAATTTTTAAATAACCAGGTATTGTGATTTGTTCTATTTGAGTGCATTTCTTGTATGTAGTAAAAGAAAGAAGAATAGTTGCATTTGTTGAAATGTATACCGGATTTAATATGATTTGTTTCCATACTCTAATATATAGTCACGATGAAAAGTAAAATTTTTAAATATAATAACATTTAATGAAAATAGTACATTTCACTAATCTTGATGTGATAGTTTTGACAGGTTATTAGTGTCAAAACATTGATAGGGCAAACTAAAAGTTTTTGCGACTAGTTTAATTATTCTATTAGTTTAAAGGTGAAGAATTGATTTAATAATTTATTCAGGCTTAAGGTAATGCTATAACTTGTGTAAATAGCTACCAGTAGAAGCACATTTGAACTATTTTATAATTTCAGCAACAGTTTAGTCTCACTCTTTCCATGTTACAATAAGATAAATTTAACCAAAGTGAGTAGTAAGTAACTGTAAAATTGTTGTAGAAATAAGAACTGAAATTTAACAGTGATTTGTATGTTGATAAACTCTTCGAGGTAATTTACGTTAGGATATTGTTGATTTTTTATATTAAGTAAGTTTTTAATATACTAATTATACGATATATTTTAATATCGCATTCTTACTTACTAAGATGTAAATAAAATCGTCGGCCCATAATTCCTGCGGTACATTACTTGATGTTTTGACGCTTTTTCGCGGCTAATTACATGTATATTCATCTTTAATTTCACTCCGTCAAATTAAAGCCCACTACATTGTGTGTTTCACAGAAATTTCTATTTCCTTAAATAAGATACTTAATAGTGAACATTTCTTTATAAATATGAGTGGATTCGACATTAACGAATTAATCTCAAAGAAAACAACACAGTATGCGTTCTTTTTTACATGGAAAAGAATCCATGTATGCGGCTGTTTTTCATTATAACGTACTTTTTCTCAAATATAGATTTTAATAAGATGTTTGTTCTCTTCTGTGTTCTATAACGTTTGGTATTTTTTAATTCCTTGTTGGGAACATATAACCAAGTAGAACACAGTTGGTAAAAGTCGGTGTCTTTACGCAGTTTTCGTTTTTGATAATTGCTTTATAAAAGTTTGAATGACATAAGAAGAATTAATAAAAAAAACGAATAACTTTCGAAAACATTTATCAGTTTTTAAAAACTTGGCTGAAGTAGAAGATACGAAATTATAAGATAATCTGACTAAAAAATCTGAAGTGGTCTACACTCAACTTTACTATAAGTAAATTTAATATCAATCCTCTTGTATATATATAGGGTACATATATATATTATACTAGGGTATGTAATATATAATGTCTCATTTAAGCATCATGTAAACATCTAAATGGGAAATGTTTATTACTCTTTCATTCCTGAGGTAGTACAGATATTGATTGATCGACTTATCAAAATATAAGCTTATTTTTGTATATCACACCACTGATGTAAATAATCTCATTAGTGTAACTGCAGCTGTAATAACATTTTTGAAAAGCCAAAATGAAAATTTCTTGATACGAAATAATCTTCTACAAGAGAACATGGCTTTTGTTCAAATAGCGAGTGGATTTCTACATCGTTTCCTTGACCTCCTTCTATATTGAATAAAATTTTTTTAATACGTCTTATTTAAAATTTTAAGACGATTTTATTAAGCCAAATTTTTAAATCTAAAACAGGAAAATACTCTTATTTTCTCTGAAAAACATCAAGATCATCGAAGTAAAAATATCGTTTTAAGATAATTTATAATTAACGATGTACGTTATCTTCCTTAATTTATTAATCTTCAAACGAAGATTTCAATTATTAATTATGGTCTTTACATTTTTGGTCTTTTATAGAATTTTTATTCTGGAAATTTTATGGCTTCTTAATATTTAATAAAATCATTTTCCTTCCTTTTATGTCAAAAATCATATATTCCAAATTTTTCAGAGCGAGTGTTATCTTTTTCCTGCCTGCTGTACTGTTATAAGTTTTCTATGAATGTATATTGCGAAAAAATATATTAGTAATTAGCCAGTTTACATACTCAAATCAAAGTCAAAACCAGCTATTCAGTATAATTTAAAACTTTTATAGTTGGGAGCTTCTCATTTTTGAAAATAATACTGAAATAGACTAGAATAGTGAAAAATGGATATTTGTTACAAAAAAAACCTCTTCTTGAGGAAGAGTCCATTCGTCACATTTCACATCTCTTGTAGATTATTTCGTATAGCAAATTTTCACTTTAGCTTCATAATGTTATTACTGTTAGTATACTAATGATTCTATATCCATATTGTGTAACAACAAAAGAGGCTTATCTATTGATAAGTGGATCAATCACTATCTTACTAACTGAGGAAGAAAGACTAATAAACATCTCCAATTAGACGATTATATGCTTAAATGAGATTTATAATATACAGAAGTTGATAGTTTTTTTTAATTTGTTCGTTGTAATATATGAAAATAATTTGGTCAATAGCGTATTATTATAACTTAAAGAAGTAAAATGGTTACATAATTATGTTAAACTTTTTACATTTAATGCTCTATTTCTTACTTTATTGCACTGAACTGAGTCCAGTGCGAAGAACCTCACAATATTCACATTTACTTTTGATGAAAACAGCAGAAGATTGTTATAAATTTCTGTAATATACTGTGAAATTTTCACTTTGGCTTTATAATAATCGATTATTAGTGTGTAGTTATACTATGATATGATATGCACTTTGAACTTTAGTTAGACATGTCTAAAAGCAGGCTTCGCGCTATTGATAAGATGATCAAATCACGTATCATGTACTAATGAGGTAATGCTATTTGACTAATAAATCATGTTCCAATTAGACGATTATTTTATGCATTATATGAGTACATACTAAATATTGAACCCAAGATTAGTACTATACCTGTTCCAAAAATTAATGGAAGTTAGTTTGCTTTTTTTTGATCCACCAATGTCAAACAAAAAAGTAGTGGTTCATGTAAATTTTAGTGTAAAAATATTTATAAAGCTAATCTAAAATAATTTGTTTGAAATATTTAAATAAAATTGTTATCAATGAAATTAACAATGCATAATTTAATTTTTTGGTCCAGTTATTTTATATTATTTTACTAAGCAATGGTAATGAGCTAGTTTATCTCTCAACACATTCTATGTTGCTTTTCAACTACTCACTAATTAAGAGTTTCACTTCTATTAATTATTATTTGTAAATATGTTTCTGAAATTTACTTATTTAGAGTGTAGATCTATAGGACTGTAGATTGTGGACTGTAGTGTGTACACAAGCATTTCGACACAATATTACTTTGGTCCCATGCACAATATGCATGTCAAAAACATGTAAGAAAAAATGTCGTTTTCAGATAATTTTTAATTTAAGATGTAGGATAATTTCATTTATAATTTTTAAAAGAATTTTTTTTTTAATTCTGAATTATGTTTTACAGTTTTGGTCTTTTATCAAATTATTATACTGAAAACTTTATGGTATGCTAGAGTTTTTTAAAAACTCACTTTTCTTTCCCTTGGTCAAAAATCACTGTTTAACACACAAAAATAAAATAAAATAATAAAAGACGAAGAACAAAGGCGTTGACCAAGGCAAAGTAAACAGCAGGTTATGTAGTTGACTACGTATATAACTATTTCATATTAACTATTATAACTATTCATATATAAAAAGATTTCACATAAACACGTGAAATAACAATCAACGATCAAACCACAATAAGAAATGGGAAAACGAGGCTAAGATCTTTCAACCGTAACAAGCGGTTTTTGTCAGAGTCAAAAACCAAACTCAGTTGGGTTTTTGACTCTGACGAAGACCGCTTGTTACGGTTGAAAGATCTTAGCCTCGTTTTCCCATTTCTTATTGTGGTTTGATCATAACTATTCATATATATCTATTAACTATCTCATGATGGTTACCGTATTGATAATATTTTATATAATTATTTTATTTACCGGTCCAGAATGACCTCTAAATCTTTTCGAAGATCTATTTTCCATCCAGCCAATTCGTAGACCTAGTAGATAATCACCAACAAAACTACAGGCACCTCCAACTGCATGGACTACTCCGCTGCCAGAAAAGTCGTTGTAGCCGTAGTATTTCAACCATCCATTGGCATTCCAAACCCAACACGATGCTATAGGGTAGACAAAACCTGGTAACAAAATAAAAAATCCAGCATTGACAAATATTCTTTATAAGTCGAAAATACAAATAACTTAAGTATGCTAACATTTAGAACTTTCCTTGTAGAATCAATTAAATTAGTTGTTTTTTTGTATAGTTTTATAGAAGAAAAGATCCATGAATGATTCGATGGTCTGTTTCCTTGGTAAATCTCTGCGTAATGGGCGGATGTATTCCTGCTCTAGCCATATATTCTAATTATTAGTATTTTCATTAATTATTTTATCTCTATTTCTCCAAAGAAGGGCATAATATTCACTACTTTTTTTCACTCATTATGATCTGTTAGCTATTTTATTTGAATCAAAAAAAAAAAAAATTATTAACTTGAAGCAACAATATTGCATCGGAACTCGAGACGTGAAAGTTTCATTTTCATAATAAACGTTTCATTAATTTTTGTCTTTTTTTTATTATCATGAAATTTAAAAACTGACTAGGGATATTACAGGGCAAAGGAAAACACATTATTTTCATAAATATTGTCTTTAAGTACTTCTCAAGTGGTTCAAAGGCGATTTCTTTAAAACCTCTATTTATCTCACTTAAAGGATTTTCTCCTTTTATTTCTTCTTGCTTTAGATTTGTGTTTGATAGCAATTTAATTCTTCTCAGAAATAACAGGTGCTGGTTTTTGAAAAACAGAAATATTTTATTAGAAACTAAAGTGTTAACACATTGATATATCATCATAATATAGTTGTCATAATTACAACAAATTATTAATTAATAATGAATTGATTGATTATATTAATTAGTTATTTATATATCGACAAAAATTATAAAAAATTTAATTAATTATCCAATGAATAAAAATCAATTAATTAAAAATCTGGAGTGGCCTGCACTTAACTTTACTATAAGTAACTTAATATCGAAAGTTCTTGGGTATATAATATATAACGTCTTATTTAAGCATAACGTAAACATCTAAATGGGATATGATTATTAGTCTTTCATTCCTGAGGTAGTAGAGATAATGATTGAAGGACATATCAATATATAAGCTTATTTTTGTACATCACACAGTTGATGCAAATAATTTCATTAGTATAACTACAGCAGTAATAATATTTTTGAAAAACCAAAGTGAACATTTCTTGATACGAAATATTGTCCTACAACAGAACATGGCTTTTGTTCAAATAGCCAGTAGATTTGTTACATCGTTTACTTGACATCCTTCTACATTGAATATTAAAGTGACATTTTCAAATTTAAAACAGGAAAATCCCCTTATTTTCTCTGAAAAACATCATAAACGTCGAAGAAAAAATGTTGTTTTAAGATGATTTATAATTAAAGATGTACGATAATTACATTTATTAATCTCCAAACGAAAGATTTCAATTTTGAATTATCTTTTACATTTTTAGTTTTTTATACAGTTGTTGTACTGGGAATTTTATGGCTTCTTAGTATTTAATAAAATCATTTTCCCCTTTGTCAAATATCATATATACGAATTTTTTCTTTTCCTGCCTCCTGTACTCTGTTATAAGTTTCCTATGAATGTATATTGAGAAAAAATATATTAGTAATTAGCCAGTTTCATACTCGAATCGAAGTGAAAGCCAGTTATTCAATATAATTTAATTTTTTTATAGTTGGGAGCTTCTAATTTTTGAAAATAATAAATATTAACTATTAGACTGGAATAGTAAAAAAAAACTAGATATTTCAAAACAAACATAAGTCCTCTTTTTGAGGAAAGAGTCCATTCGTCACATTTCAATATCATGGAAAGATACTACAATTCACAATGATAATGTAATTGTAACTGATATGAAGTTTTGCTCAAGAGTGGAATATATAGATTTATTAAAGCATTTTATGAGACAAATCCATCATGCCATGGAAGACAAAGGTAATTTATTTATGTTTATTGGCGGTGATTTTTTTACATGTAAAAATATCATTCCTTTTACATCTCGTGTAAGTCAATAAACTATTTAAATTTTTCCTTTATAAAAGTCAATTTTATCTCAGTGGATTCGCTCAAAAAACTTCTAAGTCAATGTAAACATTGTAAAAAAATATCAAAAATTCGACAAGTATAGCAGGTGATTTCTTAGTCTAGGATAAACAAACAGTTTTTATAGCGTTATTGCTCTTTCCCACCCACTCACACTCACCCATCACTCACCCACCCAACCACACACACACACACACACAGAGACATTATCGAAAAAACTTCATAAAACGACTTTTGGGGCCTCAAAACATGTAATTCCGTCAAGGTCTCGAGATCGAATTTTTTCACGATCACTATACTTTACTTATAGTAAAGTAAAAATAAGGTTTGAAGAAAAAAATAAAATAAAACACAAATCTGATTGAGAGCTTAGAAAGAATCAACTAATAGAAATAAATTATCTGGGAAAGGAAATCTAAACAGTTAAATAAGACTTGATATGACGTTTTTAGATTTGACAGGAATTCGTGTTTTTGTAATATTGACTAATTTCTAACATTGTGATTGGGTTACTCTCTGTATTGAAGAGCAGTGTCAGCACTTCTCCCTTTCAATAGAGATTTGGAGTGATTTTACGCTCTGACCACATATTTCTGGCCATTCGATGATTTGCCCACATAGGTCAGAATGGCAAGCACGCCCTGGTTGCTGCTAGAATTCTTCCCCCACCTCCCACACTCATGACCAGTCCTTCAGGCTGCGGGTGTGTGCCGCTCTACTAGGGTTTCAGTAGCCCTCCATTGCTATGCTATTTCAATAGCATACTTCATCTTCTTTGGAAACCGACATTATTGACGCTTTGCAACAATGAATTCTGAAGAGCTAAGCGTCATTTGTCAGCGTTTCCCAAAGTTTTACCCTGGAGGAAAAACACATTAGGTATTATCTTGAATGCATACTATCTGTTCAATAGCAAAACATATATTCAATTTTTTATTCCTTTATTCATTTATACATTAATTTTATTAAATATAACTACAAAATGATTTACATATAAATAAAAATCGTTCTTTGTTTAAATTTAAAAAATAAAAACTGAAACGGCCATTAATTTATGCATCAATTAAAATGTAGTATTCGGGTTGTATAATGGTACATCATTTCGTGAATGAAGAATATATATGTATATGTATAACTTAAAATAAACTGCGACACATAGAAAGAAACGTAACAATTGGGACTGAATTTTCAATATTTTGACCGGCATAACGGTCTAAATATTGAAAAGTGAGTTCTAATTGTTACATTTCTATCTATATGTCACAGTTTATTTTAAGTTGTAATTAGTCTTTCTGAATCGCAATTAACCCTTATATATATACAATTAAAAGAAACGGTCCAGCGGACTTTTTTAAATAAAATAAATTCAAAACGAAGGAAACACACAGAAAGACACAGACATAACTCACATCGATATTTCGACCATCGTCGTCATCAGGAGGTGTGAAGAGCGAAGAGTCCCGCAGGAAGGCAGGGCGGCGAGTCGCAAACCATCATTGATTATTTTTTTCGCAGATGGCCATTAAGTTTCCAGTGACTCGTTAGAAATCCTGTTAGAATACTTAGATTATTGCTGCTCCTTTCCATACAATGCAAGATTTGCCTATTCTCAAACTTATTGAGTAGTTTTTTGATTACCTGTGTCTTGGCAGAGAATCTGAGTATTGCTTCCTGTTTTCCCTATCCTGTTTCCTAAGGAGTTCTTGTATAGTGTGTTGTCTTATACTTCAATATGCTGTTTTCGAGCACCTTCCCTTGCAAGTTAGTCTGCTTGTTCATTTCCCTCTACTCCTGCATGTCCTGGCACCCAGTAGAGACAGAACACCAGGACTTGTAGGAGTCTCTGATTTAGTGGCTCGTCCATGGTTGATTAATGCAGCTGGTGAAGTTGTACTATAGCTCTAAGCCTACACAGGTGGACGTTGGGTAAATGAAAGTACTTAGAACTTTGGAAACCGGTTTCGGACTTTACCCAATAGGTTAAAGTGTAAAAGTAGTCGGTAGAGGTTACAGAATAAAAATTATGACTTATCTTAGTTTCTTAATTTGTCCTTCCAGTTTGAAATTAGCAATTTATCTATAATGAAATTCATGATAGGAGCATTATTCTGACTTTTCTAGATTTTTGATTCTAGCTTTAATGCCAAAGCCCCGTATCTCACATAACTGTTATGTTACGGACATTCCAAAGAATGAGGTTTACTATTCACTCTATGGAAATATAAAGTTCAAACAAAATGATCGATATTTTCTTTTGAGAGCAGTGTAATTACTGCATAAAACATTGAATTGTGGATTCTGTGCTACACGCAATTAACGGAAACTCAATTTCGATATGCAAATAGAAAATTCATTGGATCAGTGTTTAAAACAAGGTTGAAATGAAAGAGAGGGAGTTTTTTAAAAAAAAAAAATAAAAAGAGGAATGAAAATTGTTAGTATTGTGTATTTTTAAAATGCTCAATAGAAGATCGATAGAATTGTTAAATGGGAATGGGGGTAGGAGACTTGGGAGGTGGAGGCGGTTATTTATCTTTTTGGTAGCTATCTCGTGAGATTTTTCGTTTAAGAAGGCAGAACAAAGAGGCGGCATTATTTACTTTGGGGCCAGACAAGACGAACTGCCAGGGTGGCGTGGGTGTCGGGCGAGTCCTTCATCATTCCACCCCCGCCCTTCGTCCCTTTGAACTCAACCACCACCCTAATCAACTAATCCAATAATCATCATCCCCTATTAGCACTCTTTTATGATTCACTTAAGTAATTTTACTTTGTAATTACTGAAACAAACTTCCCTTTTTCCATTAATAATAAATTAATAATTTTATGTTCAGCAATTTTGCTATATTAAAAAAAGGCATTAATATATTTTTCGAATAATAATTGAATTTATATTCTGCTTTCAGAATCCCTCTAAAATATATAGTTGCCCGTAAGCTTTGTGAGGCCAAACACACCAGTGAAAGCTCTATATTATTGAAGTTTCAACATCTCTATTTACATTCAAACGTAGGTTAGGTTGCAGTGGCAGTCCCACAAGGGAACAAATGTAGGCCGAGCATTGGCCCTTTGTGATACCTCACAATGAAGATTGATTCTACAGTGGGAGTCTTAAATTTTGCCTAACTCAAGTGTATTTAGAGTAGGGATCTTTAACGAGTACCTGACATCGTACAGACTGGGGACCGACGGTTAAACGTCCTTCTCCTAGGGACAACATGCTATAATTTATTCACCTCCCTCATGAATAAATCGAGGGCCAGGTGGGGATCGAACCCCGGTCCTATCAGCTCAGAGGCGAGCACGAAACCACTGAGCTAGCCTAGCCCCCACATTCAAATGTAACTGATATTATAAAGCTTAAACAATGTTTATACGTTATTTTTCTGTGTGAATGATACTAAAGGTCTGATTTTTTAAAGAACAAACTGTTTAACTGCCTTTGTTTTACAAACAGCTTGGCCTTCAACAAGGTTTTCTAAACACACAAATCTTACATATTTAGTTATTATCAATCAACAGGATAAAACATGAGAACTATAATAATATCCAAGGAAGTAAAGTACAGGAAATGAAATTGAAAGTTAAAGAAATGTGCAGTGTCATTTGTAAATAAGTATTATACTAACTACAATGGACTCCACATATATAGTGTCGTTTGAATACCCTATATCCTACATCCTCCTGTACAGAATATGGGTATTTCGAGTCAATAATATGCTTCTACATAGAAAGTGAACTTTTAAGTGTAAGTTTTGGAAACAAGAAACACTCAATTTGAGAATTGTTTAACAAGTAGAGGGGCAAAGTAAGAAGACAAGCTTGTGGATAGCCTTGAGAACGTGGAGAGGGGAAGGATAAAATTAATGATTTCAGACCAAAAGTAAAGTAAGAAAGAAAAATGACTGTCTTGAAGTTGTGGTATAAATCAGTAAGTGGAAGTTGTGTAGCATTTAAGTTTGCATACCAACAAGAATATTACAGGAGTGCTTGGTGTTATTACTCAAAACAAAGTCTGAATATTTCTCATCTAAATGTAGTTTGATTACAGTACTACGCACGACTGATTCAATAACGCAATAAGCCATAAGATGGAGTTCAACAGGGAAACAATTCGATCTATATGGTTTCTATCAAAGCATACAATAGAATCTAAAAAACAAACAATTGTGCTTTTATAATTTTTGTACAATAATGCTTATCGTACAGAGACATCCTGGGGTGTCATTTTTTCTTAAACTGCTTGCTAAGTTTTTCAATAGATTATTTTAGTCTGCTAAAGTATTTTTGTTACTGTGTAGTTAATTAAACAAGCCATTCTCAGATTTTGTTCTAAAGCATCTTGTGGTGCCATTTTTTTCTGATGATCGCAAACACTGAAGTATGTTTTCAGTAGACTATATAGTCTCGAATGTAATTGAACACTGCTCGTTACACAAATGGTTCTCAGAGTGAGTTCTGAGGCTCTCTGCGGTAGCATTCTTTTGGATAACTGGTTTTCACTACGGTAAGCTTCTAATAGTTAAATTAGTCTTGCAAAGTATTTTTGCACTAATAGTGGAAAAAAGTTAAGCCATTACTTTGAAACCATAACTTTCCCTATTGAGTTTCAAAGTACCATAAGGTACTGGTTATTTTGATGGTTACTAGAAAATTTTTCAATAGTACATTTTATTTTACCAACGTAAGGGTTTTGTAGAACTCTGTAATGTGAGCTCACTAAATGCAGTTGTGCTTTCTGCGTTATATAAAATTGGTGTAAAATTTAATTGTTTACAAACGGTAAGTTATGGGACATAGTTAAAGTAAGTCACAATGGTGTAATTGTTTTTGTGTACATTACAATCTTTTACATCGAAGTTTAATATTTAGCGGATGTTGCATTTTGTAAAATTAATCAGTGCATGCAATTTATATGCATCATTGCATCAAACAAATACAACTATTTTTAAGTAAAATACGTTAAAATATAAAATATCCTCATCAAGCTTCTGAACACTACATATTGTTTGTTCACATGTTAAGAATATTTTTAATATGATCATTTATTACTTTGAATAAAGTAAAAAGTAAAAGGTTCTTTATATCTTTTGTTCGATAGTAAAAAATATACTTAAAATTAACAAAAAAAAAATTTCTCTCTAAACAGGTCCACCACAAATTATTGTGATAATTAAGCTGCATTATTATTTTAAAATTTTGACTCAGTGATTCAAGCCTAGTGTAAGCATTGCACAGTTTGTATTGAAAACAAACCTCGGAGTAGTCATTCTTCAGTATTACTTCCCCAATTTGGTCCTACTGAGCGCCTTTTAATGTCACTTGATAGTGATGGCCGCTTGGAGGTCATTGGTCCAAATACGATGATCATTTCACTAGATATGCCAGGATATCAACAACATAGGCATTCTCAATATTTTATGATATAACTGGTTACTAAATAACTGGTGCAATTAAAATAATATCCATATTCTTTTGGATGATGCATATACAGCAATTAATTATATTTATTTTAAAAATTATCTAGAGAAAACTGTAATGTAGATTGTATTTACGTGCATTGATAATCCAGAATCAAATGACCTTAATGGGCAATTATATCAAACACTAGGTAATCGTTTTTGCTACAAAATGAACAGTGATAACAATAGTCGAGCATGGTTAATGCGAACAATGACTACAAGACTACAGTGATACTGTTCACAGTTCAACAATTTTCCACCCCTATTTTGTAGTTTGAGAAAAAAACTACAAACTCACCTTTTCTAGCAGACGAAAGATCTTCTTTTCCACGATTCTATTAACTCTTTCAAAATAAACAAACAATGAATAGATGCGAACCGATAACAACAGACAATTAATTGAAAATGGCAGCAAAATGAATCGAAACAAGTTAGACCAAGTTCTAATCCAAAGGTCTTCAACCGGTGGGTCGTGATGTCTTTGGTGGTCGCGAAATGTTTGAAATTGTTTATTTTTAAACAGAAAATAAAGGACAAAATTAAATAAATAATTTATTTATTATTAATGCCGTACAGCAATCTCATTAAAGTTACTATTGATAAAATTTATTTTAATTTTCCCTTTTGTATTTGTTGTTAATTTTATTTTTGTTCTCACTAAAGAGTCGCGAATAAATTTTGGCGTAAAAAATGGGTCGCTATGTAAAAAAGTTTGAAGATTCCTGTTCTAATCAGACCTATTCCTATACTTTGGAAGATGTCTACATCATTCTATGAAGTATCGAGAGAATAGGAAAATAAAATTTCATACTTGTTCCTCTCAATTAAACTCATCTCTTTCTCTGATGGTATCAAGCAAACTCAAGAGGGGAGGTGTAAAGGTGGAGTCACTGCGCATCTTCCAGAGAGTACTGACGGCACTTGTCAGGCATTGTGTATTTTATAATGTATGACTTAATAATTAATATTTTAGGAACTACTTAGTCAGTTTAATCGGTGTGGGAAAAAAATCCCCCGAGGAAAAAAACAACTGAGAAAAAATGGGAAAAATCCTCCTGGAAAAAACGCCTGGGAAACCTGGGAAAAGACCATGTAAACAATAGTGTCAAAGTATAATGTATTACTGTCAAAGTTAAGTCTCAAATCTTTAAGTGAAAATGCACAGAATCCTAGATTAAGTAATCATATTCTTTTTTCTTTGGTTTATATTGCTTAATCTTAAATTATATTCATACTAGCAAACGTACCCGTCTTTGACGGAATCAAAAATTCTATTATACTTGGTATTCCAAAATATCAATTATAGTATTATACTAATACTACAATTAGAAGTTATAGAATAGTAGAAAATACCATTATTAGTACAGTGCTAAAAAAAAGCCTCTGTATACAAAGATTAGATTTTAAGTTAGACATACACAAATCTACAATCAATGTTTCAGCTTTATATGTCTTATGGTAGCAATATTTTGTGGACAAACCGACAGACAGAAATTATTCTAAGGGTACATGTGGCTACTCTGAAGTATGAAACGTAAAGAAAACTTGAAATGAGTTAGTTCTAATTAACGTGCTCCCAGTCAAAAGCTAGCACGCAAGCCACTGGGCTACTCTGGTTCCATACCTTACTTTATTACCAGTGTTTATATTACGCAAATATTAAATTAAAAAAAAATATTTTTGTTGTGTTTATTTATAATACATTTGCACTACTGTCATCGGCGAGCAAGCAAGCTACTGGCAACCCTGGCTAGATCCCTTTACTTTATTACCATCTTTTATATTATCCATATTTTAATTCAAAAAAATATTTGTTTGTTACATTTATTTATAATACATTTGCACTACTGTCATCGGCGATCACGCAAGCCACTGGGCTACTCTGGTCCCATACCTTACATTATTACCAGTGTATTTATTAAGCAAATATTAAATTAAAAAAAAGTTGACAGTTATATATAATACATAGCAAACGTACCCGTCTTTGACGGAATCAGAAGTTCCTGTTTTGGTTTATTGCCGTGTGCCTATTGCCTTTCGGCTATACCACGGAGGAATCAGAAGTTCCGTCATTTTTGGTATTTCAAAATGTCATTAGAAATTATAGAATAGTAGAAAATACCATTATTACTACAGTGTTAAACAAATGCCTCCAGCTTATACACTACATTAGCTGTCTGTCCTTCAGGTTCATGGTAGAAGAAAGAGTTGAAACCTCTGACCGTTGAGCATGTAAACTACATTTTACCATGTGAGAAAAACTTGGTTTTGCTACCTTGTATTCCTGCGTTAGATGAAGTCTCCCTTTGCGACTTAGTTAACGTCATTGCGAAATAGACTCTGACCCGACTTTGCAATCATTTCAACGTAAACAGACAGTGGCTCGGAATCAATGGTATGTGAAGTATACACACAGACTCCCCAATACCACATCCAGTCATTATGTCCGCCTCTATGGCATATCTGTGTAGAGCACGAACTCAGAGTCGTGTCCCGTTGCACAGTTTTGGGGCACTCATGTTTCGTAACATGAAATTTGTTACTGCTACTAAATTGTAGCATGATTGGTGCTCTACTTTAAGTTTTTACTCATGAGCAGGCAGTCCAGGAGAAATAAATTCAGAGTCAAGAAATTCAATTAGATAATGAACTGCTTCTTCGTCACTAATCCAATCTCTTTACTGACTTGTAAGTTCTTTCCTCGGCTTCATATAGCGTAAGAACTTGTTTGTTGATTTTTCCTCCCTGTTCATATTAAGAGTTGAGAATTGCTCGTTTACAAAACATTTATTCTCAATAGATAGTACATCCTTAACTCTGTGAAACACCATTTCAATGATGTCAAATACGCAATATATTCATATGCTCAATTGAAATTAAAATCAACTAACAATACCTACTTGCCACACCTGTGTATTTTCAAAACAAACTTGTCTGTGAAGTTAGGAAAATACAGCTAAAAGCCCCATAACTTCGCTTCTGTACTGAATTAATAATCTATTTAGAGCCCATATTTTAAGTTAGGCACACACAAATCCAGTGTCAATGTTTCTGCTCGCTATGTCTTATGGTGGCTGAGTTTACTTGTGACAAACATTTTTGCGTTAAACGTCCATAACTTCACTTCTACGTTGAATTTCCAATCAATTCATAGCCTATATTTTAAGTTAGACCTACACAAATCTACTGTAAAAGTTTCAGCTTTATATGTCTTATGGTAGCTGAGTTTACCTGTGACAAAGTTTTGCGGACAAACCGACAAACCGACAAACTGACAAAGCGACAAACCGACAAACCGACAAACCGACAAACGACAGAAATTTTTCTAAGGGTGGATTCGGTTTCTCCAATGTATGAAACGTAAAGAAAACTTGAAATGAGTCAGTTCTAAGCAATGTACAGACAAAATCATTATTTTATTTATAAAGATATACATAATGAGACAAATTTAGTGTTATTTTAACTTTGAATTGTTTTTTGAGGTGGGATTTTTCCCTGGGAATATACTGTAATTTTGCCCGGTACCATGTAATTTAATTCTTAATGGAATAAAATCTTGTTTGTTAAAAACTGACTTACATATTTATATAAGGTCTTTCTAACGTCAAATTATGTTGTTGTCAGAATTTTACTTAACAGATCCATAAATCGATTCAGGCTGCAATGTCTGCCTACAGGGTCATGTAACCGTTATTCCTCTGTATCAAAGTAAAGTCTTTTTTAGATTTTTTATTAATTTTGTTGCGTAAATCATCTATATAACAGGCGTTTAAAAAAGTTTTACACTAATATTTACTGTAGCGAATAATTTCCCTTTTTTTTTAAATCTGTATAAAATATAGAAGTTTAGTGCTATAAACTTGAAATTTATGGGTGTATTTACTTGCACAGGGGGTGATACTTTATTTTACTATGAGCATTGTGCTTTGGAATGGCTTTGGAAAGGCAGATTGATAGGTGTGAGAGGACAGATTCAATGGCCAATGTATAGATTTAAACCAGACTAGTTTCAAATTTGTGGATTTATTAAAAAATGGAATTTATAGCAAAGCTGAAAAACAATGCATAGTCCTTGTAGTACTGTTAATTTTGCCACAATTTGAACTGAAGGAAGGTAGAACCGAGCAGTTTGTTAATAATTCTAATTGAGCCGTTATTTTTAATGTGCTGAACGAGAAATAGTTTAATGTAAAAAACAAGTTGAACCCCTTTTGAAAAAACTTCGAAAGTAACTTTCGGAAGAACTGGATATGTTAGACTCATGAAGTCATTACATATCCTGTAAATGACGTCTAACGTCCATTTAATTGTGGCAATTGTGATGTCCAAACTCCTCAAGGGTATCGACTAGCGGACCAATGACCAGCAAATATCAACACTCACTCACGTGCACGTTGTAATGCGCAGTTCCAGGTCATAGACTTTCTATTGCTGATTTATCTACTTTTCTATAAGTATGAAGTCAGTAAGTACACGTGAATCGTGGTTTATTTCCTTTGTCAGTCTTCAGTCATTCGTAATTTGGCTTTACAGTTTCAAGTCACCGAGTGATAAAAGTAGTAGTCAGTGTACAGTGGGTTTAGTTTTATGTTCCTGTAATGAATTGACCACGTTCAAAAATTGTCTAAGATACGCTTTGTACAAGAGAGTTTGCTTGGGATGGGATTTTAGTGCCCTCATTGGTCAATACTCGCGTGGTAAATTACTCACTTCTTTTACACTGCTTTGATGATGATTTTGTAATTTTTTTTGCTTTTAAAAATCATAGCTGTTCTAATTATGATAAAAGATTTCACATAAACACGTGAAATAACAATCAATGATCAAATCACAATATGAAATGGGAAAAAAAGACTAAGATCTTTCAACCGTAACAAGCGGTCTTCATCAGAGTCAAAAGCCCAACTGAATTTGTTTGATCATTGATTGTTCTAATTATGAGTTTATAAATGAGGCCATTTACTACATATTCTACAATCAGGATGGGGTACAATTTGGCATTAGGGTAAGGCTATGTTTATAAATGTTCCGGAGAGGAGTTATGGAGGTGAGATTGCTATTGATTACTTAGCCTGGCTTTTGCAAAGTAAATACTCGTGACCAGTTAATTCTGGAGTAGACAGATTCGGAGTTCTCTCACTGATGGCATGTGCACACTGCATGCCGTATTAACTAAGTTTTCATTCACACAACCAATGAGCAATTCAGTCAAGCCGGGTCTATAATTTGCTCATGTAAACTCCACCCTGTCACACCTGAGGTGTCATCAGCAAGGCCATCAAGAAAACATTCAGCTCTCCTGTTCAATAAAACGACTGCATCAGTGTTGTTAGTTCATACATGAATAAAGCATAAACAAAGATCTCTAACGTATAACTCTAAGTAAAGGACTGGTTGTAAAGTTTTGTTGTTAATACACAAAAAAACCTGTATATCTGTGAGAAAAGATTGGATGACCAATGATTCATGAACCATTCAGCAAACTCAAACTTACAATTTCCATAACAGTTCTTTATACAAAACAGAAATGAATCTATGCTCCGATCCAAGAACACGGTTCTATGAAGGGAGGATAGTGGAACATCTGTTACAAATATTATTCCACTTCTTCTTGGCTTATTTCAAATTGTTATCTGATTACACTTTATTATTCTACAAGACAGTTTACTTTTAATGAAATCAATAGTGAAAGTAACAATTATTATTTTTAATAAATTGTAAATGTTCTATAGATTCATAGAGGAGGAAAACTTTTGAATAGGAGAAGGTCGATGGCTTAAGGTGATAGATATTCTTGAAAGCTGCAAAGTACATGTTTTCTAGTAGCAGTCATGCTAATTAATTTAACAATGACATATATTGTAATGCTATGTCTACATCACGAATGCCATAGTAGCAGTAAATCTATGTCAAGTATACAATACTGTCTGGAGGAAGTTTGGAGGCTATAGAAGGTATTCTTTATCTTTAGTCGTTATTCAGCCAAGGTGAAAACAAACTTGAAGAAGAATGCAATTGTGCTGATCAGGAGCTACAGTGAAGTCTTTGCGAGATGAAGATACCTTTAAAATTGAAATATGCATACTTAATAAAATATATGTTATCAAGGATGTATATTTTATTTGAGGAAAAGCGTACAGTATAAAAACTGTATAGAGTAGAGTTATATTAAAGTTACTTATTTTCTGTATTCATTGTGGGAGAATACAGTTATTTATTGCAATAATATAGTTTGAAAGGCAAATGTCCTTGAAAATTGTGCTTTCTAACAGCTAAATTCACCAAAATCAGAATTATTAGAATAATAAATCTAAATCATTAGATTTAGGAATTTTAGTCGTTATTTAGGATATTTAATCGTTAGATAATGAATTTTAATAATAATCAATTAAAGGACAAGAAGAATGTTTTGTTTTGTGATAGAGAAAACCGAGGAAGTCTTGTAGCTTTACGAGAGACCTGGTTCAAAGCAACCAGATGGTAGGTATTCTATCGATCGAATTCAGTTGGAGTAATTTAATTTGTACTCTGATGGTAAAACCAACTCAATTTCCTGATTTCTTTTTGCACTGACATGGTCTTTCATGGTCTAAAGCAGTTAGACCAGTTTCTTCATGGTGTTGTGACCATCCAATCGCACCAGTATTATTTTCAAATTGTTATTAAACACGCAGCCACCTTTGTATAAGCACGAAAATACACAGAACTGTCAGTGAAGTCTGGTTTAGAAATAAATTTCAGTTTGTCATATTACAGTTATTGAAAGTTAATAGTCTTTACGTGCTCAAGGCTTTCGACAGGTGGCATTCATGAGGATTTCTTCAACATTTCTACTCACTCTAAGATAAAACTTTTATTTGATACAAAACTTTTTTATTCAGCACTTTTATAACAACAAAACCATTATGTGAGCTCAAGGAGTATGGTAATTAGTCCATGTCATAACTATCATTTGTAAGTTATGTTGATTATAAACCTGATGTACCTATGTATCTATGAATGTTTATGATATATATATATATATATATATAAGATAAACGAAATGCGGTCTGGTAAGAAGATTACACTTAAAACAAACTGTGGCACATAGAAAGAAACATAAAAAAACTCACTCTTCAATATTTCGACCGCTATAACGGTCAAAATATTGAAGAGTGAGTCTTTGTTATGTTTCTTCTTATGTGCTCTGTTTATTTTAAGTATATATGTATTGATCACAGTTTGTGTGCTGTATGGTGAGCTCTATACATATCTTCTGATCAGTGAATGTTCACCAATTTATAAGGCCACTAGACCTCGAAATGTACGGGTTTTATTAACTTTTTTTAGGAAACAGGGGTAACCTGGAGTAACTAGTGTGTAAATGGTAGATTTGAAGGCATTTAATTAAGGATATTTTAATTTGTGTCATTTCTATTGTTATTGTTAGTTAATTAATAATAAAGTAAATAGGAATAATAAAAATAGCATAATAGGAAAGTAGTAAAGCTGACCCCGGCATGGTCTGAACTCGCAGTCCGTTCATAGTAGATGTGACTAGTCATACCTTTACATTTGAATCAGAACGTGCAGACTACCAGTAGAAAGAATACTACTCGTTTTCTCGTCATTAGTTTTATGAATTATGAGATAACAGTTATATACTCTCTGAGGTAGAACCCACATGCACTCTTATACGCCATAAGGAAAACCTTCATTTATGATTATATTACAATGGGTTACGAACTTCTTACATAAACGAGACATTCATATCTATTGGCCTTTGAATGGTCTCTTTTCATGTTTTCGTCGTTGTATATTGGCCTTGCTGTGGCTGTGCATGCTTGTCCAAGGTGTCGGTTGGACCTGTGAGAATCGTGGACTACTGAAAGAAATAGTTTCCTCAATGGTATCAAGTAATGACTGAAGCATTGCTTCTTCTGCCAATAGGCATAAATCAGTCTGTGGGAGCTTTTCTCAAACACTGGTACTCAATTCTTCTTGAGCCCTACCTCCAGCACAGGTGACCACAAGAGTAATAAGTCCCAATATCATATGCTCACAGAATTGTCTTATAACCGCAGGTCGCGTAGATTAGTAACAGCGCAAATGTACGTTTCTTTAAAATTCACAATTGTTTCGGTGAAATAATAATAAAAGGATAAAGTCTGAATCACTTTAGTGAAAACGTATTCAAGTGGGCAGCTTTAAGCATACCTACTGTACAGTAAAACTGAACAACTCTGTATGAGTATTTAAAGAGGATTATATATATTGTAATTAACAATTATGTTGTGGCATAAAATAACTTTAATTTAATTTAACAGCGTTTCAAGAACTAATTTAAACATTTGAATAACTTTAATTTCTGGGAGGTATAACAAATCATAACCAGGTTGCTGACACCGGTTCTCATTAGATTAACGGAGCTAAGCACCGTCGGACCTGCTGGTTGGTACTTGGATATGTGACCAAGCCTGTGATGTTATGAAAGAATGTATTGATTAGTGTTGTAAAATTGTATCAAAAAAATTTATGGCTTTTATAAAATATAAATTTATACAACAGATGAATCAGAGAGTTATTGTTGTTTACTTAAAAATAAAAACAAAAATAAAAATTACCAGAAATTGAACAAGTGTTGATTATGACACCATTTGAACAAGTAGAAAGAATCATGTTAAGTTATCTAACAAATTTAATCAAGGCATAAACATCTTAAATCACCCTTAATCTCTAAAAGCATCTTAAAAGCTTCTACAAGTTAAATTATCTTAAAGCTTTTGAAGTTTGAATAACACTTATAAAGGTTTTTATTCCGATCGCATCTTTTTGAAATAATTAAATTCCTTGTTTTAATGGAAAAGTGGCTCTGTGTGGTATATAGTTCTTTTATAAACTTTCCTTTGATGAATACATTGTATTCAACTGTATTACGTATTATATCAACTTGTATTAGCGACTGATGTAAATATCACTAAGTAATCAATCAGAAAGTTTCCTGAGAGAAGTATCAATATATCAGTAATATTGGGTTGTGGTTTTCCTATGCTTGTTTCGCACATTCTAAAATTTGAGAATAACTTTTTCAGAGAATGAAATATTTTTATTTGTACCTCTTGTTACATATTTATTTATTTAATAGATATTTATTCGGATTTCTTACAGTCATTTTATGTTAACATTAATTAATACACAATAAACACCAATTACACATAATAGTATTGATAACAATAATTAAATCAAACAGATTCAGTCAGTGGGAGTTAGAAAAACTGTAACGTAATGATGGATGGCTATAATAGATGTTTTATTAATTTTTTAAATTACTGTATGCCGCAATTAAAAAAATTATACTACTATACGAGCAATTACACCTTAGCATCATACGGGACAGTGGGGAATGAAGCAAATAGGTATATTTTTGACATGGAACTTAGAATAATTTGTGCATTTTCAAAGTATATGGTGGAATGTGAAAATATAGTTGACAAATCAAATAAGAGTAATCAATTAAATTATTTACTAATTTATATATGAATAGAATGCCACAATGGGTTCTCCGGGAAATTTGATCAGGAATACTAAATCAGATACAAAGTTGAGGATAGTAGGATGATTCTCTAGGATAACTCAACTTATGGAGAAGTTTCTTAAGGAATTTGGAATGGACGGATTGAAGTCAATTTTGATAATGACTGTAATATTGTTTCCAAATAACTTAGGCATATATTCGACAATTGGAAGGACGAGAGATTTATAAAGAGTAATGTAAGTGATAGTATACTTGAAGACATATAAATTGCTTGTAATGAAACCAAGTAGTTTTATGCTACAGGTTTTTTAATCAACAATATGATTGTTAAATGTTAATTTAGAGTCAAAAATCAATCCTAAATCTCTCATAAAAGTTCCTCGGGTCAGAAAGTTACATTTAAATTTGTAAAGATATATTATTCCGGTTTTTAAACGAGAAAAGGATGTTATGGAACTCTTAGAAAAATTTAGATTGAGATTACTGGAAGAAAACTAGTTTAAAAGTTTATTTATTGAATGTTTTCAATATGAGCCATTCTTTCTTCCTCTAGAGCAGGAAATTAAAAAGAAAGGTGCCAATTTATTGATAAAGAGACTTACTTACTTGATAGTTCGAGCTTCCAAAGCTCTCCGCTTCGATGGCTTGGTGTCTCCGGTCCAGGTTGGCAGCTATTTGCCAGAATTGGGTGTTACTCAGGATTCTTTTCAGAGTGGCCTCATGTCCTAGCTCTTTCTTTAGTACTTCTCGCTCTCGCAGGAAATGCGAGGTCTGGAGAAGAATATATTCTAGACTTTCTTCTTCTAACAAGCAGACTCCACATAGGGCACTGTCAGTTAAGTTGAACCGGTGTAAATATTTATTCCTCACATGTTTATTCCGTTCGTGCTCTTGCTGCAAATGTTGAGACTGACCTTGAAACCGATCTAAATAAGACGATCGCTTGGAGAGCCTTGAATCTCGTAGTAAAACATTGATAAAGAGAGATGCATGATTTATAATTCTTCTTTAATACCCATTTTATAAGGCTATATAACTATAAGTGAATTATTATTGCTATGCTATTTAATAAGAGCAGACTAAACGAAAGGAAATACCATTAAAAATCATTAGAGAAAGGATGATTAATAATAACAAACAAGTGACTTAACAATCAAGGAACTTGCTGACAATATTAATGATATAAAGCGGACTACCCTTCGCCACTTGAGATGGTCGATGTCAATGCACTTAATTAGTTATCCTAGTAACGACTGCTTTAGTTGTTTGACAAACAACTATCAACAGAGACCTTAGTTACAACTTTTCCTCTGACTCATTTATTGTAAGTAAATGTTATAAACTATAAGAATTAGTAACATTTTCACCATCAGTATCAAGATTGTCATGATAATTGTTTTATTATAACTCATTCATCTTTTGGACCAGTAAAAGTTTTACACACCCAGCAGTCAATATTGCTGAACTTTTTGAGAGTTATTTGATCAGAAATTCAACTCTGTAACCCATCATTTTGAAAATGAATATTTTTTTTTATAATTTAAGAATTATTTTAAATATTTTAAGTCAACGAAATAACAAACCTATTTTTTTTTTATTTGGTTAAGTTATAAACTGTTGACTGTAGAATGTTTAAAATGAATTTGTCGAAAACATTTTCCCCATATGCAAATCGTATTAAAAAAACTTGTTTGTGCAAAAACTTTTTTCGCAGCTTCCAACCATTCGTAATTGAGTTTTCGTTAGATAATAAGCAAAATTGATTTCGAAAGACTATATATGATATTGTTAATTTTATATTACTTTGAATGTTAACAATGTTTTCCTTTTGGTTTTTAATTATTTTATGATTTTTGCTGTTCTTGTGTTTGTATTAGTTTTTTAATCTAATTAGTAATAATATTGTTATAATTTATGGAGATTTAATTATAGATAAAGTATTGGAACACGTGCAGTCTAAAAGGTAGCATATAAAAATAAACTTCCTTCCGAGGTAGTATCCTTCTTCCTGGCGTGGAACTTCGCCTGCTTATGACGACAATTGTCGAAATGTAGATCTGAGTTATGCCTGTGTCTATCCTTGTGTTGTTTTAGTTGTAATTTGTATCTATTGATACAAATGAAACAAAAAACAACAAGAAAAAATAAAATACAAAAATAAACTTTGTGGACTTTCACACTATGCCATAAAAGAGTTATTATATATTAAGTTATTTTTTTTATTAATTAAATTATTTTATTATTTATTTAATTCGCTCTCTGATGCCATAGTGTGAGAGGTCTCAGAGCATATTGTTCTCGTGATTACTTTTTCCTTGTGGCTGTTTGTTTCCTTTATTTCCATATATATTATATATATATATAATATATATATATATATATATATATAGTTAACACATGAAAGAGAAAAAACAAATAAAGATACACACAAAAGACTCACAACGATATTTCGACAGTCGTCGTCATCGGGTAGAAGTAGTCCCTTTGAGTAGCTGAAGCTAACTGAGAGGTAGGCCGAATGAAACGAACACGCACGCACTCTGTCGGCCGTCCTAGGTAAGCTACTAACTACAGAGAGAAAAATAACTAAAAAGAACAAATAAAAGCAAATAAAAATAACAGAAGGAGAAGAATAGTAAATGAAGCAATAAACAATTTAAAAAAAATAAAATAAAAAATAAAAATAAATAAATAAAAAATAAAATAAAATAAAAATAAAAATAAAAAAAAATAATAAAAAATAATTAAATTAACGGTACAAGTTAATGCCAGGAGGAGAGCGAGCTTTGAGAAGACAGATAATTGCCTCCTCTGAAGCTCTTAAAGTAACCCGTAGAAGACGGAACAGGGATATGATTAAGGACTTGGACCCGGAAGCAGTGATTAAAATCCAGTCCATGGGAATTAGAGTGGATAGCAAAAGGGAGGTTTTTGCGTTGACCAACGGAAGCCCTGTGACCATTCATACGCAAGTTGAGCTGCGTAGAGGCCATACCAACGTAGAATGCATCACACTGGGTGCAGTCCAAACGGTAAACGCAATTAACCGATGTGCATGAGGTGTGGGGAGGACAAGGGTAGTTAATGTTGCTATGGAGGGAAGTAAAAAAGGGATTAGGGTTTATGATAAGATATATATATATATATATACACTTTAACACATAGAAAAGAACACAGAAAGACACTACGGAACTCACTTCGATATTTCGACATCCGTCGTCATCGGGAAGAAGTGCGAAGCACTCGCGTTGAGAAGCAAACTGCTACTGGCCTCCAGAGTAACTCGTGGAACCACCGCAATGCTGCTCCCCAGCGGAGGAGAGGAAAAATAGAAATCCCTCCAATATTTATTTAGAAAACAAGATAAAAAATATATAAAATACGAAATAATAATAATAAAAAATAAATAATAATATAAAAAAATAATAATAATAAAATAAAAAATAATAAATTAAAAAATAAAAAATAATTAACGGTACAGGTTGAGACCAGGAGGAGAACGAGCCCCAAGGAGGCATATGAATGCCTCTTCGGAAGCTCTAAGGGTGACATGGGAATTAGACTCGGGGATTTGTTTGAGGATTTGTACCCTGAAACAATCATATATATATATACCTTGTCCTTGCTTCTACAACGTGCTTGGTCTCTCTTTCTCTTTCCTCTTGAAGAAAATTTGAGTTTGTAAGTGTGTTTCTTTACTCTGTGTGTTACTCTTCTTGAATTTCGAAGTCGTATGTATATACATATATTTAGAAGTTTAAACCTCAAGGAAAAAGGAAAATATTAGAGATAAATGCTCTGAGGTCTTTCACTTTATGTGATCAGAGCATTTATTTCCATTTTTTTACTTTTTGTTGTGGTTAAATTTCATTGATTGCATCTTATGTTTATTGTAATACATCAGCATATATATAGAGTTCAGTGTGAACAAAGATGCATAGATACATTTAAAACACACACTTAATCTCTCTAATTTTTGGTTTGAACCGTAATCAAGATATGTAGTTATGAGAGGGAACTAAACGCACTGGTATAGAGACGGTAGAGATCAGCAATATTGCTACATACTACCACGGTCAGAAGGAATAAAGTAGACAAAAAATAATTTAAAATTAAGTATAGGATGGAGAACAAGAAAACAAATAATAAGTAAGAAGAAAATAGAGGGCTGGGAAAAGGATGTGGCACATAAATACAAAGTAATAGATGAAGTTTTAATAAAATGAAAAATAAAATATTATAAATACAATATAACATGTTAAAATTATAATAAAAAACAAAATTAAGTAAATAAATCAAATTAATAAATACAAACACAGTGATATAATTAAAATTAAACATTATCTCTTTAGATCAAGGCAAGGTGCTCTTCCCTTACCACCCAAGTAAGGATTTCTTTGGAGGCTCACAGAGTAACAGCTTTTCAGTTTATCTGTTTTATATTTCTGTATATGTCTTTGTGTATTGAAATTTGGTTGTCCGTTTTGTATCGTTTTTCCATTCTTAAGATGCATATATATGTTTACAAAAGTGAAAAGATCTATGAGAACAAACAACACACATAATTACTTAAAAAGAAATAAACAGAAATATGTTACAAAATTCACCTCTATATTTAGACTAATTATTGCCATTAGGAGAGGAGATGTTACTCTTGAGGAGGGAAACTGTACTGAAGAATCTTTTAAGCGTAGTGGCATAAGAGCTACGACAGCAATTGTTACCAAATTCACTATTTAAATAAAATCAAAATGGTTAAACTACTTGATTACATTTAGTATAATATTTATTTAAATGCTAATTTATATCAGTTTTAACGGTTCTTTAAGAAAACACAAAACACAGGGTTTTGTTTACAGTTTTTAATACCGTTCAATTCACTAGGGTAAAAAAGTTGGAAGAATTCCTTAAGGAACAGATTTTATGTTTAAAGTTTGCAATTTTGTAAGTGGTAATTTTACACTTGGGTGATTTCCCCGAGGGATCTGTCCCTAGTGTTATTTTGGGGCCCAATGCATGTCGATAGTTTTGTTAGAATCAGTCAATTTCAGAGGAAGGGAATTGCAATGCAAAATCTGTTTACATCAGAACACAAATTTGGTTTTTTGGGAGTTTAAACTGCCAATATCGTGTTGATGTCACATGAACATACATCAACCTTTAAATCAATATTAAACAAATAATATACCATCTTACCTAATACACTGTTGCCGTAGCTCTCGGAGTCACCCGGGTGTCACCCATCTTCAACAATAACTGATATGGTAATGACGAAATGCATGACTTTAAATCAATGTTCACCTTTTCTCTTATTTTACTTGACCCAGTTAAACATTGTTTTCAAAAGTAGTTACACCTTGTCCAATCGTTCACTATATTATATAAATAATGAGACATTTGTTTAACTAGCCTCATCATTATAGCTTGATTCGCTATCACTTTATTCCTGGCCGTATTTGTTGAAAATTTTCCATCACCCATTCTGTTTTATCTGTCAAAATTCTCAATATTTCAGCTGTTGTAGCCATGGTTTACAACGTATAAGTTGGATTGGTAATTGACGAAATATCTATGACTATTCACATGGACTATTGGCTTGATTAAAGTAAGCCAAACATAAATCAAATTTACTCTCCAAACGGTAGATGCAGAGACACAAGAGGAGTTCTTTCAAACGGGATAGTATGTATGGTGGGTTGAGAAGTTAAATGTTTTTCTGGATTAATGATAAGCAAGGGAAGGTAGCCTCGGCGTCCAAACATCTGTAGTTAGTTTCGAGGATTTGGGGTATGGGCTGAAGGTAGAGGGAAAAGAGGATCATATTTGAAACCAAAAGTTTGAGAAGATAAAAGTTAGTCTATCATTATTTCTGTAAACTTACTCATATTTTACTACTTCTGTTGATTTCAACATCTATTCGTCCAATGCTTATATTCAGAAACAAAAAGCATACTAACTCAAAACTATAATACGTCTCTTTACAATATTTCAATCTGCTTATAATTCCTCATCAGGAAAAAAAACATGCTAAAAAGGCGATAGGTAACTGTAAATCCCTACATTTGTGAACCTTCAAGTGACATTTATAGTGAATACTCACATAACCAGAAAAGATAAAAAAATAACTTATAAAAGTAAATTATAAAGAGAAAAATACATTCTGGATGTAACAGATATTGTGTTTATTGGTATTGTTATTCAAAATGTTATATGCATTGTTAAAACAGTTGATGTACACAGATCTAATTTCATTCTGAAACATTTCCGCCTTGATTAGTCTTAGATTGTTTAGTTTTATTTGATTTAATCTCGGTGCAAGGCCCAGATTTCTAACTAGAAACTGCAAGATTGAGTTGATAAGAAGTTAATTAATGTGTAAAGTTTAGCTATGTTTTATGTGTCGGCAGTTGCTGGAAAACACCGCTCTAAATCAAGCCCATGTGTTTAATATCTAGCCCAAAAGCTCTCAGACAAGTTTTTTTTATACCAAACAGTTTAATTTATGGCATCCATTGCAATAATAATTATTAAATCTCGCTTGTTTTATAAATTACTAATTACATACACACTAATTGTGAAAGTTATACTTGCAAATTACAGATAAAGAATCAATATAAGCGGAGTTATTAGGAAAACAACTCATTCTTAATGTATAGTGCCTTTTTAAAGATTATCATTAGTAAAAACCTAACATTCTACCAAATTATTAAAATGGGGAGTTTATGCTACGTTTGAGGTAGTTTTGGGCTGGAGAAGACTCTACGATAGGTTGTCATTGAGGTACAAATATAGCCTCATTTGAGTTCCGGGATACTTCAACATAATGGGCAACTATAAGAGTGATAACTTGCCCAATCTGGTTTCTTCAGATGATACAGGATACTCTGTTTTCATCCCACTTTCCACGTACAAACTTTAAGTTTGTCAAAGCATAAGTGACGGTGTCAACCCAAGATGGTTCAGGAAGGGCACTGATCTCATTTCGAAGCAAATTTGGCCTTTTTATATTTCAGAAGAAAGACCAAATATATTTTTATCAAATCCCTGGTTTGGATCAAAGAAGAAAAGCGGCATTCGGAGAGTACTTCTTTAATAATCTTAAGAATCTAGCATCCAATGTTATCAGGGAACTAGTCAACTTTATTTTTCTCTCAGGATGGTTAAAGTGAACTAATGAAGAGAGAGAATAGCCCTATATATCAATTTACACTTACTGATAATAACTCAAGATTGTAATCTTGAGTCAACATATACAAACAATCTGCAGTCATTCTGGGTTTGGGTCTTTGAACTTGAACTCACTTAGCATCAATTCAATCAGAAACTCTATAATATTCGAACACCAATGTGCTCAAAAAAAAAAAAGAATCTGTCAAGATCTCAAGAATGTTTCTGTTTTTAATTTAGCTCAAAATTGTTATAAAACACTTCACAACAAACTCTTAACTCATCCAAATAGACTCTCAAACTCTATCTTCATGCATAATACCTGTACGTCCAAGTCTACTAAGAATAATATGCCACTTGAAAGTTTTCTCACGCTAAGTAGAATCACTTTTGGAGAGTCATTAATGGGTGCCAACTCCATTTATTTCTATTAACCTAATATTTATATTTCGCACAAAATCACAAACAATACTAAATACATTAAATTTATAGATTTGGAAGCATAATAACGATGATAAATTTGATTTCCTAAACATACTAGTTAAATAACAAATCAAATAAGCAATATAAATTGCAGGATTGCTTTTCACATGGCTAGAGGTGATGAGGTTTACAACATGGGTACAGTAGAACTGATTTGTCGTTAAGTAACTTCCTTGATGGCTATAATTGCAGAATATGTTTAATTTAACTGAATTGAGGGCATAAGGTACGTAATGAAGGAGCACAGTCGAATAGCGGTGTCTTTTGACCAGGCCAGTCTGTATTTGCACTTGGTCGGTGGACAAGCCAACCCACCAGCTATTTATTTAGGACGCCATGGTTGTTCATCCCTTGAACTCCCTTTAGACGTTGCTTCCTTTCAACTATATATTTCAATCTCTCTCACAATACATTATCACGCCAAAACGTTTTATACATACTTCACTTTAAATTAACATCATTAATTACACAAGTCAAATTATTTGTAACACACTAAATTAATTATATTTATGAGTTTAGTCAAAACTAAGTAATTACTTTAGGAATTCAGTTTTTGAGTATGAATATTTGCGTATTTATTCATATTCAACTTTTTTTAAATACTTTATTATTTACCACTTTCTATTCCGACGTATGTTTGCACTCTCGTACAATTTTCAACTCCTGCATTTACAAGATTTTGCCTTCAGTGCTGTTTTAATAACAAACAGTTTGAACCATTTGTAAAGTGATATATTTTAGTTCGCCACAGTTTGATTTTACATCCAGAGTAACAACATGCTGGCTTTTTCAAGTTGATTAGAATAATGATTTTACACGATTACGGCTTTACTTACCTCTACAAGTCATCGTATGAAGGTTATTCATGTCCAAATAAAACGATGTAAGACCATGACGAAGATCCAAAACTCTGATCATCAGTCCTAAGGGAAAACGTATTAGAACTGACATGACTGGTACATGGAAAAGGTAACACATTACGACAAATTGAATAAGATCTCTATACTACACCGGACCTCCCCAACAAATACTTGAAGTTCTGTTAGTTTTTTCTGCTGACTTAATGTCATGATTACTAACACTAACAATATTATTGTTTGCTAATAATTTATATTACTAAAAGGCATGACAATCAACTAAAATTCTGACTTTTTCAATTTAGAATAGGGATTTTAAAATAATTTAACAAATTACGTTGAATAAATTATTTGACAAGAAATGAGTTGGTTGATTTAATTTAGTTGCCCTTAATTTACGTTGATATTAATTTTATTTAATTAAATTATTTTGAGAGCACTTGGTGAGGTGGTAATATAAAATCATTTGCATGCTCCGAATATCTGTGTGTATAACTTTTAATTAGATTGTAAAAGGTAAATATTGCTCTAATAAAACCTGAAGTGGTTTTTTGTTTTCCTGAGGGACTAATAGATGTAAGTGGGGGTGTTTGGTATCCTTACTGAATACTTGTTGGTTGATTATTTGACGAGGCAGTTAGGCGGGGGCTGCCTGCACTGGAGGTGGAGCCGGCAGCTTTGTGTAACACATGCCACCCGATTAGAAGGCAGGCCACGTACTTCCAATGCCCTCTGATTTATGCCACTAATAACACTAATTTATAGACCTAAAACTCATACATGTGAGTTGAGCCCGTTTTGAAAATCCTATAACGGATTAATGAGTTTATATAATCATAAGATATATTACCAGATGACGGGACCATTTTGTAACACTTTAGAAATCTTTAAGTTTCGCTGAGATTTTAATTTTAAACATAAAGATTTTAAAGAAGTTGAAACAAAAAAGTTATGACCATTTATGATACACTATAAATAAATATACAAAAATTGATCTTGAATAGTATTGGAAACTAGACTGGAAACTATACTTGGAAACACTCATATAAAAAACACATTATCAAACTTGTATGGTTGAAGCCAGGAGTTTTGCAGTCATTTATGTCTTTTATTGCAGTTGCTCATAATAGCAATAATAGAGAAATGTCCTAAGCAACAAGTTACCACAAAAGTCAGTTTATAATTAAACCACGTGTTTCAAACACTTTGGGTTCATCTTCAGGTTATACCACCTTATCGTGTAGGTGTGATATACACTTCTAGCACAACAGGAGTAGAGATCCAAGTCACATCTTCTCGTTAAACGAGCTAACACCTGAAATTGAACACAAAGTGATTGAAACGGGTGGTTTATATTTATATTTGTCTGCTTGTTTTCCAAGGAAATATTCTTAATGAATACAAGACTTGTTGTTTATCGTTTTCCTTTTATTATTATATTATAATTTAGCTGAAATTAATCTCTAAACTAAAACTCTTAAATATTATCCATATAAATAACTAAACGAAAATAAATATTACACAAAATATAACAACACACAACAGTTTGAGATCAGCTGCAGCTCAAAGTGAAAATGATATATGTTATTAGTTGGCAAATTTAAGCTGAGGGACACCAAAGCGTGAATCAGAACGTTTCTTTATTTTCTTCTCATAACGAGGAGTTGTTCAAAACATTGTCATAGTAAATGTGTTGTTTTTTTTTTGGTGGAATATTTCGTATTGTAAAGGCTGTTTGGACTATTATGTTTTCTAATAATATCCTCTTCGGATGGTTTGAATATAATCCCAGTCATTACGACGATTATTATTCATCGTTTTTGAATGAGAGGCTTGTAGCGGGTAGAATATCGTTACTACTCGACGATAAAGACTTGTCATTCCTAGAACACTGTTCATGCTGCCTTTTCCCTTTAGTGCTGAGTAACAGATGATGATTAGCGACTATTGCTCATAAAGGAGAGTCAAGTAATCAGCCTGTGTAGATTAGACATATAAAACCCAACATTATATTATTTTTTATCCATCTTGTAAAATCTAAAAACAATGCTTTAGTTTCATAGAAGAGTTCAAATGATGTAAATATTTTATTTCTCCATTAAAAGTATAAAATGCACTAATAAAGTAAATAAAAATTTTGGAAAATAATTTTTCAACTATCAATTTACGATACTTTATGTAATAGTGTGTTTTATTGAAGGAATACTGGGCATGGTTACTATATTCAATAACTAGCTACAATACCGGGCGTTGTTTATTGGTCAGCTACCCTCATTAATCAGTATAGATAGAGATTCAAAGTCAGCCAGCCGTGCCAACCTCAGAGACCCCAAGCAGGCTCTGCGGACTGCTCCTTTGTAGTCCCTAGGTGAACATTTCACTAGTTCAAATTGTTTAATAACAACTACTACAACCTAAAACACTTCATGAAAGGTCCGAATTTATAGTTATTTAGTAAAACGAATATATATGTACTCAAGCTTTCTTGATTTTTTCTAATTTCAAAAAACATATGCTACCGGCTCAAGTGCTTCCTGAAATTTTGTAATTTCAGTTATTTGATCGAACTGTTAATATGGTATGAAACCCTCTCTATTGATCGCCCATGTCAGATGGCTCACTTCGCTTAGGTGTGTTACATAAATCCTGAATAAAGTCCTTTTAATTAAATTTCATTCAACACATACGTAAATTATGGTCCTTTTGTTTCTTTATGAACTTGTCAGATAGTTCATTAAATGGTGAATTCAATGCAATTGTATCAATTTTTTACTAAAACTCTTTGAACACTTGGATGTTTAGAAAAAAATCTAGTTGTACGAAGGGTAGTGAGTGCGTTTTGCAGCATACATAAACTCTTACTAATCAGTCTTTAAACTTTTAGTTTAGTTCATTGAATTGAAAACTTCTTTGTAATTCATTTATTACTTTCACTAGTACGTGTGAATCAAAAAGAAAACCAAATTAAAGTGATATTTTATCTGTTGATGTTTTCAAAATTTTTTCAATTTAACTTAAAATATAGTTACTCATATAACTATCATGAGTCCTATATGTTTAGAATATGATAGTTTTTGAGTCTATCTCAAAAATTGTAATAAGGAGTTTGTGCAGTGGCGACTCCTGACCTTTTTCTTTAGGCATGCAATTTTCAAAGAATAAAAGAAATACAGAGAAATACCCTTCTAATTCTCATGTTCAGTCTTTTCATGTTGTACAAAAGGATAATGATGTATTAAAAACATTTTATGGGGATTTGAATCAGGTTTTATTTGGAAATACTTTTAACATTAACTTTTATTAACCAATACAATAAAAATAGGCAAAAAATGTTTTTATTAAAGAAAGAGATACACAATACATCATTTGAATAAAAACTTCTTGCAAAATTCTTCGATAACAAAACCATAAAACTTCTCTCTATCTGCCATGAAATCTTTAAGTAAATGTCTTTCAATTGAAATTAGGGATAAATTAGACAATCGCTCTTCACTTTGGGAGCTTCGTAAATAACTTTTAATTCTTTTGAGGGCAGAAAACGATCTCTCAACACTTGCTGTTGTTATGGGAATAGTCATAACCAAATTCATGAGTTTATAAATTTCCGGAAGACCTGTGTGCAAATCACTTTCCAGTATGTATTTGAGGAGCTCAGCAAGCCTGAGTTGCAGTGTATGCAAACTTCGTTCTTGTTTCTCTTGGCAATTAAGAACATTTTCATTAACCAGAAATGATAAGAGTAAACCCCTGCATTGGGAAGCTTAGCGCAATCATAGAAAATGGTTCCTTAGCGTGTAGTGGAATAAAAAAAAGGGGTTCCTTTAAATATGTCGAGTCTCGAACATTTTGGTTTCTTTAAAGAAGAATTCTATGCATGCAATGCATGCGTTGCATTCCCTGAGAAATCGCCACTGAGTTTGTGAACATATAAGGAGGTCTTTATATTACTCAATTTTTCGTGTTATATGATAAATTTATTATTTTTATTATATTATATGATATATTAATATAATGTTATAATATTATAACCTGTATGTTCTTGGGCAAAAATAATGTTCATAATAGTGCAGTTGAACTAATATATTGTGTAGTTATTTTTCTACATAATTACCAATTGATTGAGAATTGTTTCGTGTACTGTAAACATACCACTCAAAAGTACTGAGACCACTCGAAGAATGCAGAAATTTGTGAATATCACTAAGTAATCTAAAATAGTTCATTTTGCAGCCTCATGTAACGGCAAACACTTTTTGGGTTTGATTCCATCCCCTAGAAAATCCTACAAAAAAACATTTGCATCTGATGTTCCAGGATTGATCAGGTTGCATGAACCTCTGGGTAGTCACTTTTTGAACTGGATCGTTGAATTATGGTATGCTGTCACATCCTAGTCTTCAGTTATTAAATGAATCATTTTGATATTGGTCTTCAGTTAAATAAGAGAATGGTAACACTTTTAGTGCATAATGCTTGTGAACTCAACTTAAACTGAGATTGTAAAACCCTGAGCTTGAGAGAGAATCAAACCTAAGGATACAATGTGAAATTTCCACTTTAGCTTTTCAATGATGGTTTAAACGGAAGCCACAATCATCTATAGAGAAATGGATTCTCGGAGCGGAGCTCATCAATTAGGTAGATAACAGTTTTTGAATTGTTGAATTCAGCAAAATACAGATGAAGGTGAAGAAGTAGCAGCACTATACAAATTGCATTCAGTCTCAATGATATTGGCTGGTTTCCATTCAAGTTTGTCAAGAAGCGATATTAGCATGAAACCCTATCCGACACGAATTGTCGATTGCGTAACAAGTTTACTAGCTTTGTCAACGTTTAATAAATACTAAGACATTTACTGAGTTATGTCTTGATTCATGCCAGACTAATCACGAGAATGCTCGTTAATGGCTGCTAATATTAATAGCTGATCAAAGGATATGCTTAAATCACTCCTATGTCTAATGCATTATATTAGACTAAGCTTGGTGATATCTATATACTTATAAAACTCTGATGTTCTTGTTAAAATAAATTGGTTTCAAAAATTTTTTAAAAAATAATTTTAAATTTTTATTATAATTTTAAAAGTAAAAATTATTTAAAAAATTTATTATATTGTTTTAATTTGAAGATGCTTTGGAGGAATTTAATTTTTCTTAAAATAAAATGAAAAGTTTGAAAATGAAAGGTTGAAAATATTGATAAGCTCTAAAGATCGGGTCCATTAATTTAAGGTTTTATCTAATCTGTATTTAAAACTGAGGTATTTTATTTTGAAATGTTTACAGGATAAATATTAATAATTTAATGTACTCTATGACTTGAATGTTGACAAAAGGTCTTGTTAAATTTATGTATTAGAATTAAAAAAAAAAAAGAATGGTTTGAAGTGAACACAAGGGTGATATTTTACAATGCTCGTATGCAGTGACACGTATGCCAGAGGAAACTAATCCATTTGTCTGCAAACAGTTTTGTTTGCGTTTTGATATTGGATCGAAATAGAAATGAACAATCTCACTTATTAAAAACAAATATATTTAGTGGTTGAATAAATAAAAAAGTGGTTGGTTTTTGGAAAAAATAAAACAAAAAAACCTGAAGGTTGTCATGCTTTTTCATTGGAATCGTCTATTGGAATTTGAAACAAGTAAAATTGTATTTCAGTTTATGATTTTAGTTTTCTTTAAGCAGTTTTTGCAATTAAAATATGATATGGTGAGAAATATGTCAAAGGGCAATGTTTAAATAATTCAGGCGAAATTTACTTTAAACAAGAAAATTAATATTATAAAAATAGGGCTATTGTTCTAATTGCAACAGATACTACTTTTTTAACGAGAGTGAAGCCTATGAGAAGAGATGGAGGAACAAGCTTTTTTTTTAACTTCAGACGTCCGTTTATTAGTTAACACATCAGTTTTAATGAGGTTTCTCAGGTTTCCAAAAAATGAATAAAAGATTATCTAAACTTGTGTCCAGAATGCCATCAGACTCTTAATCAACTAAAGACAGTGCCAAAAATAATTACCAGACGACATTGAGTTTAGAGCGCAGCTAGGATGCCATCAGACTCTTAATGAATTAAATATCAAAACCACAAAAGATTATCTGTTGATGTATCATCAGATATTTTAAGGCATTCTCAGAGTCAAGGCTAGCTTCTAAGAAGGAACCAACAAAAAGGTTCCTTGTTAGAAGCTGGCCTTGACCCTGAGGATGTCTTAAATTAAAGACGAAACGTTGGCAAAAAAGTGATTTCAAATAATTAACCCTGAACCAATTCCGAGAAAAGGAAAAGTATGTATTAGTAATTGTTGTCAAGAAAACAATACCTATGTACATTTATATATAAATATTTCACATAAACACGTGAAATAACAATCAATGATCGAACCACAATCTGAAATGGGAAAACAAGACTAGGATCTTTCAACCGTAACAAGCGGTCTTCGTCAGAGTAGGGTTTTTGACTCTGACGAAGACCGCTTGTTACGGTTGAAAGATTTTCGTCTTCTTTTCCCATTCCATATATATATCAATGATCAAACCACAATAAGGAATGGGAAAACAAGACTAAGATCTTTCAACCGTAACAAGCAGTCTTCGTCAGAGTCAAAAACCTAACTGAACACTAGATGCAGAAAACATCTGGTGAGGAGTTGAGAAGAGTGGGAGGGAAGAGTGGTATTTTAAAAGGGTGAAAGCACAGGAAAGGACTAATGTCCAGAAAGGGATGTTTGGGGAAACAAAGGAGTACCATAAGAAAAAGTAAAAAACTATCCGCTAGCTGTCAATCCTCTTAGAAGAGGCTATTGCCCTCGTGACGAAAGTATCAAGTTTGAAGAGACCGTTACTAGTGTTTATAATATTAGATCTATTAAATTTAATTAGAGACGATTCAATAATATTTCTTAACAACATTGATTTTTCATAGGTAATAAATTTAGCTCCTGTCCAATCAATATGATGATTTTCATTTTTTATATGCAAGAATAAGGCACTACTGTTTTCCTGTCTACTTACGTTATATTGGTGTTGTTTTACTCGTGTCTTTAATGATTTACCAGTTTGACCAATATAAATTTTATGGCAATTTTTGCACGGAATTTTATAAATACCAGTGGCCTCCAATTCGCTGGGAGAGTTTTTTATTAACATATTACCCCCGTATTACGATTAGAAAACACTATATTAAAATCAAGTTGTTTGGCTAATCTTGGAAGGGGGTCCAATGATTCGTGGTATGGCAAAACTATAGAATTTGACATTCAAAGGGGCTCTGTTGAAGTATTAGAGAAAGTTTTTTTAGCACCCTTCAAAGCTAAATCGATGTAAGAAGAGGGGTATTTTAATGAAAGGGCAATTGACCTAATGTTATTAATCTCTTCATTAAGGAATTCAGGAGAGCAAACTCTTAACGCCCTCAAAAACATACTTCTAAAAACAGAAATTTTAACATTTTTTGGATGTGAAGAATAAAAGTGAACGTATGCAAGTACATTCATAGGTTTTCTATATATACTAAAGCGTAACTCATTGGGTAACCTATGGATCAGGACATCTAAGAAGGGCAAATTACCACTTATTTCTTCTTCCATTGTGAATTTGATTGTCGGCACTAATGAATTCAATTTTGTTAGGAAATCAACTTTATTTAAAGAATTGGGACAAATGCAAAGAATATCGTCAACATATCTATACCATTTACATTTTTGGGCAAAATTGAGCTTAACATTTTACTCTCAAAAAACTCCATATATAAATTACTTAGGAGGAGGGATAAACAGTTACCCATAGGAAGACCAAATTTTTGTATATAATACTCGTAATTATTTTCAAATTGAAAATGACAATCTACCACACATAACTTAATTAACTCTATTATAGTGATAGATGGAAGGGGAAGGGAAAAATTAATTAATTCCTCCTGGAGTAAGCTCAACAGATCAGTTACAGGTACATTCGTAAAAAGATACTTCACATCGAAACTGATTAATCTATAATTACTTTACTATAAGTAAAGTATAGTGATCGTGAAAAAATTCGATCTCGAGATTTTGACGGAATTACATGTTTTGAGGTCCCAGAAGTCGTTTTATGACGTTTTTACGATGATGTCTGTGTGTGTGTGGGTGGGTGGGTGGCTGGGTGGCTGGGTGGGTGGGTGGGTGGGTGGGTGGGTGAGTGTGTTAGCATTGCTTGTTACCACGCTACGGTCCAGAATCTTTGATGGATTAAGTTGATATTTTACACAAAAATGGGCCTCATAAAGACGAAGATCCCTATTGTTTGGGAAGAATTATGCATGATGGGAAAGTCACTTTTTTTGCCAAAAACCGTTTTTTTTTTCATTTATTTCTCCTAAACTGATAACCCTAGAGTTTTGAAATTTTGACATTATCTTTGAGGTTACAAATGGAACAAACGAAAAATATATTCAGAATATGAAAACAATAGGAAATATTTTTTTTTCAATAAAATGTAAAAATTTTGACTTATAATTCAATCTCAAACCTTGTGAGAGCGATACAAGCCATACAGTTTGATGGATCATAATGAAACTATGCCTAAAAATAGAACATTATGTGTAGAATGAGTTGAGATATTTTTTTCTAAAATTACATTCGCTAAAGGGGCGTTACAGTACGATTTGTGTTTTCAGAAAATGTTTTTTTGACGCTAAACGGCTCGGAAAAAAATAATGAAAATGTTACCAAAAATGGAACAAAAAATTAGCAATTCATAAAAAAAAATCATGCAGTTTCAATTACGGGAAAGAGCAATAACGATATAAAAACTCTTTGTTTACACTAGACTAAGAGATCACCTGCTATACTTGTCGAATTTTTTGTATTTTTTTACATTGTTTACATTGACTTAGAAATTTTTTGAGCGAATCCACTGAGATAAAATTGATTTTATAAAGGAACAGTTTAAATTGTTTATTGAATTAAATGAGATGTAAGAGGAATAATATTGTGCAGGTAAATGATAACACTCACTCCGAAAAAATTCGTATATATGTTATTTGACAAAGGGGAAGGAAAATGATCTTATTAAATACTAAGAAGCTTATTACTATTATTATTTTAAAATTAAAATTCCCAGTATGATAATTCTATAAAAGACCAAAAATGTAAATGATAATTCATAATCTGAATCTTTCGTTTAGAGATTATTAATAAATGTAATTATCGTACATCTTTAATTAACAAATCACCTTAAAACAACATTTTCTTCGCAGTTTAAGATGTTTTTCAGAGAAAAAAAGGGTATTTTCCTGTTTTAAATTTAAAAATTTTACTTTAATATTCAATGTAGAAGGATGTCAAGTAAACGATGTAAGAAATCCACTGGCTGTTTGAACGAAATCCATTCTCTTGTAGGAGAATAAATCGTTTCAAGAAATGTTCACTTTGGTTTTTCAAAAATGTTATTACTGCTGTAGTTATACTAATGCAATTATTTGCAAATAATAAATTATCTGTGATGTACAAAAATAAGCTTATAAAATGATATGTCCTTCAATCACTATCTGTACTACCTCAGGAATGAAAGGCTAATAATTATATCCCATTTAGATGTTTACGTTATGCTTAAATGAGACGTTATGTTTTATATACTCAAGAAATTTGACATTAAGTTACTTATAGTAAAGTAGAGTGTAGGCCACTCCAGATTTTTTTTGTTCATGTTGGCGCTTTTTAATTTTTTAATTAAATCCACATTGTTTTTTATATGGCTGCCTGAAATTTTTCCAATTAAGGAGCTTAAAATACTTACTAACCATTTAGACAAGCCATATGATGCCGAACCAGCAGAACTCACAATTAAACGTATTGGGTAATTATCTTTATGTGTCTTGATCAACCCGTACATATATGGCAAAGAAGGGGATTTTGATATAAATTTAGTAATAAGTTAAGGTTGATTTTGTAAGATAGGTTTTTAACTCTGACGAAGACCGCTTGTTACGGTTGAAAGATCTTAGTCTTGTTTTCCCATTTCTTATTGTGGTTTGATCATTGATTGTTGTTTCACGTGTTTATGTGAAATCTGTATATATATATATATATATATATATATATATATGCAGAAGTCTCGCAACAAACGCATGCGCCTCTATAATTAAAGAATGTATGTTCTAAATATAGTAAAATAAAGGAAAACGTTTTAAGCGCTTTTAAAAACACTTGACAGTTTTTTTCTTTTCTTTTACTACTAATAGTGATGATTTTCTTATATAAATATATATAATCAATATTCTAGTACATGTAACAGAGAGTATTTCTCGTAATTACGACTTATATCACAATTAAAAGCGAGTTTTGTCTGTAAATTATTATGTTCTTTTCGTTACTCATTATTACTTTACTATAAGTAAAGTATAGTGAGTGTGTTAGCATTGCTTGTTACCACGCTACGGTCCAGAATCTTTGATGAATCAAGTTGATATTTTACACAAAAATGGGCCCAATAAGGAAGAAGATCCCTATTGTTTGGGAAGAATTATGCATGATGGGAAAGTCACTTTTTTTGCCAAAAACCGTTTTTTTTTAAAACATTTATTTCTCCTAAACTGATAACTCTAGAGTTTTGAAATTTTGACATTATCTTTGGGGTTACAAATGGAACAAACGAAAAATATATTCAGAATTTTAAAACAACGGGAAATATTTTTTTTTAATAAAATGTAAAAATTTTGACTTCTAATTCAATCTCAAACCTTGTGAGAGCGATACAAGCCATACTGTTTGACGGATCAAAATGAAACTATGCCTAAAAATAGAACATTATGTGGAGAATGAGCTGAGATATTTTTTTTTAAAATTACGTTCGCTGATGGGGCGTTACAGTACGATTTCTGTTTTCAGAAAATGTTTTTTTGACGCTAAACGGCTAATTAAAAAATAATGAAAATTTGACCAAAAATGGAACAAAAAATTAGCAATTTATAAAAAAAATTCATGAAGTTTCAATTACGGTAAAGAGCAATAACGATATAAAAACTGTTTGTTTATCCTAGACTATGAGAACACCTGCTATACTTGTCGAATTTTTTGTATTTTTTTAAATTGTTTACATTGACTTAGAAATTTTTTGAGCGAATCCACTGAGATAAAATTGATATTTATAAAGGAACAATTTAAATTGTTTATTGACTTTTATGAGATGTATGAGGAATAATATTGTGCAGGAAAATGGTAACACTCACTCAGTAAAAATTCCTATAGATATGTTATTTGACAAAAGAGGAGGGAAAATAATCTTATTAAATACTAAGAAGCCATAAAATTCAAAGTATAATAATTCCGTAAAAAACCAAAAATGTAAAAGATAATTTAAAATTGAAATCTTTCGTTTAGGGATTAATAAATGTAATTATCGTACATCTTTAATTATAAATCACCTTAAAACAACATTTTCTTCCCTATTTATGATGTTTTTCAGAGCAAGTAAGGGTATTTTCCTTTTTTAAATTTGAAAATTTTACTTTAATATTCAATGTAGAAGGATGTCAAGGAAAAGATGTAAGAAATCCACTGGCTATTTGAACAAAAGCCATGTTCTCTTGTAGGAGAATATTTCGTATCAGGAAATGTTCACTTTGGTTTTTCAAAAATGTTATTACTGCTGTAGTTATAATAATGAAATTATTTGCATCAGCTGTGTGATGTACAAAAATAAGCTTATAAATTGATATGTCCTTCAATCACTATTTGTACTACGTCAGGAATGAATGACTAATAATCATATCCCATTTAGATGTTTACGTTATGCTTAAATGAGACGTTATGGGTTATACGCTCAAGAAATTTCATATTAAGTTACTTATAGTAAAGTTGAGTGTAGGCCACTCCAGATTTTTTTACATTGTTTACATTGACTTAGAAATTGTTTGAGTGAATCCACTGAGATAAAATTGATATTTATAAAGGAAAAATTTAAATAGTTTATTGACTTACACGAGATGTAAAAGGAATGATATTTTTACATGTAAAAAAATCACCGCCAATAAGCATAAATAAATTCCTTTGTCTTCCATGGTATGATGGATTTGTCTCATAAAATGCTTTAATAAATCTATATATTGCACTCTTGAGCAAAACTTAATATCAGTTACAATTACATTATCATTGTGAATGTAGTACCTTTCCATGATATTGAAAGGTAATGAATGGACTCTTTCCTCAAGAAAGAGGACTTATGTTTGTTGAGAAATATCCAGTTTTTTTTTACAATTCTAGTCTAATAGTTCATATTTATTATTTTCAAAAATTAGAAGCTCCCAACTATAAAAGATTTAAATTATATTGAATAGCTGGCTTTGTCTTCGATTTGAGTATGTAAACTGGCTAATTACTAATATATTTTTTCTCAATATACATTCATACCAAACTTATAACACAGTACAGAAGGCAGAAAAAGGATAACACTCACTCAGAAAAAAATTGTATATATGATATTTGACAAAGGGGAAGAAAAATGATCTTATTGAATACTAAGAAGCCATAAATTTCCCAGTATAATAATTCTATAAAATGCCGAAAATGTAAAAGATAATTCAATATTGAAATCTTTCGTTTAGAGATTAATAAATGTAATTATCGTACATCTATAATTATAAATCATCTTAAAACAACATTTTTTTTCGATGTTTATGATGTTTTTCAGAGAAAATAAGGGTATTTTCCTGTTTTAAATTTGAAAATTTTACTTTAGTATTCAATGTAGAAGGATGTCAAGTAAACGATATAAGAAATCCACTGGCTATTTCAACAGAAGCCATGTTCTCTCGTAGGAGAATTTTCGTTTCAAGAAATGTTCACTTTGGTTTTTCAAAAGTGTTATTACTGCTGTAGTTATACTAATGAAATTATTTGCATCAGCTGAGTGATGTACCAAAATAAGCTTATATATTGATATGTCCTTCAATCACTATGTTTACTACCTCAGGAATGAATGACTAATAATCATATCCCATTTAGATGTTTACATTATGCTTAATTGAGATGTTATATATTATATACTCAAGAAATTTGATATTAAGTTACTTATAGTAAAGTTGAGTGAAGGCCACTCCAGATTTGTTTACAATGTTTACATTGACTTAGAAATTGTTTGAGTGAATCCATTGAGATAAAATTGATATTTATAAAGGAAAAATTTAAATAATTTATTGACTTATACGAGATATAAGACAAATAATATTTTTACATGCAAAAATTACCGCCAATACATAAATATATTTCCTTTGTCTACCATGGTATGATGGATTTGTCTCACAAAATGCTTTAATAAATCTATATATTGCACTCTTGAGCAAAACCAATTATATGTTATAATTACTTCATCTTTGTGTATGGTAGTATCTTTCAATGTTATTGAAATGTGATGAATGGACTCTTTCCTCAAGTAGGAGGAGTTATCCAGTTTTTTCACTATTCTGGTTTAATAATTTATATTTATTATTTTCAAAAATTAGAAGCTCCTAACTATAAAAGTTTTAAATCATACTGAATAGCAAGCTTTGGCTTTGATTTGAATATGTAAACAGGCTAATTACTAATAAACCTTTCTCAATATACATTCATTTCAACATTATAACAGAGTACAAAACGCAGGGAAAAAGATAACACTCGCTCAGAGAAATTTGTATCTATGATTTTTGGCAAAGGGGCAGGAAAATGACTTTATTAAATACTAAGGAGGCATACATTTCCCTGTATAATAATTCTATAAAAGACCACAAATGTTCAACATAATTCAAAATTTAATTCCGTCGTTTGATGATTACTAAATGTAATTATGTACACCCTTAATTATAAATTATCTTAAAACGACATTATTTCTTCGATATTTTTCAGAGAAAATAAGAGTATTTTCTTGTTTTAAATTTGAAAATTTGACTTAAATATTCAATGTAGAAGGAGGTAAAGTAAACGATGTAAGAAATCCACTGGCTATTTGAAGAAAAGCCATGTTCTCTTGTAGGAGATTATTTCGTATCAAGAAATTTTCACTTTGGCTTTTCAAAAATGTAATACTGCTGTAGTTATAGTAAATGAGATTATTTGCATCAGTATGTGATATACAGAAATAAGCTTATATTTTGATAAGTCGATCAATCACTATCTGTACTACCTCAGGAATCAAAGACTAATAAACATCACCTATTTCTTTTACATTGACTTCGAATTTTTTTTTTCAGTGAAATCATCGAAAAATAATATAATGTTTAGATGTATAACTTTTTTTAATGATTTAAGGACTTATATGTGAAGTAAGAAAAATAATATTCTTATATGTAAAAAATGAACGACAATAGAGCATATCAATATAATTTCTGATTCATTTCATTGTATGATGGGTTTGTTAGAACAAAATGTTCTAATCGATCTAAATGTTGCACCATTCTATAAAGGTTAGTATCAGATGTTGATTTTTTTACGTTTATGAATAACATTATTATTGGGTAATATTGAAGTTTTGGAATGAACTTTTACGTCCTATATACGTAGGACGTAAGTAGGAAGGGCTTGTATGATCTTGATCAATATCCAGTTTTTTCACTATTCTAGTCTAATAGTACATACCATTATTTTTAAAAATTTCAAGATTCTAGCTTTTAAATTTAAAATTATACAGAAAAGTCGGCTTTGAATTTGATTTAAGAATGCAAAAATTGGTTAATTACCAATATATTTTTTTTCAATATACATTTACAGAAAACATAACAGAGTACAACCACCTGGGAAAAAATAACATTCGCTCAGCGATAAATTAGTTTTTTATGATTTTTTACTAAAGGAAAGAAAAGTGAGTTTTTAAAAAAACTCTAGCATGCCATAGAATTCCCTGTATAATAATTTGATAAAAGACCAAAAATGTAGAACATTATTTAGAATTAAAAAAAATTCCTTTAAAAATAATAAATGAAATTATCCTATATCTTAAATTAAAAATTATCTGAAAACGACATTTTTTCTTACATTTTTTGACATTTCAGACAAAAACTTCGTAACGTTTTTAAAATACTTAAAATATTTTTAAGTTTTAGATGGGAAACTTTGTCTTAAATCTTCAATGGAGAAGGAGGTCAAATAAAATATGTAAGTGATCCACTGATTATTGGAACAAAAGCGATGTTCTCCTGTAAGAGTAATATCGTAATAGGAAGTCTACACTTGCACTTGCACTTTTCAAAAATGTTATTACTGTTGTAGTTATACTAATCAATGGTATGATATACAAAACTAAGCGTGTATACTGATAAGTGGATAAATCACTATCAGTACAACCTCCAGAAATAAAAAACTAATAAACCTTTTCCAATTAGACATTTAAATTATGCCTAAATGGAACATTATATATTATATACCCAAGAAGATTGATATTGTGTTTAAGTTAGTAATATGGTGAAGATAGCTGTAGGTCACTCCAGATTTTTTCAGTGAACTGACTCAAATAAACCTTTAATATAGAAGAAGGTCAGATAATCAACATTCACTGGCACTATAGTGCTATATATGGCCATGTATGAGATCCACTAGCTATGGTAGCAAGCGACACATTCTTCTGTAAGAGATTATTTGGTAATACGTTTTTTTGCTTTGGCTTTGCCAAAATGTTATTTCTGTAGTAATATCAAGAATATTATATTTATCATTTGTCAAATATCAATTCATAATCCAATATGAGTATATATATATTGATAACTGGGTCAATCAGTATTTGTACAGTCTCTATCTGTATGAAGTATTATTACTCATTGCCTTATAAACATTTATATTATGTTAAAATGGGAAATTATACACAAAAGAAGTTTGACAGCATATTTACATAACAAAATTTTCTACATGAAGCTGCGTCATGAGGGTGGTTCTTTAATAGCTAGTAATTGAATAAACCATCCACTTTGTGACATGATATATTGATATATTGACATGATTTGTAGAACTTTATGCTCACAAATTCACTTTTGCTATTGAACAGTTGGTACAGAGAATATGGTAATTCATTTAAAATTTATTTTCAATGGAATTATTTTCAATGTTCAAAGAAAATTATCACTAATAAAACTCGAACGCATTCTCACTGAACATCGTTTTAAACTGATTATTACAAGAATATTTTGAAAATGATTTCATGAAATTATCCTTTGAAATGATTTGAGAATATTTTGAAAATCATTTCATGAAATTATCCTTTGAAAATAACGTTTCATAAAATAACAACATTTAAAGTATAACTCGGAGTAAACAAAATAAGGGGATTTTCATCCTGGACTAATGGATCACCAGCTATATTTGCCAGATTCTTTTTTCATTTATTTACAATGATTTGGAAAACAGAAATATTTTTATGTTTTAAATGGGAAACTTTGTCCATTTTTATATCTTCAGTGTAGAAGAAGATCACATAAATTACGCTAGTGATCCAGTGGCTATTGAAACAGAAGACATGTCCTCCTGTAAGAGATTATTTTGTAACACAAAATCTTCAATTTTGCTTTTCAAAAATGTTATTACGGCGGTAGTTATTGTGATATATAAAAGTAAGTGTGTATATTGATAAGTGGATAAGTCACTATCAGTACTACCGACAAGATTGAAAGACTAATAAACCTTTTCCATTTACACATTTATATTATGCCTAAATGAGACATTATAAATTATATACCCAAGAAGTTTTATATTAAGTTTACTTATAGTAAAGTTGAGTGTAGGCCACTCCAGATTTTATTTATATGTAATAGAGTTAGAATTTTATAACTAAGAATTTTTTGTGTTTAAAAACTATCATTAGTTGTTCATAGCTTGGTCAATAAGTGCAATCTAGTTTTAGTTAGCAAGAAAATGAAGATCAACCAATGTCTATATAAACTGTTTCGCTGACTGTAGCAATATCTCCGTCTATTGATGCCATATTCGTTTGCGATCAAAGCATTAATGATATATTTTGATGAATAGTTAGGATTTAATTTTTATTGACACTTACATAATCGTTTTATGAGAATATGTCACAATTGAATAAAATGGCTTTATGCTTCAATAAGTAGAAATCGGTGATAGTACGTAAAACTAAAGTTTGATTACTATTGACGCTGAATTTTGTGGATGAGTCATGTTTAATTTAAAGTAGATAATTTGTAAGGGGATACAGTCTGGAGGGGTAGGGGCTGAAGGAAGGGAGCGTGGTCGAAGACGCTGGGGCGTGTGGGCCTGCTCGATGAAGCTAATTCAGCAAGTTGACTCCGCCAGAGGGGGTGACTGTAATTGGGCAACTCCATATTTGCACTCGTTCGTCATTGTCGCTGATTAGAAGGCGAAGATTAGAGCTTAAAAGTACAGGAAGTGATCCACAAAGAACCTCCTTCCCTAAGCCCCACCTTCATTAACAATTTAATTAAATACCTCCCTATCTCTTCTCTCGCTTATACCCTATCTTCAAGTGACCTTAAATGTTCTTTTTTTATCGCCTCTCTTGAAAGTTATTTAGAATATTTGAATATTAACATGGAAACGCACTGCCTCTTAAACAAAACAAATATCACGCTAAGTTATTATAAGTAGAAAGAAAAAGAATATTTTATAAGTAGGGGGTATAATTTTAATCCCACTTAAGGGAATCATATTTTAAATGTTTCTAGAAATATACAGAAATAGGATTTTAATATTTTTTTTAAAAATTATTAAATTGGAATACAGAATGTACACGTAAATTTCGGGAAATTGTTTTATCAGTAGTATTCCCACAGGAAAATGAATACACTGCTAGAAGTACACTCTTCATGCCTTTGGTTCATGTTTTCTTCCTCAAGTTTGCACTGTAAAACGTTTACAGTTTTATATTTCATAAACATTTTCTGTAGCGCCTCATAATGCATAACAGAATAACCAAAAGAGATCTGTTGATAATCAAACGCGAATTGCCTTATGAACTGAATGATCAGTCCGATTTGCCATTTTGTAAAATTCATGTGTGAAAAATAGTGACTTATCTCTTAATGATGAACACGAGTGTTTTTAAGAAATATATATTTTACTAGCCAAAAGTAAAAATATTAACGAAGAAGATTTTATAAAAACATTTTGGCTCATTATTTCTTTTTCCTAAAACCTTTAGTGGTGCTTTAAAGCCGTAGAGTATGGTTTATTTTTATTTAGCACCTATGGAGAGAGCTGCATTACTGGTTTGTATTACAATAGGAGTCCTAAGTGTTACTGTATCCAAGTTTATTAAAGAAGTACACGTCAAGTATCTATCGTACAGGCTGAAGACCGACGACTTTAAGCCACCTCCTACTAACGAAAAATCTATGGGCTTGGACAGGATTTGAACCTGCAATTTTCTATACTAAAGGCTATCTTGCTGCTTGTTGTACCACACCTGCACCCAAAATAAGCTCCATACTCTGTTAAATGTTTATAAAAAAGTAGACCAGGGTAACCCATTCACTTGCTTGCTTCCCTCTGGACTGGTAGATCTGGATTCGATTTTCACTCTGATTTTCGATTTTTCCACTGGGGAGATGGAACAAATGTCTCTCGGAGAAGACGCCAGCTGTCCGTCACAAAGCTGTGTCATGTCACATACTTGTACATAAACTAAGTGAGATTAAATTTAGGATTAGCTAAATAATCATGGCTTGTTTACAGTTAATTTGGTAGCTAATGATAATAATATGGCTTAGTTGTATCACTAGCTCAGTAAAGTGTGCACATGATAAGATAAGCGCCTTATAAGCCAGTAGATACTAAACTAGTTTCTATTTCATTTCAAAGGTAGTGCAGTCAGTTATTATATAGTATTTATTCATTGTAGGGCAGAAAGCTAATAAGATAGTTCCCACTTACAGATATTTATTGATCCAAAAAACTCGTGTTGTACACGAAATATTCTTCTTCAGATTTAAATGTTAAACATATATAATATAATTATAATTTATAATTTATCAATATAAGGTATATTTTAAAAAATGGAGACATACCTATATACCTAAGCTAGGATGTCTGGGAAACAACTAAATGGATTGAGTGTGCGGAAAGCAGGGTACAGAGTGCACACCTGTTTCATAACGAAAAGATACATTTTTTAAAAATTGTTTGCCCAAGGTCTTCTAACTTCTCTAGGGGTAAATAAAGACAAATATAATACCAACATATGAGCAGATTATATAATTATTTTCCCTTTTTTCATAAATAATTTGAAAAATGTTTAAATCTGACAAGTGGAGAAGAGAAAGTTTAGACGTCCATTGTCAAGATATCTTTCTGATTAACTTTTGCTATGCTACTACCATTGACTGAATAGTTAATTAGTAATAATCTCAGTAATAAAAACAATCTTATTATTATTATTATTATTAGAATCTGGTTTGACCATCGAAAACTATAAGTTACTAAATTAGAATCATATAAGAACGTTCAATAGTGCAGTTTGGTTTTTCTGTCTAAAAATAAAAAAAACTGACATGACTATTTTTTACTTTACTATAAGTAAAGTATAGTGATCGTGAAAAAATTCGATCTCGAGATTTTGACGGAATTACATGTTTTGAGGTCCCAGAAGTCGTTTTATGATGTTTTTACGATGATGTCTGTGTGTGTGTGGGTGGGTGGGTGAGTGTGTTAGCATTGCTTGTTACCACGCTACGGTCCAGAATCTTTGATGGATCAAGTTGATATTTTACACAAAAATGGGCCTCATAAAGACAAAGATCCCTATTGTTTGGGAAGAATTATGCATGATGGGAAAGTCACTTTTTTGCCAAAAACCGTTTTTTTTAAAACATTTATTTCTCCTAAACTGATAACCCTAGAGTTTTGAAATTTTGACATTATCTTTGAGGTTTCAAATGCAACAAACGAAAAATATATTCAGAATTTTAAAACAACAGGAAATATTTTTTTTTCAATAAAATGTAAAAATGTTGACTTATAATTCAATCTCAAACCTTGTGAGAGCGATACAAGCCATACTGTTTGACGGACAAGAATGAAACTATGCCTATAAATAGAACATTATATGGAGAATGAGTTGAGATATTTTTTTCTAAAATTACATTTGCTAAAGGGGCGTTACAGAACGATTTGTGTTTTCAGAAAATGTTTTTTTGACGCTAAACGGCTAGTTAAAAAATAATGAAAATTTGACCAAAAATGGAACAAAAAATTAGCAATTCATAAAAAAAAAAAATCATGAAGTTTCAATTACGGGAAAGAGCAATAACGATATAAAAACTCTTTGTTTATCCGAGACTAAGAGATCACCTGCTATAATTGTCAAATTTTTTGTATTTTTTTAGATTGTTTACATTGACTTAGAAATTTTTTGAGCGAATCCACTGAGATGAAATTGATGTTTCTAATGGAAAAATGAAAATATATTATTGACTTATAAGAGATGTAAGAGGAATAATATTGTGCAGTTAAATGATAACAATCATTAAAAAAAAATTCGTATATATGTTATTTGACAAAGGGGAAGGAAAATGATCTTATTAAATACTAAGAAGCCATATAATTCCCAGTATAATAATTCTGTTAAAAACCAAAAATGTAAAAGATAATTCAAAATATAAATCTTTCGTTTAGAGATTAATAACTGTAATTATCGTACATCTTTAATTAACAAATCAGCTTAAAACAACATTTTCTTCGTTGTTTAAGATGTTTTTCAGAGAAAAAAAGGGTATTTTACTGTTTCAAATTTGAAAATTTTACATTTTTATTCAATGTAGAAGGATGTCAAGTAAACGATGTAAGAAATCTACTGGCTATTTGAACAATAGCCATGTTATCTTGTAGGATAATATTTCGTTTCAAGAAATGTTCACATTGGTTTTTCAAAAATGTTATTACTGCTGTAGTTATACTAATGAAATTATTTGTGATGTACAAAAATAAGCTTATAATTTGATATGTCCTTCAATCACTATCTGTACTACCTCACGAATGCAATACTAATAATTATATCCCATTTAGATATTTATGTTATGCTTAAATGTTACGTTATGTTTTATATACTCAAGAAATTTGACATTGAGTTACTTATAGTAAAGTAGAGTGTAGGCCACTCCAGATTTTTTTTTAAATTTTTAAAGCATAATTTTAAATTAAATAGATTTGGACCTGTTAGTAAAAGTTTAAAAAAACAATGGAGTAAGTAACAATGGAATAAATTGTAGCGAAACATTCTTATGTCGTGATCACAATAAAGCCATGGTGATTCACGATTCAATCAATTTTTTTCTCTCGATTGACAAGTGACAATATTTAATGTCCTATTAAATTTATTGTCACTAAAAATTATTTAAAAGCTTTTTAAGGGGAAAGTGGTTATTGATTACAGCTGTCTTCTTTCATTCTCTGATTTCGGATAAAACAATAAATCATCTCGAGGCGGGACTACTCCAGTATTCAATTATGTCTCGTTCAATTATTTCAAATTCTTTTTCGGAGAAAAAAACATTTAATTGCATTGTAGATTAACACTCAAGTACGAAAAAAAAACTTCATTGAAGTGATATCAATTTTCTTTTATGAAATGTTAAGAAGAGTTCATAAAAGCTAGTCAAAAGATTAAATATACCTGAGATGATGGCATAACAAGATATTATTAAAATTTAAATATGTAATCCTCCAAAATTTCTCTTCTCCACTGGTAAGATTTAAAAATGAATCCATTGTCAAGATATCTTTCTTAATAACTTTAGGTTTGCCCTACCGTTGATTGAATTGTTAATTAATACTAACCTCAATAATAGAACAATATTATTATTATTATTAGAATCTAGTTTGACCATAGAAAAATTAAGTTATTAAATTAGAATCATATAAGAACATTGAATAGTAGAAATTATAAAGTAGGTATAATACTCATTTAACAACGAATTTAATATGGACTTATAGTGCATGCATATAATAATGTAAGTAGAGTACGTATAACTATTGTAATTACTGAAAACAGGACACACGACTGTGTTTTGTGTAATTTAAAGTTTTATAGTCTGTGTGGTTTCATCAATTTAGAATTATAATTACTGACAATTTTGTCACATGAGACAAAATCCTTAAATAACTGTACAAAATTGTTGGAATAATTAATGAAATTTTGATAGTTGCAGTATTTAATTATTTGTAGGATAAGAGTAAAATTGGTTACATTTTCTTATAGTAAAAAGATAACTGTCCCTAGTTTTATCAATAACATGAATTAATAGTTGTTATATGTTCACAATTTGCAATTCACTATAGTTCATAAGTAAAAAGATTTCACATAAACAGGTGAAATAACAATCAATGATCAAACCATATTAAGAAATGGGAAAACAAGACTAAGATCTTTCAACCGTAACCAAGGGTCTTCGTCAGAAGAATTGAAATACTTTTAAAATACCACTCTTCCCTCCCATTCTTCTCAACCCCTCACCAGATGTTTTCTGCATCTAGTGTTTCAGTTGGGTTTTTGACTCTGACGACGACCGCTTGTTACGGTTGAAAGATCTTAGTCTTGTTTTCCCATTTCTTATTGTGGTTTGATCATTTAGTATAATTTATGGCACATTTTAAGGTAACAAGTCAATACTTGTGTTACATTTTTAAATTAATTGTATCAATTATACTACGGTCTAAATGTTTACTTTATGTTATTTAGGAATAATTACTATCTGGTCAGAAGAATAGCAATTTTTTCATGAATATATTTTAGTATTCATGTATTTGAGAAATGCACCTTGATAAGTTAAAAGTTAGAATATTATTTTAATAAATTTTAATTTCTAATGTAGTGCAATCTGTTATTATGTGGTATTTACTCATTGTAGGGTAAAAATCTAATGAAATGGTCTCCACATATAAAACTTTTAATGATATAAACAACGCGTTTCGAACACGTAGTGTTCTTCTTCAGGCATTAACTAAGGGTGAGTGCCTCTGAATAAGACAGTCTTATTCAGAGGCACTCACCCTTAGTTAATGCCTGAAGAAGAACACTACGTGTTCGAAACGCGTTGTTTATATCATTAAAAGTTTTATATGTGGAGACCATTTCATTAGATTTTTACCCTACAATTTTTTTATTTGTTTAATTTTTGTTTTTCAATATAAATATGTAAAGAGCATGTAGTCTGATTTGATCCTCTATATTGGATATGAGGGCTCGGTTTTATTTTAATTTAGATTTTGATTGGCGATTGCCCTTGAGTGGGTCTTGACTATTGTAATTGCTAATTGTTCCCTGTCTTAAGGGAGAATGAATGAAAACAAAGCGGCGAGTTGCGCTGATCAGATGGTATGTATGCAGATAGGAAAGGCAAGTTGAGTTAGCACAGCCAATGCTAAGTGCGTTACAATCAACCAAGACCTGCTTGGAATAGTTAACAAGTCCCCATGGGCGCGTCTTAGAACTAACTAACGTGTTATCTCTTGCACCTTAGCCCACCTCATCATGTACTTGCAGCCAACAACTCCTTGCTGTTTCATCTGATATCAAATAGTAGTGACCATAAACTACATAATTGTAGTAATGAACAGCAACAAATAAATCACACTCGTCTTGTCTATTCCCATATGATTTCAGCAGGGCACCTTCTAATGATAAGTTTAAGCATAAGTTTTTAAATCGTTAAAAATAACTAAATTCTTCTGTGTCGAAGTAAATAGTTTTTTTTTTAAATTAAAATTCAAATAACCAATCCCTTTATTATCTGAACAGATCTTTAAAATGTGCTATACAACTCTAATAATTTTAGAACATTAATTTTAATCTAAATTATCTTGATCTGTTGGACTCAGTTGTACCAGATTAAGTTGTAATAAAAAAGTTTTTTTTATTACATTTATAATGAAAACAGTAAAGTAATAAAAACTGCTTAGGAATTTGAGTTGACTTGTATTTGTGATGCAAACCATTACTGTAGTTGTTATGTAAATGTTATAAAAGATTTATGTTATAGTGGTTAAAAAAGTTATGTAGTCAGTGTTTTGTCTCTTAAGGTGCGATTTATTGTGATTATATTGAAAAACAACTTATAATAAACTGCCAATGCTCCTCATATGTGCCTTTCAAGACGTGTAGACAGACAGCCGTATGTTATGTTGATAGAATAACATGTTGAATAAAATAAATATTCAATCAATAAAATTAACCTTTTAACTGCTTTTGACGAGTATACACGGTCAATGTAAATTTCAACTGCACTGCGTTTGACGTATATACTCGTACTTCAAAATTTATATTTACCTTTAAATCTAAAAAATAAAAATTTTAGAATACCTTATTGTTTTTCTTAAAAGTATTTAATTGAAATTAAAGAAAAAAAAATAGGAACATAATATTTTGTTCTGATAAAAAAAAAGAAAAAGGTTTTCTAGATATTGCTGATCTTTTTTTTTTTTTTAGCTTCTTGGGTTCTATATTGTAATCTTATCTGAAAACAAGTCTATGCTTCTCAGAAACCTCAAATAAACCCAGCGGCACAGTCCTTTATAAAGAGCAGTGAAACATAAAAGTTGAGACCTGCAGAAATATATGTCGAGATAAGATAAATTAGAAGTGATAAAAAATAAGAAGCCACATTTTTTTTGTTGCTTCCTGTTCTTCATTCGGAGACAATCCTCGTTACACTTACTTTACTACGATTTTTTTTCAATTGCATTACCGTAAAATATATAACTAGTACATACTTTTTAGTGCCATATTTTCAAAAGATGAATGATTTGAACAGTAGTTCCAGTGATGAGTTAATTTTTGATGAATCATAAACTGTGACACATAAAAAGAAACGGAACACTTCAATATTTCGACAGTTTTTATGGTTAACTTCAAAAGAAGTGAATTGACAGAGGGACGACTATCAACTGAGGACCTCTCTGGTAAGAGGCTAATCAATTGAATGATTTAAGTTTGCACATAAATAAGGTACATGATAAATAAGTAAGTAAGTACATGATATAATTGGGGCTTAAACTAAAATAAATATATCTGGGAATCATTGTTACGAAATATTATTGAGATTTCATTAATTAAATTTAATAAACCAAATATCTTTATTAATACTAGTGATGGTTTGTATGAATCAGATGCATTGATAACCTTTGCAAAGCACTGTTTAACTGGATTACTCACGCTCTTAGATGGTCTCATTATTTCTAGCCCCTTTGTCCACACAGTCTAATTTAACTTACTTTTTCAGTTTTTTACTCATTGAAAAATGAGTAGTTAAATACTTTTAACTCATTGATTTAGTTGAAAGCACATATTTTGTATAAAAATATTATTTAAAGTTTTATTAAAACAGTTTAATAGCGTTACTAGGCCCAAAAGTGGTTAAAACAAAAAAGAGTTACTTAAGTAAAGTGGTTTAAACTGTTAATTGCTTTTGACCAGTATACACGTCAGTCTAAATTTCAATTGCACTGCGTTTGGTGTGTATACACGTTATAGGTAAATGTTTATGAATCAATTAAGAGGAGACTTCAAAAAATAAATTTTACAGTTAACAGGTTAAAGAATGGTTTAATGTAATATATATGGGTAAAATAAGATGGAAGGAACAATTCAGGTCAAACAATAAGTAATGATTGATTAGAAAGAAAAAAACAGAATTGATGATGGACATCCAGTGTTTGTGTCTTATGAAAAAACTAACCTGTGATTAAATAAACGAGAAATTAAAACTAAACAATCAAACCTCAGAAGCATTTTTAACAAAAGATATGAAAAGCCAAAAAAGGGAGTGTTTTTTATTTGATTTTTTTTCCTGTAATTTACATGTTTCCCTTATATAAGATCATTATATTTTTGTATATATAAAGTATTTATATAAAAGGGTCATTCAATGTTTAATGCTTGTCTAGAGAAAAAACAGTGGCTTTAACAAATTTGGTAATTCTAAAACTTTAAGTTTTATCAACAGGTATGCTCCTGTCTGACCATGTAAACAAGACTAAAGTTATTCAACTGGTTTCGTACGTGGTCCATCTTCAGACAAGAGCTAATCAGAAATACTGCATGTTAGGTTCATACATCAAAACTTTTACATCTCTACTTTCGTTTGTGTTTTATACAAGCGCTATTGGGTTACACCATTCTTTGAATGTTGACAGAGTAACAGATAACCTGAAAACTTTTTTCTAACTCTGAAATATTTAAAGTTTCGATAGATGTATTATAATTTTAGTTTTTGATATTTCAAAGTTGAGTAAAAATTCCAATAGTTCAGATCAAAGATAGTGTTTAACTAGCTTTTTTTTCATGTTAATAGAAATATTGCAACCACTTTATAATGTAATAGCAGCTACTAACTATAATAATCTTATAATCTTTTAAGTGATTTAAGAATTAAAAAATAAAATACTTAACTAATTTGCATAAAGAAGGATATTTCTGAATGAATTTTTTTACTATAATCATATTATTTAACTTAATTCTTATAATCAGTTATATAAAAGATCCAATAAAAACTGTTTTCTTATTCTATTAGACATTTTTAATTCTAAAAGGTTATAAGAAAAGCTGTTTTCAACTCTCATCTTAATGTTTGCATTTCAAAGTTTAGAATGGAAGGAATTCCAGGTTTGTACTTGAAATGAAAAAAAAAAACAATAGATACACCAAGAAAAGATTTTAATTGAATAAGTTTTCCTTTTTTGCAACTGTTGTCAACACAGACTGTAATTCAATAAGGCCGTTTACGTTAGAGGTAAATGTCAGGACCTGTCGTCTGAAAAAAAAGGAAAGAAAATAAATGTTTCCTCTTACCAATTGATGACAGATTGTCTGTGTAGTATGAACAATACATTTTATCTCGCTACAACGTGATTCAATTTATGTAATATCTTAACAATTAACAACGGTATTAATACAATATAGTAATGAATTTAATAAGATTTAGAAAACTATTTTAGGATTGGACTATTTTTACTTTCATTTATTCTCATTATAAAATATGAAGAATTGAAAGTATTACGTTTAAGTTAAAATTTTAATCTCATGTTTCCATCGGAAATACTGAGTTTTCCTGAATCCAATGAAATGAAAACTTTTTTGTCCATGGTTGTGTTTGTGTGAGTGTGAGAGAGAGAAGGATATCTCAGAAACAAAAACTGCAATGGTCATCAGATTTCTTATGAAAGTTCCTGCTATCCGTGATATGAAAAAGGATTTAAAAATTTTACATTTTTTTAGGGGTGGGGGGTACTTTATAGGAAATAAAATATTTTTTTTTTCATTTTGGTATCATTCCACACTATTTCGTATGCTTCTAGTTTTTTCTTGATATTTAACATATTTAGGTTGCGCTGCTTGCAGAAATTATCCTATTATTTTTATATTTTTATCCTATTATTAGATTCAAGTAGTTTAAATTGAGAGAATCAGAGAAAGACAGTTGTTTGAAAGATAATAAGTACCAAATGTGACAGCAGAACTGGTACTATCAGGTGCTACCACTAGCGCCTGACAAATGAGCTACCGCTTACAATGGGCTAAGTGAATGTTGTGCGTCAGAACCAGATTTTTTCGGCACTCCAGGTAGGACAAGTCATTTAAGAACTATTTTATTGAAATGTAGGCTTTAAAGCATACACTTTTATCAAATGTTAGCAGGTTTGGTTAGCCCAGCGGCAACGAGCTAGTTCACCTTTAGTCTGGTTGGTCCCGGGTTCAATACCCGCTCTGACCATCGATTGATTCACGCGGGAGGTGAATCAATCTCAGCACTTCGTCTCTTGAAGAGAACGTTAATGCTTATAGTGTTGTATCACAAAGAGCCCATATTTAGCTTATTATGGCTCTTGTGGGACGGCCGCTGTAACCTAATCTAATGTAACCTTCATCAAATATAAACTTGTGAATCATAGTTTCGAAGAAAGAAGGATTTATTTATACTAATGCTGCCAATTTAAACTATATTTTATTACATAATTTGACTGTTGTTTGGACAATATTTTAAAGTTTTTTAAGTAATGACTATATGGTATTTATGAGTTGGAGAGAATTAAATTAATCCCTATATGCGTAAATAATTTATTAAAATAACAAGTTTCGAACGCTTAGAAGTCGCGTAATGCCTTTGAGATGGAAGAAGAAAGACCGTTTAGCTGAAAGTGAATGCACACTATTGAATAGCTTTCTCATGTTTACCAAGTGGTGGGGTTGGAGACACCCTTAAGTGTTATTACAAACAAGACAACCTCACAAGAGACCATTAATGACTTCTATTTCTAAATCTCGATATCTTCTATATTACAAAGTAAATTAGGAGACAAGTGCGTTGATATCAAGTGACAAAGCGACACACATTAGAAGCCGCCTTTGGCTCTAACTCCTTAATCATGCCATTCTTACAGCAAAACGAAATACCTCTTTCAAACAAACTTCATTACAACCCTTTACTTAAAATGTATTACTTTCATCGATAACAATATATCCAAGAGGGTAACACTTTTGTTTACAAAAATTAAATCGAAATTTATCAGTTCCTTTATGTATAAACATATATATGTTAAACACTTTTTGAACCTTTGTTTTACTCCCTTTTCTTATTAACTTTTCTAATTTTCTAATTAGTGTTTTGATGTTTTCTGGGATATGAAATAATAACTATCCAATAGTTTTATCTTTAAACTCATTGTTCACAATATACACACTTTTTAACAATTAACCGACGTTTCAGTCTCCATGGACCACATTCAGGGTATTTTTTTTAATAACATTTAACTGACTAAGGCTAGAAATTTAAAACTCTATATAAAATAAGATTAAAAACTATACAAAAAACAATAACACAGTCGACATGCATAATGGTTTAATAAATAAGGGAGGTTACGATAAGGCTATGATCACTCAATACAAATATACGACATATATATGTATATATATATATATATTATATAAATATTTGTAAAGTTTGAAAGCAGTCCTTCACTTTGTTGAATAACTCACCATATTTTGCTGAAGTAATTTTTTTGATAAGTTATTAGTTGAAACCTGGAAAAAATTGTCAAAAAAATGACTTCAGTAAAATATGTATAATTATTCAACGATATATATATATATGCAGAAAAATTACAATTAAACACATGATGCAATCAATGAAGTCCAAAACCACAAGGACTTAATTGTACTTTTCTTTTTCCTCATGGTTTTGGAATTCTTCATTATATATAAATATCTTCATTTAATAAAACGAAACACGATCCAAACTGGACACAATACGAGTTCAAAATTCAAGAAGAGTAACACACAGAGTAAGGAAACACACTTACAGACTCAAATTTTCGGGTAATCCGTCTTCAGGAGAAAAGAGAAAGGGAGACCAAGCACGTTGTAGACGCAACGGCAAGTAACCATTTCTCCTGAAAAACCTCTTTTCAGGATTTGAGTCTGTAAGTGTGATTCCTTACTTGCTGTGTTACTCTTCTTGAATTTTGAACTCGTATATATATATATATATATAGATATATACTAAATTGAATAAATGGTCCCCACGGACCATAAAACTTTAAATTACACGAAACACGACCGAGAAAAAAGGCAAAATGCACACTTACTAAATTCAATATTTCGAACTGTTCTTTGTCATCAGGAGAAGACTTGAAGTGAGGACGAACAACAGCTCAAAATATTGAACTTAATAAGTGTGCATTTTATCTTTTCTCTGTGTTGTGTTTTGTGTAATTTAAAGTTATATATCTACATGCAGAAAAATCACAATAAATAAACACATGATGCAATCAATGAAGTTAAAACCACAAGGAAAAAAGGAAAACAACAGAATTGTTTTGTGTTCAAAACTCAAATGCTTTGAGGTTTTTCAATTTATGTCATCAGAGAGCAAACTAAGTAAAAACTAAAAATGTAACATAAAAGTTTTTTCAGAAGAAAGCTTTTCGTTACCTGAGAAAAGAATATAAAGGGAAAAAAAGTTGTTTTCAGGGAGTTGAATCAGTGTCAGAGAAATGTCAGAGGTAGGCGTAAGATAAAAACACAGGCACAAAATGAAACAGTGAAAACACGTACTCATAAAATGATGGTGCTTAAATGGAAATAATAGTAGTAATAGATAAGGAAAAAATACAACAAAATGTAAACGTGTAAAATGAATTAATTATTAAAAAAAAATTAAGTAAGGTAGTAGCAATCTAAACTGAACCTTTATGTCCATGATTGTCTGAATTTATATACGATGTTGTGCATGGTTGACAAGAGATCAATGAAAAAGGCACCGTATTGGTGACCCACCAGTCGTTAAAAGTATGTCAGTGGTCTGAAAGAGCAGACATACTTTATTAGTATTGAAGATAAAAAACTTTAGGATTAATAATAGGTTGATTATTAATAATGGTTATTATTATAAATATGTTTTAGCATTATATATCTCTTTAATTTATTTGTATTTTTTCTTATTTTAAATTACTATAAATCATCTTTCTTGGTAGATTTCCTTCTCCACTTTTGATTGAAGAATGAAATATAATTCCAAATACACTAAAGTTGATACAGAAGTCTAAACGGATAAGATGGCTTCCAAAAATCTACATTATTCAAACAATCTCTTTTTGTTCTAACAGTACTAAGTGCATTCCTTTTAATAGCAGTCATTCAAACTGTCCCCTTCTAAGCTATAGCAATGACTTATTGAATTATTCTGGATTTATTTTATAGGCTGATAAAAGTTTTGATCAACCTTTGTAAACTAATATGTATGAATGAATAGTCATTCATCTGATGAAAGAACAGTTAAGTTTAGTCATAGTTTATGTCGATTTAAAGTTCATAATTAATTATGGCATAGTTAGTGTAGTAATCATAGGAACCCGTAGAAATGACGGATAATGATTCCAAAGGTTTGAAAGAGGTAGAACAATGAAATCCTGACTGTCAAACGCAGAGGAGAAATCTAGCCTAACATCTAGTCAGGAATAGCCAAAATACTGTCACTCTTTCCCAGTAATATTGATATTAATTAAATATTGTTTAGTTCAGTCGTAAAATTGCAGTGAAGAATATCATAGAAATAGTTGCTGTATTTATTCAAATATAATGCTAATATTACAATTAAATTGCCCATACAAATACTTTCAACTTAACATGAATTAGAAATGTATGAGAAGCATACTTTCAAAGAATATAATCCATAGAGATGACATCCAAAGTAATATTACAGAGTAGATTGTGTGTGTAACAAAATAATAAAGTATGGTAGGTATAGTTTGCCAACGTAGTAAATATAAGTTTTATATAAATTTCATTCATAAGTTAGACATTCAGTTAATATATGATTTTTACCAATTTTGCAAAAAAACTAATAAAAGTTTGCAGTTGCAAATGCTTTATAAAAATAACGCGTTTTGAACATGTAGTGTATTTGATAACGTATTTCAATAGTTCTAGAAGTTGAGGGTCAAATGAATTTGAGTGGACATTGAACTCGTTCAACTATTAAAGTGAAAAATAACACCACGTGTTCGAAACACGTTGATTTTAAAGTATCTTTTGTATGTAAAAGCTTTAATTACTATTTTGTCCAAGCAGGATATATTGCAAAGTTATACATTTTGAATGAAATAGTATTTGATTTATAATCTTACAACATAATGAATGTTTTAACTGTAAGTTATAAAAGAACTATAAAGCTGCAATATGTTTAAGAACAACTGGGCTGTCCTTATACTTAGATACGAGTTCTTGTAACACTAATGTTACATTAATTCTTCTGCGGAGGCACACTTTTTGCATCCTCATTGTCACCTCATCTCCCTTGGCTCAATTTTTTCTCTAGTTATCGCTTTTTTCATAGATACTTTTCTTTATTTATTAATGTTATTACTTTTCTTACTTGTTCATTTTCTTTTTCATTGTCAATTATTTCCTGTATTTTTGCTGTTTCTTCCATTTTGCTACCAATCCCGATCGTGACTGATCTTTAGCAGCTGCTTTACTATCTGGCAGTGTAATTAATTACCAGCTGACCACTCTTGTTCTATGAATCATTATATTCTTTATATTAATATAGAATATAACATTAACCAGAATATATTAGTTTTTGCCAACGACATTTATCATGTATGCCTCTGTATCTCTGTAAATGAACTTCTGCTTGTAGATGGTATTTCTTTTTAAATTTTTGTCATATATAACCAAGAAGAATGTGAAACGTATGAAAAATGTAACATATGAATATGTTACTGAAATTGATATTTTCAACAGTAGTGTCATCAATAAGAAACAATGTAGGCGAAAAACAATGAGACGAGAGTAGATATCTTCTCACCTCCTTTTCCTCTAACGATGAGCTAGAAATCATCAAAGACGCAAATTTACTTTTACTTATAACAATTACATTAGTATTTTTTATAATATTTAATTGCAATAAAGATCATTGGCCGTAGCGTCAGGATGTCTAACTAACGTGTAACATCGTTTTAATGCAATATCAAAATGTTTTAAAGATAATTTAAATACTTCTTGTCTTTTTTACCTTTTTTTTAACCTTTACATGAAATACAAAAATATCAAAATATTTTATTTGGGTTAAACATTTTGATATCGTGTTTTCAACAGAAATACACGTTTTTAGATCTTAGACCAATAAAATACGTCTTGCAAATGTGTATGCACACGTGTGTGCTTGTCACGTGAGTGTATGTGTGTTTTTGTGTATTCAGAGTATGTCAACAATTAAAATATTAAATTCATCAGTACATTTCATATTTAATTTATTGTTTCCCTTAAATTTAAACAAAAACTCAACACAATATACACTTTAAAAGTAGATGGCACTTTAACTAAAAAAAAAGTGTTGTGTTTAAATAGAAAGCTATCAATATAATCTCTGTGCTTGAGGCTTTTTTATAAGTTACGATTAGTAATTGTCTTAGTACGAATTGACGGCAAAAGTTCCTTGAGGGTCAAAAGTTTAAAAAAAACCTGTTTTCAAATTGAGTTCACTAACTTTTAGCAGACTTCGATTTAATTAATATGGATATGTATCAAGGGGCAGTGAAATAGATGTATTAACAAACATGATTTCTTCATATAATAGAATTCTTTATATAATTCTACCTGTCTATGGTTAATATCATTATCAAGCAATGTAATTTTTCGTGAATTATGTTTTCTTGTATTTCATGTCATTAGCACGCAAATATCAAAATGTAAATAATATTAGCAAATATTTTTATATCCTTATACATTATATTGGTTTTATATAATATTATATTTATTTCATATTTTATATATCTACTAGATTTATGTTATGAAAAGTGTCATAAGTAATGCGAAGGAATGTAGTGTCTCACTAGATTTTTCCAATTTATTTAACTGTGCAATTGTACGGTAGTACCATCTCTGACGGATCTGTCTGACTGTGTGTTCTATGTTCGACTATGTTTACTTAGCGCGTTGATTTGCGAGATAACTGATGCTTAGTCATTGTTTAATGCTTTAAGCGGAGTTTGGTGAGTTTGTGGGAAAGCGGAAGTTTAATATGTGCCCGACTGTGCGCTAATAGGTAATCAAATTAACAAGTTTTCTGGGGTTGATTAGCGAGGGTTTGGAGACGGGAAGTGAGTATTAATGGAGAACTCAGCAAAGGGTGCAAGGAGGGGATTTAGTTTAATTTTGGAACTTCTCTTGCCGGGAGCTTATGCAGAATGGAGGAAGGAGCCATGAAAAACAAGTTGTTTTTCACTTGTCAAGGCAAATTAAGGACCGGCAGCATGACGCTTTTCTAAACTGAATTTTCTCCCAAAAGAAAAGGCTAGTGTTATTAGGTGAAAAAAAACCTGTGAAATTTGCTTTACCTGTTAAATATAAAACTACTGCTGATTTTGTTTAATTAAAAAAGTATTACAAACGTTCTTCAAATTTATCGGTACGAATTTAACATTTTAATAAAATTAAATTTTGCTTTGAAACAGCTGAATAAAAATTACAGAAATAAAATAAAAAGTGTGACAGCAGTGTTCTAATGTAATATGTTGTTAAAAAATATCTAGTTGAGCGATTTATGCGCCAATAGAATTGGCTGATAAAAGTGGCAAAAGTTTTTTGGTATGCACATGCCCCAGTGCAGAACCATTGAACCTTATTCTTCTATATTCATAAATACGCTTAATAAACACCAGTAATAATCCTCAAGTTGCACTTGATATCATAAAACATCATTTATGTAAAACTATCATTTTACTTTTCTAAGCATCTTACTTGCTTAATATTTTTGAGTATTATTAGTCTCTTAAACTTGAGCATAAGATAGAAATTTATTGGAAAGTCCAAAGGTTTGGAGTTCTAAACAACAATACAGTTTGCCTTAAATAAAAGCTTTATGTGACAAAATCTGTCTGCTAAGTAAGATATAGTAGAAAATTTCAGTGCTTTTCTTATTGGTAAGTAGTTTTATATATACTCTTTTTTTAAAAAAAAATTAAGAAAATTCATTATTAATATCATTTTTTTGGCATTGGTGAAGAAGTTTTCAGTTTCTAATGAAAATTGGAAAAATCCAATCAGGAATCCAATTTTTTATGACAAAAATAAAAGACCTTAAACTTGAGGTATTTCAGAAATGAAAAACTCATTGAATTATGGTTAATCTTCTTTATGAAGCAATTAATTTACCCAAAAAGAAAGCAGGATAAAGAACTAATGAAATAGTCTTTATTATTTCATAAATAAATTTTAACGTAGTTACACTATGTGTTCGAAACGCGTTGTTTATACCATTAAATTTTTATAAGTGGAGACCATTTCATTAGCTTTTACCACAAATTCAATGAGTAAATACCACATAATAAGTGATTGCACTACGTTAGGATAAAGAACGTTTGGCAGTAGCTTACTTGTCATTGGTAGACTTGTTTTCAGTTTCAAGGATCATCGAGGATCATGGAAAAAAATTTATATGTGGGAGATGAGACATTTTAAATTTCATAGAAGTTGATTGAGATGACACTATAGCGGAAGTCCTTTGATATAGAATTTAGATTCTTACTTTAAGATATGTAGACTAGTTCATATTCAGTTTTGTGGTTTGAACATAATTAAAGTGGGTCCAATGAAATAATGGTGTCCTTTCCTTTCCCTTGCAACAGTAGTTACTATATAATCTAAAAATATTATACCTATAGAAAAAACACAAAAACTGGAAAGGGTTCAGTGTTTACCTTCTGTTTCAATTCCTGATCTGTTTGACATTTCACTTTTTTAGTTTACACTCAATTAACCGTAAGTACAATAATATCGAACTCCTTAATAATCAGCTTTGTTTTGGTTTTAGTTTAAAGTGGTTCAATAGTTGATTGATTGGCTTAAAACACATTTTCTGAAATCATAAAATATCCCATAACGCCCCTCACCATCCATGTGATTTCAAAAAAAAAGTATTGTCACATTTCCCTCAAAAAGTGATATTTTTAGGTGTAGTTTCGTTATGATTCATCAAATACCATAATGTGACCTGTATCCTGCCCATAATCAATGATTGATTATGATTGATTTCTGTTTCAGAATCAATCATAAACTAACATTTTTCATTTTAAAGCACTCATTTAAATAAATAGATTTTTTCCCTGTTAATGCTGTTATAGATTTTAATCCTATATTATAGACTTTAATCCAAGATATTATAACTGAGGAGAAAAAAAATGTCACCTAAAAACACATTTTAGCCCAAAAAGTGACTTTTTCATAACGAAATATTGCTGATAAAATGAAGCAAATTTATATATAATGCTGAATTTTTGTGTATGATAGGATATCGATGCATTAAACGGAGTGATTTGTAGCGGCCCACATATATTTGAAAGAAAAGTTTTGACATCAAAAAACAATAAAAATGACTTTGGGGACCTCAAATATGTTAAACGTGAAACAACCGAGCCGAATTTTGTTGGTGATTACTGTATGTTTGTAAAAGTAGAGTAATGGTGTTACTTTTTTTGAGTATACCGATTGTTTCAGTATACTCCCCCCCCCCCCCCCCAGTATTACAACATAATTATTATTATTAAATAATAAATATTATTAAATATAATTATAATAATTATGAACACATAATTATTCGAATTTTCAAGGAAGTATTTGTTCTTAGGTCTTAGGCAAATGAAAAGTGTAACTATGAAATATATAATTTCGTTACATTTACAACGTGATGCCGAAAAAAACAAAAATATTTTTAAAACAATAAAATATTTCTTTATTACCTTTTTATAAAATATGCTGAAATAAATTGTAAATGAATCATTTTTCAGTATAAAATACAATTTTAATAGATTATTTTTGGACATTGGAACATTATAACAAACTGACAAGGATATTGGGTTGTATGGTTTAATTAGTATATTTGAATATTCTAATGATCAGCTCGCTACGATTTGATATATACTAATGTACGTTATACTAATATACGTATATAAACTTAACATGGAGCACTAACAACGTGCCATGGACCTTCAAAATTCTATTTTTCCTTGTGGATCCCCAGTAATCGTCTGTGGACACCTGAGGGTCCATGTGGACCACGTTGGGAACCAAACCAACACTTTAGAAATTAGTTTATTATACTAGTTTAGTTCCAGTATAAATACAATAATTTCTGGTGTTCTATTGCAGTTGAAAGTTGATGTTTGTGATTCGCAGTTTAATATTGACTGTTGAAGAGTGCCTACAACTATTGACTACCCAATCCTACCGGGTAATAAAGCGGAGGCATATTCAAATGAAGCAGCACTCCGGTGCAGCGATAATCAGATTTCCAGATCTGTCAGTCGTCCCCAGTGACTGCCCTCGCTTAGCATTAATTATTGTCTCTGGAGCGTAATTAGACCAACTTACTCCAACCCTCCACTACCATCCAAATCAGTCCCTTCTTCCCGCATCAGTATTAATCCACTCATTGTTGTTCGAATAATCCTCCACCTGAAGGTATTACTAGGACTCAATGTAGTTTCACTTGAAAATTGAGCTATATGGTAGGAGCAGACTCAGCATTGATATTCTAATATGATTTTCCACTTCATGTATGCATTCATTATTCTACTTAATACCCCTAAGGGACATCTTAGAGCAATCATCAGTCACCTTTGTTAGGAGCCACTCTCTCTCTCTCTCTAGGCACCTTAGATGACATAGTGTACGTAGTTATTATCAGCCTGACCAGAGGAGCATTACTGCTACTATACTACTGTAAGTGGAGAGGTGAGTAGGTATTGTCAATTAATGCACTAGTCTATCATGTGGTCGTATGGCCCTCTAGGTCAAGACTTATATAATGGTCGTGCTAACCCCACTTAGATGTCTTGAAAAATAATGAACAGGTAAGACGATCTGTCACTGCATAGTATGGATTGGGTGATGTTCCATGCTTGCAGTAGTGGTAGGAGTCAAGTGATGTATGTAGTATCATTGAATACCCAACTCGTAGCACGTTGTCTTGTGAATAGTACTGTCATTAACTGTGTGTTATGATTACTCATATTTGAAATAAAACGGAAAAATCAAGTCTCCACGCAAAAAAAGTTCATTATAAAACTAGGAGTTGTATGCTTTCTTTAAGTTAATCAACCTTTAGAGGAGCAATTATTCTAGACAATTTTGATATAAAAGCGAATGGAGTAGAAAATAATCTATCGTTGTTTGACTAGAAAAAAAAACAATGGATATACATACGAGAGTAATGTTCGACATAATACCTTGTGTATGTCGTAATTAGCAATTTCTAACAAAAATTCCACTACTGATAAATTCTCGTGCTTTTATTTTAAATACATCAATATGTACGATCAATTAGCTATTAGTCTGTTGTGTGAGAGAATATTTTGAATGGTTTGATGGTCTTATAGGTCAAAAGTTATAAAAGGGTTCCTATCCAGATATCGTGAAAGAAAGTCAAGAAAAAAGAGATGGTACTATAGAGTCTTAATGTGTTGAGAAAGGTTGACACATGAATAAAGTGCATTAGCAACGATATTTAAAAGACCTGTTTTTATCATCAGTAGTGGCAAGTAGAGGAATGTATGAATTTAATCACAAATCAAGTTGTATATCCATCATTCCGGCATGTAAAGGAGATAGGATGGGCACTTTTATTCTGGATAACTATTTAGGTGATATCTAAATAGCTTTGTATTGGCCTGTTAACAAATCTTTTTTCTTCAAATATAATAAGATGTCTAAATATTTAGAATTAGTGCTAAAACATTTATGGTAGTAAAAAAAACTACCTTCCATCAAAAATTGGCCTGAGTTTAACTATTGCAATAGAGCATATCAAATCTTTCCAAATGCTTTCCATATATATATGTATTTATATATAAACTACTTTATATTTTTTTGACATGAAAAACACTCAGAAATGAAACAGAAACTCACTACTATATTTCGATGGCCAAGTCACCTGGAAGATAGAAACAAGTCGCTCCGCAGGCAGACAACGACTGGCCGGTGGTCTTGAAAAAACACTCAAACAGTGTATCCAACATGGGAGGCAATGATAGATAAAGAAATAAAAGTAAAATAAATGAAAACAAAAAAAATATTAGCACTAGTAAAAAACCCAAAATAAGTAAGCAAAAAATAAAAATAAGTAGTAAACAAAAGATAAATTAAAATAAATAAAAGAAATAATCAATGATTGAGGTTGATTGAGGTCAATCATTGATTACTCCTTTTATTTATTTTATCTTATATTTTGTTTAATTACTTATCTTGATTTTTGTTTCGGTTTTTTACTAGTGCTAATAGTTTTTTTTTTCATTTGTTATAATTTATTTTGCTTTTATTTCTTTATCTATTCTTGCCTTCCGTACTTCTGAAGTTGGCTACACTGTTTGAGTGTTTTTTCAAGACCACCGGCCAGTCGTGGTCTAACCTGCGGAGTGACTCGTTTCTATCTTCCTGGTAACTTGACCATCGAAATATAGTAGTGTGTTTCTGTTTCATTTCTGTGTGTTCTTTATGTCAATTTAGTTTATTTAGTTCGTGGAATCGTTTCATTTAATTGGGTATATGTATATAAATCATATAGATGAAGTTTTAACCCCAGCTTTGAACGGTTGGTGTTTAGCAGAGTAAGCAGGATAAAAGATTTTACAACCAATCTCTTTTTTTTACCAGACATAACTCAAATTTAACTTTAGAAAACTGCCTTTTTCGAATAGTAATAAAATATGTTTCTATTTACTGTTTCCAACTATGACCATAATTACTTGTATTTCTATAAATATAAGTTATTTATATTTATAAATATATAATTACATTTATATCCATTGATATAAATATAAGTTACATAGTTTTTTAAATATTTTTTAAATATAGGATTAGTAGCAGTAAATTTTTGTTCTCCAAATTAGTCCAACCTTTTAAGAATTATTAAAAAAATTAAAATTTATTTTTTTCTTATATATGAAGCGAAAGCTTTTTTGTGCGAAGCATTTGATCTTTGTATATTACGGCCAATTAAACAAGCTTTTAGGTGGAAAAATTACTTGTAAGTTTTTGCCTCATCATAAATCAGTTTAATTATGCTTCTAATGTTTTACCTAGACACATTAATATTTTAATATTTCTTTAAACACATCATTAATCTTCATGTTTTTAGTTCAAATTAAGTTGTTTACAGCATTCTTATTATTGCATTAATTCTTTAAATATATTATTAGAAAGAAACTCATATTTCTTGTAACACTATTGTTATTTAAAGTAGTTTCAGCGTGTGTACGTTATGAAGAGCCTACTGCATCTGTTTAAATATACCATTTTGTTTTTAGAATCAGTGTTACCAACTAATTTTGATAAATAAAGGAAAATTTATCAAAAATCTGCAAAATTTTATAGGAGTTTAGCTTCTATTTATATAAAATATATACTAAACGTTACTGTATATTTTTTGAAATTAAAAAGGGATAGCAAACTGTTTCTGTCAGTCTCTGATCAATGTGTTATTAAATATTTTTCATTGAAATTCTTTCTGTCTAATATATTATATTTTTTTTATAAATTTATGTTCAGGCCGAATAAAAATTATATGATTCCCAACTTGATCGCCTCCTTTTAGATCCATAGTTTCACAAAAAAGGTGGGAAATATAGTGTTAAAAGACTATTTATTGCATTTAATAGATTGAAGGATAACATAGTTTCTAACTGTGGGTAAAATTAATATGACTTTAAAACCTTTTCTTATACTGAATTGATTCTCCATAGTGGAACCATGTACCAGTAAGCCTATCTCACACAATTTCTAATAAATATACAGAAAGAAAAGAAGTTAATTATATAATCAAAGTCAATAACAAATAGATACGATAAACCAACATATAATTACAAATTGAAAGCTATTTAAAACGTTGACTGAAACAAGACGATGGAATATCTAAACTAGATTATTATCTAGTGTAACTATTTTAAAACTTCCCAAAAAAAATGCAACAATAGAAAAATAACTGATTATAAAAATATATTAGTACTGAATAAACAAACACATTTGCTTTACAATAATTTAATGTAAGGAAATAAATTACTATGCTAGTCAAACTATATATATATATATATATATATATATGTATTATATATATAGGTATGTTATCTAATCGAGATTCGGTCAAGTTTTCTAGGCTCAAAAAAGAGTGTATGGAGAAGATGCCTATGAAAAAAGTTTTAAAATAAAACCGAAACGTCGGCAATGAGATTTGTTTTTTGAACTTACAAAATTTGACTGAATCCCGATTAGAGAACACACCTATTCTATCAAACCGTCGATATATTATTGAATCTGCTATATATATATATATAGTCGTTATCAGCCTTTGGAGCGATTCACATTTATTCCTGACGACGGGGACATCGAAATATAGTAGTGAGTTCAGTGATTTCTTTTCTGTGTGTTCTTTTGAAAATTCTAGTATATATATATATATATATATATATATATATATATTAATTTTGTTAACAAATATAGGAGTATTTTCAGTACATTGTAAACTGTACTCTACATTGTAAAAATTCATGATAAATTCTGAATGAATTTTTTATATTATGTTTAAAACATTATTCAAAGATAATGACCATGAATAATTTAAACTTTTAAATAGAAATGTTCGGAATTATCAAACAGTGTTTTTTTGAAGTGAGAATTGATGAAAAAAGAAAACAGAAACAATAACTGGTTGAGAATTGTATGAAAGAGGAGTGATTTGAATTTGTCACTAGATAGCGTGTACAATGGGTCTGGAGAGGGGGCGGAAGCGATTGGTGACAACCCTCGCAACGCAAAAATCACTCTCCATTTCGCATTAATTTGTCTTTGCGAATTTCCCTTTTTTGTCATTCAATTTTATAATTTAACTTTTCATTTTTATTATTAACTCGAATAAAATGATTAAAAAGACATTTTCCTTTACCGTGAACAACACTTTAGTTGTATATTTTCAGTTAACAAATAGCTACCACAGAGTAGAGTTTATGATATGACATACTTTACTGTCTAAGTAGGGTTGTGCCGTTTGCTTTTTTCATCCCTTCCTCTTCATTACCCTTAGATTAATAATGTTGTTTTCATAAAATTTGTTCTGCGGAAAATGTTCTTTTAAGATGAGTAAGTACCACATTGTAACTGTACAAACATTGAGACTAATTTATTGTCATAATTGATGTTATAATGAAACAATTGAAAGAATTAGTCTTTAAATGAATAATTTTTTATAGAAAAAAAAACAAAACAAACCTTTTTCTTAAGTCTAATAGCATGCATCAGTAATCTGAAATGAATACCAAGCATTCGGATGCTGTTTTGCTGTTTTTACAAAAAGCTTATTTTGTTGGAGACTAATTCCTTTAATTTCTTCATTCTCAGCAAAATACCGCACAGTGATTTATTATAAATAACGAATTAATTGATCTTTTTAAAGGAGACCCACTTAGTACCTAATTACTTACGATTTATTTTAAGATTTCCAAGACAATATGTTCTTTTTTCTGCTGCCGATTACTTATTATTAAGTCATTCTAGAAAAATGAATTTAAATTAATAAAACACATGAAGATGGCAATATAGTTTACTTTTGTGTTACTGTAGTATAGAAAAAATTGATTTCTAAATGTTAATAATTTTAAACCTAGAAGAAGTTCATCATGTCAAAAGAAGAACCATTTCGATTTATTATTCTGAATTTAAAATTATACAAGCATCAACGTTTTATGTTATGTTGATAATGATATGAATATTGAATGAAGGAATATTCATAAAATTATAATTTTTTATGAAGATGAGGAAATGATAGCTGAAAATGATAAATATGAAGTTCTACATGCAGTATCCTAGCATATTCTTTTAGAAAATTGATTCCAGTTTTCGATAAAACAACACGGTAAATGAAGTCATTAAGTTAATTACCTAATAGTTTGATACAATTTTCTAGGGATTTTTACAATCAGTATACACTATTCTTACTTAGAGTAAAGTTGGATTTAAACAACTCAGTATTTTTTTATTTTCAAACATAACAAGTAAAATTGATATTTTGCTGGGGGGGAGGGGGACAAACCTAAATAAAATAAAGTGGATATACTTCTCATTGGTTGTACTTTATATATATACAAAATTGTAAAGTAAATTGAATTACTCACCTGTAATGGTGAGTTAGCGTAAAAGTTTTGAGTATTTATGACATTTCTAAATGTAAAAAAATAGATAGGTGGTTCAAGACTAATCTAAAATAAGAATTTTGATTCTGTTTCTCATGCTAGTGTTTTATTTTTTAATTGTATTTCTTGTGTTTTTCTGATATCATTATTGACGATTTATTTATGTTGGTTCTAATTGATATCCACAGAGGATATTCTATTAGAAATGTAGACTTTTGATATTAAGGTTGTGGTTATTCTTCTTTCTTAGTTATATGTCCCTCATAATTTATGTTGGCATTATTTGTACTATGGGATATATTAAGTTCCTCTAAAAGATGTACTAGTTAGGTTTATTCTTGAGGTTTATGCCTCAGTAATTTGTGAGCTCTAGTTTTAAGTTACAAGTAATTTTATTGTTTTCATTTTTTTTTTTTTTGGGAGAACGTGTATAATATCTTCAGGAATGCAACTTGTAATTTCGTCCATAAAAGAAAGCCCTTTTACCTCAAGGACAACAGTTTTACTATTTCTCACTTTATATCGACCCTCCATTTAGTATATGTTGACATATTAATATATTAAAGTAACTGAGGTACCAATGTACATTAAGTCAAATGGTTTATTACGGTGGAATTCGAATTCATGTGGCTCATCGTAGACAGTTTTGGTGTTTAGCTCAGTTGCGAGTTGTTAAAACTGAGTATATAAATATATTGGTCTGGTATGATTTTGTGGTATAGTTGAACAGTAAAGGAACAAAAATAAATCACAACAGCACACTATGCATCACAGTAAATATGACTCGGCAGGATGGGGGAGGATATGACTCCGCTATCGGCAGGAGAAGCCGTTATTTATCGTTTGCCTCTTTGTAGCTATGTATCCACTTGGCTAGGCATGCTGAGGCATTGCTTTTCACATCGCCGTGTGATGAGAAGTTCAACTTTTTACCTTAGATGTCTTGATTGAATTCAAGTGATAACCTAAATCATTGTAAGTTCTTCGAACTCATCATCATCATTTTCAGGGTCTAATCTTCTTCATGATCCTGGGTTTTTCATTTGAGAGTTAGAGAATCTTTACTAGCTATACGTTGGGAACACTTTAAGAAACACTGTTTTAATAGACGTGGAAAGAGTAGGACTAGCAGTATGGATTCGACCTGGTAGTGGAGGGCGGCTAAACTAAATAAAAAAACAAACAAACTCTTTAGAACCACATTAAAAAAGGGAAAACTAAAATACGTTAGGTTAGTCAGAAGGGACTGACTATCATTTATGCATAAATACAAATATAAAAAAAATACCTTGTATCCTCTACTTACTTCATAGCGCCACATCACATTTACCTACGCAATGAACAAAAGAGTCACAACGTTGTGAACTTTAAAGTTTTTTTAAAAATAATTTGCACTGATATTTATATAACATCATATTATTCTAAAAATCCATGAAACGAAGGAATCGTGTTGTAGCCCCCCCCCCCCCCCCCCCAAATGGTTTTCCACATAGTCGAAGGATCCTGGGAATAAATAGCTATCAAACTAGTTCTGCCAATAAACTAGCCAAACTCTGCTAATCATTTTAACCGATATGAAAATGAACTATACAGTAACAAGAATTTAATCAATTTAATAAAAATAGGACATAAAGTACAAAGATTAAATACCATATACGAACATTGAATAGTGAATTAATAGTGAAAAATTAATAAATGATCAGATTAATATCCAGATGGATATTTAAACTAATTATAAAATTGAGTAGACAACTTGATGGACCACCTGATGTAAATTATAAAAAATAAAATGAGGTAGTAAATAAAATAAAAATAATATTATTAATAGGAAATTTAGGCATATTTTGACACTACTTAGGTGAAAGATATTTGGTACCCAAGATCCTTCGATTATGATTTATCCGACTTGAAGATGCACCATGGGGCAAAATTGGTCAGGTGTCTACAGCATCAATTCATGAAGTATGTCATAATACCATGTGGTGCTGACTTCTATGGTATTTACTTACTTCTGTGGTACTAGCAATCTGCATGTATCTAAATAACTGTTGGATTCATCTGGTTTATTCATTTCGATAAAAATTTACGAATTCATATCCATAAAAATTAATTGAAGAGAACAATATTAAGATGCATTAATATTTTCTCACTGTTAAAATTAAAAATTTATTCTCAACAGAATTTTTTATATAATTAATAATGAAACTGGCCGATAATACAAACATTCCTGATCAATATTAATTATAACTAACGCCATTAAGAACTTGAACCAACTTCTAATTAAATACCTCTCCAACCATTTTTTGTTTTTTTTTTTAATAAATTTCTACTAAATGATCCGGCTTTTTCTTCAACCATTGTTATAAAAGAAGGTAAGAAATTAACTATTTTTTTTTTAAACATTTGCAAAATGTTAAACTGATTCTCAATTGATTCCACTTGACTGTTTTCAGTAATTAAATTATATTGATTGGTCGTTTTTTTTTTTTGAAGAGGGATAAAGAAAAAACACTGACCTAATTAGGATTTTCTCTTGAACAATTAGATCCAATAATTTAGAAGGAGATGGGATGAATAAGTCAAATCACTTTAACATTTAGGTGTATTTGTGGAATATCTGTTGAAAGTTTACATTGTACATTACAATATAAAACTGTATTTTACTATGAAATTTGATTACAAATACTGATCTAGAATTACAAAAAATATGGAACATTCCATTATAGTAACTCCATTAGAATATCAAAGATTAGAAAACAAACAAAGAATACAAAGAAACAAAATGAACAATGTGATGTATTCATAACATGCGCATAATTAATTATTATTTTTGCTCATACTGTCATTATTGTTATTCTTGTAAAGATGAACACTAATAATTAAATAATAATGAATCATGTAATCTCCTAAAGTAGATTCTTTAATAGTCCAGTTTCTGATCTTCTACATCTTCTAGAGTGAAACTCTGGAAGAGTTTTACAGAGTTTTTATTTATTTATTGTAAGAGTTTTTACAGAGCTATCCTATATTTATAACGCTGTTCAATTTTTAAATTCCATAAGTTTTCTTATTATTATTTGTATGTTTATAAATTCTTAATGATTGTACTATTCAACTTAATGAAATAATTAAGATAAATACATAACTTTAATTCTTCAAACATGTTTACAATGACTATGTATATTTTCACCTTACATGTGGGGTCATTCTGGAGCCATAAACTTATAACACAAGTTATATGAAGACAACACATAATATTCTAGTTAACTTTAATTGATTTAGTTTCACGACCACTTAATATCCAAAGTACTAAATTGGTTCGGTTCTCGAGTCCAAACAATAATAAACTAGCAGTCGACACTGTGGTAATTATTTGTATTACGACATTTAAATATAATTTATTGAGAATTAGTAATGCTATATTCATAGCGTACTAATAGTATCTGGAATAGTATCTCTAAAGAATATCAAAGATTAGAAAACAAACAAACAAACAATATGCAAAATAACAAAAAATAAAAACAAACAAAATGAACGATGTTCATTATAAAATTGCAAGAATAAAGCAATTATTGCTTTATTGAAGGAATGTCTATAACATTATTCACATTTCCTCACCATACATTAAAAAAGCATGCCTTAATAAAAAATTTATTAAAAAATCAACATCACTCATGATAATTAATTAGTGTTTGACTTTATATCCACAGTAGTGTTTATTTAAAGGAGGTACTTTATTGTTAATCAATACAATACTTATGTTGATTAACTTCAATAGAATAGCATTGAATATCCATTATAAAAAACGTTTATTTTATTTCTTCATTTGAAGTTGAGTTGTATATTAGAAGTGAAATTGTTAGAAATGAACATCACAGAAAGGAATACAGGGAGGTTATATAACCAAAATAAAAACAGATGAAAAATTCCAATACAATAAACTTTAAAATTAAAAACATCAGGAAAAAACAACAAATAAAGAAAACAACTTTGCAACAGTGTACAAATTATTGTAGGAGATTAAAGTAAATCAGGCTGATTTAGGTTATATAACCTACCTGTATTCTTGTCTGTGATGCTGTTTATTGACACAATTTAATATCATGAGTGCTATAGATATCTTAATAAATTTAATATTAAGAATTGTCTGCTTTTCTAATATATGGTGTAGAAATGAAGAAATGTGAATCGTGTTATACATACTTCTTCTATAAGGTAATAACATTATACAGTTTGTTTATCATTGTTTACTTTTTCCTATTGTGATTTTGTTTTATGGTCTTTGATACTCGATAGAGGTACTTTTTTTTTAGATGTTTGAAAGTACTGAACTTTAGAATGATTTTACAAATCAATTTAATATCTTAACAAATGCTAAATATTAATAGCCTTAAATGAATGTAATTAAATTATTAATAAAATGAATATTATTTGTTGATATTTTTTGAAATTGTAGATATATTATGAATAATTTTCCGCCTAATTTACGGAAAAATGAACTATTTTATTTAAGTTTTTTTACCAAGTACCATATTTAGAAGATTGAAATGTTTTTAAAATGTTGATCGTGGTTGGCATTTGGATGGGTGATATCAGGTGCGGTTAGTGATTTCAGTTATTTTGCCCATATATGCTTTTAAATGAATATTGAAACATAATGAGTTGTATTTTCACTCCTTCTAGTGGCCATATCTGTAAAGCTACTATAATTATTGGTATTGGGTAAAAACATATCAATGTACAAAATAGACAGTGACTGTCACAGTCACAAACATGAGTGACTGCACTCATGTTTAAAAAGACGTAATGTGGGCTTCTAATCTTTTGAAGATGCATTATAAAAAGTATATTTTATTTGATTATAATAAGTTGAGTTTTATATTGGAAGTGAAATTCTTTTTATAAGTTATAATTATCTAACTTATGTTGATAACTACAGTTTAAATGTAATCTTTTTATGTTATCACAGAAGTTTTTTTTGTTTTTTTTTCTGTGGATGAGTCTATTCAAAGAATTTTTCTAAGGAAAGTAATATGAAATATTAATAATGGAAAAATGAAACAAAATTCTGTGTATGAGAAAAATTTTATGAATAAATCAACGACTTCTAGTTATAATCTAGTTGTTCTTTTCTTGTTGTAAAGTGGAGTTTTAACCTAGAGTCTAGAGGGTCGGGTCTTCTGTCACCCTGTAAGTAGGCCTGAAGATGTAACCCGAACGATAAGTGTTGAAGAAACGTTCTTTATCCATAAGACTTCCCTTGTTTGGAGACTTGTTACTTTAATTTAACTACAGGTATTATGAACAACTACCACAGAGTGATTTATTACAGTGTTTGAACTGGTTTGACTGAAAGTCGTCCGCCGATTTCTCTCAGTTGTTTTATAATATTATCAAATTTTCTATTCATCCGTATTTATAAATGTTTTAAAGTTTATGATAAATTCAAATAGTTGAATAATGTTATTGAAATGTTTGAAAGGCTCTAAAAAAGAATAACAGGATTTATAAAAAAAAAACAAAAATAAGTTTGAAATAAATGAAGAAATGAATACACGTAATGAGAGCGTTTGTATTCCGGTCAGGGAAAATATTATTATTCTAGAGGGTGAATATTAATCCTTTCAACCAAATTATGAAACTATAATTAATTCAAGTCCCCAGTAAAAATGCAACAGAAGAAGAAAGACTACCAACCTCCCTTGGAGCAAGGTGGTTTGAGGGTGGTTTTTTTTTTATTTGTTCAGGCTGACTTCAAAGAGAAAGGGTGGCGAAGGGGTGAGTTTAAGAAGAAGCGCTGAATAATTATCCACCATTGTGTCTTGAAAAAAATTATTTCAAACCGCTTGGGTTTGCAAGCTAGGGTCATTTTAAAGAGATCAAAGAATTCATAGGAAACGTCCTTTTGATACCATAGTGACTGCAACAGTTATTATGATAGCATGCTATATCAAAAAGGAAGTGACATTAAAAAAAAAAGAATTGAAATATTATTTTGAAAAACATAATCGCAAACTGTAATATATATATATATACGTACATAATAAATTTACGAAAAGGAAATATATACAAGATATGACAAAAAGTCACTATTATTTCGACTGCGTTGTCACCAGGTCGATAAATCGGTGGCATTCCGAAGACCTTGAGAACCGAAGTTTCATTCAAGTGGCACTCATACCTCTGTAAAATAAATAAAGATAAAAATAGATACATAATTTTTTTATTTTAAAAAATTAAGTAAATATTAAAATTAATAAGAAAAACAATAAATGAATAAAAAATAAGTAGACACATTTGTTTAAAAAAAAATTCTATTCGTTGAAGTTAAGTTCAGATGACAAAGAAGTGCTTCTTCCGAAGCTCTCAAATTGATTCTAAATAGAATAATAATAAAATAAATAAGTAGTCAGTCAGTGTTTTTGGTTCAAATCAAACTCTCAAAATAAAAATGTTTTATTTTTAATTTAAACTTTTTTCATAGACTGAACTAAGAATTTATTGAATAAGACAAACAATGAACTTTTAATGTACTTTACGACTAACGATATTAGCAGTCTGTCGTTAACTGTTAACATTATTAGTCCTAAAGTAATGTAATAAATTACAATTTTACTTATTTAATAAATTCTTACTTTTGCTTATGAAAAAATTGTTGAATAAAAACTGAAACGTCGGTTGTTTGAGTGTTTGATTTGAACCTATAAAACTAGCCGAGTTTTGGTTTATTTTAGTATTGTTCTATCAGGCTGTTGGTTATATTTGAATTGATATATTTATTTATTATTGTTTTCATCGCTACTTGTTTTATTACCAGGCTGAGAAAAGTTATCAAAGTCTTTTTTATTCTTTCAGTTAAGCAGTCTATTGGAACAAAGATATTTCACATTTGCATACCCTGTTTGTTTTTTCCTTAAACATATTGCATTGGGAGTCCAAGAATTTACGAGTTTCTACTGTTGCTTCAATTAACGTTTTGGTGGACAAGCCAAGTATTGCCATAGTCAGTTGACCAGAGGCACAGTAAGTTTTTCCACCAGTTCAAAGCTTTTTCAGTTGATATTATTGAACTGGAAATGACCAAATGGATATATTAACAGAATGCATTATTCAGAAACGCATACATTCAGTCATTATAGATGGACACCAAATGTTAAACAAACTATTTTAAAGTTAAGGGAAAAATTAGGAAATTTACAAAGAGTTATAAATAAACTTTGAAAATGACTAATTGAACAAAGAGTGGATAGACTTTGGTATGGGTTGAAAGATAGTGAAAGAGGCCTGTCTGAACAATGACCTTTCAGGTGATCCTGGTTAAAATTAGCGTAAAATCAATGCCAAAATTATTGTGACTAGCGATGGGTATTTACTGCCTTCTTATATGAAAGTTGTGCAGTAAATTGGAAACAAACTAGTCACTCATAAGGAGCTTAATAAGTTATTGTATTAAAAGTATATATGTAATGCTAATTGCATTGTGTAGTACTGTTGATAAATAAAATTTTTCTTAAAATATATTTAATATTTTTGAAATTTGTCGTTGTAAGTGATTAGTGGAGTGAAAAAGAAGTATATTACCCTTCAGTTGCCATGATTGAGTGATATTTTTTCGACTCCTTAAAAAAATCTGAGCTAAGACGTTGAGGCGCTCAACCATTAACGCATGCATTCTCGGCCTACATTGATTTTCGCTTAGTGTCTTTCTTTCAACTAGTTAAGGCATAACCTTTAAGCTGTTCTGTTTTGTTGCAAAAGCAAGCAAGAAAACTTTGACACATATAGCAAACTTATATTACTTGTGAAAACTAAACGATTTTCAGTCCATTTATTTACAATATTGTTGTCTTTATATCTCAATAAAATGTAACATAATGAAATATTCTGAACAGATCAGATTAGGCTGTCATTTTTTTGTTCCATGACTCAAAAGGGAGCTTTGTTTTAACCATCTTTGGGATAAGCTCTTCTAGTCATAGCTCGTGTTTTGTTCACACTTTTTCGTTCGTTCATTCATCAGGAATGTTTCCTGTTCAACAAAATTAGCTGCATATATTCCTTTTCAATTTACACTTCGTGGCCCTAAGTTTTTCAAGGTTTTTATCCTTTAATTAAATCATAAGCCTCAATGAATCATTGTATACTATATTCTTTTGGTAAATATTAAGGGAAATATTTCAAGTATATTGCTTTCAATAAATATTTTTGAATAATTATTTTAATAAAAGTTAATAAATTTTTGATACATTTATTGGACATGCTAAATGAAATTCATAAATTCCGTTTATAATACTTCATTAGAGGATATTCATTCGTAAAAAACATATTAAAATGTTTGGAGTGGCCTGCTCTCAATTTTATTATAAGTAAATGATATAAACTTATTAAAACGTAACTGAGGTTCTTTTTATCTTACTGAGACTATAGATTAGATTAATATTAAACACTGTGGCACAAATTATGAAATTTGAATTAATTGATTTCATCTACTTATTAAAGTAACATTGGTTATTTCTGTACTCAGTAGGTCATCCTACTGCATAAACCTTCAGTAATTAAGTTTGAACGGTGGTAAGTCCAATATTTGCTTTAATTGTTCTTAAAACCGATTGTTTTAATCCACTATATAGTTCCTGGATGAATATATGCATGTAAGTGCACATTTAATAGATCCAAGAGCATTATACATAAAGCCTCTTCAAATCCACGTAGCAGTCTACAGTGACTCAATTAATAATTAAAGAGTGTTCTATTTCGTTAAGCAAATTTTTTGGAAGTGATTCTCTTGATTCGATCTATTAATATGGCACTTATCTCTTTTGAGGATTCTTGTTTGCTTAGTTTGACGACTTTGATATTACGTTTGCTTAGAGTAAAGTTTAGTGTAGGCCACTCTAGTTTTATAATTGTTAGAACCAACCAAAAAAACATTTCTGCTATTGCATCATATATAGTAGGTTACTTGTAGCATTTCTTTTTATAATTAATATTTTTATTGTCTGAACATATGATATAGGCGGTTTAAAATATCTTCAAATATTTATCATTAAACCTGAAATGTGAATTACTATTGACTAGATTTGTCGTTAGAGTCCATCATATTTCCTACTGTGGTTTAGAGCTTGGTTTTAATCTCAAGTGTTGATTATAAAATCTTGTTTTTTATGTGCAATAATAATCAATGACCAAAACACAATATGAAAATGAAAAAAAAAGACTAAAATGTTTCAACCGAAACAAGCGGTCTTCGTTAGAGTCAAAACCCAACTGACGAAGACCGCTTGCTACGGTTGAAAGACCTTAGACTTTTTTCCAATTTCATATTTTGGTTTGACCATTGATATATATGTATTGTATACTGATAAAAGTATCAACCGTGAAGTAGAAACAAAATAAATTTTATCATTGCAAATTAAAATTGCTTAAGAATTCAAACGTTCAAATTGCTAACTTTTCAGTTTTTACTTACACCCCTTTCATAGCAAAAGGATAACGCTTTGAAATAGAAAAACTTAAATATTACATTAGAGACTTTGCTTAAAAGGATAAATTTTTGCAAATTTCAGCAACAACAGTCTAGTCTAAATAATCACATGACACTCAATAGAATCGGTCTCATTTCTTATTGTGGTTTAGAAGTTGACATATATATATACTTTATTGAAAACAACACTGGCAGCAAATTCTTTTTTTAAACCTTTTTCGTAAGAACATAATTTCTTCTGATAAAAGAGTCCTGATGAAACTTTTATTTACATATATATATATTTTTAAAAGTTGGAAGCAGTCCTTCATTTAAACATATATTGTTAAATAACGCCCCATATTTGGCTTGTATCTGCTTCTTACACAATTTCTCCAGTTTCCGGAATTCCTTCCTCGTCTCTTCATTAAAACTATAAAGTCTATCACCGATATTACTAGTCGACATGTTTCGAATGTACCACATTCATCATCAGGACAATAATGAGAGTAATAGTAGGAAAGCTAGTTATATATATAGAGATGGATTATTAATGGAATGTTTACAGGGCATCGCCCTGTATCACGGAGCATTATGGGAGATTAAGGTAGGGTGGTTGAGCTCACCTACTATCTGGCTAATCTGGGTGTTACTGTTTGCAAATAGTTTTAAAATCGACAAGAATTATTAACTTGGATATTTATGGCTGGTTGCTTTTCTTGAATAATTATTGCTTCTAATAGTTGTAATTTGAAATGATTTCTTTCTCTAGCGATAATTTTCGTGGAATTTACCATCATTTCTCTTGTGAGTTTTGTCGCTCTTTGCTCTTCACACCTCCTGATGACGACGATGGTCGAAATATCGATGAGTTATGTCTGTGTCTTTCTGTGTGTTTCCTTCGTTTTGAATTTATTTTATATATATATATATATTTATGTGTGTGTGTCATGACTGTGTGTCATGAAACTGATATCTAATGGCTGGCATTTAATATTGCGGAATAGGTTTGCGGTAGGGTGCGCATTAGAAGTTGTGCAATGTTGGGCTTAGTGCAGAGCAAGGCTAGTTAGTCATGTGCCTGATGTAATATTGCCCCAGATAAAGTTGAATTTTACTTTAAAAGTACGCTTGGCTGATATCTATGTTGCATAATGTCAAGTGCTCCCTGGGCCCCGCTTTAGTCGCGACCACTTCATTAAAACATTAACTTAATGCTGCCGCCTCCAAAACTCATTTCTCTCCTTTTACCACTTTTAGGCGGAAAATATCTATAAAATCACTGCGCTTATTATAACACCGCATCTCTAATTTTAAAATGTGAAAGCGCAAAATAATAATCTACTTTAATTTGTCATTATTGATTAGAGCGATTTGCCAAAAATTACTTCTTGAAGAATATTTAATGACTTGATGATTGCAAACAGTCATATTGGAATGATGTTCGCAAAATGACTTGATAAGAGAAATAGTTTATTACATAATAAAACAAGGTTTCCATAATATCCATTCGTTAATTTGACTTATCTTAGTAATGGAATGTTTTTGTTTAATCAATACCTTAAATATTGATTATTGAAATTAAATCTGATTGTAGAATTAATAAAGCTACATGGTAATGCCTAAATGCATCAACATTTATATAAATATAATAAATAATAGTTTATCTATGATTTAATTCTCTATTTATCAAATATGCTTCACAGATGCTGCTACGTGTTGTGTATATCAAAATCTCTTCCATAGATCTGTAAGAGTGGAATTCATTTTGAATATCAAAATCGGAACTGGTATGTCCAAAATATCAATTGGTCTTCAAATAATATCAAACTGGTGGTTTTTATCCAGTACTCAAAGGTCCATAAAACAGATGAACGTATATTGCAACGTATAATCAAGGCTAAAACATCTGGCTTCAATCCAGAAGACAAACGCAAACTGAGCATTTATTACACAGGCTCAACAGCAAGTACGAAAGTTAGAATCAACCTGCAGGAGAAATCAACCCTCCAACAAACTAAGCCGTATATGAGTACAATGTAACATGGAAAACTTACGATCTATGTATGTTGGTTTTACTGCAACCACTCTCACATAGACGTATGATGTATCTTACTTCAAAATGACCCCAGCATCATACTTCAATAATGCAAGGATTGATATTTGCTAGAGCTGTGCTAACCTACAATACAATTATATTTCACTAAGAAAACGACCATACTAGATGACAAATCTGGAAGACAATATGTATAATAAAAAAAAAACTAATTATCTCTCTTTCTCAAAGTGGAAGGTTTACCAGGATTCTAGTCATTCTAGTTAAAAGAAGTTGTTAACGTACTCGCCTCTGAAATGATAGGACTTGGGTTCGATTCACACCTGGCCCTCGATTTATTCATGCGGGAGATGAATAAATCTGAGCACGTCGTCACTCGGAGAAGGACGTTAAACCGTCGGTCCCGAGCCTGTACGATGTTAGGTATCGTTAAAGATCGCTACTCTAAACACACCTGAGTTAGGCAAAATTTAGGACTCCCAGTGTAGAATCAATCTTCATTGTGTGGTATCACAAAGGGCCAATGCTTGGCCTACGTGTGTTCCCTTCTGGGACTACCACTGCAACCTAACCTAACCTACCCTTGGAAGCTTCCCAGACAGCATGATGAGATGTGGTTTTGAACACTCATTTATGGTTTTCATGATGAATGAGAGTGCCCTGAGTGTTTTAAAATTAATTTGTATTACTCTGATTGTAAGTCGTAGTTTAATTTTTAAATCTTACTGACTTTCTTTTTTCCCACTCAGTAATGTTATTAATTTACTTGTCCGTTCTTTTCCCATTTAGAATAAAGTTTTCGTTATTCTTTCATTAATTATCGTTCTGCTATCAATCAATACAGCTCATTATTGCTAATTAGAGTCTAATTCAACACAGATCGTCGACTTATTGTAAAATAAGCCCTATAATAATCTTAGTAATTACACCTCTAATTACAGTAATGTTACCAATCATCTTTCTCTTACTCGAAATTATTCCACTTCTACCATTTAGCTTCATTACCTTATCTTTAATTACCTTTTTTTTTATCTTTGAGTATCGTTTAATCATCGTCAGTAATAATCACATTTCTACTCAACAGAATGATTGAATATCCTCCGCAAATCCTTGATCTACAACAGGGGTGCACAACCCGCGGCCCTCAAAAGAGTTAAATGTGGCCCTTGATAGCCGATTACATTAAATATAATCCGTTACTAAAACTTGTATTCTGCAGATGCTTATATTGTAGTTTAACTGTAATTTTTTGTGCAAAAAGTGAAAATCAAACAAGTATAAAACAGAAAATCTCTGTTCTATTCTCCGATTAGCGACAACTAGCTTCCAGCCGAATATAAATAAGTTATGTAACGAAAAACAACATCAAGCATCACATTAAATTTACTGGTAGCTAAGTAGCAATAAATATATATATTACATACTGTTTTTTGCATTGTGTTTAGTTATCTTTACTTTATTACTTTTTCTGTGAATGCATGTCCATATTCATATTGTTTTTGGACAGTAAAAATTATATATACGAGTTATGTATCTTGCGGCCCTCGGTGCTACTGAATTGACAATTATGGCCCTTATGACGAAAAAGGTTGGGCACCCCTGATCTACAACATCTCTCATGTTCTTTATACTATTCACTATCAGTGCTCTCTCGTTAATCACCGTACTTCATAACTCAGTATCACACAAATGTTGATAACGGTCATTTGCTATCACTCATTATCATTTTGTTATTGTTATTTTTCGTACAAGTAAAATATCTTCGTAAGATATACATATTTATTTACAGATGGCATGATGTGTGATATAATTTTTTACCACAGCAATAACATGTAAACTGTTTATTGCAAGAAAATAAACCGTCCTGCGAATTTTAAAAGGTACTATAAGTTCAATAATTAAATTAAATGATACTTGTGCTAAAATTTTCATTTATAGAAAGAACTGTTATTGCTACCACAGAGGTCACTGGATGTAAATGCATGTGAGTGTAATGTTCTTACCTCGTACGTCGAAGATATTAATCTATTTAACTAATACATTTCGTTAAAATTCACGTCCTAAGGCATAATGAAATGTGATATGGATTCGGTGATCTTTTGAAAGATAAGAAATGAAGTGAACTTCACCTGTTATCTCAAAAAGCATTCTATTATGAAATGTAAGTTTGTGTGTCTACTTGATTATTTCAAAATACTTACCTTATTGTTTCTAAAACGTTAGCATTTTTTCTTATAACTAATTTTTAGAAGCAATAGCCGCTAAAGGGATAAAAAAAAACTTGATAAAAACTTGTAAAAGTAAAGAAAGAATTGGATTTGAGGAGGAATGGATGGTGTGAGTTGGATCTTAAGGGGAGGATTAGAGGAGATAGGAGGCAGGATTACAAGGGATTATCAGGGTTTCCAGGCTTGGAGGAATGAGCCCCATTATAGGAGAACTGGCGGGATATTAAAGGTCTGCAGTCACACCCTCCACTCACTTTCTCTTCTGAGTTAATCAAACACCACGCACACTGCAATCTTTTATTTCAGTTTGCTATAGCCCGATAGTTGGTCGTAAGGTTTGAAGGAAAAGAGCTCGTCATTTGCTTGAATGAAAAATTAATCTACAAAACCCTACAATATGAATTCTAAGGTAACATATTGGTATGTTACCTTACTTATTGCTATGTTCTCCAAACTGGTGATAAGTTTTTTATCCTGACTGTTTTGGAATCATTACCTGGTATTTCAAGAAATTCAGAATTCATTACTTCTTTTTGAACAGTTATAAACTGTTCCAGACACTTTTAAACATTTCCTTGCTTCATACAACATCCACCATATATTTTAGTCAATGTAGAGTATCTATGTTGGTTTTTATTATCAGGAAATAAAAAACGAACAGATCGTTGTTCAACCAATGTAGAATTTTATAGTGGGCTAGTCATCGTTGAAATTATTTTGGTTTTGTATGCTCAATATGCTGACCAACCAGCTGGTCAGGGCTCATTCCAGTGGGTACTCATAGATCTAAAAAGATTTCACATAAAAACGTGAAATAACAATCAATGTTGTTTCAAAACACAATACGAAATGGGAAAACAAAACTAGGATCTTTCAAGACTAAGATTATTGAATTGCCTCTAATTAAGTTTAAATATATCAAATATTATAATCATTAGTAACAGTATCTCAAAACTTGATACTTTCGTTACGAGGGCAATAGCCTCTTCTAAGAGGATTGACAGCTAGCGGATAGTTTTTTTTTACTCTTTCTTACTGTACTCCTCTGTTTCCCCAAACATCCCTTTCTGGACATTTGTTCTTTCCTTCACTTTCACTCTTTTAAAATACCACTCTTCCCTCCCAATCTTTTCAACCCCATTTAGTGGTTTAGTCGGTTTTTTTGACTCTGGTGAAGACCGCTTGTTAGGTTGAAAGATCTTCGTTTTGTTTTCCCATTTCATATTGTTGTTTGATCATTCATAGATCTAAATGTACCCACTTGTCCTACCAACTGTTTTTTATTCACATCAATTTGCATCTTTCATTATTGAATAACCCTCGTATATAAGTACAAATAAAGCAAAGAAAAAAAAAGAAAACACTGAAAAAAATGACTTTATTATTTCAAAGATTCGTCGTTTGATTGAGGAGTGACATCCCAATGAAGAATTCCTTCGTTGCAGTTGCAGTATATATTGCCAACATACGCAGACAGGGAAAGGGACAAAAATACAGTAACTAAAGAATAAAAAGACAACAAATCATAAATCACGAATGAGAAAAAATTATAAATATGACAAGGATAAAAGAACCTGAATATTAAAAACTAAAAATAGAGATGAATAATAACTGAAACAGAATTAAAAGGGACAGAAGTATAAAAAAGGGACTGAGGTTTGAGTCTAAGGGCAGGAATTATCCTAGCTGGAAAAATACTGATATTTGCCGTTTCACAAGACCTCAAGTGACTATTCTAAGGGTTCTCCTTTAGAATGTGTACATGGAAACAGTCATTGAAGTATATGTATATATATTTCCAGTATTTGAAACAATTCTTCGAAAGCTGTTTTTTTTTTAAACATGTCTGTTGATGTCGCTCTAAGGGACTGAAAAATGTTTCTTTCCCTTCGCTTATGGTAAATAATATCTTAATGGCGTCAGTCTCTTTAGTACATACGCGAGTCGGTTTTGATCATGGTATTAGAAGAGCAGTGCAGCATCACTTTAATACACACTGATATTTAAAAACCTCTTAGTGACTGATATTTAGCACGACATATTATAGACTATATTAGCATAAGATACAAACATTATGAAAATTAGAATATAAGATGAATTTTTATTTTTCCACTTCACTAAATTTTATTGTTTTTTTTTTGTTTCAGGTAAGTGACTGATGTGTAGCTCAGTGTTCTTCTAGTGAAGATTGCATAGGGTATTATTCCTATATATATATATATAATATATATATATATATATAGTTTCGCGCTCCGTTCTTCGACGTGAGGAGATCTCTCTCACTTCGTCCTCTCTTCAAGTCTACTCTCCTGATGACGAACAACAGTTCGAAATATTGAATTCTGTAAGTTTTCTTTGTATTGTGTTTTCTGTGTCGTGCTTTGTGTAATTTAAAATTATATATATATATATATATATATATATATATTATATATATTTCACTTATTAAAACGAAACATGATCCAAACTGAACACAATACGAGTTCAAAATTCAAAAAAGTTCTAAGTGACCCGTCGGGTTACTTGCCATTGCGTCTACAACGTGCTTGGTCTCCCTTTCTCTTTTCTTCTGAAGACGGATTACCCTAAAATTTGAGTCTGTAAGTGTGTTTCCTTATTCTGTGTGTTACTCTTCTTGAATTTTGAACTGGTATATATATATATATATATATATATATATATGTAATATGTTAGACTGCCTGAATCTCCTCATCAATAATTACAGGTTTGTTTGTAACCATATTCAGAGCCAGTCAATTTATGAATAGGAACACACTGAAATCATATAGTATTGAAAAAAATTTTAACACACAAATACATAAGAAATCTATGAACAGGATTTGACAATAAATGCCAACTCATATTCATATAATTACTCGCTCAGGAGATAATTTTAAAATAAGAAACCACCTACATTTTTTTATATTAAATTTTTTTATATATTTTAGTAAAATTATACAAGCGTAAAATTTTACTTAGTAATTGTAAAAATGACACAAAAAAAACAAAAAGAACACAAAAATGACACACAAAAAGAACAATTCAGTTCTGTATCCCAGCCCATTGTCCTCATCAGGTGAGGATATGTGATCCGCTTGGGGTTTTAAACGGCTCTGAAGAATCCCTTTACCTTAAAAAATAAAGTAATTAACATCGAAAAATAATAAGATATAAATTAAAACAACACAAAAAGAACAAAAAAGAAAAAATTGAAAAGTAATAGTCGAATCAGAAAAGCTCTATTCAGTGTTCAATCTTTATCGCTAGTCTTTGTAATATTAAATTGATTATTTCATAATTAAAAAGCAACTTTTATTATTATTATTCGCTTACTTAATTGTTTTTAATTTTGATTAAATTTATTTTTATCTTTTTTTTCAAGTTTTGTTATTACTATTTGAATAATTACTTTTTTTACTGTATTAATCTTTATTTATCTGTTTTCTCGTGCTTCTCTCTTTTTAGCCCTCGATGGTTGGTTACTATTATTCGTTGTAACGAGCTTACTTCCTGCTAGGTTGTTGTATAACCCTAGTTGACTTTTTTCTCTTGATGCCGACTATTGTCGAAGTATAAAACTGTTGTGTCAGTTCCTTCACTGTAATTTGACCTGTTGCCTATAGCTGTTTGGTACTCTATAGTCGTTATTAATTCGTAAGCCTAGTGGCTCATTTTACCCTTCTGATGACAGTGAGTCTTCAAATATTGTAATCAGTTTTGCGTTTCCTTTGAGTGTTATTATATATATATATATTATATAATAATAATAATATATAATAATAATAATATATAATAATAATATATATATAATAATAATATATATATATATATAATATATAATAATATAATATATATTTTTCGTTTCAATTAGAAGAAACGATTCTTCGAACTGAATAAACTAGAATTTAAAAAAAAACACATAGAAAGGAAACCACTGAACTCACTACTATATTTCGATGTCCTCGTCTTCAGGAAAAGAAGTGAATCGCTCCAAAAGCTGATAACGACAGTCGTTATCAGCCTTTGGAGCGATTCACTTCTTTTCCTGAAGACGAGGACATCGAAATATAATAGTGAGTTCAGTGGTTTCCTTTCTATGTGTTCTTTTTTAAATTCTAGTTTATATATATATATATATATATATATATATATATATATATATATATAAAGTTATAAAGAACATGCAACTAGATAATGAAGTTTCTGAGGAGATCAGAAGAGAAAAAGATGTAGAAAAGTGTTCAGACTGGCAGGTCAGACCAGTGAGAGGCTTATTACTGTAGAACTAAACACAGGGTAGTTCTCATGCAACTTACGTTTTGAAACCTCTTGACTTAGGAAGTAAGTTGCAATAGATTAAATTATGCTAAGAGTTAAAAGTGTGAAAAAATAATAATTCTACCATTTTTTTTATGTTTAATCTTTTTTATCTATTTATCAAGCTTAGAATTAGACTATTTTTAACTTTTTTCTTCAGTCATGTGGTTTTAGTAAGTTAGTAATACAACTGCTGTGTGAGTATGATAGAAAACCTCACTTGGTTTCTGCCTTCCAACCTGAAAACATCTCTCCTTGAACTTCTTTTTTCCAAACTTTTTCTCTGAGTCAACTGATGTTATAAATAATGATCTTGGTAAGTGCTTTGTTTTGTTTTGTGTTCTATGCAATTCTAGTTTATCAAAGTCCAGTTAGAACACATTTCCTGGATTTTCTATATCACTTGGCTGTTTCCTAGTGTAAAATTAATTTCTTTTACATAAAATAATGAAGGATTACAGGAATAGTTCATATAAAAGAGAATGTAAACACGAGCACACAATGTGAATGCACTTGAGTTAATGACGGGAATAACTCTGTCCAGCACAGGTGAGAGGTGTCTGACAAAACAAACTTAGTGAAGAGAACAAAAAGCAATCAGGATTAATAAGGTTGCTTCGACAGGGCGGATTAATTTCAAGCGAGACAAACTGAACCTGTTTCAATTTTCAGCGGGCTCAACTCAAATTAATTAACGTTATTATGCCCTAATTTGTTTTGACACTTCATCAAATTATGGACGGAACAGAATTAGAACTCTTACCTCTTCAATAATATCTAGCTATAGGGCCTTATTTCATACAATGGTCTTAATCAGGTAGAACTTGATGTATTATGTTTTGTGATAACTAGAAAGAAAAAAAGTAAATCTTCGGGATTTGATGAACATTTCATCTTTAATTCATTCACCTCCTACTATGGACCAGTAAAGTTTAAAACACCACGCAGCTAATGTTGCTAGACTGTTTGAGGGTTATCTAGTCAAAAAGGAAAACATAAATTTTCGAAAAGATGGAAAGGCGGAGTTGATTTTTTGACCTGATAACGAAAGTGTCCTAGCAACATTAGTTGTGTACTGTATTTTATCTTCACATTAAAATAATCTGGTTAGTTTTCATAATATACTAGTTTTTATTTACTTTGCGTTTTACTTTACTGTATGTAAAATATAGCAATCATGAAAAACTTCTTTGATGGAGCTCTTTTGCACAACACATTCCATCTTTCTCAAGAGTGCAACTGATTTATGAATGAAAAAGAAAAAAACAGTGCCAGAACATCCGTCTTTAATTTAGTTTTTTTTTCTGGTTTCCCTGATTTTGGGGGTTACCCAAATCAAGGAGTTTATTTATCACCTGTTCCTTAAATAGATTTCAGGTATTCATTTGCAAATTATAATAATAAAAAGAATATTAATTTACCAGTTTCATAAGCGATCATTTCGCACTCAGTCATACTCGTAGGTCACTTTCCACCTTGTATAATCACTTCTTTTTTGAATGTGGATCTTTATTTTTCGACATTTTGAGGCATTTATACAAAATTTAATGTAGTTTAAAATACTTACTGCAGCTGAACATAAATTTGTTCAGTTTGTAAATCTTCATAGATTTTACCTTAAAGAACATATCTCCGTAAATATAGAATTGTTTTTTTTTTGCAGTGAGAATGATGGTATGGAACAGTTCATATCTAAAACATGGAATGTTGTTTTTGAAGGATGACTGGCGCTATTTAATAGGAAGCTACCTGTATATAAACAGCGACATGAATCCTCCTTACTGTTGTCTATTGAGGATGGACAAACACCATAAAATAGGATTTTATATGAACCCAGACTTGATGTACTTGTGATTGTTCTTGTTAATTTGATGAGTAATTGAGTAGAGAATCAATTTGCAGAATAGTAAGTTCAAAATAATGATGATTTAATGTGTAGAAACTCCTGTGATTATAACAAAATAGAGTTTGTATGATTCTTCTTTTGGAAGATATATTATATAGTTAACGTTTTATAGTTTGATGGTTTGTGGATTTGTAGGTATCTTAAAATTAACTATAGTGTTTGAGAAGGGATGGTGGTTGCATTGAGGCTGACTATGCGAAATGACGAAGGTGGTTTGCGAGGGTGTCAGCTGGGTATTTCTTTCAAGCTACGGGGGGGACTAATTGCACTCTAATGTGTCTCTCCCCTCCATAAAATATAGCTGGCTGGTCTGATTACCTTCCTCCCTGCCACCCTGTCCGCAACCTATACAGATAGCAGTCATTATTGCAAGCAGCAGAAAAAACACTTGAACTCATTTCTCAAGCGGCTGTCGCCTTTCCAATAGATCGTACCTCTTAAATCCACTCAGCCAAACTGAAGCAGTCAGCAAAAAAAAAAAAAAAATGCATACAAATCTTACTGACTGATGTTGATGTGAACATATCTCAAACATAGAAAATAAAATATTAGGTATTAACTATTGCAAGGCATACAAAAATTACATCAGTTTTGCTGTTGTAGTTTTAGTGAGAGTGAAAAATTGGACAAAAGCGCAACCAAACTGGTTTATCAAATTTGATGCTCTTTTGCCTAGGTCACAGTAGTTATTGTGGTAATAACTTTGTATTATACTAGATAATAAGTTATATTCTTATTCTTGGGGTCGTAATATAACAATGTTTTCACAACGTAAAACATAATATAACGTATATATATATCGTAAAACATAATAACGTTTCCACTAGGAGTGATACATTTTACTTGAGCTAGAACTAGATTACTCTTTGGCCATATATACCATTGAAAAAAATGTTTATATATTCACTGACTTGAAAGACTTCTAAACTGAGTCGTGCTTGTGATATATAGTGATATATATTATATATAGTCGTACAGGCCAAAAATATAATATAATATTCATTCAGTTTCAATGGTTGTTTCCGTATACATATTCTTAGGCAGATTAATGATATTAGCGCTGTCACTCTAAGAGATTCAGAAAAAAACCTCTTATTTCTCTTCCAATGTAGATGTAGATGTAGATGTAGGTTTAATTTCAAATTTGTTGTCGTCGTCTATATATATATATATATATATATATATATATATATATATAATATATATATATAAAGATTTCACATAAACACGTGAAACAACAATCAATGATCAAACCACAATAAGAAATGGGAAAACAGACTAAGATCTTTCAACCGTAACAAGCGGTCTTCGTCAGAGTCAAAAACCCAACTGAACACTAGATGCATCTAGTGTTCAGTTGGGTTTTTGACTCTGACGAAGACCGCTTGTTACGGTTGAAAGATCTTAGTCTTGTTTTCCCATTTCTTATTGTGGTTTGATCATTGATTATATATATATATATATATATATTAAAAGATTTCACATAAACAAGTGAAATAACAATCAAATGATGAAACCACAGTATGAAATGGGAAAACAAAGACTAAAAATCTCTAAAAGCGATTTTAGTATAAAATTAATATGAAATAGATCTAATATTATAAACATTAGTAACGGTCTCTTCAAACTTGATACTTTCGTCACGAGGGCAATAGCCTCTTCAAAGAGGGTTGACAGCTAGCGGATATTTTTTTACTTTTTCTTACTGTACTCCTTTGTTTCCCCAAACATCCCTTTCTGGACATTAGTCCTTTCCTGTGCTTTCACCCTTTTAAAATACCACTCTTCCCTCCCACTCTTCTCAACTCCTCACCAGATGTTTTCTGCATCTAGTGTTCAGTTGGGTTTTTGACTCTGACGAAGACCGCTTGTTACGGTTGAAAGATCTTAGTCTTGTTTTCCCATTTCTTATTGTGGTTTGATCATTGATATATGTATATATATATATATATATATATATATATATATATATATATATATATACCAATTAAATGAAACGATTCCACGAACTAAACAAACTATATTGACACAATGAGCACTCAGAAATGAAACAGAAACTCACTACTATATTTCAATATCCTCGTCAGCGGGAAGATAGTAGTGAGTTTCTGTTTCATTTCTGAGAGTTCATTGTGTCAATATAGTTTATATATATGTAGTTTTTTTTAGAAAAGTAATAGATAATTGGATTGATAGATAGAAGAAGAGAAGGAGTGAGTGAGAGTGAGTCAAGAAGCTGGAGCTCTTTTTTGATTTCTGAAAGATTAAAAAAATTGATTAATTTTTAATTTATGGTCAATTTAGGAAAAAATCTCATGGGTTATCCCTTTTTTAAAAGTAATGCATGGGCTAAATCTTTCAAAGTCATGATTATGGAGCATTTCAGGTTTCTCCTGACTTTATATTCAGTGTTTTCTTCATCTTTTAAACATGAATCTTTAACCATCAAGATAAAAGGACCTAATTTGAATATTTCAGCGATGAAATTTTTCAATGAAGAAATATGATTGCTTCAAAAAAAAATCAATGTTAGTTAAATTTTAGCAAAAACTTTTGCATTAGAGTTTCATAAAATATGTGTTGCTTGTTTTGAAATAGATTTTATTTTAAAGTTTTTGCAATCTCTGATGGTTTCTGAAAGATATATAAGGATGACAATATTTTGTTGTTATACTGAACTAATTATTTGTAAGTTTGTGTTGTAAAGACCTACTGACTTATGGTAGGTTTCTATATTTTGTATAAATCATCACTGTGGATCATAGTAAATTATGGTAAGTATTATCTTGTACGATATCTGTAAGTTATTAAAGATTTTTACTATAAATATTAGTTTATTAGGGTAAGTCTAAATCATGTGCTCCTTAACGATCGTCACTGTGAATAACAGAGTAAGTCCAGATGTTCTTTGATGTCAAATAGTTGTTAAAGATCCTTACTATGAATCGTACTTTATTTAAATAAGGATCAATAATGTAATATAAAGATCTATAAGGATAAGGATCGATAAGGATCAACTTGTAATATGTCTTGTATTTATCAATCATCTTATCCATCAATGGAAAATTTAATCCTAATAATTTTTAAGATACATGCTTACTCATTGTATCTCAGAAGTTAGTGTAATTTACATTTGACTATAAATTAACTTTCTTACAGCGGCTTTTTAGTGTCAATGTAGACAACATGTAAAACAAGGTTATTTAAACCTACATATTAATTCCATTTGATCAGGTTTATTTGAAGTTAGACAAAGTTTAAAACTAGTCGAAAGACCCTAAGAACAGCTCATGAAGTAGACGTTGAATTCATGTGGGATTGTAAAGCTCATTGGATGCCCAAAATGATTTCTTTAGTGGTTATTTCGAATACAAGTCTGTAAAACACAGTGCCTCACTAACAGAGAAAAATCAGCTCATTTCTTACAATGCTCATCCTTACACAAGGCTATGCAAAAAACTATTAAAAAGTCGGTTTGGAAATTAGTACTATGTTATCTTCCTTACAATTCACACTTTATTGGATTTTAGTTTATTAAGTCCACTCAATGAGGCATTAAACAAGTTCAACAATAGTGATGAGGTGAAAATAATTGATTGTAAATGGGTTTAAACAACAAAAAAACTTTCTTGTATGAGATACCAAAAAAATTAGTAAATCATTAAGACAGTTGTGTCTTATTATCAGTACCATGTACTGAGAAATACAAATGTTTTATTTTGTAACATATACCAGTTTTTTCTTATATTATTAAATATCTCTCGTATATTGTTATTTGAAGACGACTTTAAAGATTTGAATTTGGTTAGCAGTGAACATGTTAAGGTGAGAAGTAGTTATTTGGAGACAAGGGAGCAGTTAGTTGACGCCTGAGGGCTGGAGAAAGACGTCCTTCAGGCAAGATTTGACATCGTTATAGACTATAAATGCACACTTCTCTGAAGCTAACGAGCTGTCTACCCTTCCGATCTCCAGTCCAATAACTTCACTCAATTTCAGCTTGTTATCTTAATGATTTATTTCAATATATTTATTGGAGGTAAATTCTATTCTGTATTGACTGGAAAAGGCATCTGCTTCTTCAAATAACTCCTTTTTAAAAAGAATTCATTTCATATATTGGACTTCTCAACGGTGGCTACTTTTCGTTGTCTTTTGCTCACCTAAAGATGGTTAGAATCGAAAATTGAAGACTGAAAGTATGCTTTTTCCCTTTTATTTTATTTGTGTCTCTTACTAACTTTGAAATATTGCTGTCTATTTCGGATCGTTTTCATATATCAAGTATATTTGTTGAGACGTCGTCCTGGAAAACCCAAAGCCGAATAAAAAAAAAATAACTCTTTGGCTCATTTTCAATATTTCATCTCTGTCAATAGTCGTCATCAAGAGAGGAATAATGCCATGAAATGACAGCAAACTGATGAATTTTACAAACTTTAGACCTTTGCAAGTTGGCAAGTATTAAAATTAAAAAGAAGTACTGCAAATAATCATAGAAGAAAAAATAGACCCTTTAGACATAATAAACTAAATAAGAAATAATGTAAATAAACAAAAAACAAATTAAAAAACTAATTTGATATCATTTATATAAATTATCAAATAATATTTGAATATAAAAGGAATAAATAAATATTGGTTTAAAAATAGGTGTGAATTGAATTAACTGCTCTGGTTAATATTTTTAGGTTGATAACGTAGTTTAAAGGTAGCTGAATTCAGTTGAATCTGTATGTTGACCACGCTGAAAATAAAAAAAATGATAAATTTTATTCGGAGGGAAAAAGGAGCTACACTGAAATATCTATTGTAATGTATTTTTCTCTGAATTGTGATATTGAGTAAAAGAGGATATTATTCTAATGAAAATGTATTTATTATTTGAAACAATGTAAGTTGACTCACTTAATCCTAGAAAACCTGAATGAAAAAACGCTGTGACTCATTTGACTTCGTGTAGTTTTTATCCGCAAGGTAGTAGCAGTTAGGTAGTAGTTGTGTTTTATTATTGTTATTTGAGGGTGACTAGAGCACTGCGTCTTAAAAACTATTCTACTTCCCTCCTTCTGTACTAAAGTACTCCAGCTGTTAGCTTCAACGCCTCCAAGATGATCACCACTTTTGCTGGGTCCAGTGGTAAAAGTTTTTCTATGGTTTTGTTGAGTGCTTCGAAGCACCAACCCCTGTGCAACAAAGTTACCTAACAGTCAGCCAGCAGGTGCAACGGTGTTTCTTTCTCTTCTTTGCAGAATCTGACAAACCATAATTGATAATGCCCATTCAGGGTCCCTATGTTTCGGGAGAAAGTGACTTCCTTTCTTCTTCTTCGAAAGAATCTTCTTCTGGTCTTTAGATGGACTTGTGGGAGGTTGGCTGTCACTGGTTAGCGCTTTTGGACCCTCTGCGCTTCAGGAGGATGGTCTCCGTACTTACTTCTCCTTAGTATCATACAAGGGTAAATCCCTGATACTGTGCCGGTGGTATTCTTGAGGCTCCGTTCATAATACAGTAATCCATGTATCATCCATCCTTCGGCACGGATCGTATAACGCCTTGGATTGGGGCTGAGATAAGAAGAGAGGATTTGGAAAGTTGGAATGATGTGAAACGAAAGCGGTCAGGCCCAGCCCCATGTCACCTTCTCCTCCTCTTACGTTTGTCCCTGCATATACTCGTACATTGCAGGTTAACAGGGTAACCTCGCGGCCGAAAGTCGGAGTTGAGTGCTAGAGGCTATTAGAGGCGCATAATCACTCCATTACTACCACTGGCTGTATTTTAGTAGGAGTTTTATTTTTACCTTTAATAATCATTACGTCGTGTAATTAGAGCTACCTATACAATGAGGTATCCTGAAAAGTAGAGGATTCTTAATTTCAGCTTATTTCTATATTTAAGTTAGTAACAATGTGACAAAGCAAACATAAATTCCACTAATATGTATATCGAAGCACTTTAATCAAGAAGGAAACCAAAAATTTTGGCGAGATGTTTTCTCAGAGTGTACAATTTGATAGTTTACATTCTTGGATCGTTTGTTTACTGCATTGCGAGTTAATTAAGTTGATTCAAAGATACCAGTACTATAATAAACGTACTATTTTTATCAAAAACTTGATACTGTTTTATCTATTGAAAAATTATTATCTTTTCTTCGTTGATTAATTAGATTATTGCATCTTTGACTCTTTGTCCTGTTGTGTGTGACAGTGGGTTTCATGTTACCCCCACTGCTACTTCCGTATCCGTTGAAATTGGCTTTATTAACTTTATAAGAATTCCCTAAGGCAACACATTGTATTTGTTCTTTATTTAATTACGTCTAATGGCATTAGTCAATAGGTATTTCTTTTTATACTTAATTTTTAATTGGTTTATGACACTTTTATAAAAAAAAAATAAAAATAAGATTATAAAGGTTTTTCTTAATATACTCGTAGACTTTGTGCAAGTATTTATTTATCATTTTTACTTTTATAAGGTTTAAGTAAGGCAATTTATTTAAAAGATAAATTGAAAACAAAAAAGAAACTACGGAGTAATGAGAGTAAATTGAGTTCACTTGTCCAGCTCAAATTAATTATGTATCAAACATTTACTTTGTCAAAGTGGGAGAAGGGTTTTTTTAGACTTGAATTCTCTTATAACTGAAATTTGAGAGCTAAGAGGAAGAATGTTTAACTAATTTAGAAGGGTTTAAAGGGCCCGATTGGGGAAGGATTCAATGAAAGGCTCTTAGCCCTTCTGCAGGTTTTACTGAAAAGTTACCCTAAACACAAATATTCAGTTCGCTAAAACTTACTTTTTCAGAGTAAATAGCTAGGAAGTTTTTTATTTTCAACTAAAAAACTACACTGATTAATTAAATGTGCGTTATATTGAAATGCATTGATTATATTATGACATTGATTGTATGCTCAAAATTTATGAAGTTAACTTTAACTTGTTTTTATTGTAGTTTTTATTTCATGAAAAGTGTAGGCTTTAAAAGTATTATTTGATTTCATATTTTAGTATATATAAATATACATTTTTAATAACCTTTCAGTTAATTAAAAGTTAAGATAGTTCCATAATATTAGTAACATGCATTTAAAATACAAATATCAAACAATATTTAAATAAAAATAAATATATATTTATTAAAATTACATAAAGAATTAACAAAAAAATATGGATAGATTGTAAAAAGACCAATATAGGACTTCAAAATATTGGTACATTACGAGAAACTAATGATAACATTGAGCCTGATGCTTTATTGTTGATGTTTTGACTTTTCTGAGTCAAGTAGCTACTATTGATATTATGGTATAATGGTATGGTTATGGTATAATGATAAGTCATACTAACTGCTAATTATGTAAAGTAGACTCTGATTTCAATATTTTTTTTGCGCGTGAAAAAATAGTGCACCCCGTGCAGATTATGCAGGCTACTCGCCTCTGGGCTGGTTGTCGGGGGTTCGATCCCCACCTGGCTCTCCATTTATTAACACCAAAGGTGAATCAATCTGTGTACATCGTCGCGTGCCTGTATGATGTCAGGTACTCGTTAAAGATCCCTATTTGAAATACTCTTGAGTTAGGCAAAATGTAGGACTTCCAATGTAGAATCATCGATCAAACAAAAAGGTGGTAAACGGCTGACTTTATCACCCGCTAGGGGATCGGTTTAAACAATAAAAAATAACTCTAGATACTTAATACTATATTAGAATCGTCCTAGTTTAGCTATTGAATGGTAAGAATTATGTTAATATAGAGTAGGCATTGATTTTTTATGGATCCCTGAGAGGTCATGTAGACTATGTTGAGAACTCCTGTTCCAGAGGAACCTACTATAGAATCCTTTTGAAAGCTCAACAACAAGAGCTGAGTTAAAGCCAGTCGAGTGTAGAATAAATGTTACGAGAGAAGATGGTTTATTGATTTTTCTGGTATAACTTCATTTGTATCTTTAGGGATAAGAATTAATTATCATTTTAAATTAATAAAACAATTTTTTATTAATTTCAAGTATATATAAAGATAAAACCAAAAAAACCCAAGCACAAAACGTGTGGTTTCCAAGAAATCAGTGGATTTAACAATCTATTATAGTGAAGCACTATTTTTATAATATTAATACAAACTTTTACTAAAATTAAACTAGAAAAACTAAATCAATCCACTTAAGTAATGTTATTACATTTGAAAGATATGGGCCAGAAATGAAATGTTTCCTAATCCAACCGCCTTAATCCCCTAGTCGAAATAATTTATTTGGAAATGCTGACAGCCAACATTTTCAATATTATAGTTTTGTATAAGCGTATAATTTTTGCCATTATACTTTCTTTACTAAGAGGACTGAATTAACATTTTAAATTGTTAATGAAAAGAATTTTGATGTTATTATATATGTTTCAATTGTTCAAATGAAATTCTATAACATCATGGTCAATGGTAAAATGTGACTTATATCTCTAAGAAAAAATACTTCAAAAGGCGAAACAGAATTTTTATTATGGTATTTCATTCACGCTCTGATATTACTCCTTCATATAAACTGAGATAAGTATCCATTTGTGTCGTCACTGTTTGGTTGACCTGTTATTAGTAGGATGTGGTAGAGACGAATATTCTACTATTCCACCCCTTACAAGTTTTATTGAAATAATAATTTTTATAAGTATTTTTTTTCATAAAAAAATGTATTTCGATGATTAATTAATATTAGAAAAGAATAAACCGTCATACCTCGTATAATGTTGTTGGAGTATTCCGACCGGTTTCGGGTGTTATCCACCTTCCAAAGAGTTTATTTTGCATTATTTCTTTATTTCGTTATTTCTTTAAAAAAAAACTAGTTATTATTTAGTCTGATTCTTTTCGCACTGTTTTTTCAATTAACAGTTCTGTCTAGTAGTTGTTTTATTTGTAATAATGGTTTAAATGGAATATAGGTTTGTCGTGGTTTATTTGTAAATTTATTAAATTACCCGATTCTTTAATAAATGAACAAATAAACCTCCAAACCGATATATTTTATTTATTGCATTATTATTAATACTCTCTATGTATTACTAATCCTTTTTTTGTATAATTCTAATGTCACCATGATGCAAGGCAATTAGTTGTTTGTTAGTGTGGTATGTGGGGTGCCTAGCATTCCATAAGTATTCCATGTTATCATAAAATATCAGCATTCAACACAAATAGACAACTCAAAATATCAATCTAATAGATAGTTGTTATCTCATAGAATTTTTTTCAAATACCTTTCTTGAAATGCAACAACGGAATATGTTATTTATTTACAAAAGATTTATCTCTTACCATAAACCGATTAGTATAATTTTTAATTTCTTGGAAATCTTCTAAGAAACACAACTCCGCCTTGATAAGAATTTCATTTTACTATTTTTAATGATCTATTTAATATAAATAGTTCTATTTATACTCAGTATTGTTTACAATTCATGATTTTTCAAATTACATTTAGACAATATGTTTTTGTGATTTTCAAATTAAAATTAAACGAGATTGATTTACATATTAATTTTCATTTATTAAGAAAAAAAATGAGTGAGATGTTGAAATCATATTTATGGTATAAATATGATTTGAATTATTTCAATGTATTGAAAACAACAATCATAGTTGTTGTTTTTTCATAATTTCCAAATATATTTGTTTTTCAATTTAATAATACATAATACTATTATAATAGTATATTATTGCCTTAGTAAGCAATAAGAATATATTAAATATCACATATATTTACATATATGAAAGCAATACTTAGGACGATAGTTAATGATACTTGATACGTTATAAAAGCGTTATAAAATACAATACTGTCTCAGGAAACTACAAAGAACTTTGTCAAATTTCATTCATCATGCACATCTTATTTGAACTCCAAAGCTGAAAAACATGATGATGCCTGCTGATTTTTAGCTGTAAAAGAAAACCCTTTTTTTAAGGAATGGATGTAGGAGACTTTTATTATTTTTACTGAATAGGGGATCTGAGTGAATGATGTATTGAGAATATCAAGTTTGTTTACTGCTGCCTGTCTATTATCGCTGCTGACTAAGCAGCCGATGCTTCAAGAAGTAAGCATCCCCAATCAGTTTTCCGATAAAAAATAATATATTTTAATAAGATTTTCAACTACTTTTTTATGCTTAGATTGTCGTCATTTTTTTAAAAATGATCAGCGTTGGTAGTATTAGTTCATATAATAGCATTCTAAAAGTATCATCATTAAACTGACTTAAACAACATATTGTATTCCTTAAATTCACTAAGTTAATATTGTTGCAAATTCTTACATAGAACAGGGGTTGTAATTAGAAACATTTTTAGAATAGTGCAAAAATGATAGGTTTAGCAAGACGTGCATATATTATGTTATTTTCGTGAATGTAATACTCATTCACGCCTTTTCTGCTTTCTAAAGAGTCAAAAATTTGTCTCTTTAAACGATGCTAGAGTACCAGTTTAACTTTGGTGATTAACTAATGACCACTGTATTTAATATCCTATGAGTCCAATCAACATGCATATGACAAGAACATTCAACATGCATATGACAAGAGCATTCAATATGCCTATGATAGGTGTATTAAACGTGCCTATTGGTGGTGCATTCAACATGTCTATGACAAGAGCATTCAATATGCCTATGATAGGTGTATTCAAAATGCCTATTAGTGGTGCGTTCAACATGCCTACAACAGGTGTATTAAACATGCTTATTAGTGGTGCATTCAACATGCATATGACAAGAGCATTCAATATGCCTATGATAGGTGTATTCAAAATGCCTATTAGTGGTGCGTTCAACATGCCTACAACAGGTGTATTAAACATGCTTATTAGTGGTGCATTCAACATGCCTATGACAAGAGCATTCAATATGCCTATGATAGGTGTATTCAAAATGCCTATTAGTGGTGCGTTCAACATGCCTACAACAGGTGTATTAAACATGCTTATTAGTGGTGCATTCAACATGCATATGAAAAGAGCATTCAATATGCCTATGATAGGTGTATTCAAAATGCCTATTAGAGGTGCGTTCAACATGCCTACAACAGGTGTATTAAACATGCTTATTAGTGGTGCATTCAACATGCATATGACAAGAGCATTCAATATGCCTATGATAGGTGTATTCAAAATGCCTATTAGTGGTGCGTTCAACATGCCTACAACAGGTGTATTAAACATGCCTATTAGTGGTGCATTCAACATGCCATGGACAAGAGCATTCAATATGCCTATGATAGGTGTATTAAACATGCTTATTAGTGGTGCATTCAACATGCCTATGACAAGAGCATTCAATATGCCTATGATAGGTGTATTAAACATGCTTATTAGTGGTGCATTCAACATGTCTATGACAAGAGCATTCAATATGCCTATGATAGGTGTATTAAACATGCCTATTAGTGGTGCATTCAACATGCCTATGCCAAGAGCATTCAATATGCCTATGATAGGTGTATTAAACATGCTTATTAGTGGTGCATTCAACATGCCTATGACAAGAGCATTCAATATGCCTATGATAGGTGTATTAAACATGCTTATTAGTGGTGCATTCAACATGCCTATGACAAGAGCATTCAATATGCCTATGATAGGTGTATTAAACATGCTTATTAGTGGTGCATTCAACATGCCTATGACAAGAGCATTCAATATGCCTATGATAGGTGTATTCAAAATGCCTATTAGTGGTGCATTCAACATGCCTATGACAAGAGCATTCAATATGCCTATGATAGGTGTATTAGTGGTGCATTCAACATGCATATGACAAGAGCATTCAATATGCCTATGATAGGTGTATTAAACATGCTTATTAGTGGTGCATTCAACATGCATATGACAAGAGCATTCAATATGCCTATGATAGGTGTATTCAAAATGCCTATTAGTGGTGCGTTCAACATGCCTACAACAGGTGTATTAAACATGCCTATTAGTGGTGCATTCAACATGCCTATGACAAGAGCATTCAATATGCCTATGATAGGTGTATTAAACATGCTTATTAGTGGTGCATTCAACATGCTAAACAGTGTATTAAATGCTATTAGTGGTGCATTCAACATGCCTATGACAAGAGCATTCAATATGCCTATGATAGGTGTATTAAACATGCCTATTAGTGGTGCATTCAACATGCCTATGACAAGGCATTCAATATGCCTATATAGGTGTATTAAACATGCCTATTAGTGGTGCATTCAACATGCTATGACAAGAGCATTCAATATGCCTATGATAGGTGTATTCAAACATGCCTATGACAAGAGCATTCAATATGCCTATCATAGGTGTATTAAACATGCCTATTAGTGGTGCATTCAACATGCCTATGACAAGAGCATTCAATATGCCTATGATAGGTGTATTAAACATGCCTATTAGTGGTGCATTCAACATGCCTATGACAAGAGCATTCAATATGCCTATGATAGGTGTATTAAACATGCCTATTAGTGGTGCATTCAACATGTCTATGACAAGAGCATTCAATATGCCTATAATAGGTGTATTAAACATGCCTATTAGTGGTGCATTCAACATGCCTATGACAAGAGCATTCAATATGCCTATGATAGGTGTATTAAACATGCCTATTAGTGGTGCATATAACATGCCTATGATAGGTGTATTAAACATGCTTATTAGTGGTGCATTCAACATGTCTATGACAAGAGCATTCAATATGCCTATGATAGGTGTATTAAACATGCCTATTAGTGGTGCATTCAACATGCCTATGACAAGAGCATTCAATATGCCTATGATAGGTGTATTAAACATGCCTATTAGTGGTGCATTCAACATGTCTATGACAAGAGCATTCAATATGCCTATGATAGGTGTATTAAACATGCCTATTAGTGGTGCATTCAACATGCTATGACAAGAGCATTCAATATGCCTATGATAGGTGTATTAAACATGCCTATTAGTGGTGCATTCAACATGTCCTATGACAAGAGCATTCAATATGCCTATGATAGGTGTATTAAACATGCCTATTAGTGGTGCATTCAACATGTCTATGACAAGAGCATTCAATATGCCTATGATAGGTGTATTAAACATGCCTATTAGTGGTGCATTCAACATGCCTATGACAAGAGCATTCAATATGCCTATGATAGGTGTATTAAACATGCCTATTAGTGGTGCATTCAACATGTCTATGACAAGAGCATTCAATATGCCTATGATAGGTGTATTAAACATGCCTATTAGTGGTGCATTCAACATGTCTATGACAAGAGCATTCAATATGCCTATGATAGGTGTATTAAACATGCCTATTAGTGGTGCATTCAACATGCCTATGACAAGAGCATTCAATATGCCTATGATAGGTGTATTAAACATGCCTATTAGTGGTGCATTCAACATGTCTATGACAAGAGCATTCAATATGCCTATGATAGGTGTATTAAACATGCCTATTAGTGGTGCATTCAACATGCTATGACAAGAGCATTCAATATGCCTATGATAGGTGTATTAAACATGCCTATTAGTGGTGCATTCAACATGCCTATGACAAGAGCATTCAATATGCCTATGATAGGTGTATTAAACATGCCTATTAGTGGTGCATTCAACATGTCTATGACAACAGCATTCAATATGCCTATGATAGGTGTATTAAACATGCCTATTAGTGGTGCATTCAACATGCATAGGACAAGAGCATTCAATATGCCTATGATAGGTGTATTAAATATGCCTATTAGTTGTGCATTCAACATGCCTATGACAAGAGCATTCAATATGCCTATGATAGGTGTATTAAACATGCCTATTAGTGGTGCATTCAACATGCATAGGACAAGAGCATTCAATATGCCTATGATAGGTGTATTAAATATGCCTATTAGTTGTGCATTCAACATGCCTATGACAAGAGCATTCAATATGTCTATGACAAGAGCATTCAATATGCCTATGATAGGTGTATTAAATATGCCTATTAGTGGTGCATTCAACATGCCTATGACAAGAGCATTCAATATGCCTATGATAGGTGTATTAAACATGCCTATTAGTGGTGCATTCAACATGTCTATGACAAGAGCATTCAATATGCCTATGATAGGTGTATTAAACATGCCTATTAGTGGTGCATTCAACATGCCTATGACAAGAGCATTCAATATGCCTATGATAGGTGTATTAAAATGCCTATTAGTGGTGCATTCAACATGTCTATGACAAGAGCATTCAATATGCCTATGATAGGTGTATTAAACATGCCTATTAGTGGTGCATTCAACATGCCTATGACAAGAGCATTCAATATGCCTATGATAGGTGTATTAAACATGCCTATTAGTGGTGCATTCAACATGTCTATGACAAGAGCATTCAATATGCCTATGATAGGTGTATTAAACATGCCTATTAGTGGTGCATTCAACATGCATATGACAAGAGCATTCAATATGCCTATGATAGGTGTATTAAACATGCCTATTAGTGGTGCATTCAACATGCCTATGACAAGAGCATTCAATATGCCTATGATAGGTGTATTAAACATGCCTATTAGTGGTGCATTCAACATGTCTATGACAAGAGCATTCAATATGCCTATGATAGGTGTATTAAACATGCCTATTAGTGGTGCATTCAACATGCCTATGACAAGAGCATTCAATATGCCTATGATAGGTGTATTAAACATGCCTATTAGTGGTGCATTCAACATGTCTATGACAAGAGCATTCAATATGCCTATGATAGGTGTATTAAACATGCCTATTAGTGGTGCATTCAACATGCCTATGACAAGAGCATTCAACATGCCTACAACAGGTGTATTAAACATGCCTATGACAGTAGCGTTGAACTTACCTACAACAGGTGTATTCAAAATGCCTAGGACAGGTGTCACGAAGTAATTGGTAGAACATAACTTTAAAAATACTTAATCAATATAAGAACTGTATATTGTGATAGAATCAGATGTGTCATGAAAACACATTGTCATGGATCTTCTTTGTTGAAATAATAAAATTTGTTAGTGCTCTATCATGCATCGAGAAACTTGATGTTTACCCATATACTCAAAATAAATTATATTATATATTACTTCATGATGGTTGTTTCTAGTACAGAGAGCAAAAACTAAAGTATGTTGCACCCAAAATTTATTTGTAGCAGAGGTGAAATTCACCCCCAGGGGTGGATTTAGGGTTTTTAGGTGGTGAATTATGACCACAGTAAGTTTGGAGAGGGAAGAAAGCTATTACAGGTTTTGACCTCTTAATTATAAATTAAAAAATACTATTTTGATTCAATTAATATTTTATATATCTATCAATAATTGTAATTAGCATTATATTTGTAAAATTCTATTATAAATATAATCAATGTGAATTTTTAAAAGCGTATATACTACTTCAGAAAGAAGAGGAGGTGGGGTGAATAGCATTGTGGGAAATTTCGAGCGGGCTGAATGGTCCAAGGAAGGCTGAGAATCCCTTAGCTATAGTATTTACTACAAGTATTTTTCGAAATTCCTGAAAATGTGCGAGGAATTGAAAAGAAATATATGTATTGCCACAAATTATTTTTAAAGTTGGGTGTAAATTAAAAAACTTTTTGGAGGTACACAGTAATCCACTGATCCCCGACTGCTTAGGTTTGCCTCACCATTATCCATATGTGATGTATAAGTATGCAGCGATGTGAACGCTGTAGTTGTATTATCTGTATTAAGTCCGCTACATTTTTCACTTCTCCTTTAAATACTAATATACCTCTCTCTCTCCTGAGCACTTACCCAAGTGGGTAAATACGGGCTGTGTTTTTGGATATAATTATGTTTATTTTCAATGACTTTTCATGATCGTACTTTTGCTTTTAGTAATTATGTTAATAAGTACACAATAGAGTAATATTCAAACATTGATTAGTATGTCTATGAACACATCAGTGCCCACATTCAATATTATATGACTATACATACATTGTTATTATGACACACGTGAGTAAAGTTATATTAACAAATAATTATACTGTCACACCTTGCGTACTGGTGTGGAGTCGTTTGACCAATATCAAGCCTAGCCAAAGAAGCACTGCTGCCCTTCAATTGAACATGATTGGTATGAACAGTCGTTTGTTGGAGTCGTTTGACCGGTTTTGGATCCAGCCCATCTTCAAGAATAGCTTCTCTTTTTCAGTTGAATATGGACAAGTAATAACCGGTATATATGGAAATTACATTTTCTCTTTTAAACTAAAAAGAAGTAATAAGATTACGTAATTTTTTTTCTCTGTAGTAAAATATTTTGTCTTTTAAATAATAGATGATCCATATTGCTATATATGCTCTTGAATAAAGAATCAACAGATTTCTGTGACTGATCTGATTCTGTTAGTCGTTTATTCAAATTGACCACGACATGCTTCAATGTTTCAACTCTTTGACATTGAAACCATATTGAGTCCTACATGATTCCATCATTCGCTTGATATATTGCTAAATTATTAACATTTTGCGGATGAATTGTGATTTATTGCAATGCCAAGTGTTTCTCAAGCACTATTAGAATAATTCACTCAAACGAATGGCTTAATTTTCACGCGATCCTACTTTATATTCTTGTATTGCTATTATTTCTTTTTTCTTTCTTTAGTAGATTTATTAATTCTTAAGCCGTGACCAATCAAACACAATCCGTTATACAGTAGTATGGAAACTGCTTTAGCGTTATTTGATTTCCCTTTATGTATACCGATTAAACTAAAAGTACTTATTCTGTTTTTAATAAGTGAATCAAATGCTAATTCCATCGTCTTATAAACTCGACGATGTTGAATCTATGCAACACATAAATCAAAGTATTCTTTGATGAATATATTCATTGAGAGCCTGGTTGTCCAGGCAACAAAACCCCTGAGATATTGAGATTGGCTAGGATAGGTTTGGTTAGGTTAGGTTGCAGGGGTACGAGTAGTCACAAGGGAACACACGTAAGCCGAGCATTGGTCCTATGTGATACCACACAATGAAGATTGATTCTACAGTAGGAGTCCTAAATTTTGCCTAACTCAAGTGTATTTAGAGTAGGGATCTTTAACGAGTACTTGACATCGTACAGGCTCGGGACCGACGGTTTAAAGTCCTTCTCCGAGGGTCAACGTGCTCAGATTTATTCACCTCCTGCATTAGTAAATCAAGGGTCAGGTGAGGATCGAACCCAGGTCCTATCAGTTCAGAGGCGTGTACATTAACCACTGAGCTAGTCTGGCCCCTAAGATATTGAGATAACAAGGCTAGTAAGTTACATCCTTGGGCTTTGAGCTACCTTATTTGGGTAAATCTATTCAATAATTGTAAAAGATGAAAAAAAAATTTCTCAAAAGTGTTTACTAGATTGGTTATTATAGATCTAGGATAAGTATAAACTCAAAAGAAAAATCATTTGCGCCTTTCAAATATTGTGAACGTTAAACTTTGTTAATATTTTAAAAACTTCCTCTCAATTTTAGAGTAAGATAGGTGTTTTTTATGTTTTACACCTACATATCATTATTGAGTGCCTTTATCTGTCTACATAAATTAATCAACAATAACTGTAATTCTGATTTTTTTCCATTATTACTATTCTTGGAGGAGTAATAAATAAAATAGCGACCCCTCTTATATTAAAAGTATAATAAAACAGTGGAGAAACTACCCATTGATAACACTGCACATAAATTATTTTTGTCACTTATAATTGGTCTTACCAGTTGGCGTTACTGAGCAGGTCTCTGTTAGGAATTTGGGATGACAATTAATGAATAAAAGGATTTAGAAGTTGGCTAAAGACTCATGAAATTTACAGTATCGTGATAGGATTTTGTGTTTGATAAAAGGAATTTCCAGATCATTATGAATGGTTTATTTAGAAACATAAAAGAAAGCTCATAGAATTTTGCGAAGGATAATGGATTTTGTTGTTTCGATTCTTTGGATAATTGTATACTTGGTTGATTCCAAAATTTTGAGTCCAGAAGTCGAAATTGGCTTAAGTATTGTATGTAGTATAATTCTCAGTAAAATATTTTCATGTTATGTTATTATTAATTTTATGACTTCTCTCCCTGAATAATGTAAATTTATTTTGTTTTAATATAGATATTGAACGTTAACATTCACGTCAAGTGAGTTAATTAAATGAAGTAAATTTGATTTCAAAGACACTTATAAGGTATAAAAAGCAATAGTTTTTTTTTGTTTAGTTAAAGAAATATGCTCAGATACGGTAAAATAGTATTCCTGTGATATACCACCATAAAAGTAATATAGAGACAACCAAAGTGGTAAGACATCACTGATGTTGAGAAGCGATCTTACTTACTTATTACTTAATAGTTGTTTATAACTTTTCTTTCACTTTTCCTTCAAATACACCTAAAATTCTGGAATGTCTTACACTTAACTGTACTGTAAAAATATAATATCAAACTCTACATTAAAGTCCCATCAAGTGCATGTATAATAATTAATGATTTAATTTTTTTATAGTGGAGGCATCTCTTTTCTCAGTTATTGCAAGTATGATACTACTAATATTGAACAATTTCACACTTTTCTTTGATATATAATTAAATTTCGGATTTTAAGTTTTTTAATGATCATCTTAATTACCCAAAGAAAAATAGTTCTATTTTTTATTGATTTTTGGTATGATTTGCCAAAAATCTTTAACTTCTTACTTGGTTGGTATTCACATAGAGTCTGTTCAAACGATTCCACCTCTTCCAGACAGTCTGCGTTGTTTGCTAATTTTAGCTTGCATAAGTTGTTGTTAAGATGACAGTGTCCGGTTAAATTTCTGCATATTATTTAAAAACATTCCTTTGGAGATTTTTTATTTTCATTAAAATTTTAAATTAATTGAAAATAAATTTTTGTTTAATTTAGACCCAGTTGTTTTAGCTCCCATTTCTATGTTTTTCCTTCATTGATTCATCATTTGAATCGTTAAGAAAGCAAAATGTCTTCAGGCAGTGAAAGCCTTGTTTGCTTGTTTTCATATTGTGGTTTGTTCATTCATTGTTATTTCACTTGATTATGTGAAATATTGGTATATGTATATACATATAAATAAATATACATATAAATATATACATATATATGTGACAGATTCAGTGAATTATTACTTTTTACAGTGAATAGGAATGGAGACTCTCTAAAACTCTGAATTTCTACGATGCAGGATCCCTCTAAGTGACGTGTACATAAATGTATATGTATAGCAAGATTGTATGTATATAAACGCGTGGAATAAGAAGCAACGTACAAAGCACAATAACACACACAAAATTATACAAGGTTTAATTCACTAATTTCTTCAATCTCCCCATTGTGGCTAAATACGACATACAGTAACTAATGGCGAGCTAATGAATTATACTGATTTTTTTTTTTTAGTGTTTAAATATTTTTATCTAAAGGGCTTTTAATGAAATATCTTCGTGGAGAAACTTTTGATAATATGTAATGAAAAACAGGATCGTATAAGGTATTTATTAAAATAAATCCTTTAAAAATATTTAGGAGATTTTAATCAAAGTTGAAAGAAAAAACATGAAAGGGTTATATATTACTGAACTCTTAGGTCATTTGCATAATTTTCACTGAACTTTTCATTTACTTTCTGAATGATAAGTATATTTTACCACTTTCTTAATAATAAAATAACAATCCGTGTTGGGAAATCCTACTACAGAAAGTTGTTATTTTCATTGTATGTATTCCAATATTATCTCACATAGAATAGTAGTTGTAAACCAATATAAAAAAGTTTATTACAAGCTTTATATTATAACAATTTTTATAATTATCAACATGTGTTTTCAACATAATAATGTTGAATACATGAGTTCTTGCTTTCCCACCGAAGTTAAGCAAAGTTTAGCGTGCTTTGAACTTGAATAGGGACGTCTACATCTATATTGAATACATGGGTTCTGCTTTCTCACCGAAATTAAGCAAAGTTGGGCGTGCTTTGAACTTGCATGACCGTCACACCGCGCTTTTGATATTCTCGGTCTCATGACTCGCATTAAAATGGCTGCTGAATCAAAAATGGATGACGCTTTTTCTTTTTTTAAGTTGGCTTTTGCAAAGGTGAATGTTGGGAAAATAAAATTATACTGAACAGTAATTCATTCTTGAATTCACCCTGCATACGGCTATGACTCAACTCTAGATATTGCTCTGTAAGCTGTAAAGGATATCTTTGTTTTAACCCTTTAAAAGCTCCGTATAAAAGGAGATTAACGAGTTCACATACGAGACATGGAATGAAACAAAAGCCAGGGTAGTTTTGCAAACACGTGGAATTTGCAATTGATTATTATGTCCATGAAGTACATAATAAAGCTGGTTGCACAAGCGTAGCTTTGGAAATGGCCTCAGCCCCCCTCCCTCCTGAACAGTAAAAAGGCAGTGTCAATTCAAAATGATCGCTGAACCTGAAATTTCACACACGCCTCATAACTCTTGGGCCATTCTGATTTTATTGGTCGTCTGCTGCGGGGGTGCCACAATCTGATTGAACCTCACTCATCACTCGCTTCAGACGTCTCATTCATGATAACATCCTTGCCTTTATGTAATCGCAGTGTACATTCAAATGTCCTACAACAAAATAATCCAATCCCTCATCAGTCACAATTTAATACAAGTACATCAACGAAACAATCGAACATCTCCAACATGAGTGTCAGACGTCATGAAAGTCATGCTTTCCAGTATCACTTCCTTTATCTTCAACATCTGACCATGTATTTCTGATTAAGTTGGAAACCAAAATCTGCTAATTTTCAAAATATCCTCCAATAATACTTTAGGTAATAAAAATGGGATAATCTTGCGTTGATTGCCTTTTAATTATCAACGCATTAATTATAATAGATTATTACTAACGGAATTGTTTTTAAAGTGTGACTAGTATTATTCAAACAATGTTGACATTTTTGGGAAAAGGTATTACTTACTATTATTATTTACCAAGATTTCGTCGAGCGTAAAACAGTTATCCCAAAAAAACCTTTGGGGAATATTTGTCTATATTTCTAGACACTATCAGGAATAAAAATATACAGAATTCATTTAGCATAACATGAAAAAGACATAAGTTACATTACTGATGTAGATTTACTTGGTAATTTACTATTATTATATGGATATCATAGGTATTACATTTGATTACTTTGGTGTTTTCGTTTGCTCAAAGATTATTATATAGTGTAGTCCTATATTATTATACTAAACATTGTACTATTGTACCTAAACAATATATTAGTCTTTCAATAAACCAAAATTACCAAGGTAATAATGTATACCTATACAGGTCGTATCTTACTTAGGACCGGGTTCGTAAGTCGGGTTATTAGGATCCTATAGGAAGTAACCGACACTACGGTTATCCTAAAGGATGCATGACATCAGTCTGCTGGATTCATTAATGTAACACAGTTTAGAAAAAAAGAAAAGAATATCTCATTTGTTGATAGTTAATCAGTTTAAGTTTCACAGAATATTTGAAATCTGAGATGTCTTTTTGATAACGAATTACACATAACGGCATTTTAAGTGTCAAACCATTTGAAGGGATTGCCTTAAATATACAAGTTATGTTTTTTTTTTATTAATATTGCCTTTTTAAAAAAGTTATTAAGTTGCTATTTATTTATTTTATATTTTACAAATTACTTTATACTTGAATATTTTCTTTACTGTTAGATTATTTTAATAGGAGTCTGTCTAAATAATATAAAGAATATACAATACAGCAATCAGTTAGTTATAAAACTCCTGAGATAAAATTAAGTTTTACCAAATGGACTGAGTGTCATACAACCTGGCTGGTGTAACAAAGCTGAGACAAGACTAGACAGAAGGTTTGACCAGACTGGAGCTACGGCGCAGCGCTAGCTCTTTTATTAAGTTTTACAGCTTACATTGCATTTTAAGTTCAATACTCCTACCTGGTGCAGCTGTCTCTGGGATAAAGAAGGCGCTTGTTTGTTACCAGCAATCTTACTTTGGGAAAAACTCAGTATGGACAGTCTAGTTTATAAACTTATGAGAAATATAAGATGATTATTTGAGCTACGTAGTAAACCACTTACTTTAAAGGTAAACCACTAAATAAATCGACTAAGAAGCATTACCCGTCTTAAGTACTGGTCGTCGTAAGTTCCGAATGTCGGAAGTTGGATACCAACTGTAAGTTATGCTATGTTGTTTTTTTTCATTTTGTGGTAATTAATTCTGTATTGTTGTGGCCTTTAAGATGTATAGAACTATAGGTGGAACGTTAGTCTAAAGTCTAAGGTGTTTTTTGAGATTTTTTACGCTAGACCAAGCCTCATAAAAAAACGGTATAGAATATATGTGGTTGTCATTCAAAAAAAAAGTCGATAAAAAAAATTAAAAATAAAAGTCCCCACAAAATAAAATCGTATAAACAAAAGAACTTGCTTTGAACACGTAGCACTCTACTTTAGATTACATCACAGCTAGGAAGGGTTGTAATATGAGTAAGAACAGTATGTATTCAAAACATTTGTTTATTTTTCGTTTATTCTATTTTTTGTAAGAATATTTATTTCTGGAGTCTTTCATTACCCATATTTCTTTTTTTAAAAGTTAGTGAATAACAAAACATAACTGATTGCATAGGTTTTAAATAATGATATTTAATTTATTATTTAAATTTGTTTAAATATTTTTTATATATATTGTAGAAAAATAATTTCCGACTGGAAATGAAGAGGGTATTACCTGAGAGTTATCTTAATATTTCGGCAATAAATCAGAAGGAGGAAGCAGATGTCAGGCATAAGGGATTTGGATACAGTCGCCTCTCCTACCTATCCGCTTACTCTCTTCCTTAACATGATCATGTTGAGCATTTTGAAATATTCAAAGATACTCTTCTTTAGTTTTTTTCAAATCTTCTAATCGTTTATTTAAATATATGCATAACAATTATACAATAAAAACTGTTATTTAAAAGGATTTAGTAAACCCTAAAAAGGTACAGTGAGTGCACAGCAGATAAAAACACTATGTCACAATACTTGTCACTATGTTACAATACTTGTCACTATGTCACAATACTTGCCACTATGTCACAACACTTGCCACTATGTTACAATACTTTCCACTGGAAGTTTAGAAAGTTAGAATCATAAAACTGTTTTAGTTTCCTTTTCTTAATTACTAGTGTTGTATTTTTTCTGTTACGTGAAATTTATCTGTATTTATGTTTTTATAACAATACTAATGCCTTGGGATGGTAGGTAACAGGAAACTCTGTTGTTATTAATAGAATAGTCAGTAAGTAATTTAATAGTAATAGATAAATAACATATAAATACAACAAAGCAAAAAGAAACAAAAACAAAAATTTATAATACAAAACACTGTCATATTATAGGGGTTGTGGGGGAGCAGAACCTAACTCATAACAAAATATACTTTAGGTGATGCTAAGTCTTATGTGCTTGCTGTTGTTTAAGAATTGTCAATTCAGAGAAGTGCGTGACCAGACAGTGAAACATTGAATAGATATTTCATTCTTCAAGTGAAAAATAACAAATGATATGGTGCAATGAGAAATATGAAATACTAGAGAAAGATTTGAAATATAATAGTAACAAATAATATGAAGAGCATTAAAAAAATAATAAATTGAAATTAATAAAACATTGAGTTAGTTATACAATAGATTACAAGGTTATTATTAACCTTGAAAATTTAGATTATTCAATATTTTTTTTAATTTTTTAAAACTTTCACAGCAGCTGAAAAACATGAAAAATAATCATAAAGAATGAAATGCATAGATTCATATAATTGTTAATATTTTAGAATGTTTTGCAGAATGTAGATTCTGATGGTAAAAGTAAACTTTCTCAACATAATATTACAGATATTGTCAAAACATAGCACTAAGAAATAAAAATATAGGAGAATATGATAATGAGAGTTTGTGACAGGTCCACGGAGTGTACTTGTTTATCTGATGTGCTTTATTTCTTTAGTCTCCTTTTTATACTGTGGCGGAGGTGTCTTTTTTTGACGATCGTAATCCATTCCGTGAGTCATTTTTCAAGGCATAGTTTTTTACAGGTATAATATTACATTAATTTTTTATTGATTAAAAATAGAATTGAATAATAAAGTTTGCCGTTTACCGGAAAGTTTACTCCTAGCTTATCTAAAGTAGGCTTAACTCTAATGGTTGAATAATTTCTGAACAGATTTGAGCTAACCTCTTCATAAGACTCTCATCTCAATACTATTTGTAAATACAGAGAAGTGAATTCATTTATTAAAAATCACTGTGTGAAGCCTAATATCATCTCAAGAACAATAATAACTTCTTTATTTGAAGGGAGAAGTGTTTATATGAGGTTTATTAATGTCATAAGCGAAGGAAAACAGTGATCAAATTATTTGTCTGGATATTCCATTGAATACCAGACAAATTCACTTTTAAATTTATTAAAAGCTTATAACTGTATGAAAAATTCATTTTAAAATCTGTAGTTAATATTGGTGAATAACTTTACCTGTTCTGAATATTATTTTTTTTTAGTTAAAAATCTTGATTGTCTATACCGTCAAAAACATTCTATTCGTTAATATTGGAAAACAAACTGACATTTCAATCGCGTGGTATACTTTTTCTGGTTACTTCAGTAGTTTCAGGAGGAGTTGAAGAATAACAGTTAAACTGTTCTTCCAACTACAGATCTTACTTGAAGAACACTAGGTATTGGAAACAGGTTGTTTCTTATAGACAAAATTATTTGCGGAAGCTTTTAATATTAATATCCCCCCCCCCCCCAGATGTTAATTAAAAGCAAAATAGTATTATGTCATCACTATGTTATTAATTTTTTTGACCTACCATCAATTTGTCGCTCTAAGTTAGTTCAATCAGTTATTATGTGGTTTTTACTCATTGTAGGGTAAAAAAGTTAATGAAATATTCTTCAAATACATAAGTTTAATAATATATACAATATGTTTCGAATACGTAGTGTTCTTCTTCAAGCATAAACTAAAGAAATGGAACAAAATAAAATAAGGTTATTGGTTTATTTTGCCAATTTATTTTATACTATAGATAACTCTCTGATGTCATTGTATTTTTTTGTATACGCGTGAAGAAGAACATTAAGTGTTCAAAACGCGTTGTTTATATGATTAAATTTTATTTAAGTTAGCAGCAGCTTCTGCGTTGACTAATTTCTTACTGATGTTTTCTAGTTTCCTCACTAGTTTTCGGTGATTTAATGATTCAATTAGTTGAATAAATTACTCAACGCAGAAGGTGCTGCTAACTTCAATAATACTTGTTTGATATAAGACCTGCTGTCATCATACACCAAAATTATTAAATTTCTATATGTGGAGACTTATTTCATCAATTTGTCATATGAAGAAGACTCCCAAGGTCAACCTGAATTACTTCAGCAAGTTGAAGTTTATTACAAAAATTGATAAAGCCTTTTGTGAACCATAAAGTATAGCAAACAAACTTAACTCGTACAGACAGTTTCCATATATAGAAGTTATTTCACATAAAAAAACCCCTTAAATATGAAATAGTGACGCTTAGCCTACTGTTCTATTTTAGTGGTAAGAAAGACTTAAAAATGTATGAATTATGAGAAATTTTGATTTTGAGATATTTTGTACTCATGCGTTCACGAACGCACATGTACTCAGATACATTTTGCGGAACCCTTTTTATTAGGCCCAGGAGACTTCAAAACGTATACATATTTCCGTTAAGAACTCTAAATTAAATTGTTAGCCCAAATGAAATGTTTTCGTGACTCTATATTTGATACAAAACTATTTTAACGTATTATGTGTACCACTAGGAGAACAAATACACGGTATATGTATGGTACAGCACTATCTGTCACATATATGCAGCACATTATCTGATATGAAAGTTACTTTTAGTCGTGTTCAAGGCATGTAAATGTAGTCGAAACTTGGTGGCATGTTGGCTGAGAACAAACGTGTATCCCACAGGCTATATTTCGTATAATGTTAACTTGCTGATAAGGATAATTATAATAGTTTCACATAGCTAGAAAATGGGAACAAAATCAAGAACTACAGTTATAATAGGTATTTAATGATAAAAATGTGCTTAATTAATTAAGTAAGTACTGCATTTGCGTGAAAATAATAAAACTCCTATTAATTAATGATAGTATATTTGTTTACAACAATTTCAAGTGACACTTTTTGCTTAAAATGAATCATTTTCCAAGTATTCTAATTAAATCAATTTTTACCGTCACATAGGTCTTTTGAGTAATATTATGAAGAATAAAGCCATTAAAGTAATGGATGTTTACAATTATACAAATACTATAGTCATCTATACAATAAGCGTATATGCAGGATAATTAACTATAGGTTAAATCTAAGATTTTATGTAAAATACTTTCTTTTAGAGACAGAGAAAGGCGCTTTGAATATAAATGGTTCTGATAGGTTTTCCACGTAGGAAATGAAAAGTTTTATGATTGGGTCTTTGGGAAGGGATATAAAAGGTGTTCTCTGGGTCTATATCAGATGTTGTGAATGAACCCTTGCTTACCGTTACCTTGTTTTAGTGTCCCGCTTGTATAGTCACCCCAATAACCTGGGCTGCCTATTACTTAATGGGCCCCACCAGGACAAGTCGAATTTATCACCCTTTAAAACATATCCAAGTAATGCATTTGTGGCTATAATGTGGATAAAGGAAAAAATCTTTCATCTCCACTAACAATATTCACATTCATCCCCTACATCTCTTACAAAAAACTTAAGAATGATTAATTGTAGGCTAAATTCATATGAATATAAATTTCAAAGTCGATGATTCACTCTTTATTCATTTTATTAAAATAAATAAAATTTATAATGTTTTAGGTATTTTTTTACTAAGTAATTAGTAAACTATTTAGCACACCGATGCTAAAATGGTAAATTCAAGCAGTCTCTATGGAGCAAGCGAAGGACATCTTGACGGTATTGAAACGTCATGTTTCCTTCACTCAGGCATTAATGTGACTAACAAAATAACACATTCACTTTAATGTTGCACATTTTTCCACAATAAATTTTGTTTCTAAAATACTATACATTTTTGTATTTTATACTATACATAATATTTGAGACATGCTACCATTTTTCGAAATGCAATGCTTGTGTGGATTTACCATTTAAAATACAATATTCAATTTTCGATACTTACATCGATTTGGTAGGTTCCTGAACATTTTGAAATTAAATTTAAACTTTATTTCATCTATGGTTAAATCAATAATATTTTTTTTTATTGATTATTTCTGTTTTGTACGTAATTTTTGTTTCATCTTCTAATGTATAATAATAGTTATATATTAAAAGATTTCACATAAACACGTGAAATAACAGTCAATGATCAAACCACAATATGGAATGAGAAAACAAAACTAAGATCTTTCAACCGTAACAACGGTCTTCGTCAGAGTCAAAAACCCAACTCATTCAGTTGAGTTTTGACTCTGACGAAGACCGCTTGTTACGGTTGGAAGATCTTAGTTTTGTTTTCCCATTTCATATTGTGGTTTGATTATTGTATAATAGTTATGTATGCCTCTTATTTTATCAATAAATCATTATTTACGATCCAGAATGCATTAACTCTGTTATTAAATTTAATGCAAATTTGTTTAGGAGTCGTAATTGTTAATTTTATTAGTTCTTCTATTTTATCACGTTGATCATCTTATTTTACGAATTAGTTTTATTTTTCCAGTTACAGATACAGATATATAAAGGTTTTCAATATAGAATGATAATAATTTGTTCTTTTTCAAATTTGTATTTATGTATTTTACTCAGCAAGATGTTTAATAGTTTATCTGTTTAGTAGCCCAGTCTTATCTTTTATTATACTACTTTGTTTGGTATTTAATTTACTTGTTTCCATCTGTAATTTAAAACCGGACCAACAGATTTTTGATAAATAAGATTAGATAGAGCTAAGTACATAATAATTTTAAATAATTTTTTTAGAGGTCACGTAGATTAATGTTTATAAATATATATGACTCATTAGCTTTTTATTAACTCTTAAGATTTGATAATTATACATTTAATTTCATATTTGAATTTCTTAGTTGGTCTGTTTTTTAATATATAGTTATTATTTTTATCCATATATTTTTGCATTTGCTTAATATATTCTGATTTGGGTACTATTATGATAGTACTTTCCTTATCTGCTTTAGCTGATAAGAACATTGCATTTACCTTTTTAATTTCATTGTTAATATTTTGAAGGCTGATATTATATTGTTTATATTTAGTATATTTATGTTTATTAATAAAGATATCTATAATTTTAGATACTTAAAGTGATTCTGTTAATTCGTTGCTTTTATAACTGGTTGTATCTGGTACATGAGCTTATACAACTTGAGTAGTACCTGTCAACCTATATTAAATTAATCCTGCTATCACGAAACTTGGTTACCGTTTGTATTTCATTTATGATGGTTTTATTGATGTACGATAAAATATAGCTCTTTGATCATTGCCTTTGTCATTATGGATATAGCAAAATTAAAATAAAACGTTGATTTAATCTGATTGGTAAAGACATACATATTGTTAGTACGACAGATATTAATAAACATGATATCATTACATAAATGATCGTACGTTTTAAACAATCAGTAGTTATCCACCGGTTTCACATGCGGTAAGCTAAAGTTTTAGGACTAGAAGTTCTACTTAAGGTTCAGTACGTGAAAACCAATCAAACGACTACATCAACTATTTACGAGGTAAGACGGATTTATATAATAATACAATGATTGATAGAAAGTTTGACAAGACATTACCTTAGAGTAAATTTGAGTGTCGACCACCTTTTTGTAAATATTTTCATTAAGACAAGTTCATGTTGTACATCGTGATGTCGATGATTTTTATAGCTTAGTTATCATTTCGATTGAAGATTTTTCTTTTCTTTTTTTTTTTAAACCGATGTTTTGTTTAAACCGATTTCCTAGCGGACAATAACTTCAGCCATTTTCCGGCTTTTTGTTTGATTGGTGATTCTACATTGGGAGTTTTACATTTTGGCTTACTCAAGTGGATTTCGAGTAGGGATCTTTAACGAGTACCTGAAATCGTACAGGCTTAGGACCGACGGTTTAACGTCCTCTCCGAGGGATGACGAACGCAGATTATTCACCTCCCGCGTGAATAAATCGAGGGCCAGGTGGGGATCGAGCCCTCCGACTACCATCCCAGAGGCGAGTACGTTAACCACTGAGCTAACCTGGTCCTCCTTGATTGAGGCTTACATTCTGATTAGTTTGTAGAATATGAGATATTTACAGCAAAGTATGTTTTGAAATGTAAATGATTCCAAAAAAAAGTTATAATCCTGCCTAAAAGTGATGTTATACTATAAAATATCTAAGTGTTTGCTTTCTGTTCTGTGGGAGGCAATGGTGGTTTTGCCTTTTAGGAAGAACAAAGGGGAAGTCGGTGTATTATAGAGCATAAAGAAGTGACGCTTACTGTTATGGGAGGGGATTAGGCCCGTGGGTTTGTCTACAAGCAACCCCCTTTTCACCCTCCTCCCATTATAAAGTTAACCCATAAACGAAACAATAAACACAATGACTTTTTATTTTATAGCCTGGCCTTAGGAAACTGTCTCCACTTGAATACAACCGACATTGCAAAGCGAAATACGAATACATTGGCTCGTCTTGTTTGCCTGGATTAACTTTACTATTAAAAAAAAAAAAGGCAGTCCAATACTTATACTGAGCTGGAAAGATGATTTATTTAGATAAAAGAACAAACCTCCAAACGTTTTGGTGTGTTATGTAGGATTTATGTGCTTTGTTGTTCAAATAGTTTTGCATAGGATGTCTCCATTGATAATAAGATGTCTACACATTTGAAATCATTAAATAAAATAAATAGTTTACCCTTAATTAATAATCAATATCGTTGTTTTATTTTAAACGCATAAAATGAAAGATTTTAGAACAGTACAGAATGTCTATATCATCCTGGCGAAATATTACCTTGCATGATATAGTAGAGTAAAAAATGTCGTCAAATCCTCTCCTCATTCACCAGATGTCACTATGCTTTACACTCTTAAGATTTAGTTAGCAAATAAGAAGTGAACGTTGTGAAGCCTCAAGACATTTGTTAAGACAACTGGTGTTGACGAGTGTATTGCCGAAAACATCTAAAATTTGACGAAAATGCAAAAACAGCAGAGATATTTATAACATCTTCATAATGGTCGTAGTTTTATATTTTCTTGTACTTTTCAGCTTCGGTATGAATGCTTTTTAGAAATGTCTTAAATGTTGGTAATAAAACCCTTAGTATATTATTGAAAAAGGAGTATTTTATGATGTTAATAGCCCATTTATGCATTACAACATCAAATAATTAATATGTAAAATATTATTATTCATTTTTTAACAAAATGACTCATTATTTCATTGATTGATATATTAATACAAACCTAATTGTTAGTTACTATGATGGTGGGTGGTCTACGGTTTAACAACTAACTTCGTTGTAGTCATCAGTATTAAGCATAGAAGATACAATATATTTAGATAGTAACTACAATGAAATAGAAAAACTTATTGAAACTCAAATAAAAGAAGAGGCGCATTGAAAACGTAATGAAAGAAATAAATCAGTCCAAATGGGGACATCAGCTTGCTTGTTACAAAAAACACCACCTATATCACTCTGCTGTTGGCACAATGCTCCTACCTCTACTTACGTTTCCTACCTTCTCATTTTCAAGTTTTGGTTTTCGTCTCCTCTTTTTCTATTTTCAACTATTTTGTAAATTTTTTTACTACATTCTGAAATATTAAACAATATTTCAAAAAATAAACACAATTATTTAGCACATTAGATAATAACATTATAGTTATATAATCGTATATAATATAGTAACCATACTATTAATAACTATTACGGTTACCTAATAGCATGTGCTATTATCTATAGTATTGAACGTGGTGTATCTTGTGTTCAAAAAGTTTAGAACACTAAGTTTTATTTGAAGATGTACTAGTACGAAATCTGTCGATAACTTCAATGGCTTTTTAGGAGTAAGGTGGATTCCTCTAATAATATCAATTGTTATTACAGTTATAATCATACAAATGATAGCATTACTTCAATGAACTGTAACTAAATACTTATATTAAATATTTGAAATTTCAAATAAAATATAGCAAAATTCCAATTTGTAATTATTTAAAAAAAATATATAAACCAGGTCCTCGAGTAGTTAAGATTGAAGTAATGTGTACATCTCATCGGGAAATTTCTTAAAATTTAACTTTTTAAAAAAGTGAATAGCTTTTTGTCAAATTTTAATAATCAATTGTGAAATATAGCGTTTCCTTTTTTTATCGTCATTTTCTCCATAGATCCTGTTAAATATGACGAGTGCCTCTGTATATTACTTGTGTAATCAATCACTGTTTGGTATTTACCATAGAAGTATTTTTGGTATTTATGATGATCATAGAAGAACTAATAGTCAGACTTTTGTTAGGGTGTAAAATATTATAATTTAATTAAAAGATTTTTATTGAATATACTGCCATACGTATTACTTATTACAGTATCTATGCTAACTTTCAGGTAATCCATAATTCCTTAAATTTAAAGTATAAAATATTAACCAGTGTAATTCATACTAATATATAAAAGACTATCTGTAAATTTATGGTCAGATAATTAACATATAATTTATTATATCAATAAAATTATTAAAAATATTAAATAGGTCATAATTATTAAAAAATATTTTTTAAACATGGCTATTGATCTGGTATTATGGCTGTCCATAATTGAAATGAGCCCAATTAACAAATGAGTCAGAGTTTCCACCCCAGAACAGCAATAAAGTTGAAAGCATTCATGTGTGAACTGTGGATACAATGAAAATTACTATACTTAAAGTTCTCATGTTGAAGAATGAAATAATATACAAACGAGTAATATTATCAGTTTTGGAACGAAAACAGTATGAACAAATATAACCTTCGTAAGAATATCTGCATTACTAACAAATCAATGATATTAACAAATGAAACATGCCAGCTACTGACTATCAGCGGTTTTTTTTTTCTTTCTGAGGCCTTAGATTGGCTTCACGGGGAAAAATATTTCAAATAAATGTTTTATAAAATAAAATATGCATTGTAATGCATTTTTTCAGATTTTCTGTGAACTTATATATTTTGAAAGCATAAATTTATATTCTATTGCTTTATATACAGATTCTGGTGACCCATAGAATCATGCATACTCAAATGTTTACCAGCAATATCTATTTTCCTTGTTAGAGTATTTAACTTGGAGAGAGTATGATTAAAAAAAAAGTGAAATTACTTTAATGTGTTCCAAAATAGTGCAAATTTTTAAATATCATTCACGCAATAGGTCATTACGCAATACAAATTTAATATCGGTGAATAAAACATAGAATACCAAGGAACCCGGTTTATGTAGTCTCGTAATATTTGTGTTTATAGAGGCCTATTTCTAAAACCCTAAAAGGAGTTCAATAACAAATAAAAAAGCAAATATATTCAATTGACTACATAAGCAGTGTTATTATCAAAACAAACAAAATACATATCAAAACGCTTTAAAACTACTTTATGTAGAGGATTTTTTTTTACTATTTTTTAATAAAGAGACAGTTTTGGAATCATTTAGTTTCAATCATATCTCATTCGATTCATTCTAATAAATTATTTAAGAATAATACAATGTTAACGTAACATTATTTTTTTTACAAATAACTGGCAATTTTACTGTCAGGCAATAACTGTCATTGGCATTGACCATGCCAATACAGTTATGGCCAAGACCACTAAGATTCTTTTGAATCTTAAGAACTGACTATGTCCTGATAAATTTTTTTTCTGTATGTATGTATAGTTAATAAGATTTCACATAAACACGTGAAATAACAATCAATGATCAAACCACAATAAGAAATGGGAAAACAAGACTAAGATCTTTCAACCGTAACAAGCGGTCTTCGTCAGAGTCAAAAATCCAACTGACTCTGTTGGGTTTTTGACTCTGACGAAGACCGCTTGTTACGGTTGAAAGATCTTAGTCTTGTTTTCCCATTTCTTATTGTGGTTTGATCATGTATATATAGTATATATTGGCAGCAGACCTCCGCTAAGGTATGTATTATGAAAACATTATGTCTTATATAGTACATAATGAATGGACGATGGCAATATTATCTACAGTGGACGTCGCTAAATGTAATTAGTTTTGAAAACACCAAAAGTGATCACAATAACCGATTGATAACATTAATTGAAGAAATCATTTGTTTTTATTATAAGATATCCCATTTGATTTTATATCAATTTCTTCATAGTTCTAGTAGTTATGAACAAGTTCCTTTATTTACGCATTTATGAACATGTTAAAAAACTTTATGGCTTTGACTGGGTGGAAAATAGTAATAATTAAATTGGTAGTCTTTAATGTGGCTTTCTCTTAACTACAATTGTTGCCAAATTGTAAATGAGTAAACTTTGTGTTCTCAGTATGGCACTAAAGTTGTAAGTATTTAAATATAAATATGAATATATTTAATTATTATAAATATAATATAATATAATTATTTTAATTATAAATATATAAATTTGAATATATTTATATAATTAGTTGTGCAATCCGTAATTGTGTAGAATTTACTCATTCTGAGGTAACATGGATAAACAAACAAAAGTCTCCACACAAATGAAGCTTTATTCAACAGCAACAACGCGTTTCGAACACTTTGTATTCATCATCAGGAAGACAAAGTGCTCGAAACGCGTTGTTGCTGTTGAATAAAACTTCGTTTGTGTGGAGACTTTTGTTTGTTTATCCAGTTTTCGAGTACCTCAGAATTAATATATTTATGTTTGAGCTATGAATTACTGGAAAATAAATGTAAACATATATTCAAATATTTCCTATTCTATCTATACTAAATGCAACGTATATACTATAACGAATAACGCTACTGTTAGTAACAATTAAAGAAGACTGTAGCATCTTATATAGTACATTTTCTTTTATTGTTATATCTAATATATGTTGTAGTCATTTGAACAAAAATTTTACTTTAATCTTTCAAGGGAAGTTTTGCCTAGTAAAGGTACAATATGAGTTAGGGTCCATCATTCTGTGTAATTTTGAACAAGAAATTGTGGTAAATGTTATATCGTGCTAAAATTTAAGGTCTTGTTACTTGAAATATCTATTCATTAGTACTGTCTGATTCTTGAGATAATTTGATATTTTATTTTTCTTTTTTTTTATGACTTTTCCTGAAAACAGTTTCAAAGACGTAGTAGAACAGTTCTATTTGAAAATATAGGGACAGGGTATTTATTTAAAACGATTTGATTATGTGCTTGGTTTTGAAGTGATTGGTAGACAGACACCAGAGCTGTGCTGCTGCCGAGGCTTTGTTGGACGGATTAAGGGTGGAATGATTAGATTGAAGAAGAGGGAGGGTTGATTGCGACAGAGGGGTTGCGATCTTTAAAGGTGCGGAAAATGGAGACTTTGGGCGGCGGGTGGCAGCCGCAGATAATAAACTTTGACCTTCCCCGCTGGCGACGCACAAGGAGGAGGGGGTCTTCTCCACCCATCCAGATAACACTTGCTTTGTCCCCTCCTTCTTGTTACTTGTTTCTCCTCACATTCTCCCACCCTCAATAACATTAATATCGCTCCTCCCTTCTAGGATTTATAATAAAAGCAGCGTCGATTCTTTCTCTCTTTCATCTCCACTTGCACCCTGTGTCACCCAGAAGGGAGGCCATATCTTCTCATACTCCCTGCCAAGGTGGCACACTATTACATCAGTGTTTCTTTCTAAACAACACAGGTGTTGTCTGTATTGTCAGACATCCCATTAGGGGGAGTTAAAAACCATTCATTTAAGAAACCCCTCCCCAAAACAAACACATTCATCTTTCCTACCTTTGTACTGACATCCCCTCACCGTCCACCACCACCGTACATGCTAGACTCAATAAAAACGTAAAACATTTTTAATATCTTCTAACCTTTAACAAGCAATTACGATTAAGACTGATAGCGATTTTTTTCTAAAATGTTGTGAATAATAAATATATCACATAATGTAGAGGAAATAGAAAATCACCACTAAAAGTAATAGAAAAAAGTTCTTAAGCGTTTTCGATTGTTACTAAATTTTCAGAAGAGCAGTGAGAAGCAAGATAGTAGGAGTTTGTGTTGTAAATGAAAGAATGTTTTCTGAACCATGAACCTGCCAATCAATACAACATCTGCTGATCCGAAGAAAGAAAAGCGGGAAAACAGTTGGACGGCATTTTGTTTAGCAACCTTCTTTACCAAAGTCACCTTCAGCACTTTTAGTGGTAATTTCGAATATTAAGAAAAACTTCAGTTTTTCTGTTTCAAAAATGTTATAATTCTGCCTGTGAAAAAGGTTTGAACGACGAAATTGACAGTTCATTTTGAATCTTAAGAACTAACTATGTCCTGATAAATTTTATTTTGTATATGTATATTTTAGTAGCAGACCTCCGCTAAGGCATGTATTATTAAGTGTAGGAGCAGTCTCTGAACTGGAGATTTTATTTTAGGCAATTAGTTTCACATGATGGTGACCAAAGTTTTGGTAGAAGACTCGCCTCACTATTACGTTCTTTGGAACTGTCATGGCTGTTAGTGGAAGTTTAAAGGAAGATCTTCCAATAGTTAGAAGGCGCTCCAAGAAAACCATCAATGCTAACACCTCTGCTACATTGAATAATATAAATATTATACATGTATATATATCATTTATTTATAACATGATTAGACAGGAGGAATGAGGATGATATGCACTCGTATATAACCCAAATTCACATAACGAAAACATATACAAGAGACCACAAAAACTCATCACCATAATGCGACTACTTTGTCAACAGGCAGAAAGAATCAAACCATCTAGAAGACAATTTAGGACTAAATAAAAGTGTTTTTGAGGTAAATGGACTGTTAGACGGTGATTGATTGTCAGAAAACTCAAAGTTTCCTCGAAATGTCTTAGGTTTTTCAAATATTTTTATTAAGTTTTGCAGTAATTTGTTTGAATGTAGAGTTATATGTGTTTATTTAAAAATTTGTACATGTCATGCGGTATATATACATAAACGAAATTATATGTGGTGTCACATGGTATTATCTTTGCTGATCTGTTAAGGGCAAACGTCGTTTCACAATATCTTTCTGATTGTTGATATATCTCTTGTAACAATATGCTTCTATTTTAAGTCACTTACTCTTCGGATATATTTTTCTTAACTGTAAGATCGTTATACAATGTTTTCGATGTTAATGATAGGACGGTTTGTTTAAACATCAAAAGGTAGAAATTGAGGTAAATAGAATGGAAATACGCATAAACTGACTGAGGAGAGATTAGAACGAAGAAAGGTCGAGTTAATTATATTTCAGGGCTTGTATTGTGTTTAGTTGGTGGGTAGAAGGGGAACATAGTCACGCTGGGGTGTGAATTTAGCCAAATTCATTCGTGCTTGGAATGAAAATCACAAAAGAGACCGGCTTTATGTCTTGTTCGGGAGGAAACACGTAAATTTAGCTTTTAGTTTGGACCTAGGGATTGTTGGAGGAGGGGTACGGCTGTGGGGCAGCCAAAGGTCAGAAGCGACAAGGGTATAGTGCACGCAACGTCTACAATCAGATATGACCGATAAGCCTTATCCAGCGCTACCCTCTCAGAGCGAAATCCTATCGAGAAACTACCCCTCCAGCCGCATTCACCCCACAGCCTTCAACATTATTTATCGACCCAATTTAATCCAGTCTTTTTTTTTTATAAAAACAAAAAAAACCATCATCACCCCTAGTGAGTTAATTAATTTAGTTCACGTTGTTCCGTTTCCTGATTGCGTCCAATTTGTGCGATCGTATCAAATGAACAAATTAACACCTTCACCGACAACATCTTTATTTGTTTTTACCACTGTTCTTTAACACTGCTTTGTACATTCAGTTCACGTCCTCACGGACACTAAACCTTTAACCATTCCTTTCATTATAACTTCTCTTGTAATATATTATTAATTTATTCATTTAAGAGGAACACATTAAAAATATTAATACGATAAAACTAAAACAAAACAGTTTATTTCACATTATTGGAAAACAATTCCATAAATCTGATGTTTTAAATTTATAGTCAATGAGATTCCAGAAACCTTGAATGACTCAGTGTCGTAATTGTATTCCGTATAATGCTACATAACTTCTTCTAGTGGTATATATTTAAACTGAATGCTTCAAAACTCCTTTTTTATTCATATATCGATATTTAAAAACGTATGGTACCATAAATCTAAACATACATGTTTTACTAATATCTTTAATAAATGAATTGAAAATAATTAGCAAGTTTTTTATCGTCTTGTCAACTTATTTGTTATAACAGTGAAAGAAATAACGAGCAATACATTAATATAGGGTTAGTGATTTTATAACCTTAGGTTGATTTACAACTTTCATTTACAAATTTGTATAATTTAAAATGTCGGAAAGGTTAAATAGCAATGATTATATCATGCTGGTTTAATATATTGTAATGGTCTAGAAATACATTTGCTCCGTTCATTACCGGGATATTCACCATGCCACCACTGGCTTCGTACTACTGTTACTATTATATACCTTTTTAAAATTGTGGATATAAATCGAACATTTTTTTGAATATCCATATGATTTGAACATATATGTATACCTCGCTGGTGAGGAGGCACTCATTCACCCCTTTGAGAATATCTATTTCAAAATATTGTTTTTAGAGATTAGTTTTTCAATTGAATCATAATTATAGACAGTTGTAACTTTTTAGTTAACAATAACATAATATATGAAATAAACATAAGTTTTTCTGGTAAGAGGTAAGATTATTTTATGACAAAATGAAAAAAAAAATTGAATCATGATTGAAACTAATGCTTTGGATGAATTTCCGAATTTCTTCTTTATAGATGGATGTTTAATTCTTTCTGTATTGAAATTATCGGAAGGAAAAGTGGTATAATTTTGTGAATTTAAAAGATTTTGTAATTTCCTTGTGGTATCTAACTGAAATTAATAACTTTATTAATAAAGAGTTATAATAAATTTAGCATAATTAGAAATAATAATATTATATAGAACTATTTCAGCGAAAAAAGTGGAGTATTACATAGAGTTATTGACTGAATGTTTAGTAGAATGAGTTATTTTTGAGAAAATATGTCATTCACCTATCATAACTGTGTAATCTATTGTTTATAAAAAATTACCATTTAAAATTAGAGCATTTTTACATCTTTATTCCTTATTGATTAATACACGGAATGAATTTCCATAAAATTAATTGACTACTAATGGAACGTAAAAAATGTAGTTCTTTTGTTGCTAATTTTCACACTTCACAAGTTTCTATTATGCAATTTTTTACATTAAAACATTATTGAATCCAAAAATGAAGTTTTCTAGAATATTTAGAAGACAAGATTATAATTTGTACCGATTTGCTGTAAAGTACAAAGAATCATTCATTTCCATTGTAGAAGATTGTTCAAAAATAATAAAATTGTTTACTACAAAGTTATATATTTATTTCATATTATTACGATTACCAGACGACTCAACTTAAAGGTAACTTTAAATTCCTATCCAGTAGTATGTTGGCCAATATCCTAAAAATATGAATGCAGTGGACCGCAAAACCTGTTAATTTGTCCAGAATCAAAACATATTTCCTTTATCATCCTTTATTATAGCTATTAAATTGGTAAACAGAACTGTGAAGTTTGCTACTCAGGTTTATTAATAGCCAAGTTTGCCTGACCAATCTCTTTGACCAATCTCTTTTCTGCCAGTATCATTGCAAATAATGACTAAGTTAACTATTAAAAATTTTGAACACTGAAGATGAAAGTTGGTAGATTTGATTGAAGATTACAAGAAAAACTAAACTAGTATATTATTGGTTTTATGATCTTGAAATATATACGGAAGACATGATTGTTGTTTGAAAGGGATTGTGAAATAAGCGGAAGACAGGGCTGGACAGGGCAGGGAAAGGCGCGTAGAAGAGTTGGCTTTGGTAAGCTAATTGGAAGCAGGGCCTGACGCTAGAAGGAGTCTCGATACAGACAGCTAATTGGAAGTGCGGCCGCTGACGCTATTAGCAATTCCATTTGGCCCAGCCTCTGTAATACCCACTTTCCTCCCTAACGACCCTCTTTTGCCAATTACAAAAGGAAATTAAAGCAAACTCCCAGTGTCGCTTCTGACTTTTCACCAACAACTCACGCCTGTTTCAATCACGAGTATCCTTAGTATTAGAAGTAACACTTGAACAGCCAAACGTGTACCTCGTAACAAAATTAGTAATTCTACAAAGTATATAGGAACATAAATGTATTTGTAAGTACATATGTAAGAATTCTACCCCTTACAAATACGAGTAGCACAGTTGATATCTTGCTGCGTATACCAAGGGCTATCAAGTTTGACACATACACTACACCTTCACTCCGCCTTTAAAATTTCTCCAAAAAATGTTTGTTGTATTTTTATTTTGGAATGTTAACACCAAATTTTCTTTAAATTTCCAATAAATAAAGTAAAGTTGTCATGAAAATCTGATTTCGAGATTTTGACTTATTTACAGGTTTTGTGCTCTCCAGAAGAGGGCATTATTAATTTTTTTTAATTATTGATAATAATGAAGTTGGAAAGAAAACTTGTTAAGCATAGAAAATATTGGAGGATTATGTGTGAGTAATTTATCAATATTTTTTAACGCAAGAAGAGTTATGTAATATTTTGCGATTTAAGAAATTTTTTTTCGTAGAGTCTAATTTGCAAATTCTGTTTACTAATTTTGTTTATCACATTCAGTAAGACTAAGTATTATAACAAAAAAAAATCAGTAACAATTTAGAATTTTACACGAACCATTATAACTCTAAAAACGCCAAACTCAAATTAAAAAAATCTGGAGTGGCCTACACTCTACTTTACTATAAGTAACTCAATGTCAAATTTCTTGAGTATATAAAACATAACGTATCATTTAAGCATAACATAAATATCTAAATGGGATATAATTATTAGCATTGCATTCGTGAGGTAGTACAGATAGTGATTGAAGGACATATCAATTTATAAGCTTATTTTTGTACATCACAAATAATTTATTTGCAAATAATTTCATTAGTATAACTACAGCAGTAATAACATTTTTGAAAAACCAAAGTGAACATTTCTTGAAACGAAATATTATCCTACAAGAGAACATGGCTATTGTTCAAATAGCCAGTAGATTTCTTACATCGTTTACTTGAAATAATTCTACATTGAATATTAATGTAAAATTTTCAAATTTGAAACAGTAAAATACTCTTTTTTTCTCTGAAAAACTTCTTAAACAGCGAAGAAAATGTTGTTTTAAGGTGATTTGTTAATTAAAGATGTACGATAATTACAGTTATTAATCTCTAAACGAAAGATTTATATTTTGAATTATCTTTTACATTTTTGGTTTTTAACAGAATTATTATACTGGGAATTTTATGGCTTCTTAGTATTTAATAAGATCATTTTCCTTCCCCTTTGTCAAATAACATATATACGAATTTTTTTTAATGAGTGTTATCATTTACCTGCACAATATTATTCCTCTTACATCTCTTATAAGTCAATAATATATTTTCATTTTTCCATTAGAAACATCAATTTTATCTCAGTGGATTCGCTCAACAAATTTCTAAGTCAATGTAAACAATGTAAAAAAATACAAAAAATTCGACAAGTATAGCAGGTGATCTCTTAGTGTAGGATAAACAAAGAGTTTTTATATCATTATTGCTCTTTCCCGTAATTGAAACTTCATGAATTTTTTTTTGTGAATTGCTAATTTTTTGTTCCATTTTTGGTCAAATTTTCATTTTTTTTTAACGAGCCGTTTAGCGTCAAAAAATCATTTTCTGAAAACACAAATCGTACTGTAACGCCCCTTTAGCGAAAGTAATTTCAAAAAAAAATATCTCAACTCATTTGCCATATAATGTTCTATTTGTAGGCATAGTTTCATTCTTGTCCGTCAAACAGTATGGCTTGTATCGCTCTCACAAGGTTTGAGATTGAATTATAAGTCAAAATTTTTACATTTTATTGAAAAAAAAATATTTCCTGTTGTCTTAAAATTCTGAATATATTTTTCGTTTGTTGCATTTGTAACTTCAAAGATAATGTCAAAATTTCAAAACTCTAGGGTTATCAGTTTAGGAGAAATAAATGTTTTAAAGAAAACGGTTTTTGGCCAAAAAAGTGACTTTCCCATCATGCATAATTCTTCCCAAACAATAGGGATCTTCGTCTAAATGGGGCCCATTTTTGTGTAAAATATCAACTTGATCCATCAAAGATTCTGGACCGTAGCGTGGTAACAAGCAATGCTAACACACGCACCCACCCATGCACCCACCCACCCACATACACACAGACATCATCGTAAAAACGTCATAAAACGACTTCTGGTACCTCAAAACATGTAATTCCGTCAAAATCTCGAGAACGAATTTTTTCACGATCACTATACTTTACTTATAGTAAAGTAATAATCCTTACCTCTCCTTAATTCATACATTCCTCTAATACAATTTAAGAAAATTTTTTGAGGCTACAGTTAAATATATTTATAGAACTTCAATATATCTTAAAACATATTAGTGCTTATAACAAGTTGCCTTGATATGTAATCATTTTAAGTTCCTTACACTTAACATTTCTATAAGTAAAGGTACCGTCAAACTACTTGAAAATGAATTAAATTTAGGATACGTTTTAATGTTGCTATCGTGCAGCGGTATTAATCTTTATTGTAAAGGTATTATCAGACTCAAAGACAGTAAATGTTAAAAATTGTATTTTCATTTTAATGCATAATGTTATTTTGTTATTATTACTATTTGCATTTTATTAGTTGTAACTAAAATGTAATAGTTTTCTAAAACAATATTTTAAGTCGCACCAAGTGGGTTTTACATCAATTTTATTTTGTTACTTTTTAATCTTATTATTATAATTGCATGCATTTTTATCACGCGATGTTCATATTAAATCAATATAGATTATGAAGTGTAATTTTCGCAGAATTATCAGAAGAGGTGGTTTCAATTGATACTTCATTTGTCATAATGAACAATAGTAATACTAGGTTTCAAATCACCCAAATACCTGTACATTTCATCAAAATGATGAAATTGAGCATTTTCATTATTACTATACATTTAGTAAAGTAAGAATAAGATTCGGTGTCTAAAACAAATAACAGGCAGTAAAGTAAATTACTAATGTGCAGTATTGGTCGAAAAGTATTCAGCTCATCTACACTATAAGTGCAGATTTGCGGGATAACACCCTAGTCATCCACCAAACGTTTTGATTTGTGTTGAATTGACAAATTTTGTTTATACTCACTCATATAGACATAGATATCATAAAAAAGAACGTAAATCTTAATACAAAATATAAGATTTGTGGAATCACGAAAAACAAAAACATTATGTTTAATTTTAAACTTATATTTATTTAAATATAAGGTTTATCCTTTCTGATTAAGAAAATGCGATAAAAATGATAATGAATAAGAGCACTTAATTCTCAAACATGTAATATGTAAAATCTTGAAATTATTTTTTTTCCACGATTACTGTAGTTTATTTTTGATTATTATAAAGTAAAGCAAAAGAAAGATTAATTTAACGCCATTGTTGAAGCGAGTGTTCTGAGATAGTTTCACTTTTTTGGTATGGAAGGCATTGAACAGGTAAGAAAGCTGCACCTCTGCCGTTGATTCCTCAAGCTAATATTCTATCTCCCTAATGATCCTACATTAGGAGTCTTAAATTTTGCCTAGCACAAGCGCATTATTTAGAACAGGTATATTTTACGAGTTCTTGATTTGGAGCCGACTGCTTTACGTCCTCTCTTGAGAGACGGCGTACTCAAATTTTTTCATCGCCTGTATGAAAAATCGTGGGCCAGAGTGAGAATCGATCCCGAGTCTAACAGTCCTGAGGGACTGTCATTGGTCTACCTTGACCTCTTGGTGTAGGATTACTGTAGAAAATTTAGATCATTCTCATTAAATTATCATTACTTTTTAGCTTGAAAAATTTACTAATAAAAAAAGAAGCATTTATACAGCGCTTTTACTGAACTACTGTTATTTAGAATGTGATAAAATTATGGAGCATTCATAGAGTGTTACTTTTAAACTTGGTGTTAGATTACATTAGGTTAGGTTGCAGAGGCAGTTTCAAAAGAGAACACACATAGTTCGTCCAACATTGGCTCTTTGTGATTCCATAAAATGAACACTCTACATTGAAAGTCCTAAATTCTCCATACTCAAGTGTGTTTAGAGTAGCAATCTTTAATGAGTACCTGATATCGTATAGACTCGGGACCTAAGGCTTATCATCGTTTCCGAGGAACGACGTCTCAGATTTATTCATCTCCCTGTTGAATGAAATCGAGGGCCAGAGTGGGTATTGCATCTCCGTAGCTAACTAAACCCCTGAATGAGATGTTACAAGAGGAGTGTACTAACGAAGAAATAAGAAATAATTTTAAAAAATCATACAGCCTTTGGTTTAATTAAGTACTGTTGAAACGTTTTAAAAAAATTGACGATTCTTGTAGAGCTAACTGTAATTGATTGTTGTTTGGAACATATCATAGACTTATATAAGGTGCAGTTTAGGAAGAGTCATTATTGAAAACGAAGAATAACTCACAAAGTAGTTACCAAAAAAATGCCCTAGTGAGTTACTTTCACTGAAAACAGCTTCATGCGGTTATTGTGGAGTAGATTGCTGTTGGGATGAATTACTATTGATTAAAATGTCAGCAGTGAGAGGTAATAATTTTACTATTTTTTTAATAACATTTCCTTTACCAGTGTCCAATATGCGTATCATTTTTACCATAAAATATTCACATCATTCTGTATTGAAATTGATTGTATGTATTTAATTGAGTTACTGTTGAATTATTTAACTACAGATGAAACATACAAATTGTTCCTTTTATGTTCTTCCTTCTGTTCTAATATGGAAAACTCGTAATATTTTTGACATGCAATAATTCACATTCAAACCAATAATTCTCTACAAGTTTTGTAGAATCAACAAAAGAATGGATAACATTATTAATGGTTTCGGTAGAGAGTTTGATAAAGAACCTTTCTTACTTTTTAATATTGTTGGATTAAAAGAGGGTTCTTTACAACACCAAACTATATGTCTGCCACATATATTATTACTGCTAAACAGTTATATCTAAGAATTATCTTTCGATAATCACAGTCACATATAGAAAAATCTGGAGTGGCCTACACTCTACTTTACTATAAGTAACTCAATGTCAAATTTCTTGAGTATATAAAACATAACGTATCATTTAAGCATAACATAAATATCTAAATGGGATATAATTATTAGCATTGCATTCGTGAGGTAGTACAGATAGTGATTGAAGGACATATCAATTTATAAGCTTATTTTTGTACATCACAAATAATTTATTATTTGCAAATAATTTCATTAGTATAACTAACAGCAATAATAACATTTTTGAAAAAACCAAGTGAACATTTCTTGAAACGAAATATTATCCTACAAGAGAACATGGCTATTGTTCAAATAGCCAGTAGATTTCTTACATCGTTTACTTGACATCCTTCTACATTGAATATTAATGTAAAATTTTCAAATTTAAAACAGTAAAATACCCTTTTTTTCTCTGAAAAACATCTTAAACAGCGAAGAAAATGTTGTTTTAAGGTGATTTGTTAATTAAAGATGTACGATAATTACAGTTATTAATCTCTAAACAAAAAAATTTATATTTTGAATTATCTTTTACATTTTTGGTTTTTAACAGAATTATTATACTGGGAATTTTATGGCTTCTTAGTATTTAATAAGATCATTTTCCTTCCCCTTTGTCAAATAACATATATACGATTTTTTTTTAATGAGTGTTATCATTTACCTGCACAATATTATTCCTCTTACATCTCTTATAAGTCAATAATATATTTTCATTTTTCCATTAGAAACATCAATTTTATCTCAGTGGATTCGCTCAAAAAATTTCTAAGTCAATGTAAACAATGTAAAAAAATCTGGAGTGGCCTACACTCTACTTTACTATAAGTAACTCAATGTCAAATTTCTTGAGTATATAAAACATAACGTATCATTTAAGCATAACATAAATATCTAAATGGGATATAATTATTAGCATTGCATTCGTGAGGTAGTACAGATAGTGATTGAAGGACATATCAATTTATAAGCTTATTTTTGTACATCACAAATAATTAATTTGCAAATAATTTCATTAGTATAACTACAGCAGTAATAACATTTTTGAAAAACCAAAGTGAACATTTCTTGAAACGAAATATTATCCTACAAGAGAACATGGCTATTGTTCAAATAGCCAGTAGATTTCTTACATCGTTTACTTGAAAAATCTTCTACATTGAATATTAATGTAAAATTTTCAAATTTGAAACAGTAAAATACCCTTTTTTTCTCTGAAAAACTTCTTAACAGCGAAGAAAATGTTGTTTTAAGGTGATTTGTTAATTAAAGATGTACGATAATTACAGTTATTAATCTCTAAACGAAAGATTTATATTTTGAATTATCTTTTACATTTTTGGTTTTTAACAGAATTATTATACTGGGAATTTTATGGCTTCTTAGTATTTAATAAGATCATTTTCCTTCCCTTTGTCAAATAACATATATACGAATTTTTTTTAATGAGTGTTATCATTTACCTGCACAATATTATTCCTCTTACATCTCTTATAAGTCAATAATATATTTTCATTTTTCATTAGAACATCAATTTTATCTCAGTGGATTCGCTCAAAAAATTTCTAAGTCAATGTAAACAATGTAAAAAATACAAAAATTCGACAAGTATAGCAGGTGATCTCTTAGTTAGATAAACAAAGAGTTTTTATATCTTATTGCTCTTTCCCGTAATTGAAACTTCATGAATTTTTTTTTGAATTGCTAATTTTTTGTTCCATTTTTGGTCAAATTTTCATTTTTTTTAACGAGCCGTTTAGCGTCAAAAAATCATTTTCTGAAAACACAAATCGTACTGTAACGCCCCTTTAGCGAAAGTAATTTAAAAAAAATATCTCAACTCATTTCCATATAATGTTCTATTTTAGGCATAGTTTCATTCTTGTCCGTCAAACAGTATGGCTTGTATCGCTCTCACAAGGTTTGAGATTGAATTATAAGTCAAAATTTTACATTTTATTGAAAAAAAAAATATTTCCTGTTGTCTTAAAATTCTGAATATATTTTTCGTTTGTTGCATTTGAAACTTCAAAGATAATGTCAAAATTTCAAAACTCTAGGGTTATCAGTTTAGGAGAAATAAATGTTTTAAAAAAAAACGGTTTTTGGCAAAAAAGTGACTTTCCCATCATGCATAATTCTTCCCAAACAATAGGATTCGTCTAAATGGGCCCATTTTTGTGTAAAATATCAACTTGATCCATCAAAGATTCTGGACCGTAGCGTGGTAACAAGCAATGTAACACACGCAACCCAAACCCCATAGCACCCAAACCCACCCACATACACACAGACATCATCGTAAAAACTCATAAAAACGACTTCTGGACCTCAAAACATGTAATTCGTCAAAATCTCGAGAACGAATTTTTTCACGATCACTATACTTTACTTATAGTAAAGTAAAAATCCAAAAAATTTCCAAACATTAAGAAATTTTGATACAGTTAATATATTTATGTTAAAATTAAACATAAGGCTTTAACATTGCCTTGATTGTAATCATTTTATTCCTTAATTAACTTCATAAGTAAATCCTAAACACGAAAATAATTAAAAGGATATTTTAATTTGTTGGCGCGGTTTAATCTTTTGAAAGAACGACTCAAAAATAAATGTTAAAAATTGTTTTTTTAAAATGAAATGTTTTTGTTAATTCTAGATTTTATTGTTTAACTAAAATTTTAGTTTTCTAAAAAAAATTTTAAGGACCAATTTTTCATAATTTTATTTTTTTACTTTTTAATTTATTATTAAAGAGCATTTTTACAGCGTTTAATTTAACAATTAATTAGAAGTGTAATTTTGAGATTTCAAAGGGTTTTAATTGTTTATTTTCATAAGAAAATGAAACAGGTTTCAAAACCCCAAATATGTACATTTTCTGTGAAATTCATTTTATTAACTTACATTTGAAAGTAAAATAAATTCGTGTTAAAAAATAACACTAAAGTAAATTATAATGGAGATTGGCAAAAGTTTACTCTTCAAAAGTCAGATTTTTCATCCCCTGTTAAAACGGATTTGGTAATTGACTTTTTTTAACCCTATAAGACAAGATTAAAAAAAGAATAAATTTAATAAAAAAAATAAGTTTTGGTAAAAAACAAAAACTTTTTTAAAAATTAATTTTTTAAAATTAATTTATTTTTGTTAAAAAATCGAAAAAAAGTAATAAAAGAGCATTAATTTAAACAGAATATTAAAATTTAAAATTTTTTTTTACTTACTGAATTTTTGTTATTTAAAGTAAAAAAGGGATTAATTTAACCCATTGTTAAATGTTCTGAGAAGTTTATTTTTTTTTTAACATTCTAAAAAGTGCCTTGCCGTTATTTCAAAATATTCATCTCCCTAATGATTAATTGGAGTTTAAATTTTGTTACGGATTATTTAAACAGGTAATTTTACATTTTTTTAATGTTTCTCCTCTTTAAAGGGACTCAAATTTTTTCATGCCTTATAAAAATCCCAATAAATCTCCCAGTTAAATCCAGGGATGATTTTATTATTTGGTAGGATTTGTAAAAATTTTCTTCTTTAAATTATTTTTTTTAGGTTTACAAAAAAAAAAAGTTTTACATTTTACTGAAACGTTATTTAGAATTGATAAAATTATGGAATTCTGAGTGTTACTTTTAAACTTTTTAGTTACTTAGGTTATTCGAGGATTTAAAAAAACACAATACTCCAAATTCTTTTGGATTATAAAATAACATTCATTGAAAGTTAAATTTATTAAGGGTTTTTAATAAACTTTAATGGTACCAATTTAATGGGATAACTTATATTTTCCGAAAACTTGAACATTCCCTTTGAAGAAATACCAAGGGGATTGCATTGTCAATAAACCCCTGAATAATGTTACGAATTCTAACAAGAAATAAGAAAAATTTTAAAAAATAACAGTTTTTTTTTCTGGAAACTTTTAAAAAAAAGAATTTTTAAGTAATGTAATTAGTTGTTTGGAAAATATAACTTAAAAATTTAAAGGGATATTTTAAAAAGGTTACAAATATTAAAAAAAATTGTTTATTTATAAAACATTCTCTTTTGTATAATTTTTAGAATTTTTATTAAAATGTACATAAGGGAATAATTTTCATTTTTTTAACATTTCTTTAAGTTAATATTTCATTTTTCCATAAAAATTCAATTTCTTATTGAAATTGTTTAATTTTTAGTTATGTTAAATTTAAAAATGAAACTACAAATTTTTCCTTTTAGTTCTTCCCTTTTTCTAATATAAAACCTAATATTTTTAAGCAATAATTAATTCAAAAATAATTTTACAATTTTGTAGTAACAAAAGAATGGAAACATTATTAATTTTTAAGGTTTTGAACCTTTCACTTTTAATTTTTATTAAAAATTCTTTAAACACCAAATAATTTGAAAAAAGTAAACATTTTTAAGAATTATCTTTCAAAACATCCCTATGAAAAATCGGAGTCCTACACTTACTTTATTAATAATAATGTAAATTTTTAATTAAAACATAATATCTTTCTCTAAAATCTAAAGGGAAAAATTGTTGTTTAGGTGTGTATAGAAGGACAATAATTTAAAGTTATTTTTTAACCAAAAAATTTATTATTTAAATAATTTCATTTTTACAGAATAATAAATTTTTGAAAAAATTGCTTCTTGAAAAAATATTTCCTCCTGGCATTTTCAAATACCATTTTTTAATGTTTACTTAACCTTCACATTAATATTTTAAAATTTTAAATTTAAAAATAAAATCCCTTTTTTTCTTGAAAAACATTTAAACAGGAAGAAAAATTTTTTTAAGGTATTTTTAATTAAAATTACAAATTACAGTTATTAATCTCTAAAAAAAAAATTTTATATTTTAATTTCTTTTCTTTTTGGTTTTTCAGAATTTTTTTATGGGAATTTTGGTTTTATTTTTAAATTTTCCTTTTTTTAACAAACGTTTTTTTTAAAAAATCATTTCCTGAAAAATTCCTCTTACCCTTAAAGTAATAAAATTTTATTTTTCCTTGAAAATAATTTTATTGTGGATTGTAAAAATTTTCTGTCGTAAACAAGTAAAAAATTGGATGGCCTACATTATTTATATAAGTAAAATTAAATTTTTGAAAAAAAATCGTTCTTTAAATAAATAAATTCTTGGGATTAATTAAGATTGCATTTCATTAAGTATATTAAGGAAATAATTTTAAATTTTTGCAAAAATAATTTTTAAATTGCAAATTTTCAAAATAAACTCGCAATTCATTTTTGAAAAAATTAACTTTCTTAAAGAAATTTTCCTACGGAAACAAGCATTGTTAAAAGCCAAACTTCACACACATCCCACAGAAATCAATGTAAAATTTTAAATTTGAAACTAAAAACCTTTTTTTCCGAAAAAATCTTCGGAAGAAAATTTTTTTAAGGTATTTTTAATTAAAGTTAGTAATTAATTTTAACTCTCAAAATTTATATTTTAATTATTTTTAATTTTTTGGTTTTTAAAAATTATTAACTAATTTTACTTTTAGTTTTAATAAACCATTTTCCTTTTTGTAAATCATTTTAGTTTTTTTTTAAATTTATATTTAGACTTTACCTCTTAATTTTAAATAAAATATTTTATTTTTCTTAGAAATAATTTTATTAGGGATTTGCTCAAAAAATTTTAATAATTCAATTAAAAAATAAAAAAATTGAAATATCATGATTTTTAGTTAAATAAAAAAAGTTTTTTAACTTATTTTTTCCCAATTGTTCATATTTTTTTTTTTAATTTAATTTTTTTTTATTTTTGGCAAATTTTCAAATTTTTTTAACGGGTTTATAAAAAAAATTTTTGAAAACCAAATTACGAAGGTTTGGTTAATTTTGAAAAAAATTTCAATATTTCCCATATAATTTCTATTTAACAATTTCTTCTTTTCTCAAAATATGGTTGACCTTCAAATTTTAATTAATTTAAAGTAAAATTTTAATTTTTTAAAAAAAAATACCGGTTTAAAATTCTAATTATTTTTGTTTGGATTTAAACCTCAAAATAAGTCAAAATTTCAAAACCTAGGGTTATCAAAAGGTAAATGTTTTTAAAAAAATTTTTAAAAAATACTTTCCCCTCATGCATAATTCTTCCCAAACAATAGGGATCTTCGTCTAAATGGGGCCCATTTTTGTGTAAAATATCAACTTGATCGATCAAAGATTCTGGACCGTAGCGTGGTAACAAGCAATGCTAACACACGCACCCACCCACGCACCCACCCACTCACCCACGCACCCACCCACCCACCCACCCACCCACACACACACAGACATCATCGTAAAAACTTCATAAAACGACTTCTGGGACCTCAAAACATGTAATTCCGTCAAAATCTCGAGATCGAATTTTTTCACGATCACTATACTTTACTTATAGTAAAGTAAAAATACAAAAAATTCGACAAGTATAGCAGGTGATCTCTTAGTGTAGGATAAACAAAGAGTTTTTATATCGTTATTGCTCTTTTCCGTAATTGAAACTTCATGATTTTTTTTTTATGAATTGCTAATTTTTTGTTTCATTTTTGGTCAAATTTTTATAATTTTTTAACGAGCCGTTTAGCGTCAAAAAAACATTTTCTGAAAACACAAATCGTACTCTAACGCCCCTTTAGCGAATGTAATTTTAGAAAAAAATATCTCAACTCATTGTCCATATAATGTTCTATTTATAGGCATAGTTTCATTCTTGTCCGTCAAACAGTATGGCTTGTATCGCTCTCACAAGGTTTGAGATTGATTTATAAGTCATAATTTGTACATTTTATTGAAAAAAAAATATTTTCTGTTGATATAAAATTTTGAATATATTTTTCGTTTGTTGCATTTGTAACTTCAAAGATAATGTCAAAATTTCAAAACTCTAGGGTTAGCAGTTTAGGAGAAATAAATGTTTAAAAAAAAACGGTTTTTGGCCAAAAAAGTGACTTTCCCATCATGCATAATTCTTCCCAAACAATAGGGATCTTCGTCTAAATGGGGCCCATTTTTGTGTAAAATATCAACTTGATCGATCAAAGATTCTGGACCGTAGCGTGGTAACAAGCAATGCTAACACACGCACCCACCCACGCACCCACCCACCCACACACACACAGACATCATCGTAAAAACGTCATAAAACGACTTCTGGTACCTCAAAACATGTAATTCCGTCAAAATCTCGAGATCGAATTTTTTCACGATCACTATACTTTACTTATAGTAAAGTAATACTTATAGTAAAGTAAAAAGTAATGGAATATGTGTTTAGTGGATCTTAGATTATTAAATCCGTAAACCTTAAGGAAGAACATTATTGTGTTTTTGTTGACTGTTTGTTCCTTGAATGCTCTGTTGGAGGTATCCTCCTACATTTACTTTGCAATATTACTTATCTGTTTTACACTTTTTTTAGTCTTAATAATTAATTAATAGTAATTTTGTTTAAACAGTACATGTTTTCTATTAAGAAATAATAATACTGGCACTATTTGTGGTTTTCTTTTACTTCATATGGTGTTGGTGATTTGGTCGTCAATAAATTGTTTTGAGCCTTGAAAATGCCAAACAATTTTTGGCAAAACATCGGCGTTTAAACAGAAGTGTTATTTCTTTAAACCAAAAATCCTCAAGAAAGCCATGTTTGAACTTTAAGAGTCGGTGGTCGAGAAGCTATATCAATATTAATTTGTATTTTTTCTGACCTTAAAGTCACGTCTGCTCTTGTACACGTCTTCATAATTGGCCCCGCCTTGGTCGAAGTCTATCAAGGGCAAAGTGAGTTTCATTTTATCTTATTACTTATTAATACGTGTCTTGTCACTTATTAACAGGTTTATATGTTTACATGGAGGCAACAGTTTATTCTAAGATGAAGTTGTTGTTGTATTTTTGAGTAGGGAAAGTTATTTTGAAATGAGAGATGTGTGACGCAGTTTCAGGCATAATGAAAGGCTATTTTTTAAGTTGAAATATACATGGTGGAAGAGATGCAGAGGAGTAGGATGATCCATATGTAATAATCGCAGCAGCTATAAGGAACGAATGGTTTATTGAGGCTAGGGTCGCTATCAGTTAGCAAGCCTTATGCATCTGTATAAATTAAGGAAGATATACCATGTGTCAGCCCCGCTTGTCCACTGTGTCCTCTCTAATGGCGCCATTCATCTAAAGCGCACTGCCGTGCTGTTGACGGACTTCACGAGTGGAATTTGTCCATAAAGGTTGAAGGGTTGTGATTCATAGGTTATTGTCTTTCTCTTCCGGCAGGCTTGATAAGTTGCTAGAGGTGGAAGTTTTATTATGTTTACAGTGGAAGGAGGGTGGGGGATTCAGGACTTGTTGATTAGGGGTGACTGTACAGAAGGGCATGGGACCGAAGCCGTAACGGACCATGAAGGGCCAGCTGGCAAAGTGTCCTTGGCCAAAGGATTACCTTCCCCTCTAATCCCCCTAATCTGAAGGGTGCCTTGAAATATTAGGGCCGCTTTATAATAAAGTGCTGGGATTTATACTGATCCTTGCAATCGCTACTCCGGCTTTTGTATTTATCAATTGGATATCCGTTTCTGGCCACATTCATCTTTGCCCTCAAGCCATTTAATTACCTTCCTGCAATTGCCACTATCAATATGATCTCAATGTATTCATCACCCCATAATCACTTGACGGCACATGTTAAGGAAACACCGGTGTCCTTTGACTACTGGAATCCATATCATTGGGTCCAAACTTTCTAAATCTATATTATATCTCTTCTGTAATATTTGCGTTAGATTTATTACTATTTTAAATTTTGAGTATTTTTTGTCTAACTTAATTCACCTAGCACTTAATATTAGTGACAACGTTTCATGAAATATTTATTATCATCAAAACTTAATTGACATATAACAAGGAAATGCTTCATCTGAAAATGCATGACTGTTTCGTTTGCTCTATTATACGAAAAAAATTAAAATGTTAAGTTTAAATCACTTATACAACAAAAACAATCAATGTAAAGTAGTGTATATAAAAAAACCAATAAATCAAATATATTAGTAAAACAATAAATTCTAGATGTGATAGGTGGATTTACTTTCAATGATCACTGAATTTTAACAATTTACAGTTCATAGATGAGCACCTTCCATTCTCATGTTAAACGAACTTTCAGGGCATGTATCATGTACTTCACTTCATAAGCTTTAGGTTTAAGTCAGGTTTGTGCTTTACTAATTTATTATTATTAAAATGAATTTATTTCGTAGAAATTAGGAAAGTAATCATGTTGTAAGTTGCTCATTAAATGTTTATATTGTTAATTGCTAGATTTCCAGATTTACTTGCTTATTTATGTAATAAAGAATTATAAAATGATTTTATACGTCTTTTGATTTTGTTTGTATTGAGTTATTTGTCGTCCCATCAGGTATTACTTGTAATAATGTCTGTGTCATTCATGCCTATATATACTTTAAAATCGGAAGAAAGGATCCAAACTGATCATATACCAGTACAAAAAAGAGAGTAACACACAAATTAATGAAACCACTTAATAAATCAAATTTCTGGAAAATTCGTCTTCAGGAAGAAAGAGAGGGAGATCAGGCACCCCCAAGCAAACTTGAGTGAGTAAACATGTGGATTTACTCTATATCTTACTCTTCTTCGTATTATAACTTGTATGTATATGATCAACTTAAAGACCATGGAAAGAAAATCAGAAATTTCTCCAGATTATGTTCTGTGGAAATTTCTAATTTTCTTAATCTACTGAACACATTGATTTTTATATCTTATCTTCAGCGTGAAATCTTTATAGATTCAAACCACAAAAAGAAATGAGAAAATAACAACAACCAAATAACCATTACAAATTTGTAATGTAATACTTAGTTTTTGTGTTTCAAAATTTATACTTCTGTAAGTTTTCTCACCAACCTATAGTCAAAACTTCTATTGTAATTTCTTAATTGTAACTAATTGCACTTTTATGTATGTTTGATTTTTGAATGATGGTATTATTTCTTATATTTCCTCTGTTTTTGTAGGTTTATGAAAAAAGTTTTAAATAAAGACCAAACGTTGGCAATGAGAGTTTAATTTGAACCTGAAGAACTGTCCGAGTCCCGAAAAACTTTATTTTTGTTTCTATTCCACGGTCGATATTTTTATCAATATATATATATATATATATTAACACATGAAAGAGAAAAAACAAATAAAGATACACACAAAAGACTCACAACGATATTTCGACAGTCGTCGTCATCGATATTTATATATATATATATATATATATATATATATATATATATATATATATATATATATATATAGAGAGAGAGAGAGAGAGAGAGAGAGAGTGTTACCATTATATATGACTTTTGATAATACTATCAATGTAATGATTTTTACTTTTATTGAATTTTAACCTATTTTTTAACTTTATGTGAAATGTAGACAAATGAAAGTATTTCATTTCCATATTGAACAATGTATGTGTATGTGTGTGTGGATGTGTGTGGGTGTTGATGGGCGTGGGTGTGGATGTGTGTGGGTGTGGATGTATGTGTATGTGTGTATGTGTACGTGTGCGGGTGTGTGTGGGTGTTGATGGGCGTGGGTGTGGATATTACTGTGAGAGTGGGTGAGTGGGTGTGATGTAATCATCAAATTTCTTATTTAAACCCTTGCTACCCTCTAAGATGAAACAAGAAAGACTTTCAAGGTTACTTTATTATAAAATTATAAAAAAATATAAATAGATTAACTTATTAATAATACTTAAAACTTTACTATTTCATTGAAGTCTATTTAGAATTAAATTACCAGTGAGGTTTTGTGTTCATTATACCAATGCACATTTTCCTTGATGTAACTTTGCCCAAAAGAAGTATACCATATCCTTATTTTTATATATACCATATCCTTATATATATATATATATATATATATATATATATATATATATATATATATATATAGATAGAGAGAGAGAGAGAGAGAGAGAGAGAGAGTGTTACCATTATATTATTTTATACTCCTTTATTATTAATAAGTTAATCTATTTATATTTTTTTATAATTTTATAATAAAGTAACCTTCAAAGTCCCGTCTTTCTTGTTTCATCTTAGAGGGTAGCAAGGGTTTAAATAAGAAATTTGATGATTACATCACACCCACTCACCCACTCTCACAGTAATATCCACACCCACGCCCATCAACACCCACACACACCCGCACACGTACACATACACACATACACATACATCCACACCCACACACATCCACACCCATTTTATACTCCTTATTTTTCGATTTCATTATGAACCGTCAAATGTCATCAGCATCTTATTCTAAATTTAAAATTCAATCATTTGTAGTTTTTTTTTCAGTCAATCATTCAGAACTGACCTTTAATATTGCTAAAAAAATTACAATTTTATTCCCTTAATGTAATATCCCTTCTAATGCAATAATATATTTTAAGTATTCAATCTAAATTCACAGTTTGGGCATAAAAGTAGTTTTTCTATGACAAATTTTTACAATTTCAGCATTAACCTGATCGTCCAAACATATTTTAACTAAATGTGTTTTTAGGTATAATATTAATTTGATGCATCAGATGTGATAATTGGGGTCATTTTTACGTATATAATGCCCCATCCACCAAAATCACACACTCAGTTGCATACCCAAATTGCCACCAATTTAGACATGAGGGGTTTCATTTTCCGGTAAACTACTCTTATCCTTTGCTATTCGTATATCCTTTAGTACATAATAAATAAAGTCATAACAAATGTGATATAATATATATCATAATTACACATTTTTTATCAAAACATGATCCAAAATGGACAAAAAATATTATTTTTTATTCTCTAGTATATTTTATTTTTAAATTTTATTATTTAATTTTTAATTTTTTTCATTTAATATTCTTATTTATATTCTAAATCTTATTTTATGTTTTATTTTATTCTATTTTTCACTAAAGCTCAGTCCGCAACTTTTACTTATGCACCATTTCCTCTGATCAATCCCTCAGTTTATCTTTTACTTATTTATGATTGTTTTTTCATATTTCCTATTTTCATATAAATTGATTCTTGTCTACTTTCTCCTCTGTGACCGGCTGTGGATAAATCGGCAACATTGTTGGTCTCTAACTGTCTCTGTACCAGTGCGCTTGGTTTCTCTCTCTTATTTCTCCTGAAGACGGTTTAAACAGAAACTTAGAGAGTGTAAGTGTGTGTTTTCAATTTCTCTATGTTGCTTTATATGCCATAGTTATATATAAATTTGATATATAATGAATAATGTAATTAAAGTTTAATTTTTTCGATTTTTTAAACCACCTCATTACTTGTAGTACGTTATAGGACACAAAGCTCATAAAGGCACTTATACAATCAATCAAAGAAACCTTCACTCAGGAACCCTCAAAATTGACTTTGTCCATTATAATTATTATTTTGATATTTATTGACAATATAGAGTTTATGTATTTTTCTCTCATTTCCTTTTGTATTTGATCTGAGTTTATGGTTTTACTGGTGGTAAAACACCTGAAGATTCTGGTGCTCTGGCATTACTCTGGCCCTCGTCTTCTTCATTGTGATCTACTTAACAAAGAAATCTACAAATCTTTGTACAATTTATCGAAGATGTTTGATTTGGACATTATATTTTATTTTTATATGACCTAGGCTTTGTATAAAAGAAGAGGCTTGAGTCAGCTGGCTTGAATTCCAAACTGGGGATTCCGTTAGTTCCTTCGATAATAATTAACAGTCTGTTTGCTTCTGTTGCATACCTAAATTACTACCGGTTTAGAATTGAGAGGTTTCACTTTTCTTCAAACTACTCTCTCCTGTCTTAAAATTAATATATTTTCATACATTCATTGGTATTTAATGAATGAAGCATGATTATCGCACTTTTGTCTATCATTTGAACTGTCCCTCTACCTGCAGTAGGCGGTTAATAAATCAAGTTTTTATACTTCTGAAGTTGGTATCGTTAAGTACTTCTGAAAATTTCTCATATGGATAAAATTTTACATGGTGTTCACTTTGCCATAGTAATTGACACGTAAAACCATTTAATCTATTAATCTGGGTTCTAATACATTGTAGTGTAAAAAGTTAATAAAATGGTCTCCACATATAAAAATTTTAATGGTATAAACAATGCGTTTCGAATACGTAGTGTTCTTCCTCAGGCATTAACTAAAAAGAGAGTTCTCTATAGAGACACTATAGATAACTCTCTGGCGTCATTGTATTTTTTAGTTAATGCCTGAAAAGTACACTAGGAAGGAAGACCACTACGTGTTCGAAACGCGTTGTTTATACCATTAAAATTTTTATATGTGGAGACCATTTATTAACTTTTTACCCTACAATGAGTAAATACCACATAATAAATGATTGCACTACGTTAGAATTCTAATACATATATGTGCATAGGCTTTTACCCAAGTCCCCTCTTATAAGTTAATTCATTGTTTTAGGTTTTAACACTTCTCCGTTCATGATCTTTGCCATAGTAATTGACACGTATAACCATTTAATCTTTTAATTTGGGTTCTAATATATATCTGTACATAGGCTTTTCCCATTATCTTTGAAACTTCTAATAAGATAATATATTGTTTTGGGTTATACTGCTCGGTTCATAGTATTTACCATATTCATTGACACGTGAGACCGTTTAACTGATTGAGTAGGGTTCTAATTATGTTTCTAGATTGTTTTTCACATGATTACTAGTAAGAATTTATTGATACACAATCATTTTACATAATATTATTATTTTTTAACATCTTATGTAAGGAGTTATTTGCATGTGGAAGTGTCAGCACAAAAAAGAAATAATTGTATACTTACAATAATTTAATAATTGCAATCTCAAGAAGCACATTTCCGCTTTAAACTAGTTATACTATAAACGTTATCAGTTAAAATATCTCCACAATAATGACCCCTAATAATCTGTCACATACATCAGTAAAAAGTTTATATACATACCCTTTTAATTATTCAAGACAGCAATAAATTCTATTTAAGTGAGCACACAGAGATTTCAAACATGAAACATATCGTGCTCATTAATAATAGAAATAAGTTAAACTGCATGAAGGTCATGCCATTGTAGCTTAGGCCCATTACAGTAATTGCATGCTTAAGTAAATCGCACGTTATTCTTACGATACTTAGTCAAACTGTACTTAATTTTTTTAAGTATACTTAAAATAACTTTAAAATAAAAACTTAGAGTTTAAAATAACTTTATTTAGATTAAAAGTGATTTTAATTTTTCTGGTGCAAAATGTTTAGACCTGGCTTAGTAGTCTTATGAATGAATATAAAAACTAATTTAAAATATGCCCAGATATGTAAAACTAAAAAAGTGTGCAACTGTATCAAATGTATACATGTCATACACGGAAATGCACTAAAACACACTGACGAAGACCACTTGTTACGGTTGAAAAAGCTTAGTCTCTTTTTCCCATTTCATTTTGTGTTTTGATTATTGATTGTTTTTTACGTGTTTTTGTGCAATATTGTTTGTATATATATATATATATATATATATATATATATATATATAATTAAAATTAACCGCAGTCTCGGCATTCACGATCTTAAGACTGAGAGATTCGATCCTACGAACTAACCTCCTGCTAACAGGGTTCAACTGGAAAAGGAGTTGGCCAAGTGACATGTTAAATTAAAATCGATGACTCATGCTTAGTCATTGCTATAAATAGATTAAAAGGATAGTACAGGTTAATATAAAGATAAGGTTAAAGGTCAATAATGAAGAAGAAACAAGCGGTTAGAATAAAAGAGTTGAAAGTCCAAGAAATTCAAGAAAGGCCAAGTGACATGTTAAATTAAACTCGATGACTCATGCTTAGTCATTGCTATAAATAGATTAAAATCGATGACTCATGCTTAGTCATTGCTAAAAATAGATTAAAAGGATAGTACAGGTTAATATAAAGAGAAGTCTTAGCCTTAGCCAGAGACGTAAATGTGATCGAAAGATTGAAGGAACACCTGGAGAATGAATCAGGCCTTAGACTAACTGTTGAAAAGAGTATTGACGGTCAGCTGCCATTTCTTGATGTTTTGGTCCAACAACGGTCTAGGAGCTTTAGCACAGGTGTCTATTGCAAACCAACTAACCCGGGTCTGTGTTTGAATGGGATTAGTGAATGCCCGGATAGGTACAAACGTTCAACCATTGCGGCTTATGTAAGAAGGGCTCTAACTCACTGCAGTGAATGGTCGGATGTCCACTCGGAGTTGGAAAGAGCAACCCAGGTCCTGGTCAACAATGGTTATTCCAATAATCATGTGAGGAAAACTATCAGTCAATGCCTTGAGAAGTGGTATGGCACTACAGAGAACAAAGATGCCTCAGAGAAGAGGCATCAAGTAATACGCTTGTATTACAGGGCATACATGAGCAGCCAGTACAAGCAAGATGAACAAGCGCTGCGAAATCGTCTCTAAGCACGTTTCAACGACGACGGAGGAGGATAAGCTTAAATTAACAATATTCTATAAGAACAATAAGACCAGTAATGTTGTTCTTAAGAACAGCCCCAGTGTGTCACCCAGAGCTCCAGAAAAGTCATCTCGTGTATGAATATGTTTGTAATTCAGGGAACTGTGCAGCCCTGCCTTCTACATACATCGGCATGACAAACACGAAGCTCTCGAGGCGTCTTACCCTACATCTGTCTGCTGGTGGACCAAAACAGCATGAACAAGAAGTCCATGGTACTCGTCTCACTAGGGAGAAGTTAGTCGAAGGAACCAAAGTCCTTCAACTGCAAAGTGACCCTAACCGCCTGAAAATCCTGGAAGCGCTCTACATTAGGTCTAAGAAGCCTTCCCTTAACTGCCAGATGGTAGACATGTTCGTCATTCCCAGCATGAGGAGTATGGTAGTAAGCGGTGAAGTGCAGCGGGATACCGGACTGAGTGTAGCGCCACATAGTGCTGCTGATAATGGTGGCTCGGTTGATCTGGTGACTCGGGTTGGTGGACCGGAGAGTGGTGTGAGGGCGGGCGCTCGGCCTGCGGTCGGTATTCCCGAGGCTGCTCGGCGCGAGTCGGCCTCCGGCATCAGGTGATCTGCAGCTGTTCTCCAGTTGGGCTCCCCCACTCCCCTTACCCCCACTACTTAACTAATAACTCCTAATAACTACTTAACTCCCCTAACCGCCTGAAAATCCTGGAAGCGCTCTACATTAGGTCTAAGAAGCCTTCCCTTAACTGCCAGATGGTAGACATGTTCGTCATTCCCAGCATGAGGAGTATGGTAGTAAGCGGTGAAGTGCAGCGGGATACCGGACTGAGTGTAGCGCCACATAGTGCTGCTGATAATGGTGGCTCGGTTGATCTGGTGACTCGGGTTGGTGGACCGGAGAGTGGTGTGAGGGCGGGCGCTCGACCTGCGGTCGGTATTCCCGAGGCTGCTCGGCGCGAGTCGGCCTCCGGCATCAGGTGATCTGCAGCTGTTCTCCAGTTGGGCTCCCCCACTCCCCTTACCCCCACTACTTGCCTGCTTTCCCTTCCCTATGGCTTTTGCGTCCTGGATCTCCTAGGAACAACTTCGCCCGTCGATGACATCTGTGATGTCGAAAGCTTGCGCACTCAATACGTTTTCTTTTCTTATATTTATTATTATTATTCTTTTCGTTATAACTAACTAACTATAAACTTTTCTTTTTTTTTTCTAACTAACTATACCTTCCCTATTAATTCTTACTCTCCTTCAACTCGTTATTTAATATATCTTTTCTAGTTTACTATTAATCTTAATTATTATTATTATTAATTATTATTATTAACATGATTATTATTAATTTTCTTAATCTATTTATTCTCTATTAGTCCAGTTATACCGTTGACCTTTCAACTCTTTTATTCTAACCGCTTGTTTCTTGTTCATTATTGACCTTTAACCTTCTCTTTATATTAACCTGTACTATCCTTTTAATCTATTTTTAGGAATGACTAAGCATGAGTCATCGATTTTAATCTATTTATAGCAATGACTAAGCATGAGTCATCGAGTTTAATTTAACATGTCACTTGGCCTTTCTTGAATTTCTTGGACTTTCAACTCTTTTATTCTAACCGCTTGTTTCTTCTTCATTATTGACCTTTAACCTTATCTTTATATTAACCTGTACTATCCTTTTAATCTATTTATAGCAATGACTAAGCATGAGTCATCGATTTTAATTTAACATGTCACTTGGCCAACTCCTTTTCCAGTTGAACCCTGTTAGCAGGAGGTTAGTTCGTAGGATCGAATCTCTCAGTCTTAAGATCGTGAATGCCGAGACTGCGGTTAATTTTAATGATACTTGTTTAAAAGAAGATCTGCTGCCTATTTATACCAATATATATATATATATATATATATAAATATATATATTCGTGTAAGAAGACAGTAATTCTTCATGTAAGCAAGAATTTTTTAGATCTGCTCAGGCTAAAGTAATATGTCTTTACTTGGTATGCCAGAAATGTGGATATTCAAAGACACCTCAGGTTAGAATCAATTGTCGAATTCACAAATAGACTGGTGGCCAATGAGGACACGAAAATCTCACCCAATCCAAACCCCCTTGTTCAGAGCCTATCCCAAAGAACTCCCCAACCACATCGACCAGTCAGGCTGTTGCTAAAATAGAAAGCCAAAATTCATTTTATGTATGAATACTGACGAAGTAAGAAGTGGTCTTCGTCAGAGTCATATTTCCAACTTCATCAGTTGGGTTTTTGACTCTGACGAAGACCGCTTGTTACGGTTGAAAGATCTTAGTCTTGTTTTCCCATTTCATGTTGTGGTTTGATCATTGATATATATATATATATATATAGTTCACACAGGAAAGAGAAAACACAAATAAAAGACACACACAAAAGACTCACAACGATATTTCGACAGTCGTCGTCATCGGGTAGAAGTAGTCCCTTTGAGTAGCTGAAGCTAACTGAGTGGTAGGCCAAATGCAACGAACACGCGCGCACTCTGCCTGCCGCCCTAGGTAAGCTACTAACTACAGAGAGAATAATAACTAAAAAGAACAAATAAAAGCAGATAAAAATAACAGAAGGAGAAGACTAGTAAATGAAGCAATAAACAATTAAAAAATTAAAAAATAAAAATAAATAAAAAAAAAAAATAAAAATAAAAATTAAAAAATAATAAATAAATAAATTCTTAAAAAAAAAAAAATTAAAATAAATAAATAAATAAATAAAAATAAATAAATAAATAAATAAATAAATACTTAAATTAACGGTACAAGTTAAGGCCAGGAGGAGAGCGAGCTTTGAGAAGACAGATAATTGCCTCCTCTGAAGCTCTTAAAGTAACCCGAGAAGACTGAACAGGGATATGATTAAGGACTTGGACCCGGAAGCAGTGATTAAAATCCAGTCCATGGGAATTAGAGTGGATAGCAATAGGAAGGTTTTTGCGTTGACCAACGGAAGCCCTGTGACCATTCATACGTAAGTTGAGCTGCGTAGAGGCCATACCAACGTAGAATGCATCACACTGGGTGCAGTCCAAACGGTAAACGCAATTAACCGAGGTGCATGAGGTGTGGGGAGGACAAGGGTAGTTAATATTGCTATGGGGGGAAGTAAAAAAGGGATTAGGGTTTATGATAAGACAGGTTTGGCATCTGCTCCGTCCGCACTCCAACATTCCCCTCCCAAGTGTAGGGTTCAAGGGAGAGTGATGGGAGAAAATGCCTCTGAGGTTCGGTATTCATATATATTTATATATTCCCTTCTCTGAGATGTAAGTATGCAGGGATACTCCTGCCAACTTAAAAGTACATCTGTTAAGTGGATTATTGTATTGTGCCTCCTGGTGTGATTTTATTCCTAGATGATTGGTTGAATGAGATGGGGAGGGGGGGGGGGTTCAATAAAGCCAAAAATAAAAGAGGACAAAAGAGAATGGAAGACTCTCATGAAACGTTTTATGGACTCCTGCACTGGTGGGCACAATTGTTTGATATTCGAAATGTATACTGCTGACCTGTAAGGGAGGTTTCTGGTCGAGGAAAACTCGATCAATGAAGACAGCGTTAAATATTCATCCACAAAACTCATTCTTCTGTAATAATATATATTAATGCGAAGTTTATTCTTTTCGTGTTGTATCAATCCCTTTTTGACGTATCACAAAGGTCATTGTGACCTATATGTGGTTTGTTCTACAGAAGACCTGCTGCTGTAGGGTCAACCAGATTGCGGGGAATCACAATAGTTCTTACAGCTTATGTTCTCTACTAATCAGGAGATGTACCGATGTAAACTCTAGGTGCTTATGAATTGTTAAAAGTCTTTATGCACTATGCTGCTTTAGTGGTTATGATGCCTTCCAAAGTAAAGTCAGTTACCTTATATGGTGGTATTAGAAAACACCTTAATCTTATGTATGTCCATAAAACCGATTTGAAAGTTCACTAAGGGCAGAAAATACCATTGAGTCGTACCACAAACGTCTTCATGGCCTAAATATTCCCTACTATAGAAGAACTACAGAAATAGAATTCAATCCTCAAAACTAAAGAACATTATATTTACTGTGGATTTTTTTCACTTTCAGCACACTATGTTATTTTCAAACTTAATCCATTTAACTTTGTTGACTTGAAATCCAATAGTTTTGAACTTCAATTATTTTAACAAATAATTTAGGAAAAACAAACACGTGATTTAATAGAGATATATTAAGGGTTGAATAGGAGTTTTACAAGAGAGAAGGAAAAGTGTTTGTTAGTATAAGGCCGTGATGGAATGAGGGTGCATCATTTTATAAAGCGGTCGTAAAGAATTGATTTTACTCTGGAAGCTTGTTATGATACAATGAAAGGGCAGGGCATGGTGGAAGGGTGCAAGGGTGCCTAAAGCCGCTTGAGTTCTCCGTCAGTAAAGCCTACATCGTGTTCTAAGGGCATTACATCGGATTAATTAGTTCCCTACTGCATACCTTCTAATTTTTGTAATAATTAATTATAAAAGATAAGTGTTTTATGAGCTTCATCGTATATAATTTTATACTAAATAATTAATTAATAAAAAAGAATTATTTAGATGGCTGTTTATGTTTTAATGAAAACTTGCATAGTTTAGTAGAGTAAAGAAAAGAATTTGAATCAATCGATATAAATGATCTTCTTCAGAGTCACAAAATTTAAATTTCTACTCAAATTATACTTTTGAAATGTAGTTAGACTGCTATAGTCAAAAGACCCTAGTCCCATTTTTTAAATTCTAAAAATTCTACGAAGCGTTCTTCTTGGTTAACAGGCTTTTCTCTCTCTTTTTTGTCTTGCTTAGTACCAAACATTTGGGGCTGTAAGTATATTAATACTCGTAGTTGTATGAATGCGATGAATTTATTTCCGATATTATTTCTAGTTTAGCTTTGTTTTTTATTTTTATTTTTTAAAAGTATATAATACACTTTTTAATTGTATGCTTTACTTTTTTATTGTATCTTCCTGATGATGTCGGATTTCGTAACGTGCTAATGACATTTTATATTTTCTGTTTTTTTCTCTTTGAGGCATTTAGTTTCTTTTATTGTTTTCAATTATTTTTTGGATATGTGTTTTTAGCTACATTAAAAACAAAAAAGAGCAACGAATGATAGCCATACACTTGGAAACTCTTTCAACATTTCGACCATGTTAGTGGTCAGCATCAAGCAAATATGTCGTAGTCTCGAAAGTCTAGATTCATGGTGAGTGGTTCAGTCCTACCCCCGATGACAGGCGAGATTGTAAATGTAGAAGTGAGTCTTATCATGTCATTCTGTGTTTATTCTGTGTAATTTATACATTTATATATAAAATATATGCGTGTTTAACAACTACTATGCAAAGCCTGGTATTACATGACTTTGGTTGGTTAACACATGCCAACAGGTCTAATGTTAATCTGTTGGTTTTTAGACTTTATTTTTATATATTTTCTCTTTTTTTAACATTTTTTCATATCATTGACTTATCACTCGTCCTGATTTATTACTGGGATTATGAGGATACTGATACTTGTCAAATAAGTAGTGGACGTATCAAAAAACGGAGCACGAGGAGGCACATTAAAATGCTCTGTGAGGCACATAAAAAAGAACTGGCATAACTAACTCGTTTCGATATTTCCACACCGTCGTCATCAGGAGAAAGTGGTTGTCTAACTGAAAACTTATTTATGTACCTAGCCAATCACTTTTCTCTGGATGACGTTAGCATCAAAATATTTAGCACATACACATACACTCACACATATATATATATATATATATATAAAGTTCACTGTAGACAAAGAAACATAGAAAATTCAAAAACACACACTTTACACCCTCTAATTCATGGTTTGAAGCGTCTTCAGGAGAGATAAGAGAGAGAAACCAAGCGCACTGTGTCAGAGACGGTTGGAGAGCAACAATGTTGCCGCACACTCACCTTGTCACAGAGAATAAGGTAAACAATAATCAATTTATATTGAAATTAGGAAATATGAAAAAATAATAATTAATAAATAAAAAATGAACTGAGAGTTGAAAAGAGGAAATGGTCCATAAGTAAAAGTTACGGACTGAGCTTTAAGAAAAAATAGAATAAAATATAACATCAAATAATATTGAGATACAAATAATAATATTAAATAAAAAAAATTAAATAATTAAATCATAAAATAAAATAAATGTATTTGAGGATAAGAAATAAGAAAAACCTAAATCCAAAGATAAAAAAATAATTAAATGAAGCATTATTTCTTGAGATTAAGGCCATGTGCACTATTAGCTTTTAGCCACCAAATATGAGCTTCTTCGCAAGCTCGTAGAGTGAGATCATTGAATTCAGAAGGGATTTGTCGCAGAATCTACAACCTATAGCACTCATTGAAGTGTGTGTTTTAATTTCTCTATGCTTCTTTTTCTACATTGAATTTCTTTTGTCCGCAAACTTTATTTGGGATCGTATTTTCTTCGAAAATGTATATATATATATATGTTAAACTTGGGAGCAGTCCTTCATTCAACCATATTTTATTGGCATATTTCATCTGAAGATGACTGGAGCCAGTCGAAACATTTCGGTTCCCGCTTATTTAATATTCTCCAACGTTTGGATGAAGGAAAGAAAAAGGTATTCAGAAACATCGAAAAACTGGTGAAGAAAATGACGTCAATGAAATACGGTCAGTTATTCAATGAAATATATATATATATATTTGTATATTTGTATATATATATATATATATATATATACTTTGTAGTTCCCACATTAACTGTTTGAAAGAAAAAAAAAAATAAAAAAAAAAAAAAAAAAATAATTGATCGTGGCTACCCTTCCAATGTCATTGATAGTCGTGTCGTGCCGGCTGAAATAGTTCACCGGCACGTACCCAGAAAAGACCACACTGATAGTGTTTTCCTGATATCCACTTTTTTCCCTGGCGCTCATAGGATTGGCTCGGTTATTAAGGAGTTTTTCCCATTGCTCTCCTCTTCTCCTTCTACCTCATCTATTTTTCCTGAAGCCCCCTCCTTATCATATCGCAAACCACCGAACCTCAGAGGCATTTTCTCCCATCACTCTCCCTTGAACCCTACACTTGGGAGGGGAATGTTGGAGTGCGGACGGAGCAGATGCCAAACCTGTCTTATCATAAACCCTAATCCCTTTTTTACTTCCCCCCATAGCAATATTAACTACCCTTGTCCTCCCCACACCTCATGCACCTCGGTTAATTGCGTTTACCGTTTGGACTGCACCCAGTGTGATGCATTCTACGTTGGTATGGCCTCTACGCAGCTCAACTTACGTATGAATGGTCACAGGGCTTCCGTTGGTCAACGCAAAAACCTTCCTATTGCTATCCACTCTAATTCCCATGGACTGGATTTTAATCACTGCTTCCGGGTCCAAGTCCTTAATCATATCCCTGTTCAGTCTTCTCGGGTTACTTTAAGAGCTTCAGAGGAGGCAATTATCTGTCTTCTCAAAGCTCGCTCTCCTCCTGGCCTTAACTTGTACCGTTAATTTAAGTATTTATTTATTTATTTATTTTTTTTTTATTTATTTATTTATTTTAATTTTTTTTTTTTTTTAAGAATTTATTTATTTATTATTTTTTAATTTTAATTTTTATTTTTTTTATTTATTTTTATTTTTTAATTTTTTAATTGTTTATTGCTTCATTTACTAGTCTTCTCCTTCTGTTATTTTTATTTGCTTTTATTTGTTCTTTTTAGTTATTATTCTCTCTGTAGTTAGTAGCTTACCTAGGGCGGCAGGCAGAGTGCGCGCGTGTTCGTTGCATTTGGCCTACCACTCAGTTAGCTTCAGCTACTCAAAGGGACTACTTCTACCCGATGACGACGACTGTCGAAATATCGTTGTGAGTCTTTTGTGTGTGTCTTTTATTTGTGTTTTCTCTTTCCTGTGTGAACTATATATATATATATATATATATAGTGTGTGTACAATGGCAGCAGGTCTTCCCTTAAGCATGTGTTATTAAAATAAGCAGCAGCTTCTGCATTGACCAATTTCTTGTTGACACTCTCTAGTTTTCGTATCACTTTGCGGTGAGACTCTGGTAGCTTCCGAAGAAGGTTAGCGAAATAACGCACATTAACATGCATTAACACGCACATATTTCATATTTTTCCTATTTTATATTGTGGTTTGATCATATATATATATATATATATATATATATATAATATATATACATAATATATATATATATATATATATATATTTATTTGCATATATATTAATGTTTAAAGTTGATTATACAGATATATTTTCACTATAAGTGCATAGAAGTTTGTTGAAGCCAGTACAGGGAAGTTGAATGATAACAAATGCTCTACGATCTATAGTCTAGAGCACGCTATAAGACTGCTCTTCTTCTCTCATGTTTACTTTTCCACCCGCCTCGCTGTGTTTGCATTAAGCGCCGCATACATCTCAATAGAAAACTAGAATACATTTTCTAGAGATAATCAAACTTGAGCAGAGCATAATCTAATCCCATCAGACAATGAACTATTTGAATTCAAATCCAGTGTATGATATTACATTATTTAGCATAACATTCTAACACTAAAGAAATAAGAATCACTAAATGTAGTGTAGAACAAGTTTTTACCCGCGCTACTGACCATATACAATTTTTAAATAATTATATGCTTCAAATTTAATAATATGTTTCCAGTTTTTAATTAAGACAAACACTGAATTTAGAGGTTTTGCCTAATGCTAGACTATGGGTTCATTACCTTAAAATTATATCAAAGAAGAAACTGCAGTTTTCTTGATAACTGAAAATAAATACATGTATCCGTTATTAAAAAATAAAAATATATGATCCGTTTCGATATTAGCCAATGGTACCAATGGGATTTATTTAGCTTAATTTATGAAAAAAAAACTTTTTTTAATATAACAGTACTGAAAAGCATAATAAAAAATATGATTCTTGAATGAAAATTATTTTACTTGATTTCTAAAAGAAATGTTAAGTTTGTAATAATATTGAACTGAATACTATGCAAATAACTTTTATTTTCTATTCTACTAACGTGAAACTTTCTGGTTATAAAACAGTTTTCTACGAATGTAATATCTGGATACTTATAACATTTTTAGGTTATGCTCAAATCTTTGCATTATGTATGTATACAAGGTTATTGAATTACACAGGAAATATTGATTAATAAATGTTATTATCGCATTATGAATTGAGGTTTAGGTTATTAACATATTTTCCAAGGAAATACCTTGTATTTCCTGTATTGCATATAAGAGTTTTGAATTATTATAATTTGGATTGAAAGTAGAGTTTTAAGTTGTATCATTTTTTTGATGTTATAACTCATTATAACTATATAACTTTTTTTGGTAAAGTTAGAACCTTTGAGTTTTACTATTTACCTCCGCATTATATTGTTACTACAGCAGCAGTTTTAGGGTAATGCAAATGCTAAACATACTTTAATATGGTTCCTATTATTCTATATCTAGAACTTATACCATATATTTAGAGATGAAATATAGCATAATTAATGCACAAGTGTTCAATTATATGATAAATCTGGAAAGTAAATCACTGCAATAAAAATAACATAAAGACTATAATAAAGTATACAAAATGGAAACATGTTTCTTTTAAAATGGCCATGTTGTTTAAATAAATTTAATGTTCCCATGTGGGGTCAACCCTTTAATGTGGACGAGCATTACTAAAGTGAGTGCCAAATAATAAATGGGCCATACTTTCCACCCTTTGAGTACTGCGGGGGAAGAGACCTTGTAAGTGTAAGCGTTACAAACAACATTAAATATTTAATAAGTATATATCTTTTTCATTTTTATTTTTTTATTTCACACATTTAAGATGATTTCTTATGTTACTTTTGGAAATTGATATTTCGAATCTTGTTTCGTTTGTTTGTTTGTTTTTGAACTGTTCATATGACAAAAACAAAATCATTGAAGGAGTTTAAAGTAATATTGTTTTTAATTTATAAATCTTTTGTGAAGACGGCAGTATTTGAGTTGTTGTTGTTATTGTTTGTTTTTTATTTGAACTATTCATATGGCAAAAAAACATTGAAGGAGTTTAAAGTAATATTGTCTTTAATTTATAAATCTTTTGCGGAAACATCTGTGTTTGGATTACTGTGTCTAAAACATAAGGTATTTGTAAAGGTCGTTATCGTAGAGACCTGCAATTATTGAGAAGTGTTAATTTCCAGACAAATGACTTACATTGTTACATTTGTTATCGTCAGTAATGCTTGCTTTCATATTTAGCTTTATTTTCCTCATGGAAGCTGCACAATCTTGTACAAGCTATTCGTTGGAGAATATTCACTAAGAATTCTTACTCTAATAACGTTGAATAAAGAAATATTTAGGATACTTAATGAAGACTTTTTTTTGTAGTCTGTCCAAATCTAAGTGGGTGTCAATTAACAAATGAGCTAAACATTATACTCCTACAATAGCTCTGAAACTTAATCTACAATGAAACAATAAAACAACAAAACATACATATTCAACGAGAATCGCTTAACAAATAACAGAGCGTTGTCCCCATAAACTGTTTTGGTGACTTTTTGTTGGAATATTAGTTAACGTTTCATATAAGTTTGTTCTCGTTTTCCAACGAGTGATATTTTAATATCTAAAGTTTTGAAAATTTACGTATTAATACGCTTTTACCTGTGTTATCACACTTTATTTGATAAGAATGATTTATTGAAATAAAATTATTATTACTAATAAATAACTACAAATTATTGAAAGTGATTTGCTCAATGAATAGATTTTTAAACACGATTATCTTTTTAAGTAATTTATTTAACTTGATGAATTATCCACAGGTAATTAGAGCCTACAGTAAAATTTAACCCACATAGTTTGGCAAGTCATTACCGATAATTTGTGATTACCGATTTAGTCATGAATTCAAGCTTCGTTCAAATAAAGTAATTCTCTCCTTTCTAAAAAAAGTTGCTTTAGATTTCTGCAGTATATTGCATTCATACCTAAAGTAACCGTAATTATGTACGAATAATTACAATTGTAATTATTCGTACATAATTACGGTTACTCGTACTCATTACTTTCTATAAAAGAACGTACATTCTCTTTGTTGGCTTGCATATGTTTCAAGCACCCCATCGTACATTACTTAATGGCGCTATAACCCATTATTTTTACCCAAGTGCCCCAAGGCAGACTGTTGTCTTTCTACTGGCCTTGCTAATGTATTATGATTCCTATAATGAGAAAGATAGTAGGTAGACGGAATCACAAACTTTACCAACTATTTCAAAATCTATAACTAGTGTAAGCAATCGCATCATATTTTCAAATTGATGTTAACATCACTAGATTAAACTAACAAATAAACTGATTACTCACTGTTTTTTGATTAAATTAGTATTAAAGTAGTATCGAAAGATGAGTGTCCACTACTCCATATTTTTATCAATGTGTGTCAAGTAACCATATGAACAAAGTTAGTTTTTGTTTAATAACTAAACAAAATTTCATAGAAAGAATAGATTACCTGAATATTTATTTTTAATGCAAATAGACTGGACCCCTAAAAATTTGTTTTCATTGATTGAAATTAAAGAAATTAAACTTCCTATGGCTGAAATATAAAATACTGTAGTCAGAGGGAGTATTTCATAACATTTTATTACTGTTTAAACATAGTTAAATGGAGAAGAAAACTACATATTTTTTGAAATATTCAAGCACTGAGAGGGAAAACTTAAAACTTTGACTTTATTGTTATTAATTTAAGTAAAGAAAGTATAAGAGAAACTTTTACTGTTGAAATATTAAATCAAAATATTATATTCTACATAGTGAGAGAGTAATTGTTATTAAAAATGGTGTTCAACAGTATGAAATAATTAATTTTTATTTTGGTATTTTAATGTCTTTGTATTTTTTGTTGTCAGTGCTATTAAAATATGCTTAGTGAGGCTTAAATTTGACCTTTTTGAGTTTTGTTTGGAGTTAGTATGTATAACGACTAATGATACTATATACGATGATGTCTAATTCATATACGTCCCTTCCAAACATCTTGAATCAGTGTTTATTTTAGATTTAAGTTCAGGATAAAGGAATACAAAGTGTTACTTTTTCGTTAAATGTCCTCATTTTAACTGTGGGTCACATTAACAAGTAATTTTTTTGTAAAACCCTACATTTTGTGCTCTTGAGTTTATCAGAGCAGAGACGTTTAAGAGGAGTTGAAGACCAAGACCCGCAGATTGACGTCTCCACCTAGATCACTACTACTAAAACATGCGTGACCAATGATTTATGTTCTTCGTCATGCTACTTTGTTTTTATAAAGCTTGTACTATTTCTAGTTTTATATTCGAAAAAAATGGAAACTTGAAAAAAAATATGCTTTAATTTTTATTCCATCTAATTAGTGTAAAATTTTATATAAATGAAAGAAAAACAACTTATAAACATATAATGATATTAATTATCTACGTAAATAATGTTATTTTATCATTTATGGTAATATTTTATGGTTTTATTTTTATTTTATGGTAATATTTATTTTTATTTTATTTTATTATGGTAATTTTTATCACCATATTTTATGTTGATGCATTTATTACTGATCAATAAGTTACCTTGTAGTACTTACTAATACACGGGAGATTAAAAAAAAAAGATTTAGGTAATTTAAAGTTTATGGAAATTTATAGAAATAATACACATTGGATGTCTAGTATTAGCATCTTTATGTCTTTAATTCTATCGATAAGCAGGTATAACTTAAAGAAGGACTTGGTTGTGGTTATAATAGTTACCTTGCCAAGACTTTGGTGTGATTCTATAAAAGAACGTACATTGTCTTTGGTGGTTTGCATATGTTTCAAGCACCCCATCGCACATTACTTACTGGCGCTATAAAAACTTGATTTCCAGAGAAGATGGTCATGGTGATTACTCGGTGCAAGCCGCCATGTGCAGATAGGGAGAGAGGTAAGTTACGAGCTGTTCGCGCCACGTGCTCTCTCCCTATTGTGTTCTCCCTTTGCCAGCTACCATTACAGCCCGCAGCTCTGCCAGGGTGACGAAGCAATCAAATTACAACTGCTATCAGCCTTTCATCACTCCAACATGAAATCCTACCCACCCTCTCACCCTCCCTCCGACATTGCCAAACAATTTTTTTCCCTTTATGACTCTTCTATGTTTACATTTCAGGCAAAAAAAAAACAACGAAATATACATCCAGCTTTGATTATTTATTTGAAGGTATTTTCGATTGCTGTTTATAGTTCATTTCTAATATTCACTACTTTCGATGTCACATTACTTAAAACTTTTAATGTTTTCATTTATTTTCCCACAACCTACTTCTTAAAAAAAACCCCGTTAAGTAAAGTATAACAAATTTACTGAAAGTAAGTTATCGTAAAAATGAAAATTTATGTGGTGCATAAATATTTCATACTTCCAGCTCAGAATTATAATAATCTCTACTGTGTTTGTGTGGCTCAGTGATGTGGTCGATAAAAAAACTACTTAATGTGACCCAGAGCACTTACCTTACCTCTTGGTTCAATCTGTTGTTTTTTATTTTATTGATTTGTTGAGATGGTATAAATGTTGATATGTAGCATTTGGAAAACATTTTTTTAATTCGACAAAGATTTATTTATGTAACCATATTGTGAAGTTTTTCCGGATTATGAATTGTTTAAACATAATTTTATGTTAAAATATTTTTTCTTGTAATTTCCAGAAGTAAGTAAATGCCAATTACTAAATGATAGTAATTACATATAGTAGTAATTGCAAAACTGTAGAGACAATAAGTGTCTACATAAAAAATATACAAAAGCGAAAGAATATGCAAAGTTTGACTGTGGTTTAAAACTCTAAAAATGAGTTTTCCATGTCTCAAAAATTTAAAAAAGAATATTTTTTTGAGTCAAATCAAACTACCGAAACAAACATAATAATGTTTAACATTATGTCTTCAGTGTTACCAAAGATTAAAGGCAATGTTTTTATGATAAATATAAATTAATGGCGTGATAATTAAGATAATTACATTAATCAAAAACAAACTAAAACTACAGAACATGTGTTACTGTATGGTCCACAGACGCTGTGTAGTAATACGGTCCACCTATGACGTGTTGATAGCTGACTACAGACAACGTGTATGGTTCACAGATGACTTGGTCCTCTACGACACGCAGATGACTTGTTGAAATGTCGTCACAGAGAACATGTTACTGTACGCTTCACAGATGACTTGGTCCTCTAAGACACACAGATGACGTGTTGAAACCATACTACTTAATGCGGCCCGGAGCACTTACCGTACCTATGTAGCCGTCATAGAGAACATGTTGCTGTACGGCTCACAGATGACTTGGTCCTCTACAACACACAGATGACGTGTTGAAACGTTGTCACAGAGAACATGTTACTGTACGGTTCACAGTCGATGTGGTACTCTACGAGCTACAGACCCAATGTAAATACCTCTACAACCCACAGACACCGTCTTGTTCTACGGTCCACATATGATGTCTTGATCTACGGCCTTCAGACAATATGTTACTCTACGGTTCACAAACGACTGGTTGCTCTACGGCCCACTGGGGACGTGTTATTCGCAACCAAAAGACAACGTGTTACTCAAGAAAAATATCCATTCTTTTTACCAAGATGAACTTTTGTTAGAATAACCCAGTTCTTCTTTAAAGTTAATTTTCAGCGAAATTAGGAAACCCTATAGCAGAACAGTAATGCTAATTCTGAGAATGTTACACACCATACCTTCTTGTTTAATATGGTGACTCTGTTAGCGTGCACGTAATTTCATTTCAACACCAAAATGGAAGCTAGCCAAATATACATGACTTTCATATGGATTTTATAGCAAAGTGCATAGATAAAAAGAGTATTACATTCTATAAATCTCAATATACTATGGTATATCGAACAAATTATTTGAAATATCCTTTTAGAATAATTTATATTAATTTAATTAATATTTATTCATAATTTATTTAAAACAATAGAGTAGCATTGTCAATCTTCTATTTCAATAATATTAAAACATTGGGAAAAAATCATAAAAAACATATTATTATAAGTTCTATCAACATTTCTCTGAAAATTTACTTGTATGATTATTTGAAAATGAAATAATTGTAATGATATTTTTGTAATTTGCAAATTGCATACAGTTTCATTGAATAAAAGAGTAAATTGCATTTATTGCTAATGAAATGATAATACTTAGAGTACAATTAAATGTAGAACCATCCTCTAGATTTTTTTGTTTAAATTCTATGTACTATATTTTCATCTGAAAATGAAAGTACTTAAAGGTTCTCTGAAAAATTCTATAAGATCACTGATAGTTTTATAACAAAATAAGAAGAAATATTTAGTTTAGTATTGCCTAGTATTAAATGCATATAGAATAATTTATTCAGTTGAAATATTTAACCAGGATAGCCAAGTGGCTTGCTTGCTCGTCTCTGTCTTATAGATACGGGTTCCATTCATACTTTGGCTCTAGATTTTTTTCATATGGGAGATAAAAAGATCCGAGGACGTCTGCCTCGGGTAGGACGTTAAGCTGTCGGTCCAAGCCTTTACGATATCAGGTACTCATAAATGATTTTTTTCTAAATACATTCGAATTAAGAAAAATTTAGGACTGTCAATGTGTAATCATTAGAGAGATATTCACTTGAGGAATCAGGTTCAGAGATGTAGCTTTCTAGCTGACCTTAATCCCAACCAAAAAAAGAAAAATAACTGGGTGTTAGCAGTTAGGAGGTAAATTGTCGTGTACGCTATCAGCAAGCAATAGTGTGTATATTATTTTGGGAATTGGTTACCTAGGATAATGTGCTTCTTTTTTAATATTATTAGTAAAATACCGTCTTACCTCGTATACTGTTGTTGTAGCTGCCTGACCGGTTTCGGCCGTGCGTCACCCATCTTCAAACAGAACCGATGCAAAAGAAGTCGTTGTCCGTGTTATATAACCTACTCACTGCTATCTAGATTATCTTTTATTAAACTATTCTAAATTTTATTAAAATTATTTATTTTGATTCTTTATTTGCTACTTTCGTTGTTGTCAAGTCGTCGTTTGAATTTTTTCATAGGTTTAAATAAAATATCCAATTGGTGGTTTATTTGTTCATTTATTAAAACACCCGATTCTATATGTTTAAATATTTCTAATTCTTCCGTTACATTAAGTCTATATCCTTTCTCCTGTCTTTATTAAGTCCATTGAATTTCCTTAACTGTCGGTTCATGTCCTTATTCTGTTAGGTGGTTTGCATAATTTGATTTGTTTGTATTATTTAAAAAAATCTTTAATATATTCTTTAAATCTCAGTTTTAGGGTTCTTTCCGTTTGTCCTATACATATTTATTTACAATTTTTACATTTTAGTTTATAAATTCCGCTTTGTTCAGATTTATTAGTTTTATTTTCCGTTGTGTTATCTACTATTTGATTTATTCAATTATTTGTTTTAAACCCTATCTTTATTTTGTACTGTTTTAGTACATTCATGACTTACTTCACCTATGAGTGTCATTCATGCGTATTTATCATTAATAGTTCTTTCATAATTACAATTTCTTTTATTCGTTCTACTTTTTTAGCATTTTGTCTATTATGTTTGCATTATATGAGAGCGGTTGATAAGTCCGTGACTTTTTGAATAAAACAAAATTCTTTCGGCAAAGAAACATTTTATTTTTTAACATAGTCACCTTTTAGCTCGATACATTTAGTCCAGCGTTTTTCTAATTTTTTTATTCTCCCCCAAATAATAAATTTTCTCAAAGCTCTCAAAACACGCGTTTGTTTCAATAATTACTTGTTCATTCGACTCAAATCTCTTACCGCCCAGCCATTTCTTTAGGTTTGGAAACAGAAAATAGTCGCAGGGGGCTAAATCAGGAGAATATGCTGGATGGGGTAGCAGTTCGTATCCCAATTCTTGGATTTTGACTATCGTGACTAGACAAGTGTGCACACGTGCATAGTCTTGATGGAACAGCGCTTTCTTCTTTGAAAAATTCGGCCGTTTTTGCTTCAAATCAACGTTAATCTGTTCAAAATCTTTGAATAATATTCGCCGGTGACAGTTTTACCTTTCTCGAGGTAATCGATGTGAATGACACCACGTGCATCTCAAAAAAACTGTGGCCATGACCTTGTTGGCTGACAGACTCTGTTTGGCTTTCTTTAGTCCACGTTCGCTCACAACAACCCACTGTTTCGATTTTTCCTTGGTCTCTGGCGTGTTGTGATGGATCCATATTTATTCCACAGTAAGAACATTGCTAAACCCACTTTTGAATTGGTCACACGATTGCGCTTGTGGTCAAATGTGAGCAATCGCGGCACCCATGTCGCGGAGAGTTTTTTCATGTCCAAATATTCGTGTAAAATATGATGCACCCATTCAGTTGAGATGCCTACAGCATGAGCCATCTTTTGCATTTTCATTCTCCGATCATCCGATATCATTTCATGGATTTTATCGACGATTTCCGGCGTGATCACTTCTTTTGGTCGACCTGAACGTTTGGCGTCACTAGTGCTGGTACGACCATAACGGAACGAGTCCCCGCAGTATTTATCAAGTCTTTCCTTAGTTTCGGTTATGGATTTTCTACTTAAAAAGTAATGCGTAATCAGCACACAAATTCACTTTTTTCCATTTTCGTATAAATACACGATGTTGTCTGCTTTGAATGACTATCAAACACCGACTGCACGTGGTAGCTGGCTCATAATTAGATAGTTGTCCACTAATAGATTACTAATAGATGACGGCAGCACTGTTGCATTTGGAGTAACTGCGTGGGAAATTCAAAAAGTCACTGACTTATCAATCCGCCCTTGTATCTGTTGTTATTGCTATTGTTTTTACTATGTTTAGTTCTTTATTAAAGTTATTTAGATTAATCGGAATTTTTATTAATCTATCTACCATATAACGGAAAGTTGTTATTTCTGTTACCTAGGATGAATTGAAGTTTTGTGTACGGTTATATCAGTAGCAGTAGGTTTCCTGTATATTTTAAAATTGAGTTTATTTATATTTCGTGTGTGAATTTGATTTTAGTATTTATTGAATTTATATTTGTTATTTCTTAATATTTATTATATTTTATTCATTTTCATTATTTACGATTAGGAAGGAGTCGTCAACATATCTGCTATAATGCATTACATTGAGTTTATCCTTTATTTTATCAACACAGATTTTTTTCAGTTGCGGTAAAAATATTTCTGATAATATGACAGATGCTGGGTGTCCCATTTTTAATTCATCTTTTACTAAATAAAATTCATTATTAAATTGAATGTAGTTTTGTTTGAGAGTTATATTTTTTAATTTAAATATTTCGTCCATATTATTATGATCATATTGTTTATCCAGTTTACGTATAATTTTTATTACTTCCGAACTGGGCATTTACGTGCCTAGTTAGAAAATGGGTGAAGCCAGAAACCGGTCGGTGTGCTACAGCAACAGTATACGAGGTAAGACGGTATGTTTTACTAATAATATTAACCACACTAACCTCAGTGGTTTTAAAAATATGCTTGAATAATGTGCTGTGCTTTTGCATACTAGTTATTGTATATTTGTTGTTGCAGCAGTATTCTTTAGAAAATATATTGTCGATGTTACTAGTGAACTGAATTCTAAGCATTATTAAAATAATTTTTGTAAACAATAATAATTGAAGCATAATACACCCAAATTTAGAATTATTAGTAATAATGTCCGTCATACCTCGTAAAGGTAGGTTGCAAGAAAAAAAAATAAAATACCTAGGTAAAAATAATATACAGTCAGTTGCTCTTGAAGATAGGAACCAGACGGACCCAAACCGGTCAAGCTCATACAGGGTATGACGGACATTATTACTAATAATTCTGATATTACTGGAACTAACCCAATAACTATATTTAAAACACCCAAATGTGTCTCATCTATCGAATTTTAATTCTCATAACTCGAATTTAAATCTTTCTTTGTTCTTTTTTGTGCTCTTTTTGTATCCGTTTAGCACAGTTATGTAGTGTATTTCGCTATTTCAGTTCACATATACGTCTTTATTATACATCACACAAACGTCATTTCATCTTACGTCTCATCCTATAACTATGCAGGCAAACCTTTTCACATTTCAACTTAAATCATATATATGTCAACCACTTTATTAGCATAATTAATGCTCATTTTTTAAATAAAAACAAACTATTTGATATAACAGAACTGAAATCCCTGATTAATATTAAATCATAAGACCTGTATAAAAAGCAATGTAGCCAAGTGACGCAAGTTTGCCCACTTGGGATGATGTAAAAGCCAATATTCCCTTTATTACTTCTTTTTTCCCCCCTCACTTAGAAAGTTACGTAATGCAAGTAATTGTTTTTTCGCTCCAAATTACAAGAGCTTACTTCCACTGTTTTAATATATATTAGCAAAAAGTGAAATAGTATAGATTATTCAAGTTTAGTTTCTACTTTAACATCCTTTCTGTTAATGTATTAATTAATTTGTTTGAAAAATACCTTTTACGAATTAAATAATATATTTGTGTTGAATTTAACGCGATTTCATTTCTTGCCTTTTAAATTTGTACGAAAAAAAAATAATTTCATATAAAAATTTTTTGACTATTTTACAAAACGTTAAGCTAGTAAAACTATATTAACTATCATACTTTAATTTAACTGTAAATACTGTTTCGGATGCATCTATTAAGAGAGTGTGTAATGAGGCTAATACTTTTATATAGGATTAAAATTTAAAGTGATCTAATTTACTGAACAGTGTTTCAATGGAAATCTTATACACTCCGTAATTATTTATTTTACATTTCCTTGGAGTTTCAGGAATTCGTATGCATAGTTCATAGTGTTGTTTCGTTTACATTATTGATTACTAGTGACTCATGAAAAATGACAATTTTTATTCCTTTGCGCTATTTTCAAGATACAACCTCTTCCCTATCCAATAAACCCATTCCCACTTCCCCACCCTCTTTGTTGTTCATCCCCTCTTGATCTATTCCTTTTTCTGACTGTCTTCAACTCTGTCATACATGATTACTCCTTCCTTTCTTTTCTTGCAACGAACTCACCTATTCCATCTTTCAGATCCATCTCAAAACATCTTGGTGACTCTACATTTTATTTTCAACTTTGATTTCACATATGCTCTCTCTCTCTCTCTCTCTCTCTCTCTCTCTCTCTCTCTCTCTCTCTCTCTCTCTCTTTTTTTTTTCTCTAACACCACCTTTTTACCACTAGAATATGGAACACAAAAAGCATATACAGTGGTACGTTGAAATAAGAGCCGCTTGAGGTACGAATTTTTGGGAATCTGGGCCCAAGTTTGAGTAGAATTTTTGCTTGAAATCAGAGCTAAATTTCAAACATAAGCTTGGAGTGCGCTGAGATTAGTGGAAAGACGGGAGCTTTTTGTTCAGAATCTTCCCTGAACCTTAGGTTAGTTCATTTGTCTGTCTTGAAGTTAACAATACAGTATTCATTTTTGATTCTATCAATAACTTTTCTTTTATTAAAGATTTTTTGTTAGAAGGGTGTTTCATATTCAAATATACTCTACTATATAGCACATATAATAGTTACGGAAGTTATTATGGGGTTTTTAAAGGGTTGGAACAGATTACATCTATTTGCTTTGTTTTAAATCGGAAATAAATGTTTAGAATTCGAGTTTTTTAGAATCTAAGCTCGGATCTGGAACCAGTGAAACTCACTTTATATACGAGTATGAACTTATATACAATAGATATATTTATACAGTTCAATATGAGTAATGATTAAATTAATCTCTTCGCCTCCTGATGACGACGACGGTCGAAATATAGAATAGTTATTCCTTTGTCTATCTGTGTGCTACCTTCTTTTTAATTTATATATATATATATATATATATATATATATATATATTATATATATATATATATGTATCAGTTGGGTATTTGACATTGAAGAAGACCGCTTGTTACGGTTGAAAGATCATAGTCTTGTTTTCCCATTTCATATGTGGTTTGATCATATATATATATATTTATATAGAATAAAATGAAAGGTCCGTGTGGACAATAAACACTTTAACACATAGAAAAGAACACAGAAAGACACTACAGAACTCACTTCGATATTTCGACATCCGTCGTCATCGGGAAGAAGTGCGAAGTACTCGCGTTGAGAAGCAAACTGCTACTCAGTCTTTCTGTGTTCTTTTCTATGTGTTAAAGTGTATATATATATATATATATATATATATATATTATTGAATTTGATGGCAGATTCCGCATTCACTACTTTCTTACTTATAGCTTCTATTTTCCTTACAATTTTCTTTTGAGAAGGTGATAATTGCCAAAGCAAACTAGCATACGACATTCAGAAGGCTGGGAATAACTACTTCACTGGAGATAACTATATTTAATTAAACACTACACTAGATTAAACTAAGATAACAAGCTTTCGGCCCCATGGGTCATCATCAGGTTCTTAAACTACTTATATTAACTAAATATACATATTACTGACTACTTTGGGTGGAGTAGGGGTGAGAGGACTTGCTGCCGAAATACCCTAATATATATATATATAGTATGTATGTATGAGTGTGTTTGTGAATCTTAAACAAAATGGTACCTAACACTAGTTGTTCTTAAGTCAATTAATGTTTTAGTTCAATATGATTCTTGAGGGAATAGCTGTATATTGTAATAATTTATTTAGGATGTGTATATAAAATTATTTCACTATTTGAGGTTTATATATTTATTATATTAAATTAATTATTGTCCTGAAATATTGTGGATAAGTAATGAAGCTGTACAGGGTTGTATAAATTATTAGTTTGTGACAAAACTAAAATAAAAAAAAAATGGAATTGAAGGGATCAGACGATGTACTTTTTTTTGTGCCTTGGTTGGATACGAGTCAAATAAAAATATATGAAAGCCGCAAACTCAGCTGAAAATGTGCTGTCGTGTTCCTTCCTCTACTAGCATTCTCCAGCGTCTCCTTTTTAACGGAATCGATATAGATTTCATGCTAGATCTACTTTACTTTGTCAAGTCGTTCTTGTTGACTGCAGAACTACATGGGTTAGGCCACTCAGACATCAGTTGCAATATAATAGGCTGTCTACATCAACGGTATTTACGACTTAGTTTCTCATGATTTAATATTTTCAACAATCATATTTCTAATGAATATTTCAATTTTGATTTACACAATAATTCTTTGATGATGTTTATCTCGTTAGCCTTTCTCATTCTTCACTGTTCAACCAAAATTGAAACAAATTTACTTAACTGCTTCCTTCTTAATTGCAATATTTGACGGAAAAAATTGTAATTTCTCATTTAGTTAATCATTAAGGTAATCTAATGTGTCAATTGGTAGATTTAATAATATAATATTTTGGTATTATATGTATAGACTAGTGGATAACTAATTAAATGACCTCTTCACCTATTTACTTGGCTCATACCTCTATCTATCAATTTGTGTGCAACGTATCTTCAGTTTTGAACTGTTATATATATATATATTATATATATATATATATATATATATATAGCAAATTCAATAATATATTGACCGCTTGATAGAATAGGTCAGGTGTGCTATATAGGTTTAGTTTCCCAGGACATAAACGAAGGTCACACGTTCGATTTTGAAGATGCAACTATAATAGAAAAAGTAAAAAATGAGTAAAGAGGGAATACGCTTAATATGTTATATATTAAAAAGGATTGAAGTTTGATTAATCATAGAGGTGATATTACTAATTTAAGTACCTAATATTAGAGTGTTATGCTGAGTTTCAGCGATATATGATTTATTTAGTTCCTTTGAGTAAACAATGTTGATGTTGCTTGTAATGTTATCTTATTAGTCTATTAGCTTTGTCTGGTTAAGATTGTTGTTCCTTTAAATAATGAAAATTTTATTTCCTTAGTCAAAACTCTTACTAAATAAGTAAGTCTTACTTATTACTTCTGTAAGTTATATTGTTTTATGTATCTGTGAAATAGTTCTGCTTGTAATATTCATATGTTGTAACAATCCATTTTCATATATGTTGGATGTTGATATATGGCTTCTTAATATCCTTTGTTTGTAGGCGTATATTTATAATTTAAAAAAGAAATAATATTACTATATAGTTACATAAGGAACATACGATCTTTATATTATTGCCAAAGTCAAGTTTATTTTATTGGTTTTGTCAATTTTATTTGTCATCACCAAGGCTTTGATGTATGCAGTTTTCCTTGATATTTTACATTAATATACTATTTTGCCTAAATATATAAAAACTCACTGGTGATTACATTTAAAGAAATGTTTAAAGTATATATAAAATAATTGCATTATAAGTGTTGAGAATAATAAAAAAAAACATAGCATGGAATAAAAAGAAACTTTTCCAATATCTATTTAGAAATATTTTGTATTTAAGGAAACATTTTTCAATGTTGTTAGATAATTACTGTTTTTCTCTTTATCTATCAATTTTATATTTGACGTTTAATATCAATGTGGTACATAGAATCATTTTAGTAATAGTAAGAAATATGGAATTGTGATTAAGATCTTTCAACCAAAACGACGGACAGTGTTTCATTCCTATTGAACGTAGAATATATTTCTGTTGTATCTTTATCTTAGGAATTCGTCTTTTTGTCCCTTTTAACTTTTACATGATTTTTTTCAATCTCTTAATACGAAGTGACCATATACCTGCTTCCTTATTCATACTAAGGCTATACAATTTCAGTTGATAGATATTTCAAGATAATATAGGTCATTCTTATTGGTATTAATTTAAATAATTATCAAAATTTGAGGTGCTGCAAAACAATTTTCTTGAGGTGCCTGCTATAACTTTATATAGGCCAATAAACCTTAAGAATATAAAATATTATCCTTAACTTGTTAGTCATTTCGAAAAACATTATTAATGAATGTCGGTGTTACATTTATTAACTATTTAGGAACAAAATGGAAATGCGTTGTAAATTTGACAAGGATTTGAAAAAGCCTACACCACGTTAATTTGTTTGGTGTCTTCATCGTTGAACCGGTTTCAAACGTGGTTGTGGTTTAATAGACAACAGATAAAACCTATGATATGGTAAATAGTCAACCAATGAACGAAGTGAACTTACGAGATATGTAATTACATTCATCTTATAATAATATTATTAATGATAATCTTTATGGTTGTAACGATAAGACGTTAAATTTAAAGGGATTTTGCTAATGCTTACCGATAAAAAGTTCTTTGGTCTATAAATATAGTAAAGTGTGGTTTATATCTTTTACACAAGTAGGTCATCATTAATGTGAAAAACTACGATTGTATATGACAAAGGGTCACTATTGCATAACGGTATTGCCTTGTGCCAGACAGTATATGGAAGAATGATGCATTGTACGTGTTCATTGGACATTGAAAAATGTGTAGCAAACGTTAAGGAAATGGGAGACAGTTCCGACTGGCGAGAATTTCCTGGCCGGAAGGCACTGGGACCTCAAGTCGGCTTCCATCTCTCTCGTTTGACTACCCAGGGATTGTCCCCAAGTACATGGACCCCATCTGATCTGCTGAAAAGTTCTTTGTCACGATATCTGTGGACGGATTGCATGACACAATAAATTAACATCATATGACAATTCATATTATTTAAATTAGTATGTAAAATTTTAGCATAACAATGAGGAATATAAAGAACTCGTACTCTAAATCAGCAATGAGAAGGTACTCTCATCAAGTATCGAAATTTTTATCGCTCTCAACATCAAGTCCTGAATTTTTGAAGCATTTTTTAAATGAAAGAAAAAGATTTTTTTAATTTCCTCTAAGTACAATATAGTTTATAAAAGTATATTATAAAATATTAACTATGATATTTTCATAAATTGAATGTTCTTATAACAATCTCGAGTTGATTTTTGATATTTTGAAAGTATTTTTGAAATTTCGATATGTATGAGTTTCTACAAAAATCACAATTTGACAAATATGAAATGTTATTTTTATTTGACTGTTACTTTTTAACTGTTAAATTAACTGTTTTTTTTTTATGAAATATTGCACTGTGGAAAAGGTACTTTTTATGTTAAGAAGTTCTGTTTCTTTTTTCTTCAGGCTATTGTAGGGAGTTGAAGTTTTTGGTAAAGAACTTTTTGTTATGTTCCTCCTGAAGCAACAGTCGCATTTCTTTACCTCAATGTTACTAACATCTCTATATTTAATAGAATACTTTATCAGAAATCAACTTATTTTTAAATTTATAACGAAAATAAATAATCATACATCTGTTGAAATAATCCTAATTTTAAGATATTAATTTCAAAAATAACATAACAACTGGTATAAGTTGAAATAAAGTATATTTTAAATCTACTTAAACAAGCCAAACTATTTAAAATATTTGCTTCTAATTTATTACATTTTTCTTTATCTGAAATAGTAACCAAAACATGTTGATTATACAGTTAGTTTTCTATGATGTGCTTTACTTATTGATCGCCGTTTATTGGACAAAATTCACTTCTTTTATTACATTTAATGATTTCCTTAATAAATAATAATCCCTTAAGGATAGTTAAGAATAAACATATTAGCTTATCCTTAAAGATAGTTTCTAATCAACTAATGTAAAATTAAATGATCTATTAATCAATTGATTGGTTAAATGATTAAACTTTGATTAATAGCAATGCTACCTGTTTATTATTGAACAAAGTCCTCCAAAAGAAAAAAAATATTCCAAATGTTCACTAATTGTTAAGAAACGTGGAACATACGCTTTCATTAATATTTGCAGTACAATTAAAATATGCTATTAATTATTCATATTATGACTACGCTAGTATAATTATAATGCACTACATTAAAAAAGTAGTTTCTATCGAAACGAGGCCATCGAAATATAGTAGTGAGTTTCTGTTTTATTTCTGTGTGTTCATTATGTCAATGTAGTTTATATATATATATATATATATATATATATATACAAAACAGTAATGAATTGTCGACTGTGGGACAGATATGTGCTCACTTATCTGATGTGATGATGCTCACATCAAGGGCATCCAGAAACCCTTGCAGGTAGCGACTCAGGCCGAGAGGCCACTCACCCCACAGGATTAACGCCCACCATTTCTTAAACTTTATGGAAAACAACCCCTTCTACTTTCTCCATGTATATATAATAAACCAGATATTTCACCTTAGATTTTATTCACGTCCTGATGATGATGTTGATCATTCGAAACATGTCGACCATATGAGATGCACTTTATTGTGTAGACGAAATAACGAAAGTGTTATTTAGAAAAATTGAGAAACTTGTTAAGAAATAGGTATCAGCTAAATTTGGTGTCTTTTCAATAATATATATATATATATGTGTGTGTCTTGGTAAATTGTATGCCTATTTTTAATTTCACAACTTTTCTACTGAATCTCTCGATTACGCGATTACACACTCGATACACTTTCTCCATTTTTGTGCTACAAGATAGATTAGTTGACCAAAGTTTTTATTTACATAATCCGACATGTTTCGGTCCTCACTGACCATTATCAAGGATTACAGTTGTACAAAATCTTAACTAAACTATACATAACTAAATATAACTCAAAAACATTTATAATTAAATCAACACTACATATTACAGTCTAACGTCCTAATTTTTGTGATAACTGGAAATGGTTAGATGACAAGGAGAGGATATACACAGGCAATGGTTACCGAGTGTAGAGTTCCTTGTGTAAATCACAGAGGGCAGGAAATCTCATAAACTTTCTTTCCTACTTTTCGTCTTTCTTTCATATAATTTTAAAATTCGACTAAACTAATTTAACAAGACATGCATAAACGAAGGTCTGCTCCCGAAATATTATGAATATATATATATATATGGACAAAGGAAAGAGACAAAGTGAGAGAAGTAGAGGCGAAGGAGAGGTAAAAAATAGAGCATTCATTCATAAAAATAATCAAAAATTTCTTTAGATAATTAGTGAACTAAAGTATTCAAACTAGAATGTAGATATCGTGGATTTTAAAGTTTACTTCTCTTTATTCCCAAGTTATAGGTGTTTTTTGTCTGCTGTGCTAACTAAACGGGTAAAATTTGTGTATAATGTTTTAATTTGAATGTAATCTAGTTGTATGGCACTCACCATACAAAACTAGGTAGTGTGACGACTGCTTTCAAATTAACTTAATCATTTAGTATACTTAGAAAAATATAGTAAAATTTATATTTTTGTTTTTGATATGAATTGAAATTAGTATAGCTGAGTTAAGCCTGCATGACTAGATGGTAAACATTGTGGGGAATGGGTCGGAAGATATTTCTGTTGGAAGCTGTGTTAATAACGTAAGTGGTCTATTGTTGGTGATAGCCTTGTTCAAGCAGAAAGCATTCTAACTAGGTCATGCCAGTTAATAGCTGCAGTGAGAAGAAGGGGGATTGTGTTTTGATGGAATCTGGAGGAAGAAGCTTCAAATGGGAGGTCTCAGTGTTCGGGGGCAAAACAAACAGAGCCATCCCTCTATTGATTGGCCCACTGGAATCCTTCTTAAACCCACTGAAACTTTATCCGCTGCCCACATCCATTAGGTCAAGTCTACTTGCTTGTACACATCTCAAACATATTTCTTGAAGAACCCCTTAGCTGCTTGAATCCGTTGTTAGTCGTTCTGTAATCTTGTTTAACAAATCCTAGTAGCAATTTTGTCTTCTGTTTTATATTCATTGCAAGAAATGATTTTAACTCCCTTATGGAATGATTTTTCTCATATCTAATCAAAAATAATCCAATCTGCTGCAGGACTACTAATCCATTAAATAATACTATGGCTGATCTGGTGAATAGCTCAATGTATAATCCCGTCGATAACCCATTCGTGAATCTAGCCGATAACAGAATTACTAATCTAGTTGATAAACCAATCCTAATGAACTCCATAACTCAATTGCTAATACAGTTGTTAACTCTAGATTATTACTTTCATTGGTCGTTAACGCAATGTTGTTAATCCAGTCGTTAATTCTATTAAGATGACGTATTTTCAACAGGTTTAGTGTAGACACATTGGCTCTGTCAATATTTAAAGCTGATTGAAATGCTGAGTCCCATTCTGTCAATTGGGAGAAAATCAAATGATTTAACCATTCAGATGAAAGGGTCAAATCATGATAAGGAATAGTTATACTTCTTTCCATATATTAAATAATGATTGAGTGTAGGATTTTCTTCCAGCCAAAGTATATTTTGAGCCTCTTGAATAAGGCTCCTCATCTGTTTGTAAAACTGTTTGTGCAGAATCATGTTAGAAACAAGCCTATATTTGTCATGGTCGTTGTATAATGTCTGTTCGTTCCAGTTTCTTAGACTCTTGGTAAAGCATCACCACAATTGTATGATGTATGTATCATAGCGTGCCTTCGCAATTCTGGATGAGAATCTCTAAATATTGATTGGTATTCTCTAGATAGGCATTAGTGGAAAATTTTTATTATCATTGGATGAGCCGTCGGAAATAGAATCTCTCACAGTTTCTGCCTTGTCTGATTGTTTAATCAAGCCGTCTGGTATACATCAACATTGTCGGATGCTATAGAATTCATGAATGAAGTTGATACAGTGTGTTAAATTGATATGTTCAAAACAGGCGAAGAACTCGTTGATATGTTTAAGTTATTAATGATGTTAAGCACATCCTCATGAATATAAATACAGTTTGCTTGTCTGTCTGGGACACTGGGCTTGCTTGTCTGATTGCACTAAGTTAGTGCAATAATATTCGTCGGAGATGGAAGTTACGTTTCTCGGAATCCATCTGGTCTAATGTGTCCGTAAAAACCTGTGCTGCAAAATGTATGAAGACTAAACAATTTCATAGGCTAGGGGACATATAGCTACACGAGATAGTTAAGATGACTAAACTATATCTAGCGTCAGTTACATAGTGCAGGCTCCGTGAAAATTGCAAATTCATCACTTAGGTCTGTTGGCCAGTAGAAAGCGATAAAGGCTTATCGACAATCTATAATCCACTTCTTAAACAAATCGCTAATTGAGTCAATAACGCAACCACTAACTCATTGTAACACTGTCAATAACCCAGTTCTAATCCATTCTAGATCTAACCTCTAATCCAGTCAACAATACAATCGCTAATCTTCTTATACACTTATATTAAACATTTATCTCACCTGTATTAATCATCATTACTGTAAATGATATTCTCATATTATTATTTTTTCCTAAAAGGTCATAATTGTGAATGGTTTCTTTCTTTATTTATTTTCTCAGAATTATAGGTTAATATATGTTAGCATACTATAGGTTATTACCTTCTGTGATGTTGTATAGATACTGAAGCTGATTATTTATTTATTTTTTAGCATTTTCAATATGACCGCCTTAAATTCCTTTCTGCTAAAATTTCGTCGAGTAGCTTGTGTTTTACGAGTTGCTAGCTTGCATCATTGTACCATGAACAAGTTTCAAAGTTTGAGATATGTAAACGTGACAAACAAAACTATGAAGAAAGAATATATAAAAAACGACTTTAATCAAATAGTCATTCGAGGTGTGTAAATAAAGTAGTGAGACTGGCAACGTCGCTTTCGATCTGGCATCGCTGGAGACGCGTGGCCTTGAGTAGCGTCAGGTGCACGTGTGATGCGCCTCCAGTATGAATCTGAACTCGCCACAGTCATTTGTTTGTCCGTAGCGTTGGTTTTCGTGAAATGGTTTTTTCTTGAGCGTTTTAAAAATGAGTGACCTCAAAGTTGAGCAGCGGTGTGCAATCAAATTTTGCTTCAGACTTGGACATAATGCAACCGAAACTTTTGAAAAACTTCAGGAGGCCTATGGAGAACGTGTTTATCAAGGGCACAGGTTTTTCGGTGGTTTAAGGAATTCTCAGAAGGAAGAGAGTCGATTGAAGATGAACCACGAAGCGGAAGGCCTTCAAGTGCAAACACCGATGAAAATGTCAACAGAGTACGGAACCTTGTGCGTTCAGATCGACGCTTGACAGTCAGAATGATCGGGGAACAGTGAGGTCCTTGAAAGACTTCGAAAAAGAGTCCTTCGTGTGCGGCCAAACATCAAAGACAAGTGGGTGTTGCATCACGACAACGCGCCCTGTCACACTGCCATCTGAATAAACGAGTTTTTGGCCAGTAAAAACATTCCTGTTGCTCCTCAGCCTCCTTATTCACCAGACTTGAGTCCTTGTGACTTTTTCCTCTTCCCGAGATTGAAAAATCACCTCAAGGGAACTCATTTCGGGACACTACAAAACATACAAACTGCTGTAACCGACCAGCTGAAGGCCATTCCAGAATCCGAGTTCCAGCAATGCTACAATGATTGGAAGGACCGTCTCCAGCGCTGTGTGGCTTCCGAAGGGAACTATTTTGAAGGTGACAATATCACATTGTAATTATATTTGAATAGACAATTTAAAAAAAAATCAGTCCCACTACTTTATTTACACACCTCGTATGTTCAAAAACAGATAGGCTTTCGACCATCATAGGTCATCTTCAAGTCTAACACTTTGCCAAAATCGTAATAACTGAATATGACAATTCTCAAAATAAAAAAGAAAAAATGTCCCACTTATACTAATATTATTAATTCCATTTGTTTACAAGAAGACCTGCTTCCCACTTATACTAACATTTATATATATATGATTACTTTGATTTGCATATATAAATCTTTGTATGAACAAACAACTGGTGCATAATTATTTATTTGTTGTTATATATGATGTTTTTTTAAGTGTTATTTTAATTCAGGTTTGCTTTACTTTTTTGATTATTTTTTTACCAATTTTTTTTGTTAGTTTTAGAATGATGTGAACTTTTTTTCTATAAAAAAAAAGGAAAAAAGAGAAGGGAAATCTATTGGGGATCAAAAGGAAAAGGGTCTTAGAATGGGTGAATTTGCAAATTGATTTGAAGGTTGAAGCAACACGTAGGTGTGTTTGCCCTAGGAAAGGGTTGCGAAAGGGCACGAAGGGAATCTAATTTGGAAGGGCAGAAGGGCGAGAGGAGGGGAATGAAAGCAGGGACAATACGCTGCAATTGGCCTTCCTCCACAGAATTCACTCTTCTTGCAAACTGTAGAAAACACTAAATTGTTTCTCTTTTCAAATGTCAATCAATAAACATTGACAAAACACAAAAAATAAACCTAAATGTGATACTGGGAGTAGAAAACTTTAAAGGGATGAAAAATCATCCCTTTTCATCTGTCACCCCTTGCATAATATATTGGTCTGGATATAAATTACTAATAATCCCTCTGTTCAGATGGGTTTAATGCTTTCTTCATCAGAATAAATCACTAAATTGAATAAAACTTTTCATTTCTGACCAAATAAAGTCTCTATAATAAATCAGTTTTAGGTCTAAACGAAAATACCCTTCAGTTCTTAAAAAAAAAAATAAATTCAGTAGTACAGAGCAAGAGCAGCTGAAGAATAGCGGGATGACTGATTTTCGTCAACGAGATGGTATTAATTCATTTTGACTGAAGGGCTACACAAAACCGAGTTCTCTTTATTAATGCATATTCAAGGCTACACCTGCATGGTGGCAATTTATTTAAGCATAACTGACGACTTACAAACTGAGTCATGAATACTCCTCTGTATTCATTAAACCTATACATTCCATTTTAGAAAACTTCTTTCAAACCTTATTGAGCAGGTAATTTTTCAATAAAATAAGTAATTTATGTGAATAATGTTTAATAATATATTACACAGATAGAAAAAAAACACAGCGTACTAACAGGAGAAGATGACTTTTTGAAGGTATACAGTAAGTGGTAACATATTGCAATTAAATTTTGAATTCATTTAAAAATAATAAAGAAAAGCGATAATTTTAATAAACCTACTACTTTTAGTATCATAATATTACATGTGAAACTACCAACTTAGCGTGTGTAAACATACTTTTAGCACATACTGAATGTTTGAAATCTAATAAAATGCCAACTGATTATGGTACCCACACAAATATACAGTTCAGTCAGTAAATCTGGACTTCAACAAATTTTATAAAATACAATAATGGTTATATTTTATACTCATAGTTGTTGCAAATTGGTTTTACAAGAAATACAAGAAAATAAAAAATATTTATATTATAATGAAGTGTATAGATTAGGTAGCGTTCTTGGCTTTGTTCCGAAGATCGCAGGTTCTGTTTCCCATGAATTAGTCTTTCATGTGGGAGGTAGAAAATCTTGGGCATGTCGCCTCACTGGGAGGACGTAAAGCTGTCGGTCCCTCTGCATATATGATGTCAGGTGGCTCGCTTATAACTAAATCAATAAACACACATATCGTTCTTGAAAGCCTTTGAACCTAATATATCAACAATTAAAATAAAATAAAATAACATACTTAATAATACATGTAGTGATTCTTAATAAAGCACATGTGTCCTTTAAAAAAAACATGCTATTTTGATAATTACATAGAATGATGACAATTATACTTTTTACATTCATTATCAACAGAAATTGTGATATGATTTTGGAGATTACTCCAAGCATTTCACAACTAATGTACAACAATGCCTAAAATAAAGTAAGTTATTTTAAGCTTTCGAATCTTCTGATTAACTAAGTTGTGTTCAATTAAAAAAAGTTTTCAGATATAGTTTTATAAAAAAAACAAACTCTTATATATAAAATATATTTAACGGGCGTAATTGTTTTCAATGTTGTGCTAAAGCGTATTTACCTTTTTTTGCTTCTACAATAACCAATATCTATATAAATAGCAATCTACTAGTAAAAAGTTATAAAAATATGACTTTAAATATTATAAATTAAGAATACAATAATTAATATTATAAACAATAAATATTACATATCGTCTCTTTCGTAAAATATTCTATAGATTCTACTATAATAATCTAATTTACTATAGTATTATAATAATTATAATACTTATCCCCATTCAATCTTCCAAGTAGTAAAAATAATTGATTGCTTCATTCCTCACTATATAGTAGGATAATGACAGAGTAGAATTTTTCAATTGCACTATAAAGAAATTTAAGAATGTGATAAAACATTTTGTATAGTTACCATCATTATGCTACAATTTTCTTAAGTGCGACTGATTCAGTTTTGTTTGATTTACTTATTATTATTATTTTTTACTTGTAATTTATGTTTATTAGTTATGTATGTAATAATGAATGTTAACATAGTAAATAATAGCTCTTGTGTTTTTATAAGGATTATAGTTCATATGTAAATAGGTAAATTACTCAGTATTCTTACTTTCCTCAGAGATGTTTTCATGTAAGTTGAATTATTCTGATTTAAACTTTTTGTAATTTTACATACCATAAACTGCAGGTTCAGTTTTCTGTCTGAGGAATGATTTTATAAAATGTAGTGTCCAGTTTATAAGTAGAATTAGATTACTCAACAAAAAAGGTAGAGGAAAACTCCATCAAGTAAAACTTTTTAAAGGCACTCTGCACGTTTAAGAGTTATTTTTATGAGTAATTTTAATTATGTGCTGTTATTGAGGTTATTGCGTGCATGGTTAGCTTTTCATAAATCCACAGAGCTGTTTCAGGCCTGCAGGTAGAAATTAGTTAAATATATCTCATATAAATGTTTGTTCTGTATGTTCACCGTCATAATAAGACGAAGGTTTCTTGAGATAAAATGTTTGCCAGGTGGTGAGATTTGATTACACCCTCAGCTGGGAAGGCGATAATGAAATCACAGCCTACAGGTGTAGTACACTATCGTGCGGCTCACCACACCCTCTCCAGTATTAATTATAATTCCGTTATACCCTTGTCTACGTCTTCATCGCAAACATCTTCTCTCGCACCACAAGTTTCTAATACACCTGATGAAATCACATCTCAACAAATATGCAACATTTCTCTACCCACAGTGTTGGTATTATGCAACAGTTTCTGAAAACTAATTCAAATTTGATGCCTGTTTTCACCACAGCTAAAATCATATTCAAATTTGCCAACATTTATTAATATTATTTTAAACAATTTCATCAATGCCTTCGAAGTATCTCTTATATATTGTTATACGACTAACAACTAGAGAAAAGGAAAAATGTGTATACACATTAAATCAGAAAGAAACACGATTGACTTACTTTCAATATATCAACCCTGTTAACAGTCGTTGTCAAAAGAAAAATGTGTACTTTTTAACGTTCAGTTAGAACTTATATATAAATATTTTCACTTATATGTATATTTAGGAAGCGTGCTTTGTTAATGCATACACAATTAACTTGTTTATCTATTTCTTTTCTTCAGTTTTCATATCAGCTGAGGGTCATATAGCTTGAACATTGTATATTAAGGAGAGTAAGCAAATACATAAGTTAAAATTTTAATTATATATATATGTCCATTAGTTTTAGAGTAAATACAGGAGACTCTGTAATCAAAGAAATCACAACTAAAAGTAGTATAAGAAATGGAATAAATTATTTCCTACTTTTATAGTGGTCAGGTTAGCTCAGGGGTTAACGCAATCGCCTCTGAACTAGTAGGTCCGGAGTTCGATCCCTACGTGGCCCTTGATTTATTCAGGCGAAAGGTGAATAAATCTGAGCACGTCGTCCCTTGGAGAGGACGTTAAGCCGTCGGTCCCGAACATGTACGATCTCAGGTACTCGTTGTAGATCCCTACTCTAAATACATTTGAGTCAGGCAAAATTTAGGACTCCCAATGTAGAATGAACAGGTAATGTGACTTGCCCGTTAGTAAAATGAGTACCAAGTAATATATGTGCCTCGCTTCCTCGCCTAAAACAGCAATAAAATGTCAAAGCCTTATAAGTGTGGTATTACAATCAGTTCATTGAAAAAGAGTTACACTTGAATGCACTAAGAAATGCTGAATTTTCCTTTACATTTAGTGCTGATTTTTCCACTATAGAGTCATCTTTCTTTATAGTGAGCCTTTTGCTTATATGGAGAAGGGAAAGTGAACAATTAAAGTTAATATTTGTTTTTAGGAAAACAAAATGAAAAATTCTAACTACATATTTCTCATCATAATCACCATCGGTATTCAAAAACTTCTTGGGTTTTTGTTAAGAAATTTTAACGAGTCCTTTTCAATTAAATTGAATACATCATGTACTATAAACATCTGTAGCAGTTTATATAAATTTTGTATCACATCTGAACCACAAGGCTTTTTTTTTTTTAAAACGCCTTACTTTATTTTAATGTATACTTATGATGGTTATCTGACCAATTTTTTCAGCTATATTGGGATAATTATGACGTAATTGAATAATGATAATCTACAATGAGTGCAGTTACTCTATCTCTATGTTTTATATTTGTCTAAAGTACGATGCTTTAAAGATATGTGATTTGACCTGCATTCATTCAGCGTTTTGAGTGGGAGGTATTGTAGAGCAATGCTATGTTTAGCTATAAATAATATTCGTTTCATCTCAAGTGTTTTAAAAGAGTTCAGGCATACTAAGATGGTGTCTTCCATCAAGTGCTGTATTTTAATCTCTTAAGTGGATTTCCCTTTTAGAAAATCTTTTATTAAATTCACCTTCAAATATTAATTTCTAAGAGAAACTGACTAAATTTTGAAACAAAATTACGCAATCTTTATAGGGCGTATTTCGTTAAAAATGCCTACCTTATTCTCAAGCTGGCATTCTTTTAATATCAACTAATCCGTGAGACACAATAATTTGACATTTGTTTGGTACATAAATAATTATTAACTAAAATTGTTCAAAGTAGGAGAAAAAAATATTAAGTGAATATGAAGCAAGCCTAACATAACTTTTTAATAAAAACAACCAAATCCGAGGGTGGTAGAGTGAGATGCAAACCATTTTTCCTCGCATATTCCCCTTGTTTCTCTGTATTATTTTTTCTTACAAACAAAAAAAAAACAATTTTACCGAGTAAAGGTTTATTGAGCATGTAACAGAGATGTTTTAAGTTCTTCAAACAGAATGATGCTACTGATCTAATTCATGTTTACAAAGAAAATTGAATTTGTACAATGCATTTTTGAGTGCAAAGAAGTATTCATGTAAAAATAATTTCGAATTGTCTTGTAACTTTTTTTTCAAAATAAAGCTAGACTACCTAAAAAGGCAATTATTTTCAAATTAATTGTTTATTTTGTCTAAAAATGTTGAAGAATAAAAGAAGTGATTTCTTCAGTGACTAGGTTAAGATGATTTAGAAATATTACTTCTTTATTTCTTTGGGAGGTGTGCTGCCCACTGCAGTAAATTTCTTTTTAAAAGAACTAGTTGCACTTCATAATTTCTTCGTAATTGGTGATACTTGTAAACTATTTGATTTTGAAGAATATCGTTTTCAAAATCAATTATGCATATATTGAATGTTTTGTTATGTGTAAATATTTTGTTGTAGCGTGATAGTGTGTTAGTAGTAGTAGTAGTAGTAGGCAACCCATTAGGATGCAGTGGCTGTCCCACAAGGGAACACGACATAGGCCTAGCATTGGCTCTTCGTGATATCACACAATGAAGATTGATTCTACATTGAGAGTTCTAAATTTTGCCTAACTCAAGAGTATTTAGAGAAGGGATCTTTAATGAGTACTTGGCATAGTACAGGCTCGGGACTGACGTCTTAATGTCCTCTCCAAGGGACAACGTGCTCAGATATATTCACCTTCCGCCTGTGTAATTCGAGGGCCAGAATGGGGATCGAACCCCGGATCTACCAGTTCAGACGCGAGTACGCCTCTGAGCTAACCATTGAGCTAACCTGGCCCCCATAATGAACTATATATTAGTTAATTATTATGTATTATATTAAGGAATATATATATATTTAATTTGCTTTATATTGTGAATTAAATATAAAAAAAGTTATCACTTCACTTTCTATCCTTATTTCATAGATTAACTTGAATTTATTTGTAATGTTGTTACTTTAAGATGGTTTGAGTGTAATACTAAGAGGTAATAATGGTCTTTAATAATGGAATAGCATACTTTGATGTGATTTAATATATAATGTTGTTTATGTGGGTTGTTTATTCCGGTTGGGAGAGTCATAATGTGTAAAATATGTAGTTTTGAAGTTTTAGAACGTAAGATTTATTTGAGAGAAACATAAAAATCCGATATTTGAGAGATATAATGAATTTGAAATAAAGGTATTTGGTTTTAGTATCTGAGCTTCTTTGCAAAAAGTAAAAAAGATAACCAATATTAATTTTTCATATTTTATTTGTTGATAGTAAATTATTTTTGTGCGATTTCAGCAATAAGGCAATGTATTGCTTATATGAAGGAAGATGTCCAGAGATAGAAAGTTTTTGGTGGGAGAGTGTATCATCCTAGGCACGAGAAAGACGGAAACAATATTTCTTCTAGAGAAGGGATTGGGAAAGGAGGAGAGATGTGGCAGGGTGATAATCAAAGTGTGCGTGTGTGTGGTGTGTGCATGTGTGGTTCTCAAAAGGAAAAGTTGAAGCAAAACTAGTATTGATTTGTAAGGCGGTAAGAAAGTTTTATTTATGTATAGGATCATGGAGCCAAGCTTCTCTCTCTTTCCAACCCCTTTTGTGCATCCAGCTTCCATTATCTCCCTCTCAGTTTAACCAAAATAAATCAAACTCCAATGAGGCACCAGCCGTAATTGCTGGGCATCCTTCCAAAACGATCCCTCCCCTATCCACGTCTATTACTAAATTATTCAAATACGGAAAATCTTCCATCTAGATTTCACAAAAGAAATCGCCTGGCTTTATTCAGCGGGTAGCCTTTTGCTTGGCCGGCTTGATTTAAGAGCAACTCCCACTGTCTCAAACAGTCACTTCTTTAAATTGTAAATCAAAACATCTACATAATTTCTTTAAATTTATGTCATTTTAACTCATATAAAAGATCCTGTATTGGCTTAATCAGTCAACACCGCATAGTAATGACGGAGATTTTTTTATTCAGCCACTCCTATAATAATTTTAATATTTATGTTTATGGTAAGCAGTTTTTTTTGGTTTAACACCCTTTTTGCTTTAAAACCAAGGCTATTATCATTGCTGTTATTTACGTAGATCATTAAACACACTTAAACAGACTATGTGTCTGTGTGCATTATTAGTTATAAGACGAAAGGTGATTAACTGGACTTGCAGTGAACAACGCATATGAGAGTCTGCGTCACAACTGACCAAATCACTGAGTAAAGTTTTTTTTTTTTGGATACTTCGACTACAATTTTTTCATGTAAGTAGAAGTAAATTTGTTTCAGGGTTTCTCCTTTAGCTTTTTGATTTTGTAGCAGAAATCTGGTGGCATTGGTGGCACTCTGAAATTATATTTAATCATTATGACGACAGAATCACTATTGATCTTTTAGTCGTCTTTGGGGGGTTTGTGGGGGATTATGTGAGTTTTGATTATCCCACTAAGAGTCTTATAAGGCGTTTGCAATGTCTGTTGCTCTTTGTTTCAGTCTTGTGTGTCGGCTCCTTGTCATGCGTTTGTCAAAGTGCGGTCCAATATGACTAAAGTTAAAGTTTGTTTGATGGGTCAGGTATGAACAAGATGTATGAGTATGTGTTCCAAAACCGATATTAATATTTGATACACAACTCATCTTGACTTCAAACAAATATAAAATTGCTTACGAAATAAATATTTGTTTATGATTTAAATCACCAAATATTTTGCATAGCTCAAAAATCACAGTTTTAAATAACTTCATATATTTATTTGGTTTTATTACAATATATAATCAACTTTGATCGCTTTGCATAAATTTAAAAATAAAACAATATATAAAATTAAAGATTGATTATTCTACCAACATAACATTGCTAAAAATAGTGGATCAACTTATGCCTAATTATGCCATATTATTCTATTAAAACTAATAGGAAAGGTATTTACATTTTAAATATCTTTAAAAACCCTTTGTTTTTGATTTTTGTGCCAGAGCAAAGCTATAGCATATGCTATTTAAGATACATGTATCAATGTAGATGACATTAGTCAGTCGACCTCTAGATTAATGTGCCATCCATAAACCATCTTTTTTTTAGGTTACAAAAATATTGAAATTATCATTTTAAGTATTTTCATTCGCTGCTACTCAAAAATATACAACTATTGTATGGTGCAAGTCATAAATTTAACTGCATTGATGCTTACTTACTATATAAATCTGACTGGTTTTATTTTTAGTGGTATATGTACAACGTTTTAAGTTAAAAGCATTATTTTGAGCCATGCAGTATTATTTTAGCTGTCTTGTAAGTACATCATGATCTGGCTTTCAGTTATTTTATATATGTATAATTGACTGGAAATATAAGCAAATGACTCACGAGCTTTTATTTCGAATTCAATTTCTATCTCAAGACCATTGTACTTTGTGGATTTAATGACTATATTATATCTGTCAAAAGTGTTTAATTTGACGAGGTTCAGGATACCATAATGTATAAAGGAAACCCAAGTGCCCTTGATGCTAACAGTTCAGATTGTTAATTAATAAACTGATCATCAAAGTTTGATGAAGCACGATGAGTTTAACATAATTTCACAAAACAATTAATGCAATTATGAAAATCATAAATTCATTACAAAGTATAATATTAAATATGATTTGGAACTCAATAAAGTTATTACATTTGATGGTTCTTGAAAAAATATTTTAAGGAGTTAAAAAAAAAAAGTTGTAACTATCGTAAGAAACTTTATTTGAAGTAGCAGTGATAAAAATTATCTTATGTGTCAGTCAGTGGTTGCAGCTGGATAGAGCTAAATCATATCAATTTGAAATTTTTACTTTACTATATGTAAAGTATAGTGACCGTGAAAAAATTCGATCTCGAGATTTCGACGGAATTACATGTTTTGAGGTCCCAAAAGTCGTTTTACAAGGTTTTTACGATGATGTCTGTGTGTGTGTGGGTGGGTGGGTGGGTGGGTAAGTGTGTTAGCATTGCTTGTTACCACGCTACGGTCCAGAATATTTGATGGATCAAGTTGATATTTTACACAAAAATGGGCCTCATAAAGACGAAGATCCCTATTGTTTGGGAAGAATTATGCATGATGGGAAAGTCACTTTTTTTGCCAAAAACCGTTTTTTTTTTAAACATTTATTTCTCCTAAACTGATAACCCTAGAATTTTGAAATTTTGACATTATCTTTGAGGTTACAAATACAACAACGGCAAAATATATTCAGAATTTTAAAACAACAGAAAATATTTTTTTTTTCAATAAAATGTAAAAATTTTGACTTTTAATTCAATCTCAAACCTTGTAAGAGCAATACAAGCCATACTGTTTGACGGATCAAAATGAGACTATGCCTAAAAATAGAACATTATGTGGAGAATGAGTTGAGATATTTTTTTTCAAAATTACATTCGCTAAAGGGGCGGTACAGTACGATTACTGTTTTCAGAAAATGTTTTTTTGACGCGAAACGGGTCATTAAAAATTAATGAAAATTTGACTAAAAATGAAACAAAAAATTAGGAATTCACAAAAAAAAAAATTCATGAAGTTTTAATGACGGGAATAAGCAACAACGCTATAAAAACTCTTTGTTTATCCTAGACTAAGAGATCACCTGCTATACTTCTCGAATTTTTTATATTTTTACTTTACTATAAGTAAAGTATAGTGATCGTGAAAAAATTCGATCTCGAGATTTTGACGGAATTACATGTTTTGAGGTCCCAGAAGTCGTTTTATCAGGTTTTTACGATGATGCCTGTGTGTGTGTGGGTGGGTGGGTGGGTTGGTGGGTGGGTGGGTGAGTGTGTTAGCATTGCTTGTTACCACGCTACGGTCCAGAATCTTTGATGGATCAAGTTGATATTTACACAAAAATGGGCCCCGTAAAGACGAAGATCCCTATTGTTTGGGAAGAATTATGCATGATGGGAAAGTCACTTTTTTTGCCAAAAACCGTTTTTTTTAAAACATTTATTTCTCCTAAACTGATAACCCTAGAATTTTGAAATTTTGACATTACCTTTGAGGTTACAAATGGAACAAACGAAAAATATATTCAGATTTTTAAAACAACAGGAAATATTTTTTTTTTTCAATAAAATGTAAAAATTTTGACTTATAATTCCATCTCAAACCTTGTGAGAGCGATACAAGCCATACTGTTTGACGGACAAGAATGAAACTATGCCTATAAATAGAACACTATGTGTAGAATGAGTTGAGATATTTTTTTTCAAAATTACATTCGCTAATGGGGCGTTACAGTACGATTTCTGTTTTCAGAAAATGTTTTTTTGACGCTAAACGGTTAATTAAAAAATAATGAAATTTGACCAAACATGGAACAAAAAATTAGCAATTCAGAAAAAAAAATCATGAAGTTTCAATTATGGTAAAGAGCAATAACGCTATAAAAACTGTTTGTTTATCTTAGACTAAGAGATCACCTGCTATACTTGTCGAATTCTTTATATTTTTTTTCATTGTTTACATTGACTTCGAAATTTTTTGAGCAATTCCACTGAGATAAAATTGATATTTATAAAGTAACAATTTAAATTGTTTATTGACTTTTATGAGATGTAAGAGGAATAATATTGTTACATGTAAAAAAATCACCGCCAATAAACATAAATAAATTACCTTTGTCTTCCATGGCATGATGGATTTGTCTCATAAAATGCTTTAATAAATCTATATATTGCACTCTTGAGCAAAACTTAATATCAGTTACAATTACATTATCATTGTGAATGTATTACCTTTCCATGATATTGAAATGTAATGAATGGACTCTTTCCTCAAGAAAGAGGACTTATGTTTGTTGAGAAATATCCAGTTTTTTTTTACAATTCTAGTCTAGTAGTTCATATTTATTATTTTCAAAAATAAGAAGCTCCCAACTATAAAAGATTTAAATTATATTGAATAGCTGGCTTTGACTTCGATTTGAGTATGTAAACTGTCTAATTACTACTATATTTTTTCTCAATATACATTCATAGCAAACTTAGAACGGAGTACAGGAGGCATGAAAAGGATAAAACTCACTCAGAAAAAATTTGTATACATGTTATTTGACAAAGGGGAAGGAAAATGATCTTATTAAATACTAAGAAGCCATAAAAATCCCAGTATAATAATTCTATAAAAAACCAAAAATGTAAAAGATAATTCAAAATCTTTAATTCACTATCACTATCTGTACTCTTTCAGGAATGAAAGACTAATAATCATATCCCATTTAGATGTTTACATTATGCTTCATTGACACGTTATATATTATATACTCAAGAAATTTGATATTAAGTTACTTATAGTAAAGTTGAGTGAATTCCACTCCAGATTTTTTTACATTGTTTACATTGACTTTGAAATTTTTTGAGCGAATCCGCTGAGATAAAATTGATATGTATGAAGGAACAATTTAAAATGTTTATTGACTTTTATGAGATGTAAGAGGAATAATATTATGCGTAAAAATGATAACACTCACTCAGAAAAAATTTGTATATATGTTATTTGACAAAGGGGAAGGAAAATGATCTTATTAAATACTAAGAAGCCATAAAATTCAAAGTATAATAATTCTGTAAAAAACCAAAGATGTAAAAGGTAATTCAAAATTGAAATCTTTCGTTTAGAGATTAAGAAATGTAATTATCGTACATCTTTAATTATAAATCACCTTAAAACATTTTCTTACTGTTTATGATGTTTTTCAGAGAAAAAAAGGTATTTTCCTGTTTTAAATTTGAAAATTTTACTTTAATAATCAATGTAGAAGGATGTCAAGTAAACGATGTAAGAAATCCACTGGCTATTTGAACAAAAGCCATGTTCTCTTGTAGGAGAATTATTCGTATCAAGAAATGTTCACTTTGGTTTTTGAAAAGTGTTATTACTGCTGTAGTTATACTAATGAAATTATTTGCATCACCAGTGTGATGTACAAAAATAAGCTTATATATTGATATGTCCTTCAATCACTCTTGTACTACCTCAGGAATTAAAGACTAATAATCATATCCCATTTAGATGTTTACATTATGCTTAAATGAGACGTTATGTGTTATATACTCAAGAAATTTAATATTAAGTTACTTATAGTAAAGTTGAGTGTAGGCCACTGCAGATTTTTTAGAATGTTTACATGACTTAACAATTTTTTGAGCAAATTCACTGAGATAAAATTGATATTTATAAAAGGAAAACTTTTAATAATTTATTGACTTATACGAGATATAAGAGGAATAAATTTTTACAATTAAAAAATCACAGCCAATAACATTAATAAAGCACTTTTGTCTTCCATGGCATGATGGATTTGTCTCATAAAATGCTGTAGTAAATTTGTACATTGCACTCTGGTACAAAATTTAATATCAGTTATAATTACTAAATAGAGTATGTAAATCTGGCTAATTACTTACTTATTTTTTCTCAATATACATTCAGATCAACCTTATAACAAAGTACAGCAAAGTATAACAAACACTTGCTCAGAAAAAATTGATTTTATATGATTTTCGATAAAGGGGAAGGAAAATGATTTTATTAAATACTAAGAAACCATAAATTTCCCAGTATAATAATTCTATGAAGAACTAAAAATGTGAAACATAATTCAAAATTGAAATATTTTGTTTGATGATTAATACATGTAATTATCGTACATCCTTAATTATAAATTATCTTAAAACGACATTTTTTCTCCGATGTTTTTCAGCGAAAATAAGAGTATTTTCTTGTTATAAATTTGAAAATTTGACTTAAATATTCAATGTAGAAGGAGACCAAGTAAACGATATAAGAAATCCACTGGCTATTTGAAAAAAAGCCATGTTATCTTGTAGATTATTTCGTATCAAGGCATTTTCACTTTGGTTTATGAAAACTGTGATTACTGCTGAGTTATACTAATGAGATTATTTTCATCAGTGGTGTGATACACAAAAATAAGCTTAATAAACCCATCCCATTTAGATGTTTACATTATGCTTAAATAAGCCATTATATACTGTATACCCAAGAAGTTTGGTATTAAGTTTAATTATATTAAATTTAAGTGTAGGCCACTTCAGATTTTTATGTATGTTTTTGAACCTTTTTTTTTCATTAATTTGTTAACATATTGCATAAATAAACAGTTTTATTATTTATATGTACATTGTTATTATTACAGCTGTATTATTATTTTTAGCATGCAGAATATAAATATATTAAACTATTTCATTTTTGTAATTCATTTCTGTGGGTAATTAATTGTATTTTTTTTAAATACTGATTATAATAAACTAAAATGAGCTTTAGAGGATAAGATGCAATGATTTTAGACACCACTATTTGGGATAAAGAGATAGGACATTAAGACAGCGATGTAAAGTGCATACTCATGATATAATGAAAGAAGAAACAAACGAAAGAAATAGTCAAATTTTTAAAACAATAAAAATGTATTTTTTTCAGAAAAATGTAAATATTTTGATCTATGATTGCATTTGAATGCCATTGAGGAGAGAAAAATCATTATGTTGTAAATTAGTTTGGTACTTTTTTTACTTATAGCAAAATTAAGTGCATGCTACCCCAGATTTGTTACCATGTTATAAGATTTGGTACAATACAAACGAAAACTTTATAATACGGTGTCCATCAAATTAAATAGTGCCAGTAAAACAATGTTTCTCTTATCAAAGTATTAACTTGGGGAAAAGAAATTTTTAAAATAGTTGAATTCAATATAGCTTAAGATTCATAGGTCTCTATTTAGTATATAAATAATTATTCAGGCAGAATGAAGTCCCTTCATTTCCCGCCAACAGTACATAATGCGCATGTCTTTCTAATCGTATGATTATTTCGACCAATCATCGGCTCTCATTTTTTCAAGCCATTTTAATTTTTAATTGCGTTTCTATTCGACGTAGATGTTATTTGTAACAGTTTGAAATTATTTCAAATGTGGTCTTATTGGTAAATTTAGTTTAATATCTGTGTTTAAAAGAGTACATTCATTGAAATATTTAGTTTAATATATGTTTTAAATATGAGTTTACGTTGATTAAATGACAATGCAAGAATACAGAAGGTATTGAACATCGTAGTCACGGTTAGTGGAAATATTGTATTAATTTTCTTTTCAATATTATAAGTGCATTAATTGTTCTTTAGACTATCTACACTTATCTAGTATTATATATTTTTAACATCATTTATATTATTTTTATACCATTCTTATTTTGCTAATTCTTTTGTAAGTGTATATAATTTATATTTATTTTCACTTCACCAGGAAAATAGAATACATTATTACCACCATATATATAATGCAAAAGTTCACCTATTTAGTTTTGTAGGCTCAACGAATTTGTCAAACTGAATCAATATGATTATTTGTATAAGATAATTCAAGAAACGTATTTTAATATCTTTGAAAACAGTTATTTAGTTTATTAGTTATACCTATTTTTCATAATTTCTGGCCTTAAACAATGTTATCTCTTATTTTTTTCTCCTATTCTGTATCGTTATTTTTAAATTATTTACTTTATTACTACGAATGGTAGCTATATTTAACATCATACAAAGAATTCAAACTCTGTGTCTAGAAAAGGTAGAAACCCTTAATCACATTATATCTGTATTCGAAGCAATCATCTCAGAATGGACAAAGATTTCTATCAAATCTTATCTAAAGCTATAGAAGTGAGGAATACTTCTCTATTTACATTAATGAACATACAATCTGAAGTTAAATTGAGTTACAACAATGGCCTGACATCAGTATGTCCATATGCTATTACAACAGTTTGACTGTAGAGCCTACAATTCCGATGAGTTTCAGGCTCTCAGTTTAACCATTGTTATCAGATGTCATGTTCACGATTTTTACAACTAATAAAGCGATTACTGTTAAATTTAAACAAATGACACATACTGATTAAATGTAAAGAGCAAAAACATCAGTTGGTGGTTAACGAGTTTCTTATTATGTTTACTTATAGTAAAGTTGAGTGTAGGCAACTCCAGATTTTTTTGTTTAGAGAGTGGAATAAACATTAATTTAGAATCAAACTTTGCATTTCAAGTTCTTTCTCTTCATCTTCAGGTCTGTATTATCAAGAAGAGATAATCCTAGAGTAAACACTACGCCTTTGAAACGAATAGGAGGATTATAAATTGAATTTTTGTGGAAAAGTATTGCTTACATTTTTTTCATTCTATTATCAGTAAGTATCATACAATAACCTATTGCTCAACTCATGAAAAATAATAGCTAGTTTAGTATTTAGCCGTTTAGCTACTAAATCTATAGTAAATTGGATAAGTCAGTAGGATATCAGTACATACCTGTACTGATTGTATATATGGAGTCATAAAATATACATATGTCGGACTGTAATAAAATAAATAAAAATAAACATCTAAAAACGAGTAGGAAAATCAGAAATATCAAGAAATGGTCTTTGTCAGAGTCTGACTCATACTGAAACAAGTGATGTATGATCATCTGGTATTCAGAAAGGAGGAGGTCTAGAGAATATTTCAAAGGGCGTAAAGTGTAAGGCCGTGGTTTCCAACCTGTGGGGCGCGCCCCCCTAAGGGGGCGCGAAGGGCTGCCAGGGGGGGGGGGGGGCGCAAGCACTTCATAAATAGAAAAATTACTTAGTTACTAAGTAATTTTTCTAAATACAATTATAAATTATTTCAAATGCTACTTTATTACGTTTTTATTTTATTACGTTTTGCGACATCATACTTGTGTGAATCAGGATTTAGTTCAGTTGCTGTTCTCAAAACAAAATACCGTTCTCGCTTAGTAATAGAAAAGGAATTACGGGTCTCAATTTCATCACATTCTCCAAGATTTGAGAAACTCTGCTCAGAGAAGCAAGCGCAACCATCACACTAGTAAAGGTAAGCCTATACATCCAATCATACATATGAGTACATAATTATGTATTGTATCATTTTTTATCTCTGACTTGTGCCGACTATGACAGTAAATAGCAATATTTAAACCAGAGTGGAGGAGGGGGTGCGCAGGGAACTTATTATTTAATGAAAGGGGGCGAGAATTCGAAAAGGTTGGAAACCACTGGTGTAAGGAAAAGGAACGAAGGGCTGGGAAGGTTTGTCAGGGTAAACAAAGGAGTTAACGAAGAAATAACTGGAACTTATCTGCTAGTTGTCTATCCTTGTAGACAAAGCTACTGCTCTCGTTAACATTGAGTTTAACTTAAATAAACCATTACGGACCTTTATAGTATTTGTCTAGTAAATTTAATCAAAGGAGTCTCCCAAAAATTTCGATTTTTCATACACAATCAATTTAGCTTGTATATAATGTAAGTCATGATTCTCATTATTTATATGTAAAATATTAGGAAACACTTTGTCCACCTTTAATTACTTTGTATTTGTGTTGCTTGACAAGTTTTTTTATGACTCTACAGTCTGACCTTTATAAATTTTATGACAAAATTTACATAATGGAATTTTGTAAATATCGCCATTCATCAGTTCTGTAGGAGTGCTTTTAATTAACAAGTCACTTATGTTTTTACTAATTGAAAAACTCTATTAAAGTCAAGATTTTGGGCTAGTATAGGACGTTTGTCCAATGACTATATGGTAATATTGTGACATTTGACATTAAAGCGGGTTTCTGTTGCAGCATTGGAGACCGTTTTCCCAGCACCCTTTAAATACCCAGCGTCTTCTTTAGACATAGTTTTAAAATGTAAAATATTTAATTTTAATATTTAAAATTGAATATTAAATGGGTGCGAAATAACAAATGAGCCATATAAACTGCATTAAGGGTGAAGTCAGTAAATCTGACCCTGATAACAAACAACTAATTAAATTGGAATAGTGTGGTAATCTAATTCTATATGAAGGTTGGTTGGATGGTTGTTATATCTTAAGGCGCCACTAATATTATAAATGCAAGGAGGATATCAAGTGTTTAAAATTGAAGATTTTTTCTCTAAAAATTAGTGTTTAAGAAAATCATACTTTATTAAAAAAAGAAAGAACTAAATGAAATCATTTCGCGTAAGTAATATAATTAAAGGTCTAATAGCTTTTAAATAACATCTGTTTGTTGTAAGAGAAGTTTTTAATCAAGGAAAGAAAAAGAAATCATAAATTCAAAATAAAATTTAACTCTTTCAAATATTTCAGTAACTTGATAAATTAATTAACTAAATTATATATTATTCTGCAGAGCTTCTTAGAAATTAGAAAACAGGTAATTAAGGTCTATTCATATATTTGAAAGAGAATTCACTTTTACTGTTAATTGATCTGCTTGTTTAAGTTTATATTTAATTTAACTTTATTATAAATATTTACCCTAGCATTTTATATTATGAAATTATATGTTATTGTTAAGATTTTAAGTCTAATTTATACCCATCTAGGTAACAAACAACTTACAGTGTATGTAAACGTTTAATAGATGATAGAACTTAAGAACAAGACTAATATATTAACTGCTCGGATTTCATAAATAATGAGCGTTTATTTTATACTTTTTTTTTTAAGAAAATAATTTTTTTTAAAGTCATAAAATAGAGTAAGGGGGAACTACTTTTCTATATCTCGGCATTCGTCATATTCAGGAGAAGAAGGGGACAAGCGCCAGAAAAAAATGAGTTTCTTCTTCTTCGAATGACAATGAATACTGAAATATGGAAGTGAGTTTTCTTATTGTTTCTTTTTTTTATTCTCAGTGATTTTATATAATATACACATAAAAGATAACAAATAACTCGTCGAAACCATCGTTAAGTAACCTCCGTGAAAGGACTCTCACGGAGCTGGGCGCTCTTTCAGCAAACAGAAGAGAGATTGAAACAAGTATTGGTTAATAATGAGTATAGCAATAGGCAATATGATACATGTATGAGAGAATTTATAAACAAAATACACCGAAACAATGAAAGACAACAAGAGGCCAATAACGAAGGAACAACCCATATGGTACAGTATAAAAACCAATACTCCAGGGCTTACAAAACTGATGAACGGATTTTAAAAACTATCATTAAGGCGAATACGACATGCCAGAACCCAAATGACCAATTGAAACTGAACACCTACTACAAGAATTCTACAACGGCAAGCATGGTTATCAGAAATAACTTAATAAAGAAAGAAGCACTCCAGAGAACCAATGTAATATATAATTATACGTGTAAAATTGGAAACTGTGAGTTCCAGAATTCTAATTACATTGGTTCTACGACAACGACATTGTCAAGGAGGTTAACCATGCATCTTGCAACAGAAGCCCCCAAAGAACATACATGGAATAGTCACCAAGTGAAGTTAACAAGAGAAATTCTCAATAGTAATACCGAAATAATTAACCAGGAGAACGACCATAACAGACTTCTTATTATAGAGGCGCTGCACATCCTAGATAAGAAATCATCAATAAATGCCCAGGCTAGTGGATTTAACAGGACATTGAAGTTATATGGGGAAAAAAAGCGAGAGGAAAATGAGAAGCCTGGAGGAGGTAACACTGATATCACCAGTTGAAACTGCCAACCCAACTTTAGCCTCCAACAACAGCACTCTTCATTTTCAACATTTTTTTTTTTAGGTTTATAGTTTGTAATTAGATGGTTATTGAGTAACCGAAACCGGTCTGTTTTTATTTTTCATAGTGTAGTGTAAAATAAATATTGATGAACTATAATAGCAAATCTTTTGGTGAACTCGTTTATGTTCTTCCCTGTCAATGGAAGTCCTTAATAAAAAGACTGGAAAAAGTATCTAGGAAATATGAGAAGATAAAGATAGGGAAACAATTTAATGAAATATATATATATATATATATATTTATATGAATATATAAAAATATATTAATTTATTTTATATATTTTTTGTAATAATATAAAAATATATATTAAAACGGTTTCATCAGCACACTATACAGAGAGTCTTGTTAAGTTCCTCTTTGGCTAAATGTTTTCTGTAGAATTAATTAATTTTGTATAGTAATTAGGATCTAATTGCAAACTTTTAATCAAGACACTGTAATTAATTTAAGATAGAAGCAACTCTTTGATAACCTATTAGGTTACAAAGGATTACCTAGTTATAATTTTTATTTTTATCAGTCATTAACTTTATTTTCTCAATGAAACATTTTAATATCAATTTTTTTATATTATTGGCTTAAGACTCCTTGTATTTTTTTTAAACCTTTTAATCAATGTATAACTAAATTGTAATCCTAGCATTGAATTTTAAATTTTAATTGTGCACTGCATGCCAATTTTGTTGGTGTTGCAGTGTGGGGTATCTTGATTTTCCTTTTTTTGGGAGGTAATTGTGTAAGATTGAGAGTCGCTAGATAGCTAGCTATTTTCAAGAGAATATTGCATATTTCTCATGGTTCCACATTTGTGGTTTGACAGGTTCCCATATATATGTATATATATATATATTATGATCAAACCAAAAAATAAAATGGGAGAAAAAGGACTAAGATTTTTTCAACCGTAACAACCGGTCTTCGTCAGAGTCAAAAACCCAACTGACTCTGTCGAAGATAGCTTGTTACGGTTGAAAGATCTTAGTCTATTTTCCCATTTCAAACCATTGTGGTTTAATCATTCATTGTTATTTCACGTGTTTATTTGAAATCTTGTATATATATATCAAATTAAATGAAACGATTCCACGAACTAAATAGACTAAATTTACAAAAAGAACTCACAGAAGTGAAATAGAAACTCACTACTATATTTCGATGGTATCATCATCGAAATTTAGGAGTGAGTTTCTGTTATATTTCTGTGAGTTCTTTTTGTAAATTTGGTCTGTATATATAAACTACGGTGTGGATCTTTCATTCACTTTCCTCCGTTCATCTTAAACAACAGTGCCTCTTCTTCTTCCCTTTTAGTATCTTCCTGATGATGAACTTCGTTTCAAAATATTGATATTATTTCTGAAAAGAAATAACTGTTTTTGTTCTTTATGTGTTGTTTTTTCAGTTATTATTTTTTCGGTTTTTATTTAAAACATCTTTCAAAACCATTTTTCTATTTTAAACTGACCTCCATGTCAGTTATTTTTACTTTACTATAAGTAAAGTATAGTGATCATGAAAAAATTCGATCTCGAGATTTTGACGGAATTACATGTTTTGAGGTCCCAGAAGTCGTTTTATGAAGTTTTTACGATGATGTCTGTGTGTGTGTGGGTGGGTGAGTGGGTGCGTGTGTTAGCATTGCTTGTTACCATGCTACGGTCCAGAATCTTTGATGGATCAAGTTGATATTTTACACAAAAATGGGCCCCATTTAGACGAAGATCCCTATTGTTTGGGAAGAATTATGCATGATGGGAAAGTCACTTTTTTTGCCAAAAATCGTTTTTTTTAAAACATTTATTTCTCCTAAACTACTAACCCTAGAGTTTTGAGATTTTGACATTATCTTTGAGGTTACAAATGGAACAAACGAAAAATATATTCAAAATTTTATATCAACAGGAAATATTTTTTTTTCAATAAAATGTACAAATTTTGACTTATAAATCAATCTCAAACCTTGTGAGAGCGATACAAGCCATACTGTTTGACGGACAAGAATGAAACTATGCCTATAAATAGAACATTATATGGACAATGAGTTGAAATATTTTTTTTCTAAAATTACATTCGCTAAAGGGGCGTTAGAGTACGATTTGTGTTTTCAGAAAATGTTTTTTTGACGCTAAAGGGCTCGTTTAAAAAAATTATGAAAATTTGACCAAAAATGGAACAAAAAATTAGCAATTCATAAAAAAAAAATCATGAAGTTTCAATTACGGGAAAAGAGCAATAACGATATAAAAACTCTTTGTTTATCCTAGGCTAAGAGATCACCTGCTATACTTGTCGAATTTTTTGTATTTTTTTACATTGTTTACATTGACTTAGAAATTTTTGAGCGAATCACTGAGATAAAATTGATGTTTCTAATGGAAAAATGAAAATATTTATTGACTTATAAGAGATGTAAGAGGAATAATATTGTGAGGAAATGATAACACTCATTAAAAAAAAAAATCGTATATATGTTATTTGACAAAGGGGAAGGAAAATGATCTTATTTAATACTAAGAAGCATAAAATTCCCAGTATAATAATTCTGTTAAAAACCAAAAATGTAAAAGAAATTCAAAATATAAATCTTTCGTTTAGAGATTAATAACTGTAATTATCGTACATCTTTAATTAACAAATCACCTTAAAACAACATTTTCTTCGCTGTTTAAGAGTTTTTCAGAAAAAAAAAGGGTATTTTACTGTTTTAAATTTGAAAATTTTACATTAATATTCAATGTAGAAGGATGTTAAGTAAACGATGTAAGAAATCTACTGGCTATTTGAACAATAGCCTGTTCTCTTGTAGGATAATATTTCGTTTCAAGAAATGTTCACATTGGTTTTTCAAAAAGATTTACTGCTGTAGTTATACTAATGAAATTATTTGAAAATAAATTATTTGTGATGTACAAAATAAGCTTATAAATTGATATGTCCTTCAATCACTATCTGTACTACCTCACGAATGCAATGCTAATAATTATATCCCATTTAGATATTTATGTTATGCTTAAATGATACGTTATGTTTTATATACTCAAGAAATTTGACATTGAGTTACTTATAGTAAAGTAGAGTGTAGGCCACTCCAGATTTTTTAATATAGCTTATCGGGGAGAATGTTATTATATTTTTAGTTTCAGATTTCAACCACTTGAGATGTTAAAAAAAGCATATATTGTTACAAGTGATTTGTGATTAGTCACCAATGACGTTTTATAATGATTTTGATAATTTCACAGTCCAAACCAAGTGGTTTGGACTAAGATTTTGACTAAGTCCTGTGATCTTAGCCAATTAATGAGAGTGATCAGAAATTCTTTCATAAAGGTGGTGAAATGTCATGATTGTATAAAGGCAGGTCATGATTGTATGTGCCATTATGCACAATGTACAATGTCTAGAACAATGTCCAATTAACTTGAAAATATTGTGGGAAATGGAACATTCCATTAGTATTGCCATACTAATTCTGGAATGTGACTTTGGTATGTAATGGTTACAGTTTCAACATGCTTTGACTTATTTGTCCAAGTGTAGGATAAGGTTGTTGGAATCATCACTGGTATGGTGACATTATTATTTTATTCTTGGTGTTAATAATTAAAAAAATATTCTTAACAAACATGCAAAAGTTAATAACTTATTTATAATTAGAAATTTCATGTTTCTATTTGGTTATTGTTTTAAGAGTTCATTAAAGCTCTCTTAAGGGTAAATGTGGGCATTTAATCTGAGAAGGAGGCGAGATAAGAGACAAGGTTGTGATCAAAGGTTTTAGGGCTTAGGGATTGAAGGGCCTGATAAGGGAGACTTCCACTTTCCTCTCATGCTGACTTATTTCAAATTGAAGTAGGCATTGGTGTAATTTCACAGCCTTCTACCCAGCCTTCTATAATGCTAAAGAGAGGGGAAGAATTAAATTCTTTAACTGTATTCAAAGATTAATGTCTTACTGATTTATAACCACGCACGCTGTTTACAGTGCTAGGTATACCCTCACATTCACTATCCACCATAATGAGGGTACAGTTTTCTCTTCTGTGCTAACAGGAAATCATAGATTCTTTACTTTAGATCATAAGATTATATAATTAAAAAGAAATCTGCACTTTTTAATACCATTCATAAATAATTAAAGATCGAGGACTTGAAAACAGAATAATTACACTAGTTTAAACAGATTAATAATAATCGTAGTAATTATTTGAAATACAACAAACATCTGTTGTGAAGCGGCTTTCATAATTTAAAGACAAATATAATTAGGACTAAAACTGAAGAGATAGCATCACACCCAACAAAGAAATAACTTAAAACCTTATGACCTAAGTCAAAACCGAATTGAGTGATACAAAAGAAAAATAGAGAGAAATCTAAAGTATTTTTTTTTAAAAAATCATTAATGGTTAAAAATAATCATTAAAAAAATAATAACTAACTAAAAAAAATAGTATATATCAGTTACAGAGTGGGTTCCAAGTACCAAATGTCGGCATTCTCAGATTTTTTAAAGCTAAACGTATGTGGTTGAAACCTCACCCGATTTAAACAGTTGTTTAAGTCTAGATGATTACTGACTTCATTCTGAAAACTTTTTGTCTGACTTTATCCAAGCCTTTGAATCGTGACCTTTCCTTTGAAAGCTCATTCATTAATGACAACATGATCTCAGAGAACCTCTGACCACACCCCAAGCCCGCTATTGTTCAACATTATCTTGGCTTTGACAGTTGTCACCCGCATTTGCGGGATACTCCAAATCCTTGACAACAGACTTAGGGACTTATGCCGTGCATGAGTGTTATCCTTCCGTGTTTGTTGGCAATCGTCTGACTCATGTAGATGCCTATTATAGATTCATTAACTGTGCAATACGTTACAGTGTGGTATTTACTCATATTGGGAAATGGATTAACTGTCTAAAAGAAAAAAGTTTCTTATAATAAACTTTTTTGTGTGGAGACTCAGTTTTTCAGTAATATGCCCATTATTGTTCTACACCTGAAAGTGAACCTATCACTTCTTCTTTCTTTGCTACCACTTTCTTTTCCGGTGTTCATGAATTCAAATATCTTCTTATAGAATCTTTTACCTCTTCTTTTACCATAATACAATAACTTCCTCACCTCTCCTTTGAAAACTCTAACAAATGGAAAAGCAGTAACCAGATGCAAACATGTGGAGAATAGTTCTTGTTTCAATTGTTTCATTATTAATTCAGAACTTACTTTCTCTAAATCTAATACATGCTATTCAATCTCCACTAATAGTTCCCAAACTGGTAGGAACAGTGCTACAGGCAGTTAAGAACCGGTTGGGTGTGGTATCTTCTGAATTCATCTTTGTTCTGCATTTCCTTTCGTTCATAAGAATGGGCATAGAGAATTGTTCTGCCTGTCGATATCCACGCAAATAGTATTGGTTTCTCTTTTAATGTTAGTAAATGATGCTGTCTCACCTAGTATTTTGGAGCAGGTGTTGCTTAAACTGGCTTGGCTGCTGTCTTTCTTCACGTATACTGATGAGAGTCACAGCATGTAGGTGAATGTGAATAAATTATTCACAGTCACTGTAGTCATGGTGCCCACATTTTATTTCTTTTTCCTTTATTAACTTATGATTTACTTAATTGAATGTCTTTTTTAACTCGTCATTGTCTGATTCGTCTAGTTCTATGTTCATTTTTATTACTATTTTAAAGAAAATTTCGTTTCAAGATTGATTCAATCATTAAATTAAATTATTTATTTTATGTTTCAATATTGCTAGTCTCTTTATTATATTAAGTTCCTGTCCGTTTCAATCTGACTTTAATAACTGAATTAAATTTTCCATCCTGTCTCTTTTTTCCTTGTTTTAATTTTTGATTTTTAATTTAATTAAATAGTCTTTATGGTGTTTACACTTTTTATATTTCACTTAATATACTCTGCTTGATAATATTTATCGGCCTTATCTCCCACTGATTACCTTTTATTTGAAAAGGTTTTTGTTGCATCTATTTGATCTCCAGTTTTAACATATGAGTATACATAAAATATAGTGAATCATTAAGTAAATTATAATACCAAAAAAAATTAATAAATAATTAGCAAATAATTAATTTAAAAAAATGTTAATAAAAGTGTTATCATTAATTTCATTAGTAACTGCAGTAGATCATGGAGTAAATGGTCTATACAGAAAAATATTTTATTTTGTTTACAAGTTCATTGACAAGTTCCTTCCCCTTCATCTTCCTAACTACCAGAGTCAGAATCATAGATTTTTTATGTAGGATACCGCCTTATGAAACTTGATATTATTGTAGATAATTTTTGATTTTGTTTTAAGAATTTAACAGAACCATGGTAGAATTACGCAAGAAAGATATTAATCAAATTAATTTTCGGTTTATGCTACCCTGATGTGAGGAAAGGTAGGGGGCTCATTCGGTAGCTGTAAGGGTTTACACTGCCCTTCCAAGGGTCAGCTGGTTTTCACTAATTGCTTTTGACTCCCGTCCTAGCTTTCATTACCTTCATCTAGGTTTTACCAGTAAAATATTAATGAACCCAGTGTAGCCAACATTCCTAACTTGTGCCCAATAATAAAGCAGTCTTTGAATAAACCTTTCATTGAAAACACTAAATTTATTCTGCTCAAGATGATGAAATTTGAAGCTTTAAAGTCAGTTTTATTTATAATTTTTATGTTAATGTTAATATAATTTCAGTTTTATGTTATTCATTTAATTATCTATATCATAACCAAGTTTTACAATAAACAAGTGAAAAAATCAATCAAAGCCTAAACCACAGTAAGAAATTCAAAATTTGAACAAAGTTCTTTTGAAGAAATTACCTGGTCTTAGTATTTTGTATTGTGTAAAATATTTTCCGAACATACCTTGGTATTTTCGAACAAAATACATGGTCATGGTATTACTGACTTAATTTGTAATCTTACTGATAGTGTGGTTTACGCTCCATCCCATTCACAGTAACGGTACGAGGTTTACTATAGTTTACGCTCGATTTTGAGAGCCACTCTGACGAAGATCAGTTTATTTGATTGAAAGATTTTAGCAACATTCCTGAATTTCATACTGGGTTTTGGAAGTTATTTTTATTTCACGAGTTTACTGTAAAATTTTTTTGCATAACATAGAAGTGAATGTTGTGAGCAGGATCTGGAACTAACACATCAAAGTTAGTAAAGAGTTATAAAAAAAAAAAACAGACTCATACTGTATCCAATTTTTGATTTTAACAATCTTTAGGAAAGCAAAAGGAGAGAGATTATGTTTATTCAGTGACTGTGTTAATCGTTTGGAGTGAGCTTGGGTGTAACGCTTGTTCATCGGCTTGAGATCTCATATTACTTAACATTCACATGAATGGTCACAGGTCGTTCATGGGTCGACACGCAAACCTTTCTATTGCTTTTCATTCTAACTCCAGTGATCTTTTCCTTTATGAATCCTTCAAAGTTCAAATTATGACACTTTCTGCAATAAGTATAAACTCACTGCATTAAGGACTTTTCAGGAAACAGTTATTTCTCTCCTGAGTGCTCAATCTGCTCTTGGACTAAAGATAGGGAAAAAAATTATTATTTCTGTCCTAATGTTTAGTTTAATCTCTTTTTTATTCATTATTATAATTTTGTGTATGACTTAATTCCATTTTATTTACTGGTCTTTTATTTCTTTTTTCCAACCAATTTATTTTTATTTACCTTTATCACTCTTCTCAGTTTAATTCACAGTTAATTAACTGTTTTAATAATTTTGATTAAGTCTCACTTCAATATAAAAAGTTCTAAGACTAGTTTGAGTTTTACTATAGTTTCAATTCAAACTCAAGTTTTTTTAAAAATGAAAAGTTTGTTTTTTTAAAGGGTATTAGTTAAATTTCTGGATTTCTGATATTTAGACGTTGATTTTATGTAATAAAACCATATATATTTGTAAATGGGCTGTAAATCTTCCAGAATACAAATATTATTGAAGACCAAAGCGGCTTGTGTGTAAACAATCTTTATAAGAACGTGTTCTTTTCTCCTAAACAATTTATGGTGTTGCAAAAGCAACTGAAATAGCAACTCTCCAAGGACATATTAATCTAGTTATAACTCTGAAGATGACCAGTGAGGTTGAATACTCGATTTCTTTAGTAAAGTTTGTTTTATATTAAACGGTTTTTTTTTCTTAATATGTTATTGCCAGAATTGCTGTTTCAGTTGCCATTGCAAAACAGTAAAGTGTTTAAGAGAAAAAAACACACTTTTAAAAAGATCGTTATTAACATAGAAGCCGCTTTGGTCCTCAATTAGATATATATATTTTTTCGATGAAAATATGATCCGAAATGGACAAATACAGTTCAATGTACATAAAGAAACATAGAGAATGGGTCTCCAACCGTCTCTGTACCAGTGCGCTTGGTTTCCCTTCTTTATCTCTCCTGAAGACAGTTCAACCAAAAATAAGAGAATGTAAGTTTGTGTTTTTAATTTCTCTATGTTTCTTTATGTACCTTGAACTATATATATATATATAACAACATAAATATGCTGTTAGAAGACAAGGAGAGTCGAGTACATTGTTTCAACATATAAAAAATAAGAATCATTCAATGAAATGAGAGAATGGCAAGGAACTGCTGATCCTATCTTCAGACCTCCAAAGGAACCTTGTGGAATGTGTCTTGATCAAATATAGTTCTTTAACCCTTTTCAACAGCAGCCCAGGACTCTTTAAATTAGATAATGCTTTAGTAGAAGGTATGGTCAAACAAATTGGACCTCTTGATATCCTAAAACCTATCAATATGAACTCTAATCAAACTGGTGATTCTCCCTCTGTGACCTAGGTTTTTTTCTTTTTCCTTTTTAATTGTTTGTTTTTTTTTCTTTACTGTTATTCTTTTTACCCTGTTATTTTTAAAATTTGTATATTCTAACATCTGATTACCTGACCTTCCCATATATTGTGTTTGTAACAAAGCTGTAACCTCCTTGCTATCATTCTTTACAAATCATTACTCTCTGATGACATAAATTTGAAAAGCCCTAGAGCATATTTTCTGTGTTTTTTACTTATATATATATATATAATTATACAGTTTTCCTTCCACAAGAATAACAGCAAACAGCAGAGGTTAGTCATCTCCGTCTCTTACATTAGCATTAAATTATTGTAGTAACCCCTTTAATGCCAGGCCGCATGGTTGTACCATATCATGGTTCTTTGAACCCACTGTAAATACCATTTTTCGCAATATTGATAACATCAGTAGTTTATTAATTAATAACTCTTTTAGACAAATGGAGTTTAGTAGTATTTAAAAAATTCTGTGCAAACCTTGTACAAAGGTCAAACTATTAAAATCATTAAAATTGCGTGTCAAACAACATAATATAGTACGCCACAGTAGATCTGAAGAAATAAGTGTTTTATTTTTAAATATAAGCAATGAGAATCATGATTGTACAGAAGCTAAAATGATCACGTATGAGACATGAATGCTGTTAAGAGTTAATTATAGAGTCTTCATTAATTAATTTTAACAGTTTAAGAATTGTGTTCAGTTGTCATGTTTTGTTTAATTTATACTTAATATTAATTAGAGGAACAGCCTTTTCTGCCAAGCTTAATAACAGCCAACGGATAATGTTTTACTTATTTCTTCGTTTAAAAAGGGAAATATTAACAAGTGCATTGGTTTCTGCCGTTTCCTTGCCTTTTAAGCCCTTTAAAATACCTCTCTTACATCCCTCTGCTATTAGCATCCCATCACCTTGTATTTCTTCATTCAATCCCCATTGTAGTATTACTTTATCGTTAGAATCACAAACAACGTTGACAGTTTAAGTTTTATTGACTGTTTTCTGCAGACCCTTATTATTTTGCAGCTTTATTGGTATGGGACTTTACAACTTTGTTTCTTCATCTACTGCTATTCATTGTTCATTTTGCATTACTCAAGTTTACTGAAGTTAAAATTTTAAAATGTTTGATTTTTATATATATATATATATATATATATATGTGTGTGTGTGTGAGAGAGAGAGAGAGAGAGAGAGAGAGAGAGAGAGAGAGAGAGAGAGGGAGAAAAGAAGAGATAAATGTGATAAAATCATTATTGTTATGATCATCATTATATAATAAAGTCATTATATGATAAAGTCATTATTGAAATATATCCGATTTCAATCAAGTGTACATAATGCAGGTATTTCTTTATTGTGAGATTGGCGTGGTTTTTTAGACTGGAAAGCAGATATAAAACTAGTGTTATGCGATTTGTGGTCAACGACCAGACAGAGTGACAGAAGTGAATGGGCATAAATCAAAACAGCTGGTGAGCTGAATTGAATCAGTGTTGATTCAACAATTGGACGAGTGACAGTAGTCAATACGACTGACTTGGCAGGGTAAACACTGGAGACAACACAAGTACACCTGCACATCTCGGGATGCCTGCGCCACCACCGGACCACTACTCACTCACTCTCTCTCTGTTCCCTTCATTCAATCACTCGCTTATTCCACCAATTTCCTTTTCTTTTGTTCAATGGCTCTTTTATTCAGTTATTATTTCTTCTCAATTATGCCCATATGCATATGCCATATGATGAATATCAGCATAGTTATTCAGTATTTATATTTATTAAACTACAATTACAAATAATGTTAAAAAAACAAGATATAACTATTTTATATATTCTGTTATCAAGAATTAATTAGTTCAAACTGCTTTCATGTGTCATAGATATATGACGTAAAACATTTTAGTTTTATAATTAAATAGTGAACAGACGGACTATTCAAACCATTCCTATTGAGTGATTCCGTGTTGTGCACGATATATATATATATATATATATATATACATATATAAAAGAAGACAAAGGTAGGGAACATTTAAAATTAAATTATCCAATTACAAATAAAATGTAATTAAATAATATTGAACACCTATTTTTGTACAATAACATAGTATTGATTTAGTAAAATCGGAGTAGAAGTAAATATTGAATGAAATGAAATTCAGTTATTTTTCATTTAGGTAAAACAGAATTACCTAACAAACCATTAAGTGTGTCAATAACAAAAATATTGCAACAACTCGGTGCATGTATAATATTTTAATTTTTGAATCAGTATTGTGAAATGGGTAGATAAGTATTGATACGAAAAGTTTACAAAATGAAATTTTGTTCTTAAAAAAAGTTAGAAGAAAGGAAGCTGCTCTAACGACTTCCAGTCTGCTCGTTGTCAATAATAGAAGGCTGTTTTAAGAATTAAAAAAAATTAAGAGCATTAGGAACATTTCATTTTCATTTATTGTGGTGTATTTCGAATTGCTTTTTATACTGATTAGTAAACTTGTTTTGTATTCATGTAAAATAGTACTAAACATTTCTTGTCTGCAATACAGAATTAATGTAGGTATTATTGTACAGGCACTAGTCATTGTTCAATGACTGCAAAGTGAATGCCAGAATAACTGGAAGTCATAGTGTTTGGTAAATGGTACCTTGTTTGAAGATATAGTCCCCAGGGTTAGTTCAAAATAGAATAAACCTGTCTTCAATATAACAGAAAGAAAGAGAATGTTATCAAATGGATATCATGAATCATATCCATTGCAGTTGTTCTTAGGTATGGCTAGGTATTTGTTCCATAGTTAAGTTAGTTTTAGGTAAGTCTGAGCTCAAATTGGCAGACTCAGAAGCTTGATTGGTTGCTTGTACGAGTATTAACTGAGGATTTTTACTGAGGATTCTTAGTTAAGTATTACCACATGTGCTTGTATCTTTATATCATTTGTCAAAATTCCCACCTGCACCTTTCTCATATTTTATACCTAAAAACTCCACATGTATCTTTACACACAAGTCATTCTCATTAATTCCCACATGTGTCTTTACACAGATTATAAGGTTCAAAATTCTCTCATGTGCTTTAACCTAGGTAATATACTTATAATCTTCATATGTACCTTTACATAGAAGTCATTCTTCATAATTCAGACATGTATCTTTTTACACACAAGTCATTCTCAATAATTCCCACATGTATCTTTACACAGATTATAAGGTTCAAAATTCTCTCATGTGCCTTAACCCAGGTCATATACTTATAATCCTCATATGTACCTTTACATAGAAGTCATTCTTCATAATTCCCACATGTATCTTTACACATAATTGAAGGTTCAAAATTCTCACATGTGCCTTTACCCATAAATCTTTGTTTAAAAATTCTCACATGTATCTTTATACAGTTGTCATGGTTCGAAAGTCCCAAGTTACCTTTATTTAGGTTTCATAACTAATATCCCACAGATTCCTTTACTTAAGACTCATTCTTAAAAAAATCTAAGCTGTGCTAGTACCGAGGTTTTGTAGTTAAAAAAACCATATATAACGTTAAGCAAAAATCATTTTTAAAAACACTCACTTGTGTCTCTCTAGCTTTGTTTCATTGTTAAAAATTTCCACATGTGACATTACCCAGGTTTCATTAGTTTAAATTGCCAAATTTAGACATTTTCAAGTTTTCAAAATTCCCACATGTGCCTTTACCAAGTAAATTTGCTCTTTCAAGCCTTCATCAGTCTGAAAGCCTTGCGTGATTATAAATGTGCTGCACGGCGCTACACAAATTGTTTCCCATATTGTTTATTATCCGGTGTTACTGGCAGCTACTGTCCGTTAGGGTCAAACCTATTCTATTCACGGTCCATCACACTCTCATTACAAAGAGGAGCATTCATGCATCAGAAATGGTGCAGAGAAACAGTTGGTTGTTGGATTTACTTAAATTATATTTTCTAAACCTACCTATTTACGTTTTACTTCTTAAAATAATTATAAATAAAAAAAATGAAACATTTGAAACAATTCTTTATTGTGCTAACCAGTTTTCCTTTTAAACAGTTTTTTCCAGATATTTGTTCACTACATTAAAAACAAAAACAAATTTACAGTAGCCCCTGGCTCAGTTAAACGATTAGAAAATCTCATTATTTTTCTTTTAAAAAACCAGGGGTTATTTCCATTGTAAAACATTTAAATAATTTCATTATATTTAAAAGTATAATTTTATACCAAGAATGAAATAATTATTTGAGTAGTCATAATTTGTTAGTTATTTATTTTCTCCCTTTAACAAAAGTTTGTTACTGATTACTATATAATAATATGTGTATTCTTTTGTACCATGTCATTTTATAAGTCACAGTCTTTATGCTATTAAATAATATTCTTAGTTAAAATATAATATATACATATATTTCTGTAACTCCATTATAATCTAGACAATTACAACTTAAATCCATCTGGTATATTCTCTGACTCTAAGCATTTTTAGGATTAGTCTCTTGGGTATATTTTATAGTATTAGTAGGAAGTTGATGGATGAGCACGAAATAGGATGATGCAAGCGTTTGTTAAATTTTGGTATTATGAAAGAAATAGAATGTTTTCAGGCTATTTGAAAGTAGGTAGTGCGTAGGACCGAATTAGAAATGAATGTCATTAAGAATATAGTTTCTTTTTAGGAGTTGCTTAAGGATTGAAAGTGTGATGATGTCAAATTCTGGTTCTTTTTTGATTCTTGTATAATTGTTTATGGAGATGAGGAGGAAGATTGAAAAGTATGGAGCTTGATTGTAGAGTGAACAATGAAGGTGGTCGTAAAGTAGCAAGTAAACATGTCGGATTCCTCGTCGTCAGATTTGCCCCTAATGCCGGGGCAATGAAATGCCTTGTGATGAATGTTGATCATTCGAAACATGTCGACTATAGAAGATGTACTTTATTGTGTAGATGAAATAACGAGGGTGTTATTTAGAAAAACTGAGAAACTTGTTAAGAAACAGAAATCAGCTAAGTTTGGTGTCATTTTCAACAATATGTGTGTGAAGGAAAGACTGCTACCAAAATTTATATATATATATATATATATATATATATATAACAATTAAAAGAAACGGTCCAGCGGACTTTTTTAAATAAAATAAATTCAAAACGAAGGAAACACACAGAAAGACACAAACATAACTCACATCGAAATATCGATGTGAGTTATGTTTGTGTCTTTCTGTGTGTTTCCTTCGTTTTGAATTTATTTTATATATATATATATATATCTATATATATATATATACATCTTAAAATATCAAAAATCTATTTCTTTAATATATACTGTGAAACAAAGTAATAAATATCCTATAGACATTTAATAAGTTTGATATTGTTATAATGCTACGAAATTGACATAAAATATTTGACAGCTGTTCTAAGCAGATTTCTATTGATTAACTGTCGCGCGATTTTGAACAGGCAAGGTCAGTTGGAACAAGTTTACCAAACTTGCCCAATGAATATCTTCTGAAAGGTGAAGCTAAGAGAGGTCGAATGTTTTAGGCCAGACCAGTAATAAGTGAAATTTAGAATTTTGTAGCCCTATTGATTATATTGTCCCAACAGAAAATTAAAAGCTGAACATCAATTTTCTTCAACCTTGCTTCATTTAAGTTTTTAAAAGTCTATTTTGATTAGGAATTACTTACGAAGTTGTTTACCTTATGAAAATTTAATTAATACTGTTAATGAAATATTCATTGCTGTATTATGGTTAAAACATAACTCATTTATTCATGTAATTAATGTATATGAATAAATGTAGACTGAGGAATTGAGCAGAATAACAACAACAAATGATCTCTAAAACAACTTGATATTACTTGTTTTTATTTGTTGAACTTCTGTGTTTTCTCCTGAATATGATTTACATAGTGAGGTGCACTATTTATTTTTACTATATATTCTCGCTAAAGTGTTGAAGAAATATTTATATCATTCCAAAAAGCTCAATAATGTATTGATATACATAATGATAACACCAGGGATATATATATTCTCCATTTTTGTTTCTCTTCTGTTTTATACTTTTTAAAAGCACAGGTTTTCAGTGGTAAATAGTGATGTATCCATTAATATATGAAAAGTCCATCATAGAAATCAATATTTCTTCCAGGCTGGTAAATCCTGTGAACCGAAATAGAACATTTTCAAACTTTTTTTTTTGCTTTAAATCTAGATTTATAAGAATATATATATATATATAGTTTATAGTGAATCCAGCGCCCTACAATTGCAGGGCTGCTCATTCTCTAGTTTTGTTGTCTATTGCTAGACTAGATGAGTATAAAACTTGCGTAACCCTTGTAGTGCATAAATCCTGCCAGTACGGTCTATTCTTTTTACGCCTGCAAAGAATGGTAAAACGTACAATGAAATATGTACCGTACATACTCTTTGTTCTATAAAGATTATTAAAATTCTATGTTTAATATATATATTAGAATTTTCAAAAAATCACAGAGAAATGAAATCACTGAAACTCACTACTATATTTTGATGTGAATTGCTTCAAAGGCTGATAATGACTGACTTGCGTTCAAAAAGAAGCACTCAAACAGTGTAGCCAACTTTCGGAGGGAGGGGAGACAAGAAAGATAAAGAAATAAAAGCCAAATAAAGAATAAATGAATGAAAATATTTAACTACAATAAAATTAGTAGTTATTAATAACTTGTAAAATACATTGTATATCGTATAATACGATTTATTTATTTAATTATTATAAAATAAATATATATTGTATATACATCGGTTCCTGAATATAATTGTTGAAATATATTGAAGTGAGTTATATCTGTGTCTAACTTTCAGCTGCCATAGTTATAATGTATATATATATATATATATATATATATATATAATAAGATATGAAATCAGAAAAAAATACTAAGATCTTTCAACCGTAACACGCGGTATTCATCAGAGTCAAATCCCAACTGATTATTATATTTATATTGTCTGGTCTCCATGTGAGCTTCATGCAGTTCTCAAGGCATATATATGTATACTAAATAAATACCTAAATAAATGAATATCTATATATTTATATCATGAATATTGTATACCGTATGTTGTACAAATTCATATTGTCACTTACATTATTATTACAATTTATTATAATATCATATAATTTCTATCAATAAAAGTAAAAGGCTTTAGCATTTTTCTGATTTTCGAAGATAATGATTTCAAATTTATAAAAATGTGATTAGTCAAAATTGAATTTAGGCATTTGATATTATCACAAATAGATACATGATACTAAAATGTCAACTAAACAGTTTTAACCAGTGATCAATTTCTTTAAACTTCCATTGTCATCAGGAGTTAAGTGGGGAGTCAGGTGGGAAGCGACCAACGACCAACGACCAACGAATATAACCGCGCACTATAGTGCACGTCGTAACTAGCAGTTCCAGACCAGAGGCCTTCTACTGCTTGATTACTGTGCTACTATAATATGGAGTGTCAGTAATTCATGTCGGATATTAAGTTAGTCTGTACAGTAATGATGTCGTATTCGCGGTCATGTGGTCTTGTTAGTCATAGTTTTCAATGCTTTGAGTCATGAACTGGAAAGGTAGTCAGATAGTCACTCGATGAAGTAATTATTTAGTGAGGTTGAGGAAGGTTGGCGACAGGAATTTAGAGTTTGTACAAGGAGGTTTGGATGGGTAGATAGTTTGTTGTCTTCATTGGTAGTAAGTCGTGTGATGTAGCTATCTATGGATTCCATTTTCAAATCATGGTGAATATCAACATTACGGGCGTACCAAGGAGCCCTGGCTATAAGGCGGGCACACTTATTTTGAACAATCTGGATACACGCCTTGTTCGTTGGTGCAGCTCTAAACCAGACGGAGCATCGATAAGTCATCGCTGAACGAAGAACCCCCTTATAGACAAGGTCCTTGACCGAATCAGGAGAATTCCTTGATTTGAAAAGAGAATATAGATTACACATCAAGTAAATTCCAAGCTTGGATTTCTTATGGAGGTGCTGCTTGAATGTTAATCTAGAGTCTAAAATAAGACCCAGATATTTTACATGGGTTTGGTAGGGAATGATCTGGTTACCAATGAAGACAGGAGGAGGACGGGGAGAGACACCCTTGCAGAATCGAACATGGGAACTCTTTGTTGGATTCACCGCTAGTTTCCACTTTGAGAACCAATGCAAAGCTCCATCAAGGAAACATTGTGATTTCCTGGTGGCATAGCTCACATTAGCACATCTATAAGCTACAGCGGTGTCATCCGCGAAGAGTCCAAGAAATGTCTCAATCTGATTGGGTGAATCGGGAGTTATTATAGCAGGAGGCTTGGGGAAGTCAAGTGTATACAGGCAATATAGGATTGGGCCAAGAACACTGCCCTGGGGAACACCTCTATTCATTTGTCCAGTTGGAGAATGTCTGTCATTAATAGAAACAAAAAAGTTTCGTCCAGAGAGGAAGGACCCAATAATCTCCACAAACCATTCAGGCAAACCAAAACAGCCTAGTTTGTGCAGTAGACCCCTATGCCAGACCGAGTCAAAAGCTCGCTCCAGATCCAGAAACACTGCCACTGTCTTATAAGGGAGGAATGGCCTCGCCGGTGACGTTCCCTGCTTGATGAACTGGACCAATCTTCGAAGCTGTAAAGTGGTCCCATGTTCACTTCGGAAGCCAAACTGTTCCAGCTGGAATGGCAAATAGGACTTTATTTTCGAAAGGATCAGCCTCTCAAAGACTTTCCCCAGACAAGGCAACAGACTAATAGGTCTATAGTCCTGTGGAGAATGACCTGATTTATGTGGCTTATGTAATAAAATAACTTTTGCCAACTTCCACGCAGCTGGGAAGTAGCGCAGCCGTAGACAAGTGTTATAAAGAGCAGTCAAGGATGCTAAAACTTTAGGGGGAAGTTTCGAAAGTAATTTATTACTAATGCCATCATAACCGGGGGAGGATTTTGATTTAAGGTTTGAAATGATCTGTTGTATTTCGGAGGGAGAAAAGAATATTGGAATAGGAGAGTGGGTGGTAGTTATAAGGGTGGTTACAAAGGGAATGGGAGAGGGAGGGTGAGGTCTGTATAGGTTTAGGAGGTAGTGGTAGAAGGTTGAGGCCTTCTGGGTGTCGTCTATGAGAGGCTGGTTATTCTCCCTCAGGGGGTGAGACACCTGGGATATACTTGGTCCTTTCTTCAGGTGCCTGATGATACGCCACGCAATAACATGGGACGGGTCTCCTTCAGAGCTAAGAAGATTGGCCCAATGTATACCATTGTGGGACCTGATAAGAGAACGAATCTCCCATTGTGCTTTATTCAACATGTTGCGAATTCCTTGATCTCTTGTGACCTGAAACAACTTCCTCAGTCTATTCTTTTCCTTAATTTTCTGTAAGATATAGGGAGGGAGAGGATTGAGATAGGAGCAGGAGGGTTTATTGACGGATAATTTTTGAAGTGATGATAATAGATGTTCTGTAAAGGATTGGTGAAAATTGTCAATATCTAAAGGAGAGGAAAGGTTTTTCGGAAATGGAAGGTTCTGAGAAACAAGGGATTGAAACGATTTCCAATTAGTTTTAAATTTACTTAAGTTAGGTCGGTAGTTTATTTTAAATTTGTGTAGGCAGAACAGAACTGGTAGGTGAGTTGAATCGAGGCAGTTTAAGGCCTCAGAAGTCACAACATGATTAACATTACAAGAGAGAGAAACGTCCAAAATATCAGGTCGGCCAGCAGCAGGGCGAGGGATATGTGTGGGTGTTGAAGGAGCATGAATGAGAACATTGGAGTTGAGGATAAGGTCAAGGAGAATGGAGCCTGAATGATTGTCAGTGCAACAGCCCCAAGCAGTGTTTTTGGCATTCAGGTCTCCCCCTACGATAGAGGGAATACCTGAATGCAGTAACTGTCGGAGGTGATTGACGTTTAAGGGAGTTTGGGGAGGTTTGTATACTGCTGATATGAGCAGGGGGATATTGGAGTTAGGGATCTGGATCTTCACTGTGGTGTGTTCAAGGGGAGCCCAGTCGCTCATAATTCTAGCATAGGGGATACTATTGCGAATAAGAACTGCTGTACCACCCCCAAAAGTGGGCCTGTCAGTTCTCTCTACTTTGTAGCCCGGAATGGAGAAGCGAATATTGGGCTTTAAGAACGTCTCAGACAATAGAACCAAATCAGGTTTCAGAGATCCTAGCAGCTGAGAGAGTTCTGTCTTTCCTCTCTGGACACCACCAGGATTGTACACAATGTAAGTCAACGAGTCGGAGGGAACGTTAATTGCTGTCGCAGCCATTGGTTTTAGAGTAGATGTCATCGTCTGTTTGTTGGTCAGTGAGGTTGTCGGAATGGAAGTTGGAGGCCTCGGCTATCTTTGTTACTATCAGATCCAAGATCCCTGACGTTTTGAGGATGTTTACGATATAGTCGTCCAATTCCGAAGGAGATTTGATAGAACTCGATTCTGGACTTTTCTTCCGTCCAAGACTGTCTCGATAGGAAACAGTCAATGGAGGTGGCATTGGAGCAGGAATGAGTCTGGGATCAGTGGATGGAGAAGGAGGAGAAGGGGGGAGGGGATTTGCTAAACACCGGGCAACCACGGTAGTTAGCAGGATGTGCTCCCTTGCAGTTTACACAAACTGGTGATGTCTGCTTGGGAGCGGGACAGGACGAATAGTGGTGGTTACCAGGGCAGCGAACACAACGAGGAACCTCTCTGCACCAAGTCTGAGTATGACCCAGTCGCTGGCATCTATAGCACTGCGTTGGCCCAGGCCTTCTGCGGGCTTCCTCGACCGTAATCGCAATGCCTAGACAACTGGACACCGAGGTAATCGTTTTGATATTAGGGCCAGGCTCAACCGTAATTTCAAAAACTGGGAGTGGTCTGGGTACTGTGTCGTCAGGGAATCTTGGCCTTCTGGATACTAACTGTCTCGCTCGTGCCCTATGTCCTTTGTCCAAGAAGTCCTTCTCTATATCTGTCGGGTCTGTGTCCGTCGGTAAATACTTAATTATAAATTTTAAAGATTTAGGTTCCCAGGGAGGTCTAAAGGAGTGAAATTCGATATCCATATTTTTTAGTGACTTTGTCACCGTCCTGTAGGCAGTAGGTGTCTTGGTCTGGATCCTAATAGACTGACCACCTGATGTGACAGCCATGTCGTCCAAAAGGCTCTGCTGGGCAGATGCTCTAAACCTTTGGAAAGACGACATGGACCTAATCATAATTGGAGGCGGAGAAGGGGAGGAAGAGGTAGGAAGGTTATTACTTCGATCCGTCGAGTCACTTGTCAAGTCACTTTGGGTAGAAGTGGCGTCAGGAAGGTAATTCTCAGACGGACCTTCGGCTATATCTTCTAAGGGTGCAAATGAATTAGGAGTAAGTATGGGGGCAGGAGGTGTAGTTTTACTACTAGAGGCCCTAGTAGTGGGACGAGGAGTTTTCGGGAGTGAGGCAGAGGGAAGATTGGGTTTAGTTGGTTTGGAGTTTGACTTTTTTGAATTAGATTTGGGCAGAGGTTTTGAAGGGATGTCTATAGTGGGATGAGGAGACTGAGGGGCAGATGAGGTAGAAGAATTGCCTTTGGACTCAAGACTAGCCATCTCCCGTGCCAAGGCGGGGTGAATGTCCAGCCCCTGAGCCTTCCACTCAATCAGTTGTGTCAACATAGTTTTCAAGGCCAGGTCAAAGGAAGTCATGGTTAAGTCAGTAGCTGTCGATAACAGGTAAAATAAATAAGTATGGGGGTTTCTGTACCTTGATCTAGCGTCCGTTGATCGTTAGCCTGCCGGTCTCACTATTGCTACAATGTTGAAAACCACTAAACACAATCTACACTGATACTACAGGAATATAAAAATAAAAAATACAGAGGTAAGAATAAGTGAGTCACTGGAAGATGCACAGCACTGGAAGATACAGAAGTCGTCAGTGGGGATGGATGTTAGTTGGTTCTTTGAAGTCAGATGGTTTGTCGGTGGCGATGCTGGCTTCTTAGGACGTCTTTTGTTCGGTAGGTTGTATGACAGATCCGTGTATTACCTAAGTAGTTAAATAGTCTGGGGCTCCAAATTAGTGAGTGTTGGGACAATAGACTGTTAAGAAGGGTTTTGAAGGCAGGCGGCAAGGGAGGTTCAAAGTTAATCCCTTATGACACGGGTTGACAGTTGAGGGGCTGCTCGGCTAGGCAAACAGGGCGATGAAGGCTGAGAAGGTCTTCCAAGTAGAATTTGGGGGTTCAATAAAAATATTTAACAGGAGAGCTGCAGCACAGATGTTACTTCTTCGGCGTCCCAACACAGACTGTGGTGGGAAGCGATCATCCAGCAGACGACTTCAGCATGTGCTGATGATTAAAGTCTATACATGAAAGTGGCTTGATGATTAAAGTCTATACATGAAAGTGGCTTGATGATTGCGTGTATATGTTCTTTCTCTGTCGTGAAGCCGTATGTCTTATTCTCTCTTCTAAACTCATGCAAGTGCTTTCTTTAATTTTTTTTTTTAGTATTTTACTATGAATAGTAAAATATGTTAATATATTTAAATATGCATAATCAATAGACGAAACCTTTCTCAGAAAAATAAATCAGACGATGTTAGATGTGCAGTGTTTTTGCTTTGTGTATTTTTACGTTAGGTATTTACGAAAAATCAATAATTTATAAACAAACTTGCATTGAAAATGCTAACTTGAATAAAGTTTCAAATCCGAGTGATTTTTTTTGTGCTTAATAATTGTTCAAAAAAATTGTATCAGTAACTATATAAAAAAAGAAGCGTTTGAATTTGATGGTATATTTGAGGTAAAGGGGAAGTAATTAATAATTATATGAGAAGGGGACAAAGAAGCGATTGTGCCTTTTAGCCACCAGAAGATATCGTCGTTCGGCTGGGGGTAAAAAAAGAGTGCTTTGAATTCCATATAATGCAGAAGCAGTGAACAATAAGTGAGGCTTAACTCCCCTCTGCAACAGCGCTTTTATAAAACGTGTTTTTATTTTGATAAAAAGATAAAAAAAATATTTTTTAATGATTTATCGAACATTTTCTATAGAGATTTATGAATATTGCAATATTGTTGTGACTAGTTGTGAAAATATTTCAATTTTCAAAGTGTCTAGACGTTTACTTTAAGTTATTTCAAAGGTATTTTTTTACTAAATAACTTGATTCATTTTTAAGAAAATTAAAAAGTTGAAATTTAATTTTATGTAGATTTAAACTGAATTTATTCGCCATAAAATTGAAAAGCCTCACAGTGAGTTAGTTTGGACAACATATTAGCATGTATGTTTTCATTCGCGATCTCTTTAAATTAATTTGTTAATTTAACAACATGTCAAAGTTTGCTTTTACGTTTCTTTAACAAGGGTTACGGTAGCCCAGTACTTTCCCTTCTTGCCTCTATACTGATATATCCTTTGTTCGATTCTCACTCTGGTGTTGCTTTTTTCTCACAGGAGGTACAAAAATCTGAGCATGTTCTCCGGATGGTACGCTAAGCCTTCGGTTCCAAGCCTGTATGATGTCAGGTACTCGTTTAAGATTCCTTTTTAATATGAGTTGAGTAAAATGTGGGACTCTCAATGTAGAATCAAACCGATAATGTGGCTAGCGCATTACGAAATGATGAGTGAGCCCCCTAGCACATCATAAAACTGTGAAAGCCTACAAAAGTGGGCATTAGAAACAAACAACGTTTATTTACTAATCATTGATATACCCAGAATGTGGGTATTCTACAAGATATTAAGTTAGAAATAAAATAGGGCAATACTTGGTATAATTCAAGAATCCTGTCTCGACATAAACTATATATATATATATATATATATAATTAAATGAAACGGTCCAACGGACTTTTAAATAAAAACCAATTAAAAAAAGATAGCACACAGATAGATACAGGAATAACTCACTTCTATATTTCGACCATCGTCGTCATCAGGAGGCAAAGAGTCCCGCAGGAAGGCAGAGCGGCGACTCAGAGTCGGCGCTCTGCCTTCCTGCGGGACTCTTTGCCTCCTGATGACGACGATGGTCGAAATATAGAAGTGAGTTATTCCTGTATCTATCTGTGTGCTATCTTTTTTTAATTGAATATAGTTAATGGTTAGTTCCACTGATGTTAGTAATATTAGAATTAGTAATAATACAATCCGTCATACCTCGTAAAGACTCTGAAAAGCTCGACCGGTTTCGGGTCCGTCTGGATCCCATCTTCAAGAGCACCTAACTGACTGTGAATGTTATTTTCCTATAACCTACCTATATATATCATCTACATTGTGTAATCAGTGTTGTCTGTGTAGTTAAATTTTTTTTTCATATTTCTTTAATTGCTATGTTTTTTCCTTTTATTTCTTATTTCGTTATCTATTTCCAGTTCCTTGTGTCGTCTTTTAAATGTTATTAGTGGTTTTGTTAAAATGTCGGTTTGGTTGTTTGTTTGTTCATTGATTATATTGTCTGTCAGTTTATGTTTGTATATTTCTATTTGTTCCTGTATGTTCATTTGTTGTCCTTTTTGTCCCGTCTGTAGTAAGTCCATTGTATTTTCCATACTGCCTGGGTTATGTCCAAATTTGTATAAGTGGTGTGCATAGTTTGATTTGTTTGTGTTGTTGGTGTAGTCTTTAATGTGTTCTTTGAATCTGTCTTTTAGTGTCCTTCCCGTTTATCCGATGTAGTTTTTACCACAATCTACAGACGAACTTACTACAGACGGGAAAAAAGGACAACGAATGAACATACAGGAACAAATAGAAATATACAAACATAAAATGACAGACAATATAATCAATGAACAAACAAACCACCATACCGATATTTTAACAAAACCACTAATAACATTTAAAAGACGACACAAGGAACTGGAAATAGATAACGAAATAAGAAATAAAAGGAAAAAACATAGCAATTAAAGAAATATGAAAAAAAAATTTAACTACACAGACAACACTGATTACACAATGTAGATGATATATATAGGTATGTTATAGGAAAATAACATTCACAGTCAGTTAGGTGCTCTTGAAGATGAGATCCAGACGGACCCGAAACCGGTGGAGCTTTTCAGAGACTTTTTTTTATTGGTTTATATATATATATATATATATATCAATGATCAAACCACAATAAGAAATGGGAAAACAAGACTAAGATCTTTCAACCGTAACAAGCGGTCTTCGTCAGAGTCAAAAACCCAACTGACGAAGACCGCTTGTTACGGTTGAAAGATCTTAGTCTTGTTTTCCCATTTCTTATTGTGGTTTGAACTTGATTCATTGATTGTTATTTCACGTGTTTATGTGAAATCTTTATATATATATATTTTATATATACTATATTGACACAAAGAACACTCAGAAATGAAACAGAAACTCACTACTATATTTGGATGTCCTCGTCATCAGGAAGATGGAAACGAGTCGCTCCGCAGGCAGACAACGACTGGTATATATATAGTTGTATAAGTTGGCAGCAGATCCAAGAATACATTGTTGAAAAGTAGAGGAGATTCTGCATTCACGACTTTTTTCTCGACGTTGTTTGCCTGAAAATGTCGCTGGGAAATTTGATATTTGCATTACCTTTGCAACATAGAAGTGTAAGTAGGAAAAAAGAACAGCTACTTAAAAAAGTCGTGAATGCAATATCTGCTCTGCTTTTCAACAATATATATATATATATATATATATATATATATATATATATAACTTTAAATTACACAAAGCACGACACAGAAAAGAGAATACAAAGAAAACTTACAGAATTCAATATTTCGAACTGTTGTTCGTCATCAGGAGAGTAGACTAGAAGAGAGGACGAAGTGAGAGAGATCTCCCCACGTCGAAGAACGGAGCTCGAATGAAGAAATAAAGAGTCAACCGAAGAGAGCAGCACTAGCGTAAAAAAGGAGCTAGGCACTAAACGTCGGAGAACGGAGAAAGCAAAAACAATAGATAAAATTATAAATTAAAAATTATAAATTAAAAAATTATATATATATATAATTAATAAACGGAAAGATGATCCAAAGTAGACACAATAGGACTTCAAAATCGAAGAAGAGTAACACACAGAGTAAAGAAACACACTTAAAAACTCAAATTTTCAGTTAATCTATCTTCAGAAGGGCAAAAAAAACTATGATCTTTCAACTGTAACTTCAAAACCCAAGTGCGTTTTGGTTTCTAGGTTCAGTTTAATTCTGACTCTTCAGAACACCGCTTGTTATAGTTGAAATACTTTAATCTTTTCTTCCCATTTCTTATTGTGCTTTGAAAATTGATTATTGTTTCACGTGCTTATTGTGAAATCTTATTTTATATATACATACTCTTTAATAACTTAGAGGAACACGAATGGAAAACAGAAACTAGGATTCACGTTCAATAGTTTGACCTTTTAATGGTCGTCCTTATAAAAGGAAGTTGAGTGGCGAGACGACGAAAGCCAACTGGACAGCTTCACAGAATATGCGCATGTTGGCCACGAAGAAGCGAAAAAGGTAGTAGAAATAGCTGAAGATGAAAAAAAAGAGTAATAGAAATGGAAACGTTGAAGAACAAGCACAGTGCTATAGAGGCATAACTAAGTGCATATTAGTAAATAAATTGTGATTTTAATTTACTGATTTCAAATCACTGCATTTAATTAACTACTACTTCGTCATTAGGAAAATATTATAATAAATTGCTGATGTAATACAGTAGTGATTTTCGGGTTAACCAAACTTGTTTTTATCTTTGAATTGCAGAAATTTTTGAAATTATTAGAATACTAAGAGGAAAGGAGGTATTTATTATATGGAAATGAAGTTGGGACCGGAAATTTACCTGGTGGCTCTGCGTAAATGAGATTGTAGAAGTGCATAGGCTGTTTAAAAGTACAGTCCATGCTTATAACTGACGTTGGGATTGCACAAAATATTCGTGTTTGTGTAACTTCCAAATAAAATCTTTTACTGAAGTCTCATGGCTTGCCAATCTTGTCTTCATTATTGTTAAGGTCTGAAACTGATTCAGCACAACACATACATTTACAAATGATAGCGGTTTTACTTTTATTATCAATTCTCGATTCCAGAGAATCAAAAATCAGTGTTATTAAAAGTCAAGGTAACTCGTAAAATTCACTTGCTCTAGAAGATTGACAAATTTGAAAAACTATTGAAAGAGGAAGAAACATTGACGGTACACAATTGAGAATTCCTCTTCCGTTTTGCAAACAAATTATTTAGTGCTCTCTGCAGTATTTTTATAGTATAATATTAATGTAACTGAATTTAATGTGCTTAAGAATTACTCAGTAATTATTAAATTGTATTAAATAAAAATTTTTTTTTAATACTCGATTTTAATTTTTCAAACGAATTTATCTGCTAAAACATCATAAAAACTTAATAGTTTATTATTTTAGTATTTATTAACTAAATTCTAATTTTAAATTCACTTTGTTTCAGGTAAGTGGTGCTTGTTTCTGTTACTGTACCTTGAATGGAAGACTGCACGGAGAGACAAAATATGTGCATATGTACGAAACAATAATTTCATCATAAATAATGGTTTGTATTTCATCATTGTATTAAAATCAAAACTGAAAAAGTGAATTAAAGAAAGCAGCTTTGGACAGTCATTTCATATTGTGCATATACTAGTAGTTAATTATCAACAAATACTAAGTGGATCATTTATAATTGTAAAAGTTATTAAAACGCTGAACTACTTGAGTTGAGTAGAGATCTCATATATGCGTGTGTACTCCGTAATACGAATGCGTTCTTACTTGGTAGATATTTGTTAAAATATAATTCTTAATTGAGTACACATTTTCAAGTTCTTCGTGTCTTACTAATATTTCAATTTTTTTTTATTTTTGATGCATAGTTATAAATATTTTTTACAAAAAAACATGGAGAAACAATAAAACTCACCTCAATATTTTAATGTTATTGTCACCAGGAGAAGAATAATAGTTCCCTTCAGATGTCTGTTTGGCATCTGAAGAGAACTTCTTCTTCTGATTGATGACCAGGTAATATTCAAGTGAACTTTATTGTCCTTTCTTTTAATCGTTTCATAAGTTGTCCTAACGATTGGTTTCATGTTTTAAAGAAAGAAATGATATTATTCTACGTAGATAAAGTTGTTTTGTAGCATTAGAAATGTTTCTCTTATGTTTCAACCAAATTGAAGAATTAAACAAAAGAACCTTAAGTTTTAACTTACATCATCCTTAAAATTCTTTGATAATACAATTTCTTGAAAAATAGAATATTTATTTTTAATTAAGGTATTACATTTGAGAATAGCTAAATTGTGTTATTTTTGTTTTTTTTCCTAAAAAAAAAGACGCATATGTTATTTAGCGAAAAAAATTGAATGTGAATGAAAAATATGTGTAATAACTTTTGGGAGAGTACTATGATTTCTATGGAGGGCTTTCAGGTATGCAGTCACATTTTATTAATTTTTGACATCTACTTCTACAGATAAAAAGGCAGCAATTTGTTAATTTATTATAAACTACTTATTGTTGTAGTTTTTTAATGTTGTGGACATCTTAAATCTGTGTAGATTTGGTGTTTAGGAAACTTCTAACATGATATATAAGTATAGTTTGTAAGTAAATTAAAAAATGTTATGAATGAAAACAAATTTATTTTTAGTTTATTATTCAATTGTAAACTGTAACTCTTTTATGTGACAAAATGTAAAATCACAAAAATTAAATTAATTTTTATCAAGATGTTTTAAAATCATAGCAAATTTTTGTTAAGATATAACAATATCTTGGTAAAAATACGGTCCAGATAGTAATTAATTTAATTTATTCTAATTGTTGATGTGTTATTCACTTTACTGCCTGTGAAATGTATCCGACAGACTGTATTTCTTGGTTATTAGAATAGGAGATATATTTTTTTGCCCCTATTAAGAGTTAAAAGGTGAATAAAGAGTGCTCAAGTGACTTCAAAAGCGACCTTTGGAAAGAATATATTGGCGGTAATAATGTCGGTTTTGAGGGGAATGCGAGATGGAAGCGAGTTGCCCCGGGGGCTGGTCGGGTGCCGGTAGACAGCTCTCTGGAGGCTCGTTGAGCAGACACCTTCCTCTACGCTATATTACCAGGCATCTGTAATACTGCGCTGTATTGCCGTCTTTCTTTCAACAAATGCAAAGTCCACGCTTTACCCTTCATCTTAACCCTCTACACTAGCTTGGAATAAACTCCTCGTCCCACCCCGTACCCACACACCTCTACCCTCCACACCCTCCTCAGTAAACTCTTTGCTCTTCTTTCTTTCATCTACTTATTTATATTGTTTTCTTTTATTCTTTCCCAAGATACATTATTGTTTGTGTAAAATAAAAAAAAATATTTGATATTGTTCACAATCAACATTTCAATGGTATTTACATACTATCACACACCACCCACCCACCCACCCACCCACCCACCACCACACACACACACACACACACACACACACACACACACACACACACACACACACACACACACACAACACCCCCCACCCCACACAACACACACACACACACACCCATATATTTTATAAACTTTATATAGAGCTTGATATTATTTTCCTTTTAGTTTAGTACCTTATATATATATACACTTTTTTGATGAAAATACGATCCGAAATGGACAAATACAGTTCAAATGTACATAAAGAAACGTAGAGAAATTAAAAACACACACTTACAGTCTCTAATTTTCGGTTGAACCGTCTTTAGGAGAGATAAGAAAGGGAAACCAAGCGCACTGGTACAGAGACGGTTGGACTGTACCAACCGTCTCTGTACCAGTGCGCTTGGTTTCCCTTTCTTATCTCTCCTGAAGACGGTTAAACCGAAAATTAGAGACTGTAAGTGTGTGTTTTTAATTTCTCTACGTTTCTTTATGTACATTGAACTATATATATATTATATATATATATATATCAATAATCAAAGTACAATATGAAAAGGTAAGAAAAGACTAAGATCTTTTAACCGTAGCATGCGGTCTTTGTCGGAGTCAAAAATCCAACATTCTTTACTGTTTCATTCACGTGTTTATATGAAATCTTGTAATATATATATATATAATTAAAGTTACAGCTAGAGAACACAAGAAAAAGGACGAACACTCACGAATCTCGATAATTTTGGCGTCTTGCCGTCTTCAGGAAGATAGAAAGAAAGAAAATAAAAGGAGAAAGATTGAAGGAACGGAGACGTAAATGCGTCCACTGGCCGATGCAAACTATATATAATTATATATATATATATATATATATATATATATATATATATATATATATATGAGTAATTGTTCAAACTACAATAAGTAATTGGAAAAAAGACTAATCAATTTCAACCATAATAAGTGGTCATGGTTGCACTCAAATCCTTATTGACTTAGTTGGGATTTGACTCTGAGGAAGACCGTTTGTTACGGTTGAATGATCTTAGTCTTTTTTCTCATTTCTTATTGTGGTTTGAATATTGATTTTTATTTTACTCGTTTATTCTGAAATCTTGTATATATATGAACTATTTAATTAATGATTATACATTATACTCTCTTAATCTTAGCCACTAATTTATTACTATTTTATAATGTTTATATATTAACTTTATTGTTGGATATGTGTTGATCCCTGTGTGGTATGTCATGCTCTGATCACCAGTCAATGGCTTATGAATGTTATATGACACACAGCATTTCATATATTGCATATATGTTGTATTGACGCATTGTTGAATTCAGAGAAATAAAAAAAAACTTTACATATGAAACAATAAATTAACATGAAATGTTTACGTTAACTTTTTCATGATGGCCGTTGTTAAAAAAAGAGTAAAATCTCAGTTAAGAGCAAATGTTGCTATTCTGAAGGTGTTGTGGAAATAGAGCAGCAAATGTCTCCATTCGAAGATCCAGCTTGTTGAAATTCGAGGAAGCATTCAGATTAATTAAAAAGATAAAGCTCAACGGAGACATTCACAACTAGAGGGAGAGAAAATTAAAATCCAAAGATTTGCTCTAATGAGGGTTAAAAGGTTTTTGCTTTTCTTTATAGCTGAAGCCATTATTTTCAGCGTAAATATTTTTTTTTAAATAAAATATTCCTGTTTTAAGTTCAATATTGGTTTGTAAATGGGGCAATTTTAAGCGAAGGTAAAGGTGAAACCGCTTGGATAAAAATATATATTTTTTGTCGAGTGTATTTATGACAAAGTAGGAAGGCGGTAACTGTGCGGAAGGTTATTTTAGTGTTTGAGGGAGGAGTTTCCCGGCCATTTGGTCGGTATGTGTGTGGGCGACTCCCCTTTGTATACGAGCAGGCAATCTCCCTTGCTATCTACAGACCAGCATTTTGCCTGTTTCGATTTCTTCAAGTGAACAAGGACAAGCTTGCAGACTGCTTCCAATCCTCTTTAGTCTTCCGTAACGAGATGGTCATCTCTACCCCTGTTATGCCACTTCTAGTACACCTCATCTCACCCTACACTACAAAACATCAAGTAATTTCTTTTCCTCTTCTCACTCTGTCAACCAATTGTTAACACACAACCAATTGTAAAAAGCTTCGCAAAAACTTTCCCACAACCATCCCTTTGGAGACAGTCACCTCTGACTGTTGACCTTTCTTGCTTGTATTACATAATCAAATTTATGTTACTAGTTACCTACGATTGATATAATTTGACTATACTTTTAACGACATTTCAAAGCAGTTATTTTCATGCATCACACTTTGCTGTTGGAAAATTATGAATTAGATATTTTTCCAATATGTTATAACAGGACTGATAATAATAATAACATTTTAATCTTTTTGCTCTTTTTAATTGTAAGGAAAGGGTAAATGACTCCCTTTCAATGTGAGAAACATAAGACACGACTTATAAACAAGTATGTGTCTTACGTTTATGTATATAGTTCAATGAAGTTGAAAAAAATTGAGGAAATAAAAACACACACTTGCAGTCTCTAATTTTTGGTTTTAACCGTCTTCAGGTGAGATAAAACTGGAAACCAAGCGCACTGGTACAGATACTTTTGGAAACTGTCTCCAATCTCCGAACGGAATACTTCATAGCAACCTTCTTTTTCTTTCCTTTCACAATTATTGACTAATCTGTTTAATTATTTATAAGCACTACACTAAAACAACAAAGATATTAAATTTTTTTCGAAATATTGGAATATCTTTTAGTGGCCGACTAAACATGACAACCAATAAATTTCTATTCGTAACGTGTCAATCTCAGTTCCAGTTTCTTATGATTCTTTCATTTTCTTCAATACATTATCAATTAGTGTTTTATGATATTTAAATGATGTAAATCATGAGGGGAAGTTTGATATAAATGATCAATTTTTTTATGGAAAAATTCTTCACTATACAAATTGAATGATCGTAAAAAAATATTCTGAACACCGCTTTTTTAACATTAGAAGGATGAAAGGAAAAAATAAACGAAAGAAGGAATTCGAGTGAGTTTCTTAAAGATACTGAATTTAAGAAAAAGTAATCAAATCAACTCATGAGCCAGAGATATTTTTAATTCAAGACCTACTTAAGCAAAGTAGACCTAATCAAAAGACTGAGATCTTATAACCGTAACAACCATTCGTCAGGGTGAAATCCCGAGATCCCGACTGGAGATAGGTATATATGTGATACAAAAACGGTCCAAACCGTGAAATTAGTATCTGTTAAATAAAAAATAAGAACGAGATAGTTACTTGAATCAATATTTTGAACCGCAGTTCGTTGTAAGGAAGAGACTAGAAGGGAAGAAGAAAATGTTGGATTGTTTCTTCTTTTTATCATCTAGTATCTTTCCTACAACGAACTACAGTTCAACTTATTGATTCCAGTAAGTGTTTCGTTTTTTTTATGTGTTTTGCTTTTTTAACAGTTACTATATATATGATCAAAACATAATATGAAATGGAATAAAGTTTAAGATCTTTCAACCTCAACAAGCGGTCTTTGTCAAAGTAAAAAACCCACTGGATGCAGAGAAAAAAATCACTGGATGCAGAAACATTTGGTGAGGTGTTCAAAGTGCAGGAAAGCACAATAGTTTAGAGAAGGATATTACGGTAAACAAAGGAATACAGGAAGAAAAAGTAAGAAAGTATCCACTTGCTGTCAATCCTATTCGATGAGGCTATTGCCCTCATCAACAAATAATCAAGTTTGAAAAGTGCGTTACTAATGTTTATAATATTTGAACTATTAAATTTAATCATAGAGGATTCGATAATATTTCTTAACAACATCGATTTTCCATAGGTAATAAATTTGCTCCTGACCAAAGTACACTAAAGCGTAACTGTTTAGGTGATTTTGTAGTCACCTAAACTTAGTTACTTTGTAGTTACTTTGACATAAACGTAACTTTGTTTATGTGAAATTTGATGTATTAATATATATATATATATAATTAAAGTTACAGCTAGAGAACACAAGAAAAAGGACGAACACTCACGAATCTCGATTATTTCGGCGTCTTGCCGTCTTCAGGAGAGTAGAAAGAAAGAAAATAAAATAAAAGGAGAAAGAATGAAGGAACGGGACGTAAATGCGTCCACTGGCCGATGTAAACTGGCGCGATACAATGACACGCAGTGCAGCCACCTTACCAACGTGAACCAGTATAGGCTGTGAGTTAAAAAAAAATTATAAAAGTGATATTTAAGTAAAAGGGAGGAGAAAAGTAAAAAAGAGAAAGGAAAGGAAAAAAACATAAAACTAACTAAAATTAAACGAGAAAAAAAAAATTAAACGAGAAAAAAAAACGAGAAAAGAAAAAAAAAAAAAAATAAATGAATAAATAAATAAAAATAAAAATAAAATAAAAAAAAAAAATCATCTGATTAAATTTAGACCAGGGGAATTTCTTGCACCCAATAACCAAATGAAGGCTTCCTCAGAAGCCCTTAGAGTGGTCTGGGTGTCATCATTTGAGAGTTTTCTTAATATTTTAACCCTGAAGCAATCGTTGAAGGGAAGGTTATGGAGATTGGCGTGGGTGGCAACAGGCAGCTGCTTGCGTTGACCAACGGATGACCTGCCTTCAACCTTCCCTTCAACGATTGCTTCAGGGTTAAAATATTAAGAAAACTCTCAAATGATGACACCCAGACCACTCTAAGGGCTTCTGAGGAAGCCTTCATTTGGTTATTGGGTGCAAGAAATTCCCCTGGTCTAAATTTAATCAGATGATTTTTTTTTTATTTTATTTTTATTTTTATTTATTTATTCATTTATTTATTTTTTTTTTTCTTTTCTCGTTTTTTTTTTCTCGTTTAATTTTTTTTTTCTCGTTTAATTTTAGTTAGTTTTATGTTTTTTTCCTTTCCTTTCTCTTTTTTACTTTTCTCCTCCCTTTTACTTAAATATCACTTTTATAATTTTTTTTTAACTCACAGCCTACACTGGTTCACGTTGGTAAGGTGGCTGCACTGCGTGTCATTGTATCGCGCCAGTTTACGTCGGCCAGTGGACGCATTTACGTCTCCGTTCCTTCATTCTTTCTCCTTTTATTTTATTTTCTTTCTTTCTACTCTCCTGAAGACGGCAAGACGCCGAAATAATCGAGATTCGTGAGTGTTCGTCCTTTTTCTTGTGTTCTCTAGCTGTAACTTTAATTATTTGTCCGTTTGGACCGTCTGATTTCAATTTCAATTCAAAGTATATATATATATATATATATATATATACAAACGAAGTTTTAAAACAACACGTGTAATGAAAATCAATGGTCTAACCACTGTGAAAATATTACAAATGGGACAAAAATCATTCAGTCAAGTATGTGTGACTTATCATTGTTAGGACATAATAGTTTGACTTAATCAGAGTCACCTGATTCTGACGAAGACTGTCATTCGTTAAAAGATCAATGTCCTATTTCTGAATTTCATGCTGTAGATTTTACACACACACATACATACACACACACACACACACACACACACACATATATATATATATATATATATATATCAATGATCAAACCACAATAAGAAATGGGAAAACAAGACTAAGTTAACATTACTAAGTTGTTACGGTTGAAAGATCTTAGTCTTGTTTTCCCATTTCTTATTGTGGTTTAATCATTGATTGTTGTTTCACGTGTTTATGTGAAATCTTTTTCGCCTGATTGGATGAAAAAACCGTTAACTGTCAGTACCCCCACCCCACCATCCACCCCACCTCAGTCAGTAGCCCTTGCGAATCAGGCCCAAGAGCAGCTACTTCAAACTTCTACTATATAATGTGTTTTAATACCAATTCCAAAGACTAATAATTTTCCTCTTTGTTTAATTAATCACCCTGAAGATGACTGGAAGCCAGTCGAAACATGTCGGTTATAACTTAATTAACATTCTCCAACGTTTGGATGAAGGAAAGAAGAAGGTATTCAGAAACCTTGAAAAACTAGTGAAGAAAATGACATCAGCGAAATACGGTCAGCTGTTCAACGAAATATATATATATATATATTTGTGTACTTAGGGAGCAGGCCTTCTTTTAAACATATTTCATTAAATTGTTTGCCTATCTTTATCTTCTCATATTTCCTAGATACTTTTTCCAGTCTTCTTATTAAGGACTTCCATTGACAGGGAAGAACATAAACGAGTTCACCAAAAGATTTGGTATTATAGTTTATCATTATTTATTTTACACTAATCACTACACTACACTATGAAAATTTAGGTTTATAGTTTGTAATTAGATGTTATTTAGAATTTACATTGATAATGGTTATTGAATAACCGAAACCGGTCTGTTGTTATTTTTCATAGTGCAGTGTAGTGATTAGTGTAAAATAAATAATGATGAACTATAATACCAAATCTTTTGGTGAACTCGTTTATGTTCTTCCCTGTCAATGGAAGTCCTTAATAAGAAGACTGGAAAAAGTATCTAGGAAATATGAGATGATAAAGATAGGCAAACAATTTAATGAAATATATATATATTGTTAAAAGTAGCAGCAGATTCTGCTCTCACGATTTTTGAGCTGGTGGCCTCGATCTTGCGGGCGAATCTCCCTGCTGCTACTTTTAACAATATTTGCATACAAGGAGATTTACTGCCGATTTACACCAATATATATATATATATAAACTAGAATTTAAAAAGAACACATAGAAAGGAAACCACTGAACTCACTACTATATTTCGATGTCCTCGTCTTCAGGAAAAGAAGTGAATCGCTCCAAAGGCTGATAACGACTCTCTCTCTCTCTCTCTCTCTCTCTCTCTATATATATATATATATATGGCATATACAAAAAAATGAAAATTAATTGGATGGTAAATTAGTACATTTCTGATTTTTATAATTTTATATTTAATACAATTTAAAATTACAATACATTTGAACATGTGAGAGCTTTAAATGGGGTTCAATATTTGTGGCTTGATTTGTTTTTCTTTTCTCATGAATTTATGTCAACGACGGCTTTAGAATGACGGGGTAGTCAGTTTTCAGACAAAGCCGGTACTTCAGTTAGCTATAAAAAATTAACGACACTGAAACTTTGACCTACATTGATAAGTCTGTTGGGGGGGTGTCTCTACGAACTTCGTTTTAACCTCCCTGTTTGACGTCTTTGTCTTTCTTTCCTTTTTCTTTTGATTATGAACTGAAGTTGAAATATTGATCATAACATGGGTTTTGTTGCTTCTGTATTGTTGTATATTCTTCCACTTTATTTGAGTTGACCGTTAGTTTTGTATTTTGATATATATATTATATATATATATATATATATATATATATATAACAAATGATAATATTTATTATTCATTTTATGGAGCTATATCCAAAAAAATTTCGGTTAGACTTGAAGCAGATGGTGTACTTACATTTTTCATAAATAAATTAAAAAAAAATATTTCTGGAATTATTTTCATTTCATAATTGTTAAATATGTACCCTTTTCATTTACCTATTTATATCGTATATTGTCTTCTTTTCTGGTTTACATATTAAAAAATATAGTTATGTGGTTCATATACCAAGGATATATAAAACCAGGAATATGTAACTCTTTCTCTAGAGTGAATAAAATGTAATAACCATTTGAAGTGGTGTACTATCTAAAAGAAATGGAAGAATATGTGTTGGCAATCGATGGAGAATATTTTCTGGAAGATTGGTGAATTTGAATGTAGGGTGGGTTGTTCCATTTATAACGGGATTAAGGGATATATCATAAGAGTGGAGCAGAGACACACGGCTTTATCAGGGGGGCCATTATTCAGAACTGCCTGCTCTTCTGCCCTTTTCTCCTACTCAATGGTTGGGATTCTGGGTGGGGAGCATACATTCCTATTTTATTCTTCAATTTCAAGTATTGACAAGTTTCTTATTTTCACTCCTCATTGGTTGATATCATGCAAGTTACATGATCATGCATGTAAGTTTGTTGTTCTTTTCAAGATATATCTTAAAGAGTTGTAGTATGAACACTATTTGACTACTTACGTTTAGGCTGTATCATTCACCGGCCCATGAATCTCCAAATTATATTAAAGAATTGGTTACTTTTTTAGGTTTGAAAGCAAAACAATGACCTATGTAATTCTATACTTCGCAAATGGGGTCCAAGAAAAAAGTTGTATGCATGAGTATAACGATATATCATCATCCAACGAACAACGACCATCGACCAACGAGATTTTCCGTGCATTGCTGCACGTTGGGGTCAGGCAGTTCCAAGCCAGAGGCTTCCACCTAATTGTATGTTTGTAGTACTTTAATTGTTATATATCATCATGGTATATGTATCAATGTATACTGTTGCTCTACGTTTTATATATCATGCTATATAAACAGTCTGTGTGATACTTTCTCATTGCAATTAAAAAAATAAACAAGCATCTACGTAACAGAATTTTCATGAAAATAACAACGCATTCCAAAAAGTACTGTTCTTCATCCAATTTTTAAAATTGGATGTGATTAACAAATTAGGAGAAATACAAATCTTTTTACAACTGGCTATAGTAATGCATACACTGTTACAATGGTTGCTGAAAGAATACTCACATGATTCTATTACAAATCAACGTACAGTGCTGTTAGAGTTATTGGACCGGTTTTGGTTGTTACCAGTCTTTCAAAGAAACTGACCTAAAGAGTCATTGTCATGAGTTTAGAGTCTTTAGATCAGTACCATTTGAAGATAGGTAACGCCAGAAACTGGTGGAACAATTCAAACATCATTATCGGAAGTACGACGACGGATTACTTACTAATATCAATCTTACTAACCTCAGTGGTACTAACAATGATAAATAGTTTATTTTACAGACTTGGACAGTTTTGTTTAACACATTAGTGAATTTTAACAAGTTGTAATATATTTTTAACAAGTATTAACTTATTTCTACATGGAAATTATGAGCATTATACTGGTTTAATGAATTAAATCAATCATATTTATGTCGGAAAAATATACAATTAACATACCTGTTCATCAGAATGTGAGGAGCAGAAACCGCTAATTTGAAAAGGGAGAGGACATAGAAAATTTATGGGGCGTTGGTGTGTTTACAGTAGAATTTCTAAAGAAAATGTAAATAAAATAACTTTGAAAGAAATGGGCCCTCAAAATTTATTTGAGTAAACGCAGAAATTTGGTATACTTTTTTTTTATTGTTTAAACTGATCCCTTAAAGGGTAATAACGTCAGCCGTTTACCGGCTTTTTGTTTGATCGGTAATTCTATAGATTCTACATTGGGTCTCCTAAATTTTTCCTAACTCAAGTTTATTTTGATTAGGGATCTTTAAAGAGTACCTGGCATCGTACTGGCCGACGGCTTAACATCCTCTCCGAAGGACGACGTACTCAGATTTATTAACCACACGCGTGTATAAATTGGGGGCCAGGTGAGGATCGAACCCCGGACTACCTGCCTTGAGACTAGTACGTTAACCTCTGAGCTAACCTGGACCCTTCTGTTACACCGTAATATATGTTCATTGAAATAAAGCGAAAATTAAGGTGTAGGGATTAGTTGATGTATACCTTTTAAACTGGATATTACATGAGGATTATAATTCTAGTGGAAGCTTTTTAAGCTTCTTTAAAGATCAACGCTGTATTTGAGGATAGCATTTGTTGAGATTTACCATTACATTAGTAAATAATACTGTCCTAATTCGTAAGCTAGGAGTATGAGTTATTTTACCTGTTTCAGACCAGTACAATATTCAAGTGAAACTGATTTGAGTCAGACCGCTCGACTCATTAGGCTTGCGCATCCATTTTTTTTAAGTAATACAAACTCCAGACACTTATACAAACTGACACAATGAGTCAGAGTAGATATACGCAAAGGTGGATGACAATCTGACCCGGTCGAATAACACCTTCTCCTGTGTGGTGTGATTTCAGCTAACCTCTAGTGGTACTATCAGTACTCATGGAAAAAGGAATGCTTGTGGTTTCAGCATTTCATTCCTTTCATTGAAATCTTTAAAGAGTTCATGGATTCTTTTTTCCAATGTTTTAACTATCATACCGAGATATCTTATGGTGAAAAGAAGAATGTCTTTATGTTTCAATTATGACATAGATACTAGTATTTATTGATGACATGTATATGTTAATCTTCCATTTGTCATTAAAATTTATTACATATTGGAAAGGGAAATCGCAGGTTGTTATAAATAGACTGATATCAAAACAGTTGGGTTAATGGGATCACATAGAGCGCTGTTTAAAATATGTTGACACCTAAACTGCTGCATCAAAAATAAAAACAAATTTAATTTCCTTAAATAAAATATTAACAGTAAAAACTGTAAGTATTTGTTGACTTATACACCTCTATACTTATTTTTTACGTGGGATTTATAACCATAGTGTACTCTGTTTAAGTTTCTCTTAGGATTAGTGATGTAATGTAAGAAAGCATTGCATCGTTTATTGCTTTAACAGTTTTATTTTCCGATAGTTTTTGTTGTATTTGAATGCTTTGGTTATTAGTTTCAATTAAAATAAAAGTATTTAATTTCCTTTGGAATGATAATTCTTTATTCATTTTTAAAGATCGATTAACAAACATTTAAAAACTGGAGTTCAGAAGTTAAAAGAAGTCGAAAACACTGTATTTTGGACATATTTCTATAATTGGTTCTAAGTTGTTAGTGTTTAAATAAACTTTGTAAACTTTATGATTGCATTAATGTTCCTATACTTTTAACATGGAAAACTTTATAACTGTGTTCTGCCTCTTATAAGCTGCTGAACACGTTATTTGCCCTATTACTACAACTTATTAAACTGTCAAATGGATCAAACGGATGAACAAGTCATCAAAAATAAATGTTAGTGTTATAACATGCAGTTGGATTGTTATTATTATTTCCAAGATTGAATCCGAAGCAAATTAGCAGAAATACAAACCGTTTTATAACCAACTGTATTAACACGATGAATTTATAATAGCTAATATTTGATTTTGCATAAGTAGACATTTTATTAACACATGAGATAATTCTAGATATTACACAGTATTATGAAGTAATTATTTTATTTCTGGAAGAGCCAATATTTTTTATTTTACTATTAATGTTTTGAAAATGAAATTATAAATCGAAATGATTTAAAGGTAAATAAAATAAAAGAAATAAAAATATCAGTAGTAGAAGTTCATTTAGAAGGGAGGCAAGGTCTCTCTGAATCCAAAACTGTCTAAAAATCAGAAAACATATTTTAATCCCATGATTCTTAAAAGTCTTTAAATCACTACTTTTCATGGTATTTTTTTGTGTAAGTTCCTATGTTTTGATTGTTTATTTGAAACATGGATTGAACATTCTTTTTAGGTTAATATATTGGAATAATCATTATGTTTATGTTTTAATTTAACTATTATGTTTCAATAACCTTCATACTTCAATCTTGACTGGCCTTGGATATCCTCCTGTCTCAATGTTCTGAAGATTTTGGATTACGTCAGCCACAGTTACCAATGTATTCAACATCATTACATTATAAAACACCTTATTATATTTATTATTAATATAACCCTTAAAGCTGCTATAGCAGTTAATATATTCTCATGGTTATAAATATCTGTGTTATTTCTTTACCAATGGTTTTTTGGTGCGTCATTTCTTATAATATTGGCTATTTATTTTTCTTATTGTAAATCATTTTATACGATGAAACACCTTTTTGGGGATATGATAGTGCTGGGCTCTTAACAATAATGATTTTTAATGCTTAATAATAACTATGTTACACCTTTATGAAAAATAAACTACTATTGCAATAATTATTGTTATTATATCATCATTAAATTATTAAAATAATGTTTATAATATAATTACTTGATCATTATTTTTTATAATTAATTGATTTATAATGTATTTTTAATTAATTGATTTTTATTCATTGGATAATTAATTAATAATCTTATAATGTTTGTCGATATATAAATAACTAATTAATATAATAAATCAATTCATTATTAATTAATAATTTATTGTAATTATGAAAACTATATTATGATGAAATATCAATGTGCTAACACTTTAGTTTCCAATAAAATATTTCGGTTTTTCAAAAACCAGCACCTGTTATTTCTGGGAAGAATTAAATTGCTATCAAACACAAATCTAAAGCAAGAAGAAATAAAAGGAGAAAATCCTTTAAGTGAGATAAATAGAGGTTTTAAAGAAATCGCCTTTGAACCACTTGAGAAGTACTTAAAGACAATATTTATGAAAATAATGTGTTTTCCTTTGCCCTGTAATATCCCTAGTAATTGAATGGATTCTCAGAACTTTTATATATCAGCATTTATGTTTCATTCTTCAGCTAACGACTAAACAATTCCTTGTTTATTCGATTTATCATACTGTAATAGAAACCGTTTCTACAAATTTATTTTATTCATTCCAAATCGAAAAAAACATTCCCTTAAATTCTCAATACATATAATATAATAGACATTCTACGAATATAAATTAATTTAATTAGTTAATTTATGTTTAAATATTTATGAATGGTATTTTATTTTTTTTTAAGAATAGGAATCATTTTATTGTAAAAATTTTAATTTAACCAATGCGACACTTTTCGTAATGTTCTCTTTTGATCTTTCTATAATCTAGGTACTGGGAGTCTGCTAGAAAACTACATCTTGGCTTATCTCTCTAATGATTCTACATCTGTAGCCCTAAAGTTTATCTTAACTCTGGTGCATTCATTGTAAAGTAATTGAACGAACACATTTCATTGTGCAGACTTGGGACAGACGATTTAATGTCCTTTTCCGAGGGACTGTGTTTTCAAATTTATTCAACTTCAAAGTGAAAAAAAATTGAGGGCCAGAGTAAGAGTTGAACCCTGATCTGCTAGTCCTAGAGTGAGTACAAAGCCACTAGGCTACCCTGGCCCCTTGTAATATCAACAGTAATCGAAAATTTGATTTATTCTGTTCTGTACACATTCTTATACTTAGTAGTGTAATTTCCTTAAACATTTTGTAATGAAATTGAGGCTCACCTGCAATAAAAATACATAATCACAAAAATATATTATTATTATATTTATTATTATTTGATTTGAAATATGAAGTTAGAAGTGGGTAGTTGATATCTGTTATAAACATGATTTATAATGTAAACTTCACGTTGATTCATGCATATTGTTAGTACCACAGAGATACCACTCTGTACTACAGTGGTACAAAGGTAAACATAAATTATTATAGGTGTACCTGTATTATTCCTCGTGAATTGTTGTCGTATAAGCCCAACCTGTTCTACAGGTAGTAAATCTTTCAGTAAGACTGACTAATCATAGTCAAATAATCCTGGGTTTATATTCCTATCAAACAAGTGGTGTCAACCCAAGATTGTTTTAACTACGATAGTATTACTTAAAGACGCTCTATGTGTGAAACCAGTCAGACGTCTACAATAACGATTCAAAAAGTAAGATTGATACCTCTAATAATATGATACTTACATAGATTGCCTTAGCTTGAACTTGAGGATGGTAACATGATCCAAGTAGAGACTTTAAGCTATTTATTTAATAATTAAACTTATTATTGTTTACATGCCACAAAATGTAGCCTTAGTAACTAAACTAACCGGTTCAGTCGTGCAGGCGATGAAAAAATGTTCAGTAGTTGCATATTTTTTGTATGAATGTATGTCTAATACTCTTTGGAGAGGGCGTTAAGTTGTCTATTTCATTGTCAGGTACTCTTTAAAAACCGTACAATACAATTAAGTTAGTGAAATAAATTATAGTAAACACTAAAGTAGGAAATGAGTAAACTTGCCTCTTATTATACTGGCGTTGAGTAGTTCAAGTGGTTTTGTACGTCTGCAACACTACTAATACTAGTGAAAACAGTATATATTGAGTAAAATAAGTTTATTACTTGACCAGCTGATCGTAATTTTCTTTACAATTATAAAAGAACGGTTAATAAGCCTAGTTAACATTATTTCGTTGCCAATTCTGCGCGACTTTGTTAAGGGGAATATTGAATTAAACGACACTGACCGCTTGAGGGGGATTACTCGGCTGGAAGACCTGCTCGCTTCTAATCTTGTTTCAAAACCTAAACAAATAGACTCAACGTATCTTTACGAATCATTAAAATTCAACCATAATACTTCCTCTTTACTATTGAATATTTATATATTGTCTTATGTATTTACTATATTTATTTGTCAGTCTAATATCCTTAAATAACTCCCTCTATCAGATTCTTTCTCTCTCTCTCTCTCTCTCTCTTTCCCTTCCTCACTCTCCCTCTCCCTTCCTCCCTCCCCCCCTCTCTCTTTCTCTCCTCTCTCTTCTCTCTCTCTCTCTCTCTCTCTCTCCCTGTTGTCAGTATTTTTTGTTTTTATCTCAATTAAAATTTTTTTATTAATACCCTCATGAGAAAGTCAGACGCCATCTTAACATTGGACTTGACTAATTTAGTTCAATTTGTTCTACTTGATATTTACACATTTTTCCCTTAAATAATATTTCTTTTTCCTTTAAATACACTATCTCCTTTCTTTTTTTATTGTTGATAAAATCATAATAATTTAATATAATGATGATTTAATTAAATTATGGGTTACCTTTTTTTTAAAAAAAAAAATATATATATATAATGATAATATGAGTTTATAAATTTAGGATTTGGTCAAATCTCCACATTCAAGTCATAATGTCAAAACCCTTTTACTGTCTGATTTAAACATGAAAAACACATAAATCCTGCAGTATATTAGTTTTGATATATGTGAATTTAAAATGAATATGCATGAATCCATAGGGGTAATGAAACAAATAGTAGAGTAAGAGTGCCCCAGAAATCACTAACGAACAGTCATTCTAAATTATACACAGCTTGTCACTAGGAGATGGAAAGCACTAACTGAGAAGCAACCACCAACTCACCCCGTATACATCATACTGTCATTAATTAATAATTTTTTTTTAAATATTTCTAACTCTGCAGTATATAAATTGTTTGTGGAAAATCCAGTAATATTACTGTTATTTTTATTAGATTTTTTTTCTTATTTTACCGCAATCATTTTATTTTACCTTGATTTCCTCTACATGTAGCTTAAACATTTTTGTTATTTGCTGTTTTACCTATTTTTACTATAGCTAAGTAAAGTATAGTGACATATATATATATATATATATAAACTAGAATTTAAAAAAGAACACATAGAAAGGAAACCACTGAACTCACTACTATATTTCGATGTCCTCGTCTTCAGGAAAAGAAGTGAATCGCTCCAAAGGCTGATAACGACTGACTTGGCGTTCGAACTGAAGCACTCAAACAGTGTAGCCAACTTTCGGAGGAAAGGTAGACAGGGAAGATAAAGAGATAAAAGCCAAATAAAAATTAAAAAATGAAAACATTTAACTAAAATAAAATTAAAAGCTGATAACTTTAACAGGTTTAAAGATGTTCAGAGACCGGCTCCAACTGGGACTTCCATCTTCTCTGCACCACTGCACTTAGCTTGCCCTTTTATCACTTGATGACGGTTCAAATCAAAATTAGGTACTCCTATGATTTTTTCTATTGAACATATAACTCTGTTTATTTTTAACTTTATTATATATATATATATATATATATATATATATATATATATATATAATCATCCCTTTCTGGACATTAGTCCTTTCCTGCGCTTTCACCCTTTTAAAATGCCACTCTTCCCTCCCACTCTTCTCAACCCCTCACCAGATGTTCTCTGCATCTAGTGTTTCAGTTGGGTTTTTGACTCTGACAAAGACCGCTTGTTACGGTTGAAAGATCTTAGTCTTGTTTTCCCATTTTATTATTGTGGTTTGATCATTGATTGTTATTTCACGTGTTTATGTGAAATCTTTATATATATATGTAATTTGTTGAATTAGCTACAGTTGTTAATGATAAAGTATTTCATTATCTGCTGAGATTATGCACTTTTTGTAGCTTAATGAATGTTACTACCCATTTAAATGGCTATTAATCATTTATAACCCAAGGAGATTGAGCTCTGAAAACCTCCACTGTAATCTAATCACAGTAAGTTTAAAAATAATTTGATTGCCACTTTGATAAAAATTGAAACAAGTTAGAGGAAAGTCATCTTCTTTTAAGAAACAAGTGTTATTAAGCAAAGAACGAAATGCATATTCTGGAAGGGATGAATAATTTGTACTTGGCAAGGAGGAAGTGATTAATTTTCCTGTTCAGAGTAACAAGAGAGAGGATCAGATAAAACAGGCTAAATAAGTGAAAAGACGGACCGAGGCGGGATGTTAGAATTTGTGCTCAATTAGAGCGCGCCTTTAAGAATTTATTAGAGGAGAAGGAGGGTGCGATTATGTCTCGGAGGGTGGAAAGTTTGTACTTACCACCTGGCTATCCAAGTCACCCTCTGAGACCTGCACAGATAAAGCATTCCTTTATCTAACACCCTCTTCTGCCCGTCTGAGCAATTAACATAAATTTGGAATCTGTTTGTACCGCTGAAATGAAGAGAATAAAGTGAGACATTGAATAATAAAAGAGAATAGAACCGAGTGTCCAAAAGGAAAACGGTGACTTTGAAACCGTCTTATGAGATTTTCACTGCAGATCAAAGTCGGCATCCAAGTGAAACAAAATATGGAGTTTGTTTTAGAAGAAAATATAGTGTTACATATATAGAAAACATATATGTAACACTATATGGATATAGTGTTACTGAATGTGTAAGAAAACAACAAATATTTACTGCTTTAGCCCTCTTACCAGAGAGTTCTTCAATTGACTGTTGTTTTTCTGTTTATTCACTTCTTCTCCTGAGGATGACCGCCATAACGGTCGAAATTTTTCTGTTTTTTCTTCAGTTGTTATTTTATTATGTTAACTATTTTCGTTTCATTTTGCTATCTTTTTTAACTCATTTTTTAACTTTCTCCACATATTTGGCCTTTTATTTTTTCACATTTTGGCACTCTACAGTTTAATTTTTACTTGATTTTTCTCTACTGTATTTTGATTATTTCTCACTTCAGCCTTATTTATTAATATTTAATTTATCATTTTTCCCTTTCCTTTCCCATTTTATTTGTCTCCTCCTTTACTTAAATACCACTTTTATTATTTCATTTAGTCATAGCTTAAACTGGTCCACGATGGTAAGGTGGCTGCACTGCGTGTCACTTTGTATTGGTCGGTGAATGCATTTCCGTCTCAGTTCCTTCGTTCCTTCTCCTTTTTCTTTTTCTACTTTCCTAAAGACAGCCAAAATGATCGAGAATCGTGAGTGTTTCTCCTCTTTCTTGTGTTTTTTTGTCTTCTCTAGTTGTAATTTTAATTTTGTATGTAATATATTTCTTTAATATATCTCTTAGTGGTTTTAAGTAATTCTTTCACATTTTCATAAATTAATAAATAATATTTTTTAGTAGTGTTAGTGTATTATCGATATATCAAAAACATCTATAATTAGAAATGACGTTTTAATAATGTTAGGCAAAAAGGTTTTTTAAATCTCAAATGTTTTGAGTTTGAAAACGATAAAGAAGGTTTTGATTGTTTAATAGCTCCGTCTGACTTTCCACAGTCCGAGTTACTTAATTTGTTAGGATGACTTTCAATTAGATAATGTTAATGCAACTGAACTTTTCTCAACTAGTGTATTAGAAAATAATGTTTTTTTAGTTGAAAATGATAAATGTAAAAGTTTTAAAAATAGCAATTATTCCCTTCTGATGAGTGGGTAAAATAACTCTTGAACTTTCAATATGATTAGTTATTTAATCCATTGTTATTTTATTAATTAATGGTGTGAATATGAAATGATAAAGAAGCTTTTAATTATTTTATTCATAACAGTGAAGGTTTAAATTTTCATTTAGTGAACTGTTAGTATTGGTAATTGTTATTTAGTTGTCATATCAATTAATAATTTCTGGAGAAAGCATTACATACATTAAATACATTATATTACATAAGTAATTATAGATTGTGTATTGGTTAATGAAACTTGTGCAGAAATTTAATAATATTATGAAGTTATATTATAATATATGGTAATATTATAACTTTATTTTTTTCTTATATTTTTTTACGCTTCGATGATAGTTGATATGGTCAGAATAAGGTTTGATCATATGGACATATTTATAACTATAAAAGTATTATGACTGTCAGAATGATACCTTTAATAATTATCAATACGACATTAAGTTGTCATTATAATGATAATTTCCCCATTTTTGTGAACATGTATCACTTTTAATTAATTTTCATTATAAATCTTGTTTGGCATTACAGTTTGGTATTAATCTAGGCTTATCTAGCTGCTGTATGTAATCTAAACACACTAGGACTGTTCAATCAACATTAGCACGGGGTTATTGAGACGAGTTGAACATCTGGTTGGCAGAATGAAACAGCATGTTTTTTTTTAAACCCACCCACCCCTAATGGTTTTAAAATTCATTATTTACAACTTGGAGAAGTGCTTCATTCTTTGTTCATCCTCTACTTTCATAATTGTTTAATTTATTTTTTCACTTGTTTTTAATTTTTTTTTTGCAACAATCAGATTATAGTTGCTAAATAGTTTTAATACTTTTCCTAACTTTCTCTAATTTTGTTGAATATTTTGTTTGTTGCATATATATTCTAGTGCGTTCTTTTTACCGGGGCTAACCAGACAAATTGCTGACGCTGCCTGTCTGAAGGAATGGGATATATCGAAACCTTAATAGGAATTGCGGCCAAATGATCTCAGTTCTATTAAACAGGGAGCCAGGAGAGGAATAAAACTCACTGGGAGTGAATAGGCAGTTGTAGACAGGAATATTAATATGCATTTCAAGGATTTCAACATTTTACCTCCAGTCTACTGATTTAAATATTTACTGATTTTTATGAATTTAAAGATAAAATTGTATATAATTCAAATTGAGAGTGATACAAATTTTAACTTTCAGCTTTCTTGAAATAAGAAAGTTCTATGTCCTAGTTTCGTTGAAAATGTGATAAAACAATGATTTAGATTTTATTTTATACGTTATAGGATGACAGTATGATGTTTATATTTCATGTAAAACTGCTGTGTTTTATTTGTTCGTTACCTTCTGAGTAGGTTAATGTATGAATGAAATGTACTCATTTTTTCCTTATCATTTGTCATTATTTCATAGTTTCTCATTTTCAAAGAAAAAAAAGAATCATACAATTTTAAATTGTAGGGTAAAACATTGTTAAATCTAAATTTTTATTGATTGTCTCTGCTCCTCAACAAAAATTATTATAGTTTTCTTCATTTCTTCCTTTTTAGCCATTTATTATGTATTAATATGGTTGGATGTGGTATAAGATATGTTCAAAAGTAAGTTTAATTTCATGTAGTTCGTTTTTTAAAATGCTAGACAGATGATGGTCAGATGAAAACAATCGAAATATATCTGTCTCAAAATAAAAATTTCTTATTGGAGAGAAGTAAAGCTATAAATAATTGTCATCACAATGAATAACCTACTCATTTTATCTTCATAATGTTATTACTTTTGTTAAACAGTGCAACTTTTAAACAACTAATTGTTGCGCATGTCAGTTCTATGTAGAATGTTCATAATTCAGTTATAGAAATCATTAACCTAACAGTAATGTTACGAATATGTAACTAGAAATATTATTACTGATAGAAAAATAGTCTAACTAATGAAATCAAACAGTATTTTGAAATTAACTTTTAGACAATCAAGTGGCAAAAAAAAGTAGAGTAAATTTAGAGGCAATCAAAATGACGAAAAAATTTAGAAGTAATGTATCTGAATGTCTAAGAATTCTCAGAAAATCAAGTGGTGGAAACGTTTGGGGATATTGTCTCTACTAAAGTGAAACAATGTTTCGTAATAAGTTTACTGATAATCATACGGTAAAGAAATTTAAATGAACAGTGTACTGGTGTCGTTAGTTTGAAGGATTACTATATCATACTTGGGGGAGGCAACATTAATCTTTAGTCCATTACTATGATTTGTGTTTTCACTACCGGAAATGTAGTTAGTTTTCTATTATCTGCTGAAATATTGTGTAGTGCTTACAGTATAACATATACTCGTATTAATTTTCATCAATTATAAATATCTTATTTCAAGCTATTAAAAACAATTGCTACTAATATGAAAGCCATTTAGATTTTTTTCTGTCCTCCAGATAGAAATGGGTTGACACTCTTTAGTAGTAATCCAATGACAAAAGTGGAGTTTAAAACATATTAAACGACTAATTGTTTAGTGACAGACCGTTATAAGTAGTGCTCCAAAGGCATTAAAGTACAGTTTAACGACGAGAAACTCAAAGCCAAGAGAAACTGTCTCCGCCATTAAGCATTTAATATCTCCACTTCAATTTAGGGTCTACCGTTTGAGATTCAACATAAAACAATTTAACAGCTGCCCAGAAAACTGCTTTCTAACTTGTTACAAAGTACAGATGCGCACTTGAATTGTCAAAAGATCCTCCTTAATTTAATATCTGGTACAAACAAATAAACTGTAATTCTGCCTTGTGGGAGCTTTTACTATAGTCTCTTAACAATTGTGCAACTATTTGTGTATTAAATTACACGACCTAACCTGTTGACATAATTTAGAGTGGATCAGTTAAAGTTACTATTAAAGTAAGGAGTTTTATTGCACGTTATTATCTAGTACAATACGAGTATAGACATAGGGCCATTAAAACGATAAAATAATATGTCAAATACAAATATGGACACTTATTTAAAGAAAAAACTGAAATTAAAAAAAATTCTAAATAAGTAAACAATATTGAGGAATAAAGTAGAATGTCAAGGCTAATAATGAAATTACGGTTTCAGATTTATATGTTTATCTTTAATTTGCATACGATTTCGTACAGCTTTTCATCAACGAGTTTAAAACCATCTTCTTTTTCTTAAAGCTTGATCGTTCCTTAAAAGGGACTATTTCGTGTCTTTGGAAGTCAGAGCTTATTAAAGAGTTGTGTTTTTGGTAATTTTGAAATGCTTGCAGAAACAGTTATGCAATTCGCAATGGTCTACCTATGATTAGTTTCTAATAAAGGTATTGCTCCTCTGACAGCAACGTACAACTCTAAGGGTTAATCAACAAGCTAATCTAATCTCGGATAAGGAGTTAAAGCCATGCAGAGACTTTGCCTATCGGGATAGCGGTTCATTTGTCCCTTGTCAAAGTTCTCTGCGCTGTCAAACTGCATGCTCTGGGGAAGATTTGATATCCTTCCCAAACAGCGCTGCGTGGACGTATAAATTAGGTGTTTAGATATTAAGGTACTTGGAGAAGCTTTCTATGAATGTATCTAGCTTGCAGGAGAATCTTTTTAAGTAAATATATTTATAGGAGTTTTTAAGTAAATATATTTATAGGAGTTTTTAAGTAAATATATTTATAGGAGTTTTTAAGTAAATATATTTATAAGATATATGTGAAGCTTTAATACGTATTTTAGACTAAATTGAACTTTTTTTTTACTAATTTATCTGTCAAGACTATCAGTACGACCTGCTCTGGCAGCAAAAGCCTGTATTCTCGTACATAACATCTTCATTATCTTTGTGTAGAAGTAGTTTATGTACGGAATAAAGCGTAAGGACTGTGAAGAAGTTTATAAGAATTATTTATAAAGAAAAAGGTATAAAAAGTACTATGTGAATCACAAAGAATAAACGGGGGAGATTAGCTATATATATATAAGTAAATTTAAGAAACTGTCCGCAAGGGCTACAAAACTTTAAATTACACAAAGCACGACAAAGAAAAAAGAATTAAAAGCACACTTAAAGAATTCAATATTTCGAACTGTTTTTCATTTTACGGACTTCACGCTCCGTCCTTCGACGTGGGGAGATCTCTCTCACTTCGTCCTCTCTTCTAGTCTACTCATGATGATGAACAACAGTTCCAAATATTGAATTCTGTAAGTGTGCTTTTTATTATTTTTTCTGTGTCGTGCTTTGTGTAATTCAAATTTTATATATATATAGTAGTTCGAAATATAGTAGTGAGTTCAGTGGTTTCCTTTCTATGTGTTCTTTTTTAAATTCTAGTTTATATATATATATATTATACTCATCATCCTGTATGTAAACATGAACTTTATTACTGGTTTAATTTGCGTAAAGTCATTAAATAATAAATTGATATAATTATGAAAAAGCTTTAATTTATTGGTATTTAAAATATTTTATCTTAAAGCTCTCTGAATGAAAAAAGTTACCAGTTGCTGCCGTTTGTGTGTGATATTACAGAATTCTGCATAAAAAGGAGCAGAATAAACACGCTTCGTTTATTTATTTTCCCATTTCCTAGAATACATAAAAAATATCATCAGTTTTAAGTATTAAGTATGTGCAAATAGTAGGACAAAAAATATAATTTAAATATTTATTTTTCAAATATCAAGAATATTTTAAAATATTCATTTTCAGTAATCCAGCACAGAAACAGAGCAATAAATATTATTTATTTGTTTTCAATTCCCAAGAATATTGTTATAGTATGTTATATTTTTTTTATTTATGGAAATCATTTAAGGACGGTAGCCAAAATACAGTTTCTAAATGCCCCTGTCCCTTGCTCTGCTTGTTGGCTATATAGTGGTTGCCTCAAACAGTTCCCGTTCAATGTTCTAAAGTCCGATAACATTCCGAAATCAGCATATCTTTTTAGTATGAATGACTCCTTTTCGTTTCGTCATTGTAAGATTGGAGTGTGAAGGGTATAGGTTTGCCGGTTGGCTGGGTTGTGAGTGTTGCAAAGGCTTGGCACCAAGTGTGCCATTAGTTGATGAGGCGAAATGTCTCCTTGTGACATTAAGCGTGCTCGACACTCGCCAGGCCTCATGTAAGCAATAGTTCAGCCTTGCAACTTACAACGCCCCCGTCACCAATAACATTATCATGCTTTCAACTGCGTCTCTGCAGCTTTTCTTAAATATATGCACACTGTTAGCACATGTAGGTGAGAATAATTTATATTGATCAACGAAATAATATTACCCTGTACATATATATTGACAAGAGTATCAACCGTGTAATAGAAACAAAACTAAAGTTTATCGGGACTCGGTCAGTTCTTCAGGTTCAAATTAAACTCTCAATGCCAATGTTTCGGTTTTTATTTAAAACCTTTTTCTTAGGCAGAAGTATAAATTTTGAAACAGAAAAACTAAGTATTACATTGCAAATTATTTTACAAAGAAAAATAGTCTGTGAATTTCAACAGCAACTGTCTAGTTTAAATGAACACGTGACACTATTTTTCTTTGTAAAACAATTTGCAATGCAATACTTAGTTTTTCTGTTTCAAAATTTATACTTCTGCCCAAGAAAAAGGTTTTAAATAAAAACCGAAACATTGGCAATGAGAGTTTAATTTGAACCTGAAGAACTGACCGAGTCCCGATGAACTTTAGTTTTTGATATATATATATATATAATATATATATATTTAAAAGCAATTAAATGAAATGAAACGATTACACGAAATAAATAAACCAGATTTATTTATTTCGTTTTAACAAATAGATTTCACAGGAAAAAAATCACAGAAACTCAGTTTCTACAGCCAATATTTGTAGGAACATTACAGTAAAATATTCCGTTGTAATGGAAAATTATATTATCTTTTATCTTTTTGTAGTATGCAATTCATTTCGTATTTAATTTCTTATTCTTGAGTACACTGTGGCAGATTAGCAAAATATTTAAATATTAATGATGCAAGCCTAAACGAACCTTTGGCTGAAGAGTCCAAATCTAATATCTTCGAATTTGTGTCAGATAGTGTTGCTTTAACACTGTTTTAATGAAATTGGTTAGGAGTGGTTATAGTGTTTTCTGTTTTTTTGTATTGAATGGATCATTAAAAAAAAATAGGTAAAATAGTGATACAGTTCATTTTGCAATCGTAAATTTCAGCAATAAGATTTCCTTAGTTAAATATATTCAACGTATTGTGATCACACATTTACCGTTTATAGTCTATGTTAATGATTTAAGCACCATTAGCTTCAAAATGAAATGCGCAAATGTGTTTTCGAATCGGCAAATAAGTTTATTGCAAAATGCAAAATGTGGGTCTGATTTAATATTCAAGTTAATATTAAATAATTTATGCATTACAGTTGAAGGAACTTTTGAAGCTTTTGTTATTATTTAAATGTTAGGATAAATATTGGAGAGGCATGACTGAGTAATGTCCAATACATCCCTACCGCCACCGGTGTTCTCTTTGAGTAAATTTCACCCTCTACTCTTAACAAAAACCAACCCCTTATGAAACATTTATATAGTTCTGAATCAGTGGGGTGGGGTTGGGGGTGTGGATGAAAAAATAGTCTCTACCTAACTTTACACCCTTTTCCACCTTGCTAAAATTTTACCCTGTTTGAATTTATTAAAAAATGATTTTTGTATATTTTTGCTGTGCCAGTTTGAGTTGGCCGGTAAGGTTGAAGCGAGCCGACTCCCTGGGGAGGCATTTTTACTTAAAAGGGGCAAGTTTGTTCATAACTTGTGACGAGCTGCCAAGTCACCCTCTGGCGGGGTGTTTAAAAAAAAAAACTCTATCCGCCTTAGCAACCGCCCTTCTTTCTAAACAAAAAACAACAACAACAACAACACTAGCATTTCTTGAATAAGTTTATTTTTACATACATCTCTGTAAAAACAAAACTGAACACATGCAAATGTTTGATGTTTTTTTTTGTTGCAATAATTAGTTTAGTCTATAAACATAGACAAACTAAACAAACTTCATCGAGAACAGATCATATTGTTATTGTCACCAACACAGGGGTGTTAGTAAGAATGAAAGAAAATTCTACAAATTTTCTTAATATTTTGTTCACTCGACTATTACCGAATTAAATTATCAAATAGTCAACCGAATAAAAAAACTGATATTAAGGTTGTGCTGCTCTGACAAAAATACTCTCGTTTTTAAAAACACTCATTGAAGATTGATAACATTTCTTGAATTAGTATTTCGAAATATGACTTAAAATGCGAATGGTCTTCTAATTCTAGTTGTCTTCATATACTTGCTTATTGTTCTGTTGCTCAAACTATTTTTTATAAATAGTATCTTTTCGACATTACTTTCTAGGATACCTTCCGTGACTCTAATAAGTGGAGAACCAAAGTACCATAAGGAACAAACGCGTGACACCAAGCTAACAAGATAATTACTGACAACCAATATACAATTAATTAAAAAAAACAAGAGATATCATGATAAACTCAAAAATACCTAATATACAATTCAGAAAAAAAGAAGTAATAAAGTAATAAAAGCGAATATCTTTTTTGTTAATCTTTGAAACCACTTGGCCCACTTTCCTGTCCGCATTATGAACAAATATCTTTATCCACTTGTATCCTCAAGGACCTTCAAATCTTCTTTTATAAATGAAAATTTGGAAAACAAGATCATTAACTTTTTGATGGTGAATGGTTACTTTTTCAATAAACGAAATTATAATAATGTTATTTCGTGAGATTGAAAAGCTGATGAAAAAATGAGTACCACTTATCTATGTTATACCCTCAGTAATTTATGTATTTAATAAAATGTGCTGTTAAAAATTGCAAATATATACGATAATTTTCTTTATAGAGGTATGGTTTGAAATGAAGAAATTCCTAGAAACACCCTTAGCAGCACTTGGTTAACGCTGGACCAAATACCGATAGAGAAACATAGTGCAGAATATATGTGAACGAGATAAGAATGCTTTTATATTTTATTATATGTATTATAATATATATATATATATATATAATATTTGTAGTAGCTCTCTGACGAGATAGTTTACAAGGCCTCAGATCTTATTTTTCTTCGTTTTGATTTTTCCCTACGGCATTTTGTCTCACCTACATATCTTAGGTGTTGCTGGTCTGAATACTGGGCGGGTACTGGCTGTTAGCTTGGCGAGTAGATGGTGGTTGGTCAACTGGTAGCTGCAGTGTGAAACCGCACACACACACACGCGTATATATATATATAATATATATATATATATATATATCATCCCATGGTACTAATGAAATTTAGTGAACGTAATATATGTGTAATGTGTGTAATTATATTACACACATATAATATATATATATATATATATAATATATATTATTGTAAACAATATAGTAATATGTTGTTTATAATATATATATATACTTTTTTTCGTTGGAAATACGATCCAAAACGGACAAATATAGTTCAATATAAACAAAAAAACATAGAGAAATCAGAAGAACACACTTACAGTCTCTAATTTTCGGTTTGAACCGTCTTCAGGAGAGATAAGAGAGGGAAACCAAGCGCACTGGATCAGAGACGGTTGGAGACCAACAGTGTTGCCGCATGCGCGCCCGTTCACAGAAAATAAGGTAGACAGGAATCAATTTATAATTAATTTATAATTAATTTATAATTATAAATTGATTCCTGTCTACCTTATTTTCTGTGAACGGGCGCGCATGCGGCAACACTGTTGGTCTCCAACCGTCTCTGATCCAGTCGCTTGGTTTCCCTCTCTTATCTCTCCTGAAGACGGTTCAAACCGAAAATTAGAGACTGTAAGTGTGTTCTTCTGATTTCTCTATGTTTCTTTGTTTATATTGAACTATATATATATATAAATATATATATATATATAATTAAAGTTACAGCTAGAGAACACAAGAAAAAGGACTAACACTCACGAATCTCGATAATTTCGGCGTCTTGCCGTCTTCAGGAAGAAGAAAAAAAGAAAATAAAAAGGAATGAAACAGGAACTCACATCCAACTTTCTATGAGGAGATCAAAAGATAGTACTGAGTTTCTATTTCATTTCTCTGCATTCTTTTTTTGTATATTTTTTATTTAGTTCTTGTAACCGTTTCATTTAATTGGTATATATACATATATATATCATCCCATGGTACTAATGAAATTTAGTAAACTTAATATACGTGTAATGTGTGTAATTATTAATAATTAATATGTGACAAGTTAGTTGATAATAACAAATCTTTCTTAACAACTTATTAGAATTATTTTTTTTATTCATTATTTGTGCTAAGGATTTATCGGTAACCGTCTGTTATTTATTGATTTCAGTTACTATTGATTTAGTTTTTTGTTGTTGTCAATAGTTAGTACTGATATATTGTTTATTGTTATTAGTTATCAATAGTATCAGTTATAATTATTTAAGTTATGTCAAATAGTTGGTAACATAATTTGTTTAATAGTAACAAGATGATAGTACATAAGAAAAAAATTAACAAGATTTATAGCTGTAAATGAATATATATGATGAGAAAAGCAACAAACTATACAAGTATAAAGAAATGATGAGAGAGAAATATGGAATATTTGAAAATATAAAGAAAAGTAATATGGGAAAGGGTTGACTTTGAAAGTGGAAGTGTGTATGATCTCAAGCTGACCTGTTCACGTTCATCATCCCTCTTTAATTAAGCACCCCTGCAGGGAGAAAGCGCATTCCCAGCCCCTATGTATGCCACCCCTTGCTTGGCACGCTTCAAATACAATATCATCATATAATCCTATTTCTAACTTCAACTCATTTATTTTACTTAATTTAAAAAAATGTATAAAACAGTAATTATAGAAAGGTTTCAGGGATTTTTTTAAATACTTTTTTCAAAAGGGTTAATTTTAAGTTGAACCTCTTCAAACAGCTCTTATAAAGTTTACTTGATATTATGAAAATCATTTTTACTATTTCATTGATTAAGGATATATCAATCAATAGGGTGAAAATCATATGAATATAAACATGAATTTATCAATTTTATTACAGATGAATATTTTCATGTTCTAAACCTTGTAAGAAAGTAAGGATTTAGAAGCCTGAGACCTACTACTGCTGAATTACTGCTATTGAATTACATAGCTGATTTTAAATAACAAGTTGGTTGGCCATATGAAGTAATCGTACTTGAGGCCTTTTCGTCATTGAAGACAAAAAAAAAAATGTTTAATGGTCATTGAAAGGGATGGTTAAGTAGCAAGGAAGGCAGTTAGGGAGTGATATAGTACTCCTTGGGGTATAGGTGGGCGAGAAGATTAACTATCCCATTGAGAGCAAAGATAAAGTCATTGGGTCGAGTAGATGCTTTAACGGCAGTCATTGTATGTCAAGTCAGTCGGCTCCATTTCATCGCTCTTTATACCTATATTTATATTTGGCATAATCAAAGAGTACTGCAGTTCCCAAAGTGTAGTACGCGATGAAGGATCAGTCATGTGAGACATAGAGAAATAGACAACTCGTACTCTGAGGGAAGGAGGGAGTTAGACATAATGGTTTGTTAATTCCATAACATTATAGGTTACATATTGGCTCTACAAAAGAAGGTAAACGAAAAAGGACACCAAAATGTTGCTCAGCCACAACAACCTAAATGGAAACAAAGCACTATACAGAAGACAATCAAACTCATAAATAGATAAAACATATTAACAAATTTTCAAAAATGAATGATAGCAAATATAAAACTGAAATCGCTGCTGACAATCATATATAAATATTGAAACCATGAAAACTGTAGAATAACGGAACAAAAATACTTATACAGAAATTAAAAGTAGATATATTTAAAAATTATTACTTTTTATGTATGTACAAAAATCAATAAATAACAATGTTTTAACATCATCTATAGTCTTTTATGGATAATAAGTACTATTACATGCCATTTATTGCTCTTATCATAAGATATGCATCAGAATGGGCGTAAATATATTCAAACTACTCAAATTATTTTAACAATTTTTGTTCATATTTTTGCATATTGATTTTAATGCGGATTTTTGTTGTTGTATATACCTCATTATCAGCTACGATGGACCACTAACTTACTTAATCGGCTCTGACTGGTAGATTCGAATCTCGCACTGGTCTCAATTTTTTTACGAAAGAGGTGAAAGTATCTGAGTACGTCGTCCCTCAGAGAGGATGTTAAGCACTCAGTCCCGAGCCTGAACAATGTCAAAGATTCTGTATTTGTCAAAGATTCCTATTTTAAATCTAATAGAGTCAGGCAGAATTTAGTGCTCAAAATTTAGAGTATAGAATTGCTATATTTCAAATATAGAGTACAGAATCAGCCTGGTATTGTGGTTCATCCATTACTAAAATAGTTGTCAAATAATGAGTGAGTGAGACCCAGCATCCATGGAAAAACACTAAAAAGTAAAAGCCTGTTAGTGTGGTCATTCAAAAACAACAAACAAAACCCTATCATCATAATAATGAAATTATCTGATCTGAAAATGTTTGTAATCTGATTCATATAATTTACCTGACTTCTACTCTGAGTCAGCCGTTGTCAAAAACCAACTTTGACTACCGTCTTCACTAATCCGACTCACTTCACAGTTAACCTACACGATTTCAACTCCAGCTCCATAACACTGTCAAGACCTATCAAATATTCTTAAGCAGTGAATTAATTTTCTTGATAATATTTATATATTTGTTTTTAAATAATAACTCATTCACGATAACTATTGTTTTAAAACTTATTACACATTTTTAGTCCTTTGTTTATGTGTTCTTTGTTTTTCGTTTAACTTTTGGTGAGGACAAAAGAACACAGTAGCAACTTGATGCCTGGCTGGATAGGTAGAAATGGGGAAATATCTTTGTTGGAAAAGCCTTCAAGTGGAAGTGAAAGGCATTTCTTTGGCTTTTGTATTTCTGCTTACATTTTTGAAACAACAGTGAATGTTGAACCTTTATTTTTTTGTTAAAAGAGAATTCTTATTTTCCTTTGGAAATTAAAATTCGTTAACATTTGGACTATGCCAGTTGGGAATTATATTTCATTTTATTGCACAGCAGTATATATTATATCTTTTTCTTAAAATTTTTCTGAATCAGTTCAATGAAATAAAGTGTCTACTCTGTATATCCGCCGTTTAGAATTCAATATATCCTTTCCTCTCGTCTCAACTTATCCTTTCTCCTCGCTGTCTCCTTCCAGCTTCTTCACTCCAATGTTAATTATATGCCATTTGGCTAGACTTACTACTTCAAATATTATTAGAACATTTACCTTCTAAGCTTTTTGACAGAATCCAAACTGTCTCTTTTTTTAGATGTGTTCTGATTCAATATAGAAATGATTCACAAAAGTTACTATAATCTTTGTTATCGTTACTCTATCAAAGTACAAAAGAATGATAGCATACAAAAACTACCTTGTGTTAAACACCTAATTTTTTTTCTTGCCCTATATTCTTGTCACTTATGGAACCATATTTGAATATAGATGAAATTTTAGCTCACACATTTTTTTTTTAAAAAAAAATATTTGGCGTTCGACCAAAGCTTTTATAAAGAAAAAGAGTACCTATGTTATTAAATTGGTAAAACAATCCAAACTGGATACAATACTTACAAGTAAACACACTTGTTACAAAGAAACACTTACAAGGAACCCTTGCAAGTTACATTGCGTTGCGTCTTCAACCTGCTTGGTCTCCTTTCTCTTTTCTCCTGAAGATGGATTACCCGAAAATTTGAGTTTGTATGTGCGCTTCCTTACGCTGTTTGTTACTCTTCTTCGATTTTGAACTCGTGTATATAAATATGAGTTGGGTTCTTGACTCTAACGAAGACCGCCTGTTACGGTTGAAAGATCTTAGACTTTTTTCCCATTTCTTATTGTGGTTTGAAGATTAATTGTTGAAATTATTGTTTCTGGTGTTTATTGTGAAATCTAGTTATATATATATATGTATAATTAAAGTTACAGCTAGAGAACACAAGAAAAAGGACTAACACTCACGAATCTCGATAATTTTGGCGTCTTGCCGTCTTCAGGAGAGAAGTAAGAAAGAAAATAAAAGGAGAAAGAATGAAGGAACGGAGACGTAAATGCGTCCACTGGCCGATGTAAACAACGGTACAATGACACGCAGTGCAGCCACTTTACCAACGTGGACCAGTTTAGGCTGTGAATAAGTAAAATTATAAAAGTGATATTTCAGTAAAAGGTATATTAAATATACCTTTATATATATATAAATATAAGAGAGAGAGAGAAAGAGAGAGAGAAAGAGAGAGAGAGAGAGAGAGAGAGAGAGAGAGAGAGAGAGAGAGAGAGAGAGAGAGAGAGAGAGAGAATGATGATATACAGTAATATTATGTAATTATTTAAGAATTAATTTAATTTGAATTGGTGATAAAACAGGAAGAATCGGTAATATGCGGTAATCAGCCGTAGATTAAAATATTATAAATGAAATGAATACTTCATAATGGATTTGTGTATCAATATTATGAGCATCGCTATTGAATTTCACAGCTAATTACAGAATCAGTTATTTATATTTTTCAGAACTGCCAGTAGATAAATAACATCCCTTTACCAATCATCAATATTTTAACAACTCGACCAATTACTTCTAATTCATATATTTAATATGGTATTTTCTTCTGAATAGAATACTTAGAATATTAGTAAATAAGAGTAGAAATTTGTTATACATCTGATAATAGTTACCGATATTAAAAATAATGCTGTCACAATTATGGAAACAGTAATGAAAAATCCAAACCGTTCTGGACTCAATAAATAAGTAAAAATATTGCCATTGTGACTGAAATTAGTAATTTACTTAGTGGGAATTTTATTGTAACTATAGTTCAAACTTTGCAAAATTTGAAAATATAAAGTATGAAACATAAATATGTGATTATAGTATGTATAATTCAGTAATATTTCCATATATTACATATAATAACGTAAAGAACGATATTCATACTGGCGATATTGATAAATGTGGACCTCTTTTGAAGAAGGTTTACTACTAATGAAAAGAAGATCATTCATTCAAGGTTGTGATCTGAATGAACATCAAACAAAACATTGTTAATCGTTTTGAATATTCTTTAAATCAAAATTTTATAGGAAGAGTTCCTAGGTCAGAAAAAAGTTACAGTGGACTGCACTAAATATATGTGTATGCAAACATATGATTAAACAAATTGACAATAATTAATTTTTTTATTTATGACAATATAAGCATCAATTTATTGTAATACTTTGTTTAAACAGCATACTAGTGATATCGAAATCAATTTAATGACTTTGATACTACCAAATGAAATAGATATTTTCAGATATAATAATATTATATCTGACATTTGTCGAATGTATTCTATCATATTCTGTTAAAGTACTGAATACGAAATATGATTTACACCATTTTTAATGTAATAGTTCTTTGTCGTTGAAGAATATTTTCATGAAATTTTCATCATGCATTATGTATTTTAAGGCAATACCTAATACCAAACTCAATCTTTGAAAAAAGAGTTGATTTAGGCGGCAATATTCGATTTTACTTACAAATAAATCTATGTGCTTCATTTACATATCATAGGTTCCCACAAAATAATAACATGCAAAAGGTTTGACATGCATAAAAATAATGGACGTTTACTAGGTATCCAAATTTTTCGAATGCAATAACATTTTTTTAGATACAAATAACTTTATAACCGTCAAATATCATTAAATTTGAGGAATAATGTTACTTGTGAAGTGCTTAAAGTATTCTCCATAGATGTCCAGAAAGGAACTTTCAGAATAGTATCGTGGAAAGAGTATTTAATGTATTATCATGTAAAGTGTTCAAAATATATAGTTCTATTTTAATAATCACCAAACTTTATAAAAAGCAGCGAAAAAAGTGAGCAGGTGTATATTAAAAAGAAAAGCATTATGTTTAAATGTATTGATTTAGAAAGTACACATGTATATATATTAGGTGCTGATTTGGTATATGATCTGAGAGTGATCGCATACCCAATCACTTCCAATGTCACGTGTGATAGGAAATACTTTGCTTTGAATCTTACTTGCGAATTCCGATCTGGCCTAGGTGTAATATGATTATCATTCTAATCTTTAAGGTAATAAACAATTCTCAAAAAAAAGTTTTATTCCAAAATATTTGAGAGAAAGATAACTCTTCAAAATATTATTTAAGAAATTGTAGCAAGAAGTTGCTGGTGAAAAGAAATCATTGCCCTTTTGGTAAAAGTGGTCTATTAGGTGAACTTTTATCATTGAAGTGGAGAAAAAAAAATTGTAAGAGTAAATAGGAAACAGGAATTCATAGAAGTTTTTCTTTATGATATATCAAACACCAAACTTTTTCCTCCACTGCCACCACTACTGAGATCGCCTACCGATGCAACCTCTATATTCATATACCATATTTATAATATATACTTATAATCATGCATATCTAACCTGTCTATATATATTTTAGCTCATATATTTATAATAATTTGTTTAACTTTTGATTTCTCAATTGATATCGTAAAGAGTTATGTTATTCATACATATTTTGTAAAGAACCTAATTTTTTGAGAAAGTTTTTTGTTTATTAAGATGTTTTTGATTACAGTTTATGTATAGGCAGATTAAGTTTATAAGGTATTGAGCATTGAGAAAAATCAGATTATGGTTAGGGGTCACAGTAGAGCTTTAATATCAGCCACAAAGCATCACAGAGAGCCATTCCTTCTCCATTAGTGGGAAAGTCGTCTGACTCCTAAGTGCAGCTCTAAGGTCGGCATGAGAAGGAAACAAGTGTTCCGGCCATCATTGTACTTAAATCTAACTTCTCTCTTCGCTTCTGATTGGTTTCAGCTAATTATGTTGTCTAGTTTTTTACTTTACTATAAGTAAAGTATAGTGATCGTGAAAAAATTTGATCTCGAGATTTTGACGGAATTTCATGTTTTGAGGTCCCAGAAGTCGATTTATGAAGTTTTTTCGATGATGCCTGTGTGTGGGTGGGTGGGTGAGTGTGTTAGCATTGCTTGTTACCACGCTACGGTCCAGAATCATTGATGGATAAAGTTGATATTTAACACAAAAATGGGCCTCATAGGGAAGGAGATCCCTATTGTTTGGGAAGAATTATGCGTGATGGGAAACGATGTAAGAAATCCACTGGCTATTTGAACAAAAGCCATGTTCTCTTGTAGGAGAATATTTCGTATCAAGAAATGTTACTTTTGTTTTTCAAAAATGTTATTACTGCAGTAGTTATACTAATGAAATTATTTGCATCAGCTGTGTGATGTACAAAAATAAGCTTATATATTGATATGTTCTTCAATCACTATCTGTACTACCTCAGGAATGAAAGACTAATATTCATATCCTTAGTAAAGTTGAGTTATTGAGTAGTAAAGTTGAGTGTAGGCCACTCCAGATTTTTTGTTTTGTGAGCTATCAAAATGATTGTAAGGATAATGGAAGTCCGGAATTCAGAATTTTATTTAAATCTAGAAACTGTCTAAATGGGCAAACATTTCATCCATCTTCATAGAATTTGTCTTTATATGGACCACTCTCCCTCTACTTCTCACAGATATGTAAATGTTTTACATGTGAGATATATAAACCAACAATATATCTCATATCGTAGTCTACGGTCTCCCAGGCTATATACTGAAATAATAAACAGTTTTCATTGATACAAAATAAAAAAGAATAGAAAAATCAAATATAATATAGGTTAACCTGCCTATCCTAATAGTTAACCTGATAATATATTGATAGTAATGCGTAAGAAGCATTTATCGTTGAAAATTTGACAGGAAGTTAATTACATAAAACTATGATGGAATACTTGATATACTTTTATTAAACCTGTAACCTGAAAAATAGATTAACTTACCTTTTCATTTATGAACTTGGTAATAATGAGAAGGATATATTTGACAAGCTGCAGCGAGATCGCTAATCGCGGGATCGATAAATTAATATCCTCTCACCGATGTTCGCAGTGTACATGTTTATTACCTGGAGAACTTTTTTTTTTTTTGAGAATCAAGCAGCCTGTTGTAATTACTGGAGGAGAGACCGCTGTTTTGTTTTATATAAGCCAGGCTTTCAAAAACAAAGACAGACATTATTAATTAATAGCATAATGATATGCAAAAGAACTGTTCAATGTAGAGCTATTTGACTGAAACAAAGCACTGCTGCATAACAGAACTCATTAAGCGTCAAAAAATAAAACATATTAATTAAAAGTCATCATCAAAGCGCATAGTGTGCAAAGCGTGATTGATTTAACATGACAAGTTATAAAAGTAATCTATAACCCTTGCTTGGTCCAACAGCTCATCGGAAGGGAGTAAACAAAGCCTTCGCTTATTTTTAATTTCATGACATGTACTGCAGCTTGGGTAAACATTCAATATCAGTTTGTCGTTCGTTGAAATCAGGAATTTAAACAAATCTTTAAATTACATTATTATTTTCAAAGCTTTAATCAATACTTTTGTACAAAAAATAGGTTTAGGTTGAGTATTCTAGAAGTTGTTTACAAAACTGTTTTTAACTCATAAACAGATGGTAAAGCAGATAAAATTCAACAGTAGTGAATAGGAATATTATTCTTCACTTTTTTTCAAGTCGTTGCTTGGAATATCGCATAACTTCGTCTTCATTCCGTTCATCAAGATTTGTCTACATCCACCTATTCCCAATATTTTCTTTCGAAATGCTATTTGGCACTATTCAACAGTTTGTATATTAACCCAAGGGTCAAGGGTCAGCTAGCCATGCACAGCAAGGTGCATGCCAAATTAGTGGACAGCCATCTAGGCCTTTTACCACTTCATTCTCTAAATTAGTTACGTGGCGGGATACAAGCTAAAATGGCGCTTTTACTTGTCCCTTGTATTAAAAAGTAAAATTTCCTTGGCTAGTGTGAACCTTTGACCAGTGACCAGAACAGGCTTATGCAATATAGAGACTTAAGAGTCAAAATACATACAGTGAAAGAATGAAATGATGAAAATATGAAAGTATTAATAATTAATTAATCACGTATATTTACGCGTATATTTACCCACGAAAGTACGTTCTATATATATAATTATTATTATTATTATTAAAAATGACACTAAATTTAGCTGATACCTGTCTCTTAACAAGTTTCTCAATTTCTAAATAACACTCTCGTTATTTTGTCTACACAATAAAGTACATCTCCTATAGTCGACATGTTTCGAATGATCAACATTCATCATCAGGACGTGAATAACTTCTAGGGTGAATTATCTAGTTTATTATATATACTCATTGTAGGGTAAAAACCACATAATAACTGATTGCACTACATTAGAATATTATATTTACACAGAGAAGATAGAACGGGTTGTTTTCCTTCAAGTTTAAGAAAAGCTGGGCGTTAATCCTGTGGAGTGAGTGGCCTCTCAGCTTGAGTCACTGCCTGCGAAGGTTTCAGGATGCTCTTGATGTGAATTAAACAGCCTCAAAATACGGCTACTGTTATTCAATTGGACTTGAATATTTAGGAGTGGCTTTAGTTTTTGGATTAATATAGCGTCAAAAATTCTCAGTTTACGGTGGTTACATTCTTTTTTTATTATTTGTAACAGTAACAAGTGGTCTTCGTCAGAGCGAAATCCCAACCGTAGTTATTGACGCTGAAGAAGACCGCTTGTTACGGTTGAAAGATCTTAGCCTTTTTATCATTTATTTTCGCGATTGAACGTTATAAATATATTTAAATATACATTATCTACAGAGATATGCAGAGGGTGTAGAAACTGGAAAAAGCAGACGCAGCCTGAGTAGAAATTGATGGGAAACATCCAAAATGAGGAAAATAAGGCGACAATTTTAAGCTGACAGCACAGGCGATTCAAGGTTTGGAAGATAACCTGGTCAATAAATAATATTTACTGTTTTTATTTAATGCAATAATATAATAATTTAATGGTTCTCATTGATTTATATTAATTAAATAAATTATTGAAGTGTTATCAATCTTCAAATTTTATTAATCAGACTATCTTATTTTTTATAATACTTTTCAGTACATTCGACGTTGTACTTACATATTAGGTGCCAGAGGTAGTAGATTGACTCGGTATGGATTGAATAGGATGAATGAGACACTCTTTAACTGTCGAATACAACATTTAGAAGGGTAGTAGGTGAGGTATCCAGAAAGGCTAATTACTTAGAGGTTCACACACCTTCATTTGCGAAATGAAGTTTCCTGAGTACGTCATCATAAGGTTAATGTATATATAAGGTTAACGTATGTGTATAGACATGTATTGCGACCGTGGTCACAAATCACCACAGTTCTTCAAGTTCAGTCGGTTCCTTTGCTTCGTCAGAATTGCGTTGGCGTAACTGAAACCAGCATCGACCATGATGAAGTTGAGAGGGCGAGTAAAAACTATTCAGCTGCTGCAGTCACCTGGTATTTAGAAACCTTATTAATATCGGACCAATATTCTGTAAGGTTTTCGTACAAAATAGGATTATTACAAGTGTTAAATGGCAAACTTTGTCTTAAATCTCCATTGTAGAAGGTGGGTAGATAAATTATGGAAGAGGTCCACTGGCTATTGGAACAAAAGCTATGTTCTCCTGTAAGAGATTACATATTTCGTAGCACGAAATCTACACTTACGTTTTTCAAAAATGGTGTTACTGAAGTAGCTATACTTATGATATTATGTGATTAACAAAATTAAACATCTATATTGATAAGTGGATCAATCACTATATGTACTACCTCCAGGAATGAAAGACTAATAAACCTTTTCCATTTACACATTTATATTATGCCTAAATGAGACATTATAAATAATATACCCAAAATGTTTGATATTAAGTTTACTTATAGTAAAGTTGAGTGTAGGCCACTCCAGATTTTTAAGTTAGTTTTAGTTAAGTGAGAATTAGACTGAGTAAATTATATATAACAGCTACCTTTCAAATCAAACTTAGTTTAAAAAAAAACATTTTTGTTACATTAAAAAAAAAGTAATTAATTTCCGAAGGGAGAAGGGCACAAATTTATTATGGTCTGGGAAAAGATGCAGTGGTTGCCCGTGGTTGAATTAATTCACTGGTGTTGGTTGCGTAACGAACCGAATTTAATTTCCTTTTTAATGAAAACCAGATCCTCTGATTACATTTCTTTTAATTCGTGGCCCAAACAAATACCTCGTGTTCACACTTCATTCCCTGCAGAGGAAAAAAAAACACGATGTGATCTTGCCGCGGCTTCAAGTGGTTGTTCTGTGTCGAGGGACCTACATGCGTCATACCCGCCCAACCTTTTCATCATCTGCGAAAACCTCCCCTCGCCAGTCGCCCTTCCTCTCTGCCCCAGAACGCTATATCAAAATTACATTTTTTTTTGCACATGTGCCCTGATGTCATTCATTTTAAGTGAATAACATGCCTTGAACTTTATTTTTACAATACTGCATTACTTCAATATGTGAAAAATTATAAATAGATTACATCCCAGATCTAAACAGAAAAATAACTTAAATATTAAAAGTTAGTCTCTATAAAACAATTCCACGAACTAAATAAACTATATTGGCACAAAAAACACTCGGAAATAAACAGAAACTCACTAGTATATTTCGATGTTCTTGTCATCAGGAAGATAGAAACGAGTCGCTCCGAAGGTAGACAACGACAGTCGTCGATGACGAAGACATCGAAATATACTAGTGAGTTTCTGTTTCATTTCTGAGTGTACTTTGTATATATATATATTATATATATATATATATATATATATATATATAAACTAGAATTTTTAAAAGAACACATAGAAAAGAAATCACTGAACTCACTACTATATTTCGATGTCCTCGTCTTCAGGAAAAGATATATATATATAAAGTTGATCTTTGATGATGACTTACTAATGTGATTTTCAATATCATTGTAACCTTGAGGGCTTTTGAAGAAGCATGTATGATTCTTCTTGACGTTGGAATACCCCTTGGGATCAATCTCAAACATTAGTAAATTTTAATTATTTTTTAAATTTGTACTAATAGGTTATTTATTTGTACTGTTTAGCTTTTTGAATTAAATCTATGTTTATATTTATTTTTATGCATTCCTTTTATTTTAGTGTACTATTATTTATGTAGTATTTTTATAGCACAAATTGTAATTTTTAGTTATTTATTTTTTGTTTTTGTTATCCTTTTTTATTTATATTGTTAGCACTTTTTCTGCTGCAGATTTTTCAGTGTGATTTTATTCTTCAAGCAAATCATATCTCCCTCCTGAACACGATATTCCTCGAAATATCCAAGTTTTTTTTTGTAGTTTCTAAGTGTTCATCTCTGACGAAGACCGCTTGTTACGGTTGAAAGTTCTTAGTCTTTTTTTCCTATTTCTTATTGTGGTTTGATCATTGATTGTTATTTTACATGTTTATGTGAAATCTTTTTATGTACGTATACATATGTTATACGTCTTTATGTATATATTTCACATAAATAGCAATTTATATCAGAACCAAAAAGAAGTGGCTTAATTATTCTTCAATAATGAAATACTAATGATATCATTAAGGGGGTGGTAATAGTTTGTGTAATAAATTAACTGCTAATACTACTTCTCTTTGATTTCAAGACCTCCTGAGGGGAGTAAACCCAGTCAGTTTCTGTCAGACATTTCCGCTCGTATAATTCCAGCCTAGGTTCTAAATATGCATTTTTTCTACAATCATTACAGATAGCTCTTTCCTTATTTATTAGCAGAAAAGTTTTCTAACTATTGAGGTACAATTTATCATAGAATGACTTCTAAATTTTATCAGACCTTTCACTTTTTTTTAAAGAGATAAAAGTTTTCTATGTCTCTATACTCATTGGACAGGAAAAGAAAAAAGAAGAATTGAGTTATCATTCCAATTATGACCACTTGTTACGGCTGTAGAGTCTTAGTATTCTTTCTTATTTCTCTTTGTGGTTTAAACGTTGATTTTTATTTCATGTATTTATTGTAAAATCGTGTTTTGTTGGATTAGATAATTCAAAGTGGAGCCCTTTGTCCTCCGTGTCTATAATGCTAGGAGGCCCCTAGATGAAAGTTCTATGGCTATCTTCAAGTTTATTGGAGAACTCTGTTTAATTTAAATTAACTTCTGCTTCCCTCAATCAGGCTGTTTTGTCTGGTGATAGTGCTGAGTTTATTTAAGAGCAAAGCAAACACTTCTTGTAATTAAAGACAAATGTTTCATTTCTGATTGGAACCCCATGTGATTGTGAATAATTTGTGCTTTAGAGTATTACCAAGAGGTTCAATTGCTCTGTCTTATAATTGATTTCTCATCCACAATTATTCAGTTAACAGCCTTGTCAATAAAGACTTTAGAATTCATCAGTTCCCTTTCTTTGTTATAAGCTCCCTGTTTCTCTTTGTTCTTTTATTCAATGTATAATTAACAACTGATTGTAAGAATAGTGTTTTCCATTTATTAAGTTTTGTTATTTGTTAATTGAAATGCTGCTTCTATGGTAAACAGAGCAGAAGAATCAAAATACTCTTGTACTTTATTTGAAGAAATAAACACACAATTATTTTGTCTTATTCACTTTGTAACTCCACAAATTACTTGGTTGAATGACTTTAGTTCATTTAGTATTAATTATTATAATTTTGTTTTCATTTTATTTTCTAGCTTTCAACGAATTTTCATTGAACCCATTAAATTAATCGACATTAATTTAGACCTTGTGGTGGGAAAAGATTTCACCTGTTCAACTGCCAATCACGTCAAATGTTGCTTGGCTTCTACATTGAAATGAAAACTAGTCTATTAAACATAGCAAAGGAAAATAATCTAGTTAGTGTACTGTTTTATACCCTTTAAGAAATAAGAATACAAAATAAATAATTTAATGTCCCTGTTATAATTTGCTTGGAAAACAATAAACCTATAAAAAAACAAAAAATCTACAGTTGTGAAATTATAGGAGCTCTAAATACACTAGCAGTTCAGAAATGCAATGTGAATCTTTAAAATTTCCTAGAAGGATTTCTGCATCGAGCATCAAAGCATTTTTTTTGTCAAAAAATTGGTTCAAAAATCATCAAAAATGTTTTAAAAACGAGAGACAATCTCATACATTGTATAATAAAACTATAAATATACAATTTATACAGGTTTAAGATAAATCATTATATAAAGTTGAAATAATTACTTTAGGAAAATATTTTCTTTGGTAATAAAACGAATTATTGAGTTAACTAAAGAGATAGGTGGAATAGTTGACTCATTGTATTGCAAGTTTAAATGGACTTAAGCAGTATTAGTTGGGCAGCAGGTGAGTGGACTGGAGGAGTGTGACGTATCGGAATGCCTGTAGGGGATGGCCGTCTGTAATTAAATTGAGTTTTGCAAAGGGGAGGGGTGGTTAAAGTTTGGGTTGAAGTTGCAGATCGCCTTCGGCTATTCTGCACTTCTGCCAACTTTAATTACAAATTCTCATATGTCATTTTACTTTGCCCTCCCTTGCCACCACCTCACGCCACAAAGTGTCACTGGTTCCCTTTGGTCGCTGTAACACTTTATATTATATTTTATTAAACATGAGATGGATCATCGGAGTCATATGAGCATTACTTTATTATTATATTTTTTTTTGCAGTACTCAAAAACAAACTTTTTTTTGTAGAGAGAAACTTCACACCTATATCATGGGCATGGTACTTTTAAACTGACATTTTAAAAACCATCATAAAGACCTTTAAATGAAAGAGAAGCGTTTTTGACCCAATCGCTGTCCCTTTGGTTACAGCAGTATACAAACAGTGCCTATTTGATTTATCAGAAAGCTTTACATGCTGTGCGGATGATCAGCTAAAATACATCCCACAAAATGTTAGTATTTGTATTGCTAATGATAGATTGGATCTTCCATAATAAAATGCTATACAATTATAAGGATGATGCTTTGTAACACTGCAGTGATAATGGTACCTCCAAACTAGTAAGGTATTCTAAAGGTAAGGCATGTCGGATTATAAGGAAGATGCATCACCTGATATTCTGCTTAGGTAATCTTAGACTAAGCGGTAGTAATGGTAATCTTGGAGTAGAAATCATGAGTGACCTCGGAATATGATAGTCACTCATATCACATATGATATATGTTAAATATATAATTAGTAATCCTTTGAAAATATTATTTAATGTTTATGTTTATTTCCTTACAATATAATATAAAAAACTGAGTGTGTGTTATTTTTTAAAAGTAAGAAAAAATAAAGTGATTTTATATCATCATTTTAACGATGAATAGACTGTGATTATAAGAAAAATGTTTAAACTAAAAGTTTGTTTTTGGTAATTTCGTAGTAGCATTTTAAAGAGGAATCCTGATGTAAATATTGAAAAGCCCTTTCAACAAAAATGTTAGTAAATTATAAGGAAGACATTCAAATTATAATATTTATGATAGTTATCGTTTAATAACATTTTATAATCATAGTTGTTATTCTGCAAACCTAAGTGTATTTCTATAATATCAATTACAGGTTATTCATTGTGAGCATGGCTTGTTTTGTCAACTTTTTATCTCTATGTAAATACTTCTTCAGATATTATAACAAGACCATTTCACACAGTTAGGCACATCTCGCTTGCTTCGACTTTTGCTAGCATTTTATTAAGTAAAAATGTTAATCAATGCAGGAGAGTAGTTAGTTTGAGACGAGCGCGTTAAAGGAAGAGAGACGCTTTAAGGGTGAGTTAGCAGGGGATGAATATTTATGCTGTATGGCTGGTCCGCAGTGCGCACTCAGATCGTCAATCAATCTATCTTACCCACATTACTTCTGGCTTCCTATTTATTATTTACCTTTAAAACTTGTAACTTACCTCCTTCCACTAACAAGTACATACCATTAATAAGCTTTCCACTTTTTATATGTAAATTGTGCAAAACTTCTACTCGGTGTTAAATATATAATTAGTAACCCTTTCAGGATATTATTTAATGATTAGCGTATACCTTTAGTGTGAGTACTTTAATTTCTTATACCTTTTAAATCATAACTGAAAGACAATTTCTCCTGCAACCAATTACTGAGTCTCTCAACGGTATGATAAACTGTTTTGTTATCACTGACAAAGCTCTTTGGGTTTTTCTGGTTTAACTAAATAATAGAGTTCAATCTTCCATTTATGATCTATAAGAATGCATAATGAAAAATGAAGAGCTCTTTGTTCTAAAATTATAGAAGAAACAGAGATATATATATGTCTTGTTATCAAAATACATTTAACATATTTTCTTATGAAAATTAGTATGAGAACAAAGAGAAAACAACATATAATACAAGTATCATCAATAAATATCACTTGTAGATTTCAACACCTGTTGTCGTCAGTGCAAAACTCTGCTCAAGCAGCAACGTTTATTAAATATTTAATAAATCATGCAGCCAAGGATTTCGTGCTAAAAGTAGTAATCCTTACAATCAGAGCATGCGCAGTCACGGCAGTCACTCTGAGGAGCTCCCGCCTCTTACAGCCTTTCTAACCACATTCTCAAAATATTAACATGCATTTATAGGTGAACTTTTCTATATGATTTTAAAAGGATTGATATGTCTATAAATGCCTTATTATAATTACCTTACAGTTTTCTTAAAAAATTTGTTAAAAAGTAAAGATCCAAAGCAATTATATCTAAGACCATCCCTTCACTGTGTACGTTTAATTCATTTATTTATTTTTAGAAAAAAAAACCGTTTTTGTAATTATTCATCTGTTCATACGATAAGTATTTTAATACTTTAATTTAGTCTAAGATTCACAATGTTTCAAGTAAGAAATAAATTATTAGTACAATTAATCAAACAAATTAAGCAAATTATGTTTTCAAATAGTCTATATGTGTAAATATATAGCTAATTAATTTGAAATTACCGGTTTAAAAAGTAATTTTGATTAAGAGAAGTTTAGATCATGTTGAAAGTTTTATCATTTAATAGTAATGATTATGTATCTATTTTATTAACATATGTATTGAACTGAGACCATTTCTACATTATACATATATCAGAAATGAGTTGACGTGCGAAGTGAAGTTGATTCACAAAAATAACACACATAAACCCAGTACTACGAGTATACCATACTTCGATTACCTCGTCATCAGGTAGATAGATGTGAGTCGCTCCGCAGACTGATTTTTTCCCATTCAGTAGTATCCCTGCCGGTTGAGAGTTTATTAAATTAATATACAACATGTACCGCACTTGGTATAACATGCTATAATTACATAGACTATATCCTTTTTTTTTTTTAGTTTATACAATAAAGTCACTTAAATTTTTACACATTAACTTTCGCTTAAATCTAATAACATAGGAGATCCTTTAGTACACTTTAAAAAATATCCAAATCAATTTTATTAATAAAATTCATAAAACATTTACAATTTTGAAATGTGAGTAGTTCTGATCTGGCTGCTGACCAAGAGTTGTCAGTGGTCACGATTTGCTGGGTCAGGGGTTCTCTCTGCTGGTCAAGGATGGTACCAATGTTTTTTTTTACAATCGTTGATTTTTACAATCAAGGTAAAAGAAATGGTGCTGTTTGTCAATTTTATGAAAATCACTATGTACTATGTATTGCTTGTCTATCTTCATTAACTTGTTTTTCTTTTCTTAATTGAAGATATCATTTAAAAATTCGATCTAATTTTACATTAGAATAACCGTCATTTGACAAATCCTTGTTTTGTTCTATTAGTGTTTCAGTTGAATATTTCCTTATTTAATGTGATTTTGTTTGTTTTATGGATAAAGGCTTTAATTGCCCCATCTTTGTAGTGCTGAGGGCATTCACACCGGACATTGAGGATGAACTTCACACAAGATGTAGTGGCAGAGATTATTTCAGTGTGGATGAATTGATAACATTCTGGTCACCATTGTGTAGGCTTTAAAAGGCAAGAACCTCACTCTCAAATTAAATTTGCTTAAATCTTCTCTTGAATCGCTATTCAGATTGTCAGTTATGGTGAGGTTTCTTTTGTGTTCTGAGTTCGTTGTAACTTATAGTTATACAATAAGTTACTTTTATAACAAAACCTACAGCTTCTAATGTTTGATAAAACTTTTATCGGAGATTATAAACAGAAGAATTACTCAGAGCGCGACCCAAGGAAGAGTTGCCCATCCAACCTGCTGTTTCCTCTGTTATCAGCAGTCGTCATCAAAGACACTGATATTCCCCTTTCTTTTTCTTTTTAATAACAGTTTCATCAAGGATTGAAGTTTAAATGCGTTTATATTTATTTCTGAACATGAAAGAATCAGACAGTGCTAATGTCTTACTAGGCGATGCACTTATCAATTATAATTAAAAAAAAAACATGAAAGAAATCACAGAAACTCATCACAATATTTCGATTGCCTCATCATGACGAAGATTATAATGAGTTTCTGTGTTTTTCGTAATGTTTGTTCTTCTTATAAATGTAGTTTATTTATTTCGTGGAATTATTTCATTTAATTGGTTATATATATATATATATATATATATATATATATATATATATACCTTAACACATAGAAAAGAAAAGAAAAAGTCACTAGATAATTGACTTCGATATTTGGACATCCGTCGTCATTAGGAAGAAGTACGGATAACCTAGCGTTGAGAAGCAAACCATAACTGGTATATATATATATATATATATATATCAATGATCATACCACAATAAGAAAATGGGAAAGCAAGACTAAGATCTTTCAACCGTAACAAGCGGTCTTCGTCAGAGTCAAAAACCCAACTGAAACTCTTGGGTCAAAAACCCAAAAAACTCAGTTGGGTTTTTGACTCTGACGAAGACCGCTTGTTACGGTTGAAAGATCTTAGTTTTGCTTTCCCATTTTCTTATTGTGGTTTGATCATTGATTGTTATTTCACGTGCTATGTGAAATCTTTATATATATATATATATATATATATATATATACTATTTAATAATGATATATTATTCTTAATACTACTACTATTTTTAATTACCATATAATAACAAATTAACCATTCCATTTATTATATGGTAGTAAATTGGTTGTTAATATAGTAACCAATATATTAATTTTTTGTTAATAAACAATATCGCTGTTTAAATTTTGTGTTTTTTTTTACTTTATGTGGTTTTATGGTTTTGTTTATTGTGTTGTTTGTTTTCTGTTTGGTGATATTCTGTGGATGTTTTTGCTTTCATTATGTCGTCAATAATTTTTTTATAGTTTTGAAAATGCCAAACGTCTACGTATAAACAGGCATATTTTTCTTTAGGCCAAAAATCCTCAAGAAACCAATCTTTGAACTTTGAAGGATCAATGGTCGAGGAGATATATAAGTATATGTTCTGAGATTGTGAGAAAGAAAAAAGTTTGTCTGCTCATTATAGAAGATGTGAGAGGAATACGGGTACAATGAAGTCATTATGATAGTATTAAGTTTAAGTTAGAAAACATTAAGTAGTTGTTCAACTAAAGGTTTGTTTGAACGTCATTATCAATTCATAAATAAAAGGAGTTTATACTTACATAATCGGGCCTTGTGTTCCCAAATTAGAATCTAATCTACAATATTATAATACCAATTTTGGTCTCTTAACTTACCACCAGGCTCTTTACCCTTACTATCGGATATTTCAGTGACCTTCTTTAATTCTCTTCAATTATGAGTAGCAAATGATTGGATTCCGCCTTTTTTTTTTTTTTTTTTTTGATCTAATACCTTTGTTATATTATTTGCTCTGATGTTATTGATATAGTTTTATGACTACTATTTCTACATTTCACCTTACACAGTGTATATAACTTCTTCCCTAATTCTCTTTCCAACTTCGTGTAACAGTCTAATATGTAATTTCTGGGTGAGGTATAATTGACCAGCTGCTTTTGCGGAGAAATCGGGAAAACATTTCGAGCAGTAAAAAAAAGAAGTTTTCGTTTGGGATTGTTTGTGATCACAAACTAGTTGATCGTCATGCACTTAACGAATGACGATCGTCATTTCAACGCCTTCTGCTAAAAGTTTTCAATAAACTTTGCTAGAACTTTGCAATTTATGCTGCTTAAACTTCTCAACGTATTTGTTAGATCTTTTCGATGAATACTGCTAGAACTTGTGAATGCTGTTCTATAGTAATAAACAGAGTACTCTGTATGAGGGCAGTCTGTCATAAAAAGTATAGTAAAATCCTTAAAAAAAATCCGACTTTGTTTTTCTGTGATGTCTCACTATTCTTGGTGTGCACGAGAATTACCGAATTCTAGGGAAGGTCAAAGTTGATGCAATAGCAAAGATAACATATTAAATATGCAAACACTGAGTCTTTACTTTTCAACAATAACAATATTCTCAAACTATAAACAAAAAAAGTTTTAACATTTTGAAATACTTACTTTAGAACACATTTACTTTAAAGATTTCTTCGCAAATTCTATTCCGTTTTTCTGAGTTAAATGTGGCTTTCGCGAGCTAACAATTCCCTGTTTCTCTCCTAACATATTCCTATCATTAGTCTTTTTCCAACCTCAACATTCTCTCTTTGCAACAAAGACCTTTACCAATCTAAAGAGGTGCTCAAATGGAGTTCGTGGTTCAGATGAACTATTTGACTGACAAATACAACTCAGCTTGGTTGTTAAAACGAGATTAACTTATTTTTACAAGTGCTAACTTTGTTGCTTACTAGTGGAAACATAGTTACGTTGGGGTGAAAATGTTTTAACTCTGGACTTGATACCGTATGAAATGAATTAAACAAGTTAAATAATTAATGATGTTTTAGTTGTTTTAATGTCTTAAAAAATATAATTATATTTCAGTGGTGGCATAATGTTAAATACTATGAATATACGTTAGGAGTACTTCTATTATAAATGTCGTAACTGTATCTATTATTAGTAAACAATTCTACGAAGAGATATACAATGCATATTATAGGATTTATATGACCTTTAAAAAATTGTATTATACCAGTTATACTCAGATCCCTGAAATTAGGCAAAATTCGGTCAGCGCTTGGATGGGTTTATATAGCGGAATCACTAATCAGCTATGGTTTTGTCTCTTGTTAAGCTCCAAAGGTGTTATAAACGAATTAGTCAAGCTTTTGAAGAGTGACGAAAAATAGCATTTTAACGAACTTAAACCTGTCAACACTTTTTTCAAAAAATTAATGATTTAGACTTTAAAAATAAATATTATATGGAAAAATTAACATTTTTCGTTAGTCAATGGATATATTTTTAGCGCAATTATTACAGTTGTTGCTCATTTATTTCTGGGTTTGCTATTTTCTTTTATAACTATTTCTAGCATATTATCAATTCACACACAATCAACCATTATATAAATAAAAAAACTCATTTTATTCGCAGTTGGAAATACGAGTGTATGTGTAAAGTATCAAGGGAGTTTATAGTATATAAATGGCAACCATAAAGAGCTACTGTATTGGTATGTAAAACATATTACATAAACTGAACTGTAGTCTCAATATTGACAATCTTCATACTGAGGGATTCAAAGTTAGGAACCAATTTCCTTCTATCAGTGGTTAATAGAAATAGGACTTGGTCAAATGGCATGTTTTATTAGCATAAGAAAGCTTATATTGTAATAGATTTTGAAATTTTCAATCAAAAATATTTATTACAAGATTATTTATCCTTAAGATAGATTATTATGTAGTTGATCATCAACTATATAAAAACACTTTTGTATGAAAATAATTCATTTTTACCTTAACTACATATTATGAGTAGAGAACTGCAGTTATGAAAGGACCATGAAATTAAAATATCCTAAGAACAAGTTTTCATGGATGAAACGACGAAAAAAAAGTACTATACTATAAAAGTAGCTTCATTAAAGATGCATCATCGAAAGGATCTCTGAGAAGAAATCATATTGAAAGAATTTATGGAAAGGAATTCAGAAAGAATTTCATAAAAATGCTTTAAGAAAGTGTTTTTAGAATAAAACAAATCAGATGGAGATGATATCATAAAAACTATTGCCCGAAATCGTGGAATCTATAATGAAAAAAAACCTTATGATAGTAAAATTCCTTAAAACATCAGGTTGTTTACATATTAATTGTAATTTTAGCCATATTTTGTACGCTTTTTAATTGATAAATACCGTAAATTTGTGACAATTTGTAAGTAATTGGTTCAGTTAAATGGAATGAAGGCATGTAGTTCATTTTTACATTGGCTTTATTACATTATCAATAACAGAAAAAGGGAATCAATTTGGCGAGATGTCACTCTTTGCATTCAATTTAATATAGATCCCTCAAAGGAGGCCTGTTTGATTAGTCTGGTTGTTTGACTCGATGGAAATTGAGCTGACAGATATTTAAACGAAACGGAAATCGACTTCAACACACTTGCGCACTCCTATCCCTCCCTGCCTTCCCCTTAATTGACTCGTTATTTAGCTTCATTTACGGTTATTATTTGTCTTATGCACATCATCTTTAAAACAGCTTTTGTGAACTTTAATATTTTATATCAAAAAAGAAATTCTTGTTATATATCGCGTATGTAAACTTAAATGCACTATATACCTTTATATAGTTCAATGCACTATTTATATAATATATAAATTTAAAATAAACTGTAACACATAGAAAAATGTTACAAAGAACTCTTTTTCCAATATTTCGACCGTTATGGTAGCCGTCCTTAGGAGAAGAAGTGAATTGACAGAGGGAAGACGGTCAACTGAAGAACTCTGGTAATGGGGCTATAGCAGTGCAGTCGAAAAGGGGAAAAGAAAAAAATAAACTAAGGAGTTGAGAATGAAAAAAATTTAAAGAATAATAAAGGAGGGATGAAAGCAAAAAATATCATAAATATATATTAAAGAACTTTAAAAAATAAAAATATTAATAAAAAAAATGTACAAACCATTTTAATTGTACAAACAAATTAAAATAAAATTAAAAAATGATATATACGTACTTGAACTGTGAAACAATCATTGAAGCTGAGGTGGTGGGAATTAGCTTGAGTGGCGACAGGGAGACTGCTGCGTTTACGATCCGAAAGCATGTGATTATTCATCCCAAGGTTCAGTATCGTAGATGATATACCAACGTAAAAAGCATCACATTGGGTGCATTTCAATAGGTAAAAGCAATCAGTGAAAATACAGGAGGAGGAATTATGACTTGGGTAAGAATTTGACTCAAAAGGAGAGGTGAATCACGACTCAGAATTAACGATAGGACAAGTCAGGCATCTCCAACGTCTTCAACATTGGAGACTACCACATCTCTGAGGATTCGGAATAGGTTTATCAGCTCAGTGAGAAAATAAACTTGCAAGGATTAGGAGCCTTTCTATAAGAAATGCGGAGCATGTGGAAATGATTCCTCAGAAATATCCATCGACGTAGATTGATGTATACACTGATGGGCCTTCTGTGTCCATGCGGAAATAGGTTTCCTATCGCATTGTTGTAGTAATTTTAAGACATATCTTTGAAGCTTACTTTCTTATGATGATGTAGGAATCAGTATTTTGCCTTCAGTGGCATGCGTCCATAGTGTCGTCGTTTTTTTTTCTTATTATTTTTATAAGTACCACTTTAATTTAGTGATCAATTTTTCAATTAATTATTATATTACCTTTATTTTGATGTTTCTATACTATTCAATTTGACGTGCATATATGCGTGTGTTTTACTGGAACTACTCCAACGATGCGATCGTTGATTGTGGTCAAAGATGGGCAACGCCATACGAGGAATGATGGTTTTCCCTATTTCTAATATGAATCGTACTAACCTCAGTGGTAATAACAATATACATGTGTTTATTCCAACGAAATTGATGCCTTACACTCAGTAGGCCTGAGTAGTAGTAGTCTATGGTAGTCATTACAGGCATGTGCAACTCCATACCATTACATTTGAGTAGATGGGAATTGAATTGTCTGGAGGGTACCATAATACCGTGTGACCTTCCCGGGGAGTGGCGGCAAGAACATTCCGTACACAACTACCTGCAACCACCTACACAAAATAGAGGTATCTGAGGGTCTGAGCTGTCCTCTCTGTTATGCTGGGGAGGAGATGCAGCAAGTTATCTGCTGACTTGGGAGCCACTCATAAACCTGAGACACACGAAAGCACCATAGATGGCAAGTCGCCAAATGGCTGACATCCAGAATCCAACGTTGAATAACAAAAAAAAAATATTCATAATTTGCTTTATATTATATCAATTTTGTTGAGCATTCTATTATATACATATTTTTCATTGCGCATTTAATAGTGAAGTAGCTATATGGATAATACACAGTTAAGGTTAGATTATTTCAATTATTTGTCATTTAAGTTATTCCAAGCACTATAGTAAAACAGTTTGTTTGTTGATTCCTTCAGTTATGATGTTTATTAATATGATCAAATTAAGTTTATTCATACAGTAAATAAATGACGTAACCCGTCGAGACGCACGCTCAGTTGAGCTTATTCCTCCTAACAACTAATCCATTGGACCCAATTACAATCATTACTGAAGGGCAGAATACGATTATTTAGCTATTAACTATTAACAAGTTTTAGCAAGTATGCAAATAAGATGAAGCTCAGAAATCATCGTCCCATTCTTAATCGTTTTAACAATTATCTTGCTAAACATAAATTTGCATTGAAATAAGCGCTAAATTGAGCAAGTACTTGTAAACACGACTGTTGTTGGAAGGAGGTCTTCCTCGTTCATTCATGAATTGATGATTGATTCGAAACAATATTTTTGTACCATCAAATCATCATCTTTTAAAACTTTTCTTAATGACAGAAGCATTCTTCAAAATACATGTTTACTATTATGGGTGCAAAAAAGACTGTTAAATTACTTGTTAATCTTATTAAATGTTGTAAATTAGCATATTTTATTCTGATAAAGAAGGCAAAAATAAATTAACAACATATGCAGTTGTGCGTCAACCGAGTTAAAAAAGCTAATATAAAATTAGTCCCTGTAGACTGTTGTGTTATTATTTTCTTCCAACATAGATTATATACTAAATACATATGAATAACCTTTCTTAAGAAAGTTACCATTCTTCAGAGTTAAACAACTATTTAAATATTTTAAAAAAAAAATTAAAAGAATTTTTAGATAACAAAGCCCAGATAATAAACTCGTTATTATAAACTCATCAAACATGTTTTGTTCTATTTATGTATTGTATAAAATAAAACTGTTAAGTTAAACGAATGAACGTCCGGCAAAGATTAAATATTGTTTTCTGCTCGTAAAATTCGCTATTCAATAACGCACCTACCACCACAATCCAGTCAGTAGCTCTTGATCAACAGGACTGAGAGCTACGTTACAATGATTACTGCAAACTGTATCTGGACAACATTGCTAAACACATTAAACAAATTTTATAATTACCTTGAGAATGACTGGAAGCCAGTTGAAACATGTCGGATCCACCTTAATTATTATTCTCCAACGCTTAAATGAAGAAGAGAAGAAATTATTTCGAAACCTTTAAAAACTTGTAAAAAAAATGACTTTAAGAAAATATGTTCAATTATTTAACGAAATATATATGTATACTACATTCACAGAAAGAGTATACGTAAATGAGATAACAAAACACACTAAAGTGTTTTGACTGTCTCTTCATCAGAAGGAAAGTGGAGTCTTGTCTATGACAAGGGAGGACTGAAGTGGAGTCCCATTGAAGAGGCACTCAATCAGTGCACTCAACCCACGAGAGAAGCGATACAAGGATAAATAAGATAAATACAAGAAAAATAAATAAAGACATTTTTAGAATAGAAAACATATTAAAAAAATAAAAAATACTATCTGTAAATGAAAAACAAACAAGCTATTAAAATTGTACATAAATACTTAATAAGCAAAAATAAGAATAGTTAACTAATTAGGTTAAGACCAGGACCAGATCTACCTCCCAGGAGTTAAAATCCTGCGACTTCTGAAGACTGACATTGGTGTTTGTACCAGGATATATATATATATATATATATATATATATATATATATATTTTGAAATTTTTTGAGGGTTTTTGGTTTAGGAATAAAAAAAATTCTTTGCCAATGTTTCGACATATTTTTATGCCTTCTTCAGGGCTAAAACATCAGACCAAAATATATAGACCAAAACCCTCAAAAAATTTCAAACATATCAATAGAGTGGTCAAGAAAAGAACAGCATATGTAAATGCATATATATTATAAATTTTAAAACTCCAGTAAGAAATTCAGAAATGTGGCCAATATCATCCAACCAAAAGAACTGCTCTTTGTTTGCTCTTACATTATACTGAAAGAAGCGATGTACGAGATCCCTTCTTTCGTATTGAGAAGGTAGGGAGATGATAAAGGTATTTAAAAACGCGTAAAGTGAAACGAAAGTAATTAATGAAAATACGACAGAAAAAGGTCAAATAAGAACTAGACTTTAGAGTGCTGAAGTGTGAAAAATAAAGAAAAAAAATTTTAGAGGTACCTACTTCAAAAAATTAGTTAAAATTATATATGGACAATTATATTATACATATATATAATATACATATACGTGTATATATAAGTATAAATTATATATATACTTTAGTTATATAAAATAATTGATATACTTTATGGTAGGTTTACTGTAATTTCCATATTAAATTGTTCAGAAACGTTCACAATTTTTTTTCAATATTACACTGTAATATGAAGTCGGGAATTCATTATACTAAACAAGAATTACCTGAAAAACTGTATTTTTAAACAATTTAACTAAATTTTAAAATCTTTAATTACTACAACTAGCTTGACACAAATTTTAGCCTACAAAGTCATTGTCAGGTTCAAAATTAATAAATGTTATAAATCTAATATAAAGAAGTCTAGGAATAAGGTTTACTAATTAAAAAGAAATGATGGTTGGGAGTAAGATGGAAGGTGCTGTAATATGGTATGACCTACTCGGGCTATTCGCCTCTCTCATCAAGCCAGCATTATTCCAATTATTTATGTTATCTTAAAGTTACTTTAAAGTTCTTACAGCTAGGTACTATATTGACATCCATTTCAACATAGTGTCTAATTGTAAGAACTTTAAGGTAGTAAATAATTAAGATAATTCTAGCTTGTTGAGAGAGGGGAATATGACGAGTAGGTGAAAGTTTACTACCCCTCCCTTCCACCCTACCCTGACCTTCCCACTTCCATTTCAATTAGTAAGCCTTTTACTTGCATCTAGCAAATACCGTCCCTTTACTTTGTTCTTACTTTAGATTCAGATCATTTATTCATTTGAAACGTGGTCATAACCTTTTTATTGGCCAAAAGTTTAATCAACTTCCCACTTTGAATAACAGTTTCATGTGTAGTGAGAGTGATTGTAGGCCAACTTAATATGGGGATTATAGCCAATCCAGCATAAAGGAGTACGTAAATAGGAGGCAACCAACAAAAGGTTAGTTATGCTAAAATTGCTTTAAAACTAAATGCTGTTTAAGAGTAGAATTGTTGACTACTTATATGAATGATAATTCGTGAAATCGTTTTTGTGGGTCCAAGATTACTACATTTTTTCTGTTGTTTAGACATCTATTTTTACTTCACGTGTTTATTGTGTTTTCTTACTATGTGTATAAAAATAGATACTGGTGCCTTTGTACAGCTTTTAATCAAGGTACAACAACCCTCTTGGTGAAAAATATTGTTTTATTTCTGATAGCAGCTCAGTAACCTTTCTTTTCCTGGCCAATACATCATTATTATTTACCATCATTATCTTCCTGGTCAGTATGGATTCTAAACGTTTGACATTATAATTGGTTGTTACAAGTGTTGCTAAGCTGTGCTTCCTGAACGTTGGACCCTTACCGTACTAACCTTTGACTAACTTCTCCCACTCACCATCTTCATTCTAAAGTATAACTACTTTCAACATTACGATAGATTCTAACTTCAGGCCATGGGTACTGTGGTGGGCACAAGGATAGCTACCTTTTGCAAAATTATTTATTGCCTAACTATTACAATATTTTTTCATCTGTCCCCTTTTTTCTCTTTTCAATATCTCTTACATGAATAGCATCTTTTTATTTTATTATTTTGAACACATTTGATCTTCTATTTCTTTTACACATTATGTATCTCTCAAAGTGCGAGTAAAAAAAAGTAAGAATGCTCTACATAAATTCATTTTATAATAGAACTACGCGTTTCAAACACTTTGTGGTCTTCCTCAGGTTTTTCTGTGTTAACGAAAAAATGTTACAGAAATTTGTAACAGGATAGGACTACAGTTCTGTATAAAATGGATCACTAGGACATTGAGTTTAATTATAAACTGAAACACTATGCAAAAGGCATGTGGAAAAATAACTGGTGTAACTCTCATCAATATATCGTTATTCACCGTCATCAAAAGAGTTTGTCGTCTTGGTTTTTAGATACCAACTAACAGGAAGCAAGTCTATTAGACTTGGTCAGTGTTTTGCTATGAAGGAAGTAGGGGGAAGGAAAGAAGTAGCAAAAGAGTAAAAGGACGAGATATGAAGACAAAGAAATACTCGTAATATAATGAACAGTAAAGAATTATATGATTATTAAGAAAACAATAATAATAATGATGATGATTAATTATAATACAGTTAATGAGAAAAATAGCAATTAATATAAACAAAGTAAATTATAAAAAGGAAATAGTCTAAAACCTTCAGCGATAAGATGGGGTCCTCAAACTGATCTTACACAAAGAAGTGAGAATTTCTTCCTCAAGTTTTTAAGATAACGTTAAAGTCCTATAAGAATTAGCTATTCTTTCATTTCGACCTTTGTTTTCCATACTACGATTTCATATTTTATTTATTAATTGTTTTGCTTGTACTTTTGTAAGAATTTAAAATAGGTATTTATACTAAACCATAGTTTTTACTAGTTCAATTGACTATTAATGTGTATTTGTGTATAAAACTTTAAATTACACAAAGCAAGACACAGAAAAGAGAATAAAAAGCACACTTACTGAATTCTCAAGATTTCGAACTGTTGTTAGTCATCAGGAGTAGACTAGAAGAGAGGACGAAGTAAGAAAGATCTCCCCACGTCGAAGGACGGAGAAAGTGTAATTTAAAAGTCTAAAGTTGCGAAGTTTGAACGACAAAGTGTAATTTAAAGTTGTATAGTCCATGTGGACCGTTTATTCACTTTATTAATTGTTTGTGTATAAATACATGGGTATGCTAAGTTAATACTCTAACAATAAAGTAAGTTCTAGAATCGTCGTCTTTACCTCTTTATAATGTAAAACAACATTTTAAAGAAAAATTAAATAAAAATACTTTCGAAATATTACTTTTAAACCAGTCTAAACAGTTGATCTATATTTAAATTATTGAAATAAATCTCACCTCGTAAATTTTATTCTTCATTTAAGGGCTTTCAGGAATACTTCCATGTACTCAGAATGACAACTATGTGATGACTAAGAGTTTCCTTATCTGCATATCTTATCTGTCTATGGATATTTTATCCCAAAAATTTTCGATTTAATTGATTATAAGCAATTTTTTTTAGAGTTTTACTATATTCTTAATTTTTTGTTCTTTGTGTTATCATCTGCTCAATATAACATTTTATTCCTATAATTTAGTGTTTCTCGTATTTTAGTGAGTTAGTCGGTAGTTTAAATAAGACGTTTGTTGGTCTGATCGTTTAGATTTGTGATTTGTTTTATCTTTAAATATTTCTGATAGTTGTATTATTATTGTCTCAGTCCATTTTATAAAAGTCCATCCATTTTTTGTACTGTGAGGTTCATGTCCATACAGCATTAAGTGGCTGGCAAAATTCTAATTGTGTTTATTGTAATTGAAACAGTTAATATACTTTTTTAAATTATTTCCCTTGAAGTCCCAATCCTATCCAATTCATCACAGTCAACAGCATTTGCATTTCATTCAAGAAATCCTTCTGTTATTAAAGTTACTATCATTGTCTTCTATTGACATATTTAAGTTGTGTTTAATTAAGATTAGTTTTAGGGCAATGTTTATTTTTTTCAAGAAATGCAATTTTTTTATTTGTAGCTTTTTCTATGTAAGTAAAGGTTATCGATCGATCTATTGGTGGGATTTGAGTGTTCGTCTTATTGATAATTAGGTAGTCTGTTATTTTTTCCATTAAATCCTTTGCTAATTGCTATTATAAAATTGTCCTACTGCCGTTTTGAAACAAATATTTTAGGGATCAGTCACTGAGTCATTTGTATTTGATGTTAAGTTTTCAATGTTATGAAGAATATTTCTTTTACATCGCTGTTTTGCGTTTTGTAAATATTAATTTAGAATCCTGTTAAGAAGAATAGTAAAAAGAAAAGCAGAAAGGACTAAGTAAATAATGACTTTGAATGAGAAGTCATCATCATCAAGTGCCTTGGAATCACTGGGGACTAAATGTCCGTTTGCTGGAAGAAGTTAAACAAGGATTTCATAACAAAAATATATTAGAGAGAGTGAGGGAGGACTGGGTTTGACAAATAACTTTTGTGGCGGAGAAAGTCTGGGAGCTTTGTAAGTTGGGTTAGGAGAAGCTAGGGGATGTGCGTGGTGGATGTCAGTTGGATGAGGGTGGGGAGGGGAGGGTGCTGGTTTGTTGGATAAGGGAAGATTTTATTTATTCAAAAGGGCTTGTTGGAGGGTCTGGATATCGCTAATGATATTCGTAGGGCCTAAGGAGAAGTGTTGGAGGGATTTAGTCCCTTGGCAAACTACTTTGCGAAACTCGCTGAAATATTGTGCCAATATATTTGAAGCTGGTCTGTTCCCTCAATAATGCGCCACAAATAGCGCTTCATGAAGCCTTAAAGCCGATATTTTACACAAAGGACGCCAACACTAATACAAATAGGGAGTGGGGGGCGACTTGTCTTTCTTCATCTGTTCAAACAAAACACCAGCAATGGTAACCTCAGATCACCCGAATTTATTGAGCTTGAATCATATATGAAAGAAGTTAAATCAAACACAATTAATTAATAGGCATTTATTTTTGCAACAAACATACAAATCCGCAGTTGTGTTTAATGGAAGTTACCATTTATACTTAGACTTCAAAACAATGCAAAATCTGTGAACTATTGTAAATTCAGGGCGTTATTGTTATGTAGAATTATAGAATACGATTCTGTAGTATACAACTATAGAACATCTTTGCTTAGATTTGAAATGCTATTGCTAAAATAATATTCACATTGTATACTACATACATGCTAGATTATACTATAAAAAGTCTGATAATGAGAATGTATATAAGACCAAACTTTGCTTAATTTAGTGGTGTTGTACATGGCATACTGTTATCAGATTAAGTTGCAATCATGAAATGCATTGGTATAAAAAAATAATTCTCACAGAATAAAAAATTCTGTGTTACAACTACCAGTCATACTGCGACTTATCTGAAAAGAAATACACAATTCTACTTTTAAATGGTGGTTTAATTATAGAAAAAAATAATATTATTTATTTTATTATTAAAATAACATAAAGATATATTTTTATTGAGATATTAAATAAAATATAAAACAAATACATTAAGAAATATTATTTCTTAACATGTAAGGATGTTTTCCAAAGTGATCTTAAGAATACAGAAGGCTATACTAAAGCTTGGAGAATGAAGGGCTTAAAATATATAAAAATAATAAAATGATATAGCTTGTACTTAGTGGCTTTCTTCCTGTCGTCAGGTTTAGAACATAACCTCGAGCTATAAGCGAGGGCGTACTGTATGCTATACAAGGGAGTACTGTATGCATAACTTCAAATGCACATTAGTATGTTACTCTTCCAAACAGAAAACTTGTCTAATTCGCTTCTCTAAACCCACTTATCCTTTAAACTCGAAATACTGTCACACTAAACTAAGATGTTATGTCTCTGTTTATTCAATTATCTTTAACTTTTATAATTACCCTAGCGTTAGCTATCTCCCGTTAATTTAAACACTCTTTCCCATTAATCGTTATGAAACTCAGGGCATTGGTGTACGGTGGTTTGATAAATTTGTTTTTCTGTAAATTTCAGCAATTATTCTTCTACAAATTGTATTAACGAATATATTTTAAATTAAACAACTACCAGTCATAATGTGACTCATACCAAAAAAAATAATCAATTCTTCTTTTAAATGGTGGTTTAATTATAAAAAAATAATAATATTTTTTTAATTATTATAATAAATTAAGATACATTTTTATTGAATTATTAAATAAAACATAAAACATAATAAATATTATTTTTTAACATGTGAGGATGTTTTCCAAAGTTATTAAGGATGCTATTAACAATTTCTGTAATAAAATATTACTATAAAAAATATTTATTTTGTCTGAACATAAATATATCAATTACGGAACTAGTAAGTGAGAATAATTTACCTATTTCCTTTTTTTTATTTCCTACCTTTTTAATAATAAACCAATGAAAAAAATCATTTAACATTAAAGCTCTAGATTAATTTACTATAATTTTTATTTATATAAGATATAATAAGATTGTCATTTTATTACATAAATTCACTTAATCTGACAAATAGTTGGTGCAGTCGTCCGACTGGTTCACTCGCATTGCATCTTCAAGAAGGATTTCAAGGAAAGATATGATGTTTAATAATCTCTGTGGAACTAATAATATGCATGTGTGTATGTGTGTTTGTTTTTTATTTATTTTTTAGCATGCTCAGTATAGTATAAATGCTGTATCGAATCTTATTGAATATTTAAAATACACTTTAGGATTACATAGACATTAAATTGCATTAAATATCATATGCATGTATTCAATAACAATATTACCTGTTGAAATTTGTTATTTTTGCAATATATTGACAGTTAAAATTTTTTAATTACATGTATTAGTTAACCATATTAAATTGTATTCACCGCTAAATTATATTACATTTCTATGTTGTACGTCTTTAATTGTAAGTGATTCGTTTAATTATATATATATATTCTGTGTTATTTAACGGCTTTTTTTTACTTCAAACAAATGATTACGGATAATTCAGTTGTTTATAGAGCCTTTGAGATTAGTACTTTGCTCGGTTTACTATATGTTTTATCCAACGCCCTCATTTATGCGTTATCCACAAATGGAACATTTTTGATACTTCATGTAATACTTCCATTTATTTATATTTGTATACAGAGTAAATGAAAGTATAAAAATGTAAAAACTAATTGGGAAGTCACTTCATTAGTCACCCTTAACAATGAAAGATTTCGTCATTCTGGTAGAACGGCAGGAAAATTTACTTGAAGTGGATATGAATGTTTTAAACTATATATAACTGTATCAAGCTTTCTTCGATTATATAAGCTTTATGTTTCAGTGTTAAATCTATCACGTCTTAAGCTTGAATGTGTTGATAATGCGATTTATAAAAATAGTCTTCAGGAAGTCTGTCTGCAGTTGCTTTGAGGTTTCCCTCTTCGAACCTTGAAGAGTTTCTTGAAGCTTCATAACTTCATATCAGCCTGCTCTTTATGTCTAGCCCATTACTGTGAAGTTTTCCATTGAAATATCTATTTTAATGGACTAAAAATAAATTTTGCTAATAGAAATATGGAGGAGTTGATGGCATAATGTAAGCTTCATAAAAAAAAAGTCTGATAATTTTGAAGATAATAAATAAATTGAAAATTTTTTTAATTCAACTAAAGTAACTGCGTTAAATAATATTTTAAAACTACTATTATGGACAAGTAACTTCCTATATCTTCACTGAGAGTTTAATCTTTGAACCTGCAATTAATTTGACCTAATTAATACCTTCCAGTACTAATCTGAATCTATCCGTCTTACCCTCGAGAGTGATATGTAAAGTGAAGTAATATTTCAAATTTTGTAATATGGTATGTTAAATCAAAAATGAATTTAAATTATTCATTTTGGTATAGAAAGATATGCAATGCCACTCATGATAAAAAAGAAGACAAGTATTTATAGTATTCTTCCTATGATACTCGTAGTTATCTTGAATGAAGTTCAGTAGCTTCACTAAGTTTTACTACTTTAGTAAATCAAGATGCCCTGGTCTTGATTTTCTGACGCCATGTTCAACCTGAAGGCTCTTGAAATTTTTTAAATTATATATATATAAAAAGATTTCACATAAACACGTGAAACAACAATCAATGATCAAACCACAATAAGAAATGGGAAAACAAGTACTTAAGATCTTTCAACCGTAACATAGCGGTATTCGTTCAGAGTCAAAAACCCTATATCTGAGGTTGTTCTCAGTTGGGTTAACTTTGACTCTACGGAAGTCCGCTTGCTACGGTTCGAAATGATCTTAGTCTGTTCATTCTTATGTGTTGATCATATATAATATATAATTTGTAAGTTGAAGCAGTCCTTCATTTAAACATATATTATTAAATAACACCCTATATCTGGCTTGTATCTGTTTCTTACACAATTTCTCCAGTTTCCGGAATTCCTTGCTCGTCTCTTCATTAAAATTATAAAGCTTATCACAAATATTGCTAGTCGACATGTTTCCAATATACCACATTCATCAAGACAATAATGAGATTAATAGTAGGATTGTCAGTTTATATATATAGAGGTGGAGTACTTCCACCAGGATTATTATTGTCCTGATGATGAATGCTGTACATTCGAAACATGTTGACTATCAATACTGGTGATAAGCTTTATAGTTGTAATAAAGAGACTGACGAAGGAATTTCCGGAAACTGGAGAAATTGTATAAGAAACAGATACAAGTCAAATATTGGGCGTTATTTAGCAATATATATATATAATTCTTTTTAGTACATTGTCATAAGACTCATCGTTTAATTATAGAATTTTTTTAATAAATAACTATCATTTCGTACGTATGAATTTAAAGAAGGAAATGCGGACTGAGTGCGCTGAACTTGATGATTTGACTTACTAAGTAGTTACCATCAAACTCAGGCTTTTGTATATCAAAAATTTTGAACTTAAATATTTATTTGTTCTCAACTAGCACTGTAAGGGTTACTTCAAAAAGGAATGAGTTTCTGTTAAAATGAACAAATTTGGACGTCTGCAAGTATATATATAAAATTTCGAAAATAGAGTGTACCTTTTGTTAATATAATAATAATAATAATAATTATATTACAAAGAAACAATATTTTATAATTGTAAGGGAAATAAAGATACAAAGAAATTTTATGAATCCTATTATTTTGTACAATTGAAAAGTTCTATTCAAATAAACGTTGTTATTCTTTAATATAGAACAGCTTCTGCGAAGGCTGATTATTGTAGGAGTTCGTAGTAAGTTAGAGAGACTCTTAAATGTTCCAGTCTGGCGAATGCCTCTCATCTGAAGTTAATTATGGTTTGTGCACTTAGAATAAATGACATTGAACCAATTGAAGTAGTCCAGGGCAGAAATGAAGGGCTTTGGCTCAAGCGAACAGTGTGGCCAGGCCTGTCTCTTGAGCAAGCCGCAATACTAATTAGAAACTACCCCCAGAAGAACTCTTTCTTCTTAATTAGCCTCCCTAAACACAGAGGCCTCTACTCTCTAATTCTCTTTATCTTAGCTTTGGATGTAGCCACTTTCTTCCGCCCAATAAAATGCAAGTCATCTCTGATAACAAACTTTTAATACAATCCCCCCCTACCCCTAAAGAGAAATATATACAACCACGAGTTTCCTTTCCTCTCTCTTTTTTCTTTGTGAACTTCTCAACTACAATTATGTGGTTTCATCAACTGAAACTACTTATATAAATATTTTCAAGAAAATTATATTAACGTAATAACACTGCACTTATGATTATGGTCAGCAAGTTAATATTGTCCTTTGCTATTTATTTTGATTAAACCATTCTTTTTAATACATAATTTTTAATTTTTATCACTTGGGTTTGGACGTGGTTAGTTGTAGTGGGCTTACTGTACTGGTGATGTTGTTAAAGTGTAATATTGTTCGTGTATGTTTCTATTGCATATAACCTCTAGTTATTTTGGAATACATGTAATTTAAAAACATCAAAACTTTAGTTAATTTGGACTTTTTGAAGCTAAAAAATATGCAGGACTAGAGCACAGTAAAGCGTTTACCATGGATAACTTTAGAACAAGATTTCGTCATCAGGAGAAACAGAAATGACCAAAAGATATATTATGAATGACTTCCTAAACTAGAGTTCATCATCAGGAGAAACAGTGTAGACAAAAACATTTATCGTTAACGACTTCGGATTTGAGACTTAGCAATAATGCTTCTGTATACAGAAAAAAGATACTGTACGCAGAATATATCAACATTACTGCGTACCTTGATTATCAGTCAACCATCATCCATTTAAATTTCACAGATTAGCATACACAAAATAAATTCAATTGGCAAATTATATTTAAATGGAATTCGTTTTTATTTGAATAGTTCAATTTTTAATTTTTTTTTATGTACCCTATCAGAATTGTAAATTTTGTGTAATTTTCTTTGAAATTAAATTTCAATTAAAACTTCATATTTTTAACTTCTGTTTAAAAAAATTTAATATTAATAAAAATACATTAAGTTTAATTCTGAATTTTTGTCTAAAACAGTTTTTTTTTTTATTTAAAACATGGGTTTATGTTACCGAAGTAAAATTTACATTACAGTGGGTTTGGTCCTGGATTATCTTAACAGTTTTGCCTAAAACCATTGTGTTTGTTAAGTCAGCCAACTTTATGGCTTCACAATGAAGAAATAAAGTCCGACTCATACCTTTTATGACGCCATAAAGTAGAAGATATTAAGCCTTTTGTGTTGACTTGTGCGGTAAAACTTGTTTATCTATAAAGTCAGAAAGACATGGAGCAGACGTGGAGACAAAGCCTATCGCTGAGTTGTGTATTGTTGTAGTGAAGTGGCTACTTGCTGTGACATGGGTATATCAAGGTAAAAACGACCCGAAGAACACACTGATACAGGCAAAACCTACAGCGTCATTCAAATTCATTAGTAACCCCAGCACTTCTCTCATTCAAGTGCAAACCCAACACCTTTAAAAAAAACTCATTTCTCATAGAAACGCTCTCTCTACTTCCTTAAATTCAAAACAATTAGTCTTGAAATACTACAGATAAATGTGTTTTTTTTCAAAAAATGTTTTATTATATACAAATAAAAATTCATTTCCTTCCTTAATGCATTATATTATCCACAGTTCTATTCAAGCAAAAATATGTTTACTTTATAATTGTAAAGCTTTTTTATAAATTTTCAGCAAAAATAATAACAGATATTTTAAAAATACAGTCATACCTCTTCATAGAATATTAATTCTTTACGGAAGCAGCTTCAAAAAATCAGGTTTTCGTAAGATGAATCGCGATTGCATGTAAATAGCTTAATGTGTTCCAAGTCCCCAATGAGCATCCGACAATATGTTTGATAAATTCAAATAACTTGTGTATGTAATAATAATTGTTATAAATACTACAATTGTAGTAATCATAGAAAAAATTATAATATTACATACCAATAATGTGTTAAGTCCTTTACTTTTGAATTTGAGTGACTGGGTGGGTGAATGAGAGGGTATGGTACAGAGCAGGAGTAGACGTACATATACTAACTGCTAAACGTACACGTTTGTACAAACACGTACAACTTACTTTAAACATTAATTAAAATTATGAATTGAATAGGAAAATGTTTAACTCTTTGTAGGTTTTTAGTTTTTTTTTAATTTTTTTTCCATTTTATTTTTGACTTGTTTTATACGCGATAAGTCCTTCCTTGTCCAAGAGAATGCCCGCTTCATTTGGGTTTGGCCAATGCAACAAAAATTAGAAAGATTCACTCTCAAACAAGATAAAACGAAGCTATCAGAGTTACAATAAATCCCGATATGTTGAGAAAATGCCAGACAGACCTGTGCTTGTTTCCCAGTAAAACCTTTACCTTTCGTAAGATTGAAATTTCATAAGAAGAATGAACATGTACCACTCTAATAATAATCTCCTCTTTTTAGACTATTAAAGCATATATAAATAAATTATATCGAATATAACAGCACTATTACATAAATAGCACTGTTTTATCAGTATGTAAATGCGTTTGGTGATATTTAAACCAGTCATATGACCTCTTCGGGTTGGGTTATAAAACGCAACGGTTTGCAAAATAGACACTAGGATTGAATTTCAATATTTCGACCCATTAACCGTCATCTACAGAAAATACTGATATATATATATATATATATATACGAAACAGGACACAGAAGGAAGAGAAAATACACACTTACTGAATTCAATATTTCAAACTGTTTTTCGTTGTTCAGACACGAGTTCCTTCCTTCCTCGTGGGGAGATCTCTCTCACATTGTCATCTGCTCTAATCATCTCCTGATGACGAAAATCAGTTCGAAATATTGAATTCAAAATACAGTAAGCATGTATTTTTTCTTTTTTCAGTGTCGTGTTTTGCATATATATAAGTCGACTTTTTTATTCTCACTCTACTAGTTACATTTCTGTATATGACGGTTAAGAGGTTGAAATATTGAAATTAAATCTTAGTATCAATTTTGCAAACTGTTGTGTTTTTTGTGTCGTGTTTTGTGTAATTTAAAGTTTTATTAGCCCCTGTGGACCATTTCTTCAATTTAGTATATATATAACAAATTAGTTAATTTATTTTGACTTTATCAATATGATTATTCAATAACATCAAATAATAGTCATAGAAATACTATTGCATTAATGAAATGTTTATTTCACGTATTCAGTTATCATGGATAAAAAAAAGGATGAAGAGAGATGTGAAATGTAAGGAAAGAGTTTTTTTAAAACTTGTGGAAGGTCCATTAAATATAGAAGTACCTTGCGAATTTAGAATTATACATTATCAGATGTATCGGGTTGATTAGAGAAGATATCCCTATTAATTGCTCATTTTACTAGATATTAACCAAGTCACTATTTGTTTAGTATTCAATCACTTGCCACTAAGATGGTATTTCAAACGCAACTATATGTGTTGTATATGTTGAGTCTGGCAACATGCATATATACGAAACTATTATGTTGTATGTTATATATGTTTATTCTGGCAACATACATATATAAGAAACTATTAATGTAAAGGTACTACCGAATTTTTTAATATTTTCTCTCTCACGAAGTCTTACCCTTGTAAGAGGGTTGACAGCTAGCGGATAGTTTTTTACTCTTTCTTACTGTACTCCTTTGTTTCCCCAAACATCCCTTTCAGGACATTAGTCCTTTCCTGAGCTTTCACCCTTTTAAAATACCACTCTTCCCTCCCACTCTTCTCAACCCCTCACCAGATGTTCTCTGCATCTAGTGTTTCAGTTGGGATTTTAACTCTGACGAAGACTGCTTGTTATGGTTGAAAGATCTTAGTTAATATATATATATATATATATATCAAATTTTTGATGAGTAGAAAACAACATTTCAAATTTATAAATTAAATTAAATTACATATTTTATGCAATCAATACCCCCGAATTTGCAAAAGGTATACAAACATATTTGCTACACTAACAAAACCAGAAGGATTCATTCACAGAAGTTATCCTCACACTATGAAAAACAAAATTTTAGTTTTGTGTCTATTCCACGGTCGATACTTTTATCAATATTTATATGTATATATATATATATATATATATATATATATATATAATAGATAGATAGATAACATAATAAAAGCCTATTGATTTGTTTTCATTGGTTTGTTTGTTATGATGTCTCTGATTTGATTTTGTTTTTTGATGTTATCTGATCCTTATATAAATACAACTATAAGATGTCAGACAGCATTCACAAGATTTTTGAATAAAAAGCGCTGTTAATTCTATCAAACGACATTAATTGTTAATAATTGAAGGAAAAGACTGATTTTATTCTCTTTTTTATATGTAAGATAATGTTTCTTGTTTATAATGTTATATGTAATAAAAGTTTAAAAGACAGTGATAATTTATTGGAAAATAAGGATATGTGATAGTGTGAATGAAGAAGTAAGTGGGATTTGAATGGTTTTGGATTGTTGGCTGGGGATGGAGAAGTAATGTTACAAAGAGTGTTTGTTCAGCCCTCTGAGAGAGAGGCTGCAAGAAAAACATTTCCCTTCTCTGGAGCCTTGCAAATACTGAATACATTTATCTTGGCTTTCTCCTCCCTTCATAATCAAAAACTTGAATTACTCTTTCTTAATGACACTGCCAGAGTTTGTTTCTCTCCTTCAACCAGACATTCATATATCTCCTTCCCTGTCTTCCTCAAATCAAACAGGCATCAGGTCTTATGTATGCTCATATTCAGTTTTCAATAATTATTTTAAATCAAACACACTCAATAATAGTGGAATGATTGTTAAATATTTGCAAAATAGAAACAAAAATGGCATGGATATACAAATCATGAGAAGGCATTGGCCGCGTATTAGAATATAATAGGTAGGTCAATACTCTGTTATTTACTAATGATCAAATTTCATTCATTCAAAGCTAAGATGCTTTATTAATTGAAAGCTTTCTAATGAAGTAAAAACATTATAGTTTAGAATACAAAAAATATGAGCATTGAATGTTCTTCTATTTGGTCAAGAATACAACCAACATTTTCTTAAAAAGAGGTAAACAAAATCTCATCTGCAATTTTTTTTTAAAAAATATTTTTACTTGGATATTAATAATTGTATTTTTTTACAGAAATGAGTAAATATTAATTAATTACATATTATGAAACTGAAATATCAAATTCATTTACCTCTTGTTGAACGCGTCATACTCATTATAAAGAGTTTGTCTCTAAACTTGCATTTTTAAAATATAATAATGGATTTTTTATTTTGACAATCTCATAGTTTTATATACTATATAGATATAAACTCAATAAACTGGATATTAATTTCTATAGTTTTATCGTATCATGAATCATTGGACCATCTCCCTAGGCGTGCTCGTAAACTTGATTTTAATATAGTGTTTTCTAATCGTAATATCTTAATAAAAAATCTTAAAAAAAAAAACTCTCCCAGGTAACTGGAGTCAGGTAGTATTTATAAAATACCGTGTCCAAATTGCCATACAATAAATATTGGTCAAACTAGTAAATCGTTTAAATCACGTGCATAACAACACTAATACATCATAAGTAGAAAACAAAAAAGTAGTGCCTTTCTTTCATTTAAATCGTGAAAATCACCTTATTGAATGAACCAGATATAAATTTAGTACCTATGAAAAATCGATGCTGTTAAGAAATACTATTGAATCCTCCCTGATTAAATTTAATATATCAAATAATATAAACATTAGTAATTGTTTGTTCAAACTTGACGCATGTTATAGACAGCACTCTTCCCTCCTTCTCCTCTCAACCCCTCACTATTATGTTTCTGCATCTAGTGTTTCAGTTAGGTTTTTGACTCTGACGAAGACCGCTTGTTACGGTTGAAAGATCTTAGTCTTGTTTTCCCATTTTCTTATTGTGGTTTGATCATTGATTGTTATTTCACGTGTTTATGTGAAATCTTTTTATATATATCTATATATAAAACTATATAGACACAAAACACACAGAAATGAAACAGAAACTTGCTACTGTAATTCGATGGTCTCGTCATCAGGAAGATAGAATCGAGTCCTTCCGCAGGCAAAGATTATATATATATATATATATATATATATATATAATATAAAAAGATTTCACATAAACACGTGAAACAACAATCAATGATCAAACCACAATCAGAAATGGGAAAACAAGACTAAGATCTTTCAACCGTAACAAGCGGTCTTCGTCAGAGTCAAAAACCCAACTGAACACTAGATGCAGAAAAACATCTGGTGAGGAGTTGAGAAGAGTGGGAGGGAAGAGTGGTATTTTAAAAGGGTGAAAGCACAGGAAAGGACTAATGTCCAGAAAGGGATGTTTGGGGAAACAAAGGAGTACAGTAAGAAAAAGTAAAAAACTATCCGCTAGCTGTCAACCCTCTTTGAAGAGGCTATTGCCCTCGTGACGAAAGTATCAAGTTTGAAGAGACCGTTACTAATGTTTATAATATTAGATCTATTAAATTTAATTTAATTTAATTTAATTTAATTAGAGACGATTCAATAATATTTCTTAACAACATTGATTTTTCATAGGTAATAAATTTAGCTCCTGTCCAATCAATATGATGATTTTCATTTTTTATATGCAAGAATAAGGCACTACTGTTTTCCTGTCTACTTACGTTATATTGGTGTTGTTTTACACGTGTTTTTAATGATTTACCAGTTTGACCAATATAAATTTTATGGCAATTTTTGCACGGAATTTTATAAATACCAGCGGACTCCAATTCGCTTGGAGAGTTTTTTATTAACATATTACCCACGTTATTACGATTAGAAAACACTATATTAAAATCAAGTTGTTTGGCTAATCTTGGAAGGGGGTCCAATGATTCGTGGTATGGCAAAATGGAGAGGAAACTCTTAAGGCTCTCAAAAACAAGAAATATTATTGAATATGTTAAGAAATATTATTGAATCGTCTCTAATTAAATTTAATAGATCTAATATTATAAACATTAGTAACGGTCTCTTCAAACTTGATACTTTCGTCACGAGGGCAATAGCCTCTTCAAAGAGGGTTGACAGCTAGCGGATAGTTTTTTACTTTTTCTTACTGTACTCCTTTGTTTCCCCAAACATCCCTTTCTGGACATTAGTCCTTTCCTGTGCTTTCACCCTTTTAAAATACCACTCTTCCCTCCCACTCTTCTCAACTCCTCACCAGATGTTTTTCTGCATCTAGTGTTCAGTTGGGTTTTTGACTCTGACGAAGACCGCTTGTTACGGTTGAAAGATCTTAGTCTTGTTTTCCCATTTCTGATTGTGGTTTGATCATATATATATATATATATATAAAGATTTCACATAAACACGTGAAATAACAATCAAAAGACCGCTTGTTACGGTTGAAAGATCTTAGTCTTGTTTTCCTATTTTCTTATTGTGGTTTGATCATTGATATATATATTGATAAATGTATTGACCGTGGAATAGATACAAAACTATAGTTTATCGGGACTTGGTCAGTTGTTCAGGTTCAAATTAAACCTGAAAGGTTTAAGGTCAAATTTGAACCTGAAGAACTGACGGAGTCCCGATAAACTATAGCTTTGTTTATATAAACTAATTAATATATATATATGAGTTTATTGATATTTTAGTTTATTGGACTCTTGACTTATTGATTGATTGACTTATAAAATAATTAAAAGGAATTTAAGTTTTTTAAGTTAAAATTAAAGTCTATTTTGTTTAAAACATTGTTTAGATGTACATGTAGAATAAGAAAAGAATCTGTCAACCATTTTGAGAGAAAAATGTAATGATTGTAGCCACTTATCTGTTTTATTGATCGTTTAAATATGCCACTATTACGAACTATTGGTTGCATCGAATGAGTTAGATTATTTTCATTTAATGTAGTTGGACGGATTATCTGTAATTTGTAAACATAATTAGCTTTTGATTGAAGAGGACATGAAATGGAGTGTGCTTTGTGGTTGAGTGAAGTTGTCAGTTTTGAGGATTTGAGTTAATTAAACATTAGTCTTTTGTCGTGTGGAATGTTTTGTCTGTTGTTGTCATTTTAAAGCGGTTGAAATGATAACGAGGCGGCATGACTGATGCTTTGATGTTGCGCAGAGATCTGAGCGTTGAGCTTTATGAACTGCAGACGGCTGGCGGAGTTAGGTGTGCTGGCGGTCGTGCATCATGCAGGAGTGCATACCGGCCAAGAGTCCTCTGCGACGTCAGCTTTGATTTATAGCGGTAGCCGGGCTCTGGGGATCAATCACCCCCAGACCTAATCACTGCCTCCACCAATCACAGTCTCTCCCTCCTGACTCCTATCACTCTCTTCCAAACCAAATCCACCAGCACTTCTTTACATTATGCCAACACATTCGCATTATATCAGCCACAATTACATTAATTTCTACGTCGGAAATGGTTTTAGCAGAAACCTTCTTTCTGTAATATTACTAATTATACTTAAATCATGCTTAAAAGTATAAAATTTGGTTGAGTATTCCAGACTTAAAACGTCAGAATTGCATATTGCAGTAGATCAGGAAGTGAAGAATTTATTTCCTTATGGACCCCAGAAAGATATGTGGGAACTCCCCCTTCTTCAAATTAATTTTTTCTAAGTACAAGAGCAGTCATTCAGAAAGGTTTGGTGTATGTATTTGTTAAAAGAAGAAGTGAAATATGGTTCGAAGTTAATAAAGGAGTAAGGAAGGAAACTGGGGCGTTGCTTTTACACTTTCTCTCCCTCACCAAAATGTTTACTCTTTGGAGAGGCTAAACTTCTGTAAGAGACAAAATGACTGAAATTATTGCCTATAAGAAAATCACAGTGGTTTAGAGAAGGTGCTAGAGGAAGAGTGGAAGACTTCTTTGATGGGAGTACCAATTTTCCAAAAACCAGGACGTAGGTGGTGATTAGAAAAGTATATCGACTACGAGAGAAAGGGGAAAACAGAACCAGGATTAGCTGTGCCACAGATTTAATCAGATGTCTGGCAAGTATGTTAAGTTTGTTACGTTACTCAAAAAATAATTTATTTAAATGCCATTTTTGTACATACAATATATACTAGGAATAATATGTATTATCATGGAATTAATAAAAATATGAAAATTTTCTTAAATTTTTTATGTAGTTTGGTTAGGGGTTCTGTTTTTAATTCTACGAGTATACATTGATGTCCATTATTTTTTTTAATTTATGTATAATTCGTATGGTTACATAGATAAATGATGTTATTACTATGGAATTGTGATAAAATTTATTTGACTCTTAGGGGTTAGAAGTTAAGTTTTTACAAAAGACGTTTGTATTTAGAAACCTTAGATGTTAATTCATATCTGTCATCATATTAATATAGTGAAGTGTTATGTATGGTCAGAGTTTTTATTTACGGTGGAAGTGTCACATTTTTTTTATGTTTCCAATATAATATAACGGCTGACTTGACCAGGCAACACAATTATAGAGCAATAAATTAATTAAAAATATTTTTGAGGATGGGGAGGCAAAGTATAGCAACCGTCCAAAGCAGCACTCGTCATTTCAAGGAACTATTTGCAATCAAAATAAAAGGTATTATATTTAAGTCCAAAATCAGCCAGTGTAATGATAAATTGGTAGGAAGTGTGGGCGATTAAGTTTTCCGATCAAGGAAACTTTGGCATAATTATCGAAACCATCAATATGGTCTATGGAAGAAAGTGTGAGGATACGTTGCATGTTTGTTTAACTACCATAAATAGTGAAGATCTGGGTTTGTGACTGAGGCTGTTTAGAACTTCAAAATAAATGAACTAGTCCTTTAAATCAGAATACCACTAAAAAAAAGTCAATAATAGCAGAAGCTCCTCAGTCAGAACACCATGACCACATGTTTTGAGTCCATCAAAGTATGAGGAATCAGGTATGTGGTTTGGTTTGAGAAAATTATTTATTAAATACAAATTAGAACAGCAGGAACATAGATAAGTAGAGGTGTCACTGTCACCCTGTGACTCCCTCGTATTGAAAATTACTATGAAGTAAAAATGATAAATCAGCTAAAAAAGCAAACAGCAGAAGTAGGGTTTGCAGGAACTCTGCAAACAGGAACACCAGTTGAATCAGTCAGTGTCAACAAGCCTGCTGTGTAGAGGACTACTTCGCTCAGCAACAATACAGTTACAATAGATTGATCTTCAAACGAATCATTAGTTTTATGTAGTAGTAAGGTTAATAATTATTAGTAAAAATTTATGAAACAAAATTGTTCGAAAATGTCATTACTGAAATAATTTTTCGACTAAGAACAAAAAAGGAAGAATGTTGCGAAGAAACATTAGGAAGGTTACAAAGGGAAATGTTTATGCTATACAAGAAATTGAAACCAATCCTCTATAGAAGAAGACCTGTTATTTAACAACTGAACTAAATTTCAGTGGTTCACTTCTGAATATTTTTGTGTTTGATGTCTGATTATTTTTATTTTTTATGGTTGTTTTTAATTATCTTCTGTTCATATTTTTTGGAATATTATTTATATATTTTTTTTAATTTATTTGATATTACTTTTCTATTTTTTGTCTTCATCATTCATATCACTCCTTGCTTTACGAAAGTCATTGATTTTCTTTTCGTAGTGTTTTTCGTGTAGTGTTTTATGTCCCGTTGTACAACATGTTCATGTTTCCTGTGGACAGTGTTTTTAATTTTACTGCCTCCCATCAGCATATTAGTTCTATTCTTGACATTGATCACTGAAGGATCGAAATATTGAAAAAGTAAGCTTTATCTTTAATATTCAATTCCATGTTACTTTTATTCTTTATTTGTTGTTATCAGTCTCTCTCTCTCTTTCTCTCTCTTTCTCTCTTTCTTTCTTACTCATACATATAAAATTTATATATATGTAATACAAAACCAGAGAGTTATTTAGTTGTCTACCGCCCCTCTGTGAATTCTTCTTCTGCGACGACCGACATATTGGTCGAGATATTAAAAAGTACGTCTCAGTGTTACTTTTCCTTTCTATATGACAATGTTTATATTATGTTGTATATATACGTATATAAGTTCAAAAACGATGGTAACACCCATAGTGATGAAATAGTTATACATAGTTTAACTATGTTTACATACATACATAGTTCGTATGTCAACTTGTGTTTCCAGTAGGGATATACTCTAAAGGATACTATAATACTTGCGCATTAGAGTATATTGGAGTATACTCTAATCTGGATACTGTGTAAAGTAGAGTATGTTTGAGCATCTGCTATTTTTGCTTCTCGTTTTATCTGTTGGAGAACTTTTGTCTTAAAATTATGTATTTTTTGCTATATTATGGTGTTTTTATAAACTGTAGATTTACGTATTTTAATATAGTTATGTATTACATTGATAAGAAACTCCAGAGATCAAAATTTACTTACCTGTGAAGTCTGTTGTGTATCCTTGTTTTGTGTACTTCTTCATTTACTTGAATGAATATTGTTGTTAAATGAAGGAAAAAACAAAACAAGAATACACAACAGACTTCACAGGTATGCATGTTTTGAACTCTGCAGTTTCTTATAATAATTTTTTTTTTTTCGACGTAGGATGTGGAAAAATCTGTTCATCAGATCCCTTAGCAAGACGTCTTGCTTAGAGTATGTGGGGTTGGGGGTCCCGACCCACTAAAAAACCACATCCTATTTCCAGGTAATACCCGACACGGAAACCGTTTGCACATTACTTCGTGCCGGTGCCTCAGTCCTTTTGAGTAGGATTCACCTTCTTGTCCCCATTCGTCCAATCATTGCCCTTGCATCACACCACTTCCGTTCTTCTTATGATGGAGAACCGCCTCTACATAGTTTGCAGCTTTGGACCAATTATTTTCGTTTAGTAGCATCTTTTGGACTATGGTCTCTGGAGTTACCTCACCCAGTGATGCTACGAGTATTAATTCCTGGCGCAGCATTCCCCATTTAGCACAGAAGAAGAAGGTGTGCTCTGCATCATCGTTTTCCCCCGAACTACAGTGCTTATATTGAGGGCTATCAGCTTTACCCATCCTGTGTAGATATTTCTCGAAATTTCCATGGCCGGTCAGCATCTGAGTTAAGTAGAATCAAATCTCCCCATGCTTCCGGCCCAACCATTTGGGGAGGTCCTGGATGAGCCTTGCAGTCCACCTGCCCCTTAACTCTTGCTTCCATCGCTCTTATTATTATAATAATGGATATAATAATATGGATAATAATATAATCTGGAGTAAATATACAATTTATAATTTTTTGTACATATTAGCTAGTAATAGACCTAATACAGTTGTAATAATTGTGCTCCATGTATAAATGTTTTAGTCATATTTTAGTCCAGAGGATTAAGTTTTCAAAAAAGTATTTTTTAATATCTAGACTAAAAACCTTCAAAAAATATCAAATCCTTTGAATATAGAGTGGTCAAGAAACAAACAGGAAGATATATATATGTATATATATATATATAATTTTGGCATTGGATTTTTGGTAGACTTTCATATGAATAGGCATTTCCACGATTTAAATTGTCTTATTGAACGTTGGAGAAGGTATCGAATGGGTTAACATATTGCATAAGAATTCTCTTTGAAGGGGAAAAAGAAACAAATGGAACAGGGTTCGAAATTATTTTGTGCAGGCAAGCGGAAGATATTGGACAGAAGGAAGCTGTCCTGAAGATTCTGCAATCAGCTCCTACATCTGAGAAACTGAATTCAATAACTCTCAGACAGAGGTTGCCAAATGTTTTCTATCTTCTTTTCTTCTTCGGGAATTAGTGGTAATCTATTCTCGATTATTAACCACTCGTTATAAATTATATTCGTATCTATGCAGAATTGACTCCCTCTAAGATTGACTAATTCTAATTAGTCAATCAATAATGAATAATTCTAATTATGAACACATAATGGCTATCATATGATCAGCAGTTCAAAATATATTTAAAATAGTTTAAACATAATTCTAAAAAGCAATTTAGTATGATTATATTTTATTATTTTTTTATTTAAGAATTTTTATCTTAATTTTAATTTAGAATAAATTATTCATAAGTAAACCCCTATAGCGAATACAGAATTAGCCATTTAAAATATTATTTTAATACAAAACTAAAGAAAAATTTTAATTTTGATACAATATATACATGCAATAATGTAAGATTAAGTTTAAACTGAAATATTGACTTAAATATTTAATTTTAAGGCAGGTATTCTTGCTGGTATTCATTAGCGTGATTGTGCACTTTTGTGCTTTTCAATCTTTTGAAGTGAAGTGAAGTTTTCTTATTCCACTTGGGTTTAAAATTGTTCGTTCTGTTCTAATTATATTTTGTTTTTGATGCTGTTTTTTGTTCCACTTTTTTTTCGAGGGTGTGATTGAGGTTCTCCTAGGAAGCTTCAGATTTGACACTCATTCCTCAAGGGAATATTCAGTTTCCTTAATGATTCTACATTGGGAATACTTAGTTAAGCCTAACACAAGTGTGTTTGTAGTAGGAGTCTTTAACGAATACTTGACATCGCACAGACTATGGACTGACTGCTTATTGTCCTCTTCACAAGCCAGGATTCTTTCAACTCTTACATAAAAAAAACTCGAGGGACACAGTGGGAAACAAACTCGGATCTACAAGTCTAGAAGAAAGTGCAAGCTTTCAGGATACCATTGTTCCTTCCATATAGATTTGCATGCACACTTCTCTTCATAAAATAAAAAAAAATAACCTCTTTACTATGACAAAATAACACTGCCAACAAAATCGTGCTATTTGCATAATTTATGATTGAATTGTTTGATACCATCGGCGCTATGCTACCCCCATTGATCTCAGAGGAGTGTTCAGAACTGACCAGCAGGCTGCTGCGAGGCCCACCTTCCACAGTTAGTCACTTCAGATAATACTCCTAATGAAAGGTCAAATAATTATGACAAAATAAGTAAAAAAAGTACAAAATAGTAAAGATTGTGTGTACTGTTTACTGTAGGACAGAGTACATTATAGTACAGAGTACATTACATATTAATCACACTAAAATAAATTGTATACTAGAAGCCAAATGCACTACGAATAATTATGTAATAAAGTACACTATTGTGCAGAAAATATTATTGATACAAAGTATTACAAATACAGTATATTATGTAAAGGATTTATGGTATAAATTATACTATATACAACATCCAATACGGTTCAAAATACACTTTAGTTCAGAATGCATGCAGTATCTTCAGTTGGAATAGAAGTATTTCACTTTGACTATGAACACGAATATTCCCAATTTTCTTTGTATATTGTAATTATAGGTGGTGCCACAATGATTGTTAGTAATGAATGGATGAATAAGTTAGTTAGTAATGAATGAATGTAATGTCATAAATTTCTCTCCTTACTCCATCACTTTCATTTTGAAAGAGGGACAGGATCAAGGACCAGTCGAGTGAAAAAGAATTTATTAAGAATTAGCTGGTACATTCTTCGTTAATCATTTTTTATTTATGTTTACATTAATAGTGTTCAATTCATTAATGAAATGAAGTCACAGTTTGTGGTTCTAACATTTAGTTATAACATATAAATCTAGCATGGAAACAAAATTAAGTTTAATCACTAGATTTGTACATCTCAAATTTGTAAAAATCAATATCGTTTCAATATTTTCGCCATTTAATTTTAATTTATATATATATTTCTTTTAGGCATGCAAATGTCTAATTAAAAAAAAATCACCCCGAAAATTTAAGCAGAAATGACTTTTTTTTTGTTGTTTGCAGTATAAGTCGAGATAATAATTGATTTTTTTTTTTAAATGGATTGTTGCTTTGGGATAAATACCCCTTGAACTGAAATTACTGACGGCATTGCCTGGAAAAAGCCTGGAATAGCTCTTAGGTTTGCCTCATTAACGCAAATTACAAGGGAAGTCTGCATTTAGGCCGGCAATCCTCAATTATGATAATTATGTCGAGGGAGATTTTGTTGAATCCAGCAGAAGTGCCTCCATCGCCACCCTCTCTCCACCCCTGTACCAGTAGGGCTGGTTTTCTAGATCTACTTTACCTGCAGGTCTCCCAACCTTCCTAATTCAATATCCCTCCAGGCTGAACCGTCCTCTTTCCTTCCTAAACTTATCTGCTTTTATTAATGTTATTGATTTCATTACTGAATGCCTATCGTTGTAATCTTTCTTTTTACAAAACTGTCATAATAGTGCAATATCAAACTGACATCCTCAATGGAATATTGAGCAATTGCATTATCTCTAGAAGGCTGTTATCGTGCTGTTAATGTCTATGCAGTAAATTTTCCTTCAGAATATCTATTAATAACAATATCTTAGTAATTTCTTTAATGTTCTCGAAATTTCTCTTATAATTTAAGATAAAAGCATTGGTAAGTTCCTTTACAATTCATAAATCGTATTAGATAAGCATTTTATAGATTATCCTTCAAGATTGCTTTTTTTTTCCAGTTTCTATCTTATGTTTTAATCATACCGTATTTGTGAATCTGTCTCTTATTAATGAATTAATGGTTCCATAATTAATTTATAGCCCAAACATTTAGTATGGAAACAAAATTAGTTCATTAGTTAGTAAGTAGAAGAAGAAAATAATAAAAACATTTTTACATATATATAGATTTGAAAACGACAACTTAAGACTGTATTCAACTAAAAGAGCAAATCTTACAATGAGTTAAAGAAATGTTACAAAACAAAACATATTGTTGAAACATACTGAATTGATTTTCATCATTCAATGCCACTATACATGTAAGAACAAAATTTCAGAAAATGAAAACGCACAAAGTGGCAATTTGATATAAAAAGATTCAGGAATATTGCCTGTTCTCCTTAAATAGTTTGTATAATTTTTCTAACCCTTTATCAAGGTATAACGTGCAAAAAAAAATTAAATTAAACAATTATTTGCTATTAATTTTAACGAACATCTAACTCAATTTGCTTTTAAAGTAAATATGTTAAAAGCTAAGAGATTTTATGGCTATAACACTGTAAATCACCGATTTTGTTTTGCTAAAAAAACGAATAATTTTATTTTATTATCTCATTTCAAGAAAGAAAAATAATAATATTCAGTTGATAGTTACTATCTGACAGTCATCTATCATGATTTATAGTTTATAAAAAAATGATGGGATTGGCACTAAGTATATTAATTCTTATTCTTTACCGGATGAGCATCGTAACCAGTTCATTGACACAGAAGTACCCACATGTTTCATCGACAATTGTATGTATCAAGAGAAGGAAAACTATTGTCTGAGGTGCTCTAGTTATACACAATATTATAAAAGAAGAGTTGTTACAAGAATAGAACAGTTCTAAAAATAAATTCACAGTATGCATACTTTAGTTACATACATGTATGTTAGACACACAGGTATATTTACATTATGTATACATTATGTATGTTATATATATATATTTTTTATTGCTCAAACAGATCCGCTAGCGGATGATAACATTAGCTGTTTACTGGCTTTTTGTTTGATCGGTGTTTCTACAGATTCTAACTCTAATTGAGAGTCCTAAATTTTGTCTAACTGAAGTGCATTTCTGGTAGGGATCTTTAACTAGTATCTACTGTGGACAGGCTCGTGACTGACGGCTTAACATTTTCTTCTAGGGACGACTTACTCAGATTTATTCACCTCCTGCATGAATAAATCGAGGGCCAGGTGGGGTTCGAACCCTGGACTACCAACCCAGAGGCGAGTACGTTAACCACTGAGTTAACCTGGCCCTCTTAGTGTTATATATACTGTAATATTTCATTTACTTGTTTGAATTGATTATTTAATATACCAATGATAAAACATGCACATATATGGTTTCATATACACTTATTGATATTATAAATACACAAAAAACGTAAGTATGTTAAAGATGAGAGGGTGACATTATTTCGCGGTTTTCACTTATCGCGGCCGGTCCCTATTAACGGTGTTATCTTAGGACGACTGTATTTCAATGAAATGTAAAACTAATACACAGTTATCATGACTAAGCTTGTCATAAATTCTCATATAAGACTATTTAGATCAAGTTTTTTCAAGTAATTAAAATGTATATTAATAATTACTGAATTTATTGTTCATGTTTGGCTTTTTTACCATCATTTGTAATATTTCACTAATATGAAATTGATTTATTTGTATTATTTGAAATATATGCGGATATTATTCCAGAATATTCAATTTAAATAAAGGGAAGGTATTTCAGTGAAAATGAGGCTAACAAGTCACGGATATGTTTGCATACAAATTGTAGCAGACTAATACTTGCAGGTTTTCTCCTCTGTTATTTGCTTTCTTTTTGAGACAAGATTAGTTTCGGAATGAGTGAATTTTTAGAATTAGTGTGCTCAAATATATCAATAGATATTTATATAAAATAAAATTCTCTTTGAGAAAAAGGTGATTAAAACTTTTGAGATTGTAAAACTTAATCTTTCTTATTTAAACATGTGTTTAAAAGTACAAATACTGCTCTCGTCAGATACACACTAGTGGGATTGCTGATATTAGTTACTGTGTTGACCAGTACAGATGAGGACATTTGGGGGTACTCCTAAAACACAAAATTTGGAGTGGCCTACACTCAGGGGGTACTGAAACAAAAAATCTGGAGTGGCCTAGACTCAACTTTAATATATTAGGTAAACTACATTAATTATAATTCTAGAGATGTGCAATAAGTTACTATGTGATATTTACTCATATAGGCTAAAATATGAATAAAATAGTCTCCAGATATAAAATTTTAATAGCATACAAAGCGTTTCAAACACATAGTTTTCTTCTTCAGGTATGAAACTAAAAAAAAAATATAATTTTATAAAAATAAAAGATACAATATTCATGTACAAAAAATGTCTATGTCCTCTTTATTTTTATAATTGTCGTTAGTATTTCGTTGTAGTATTCGGTTATATTTTTGATATATTTTGTATAATTAGTCTTAGAGCGAGTGTAAAGACCTTTCTCTAACCTTTAGGGGTAAAAAATAAGAAAGAAATGTACTAGCTTTCTATTATAAAACAGACATACACTCGATACTCCCACCCAGTACCCTAGGCACTCATTCTTGGGTATGTACATCTCTGTTTCCTTATTTTAGTGTGTACCATTTCTTTTATAACACAGAGAACTCCCTGATGTCATTATATTTTTTTTTTTTAGTTTTATACCTGAAGAAGAACTTTTGTTTGAAAAGCGTTGTTTATGTTACTAAACTTTATATGTGGAGACTATTTATACATCATTTTTACCCTACAATATATTAATTAGATTAAATAAATATATCCAACTCGGTGACTATGAACTTAGTTTTGATTTTATTATAATGAGATTTACGTATAGAGGATTATCAGATTTTCTAGTAGATAACTTTCCAATTTATTGAAAAATAAATTCATTTGTCTAAATGTGGCTATATTCTTTTCATCATTTATAACTACAGTGAAACCATTGTTTTAGAACAATATGTCATGTTGCAGCAGATAGAACTTATGTTTTTCAGTTTTATTATGACTTACATTTCATCTTTCATTTCTTACTTTTCATGTAATATTCATACTAAGGTAATACCAATTATAAAAATGGTAAAGTTCTTTACTCACTGGAGAAGTGACTTGAACATAATATTCGTTTATTCATATAGTACGACACATTGCCTTCACGAGGATTCAATATTATCCCAAAACAGTGGGGTTCTTCAACATAACAAGATCGATACACTTTATCTTAAGCTTGTTAAAGTTGGTGATATGTATATTGATTATAATAATTTTGTTATACACCCATCCATCAAACGCTCGCAAACATCATAAGAAAATCGGTTATCAGACATCATAAGACTGTCACATACCTGAGTATCAAGGGTAGTGCTCCCTGGTAGCCTTAATTGATTATGGGTTAACACTAAGAAAAAATGTCAAGTCTGACAGAAAAGTATATACTTCAGATTAGCACTTCGATAAACCAATATTTAAAATAAACTCCTGATTAAAATTACTTAAAATTACCTGATCAACAAAACAGTGTCATCAACTTACTTTATGAAAAAAAAACCCCAGAGATATTGAATCAACACCGTAAGTATACTTACGACTCCCCTCGAATTTATAACTTGAATTGAGTACTATATAATGTTTATAAATAAATGGCAGTAATTAAATGATTGGTGCTTTAAAAACTATGTTTCTATTAACACAAATTTGGATTGTGCCTATCTGAAGTAGGGATGAGACTAGTGGAATGGAAAGCGAAGCCTATGTCAACTCAATGGGCTATTGTAAATTTAATGTTGATGGGTAGTGTTTACAACGTGAAATTTTATTATGATTGTTTCACCTTGGTTACTAAAAGATAAATGAGGGCTGTTAAATATTTGTAGTCCCTGGAGTGGTGGATAGGTGTTCTAGCCAGAGGAGAGATAGAGAGAGAATGCTTAGCGTTTATTCGGAAGGGGTAGAAAGGAGCTTTATCATCTGAGCCCTAAGAGAAGGGCTGGCAGGCAAGGGTCGTTCACTTAGCCCTACAGCACGTCTTCCCCTTCATGTCGCTGCGAGGAGCCATATCGATCGCACAAAAGGCTGCTATTGCCAAGAAGGCCTGGCCTTTAGAAGGATATTGGGAAACTCCCGTGAGTAGGCTGTTTCCGCAAGGCTCTAAGTGCCCTTAAGTAAACCTCTCATGTGAGCCTGCTCTTAGCGTATTTATTACTTCTTTACTATTCATTGATATCTGATTTCTAAATTACTCACTATTTAAACTAAAACACTCATTCAGTTTTAATCAAGTGATCATAGTGAATTTAACAAGAACTAACAGTTAGGTAGTAAACAGTGTACATTATTTTCGTAATGACAAGAAATTCAAGAATAACGAGAAGAAACAGAGATTCTCGACAATTGTTAAAACATAAACACGTCATCAAGGCCAACGTTTTACTGTGTTTTATATAGCTTCATCAGATCTCTACAAAAAAATCAAGATATGTTAACAGATAGTTACAAAAGCAACAGGATATAATATGTAATTATTTCATCATTACATCAGATCTCAGAGTCTAATTAACTTTGAGTATCATGAGAAGTTACTGACATAGTTAAATAAATAAATGCGTTAGTTACTAAATACATATAATAGAAAAACTAAAAACAGAAAAAAGTATTTTTCAAAATAATAATTTGTGACCAAGTTGGCTGAAGCTGGAAGTATTTGTTTTTTTTTAATACTAATAAAGTTTTTTATGCATCAAACAATAGCGATATCGTCGCTGCTATGACCAGTCTTTGAGAACACCTACTTCATCAAAGATATTGCTATATAAATATAACGAGTTCAAAATCAAAGAAGAGTAACACACATAGTAAAGAAACACACTTCCAAACTCATGAATGAGTATAAACTTTACTTGAGTTTGTAAGTGTGTTTCTTTACACTATGTGTTACTCTTCTTCAATTTTGAACTGGTATCCCGTCCAGTTTGGATCGTCTTTATGTTTATTAAGTGAATATAATAATATAGGAGTGTACTGTAAGTTTTTGTTATATAAACACCGCCGTTTCATATTCACAAAGATTAGTTTTGTAATATGAGATCAAATGTTTATCCTCTCCAAATATTCTTACGTCTACAATGAGAAAGGTTTTAAACAATATCGATATAACTATTGACAGTTTGATTTCTTTTAGACCTATTCTATTAAACAGTGAATCACTTCATCATCACTTCAAAGGCCATATATATATATACCATGATAAACGAAAAACGGTCCGGCAGGACAAATAACAATTAAAATAAGCAGTGACACATAAACAGAAACACAACAAAGACTCACTTTTCAATATTTCGACCGTAATAGCGGTCGAAATATTGAAAAGTGAGTCTTTGTTGTGTTTCTGTTTATGTGTCACTGTATATATATATATATATATATATATATATATATATATATATATTGTGCTGTTTGCCAGTAGAACAGAACTCATATTCTTCTTCTTTGCCTGAAGATTACTGAAGAGCAGTCAAAGTATGTTGTAGAAATAATTAATGTAAATGGAGGTAATCTGGATCCACAGCAAAATATTTCACAAGACGAACTCCTTATGAAAGAATTTATTTTTATCAATAGCCGGTCTAATAATCTTCAGGAACCAACAAGCAACCACTAAAAACCTTTAAAAGAGACCTTGTCTGCCTTACTTTCAGTTTGAATATCTTAGAGGAGAACATGTCTTTCTTTGCTACAGCCAGTGGATCTTTTACGTGACCAATGGATCTGTTATATTTGATATCGTCTATTTGATCTCATTATACATTGAATATTCAAGGATATGTTTTTACTTTAGGACTTCAAAATATTCTTATTTAGTCTGAGAAATGTCAAAAACATACAAGTAATTTCTTTGTATTAATGTGTATTAAAGAAACAAGTAATTTCTTTGTAAAGCTCTTTGTGGTAATTCAAATGTCAAGAGATTTTTTTCCAAATTTCTAATTCTCTGTTCAACATTTTAGCCTAATATCATAGTTCTGTAATGCTGTTTAGCGCCAAAAAATATTTTTTGAAGACATTAAATTGACCCTAACGCCCTTATGGTTAAAGTAGTTTTGAAATAAGTTACCTCAACGCGTTTCTCATATCGTAATCTATTTTTGGGTAAAATTTCATTCTATTCGTTCAACGGCATAGCGTCAATCTTGCTCACTAGTTTTCAAATTGAATCTTAAATAATTTTTTTTAATTTTTATTGGAAAAAAAATATTTTTATTTTAAAAATTTGAAATTTTTCTAAGTTATTCTTTTTGTTATTTTGCGATGATAATTCCAAAATTTCAAGACTAGAGTTTGTAGTTTATTAGAAAAAAAAATGCCAAAAGAATGTGACTTTTACATAATTCATTACTGCTCCCAAACAATGGGATTCATTTACACTATGTTGTTATAGCCTTGGTTTTCCTGTTACTTTTCTGAACTACTTTCTGAATCATTTAATGTGGGAGGCAATACACACATTTTTTATTTTAAAAAAATAAAATAATGCGTATTATTTGTTGAATGACAGGATTTGGCAAGAAGTTAGGGTACCTAACTAGAAGCTTTTTAAGGTGGGAAGGTAGAATGATACTATTTTAAATACGATACCATTGGGAAAGCGAGAGGTGTGGAAGTTAGTTAGACATGCACCCTTGTGCATATCTTAGCGGAATCCCTGCAGAGGCCTCAGGCAATACTAAATCATTTACCAAATCACTTTACTGCATCCAAACACGCTTACCACCTTCGCCCAGCTCCCTTCGCAGCCCGGTGAGGATTATATTTTAATAACCCCCTCCCTTTAGGTTGTCTTCTGTGTTCAACTTGCCCTTTGTCAACAAAACGTATAAATTAAGGGATTAATCACCCTACTCATATTGTTTACAACCCAGTCGCTTGTTTCCTTAAGTATTACCACCAATCCCAAAGGCACTGCATTCCGTTTCCCTATAAGTGCGACATTTATCAGTTATATTTAACATCTTGAAGTCTGATAAAATTAAATACATACTGATAAAATAACAATAATTCCTTCTTCTAGCATTCACACGTTTTCAATTTTTATTTAAATAAACAAAAATCTGGAGTAACCTAAGCTTAACTCAACTTTCAGTAAACATAATATCAAACTTCTTTGGTATATAGTATATAATGTCCTATTTAGGCATAATATAGATGTCTAAATTGGATAGCCATATTCGCTTTTCATTCCTGGAGTTAGTACAGATAGTGACTAATTTACTTAGCAGTATATATATATATTTATATTTAATATAGCAAACAGCAGAGGTTATTGATGGTTGGCCTACACAAACAAACACTTCACTTACGCCAACGTTTCGCTATATTTTTATAGCATCATCAGGGCTGTACAAATAACAAGATATACGTCCGACAGATAGAAACAACGAAAACAGTAGTAAATATTACAAAACTACTCATGCATATAATATCATTAGCATAACTACAGCAGTAATAATATTTTTTAAAAGGGAAAGTGTAGATTTTATGCTACGAAATAATCTTTTACTGGATAACATGACTTTTGTTCCAATAGTCAGTCGATCTCTTACGTAGTTTATCTGACCTCCTTTTTCATTCAAGACAAAGTTTTTCATTTAAAACTTCGAAATATTCCTATTTGGTCTGAAAAATATCAGTAACATGTAATAAAAAAAGGTCGCTTTAAAATAATTTTGATTATATGATGTAGGCTATTTTAATTAATTATTTTTCAAAGAATGTTTTCACTTTTGAATTATATTTTACATTTTAGTCTTTTATACAATTATTATACTGGAAATTGTATGGCATGCTAGTGTTTTTCAAATTTTTTGTGAGTGAGCAGATATCTTTTATCTGCGTGACGTACAATAGGAAACATATATTTATAAGTATTGATATTGATATAGCTTCTCGACCATTGATATTTCAAATTCACCGAAGGGGTTCTTGAGGATTTTGGACATAAACCAAACCTTGAGGATTTGGTCATACAGTTATCTGTTATGATGCAGCTAGATAACAGCATGGACCGGTAAATCGTGTGTCCTCTAAAGCAAGCCTTGAAAATGCCAAACAACTTTTGGCGAAACGTCGCCGTAGTTCCAGGAGTTGTATGTTTATGACCAAAATCCTCAAGAACCCCTTAGGTGAATTAGGTATATTTATAAGGTTGCTGTAAATGTATATTGAGAAAAAATATATTAGTAATTAGGAAGTTTTGCATACTCAAATCAAACATAAAGCAGGCTTTTCAGTATAATTTAAAACTTTTAAAGCTGGTTATTTTTGAAAGTAATTGATATTACTTTCTTTACTATTAGACTAGAATAGTAAAAAAAACCTGCATATTTGTCAACAGCAAATTAGGAAACTGTCAATTACTCACACTTCATCTTGCCCAAGGAAAATATGATTTATAAACAAAAAAAATTTACATCTGATATTAAGTTGTTCAAGGCTGCAACATAAACATTGGTTACAGCATTTTGCGAGCCAAATCTACCATGCCATGGAAATCATCAGAAATTATATGTTTGATTAGTGTTGATTTTTTATATGCAGGAATTTTATTCGTTTACATCTTTTATTATGTTATCAAATTATTTAAATATACTTCATTTAACCTCTAAACATAAATTTTCTTTCGGTGGATTCACTCAAAAATTTCTAAGTCAATGTAAAAAATGTAAACAAATACAAAATGTATAGCCAATACATCATATATATATATAATTATTATTATTTTTATTATTAAAAACACTGCGACTTCTGCATTGATGAATTGTTTTAGAGAAATGCTCTATTTGACTTATTACCTTCCTATATGTATCTGGTAACTCGAAAATTAATCTATCTATAATAATGGACATATTTGAACTGTTAAAAGATTAACGAAAATAGAAGAAGAATTCTTAAAAAAAACTAAGAAGACATACTGTTTTAAAAATTAACGAAACACAGACTTAGCTAACTCAACAATGCAGAAGCCACACGACTTTTAATAATACTTGTTTAAAAGAAGATTTGTTAATATAGTCAGCTTCATATTTACAATAGTTCAAAAATATTGTATCGTAAAGATTATTTACAAATTGTTTTCTTTTTTTTTCAGGTAAGTACACTTTGGTTGGATTTCAATCAGTTGAAATGGTGCTGGTATAGGTAATTTTTGTTGTTCTAGAAATATTATTGCAAAGAAATATTTAATAGAAATAAGATCTTAAATCAGGATGTTCCATGAAATTAATTATTAATAATTTTTATCATAGTTGTGTACAGGGTGTATAATATTAACCACTGCATTATAAATGTTAACCATTTTTTTATTGAATAAAATTTGTGGAATCTGAGAGGAGGACGGTACACCGTGTCGATTTATTTGCTTATTTGAATAAGCACCACAATTTGTAAATGCATCTCAAACATACAAAGAATATCATCAACTGATTTCATGAATTATTCTTTGTGTCTTTCCACTGTTTAACTTTGAAGTATTTCGAAAGCCACTGTTTCACTAAAGTAATTTTTTACTGTACATTTCTAGGTAAGCTGAAAAAAAAATTAAAAAAATTAGTAAAGTCAAATATTCTGATCCATTTGTTTTCAAAATAGACTTTTTTTGTAAAACCGTTTTGAAATAAACACAGGTACTAAGTTATACAAAGATTCCACTTCACATCTTGATAATGTATGTTCTCCTATTAATGATATGAAGAAAGGTGAAAGCTAAGCAAGGGGGCCGGAATAGCCCAGTGGCTTGCGCGCATCTTTCTGTCTAGTAGATCTGATTTGTTTCTTTCTCTGACTCTTGAGTTTTTTACTTGAAATATGAAAAAATCTGAAAAAGTTTTCCCTTCGACAAGACGTTGAACCATCGGATCCGTACCTGCCAGATATCAGTTACTCGTTAAATAACTCTACTTGAAATAGACTTGTGTTGGTAAAATTGTTGGACTACCAAAGTATTACAGAGATGCAACATTCTCTTGAGAAATTAGTGTCCGAAGTCCAGGTTTCTAGTAGGTCATCAATCCTACTTAAAAAATAGAAAAAAGAACGCTACCCACTATTTTGTGCAAAAATTTCAATCACACTGTTAATGTAAGTGCAAAGAAATATTGATAGAGTAGATGGATAACTTATAAAGATAACTTACATTCAGAAACAGATAAAAAAGTTCGAAGCTACAACATCTGAATAAATTACAATATTTTCAAGTAAGAAGTTCTCTTAATCTCTTACTAATAATCATTCGTAAACAAAAATTAACATAGAATACAATTAATAGCTCTAATATGTTCATAATATATTCTAATCATGATCTAAAAAATAAAAAAAAATAAATTTTCCTTACTGACTGTTGTAAAATATTTATGATTTCTTATGAAGTTATATTGTTGAAACTCTATTTATTCTGAATTACAAATGTTATTTCTGTTTTTATGAATACACTGTTTTTGTTTTCATCCCTTTGTTATTTTATTGCTTTTTTTACAATTGTATTTTAAAGAGTTTCCATGCACATTTTTGTATGTTCTGCATAAAAATTTAATTACTGATATAATTCCTATTAGTTATTGATTTGTGTTTTGGTTGTATCTTGGCATTCGATATTTATAATGATTGAATTTTTAACAGGATTACTTTGTATATTAAACTAATATAATATAAAAGTTTCTCTTCACCCTTTTGTGAAGTAAGGTGTGTAATGAGCTTTGGAATCTCGATTAGATTAATTGGTTTGTTTTTATGTTTAAAGCAGTTAATATAATTGAATGAAGAGTTTGTAATTAAAAACTCGTACAAGGGACAGTGAAAACCAATTTAAAAAAATCTGGAGTGGCCTACACTCTACTTTACTATAAGTAACTTAATGTCCAATTTCTTGAGTATATAAAACATAACGTCTCATTTAAGCATAACGTAAACATCTAAATGGGATTTAATTATTAGCCTGTCATTCCTGAGGAGTACAGATAGTGATTGAAGGACATATCAATTTATAGGCTTATTTTTGTACATCACAAATAATTTATTATTTGCAAATAATTTCATTAGTATAACTACAGCAGTAATAACATTTTTGAAAAACCAAAGTGAACATTTCTTGAAACGAAATAGTATCCTACAAGAGAACATGGCTATTGTTCAAATAGCCAGTAGATTTCTTACATCGTTTGTTTACTTGACATCCTTCTACATTGAATATTAATGTAAAATTTTCAAATTTGAAACAGTAAAATACTCTCTTTTTCTCTGAAAAACTTCTTAAACAGCGAAGAAAATGTTGTTTTAAGGTGATTTGTTAATTAAAGATTTACGATAATTACAGTTATTAATCTCTAAACGAAAGATTTATATTTTGAATTATCTTTTACATTTTTGGTTTTTAACAGAATTATTATACTGGGAATTTTATGGCTTCTTAGTATTTAATAAGATCATTTTCCTTCCCCTTTGTCAAATAACATATATACGAATTTTTTTTTAATGAGTGTTATCATTTACCTGCACAATATTATTCCTCTTACATCTCTTATAAGTCAATAATATATTTTCATTTTTCCATTAGAAACATCAATTTTATCTCAGTGGATTCGCTCAAAAAATTTCTAAGTCAATGTAAACAATGTAAAAAAATACAAAAAATTCGACAAGTATAGCAGGTGATCTCTTAGTCTAGAATAAACAAACAGTTTTTATATCGTTATTGCTCTTTCGCGTAATTGAAACTTCATGAATTTTTTTTTGTGAATTGCTAATTTTTTGTTCCATTTTTGGTCAAATTTTCATTATTTTTTAACGAGCCGTTTAGCGTCAAAAAATCATTTTCTGAAAACACAAATCGTACTGTAACGCCCCTTTAGCGAAAGTAATTTCAAAAAGAAATATCTCAACTCATTCGTCATATAATGTTCTATTTGTAGGCATAGTTTCATTCTTGTCCGTCCGTCCATAGTATGGCTTGTATCGCTCTCACAAGGTTTGAGATTGAATTATAAGTCAAAATGTTTACATTTTATTGAAAAAAAAATATTTCCTATTGTCCTAAAATTCTGAATATATTTTTCGTTTGTTGCATTTGTAACTTCAAAGATAATGTCAAAATTTCAAAACTCTAGAGTTATCAGTTTAGGAGAAATAAATGTTTTAAAAAAAACGGGTTTTGGCAAAAAAAGTGACTTTCCCATCATGCATAATTCTTCCCAAACAATAGGGATCTTCGTCTAAATGGGGCCCATTTTTGTGTAAAATATCAACTTGATCCATCAAAGATTCTGGACCGTAGCGTGGTAACAAGCAATGCTAACACACGCACCCACCCACCCACCCACACACACACAGACATCATCGTAAAAACGTCATAAAACGACTTCTGGTACCTCAAAACATGTAATTCCGTCAAAATCTCGAGATCGAATTTTTTCACGATCACTATACTTTACTTATAGTAAAGTAAAAAAAAATTAAATCAATAATACTGAGAAAACACAGAGAGATCGAATGAACCATTATATTAGAACACAAAAGTGAGAAAGTTTAGGAATATATACTTAATTGCAACTCTCAGTTTAAACAATCACGCTAGAATAAAACAATGACACTAGTCAAATACGAGGGCGGTTCGATAAGTCCGTGACTTTTTGAATAAAACAAAATTTTTTCGGCAAAGAAATATTTTATTTTCCTACATAGTCATCTTTTAGCTCGATACATTTAGTCTAGCGTTTTTCTAATTTTTTTATTCTCTTCAAATAAAACGTTTTCTCAAAGCTCTCAAAATACGCGTTTGTTTCGATAATGACTTGTTCAGTCGACTCAAATCTCTTACCGCCCAGCCATTTCTTTAGGTTTAGAAACAGAAAATAGTCGCAGGGGGCTAAATCAGGAGAATATGCTGGGTGGGGTAGCAGTTCGTATCCCAATTCGTGGATTTCGGCCATTGTGACTAGACAAGTGTGTACATGTGCATTGGCTTGATGGAACAGCACTTTCTTCTTTGCCAAATGCTGCCGTTTTTGCTTCAAATCAACCGCAAATCTGTTCAAAAGCTTTGAATAATATTTGCCAGTGACAGTTTTACCTTTCTCGAGGTAATCGATGTGAATGACACCACGTGCATCCCAAAAAACTGTGGCCATGAACTTGTTGGCTGACAGACTCTGTTTGGATTTCTTTGATCCACGTTCACCTACAGCAACCCATTGTTTCGATTGTTCCTTGGTCTCTGGCGTGTTGTGATGGATCCATGTTTTGTCCACAGTAACAAAACGGCGCAAAAATTCGTCTGGATTACGGCTGAACATCGCTAAACATTCTTTTGAAGTGGCCACACGATTGCGCTTATGGTCAAGTGTGAGCAATCGCGGCACCCATCTCGCGGGGAGTTTTTTCAGGTCCAAATATTCGTGTAAAATATGATGTATTTTATGATGGTATCATAATGGGTCAATCTTTGGCACCTGAGAGTTGTATCTATCTTGGGGCCGCAACTTTAATCCTACTGAACATATAATTTCTTTAAGAAGGTGATATGTTTAAAAATATAGAAGCTTTTGTTTAAAAGCTTCAAACTTGTTTATCTATTTCTGAATGTATGGGACTAATATAAGTTATCCATCTACACTATCAATATTTTTTTTTCATTTACATAAACAGTGTGATTGAAATGTTTGCACAGAATAGTAGGTAGCGTTTTTTTCTATAGCTAAAAAATAACTGATTTTTTTAATACACAATATTCAACATTTCTTTTCTTTTTCTTGTGTCGTTTTTTAGCTATAAGTCTTCGTTCAGTCCAATGAAAAATTTAGTATAATGCCATTAATATTATTTTTCTTTATGGTATCTATAATCATTTAGGTAACTGATCATTCTAAAGGCTTGTTTTTTCACTCCATACTTTTCAAGGCTTTATACAATTGTATATAAAAGATTATTTTCTATTCTTATAGAATGTTTTCTTTTATATTTGAAAAGGAATAGTTTGTTTTTCATTTATTAAGAATGACAAGAGCATTTCAATTAATCCTCTAGTAAATACTCTTTTAATTACAAGTGACAAACATTGAACAAACAGAAATGTAAAAAATGTTTACCTTTTACTTCCGCATTATTTTTTATTTATTAGGTTGGACATGTTTTAGTCTTAACTATTTAAACTATTATCATTCAATTAACTTCATTGGCAGTTCTTTTTCTGTAATGACTTATTGACGATTTTTTTTTTCTCCAAAAATCATGGATTACTGTTTCAATTACTTCTTTCAATAAAATCTGAACGTATTTTAGTGTTTAATCCTTAGCGAGGAAGTAGTAGTAACTCACAAGTAGTTAAACTATTATCATTCAATTAACTTCATGGGTAGTTCTTTTGGGCAGAAATCCTCCACCAGTACGCGTTGTGTACCAATCAGTCAAAATAGCAAACACTGTCATTTGAACATCATGCCATTTCATATTAAGAAATGGAAGTATATTGTTTTTTCTGTCTTCCATATTAATTTCAAGCGATTCAGCCTAAATAAATATTTAAAACATCTTACAATTAATTTTTTGAATAAAAAAAATAAAAACAAACTTACAGTTTAATGAATTTACTTCATCCTATGATTCGCCATTTTATATTGCTGATAACTGCGGTTTTAGAAGACCAATAGGTAAACCAAATCTCTGATTCTTTTTTGAATAAAACTGAAATGTCCTGAACGTTTGATTTGAACCTACAAAACTAAGGTATTATTGATAAATGTAATTTTTCATTCTGAGGTAAAATGGATAAACCAACAAAAGTCTCCACACAAATGAAGTTTTATTCAACGCGTTTCGAACACTTTGTGTTCATCATCAGGAAGACACTATAATACAAATTATATCTAATTAGTTACAAAAATTAGAGTGAAAGAATAAAATAAATAAATGAGTAAATACCACACAATTACGGATTGCACAACTAATGATTTAAAAATGTAATTTTGTTGTGGCATGAGGTCTGGGAAAAATACAAGAATTATACAGAACGAAATTTATGTATAGATTTTAATAAATAATAGAGATACATTTAAAAATATATTTCCATTTAATTGAGTTACAAATTTTTTAATGAGAGTGAAAATACTGATTTTTACACTTGACTTAATATTCGGTGAAATGTGTCACATTTCTTTTGTTTACTCTTTCGTTGTATTTTTTTCCCTGATTAATATTTTAATGTTGCCTGATTGAAACTCTCTGGCTTGTGCATAGACATGTGTATTTTTTTACTCTTTACCTTAATTTTATGCTGTTTGATTTAGCTTTGAAGTGTGTCTTAATCTCCTTTATATATTTCATTGTAATTTACAGTCATTAAATTCATTGAATAAACAGTGTAATGATTTATTTTTGTTTCAAATACATGATTGAATATCAAACATTGCGAGCTTTTTTTTTATTTAATGTTCTTTTAAACCTACTATGTTGTAAAGGCATGACGAGTTGCTTCTATAACATATATGGTACACTATTACTCTATTTATGCTAATTAGACCAGATCATCTTGTTCATTTTTTTTATAATATTTTATTAAATAGGTCTTCTAGATTGTAATGCTTGTTATAATTAAAATACTATAAAATAATTTTTAAGTATATCTTTTTTTTTATGAAATATACTTCTTTAAGTTGACAGCCTGCCATATAAAGGTTGGTAACTAAACTTAATTTCTCTATTTTATGGCTAAGTCAGTATTTTATATTTTTGAAAATAATTTCAAAATTGAGATTTAACTACTCTTCTGAAACTTTACTCTTTTTATTTTTTGGAAACTTCTTATTTTGGCTAAATTGTTGAGTCTCTCTACAAAAGTTGTTTGTAGAACAAGAACAAACTGTCTTCCAGATATATACATTTTGGACTGACATTAATCAGTTAAGCATAAAAGAAGAAAGATATTAAAAATTCAGCCCATAAATTATAAAATTTGGGTTAAGCTGGACTTTTAATAAAAATATGGCAGAATATTCACATCAATTTTTTTATGTTTTTTTTAAATACTGACTTTAGAGAATGTCTGAAACACGTAGACAGTTATAAATTTATGACACACCACTTTTATTGGCAATAACTTTACTTTGATTTTATCTAAAATCCCAAAATCTTAAAGAACTCTAAATTTGTAGTACTTGTCTTTTTTTTCCCCATTTGAGTGGAATAAGATCAAGTTTATTTATGCCAATAAAGCTCCAACATCATATTTTGAAATTATACCAACAGTTGAAATTGTATATCTGAGAAGTATTGAATAATCATCTATATACAGTAACACAATTTACCGAAACAAAAAGTTAAAAACATGACATTGTTTAGATTTAGCATTCACCGGATTCAGGTATTCTTAATGAACATGTACATATAAGTTGTCTAGTTTAACAAGTGTTTATGTTTCATAGGCTTGTACTTAATTCTGTTGCTTACATTAAGCACTTTAAGTTAATTGATGAGTCTTAACAATAAGTTTATTTTGAATTCATCCGATGCAGTTCTTTCTGTAATGAATTATTACCTCTTATTATATGTCTTCAATTATATTAATTTGTATTTTATAGTTCAGTTATTTAATGTACATATGCTTGGTTTTCTTTTTAAGCTCTTATATATATATTGATATAGTTTCTCGACCACTGATATTTCAAATTCACATAAGGGTTATTGAGAATTTTGGTCATAAAACATACAACTCCTGATCATCAGCCGATGTTTCGCCAAAAGTTGTTTGGCATTTTCAAGGCTAAAAAAAATTTATTAAACGACATAAGTAAAGCAAGATAAATACATCATCGGACACCATCCAACAGAAAACAAACGACACAAACAACAATTAAAGTACCCAGAGAACCACAAAAGTATCATAAAATACCTAGTGTTATTATTATTATTATTATTATTAAAAACAGAATAATTAATAATACGCAATTAGGTTTAAAAGACAAATATCTGTTTTTAAATAATAATAATAATAATAACACTAGGTATTTTATGATACTTTTGTGGTTCTCTGGGTACTTTAATTGTTGTTTGTGTCGTTTGTTTTCTGTTGGATGGTGTCCGATGATGTATTTATCTTGCTTTACTTATGTCGTTTAATAAATTGTTTCTTAGCCTTGAAAATGCCAAACAGCTTTTGGCGAAACGTCGGCTGATGATCAGGAGTTGTATGTTTTATGACCAAAATTCTCAATAACCCCTTATGTGAATTTGAAATATCATTGGTCGAGAAACTATATCAATATATATATTTATGTTGTATATTAATTAAGGTTAGTATTTTTATCTTTTGTTCGCAATCGTGCTCGTGCAGGGCTGGGCTGTTTGTGTATTTATGAAGAATGGCCCTTCTAAGAGCATAAGTTAATAATGATTTACACGCTCTGTCACTTGCTTTGAAGCGTCCGTTATACAGCAATGGGATAGACAGTGGGAGTGGATTCTGGCTAAATGAATTGGCCCTGTAAAGGGAGAATCCCTTTTACGACTTGTACAGGAATTAACGAAGAGGCAATTCAAGTTAGGGGAATGTGTAGGGGATGTTTCCTATTGGTATATAATTAGAAGTCGATTGGCGGAAGGAAACGTCACACAGTGTTTTGAATAAGTTGAGATCGCTTTATATACCCTTCTTCCTCCCCCACCCTAGACCTCTTTCCCCCTCTCCACAGTATTTTGGCGAGTTTAAGTCGTTACCCTCTCCACTCTCAATATACAACCGTCCTGGCACCGCTACCCAACCCCGATAAATAAAAAAAAAATCATCCTTTTTTTTGTGCCAGTTTTGTCTCTTTTTTTTTTTTTAGGCAACTTCACCGTTTATAAATAGCCTTTTTATTGCTTGGGGGGGTTTCATTTATTTTTCTAATACCGTTATTCTTCATCTGACGGTCCTCTATTAAGCGGCATTAACACAAAAAAAAAATCCACAATCCATTCCAATTGTCGAGAAACAACGCCGGATATAATTAAGTGAAGAGGTTTTTTTTTTCTCTAATCACTGGTAGTTTCATTGAGTGTTTGTAAAATTGTTAAGTTGAAAAGGCTTCAATCTGCAATTTAAATAATCAAACAATAGAAGATTCTGTTGTGACTTTATGGCCGAAACAATTTAAACAATGTTACAAAAAAACCCTTACACGACAGAAACCAGACAAAATAATCTCACAAAGTATTAAAACATTGGTTACGCCGTACTCCTTGCATATCTTCAATTAAACCGTCAACATTTTTCTTATGAATGCATTTCTCAGTATTTTAATTCATTTGCACGATCAATAGAATTTAATCAAGCCAGATTATAGATTGCTCATGTTAATAGCCATTCTTAAGTTGACCTATTCTCATATTTATGACTGCATAACTTATAATTAATAGTAATTATTTTGATAACATGTTTTTCTTCTGATTTGATTTTTTCAGAGACAGCCTTTTTAAGCAGATGCATATTTTTAAGTTCATAATCAACTTGATGTTTTAAAACCATTTATTCAAAAGTGTTTATACAATTATATAGTTATTTTTATTCTCAAGCTAGTTTTTCTTAAATAATTGTTCATTTATATATTTTAGACTAAATTCATAGTAATATTTTTTTTACTGTGAGTAATTTCTAATCATTAAAGTAGTAATTTAAAATGAGGTTCTGTTGTAAATATGGTTTCATAATTTATCGATAAATTCAAACCTGATATAAAGAAAGTCATAAACTGATATAAACCAAATTAATATAAATTAACACAAACACAAAAAAACTGTAAGAAGGTAAAATAACAAAAACACAATCTAAACTTACTCCTGTGACATAGATGTTCAGAGCTGTTCGCACTAGTGGTAATAGTCTGCCCAACGTTAATTCATGTTAAGAATACTTTTATCGTGTTATTATGTTAATTTATAAAATTGTATTGCACAAAATGTAAGTTCTTGTCGCTTTTGTATTTGTATCAGCACTGTGAAGATTGGTAAAAGTTTAGGATACATTGAATTATAGATCGTCATTCTGAATCTCCCTTTTGATTATGATTAATGAATTCAATCTGGTTGTTTTAAACACGGGTATAAAACAATCAATAATGAATCATTGCTATCAGGGTTTTCTAACAACGATTAGAATACAGTCAGCTAGTAATGAATATAATCTGTTTAAATAACAATTGGAAAACAATAGAGCATTTAAGTATCTTTATTTTATCTTTGTTACCTGATATTTAAATCTTATAGATGAATCATATTGCTAGTAATCAGCAGTTGTTGAGCAGATAATTTATGTCTCAAAGCATTACAAACAATTTAATTTTCAAAAAGGTTTCATCCAAAAATTTTTAAGGGCATAAAGAAAATATGACACTGTAACCGGCAATTAGTGGTGAAGAGATAAAGTTAATTAAAAACACTGTTTGTTTTACGTTCATTGGACGGAGCGGCATTAGTCAGAGTAATGATGGGCAGTTTTAAGGCTATCTTCCCATCTTACCTTGTTCCTCTAATTGCCGAATGTCTGCCGCAATACCGTCTGTTCATTCAGTTCGTTTTACTCTTAAATCCTTTCCTTTTCCTCTTTCTTTCTCCCAAAACAGTTTCATATTCTTTTCCTTTTTTTTTTTTGCACTTCTTTAATGGTAGTGACGTCGTTTGTAGCTGATCTCTTCAAAACATCTGCCCCTTTTACTCTATTTCACACTTTTTTCTTTATTACCCATTTCTTTCAGCTGTTTTCTTGAAATTAATTTCAGTTTTTTTAATGACTCAACACTCCTTAAAGTTATTGTATTTCAAATATCTTTATTTCTTTAAGAAATGCTTCAATGAAGGTATGGTGCTCCATTTCCATTAGTAAAGATATCTTTTTAATTACATCGTTTTAATCAAGCTTTTAAATTTTTGCAGTAAACGACTCCATTTCTTTGCAAACAGTATCAAATGTTAGTGATACTAACTGATGTGCAGTCTACAGGATTGTCAACAAAATCTGTCCCAATTGTTATTTTCAAGCTTGTCTTCCGCACACTTCAGCATTTATGTAATAAATAACTATTAGTTAATGTACACTATACCATATATGAACTGCTCAACTCGTTTCGAGATATTTCAATCATTGTTTTAGTTTAGATCAACTTGGAGAATTAGTGATAAAGATGAGCAAACTCAAAACTTGCTCATTTCGAGTGAAGATAATAATTAAATTGACGGTTTTGTTTTCTGTAAAAAAGTCGTATATCTGTTTTGTTATATCTATATTCTAGAGGGTTTAAGGTAAATTTTGTGTAAATTGAAATTTGCTAAAATTAACTTGTCATATAATTAGGTATAATTCAAACTAATGGATAGAACAAGTTGTCGATGAATTTATGGCTATAACCAAGAATTTATGAATCCACAACATTATAATGTTTCACAATTACTACTATTCAATTATAATGTGGTTTGCTATGCTGAAATGAGTCCTGAGTGGCTAGAGTAGCCCAGTAGCTCATACTCTAGTAGATCCGGGTTCCGGTATCCACTCTGATCCTTGACAGGAAGTTAGAGTATGTGTCCCTCGAGCGTGTACGACGTCGAGTAAAGATCTCTACTCTAAATAAACTGAAGTAAAATTTAGGGCTCCCAATGTAGAATGTTCATTTTATGGCATCTCATATGAACAATTTTTTTGCTTATATGTGTTCTTCATGAGACGGATAATGTACCCTAACCGAAAATAGCTGCCAAATAACAAATGTGCTAACAGTTCCTTTTCTAGAATCATACCATGAATCAATGCCTAAACGACTTGATATTGAAAACAAATTCTATTAAATAAACTACATTTTTTAATTTCACCAATGGAATTGATTGGAGACAAATGATATATCAGATAATAAATTGAAAAATATTAATAATAATCTTATAAATTTTGTGTGGTAATTAAACGAGGTCAACTGACTACTAAATGGCTATTTATAAATAACACACAAAGCGTAATTCTTACCTTGTACTTTTTTTTTTTTTTGAGATTATAGATAATGATTTTATCATAGAGAGAAATGCCATAGAGAGAAATGATTTTAACAAAAGTTTAAAAAATAAAATTCGTAGACTTTGTGCATTCAATTTTTTTCTTAATTCGTTTTTAACAAATATTTTAATCTGTATGTTTTGCCATCAATTTTAGATATCTTTTTTCTCTTATGACTCTTACAACTGTAGACTTAGGCATGGTATATAAAAGTCACTAATATAAAGCTCATCGGTGCTTAATTAATTAACAAAACCTATGTCAGTTATTAACAGTATGCATGCAGAAAGACTGACCAGTAAAAGTAAAAAAAAGAGTGAAAAAAATGTTACTTAGTATAAAAAATTGTGCATAATACGTAAATATACAGAGAGTTTCTAGTAGCCAGGTTTTAGTATAAGTGTGGACATCGGGGTTCATCCCTACAACTTTAACAAGAGTTTGATAACAAGGAAGCGTAATGGTTGACAAATACTAAAAATTGTATACTTTATATAATTTACTTTCTGTAATATATGGTGAATAAGGTTCTAGTAAAAAGTGAATATTACTGACACCTTATGCTAATTTTATTTTTTTAGTATTGTCTTCTATAGAGATGACAATCAATGATCAAACCACAATAAGAAAATGGGAAAACAAGACTAAGATGTTTCAACCGTAATAAGCGGTCTTCGTCAGAGTCAAAAACCCAACTGATATTTTGTTATTGTGGTTTGATCATTGATTGTTGTTTCACGTGTTTATGTGAAATCTTTTTAGAAATGATAAAAGCAAATTTTTTTTATTAAAGGGCCAAAATAATAATTCCTTTAATGAACAAAACTAAATAAAAATGGAATGTTCTTTCGTATGTCGATGCTTCAATTTATATTTATTGCATTGTTAGTTTAAAGATATTATAGTAATTTAAAAAAAAAATTGTTTGTATTTTTACGTATTTACTGGTTTGGAGGTACCCCTGAATTCATTTTTCAAGATTTGTGTCTTTTAATAAATTCTAACATAGTTTAACAAACACATAATTCTTCATGAGTTTAATCGCCTTAATTTTTTTTTTAAAAAAATTTTATATAATTGCAACTGAATTTTCTCATTTTAGATTTGTATTACATTTGATCTTAATATGAATAACCATGGTAAAAATTTTAATAACTTAGACTACAGGAAGAAGAATTTTGCACATAAACGTGTCGTTTGTTGAAACATTTCAGACTGTATTGTAAAAATCATGATATTTTGTTGTAGGTATTAAATGAATATTAAGAATATTGCAATAAATGAAGATTTTAATTAACAGTTAATGATATTGATTATACTTTTAACATAGAAATTTACGTTTAAACTATAGGTAATTATTAAATAATAATTATTTAATTCATAAGTTGTGCAATCCGTAATTGTGTGGTATTTACTCATTTGCACCAAATGAATAAAACTTCATTTTTGTGTGGAGACTTTTGTTGGTTTATCCATTTTACCTCAGAATTATTTAATTAAAATAATTAAATAATTAATTACTGTTACTGTTTCGTGTATCTTGTATAGCTACTATTCTGTATACTATTGCAATATTTATTAACAACAGCAATACTAGTGAAAAAATCTGGAGTGGCCTACACTCTACTTTACTATAAGTAACTTAATGTCAAATTTCTTGAGTATATAAAACATAACGTCTCATTTAAGCATAACGTAAACATCTAAATGGGATATAATTATTAGCTTGTCATTCCTGAGGTAGTACAGATAGTGATTGAAGGACATATCAATTTATAAGCTTATTTTTGTACATCACAAATAATTTATTATTTGCAAATAATTTCATTAGTATAACTACAGCAGTAATAACATTTTTGAAAAACCAAAGTGAACATTTCTTGAAACGAAATAGTATCCTACAAGAGAACATGGCTATTTGAACAGTAGATTTCTTACATGGTTTACTTGACATCCTTCTACATTGAATATTAATGTAAAATTTTCAAATTTGAAACAGTAAAATACTCTTTTTTTCTCTGAAAAACTTCTTAAACAGCGAAGAAAATGTTGTTTTAAGGTGATTTGTTAATTAAAGATGTACGATAATTACAGCTATTAATCTCTAAACGAAAGATTAATATTTTGAATTATCTTTTACATTTCTGGTTTTTAACAGAATTATTATACTGGGAATTTTATGGCTTCTTAGTATTTAATAAGATCATTTTCCTTCCCCTTTGTCAAATAACATATATACGAATTTTTTTTTAATGAGTGTTATCATTTACCTGCACAATATTATTCCTCTTACATCTCTTATAAGTCAATAATATATTTTCATTTTTCCATTAGAAACATCAAGTTTATCTCAGTGGATTCGCTCAAAAAATTTCTAAGTCAATGTAAACAATGTAAAAAAATACAAAAAATTCGACAAGTATAGCAGGTGATCTCTTAGTCTAGAATAAACAAACAGTTTTTATATCGTTATTGCTCTTTCCCGTAATTGAAACTTCATGAATTTTTTTTTTATGAATTGCTAATTTTTTGTTTCATTTTTGGTCAAATTTTCATTATTTTTTAACGAGCCGTTTAGCGTCAAAAAATCATTTTCTGAAAACACAAATCGTACTGTAACGCCCCTTTAGCGAAAGTAATTTCAAAAAAAAATATCTCAACTCATTTGCCATATAATGTTCTATTTGTAGGCATAGTTTCATTCTTGTCCGTCAAACAGTATGGCTTGTGTCGCTCTCACAAGGTTTGAGATTGAATTATAAGTCAAAATTTTTACATTTTATTGAAAAAAAAATATTTCCTGTTGTCTTAAAATTCTGAATATATTTTTCGTTTGTTGCATTTGTAACTTCAAAGATAATGTCAAAATTTCAAAACTCTAGAGTTATCAGTTTAGGAGAAATAAATGTTTTAAAAAAAACGGTTTTTGGCAAAAAAAGTGACTTTCCCATCATGCATAATTCTTCCCAAACAATAGGGATCTTCGTCTAAATGGGGCCCATTTTTGTGTAAAATATCAACTTGATCCATCAAAGATTCTGGACCGTAGCGTGGTAACAAGCAATGCTAACACACGCACCCACCCACGCACCCACCCACCCACCCACCCACCCACCCACACACACACACACAGACATCATCGTAAAAACTTCATAAAACGACTTCTGGTACCTCAAAACATGTAATTCCGTCCAAATCTCGAGATCGAATTTTTTCACGATCACTATACTTTACTTATAGTAAAGTAAAAAAAGGTTAAATACTAGCTTAATGAGCCGTCCATAAAACAATTTTCTTATCTTTATCAGCAGAAGAAGCTAAATAAAATAAACATTTAGGTGAATTGAATGGGCCTCTGATTTTTAATGTAGCCTAATTTAAAAAAATAACTTCAATTGCATATCGTCTTATTATTTTAATTCAAATCGCTACCCGTTTTAAATCATTAGATCTAACCGTAGCACATTAAGGAAGATGAAATCGAACCACTACTCATTTTGAATCATCAGATTTATCCTCAGTCCATTTAGAGGGATGAATCGATCTATTGAATGAATAAATTAGATGAATCTATTTATCAATTAGATGAAAAATCTGTTGAATCATTCGATCGATCTAACTTGAATTTATATAGAAAGATGAAATTGAATTTCTACTCATTGAATCTAATAAAGTCGAATGGAAGATGAAATCGAATGGCTACTCATGTCTTATCACTGAATCCAAACCGCAAACTCAGTTTGTGTTTAAAAATATTTCATAACTGCAATAAAATGCCAAAAGTAGCTTCTAATAAATGCGATACACCATAGAAGAAATTTTAGTTTTAATATAAAAAAATTGCTATTCCAATTCAGTTACTACTACTTCTTTAAACTCCATGTCCTTTCAAAATTTCCTTTCGTCTATCATCATTGAAAATTCCACTCATGGTATTTTTGATTTATTTTATTTTGAATTGTTTAATCAGTTTTTTTGTTATGTATAACGGTTTTTTTTGGATTTTCGGTAACGTAGACTGACGTAGACATTGGCTTATAAGGTGAAAACTTTGATTGAGTGAGGCAGGAGAGACGATTTTGTTGAAAACCTGCAAAAGAGGGAGGAGTATAGAAACTATGGCTCGCAGTGTGATGGTGTAGGTGGGAGGGGAGGGGGGGGGGGGTGAAACAGATGTGCGAGATGAGCGAGATGCAAATGCAGGATTTGAATGTAAGAGGGGCGGGGTGGGGTAGAGGGGTGAAAATGGTTGTGGACTGGAGGAAAATGAACTGCCACCCCTCCAAGCACTATTACCCAGAGCCTGATATATGGAATTAGGCATCACCCTCGCTCAGTCATCGCACTGTCCTCAACACAAACATCAACCAAAATAGTCAAGTCACCGTCCCGACCAGCTCATTTAAGCCACCATCGTATCCTTTCTTTTTTACTTGTATTACAATATTATTACTAACTAATTTACTTTTACATAACAGTCGGAAACCACCAAGGTTTCTAAATTAATTTTAATAGCCAAGAGCCAAGTTTGTCAAACACTGATACTGTATCGCTTCTACTCCCTTTCCTCTTCTCATCTTACCCTGGAGACGAACTGTTCGACATTTTTTTTTTTTATATATTCTTTCTGGTTAGAATGGTTTACTGTTCTCGTGGAGCATTTCACTTTGTTTATATATTTAATAAGTATATATCATTTTATTTAGTTTGTTGAGGCCGTCTTCATAATTGATTGTATGTAGATTTATACAGAATAGCTCCAAATGTTTAAAGCCACTATCGAGACAACATTTGGAAATTATTATCCATGCCTAGTAAAACAGCCAAGAAACAAAGGAGAAACATTTTAAGACCGTTAATGCTGAACCTGGATTGTGTATCTTGTTGTTCATTATAGTGTTATATATAAAATTAAAGTTTATTGCTTGAAGAAGAGAAAAAATCAAATACTAGACCATTATTCCAAACAAACAGTTCATCGTTAGGGAGAAGACTAAAAGAAAAGAAGAATTAGGATAGGTATGGTTACAATGTATAAAAATAGGGGTAAATATGAATAATAAAAGGCCTGCCAAGAGGGAAAGTTGACTATTCTCTAAATATTTCGTTATCTATCAACGTTATCTATCAACAACGTAACTTAAGAGGAGAAAAGGTACAGTGAAAGAAGATGCAGTGTAAATGTGTATTAAACAAAAAGTGAATTGTGTGTTTGCACTTTGATGTATAATGAGATACACGCAAAAACACAAAGAAATTTAATTAGTTTTTCTATTTTAGTTTATTCTTTAGGCTTATTTGTTTAGTATGCTTTATATATGTACATTGAAGTTTCTAAATATATTTCCCGGTTTGTTTTATAAATTATTTATTCATCTAGTACTGTTTATAAAGAAACCACAATGAAGACTTTAGTATTATGTTTTAAAATTTGGTCGAAGAAGAATTAAGGTTTAAATTAGAAAATCTGGCATGGGGTTTGCGAGGAAGTCTTTGTTTGAGAGGGATAATTAAAAACTATTTTGGATACAAATATTTGCGAGATGAAGATGCCTTGGAGGGGTGAAAGTTTCTCGCTTGTTTCATATTCATCAGGAAAAGGGTGGTGTAGGAATGGGTTGGGGGAGATGAGAGGTTTCTACTCCTTTGGGAGTTGGTTCTGGAAGGGCGGATAACCAGTCCATAACCTCTAGACATAAACAAACGCCTTGTGTTTGCTTTGTAAATAACTCCCCCGAATTCAACGGAACACAAACAATCCGTTCTTTTTTTTTTTTTTTACTAACAAACTTGGTGATGTTTTTGCAAGTGAATAACAGTATTTTAAGAAATGTTTAAATTCATCTAATTTATAACTGATTAGTTTTGAATAATTCAAAACATTTTGTATTATTATAAGATTTTGCTCAAATTGTTTCGTTACCATTATAACTTTCCTTTGCTATTCATCCATGTTATCAATATATTTTTATTTCTTATCTAAGAAATACATGTATTTACACTGCCATATACGATTTTGATTATTTTATTAAACAAAAATTACGGCACAATAACATTTTAGAATTAGGCTTACGATGATTGGATTACTATATCGCCTGCATCGGCGGATGGAATGTAAAATGTTTTTACATCGCCGTAAAATCTGGCACATTGAATTATAATAACTTACAGAATTATATACACTAACCTTGAATAAAATAATAATAATAATAATAATAATGACTTATGCTCCAACTTATCACCCGTTAACTTAGCTGTGGAGTCGGACTCAAGGTGTATCGTGTTATGATTGCAAACGCAGTTCCTCTGGGTCAATCGTAAACGAGATCGAACATATAAATACTCCGTTGAGACAAGAGCAGATAACCTTATGTATCAAGCTGCTAATATAACAGTATAACCATTTTCAGGGATATCAAAGAAACATTGTTTTCACAATTCCACTGTAGAAAACATTTACAGTCAATATTATTCTTTCGGATATAATATTAATATATTCCAAACAACTTGTTTTAAGCTTTTACCTTTGCGAGAATTTTAGAAGAGTGTGGCTCATTATTTACTAGGCATGCATTTTATTATAGAATAACCATATTTCGAATCCATTATATGTAGGGAGTCATACATTTTGCTGAGTGCAATTTTATTAGAGTTGAGGTTTTTAATGGATGCATGGCATCTGTATAGTTTGAAGACTAACGACTCTTTGTCCTCTCTGTAAGATGATGTGTTATGACGGTTATTTAATACTTATAATATTATGTATTCATAGTGACAAAACAACAGTTATCCATATTTATTTTTAAAAGCCACTCTGTTCAATAAAACGCTCATTATTTTATTGAGATTGTATTTAAGGTTTGGTATTTTACAAGTCCAGAATTCTCTGGATGCAGAATTTCCACAGTATGCAGTAGAAAAAATACTAGCCTTAAAAGTAACTTAGATTGATTGCAATATGTGTAAATTTTCCTAGAGTACTTAGCAATTATGTAAAGTTTCCTCCCGAATTAAACAAAGCAATATCAAAGGTTGTGTTATGGAAAAACACACAAGTTCAGAACAGTAGTAATCCAGTGTGTAGAATTATGTTGGAATATTGATGCTGAGATCAGGAGATGCCACCCTCACATTGTAATCGTGGAGTCATCATCGCAAAATCGGAGTTACAAACGGACATGACTAGTGGCATCATCTCAGTGATGCATCTCATTTTAGAAACACCTTATTAACCTTACATGATTAACATATCTCAAAGTCACCTTCGACAATTAAGAGTCATCAACCGGTATGAATATTTGCTGTCTGCATTCACAGAATACATGACACCAAAACACCTCCCTCCACACTGTGGTAGCGCCTTGCTGTTAGAGAAATTGGAGACACTCTCATCTTTCTAATATAAAATCACATAAAAATTAATTACAGCTAATATTACATTTCATAACATTGGAACTGTTAAATTGATATTTTCATAGTTTTTACCGTTTATCAAAAGAATTAAATAAACAATACACAAAAGGCGAAGTTTATTAATTCCGAAATGAACTTCAACAGTAACTTTAATATTAACTACTAACTTAATATTCAGGTGTCAACTTATAGTTTCCTCTCTTTTCAGTTAGAAGTTAATTGGATTGGAATTAAATTTCTCAAATTGATTTCTATTGTTTTGAATTATAACTTTTAATTATAGTTTTATTTTGTTATCAAAAGATCAACTATTTGATTTGACGGTGTTTTCAAATAAAATAGGATATGCATTGTTGTTATTAATATAAGTATTATCAAACAGTTTTTTTGCAACAATTAAACAATATTTTGTCATATTACCATTGGTTCACTCTTTTAGTTTTGGACCTTCATGTTCGTTGTTCAGACTGACACTGGGATCTTTTAGAGATTTATTCTACGTTTATAATCCTCGTATTCTATTCTTCTTAATCTATAACCTCTCTATCTAATAATTTATAGTCAGATTAATATTTCATTTATCTTCTTTTCTATAATTTAGAAAATGTATTTAACTGATCTTTTGTTTTTTACAAGCAAATGTCATCCTTATCTATTTCTTCGTGTTTTATTAACTTCTGTGTTAATAAGATGTCACTGGTTGATGTCACTGTGTTTCAGTATGTTTCTGGTCGAAACAACTAATCGGTCAAATGATTAGTTTTTTGCTTTGTTTGAAATGGTCTCACAAAATGTTTTGTTCATAAAACTCGTTATTGTCAGTTGTTTATCAAGTTCTAGATATTGTCCGGTTTTTTTGCACATACTATTAAATAGTTGGCAACATGTGAATTAGTTTTATTTTTATATTTCAACAATATATTGTTTATGGAAAAACTCTTTGATAACTATCAGTATGAATATATAAAATGGTATATGGTTTACTCTTTGATAGTTCAGATTGCAGTCTTGACAGAGAAATGGAGTCGTAATTCCTAATTATTTGATATTCTTTGTTCTGAATGCCTCATGTCTACCATTCTTCTTTCATTCAAATAGAAAATGTTTGCCTATACATTTTTCAACATTATATTCCCTAATGCATTAAACCGTAATAAAGGCTTGATCTGTATTCACTAACAGGATTGAGAGATCCGTAATTAGATATACAAATTAAAGGGAAAAGGGATTGTTTGGTATGCGTTTAATGAATGGCAAGTCATCCTTTGGCTCTTGTCAGGACACTGACTGGGATATCTCCTTTCCATCTATTTATAGCCACTAACCTATTATTCTAAATAATAGATATTCATTTCATTATGTCAATTAGCTTATACCAATTATGATTGAATGCTTGCACACAATCAGCATAATGGTTGTAATGGTTCATTTTGTGTTGATTCTTAGAACGTTTAAATCGTATTTATGCGTCTATTAATTACCTGATATATATTTAAAATATATAAATATATTTATACACCAATATAGCATGTCATTTTGAAACATATTTCAGCTATTTGGACTCTTTTTCAGTATTTGCTCAACTTTCTTATTGAAAAGAAAAAGGTTTAACATAATTAAAAAACTACAATCGTATATTTATGCGCTTTCCACTTTTACTTGTATAAATATTTAATTTATAGAATTTATATGTATAGAACGTCCCCATATTTGCTCTGATCTGCTTATAGCATATTTTTTCTAATTTTTGAAATTTTTTGTTGTCTTTCGTTGAAACAGAGTACCCCATTTCCTACATTAATCGTCAATATTATCACTTATGGTAGATATTGATCATATTTCATATACCTGATGGTGCAATATAAGGATTAAAATAAGTTATATGATATACTGTTTTCTTATGGGATAGGCAAGAAAAAAGACTAGGAAAGGATTTCAAAAAATTCGAGAAAATATTCAAAAAGCAGATACAACCCAATTATCCGGCGTTATGTACAGTATATCTTTAAACAAGATATGCAACCAACTTTTCAAATTTATATATAGTCTAATTTATTTAAAATGTACTTCTTCTCTTGAGGACAACTATCAGATAGTAGATGTATTGAAATGTTTTTGAAGTTATATGCTAAAGTTTCCTTTGGCCAGCCAGGTTAGTTCAATAGTAAACGTACTCGTCTCGAGAACTGATAAGTCCGAGTTACAAGACCAACCTGGACATAGATTTATTCACGCTGGAGGTGAATAAATCTGAGTACGTCGTCCCCGAGCCTGTACAATGACAGATACTCCTTAAAGATCCCTACTCTAAAATACACTTGAGTTAGGCAAAATTTAGGACTCTCAATGGAGAATTATCGATCAAACTAAAAAGCCGTAAAGGGCTGACATTTTAACCCGCTCGGTTAAAAAAAAGTTTTCTCTTCCCTTATTTTTCTTTGTATTATATTTCATTATTGAATAATGTTATATTGTTTTTTATAAAAAATCATTAACACATTTTTATGATTTTGTTTACTTCATTTTTAATATATATTCATACTAAATGATAATGAAAATATATTTGATTCAGTTATTAATCTTTCTTGGTTTGCCTCAGAAATTATAAAAATACTTTCCTGATGGCGATGTATGTCGAAATATTAAAGTGAGTCCATGCCAGTATTTTTTATTGGTATTAGGTATATATATAAAGATTTCACAAAAACACGTGAAATTATAATCAATGATCAAACCACAATAAGAAATGGGAAAACAAGACTAAGATCTTTCAACCGTAACAAGCGGTCTTCGTTAGAGTCAAACTGGTAAATTATTAAAGACACGTGTAAAACAACACCATACAACGTAAGTAGACAGGAAAAAAGTAGTGCCTTATACTTGCATATAAAAAATGAAAATCATCATATTGATTGGACAGGAGCTAAATTTATTACCTATGAAAAATCAATGTTGTAAGAAATATTATTGAATCGACTCTTAATTAAATTTAATAGATCAAATATTATAAACATTAGTAACGGTCTCTTCAAACTTGATGCTTTCGTCACGAGGGCAATAGCCTCTTCAAAGAGGGCTGACAGCTAGCGGATAGTTTTTTACTTTTTCTTACTGTACTCCTTTGTTTCCCCAAACATCCCTTTCTGGACATTAGTCCTTTCCTGTGCTTTCACCCTTTTAAAATACCACTCTTCCCTCCCGCTCTTCTCAACTCCTCACCAGATGTTTTCTGCATCTAGTGTTCAGTTGGGTTTTTGACTCTGACGAAGACCGCTTGTTACGGTTGAAAGATCTTAGTCTTGTTTTCCCATTTCTAATTGTGGTTTGAGCATTGATATATATATATATATATGTATATAAAGGATTTCACATAAACACGTGAAACAACAATCAATGATCAAACCACAATAAGAAATGGGAAAACAAGACTAAGATCTTTCAACCGTAACAAGCGGTCTTCGTCAGAGTCAAAAACCCAACTGTTGGGTCAGTTGGGTTTTTGACTCTGACGAAGACCGCTTGTTACGGTTGAAAGATCTTAGTCTTGTTTTCCCATTTCTTATTGCGGTTTGATCATATATATATATATATTTCATACATAACAAAAATCTTCCAAAATGGTCTACAAAATTTGAAAATTAGGTATATATTTTATTTGTAGATTCAAATTGTTGAAATCATTTCACCATAGATCTTTGTCTCAATCCTTTTTCTCTCTATTGATAAAAGAAGGGCTAGAATTTGAGATATTGTCTTTCTGCTATGTGTGAATACAGTTTACTTCTTTACTTTCACTTTAGTAATAAACAAATGTAGATATGAAACAATATCCTCAATCTATAACATTTGCATCCTGCTCATTTAATATTTACGTTATTTAAAATCTCTGTATGTACTTTCAGAATAACTAGTTAATATAATAGAGTATGATATAAGTTATTAAAATTGATGACATTTTGAACTTAACCATAAATAAATAAATTAGTGTTTCACTTTATGCTGAAAGGGAATTGCATTAGTAGATTAATAATTATCATGAATTGCATTAAATAAAAACAGGGCAGAGAGTACCAATTTGTGGGTGTTAAAAGCAATAAATTAATGCTGCAAAAGTGGGTAGGTGAGCAAAGTGAAATTGTTTCAGCCAGGTAGATTTAATTTCGTCAGACAAGATGAAACAGGCGAATTCCCAAGAGCTGACGGCTTCTGCCCTAAAAACATTACACACTGTTTGTTACTTTAACGAATATTCCTTTGATTTCTTTTTCAAATCCATTATAATAGAATCAATTTTAGATTTTAGGCATTTTAATTTAATTACTGAAATTATATTTAATTTTAATAAACACACTCAATTTAGCGTTGTCGCTACCCTTTTGAAAATACTTTATTTTAATATTCCATTAGTTTTTTACATAGATTAAAGCAACGTCAGGATATAAAAATTATATAATTATAATATAATAATAATCATTTAGTAACTTCAGTATTATTATCAAGTTGTGTAATTCTCCCATGTTAGGTTAAGAATTAAAATCAAATGATCTAATTTATGTGTGTGTAACTGTTGTCTAATATTACTCTAATATTACATAAGACATATATTGAGTTGCCTAGTTCTCTTATACTAAGTAAAGAACTATAATACTGTTGGATGCTCCTCACAAGACAGGCTAATAAATATACTCAAACCAAAAAATTATCTTATATAATAATGAGTTTAAGCCGCATAGTTAGATAAGGAGTTTATCTAAGTTGTCTAGTTCTTTTATATTTAAGTTTTCTATTTCTTTTAAACTAAGATGGGGAGGTTTATTTAAGTTGTATAGTTGTTTTATATTAGGATGAAACGAATATTCAAATTCACTAATTCTGTCATATTGGATGAAAGATTATATTCAAGTGTACTGGTTTTTTTTTTTTATAAGATGTATGTTCAAGAATTTAATTTAGATTTAAATATTAGATGAAATATTAAAATCTATCTAATTCTATTCTCTTTTATATAGAATAATGTATATATTTATATTAAGCGTCATTATTCTCTCAGATTATATTGAAGATTGTTATAAGTATCAAAGCTCTCTTATTAAGTATATTATTTGTATATAACATCTAAAACCAAGTAGCTGTTAAGAAAATTACCAACAAACTAACGATTTGACAGAACTGTGATCACACACTGTTTAGAAAAAAGCCAAGGAGTTGTAGAAATAGAAATAATTAAAGAAATCAAGTTGTACCGTTTCTATCAACTTTAGGGTGATGGAATAGTTTAAAGTGGGGAAACTATTTGTTTTCTTAATTCTTTGTTGTTAATTGAAAATGAATTAAGCGACGAAAACAAAACCTTTATTTTGGATATCCCCCCCCCCCTCAAAAAAAAAACAGTATATTTAACAGTAAATTTAACCATAAAATCGTACTGTACATCTACGCAATTTATTTTTTTTTTGTTTTTCCTTTAACAACAATTATAAGGAACTGCAACCTTAACGCTGTATAGTTCTTCGAATGACTTTTATCATTTTTCATAAATTCTTGTTATCAAACGATAAATTAAATTTATTTCATTAAAGTGCAATTGTAGTTAATAATAACACTGTTGTAATCTTCGTGAGTCAAGAACAACAACTGTTCGTTCTTCGTTTCAACAGTAAACAGGAACATTATCACAATTGACAAGCTGCAGACTTTCCTCTTATAGGACCAAATGAAGTCATGTATCTTAAAAAAGATTTAAGTTAATGAGTCAAAGAAAGAGTGATTAAAGAATCTGAAGGTCTTACTTAATCAGAATGAGGACAGTGAATAACTTCCTAGAAATCATCTTTTTATAATGAAATCTGCAACGGTATCATTAAAAAAAAATATATTTTGTTTTCACGTAATTAATGGTGTAAAATTAATAGTAGGATATTATAAATTTTTAGTTTCGAATAATTATAAATTGATCAGTAAAATTAACTGTAAGGTAATTTGTAATTGCTGTATTTAAGTAATTGCCAATGCTTGAAATGTCAATTGTCTCCTGTTGTTGTTAGTTTGATTGTTACATTGTAAACTCTATAAAAGTTTGTATTGGACAGTACAAGTTGGAAGAGAGGTAAAAAAATCCTTTCACAAAGGTTGACTTCTTTTTTTACACTGATTGATAGAAAAAGGACAGAAAAGTGGGGTCAGGAATGTATGGTCTTAAAAGCAGTATTCCTGCTCTTATTGGGTCACAGCCAAAGGTATTTCAGGTGCAAGCTTGTGTCATCTGACTTTGCACCTATACTTGAAGCAGTGACGATGGTTACAACAAGGCAAACATCTTCGTCCATTCAGATAACAGAGCAGCTCTCAAGGTAATTGATTCCTTTATGCCTGAATGTAAGTTAATGTGGGACTGCTTATTGCTGCTCGATCGGCAGGAATAATGAAATGAAATTACACTGACAGCTAAAGCAGAAGGAGCTAAACAGTTCATTGGACCAGAGCTTTTTTGTAGTTATTCTCAAAGCCAATATTGCATAAAAGTTTAAAAATGGTGAGCGATTAAAAACCCCTACACTGACAGACTGTTAAAGGCCTATAATAATCTAAAAAAATTCTGTTATACTTGAAAAAATATTTTTAGAAATTGCTCTTATTGTGTAAGATGAAGTTGAGGGCCTAGATTCCTGAACTAATAAACTGAGTTGCTCACCGGTCATTGTCCAGTAAGTTATCATCTTCATACTACAGATAAAGCAAAAATACTGACTTGTGACTATGAGGAATATGAGGGCACAACAAGCTGTATGATTGTGAAGCTATTTTCACTAAAAGGCCACAATGCTTCGGAGCAAGGTTGCTTGAACTATATTTAAAAAATGAAGGCATATTTAAAAAGTAGTGCTTTTTTTTGGTCATATCAATAAATAAGAAGGCGAAATATATCATTTTTATTACATTGCCAATACGTATTGAATACCATGTACTAACGAAGTTTACTATCTAATGGAAGGTTATAATGACCAATGTGTCAAGTAAGCCTATATTATTCGTATAAGACACTAATAAAAATAATATTATAAGAAGTGCTAATAATGTAAAATGTTTATTGATTGTTTTCAATATTACAGAGAGGTAACTTTTTAATCATTGTAAAGATAAAAAGGACGTTAAAATATAAACCATAAGGAGGTTATATATATCTTCTATTTTTTTTAATAAAGTACAGACAAAAAAATAATGTTTATTATAAAACTCAAATCACTTAATTTACGTTTACTGAGTTGGTGGCTTTCATATCAATTGCATTCTTTGAGTTTTTTTCAAATACAATAGCATATTCTTTATTTATCTATTCCTTTCTTGTAAACCACTTAAATTTGGTTAGTAACCACTTCATCTTCTTTTTCAAATTTGTTCTTTTTTATAATAAATATTTTGTTGAAAATTTACAGAAACATGAAGTTAGTTTCATAATTGATATGACAATACTGAAATCCAACATTCATTCAGATTAAATGAGACATGTAATTTTTGAAACTTTAAGACAGTCGTCTTTCATGTTATTCTTAATGATACAGTTTTCAGTTTTTATTTCATTTCAAGTAATTCTGTTTTTAGATATTCATTAAGTACTATTTAATCATTGTGAGTAAATAATCAGGTTTTATATTTTTTATTTTGAATGACCGAATGAATGGGTTTTGTGAATCAGAGTTATGTAAAACGTGTGGCATAATTGTATGTGGGGATATTTTTTCACTTTTTTCCGTAATTAGCAGGTTTTGAAAATAAAGATCATAAATCGAATAATCTATAAAGATATTTGATTTATCGCGCTATTTTTTGTAGGATAGCGCGACCTTCGATTTATATTTTGTACGTTCGAACCATGCATTAGTTTTATCAGTATTTTTTATTAAATGTGTTTTCATGATGTTTACCGTGAAGCGAGCGCGGTTACTAAATCATTCAGGTCCGTCGGATAGGCGTCACTATTAGACGGAGCACTAGACTGCAGTAAGATAAATAGAAGATGTGATTAAGTGTTATAGGTGGAGAATTTCTATCTCTCATACGTGTTGGTGTAAGCGAGATAAATGGGCCAGCTGCCATAAATCAAACACAGTTTGGCTAAAGGCATTGGCTCCAAGATTCTCACTGTGCCGCCGAACTTATCTCAATTCCCTCGGCTACTGACCCAGTGTGTCTTCCTAATGATAAATCTCGGTGGCTTGCCTCCCACGAGGGCTCGTGCTCTTTTAACTATTTCACCTCAACACATCCACAATGCTTCGTTATAGCATAGCGATAACTAGTGTTTTTAAAAAAAATTGTTCATTTGAAAGTAAATTGTCATAAAAAGTAACATTCTTTCATGCATACATTAATTAATATCCCCATATTAATTAATTGATCTAGTAACTTTTTGTAATCTTATGCAGTCCATCTTTTAAAACATTTACCAGATACCCTCTGGCATGCTCCACTCGTCAACTTCTTAAATCTTATCAAATCAGAAGGCAGTTTTAATAAAACTGTTTCAATTGCATTACAATGTACGTTTTTGAATAATTTCATTTGACAATTATGATCTTACCATAATTACTGTCAGTGACAAAAGAAACAAGAAGTTGGTCGTATATCGCGCCACTTTGTTTCTAAGTTAATTGAGTAGCTATAATCGATTTGATATTACGGAGGCTTTAAGAGATTAGATTCCAAATTAATCTGAAAACATTTGTTATAAAATATCCAATGTATCTACCCACAGCAACATTATAAAGTCTACACTAGCTTAAATTGTAGCCTTTTAACAACAACAGTAGCCAAATAGTCGTGCATTTAAAAACTGTTGGACTCTTTATCTCTGTTTTGTGTCAGCAGAGATGACAAAGTGTCAATTGTTGAAGCTTCAAAGAGCAAATCTTTTCGTGTGGGAGAGATAATTTCAGAATTCTAGCTGTAAATTACAGTTTTAACTAATAAATGATATACAAAGATTCATGTTGGTATACAAGTACAAATGGACATAACATTGTCCTCATAGTATTATGGGAATGATCATATCATTATGATTACATATACCTTTGTGTCATGACTAATATATGTGGTAATTCATCACTCTCATATTTTGATGAATATTCAATAATATAATTCTATTATTATTCTCATATTATTACTAATGTATTCTAGAATACCAATACTAATGGTATAATATTATTACTATATACGCAGTAATACCATTGTGAGTTTCCTACCAATACAAATATATGTAAGAATAGCTGTATAATTGATAAAATATGAAAGAAAATAATAATAAAACACCAAATAAGAAATATATGAAGTACACCTCGGTATTAGTATTTTAAGATTAGTTGATTTTTCAGATGATAAAGAAGAAACGGTTTTATGATGGCTTTTCATGTCTTAGACAATTTTTCCTTGACCATAATATAACATAATAAAGATGGAAGAATATATATATATATATATATATATACAAATAAATATACAAATCAAGTTTAAAAAATGAATGTATGAGTCATATATGCAGACGAAGGATTCAAACAAGTATTGATTTATAGGACAGATGTTAAACTCTGATGGCTGTTTCAATAACACTTAATATCAACAAAAATTAAACAGTCAATGTGTTTGTGTTACATTGATGTCGTACATTGAAAACTAACCACTTGACACAACATAACTGGTTCCGTAATTGAAGGATGCCTTTTTCTTGATCAGGTTTAAAAAAAAATACTAAACAATTTTAATTATACAGTAGGTTAGGTTACAGTGGCCGTCCCAAAAGAGAACACACATAGACTGCAAGCCGGCCCCACCACTGGAACCATCTCGAGAGAACAATAAATCTAGAGAGATCCCTGATACCAGTTGATGATAAGTTCTTAACTTTGTCAAAAAAGTAATCTCTTAATGCTTCTTTACTTCTTAATTATACATTACAATTATGTTTAATAATTTTTAAGTGTTTATACCATTACTTTGATAACAGTTGTTGTTACAGTTATTCTTTTTGAAAATTATTTTCTAGGATTTTGTTACTAATCATTGCAATTAATCTTTGCATAAACAGTGAAGCCAAGCAATTACTTTTTATTTATGCCTTTCAAAGTAGTCTGTTCTTATGTCAAGTACTTCTGAAAGCAATGCTGTTTGAAAGAGAAATGCCGCTTGATGGTGTCATTAAAAAAAGATAAATAAAGATAAAGAACGTGGTAGTTAAGTCAGTAGAGGGGGATTTGTAATGAAGAAAAATGTAAATTTCTGGAATTAAAATATAATTTCAGTGTGGGGTAATTTGAGGAGAGTTAGGGGTTGGTTCAATTTAATTGTGTTGATGTGTATTCTGATTTTACAATTTAGCTTGTTCGCCAATTTGGACATGCGCCAATGCTCTGTTTCCCTCTCACTCGTTCTCTCGGTTCTCTATAATGGTCACTTGAAGTGAGCCAGCAAATTGTTCCCTTATTGGATGCCGTTGAGATGTTATAATATCTCGCTGTCTCCCCTTCATCCCCAATGGGCTACCCTTTCAGGGTTGACAAATAAATCTCCTGGCCCTTAGATAAATGCCCTGTTCGTCACCCCTTTCTCCTTTCACCTCAGGCCTCTTCAGCTTTCATTTACTCTAGCTCATCTTCTCTCATCTTCAAAATTTAATAACCTTCGTCAACCTGCCCAAACACTTTTATTAAATACCAATATTTAACCAAACTGTAATAACATAATCACAGTATTTTAATTTCGCATTTAATGCGATCTTATTAAATACCGCTACTTAACATTTCAAAAGTAATTTCAAAGTTATGGCTGTAACGAGAATATTACATTAACATTATACCATTTATGATGGACAATAAATTAAAAATGAATACGTTTTATATTTTAATAAACCTTATGACGAAAACAAAATTACCTGGTATGTCTCTTGGAATAATATTTTAATCCATTGCTTGTGCAATCTGTTATAGTATGGTATTTACTCATATTAGGGGATTTCAAAAATTACGTTTCCATACAAAAAAGTTTTCATATTAAACTTTTTTTGCGGGGAGATATAATATTTAAAATCTCCCCAATATAACAATTTAAGTCAAATATTTGTTGCTTAAGTTCATTCCACCGAACTAAATTCTTCTTAAAAACATAAATCAGTACTCGGGAATAACTTATAAAAAATTGTATACTACTCGGAGAAACATAACTTTTGTTAAATCCCTGCTCTACCGTTATTCAAACCTATTTGAATTAATATGAACTAAAGAAATATGGGTCGATAAACTACACAGAGCTGACCAAAACACGTATTGCGATCTATGTTTTGAACAACCGTTCGTTGTCAGGGATGTACTGGAAGACGCTATGAGGGAGGAAGATATATATATTTACTCTGTGATAAATGTCACCGCTGCTTGAAATGTCAATAATGTGTTTTTAGTTATTCTGTGTAATTTTTAATTTTGTTAAGTCCAGTTGGATATTTTTTTTTATTTAGTAACATTTATAACAAACCCAAATAGATATAATTACGACTGAGATGAAGCCCAGGTGCAGATCTAATACACAGGAGATAAAAGTATAAATGTTTCTTCTGAAGTTTTCAACTAAATTTGAGCGATGGGATAGGACAACTTGTTAAGAACATGTACACAGGAACAATTATTGATAATGAGTCCATGAGAACTGGTATGCATGACAACGTGAAGGTTACTATCCTGCTATCGGCATGCTTATGATTATTGATACTCAAACTTAGCTTAATAGAACCGAAAGCCCTTAAAAAGAATCACATTGGGTCAAGTCCAATCGATAGACGAACTTACAAGAACAGAGACCATTAGGGTATAGCTACCCTAATCCTCACAAGATACCCTGTACTTCTTGTAACTGCGATCATTCCTTCAACTGCCCCCAGTTTGATGCTTTCTTGTGGCTAAGTTTGAGAGTTTAATAATCACAAGTCTTCTGTGGTTAAGTTCAGTGACTATCGTACTGTTCATGGAGTTATGCAGTGACATTCATGTCAGTTTTCAACGACTTAAGTTTCAAAGACTGTTTCCATGTACAGGTTCTTATGCATGTTCCTAATCCCAATGGTAACGATTACTTACTTGTATCGTGGGAGGTTGATTGGCTCCTAGGCTTAACTCAAATTGGTAATTACATTTCATTATTATTCATTCATTTTAAATAAGATCTATTTATTTTTGTTATTGTTTAGTTTACTTTTTCTGTTCATTCATCCCTCCGTAAGTCGTTAAACCAATTGAGTACCTCATGAATAAGACAGAGTTCTGTCCTCACTTGTCTTGGGAGTGATTCACATCTTTCTACCTGTGTTGAAGACGCGATCCAAATATAGTAGAGTTTTTTACTGCCTTGTATAGGTTTTCTTTCTGTGCATTTATGCTTGTAACAGTATTATTATGTACTATTCTAAAACCGTATATACCATTCTATATTCATATGCAGTATAATCCAAATATGTGTAAAATAAATTCATGTAACTCTGTAATGAAATAAATCAGGACTAAACGTTGCAAAATAAAAGGAAATTCTTAAACTTTGCGAATATTGCCTCGTTAGTTGAAGGATTGAAATCAATTTTAGTTCTTTGACATCACCAATTTTAATAGTGATTTTTTTGAAATTATTTCTTGTAAATACATACATGTAAACTATATTTATGTCATACAGCAGTGCGATATAGGTATGGTATATTGATGTTTTAGTAAGTTGGCAGACATTTACTTTCGCAGTCTAGTTTCCATATATTTATGCTAATTGTAAGAGTCAATTCACTAGATAGAGGGAAATGAGTATGCTAAAGAACGAAAAGGGTATTTTTAAGATGATTGATCAATGCATTAGTGAAATGACATTGGTTGTGTTATGTAGAGTGAGTGGCTTGAACATGATGCTGACGTGGCAATGTGCTTGATGTGGGACGACGTGAACACATTGGCAGGAGTCGGGGTGAACGATGCCGCCACCTAACGGGCCCTCGTCCAATGGCTTGGCTGAATCATGCAGCCCCCCGTGATAACGCCTTAGCTGCCGTCGTTAGCAAGGTTTACTTTTGATATATGGTATCGGACGAGGATACTTTGCCGAGAATGTCAGGTTTTAAGGATTAGGTCCCATAAACGCCGGATGAATTTAAAATCATAATGCCTCGGCAAATAGGTGGGCAAATGGTCTTCCCTTAATATATTCCGCAGACGATCTCGCTTTCGATAAACAACGAAAAACACCCAAAGTAGTGTCATAAAATTTTATTTCATAATATTCCCAATCGAGCCATTCTTTTGCCAAACACTACTTCAATATTTATTCCTAACAACTCTACTTTCTACTTTAAATTCAATGGATTTTAAATTACAGTATTTATTTTTCATTTATCTAAACCTGTTAAATTTAATATCAGATTATCTGATAAAGGTCATTCTTTATAATAACAGCATTTTATTGTAATCTGTTATAGCAAAATTATTTATATAATTGTTATAAATAATAATTTAGTTGAAACAAATTAGCTTCTGTTAAAACAACTAAGATTTTAAGTCTATAAGATTAATTCTCAACGAACTGCTACTGAACAACATCATAGTTTGTTGAGAAACTAATGTCTCGTTCTGAAACAAATATACTGTACATTTTTTCAACTTAAACATAGATTATAAAACTTAAAATGCTTATTCAAAAGTATATATTTTTAAAATTCAGACACTTTTGGGTGTTTGTAGTGTGCTTTTGTGGTAAGCAAGAGAATTAAAGAAAAAACCACTTTAGTTACTGTGTTAAAGATATGAACATTAAAGAAAATAGTGCTAATAGGAAAAAAGTGGTAAGTCCGCTTGTGGGTTCACCGTTCTTTGTCTGTCACCGTTTATACCTTCAACCTGTTCATCTTCTCATCTTAGCTTCTCTGGGAGAATTATATTTTTCATTTACATGTACGTGAAATATTTGAATTTTATGTATTTGGCTATTGCTTTAGACAATTATTGCCATTTATGATGTAAATTATACTAAACATTAAAAACCACAAAACAATACAATGAAGTAAAAATGCTTTTAGTAAAAAACTTTTTTTTAGTTAATATTTAAAAACAGTCTCTTGACTACATTAAATACTGACGCTCTGCCTTCTCCTAACAAAGCACATGACCACCACAGAGGAGCCATCTAATATTACAATGCTATGGGAATGTATGAAAAAGGCAAAAGGAGCACATCTAATATTGGAAAATATCAGAGTCAAATCTTAATTGAAACCTAATCTTGAAATTATTTTTATTGTACCAGTCAATTTCATAGATTTAGTTTAACTGCATGACCACCGGAACACTAAACCCAAGAATCTACCCCTTTTTTCTTACAAAGGAGAGAGGGTTAATGTTCTGGCTTACAGTGATAATTCACTTGCATCATTTATTTTAGTGAAACATACTTTTTTTTTTTTTTAATTATAGAACTACATGACCCACCGGAAGGCATAAATGTATTATAATTTTCAAGGGTACACTATAATGATTAATAATTTATTATAATAGTAGGTTCACAATTATAAGAAAACAATAACAATAATGCAATGCAACAGTACCATGTCATGACAATAGTAGCTTAACAATAATGATAATAACAATTCAGTAAGAAGAATGCAATACACTGATATCAGGGATCTGTCTAGATTTATTGTTCTCTCGAGATGGTTCGAGTGGACCAGAGGACGGGGAAGAATAGCCCAAAATTATTCTTTGTGGTATCACAAGAGGTCGGCTTGCGGCCTATGTGTGTTTTCTCTCAGGACAGCCACTGTAACCTAACCTAATAAGAATGCAACGAAACATTCAGTCATGGCATACAAAACAGTCATGGCAATAGTAGCCTAAGAACAGCAAGAATTGAAATACAATAATATAAAGCAACAATAACAACAACGCAATGATGACAATTAGGCGCAACGACGACAGGGTGCTGAAACGACACAGAAAACCACTGCTCAGGCCAGCATAATAGCTCAACCAAGTATGTTGAAATATTTTTTAACTATTTCCTTAAAAGAATCGACCAGGCTCTCAGTTGCCAAAGCAGGAGGTGGGGGCTACGCACCTCCAGCAGTCACAACTTGTTTCTCCAGTTTACTCCTCTCATACTTCAATTCAACACATTCAAACATCATGGTTCCACTGTTTGAGCCGTCCTTCTGTCGTAGTTATACTTTGGAGAGTTAACAATCTTCAGGTGTGGCCAAATCTTCCATGTCCTGTTAGAAACTGGGCCACTTTCGAATCCACTTGAGGTTTTTATGCTTACTTTGTCTAACAGAGGGCAAACATCTTTTCATAAGCTGACCACTCTTTCCACAACTTCTACCAGCACTCCAGGCTGCGTTTATTGGTCTACAGTGAAATGTACAGTCACCACTTAATTCCATTTGTTAAAAATCTGTACCGTCACTTGTTAGTTTCTTATATGCATACAACAGTTTCATTTTTATAATCGTACCATTAATTTATAAGAACAAAAATTTTCTTTAACAAAAATGAAAAAAAAGTACTGCAACTTTAATAAAAGGATTATACTTTTAATGAAATGCTAAAATTGTTCTAGTGTTTGTGTACTTTATTTTTTAGTTTGTGTTGTAAGGTGAATAGACTCGGTCTGTTGTTTCTGATTGGTAGGTGAGCTGCGATTTCGTAGAGGGGCCGGTTGCTAGGTACACAGACCAGTGAAAGTTGTGTGGGGTGCGTGGACAGAGCCGTTGAGCCCTGTTTCACAATGCCCTATTGCTCCGTGTTCCATTATTCTGTGACTCCCTCTTTCTAGAGTGCTTCCTATTAACACCACTGCAAACACAGCATGCTTAACGATTCTTCTTACTTCGCAACAATTCTAACTCACCCTATAGCAGTGCTCAATATGTTTGGACTCAGTGAAACATTCAACCGCTACATTTATATATTAGATTATTCCCTATTGTGTTGCCATGTTTATCAAAAACACTTTATAACCAAACAAACTAAAATCTAAGAAAGAACAAACCATTACCACGCTGACGGCTATTTATATTACAAACCCAGCTAACCTCTTGCTAGCTTATACAAGCTAGATATGAAAGTGTGCATTCTGATCGGCTGTAAATTGAAAAAAATATACAATGATATAAATTAAACAAAACTTCTGAATAATCACTTTGATAAGAAAACAACAATATTACAATAATTGTTACTGGGATCGTTTGTCAGTTCAGCTGAGAGACTTCCTCCCGCATTACCTCTATGAAATTCAAATGTTTCATAAACAACTCAATTCTCAGTAAATTTACATAATTAAATTAAATACATTAATAAATTATTTACTGACTAAAGTAAATCAACGATTATTCATGACATAATTAATATAGAAATGATTAAATGAAGTGAACAATTAAATAAGGGAGCAATCATATTGAATTTGTTTAAAGTAACTAAATTTATACATTTAATGTTTAATGTTCATCAGTTTAATGTTTATACATTAAAATGATGAAAAATGGAATAAATAACATTCATTCCTTAATGTATCAATATATTGAAATCGGTGTAACATTTGCACTCGTTTATAATATATATCACTCAAAATTCGAATAAAACAATTCAAACTGGGCGCAAGTCAGCTCAAAAACGAAGAAAAGCAACACCCAACAAATACCCAACATCTGTCTTCTGTCTTCAGAAGATCAATTCAGAAGATCTGTCTTCAGGAGAAAATAGAATGGGCGACCACGTCTTCAGGAGAAAATAGAATGGCCGACCACGTCTTCAGGAGAAAATTTGGTTACCATCTTCAAGAGCGTCGTTGTGTATATTGTTTTCCTGCTAACCTATTTACACATACAAACTAGATTATAAAATCTATGGTTTCTGTATGTTGGTAAAATAAAATAGCGTCTTTTTAATAAAATTTAATAGACAAAACAAAGAACTTGAAATAGATGATGAAATGAGAATTAAAAAAAAAAACAATTTAAGAATTAAATCAGCATATAAATAAAAAATGAATTGTAGAGCACTATGAATTTCATAATGTAGTTAGCATGTGTAGGTAGGTTATTAGGAAAATAAAGTACTCATTGAGTTGCTCTTGAAGATGGGAACCAGTAGGATCCGAAAACGGTCCCGCTCACCAGAGATTATACATGGTATGAGGGATATAATCAATATTAATTCTAATATTACTAACCTCAGTAGAAGTAACACATTAAGTATATTTAATACCATTTAATTAATTAAAATCATTCCGTTTTGATTTTATTTGTATAAAAATAAGTGCAATTGTGCGTTTTATCCATTAGCATTAATCGACTATGGTTGTCGAAATATTGAAATCAGTCTTTCTCGCTATATTCCTGATATGTTTTTTTGTGTTCACAAAACATAAACACCTATAATATAGTTAAACATTATATGTTCTTTTATAATATGAATAATAAAGGGAATTAAATATTCTTTTGTGTGAAGTTCATTTCCACAATGGCTGTGGATTAATTTCCAAGTCTTTTGTGTGTGTCTTTATTTGTTTTTCTCTTTCCTGTGTGAACTATATATACACTTTAACACAGAGAAAAGAACACAGAAAGACACTACAGAATTCACTTCGATATTTCGACATCCGTCGTCATTAACAAAGCCAGGATTATTCAGAAGTAATCTTGCGGCTGCAGAAAATTTTTCTGTTTGCCTCATATGTTTGAGTCAGTCTTACAGTATGATTGGTGTGCCGTATTCGATAACAAGATTTCACATAAACGTGTAAAATAACAATCAATGAGCAGACCATCGATATTTTTTCCCTTTTCATGTTGTGGTTTGATCATTGTATTCAAAGCATACTAAGTGTATCATACTGGACGGCTTTTTGACATACATAAACCATTAGTATTGTATTAAAATACTATGTTAAGAATATTGGAAGTATGTCAATACAGTAATTTTAATATTAATGATAAAAAGTGTAGTTAATATTATATTAAGTGAAAGAATATAAAAACGGAAAATAAACTGTTTGAATATAACATATTAATATATAGTAAGTAAGAAAGTTCTTACGTTTGATTATTAATTTTAAATCGTCCTTTTATAAAAAAAAGTCTAAACTTTAATGTCTTAGTGTATAAATTAACCTTTTTTTGTAGGGATTTGAATGATGGAAATATTCTCTCATATTTGTTTACGTCCCACTCTTGCATATGAATATCTCATTTTTTCATTTTTCTTTCACCAAACGAGTAGTCTTTTTATTTTTTTTGCCAATTTAACTTTTAGTTTTTCGATAAAACGTGAATATATTTTATTAATAATTTTAAGTTTGCTTTCAACTGAAAATGTATTTCCTTTAATCTTTAAAGTAGTTTGTTTCAAATTATGGTTGACGTTTGATATTTATTTCTATATAGAATTATATTAAAATTTAATTATTTCTTTTTGCACGACTGGCTGCAAATATTTATGAGCATTCATGATTCAAGTTGTTTGATTATTTTAATAAAACTGTTACAACCTCTGTGTTACTAACAGCTTTTGAACATGTATTATGTATTAGCTAGTTCATACCCCATATCATTGCGCTTAACGGAATTTTGATTTATAATGCTTAAATGGTCTATATGTGAAGACGTTAGTGAAGACTTAACAGAAATGTGCAGTACAGATTCAGAATGTGTAAGCAAGGCCGTACAGCTTTAGTATTCGACACGGAGGCTTCCCTGATCCTCTTGGGAGTTTCTTTATTATATCGCTTGAGACCTTATGCACTTGCCAAACTTAGATTTGGCTCTTGTCCCTCCAATAACAGGGCTCTGTAATGGCTACTCTTACTTACATTTAATCTACACATGAAGACTTCTTCCAGCCTAACTGACCCATTACATTCGTAATTTATTCTGTATATGGATTTTAAAACAACTAATAAATCAGAACTAGCACCTTCCATATTTTAATTATTTCTTAATTTTACTTTTCCTGGTTGCAAAATGTTGCATACATAATCGAAGCGAAGTGTTCACTAAAGAAGTAGGCAACCGCTAACATATATATAAAATGTCAAAGCCGATGTCTTGTTTTTAACCAAAAAGATGTGCTATGCTTTTTTAAAGTCGGCTATAGATTGTATGTCTCGTAAAACAGAAACTATTGCGCTATTAGTAAGAGCCTCTCAACGTTCCAAAATACAAAGGCGTTATTAAATATCTGTTATCATAGATACATCAGACAAATTCCTACTCAGTGTGTGTGAAAGATATAAAAAAGTATTATATTCCTATTTTACCTCTTTTTTATAAATAAATATTTTTTTAAAGCAAACAAATGTATTTTTTCTTTAAATATATTACATTTATTTATTTTCTGGATGAAATATATTGAGTTGAGATACAAATTTTCATATCCAGTTTGAAAAACTGAAGTAAGTGATTCCATCTTTTTGATTTAAAGAAATAAGTTTGCCAAGATTACAGATATATAATATATGTCTGTGTGTGCGTTTATTGTGCCTAGTGCATGTGTAAGTGAGCCGAATATCTGCAGACACGATGTACCTATATTCACTATATTTCATATTTAAGTTTTTGTTTTCCCTGTGAAGTGGCAGTAGGCTCCACGTCAATATTGCTTTTCTTTAGGTAGTACACTTTCCTTTTATGGCACTGGGGGGGGGGGGGGGGGGGGGGAAGGTACAATATACTCGGCGATGATTAAAATAATTGCTGTTTCAGCTTTTTGGTTCACATGTAATTGGAATTATCTAATCTCTGTAGGTACGAGTATTTTCTGTTAGATTAAGCAATTTACAAAACTGTTTTAGAATAATAAACTAATCTATTAAGTAACTGACTGAGTTGTTATGTTTATTCAAAAAATGTTGTCTACATATGATTAGCACCTGTTGACTCTTCTATATGTTTATGTGACTATCAACTTGTGTGATTCTTCTACAAGCATTGACCTGCACTTCAAGTGACTCCCATGTCAATAACAACATGTAACCAAATATATTGGGAATATTTTTATTATTTTGTGTTTGAATAGTTTCTCAATTTTCTATCTTTAATAAATTCATTTTCAATTGATTTGATTTTTTTGTCAATATTCTACTGAATAAATTCTTTTGATTAAATAATTTTTATTAGTTGCATTATTTTTTTTTGTAACGCATACTTTTGTAAGTTATCTCACTTGCTCGTTCTCTAAAATTGCTATTTCTTCCAAACTCCCCCCCTCTATCTCTCTCTATCCATCTATCTATATCTCTCTCGTAGCATCGTTGCCTGCAGATTGGCACATACTATATAGTTTAGGAAAACATGCTAAAATATGAAATACCGATACTTTACCGATAATAGATGGGATTATTATATCATAATAATCGTTTAAAACTGGCAAGGAAATTTGAAACTTGTTATTTCTAAACCATTTAATTGAGACCTTATAAAGACGTAAGGAACTAGTTAGAAAATAAGAATTTTGACTCATTAATACATAATTAATCCAAACAATAAGAACCGTCACATAAAAATGACAGTATGAACATAATAATTTAAAACAGAACAGACATATATGCGTTACAATCATTAACCATTACTTCATTTTAAGCCAAAATTGAACCACTATAGTTAATCGACCAGAGTTTAAACTGACATACATAGCTTTATATATAGATACTGATATATATAGTTGTATAACTTTTTCCACTAAAGAACTAGAGAGTTGCATTTCTGCACTAAAATATCCTCCATTTTTTTACCGTTAATCTGTTTTGATCAGCTGAGATTTTATAAGAACTTTAGTAAAAAAATTATTTATCGTGAAAATTTAAATTATTGTACTATTTTATATAATGAATATGAATCCCTTCCTTCGTTATGGCAAAGAAGCCGTGATTTGCATGACGTGGCTAACAATGTTACTAATTGCGACAGATTGTAGTTGAAATCACAATAGAAGGAGAACAAAGTAAAAGTTGATTACAATAGTGAAAGTGGCAAGTAAATATTCAAGTCACTTGATTGTATCGTGAGCCATCTTCAAATTAGTCATACTGTAACACTAATAATTGGACCCTGTGGCAACGCTTTGGTCACACTGCAGGGAAAAAAGAAGTGTCTTGTGATTAAAGGGAAATGACGTTCTATTAGTTGTGATTCACGTGTTCTAATTGGTCGCTTTGTCATAGCCAAGGGGAAGGTCGTTAAGGGTGGTTGAGCATGAAGGCTTGGCAAGGGTCGGGGTTTGACACTGGGGAATTATTAAATAAAACCCTCCCTTACATGTTAGTTTTAGAGATAACGATGTTTTTAACTACAGACTTGCTGCTTTGTGGTTTTAATTTCTTTGTTAGTTAAATCCTGACAAGTGTCCTTATATATTATTTAAGGTAATGATTGATTAAAAAAGAAAAACAAAATCTGAACAAATTTTATATAATTGAATTAACTATAATTGAAAAAATATCATAAACTATTTGTGTTTTTGTTTTCTTCATTGAATATGAAGAAACGAGGGTTTAATTTAATAAACACTGAATAAAATATTAATGCACTTAAGATTACTGCATAAAATAGATGATAGTAATAATAGGGGAGTATATAATTTTTTTTATATTTCTCTTATTCTTGGAAAACTTTCTTCTAGAAAAAAACCTCTTCTATAGTTCTAAACTATAAATTGAATAAATATTAGAAATTTGAAATTTTCTTACGTTAAATTTCTTCATATTTAACCACAAGCAATTAGAAATAATTCAACTCAATTTTTAATCATGGAAAACTAAACGAATCATGGAAAATTACTTAAAATAATTTTTGGTATAAACTTTTCTGTTTTAAAATCATGGAATATCTAGTGTTTCTTAAATGTCTTTATATTCTAATAAATAGGTGTAAAACAAAGTTCTGATGCCTGCGTCAAATCAGCGGGGAAATAAGTCTCTTTTATGTCTAATATGGCTGACAGCTAGGTAGAGAGTCAGGCTGTGAACCCTTCACTGAGAGTGAGAGCTTAGAGTAAGAGTGTTGTCAGCAAACTAACCTTATTTAAGTCTTCTATATAAACTTGATTGAATTTGAAATATGAAACTCACTGGGAAATAGTTTCAGTTGGACTTTTCTTTTGCTGTTGAGAGCCAGGTGTTGTGAATTGAAGGTAACGAATGCAATTAAATAATACAGCGACTAGGTGCGACTTGGAGCCGTGAGTCACACAGTCCATCCCTAATCTATTCATGCCACCCTTCTGCAAGCCACCCCTTCGAATCGATATACCGGCGTCTATTATTGCTCAGATATTTCACTCCACCCCTTGTGTTTCTTGTTTTGGATAAACTGTCTCAGCTGTTTCCAATATCCTATCGCCCAATCCTTTTTGTTTCAGGCAATCTGTTTCTCTCGTCAGGAGACTTTTTGTATTTATAATCATCTTCGCCAGGACTTCTACTTTACTTGATTCATTATTCAGGCTTTTCTCGCTGTCAGACCTCTTTCCATCTCTATTAAACTATAGCAGTATTACTGTTAATTGACTCCCTCCTGATGCATAGCTTTTAATTATGTAGCTATGAAAACTAATAGACACGATATTAAATTTTGACATAAATTGTTCTAAGTTCCAAAAATGAAATTCCGAACTAATGAACGATGAAATGTTAACAATTCTCCCAAGAAATACATAAATGTAACACTTCTTAAACCCTAAACGTGTTCAATCAGTTTTAGGTTTTTTCAGTCTTTAAATAGAAAACGAGTCCTAACGAAGTCGTTTGAATAGGGTATCTAAAGTACGAGACATGACAGAATTATATATATATATATAATATATATATATATATATATATATATAGCAAACAGCAGAGGTTATTGAGGGTTGGTCTACACAAACAGACACTTCACTTACGCCAACGTTTCGCTATATTTTTATAGCATCATCAGGGCTGTACAAATAACAAGATATACGTCCGACAGATAGACACAACGAAAACAGTAGTAAATCTTACACAACTGATAAGATAGGTTATACGACAGGTTATAACAGGTTGTCCAGAAAAGCTAAGTGTTTATAATATTCATGCATTTTACGGTATATTATGTGTTTAATGTTTATAATAATGCAATGAAGTTTACTAAGATTGGCAGTGTCTGTTTTTTATTGCATGAGTTCTCTGATTTTGAAATATGAAGCATCTCTTTTGTTAAACGTTTTGTTTGGTTTGGTTCACAATCAATTATTTTTACTTCATCAAATTTAAAACTGTGTCCACTACTGACTGTGTCAGCCAACGCACAAAGAGGTTTCTTTGTACAGCCCTGATGATGCTATAAAAATATAGCGAAACTTTGGCGTAAGTGAAGTGTTCGTTTGTGTAGACCAACCCTCAATAACCTGTGCTGTTTGCTGTTATTTTTTGTGGTCGAAAAAAGATAGAATTTATATATATATATATATATATATAATTCTATCTTTTTTCGACCACAAAAAATAACAGCAAACAGCACAGGTTATTGAGGGTTGGTCTACACAAACGAATTCTTTTCCTTTTCAAACGGTCTTCTTTTCCGATTCTGTCTACTTCTACTTCTACTTCTTCCATCTTTAATCACCCCCCTTCTATTTCCTACCGTAAACCTGCCAATCTAAAAAGCATCTTCTCTCATATTTCCCCTCAGCCTTCCAATCCTGTTCCTGGAATGAAACAATGTGGACGCCGTGGCTGTCAAACTTGCCTGATTGTTAATCCTAATCCTTCTTTCGATTCCCCTCTCCACCATAGTTCCTACCCGGTTCAGGTCAATTCCTCCTGTACCTCGAGCAACTGTGTTTACCGACTGGATTGCACTCAGTGTGACTCCTTTTGCGTTGGCTTAACTTCTAATAAGTTGAGCCTTCGTATGAATGGTCATAGGGCTTCAGTCGGTCAACGCAGTAACTATCCTGTAGCCATCCATGCGAACTCGCATGGACTCAGTTTCAATGACTGTTTCAGGGTTCAGATCCTGAAACAGATCCCGAATCCAACAATAAAGTTACCCTAAGAGCTTCAGAGGAGGCATACATATGCTTACTTGATGCTCGCTCTTCCCCGGACTCAACCTCAACCGATAATTTATTTATGATTTATTTATTTATTTATTATTTTTTATTTATTATTTTTTATTTATTTATTTATTATTTTTTATTTTACTTTTTATTTATTATTTTTATTAATTTTAATTTGATTTATCTACTTTTTTATAATTTTTTTATAGTTATAATTTTTACTCGTTCCTTTTACGTCTTAATTTGGCTCTTCATTTCCTTCCCTCCCTTCCCCCGCTTGGTGGTAAGTGGTGGGGTACTGGCTGCGGTTTCCGAGTTCAGTACCGCCCTGTCTTCCTGCGGGACTCTTCGCTCTTCGCTCTTCGCACCTTCTGATGACGACGATTGTCGAAATATCGATGTGAGTTATGTCTGTGTCTTTCTGTGTGTTTCCTTCGTTTTTTATATTATATATATATATATATATATAATTTAATAAAACGGTCCAACGGACGTTTAAATAAAAACCAATTAAAAGAGATAGCACACAGATAGATACAGGAATAACTCAATATATACTAAAGGAAGAGGAGGTGGTTGGTGGGAAGATAAGAGTTTAAAACGCTTATCAAGCATTTCAAGCATTCAATTATTTTAACACGTGTAGTGCCGATCTTCTTGTCAGTCGCTTTCTGCTTCCACCTGGTAGTTTCCTGTGTCCACTTTCGTTCTAATTGTTTCCTTGAATTCTTTTACCTCCTATTTATTTCTGTTTTTCTCAGAACCTTTATTTCTTCTTGATAATTCTTACTTTAGTGTTTGTTTAATATTTATTTTTCTGTACAATTAATTAATTTTAATTTTATTTCGATTTGTCTAGGTATTAAAATGCCTCTCTCTGCCTTCCCTCTCAAGTTCCGTTATTATTTCGCAGTCTACGGGTTTCATGTTTCTCTTCAATTGTCTCATATCACCTTAGCTAATTATATCAGCCTCAGAGACTCTTACACCTCCAGGCTTCATTCTGTTATTAAAATAATGCTGAACGTATCCTCTACCTATTTAACTCTCGATCAACAAATCTCTGCATCAGCCCGTAATAGACTCCTGAAATCCTGTCTTAATAATTATAAAAAGTTGTCTAATCTTTACCTGTCTTATCTCTCTCAAGGCCTCTCTCTTCCCTATCAAGTGCCCTTCCTGCAGTCCCAGAATAGTTCTCCTTTCCTTTATACCCAAATTCCTTTGTCTCATCCTACACCATCGCTCTACCAATCATCACCTTTCGTCACCGATCTTTATCCATCGGCATCTTGGAGGATCTCCAGATGTTTTTTTGATCTCTTCGGTGGCAGTATTTTGGGAGATCCGGTGACAAAAGTATTTTTGTTTTAATCCGTATTTTTTGGAGATCCGGTGACAAAAGTTCTGGTGATACGACTCCTAAACTTCATAATCGTACTTCCCTCAAGCGTTTTACACCTCTTATCTTCCCACGAACCACCTCCTCTTCCTTTATTATATATTGAGTTATTCCTAAATCTATCTGTGTGCTATCTTTTTTAATTGGTTTATATATATATATATATATATATATATATATATATATAATATAAAAATAATATAAAAAAATAAATTCAAAACGAAGGAAACACACATAAAGACACAGACATAACTCACATCGATATTTCGACCATCGTCGTCATTTCATTTATGGTTCAATTCACTATTGGATACACACATACACGCACATATACATACTCAATATATATATATATAGTCTTTATCAGCCTTTGGAGCGACTTACATCTATTTCTGATGACGAGGACATCGAAATATAGTAGTGAGTTCAGTGATTTCTTTTCTGTGTGTTCTTTTGAAAATTCCAGTTTATTATATATATATATATATATATATATATATATATATATATGTATGTATGTATATTTATGTATAGAATGGCAACAAATGCCCTATCTGGTGATATATGTATACATTATATACATAAGCTCCAAGACAGTAGCTTCTGCATTGATGACCTTATATTTACGATTTACCCCCTGAGCACCGTAAAATAGTCAGGGGACTCGAAAAAAACAGCTATTAGGTCTTCGATACTGGAGCAGCTGTCTATTTCAATTTCAAATGTATATACATTTATTGGAAAATTAGAATAATGTGGCTTAAAAAAAACAAGAAAATTTTTTTTACTTGGTATTTATGTGATTTTCTTCTGTTAACACACTGTCCTTTCATACATTTAGTGAAGTAGATGCTTTATTCTGCTCGTTTTGCTTAACTCGTGAACGTGAATGGAGTACGTGAATACTCACGTACTATAAATTCCCTTGAGAGTTTTAATAGCGGCCTGACTATCTGAAAAAATCCTGATATCATTATTGCTTAAGGAGGTGAAAGGACGCTTTACCGCTTCAACAATTTAATCTTACATGAACCTGGTTAGAAATTTATACTTACTTTCATTTTTTTACGTGTGGATTGTATATGTGTCATAAAATACCTTGTAAAACAATTTTCACTGACGTAATCATTTTAGTGTGCTGAACTCTTTGTTATACCTTGAAGTCAAATTGATATATCTATACATACTTAATCATGCATTGTGCTGAAAAAAAACTTGTTTATAAATTAGATTAATGTTACAAATTTGGTACAAGTAAAAGTTAAAGTGGTTTTATAAATGGAAGAGATAAATATGACTGGTTGTAGTCAGGACGTTGTTAACTAATTGAATGAGTTTTATCTGAAGACGTATGGTAGAGTGGGAGTTTGCTGGCAATTATGTGATGACTGAGTACGCGCGGAGTGAGCTAGAGAATTTGTAATTAGACTGAAGACAAAAGCCGGCTTAGACTGCAGTTGTATTATGAATGGCTTTGGCTATAACCTCTCCTACACGACGCTGCTTCTTTTACCTGTTCCATGAATAAAAGACAGTCTCATTGTTGTTTCACTTGGTGCGACAAAACCAGATTTACTTACAGAGTTAAATCTCGCTCTCTAACTTGTACTTAATGAGCCAACTACCTCAACAGAGTTCAGGGTAGCTATTATACAATTGCATGGGTGATTTAGCTAATATCAGAGTAGAAGGCACTAACGTGCTTCATCTTTATTCATCCCAAGGAATAAGGGAAATATTTATTTAACGGTTAATCTATCAAGAATAAATTTATGATAAAACTACTGAATACGGTACTTCCACAGAAAAAAGTTGCTTTCATACTTATTATTGATTTACTGATTGAAGCTGTTAGCTGGGGTTCAAACCAAGAAAAAAATAACACAAAAACTAGTTGCACTTACGAGCAGTATGACAGACAGTGTCACGTGATCATTCAAACTAGACACTTGTTGTTGATATCCACAGATTATTTTTGTTTGTAAAATAATCTCTAAGGTAATACTTAGTGTTTTTGTTTCAAAATTTTATACATTTTTGTTAATTATAGATTTTCCTTTTTCCGCTTGCAGATGCTCCTATCAACTGCTCTTAAACCAGACAGTGGAAAGAATAAAACAAATCTTAGTTAACAATGGATACAACAACAAGAATTTTGACAACTGTTTTGAAGAAATATGTTAACAATCGAAACACCAGCAACAGTACGGATCATCTGCAAGCGGAAAATGAAAAAACCGAAACTGTTTACTAACAGAAAGCAATTTTCCATAGAATAGAGGGAAGAGGAAAGGATCTTGAAGGCGACAATAAAAGCTAATACAATTTGTGTTAACTTGCCAGATAAACCGAACATCAGTATTTATTATAATAGTTACAGCACAGCAAATATGATTATAAAGAACAGCAAAAACAAAAAAAACACAACTACAAAAAACCAATTTAGTGTACAGATAGAATTACACCATAGGAGACTGCGAACCCCTCAAAGCCAGCCAGCTACATTGGTTCTACGACCACGTCACTTTCACGCCGACTTAAGATGCACCTAGCTGCTGGAGCACCTAAAATACACACATCAAACATCCACAATATTAAATTATACTCCAAAACATTAACAGAAAATATTGTTATATTATTAACAGTTATATCAAGAAAATGACCATAGGAAGCTAAACATAACAGAATCTCTGTGAATAAAGCAGAAGATGCCGGACCTAAACGATCAAACCACTTGCTTTGCAAGAATTTTAAAATTACACACATGACTAGAACCAGAAATCTATAAGAGGAATAAGGAAATTTAAGTGACGGTAGTGTAATTTAAAGCAGTTTAAAGGAAACCTGATGAGGTGAAAGTTATGTTGATAGAGAACATAGTGAAGGTTCAATCATGAGTTTAATGTATATTCTTAGTTTTTAGTGTTTGGTAATTGTTATTGATCTTTAAGTAATGTTAAGAAATTACAATTTAAGTATTATTTATCCTTGGAAATGATTAGTGTTGAGCAAAACTTCGGAAACAGTGTAGTTAATCTGAAAAATAAATCATTCAGTGAACTAGTGTATATTCTACCCGATGGAAAAAATATATAAGAACATTAAAACAACTTTGCAAAAACGTACTAGATTAAAAATAGCAAGGCATTTAATGACACATGTAGAATGAAGGTCTACTCTATATATGTATATATATATATAATTAAAGTCACAGCTAGAGAACACAAGAAAAAAGACGAACAATCATGAATCTCGATAATTTCGGCGTCTTGCCGTCTTCAGGAGAGTAGAAAGAAAGAAAATAAAAGGAGAAAGAATGAAGGAACGGAGACGTAAATGCGTCCACTGGCCGATGTAAACTGGCGCGATACAATGACACGCAGTGCAGCCACCTTACCAACGTGAACCAGTGTAGGCTGTGAGTAAGTAAAATTATAAAAGTGATATTTAAGTAAAAGGGAGGAGGAAAGTAAAAAAGAGAAAGGAAAAAAAACTAACTAACTAAAATTAAACGAGGGAAAAGGAAAAAAAAATCATCTGATTAAATTTAAACCAGGGGAATTTCTTGCACCCAATAACAAAATGAAGGCTTCCTCAAAAGCCCTTAGAGTGGTCTGGGTGTCATCATTTGAGAGTTTTCTTAATACTTTAACCCTGAAGCAATCGTTGAAGGGAAGGTTATGGAGATTGGCGTGGGTGGCAACAGGCAGCTGCTTGCGTTGACCAACGGATGACCTCTGACCATTCATACGGAGGCTAAGTGACGTGGAAGTCAGGCCCACGTAGAATGAGTCACATTGTGTGCAGTCCAGACGATAAACACAATTGCTGGAAGTGCAGGAACTAGCAAAGGAGAGAGGGTATGAATGGTTGTTCACTGTCGAAATGAAATGAAATGAATATATTATATATATATATATATATATATATATATATAGAATATATATATATATATATATATATATATATATATATATATTATAATATATATATATATATATATATATATATATATATATATATATATATATATTATATATACAACTAAAAGAAACGGTCCAGCGGACTTTTTTACAATAAAATAAAAAACGAAGGAAACACACAGAAAGACACAGACATAACTCACATCGATATTTCGACAATCGTCGTCATCAGGAGGTGCGAAGAGCGAAGAGCGAAGAGTCCCGCAGGAAGACAGGGCGGTACTCACCCGCCTGTGAGTACCTGCGCCTGAAGAGGCATGCCTCTTCAAAGAGGGTTGACAGCTAGCAGACAGTTTTTTACTTTTTCTTACTGTACTCCTTTGTTTCCCCAAACATCCCTTTCTGGACATTAGTCCTTTCCTGTGCTTTCACCCTTTTAAAATACCACTCTTCCCTCCCACTCTTCTCAACTCCTCACCAGATGTTTTCTGCATCTAGTGTTCAGTTGGGTTTTTGACTCTGACGAAGACCGCTTGTTACGGTTGAAAGATCTTAGTCTTGTTTTCCTATTCTTATTGTGGTTTAATCATTGATTGTTGTTTCACGTGTTTATGTGAAATCTTTTTATCGATATATATATATATTATATTATATATATATATATATATTATTATATATATATATATATATTATATTATATATTATATATATATATATATATATTATATATATATTATACACCTATATATATATATATATATATTTATGCTTTTAAAAACTGGATGTCTGTTTTCACTTGGTTCAATTTCAATAAATGAACAGGTTAACAAAAGGTTACACAGCCAGGTTTGGGTTTTTTTTTAGTGTTGGCATAACCAGCCCTAGGCTTCCAAAGAAGCGCAACTGGTTGGAAAAGTTATCTTTTTGATCGTTCATACTTGTAGTTTTTTCCAGTATGTACAGCGCTTCTAGTACCCTGAGTATTTTTCCGTTCTTTTCCGTTACTATTATTCCAGTGTTATTGACCATAGTTTCCCTTGAAATTTTTGTTTTGTGTATCTTTTGGAAGTGTTCTTTAGGGTCTCCTGAAACCAGATGCATCGTCAGCCTCCTAGAAAGGGTACTAGTCGTTGATCCTATATTTGAGTATTTTAGGAATTCACAGTTTCACAGTGGACATTGAAACTCAGATACTAGGTTCGTTTGTTTCAGTGGCTGTTTCCTCTCATGGTGGTTCCTTATAATCAGTTGCGTAGTTGTTTTGTTCTTTTAGAAAATAATAAGCTGGATCCTGTCTTCTTGCTTTCTGACCTTGATATTGTTTGTTGTCCTTTCGATCGTTTTCCTGTGTACAATGGAAATATATATATGCTTTAAAATTTTTGAGAAACAAGAATGAGAAATGAAACTAGGACCAATATTCAATATTTCGACCCTTTTAACGGTCGTTGTCAGGAAAGGAAGTCGAGTGGCTAGAAGACGAAAACCAACTGGACAGCTTCACACAACATGTACGTGAATAGTATATTACAAAAATTTTGTATAGTTTAAAAAAAAACTATATAAGAAAATATGAAATTGTGTAGACTTGACTAGTTTTAGTGGTGTAAGAATGAGAGATATAATTCCATGTACATCGGATCTGTGTAAATTTTAGATGTGATTTGTTTAGTTACTGTAAGAACTGTTGTAACCTCACCAAAAGCTTGTGACATTGCGAAAAATTATAGATTTTTCACTTCACTTTCGAAGTCTACATTGCTAACTTTTTGTAAACATGCATGGCTCTATTTCGTAATTCTATTTAGTAATAAATACAATCCGGTGAATGCAATGAAATAGAGTCCCGTATGTAGAAATTTTATTTGAAATATGTTCAATGGAAAGAAGTTTTTATTCGTTACCGTAACTTGAAGTCTATGTCTTATGGTTTCTTGTGACTCCAGTGATATCTGCTTAGCTCTCTAATATATAATTCCTTAGGATGGACTTCTTTTGGATCAACCCAAACTGTTATTTTTAATATGTTAACGTAAAAATTAGGATTGGCTCCATTTGCCTATAACATATCCTTAACCCAATAGTTCGTTGAATAAATTCATAGGGACTCAAAACGTAAAAAGCTATACTCAACATATTTTCTTTCTTAATTTATATACATTATTTTTTATTAAATGTATTTATTTGATTCAAACGCCAACATTTATACAGCCTTTGTCTTTAGTGCTGTTTTACAGGTAAAAAGTGCGGTGCACTACTAATTCGTGTCTATTTTAGTTGTAACAGCCATATTACTCGGTTGATTTTACAAAACCGAGCCCTAAATCTTACTTAACTAAAATATATTTCACTAGGAAAGTGGAAAAAGTACTTCACATGCACATCTTTGACAGCGTATGGCTTACATTTTTTCTAAGGGATAGGCCACAAAATACCTCATTATGGTTGTTAAAGGCTTAGACGAAGATTTTAATCTCAAAACTTCAGTACCACCAAATCACATTCACACTCAAGGCAAAATAAAACCCACTATAACTGGCGTATATTATTAAAGCAATTAATAATTATTAATAAATAATAAAGATAATAATTAATTCACATAAACGTAAATAGTTAATAATTATTATCCGAACAACAAACTTTTAAGCGAAAAATTTGGATTGGTCTAGACTCAACTTCACTTTCAGTAAATAAATTCAATAAACACATTTACAAGTAACTGAGTTTTTTACTTTACTATAAGTAAAGTATAGTGATCGTGAAAAAATTCGATCTCGAGATTTTGACGGAATTATCCGTGGGTGGATGAGTGTGTTAGCATTGCTTGTTACCACGCTATGGTCCAGAATCTTTGATGGATCAAGTTGATATTTTACACAAAAGTGGGCCTCATAGAGAAGAAGATCCCTATTGTTTGGGAAGAAATATACATGACGGGAAAGTCACTTTTTTTGCCAAAAACCGTTTTTTAAAAACATTTTTTTCTCCTAAACTGATAACTCTTTGGTTTTGAAACTTTGGCATTATCTTTTAGGTTACAAATGGAACAACCGAAAAATATATATTCAGAATTTTTTAAAACAACGCGAAATATTTTTTTTCAATATAATGTAAAAATTTTGTTTATAATTCAATCTCATTTTTTTTACAATGTTTACATTGACTTAGGAATTTTTTGAGCAAAACCAATGAGAAAAAATTAGACTATTCTAGTCTAATAGTTCATATTTATTATTTTCAAAAATTAGAAGCTCCCAGCTATAAATGATTTAAATTATATTGAATAACTGGCTTCGACTTTGAGTTGAGTATGTAAACTGGCTAATTACTAATATATTTTTTCTGAAAATATATTTGCACAACAAACAGGAGAAAGATAACACTTGCTCAGAAAAAATTGGTATATATGATTTTTGATAAAGGGGAAGGAAAATGATTTTTTTAAATACTAAGGAGCCATAATTTTCCCTGTATAATAATTCTATAAAAGACTAAAAATGTTCAACATAATTCAAAATTGAAATCTTTTGTTTGAAGATTAATAAATGTAATTATCGTACATCCTTAATTATAAATTATCTTAAAACGACATTTTTTCATCGATGTTTGTGATGTTTTTCAGAGAAAATTGGAGTATTTTCCTGTTTTAAATTTGAAAATTGCACTTAAATATTCAATGTACAAAGGAGGTCAAGTAAACTATGTAACAGATCCACTGGCTATTGGAACAAAGGCTATGTTCTCTTGTAGGAGATTATTTCGTATCAAGAAATTTTCACTTTGGCTTTTCAAAAATGTTATTACTGCTGTAGTTATACTAATGAAATTATTTGCATCATCTGAGTGGTGTACAAAAATAAGCTTATATATTGATAAGTCGATCAATTACTATCTGTAATACCTAAGGAATGAAAGACTAATAAACATCTCCCATTTAGATGTTTACATTATGCTTAAATGAGACACTATATATTATATACCCAAGAAGTTTGATATTAAATTTACTTATAGTAATGTTGAGTGTGGGCTACTCCAGATTTTATCTATTAATTTCAAGGAGAACCTTTTTGGATAAGTTGAAGCATTATTTGTTTTAATTAGCTACATAATGGACTATGATGAGTGAAATAATAAAGAAATAATTAGTGTATTAATTTACACTCGAGTATAAAATTATAGTGGCTCAACTAAATTCTGGTAAATTTGATAATAACGAAGCATAATCGACCTTCGAGAAATTGTATTTAATATTATGAAATTCAAGAGGTAGATCTTAAGGATGTATAGGATCTACATATGCAGTAAGAGAAGGTTGGTGTTATTTGTTATGCTATTTGATAATATAATATCAAATTCAATATTTCTATTAACGTATTTATTTTTACACTATTGTTGCTATTTATAAAAAATTAAAAGGAAACCTCATAATACAGAGTTTATCAAATTAAATAATGCCAGTAAAACAAAGTTACTTTTAGTTGTTATAATAATATGAAATTCAATACCTGTAGTGACTTATTTATATTTGACATTATTATGATCACTTATAATAAAAAAAAGGAAATTTTATAATATGGAGTTCATATATTCAATAAAGCTAGTAAAGCCAAGTTATTCTTATAAAAGTATAAAATGGATTAGAAATGATTTTTAAAACGTTGAATGGAATTCAATTCAGGTTCATAGGTCTGCATTTAGTGTATAAATAATTACTATCCAGCCAGAATATAGTCAGTCTCATCATTTCCCGCCAACGTTACATAATGCGCATGTCTTTTCTATCGTATGATTATTTCAACCAATCATAGCTCTCATTATTCCAAGTCCTTTTCATTTCTAATAGCGTCACTTTTATTTGTAATAGTTTTAAATGAATTCAAATGTGTTCTGATTGAAACATTTAGTTTAATACATCTGTTTTCAATTAGTTTTTACGTTGATTGAACGACAATGCAAGAATACGGAAGATATTGATCATAGTTACGGTTAGTGGAAACATTATATTAATTTTCTTTTCTATATTACGAGTTGGATTGATATTTCTTTAGAATTTTCACTTTTATGTATAGTAATATATTATTAGTAATGGTATATTTGGTCACCATTACACCTTACCAGGAAAATAGAATATTTAATATAATTACCACCGTATATATCATGCAAAAAATCACTGAGCAAAAAAGCACTGAATCAAAATGGTTTCTTCTATAACAATATTCTAAAAGCGTGTTTTAGTATCATTGAAAACAATTATTTAGTGTATTAGTTGTACCTATTTTCCAAACTTCCCTTAGTAATTTAGGATCTTAACAATGTTACTCTCATATTTTTTTCTCTTATGCTGTATTGTTACATTTAAATTTATTTAGTTCTAAATTATTTTATTTTGCCTAATCTATGTTTTATTAAAAAATCCTAACAGTGATTCAATTATTTTACTATATTGTTTTACTATATGCGTACTATTATTACTATTTTTATTGTACTATTGTAATTTCGCCTATTTTATTTGTTCATAGTATTATTTGTATTGTATGCCATGCTCTTAGTGTGAATGGATTTTAGTCAGTGACTATCAATAAATAAATAACACAACAAATACCTCATGACTGGTGATTATCAATTGCTCAATTAGATGTATTAAAATTATATTTTACGTACTAACTACAACTTTATAAGATTAATTTAAATTAATCCTAGTTTCATTTTAAATAAAGGGGTCAGATTAGTCCAGAGGTAACGTGTTCGCCTAAGGACTGTTAGAGCCGGGGTTCAGTGCCCACTCTGGAACTCGATTTATTTACGTGTAATGTGAAAAAAAATCTGATACATCGTCCCTGGGAGTGGGCGTTAATTGGTTGGTACCGAGCCTGTACTATGTCAAGTACCATATATGTACGTTATAGGCCCCTACTCTAAATAACACACTTCAGTTAGGACTCCCATGTAGAATCATTGTGTAGTATCTCAAAGGGCCAAAGTTAGGCCTATGTCTGTTCTTTTGTGAGACTGCCACTGCAACATAACCTAATTTAAAATAATCCAAGTTTAATTTAAAATACTCCAAGTCTAAATTAAAATAATTCATTTCAATATTGTTCAAATTTATTCGTATTATATATTAAATTTATATTATATTATAATTTATACGTTTATATTTATAGTTTATCAACTTGAAAATATATATATATACTACATTAAAGTTCATATAACTCTTTGATTCTTTTAAATTAACCCGAAAAAGTAGTATATTGAGGCAAAAAATATATTCCTGGTAGTTAATATTACTCCAATCGTAAATACATTAAGTTTATTGTGAATTGTAGGAAAAGTTTCCACACAAAATTGTCTTGTAAACGACGACAAAACTTGTTAATTTACTATATGTATAGTAAAACATTCCATCTCGATATTTTGACCGATTTACATGCTTTGAGGTCTCAAAGTTATTTATGACGTTTTTCCGATGATGTCTGTGTGTGTGCGTGCGTATCTAAAGTTTGTGTAGACGTTACAATCCATAATCTTTCACAGATGAGGTTAATATTTTCCATAAAAATGGGCTTCGAAGTGTATATTTGTACGTTTGATTGCCGAATATAAATAGAAATACATTAAACCGTTTGATTTTGTAAATTAATATCTTTACTTAAGTAATGAAATTTTTCCTTATTGGAATTTTTAAATAGTGATAATAATGAATTAAAATAAGATTTAGAGAATAAGATGCAATGATTTGGAACACCACTACATTGGATAAACAGATAGGACTTTAAGACAGTGGTATAAAGTACACATTCATGATCTAATCAGAAAAACATAAGGGAAAGAAATTTTAAAATTTTTAAAACGACAAAAAAGGTTTTTTTTCAGCAGATATTGAAATTTTCACTTATGATTGAATGTGAGAGCTATTAAGAAGACAAAAATCTTTATGTTGTTAACCGGTTCTTACTTTTTTACTTATAGTAAAGTTAAGTGTAGGCCACTGCAGATTTTTTTTATTTTAATTGGGTTATAAGTGTAGATGTAATATTAAATACTATAATATATATTCTAACGTGGTGCAATCACTAATTATGTGGTATTTATTAAATACTATTTACTCATTGTAGGGTGACACCAGAGAGTTGTCTACTATCCTATACTATAGATAACTCTCTGGTGTCATTGCATTTTTTAGTTAATGTCTGAAGAAGAACACTACGTGTTCGAAATACGTTGTTTATACCATTAAATTTTTATATGTGGAGACCATTTCATTAACTTTTTACTCTACTACAATATATATAATGAAACTTGAAATAATTGATTTCATTTACTTATTAAAGTGACATTAGATATTTAGAGTACCCAGTATAAGCCTTTAGTAGTCACAGTTAAGGTTCAATAAACAAATATTTGAAGATATTTTCAATTCATTAAATTATAAAAACAACGCTTCAGATACCCTACTGTAGGAGTTTATGATGCAAAAATACAAACTTTTTTTCTGTAACAATTATATAACAGTTACCTGTGGTAAGTCTAAATATACATTACTTATTCTTTCATTTGACTTTTGTAATCCTTTCCTGGATTAATATATAATTATATATAATATATAATAATATGTCTATGTATTAGTGCTAGTTCAGTGGTTTAAGATCATATTACAAACGGCTTCTTTATATCCATATAGCAATCTAGAGTAACTCATTTAATAATTAAAAAGTGTTTTATTTGGTTAAAAAAAAATGTTGACTTTATTGATATAGCTGTCGTCGCTTTTGAAGATGCTTGCTTATCAAAAACTTGTCATGCTATTAGGGATACATCTTAATAGTGGTCATTATTACTCATGAGTATTCGTAGTACGACTGTAAATATCCTGTATATTGAATTACCAAACATTGTTTTTGGTGATTTTAATAAGAAAATGCTCGGTGTGTCAGGTAATGGTATAACTGTGCATTTCGATGAGTCTCAGACCATCAGTTTGATCCGAATAATAAAAATTTGTCTGATTGTTCTAGATCAACAATTTAAAATTGTTATAACAAAAAAATGTTTATTGTTACAACAGGAGTAATGAAATCATTAAATTGATTCTATTATTCTGATAATGCTTTACTAGAGTGTTTTTATAAATTAATAACGATAGTTTATTTACAGTAAAACCAAAACTCAATTGACTGTCAACGAGTTTGCTTATAGTTTACTATGTTTGTATATAGTAAAGTTGAGTGTAGGCCACTCTAGTTATGTAATTATTAAAGAAATAAAGTTTGTATTTTTGCATCATGTACTCCTACATTAGTGTATCTGAAGAATTGATTTTTATAATTTAATGAATTTTATTGTGAATATGATATTAACTGATTAAAATATACTCAAATATTTGTTTATTGAACCTTAAAAGTGAATTATTATTGACTAAATTTCCTTAAACAATTATTTTTGAATCTAAACGAATCTCATAACTACAGCTGATAATCAATTATACAAGTTGACTTTTTAGACTTAATAAATTTATTGCCCAACGGGGTTATTCAAGGTTATTTTATGTATGATTTTTTGGGCAAAGCTTTGTTTTTCTATAAAAAACCTGAAAAAACCATTTTCGGTAATCATAAAATGTGTAATTACAAACGTTTCCGTTCTTGTAATTTCGATAGAAATATATTTAGGTCTCATCTTCTCAAATGAACTGTTTTTATGTATAATTTTGTTACTATCTCTCCAATGGTTTGACTTCTGTGGCATCCATAAATTGTCAGAATAAATCATATGTTAAACAAATTACAGTTTATAGAGAAGTCATTTCTGGTTACTGAAAAACTGTAGCATTTTCATAAAATGCTAGAGTCTAAAACTCTAGCACCGAGTATAAGACATTTATTTACTCGTACGTCTTATAATAAAGTAAGACGTAATTGTTAAGGTGTAGTGGGGTAAGTACTTGAAGTGGGGGTAGCCAATAGAGTGAGCTGAAAGCGAACCTTTGCACCCTGGAGTAACAGTGAGATGCATGTCTCGACACGTCAGTCTTACTCGAGATTCACCACACCGAGCAGAACAATATTACGTCTCTTCAAGCCAAGGTATACATATTTGTTCATAAATCATGTACTATGGTATTATTTTTCATAATTAACTTTGTATATACTTTCAATGCATTGTATACAACATTTTATACTCAATACCTGTATCAAAAAGTTAAATGGAAGTTACTTTACTTCTCTTTGATCCATCATTATCAAACAAAGTGTTAGATCATGAATTGTTTTAGGTTAATAGTCAAAATTTATAAGACTAATCTCAAATAATTTCTTTGCAATCCTTCAATAAAAATGATTACAGTATAGTAACGTGTTTTAATTCAATTTGTTAATCCATTTGTTTTATATTTAATGTGGAAGTATTTCGAGAAGCGAGGACAAATAAACTATTGTTAGTTTTTATTAAAACTAGATATAATTTGATTAAAACTATTATATTGTGGAAATACTTCCACATTACAAATCGATTAATAGTCCTTTCACTCATTTCCAATGAAGACACTCACTGATATACACTGTACACTGACAAGTTAAGACAAGTCAACTAACCGTTCAATCACAGATCAACCAACCAACCAGACCTAAGAGCAAAGATTCAAACTTAAATGTATAATTTTAATAAGCCGGTTTATTTCCTCTGCATATTTGATGATACCTTTCAACTACTGACTAATTGGAAATTCACTTCTAACAATTATAATTTGTAATATTCTAATTTACTTGAAAATGAGGCCTGCAATTTTATATTGGGAATCCTACAGTTTGTCATACTCGACTTTATTTAAAATATAGATCTTTAAATTGGAGGTCTTCTACTAGTTACTCTTTGATGATCAACAAATTTTTGAATTAAGTATAAAAAAAATGTAAAATAGTTATCTAGTAATAAAATAAATTCTAGATAATTATGAAGAATGACTTCTTCTCCCACTCTCCTTCATCATTATCACACTCTCCCCTTTCTATACTCATGTCACTCACTCTTCCTCACTCTCACACCCTATCCCTCTGACCTCTCACTCTTCACCCCTGACCTAGGTAACAATGTATCTTTTTTTTTTTTTATTTCAGTGACCTCTAAAATGTATTATTCAACTGTTCTTTTATTGAAACTAAATATATTGATTTCTCTTTATTCCGGTAAAAGTATTTAAAAATTTGTAATATATGTTTACATGTACCTAAAATAAATATGTGTTCTTACAAAATGTAAAACAGAATTATCAGAATATAAAGAAGCTCTCAAAATTATTGAATCATACTTATTAATTCATACTAAAAAATTATTGAATCATACTTATTAATTCATACTAAAAATGAAGGTCAAATATGTTTTCAAAGGTATCGTTTAAAAATATAATAAGAAAAATTAACTGTTTTGTTAGTGACATATCTGCACTGAGTCATTTAATTGTAATTGTAAAATATAACTGTTTCAAATCTTAAGATTAATATGTGAAGTGTGGCATCTTCGGGCATGCGTTTTTTGCTTAAGTGATGTATCATATTTTGTCAAAATGTAATAGTAATCGACTTTTTGAAACAGGGTTATTTTTTTGAAACAGTAATCGTTTTTAAAGATTATGCTATGAAAAAAATTAGAATCACTGAGTTTAATTTTTTACAGTATTAGGAAAGACTGAATTCTTAGTACAGTTTTTCATACTAAATTACTGTATTAGTACAGTACTAAAGAGATTTAACATTTTACTTACACTTGTGTGGACTTTTTTTTATTTATTTACCCGAATCACATTTAAAAAATCTGATGTTTTTTAAGCTGAGGATAATTGTAAAGGGTGTAATTACATTTCAGTCTTTTGCCTTTAAGGCACTGTTTACTGGTTGTAATCTGTATTGTATTGGTTATAGAGTATCTGTACTAAGGTTCAGGTGAATCGGAATATTTTAACAATAAGCAAAGAAATAAACGTGAATATTATTCATACCATGAGACAAAACGTAATCTATCAACAGTATCCGATTTAATATAAAAATAATATTTATTAATATTAGCATATATTTAGTTGTTCCAATAATGATTATTACTTATTATTTATGTTACATATTACCCACCATATATTACGTAACCAGTATTGTGTTTATCTATTAGACATATATAATCCATGTTATTTATATAACCACTATTTATGAGCAAAATATAAACTAAGTAAATTATAAAATAATTTCTGATGTTCTGTAAAAAACGAACGGTTCAATGTAGTTGATTAAAGTAGATCATTGTTATTCAGGGAAAATAAGGAAATACGTTTCTTATCCAGAAAAATTTTGATTTTATCTCGTTTTAGAGAAAGAAAGTATCTGAATTGGTTATCTGAAGATTTAGCTCAAATAATTTACGAAAATAACTTTGCCATATCTTTTATCAAAGAACAAAAAAATACTTAAAATTATAAAATCATTATTATTTTTTTATCCTATTTGAAATGCTGAAACAAACTTTTACTAGCTAAAAGTATTCCTTATTTAAAATAAAGATGAATTTTTACCCTTTCAAAATCTGAAATTCAAATAAACTGAAATAAATAGAAAACTATTAATATATGCATCATAAACTTTTTTACTCTCAGTTTGAAAAAAAATTGGAATGACAAATTATTATAAATAAAAATTTTTTAAAAATATATTTTTTTGGCGGATCTTTTCATATGAGATATTAAAATCAGTAAAAGAGCATACGGTATTTCTTCACACAAGTACAATAACTGACGAGTACATTTATGATATTATGACTATTCAATGTTTGCGCTACACAGTGGTAGCAAAGATGTATCAAGGGCTAATAATTGCTAATTATGGACAGTCTTCACATAAACAACTTTTATCATCAAAACAACTTGTTTCGAACTTGTAACAATCTTCTTCAGGTGTATTTGATATTATTGATGAACTAAAAAAAGTAATCAATCAATCATTCCCGTTTCTACCTTAACAATACACACTGGTAAAACTGAATAATTACATTACATGTTCATTACGGGTTGTTCTGTTTATACAATATACAAATATGTACAGCCTTTAGGTTACAGGTTACAAGTATGAATACATAACACATAGTAAAAGTCTCTGCAAATAGTGGTATTTAAATGGTATTTAAATAGCAACTTGTATGTTACTATTTTTTTTTTTTGGAGAAATAAATTATAGCATTTATTTTTATTTTAATATCTCGACTACTTTTACATTACTGGACGTAAATTATAGAGATCTTGGTCAAAAATGATGAACTGATATACATGTTTTGAGTTTATCTCAATGGATTGTCGGTATATTTTTTATATCATTCTTCGGTGTGCACGCACGTTGTCACCGTCAAACTGATAAATACAATACCGATTGCCGGTATAATAAAAGATGAATCAGTAAGTTATGACAGATACAGATACCCCTTATTGTTAACGCTGCTCTAATTAGTTACTGAAAGATGAAGCTCAAAAGATTGTAGGAAAATAACCTCACCATATCTTTTATCTAATAACAAAAAATACTAAAAATTATCAAATCTCTATTGTTTTGTTATCCGATTTGAAATCTTCCCAATTCAGGTATTTTCGCTGGTCTATTGTAAAAGTGAGTTACATGGGTACATTGGAAATACTTAGAAGCAAAACTGGGTAAGTGCTTTGGATGTTAATTATTAAAGATATAAACCAAGTCGGTTATAAGAAGATATTGACAAATACATATGGCAAAGGTATATAGCTTCCTTTATGACAATGACTCATATCTGATACACCGTGATTTCTAATATAAAAAGTATATTAGATATACTTTTGCCAGTTCCCTTTGGCAGAGCCATCACGATGTGGACTTTGTGGTAAAGATAATATAGATTATAGACACCTACCAAGTTTTCAGTTTTATGACCACCCTACGATCCGTAAGGATTCAGTCGTACACCCCCCCCCCCCCTTCGTTAAAAGAGGAAGCACTCTTAGACCCGTGGGTGGACTCCACTTCAATGTACCAGTTTTCAAGTCCATCTGCCAACTGGTGGGATGTTACAAATGGTGGGGGTTGAAGGTCTGGCTCCCTCTTGTTGCAGTGTTCAGAGGTTACCGACTCTTGCGGTGAGGACACAGACGAATTGGGAGTCATAACCCTGTCCCTTCTCACTCTCATGAGGAAAGAAGGAAAACCCTTCTTTCAGTCAAACGGGTTGTGACCTCTGAGCTTTTAAGAAAGTCATGAAGTTGATATAAAACATATCCTTGAGCAAATTCATTCGTTGAGTCAGATTTCTGAGGGCTGAAATTAGTAATATTGATGATATTCTCCGCCATGGAAACTTTTAGCCTCTCGCGCACACTAAGTTTACCATTAACATCGGACTATGCTTCCACGAACGTAGTCAGTTACATCTCTCATGTCAAACAAAATTGAATTGTTTTTCAGCTATATTTAATATGGATAATATACTGCGGTTATAAAGTAAAGCCACATTAGAAAGCATCATTTTTTAAAACAAAAAGTAACTGACCTAATTAAAAGAGAATTAATTCTATTACAGAAGCTACAAAATTTTTTAAATGTTTTTCTATTGTTAAAATCGAATTTTTATTATTCCCCAATCTTCTGATTAGCTTAATAACATTTGCTTTCTCTTAGTATTGTATTATATAAGCATTTTATGTATGATAAACATGTCATAAATGTCATTAATTTAGTGAAAATTGTTGCTTTATTTCTAATAAAGTTTATTTAAATTATTTTTTTTTCAAAATATTTTAATATCTGATAATCATTGTAAATGTTTTATATTTCAATATAATATAAAAAGATGCCATAAATATTCATATAATTTAAAATCAAATAAATTTTAAACAAATATAAAGTCCAATCAGATATGTATTTCAAATATCTGTAGTTAATATATTCAGATAATATTCATAATATCGTTTTCATTTGTATTAAAAAAAGAATAAAATAACCATTAAATGTATTTATACCACCATTTAACTAATTAATACAGCATTTGCAATTCCGATTCATTGAACTAGTGAAATTGTGAATAATTCATAAGCAAATCCATTAGTTCCTTTATTCCTAGCTTAAATATTTATTATTATGTTTTTAAAGTCAGTTTCAATAATAACCAATATACATGGACCATCAAGTTAATCCATTGTCCATATGGAACTTGTCTTATCAAGGATAATGTTAAAATCTTTTAAAATGTGTTATTATACTTTTAATGTTTGTTTAAATTGATTGGGCCAGTATTGTACTTCATATATACTTTCCACTCTCTCTATTCTCTTCTTACTGTCTTAGTCACCTTCCCTGACAACAAAACAATCGTTTGTTGGAAGCCCTGATACAGCATCCTCTGTATCCAGCAACGCATAAACATCATACAGCCATGGTTAGAGAATACACAATAATGAAGAGATGATTGTTGACTAATATTAATGTTGAGTCTATATATATATGTTCTCCAGACCTGCTTGAGCAAATTCCGATCCTTCGTGTCACAACCGCCAAATAGTTTGGACCACGCCTTGATGCATTCTTACTTGGGCTGCCCATACAAAACTAAAAAGAACAGAACAAAACGAGTGTACAGCATTTTATACCATTTAATGGAATGACATTTAAAATTAACAGCTGGCAACAACAATTACTTCACAGAACAGGACTTATAGCTGTTTAGACACACGGTATTGGGATATGTGCAGTAACAAAACGTAACGAGTATCAAAGAATACAAACCTTTCAATAGTATATCCTTTAAAAGAACTTTGATTTTTATTTGTTAAAGTCCTTGAAGCGACTAAATTAAGTCGTAATGTCACTTGTAATTTTGCAATTATTAAAAAAGTTTCATTCAAGAAAAAAATAAACATTAAAAGTTCATAGAAATTGTTGGAGACATTTTTTGCATTTGGTATTGAGAATAAATGAATAGTTTTGTTTAAAAATTTATTTACTTTCTATATTTTTATTTCGATACTTTGATGTTTGTTAATTTTATGTAATATGCCAATGTTTTGTCAGTATTGAATTGGTTATTATATGTAACCAGATGTTTTTGTAAAGTTAAAGTAAAATAGCTGGGTTGGGTGAGGTTACTTTCTTTGGATATGATAACAAAAGTCGATTGAAAAATTGATTTATATTATTAATATGGCATACCGTCACACCTCGTACATGATATTGGAGTTGTGGGAGCGCTTTCGGACTTTGTCCATCTTCAATCGCAATGAACTAACTAATCTACTGAGCTGTTATAAACTATAGCTGTTATAACAGCTTAATAGGTTAGTTAGATAGTTGCGATTGAAGATAGACAACATCCGAAAGCGCTCCAACGACTCCAACATCATCGTACGAGGTGTGACGATTTGCCATATTAATAATATAAATCATACTAACCTCAGTGGTAATAATAATATGCATGTAGAAAAATTGATGTATGTATAAAAAAGGGTTGCATCAAATAAAGAATGAACGTACAGTGCGTACTCCGGAGAGACCAGATCACCTAGTTATTCTTGTATGTCCTCATTCAGCATCAGGATTAATTGGTAGTTATAGAAAACCACTAGTGAAAATGACCAATATCACCCATCCCCCCTTCTCAGATTTAACTAAAAATACAAAATAGTAAATATCTCATGGTTCAAACCAAGAACCTTTGTAATTTATATATTAATGTGGAGAGCTACATATGAATGATTGCTATGAGTTTGGATATACATTAGTGGCTAAACATTCTGAAAGTTTTTTTAATTTTAAACTTTTTTTTTGTTTATTATAAAAAATACTTTGTGCTGGTATTGTAGGCTGGAGCTGAAAAAGAAAAAGTTTTTTTTGATGAGTTGATAAATCATTATTTTAAGAGGGATTTAACCATATTTCGTGAAAAAAATAATTATAAGTTATGTATTATATTTTGGTGATACTTTTTTTAGTCTTAATAAACACAAGTGTGAAAAGTTTAGCTCTGTATATCGGTATAAAGAAAATATGAATAGCTTTCAGTACTATGTTATAATTGTTTTAGTGACATATATGTTGTTGGATTGGAGTGATGGCATATATGTTTAAACTATACATTTGTTAAAGGAATGAAGGCAAATTAGAAATAGGGCTAGGCCAGGATGAAGCATTTGCGGAAGGTAATTGAGCCGGATCGTAGGTCGATTCGTTCTCTCCGCTTAGCGATAAATCCCCATACGTCGTGGCCCGAATATCTCATCCCTTGATTCTCCCAATAAATCTTGCCTGCCTTACAGTAGGCCATGCTGCATTCCTATCGGCCGACCTAATCAAACTGCTTGAATTAGCCTTCAACCCCGTCAACCGAAAAGAGTAACCTCCCACGTATGCACTGAATATCAACCAACTTCGTTGAGAACTCGCATCTTTCTTATGTAAATACATCTGTTTCATAAAGAACAAAAATCAGTGAAGTCGTAGTTTAATATATAAAGTTGATTAATTCAATTGGTACTTTTATTTTGTTATTTTGGAATATTCTTGAACAATTAATGATACACTATAATCAATATTATTTCTATAAAATTGTTAAATATATTTCAATAAGAAAGATATATGTTCAATTTATCTTGTTTAAACAGTCATATAGGTCATCAGACGTGTTTAGTGTGCTTGTGTTTATTGTGCTTTTTATTTATTTATTTGTATTTTTTAATAGATGCATTAATTGCTGTATAATAGAAAAGGCAGTCTTGAATGCTATAGAGGGATAACCATTTACAAATCCATTTCAGATACTGATCTGAACTTAATAGGAAGGATACAGGAAAAGTTTCCTGATGTCTTTAGGAGACTAACTACAAAATGTCAATTTTAGGTCTCGCAATAAATAAATATTGGTTCTAAAACCAATGCGTTAAATGTTAGTACAGAAGTAGAACAAAGTCTGTAAATGATTTTAGAGCAGAAGATATCGTAGTAGTGATGATCCAATTGTAGAAAATGATGATTGTACAGAAAGAAAAAGTAAACAAAATGATTGTACTCAAAAAAAGTTACTAAACTCCAGGGGCTGTTTGGATATATTTTTTATTAACTAATGTTAGGGTTTAAAGACTACGACTGTTTAGATATGTTAATCGCATGGAAAACACAGGTTATTCAAGCGGTTATTTGTCCTCTAGTCACACCTGCTAGAGGTGGACTAAGAGTTCCTTGGACTGACAATGAGAATGGGATATAATCAATACTGGACTAAGCTTTAGTTTCATATGGTCTACATAGAATAAAGTGTTCTGGTTAAAGATCACTGGATCCGTCGCATCACTTGAATAACAACAACCATATTTATAACCTCCTACAAAGTTAGAAATACAAAAACTAGAAGGTATTAAAACCAAGGGTTAAGTCAGTGCATGCCTCTGGGAGTTCAAGTACCACATCAGGGAGAAGAAAAGATCCAGGGGATAATATATTTTTTGGTTTTCGCTTCGCTATAATAAAGGTGAATAAACATGCACATCAGTAGCCTCATGATGAGTGGACGTTTATTTATAGCATAAAACAATTTTTTATAAAACTCTGAGAACACAAACATTTGGTGAAGGAGAATATTCAAGCTAAGGGTCACTAGCACCATATTTGATTAAAATTGCAGAAGCACGTTTACTCCATATATTGATTTGGCCATTATATGTAGAGATTTCAAATGTTATTTCAGTTGCAAAAGGAAATTGAACTTTCAATGCATTTATTTTGTATTCAAGGCAATCGTATTTCAAAACGGTTAACAATTGTATTTTAATCTCAGGGAAATTGACTCCTAGTTACTTTTTTTTTCATTGGACATTGTTTTTCTTTTGTTTTAGAGTATAGAAAGTTGTGAAACCATTACTTAAAATGCTACTTTATATCATTATGAGAACATAAACCTTACATCAAAACTCGTATTGAAAGCCTACAATAGCCAATGTTATAACATAACAATATTATACTCTCCTATTACATCAATATTATCTTTGAATGACCTTTCACCGTTTATTAATTTTAATGTATTATTTTGAACTTGAGACAAAAATGTCTTAATATGATAAGTTAATAACTTAATATAACTTAATAAGTTAATAACTTAATATATATTAATATGATAACTTAATATAATATAAAACTTCAATTACAATTAAAATCCTTACCCTGACACATAAACCACACTCTTCATAGAGACCTAAAAATCGCTTTTATACATAATTTAGCCACTGATCGTTAAAAGGCGTTTCATATCAAACTTTGCTCTCCCCCAAATCTACTCGTACAAAACCTTGCTTCTCCCTCACCTTCCCAGAATCCCCCAAGGCGACTTAAGAGAAGATGGCCGAGGGACCTACTGTCATGATGATCCAGAATCAGGAAACGAAGTGAAAAGTTGAACCAGTGGATTTAATTCTTTTCACATATTTGTCAAAGTTATTAGTATTACTCACACTACATATGCTTGTTACACAACATATGAGTAGATGTATCTTTAAATAAATATGTTAAAAAAAAACCTTACACATAACTATTCGTAGTAATACTACAAAATTTCTTTTTTTCTGTTTCAGGTAAGTCTGTTTAAAATTGACTCCTTCCAGTGCAAGTATAATCCTATCCACTGAACGGTATATTTTATACCTTTTTATTATTTTTATATTGTGATAATCGATCGATTAATGGTTATGAACTGTTAAAAAGATGTTTTAATGAGTTTATATGGTTATACGTAAAGAATAATTCACAATTGATATTATTACTACTGTCTCTTAGATTTCACTTAATTAACTTAATCTATTAAATAATTAATATTTTATAACAATAATAATTGAAATAATATCATTTCAACTGTATACAATTTCATAACTAAAACATTAGTTGTATAGAACTTTTTAAATCTTTCGAAATATTACTGATTTATATTTTTCAATTATAATAATTTTGTTATTAATTTTGATATTTCATAATAAACTGTTTATTGCAATAAATTTACACTAAATCATACAGACACCAGGTTTGTGTGAAAATTAAATACGATTAATGCTAAGGAAGAAACAAAATGTATAGTAAAGCTATTACCTTTTAGGTTCAGAAGGTGCTGCTATAGTCCAGTATTAATATCATATTGGGTCACAGCCCAAGTCTGCTAACTTCTTTCAAATTTTCTACTCGAGGCATCATCACATACGATGACAAAACTACAGTAAAAAATAAAGGACGATATACTGTCTGAAATAATACATGCTTAATGTTTTAAAGTCACGATTATTAAGTAATGAAAATATTAACAAAAATAGTGATATCCTCATATCCAAATTTTGGAGGTCACTTTAAGTACGAATTTAAATGATTTTCTAAATCAGTTTCTGAACTCATAAGAACATCCCATTGCCATCAAGATTTAATAATCTAATATATTTTGGAATTCACGAGTAAAAGGAATAACTGGTTTCATTAAACTGAATTCAGAAAACAAGTTTTCTTGATAACCTTTTCTTGATGGGGAAATTGAAACTTATATGTGAAATGCATTTCTTGCAGTCAGTGTTATCATTTGTGAAATCATAATTAAATAGTTAAAAAAATGTAATTTTGTTATGGGCATATGGAATAATTTGAGCTTTTCTAATGAACTGCTAAGTCCAATTTGTATTATTAAATGATTACCACTTACCTCGTAAACAGATATTACCTTATAGACCAGGGTTGTCCAAACTTTATGGGGACGCGGGCCGCATTCGGCAAGGAAATTAGATCGCGGGCTGCAGTACCAGATGTAAAGTAAAACACGTACATATCAATGAATCTTTATATTTATCATAAAAACATATATTATCATAAAAAAATATTTGACAAGTGTGGATAAGAATCAACCTTTAAATATATTCGTTAAAAATATTTAAGGAAGTACGAGAAGCCAGGCTTCGAGAGTTGGTTGAATAAGTAGATTTCTCTCTTTAGATTTAATCGACTTCATTGCGGAAAATGCTGCTCGACAAAGGTAGGTACTGCCTAACATTGACAGCAAGTGCAGTACAAAACGGCGTAAATTAGGATAATGCTCTTCAGAAAGAAGAGGCCAAAATTGAGTGATTGGCAGTGTAGCTTTGCTTAATAACAATATTTTTTTTTAATATAACTCAATAGATGTCTAAATATACTAATTTTTAAAAGTTTTCTAGAAGAGGCCGCGGGCCGCATTGAATAGGGGTCGCGGGTCGCATGCGGGCCGCGGGCTAGACTTTGGACAACCCTGTTATAGACTGATGGAATCGTTCCGTCAGTTTTACAAGTACTGTTTCTGAGATCTTCCGGACAATTTCAATCCTGCTTTCAGAGTAAGAGGGTTTTATATAATAATATGTTCACTTTTATTCTTTCCATCCAAAAATAGTTAAAATTTCTCTTTTAAGAAATACGTTTTTGAGGGTGTTAAGAGTGTGCCCACTTGAATTCCTTAATGAAGAGATTAACAGCATTAGGTCAATTGCCCTTTCATTAAAATACCTCTCCTCTTATATAAATTTAGCTTTGAAGTGTGCTAACAAAACTTTCTATAATACTTCAACAGAGCCCCGTTCATTATCGAATTCTATAGTTTTGCCAAATCATGAGTCATTGGACCCCCTTCCAAACACTTGATTTTAATATAGTGTTTTCTAATCGTAATAACGTGGGCAATATGCTAATAAAAAACTCTCCCAGCGAATTGGAGTTCGGTGGTATTTATAAAATTCCTTGCCAAAACTGCCATAAAATTTATATTGAACTAACTGACAAATCATAAAAGACACGTGTAAAACAACACCAATACAACGTAAGTAGAAAGGAAAAAAGTAATGCCTTATTCATGTATATAAAAAATGAAAAACATCATATTGATTGGACAGGAGCTAAATTTATTACCTATGAAAAATCAATGTTGTTAAGAAACATTATTGAATCGTCACTAATTAAATTTAATAGATCTAATATTATAAACATTAGTAACGGTGTCTTCAAACTTGATACTTTCGTCACGAGGGCAATAGCCTCTTCAAAAAGGGTTGACAGCTAGCGGATAGTTTTTTACTCTTTCTTACTGTACTCCTTTGTTTCCCCAAACATCCCTTTCTGGACATTAGTCCTTTCCTGCACTTTCACCCTTTTAAAATACCACTCTTCCCTCCCACTCTTCTCAACCCCTCACCAGATGTTTTCTACATCTAGTGTTTCAGTTGGGTTTTTGACTCTGACGAAGACCGCTTGTTACGGATGAAAGATCTTAGTCATGTTTTCCCATTTCTTATTGTGGTTTGATCATTGATTGTTATTTCACGTGTTTATGTGAAATCATTTTATATATTAATAAGAATTTTACTGACCTATATGGTGGCACCGACAATAAGAATAGACTAATAATATGCAGTCTAAACAAAGTTTAATATTTTTTTATGATTCAGAGTTCTTGGTATAGTAACAGGAAACTCGGTATTATAAGTTGACTTTTTTTCAGGGTGTTTTAGTGAAAAAAAAATTATGTTGTTCTGTTTTTTTAATATGCTTTTAAAGTATGTATGTTGTATTATTCACAGAAATTGTCTTCAATGCACAAAAAAATCAATAAACGGTTATCCAATAGTGATAAACAAACTTTTAAAGTTTGTTATTTGGATTTATTAAATAAAGCATAGGAATATATACATATTATTATTAAAACTTTAAATTACATGAAACACGGCAAAAAAAAAGAGGAAATTCACACTTACTAAATTTAATATTTCAAACTGTTGTTCGTCGTCAGCATAAGCTTAGAAGAACTGTTGTTTCTGATGACAAACAACCGTTCGAAATATTGAATTTAGTAAGTGTGTATTTTCTTTTTTTTTCTGTGTTGTGTTTTGTGTAATTTAAAGTTTTATAAGCCCGTGTGGACCGTTTCTTCAATTTAGGATTCATAGTAATATTAAATTAGGTCTAATTTTATTTCATTGTGAGAGATAGAGATCGGAGAGGGGAAAATCAAGAGCACTACAGTGCTGCCCTCACTGGTGTAACCCAAAGATACCGCTACTGTTTGTCAAGGGGGTAAATAAAGATCACCTTGCGTATCACACCACATTTTTGTATATGGTATGTAATCCTATGCAAGCTGTCTACAGAAAGACGGCAACGCCATCGGTTATTCATTCGTCCCTACAACGTCAGATAATGTATAAGAAATGAATTGCAATGAGTTTTTTTTTAAAATTTCAATGATATTAGTTTCGGAGTTCTTCTTTCTTACCGTATCAATGATGTTTACTGGTTATTAAGCATTGTCACAGTACAAGTTAAACAGCTTTGACGATTTCTCCAATTAGATGTTGAGGTGACGATGAGTTTTTTCCGTTTGATGAAGAAGAAAAATTAATGAATTATTATTCAGAGTGCTTATGAGCTTATAATATAATATTTTGTCGTCTATATTATAAGTGTTTCTGATGCTGAACTGATGGTGAATCGAGTGTTATTACAAGAAATTTGTACATCTAACCAATCTATTTTTAATGAGAGAAGTTAGAGTTTTCTACAGTGTTGAATCCATTTTTCGCTCAATTTGAAGAACATTCACCCGTTAATGTTTGAAGAAGAGGCCTCTTATATACTATAAAGATTCCACAGTCACCGTTTGCATATATTAAATTTTTCCAATATTTACATCACTACCATACTAGTAATATTAATTTAGTGTTTTGTTTGTTTTATCTAAATGTGTAATATTTTGTTGACTTATTTTTTATTTTGTTTATCTGTAAATTGCTTTCTGCATTGATTATTTATAATTACTAACTACAATTTTTTCTGTTTCGTTTATCAGTCTGATTATTATTATTACAATATACATTTATATTTTGAATATATTTCGAAGTAAATATATTGGTGTGTAAATAAGAACATTGGTGTGTAAGATTTGTGCATTACTTTATTCTTATCATTATTATCCATCATAGTAATTAATATTACATTTGTTAATGATGAACTATAAAAAATAAATAATTATTTTATTTTGAGAACTAATTGTTCAAAATAATGTTTGCTTAATTTGCACAAATCAATTATTCTGAGTATGTTTGATTTTCAAATTAATTAAAGCTAATTAATATAAATATATAGAAAGATGGATTTGTTTGTGAAGGGGATGGGCCGGCTAAGGGAATGCGGTATGGATTGTTTTCTCTAATCCTTTGAGGCTCCACAGACGGCCTCTGCACCCGCCCCGAATCCAACATAATCCATCAATTCTCCTCGCATCCCTTTGGTGACACGCCAAAATTTATCCTGAGCTTCCATTATCCCCACCTAGTGCTTTTATTCAACTCAGCTATTTCTGTTAACCAATCAGATCCATGCATTTTCAATTAAAAGTTGAATCATTTTGATAGTGAATTTATTTGTTAGTTAGTTTTAATTTAAAATTATCAAATTGTTGCTTTCAATTTTTTTCAAAATTAAACTTATTATGTGTTTCTTACTATCATATTGTTTAAGTTTTATTGTAATCTTTAACGACATCAGTTAACTCACCTACGATAATGATATCTTGACAGGCAACTTCAACATCATATCCTGTGAAAGTTGTTTAAAAATATAAGTGAGCAAGTGAATGAAGAAGGATTTGCTTTGATGTGTTTTGAGGCATGCTTAAAGTGGTATGTTCTGTACGACTGTACAGGAAAGGGTGGAATCAGGCGTATCAGCTTACTTATTGGTAGGCAACATGTTGACATTCCAAATGAAATAATGACATTCGATTGTTTCACTTTAAATAGATAAATAGATAAGTGTAGCTTTTTATTAAAATTTAGAGTGATTGAAAAGTAACTCGCCATAAATCTGAAGAGAACAACATCGATTGTTTTCATCAGAAATATTTATCTCTTGTTATGTAAATCCATTTTCCCTTTTTGATTAGTGGAATGAATAGTTTTATGCATAATTCAACGAAAAATGAAAGGTGATGTATTAGTCTTTCAGTAATCACGGAATAACACAAACATGACTAGAGTCTTCTTAGGTATTTTTCCCAAATACCGTGGTGCTTCAGCTTTCGAACGCCTCATCGCTCGACCAAAGTTTTCGAGAATAATTTGGCTTCACTTACGACTGAATTTCAACTTTCGAATAACATGTTTCAAGCGGTTTATTAATTTATAAATCAATATCATATACCATATGTTTATTCCTTATGGAAAAAATTAATTCAGACCTCAACCACCAACCTGGAACGGAGGCACCAATCCGTTCGAATCTTGCAAAACTTGTATCCACCCAAGCATGGTAAGTTAACTCATGGGAACTGCAGTATCTATCGTCTAAGATGTAGGCCGCCATATTATGTTATTTTACATTGTAGTTCTTAATCGAAAAAAAATATCGGAAAAATTTTTAGTAACCTAAAAAATGTAATATAATTGCATAAAATTCAGAAAGATATCAAAATACACAAGATTGTTATAGATATTTAAGAATAAGTAGCGAATTGTTTTAACTTAAGGAATATTTTTTGACTTACTCCCTTGAGAAGGACGTTAAGTCACCAGACTCAAACTATTATAATGACAACTCTATTTAGTAATACAGATAAAGATTTCATCTTGCAGCAATAAAAAACCTCCGCACAAATTCAAAAATTTGTATATTTCTGTTGTTTGCACTCCTTTTTGGTTTCCACTTTGAGAAAATACTGTGCCATAAAAGGTTATACTGATGTAACATTTCTGTTCCAGTTTGTATAATATGTTAGTCTCACGTTGTTGAAGAGTTTGGTTGGAAGTACCACTCAATCTCATAACAAAATTGCACTGTCTTAAATGTAATTTTGATTTGTAGTTATTTGACCATGGTGAGGAAGTTTTTTTTAATTAAAGTTATGAATTAAAATCATAAATGTTTGTTACAAGAATTTTTTTCAAAAGTAAATTAAAATAACTTTCCCTTTTGTTCTTTGTGAGCTGTAAATTCATGAATGGATCAGTAAGGAGCTATTTTTAATTTCGTAATGCTTACATAAACTGAGACACTGGGTATAGTTCAAGTGTCGTGCTGTAAGAGAGCATCGGGTTTCATGAAACACATCCAAGTTGTGTCCCATATTGATATCAACTCTCCACTTGTCTGATAACCAGCTCTTTCTAATTTATGAGGCAAGTTATTCCTTAAACTTCTGTTCAAGGACTTCCCTCTAAATAAACTTGCCCAACTCAGTGGTGAAGGGAGGTTAGCTTCTTCTGTTTTATATCCAATTCAATTTCCTCATAGATATGTCTGAAAACTTTGTTTTGAGGTAGCTTGCTTTTCAAGCCTGTGTTTCTTCAAGTTAAATCACTCGAAGCTTTATTCCTTAATTATCAAACTCTTAACATTTTTTTCTCTCTTTTCTGAACATCTGGTTTCCATCAATACTACATTATACGTTACACTTAAGTCATATTAAACTGTTATAATATGAAAACTCAATATTATTTATTATTATTGAATAGTATTATCTTGAACTTATTTTATATATGCAACTCTTGCTTATATATGCATATTCAGTTTCAGCAGTTGTTGCTAAGGTATTCCTGGACTCAGAGGCTTAGATAGTAAGCTTATCTCATTTCCAGAGATATACCTGCATGAATTAATCACTTTACTAATGGTTAGTTATATAACGTTCAATTATGAAGCCATCAGCGATCGATATATAGCATACCTGTATTGATATTCAGCCATATCTGATTACTTTAGATAGTGTTATTCCTCAGGGTGTTGTAATGATATTTACAACACTCGACTTTACTCTGACATAAAATTATATCAAACTCATTGAAATTACTTACTTTTTGGACGAATTTGAATATTTCTGTCGTGTAGACAAATTACCAAACGGTAAAGGATCAGTGGACTCTTAAATCAACAATTTAATGGTCTCCTTTGTTTTAATTTAGCTGTATCTATTTGATTATATATAACAAAATTTCAATAATTTTTCTAGAAAATTTATTTGACACGTTACTGCAGATGGATCATAGAATTGGCCATTTTTTGTGTAATAATAATCTTTCAATAAATAAATTCATGAAATATTCATAACAATGCAATACTTATATGCAATATTAAGTTTCTTGATTCTTTATAGCATCATTCTGAGGTAAAATGGATAAAGAACCAAAAGTCTCCACACAGAAATGAAGTTTTATTTAACAGCAACAACGCATTTCGAACACTTTGTGTTCATCATCAGGAAGATACTATAATACAAATTATATCTAATCAGTTACAAAATTATAAATTACAAAATTAGCGTATGTCTTGAATTCTCTTAATTGAATTTTATTATTTCACTCTAATTTTGCAACTGATTAGATATAATTTGTATTCTAGTGTCTTCCTGATGATGAACACAAAGTGTTCGAAACGCGTTGTTGCTGGTAAATAAAACTTCATTTTTGTGTGAACACTTTTGGTTGTTTATCCATTTTACCTCAGAATGAGTAAATACCACACAGTTACGGATTGCACAACTAATGATTATAGCATCAATAGCTTAACGCAAAATAGGTAATTTATAGAAGATGTAATAAGATCTGAAGTGGGCTGCACGGATTATTTTCAAAAAGTATCTACCATGAAAGTTAAAAAAGTTGTTGTTTTTCTCCCAAATTCGCTATTATTCTCGTTTGCTCGAATATTAGCAGCTACCAGGGGTTACGTTACCTGTGTGACAGGTTGTCTGGTGCCTTTGATCAGAGGTAATTATTAAATAAATTATCTCAGTATTATTAAAATTAAAAATAAATTATTAAATTATAATTAGTTTTCATAGCAATGATCTGAGTAAGCTTCAGTGCAGCAGGTCAGGCTAGGTAAATGTATAAGCAATTAAATAATTTTAGGCAATAATAACATATTTTTGCTAAAATTATGGAGAATTTAGAAATAGTTTTTAAAAGAAATGTTCTACAGATTAATTTTGTTTTTGAAGCTTACAATTTCTATAAAAGATCTACTTACACTTATAATAATTAAGAAAACATTAATCTTCTCTCCGTTTCAATATTTTAAATTAGGTTTCTGCTTATACTCGTATATCTAGGCACATAACCGTAAAGAAGTTTGGAAAACGGGAACAGAAATTTGTTTATAGGGAATGAAATTTCATTGGGTAATTTCTAACTATAATAGTTTACTGAATCGCTTCCCATGGGTTGTGTTGTATTAATAAATTGGCAGTTTATATATATAATCGAGTTTCTGGCTTCGAAAATTTAATTCACATGAAATATAACTTGATCGAATTGAAGTGGGAATGCAATATAGAGTGAAAAATCCATTTCCACTTCAAGTGCAAACACATTGAAAGATATTTAAATATTTAATCATCAAACGGGTTGTGTCAACTTGAATGGTAAACAAATTGTCCAATTGAAATTTGCTGTATAAATCAGCTTATACCAGATTCTTCACACTATATTCTTAGTAACCATCTATTGATTTTTTTTAAATACTACTTTTTGGAAGTACTTTATACATGAAAGGAGCAAATTAATATATTTTAGTGAATATAGACAATCATTTAGTTTTAATTACATAAATACAGTGAAATTTGTACGTTGGACATTTACATTTTTGATCTTTTCAATCTTCCAGGATATGTACCAAGTATTCCTTAAGAAAATATTCCTAAACCAGTCAAACAGGCAAATTAATGTTCTCGGGCAAGACAAATTAATATATTTAGGATTATAATATACATAATACAATTATAGAGGATTATAATGTAGGGAAATGATGAGTTTTTTTAACATAATTTTATAGTCTTGATGAAAAGATTTTGTTGAGTGCAAGCATTCAACGGAAGATCAGTCAATTAAACAACAATGCCCTTCGCTCAAAAAATAACGGTTCTTATAACAATTTTGAAGGTATAACGGAAATCTTCTAAGTTTATTCAGTCGACGAATCATTGATTGTGGCAAGGTGTTATATGAAATGAGAAATTCAAACACAAAAAATATTTCCATCATTTATTTATTCAAATAATTAAAATTAAATACTGTGTGATAAGTGGTATTACTAAATAAAATATAGAATTGTTGTCATTATATCTTATTTTACAAAACAGTCTGTCAGAATCAAATATTTGACTAAATATTTACATATAAGCTAAATAATTTCAACAAATCGTTGACTCTTTTTTTACTTTACTATAAGTAAAGTATAGTGATCGTGAAAAAATTTGATCTCGAGATTTTGACGGAATTACATGTTTTGAGGTACCAGAAGTCGTTTTATGAAGTTTTTACGATGATGTCTGTGTGTGTGTGGGTGGGTGGGTGGGTGGGTGGGTGCGTGTGTTAGCATTGCTTGTTACCACGCTACGGTCCAGAATCTTTGATGGATCAAGTTGATATTTTACACAAAAATGGGCCTCATAAAGACGAAGATCCCTATTGTTTGGGAAGAATTATGCATGATGGGAAAGTCACTTTTTTTGCCAAAAACCGTTTTTTTAAAAACATTTATTTCTCCTAAACTGATAACCCTAGAGTTATGAAATTTTGACATTATCTTTGAGGTTTCAAATGCAACAAACGAAAAATATATTCAGAATTTTAAATCAACAGAAAATATTTTTTTTTCAATAAAATGTAAAAATTTTGACTTATAATTCAATCTCAAACCTTGTGAGAGCGATACAAGCCATACTGTTTGACGGACAAGAATGAAACTATGCCTATAAATAGAACATTATATAGAGAATGAGTTGAGATATTTTTTTCCAAAATTACATTCGCTAAACGGGCGTTACAGTACGATTTGTGTTTTCAGAAAATGTTTTTTTGACGCTAAACGGCTCATTAAAAAATAATGAAAATTTGACCAAAAATGGAACAAAAAATTAGCAATTTATAAAAAAAAAATGATGAAGTTTCAATTACGGGAAAGAGCAATAACGATATAAAAACTCTTTGTTTATCCTAGACTAAGAGATCACCTGCTATACTTGTCGAATTTTTTGTATTTTTTTACATTGTTTACATTGGCTTAGAAATTTTTTGAGCGAATCCACTGAGATAAAATTGATTTTATAAAGGAACAGTTTAAATTGTTTATTGAATTATATGAGATGTAAGAGGAATAATATTGTGCAGGAAAATGATAACACTCACTCAGAAAAAATTCGTATATATGTTATTTGACAAAGGGGAAGGAAAATGATCTTATTAAATACTAAGAAGCTTATTATTATTATTATTTTAAAGATTAAAATTCCCAGTATGATAATTCTATAAAAGACCAAAAATGTAAATGATAATTCATAATCTGAATCTTTCGTTTAGAGATTAATAAATGTAATTATCGTACATCTTTAATTAACAAATCACCTTAAAACAACATTTTCTTCGCAGTTTAAGATGTTTTTCAGAGAAAAAAAGAGTATTTTCCTGTTTTAAATTTAAGAATTTTACTTTAATATTCAATGTAGAAGGATGTCAAGTAAACGATGTAAGAAATCTACTGGCTGTTTGAACGAAAGCCATTCTCTTGTAGGAGAATAAATCGTTTCAAGAAATGTTCACTTTGGTTTTTCAAAAATGTTATTACTGCTGTAGTTATACTAATGTAATTATTTGCAAATAATAAATTATTTGTGATGTACAAAAATAAGCTTATAAATTGATATGTCTTTCAATCACTATCGGTACTACCTCAGGAATGAAACGCTAATAATTATATCCCATTTAGATGTTTACGTTATGCTTAAATGAGACGTTATGTTTTATATACTCAAGAAATTTGACATTAAGTTACTTATAGTAAAGTAGAGTGTAGGCCACTCCAGATTTTTTTAATTAAATAAAGGAACTTTAAACTTATTTAGGTTTATTTTACGGCTCATATTAATCCTGAATGGTTATTTGTGGCATTTTTGTTGTGGATTTAAACTTCAAAATGTAAATAGGTATGCTAATAAAAACACTAAGCAACCACCGTTGTTAGACTTTTTGAGGGTTATCTGGTCAGAACCTCAACTCTTTAATATAACCTGTCAACAACTTGTATTTTCATTTTCAAAGGCTTACAAAGATTGTGGGAGTTAAATTAGTAGGTTCCAATCTAACCAGTCTAACTCCTACACTTTTTGTCAATATTTATATAAATTCCTGAAATGTGATAAAGAGTTACTGACCGCACAATCCTCATAAAATTACCGAAATGTTGTATTAAATAGTTACTGATAATCCTCATGAAATCCAGCAACAGTGGCAAGCTTACTGTATAAAACTTATTCTACTTCAAGATATGAGATGATCTCGTCACAATAATAAAGTTCACAATATAGAATCCTGTACCCTTAATGTAAACATGTCTACCTCACCACTTTGCCCTTTACCATACATTTTTCCAACGCCTTTGGATATCATCAGTGTCAGGCTCAAAAATCAAAAATCATTTTAAATTGATGAATTGAAGATTTCAGTCTTTTAAGTTGGTTTTGTTTTGCTGGATGGTTGTATTTTCAAGTGTTGGTATACGTTGTTGAACTGACAAGTAGTGTCAGGTCGATAAGAACCATCGATGAATTTAAATCACACTTCCTCAAAGTTATTACTTTCTGATAGATTTTAGACTTCTGTTAATCTTTGATATTATAATCTATAATTGATTCTATCAGCAGTTCTCTTGTTGAAATTTCTTTTGGGAAAACCAATTTTTACTTGTCGCTGTGCCACAATATGAATATATATATATAAATAGGAATTCACGTTGGATATTGATCAGTCTGTATTAATTTCAGTTAGAACTGACATTGGAAGTAAGTTTGTTAGATTGTGTGTTAGTATAGTGATGAACCTTATAGCCATCGTTCTTCCTTCGACGACGTAATGAGGTGAAAAGTTGTACTTCAAACCATGCTGACGCCATATACTTCCGAACTAGCAAAGAATAATGTAGTAGAAACTTTGAAAATAAATAATAATAACAGGTTTAATATTCCTGTATGAGGTTTTTTAACTTGTCTTTTTGACATGGCAAACATAACTCTTTTAACAGAATGTAAACAACCGGGTAATAAATTAAAACTTCTGGCCGTAAATCAACATAATTAAGAGAAAAAACAGTGATGAAATTATATTATGAAAGGACTTATTTTTAATATCATCTGGCAAAAAAAAAAAACCTTTAAAGGAAGAAGGAAAACATTTATCTTGTTCTAATTAGACTGTCAACCGAGTGTTTCTTGCATGGCCCACTCGGAAACTAATAAATCTCCCTCAACCCTTATTGCTTAATTTTAAACGCAAATATATTAAGTTCTTGCTTTGCAAAATGTCATCAACTAAGGAAAAGTTAGGAATTTTCATATGACTAAATTCCTTTCTTTTCAGTCTTTCATATTACTTTTTTTTATAGTGAATTAATATACTACTGTATATTTTTTTAAAAGTGTTATTTGTAATGCTGGTGTACTGTGTTTTTATGTGTATTGACTTGTTTGGGTAATGACGTTGTTTTTATCTTTGTGATATTTAATATGCTACTGTGCGTATTATATAATAGAAGAGAATTAATCTTTTAAAGTCATCTTTCGCAAATTTTTTGATACTCTTTCTGTACCAGTTTTTGTTTTATGAATAGGCGGTCAGAGCAAAAAAAAAGTTCCACTGGAGGGTTCGAGAGCCCACGATCGTTAACAAATAATGTTAAAAGCTGTATGCGCTGATGTAAGAGGCGTTAGTACAGCCCTGCTGACTTTCAACAGATGTAGAATCGAATATCTTTTGACAATTCTTCATAGGATGTAAAACAGTTTAATTGTCATTATTTACGTTTAAGTATAGCACATAAACTTATACCAAGGTTCAGTTGATGACATTTTTTTTGGTTAAAAGGTCATTAAATCTGTCAATTGAGAACAAATATTGCTATTGTCTTAGTACAAGAAATGGTTTAATAGTAGATCTTGGCGAAAACCACTGTTGTGATTGTACAAATCCAATAACTATTGCTCAGTGAAAAACATTGAAGTAGGATTTTTTTTAACTTTCTTCTCAAATATATACATTTCTGTTTCATATTACAGCAACAGTACTGTGTAATGTATACTAGTAATTTTAAGTTTATAAGGATTTATATATAAGCTGTAGTGCTATACAATTTATTTATATATATGGTGTTTTAAAGGAGTTTTCGAATCATCTTTGTAACAATTCATAGGAGTGGTGGTCCCAACCTTTCGTATAATCGACCACGATTATCTGCAAAATCATTTACACCGCATCGTGTGTGGTAGATACTCCAGTTCGCCCTCTCTGAAGTTCGCAGCTTACCTAACTAGTAGTGAAGGCTTAAAGGATCTCGACGGCAATCGGACCAGAGAGGGATTGGCTGGTTTTTACTGGGCAGCACGGTGTCGAATGACCGACAGCCAAGGACGGGCGCTGGCTTAAGAAGAGGAATATCTACTGTGTTGCATAATACTTATGTTACAAATAAGACAAGTAATATTTAGTCTGCCCTTGAGAACGGACAACATCGAAAACTGGACGTGCTCTGATAAATAATTTCAAAATACAACAATATATATATACTTCTAAAAGGTAGAAATTAACATAGATAAAATAAAAAAATGTTTGATCATTTTTGTTTCGCTTAGAAGTTTAGTATAGCCGTTCTATAATTCTGCATTGGGATGAATAACGATTAATTTAGTTTATAACTGTGTATACACCAAGAGTACGGTCTGCACACAAAATAGTACAGAAAAACATTTTTTTTTTGGTATCCCACAATGTTACACAATACATAAAGGACACATACATTTGCAAGCAGCTTGGTTCATGTAGCTTTAGAATGTGTATCGTTATGGGTGTTTATCATAAGAAGTTAAAATGCAGTCATATAAAAAAAGAGACAGACGAATGCTCCCATTGTAGCGCATTAGATAGATCAATACACTAAAGTGATTAAACAGTGTTACACTGAGGTGAACGACAGGCAAACTGATGTCTCCAATCTGGTCACCATACTCAGTGATCCCCTCTGGAAAACACTTAATGTACTATCATTCAATAAGTTTTAATTTATTAATAAATAACTGAGTTGCAATGGCACATTCATTGATTTTATGCCGAAATGATACTGCAGTTCAGAATATCTTCTATGGCTGCTGATCTTCTATTGATATCAAAGAGGATTACTGTTGTTAACAATGGCTTACAGTGTAATACAAAACAATACTGATTCCACTAAATGCAATGATACTGGAATTCATATTTCCATAGTACTGTTGATGCACTATTGTTCCTAAAGAGATTCTGATTGGTTTTTGTTTTACTAACACCCTAGTCGCACACTTTTCTTCGGTGTTAATTTACAATACACTTACAACATAAGGGTTATTAAATAAAATGGGTCTTAGATTTTCGGTATTTTTTTTGTAAAATAATCGGGTTATCTTCCGTGTGAGTGCATTATTGTGTGTTTTCTTTATTTATCAATACCTGTTAAATATTGTTGTATCTAATAATGCTAGTTAAATCAATTATTCAAATAATTTTTAGATACTATGAAAATAGCAAGATTATGATATAATATTGTACAATAATACTTTTAAACTATGACAGAAGGATCATTATTGTGTAATAAGAGCATATTTGATTAAATCGTAAATACTATTTAAATCTTTAAGGAGTGTACAAAATGTTATACTTCTTTATATTTGGAAGGTAGAGTAAATTATGAAATTTGACGGTTATTACGTACTTATTGGAACAATGAAGTATATAATGGCCCAGTAACTTGCGTCCTTCATTTTGATGTGGTAGATCCGATTTGATTCTCATAGTGTCTCTCGATTTTTCACTTGAGGGTGAATAAATCTAAGCACGTTGTTTCTTGAATAGGCTGTTAAGTCATCGATGATGTACGATGTCAAGTACAAGTACGTTAAAGATCTCTTCTTTAAACATACTGTAGTTAGGCAAGATGTAGGACTCCCAGTGTAAAATCATTTGAGAGTTAGTATTCCTTTAAAGAATCAGTGTCAGAGAGGTATTCCACGCAGACCGTAATAATTTATTTTTATATTATGTCTTTATCATTTAAAGATAAGTAAATTATTGTAATGGTTGGATACACGTGTTTCTGGTTATTATTAATATTTCAATTATTTAAAGCTTAACTAAAGGCATAAATTATTTTAAATTAAAATAAATAAATCATAAACACACTATGGTAAATAATCTGAAAAAATCTTGTTAGCATATATAAAGCTTTTGCTCTTTACGTAACAGTATATAAATACTTATTTAATACTGCTAATGTTATTATACTGCCCTAGATTGGCTTAAGGAAAAATGTTGCTAATGAATGAAGTGGGTTTAGTTTGTGCCCTAAGCAAGGCAGGCTAATAGAGGGAAGACTGGGTTGTGTCACGTTCTCAGTCTGAACCATTGTTCTCAAGTGGTTGGGGATTCAGTTGAAAGAAGCAACTTTATTTTATTAAAGAAGTGGAGAAAATTTAATTAAGAAAATTGTGCAAATTTACATTTTAGTTGTATTGTAGAGGGTGTTTGGATTTAATTGAATTGATGAGAGTGCACTCTCAATTAGAGATAATTGGAGGTAAGACACTATGGACTTAGGGTGATGCAATCATCATGCTTCAGATTCTCGCGTGCATCAGCACAGTGATGAATAAGTCGGCACAGTGAGTCATTGCTGTCAGAGTAGATAGTATCAAGTCTCCGTACTTATGACCACTATTCATAGGGACTTCCGCACACACTATAGTTCACATTGATTGGTGTCTATTTCATTTGTTGGTTTCATTTGATAAAATATTGTAAAGCAAATTATTATTTTAAATCAAACTTAAAACATCAGTTGATGAGAGTGCTAAACCGGTTTTCAAATACGTCGTATCATAATCTACAGCGTTTAACAAAACTATTTCTCATCAATAATAGCTATCTAAAAGGAACAAAAATAACAAACAATTCTTTTTTTTTGTTTTAGCAATTATTTTACCTTCTTTTTAAATTCTATTTTAAAAAAGTTTCTTAAGGTTTTCTATAAAATTAGAAATGTAAGTGAAAATAAAGGTCAAGTTTTAACTTATTGCTTTAATAGAAACTGAGAACTGATTATTCCGCGAAGACACTTTAATTTTACACCTTTAAATAAAAATATTTAGATTAAATAGTATATGACACACATTTACTATATTCTATTCCTTATTATATGATGTTTATAATTCAATAGTTAACAAATCAGTTCTATTCAGAACTGACCTAAGTGTTCTATTCAGTCAAGTGTTTAAAATTAAGGAATATAAAATTTTTCCGACAATTGTATTGTAAACTTAACTCGATTGAAAAAATCACCATTCCTTCGAAACAGATCGTATTAATATCATTTTTTCTTTGCCCAGCCTTGGCTTATTTTTCCTAAGTGGCAGATTTTTGTCGAGACCAAGTCGAGAGATATTGGTTTTAGTTCTTGGTATATATTATTAAACATATACCTCTTAAAGGTTCTTTTGTTTGAATCCTACAGCTTAACAAGTAAGAGTATACTGTGTTCTATATTAGAGTTGCTAAAACAACTCTTTAATTATGTCATGTCAGTAAGTCATTAAGGTCTTGTCTATCTAGTAAACTAGGCGTCAAGTTGCCTTCATTAATAAATTGCTTGGTTGTTATGGGACAATGGACTCAGCTCCTGTAAAAGCTATGTGTCCAAGGCTTCAAAAATGCAAATCTTACATTCTATAATTGTATTTCAGCCATTTCTTGACAACAGTCTTGTTTTGGCGCATGCCATTTCCAATCCATACCAACTTTGTCATTCTTAACTTGAATGTCACTATAAAGAAAGATCTTTCTTTGATAAAGAAAGAAATGAAAATGTTTAGAACAATATTTGAAATGCATTTGCTGTATTCTATGGTATAATAGTTTATAATTAAACAGTTGATCAATCGGTTACTATATGGTATTGAGTCAAGTACGGAAAATTAAGGAATATTCGAATTTTCCAACAATAGTTTAACAACCATAACTCACAATTACTTCGAAACGTATTGTATTAATAACTTAAAATAAAATATTACTACATCTTGCAAATTTCTTATATCCTTGTATAACACCTTTGAGATGAATATGCATATCAATGTCTAAACGACAGTAAGAAATCAGGAAAATTATTAAGATCTTTCGAACTGAAAAAATAGTCTCCCTCAAAGTCCAAACTGATAATTGGGATCAGGTCAATTTTCTAGGATAAAAAATCAAACTCTCGTTGCCAACGTTTCGGTTTTATTTAAAACTTTTTTTATAAGCCTACAAACAACGGATAATAAGAAATCACTTACTAATGAAATACTAACAATATATATAATATATATTGTTTGTGTGCCAACCGAGGAAAACTCTTCTTCTTCATATCCTAGTAATGACAAGGTTGAAATACTGAATAATTTTGTTGTTGTTTCTTCGTGTCCTTTTCTTTAAATGATTTGATATATACATAACCGTTATGTAGTTTGTTCCCCATAATAGAAAAATACCAAGGTAATTATGTATATTAATTAAATAATGTGATATAATTATGTTTTATGTTATTGTAATTAAACTCTGTATTGATGTAGCCATGAAGATGTCTACAAATATAGACGAAACGTCGGCTTAAAGGTGTTGCATTATTGAAGCTAGACCAAACCTCGAAAAGAAAGAAAAATAGTGTTTTATATATATATATATATATATATATATATATATATATATATATATATATATATATAAATTAATAATCAACAATAACTCTTGATATAATATATGAATTAAACACCACAATAAACAAATATAAATTAATTACAATGATTTAAGGCCTTTTGTTACAACATCATCAGAGAGCTAAATGAACCAAACAAAAAATATAATAAGTTAACCTGGCCTTAACTTGTTATTATATTTTTTAACAGCCAGGTGAACTTAGTATTATATTTTTTGTTTGGTTCATTCAGCTCTCTCATGATGTAACGAATGGCCTTAGCGCCTTGTAATTAATTTATACATGATATTGTGGTGTTTAATTCATATATATATATATATATATATATATGGTTAATGTTTAGATACTTTTAGCCTGTATAAAAAAATATTTTTTTCATGTCTTTCTAAGGTTGTTGGATCAAAGTTCCTTGTCTATCACAGGGTTTTGAAACATCTCTCTGACTCTCTTTGAGGAAGTGAAAGCTCTCCTCACATCTTTCCTTGGAGACCAGTCTCTTCGTCTTGAGAAAAATAAGACAGGTTTCACTTAAAAGCATTCCCTCTGAGTGGCTTTCTCAATAACTGTGACAATCTTTCAGACTTACTCAATTTGAAAAATTAAATATTTATTGTGTATGACAAAAACGTCATGTTTTTTAGCTTCTGTGCTTTTATTATTCGTTTCCCTTCTTTATTGTCTATTAATAGTTCCTATTTAAAAATATAATTTGAAGTAATGAACTATATATTATATATATATTCACTTGATGAACGGAAACACGATCTAAACTGGACACAATAACAGTTCAAAATTGAAGATAGGCAGCACACAAAGCAAAGGAACACACCCACAAGCTCAAACCCTCGGCAATCCATCCTAAGGAGAAAAGAAAAAGAGAGACCAAACACGCTCCAGACGCAACGTTACTAGTAACTAGTTACTAGTTATTAGCAACTAAATATTAGCAGATGCGTCTGCAGCTTACTTGGTCACCCTTCCTCTTTTCTCCTGAGGACGGATTACCCTAGGATTTGAGTTTGTGGGTGTGTTTCTTTACTTTGTGTGCTGTCTATCTTTAATTTTGTACTCTTATATATATATATATATATATATATATAACTAAAATTGATCAGGACTCTGCCGTACTTCAGGTTCAAATTAAACTCTCATTTTTTCCGTTTTTATTTAAAACCTATTCACATAGGCCTACAAAACAGAGGAAATATAAGAAATAATTCAATCATTCAAAAATGAAATACACATAGAAAGCGCTATTATTTACAAATATGAAATTGCAATAGACATTTTGACAATAACTTTCAGAAGTATAAAATTTGGAATAGAAAAAAATTCCAAAAAATTTGGAATTACATTAAAGATTTCGAACAAGAAAAATATGGTCTGTGGATTTCAATAACAATTGTCTAGTTTGAATAAACACTTGACACTGAACTTAAAAACAAACAAGGCAACCAAGCTTTGTGCCACGTGTTCATTTAAACTAGGCAGTTGTTATTAAAATCCACAGATTATATTTCTTTTTATGTAACACTTATTTTTTCTGTTCCAAAATTTTATACTTCTGTAAGTTTTCTCATTAACCTATTGTCAAAATTTCTGTTGTAATTTCTTACAATATTACGCAACATCTTACGCATTTTATGTATGTTTGATTTTTGAATGATTGAATTATTTCTTATATTTCTTCTGTTTTTTAGGTCTATGAATAATGTTTTAAATAGAATCCGAAAGGTTGGCAATTAAAGTTGTATTTTATTGCATATATGTATATATATATATATCAATGATCAAACCACAATAAGAAAATGGGAAAGCAAGACTAAGATCATTCAACCGTAACAAGCGGTCTTGTTACGGTTGAATGATCTTAGTCTTGCGTTCCCATTTTCTTATTGTGGTTTGATCATCGATTGTTATTTCACGTGTTAATGTGAAATCTTTATACACACACACACACACACACACACACATTATATATATATATATATATATATATATATATATATATATATATATATGGATTAATTTACCACAATGAAAACAATTTTTTAAAACAATGCTCTAAGGAAGATCCTTAGAGCATTGTTTTAAAAAATTGTTTTTTTAAGGAAGATCCTTAGAGCATTGTTTTAAAAAATTGTTTTCATTGTGGTAAATTAATCCATCTATTATATCAAGTGTTATTTTGATTATTATTCATATATATATATATATATATATATATTGATAAAAGTATCGACCATGGAATAGAAATAAAACTGAAGTTTATCGGGAATTGGTCAGTTCTTCAGGTTCAAATCAAACTCTCATTGCCAACGTTTCGGTCTTTATTTAAAACCTTTTTCATTGGCCTACAAAAACAAAGGAAATATAAGAAATAATACAATCATTCAAAAATCAAACTTACATGAAAGTGCAATTACTTACAATTAAGAAATTACAATAGAAATTTTGACAATAGGTTAGTGACAAAACTTACAGAAGTATAAATTTTGAGACTAAGTACTACATTACAAATTATTTTACAAAGAAAAGTAGTATGTGGATTTACTGTAGTCTGAATGAACACGTGTCACTGAACTGAAATAACCAAGGAAGGTAACCAAATTTCACCAGACATCCAAAAAGAAACTAACACAATTTTTCATCTATCAACAATTTTTAGCTTAACACATCCGAATAAATACTATTTAAATTTGAAATGTCAATTCTGTAATTAATGGGTGACTGGTCCTTTCTAATATATAACATTTCCAGAGTTTTCCTTCTCTGTTCATCCATTTCTTTGGCTATAATTTTTATTTCATCAAAATCAAAATTATGGTTTTCATTAATACTGTGTACTGCTAATGCAGTAGCATTAATTTCCTTTTTTTCTTATAGAATAACTGTGCTGGTAAGTCCTTTCCTTTAAGAAACGACTGGTTTTTTCATAATAAACTTTGTTACAGTCTTTGCACTTTATTGCATATATAATATTACTCTGTAATTCCTTTTGAATCTTTTATATTTGAAAATAAAAATTTCACTTTTCTTTTGCTATAAAATGCTAAGTTAACTTGAGGTATATATATACATATATAACCCTGATGATGGTCTACGATGACCGAAACGTTGGTTTGTAATTCTTATAATATATGAATTTTACTAGTAGTTCTTTTGGCGAATTTATTTATTTGACACCTGATAAATGGAAAAAATAAATAAGAAAATTGGAAAAGCTTTCCAAGAAATGCACAAGAAAAGAAATAGGTAAGAAATTTAATTGTGTATGCCTTAATGAAGGTCTCCTCCCTAAATATACACATATGTTTATATATATATATGTATATATATATATATATTACTAATATAATATATATAATACGATTATAACAAAAATTAATCAATTTCACGAAGTCAATACGTCAATTACAGAGCGAAGGAACTAACGTTGGTTTCCTCTGTGTTTCGGTATGCGTCATCAAGTGAAGGAAGATATTCTAGGTGACAGAATCAAAATAAGTACAACTGAGAACAGGAAATATTTCGATTGATTTAATATTTTGAAGAAGCTTCGTCATAATCTTTTTTTTTATGATGATAAAATCTTGTTCGAAGTATTGGTTTCGGCTAGTGCTTTTATTTTCTATGCTGTGTTCTATGTACTTTAATTTTGCATATATTTATTAATATATAAGGGAATCTCAGTGCATTCTTTTCGTGAATATGTATTGGTTTTAGGGAGTGAGAGTGAGTTACGTCAAACTCATAAATGTTATTTGCTAATTCCTGAAAACAACCATTTATATATTCCTGCCAATGATCACATTTCGACTGCAGGGTTCTACCATTTAACAAATACTATATTATTCCATAATAATAGAGAAGAGGTAGATAATATTGCATCATTTTGATAGTGGCACATGATCTATTTTAAATAGTTATGTTTCGTTGGATTGTTTATTCTATTCGATAATGGTTAAATAAATCTATATTATTTCCGATTCTATGGACATGTAACCGCGTAATCAAGACTGATTCAGTATCTAAGTTCCAACCCATAATGATTTCTTTATATTTGAAGTTTTTTAGCCAATATTTTTAAAACTGATTCTGCTAATTTAACATTTTGGTGGCAATGGTGTCTTGTACGTGCTTATTGAAAAGCAGACTTGTCATTTTTCTACAGATTTTCTACAGTTAATTTTCCAATAATGTACGCTCATGAATTATTTACAGTAAATTTTAAGTTTAAAAAAAGAGACTTTTTGTCAAAACGTTAATAAAGTACCTCTCATGTTTGATATTACCCAAAACTAAATCCTAAAGGGACCAAGTGTGATTTTAAGCTGTACTAAATCCTAAATCTTGAAACGTTACATATGATATTGTGATTTGTTAAAAGGATCAACATACATGTTGATTACAATCCTTTGTTAGAAAGCATGATAAAATATGGTGTTGTATTATTATGTGTGCTCTTTCTTCTTAGTGTATTAGCATTGCTTTGATATCAATTAAGAGAGATAGTTTGAAAATAGGTTTCATGTTCAATATAACCAATGATAGGGTTATATTATACCAATATGCAATATTTTTATGGTTTATTCCAAATTTTTTCATTGGTTTAATGCTGTATGGATAAAAAGCAATCAAAATTTAAATAAACAAATATATAAAACTACTGGCTCATATTTTCCAATTATTTTACTTTTTAAATATCTCTCGTTATCAAGTTATTTTTGTTGAATGAAACTTTTATTTCGTCCCCAATTAGTGAACTCTTTAATGCCCTTTATAAGCACATAGCGTAAATATTGCTAAACAAACACACTTCGCTTTGTTTTCTCATGAAAGATCAAAAGTCTAAACCTTAAAATATAAAACCGACTAATTATAAGATGAAAAAAAAAAGTTATAAATTTTAACCACACGTTGGACAATATAAATGGTAATTGGTTCGAGCACAAGCGGACAGAGTTTCTCTCTAAATGGAAATTTACGAGTGCCCCATTGAGTTGGGCTCTACAGTCACTGTAAAACAGGGCAAATTTATTCGGTCTTTAAATAAAGTATGCTAGATAAGTGCGTTTTTCAGCTTAGCCACTCTTAAATAAAGCAAGCACAGCTACTTCAGTTCTAATAAAATAATATTACATTTAGTTTTTTCTCTGGTTATTTATATTCTCAAAAAATAATATCGATTTGTATTATAGTTAATAATAGTGCAGTAAGATTCTTACATTCCATTAGAACTATAGTATGTCTAAGGTAAAGGACTAAAAATATTTTTTAGTATCGACCCTTTTATAACATAACTGATTGTTCATCGACCTCTGCATAAGTTTAAAAACAATATTAAATAATTTTAGTATTCCCGATGTCGACCAATTCCACTCTGTTAAGATACACAAGTTTATAATTTCCTGTTCTTATAAAATTACCCGAGTAGCATAAAAGCCAAGAAAAAGGAAACAAAAATACATAGGATATGTGTATTAGAATAGATGACAAAAGAAGGAGGCTGACTGAATGATGTGGATTAGTAATTAATGAGACGGACGCAACGGTGGGGCAAATCTCAAAATACTGGGCAAAGATGAAAACCTTATCCGAATTCAATCAAGTTTTGTCAACCATGGTATTTTGGTATACTGATTACGATTCTGATGTCAAAATTATAAAAAAAATGGCGGATCCAATATGGCGGTTTCAAAATTAAAAAAATGTCCTAAAAATTTAATTTTGTTATAAATATATGTATAAGAAACCGGTGTAAGAAACTTGTAAAGAACGAACAACAAAATGAAATAAAAATAAATGAAATAAACATTTCTTTGCCTGTCAAGCCAACTTAATCAGCGCTCTTCTTCGTATATGACTAGCTGATTCTGAAACAATATTAAAATATAAATTGCATAAACCATTTATATTTCATCAAAAAATAATAGTTCTTAATGCATATATGTACATAAAATAAAGATATAAATAACAATAAATAGTAGATAAATTGATAATAAGTAATTCTTAATTAATTCAATCTAGAAATAATAATAATTGAATTGAAATGAACAATTATGAAGCATTATAAATTGTTTATATTTTTTCCGTTATAAGAAACTTCTGGAATTTATTTGTTTACTTAATTAGATTTTCTTTCAAAGGCAAATGAAATATTTAAAACACGATATTGAAATATACAATAATTATTATTATAGATTATTATGGTAATACAGTACAACTGCAAAATTAATAATGAACTTATTTAGAGCTTTAAATTAATTGATATAATAAGTAAGTAGGTACATAAAATATGTACATTTATTCAATGTATAACGCAATGTTAATTAATTGAATTTTCATGTAAAGTTGTCAAAAATGTAACTTTCTATCTGTCCTACATTATGTTTCACTAAATGCAGAATAGAAGCTAATAGCAGATTTTTTTTCTACATTTGGATAACTAAACAGTAAAGAATGAAGTTTTTATAAAATTTGTTGTGGAACTCTGCGGAACTTATAACAGTTTTCAACTTTGAAAAAAAAAGATATTGTATAATTTTTATTTAATATTAATTAATTAAGTAAAATAACATATTTTGTTCAGTAATTATAATATACGTAAATATTGTACTTATCATCACAATTATCCTCCATTTTAAATTATGATAATTGTTGAATCATAATCATTGTCACGTGTTTAAAATAACGGCTGACTCGAGATCGTTGTGTCGTGTAACAGCTGTTCTCTCAGCGGCTACATTTCTAATGCTGTAGAGCGTTATTGTGATATTTAAATTTATGCAGCCGTGAAAATAGACATTTTGGGAACCTGACTACCCGGACTCTTTACTTGAAATTATCTATATGACAACTTTCTTTTTCGACTTTTGACAATCTTTTCAGTATTTTGCCCCACTGTGTACCAGTCACCACATTTCTCAACGTTTAGTATATTTACCTGTTTTGTTAAATGTCTGTTCACATGACTAAAACCAACTTGAGCTATGCATAATGCTGGGAATGCAAGTACGAAAAGTTCAACTGCTGCTCTGAGCATGGCGTATTTAGTAACGCATAATATCGTGTCACGAGTCACGCTATGATGAAGAGTAAAATTATTAAAGATGTCTTACTAGCCTCCTAAGAAATGTCCCTTCAACCCCAGGGGTTCAGTATTCACCAGATTGGAGACTCCTGATCAAGAGCCTAGGAGCTTCGATGGAATTAATCCAAGGAATGATACTTCACAAACTATTTTCTAAACCCCTTATAAACTTAAAGTACAAAGGCAAAAACGGTATTTCTTGGAATTTAAGGTCAATATTATTTTTCTCATTACCTGTTACCTTATGATTTGTGCTTTTTAATATTGCAGTAAATATAAATAAATACAACTTAAGGTGCACAAGCTCTATGATATTACTATTAATGCTCGCGTTTAACAAATAAATTTGTAAACAGAACTTCTTAATTTTTTCATATTAATATCGCTATGAACAGTATATTTTTTTGAATACCCTTGTAAAGTAACGTAAAAAAAAGTATAAAATATATATCTTTTGTTTTTTTAGGTGTCGGTTACTGGTATGTAACTCCGAGTACATAGTTTTTTTCCAATAATACTTCATTCAGCCATTTAATTCTACTTCCTAACTTGTCATAAACAAATGATAATAAGTTAAGATTACTATGAAAACAAGGAATAGAACTAAAAAAGTGAAAAAAGTATTAATGATTTTACCATTACGGAAATTCCCATGATGTGCATGAGTTTTGTGTTTTACGATATAGATACTTTGAGTAATTGTACATAACATAAACATAACATTACATAAAATGCACTAGTTGTGTGGTATATTCTTTTACCGTTTCATGTATAAACCATTAGAATAAATCGTATGATGATCCTTTTTGCAACTGTTTATTTAAACATTTACTTGTTTTTAAATAAGGGATACAGAAATGATTTGATTCATTGTTGAAACTTCAAAAAGAGAAGTTGAAACAACCCTAATCTCTAGGCACTAACTTTCTCGCAACACATTCGTTAGCGATTTCCTCTTCTATTTCCTTTAAAACAGATAAACAAATGTTGTTTAACTAAAAGTTTGGGTAAACTGTAAATTTAAACCTGGACCAAACCATTCTGCTCTATAATCATTATTAAGCATTACCAAATAGACCATAGTTCTTCTTAATTGGATATTTTAACAATATAGAAACTATTTAACCTTTTAAACTTGTGTTATTCGTTCTTGAGTTTTTTTTTCATTATAAAATGAATTAATTTCTCTTGGTGGAGCTGTTTAAAATTAGTTTTCTTTCTTTATTTAATTCACCCTTACAAGCAAGGTTGCCAATATTAATGCATTTGCAACAATAGATTTTTACCTTCAGATTCAAATTGAAATACTATTTACAAATATTATAGAAAATACTACAACCTTTTCCAGCACTTTCATTCAAATGTATATTATTTTCACTTCATGCTAAGATTTCAGAGGTTATTTTTTTAACTAGGTACTTTATAAAAAAGAAACGCAGCAGTTTGTATGACTACATACGTTGCATAAGTGCTTAAAGGTTTTTATATCTAATTTTTTATTTAGGTTTAAGTTGTTGACTGTAAGAGTAAATGGTAAAATGGAATTTACCCTGAAAGTATTGGGCCCTCAACCAAAGTCACACAGTCAACTGAAACACCACCTGTCTCCTACAGTTGTGTTCCCTTTTTTTTATGCTAAGAACGAAAGACTGAATAGAACACATTAGCCAGACAAATTGTGGTAAGACTATCCAGGTTCTTTAAGACTGTTCAAATTTTAACTGGCCAGGATTCCTATATATGCATTACAGTTTAAGGACTAACGCATGATTAATGAGAATTCGGTCATCCTCCTCCGAAGAGGGCAATGCCCGTTACCCCGAACCAGGGCTTGCTGCTGATAGTTCTCTATTCGTAATATAAAGGGCTCGAGAGAGGGATGGTATCTAATCGTCCCACTCTGAGATGCCGACAAAAGCCAAAGCCTCTACCAGGCAGGTACCAGTTGTCCAGTCCATTCAGCAGAGTTCAGGACCCTTTCCCACTGGTAGGAGTTTGGGGTCTCTGGTTCCCTGTTATGCTAAGCAGGCATCCTCTCGAGAAGTTACTGCTCCTACCAAAAGTCACAACGACCTCTGAGGTGGATTGGAGAGTAAACCCTCCATGGGCCCCCTTCGCCCGTTGTTCTAAGAATTTCGGATCAAACTCCGGACCAACGGTCCAACTAAACCTTCTCAGCTATAGGTATGGTCAGTGGCCTTTGTTGCCTCTGGTTTAATGAACCTGTGGACTGTTCAAATTTAGGACAAGCCCCTCAGTAAATATTCGCAAAAACCTGAGATATGTTACCAAGTCAAACTTCTCAGGTATTCAAACCTGTTTTAGCCTGCTCCGCGCAGTAAACATAGTTCGCCTCTACGATAAGGTCTCTCACGGACGAAGTCTACTTGCGTGTGAGATGATTAGAGGTTGCTTCAATAATCGTCATCACCCTGAGGCGAGGTGAAGGTGGTGAGTCACTGCCCTCCTTCTCTTTGGGGCACTTTGCCTACTGATAACGATGATAATTAAAATATAAAAGTGAGTTTTGAATGTGTCTATCATTATGTTTCTTTCTTAATAATTTTTATTTTAAATAATATAAACCGTTGTTTCAGTTTATATATATATATATATATATTATATATATATATATATATATATATAACAACATGTCACAATCAACACGTGAAACAACAATCAATGTTCAAACCACAATTAGAAATGGCAAAAAAATTCTAAAATCCTTCAACCGTAACGTGACTTCTTTGTGAGCGTCAAAAACCCACTCAGTTGGGTTACGGTTGAAAGGTCTTACTCTTTTTCCCCATTTCTTATTGTACTTTGATCATTGATTTTATTTGTAAATCGCTTTATTTCTTCCATGCTCTAGGAAAGCACCACTTAATATGTTATACCAACAGTAAAACCAGAATGGAATTGACGTTTTATTTATGAAGTAGATAGCTTTTGAACTAATGATGTAATCTAGATATATAAACAAATTGTATATTCATTATAATTGAATAATGTTGCTAAAATTACAATAACAAAACAAATTAATTAATATATTAATGGCTTTTCATTTATAATATAACCACACTAAATTAAATTTAATTAAAACGACTCGAGTATTGTAAATACACGATTTATGCAAAAAGCTTTAAATAGAATGGAATGTTTTATTTTAATATAGAAAACTTACTAACTCCTAGAATATTTTTTTTTATATACGAGTAAATGCTTATGCGTGCTACCAGTTCAGTTAAAAAAGAAATAAAACTAACGTTACAATATTTTTTTTTGCTTTTGTTAGCTTTGAAATTATTCAATTTTGATTATATGCATATGCTACTGCTAATAACAACATGTTTTTTCATTATTATTTTTTTTTACTCCCTTGCAAAATGTTTGTAAAGTTTATACTTTTCACTATAGGTAGAGTGTAGTAATCATAAAACACTTGATCTTGAGATTCTTACAAATTACATGTTTTGCGGTCTCCGAGTTCTTTTGTGACTTTTTTTTTTTGATGACGTACGTGAGTCATACCGTTTGATAGATAAAATTCATATTTTACGAAAATTGTGCTCTAGAGTGTAGATGTGACCTATATTTTTTTGGGGTATTACTGCGTAATTGGAAAGTTACATTGTTGGAATGTCAACGGGTTTGACACTATTTTTATTTATAGTAATTATTATTATTATTAATTATTTTAATTATAGTGTGTCATTCCAGATTTTTTACATAATGACAGGTAACATATACTTTAATTAAATGAAATGGATGAGCAAATTAAGACTGTCTTAATCTATGCAATTAGCTTTAGATCTCTGTAATTAAACAAACTCATTTAAAAATTGAAGAAAACATATTATTTATTTAATTAAAAAAGAAATAAGAAGTTCAAATAAATTTCTGCAAATTCAACCCATTTCTTTTTCTTTAATTAGTATTGTTGAGGTTATTTGTTTCCTGCCAAATAATCTATTTTTACCTTATTGTATTTTAATTAAAATGTCTTTATTCCATATAAACTACGAAACCTTAGAAACATGGATGTGATAAAAAATCATAAGCTTAAGTTCCTTTTTACTTTACTATAAGTAAAATATAGTTATCATGAAAAAATTTCATACCAGATTTTTACAGATTTATGTTTTTTGAGTTCTCCCAAAGTCCATTTTTAATGTTCTTTTTTATGTGATATGTTTAAAGTATGAGTTCTCCAAAAGTTGTAGACTTGCTGAGGGCAACACCATTTGATTAATCAACTATAAATTTAGAAAAAAAAATGGGTTCTATAGTTGTGCATTATTGTTTTTTGGGAATGTTGCATGATAGAAATTTCACTTTTTTGGACCAAATGTGATTTTAGACAACACTTTTTTGATTTTAAATTGAAATGACTTGTATTTATAAATTACTATGAAATCATGATCTACAATAAGGGAAATGAACTTTTGAGTTTTGAATAACGGAATTAAGTATATTCTATTATATATTTAAAATAAATACTTTTGATAAGAATAATTTTATCCATTGTACCAGCAGAAATACATGCATTTATTAATCTGGGAAATTCATAATAGATTCTTAATGCTGTGATTATAGGATTTCATGGAGGGTCGTCGAACTGGTAAAAATGATCATCTGTTTTGGATGGTTTCTAAATTCCTCTGTCTTATATACTAACCTATGCAAATTAAAAATAAAGCCAATGTGAGTAAGTTGCTCATCATGTAGGTGTCTGGAAACGAAGAAAATCTGGGATTAAAGGGTGTGGGTTTTTGGAAAAGGTTGAATCCAAACAAACATCATGGAGTTCCAATAATTTTTGCACTATACACCCCAGATTTTTACAGGGGTGCAATAGATCATTCAACTGAACACTGATTTTTTAAGAAGCCTTTAAATTCAAAAGATATATTTATCAGATTTGTCTTCTTGACTACGATTTGGGCATGACGAAGTAACAGCATACGACGATGCGAACTCTGTTTATAAGAGGTGGAATCCATTAATCATATCTAAATGCGGGGGATAATCATATCACCTGAATAAGATAAAGACTTTTAACAAATCATTCCTATAACTAATAAAAGTGACAGATAATTATTAAAGGATCATTTTAAATTTAAACCAAGAAATTAAAATAATATGTGATTTTAGAAACGGTACGAGCAGATGTTGTAGCACTGCCCAGCGACTCCGATGAATAGCAGGCTGTCAGTTCTACCTTAATAATATACCTGATTCTTCTATATCAACCATTTCAAATGTGTTATAACTGAAAAGAGTAGTCACAGCCGCGATATAATTATGAATTCATTTAAATTTGTTATGTCAATATGTGGTAATACTTTGCCAAAGGGTGTGACACTTCGCCAATATAGCCGCAATAAAATAAAAATCTGGAGTGGCCTACACTCTACTTTACTATAAGTAACTCAATGTCAAATTTCTTGAGTATATAAAACATAACGTATCATTTAAGCATAACATAAATATCTAAATGGGATATAATTATTAGCATTGCATTCGTGAGGTAGTACAGATAGTGATTGAAGGACATATCAATTTATAAGCTTATTTTTGTACATCACAAATAATTTATTATTTGCAAATAATTTCATTAGTATAACTACAGCAGTAATAACATTTTTGAAAAACCAATGTGAACATTTCTTGAAACGAAATATTATCCTACAAGAGAACATGGCTATTGTTCAAATAGCCAGTAGATTTCTTACATTGTTTACTTGACATCCTTCTACATTGAATATTAATGTAAAATTTTCAAATTTGAAACAGTAAAATACCCTTTTTTTCTCTGAAAAACATCTTAAACAGCGAAGAAAATGTTGTTTTAAGGTGATTTGTTAATTAAAGATGTACGATAATTACAGTTATTAATCTCTAAACGAAAGATTTATATTTTGAATTATCTTTTACATTTTTGGTTTTTAACAGAATTGTTATACTGGGAATTTTATGGCTTCTTAGTATTTAATAAGATCATTTTCCTTTCCCTTTGTCAAATAACATATATACAATTTTTTTTTTAATGAGTGTTATCATTTACCTGCACAATATTATTCCTCTTACATCTCTTATAAGTCAATAATATTTTCATTTTTCCATTAGAAACATCAATTTTATCTCAGTGGATTCGCTCAAAAAATTTCTAAGTCAATGTAAACAATGTAAAAAAATACAAAAAATTCGACAAGTATAGCAGGTGATCTCTTAGTCTAGGATAAACAAAGAGTTTTTATATCGTTATTACTCTTTCCCGTAATTGAAACTTCATGATTTTTTTTTTATGAATTGCTAATTTTTTGTTCCATTTTTGGTCAAATTTTCATTTTTTTTTTAATGAGCCGTTTAGCGTCAAAAAAACATTTTCTGAAAACACAAATCGTACTTTAACACCCCTTTAGGGAATGTAATTTTAGAAAAAAATATCTCAACTCATTCTCCATATAATGTTCTATTTATAGGCATAGTTTCATTCTTCTTCGTCAAACAGTATGGCTTGTATCGCTCTCACAAGGTTTGAGATTGAATTATAAGTCAAAATTTTTACATTTTATTGAAAAAAAAATATTTCCTGTTGTTTTAAAATTCTGAATATATTTTTAGTTTGTTGTATTTGAAACCTCAAAGATAATGTCAAAATTTCAAAACTCTAGGGTTATCAGTTTAGGAGAAATAAATGTTTTAAAAAAAACGGTTTTTGGCAAAAAAAGTGACTTTCCCATCATGCATAATTCTTCCCAAACAATAGGGATCTTCGTCTATATGGGTCCCATTTTTGTGTAAAATATCAACTTGATCCATCAAAGATTCTGGACCGTAGCGTGGTAACAAGCAATGCTAACACACTCACCCACCCACCCACCCACCCCACACACACACAGACATCATCTTAAAAACGTCATAAAATGACTTCTGGTACCTCAAAACATGTAATTCCGTCAAAATCTCGAGATCGAATTTTTTCACGATCACTATACTTTACTTATAGTAAAGTAAAAAACAAAATCATTTGACTGTCGAGGACTTTGATACTAGAATTACTTATAGTAAAGTTGAATGTATGCCACTCCAGATTATTTTTTTTTTAATTTCGATGATTGGTTATAAAGATTGTTACCTCTTGTTGGCAAGGTTATGTTCATAAATTACCATATTAAATGATTTCATCAGTAAATGAAACAAATGAAAACTAAAAAAAAATTAAATGATCTGACTGCATAATCAGTTAACCTGTTGCATTATTGTTATGTTTTCTGAAAAACTTTGATAATTGTTTAATTAAAATCACATCTATGAGTAGAAGTTCAGAGTTAGAAATAGTTACTCATCGGTAACTTAATCAACAGTATGAGGTCAAAAAAAAAAAGTATTTATATGTATGTTATGGTATAATAAACAAGCATGATACTGACAGCACAGTAATATAAATTCATATATACAGTATTTTTTTTTTTATCTTTTCGAATATAACGTTTACTGTTGTAAGTATTCGTGTATGTTTATAACTGACAACTGAGATGTTACTGTTCTTGAAACTATGGTTTAAGTAAGCAAATCTCAATTCGGAGTCACCGTGAAATATGGACTGACTGTATGACATTAAATAATACGTCACTCGATTTATTGCGATATATCAGTATATCCCAACAATCTATATATTAAAATATTAATGAATGTTACAATAAATACTAAAAAATAAAACAGAGATATAGAAAAAATGAGGCATTATGGTTTCAAACCGACACAGTGTATAGACGTGATTAGGATTGTTCTAGAATGATTCCTCAACTTTTATTGCCCAATCTGGATCGTTTTTTGACGTATACGTCCTTAAATAATGCTGTATTAAGCATATCTTATGATTTAAGTAAATATACAATTTATTATTAGTATTTTTTAAAAAAAAATATGTGAACCATATGTGATTTTAGTTACAATACTCGTCTGATGAATAGATTGTTATTTTACACTGACCCATTATGTCAGTGTCAAGATATCTCAAAGTCGTGTATTGTTGTCTGGTCAAGAAACACCAAGCATGGGTCAAGGCTCTGTGGTAGTTAGCCGCACCAAATCACCCTCGAATGGACGCCAGTTGCTGATAGGATAGAACTCCCCTGAGGGAGTAAAACCTATTCCAAAATAGAGGTTTTCCGCCACGTTTCCCTAAGCTCATTGGATTAAGAAGAGGGGACTTGTCTGCAGGACTCCCCTTTACTGGCTGTCTTCCAGTACCTTCCACACCACGAATCACCAGCAGGACCTAATGAGTCATCACAGGTCACTCAAAGTACTATGATACCAATGTGTGCTCACCTCTAACTGGTAGTAATCATAAAGAAAATCCATATGCTAGTTTTGAAGGATTTATAAATTTGAAGTCCATTGAATACTTTTTAGAATTTTTTTAAATGAGTTCGGATGGTGAGTACCAACAATTTTTAATCATACCAGATATTTGTTCGATGTTTTTAGTACTTTTGAATACTTTTTAGAATTTTTTTAAATGAGTTCGGATGGTGAGTACCAACAATTTCTGACCATGCCAGATATTTGTTCGATGTTATTATTAGATTTTAAAAATATATCGCAGCATTTAGAAAAGAATCGAACCTGATAATATCTGGCAGTACTGAAGTATTAGAATGATACTTTATGGTACTTGACGTCCAAAACGGGAATTACATTTTGACCACTATACACAGTTTCACTTCCCTATACTTATTTGCTTTGTAAACACGCTAAGCACCATATTGTCTGATGGACATTACCGTTTATCCACTTTGATTTTACCATGAATTGGGCCGTATAGTATAGATGTGCCCCTATTCACATCATGTACTATTTTATTACTAAGAGTAGACAACTCTTTTTCCTTCTAAACTACTAACTTTACATGTTGAAAATTTGTGAATGTTGAAGTAATATCAGCATTAATGAGAAAAAATTCGATCTTTTCCAATAATCGATCGATCTTTTCCGAAATGGTTAGTTTTGCAAGTTTTTGCATTTTCTAAACGATCAAATTCCTTTCCACACTAAATTGTTTTAATTTTTTTTTAGCAAATTCTACCTGACATTACAATACTACAAACTAATTTTTAATAAATTCTAAATAACGCAAATCTCACAAAAGGTAATATGTCGCTAATAAGTGAAAACTCATTTTTGAATAATTAATACCATGATGTACTTGAGTTTTCTTACATTGACTAATATACTTTTTATCAGAAGCAAGTGGGTATTAACTGATATGTAAATGTTTATAAATGAAATTAAAAATTATTTTAATGGCCCAATGATATTGTAAGAAAATTTAATACTTAAAGCATAACTAAATGATAATTAAAACTGTTTTTTGTGATGTTTTTCCAGCTTGTGATGGATTTTTATCTAAGTAATGTTAAATATTTTTATCAATATATGTATAAACGTTTCAGAGTAAACTATATATACATAGTAAGTAGAAAAACACACAATCTTTAATTTTTGGTTTAGCCGTCATCAGGATAGAAGAGATTGGGACGCCAGGCACACTTTCAAAGCGATGGTTGGAGACCAACAGTGTTACCCACATGCACGGTTCAAGAGAACTAAGAAAAATAAAACAAAAAAGTGATGAGCCTTAAAAATATAAATAATAATCTATACTATTAATCATTAATATTAATTAGATTTCTCACTTCTTCACTTCCTTACTTTATTTTTCTTACTTACATATATTGAACCGTGCAAGCATGTGACAATACCAGGGTTTATACAAAAACCAACATTTTAGAAAACCGGTTTTTGAATAGTAATTTTCCAGATAAACTGTTTTAACCGGTTTCGAATTTTTATAAAAAAAATTTTTTGCTCGAATATTCTGTAATTCAAAAAAAAAAAAAAAAAAAAAAAATTAACAGGAAATTAGAGTGATTAAAAGCAGTTTTTGACTGAAATTATTTACTGTTCAATTTTATTCATAGTAAATTTTTTTTATGCAATTTAGGTGAACAAAGAAATAATAGTTGATCAGAATTAAGTAACTTTAAAAACAATTTTTCGTTGTTTATGAATATTTTCGCATATAATTTGCTGAGTTATTCAGCAAAGGGTTCGAATAAATAAAAACAATATATTTTCATATTTTTATAATAACCATATTATTTTATAACCACATTATATTTATAATAATCATATTATTAAATCGGACCGATATGATTCCAAGAACCAAACCGCTTGCAACAGTGTTTTCATCAATCTGGTACATTTGGCTATATTTATCCTTTTCAAATTATTTTTAAGTGTTATTCATGCATTAAAAACCGATATTTTCTATTAAAAAAGTGGTTTTTTAATTTCGTAATTTTCTCCAAAAAACCGGTTTTTAAAAACCAACGAACCCTTGGCAATACTGCTGGTCTCCAACCGTCGCTTTGCAAGTGCGCTTGGTGTCCCTATCTCTTCTCTCTTGACGACGCTTGAACCAAAAATTAGAGACTTTAAGTGTGTTTTTTTCATTTATTGTATACTTATAGTTTTCCCTGAAACATTTGTTCTCCTTTGTGGATCGTTTACCTGATGATAATATGGATATATGTTAATAATATATCATAATATAATATATTTATAATCATTATTAAAGAACTAAAATTGCTTTGAATATGGAGTTCTTCAAGTTGAAAAGTGCGATAATTCTAAAGTTTGAAGTTTTCAGTATTTTAGAAGATAAATTCTAATATTTATTAATCTTCCTCTCAGTTATATGGTATCATCAAAGTTGAAAGTTGATAGGAGTTAGTTTAGGAAGGAGCTTAATACTTTAACCAAAATCAATCTGACGAATGAAGAACGGTCATTAAGGCCCTTACTTAAGCAAGTTTGTCTGCGTCCGTTCAACATTGGTTTCTTAATTCCATTACGACTCAGACACTCATATGAATTATAATGCTCCATGGTCATGCAAGTACAGGTTTAACAAGAATATGTTAAACTAGTTTGTCTTCTTCAAAAATATCGAATTCTATACAGATTTTCATCTAAAAAATTCGTAATTCTTGAATTGTTCATATGGTGATAAATTATCTACAAAAAAATGTATTTATGTTTTGATTGATGGTTTTTTTAAAAAGAAGACCTTTTTAAAACGTTTTCTTTAATGTATGCGTTTGAATATATTATAGAACTTAATCAGAAATATGAAAAGAGGAAATCTTTTGGAAACAACTGACTATCTTTTGTCATAAAAAACACCATGTGATTGAGTGTGTAACATCAAAAACTATATTGAAGAAAAGGTAGCCTTTGTTGGAAATGGTGAACGAGGATTTTTATTTTCAGAAATTTCTCCAATAGTTTTGAAGTTTTACTTTGTTTTATTTATCCTTGAAGTGAAAAAAAGAGTAAATTTCTCAATTAGACTTACTTTTCTTTAATTTGAACTGGAAGGTATTTCAAAGAAAAGATTCCACTAGAATTAAGTAAAACAGAGCAAACTAAGTAGGACGAAGTTTTGGACTAATTCAGGCAAGATTACTTGTGCTATTTTTGCACCTTCTTTAACAGCTCAGCTATCTCTGTCTTCTTTTACACTGTGTTCTCTCTCTATCACATTATCCGATTAAATAATCCAGTACGAAACAACATCTTTGCTAAAACTTTCCTGAATATTTTAAAAATTAACTCTTTAAAGAAGGCTTCTTAGAAATTTTAATACAAACTACAATTAACAAATAAAAATAAAATGAAACTTATTAAAAAAAATTGGACAAACTGAGTACCAGCAACACTATTGAATAATTCTAATTAGCATTTAATAACTCTTTTGTGCCAAACATTCACTGACAGCATTAACCTCAAAACAAATTTTGCATTTCTAGGACATTATATAATACGATTAAAGCAGTTGTTTGTTTGTCTGTTATAATTTGTTTCAGAAGTATTAATTGCATATTTTTATTTCACATTAAGTGTAATATTAATTCAACAACATTGGTGTTATAATTTAGCATAAATAATTGGTTCTATTATATCAAGAGAAATTAGTCTTCATTAACTCATGAGGACGTATCAAGTTTATCATATTATGTGCAGCCTTATATTAATGCATAAAAACATCCTGTATCATAATTAAAGATATTTCTTTGATTATTTAATCAGTTAATTGGGATAGTTCTGATTTGAGTACACAAAAAAAAAAACTGTAACCATATTTTCTTTACAAAATATACCTTACTAGATTTTGCTTGATACTATTCAGATAAGAGTTGATAGGAATAACTGCCATTGCTTTTTCTTGTTATTAAGTCATGAAAACAAACATTCTTATATGGTAAAAACATTTGATATAGTATTCTTATCATGAACCAAGATATATACACAATAAGTATATTTAATAAAAGAAAAACCAATTAAAATGAAAAAAAAATCATTGATTACATAAATAACTTGGACATCAATTCAAGGTATATACACAATCAAGCATATTTGAAAGTAACAAAACCTGTTAATTGAAATATTTCATTTATTTTACCCAACTTAAAATAACATTAATGAAAGGAACGTGCCCTTATAATATTACCTTAGAACATTCTTATTTAAGTTGACATTTGTGTTCAAGTATATATTCCTAAAATTATTCATAAAAAAACTAATTTTATTGTTTCAATAAAACAAAAGTACGAAAATAAAAAAAAAATTACACTTACTTGAGTCTACAGGAACATATCTTACCGAAACAGCAGTGAAGGTTACTTATAATTAGTGATACAAAACAGAAAAATTTTGGTGGAAGACAAGCGAGGACTTATTTGTCTTCAATCTGCCTCACATTTGTGTATTCCATAACGGAGGAAGTCAAAATATATTAGTGTTTTTTTGAGATTTTTGGTACGTGCTTTTCTTTTGTAATTTATTCATCTATAAACAATCAAATGAAACGGGTCATAGGACATTAGATAACAATTGTAACGAAAGCAGTACAAAGGTACTCGTAGCACTGATACAATACATTTGTATATTTGCTTTTATGTCGTCATTAAAAGGCGTGTTCCGCAAGAGGAATAAGATAGAGCCTCAGTCTCAGTCGTAGTCCTGCGTCCTTGAAAGACATTAACCTCCTCCTCCTGATGATTATTTTTATTATTATCAAAGAAGAGAAGTGGGTTATGAAAGTTTCTATCTTTGTGCTGTCGTTATATCTATCTGTAATTATAAGCCGTTAGAAACTAGACATCATATTGCATTCAAATACATATAACAAAAGTATATACATAAGTTGCATAGATCAACCTGTGTATTTGCTCAATAATGCAAATCAGTGCATAAGTTTGCACATAGAGTACTTTTGCCATCCAGTTTATCATTAAAAACAAAATGTTTATAAAACAAATTGATAGGAGTATTTTTTTTTAGAATTTCTAATAAATCCTACGTTCCCATAAGTTTAAAAATTCAGAAAAATGTTTGTAACATGACTAATTGGTTTTATTTTTAATTTGGTTTTTTCGCACATTAAACTTCTATAGCAGGGGTTATTTCTATTGTGGTTTATCTAAAAATATTTTGGTATTGAACTAGAAAGACCATTAATGGTATTAGCCATATTATTTTGCATATTACATATATTTTCCTGCTACTCATATTTCATAAAATTATCATTTTTTTATACAATATCGAATGGATTAGAATTATTTCTTTAAAATTTTGTCATGTTGGTTAGCGAAAAACAGATTGTTTATTTGCTTCTTTTTATAAGCGATCTTTTAGGTGTTAAAATTACAATATTGATTTTTGAGTCAGTATTCAAATGTATCTGAGACATTCGCATGTGTATACCAGTCTGGTTTTGTTTAATTTTCGGCAAACAACACTCAGTAACGATGATTCACCGCACTCCAGATAAGTATCAATAGAAGTCGAGAGAGATATCGCAAGATTAAAGTAATTATATGTAGAGGAAGGTGGTGAGAATGGAAGTATTATAGTGGAGTATTGATATGGTAGAATAAGGAAGAAATTCCAGGCAGAAGAGAGCAGGCTTCGATAGGAAAGAACAATACTATGAAGACAATGGGTGCAGAACAGAATAGGGACAGCACGATGAAGCTTTTCTTTTAGCCCTACCCATGCATAGGCTTTCGTATCCAGTAGGATTCTTAGTTGTGTAAATCTGCCCATCTCTCGATTGACAGTGATACATCACTACTATTCCTCGGTTTCTTCAATACATATAAGCTTAGATGTGATCAAACTCAAATCGCCTTCATTGGATGACTTGGTTCACTGACATACGTCATCTCACACATAATATGCTACAGGAAATTATTTTCTTGTCAACATTATTAATAAATTTCGGATCAGAGGAAGTTAAAAACTGTTCATGTCCAGTTTTAGCCTCAAGAATCTTGATGCGTTGGTTACTCTGCTGAAGGGCAATAATAAAATTGGTACAAAGATCACAGTTACTTAGACAGAACTAACAAGTAACAAGAGAAGGAATGTGTGATCCTGCCTCTTCAGTTTCTTAAGTCTGCTCAACTTTTCAAGTTATTAAATTTCCTTGTTCATAACTTCTCGACTATGCTAAAGGACTAATCTCTAAAAGTGGACATCACATCACATAAAATCCTGATTAATTCTACCCTTAAATATAATGTACTGTTATTTGATTTCCTTGTTTTTTGTTTCAGGTAAGTTGCTGATTATTCATCCCTTGTTCTGCACCAAGTATAATTCAGGTATACATTCACCAATGCATTTCAAATTCAGCTTATTCTTTGCTGGAAATCATTACTACTAATTATTATTCTGCTGTTAACATAAATTAACTAAACACAAAATTTAAGTTAATTATTTCATTTATAAACACAAACAATTGGATTATAATCTGATGTAATACTTTTTGACGCCCAGAATTTATCTAAGCTATTTAATTTAATGACAAAATTAATTAAATTATTTATTTGACTCTGACGAACTCAGTGTGTGTGTGTTTGTGTGTGTGTGTGTGTGTGTGTGTGTGTGCGTTTGTGTGAGTGTTTTGCAAAAAAATAAAAGTATTAGTTACAATTAGGATAGTAATGGTTGAACTCACTTTTTTACTTTACTATAAGTAAAGTATAGTGATCGTGAAAAAATTCGATCTCTAGATTTTGACGGAATTACATGTTTTGAGGCCCCAAAAGTAGTTTTATAAAGTTTTTTCGATGATGTCTGTGTGTGGTTGGGAGGGTGGGTAAGTGTGTTAGCATTGCTTGTTACCACGCCACGGTACAAAATCTTTGATGGATCAAGTCGATATTTTACACAAAAATGGGCCCTATAGTGTAGAAGATCCCTATTGTTTGGAAGATTATGCATCACGGGAAAGTCACTTCTTTGCCAAAAACCGTTTTTTAGAAAACAAATTTTTCTCTTAGACTGCTAACTCTAGAGTTTTGAAATTTTGTCATTATCTTTGAGGTTACAAATGGAATAAACGAAAAATATATTCAGAATTTTAAAACAATAGGAAATAGTTTTTTTTAATAAAGTGTAAACATTTTGACTTATATTTGAATCTCAAAGCTTGTGAGAGCCCCATATAAGCCATAGCAATTAACGGATCAAAATGAAGCTGTACTTGAAAATAGAACATTATATGGAGAATGAATGATTTGAGGTAATTTTTTTCAAAATTGCATTCACCAATGGGGCGTTAAAGTACGATTTCTGTTTTTAGAAAATGTTGTTTTGACGCTAAACAGCTCATTAAAAAATCATGAAAATTTGTCAAAAAATGGAACAAAAAATTAGCAATTTATAAACAAAAATTCATTAAAATTCAATTACCACAAAAGGCAATAAAGCTGTACAAACTGTTTGTTTGTGCTAGACTAAGGGATTACCTGCTATACGAATTTTTGATACTTTTTTACATTGTTTACATTGACTTAGATTTTTTTCAGTGAATTCACTGAAATAATACAATGTTTAGAGGAATAATGCAAATTTTTTAATTGATTTAACGTCTTATAACAAAATTACAATTACAAATATATAATTTGTACTTATAAGTACTTATAAATACAAATTATATATAAGTACTTATAAGTACTTATTACAAAATTCTTATTTGTAAAAAATCAACAACAATGAAGCATGTGAAACATAATTTCGGATTATTTTTATGGTATGATGAGTTTGTCTAACAAAATGTTTAATAAATCTATATGTTGCACCATTCTAGAGAGCTGATTTTTTTATGTTTATGAATAACATTATTATTGGGTAATATTGAAGTTTTTGGAATGAACTTTTTCATCCTATAGAAGGGCTTCCATGTTTTTATATAATTTCCAGTTTTTTCACTTTTCTGGTCTCTGAACATACCATTATTTTTAAAAATTTCAAGCTTCCAGCTTTTAAATTTAAAATTATATAGAGAAGTCGGTTTTGAACTTGATTTAAGAATGCAAAGGTGGCTAATGACCAATATATTTTTCTCAATATACGTTGATATTCTGTTATCAAACTATAACAGAGTACAGCACGTGGGAAAAAATAACATTCGCTCAGAGTAAATTAGTTTTTTATGATTTTTGACCAAGGGAAAGAAAAGTGAATTTTTAAAGAACTCTAGCATGCCATAAAATTTACATTAAAATAATTTGTTAAAAGATCAAAAATGTAGAGCATTATTCAGATTTGAAAAAAAATTCTTTTAAAAATAATAAATGAAATTATCCTACATCTTAAATTAAAAATGATCTGAAAACGACATTTTTTGTTACATGTTTATGACATTTCTGACAAAAACTTTGTAATGTTTTTAAAATACTTAAAATATTTTCAAGATCTAAATGGGAAAATATGTCTTAAGTATTAAATGTAGAAGGAGGTCAGGTAATCTATGTAAGAGATTCACGGGCGGGCTATTGGAGCAAAAGCCATGCTCTCTTGTAGGAAATTATTTCGTATAGGCAAATTTTCACTTTGGCTTTTCATAATGTTATTACTGGTGTAGTGATACTAATGATTGTATATCCATTAATTGTGTGACATACATTAAAGGCTTATCTATTGCTAAGTGGATCAATCACTATCTGTACTACCTCAGGAATGAAAGACTAATAAACATCTCCCATTTAGACGATTATATTTTGCTTAAATGAGACATTATATATTATACACCCAAGAAATTTGATATTAAGTTTACTTATAGTAAAGTTTAGTGTAGGCCACTCCAGATTTTTACTCATACAAGAGTTGCGGCTGTCACCAGGAAAGGAAATGATGCGTCAAAGAGATGAAAGTCAAATAAAATACACCCTTGTTTGAAATCAATTGAGTTACCACAATGTGAGAGAAAACCTAAACAGATGCTATAGAAATAACTAAACATTTCTATACAAACGCTTATTATTTTTCTGGATCCCACTAAAACAATTTCATAAGTTGGATAAATTAATTTATCATATCTTTTCTTCTTATTGGTTTTTCTTTTCAATTCTCAGTCGATTATTTGGTATCTGCTATAGAAAACCTTCTAATATTGTCAATTTTGTCGTAATTAGTCAATTTCCTCATGAACCTGGTAAGCTACTCCTTACATTATTAGGTTTAGTATATGCATATTATTATTACCACTGAGGTTAGTATGATTTATATTATTAATATGGCAAACCGTCATACCTCGTAAGATGATCTTGGAGTCGTTGGAGCGCTTTCGGATGTTGTCCAATCGAAGATAAACAGCGTCCGAAAGCGCTCCAAGATCATCTTACGAGGTATGACGGTTTGCCATATTAATAATATAAATAGGTTTAGTGCTATGCCACGTTGAGGATGCTATGCACGGTAACTATCCATTTTTTAGCCTCTTAAGAGCCACGCTTGAAACTTAAGCTATAATTTAATTTAATTTAATTAATTAATTAATTTAACCTATAAATTAAAATTAAAATAATAATGAAAAAAATAAAAAATAAACTGACTAAAAATACTAAATACCTTTAATATCAAAAATAAAGATTTTGAAAATCGAATTTCACATCAATCTTTTTCCAAAGAAAGATTAATATTGTTAGAAAGTAACAAAGAATGTTACTGTTAACTGTGAGCCTTTTTTCCACTTCTTTCTTCAATCTCAGCAGTTAGCAATTGAAAAATCATCCTCTGACTGTATTTACCATTTCGAAATCATAGCCATAATGACTTCTAAATAGGTTTTAGTAGTTATTAGGGTCTGCCTCCTTGTAAATATCTTCAGAACATTGTACAGCTAGGATATCATCCCAGCTATTTTTTTATACCCAAATGCGCTAAAAAAGATTCATTGAGTAAGTAAACAATTTCATGCAAGTCTTTGTCACATTGGACAGGTTTATCCAAGTACTTTTGAATATTATTTGGCTCTTGGAGCACGGTTATGACCTAGTCTAGCATTAAACCATTCTCACATTTTTTTATGCATATTTGTAAAATACTGGTGTTATCAATGTTGTTGTTTTTTTTAATTTAATAAACTATCTTTCTCCTATAAAATTTTTATTTTATGGTGTTTTTTACGTCAGGCTTAACGAGTTTTTACTACTCAGCAGCAGAATTTAAGGGGGAAAGTTTTTTTGTTAGTTTACTCCGAGGTTTTCATGCTTACCTATTTCATATAATATAAATAGATAATGTAGAAAGCGTGCTACCACGTACACGGTGTCTCACGGCAACAGAGTACAATACCAGTAGTTATGTACTCGCAGATAAGATCGTTGGTAATACAATTAGGAGATACATACTTTCATACAAGAGTGTTCAATATATAACTAGCAGATGTATGCAAGCAGGTATATACTTGCAGGCATAATCATAGGTAGTATAACCAGTAGTTTTTACCACCACAGAAGAGTGTTGATGAAATGTCTAGTAGGTATATACATGCACTAAATAGAGTTTCTGATAGGGCTGGTAGATTTATAGTTGCAAGTGTTACCATAAATTTTATGACTAGTAGTTATCACAAGACAAGGAAATACGTTGGAGACGTACATAATTAGCAGTCATATACTTTTATATATATATACTTTTTCGTTGGAAATACGATCCAAAACGGACAAATATAGTTCAATATAGACAAAGAAACATAGAGAAATCAAAAAAACACACTTACAGTCTCTAATTTTCGGTTTGAACCGTCTTCAGGAGAGATAAGAGAGGGAAACCATGCTCACTGGTTCAGAGACGGTTGGTGACCAATATTGGTGATATGCTTTATAGTTTTAATGAAGAGACGAGGAAGGAATTCCGGAAACTGGAGAAATTGTGTATGAAACAGATACAAGCCAAATATAGGGCGTTAATATTTGTTATATATATATTTGAGTTTATATAAGAAGAAATATTGAATCTGTTAATATATATATATATATATAAAGATTTCACATAAACACGTGAAATAACAATCAATGATCAAACCACAATAAGAAATGGGAAAACAAGACTAAGATCTTTCAACCGTAACAAGCGGTCTTCGTCAGAGTCAAAAACCCAACTGAACACTAGATGCAGAAAACATCTGGTGAGGAGTTGAGAAGAGTGGGAGGGAAGAGTGGTACTTTAAAAGGGTGAAAGTACAGGAAAGGACTAATGTCCAGAAAGGGATGTTTGGGGAAACAAAGGAGTACAGTAAGAAAAAGTAAAAAACTATCCGCTAGCTGTCAACCCTCTTTGAAGACTATTGCTATTGCCCTCGTGACGAAAATATCAAGTTTGAAGAGACCGTTACTAATGTTTATAATATTTGATCTATTAAATTTAATTAGAGACGATTCAATAATATTTCTTAACAACATTGATTTTCCATAGGTAATAAATTTAGCTCCTGTCCAATCAATATGATGATTTTCATTTTTTATATGCAAGAATAAGGCACTACTTTTTTCCTGTCTACTTACGTTATATTGGTGTTGTTTTACACGTGTTTTTAATGATTTACCAGTTTGACCAATATAAATTTTATGGCAATTTTTGCACTGTATTTTATAAATACCAGCAGACTCCAATTCGCTGGGAGAGTTTTTTATTAACATATTACCTGATCCATAGGTTACCTAATGAGTTACGCTTTAGTGTATATAGAAAACCTATGAATGTACTTGCATATGTTCACTTTTTTTCTTCGCATCCAAGAAATGTTAAAATTTCTGTTTTTAGAAATAAGTTTTTGAGGGCGTTAAGAGTTTGCTCCCCTGAATTCCTTAATGAAGAGATTAATAACATTAGGTCAATTGCCCTTTCATTAAAATACCCCTCTTCTTATATCGATTTAGCTTTGAAGGGTGCGAAAAAAACTTTTTCTAATACTTCAACAGAGCCCCCTTTATTATCAAATTCTATAGTTTTGCCATACTACGAATCACTGGACCCCCTTCCAAGATTAGCCAAACAACTTGATTTTAATATAGTCTTTTCTAATCGTAATAACGTGGGTAATATGTTAATAAAAAACTCTCCCAGCGAATTGGAGTCTGCTGGTATTTATAAAATACGGTGCAAAAATTGCCATAAAATTTATATTGGTCAAACTGGTAAATCATTAAAAACACGTGTAAAACAACACCAATATAACGTAAGTAGACAGGAAAAAAGTAGTGCCTTATTCTTGCATATAAAAAATGAAAATCATCATATTGATTGGACAGGAGCTAAATTTATTACCCATGGAAAATCAATGTTGTTAAGAAATATTATTGAATCGTCTCTAATTAAATTTAATAGATCAAATATTATAAACATTAGTAACGGTCTCTTCAAACTTGATATTTTCGTCACGAGGGCAATAGCAATAGTCTTCAAAGAGGGTTGACAGCTAGCGGATAGTTTTTTACTTTTTCTTACTGTACTCCTTTGTTTCCCCAAACATCCCTTTCTGGAAATTAGTCCTTTCCTGTACTTTCACCCTTTTAAAATACCACTCTTCCCTCCCACTCTTCTCAACTCCTCACCAGATGTTTTCTGCATCTAGTTTTCAGTTGGGTTTTTGACTCTGACGAAGACCGCTTGTTACGGTTGAAAGATCTTAGTCTTGTTTTCCCATTTCTTATTGTGGTTTGATCTTTGATATATATATATATATATATAAACGAACTAAAACGAAGGTAGCACTTCTATATTTCGACGGTCATCGTCATCAGTAGGCGAAGAGTCGCCGTTCTGCCTTCCTGCGGGACTCTTCACCTGCTGATGACGACGATCGTCGAAATATAAAAGTGAGTTATACCTGTGTGCTACCTTCCTTTTAATTTCTTTTATGTATTTATACTATTTGATTAGCTTTTTTGAAGTCTCTGCTTTTGACTAGGTGTGTTACTTAGCCCTCAAAAAAAGTATTAAATACTGTGTTGAATTAAGAGGTCAGGAACAATTTGAGAATTCTAATAATATAACTGCACAGGTGTTCTTGCTTGGCAGGAAAAAGAGATGATATCACTAGCAAGTATATTCTTGTACCATGGTCATTGATGACGTATCTAGTAGGTATACACTTGCGAAAGTTGGTAATATTACTACATTGACTAGAGAGTTTTACTTACGTCAATGTAAGGAATAGTCGTTATTTTAATACTGGTGGTATAATACAAAATGTTAAAATTTAATTTAAGAATGGTGTAAGTAAATTTCTTTTCCTACTTAAATTCAAATGATTCGATTTGAACTTGGTCGTTTTCATTTCAGCACATAATTGGTGTTGAGCAGTGAGAAAGTCTCTCTATAAGGAGGAGATTTAAGTTAGATAGTAGAGCAATATCTGAGTGAAATTACTTTTTTTTTTTATTCACCGCTCTGGAGTATTATAAAGCAGCGGGCAGAGAAATATGACGCCATTAATATCCTTCAAAGGGCCGTCCTATCTTTTTTGTTATAGAACTTTTCCCGCCTCCTGATAGAAGTGGAAAAACAGAATTTTAAATTGATCGAGTTTCTTTTCATTTCTCTATGTGAAACTCTCTTTTTGATTACAAGCTATTTTGTAGATTTTGCTAAGCTTCCTTCCGATCTACGTACATTTAATTAAAAGTTTTAATATTGTTCCTCTATATCTCTGCTTTTTTTAAAACTTCCTTTTGTCACAGTCAAGTTTGATAACCTTCAAATCTCAAAGAGTAGTGAACAAAATGTATCTAAAAATCTGTCAACACAGAAAAAAAACCTATAACGAATACAAATTCTGGTATAGGTTCAATATTTTTCAAACCATCATTGTAAATGCTAAGAAATTATTGTTCGAAAATAGTAAAAAGCAATAAACTATATCGGAATATTTGATGAGAATATATGCGCCTTCAACAGATATAAGAGATTTGATCCTTGAATAATAAATTCTTGTGAAATTTCTACCTTGCATGTTGGAAGTGAAATATGTGTGCTGTGTGAGTGTAGAGGCGTAAGTGTATATACGTGTGTGAGAGTGTGTAGGTGTATTCGAGTGTGTATATCTGAGTGCATTAATGTATATATATATATATATATATGTGTGTGTGTGTGTGTGTGTGTGTGTGTGTGTGTGCGTTGTGTGATGGGGGGGGGGGGGGGGGGTGAGAGTGCGATGCTGTAATTGTACCTTAATTTAACGTATTTATCGTTAATAATGAGTTTGAGTTTTGGTCACACTTCAAATCTTACTGTATCCTATATCAAATGATATAATACTGATAAATAGCCATAAAACCATTTAAAATTTCTAAATTTTCATAGTAGCAGGCATATGTTCAAAACTTACGATGATTTATATGTCATTGAAAAAGTTATTATACATCATAAATCTCATGTTTAATTCCCTACCTCTCATAATTGTTGCAATTGTTTACATTGTTCCTTTATACGAAGTTCAAATGTTTTCATGTTCTAAAAATAAACTGGTTTATTATACCATCATTATTGTACAATTTATTTTTTTATCACTAAGTAGGACATCGAAGGTTATATGGGAGACCATTGGTTTTTAACTATGAAACGAGCAAGCCAGGTGCTTTTATACGTTTAATTTTTATTTGGAATAAGGTCATCACTGGCAACTCAATATCGGTGGCCTGTTGAACAGAAATACTTAGTCATTGTTTACATTATGTAATCGAGTATGAAGTCATAAAGTGGATGCATTAACTTGACACAAGTTTAAGCAATACACACCACAACATGTTGACTACTAAATTTTGAAGTATGCTAACTGATTGCTTAGTATTATGAAACCAGACTGAAGAAAAGGTTATTTTTCACTAGCACATCCGTGACTATTAAATAGACTTTTAAAGGTAAAGTCAGCACTGTAAAGGAGACAATGGTATCTTTCCCTGGTGCACGAGTTAATAACAAGAGTTCTATAGTGTATTGTTAGTAATAAGTATTAAAGAGCGTATAGTTGAAGCAAGAGAGAATAGAGTATTGTGTAGTGATATTTGTAGTGTTTCTAGAAATTTGAACTATTCGTCATTGTGGCATAATGTTGTATGCATATAAATTTAGCTCTGACCATGGTCCCTCATAATATTATGTTTTATTTTTTTTTTTTTAATGGATCTCTTTTGACTTTCAGTGGACTCCTGGCGATCAGGGGACCACGTTGTAAAAACCTGATCTAGAAATATTAAATTTATCTACCTTATGAAAACAATTGCTTTAACTTTTACACTTAAATTTCTTTCTCACACTGTGATCCTGAATATGAAATCTATGTTTTAAGTAAATTATATAAAATGAAATATCGCAAAGTTGTTTCAATGTAGTAAATATTGATATATAAATACATTATAAAATAGCATTGACTAAATGAAAGTCTGAAACTGTCAGTATAAAAGTGTCCATGATTGTACAGCCTTATGCATATTGATTTAATACTAGTTTGTTGTTTAATGCCCCTTTTGTTGCTTATTGAGTCACAGAAATACCTTGAATAACATAGTTAATATAGACCAATATGAAGGTGGTGATTTCTCGATTTTGCATTAGACTATCTTTATACAATAAGTTATGAAATACTTTTTATTGTCATAAAAACAGCTAATACAAAAATAAATCAATAAGAAACAATTATTTCTTCTAAGCATTATAATTGTGAATAATGTAAATGTGAATCATTTGTTATTCGGAACCTATTTCAGTTGGCTGAGTCAACATGGAGAGCCCTAAGTTTATTAACTTGAGGTCTGCTAAAGTTTATTGGATTAAGGATCTTTTACGAGTACGTGACATCGTGAGGGCTTGCACGAGACGGCTTTACGCTCCCTTAGAGAAAGGTGAATCAAGGTTTTCCATCTCCTAAATGAAAAATCTAGAGTTATTTGTTGGATTTGAACGTCACATTATCGGTTGTAATATAATTCACTCCTGGTACTAACCTCTGACTATTTGACTCCTATGTTAGTGGGACATAACGTTCTCTCTCTCTCTCTCTCTCTCTCTCATATATATATATATATATATATATATATATATATACAATAAAATAAAAAACGAAGGAAACACACAGAAAGACACAGACATAACTCACATCGATATTTGGACAATCGTCGTCATCAGGAGGTGCGAAGAGCGAAGAGTCCCGCAGGAAGACAGGGCGGTACTGAACTCGGAAACCGCAGCCAGTACCCCACCACTTACCACCAAGCTGGGGAAGGGAGGGAAGGAAATGAAGAGCCAAATTAAGACTTAAAAGGAACGAGTAAAAATTATAACTATAAAAAATTATAAAAAAGTAGATAAATCAAATTAAAATTAATAAAAATAATAAATAAAAAGTAAAATAAAAAAATAAAAAATAATAAATAAATAAATAAAAAATAATAAATAAATAAATAAATCATAAATAAATTATCGGTTGAGGTTGAGTCCGGGGGAAGAGCGAGCATCAAGTAAGCATATGTATGCCTCCTCTGAAGCTCTTAGGGTAACTTTATTGTTGGATTCGGGGATCTGTTTCAGGATCTGAACCCTGAAACAGTCATTGAAACTGAGTCCATGCGAGTTCGCATGGATGGCTACAGGATAGTTACTGCGTTGACCGACTGAAGCCCTATGACCATTCATACGAAGGCTCAACTTATTAGAAGTTAAGCCAACGTAAAAGGAGTCACACTGAGTGCAATCCAGTCGGTAAACACAGTTGCTCGAGGTACAGGAGGAATTGACCTGAACCGGGTAGGAACTATGGTGGAGAGGGGAATCGAAGGAAGGATTAGGATTTACAATCAGGCAAGTTTGACAGCCACGGCGTCCACATTGTTTCATTCCAGGAACAGGATTGGAAGGCGGAGGGGAAATATGAGAGAATTTCCTGATTGTAAATTCCTGATTGTAAATCCTAATCCTTCCTTCGATTCCCCTCTCCACCATAGTTCCTACCCGGTTCAGGTCAATTCCTCCTGTACCTCGAGCAACTGTGTTTACCGACTGGATTGCACTCAGTGTGACTCCTTTTACGTTGGCTTAACTTCTAATAAGTTGAGCCTTCGTATGAATGGTCATAGGGCTTCAGTCGGTCAACGCAGTAACTATCCTGTAGCCATCCATGCGAACTCGCATGGACTCAGTTTCAATGACTGTTTCAGGGTTCAGATCCTGAAACAGATCCCCGAATCCAACAATAAAGTTACCCTAAGAGCTTCAGAGGAGGCATACATATGCTTACTTGATGCTCGCTCTTCCCCCGGACTCAACCTCAACCGATAATTTATTTATGATTTATTTATTATTTTTTATTTATTTATTTATTATTTTTTATTTTTTTATTTTACTTTTTATTTATTATTTTTATTAATTTTAATTTGATTTATCTACTTTTTTATAATTTTTTATAGTTATAATTTTTACTCGTTCCTTTTACGTCTTAATTTGGCTCTTCATTTCCTTCCCTCCCTTCCCCAGCTTGGTGGTAAGTGGTGGGGTACTGGCTGCGGTTTCCGAGTTCAGTACCGCCCTGTCTTCCTGCGGGACTCTTCGCTCTTCGCACCTCCGTCGATGACGACGATTGTCGAAATATCGATGTGAGTTATGTCTGTGTCTTTCTGTGTGTTTCCTTCGTTTTTTATTTTATTGTAAAAAAGTCCGCTGGACCGTTTCTTTTAATTATATATATATATATATATTATGATCCTTTTGAGACCAATTACTCGTCAAAACTACGTAGAACAGTTATTCTAACTGTCGTAAAACAATATAACTAATCTTGTAAAACACTGTACAATCTTCAATTACATAATTATAAACGGTAACCGCTTCTTATGGCAAAACGAGTGTCATGTTGGTTATTTTCTTCTCATTATGCTCAGAATAAATATTTTCTTGTGTATCATTCCTTTTCTCTCACTCTCTCTCTGCCATACACACACACTCACTCGTATTAATATGAATACGATTAATATATATATATATATATATATATATATATATATATATATATATATATCAATGATCAAACCACAATAAGAAATGGGAAAACAAGACTAATATCTTTCAACCGTAACAAGCGGTCTTCGTCAGAGTCAAAAACCCAACATTTCTTCTTGTGGTTTAATCATTGATTGTTATTTCACGTGTTTATGTGAAATCTTTATATATATATATATATATATTTCGTTGAATAGCTGACCGTATTTCACTGATGTCATTTTCTTCACTAGTTTTTCAAGGTTTCTGAATACCTTCTTCTTTCCTTCATCCAAACGTTGGAGAATGTTAATTAAGTTATAACCGACATGTTTCGACTGGCTTCCAGTCATCTTCAGGGTGATTAATTAAACAAAGAGGAAAATTATTAGTCTTTGGAGTTGGTATTAAAACACATTATATAGTAGAAGTTTGAAGTAGCTGCTCTTGGGCCTGATTCGCAATATATATATATATATATATATATATATATATATATATATATATATATTGATTGATGATATATTGATGATATATCATTGATGATATATTTTTCGTATGGCCTCATGGCAAAGATTCTCTGGAAACTTTTATTGAAGCCTTCAAAACTTCCTGTTCATCACTCAATTTCACCCACTCCTTCTCCTATACCTCCTTAACCTTCCTAGATGTAGTAGTGTCCCTAGGCGGCAGGACCTTCACCACCTCCATACACACAAAACCTACCAATGCCCAACAATATCTACACTTCAATAGTTGTCACCCATCCCACACAAAAAAGTCCCTACCTCGTTCCCTCTCCATCCGCATACACCGTATTTGCAGTGACCTCTATCAACGACAGTGTCATATCGACAAACTTAGGGAGAAATTCGTCCAGCGGGGCTACTCTCCAAGGTTTGTTGATAAACGCTTAATACCTGCCACCAATCAATATCTTCCTAGGACTGCCGCTGAACCCAACAGTTCTCCCTTCCTCGTAACTACTTTCTTTCCTGGGGTCCATAGGATCGGGAATATCATCAAGGACATTTTTCCTCTCCTGTCCTCTTCCCCCTCCACCTCCTCCGTCTTCCGAAAACCCCCTCGCCTGTCCTTCAGAAAGCCTCCCAATTTAGGAAACCTGTTTTCCCACAGATCCCTTGAAACTCCTGGGATTGGGGTGGTGCGTGCTGGTATGGAGAAATGCGGCCGTCGCCTCTGCCTTACCTGTCCTTTAGTTAACCCTTCACCTTTCTTCTCTTCACCAACCAACTCTTTCCGCGTCCCACCTAACACCTCCTGCTCATCCAGGAATTGCGTCTACCGACTGAACTGTAGACAATGTGGAGCATTCTACATTGGTATGACTTCTACCAAGCTCAATGAGCGTTTGAACAACCATAGAGCTTCGGTCGGTCAGCGCAAACAGCTTCCTGTAGCTATCCATGCCAACAGCCATAACCTTTCTTTTAATGACTGCTTTTCTGTTCAAATCATTAAGCTAGTGACCACTGATGACCGTAGTTTGACATTAAGAGCGTCTGAGGAGGCCCACATATGGTTATTGGGGGCCCGATCAGATCCCGGTTTAAATCAGAAGCGTTAACTTTTATTTGTTTTTCCTTTTATTTTTAACTTATATATTCATATTCATATATATATATTTTTTTTTTTATTTTATTATTATATATTTTTTTTCCCTTTTTTATTATATATATTTTTTTCATTTTATTTATTTATTTTTATTTTTTTTTTATTATTTCCTTTTTTTAATTTTTAATTTATAATTTTTAATTTTATAATTTTATCTATTGTTTTTGCTTTCTCCGTTCTCCGACGTTTAGTGCCTAGCTCCTTTTTTACGCTAGTGCTGCTCTCTTCGGTTGACTCTTTATTTCTTCATTCGCGCTCCGTTCTTCGACGTGGGGAGATCTCTCTCACTTCGTCCTCTCTACTAGTCTACTCTCCTGATGACGAACAACAGTTCGAAATATTGAATTCTGTAAGTTTTCTTTGTATTCTCTTTTCTGTGTCGTGCTTTGTGTAATTTAAATTTTTATATATATATATAAAAAGATTTCACATAAACACGTGAAACAACAATCACTGATCAAACCACAATAAGAAATGGGAAAACAAGACTAAGATCTTTCAACCGTAACAAGCGGTCTTCGTCAGAGTCAAAAACCCAACTGATATATATATATATATATATATATTTCACTGATAAAACGAAATGCGATCCAAACTGGAGACAATACGAGTTCGAGATTAACAAAGAGCAACACACAATGTAGGGAAACACACTTACAGACTCAAATTTTCGGGTAATCCGTCTTGAGGAAAAAAGAGAATGGGAGACCAAGCACGTTGTAGACGCAACGGGAAGTAACCACCGTTGCCGTTGCGTCTACAATGTGCTTGGTCTCCCATTCTCTTTTCTCCTGAAGACGGATTACCCGAAAATTTGAGTCTGTAAGTGTGTTTCCCTACTTTGTGTGTTGCTCTTTTTTAATCTCGAACTCGTATATATATATATATATATATATATATTAAGATTTCACATAAACACGTGAAATAACAATCAATGATCAAATTACAATATGAAAAAGAAAACAAGACTAAGTTCTTTCAATCGTAACAAAACCGTAACAAAGTCTTGTTTTCCCTTTTCTTATTGTGGTTTGATCATTTATAATTATATATGCAGGTCTCATTGAACACGTTGAAGTATTCCCTGTGTAAAATCTTCTTTTTATATTTCCTTCCAAAAAATCAACTATCGTTGTTTAGCATAAAGTTAGCCAAATCACTTACAATGAACCATTTTGGGGAGTAATGTAATTAATATCGGCCAAAGGGTGTGAAAATTTTGTCCACAAACCACCAGAATCAATCATAAGTAGAAATTTATCATTTTATTGCGAAAGGGACTGTTGTCTTGTAGCGTGTTCAAGAAACTTTCAGACACGCACTTACCCACAGAAATCATAGCGAAACATTAAAAATGGACTTTGCTGACTTCAAATTATTTAAATCAGTTACAATATCGAAATAAATTTTCCTTTCATGATGGCTATATTTTACTTATAGCGAATTATAAAGAATTCTTCTTTAATAACATTTGAACATAAAAATCTATTACTTTTTTCCTGATAACCTTTACTCTACTCTTCTCATGATGAAAGAAAACATTTGTTTCCTTTGTTGGCCGGAATTTTATAGAAGAATTTTACAATTATATTTAAAAAGTGTAGACTATTAGTATTGTGAAATCAACAATTTTGACGGTGGTATGGTGCAAAATGTTAACTTTTTGTGAAGGGGTTATAACAGAAAAATTTACAAATTATGCCAAATCCCTCATTTACGAATGTAAAAGACAAGAAAAAGTTGTTATTATCCTCACAAGAGAAATAGTTTAATTTAATTTATTCAAGTCAATGAAAATGTTTCTTTAATTTTGTAGAACTAAAAAGAGAAAAATTTAATCTGAAATTAAGAATAATGACATCTTCACTTCTTTATTAAACATGGTCCAGGAATTTGCAAAATATCTTTTCAACTTTAAATTAAATTGAAAATGACATACTATTTATTGGTTCTGTGTTAGCCATGTCAACTAAATTTCCTTAGTTTCTTCTTGATTTGATGCATGATTTTTCTTTGAATTTACTTAAAGAAAAAAGCACTGAAAAAAGAATTTTGTTAATTTATTTTGTTCACAATTTGATGTTAGATTTTCTTTATATTTATCCCATACAATGGTTATTATCATTAGTTTAATGTTTGTTTCGTAATTAGTTTGTTTCTGATTGCTGTTGCAGTCACCATCGAAGTGCTGAAATGAAAAAGTGACTTTTACAGTGAAATATTCAGATAACTTTCTTTTTTCTTTTTTCCCTTTATTCTAATTAAGTGTGTTTCTTTGTTTTTTTTTGCTTTTACTTGTGAACTTATTTACTACTATCAACCACTTTTCTTTTTTATAATTTCTATATATATATATCATGATAAACGAAAGACGGTCCGGCAAGACAGATAACACTTAAAATAAATTGTGACACATAGACTGAAACTTTGTAAAATACAAAGACTCACTTTTTTATTTCTTTTTTTTAATTTGATTTGATTTGATTTTTTTTATTCTTCTTTTTGTACTTATTTCCTTTATATTTTCTTTTTTTCACTTTTATTCTCCTTTTTAAATAACAATTTTTTTCTTTGCTCTCGACTCCTTAGTTCCTTTTTTATTTTTCTCCTTTGCGGCAGCACTGCTTTAGCCCTTACCAAGTGAGTTTCTTAGTTGACTGTCGTCCCTCCGTCAATTCACTTCTTCTCCTGAGTACGACCGCCATTACGGTCGAAATATTACTTGAAAAGTGAGTCTTTTTTATGTTTCACTCTATGTGTCACAGTTTATTTTAAGTGGTATATATATATATATATATATATATATAATTGAAAATGACACCAAATTTAGCTGATACCTGTTTCTTAACAAGTTTCTCAATTGTTCTAAATAACACTCTCGTTATTTCGTCTACACAATGAAGTACATCTCCTATGGTCGACATGTTTCGAATGATCAACATTCATCATCAGGACGTGAATAAGATTTAAGGTGAAATATCTGGTTTAATATATACATGGAGAAGGTAGAAGGGGTTGTTTTCCATAAAGTTTATGGAAAAACCATTTCTTAAACTTTATGGAAAACAACCCCTTCTACCTTCTCCATGTATATAATAAACCAGATATTTCACCTTAGATCTTATTCACGTCCTGATGATGAATGTTGATCATTCGAAACATGTCGACCATAGGAGATGTACTTTATGTTGTAGACAATAAATAACGAGAGTGTTATTTAGAAAAATTGAGAAACTTGTTAAGAAACAGGTATCAGCTAAATTTGGTGTCATTTTCAATAATGTGTGTGTCAAAGAAGGACTGCTACCAAAATTTACATATAAATATATATATATATATATATATATAATAAATTCAAAACGAAGGAAACACACAGAAAGACACAGACATAACTCACATCGTTTTGAATTTATTTTATTTAAAAAAGTCCGCTGGACCGTTTCTTTTAATTATATATATATATATACTTGAAACGGTCCAACAGGACTACTAGTTCACACAGGGAAGAGAAAAACAAATAAAAAGACTTACAACTATATTTCAACATTCGTCGTCATCGGGCAGAAGTAGTCCTTTTGAGTAGCTGAAACTAACTGTTAGCTATTCACACACATACATACAACGTCATCAGAAAAGTCAAAATAGGACATTAAGGGTTTCTAACACGTAAATCCGACAAATTTCGAAATTGATATTTTTTTGTGATTACTATTTGAACTATGGTGAAGTAAAAATGAGTTGAAACGGTGACATTTTTGTAATAGTTGTTTTATATATACATAGAAAATATTGTGATTTATTTCTGTTTACATAATAGTTAAAATGACTGTTCTCACAGGTGTAAATTACTTTTGCGAAACAGAAACTCTATGGTAATGGAAGAGTGATAACAAAAGGTTTATATCTTGAACAAGTTAAAAACGAGTGTCTAAATAAGTAATACAGTATTCAAGTTAACACAGCAATTCAAAAAGAATCAATGCTTACTACAATACCGATTTGACACCCATGTCAAATACTTCTCCTTTTTACTCATTATAATTATGAACCCAGTTTATTATTTTTTTCAGTTCCAGTTGTCGTATTCCTTTCAATGATTGATTTCATTATTACATTTATTTATTTTTGTCATTTGTGTATTCAGTTATTGCATTCCTTTCTTCTTATAATCCCCTTTCCATCATAATGTATTTAATTTAACTTGTGAGTGGTTTAATTCAATTTTTAAATTATATTAATTTAAGATTACGAACACAATGATCAACTACTACATTAGATAAAATTAGATACACATTTCAAATAAACTGAGATATTTCCAACAAGGAAATTTGCAGTTAAGCTGAATGGCATGAAATTTGGTCGTCCAACAAGGATATTGTTCCCTATTGGTTTCCACCAGCATAATAATTAGCAGGCCGATTCTGCAAGATAATTGCATGCAATGCTATTGGAGAATCGCCAAGTATTTATGTTTGCATATATTGATCTGCGATCCCAAACTACTTGCTGACTCTTGAATACTTACCAAAATGTTAATATTCACTTTCAACAAATGAACAAGAGAGTGGCATATTAATTTTTACTATTCTAAGCATTTATGCAAGGGTGTACTGTAAGAAAACTTAATTTGCACCATGTCATTCAAATAGACCAATAATTTATTTAAAAGAAATTTAACAGTAACTCAGACATATCATACACTCAACGCACGTATGCACGCACACACGCACACACGCACACACACACACACACACACACACACACACACACACACACACACACACACATATATATATATATATATATATATATATATACATATACATATATATCAGCTACGCACAGGCATGTATAAAAAAATTCAAAATCACCAGAAAAATAAATGTCATTAGAGATTTTAATATAGTTTGATATAAAAAAAACTGACATGAAAGAATATCTGTTCTTAGACAACAAGCCGTAAGTATTTTCATTTGTTTACTGATTTTGTAGTGATTTGATTGATTCTTTTTCATGTGTGTTCATTGTAATATGTATACTCGTATATACACTCATTACAGATCATAATGAGAATGAAGACTATGGCATATGTATCCTACTTAAACAGAATAGAGAATAAATGCAATAAGATCTCAGTAATTGTTTCTTTACTAACATTGCTTTGACATTATTAGTGGTATTATAACAAGCAATTAAAGAAATAGAATCATTTACTTGTAATTGAAATTTCATCGCTCATCACTTTCTTATTTACTTGAACCATCGCCCTCTGGTTCTTTTTTTCTACTGTACTCCTTTCGGTCATACATTACCTATGTCTCTCTCTCTCTCACACTCCATATCTATATCTCTAGCTGTCTTTGTTTTCATTTAGCATATCATTCGCTCTAGTTTTGTGGGCCTATGGAAAAGGTTTTAAATAAGAGTCAAAACATTGGCAATGATAGTTTAATTTTGAACCTAATGAATTGACCGAGTCCTGATAAACTATAATTTTGTTTCTATTTCACGGTTGATATGTTTGACAATATTTACTATCTCTAGCGCTATTTTTTTTCTTTTATGTACGGACTGACTCTACCTCTCTTTTTACTGTTTCAACAGTTGTTTACACTTTCTCTCACTTCCAGACTTTTTCTGTTTTCTGCTTCTATTTCTCCTTCTTTATCACTGTATGTACACTTGGAATCATTATACCTATGGGCTGTTAGACATTATTGTTGTTTGAATTAACTATAAAATATTGAACTCAGAAGCTCTACGCGTGTCATTCGTTCCACATTGTTGCTATTCAAACATGATTATTAGTGGATAGTAGAGTTTGTAATAGATTTATGATTTATGCATCTGCTATGTTCATCAAATTGTGATTATTTTTATTTATGAAAATAATGTGAAAATGAAAGGTTACATCTCAAGTATTATGTCATTCAACTTAAGTTTGACTATGTAGGTTAGAATTAGGTAAATTGGATGGGGGTTTGTTTTGAGGGATGCATATTAATAAAAAATAGGGTGACGGCCTTTGAAGGGTGTTTTGGGGCGCAAGGGATGAAGTCAGTGCTTAAATATTCAAAGGACCGCTGGAGGGGTCAAACTGAAACTTTTACTTTGCCACCCCACGTTCCACCAATCCCAATACTTCAACCTTACTAAACACCCTTCAATTATTAAACAAACCCTTTCTCTCGGTTATATCTTGAGCCTCATCGGCTTTGTGGCTCTTTCAATCTCTTTCTTTCTTGTATCATCGTTTTTTTTTCTTTATCTTCTTTTTGTACATTCTTTCGAAGTATTTTTTAAGTGATGAGCTGTTTTTAAACCAAAATGCTTCTATTTTGTCACTATTTCTATCTCGTCAAGACCTCGGTTATGAATCCCAAAGACATTTTCCCCATTTTTTCAGCCGAAGAAATATCCCTTAATCTTTTTTTAGCACAAATTTCTTGAATATTTTTCTATTTGTATTGGCATCTACTTCAGTTTGCTTATTTTCTTTCCGACATATTTCTTAGAATAGTTACAATGCATTCATTACTTTTTTACTACATGTTTACAATTTTATTTCTTTTTCGAAAGATTGAACATAAGTTACTGACGGCTCTTTGAATTCATTCCAGACTTATTTATCATACTGCTTGAAGGAATTCTAAATACCAGTACATACAATAAATTCTCTCTCTCACTCTCTATCTCCCTCTATCCCTCCCTTCCTCTTTCCCTCATTAACTCTTTTCTCTTACTCACTCCCCTCAAACACAATATATATAACATGCATATATACAATTTACATATAAATTCACAGAAAGATCGTATAAAAGAGATAAAATTGATCAGAAAAACTTACTACTATATTTCGACTGCTTTGTCATCAGATATGAATATACAAGTCACTCTGACAGCAAATGGTGACTAAAGTAAAGTCTCATTGAAGAGCAATCAATCAGTGCAGCCAACTTACAGATAGAGGGAAGAAAGGAATAAATAAAATAAATATTTTCGATTATAATTAAATAAAGAAAGAATAACATTTTACAAAATAAGAAATATTCCAAAAATGATTAAAATACAAACAAAAATGAAAAATAAGTAAAGAAAATTGTTCTAAAAGATTAAATAAATAATAATAATAATTAATAAATAATAATTTAGGTTAAATCTAAGAGGAGTTCTACCTTTCAGGAGAAAAAAAAGTGTTTCTTATGAACTCTCAAACTGATATTGGTGTTGGGATCAAGAATGTGCCTAAAATCCTTTATAGAGAAATAATTATCTTATAGAGAATGTGAGTCTGTCAGAACAGACATGTATTAAGATTGTGATTTCCAGGAGTTTATATCACAATATATTAGTTAGTTACTCGTGAAAGACCTGTACTCGAATATACTTGAGTGCAAAAATATGAAGTTCCCGATGTGTAATCATCCTGGTCATGGATGCCAATTAATAAGTGAGTTTCACTTGCCACCCTTAGAGTAACTCTGGAAGTTGAATTCATAAGATCATAGGCACTGCAAACAACCACATGATATTTAGATATCAAAATATTGACCGAAATTCAACACTTAAAAGTTATGTACATTTTAAATGTTTAAAGTTTTAAAATTTTAAATTTGTAATGTTTAAAGTCAGAAGATAAATAGGCATATCTGTTCCTATTTACTTGTGGGCATAATAAGTTGAAAAATGTATACACAGTCAGATGCAATTGAACAGATGTGGCCCCAGATTAGAGTAGTTTTTTTTTAATTGAAATAAAATTATCCATAATAATTCTTTTATGACAAAATTAACAGAAAAATATGTCGTGCTAAACCATTTTTTCGTTTTATTCTGTTGTGTTTTTGTAATGTAAACATAACAATAATTATTTCCACTAATTCTTCGTTTGAATAATAAAAGAATTCTCATATTACAAAACTTTGAAATTGAGAACATAATTCGAGCATGGATAGCTGACCTCATTCCAAATCATCTCGGTTTTATACATACAAGGTTATTATCATGTTTGTAAGAAAATTATTTACGGTTTTCTCAGATTTATGAAATTTTTATTATCTGAAGAAGGAAATAGAAGCGTTTGTTCTCCTACTTAGGAATGGTAGAACGAAATATCGAATGAGAGAGGGAGAGAAAGTGAATATATATATATATATATATATATATATATTATATATATAAATCAATGATCAAACCACAATATGAAATGGTAAAACAAGACTAAGATCGTTCAACCGTAGCAATCGGCCCTCGACAGAGTCTGACTGTCAGTTGGGTTTTTCACTCTTTTACTCAAGGCAAAGCAGAACGATCTTTGCCTTGTTTTACCATTTTATATTGTGGTTTGATCATTGATTGTTAAATCACGTGTTTATGTAAAATCTTATATATATATATATATATATATATATTAAATTAACGGTCCAGCGATTTTAAATAAAAAAACAATTAAGAAGAAGGTAGCACACAGATAGATAAAGGAATAACTCACTTCTATATTTCGACCATCGTCGTCATCAGGAGGCAAAGAATCCCGTGGGAAGGTAGAGTGGCGACTCTCTCTCTCTCTCTCTCTCTCTCTCTCTCTCTCTTATATTATATATATATATATATATATATATATATATATATATATATATGTATATATTTCGCAAAGGAAAGAGAAAAACAGATAAAAACACACAAAAAAAAGACTCACAACGATATTTCGACATTCGTCGTCATCGGGCAGAAGTAGTCCTTTTGAGTAGCTGAAGCCAAATAAAAAAGCCAAATGAATGAAATGGGAAAACAAGATTAAGTTCTTTCAACCGTAACAAGCGGTCTATAGTGTGTGTGAGAATATACATATGAAGATTTGGATCGTATAGTACTAGATAAATCTTATGAGTTATGTTCTTATTTGTTGACTAGAAAAAGAGTAAACAAAAAGTCAGCACAGAAAATAATTTTTTACTAAACAACGTTCCTCAATCATACATAATTGACCTCATATATTATCAAGTTGAAGATAAAAACATAGTTTGAAACGCATTGTTTAATCATATACTGAATTTAATATGCTGTAACTACAGTATACATTTTTTGAATTTTACTAAAACAGATGTCAAGTACGCCTAACAAAAGTATTGTAATATTGTGGGAACATGAAACTAAAATAGTTCATTAATGCTGGCTCTGCAGACACTTAAAACAAATTAAAACACCGCACTCTAACCGGCTTAAACCCTTTATTAAATGTTATTACTTTGGATGATGTTGAAACTAATTGGGATAACAACTAGCAATTTCGAATTATGCATAGTGATCCGCATATTAGCAAATTTAATTACTTAATAATGAAGAAATACTTCGTAAGTATTCTAATGTAGTGCAATCTGTTATTATGCGGTATTTACTCATTGTAGGGTAAAAATCTAATGAAATGGTCTCCACATATAAAACTTTTAATGATATAAACAACGCGTTTCGAACACGTAGTGTTCTTCTTCAGGCATTAACTAAAAAAATACAATGACACCAGAGAGTTATCTATAGTACAAAGTAAATAAGTACAAAAATTAATATAAAATAAAATAAGGCAGAAAGTACGAACCTTAGGGTGAGGGCCTCTGAATAAGACTGACTGGAAATGGAAAGGACATGGGTGGGGGTATATAGGGTACATCTGTTTCTTATTAGAGCAGGTAGAGTTTTCTCTAAAGTTAGGCTGAGCCTTTACATTTTCTTTTAGACTAAGTGTAGGAAACATATTGAAAAAATAACACACAGAGCTATAACGAAATATAAACCAAATACATGTATAAGGAGGAAGTAGAACTTTTTTTTTTTTTTTTTTATATTATTATTATTTTTATATAAATAAATTAAGAAACGTTGTACATTTGGGGATTTGCTCATTGAGGCAAGTAGAAGAATTATCGCGCACTGGTTTGTTGATTTCATAACCTTCTAAAATAGTTATTTCGCGGAATTTGTTGTTTCTGTGTAGTATTTGTATATTTTGGTCTGGGAAAAATTGGTGGTTAGTGGTGACTAAATGCTTGGCAAAATGGGACATAAATTGTTTATTGTTGGGGGATTTGGTTTTCTGTTTTACTTCTTGCATGTGTTCTTTTATTCTTTTGTTGAATGACCTTATCGTCATCCCTATATAACGTGCAGGGCAATTAGCACATGACAATTTATATATACCAGAAAAAGAAAGGGGTTCTTGTACTGATTTTAACGATAGCAGGGACTTTAAGTCACCTGAGTTTCTATAAGCAACCTTAAAGCCATATTTTTGCAATAATTTAGCTATTCTTAAGGATGGATCACCAATGTATGGGATCACCACCCATGTTTGTGTAACTTTTGTAGAGGAGCTGATTAGGGGGAATGCCTGGCTGACTATTTTTTTCTTTTCTTTCCTTCTAATTAGTTTGTTAATTAAGCTTGTGGAATATCCATTGTTTTTACCGTGCCCCTATCAAATGAGAACAAATGCAAAGAGATCAAAACCATAAAAACCATAGCCCAAAACAATGGATATTCCACAAGCTTAATTAACAAACTAATTAGAAGGAAAGAAAAGAAAAAAATAGTCAGCCAGGCATTCCCCCTAATCAGCTCCTCTACAAAAGTTACACAAACATGGGTGGTGATCCCATACATTGGTGATCCATCCTTAAGAATAGCTAAATTATTGCAAAAATATGGCTTTAAGGTTGCTTATAGAAACTCAGGTGACTTAAAGTCCCTGCTATCGTTAAAATCAGTACAAGAACCCCTTTCTTTTTCTGGTATATATAAATTGTCATGTGCTAATTGCCCTGCACGTTATATAGGGATGACGATAAGGTCATTCAACAAAAGAATAAAAGAACACATGCAAGAAGTAAAACAGAAAACCAAATCCCCAACAATAAACAATTTATGTCCCATTTTGCCAAGCATTTAGTCACCACTAACCACCAATTTTTCCCAGACCAAAATATACAAATACTACACAGAAACAACAAATTCCGCGAAATAACTATTTTAGAAGGTTATGAAATCAACAAACCAGTGCGCGATAATTCTTCTACTTGCCTCAATGAGCAAATCCCCAAATGTACAACGTTTCTTAATTTATTTATATAAAAATAATAATAATATAAAAAAAAAAAAAAAAAGTTCTACTTCCTCCTTATACATGTATTTGGTTTATATTTCGTTATAGCTCTGTGTGTTATTTTTTCAATATGTTTCCTACACTTAGTCTAAAAGAAAATGTAAAGGCTCAGCCTAACTTTAGAGAAAACTCTACCTGCTCTAATAAGAAACAGATGTACCCTATATACCCCCACCCATGTCCTTTCCATTTCCAGTCAGTCTTATTCAGAGGCCCTCACCCTAAGGTTCGTACTTTCTGCCTTATTTTATTTTATATTAATTTTTGTACTTATTTACTTTGTACTATAGATAACTCTCTGGTGTCATTGTATTTTTTTAGTTAATGCCTGAAGAAGAACACTACGTGTTCGAAACGCGTTGTTTATATCATTAAAAGTTTTATATGTGGAGACCATTTCATTAGATTTTTACCCTACAACTTCGTAAGTAATTACAAGACAACATTTATAAATCTTCATAAGTACTTTTGGCCAGTCAGGTTTATAATGCTATTTTAACATCTTCTTATTATTGTTACTATCAGAGAGTTTAAAATAGTTAGTAAGAGTTAAAGATAAATACCAATCATACTTTGTAAATTATCTTCTTTACTGGATCACTTTCAGGTATTTTCCATTTTCTAAGATAAACTAGAAGTTTTTAAAAGATTACCCGATATTTATAGCTCTGTATTTATTCTATTAAATAAGTTATCCAATTATTGCACTACTAATGTTTTACTTATTTCTTTCTTGTTTGTATTTCATTTTCATTTTCATTTAAAGGCAGTGCTTTAATTTAAATATTTAAATTTGACAAATATATTGTTCTCGATGTGAAAAGGAACTTTGTTTCGGAAATATTCCACTATTAAGGAAATGTTTCACATATAAATATTCAAATCATAATGAGGAAGATATGCTTATTATGATTTATTACAAATAAGTTTTCCCGCCTCTTCTAGTCAATGTTAAAACTGAAATGATGTATTTGGGTTAGGTTAGGCTGCAGTGGCCGTCTCAGAAGAGAACCATATAGGACATAAGCTGGTCTCTTGTGATACCACAAATGAAGGAAGAGCTATTCTCCTCCGTCACTAGTTCACTTGAAACATCCTGAGATAATGATGTTTATCTGTGAATTGGTATTAAAGTACCAATATCCATTGGTATTACAGATACCAATAGATGGTAAGTTCTCAAGATTATAATGGAAGTAGTTTCCAAAGGTTTCTTTTCTTCTGTGTGCCAGATTAGGATATTGACAAAGAAAGTGAAGAACAGTTTCCTTTTCTTCCTCGCTTTGACATGCTCTGCAAATATCCCTTGCCTTCAGACCCAACCTGTGGCATATTTCCCTATTAGCCAGTGTTCAGTACAATCACCACAATGACATTGCCTCACATTTCTCTAGTCTTAGACAGAATTTCTTAGTCATTCTGTAATTACAGGAAGGCCACACTTGCTTCAAAATGAGAAACGTGCCCTTTCTGGTCCATGTTTTTTTTACATGGTCACAAATAGTTTGGCAAATCCGAAGCTTATATGTGGAGACTACAACCCCAGAATGATGAAGGATATCTTGTGTCGAAAGAAGGGTGCCAGATGGGGCAAGCTCATCAGCCTTGCACTTTTTTTATTATGAAATTCTGTATTTACTAGCTAATTCAAGGAAGACTTCTTGATCAGTATTCTATGATTTTCAGAAAATTATGATTCGCAATTTAGGACTAAAGAGAACAATATTAATGTTTCATTTGGTGTCACCTATCGGTTTTCTTCACTTTCATTTTATTAAAGCCTTACCTGGAGAATGAGAAATTTGCAAGGAGTAAATTTTCAAGATAACGAAAATAATAATTAATTATCGATTAAATAGAAATTTGTCGTCTTGCCTAGACCGGTTTTGCACCTTCACACGCGTTTTCCAAGGTGACACTCAAGAGTTTTCAAATGGTTATCATACGTTTAAATCTTTCTAAATCTTACGTTTGATTCTGTTTATCCTATAACTTATCAAACAACTATTTTATGATTAAATAGTAAATTATTTCCCTACTATAATAAAACATATTTCATTAATTTTCAATATTTTCTGTTTTCATCTTTGTTGTTTCTTGATTGTCCCTTGGACTTTTCCTATCTTTTAATAGGACAAAAATGGTTTACAAAAATACTAAATTTGAACATTCAACGAATCTTCTACACTATTATACATTCATTTCCTTACGTCCTTAAATTATTACTTAAATTGTCTTCAAGCTTTTTATAATATCAAATATAGTATTATCGAGAATCCTTGAAACTTATTTTGTAGATTCCGCATTAATTAAATTTTCTGTCTTCTATTTTTTAATAAAAAGCTTTAAATCATGTTAAATTGTCTTATTTTATTTAGTTGGAATATTAAATTTTCTGTTTTAAATAATATTTCTAGTTTAGTTGTAACTTTTCCAATTTAGATAAAAGTTATCCAATTTATTGCTGGTCTCTGAAAAGAGCTTACTTCGTTATTGCTATTTCTAATTCCTTAAGTCTTATTGTAATCATTGTGTCTCTTATTCGTTCATTAAATCAGTTGACATTTTTCTATTTCCTTTATTACTTTAAGTTTATTGATGTATTCCAATGTATATCAAGAATCTTTTATCAATATTTTGTTACTAGACGGATACTTTTTGAACTAGTGGATGTAAGGATGCATTATGAATGGGTTATACCAGTTTCAGTTAATTTTCTGAATATTTCAAATTTCAGTTTTTTTATTTCGTTTTCTGGTGTATAGAATTTGTTTTCGTATTATTCATGTGGTAATTATAAACGAACAAACTAACTTTACAACATATCACTTATTTAAACCACTGACTTAAAAGATATAAATTATGACGTAAAAACTAATTCAAATTTTGATGTAGCACGTTTTATTAAATCCTCTATATCTATTTTATCATAGATACATTTATTCGTTATGGGTTGTATATAGAGAGATCTGCTTGTTGGATTGATATAAGGTAGTACCAAAAATAGGAGTTATTATAAAAAAATATAAATGTAGCGTGAAATATGGAAATTAAACATACATTTCTGACTTGTTTGGTACCCGCAGGTCCCGGATATTTATTATTTATGGTGATGTAACCCTAAAACTCTTGTAAATAGTTTTTTAACAAAGAAATGCATGCTGGAACCTTCTAACTAATCATAAACAGGTTACGTTCAGTAATAAAATAAATTATTACTTCTAGTCCTTCAGGTTTCGGGATTTTTAGAAATAATAATATTTTCCTATTTGAAATGGGAAAAAGATGAATTTATTATTGAGAAAAGAAGTAGAATATCCGTTACGTAACAAACACTATGTTGGTCTGATATTAAAATTGACAACATTGACTGCTCAAAGGAAAACCCTGTTAGAAACATGAACAAGAAGGACTCAGCAAGTTGATTACATTTCTTTGCCTGAAATATTTCAGTTTTGATTTAAATAGGTTTTATGTAATCGGTTATCTAATACGATCAATAACAGGGAAAAATGATTCTTATTTTTTAGTTGAATATTCTAAAGAAAACTTTCTCTCTCTTTCTCTCTATCACTCTCACTATCCACCTGTATCTAATATATGTTTTTTTTTTATATTATCCTCTTTTTGTATGTATATTTACTATTAAGGAATCAATAGTACGGGACTTTCCATTCTATCTGTATTTATTAAACAGGCGTGTTATCGTCTACAGACATTAGCTAAATCTAAAGAAATCAGCCATACATCTAGTCAACAAAGGATATGCTTTTAATGGGGCCTTTTTCACAAAGACCGCGATCGGATTCTTTCTACATGTATTCAATTGGTACACAGAGGTACTGTGGACACATATTGCATTCAAAAGTGTACAATAAAATACTTAACACAATATTGATGTTGCGTTGATACACATATATTTCTTAAAATATTCCTAATCATATTATATATTATATTATTTCAAAGTCACTATTATTTCTTATTTCCTTTATTTATTGATGTTGAGAACTATATGTGTAAATACCAAAGTAATTGTTGTTTCAATTGCGTTTAATATTCATTTAAAATACCTTTAGAAAAGATTTTCCTCTCCATGTTTTAAACGTGCCTTAAGTGGCTTTCCAAGGCACAGGTTTCCATTGTGTTTTAATATCTGGCTATACATTTTTATAACTTTCCCTACTTTAATAGAAAGGGAGAAATCACTTTAAAAATTAGATATAGAATTGAATCCAATACACTTGCTACCTTTGTGCGCCACTTCTCTGTGAATTTAGTAATAAATCCTTTAAGTAAGATTTATGTTAATAATTGAACATTTATTATAAATTATTGATATTATTCGACATGAGCTGTTTGTTATAATATGCACTTTTTAAATTATCCCTGCATAAGAAATATATTTTTCACTTAATTAAAAACAAAAAGTGTAATTAGTAAAGTGGGGAAATTTATTGCACCGTTTTCTTTTGTCTTCTAATGTTGTTGTGTATAGTGTTCTCTTTGTAAGTTAACTAAATATTTCTTGTTTAATTTATTGTTTAATACATCATTAAAGTATGGTGAAACACAAGTAATGGGCTATTTATTAAAGTAATATTACCACTAGTGCTAGAGATGTTGTTAGTTCAGTGGTTGCAGTATCCTTTGTATGAAATGCATGTCTTAATCTTTATCGAGATGTAGTTGCAGCTCTGTGGCTGGAGATAAGTTGAGTTATCAAAGGTAACGGTCATGTGACGGTCCATCACCTGAAGGTCTCACAATTCTGGAAAAATACTCTCTAGAGATCCTCTTAAGAACATACTGCTAGAGTATCTAGTTTGAAACGAAGCTAGACTAGTCTCTTGAAGAGGTCCAACCAAGGACCAAAGATACTTGCATGCAGTTTAATGCACGTTGTTATTAACAGACTTTATTTCTTTCTTGTATGTCTTTCATTTTTTTATTATTTGCAATGTCTTGTCTTCATTCGTCTCATGCCTCTTACTTGGTCCTAGAACTACGGTTTGTGTTTAAGTCAGTGCATTAATTTAAATATTTAAATTTGACGAATATATTGTTCTCGATGTAAAAAGGAAATTTGTTTCGGAACTATTCCACTATTAAGGAAATGTTTCACCTATAAATATTCAAATCATAATAAGGAAGATATGCTTATTATGATTTATGACAACTAAGTTTTTCAGCCTCTTCTAGTCAATGTTAAAACTGAAATGATGTATTTGGGTGAGGTTAGGCTGCAGTGGCCGTTGCTGAATTATTGCGATGGTAATTATGAGAGAACAGTAAGCGTTATCAATTATATAGTTAATTCGTCGTGAAAGAATCTTATACGAGGCTGCACGATTTTTTTGATCAACATCTATAAAATGTATGCAAATTGATAGTACTACAGAGGTGAGAAAAAATAATATTGTCATAGAAGGCCGTCTTTCCTCGTTTATTGGTAATATAGGCGGCCAACCGGTTAAGCACGTGATAGATCTTCAACACAAGCTGATATTGAATGCTCTTAGGAATAAATACTTTTTGAACAAGTAATACCAGTATATGCCTAAATATCCAATAATTAATTTATTTTTATTATTTCATTTATTATCTGATATCATTCATTTACAATTTACATGATTTTTGCATGTTCGTTTAGTCATTTTTTGAGTTTTCTTATTGCTTTAAATAATAAATAGTATATCCGATTGATTATTAATCTGATAATTTATTAAATTATCTGTGTTTTTATGCTCATAAATTTCGAGTTCCTCTCTCAAATTAATCGTTGTCCTTTATATCCTGGTTTTATTAAATACGTTCAATTTTTTATATCTTCTAGTTCATGTAATTTTCATCTAAGTGATTAGCGCAGTTTGTTAATTTAAATTATTTACATAATATTAAATGTGTTCTTGAAAAAGTTTTTTTACCTATCACTTTTTTGATAACAATCCTTCTTACATTTTGTTATACCCGCTTTTAACATATTTATTGAACTAATAAATATTGTGTTATATTAAATATTATTAGCTTTTATCATACTCGGATTGTTGCTTTAAAAAACACATCTGATAGCTAATTACTGATTAGGAGCTTCTTTACACTTCTGCTGGTATAGGTACATAGGGATGGAAATTTAGTAATAAATGGTTAATTAGAGATCTCGCAGAAGGATTATAAAGAATTTGAGAAACGATGAAGTGATTTTAGAAAGCATGTTTGTTATGGTATATAAGATAAGATAAAAGATAAATTAGAAGTTAGTTGAAGTTTATGTGCTGTATTTAGTTATCAAACAGGAAATATTTTCGTAAATAATGATGGAGGGAGTATTAAATTGGTTATGATGTACCAGAAAGTGGTTTGTGGAAAGGAGAGAATTAGATTTACGTCTTCAGAAATAGAAGGTATTGATGAACAAGGCCTGAGATATGTCTTAGGCAAGGTGGAAAAAAAAGTGTCAATGGCAAAAGGAAATACGTGGCAGTTTGGAGCCTCGGTGGGAGTCCAATGCTTCTATAAAGTAGCGCCTTTCGCTAACAGGACAGATAAAATACCTGAAATACTTGTCTCCCGCCGGCCTTTCTCTCCTCAATACCTCTGTTTCCCAGGCACTTCCAACGGCTTCATCTTGCCCAATCACAGATTTTTATCTCTTCTTTAAAAATAACAACATTTTTCTATATAGTAATCAAACTAATGTATTTACCAGTAATATTTTTTTGAATTGATACTTTCTGAATTGAAACTATTGTTTTTTTTTTAAATAGGCATAGGAAAACTAATCTATTAAGCCTTTTCTAAGAATCGGTCATCTGAAATCTAACCTAGCTAGGCAACTATGATTAAGTGATTGTAATTAACTGTGGTAGATTCAAAACGCTGCGTTTTTACCTGAGCCAGGCTTGGCCATTTTACATCGACAGTGAGCTAACTTGTAACTCACTGATCTTTGACTGTCCATCACTACATAAGCCAGATGTAGATGAGCCAACTTGTAACACAATTAGGTTTGACAGTCCAGTACCATCTAAGCCAGGCGTGGCTATCCTACATTGACAATGAACTAACTTGAAACTCAGTGATCTTTGGCCGTCCATCACCATCTAAGCCAGGCGTGGCTATTCTTCATTGATAATGAACTAACTTGTAACTCAGTGATCTTTAGCCGTCCATCACCATCTAAGCTAGGCGTGGCTATCCTACATTGACAATGAACTAACTTGTAACTCAGTGATCTTTGGCCGTCCATCACCATCTAAGCCAGGCGTGGCTATCCTACTTTGACAATGAACTAACTTGTAACTCAGTGATCTTTGGCCGTCCATCACCATCTAAGCCAGGCGTGGCTATCCTACTTTGAAAATGAACTAACTTGTAACTCAGTGATCTTTGGCCGTCCATCACCATCTAAGCCAGGCGTGGCTATCCTACATTGACAATGAACTAACATGTAACTCAGTGATCTTTGGCCGTCCATCACCATCTAAGCCAGGCGTGGCTATCCTACTTTGACAATGAACTAACTTGTAACTCCTACATTGATAATGAACTAACTTGTAACTCAGTGATCCTTAGCCGTCCATCACCATCTAAGCCAGGCGTGGCTATCCTACATTGACAATGAACTAACTTGTAACTCCTACATTGATAATGAACTAACTTGTAACTCAGTGATCTTTGGCCGTCCATCACCATCTAAGCCAGGCATGGCTATTCTTCATTGATAATGAACTAACTTGTAACTCAGTGATCTTTAGCCGTCCATCACCATCTAAGCCAGGCGTGGCTATCCTACATTGACAATGAACTAACTTGTAACTCCTACATTGATAATGAACTAACTTGTAACTCAGTGATCTTTAGCAGTCCATCACCATCTAAGCCAGGCGTGGCTATCCTACATTGACAATGAACTAACTTGTAACTCCTACATTGATAATGAAGTAACTTGTAACTCAGTGATCTTTGGCCGTCCATCACCATCTAAGCCAAGCGTGGCTATCCTACATTGATAATGAACTAACTTGTAACTCAGTGATCTTTAGCCGTCCATCACCATCTAAGCCAGGCGTGGCTATCCTACATTGACAATGAACTAACTTGTAACTCCTACATTGATAATGAACTAACTTGTAACTCAGTGATCTTTAGCCGTCCATCACCATCTAAGCTAGGCGTGGCTATCCTACATTGACAATGAACTAACTTGTAACTCAGTGATCTTTGGCCGTCCATCACCATCTAAGCCAGGCGTGGCTATCCTACTTTGACAATGAACTAACTTGTAACTCCTACATTGATAATGAACTAACTTGTAACTCAGTGATCTTTGGCCGTCCATCACCATCTAAGCCAGGCGTGGCTATCCTACATTGATAATGAACTAACTTGTAACTCAGTGATCTTTAGCCGTCCATCACCATCTAAGCCAGGCGTGGCTATCCTACATTGACAATGAACTAACTTGTAACTCCAACATTGATAATGAACTAACTTGTAACTCAGTGATCTTTGGCCGTCCATCACCATCTAAGCCAGGCGTGGCTATCCTACATTGACAATGAACTAACTTGTAACTCAGTGATCTTTGGCCGTCCATCACCATCTAAGCCAGGCTTGGCTATCCTACTTTGATAATGAAGTAACTTGTAACTCCTACATTGATAATGAACTAACTTGTAACTCAGTGATCTTTAGCCGTCCATCACCATCTAAGCCAGGTGTGGCTATCCTACATTGATAATGAAGTAACTTGTAACTCCTACATTGATAATGAACTAACTTGTAACTCAGTGATCTTTAGCCGTCCATCACCATCTAAGCCAGGCGTGGCTATCCTACATTGACAATGAACTAACTTGTAACTCCTACATTGATAATGAAGTAACTTGTAACTCAGTGATCTTTGGCCGTCCATCACCATCTAAGCCAGGCGTGGCTATCCTACATTGACAATGAACTAACTTGTAACTCAGTGATCTTTGGCCGTCCATCACCATCTAAGCCAGGCGTGGCTATCCTACTTTGACAATGAACTAACTTGTAACTCCTACATTGATAATGAACTAACTTGTAACTCAGTGATCTTTGGCCGTCCATCACCATCTAAGCCAGGCGTGGCTATCCTACATTGATAATGAACTAACTTGTAACTCAGTGATCTTTAGCCGTTCATCACCATCTAAGCCAGGCTTGGCTATCCTACATTGACAATGAACTAACTTGTAACTCCTACATTGATAATGAACTAACTTGTAACTCAGTGATCTTTAGCCGTCCATCACCATCTAAGCCAGGCGTGGCTATCCTACATTGACAATGAACTAACTTGTAACTCCTACATTGATAATGAACTAACTTGTAACTCAGTGATCTTTAGCCGTCCATCACCATCTAAGCCAGGCAAGGCTATCCTACATTGATAATGAAGTAACTTGTAACTCCTACATTGATAATGAACTAACTTGTAACTCAGTGATCTTTAGCCGTCCATCACCATCTAAGCCAGGCGTGGCTATCCTACATTGACAATGAACTAACTTGTAACTCAGTGATCTTTGGCCGTCCATCACCATCTAAGCCAGGCGTGGCTATCCTACTTTGACAATGAACTAACTTGTAACTCCTACATTGATAATGAACTAACTTGTAACTCAGTGATCTTTGGCCGTCCATCACCATCTAAGCCAGGCGTGGCTATCCTACTTTGAAAATGAACTAACTTGTAACTCAGTGATCTTTGGCCGTCCATCACCATCTAAGCCAGGCGTGGCTATCCTACATTGACAATGAACTAACTTGTAACACAGTGATCTTTGGCCGTCCATCACCATCTAAGCCAGGCATGGCTATTCTACATTGATAATGAACTAACTTGTAACTCAGTGATCTTTAGCCGTCCATCACCATCTAAGCCAGGCGTGGACTAACTTGTAACTCCTACATTGATAATGAACTAACTTGTAACTCAGTGATCTTTAGCCGTCCATCACCATCTAAGCCAGGCGTGGCTATCCTACATTGACAATGAACTAACTTGTAACTCCTACATTGATAATGAATAACTTGTAACTCAGTGATCTTTAGCCGTCCATCACCATCTAAGCCAGGCGTGGCTATCCTACATTGATAATGAACTAACTTGTAACTCAGTGATCTTTGGCCGTCCATCACCATCTAAGCCAGGCGTGGCTATCCTCATTGACAATGAACTAACTTGTAACTCCTACATTGATAATGAACTAACTTGTAACTCAGTGATCTTTAGCCGTCCATCACCATCTAAGCCAGGCGATGGCTATCCTACATTGATAATGAACTAACTTGTAACTCAGTGATCTTTAGGCCGTCCATCACCATCTAAGCCAGGCGTGGCTATCCTACATTGATAATGAACTAACTTGTAACTCAGTGATCTTTGCCGTCCATCACCATCTAAGCCAGGCGTGGCTATCCTACATTGATAATGAACTAACTTGTAACTCAGTGATCTTTAGCCGTCCATCACCATCCAAGCCTAGGCGTGGCTATCCTACATTGACAATGAACTAACTTGTAACTCCTACATTGATAATGAACTAACTTGTAACTCAGTGATCTTTGGCCGTCCATCACCATCTAAGCCAGGCGTGGCTATCCTACATTGATAATGAACTAACTTGTAACTCAGTGATCTTTAGCCGTCCATCACCATCTAAGCCAGGCATGGCTATCCTACCATTGACAATGAACTAACTTGTAACTCCTACATTGATAATGAACTAACTTGTAACTCAGTGATCTTTAGCCGTCCATCACCATCTAAGCCAGGCGTGGCTATCCTACATTGACAATGAACTAACTTGTAACTCAGTGATCTTTGGCCGTCCATCACCATCTAAGCCAGGCTTGGCTATCCTACTTTGATAATGAAGTAACTTGAAACTCCTACATTGATAATGAACTAACTTGTAACTCAGTGATCTTTGGCCGTCCATCACCATCTAAGCCAGGCGTGGCTATCCTACATTGATAATGAACTAACTTGTAACTCAGTGATCTTTGGCCGTCCATCACCATCTAAGCCAGGCGTGGCTATCCTACATTGATAATGAACTAACTTGTAACTCAGTGATCTTTGGCCGTCCATCACCATCTAAGCTAGGCGTGGCTATCCTACATTGACAATGAACTAACTTGTAACTCCTACATTGATAATGAAGTAACTTGTAACTCAGTGATCTTTGGCCGTCCATCACCATCTAAGCCAGGCGTGGCTATCCTACATTGACAATGAACTAACTTGTAACTCAGTGATCTTTGGCCGTCCATCACCATCTAAGCCAGGCTTGGCTATCCTACATTGAAATGAACTAACTTGTAACTCAGTGATCTTTGCCGTCCATCACCATCTAAGCCAGGCGTGGCTATCCTACATTGATAATGAACTAACTTGTAACTCAGTGATCTTTAGCCGTCCATCACCATCTAAGCCAGGCGTTGGCTATCCTACATTGACAATGAACTAACTTGTAACTCCTACATTGATAATGAACTAACTTGTAACTCAGTGATCTTTAGCCGTCCATCACCATCTAAGCCAGGCGTTGGCTATCCTACATTTGACAATGAACTAACTTGAAACTCCTACATTGATAATGAACTAACTTGTAACTCAGTGATCTTTAGCCGTCCATCACCATCTAAGCCAGGCAAGGCTATCCTACATTGATAATGAAGTAACTTGTAACTCCTACATTGATAATGAACTAACTTGTAACTCAGTGATCTTTAGGCCGTCCATCACCATCTAAGCCAGGCGTGGCTATCCTACATTGACAATGAACTAACTTGTAACTCAGTGATCTTTGGCCGTCCATCACCATCTAAGCCAGGCGTGGCTACCTACTTTGACAATGAACTAACTTGTAACTCCTACATTGATAATGAACTAACTTGTAACTCAGTGATCTTTGGCCGTCCATCACCATCTAAGCCAGGCGTGGCTATCCTACTTTGAAAATGAACTAACTTGTAACTCAGTGATCTTTGGCCGTCCATCACCATCTAAGCCAGGCGTGGCTATCCTACATTGACAATGAACTAACTTGTAACACAGTGATCTTTGGCCGTCCATCACCATCTAAGCCAGGCGTGGCTATCCTACTTTGACAATGAACTAACTTGTAACTCCTACATTGATAATGAACTAACTTGTAACTCAGTGATCTTTAGCCGTCCATCACCATCTAAGCCAGGCGTGGCTATCCTACATTGATAATGAACTAACTTGTAACTCAGTGATCTTTAGCCGTCCATCACCATCTAAGCCAGGCGTGGCTATCCTACATTGACAATGAACTAACTTGTAACTCCTACATTGATAATGAACTAACTTGTAACTCAGTGATCTTTGGCCGTCCATCACCATCTAAGCCAGGCATGGCTATCCTACATTGACTAATGAACTAACTTTGTAACTCAGTGATCTTTAGCCGTCCATCACCATCTAAGCCAGGCGTGGCTATCCTACATTGACAATGAACTAACTTGTAACTCCTACATTGATAATGAACTAACTTGTAACTCAGTGATCTTTAGCCGTCCATCACCATCCAAGCCAGGCGTGGCTATCCTACATTGACAATGAACTAACTTGTAACTCCTACATTGATAATGAAGTAACTTGTAACTCAGTGATCTTTGGCCGTCCATCACCATCTAAGCCAGGCGTGGCTATCCTACATTGATAATGAACTAACTTGTAACTCAGTGATCTTTAGCCGTCCATCACCATCTAAGCCAGGCGTGGCTATCCTCCATTGACAATGAACTAACTTGTAACTCCTACATTGATAATGAACTAACTTGTAACTCAGTGATCTTTAGCCGTCCATCACCATCTAAGCTAGGCGTGGCTATCCTACATTGACAATGAACTAACTTGTAACTCAGTGATCTTTGGCCGTCCATCACCATCTAAGCCAGGCGTGGCTATCCTACTTTGACAATGAACTAACTTGTAACTCCTACATTGATAATGAACTAACTTGTAACTCAGTGATCTTTGGCCGTCCATCACCATCTAAGCCAGGCGTGGCTATCCTACATTGACAATGAACTAACTTGTAACTCAGTGATCATTTAGCCGTCCATCACCATCTAAGCTAGGCGTGGCTATCCTACATTGACAATGAACTAACTTGTAACTCCTACCATTCACCATGAACTAACTTGTAACTCAGTGATCTTTGGCCGTCCATCCTACATCTAAGCCAGGCGTGGCTATCCTACACTTGTAACTCAATGAACTAACTTGTAACTCAGTGATCTTTAGCCGTCCATCACCATCTAAGCCAGGCGTGGCTATCCTACATTGACAATGAACTAACTTGTAACTCCTACATTGATAATGAACTAACTTGTAACTCAGTGATCTTTAGCCGTCCATCACCATCTAAGCCAGGCGTGGCTATCCTACATTGATAATGAAGTAACTTGTAACTCCTACATTGATAATGAACTAACTTGTAACTCAGTGATCTTTAGCCGTCCATCACCATCTAAGCCAGGCTTGGCTATCCTACTTTGATAATGAAGTAACTTGAAACTCCTACATTGATAATGAACTAACTTGTAACTCAGTGATCTTTGGCCGTCCATCACCATCTAAGCCAGGCGTGGCTATCCTACATTGATAATGAACTAACTTGTAACTCAGTGATCTTTGGCCGTCCATCACCATCTAAGCCAGGCGTGGCTATCCTACATTGACAATGAACTAACTTGTAACTCAGTGATCTTTAGCCGTCCATCACCATCTAAGCTCAGGCGTGGCTATCCTCATTGACAATGAACTAACTTGTAACTCCTACATTGATAATGAACTAACTTGTAACTCAGTGATCTTTAGCCGTCCATCACCATCTAAGCCAGGCGTGGCTATCCTACATTGACAATGAACTAACTTGTAACTCAGTGATCTTTGCCGTCCATCACCATCTAAGCCAGGCGTGGCTATCACTACTTTGACAATGAACTAACTTGTAACTCCTACATTGATAATGAACTAACTTGTAACTCAGTGATCTTTGGCCGTCCATCACCATCTAAGCCAGGCGTGGCTATCCTACATTGAAATGAACTAACTTGTAACTCCTACATTGATAATGAACTAACTTGTAACTCAGTGATCTTTAGCCGTCCATCACCATCTAAGCCAGGCGTGGCTATCCTACATTGACAATGAACTAACTTGTAACTCCTACATTGATAATGAACTAACTTGTAACTCAGTGATCTTTGGCCGTCCATCACCATCTAAGCCAGGCGATGGCTATCCTACATTGACAATGAACTAACTTGTAACTCAGTGATCTTTAGGCCGTCCATCACCATCTAAGCCAGGCGTGGCTATCCTACATTTGACAATGAACTAACTTGTAACTCCTACATTGATAATGAACTAACTTGTAACTCAGTGATCTTTAGCCGTCCATCACCATCTAAGCCAGGCGTGGCTATCCTACATTGATAATGAAGTAACTTGTAACTCACTGGCCGTCCATCACCATCTAATAGCGTGCTATCCTACATTGAAACTAACTTGTAACTCAGTGATCTTTAGCCGTCCATCACCATCTAAGCCAGGCGTGGCTATCCTACATTGACAATGAACTAACTTGTAACTCCTACATTGATAATGAACTAACTTGTAACTCAGTGATCTTTGGCCGTCCATCACCATCTAAGCCAGGCGTGGCTATCCTACATTGACAATGAACTAACTTGTAACTCAGTGATCTTTGGCCGTCCATCACCATCTAACCTAGGCGTGGCTATCCTACATTGACAATGAACTAACTTGTAACTCAGTGATCTTTGGCCGTCCATCACCATCTAAGCCAGGCGTGGCTATCCTACATTGACTAATGAACTAACTTGTAACTCAGTGATCTTTGGCCGTCCATCACCATCTAAGCCAGGCGTGGCTATCCTACATTGACAATGAACTAACTTGTAACTCTACATTGATAATGAACTAACTTGCCGTAACTCATCACCATCTAAGCCAGGCGTGGCTATCCTACTTGACAATGAACTAACTTGTAACTCCTACATTGATAATGAACTAACTTGTAACTCAGTGATCTTTGGCCGTCCATCACCATCTAAGCCAGGCGATGGCTATCCTACATTGATAATGAACTAACTTGTAACTCAGTGATCTTTGCCGTCCATCACCATCTAACCAGGCATGGTATCTTCATTGATAATGAACTAACTTGTAACTCAGTGATCTTTAGCCGTCCATCACCATCTAAGCCAGGCGTGGCTATCCTACATTGACAATGAACTAACTTGTAACTCCTACATTGATAATGAACTAACTTGTAACTCAGTGATCTTTAGCCGTCCATCACCATCTAAGCCAGGCGTGGCTATCCTACATTGACAATGAACTAACTTGTAACTCCTACATTGATAATGAACTAACTTGTAACTCAGTGATCTTTGGCCGTCCATCACCATCTAAGCCAGGCGTGGCTATCCTACATTGATAATGAACTAACTTGTAACTCAGTGATCTTTAGCCGTCCATCACCATCTAAGCCAGGCGTGGCTATCCTCTGACAATGAACTAACTTGTAACTCCTACATTGATAATGAACTAACTTGTAACTCAGTGATCTTTAGCCGTCCATCACCATCTAAGCCAGGCGTGGCTATCCTACATTGACAATGAACTAACTTGTAACTCCTACATTGATAATGAACTAACTTGTAACTCAGTGATCTTTGCCGTCCATCACCATCTAAGCCAGGCGTGGCTATCCTACTTGAAATGAATAACTTGTAACTCCTACATTGATAATGAACTAACTTGTAACTCAGTGATCTTTGGCCGTCCATCACCATCTAAGCCAGGCGTGGCTATCCTACATTGATAATGAACTAACTTGTAACTCAGTGATCTTTAGCCGTCCATCACCATCTAAGCCAGGCGTGGCTATCCTACTTTGACAATGAACTAACTTGTAACTCCTACATTGATAATGAACTAACTTGTAACTCAGTGATCTTTGGCCGTCCATCACCATCTAAGCCAGGCGTGGCTATCCTACATTGACTAATGAACTAACTTGTAACTCAGTGATCTTTAGCGCCGTCCATCACCATCTAAGCCAGGCGTGGCTATCCTACATTGACAATGAACTAACTTGTAACTCCTACATTGATAATGAACTAACTTGTAACTCAGTGATCTTTAGGCCGTCCATCACCATCTAAGCCAGGCATGGCTATTCCTTACATTGATAATGAACTAACTTGTAACTCAGTGATCTTTAGCCGTCCATCACCATCTAAGCCAGGCGTGGCTATCCTACATTGACAATGAACTAACTTGTAACTCCTACATTGATAATGAACTAACTTGTAACTCAGTGATCTTTAGGCCGTCCATCACCATCTAAGCCAGGCAGTGGCTATCCTACATTGATAATGAACTAACTTGTAACTCAGTGATCTTTAGCCGTCCATCACCATCTAAGCCAGGCGTGGCTATCCTACATTGACAATGAACTAACTTGTAACTCCTACATTGATAATGCAACGTCCATCAGCCTATCTAAGCCAGGCGTGGCTATCCTACCATTGACAATGAACTAACTTGTAACTCCTACATTGATAATGAACTAACTTGTAACTCAGTGATCTTTGGCCGTCCATCACCATCTAAGCCAGGCGTGGCTATCCTACATTGACAATGAACTAACTTGTAACTCAGTGATCTTTAGGCCGTCCATCACCATCTAAGCCAGGCGTGGCTATCCTACATTGACAATGAACTAACTTGTAACTCCTACATTGATAATGAACTAACTTGTAACTCAGTGATCTTTAGCCGTCCATCACCATCTAAGCTAGGCGTGGCTATCCTACATTGACAATGAACTAACTTGTAACTCAGTGATCTTTGGCCGTCCATCACCATCTAAGCCAGGCGTGGCTATCCTACATTGACAATGAACTAACTTGTAACTCCTACATTGATAATGAACTAACTTGTAACTCAGTGATCTTTGGCCGTCCATCACCATCTAAGCCAGGCGTGGCTATCCTACATTGATAATGAACTAACTTGTAACTCAGTGATCTTTAGCCGTCCATCACCATCTAAGCCAGGCGTGGCTATCCTACATTGACAATGAACTAACTTGTAACTCCTACATTGATAATGAACTAACTTGTAACTCAGTGATCTTTAGCCGTCCATCACCATCTAAGCCAGGCGTGGCTATCCTACATTGACAATGAACTAACTTGTAACTCCTACATTGATAATGAACTAACTTGTAACTCAGTGATCTTTAGGCCGTCCATCACCATCTAAGCCAGTGGCTATCCTACTGATAATGAAGTAACTTGAATCCTACATTGATAATGAACTAACTTGTAACTCAGTGATCTTTAGCCGTCCATCACCATCTAAGCCAGGCGTGGCTATCCTACATTGACAATGAACTAACTTGTAACTCCTACATTGATAATGAACTAACTTGTAACTCAGTGATCTTTAGCCGTCCATCACCATCTAAGCCAGGCGTGGCTATCCTACATTGACAATGAACTAACTTGTAACTCAGTGATCTTTGGCCGTCCATCACCATCTAAGCCAGGCGTGGCTATCCTACTTTGACAATGAACTAACTTGTAACTCCTACATTGATAATGAACTAACTTGTAACTCAGTGATCTTTGGCCGTCCATCACCATCTAAGCCAGGCGTGGCTATCCTACATTGATAATGAACTAACTTGTAACTCAGTGATCTTTAGCCGTCCATCACCATCTAAGCCAGGCGTGGCTATCCTACATTGACAATGAACTAACTTGTAACTCCTACATTGATAATGAACTAACTTGTAACTCAGTGATCTTTGGCCGTCCATCACCATCTAAGCCAGGCGTGGCTATCCTACATTGACAATGAACTAACTTGTAACTCAGTGATCTTTGGCCGTCCATCACCATCTAAGCCAGGCTGGCTATCCTACTGATAATGAAGTAACTTGTAACTCCTACATTGATAATGAACTAACTTGTAACTCAGTGATCTTTAGCCGTCCATCACCATCTAAGCTCAGGCGTGGCTATCCTACATTGACAAATGAACTAACTTGTAACTCAGTGATCTTTGGCCGTCCATCACCATCTACGCCAGGCGTGGCTATCCTACATTGACAATGAACTAACTTGTAACTCCTACATTGATAATGAACTAACTTGTAACTCAGTGATCTTTGGCCGTCCATCACCATCTAAGCCTAGGCAGTGGCTATCCTTACATTGATAATGAACTAACTTGTAACTCAGTGATCTTTAGCCGTCCATCACCATCTAAGCCAGGCGTGGCTATCCTACATTGACAATGAACTAACTTGTAACTCCTACATTGATAATGAACTAACTTGTAACTCAGTGATCTTTAGGCCGTCCATCACCATCTAAGCCAGGCGTGGCTATCCTACATTGATAATGAACTAACTTGTAACTCAGTGATCTTTAGCCGTCCATCACCATCTAAGCCAGGCTGGCTATCCTACATTGACAATGAACTAACTTGTAACTCCTACATTGATAATGAACTAACTTGTAACTCAGTGATCTTTAGCCGTCCATCACCATCTAAGCCAGGCGTGGCTATCCTACATTGACAATGAACTAACTTGTAACTTGGCCGTCCATCACCATCTAACTAGGCGTGGCTATCCTACATTACAATGAACTAACTTGTAACTCAGTGATCTTTAGGCCGTCCATCACCATCTAAGCCAGCGGGCTATCTACTGAAATGAAGTAACTTGTAACTCCTACATTGACAATGAACTAACTTGTAACTCAGTGATCTTTGGCCGTCCATCACCATCTAAGCCAGGCGTGGCTATCCTACATTGACTAATGAACTAACTTGTAACTCAGTGATCTTTGGCCGTCCATCACCATCTAAGCCAGGCGTGGCTATCCTCTTGACAATGAACTAACTTGTAACTCCTACATTGATAATGAACTAACTTGTAACTCAGTGATCTTTAGGCCGTCCATCACCATCTAAGCCAGGCGTGGCTATCCTACTATTGACTAACTGAACTAACTTGTAACTCCTACATTGATAATGAACTAACTTGTAACTCAGTGATCTTTGGCCGTCCATCACCATCTAAGCCAGGCGTGGCTATCCTACATTGACAATGAACTAACTTGTAACTCAGTGATCATTGATAATGAAGTCCATCACCATCTAAGCTCAGTGATCTTTGCCGTCTATCACTACATCTGACAATGAACTAACTTGTAACTCCTACATTGATAATGAACTAACTTGTAACTCAGTGATCTTTAGCCGTCCATCACCATCTAAGCCATCTAGGCTGTGGCTTATCCTACATTGATCAATGAAGTAACTTGTAACTCCTACATTGATAATGAACTAACTTGTAACTCAGTGATCTTTAGCCGTCCATCACCATCTAAGCCAGGCGTGGCTATCCTACATTGAAATGAATAACTTGTAACTCCTACATTGATAATGAATAACTTGTAACTCAGTGATCTTTAGCCGTCCATCACCATCTAAGCCAGGCGTGGCTATCCTACATTGACAATGAACTAACTTGTAACTCCTACATTGATATGAACTAACTTGGTAACTCAGTGATCTTTAGCCGTCCATCACCATCTAAGCCAGGCGTGGCTATCCTACATTGACAATGAACTAACTTGTAACTCCTACATTGATAATGAACTAACTTGTAACTCAGTGATCTTTGGCCGTCCATCACCATCTAAGCCAGGCGTGGCTATCCTACATTGATAATGAACTAACTTGTAACTCAGTGATCTTTAGCCGTCCATCACCATCTAAGCCAGGCGTGGCTATCCTACATTGACAATGAACTAACTTGTAACTCCTACATTGATAATGAACTAACTTGTAACTCAGTGATCTTTGCCGCTCATCACTCATCTTGATAATGAGTAACTTGTAACTCCTACATTGATAATGAACTAACTTGTAACTCAGTGATCTTTAGGCCGTCCATCACCATCTAAGCCATGCTAATGCTGGCGTATCCTACATTGATAATGAACTAATGTAACTCAGTGATCTTTGCCGTCCATCACCATCTAGCCAGGCGTGCTATCCTACATTGATAATGAACTAACTTGTAACTCAGTGATCTTTAGCCGTCCATCACCATCTAAGCTAGGCGTGGCTATCCTACATTGACAATGAACTAACTTGTAACTCCTACATTGATAATGAACTAACTTGTAACTCAGTGATCTTTGGCCGTCCATCACCATCTAAGCCAGGCGTGGCTATCCTACATTGACAATGAACTAACTTGTAACTCAGTGATCTTTGGCCGTCCATCACCATCTAAGCCAGGCTTGGCTATCCTACATTGACAATGAACTAACTTGTAACTCCTACATTGATAATGAACTAACTTGTAACTCAGTGATCTTTAGCCGTCCATCACCATCTAAGCCAGGCGTGGCTATCCTACATTGATAATGAACTAACTTGTAACTCAGTGATCTTTAGCCGTCCATCACCATCTAAGCCAGGCTGGCTATCCTACTTGAAATGAATAACTTGAACTCCTACATTGATAATGAACTAACTTGTAACTCAGTGATCTTTGGCCGTCCATCACCATCTAAGCCAGGCGTGGCTATCCTACATTTGACTAATGAACTAACTTGATAACTCCTACATTGAAATGAAAACTTGTAACTCCTACATGATATGAACTATTGTAACTCAGTGATCTTTAGCCGTCCATCACCATCTAAGCCAGGCAGGCTATCCTACATTGAAATGAAGTAACTTGTAACTCCTACATTGATAATGAACTAACTTGTAACTCAGTGATCTTTAGCCGTCCATCACCATCTAAGCCAGGCTGGCTATCCTACATTGAAATGAACTAACTTGTAACTCAGTGATCTTTGCCGTCCATCACCATCTAAGCCAGGGTGGCTATCCTACTTGACAATGAACTAACTTGTAACTCCTACATTGATAATGAACTAACTTGTAACTCAGTGATCTTTGGCCGTCCATCACCATCTAAGCCAGGCGTGGCTATCCTACATTTGAACAATGAACTAACTTGTAACTCAGTGATCTTTGGCCGTCCATCACCATCTAAGCCAGGCGTGGCTATCCTACATTGAAATGAACTAACTTGTAACTCAGTGATCTTTAGCCGTCCATCACCATCTAAGCCAGGCGTGGCTATCCTACATTGACAATGAACTAACTTGTAACTCCTACATTGATAATGAACTAACTTGTAACTCAGTGATCTTTAGCCGTCCATCACCATCTAAGCCAGGCGTGGCTATCCTACATTGACTAATGAACTAACTTTATGTAACTAACAGTGATCTTTAGCCGTCCATCACCATCTAAGCCAGGCGTGGCTATCCTACATTGACAATGAACTAACTTGTAACTCCTACATGATAATGAATACTTTAATCAGTGATCTTTGCCGTCCATCACCATCTAAGCCAGGCGTGGCTATCCTACATTACAAGAACTAATGTAACTCCTACATTATAATGAACTAACTTGTAACTCAGTGATCTTTGCCGTCCATCACCATCTAAGCAGCGTGGCTATCCTACATTGAAATGAACTAACTTGTAACTCTCAGTGATCTTTGCCGTCCATCACCATCTAAGCCAGGCGTGGCTATCCTACATTGACAATGAACTAACTTGTAACTCCTACATTGATAATGAACTAACTTGTAACTCAGTGATCTTTGGCCGTCCATCACCATCTAAGCCAGGCGTGGCTATCCTACATTGATAATGAACTAACTTGTAACTCAGTGATCTTTAGCCGTCCATCACCATCTAAGCCAGGCGTGGCTATCCTACTATTGACAATGAACTAACTTGTAACTCCTACATTGATAATGAACTAACTTGTAACTCAGTGATCTTTGAGCCGTCCATCACCATCTAAGCCAGGCGTGGCTATCCTACATTGACAATGAACTAACTTGTAACTCATGATCTTTGGCCGTCCATCACCATCTAAGCCAGTGCATCCTAGACATGACTATTTAACACTTGTATGACTACTGAACTCAATCTTTGCTCATCACATCTAAGCCAAGTAACTTGGTAACTATCCTACATTGATAATGAACTAACTTGTAACTCAGTGATCTTTAGCCGTCCATCACCATCTAAGCCAGGCGTGGCTATCCTACATTGACAATGAATAACTTGTAACTCCTACATTGATAATGAACTAACTTGTAACTCAGTGATCTTTAGCCGTCCATCACCATCTAAGCCAGGCGTGGCTACTCACTGAATGATAACTTGAACTACCTACATTGATAATGAACTAACTTGTAACTCAGTGATCTTTGGCCGTCCATCACCATCAAGTCTAAGCGGCATCACATGAGTGGCTATCCTACATTGATAATGAACTAACTTGTAACTCAGTGATCTTTAGCCGTCCATCACCATCTAAGCCAGGCGTGGCTATCCTACATTGAAATAACTAACTTGTAACTCCTACATTGATAATGAACTAACTTGTAACTCAGTGATCTTTGCCGTCCATCTCCATCTAATCAGTGTACGTACCAGTAGCTTGATCCTACATTGATAATGAACTAACTTGTAACTCAATGATACTTTAGCCTCCTATCATCCATCTAACAGCCTAGGCGTGGCCTATCCTAATCTGACATAATTGTAACTATTGAACTTGTACCTGCCATCTACCATCTCACATGACATCTGATTAATACTGACTACATCATCATACATTGTAATCAGTGATCTTTGGCCGTCCATCCCATCTAAGCACGCAGTAGGTCATCACTACATTGACATATGAACTACTTTGTAACTCAAGCTAAGCTTGGCCGTCCATCACCATGAATCCTAGTACTCATGATCCATACTTAATTAGCAACTTAGAACTTGAACTACATTGATAACTCAGTGATTGACCGTCCATCACCTCTAAGCCAGGCGTGGCTACTACTTGACAATGACTAATGACTATTAATACTTGAATCAGTGATCTTTGGCCGTCCATCACCATCTAAGCCAGGTCTTCATGACATGCTAACTTCCTAATCTATTGAAATGAACTAACTTAACTCAGTGATCTTTGGCCGTCCATCACCATCTAAGCTGCTGGCTATCTCACTTAAATGAACTAACTTGTAACTGTGATCTTTGCCGTCCATCACCATCTAAGCCAGGCGTGCTATCCTACATTACAATGAACTAACTTTAACTCCTCTTGATAATGAACTAACTTTAACTCAGTGATCTTGCCTCACCCAATCTAAGCCGGCGTGCTATCTACATTGAAATGAACTAACTTAGTAGTCTCTTACATAGCACGTCTAACCATTTAACCATACTTGTACTCCTACATTGATAACACTAACTTGACATCTATTGATAAAACTAACTTGTAACTCAGTGATCTTTAGCCGTCCATCACCATCTAAAGCCAGGCGTGGCTATCCTACATTGACAATGAACTAACTTGTAACTCCTACATTATAATGAACTAACTTGTAACTCTGTACTAGCTGGCCTCATCACATCTAACCAGCGTGGCTATCCTACTATTGAAAACTAATTGTAACTCAGTGATCTTTGCCGTCCATCACCTCTAAGCCAGGGTTTCCTCTTGACAATGAACTAACTTGTAACCACTTGAAATGAACTAACTTAACCAGGATTGGCCTCCATCCATCTAACCACTGACTACAGCTGACTACTCACTAACTTGTATAACTAATGACGGATTTTTAATATCTATTAACCTTTAACAGGCGTGGTACCATACTTAATGAACAACTTGTACTAATGATACTAACTTGTAACTCAGTGATCTTTCTAACCAGGCGTGCATCCTTTGTTTGACTAATTGATAATGAACTAACTTGTATACTTACCTTACATCATCATAGCGGTCTATACTAATGATCTTGTAACTCATTTAGATACTTTAGCCGTGCTTCTACACCATCTAACAGGCGTGGCTACATTAAAATAATAATTGTAACTTACTTACTAATACTGAACTTTTCCTCCAACCATCTACCGCCAGGCTACCTCTAATGTCTAGCTGATAATTAACTTAACAGTGATCTTTGCCGTCCATCACCATCTAACCGTGGCTACCTACTTGAATAATAACTTTAACATTGCTAACTACTAAGTGACTTGGCTACCTCCATCAAGACTCGGGTAACCCTACATTGAAATGAACTAACTTGTAACTCGACTATACTTAGTACGTATCCTACTCTACACTCTACCCTGCACACTACATTGCATAACAATTGACTCTTGTAATCAATTAATGATCATTGTAATAAACTTGACCCCAACCGCTTGGCATCCAACTTTAATGAAATTGAACTCCTAATTCATGAAACTTGTAACTCAGATCTTTAGCGTCCATCACCATCTAAGCCAGCTGGCACCTAATTGATAATGAACTAACTTGTACTCTAACTACCTAGCCAGTGGCTATCCTACATTGACTACGGGCCCACTTATAATACAACTGTAACTCAGTGATTACTATACCTTAAGCCAGATGCTACTACTGAATAACTTTACACTTGTATGATACCTCATACCATGACTAGCCAGGCGTGCTACCATTGCTAAGACAACTTGACTACCTACATTAATGAACTAACTGTAACTCAGTGATACTCTAGCTTGCCATACCATCAACCAGGTGCTATCCATACATACTAATACTTCTATTACTAATTAGCGTACTACCTATTGTAAAGTGAATTACATTGAATGAACTAACTTAATCAGATCTTTGGCCGCTCCATCACACTGACATGCTACACTTGTACTCATGAACTGAACCTTGTAACTCAGTGATCTTTGGCCGTCCTACCATTAAAGGGGTGGCTATCCTAATTGAAAGGAACTAACTTGTAACCATACTAATTTACCAGTGATCTTTGCCGTCCATCACCATCTAACGCTAGGCATTATTAATGACACTAACTTGTATCGTAACTTTAGTGGCCGTCCATCACCATAAGCCAGGCGTGGCTATCCTACATTAATTGAACTAACTCTGTACCTATCACTTCTAATGAACTGAACTTGTAACCTAATCATTTGAATGAATACGTAACTCACCATCTAAGGCTGTACTACATTGAACTACATGATCTTTGCCTCCATCACCATCTAAGCCGTGGCTCCTACATTGACAAAACTCAATTGTATACTACAGTGACTTGTACCGTCTTACCATCAACTCAGCATGGCTACCTACTTAATGAACTAACTTGTAACTCTATCATTGATAATGAACTAACAGTGATCTTTGGCCTCCTACCATCATGAACAGGTCTAATCCTACATTGATAATGAACTAACTTGTAATCCATGATCAATTGCGTCCATACTTTAAGCCATCAGCATCTAACCATGTACATGAAATTGACACTTGAATACACTTGTAACGTCTTTCCGCATACCATATGACTAGTGTTAATACTAATTTAAAGCTAATTGTAACCGTGATCCTTGCCCACACTAACCAGGGTGGCTATTCCTCATTGACAATGAACTAACTTGTAATCATACTTTACAACTAGTACTGGCTCCATCACATTGACGTACTGAACTACTTGAAATGAACAACTTGTAACTAGCTTGTATCTTAGCCGCTGGCTACCATACTCTAACTAGGCGTGGCTACACTTGACAATGAACTAACTTGTAACCAGGACTTGGTATCACATTGCACATAACTAGCGTGGCTACCTATTGAAGAACTAACTTGTAACCGTATCTTTGACAATGAACTACTTGTAACCAGTATCTATACCGTACTTAAGCCAGGACTGCTTCTACATTGATAATGAACTAATTGTAACTCATCTTTAGCCCCTTCACCATCTAAGCCAGGCTTGGCTTTACCTAATCAATCAATAACTAACTTATTAACTGAACTTGTAACTCAGTGATCTTTCCGTCATCACCATCTAAGCCTGGCTGCTATTAATTACTTGAACTCATTGATAGCATTGCCATGATCTTTGCGCTACCAAGCATGGCTACCACTTGCATGAACTAACTTGTAATAATATTTAACGTCCTACATTACTAACACTGTAACTCAGTGATCTACATATCAACTATCGTACCCTATCAAGCTTGTATCTTGCTCCTACACTGTAACTCTACATTGATAATTAATCATGATACTTACCATATTGCGTCATCACCATTACCAAACTACGCTCTTGATTAATAACTGTAACTAGTTATCTCTGCATAAAACACTGTAAATTCATGAACTGTAATTTGACTTTACCCATACCTCCGGCTGCTTCAACTTGACAATGTAATTATCTTTAATATACTTACCAGCATTAACATCTATCTAACTTCTGCAATAAGTAATAACTTAATGTTACACTCTACAGTGATTCATTAAATAATTAACTGTACATTATAATAAATGACCGGTCTTACTCAACCTTAAGCCGCTTCCTATTGAAAAACTTGTAACTCATATTGCACCATAAGAATTCTATCCTCATTGATAATGAACTAACTTACTACTGATTACACTTGTAATCAATCTGGCCTCCTACATAGCTGTACCTCTATAAAAACTTACTTGAATAACTAACTTTTCCATGACTTGTCCACCATAGCCTGGCTCCTATAATGAAACTGTTCCTTTATAAAATTGAACTAGTGACTTGGCGTCCATCCATTCATGGCTCCACTACATATAACGGACTCTATCTTTGCCCATCACATTAACTAGCGTGCTATCCTCATGACTCTATGCCTGTTCCTACCATGAACTGCTGTATCCTACATTTAAACTAACACTATGTAACTATATTTTGCCGTCCATCACCATAAGCCTAGGCCTGGCTATCCTAATTAAATGAAACTGAACTGTTTTTCCCATCCATCTTGCCGCCTCACCATCTAAGCCAGGCGTGGCTATCCTACTTGAAATGAACTAACTTGTAACTCAGTGATCTTTGCCGTCCTCACCATTAAGGCCGGGTCCATCCTAATAAAAACTAATTTAATATATTTTACCTAACCCATTAAGCAGGCTTCTTCCTCTTCAAAACCTTGTAACCTCCTAATTAATAAAACTAACTTTAATTTATTTGGCCTCCCCATCTAAGCCGGGTCCCTTTAGCAATACCTAAAATTTTTAAACAACTTAACCAATTTAACCCTTTAATATAATTTCCCAAATTTAACTTTGGGATCTTTCCTCCATAATTAACCAATGGTTTTTCCCTCATTAAATAACAACTTTAACTAATTTTCCTACCCCTGACCTAATTTTAATCGAAATTTACTTTAAATCACTTTAAAAATTTTTCCTCATACTTTAACCCTCTCCTAAAAAGGGTTTTAACCGGATTTTCCCCTACCCTTCCCCGGGGTTAACTTAAAAAAACTTTCCGGTTTTTCCTTCCCCCCTAAACCCATTATTAAAAATAACTTTAACTTTTAAATTTTACGTTTAATTTTCCAACCCCGGGGCCCCATCTAACCTTTTCCCATGAATCTTTTTTTCCCTTTAAAAAAAACCTTACTTGTAACTCGTAATCCCTTTGGGTATACCACTGACGTGGCTTCCTCATTAAATAACAAGTCTATTCTTTGGGTTAAAACCTTAACCAGGGTGGCTTCCCAAACAAAACTAAGTCTCCTACAAATTTTAAAATAATTTGAATCAAATAATTTTTGGGCCTCCCCCAAAGCCGGGTCCCTAATTAAAAACTTTTAATTCTTTGGGTACACCTTAACCAGGTGGCTACCTCTTTAAATTAACGAACCCAACATTGATAATGAATAACTTGTAACTCTACTTTGGGTACACCTTAACCAGGGTGGCTACCTCATTAAATAAAACTTGTAATCCCAATTTTTCCCAATTTAAAACCCTTTGCCTCCTACCTTAAGAGGGTTGGTATCCTATTTAAATGAATAACTTGAACCCTCATTGATTAACTCTTTAATCTAGGCCCCATAAAAGGGCTTTCCACTTGAAAAAAATTTAAAACCCTTTCCCCCCCAAAAGGGTGGACCTAATTAAAAAATTTAAAATTTTTTGGCCGTCCATCACCATCTAAGCCGGGGGCCCCTTTGACAATGAACTAACTTGTAACTCCTACATTGATAATAATAACTTGTTTAATATTTTGGCCGTCCTCAATCTAAGCCGGGGGCTTCCTACTTCAATGCTAACTTAATCATGATTTTGGCCTCCTACCATTAACCACGTGGCTTCCTCTTTCAAGAACTCTTTAATCCTACTTATAATCTAATTTAACCAGTGATCTTTGGGTCCTACCATTAAGCCACTTTCCTTTATCTTTTATACTTTCCCCCTTTTCCATTGAACCCTACAAACTCCACTTGTAAAAAAAAACCCAGTACTTTGGGTTTCCTACATTAACCTTGTAACTCATGATTTTGTTACCTTAACCAGGGGTTTACCTCATTAAATAAAACTTGTAACTCCTACATTGATAATAATAACTTGTAACTCAGTGATCTTTAGCCGTCCATCACCATCTAAGCCAGGCATGGCTATCCTACATTGACAATGAACTAACTTGTAACTCAGTGATCTTTAGGCCGTCCATCACCATCTAAGCCAGGCGTGGCTATCCTACATTGACAATGAACTAACTTGTAACTCAGTGATCTTTGGCCGTCCATCACCATCTAAGCTAGGCGTGGCTATCCTACATTGACAATGAACTAACTTGTAACTCAGTGATCTTTGGCCGTCCATCACCATCTAAGCCAGGCGTGGCTATCCTACATTGACAATGAACTAACTTGTAACTCAGTGATCTTTGGCCGTCCATCACCATCTAAGCCAGGCGTGGCTATCTTACATTGACAATGAACTAACTTGTAACTCAGTGATCTTTGCGTCCATCACATCTAAGCCAGGCGTGGTATCCTCATTGACAATGAACTAACTTGTAACTCAGTGATCTTTGGCCGTCCATCACCATCTAAGCTAGGCGTGGCTATCCTACATTGACAATGAACTAACTTGTAACTCAGTGATCTTTGGCCGTCCATCACCATCTAAGCCAGGCGTGGCTATCCTACATTGACAATGAACTAACTTGTAACTCAGTGATCTTTGGCCGTCCATCACCATCTACGCCAGGCGTGGCTATCCTACATTGACAATGAACTAACTTGTAACTCAGTGATCTTTGGCCGTCCATCACCATCTAAGCCAGGCGTGGCTATCCTACATTGACAATGAACTAACTTGTAACTCAGTGATCTTTGGCCGTCCATCACCATCTACGCCAGGCGTGGCTATCCTACTTTGATAATGAACTGACTTGTAACTCAGTGATCTTTGGCCGTCCATCACCACCTAAGCCATTTTAGGTAAAATGTACACCAATTCATCAAATGTTTTATTCATAAAGTTACTTACACTCATTCCGACGTTTCGATCAACTCTGATCATTTTAAGGATAATTATTACCTAGTTTAACGATTATTTTTAAAATTACCAGAAGAACAAAAACATTTATTAAACACTAACTAAACTGATAATATACATTAATAATTATTTTTAATACATTAATAATTTAGTTAGTGTTTAATAATTGTTTTTCATCTTTTTAAATTTAAAAAAAAATGTCAAAGTAATAATTATCTTTGAAAATGATCAGAGTTGATCGAAACGTCGGAATGAGTGTAAGTAACCTTATGAATAAAACATTTGCTGAATTGGTGTACATTTTACCTAAAAAATGGAAAAATTATAATAGAAAATTAGAAAAGTTGTGTAAAAAACAGACTAGATTAAAAATAAGCAAGGCATTTAATGAAACATGTATGAATGAAGGTCTGCTCCCAATATATATATATATATATATATATATATATATATATATATTATATATATATATATATATATATAATATGTGAGTGTGTGTGTGTGTGTGTGTGTGTGTGTGTGTGTGTGTGTGTGTACGAGGTGTATAAATAAAGTAGTGAGACTGGCAACGTCGCTTTCGATCTGGCAACGCTGGAGACGCGTGACCTTGAGTAGCGTCAGGTGCACGTGTGATGCGCCTCCAGTATGAATCTGAACTCGCCACAGTCATTTGTTTGTCTGTAGCGTTGGTTTTCGTGAAATGGTTTTTTCTTGAGCGTTTTAAAAATGAGTGACCTCAAAGTTGAGCAGCGGTGTGCAATCAAATTTTGCTTCAGACTTGGACATAATGCAACCGAAACTTTTGAAAAACTTCAGGAGGCCTATGGAGAACGTGTTTTATCAAGGGCACAGGTTTTTCGGTGGTTTAAGGAATTTTCAGAAGGAAGAGAGTCGATTGAATATGAACCACGAAGCGGAAGGCCTTCAAGTGCAAACACCGATGAAAATGTCAACAGAGTACGGAACCTTGTGCTTTCAGATCGACGCTTAATCAGCACTTCTATCGTGAGGTCCTTGAAAGACTTCGAAAAAGAGTCCTTCGTGTGCGGCCAAACATCAAAGACAAGTGGGTGTTGCATCACGACAACGCGCCCTGTCACACTGCCATCTGAATAAACGAGTTTTTGGCCAGTAAAAACATTCCTGTTGCTCCTCAGCCTCCTTATTCACCAGACTTGAGTCCTTGTGACTTTTTCCTCTTCCCGAGATTGAAAAATCACCTCAAGGGAACTCATTTTGGGACACTACAAAACATACAAACTGCTGTAACCGACCAGCTGAAGGCCATTCCAGAATCCGAGTTCCAGCAATGCTACAATGATTGGAAGGACCGTCTCCAGCGCTGTGTGGCTTCCGAAGGGAACTATTTTGAAGGTTACAATATCACATTGTAATTATATTTGAATAGAAAATTTAAAAAAAATCAGTCTCACTACTTTATTTACACACCTCGTATGTCGGTGTATGTCTCGGCTCTCGTTTTATCATTTATTTGTATAACAAAAATATGAAAAGAACTCTCAGAAAAATAAGTTTGCTAACATTTAAATAGACTACAAAGTTTATTTTCTGGTACCAGTAAAATTGTTTTACCAATTTCTCGAAGTAGGAAATGTTTCTTTTTTGTATTTCAAAAGATAGAATGAGCCGCCAGGAATCACAAAATTTGCCGCTTGTTCCTGCAGCTCTCTATTCCTGGTGTAAACCAATGAGACATCCTGTTCTAACCCAATATATCATTTAAAATTATATTCAGTTTTAAGGTAGTTGGAGCCTATATTTGTTACATCGTACTTTCTCTTATTAATACCAAAATGGTATGATGGTGGAACATAAACCAAAGAACATTCTTCTTACATATAAAAGTTACTAAATTTAATGAAATATCAATAAGTATTCAAATAAACAGTGCTTTATTTAAAGATATCTACATGTCAATATCGAATAACCTTACAAAACATTGACCAGACATTCACTTGATATCATAGGTATTCTCTCTAAAACGTTATTGGTATAAAGAAAATAGTTTATGTAATTTATAAGAAAATTATAGATGTATGTATAATTTTAGTTAGCATTTGGCAGAAACATTTTTTCAGATATGTATTAATTACCTTGAGCAGAGTTTCTAAATGGTTTTACTTTTCCCAAGAACGTGACATTATTGTCAGAGTTTGAGTGATATGGTTGCAGCTTGACCTACTAAATTAAGGACTTCCTTTGACATGGAACTCTTCTATCAGTCATATTGGCGGAATAAATTATCATTTAATGACTTTGTTCTATTTCAAAGTTTTGTAAAACTTTGTTTCGGATCTTTTGTGTATTAAAAACTCTAACGATTTGAAGCAGGGTTGAAGAAATATTGGATTCTCCAGGCTGACTACAGAAAGATGCTTACCGCCTTCCCGATACAAAGTGACCCAAAACTTTCTTCATCTCTCACCCTCTTGAATACAAATAAGCACCATCTCATCTATACTGTAGCTCTCTTGCTTGTTTGTATAATATACGTCACACAACCAATTATTATATTTAATAAATAATTTTTCTTCAAAACAAAAAAAATCGATATCATGGTTCATATTATAATGAACACTCCTAATCATAATTAGAATATAAATCCATTCTAATGGTAAATTTTCATCTTTTGGTTTCATAGTATATCCTTCATAATAGGTAACACGCTCCGCAGTTGTAAAGAGCTCTGACAATTCGCTTAGTGAGATCTCTACAACGAACGCGTTTTCTAACAGGAATAAAAGAGAATCATTTTAATTAACAGGCCTGTTGGTAAAGAAGAACTCCATCTAAACATAGAGGGACACATTGTGAAGTTTAATAACACTTTTTCTCGCCATTCTTGGAGTTAAATTCCTGGGGAGAAGGTGACAAATGGTGTAAAGTTCATCTCAATCTAATTAGACCTATTGTGAAGCTACATCTAAAATGGAAAATATGAAGAACTGGCCCAGCCAATAATAGTTTTTGAAAGAATATAACAATATGTTTGGATGCTACATCCATTAGGAACCTTGCTTCAAAATATAGTACACGTATAAAAGAGATAACTGCACATTCAACAGGATCTTTCAATATATTCTTCATAATATTAGCAAATTACTTCTTCTGTTCTGCCCACAGTGTAAAGATGATATACTATATCTGACATATCCAGAAGATAAAAGAGGATCATGTTTGGCCTCCATCTGTAAGACAAATGTCAGGGCGATTCGTTGATCCTTTCCTGAAGGACCTGGTGCTTGAGCACCCAATTCTTACGCTTCTTTAGAGTTTTTGAACTCTTAAAGTGAGTATCACCTTCTTTCAACACTTCAGCCTTGATCAAGCTTATAGTTTCACTACAAATACTAGTATCTACAAATTTTCCAAGAGTACTCGGAGTACAAGCTGGTGACCCCAATAACAATTGGGATAATTAACTCCCAAAGTTAATTATCTCAGAAGTCTAACCGGTATATTCTGTGAGATCCTTTATTCATGGTTTACCTTTAATACCTTACATCCACAGCACAGGTCACACAACACTGTAGCATTACAAGCAAGTTTTACACCGTTCAAATTTTTTCTACAACTAAGCACCGGGTGATGATTCATCATATTCTCAAACAACAAAACTCACTAGAATACTGTGTGATTAATGTTATGATAATTAAATTTGTCGACTGATTTCCTTATAGCATGTTTCTAGGAACAAACACAAATAGATATATAAACCGTTTGATCATGGACATCCTTTTTTTTTAAAAAAAAGAAAATAAACAACGTTAATTTTATCGTTTACAATTACCTATATTAATTTTTAGATGCTGACACATTTAAATCTTCTCAATTTTTCCCTTATATGAAATAAAAATGTAATATATTTTATTAGAAAATGAAATTAAATTACTCTATTTTTCTTATAATAATTATAGCTACTAAAGGTATTTACTTAGTTATTATTATATTATTGAAGTAATTCACAAAAAATCTCTTAGTGCGTTCAATATACTCTGATACATACATAATAATATTAGTTTAAAAAAGAAATCATTCGAATGAGTCCATCAGTTTGTTATATTTATCTCTACGAAATAATTTAATTTTATATTAAAGTATTAATATTTATTAATATCTTCTTATTTATTAAAAATTATTCTTTAATAATTCCATATTTTTCTGTTATGATGACTTCATTTCAGTTGTTATTTATTAAAGGAGAAAATTTTATTTTGGAAAATTTCAACTTCAAACAAAATGTAGGTCATAATTTTCATAATTTAAGTATCATTAGTTAATGTTTAGTCAATAAATATATTATTCAAACACTTTTAAAAGTTATGTATATTTGATTACATTATTTGTAAAAAGAAATGGATTGAGATGCTTTAGGCTTTTTAATCTGCTTAAATTGGTTGAAATGTAGAGCTTTTAAATCTATCAGTATATACCAATATACTGGTATATACTCCCCAACTTCCCAACGAAATAGGTCACACTATTAAAACACTTAGTATGACATCAATAGAACAGTCAAGGCGCAGCTATCTTTATGAGCAGAACATTTTAGAAGTAGAATAACGCCAAACAGGTCCAACACAGCGAACAACGCACATGAAAAAAAGAATTGATGTATTTATTAAGTTTTTACTAGCCTCTGTGGAAATATCATTATTAAAATGAAACGCTGTTTTGTTTTCTTAAATAAATCATTTGGCTTTTGCTTTCGTTACGAATTTAAACTTGTTTGAAAAACGAAAACTCAGAGCTTATATTTTTCTATGCTGATGAAGGATAACAATATATTTATTGTACTTTGTCAAATTTACTTTAAGTTTCTCTTTTACAAACATGCAATAATTTCACATTATTGTTGAAGAGTAATTGCGATATTTTATTAATATTAATTACTCCAGATGGATAATTTTCACCGTCTTCTAAGCAACTCGTTTTCCCTCTCATTCCTTAATACTCGAATACTCCATCCATATATATTGCACATTTCCATTTCTTTGTCTTTTTTCCAGTCATATCTTATTGCTGACTCCTTCATCTTTTAACATTTTTAAAATATTAAATTTTGAATGATCAAATTTAAATGTAACTTTTTTTAACATTTAACTTTTAAGTTTTTTAACATTCTTAATATTAAAAGCGTAATGTTGACTTAAAAACCATAGTAAGTAATGATTTGTTTTATTATAAGCAATTCATATGACTTCAAACACTCGCTTACTTTCATTACTCTTTATAAATTTATCTTTTTTAAAATGTTAATATATATATGCCTTATCTGTTTGAAATACGCATTACAGACATTATCAAAATTTATTTCAATCCGTCCATTTTAAATTCCTTAAGAAGTTTCCATTAAGTTCAGTTATCCTACAGATTCTATTCCTCTGACCCAGTTCCATGGAACTAATTGCAACAACGTAATTATATGTCAAATAAAAAACCTAACTGATTGTCCTTACCTCATTTCCCCATTCCACCATTATTTTATAAAATCATATTATTCTATGATCTAGGTCATAGAAATAATTATTTCCCTTATTCCCCATTATCCTGTATAATCATAAAATGTAATAGTTTGTATTGATTTTTTTAATTATGATTTAAAGAAACTTAAAAATGTAATTAAAGATTTAGTATAGTTATCTATCATTGTGCTACAGTTCCGCACAGTGACTGATCCACCTTTTTATAATTAGCATTACCATTGATACTATGTGCAATATGCTATATTAATCAGTTAATGTTAGAAAAAAACAGGCTTTATGAAAGGAATTTCATTTATACATATACATATATAATCGATAACTAGATTTCACACAAACACGTGAAATAACAATCAATGATCAAACCACAATAAGAAAACGGAAAAAAGAATATTTCTTTTTTTCATACGAAGACCGTTTGTTTCGGTTGAAAGGGCTTAGTCTTTTTTCCCTTTTCATATTGTGGTTTGATCACGTGTACATATGTATAAATAAAATGTGCAATTTATTTAGATGTTTACATAAATTATACACTAAGACAAAATAAAAGATAAATATTGATAAAATCCATCAAGTTTTATATAAACAATTCGTGAATTTGGGTTAGGTGGACATACGATTAGTTGGTCGCTTTTCTCACCAGTAGTGTTAACCCATCCTAATATTTCAGAGGCTTATTCATTCTTTAATGGTCATTTATAAGAGACTTGCTAAGGATTTCTTTGCTGAGTATAATAAGTGGGGCAATTCAGTTTTATTTCAACTGAATTTCTCGTTCATTATTCACATGCAAGGAGTTCTGCCCATTTCATTAATCTGTAAATCAATTATTGAATTTCTTTTCCTTAAGGTGTGTTGTTGGGGGCAAAAGGTGCTTCGAAAGATCTATGGGGAAGTATAAGTAAATGGGCTTTTGCAAGTTTGCACAATCCATAGCATAATGAAAGCGGCGTGAATACGATGATTGGGAATGGGGTAATGCTGAAGGAGAATATGTTACGAAGATTATCATAGAAGGATATCTGAAGGAGAAGAAGGTGAGGGAAGGTCCAGAGGAGTGAGGTGACTGGATGATGTCGGGGATGACCTGAGAAGGATTGGTGTGACGCTACTACAGGAAGAGATCACAGGACAGATGGCCAGAGAAGTGTTATTTTGGCTGTTGTGCCGAGGTGATGATAATTTGTTTTCTTTAGTGTTCCAAGCTGCAGTTGTTTGTAGTTTTATATGATTATTTTCATATTGTAAAATAATTGTGACCTGCACCATGATTTTCCTTGTTCACCTCGGTTTATTATATGTGATCTTTATTAACTCCAACAGCCAGGTGGAGGGCTAGTGTTTTGCAGAAGGCGTAGTACTCATTATAGTACATGATAAGCAGGGTTGTACAGTCCTCTGTTGTACAATTATGTTTTTACACTAAATTACTCCTTTGAAAAAGTGGTATATATGTCATCCAACACATTAAAAGTATTCCATCTCGACCACATAACACTAAAATCTATACAGCAGAGAACGATTGAAGATTTTCTGGAAAGAGTTGCAATTGTAAATTTATTATTCTTTGCTTCGCGAACTTTTTTTTTTATTTAGCATTATTACTAAATTTTAAAGTATAATAATTATATGTAACAGATTTCATTTTATTTATTGTATTATTAAGATTTCATTTAATAATAGAATTTTAAATATTCTCAGTAATGGCAGAAACATACTTTAGTTTTATATCATTTCATTGAAATTTCTTCGCTCAAAAGAAAGAAATATGGTAGTTGTTATAAGTTGAATATAACGTAGTACATGTGTGATATGTTTGAAGATAGTTTTCCTGCGTTAGTAACATGGCAGTATTTTGAGTCTTTCATAAGCAGACATTGCTGTTTGAGCGCCTCGAAAGGCTTGAGAGAGGTGCCTCCCTTCATTCAGAATTTTTTTCGCCCTTTTTGCTGCAGATTGAAACTGCCATTCTCTCGGTCTGCTATTGACACCAATGTCATCGCGCTTCACCTGCCACATGTATCTCTCTGTCCTCAACTTCTGTCCTCAGCTATTGATGCGTCTGAATTAAAAACGAAATTCTCAAGAATAATTAAGTTTATTACAATTCGCTAGAATTATAAATAAAATAAATGGATATATTAAAATAATGTAATAATGACTTGGAAAAATAAATTAATAAAGTTTGCAAAGAAAACGATTTAAATGAAGGAAAACAAATTAATTGTTAAGAAGATAAAAATAATGAACAGAAAAAAATTTAAAGAAGAAAACTAAAGAATGAAAGTAGAATAAGGTAAGTTATACATAAAACGCCACCCAGGCCAGAAACAACCTCCATTCGCTTGAGTGGGCCAGGAAGAGCAAAACAGTCACAACAGGACTGCTGAAGGTGTCTTCGCAAAATAATATCCTTTAGTCAATATTTTTACGTACCACAAAAGAAGAACCCACTGGAAATGAATATTTGCTTAAAAAATTTCTGTGTAGGGACTTTTACCAAACACAAGTAAGCACCACACTCTAAGCCAAGGCACAACATTTGAATTTCTTTGATGACCGTTGGAGGGGCCAGCTTATCTCAGTGGTTAGTTAAAGTACTCGCCTCGAGGATGGTAGTTCAGGATTCGATCTCCACCTCGGCCTCGATTTATATACGTATGAGGTGAATAAATCTGAGTACGTCGAGAGAACGTTCAGCCGTCGGTCCCATGCCTATAGGGTGTCAGGTACACCTTAATGATCCCTACTCGAAATGTACTTGAGTTAGGCAAAATTTAGGACTTCCAATGTAGAATCTGTAGAATCACTGATCAAGCAAAAAGCCGTTAAAATGATGATGTTATCACTCTCTAGGGGAACGGTTTAAAGAATAAAAAATAATAACCGTTATATCAATCCAGAAATAGAAAACAACTTAAAAAGGTCAAGTCCTACAAACGAACACACACATATACACATACATACATACAAAAAACATACATAGATACACTCACGCGCACTCACACACGTACATACACATGCATAAAACCATACATACGCATAACATATTACACACACGCTTTCCCACGCTCTGTATAAACACGTATCTATTTATCTCTATTGAATTGTTAGATCCAAGAATGAAATATAATAGATTACCTTATAAATGAATTAGTTTCAGAAATACAACTTATATACTAAATATGAAAAAACCATTGAATTATTTTAACCAAATAAAAAATTCCTGGTTTGAATTTAAACTTATTATCTGTTGGAATACGTAGGAGAGAAGTAAAGAAGAGGTAATTACTAAACTACGCAAGTTAGATAGTAATAATAATGTATAACATTACAAGGAGGAATTATAATGAATTCATGTTACCTCCAATATATTTATATATGTAATTACTATGCATGTGTGTAATATAATATATTGGTTTTATATTATCACATAACATATAATTTCATTTTAAATTATTTAAATGCCCTGTGCAATAATTACAAATAATAACAAAATAATAACAAATAATAACAAAACTCACTGAACTTTCCTGAGGCTAGTCATAAAAGGACAATGCTAAATACTAAACCTCAAGACCTTAGAAAACTGGAACAATGGAAAAATTAATTGTCATTTGGATATAAAGCATGGTACAAGACTAATTTTTGTAATGAGTTACTGTGTAGTATGGACATATTTTTGGGAATCATGATGGGCATTTTTACTCAAACATGTTTTATTGAAGTATAACGCGTTTTGAACAAGTTTGAACAATTTTTTTTAGGTAAATCTGATTTAACATAAATCAGCTTACATGCTTTCTCTATTTGCGTATTTCTTTAGAACTTGGTATAAATTTCTAATTACTACGATTAGTAAACAATTAAATTGTAGGGAGGCTGCAGTTACTTTATTGATCGAAACGCTATTCTACAAGAGCGGTACACCCTATCTGGTTTGTCAGGAGGGAGATTGTGAATATGCTAACAGGCGTCAGGCCTTTTGAATGGGTGTACGCTGCTTTGGAGTGATTTGCTGAGGTAAGGGGAATGTTTATTCCGATTTAAAGGGGAAGGACTCGCTAAGTGTGGAAAAGGTTATGCGGTGTTGGTTCACTCTGGTCTTATTCACATAAAGTTCTGAATGTATGCAGAAATTTGATGTGCTCAAGCACATCAAATATACAAGTATAGCAGTGTCATCAAATATATCAATTACATAAACTCATCAAGTACATCAAGCTGTGAAGTATACCAAGCACATGAAATCATCCAGTTTATTAAATAAACTACTCATTAAGTATGTTTACTACATCAACTCATCTAGTATTAAGTACATCAACAGTTAAAGTATATTATTGATATGAACTCATATCAATTATATCGTACATGAACTCATCAAGTATATTAAATACATAACCCATCATGAATATCAAACACTTCTAGTTAGTTATCAATTGCATGAATTCATCAAGTATGTCAAACACATCAGCTCATCAAGTAAATTATGTCCATCAACTCTTAAAATATATCAAATGAATGCATATATCAATCATATTAAGTGTATGAACTCAGCAAGTATAACAAATACATCAACTAATCAAGTATGCTAAGTACATCAATCTTCATGTATATCTAGTATATGAACTTCTCAAATATTAAGAACATCAGTTTATCAAGTATCATATATTTCAAGTGCATCAAACTTGTCAAGTATATGAACTCATAAATCCAGTGGATGTAGAGTACCTGTCCCAAGCTTGTTGAGCACATCGTAATAGAATTAATCCGATAATAGTCCTCATTATAACTTGAGCATAATTAGTCTATTATTATTAATATTTTTTATTACTATTATTTGAGGTTGACAATAGCACTGTGTCTTAAAAAAATATTGTACTTCCCCTCTTCTGTAATAAAGTACCCCAGTAGTTAGCTTCAACGCCTCCAAGAAGCTCAGCACTTTTGCTGTTTCCAGAGGTAAAAGTTTTTCTATGGTTTTGTTTAGGATCCCGAAGCACCTACCACTATGCAGCAAAGTTGCTTTACAGTCAGTCAGCAGGTGCAACGGTGTTTCTTCCTGTTTTTTGCAGAATCTGCACAAACCATCATTGATAATGCCCATTCAGGCTCCCTACGTTTCGGGGAAAGCGACTTTCTTGCCCCTTCATCAGGATGATCTTCTTCGGGTCCTTAGGTGCACTTGTGGGAGGTTGGCTTCCACTAGTTAGCGCTTTTGGACCCTCTCCGCTTACGGACAATAGCCTCCGGACTTCCTCTTCCTTAGTATCATACAGGGGAAAATCCCTGCATCCCTATTGGTGGTATTTTATCCGCTCCGGCAGAGCACCGCAAACCGGAGTAAAGCTATTTACTCAAGAGGGTCGCCTGTTACCCTAGAGGTTCCGTTCATATACAGTAACCCTTGTATCATCCATCCTTCGACAGGGATCGCATAACACCTTAGATTGTGGCTAAGGTAAAAAGAGGGGATTTGGGGATTGGTCAGGCCAAGCCCCTGATCACCTTCTCCTCCTCTTTTGTTCGTCCATGTATATAGCAGGTTAAGAGGGTAGACTCGTGAAGGCAGAAGTCGGAGTTGAATATTAGAGGCCATTAGAGGCGCTTAATCACTGCATTGCTACTCCTAGTTAGTCTATTATAGCACTTATAATTTTATAGCCTAGAATAGCACTAAAGTGAAAGTCCATAAGTGTGGGCTTTAGGGACAAACGAGAAGCAACTCCATTTCATGCACTTTCTTCAAGAATTTTTTTTAATTTAACATAGTTAATTTATGTAACTTAATTATAACATAACATAATTAATTTAAACCTAACTTAACTTAGTTTATCCTAATTTTAGTTATTTAAGGGAGTTTAAAGGCTACTCAAACTGTTTGACAAAGAGTTTTAATATAGTTGCATTTAATGAAAGCATTTTTATGCGATATTTAAATTAAGTTTTAACGTGTCTTCATTCTTACATTTAAATAATATCATTCTTACATTTAAATATTAATATCTGTAAAGATGACATTAATTTAAAGAAAATTTAGACAGTTTTAATTATATTTTAAATATTTCCCTTTGGGTTAATTTTTTTATTTTTTTTTGTTAATTAATTACTCAGAAGAAACAGTCTCCTTTCTTCTATTTTTTAGTTGCATATTTTCAAAAAAGTTGTGTAAGTATTACTTAGATAAGTTTTATTAGGTTTCAACCAAGAACAGCATATTACTGGTTTAAAGAATAGCAAATGAATGAGTTTTCAAAATCAGTACATAATACATAGAAAGGACTTTCATAAACTAGTTTATGAACTTGTTTATCATAATGTCACTATATCTGTTGACTTAGTTTTAATAAAAAAAACGTATTCATTTACATTTTCGATTAAAACATTATTTCTCAAGCTGCATTTGCATAATTTCTTTGCAGAATAACATTGATTGCCCTTTTATTTCTTATAACTCAGCGTTAATGAACAAACTTACCAAGTGTTTAGCCTTTTAATTAAGCCCCTTTACAAAACAAAAATATTCAAATTTAATAAAAACTTTTGTACAATATTTAAAATTAAAATCTTGATTTTTTTTAAAATTGTTCAGGTAAATATATCTTAAATATGTCATTATAAAGATAATATTTATTATTGAAATATGTTGAAATGCCTGTTCACAAAATAATATTTTTTTTTAAGTATTCTTTAGTCTTTTGTTTTATATTTCTTTGTGGATAGGTATTGGCTATTATTTCGACGCGGTGCGTTGGTGGTTGCAATAAACATGACAACCTTATCGCTCTCTACGACTCAGCAGACACTAAGATCGCGTCACAAACTAGCGCAAACATTCACCTACAACCACCTGTATCTAACTATTTTATACAAGAATTTGCTTTTTGTATTAGAGTGGCTAGCACAATTTTTAATTGTGTAAAATGTTTTCTCTTTTCATTATTTTTGTTTTTTATACGACTATTTGTCTAAACCCATATGTGTTCGTCCCATGTGTTTTTTTGGGTTCCAGATATTAGTTTGATCATAATAGTTGCTTTAATCATTCCAAAGTCGAGTGGTTGTAGGTGCCTTGGTACTAGTAATTGCATTTATATCTCACATTTATTTGATTCCTTCAGTTGAAAGCTTCTGTTTGGTATATTTTTCATACAGGTGGTTTTTCATACTAAGTAACTAGAATTACATTGACATATTATAATTTATTGCATTACCGTTCTCAATATTCCTTCATTTAGTTTGTACAGTGCATTCATTATTCATTTAATAAATTGGGTAGATTATTCCCAGAATTTTGTTTCTCTGCCATGTTTTGGGTTTAAGTATACCTTTAATATTCCATGAATGGGTTCCTTGAATAGCTATTGTAGTCAAATACTCGTTTCGTATCCTCGATGTGGGCGTAAAAAAATCACCCACTTGGACTCTCTTTGTAGTCTTATGTATGATTGCAGTGATTACATGATTTAAGAAACAAACAAAACAAACACACAAAGAAACAAACACCTGATAATAATGTAAATGTACAGGTTTTCCTGCATGACTTTCAGTTTAAAGACCACCCTAGGGTATCCCGTTGGCTAACTGTCACCTGTACTGAAACATATAATAGAGCTAAAAAGGGGTGGCATCTTGAGCCGTCAAGAGCTCAAGCCTCTACAAGGCAAGTACCAGTTGTCCATTTCAATCAGCAGAGTTTAAGGCCCACTGTTAAGGGTTTGGGGTCTCTAACTCCCCGGTATGCACCCGAGAATTTACTGGTTCTCACACAGTGACCACTAGAGTCTACCTAACTAAGGTGAGAACCAACAGCAACTATGAGTCCTACCTCAGTTGGCGGGATAGAAAGAGAACCCCTCCATGGGCCCCCGCCACCCCTAGTGCCGACATAATTTAATCGTCTCGGATCGACCTCGGGACCAAGGTCCTACTGAACCTGCTCATCTACTGGTAAGGTCAGTGGCTTTTTTTGGGCCTGTTCAAAGAACCTATGGATATATATAAGCCAATGCAGCTTCTGGTGGAGCTACATGGCTCCACTAGGGGCGGGACATCTGATAATAATGTGCATTGGGATCACTAAATATCTGTATTTGATCTACTCATAAAAGCGTCTTCAAATGGTGACAAATTTGTCCATATTATACGTAGGCCAAAAAAGTGAGAAACTCTCAAAATTGTTACCATTGAAATTACTATTATTATCAAATATAATCTTCAGAAAGTTCAACCTTTCAGATATAGAAATCAGTATTAACTTGCAAAACAAAGGACTAGTTCATGTGACTGATGGAATGCACTATAAAGTCTGGAAAGACGTGGGTGGTGTGAAGACAAGATGAAATCAGATGTTTTCTCTGGAAATAAGGCAGCCTCTTGGGGTCGGCAATTTGGCATAAACATGTCCCGTCTTGTCCACCACGACTTTTTCTTCACAAACGTGACTTCGTCCCGCAACCCCCCACCTCCCCTGCCGTCCAAAATCCCATTCCTTAAACCCTTTCCAACTCCTAGTCTTATCCGTTACCAAAAACACCCTACTTTTTATTACATCATTTCAATCTTTATTTTTGTAGCCTAAGAAAACAAAGTTTACTCTAATTTATTCTAGCCCTTTTACCCGTTTCATCAGCAATAAATATTGCTTTCTTTTGTTTGGGTTAAAACAAAAATTGACTTACAGTTTCAGGAAAATAGCCTTTGAAAGGAATTTAAGAAAAAAAACTTATTGTTGATTTAATAAAACTCTCATGAGCTAAACCAGTAAATCTCCTTTGTTCAGATTTATATTCAAATCCATGGAATTCTGTGAAAAATCAACTAGCTTTCAACATTCACGTAGTTCTCTACCAGTTTGAATGTTATTAACTCTGAACATCTCTTCACTCCAATGCATTATTTCATTACCTTTTAATATTATATATAAAATACGCCTTAACAGATTAGAATATTTTTTCCATAATTCAGGTTTAGACGCTGTATATTTTTTGTGACTAGCAAAAAAGTGGCTTACCCATGATCATGAGCACATTTATAAACCATGAGAAAACTATCTTATTGATGATATCAAAGGCAAGGCGTGTTACCCGGTCAAATACTAATTGCGTCCAATATTGTTAAACTTTACTAATATGACCCCAACCTGTATATTATATTTAAAATATTTTCGGGCATTGTTACTCATGTACATATGGTTTCATGATTACTCTATTACATCGTAACTAAGAATGTTTATACTCGTACGTTGCATTTCGCTCATATGAAGTCAGTTGTGTTGGACTGTGTTCAGTCAAGACTTTTCGTATTTACTGGCAGCAAAGCACTGCGCAGAAGCTCCTCAAAAACACGTAATGCAATGTACCAGTGCATTCTTCTCAATAGATGACATGAAGATAAAACTTAAATTTCATGAGAAACGTTATTTGTATGTTTTCTGATGTTTACTTCAACATGACTGCCACATACGGTATTATTGATAATCGCTAAACTAAGTACAATTGACACTTAAACAGGAGGCCGTAGAGAGCGCAATCTATTGTTAACTATTGTTACTATGAAATGTAGCTTGTAAAAAAATTAATATGATTTTGCAAAAGTCACTTTGACTTTTAAAAGAATATGTTTTATTTATTGAATGGTGATTTTTATCTCTAAAATGGTGACGTAGACATATAAAATTGTAAGGCTTAGATGCGAAAAAATAAATTTCCCTCTGAATAAAATGAATTAGCTGTACAAAACAGTGAATTTAGCTTGAATAAGAATGCTTTTCATATTCAATTGGATGAATTTTATTTGAAAACCCTGTAAATTTGACCAGCTAAAAGGACATATGTTAATTGGAGGAAAATTAATGATATTTTCCATAGAGTAAAATTTTATTTTCAATTGAATAAAATGTTACATTTAAGTTGCTGAAATATACCTAAACATTAAAATAAATTAACATAATTAAAACGATGAATTTTATTAATAATGGTTTGGATTTTTTGAAAGGGTAGATTCGATTTTTAAAATATTGGATTTTATTTACTGATGGGTGAACCGTCAAAGGTATGTGATCACTGATGCCAATCTAGTACTAGTTAGAATAATTAATTATTCCAATATATATGTTAAAGGGCTTGAATAGTGCTTAAGTTGTTTCAAGCAACCCCTGATTTAAAAAGAGAAAGCAGATATGAAGAGTGGGATAATGATAAGGGGCGCTTGACTAATGAGTGCATTTGAATCAAGCCGTACGTTACTTAAAACTTTATTAGAAGGAAAGGCAGCAAAACAATTGGCCTGTTACTCCTTACTCAGTCGACTTTCAATAGAAGCTCCCTCCCAAGTCTAATCATGGCTTAAAGCTTCCCTTGTACAGGAACCTTCAGGAAAAGATACTAGAATGATCACGATTACAGCGTAAACTTATCACTTTAAAAATGCAAAAATCCCGAGTTCATGATCACTCCATTACTAATAACATCGTAATCAAGAATGTTTAAATGTTCCATATCACAACACGAAAAAAACAGTTTAACAGTTCATCCCAATTAAAAGAATGTATTTGATATATAGAATTTAACTGTATATTAAATGATGCTATCAAGTTCATTATTAGAACTTTGCAGTTATTCTACTACTAGTAATACTACTATAGTTGAAATAACTGTAGATTTATTAACGATTCAATATTAATAGTAATTTTATTTACTACTAGTATGATATCATATTATGATATTAGGTTTCCAATGATCATGCTTGCAGATTTTGTAAATAGTTAAAGCATTTTTCTCTTATTTATGATGCTTAAAATATTCCTCTCGTGTTGAATAAAGTTTGAAATGTAGCTTTATGTTTAAATAAAGAGCCTGCGAAGCCTGTATGTGCAAGGTGTGTTAGGCAGATAAATAAACGGCTTAATAACTAAACCCCGCCTACATCAATTCCTTCTTTATCTCTTCTGCATGAAAGCCATGTCACCTCTATTTCAGGTCAAACTGCTTGCATTCTGTCAACTTCACGCTTTACAATCTCTAATTTGTATTCTCTTTAACCAAAAGTGTTGTTTTGTTTTTTTAATAAAGATAACTTTCACAAATTGTTCTGTTTGTTTAGGCACTTTAGTATATAATTTGTTATTAGTTGATGCTCCAAGGATAGATAGTAATCAGGGGGATTGTGTGAGAACTGAGGCAAAGGAGGGTAGATGGTACTGATCCACAGTGATCACGTGTCATTATTACCTCAAACTATTTAACATATCAATGTCCTCCACTACAGGGGAATTGAATCCCTATAATGGGGGGGGGGGGGGGGGGCACGATAGCTCAGTGGCTAACGAACTTGCCTCTGAACTAATAGGACTGGGGAATAATTTCCACCTTGCCCTCGATTTATTCACGCGGGAGGTCAATAAATCTGAGCACGTCGTCCCTCGGAGAAGGACGTTAAACCGTCTGTCCCGAACCTGTACGATGTGAGGTACTCGTTAAAGATTCCTACCCTAAACACACTTGAGTTAGGTAAAATTTACGACTCCCACTGTAGAATCAATCATCATTGTGTTGTATCACAAAGGACCAATGGTCGGCCTACGTGTGTTACCTTGTGGGCTGCCACTGCAACCTAACCTAACCTAATCCCTATAATTTTGCCACTATTATTTTTTTTTTAAATCCTCAATGGAAATCACGTACGGAAGATAGTATACAGATAAACAACCAACCGCCATCAAACTAATGTGCTAAATACACCGTAACTACCAACTATCGTGTTCCCGTTATGTTGTGTTGTATAAGCAACTGATTTCGTGCTGTGAATATCTTCATAGGAAAGATGATGGAAATGATCTTTAAGAAAAAAATAGTTTAAAATCAGTCAAATACACAAGACAACATATGAGGCAGGACAGTTTTAGATTTCAACATGTATTGAATGACTTGGGATAAATTAAGATTTTTTTCTTTATATTACTCATATAGTTTATTTGAAATAAAAGATATTTTTTTTTGAAAAGTCCATCTTTTAATTTTATAACATTTGTAGTCACTGTTTGTATTACTTGGCAGAATAAAAATTTGATATTTAATAAAATATCTTATTACTAGGTATAGATATAGTAGGTCATAGATATTTGATAGATAAATAGATATAGATCAATTCGGACTATGAAATATGACGAACACTTTTGATGTAATTTGTTTCTATTCTTTCATAAGGTTAAAATATCTTAAATATAATTTATATGCTGAATATTGCTAGATCAGCTAAGATAAGCAACATGGTGTATGTCTATTAATCGAATGGATGCCTTTACATGGTCACTGTAAGTAGCATGACCCATGTTATTGGATATTGAATCATAAATTATGTTCTTATAATTATGACCGTTTTTTCTATAACATGAGCTGGTTGTTTCTATAACATCTAAATCTAAATACCTGCAAGTATGTTTGCTGGCTTTACCAAACTTCTCATAAAGTTTTTGAGATAGAACCCCATAGTCATATACATTCTGAACCGACATGAAACAGATTACTTGAAAATGTGTGTTATTTATGATATCCGAAGAAATTTAATTTTCTTTATAACAATTGGCGTTTTTTTTTTTTAATTGTCGCTATTCCTTTTGCTTCAGATAGACATCCTGCTGTTTCACTACCCTTAAGTTGCAGTTACATTTAAAGCAACTCTGAAGTATCTCTTGTGAAGATGAACTTATAGAGATTATCCTTACAAAATATTATATTTTTCATACCAATCTAGTCAAGGTGTTTTAGATAGTTCAAGACAGTTAAAAAGTTACTTATGATACTAATAATCTTCAGTTAATTAGAGACTCAGTTTCTTTGTTGTACGATGCAGATATTACATGGATTCATAAGTTATTAATGGTTGGATTAGAATCGGATTACTGGCGCACGAAAGATTACTCAAGGGCCTAACGCACCATGAATGCTGCTAACCATAAATTTCTGTCAGTCAGTAAAAAAGTTCAGGGTCATAGCCAACTGTTGTAGTATTCTTTAGTCATGTACCATTTAGTACATTACAAATATATATACATATATTTGTAAAATTTGGGAGCAGTCCATCATTGAAACATATTTCGTTGAATAAGTAACCGTATTTTACTGATGTCATTTTCTTCACCAGTTATTCAAGGTTTCTGAATAACTCTTCTTTTAAAGATCTACTTTAAACGATTTCTGTAAACTCTGTCTTAATACTACCTCAAAAGACTTTAACAATGTTGTAGTTACCCTGAAGATGTTTGGAAGCAAGTTGAAAGATCTCGGTTTGACTCTAATTAATAATCTCAAACGTTTGGATGAAGGAAAGAAGAAGGTATTCAGAAACCTCGAAAAACTGGTGAAGAAAATGACATCAGTAAAATATGGTCAGTTATAAACTAAATATAAAATAATATAAATCAGTTGGGTTTTTTACTCTGAGGAAGACCGCTCGTTAAGATTGAAATACCTTAGTCTTTTTTCCCATTTCATATTGTGTGTGATCATATATATATATATATATATATATATATATATATATATATATATATCAATGATCATACCGCTGTCTTCGTCAGAGCCAAAAACCGAACTGAAACTTTTTTTACGTACCCAATCACCAAAAGAGAATTGTACGTCACTCCAGCACAAATAAATATATTTTTTTAGTAAGAAGAATGAAAATTATGAATGGGAACTTCACAAATTTTTAGCAAACATTTAGGAATTAGAGATTTAGGTACTCATTTTTCATTTAAGCAATTATTTAAAAATATTTATTTTACAAACAACACATGGTATATAAAACAAAACTGAAGAAAACCTCTATCCAATCAGAATGCGAAAATTAAAAATACGAGCCACTCAGATTGCAGGATCAGATCAACTAAAATTCGCCATTTCACGTATACGCCAAGCAGTTACTGCTCCATTTCAGAACAACTTCTTTATATTTACATAGGTCTGTACTTGTAACTAACGTAAGGGAATTGTTGCGCATGGTATATATTTTGTCCTGCGAGTATGCATCCTTTTTAAAAGTTATAGCTCTAGGTACAGTTCATTACTTAAAGAAACTTGGACCTCTCCTTGGGCTCTACTGCCCATGATTACTGACACCGTGACAAAATTTCAGTAGCAGCAAAGAAATGGTATTTAAGAACTATCACTAATAGTCAAGTATTTCATTTCACGTGATTTTTATAAACGGTAGCAATTAAAGGTATTCAGTTTTATTGTTTTTGTTTATGTTTGTTTTTAAGTGCGAATTTAATATTTATTTTGCTAAAAAAGATATAAAAAATGTAAAATAAATAAAGACTTAAAGATATGAAGACAGGAAGGGGAGTAAAAGTGGTGTGAAGTGACGAGGTGAAGACACGTGAAATGGTGTTGAGTGAAGTGTTATTGATTTAGAGTTGGCTGGAATTGCCAACTGGATTGGCAGCTGTCGACCGCGCGAAAGACTTCTCACTCCCTCAACCACACCCACGAGTCGAGTTCTTCTCAACACTTGCAAACTATCTTCCTAACACTTTCTCACCTCTTCAACAAAAATATTATTCAATCTTGAAACAAATTTATTCAAATTTTTACTGTTTCAATTTTCCTTCTGTCAGTTAGTTATATTTCAGCTTGTAGCATTTGATGCATTACATGAGCTATTGCCATCTTTTTCTCTGTTTTTGCCAAATCACGACTATCGCTACCATACTTGATATAAGTTCACCATACAGTAATCTGTTTGTTTGTGACACAAGTTTTAGGTAAAGGAAAGGTATGTTACATTCATCTCACCAATAATGACATATTATTAGAAGTCACAAATAAATTTGGGGTATTACAGTAAAAATGATTAAAACATTTTGAGTCTTGTGTAATTAGCTGCATTTGCAAACTTGTTTAGTCCATTGAAAGTTGTAAAATGCGACTGAACCAGCTGTCTTTTCGGCCGATTTAGACCTGCTGACCTGCACACATAGTCAGAGCACTGATGCTATTACAATCGTATTACTCACCCAAGGTAGGTGTCATATGGGTGGCCAACTCCTATAAGTCGATATTTTAAGGACTAGTATACTGTTCAATGACCTGGGTTGTCCAACCGAAGGAGAAGTGGCTGTTCGCCCGGCACCAGGCATGAGTTATGTGAGTACCAGTTTTCAAGTTGTCCTGCCAAGTGATGGACTTTATCCAATGGTAAAGGTCGAGCAGAACATCCAGCTCCCTCTTGTTTTTCTGCTGGCAAACCCCGAGAAGATACTCCTCTGTCACAGAAAGAGTACTCTTTCTGAGAAAAGTACTATAGCCACCGTGAGTCCAACACCAATGGCAAGGCATGAGAAAACCCTAAAGAATTTTTCATGGTTTTACCCACCCCGTGGTAACCGACAATATTTTAAGAACTTTTTGGTACAACTCCAAACCTATGTCCTACATAGGATTCTTTGGCTGCAGGAAAGGTCAGTGGGTTCAAAACCCTCTACTCCTGTGAGGCAGTTTATACAATCAGCGTAACCAGTTTCCCCCTCTCACCGCGAGGACTCGAATAGCTAGGCATATGGAGATAAGGGGGTCAACCTACCAACAGAAGGAGAACCCTTCTAAGGGATCTATCTAATCCCTTGATGGAGTACAAGTGCCATATATGCCTCCATTTTACTATCTCGACATTTTATCCGCTACAAATCAATGATAAAAACATAATAATAATTATAATGAAGTAGATGTAGCTCTCCAGACTTGCACAAGATAACAAAATGTAATAATAATTAATTTGACAAGTAGTTCTTGGTTTTAAATACTTATATACCTGTTTAGAAATTAGTCCATTGTATGCCATCTGGTCTGCAATGTATGAAATTACAGATTAATTAAAATGGAGGAAGCATATTACAATATTTCATTTGGTTCCTCATATTTGCATTTACGATATCATTTTTGGTCCGCATAGTTTTTACAAAAAGATATGTGGTGAAATAGTTCTCTCTTCGGCATGGAAAATAAACCTATTAACTGAAATAATTTTAACCTAGGAGACTTATGATTTAATATTCTGTAAACATTTTAAATTACTAAACACTTAATAGAAATTTTTCTTCTTGCAAACATGGAATAAATTAAGGATGTTATTTCTATTAAAAGTTAATTAATATTGTATAGATATGTAAGTAAATATGTTTTGTTTAATTTATTTATTTTATTGCTATATGTTTCTGAAGTAAGTGCTTTGAGTTAAAATGCTAGGTACTACAGTAGCCTTGCTTCTTCATAACTGTATGTAATCAAGGGTTTACTCTAAACGAAGTAATCAATAAATCAGAAAAAATCAATGATACACGAAAATAATCAATTGAATGATCAGTGTTCCAATGAGAAGCCAATAAGTTATATGTTTTGACGGCTTAAGTCTAGACCTAAATACACTTCAAAATATCGTTGCTCTTAAATAGTTTATTAATAATGTCGAAATTTAATAAATATCTCTTGAAAAGTCCAGAGGCATATTTGTACTGTGATAAATTTATGCAATAATAGCTAAATGTACTGCAACAGTTTAAGGACTAGCCGTTAGTAATGCCAGATGTTTCCTGCTAGATGGTATAATAACTGTAGTATTAGACGTCACTTTCATTAAAGGGAGGAGGTGACAAGAGGGAGTCCTTCAATGAATGAACGGCTAGGTTAATAATCCTCCCTATTTAAACCAAGAAGCCGTCTACTTGTTTAGACAAAACTCTGCTAATTATGGGATGCGTATTTTATATTAGTTTAATTTAGTATATTGTAATCTACTTTGATATAATATTACTAAACGTCAGAGTAAGGTTTTTGTTAGGACATTAGTACATAACAATGACAGCCTGAGGGCATTCTGAGCTCAAATGAAGTCAATTTCTTTGTATAGATGATTCCCATTTGCTGTCCAATGAATGTTGTCAATGCTTAGCATTTATTGCAGTTAAAGTAAATTAAAATTATGAAATGTTTAAAAGTTTAAAACGCTCTGCTAAGTTGAGTTGGTAATAATGGAAATCTGAGGTTTTAAGAAGTATAACTAATTTAAATGAACCTCGAAAAAACAAAGGAAAAAGTAAAACTGATGAACTATTTAATACGGAATGGGTGACAGGTGACAAGAAACAGATGAGTAAACGATGAATGATGAGCTGCATTATAATCACGTTGATTTAGGGTGACATTTATAAGTTGGCAAGACCGCAAGTAGGTAGGGCCAGGGAGAAGCAGGCATGAATAGCATGAGCGATGCGGGACCATCATTAGGAGCTACGTGTTTTGGCAAACAGTTCGGTATGGGGCTGAAATATGTGGCTGGTCGGTGACGTGATTCAACCCACCTCCAACGCACCCCTAAATAGTCCCTTCGCCATCCATCTCCCCTTCCCGCCTCTGCATCCCCCCAGAGGGTTGCGTTCAATTAAAACTCTTCCTTTCTGCTTGGACCTCTTCAAGCAACTCCTTTCACCATCGCCTTACTTTATCAGGTCCCCCTACAATGCACAATCAATTGGATATCAATCATTAATTTAAAACCCTTCCATCCACTAATTTCCTCCCACTAATTTACTTCCTCTTCATTATACCATTAAGCTTATCTAATATTCAAACATTTCCTTTTCCTGACCCTCAATTTCAGTTCTTACCTTCAACATATTGTATCATAATATTCAATTAATGATATTTAGTTATAAACAAACATCGAATATAATTGAAAGCACTAAATATAATTAAAAACAGAATAAGTTTTCCAGAGTTCTTCCGTTTCTAAATTGAATTTTTTTTTTAAAAAAATGAAAACATTTTATTTCACCGTCAGGAAACTAAGGGCCAAGGACATGTACATTCTATGGACAAGTTATTAAACAGTGACTTTATTAAAAAGTAAGTTAATCCTTAACTTTTTTAACCAAATTCAGTAAGACGTTTTTTTCAAAAATTAATGTTTTTTTCAAAATATACAATTATATGTCTTTTATCTTCAATGTTGTTTAAAAAAAAAAAGTCAAAGACATTTGAACTCACTGGTGACGGTTGAGTTAGTTATTGATTACTGATGTATTCCTTATAATTGTGTTAAATATTAAAGAACGTATGAATCAACTATACGCAACTATATGGCTTCTAATATCTTCCATACAACACTGGGCAGCACAAACAAGCAAGGGTTGAGAGACTCAAACCCACGATTTGCCAACCCAAGCGACTACGCCACAGAGGCGTTCTTTTATATGATACCTTTAACTAAGCTGTACATAGAGCCAATTTTGTTATCCAGATATTGTAAAAAAATACATTCATAGAAGTATGTTCGGTTCTTCTGATCTGTGACTCAACTTTAACCAACTAGTCGGTTATTTGGTCTATTAATCCAAATTAATCTAACATCAGTTGTATTTTTGTCTACGTGTAACTTTTACTTCTATGTGCAGTTATAAAGATTAATATAATATTACTCAAATCTTGGTTAAGCATTAAGGAATATAATTACGTGTTATGGTACCAAGGGAAGACACAACAGAAGCATTCGTGAGCTGTTATGATAATTGTTTGATTTACTCACTGAAAGAAGCACAAAACCATTTGTAGATACTATTACTAAAAGTAGATGGCAACTCCATATGAAGAAGGTATTTGCATTGCACTGAAACTGGCTATCCTATCAAAAATAAGGTATCAAATTATATAGACATGTATATTTGAATTTACAGATGAAGGATACAAGCAAAAATATAAAGTGAAAAAGGAGAAATATTTTCATTGGTACGTCATACGTCAGTACAACATAACGCCGCACATCCACAAAAGCTGAAAGATATTCCTCATATTGTTAAAGCATATTGATATTTACAAAAGAAAATAGAAACATGAATTTCATTTAAGAAGTTTCTCAGCAGCCTTAAATTCAATTAATAAGGTCAAAACAAGATTAACTACGCTCAACTTTAATAGATGTTAGCTCTATATCTGATAGCTCAACATTATTTTCCCTTTCGAAATATCGAATTGATCTTTCTAGGTTTTTAGCATATGATCAGAAAATCTACTCTGGATTCTTATTTCCTCGATTCATGAATATTAAAAATTCTTTGAAAACAACTGTAGAAAATTGAAAATATGATATTTTACCTCGATGTGTCATGTAAATTCGATTTTACAGATTTTACCAAAGATTATTCAGTTAAATTACCATAGTTCTGTTTTAAAACATGAGTAAAAGATTAAAAAAATTAAAATTGATTCCTTTGTATTAAATACATGGGTTTTTGTTGGTACCAGAGAGGTTTGTAAAGATCATATTCTTATATAGATCAGATTCACTCTTGAGTCCTTGGTTTAGTCGTCCGACAGGTTTTGCATGTTAAGAATTTTGTATGAATTGCATCTTCAAGTATGAATTCCTTGACGAGTGCAAGGACAACTGTAATGAAGGAGATTTCCATAAAACTTTAGTAATAAGTTTGGGTTGATTTTTTAAGATAGTTTTAATTTTGTTATTAAACGAACTAGTTGACCCTTACCAAAGGATTGGATCTTAACTTTGTATTCACATTTTTATTTCTTAACATCGTCTCAGTTTTATCGACGTAATCTTCTTTTGTTACTTTTGCTTTAGTAAGTTTTATAGTATTATCTTTTTTAAGTTTAGAATAAGGATTGATAATACGTCTTGTTACACTAATAACATAGATTTTTCTGAAAGTCGGTGTACCAATCTTTCTAAAATATTTAAATTATCAGTATCTACATTATTCAATTTTTCTGTGTTACAAAAACCATTAATGACCTGAACATGATTTAAATTTTCACTTTTAGGAACAAAGTTTAAACCCTATCCTAATGTTGCTACTGCATTATTGTCTAACATTGTGCCTGATAAATTAAGAACTAACTTTGTATTTTTATTTTGATTTTACGGGCTATTGTCAATAAATTAAACTCTCAGTGCCGACGTTGATATATATATATATATATATCAACACAAGCAGCTGCCTGTTGCCACCCACACCAATCTCCATAACCTTCCCTTCAACGATTGCTTCAGGGAAAAGTATTAAGAAAACTCTCAAATAATGACACTCAGACCACTCTAAGGGCTTCTGAGGAAGCCTTCATTTGGTTATTGGGTGCAAGAAATTCCCCTGGTCTAAATTTAATCAGATGATTTGTTTTTTCCCCTCTTCCTCCTTTAATTTTAGTTTTATGTTTTTTTCCATTCCTTTCTCTTTTTTACATTTCTCCTCCCTTTTACTTATATATCACTTTTATAATTTTACTTACTCACAGCCTAAACTGGTCCACGTTGGTAAGGTGGCTGCACTGCGTGTCATTGTATCGTTGTTTACATCGGTCAGTGGACGCATTTACGTCTCCGTTCCTTCATTCTTTCTCCTTTTATTTTCTTTCTTTCTTCTCTCCTGAAGACGGCAAGATGCCGAAATTATCGAGATTCGTGAGTGTTCGTCCCTTTTCTTGTGTTCTCTAGCTGTAACTTTAATTATATATATAACAAACACCTTTTCTTCTTTTCGGAGTTTGGTCAGGGTAAATATAAGGAATCAGCTTTTTGCCCTGATATTTACCCTGACCAAACTCCGAGAAGAAGAAAAAGTGTTTGTTAATATTTTGTGGTTAAGAAAACAGTACCATATATATATATATATATATATATATACTTTGAATTGAAATCAGACTGTCCAAACGGGCAAAAAATTAATGTTACAACTAGAGAACACAAGAAAAAGGACGAACACTCACGAATCTCGATAATTTCGGCGTCATGCCGTCTTCAGGAGAGTAGAAAGAAAGAAAATAAAAGGAGAAAGAATGAAGGTACAGAGACGTAAATGCGTCCACTGGCCGATATAAACTGGCGCGATACAATGACACGCAGTGCAGCCACCTTACCAACGTGAACCAGTGTAGGCTATGAGTAAGTAAAATTATAAAAGTGATATTTAAGTAAAAGGGAGGAGAAAAGTAAAAAAGAGAAAGGAAAGGAAAAAACATAAAACTAACTAAAATTAAACGAGGGAAAAGAAAAAAAAAAAAATTCTGAGGAAGCCTTCATTTGGTTATTGGGTGCAAGAAATTCCCCTGGTCTAAATTTAATCAGATAATTTTTTTTTTCTTTTCCCTCGTTTAATTTTAGTTAGTTTTATGTTTTTTCCTTTCCTTTCTCTTTTTTACTTTTATCCTCCCTTTTACTTAAATATCGCTTTTATAATTTTACTTACTCATAGCCTACACTGGTTCACGTTGGTAAGGTGGCTGCACTGCGTGTCATTGTATCGCGCCAGTATACATCGGCCAGTGGACGCATTTACGTCTCCGTTCCTTCATTCTTTCTCCTTTTATTTTCTTTCTTTCTACTCTCCTAAAGACGGCAAGACGCCGAAATTATCGAGATTCGTGAGTGTTCGTCCTTTTTCTTGTGTTCTCTAGCTGTAACTTTAATTTATATATATATTATATATATATATATATATATATATATATATATATATGTGTGTGTCTATATGTGTCCCATTATTTGTGATGCTAATAAATTTGTATAAATAATTAGAATTTATTATTTATATAATTATTATGATTTATGTATTTACATGTTAAGGATATATTTATTATTTCGACTTATATTTATTTCATGTGTGCTACTGACATATCTTTTAATAAAACGATAGGCGCTCAGTTACTTTCTGCACACTCTGCATAATGATTAACGAACCTCAAATTAGTTTTTTAACACCATTATTGGATGGTGAGAGATAATTTTGCATTGGTTTAGCAGTTGCATAATTGCCCGCTAAAGTTGGAGGAAGGAACTTTAATTTGTTGATTGAAGATAACTCGTTAGTTTACCTTGTATAATCCATAGTGGCAGGTAGAATTAACGTGCCTCCCCTATCACACAGTAAGTTGGTTAATATGGCCAGAGTTTAGCCCGTCGGTGGGGTTATCAAGCATCAAATTGCTTTTCTAAATAATTCACCAAAGCCCAACAGAAAGCTATTTTTCATGTTGTTCGTCCGGGGACTCGAGGATTGTTTAGTTAGTTTCACCTACGTGACCCTCACTCTGAGCATATACAGTTTCCTTTCACTTATGTTTATTAATACACTTTAATACAACTCGTGATCAATTGTTTTAGATAACGTTTATGGTTATTTAACCCATACTGCCATGCAGTTCTACTAATTTATAATTATAAATAATAACATTTCTTATGTTTATTAATACCACTTTGATATATTTCTAGATCTATAGCTTTAGGTGTCCAATCACATTTTTTAACCCTTTCGCAGTCTAAGGAATTTTTGAATTCTAACACCATATGCTTCATATATATTAGCCTTATATTTACTTCATGACAAATAAATTAGTATTCACGATGAGGTACTATATTGCTTCAAAAAAAGCCAAGCAAGTAGCTACTGAATGTCTTCAATGCAACAGAGTGTTGTGTTTGATGCTTGAATATCAATCACCAACGAAAATCAGAACATGGTTTTGCAAGGAAAGTTATGTTTATATAGTTATTATTTCTTTAATTTGTACAACTTTGACCATCTTGATTTTGTAAGTTAGATTTATATTGTAATATACAAGTGAAATGACATTATTTTATTAAATGTATTTACAAATTTGTTTATTTTTGGTGTTTCCTACTTTATTTTTCTACAAAATAAGAATGAAAAAATATTTATACTCAGGCGTCTTGTGAATCATATATGATGCACACTACTGATAATTGTAGTAACTTGGTGTTCACCTGAAATGTCTGAGACAATTAGAATAATCCGAAGGAAGATGTCTCACAAAACATCTGATCATTCATGTCTGTGTATGACATATAATACACAATACTACAAAAGGGTTAACCATTCTGCCATGTAACTGTATTTCACCTATTATCATAAATACTACTGACTGTTTATGTTTGTTAACACCCATTGATGCATTCTAGATCTATAGCTTTATGTGCTATTCTAATTATTTATCATTTCTGTCATAGAACCTTACTTCATCTATTATCATCAGTAGTGCTATTGATTAAACGTTGTCAATTTTGTTTTTTTTTTTATAAATACGGATATGTCACAATAAAAACAGATGGTTTAACAAAAAAAATAAATCAGCACAATGATAACAGAAAAATATATTCTAAAACATTTTGGTTACTTCTTTAATAGTGCAATGTAGACTGCTGCTCTCAGGGTACAGGCCAACTGTTCTCTTTTTATAAACGTTTACATATCTCGTGCAATTATTCCATACTACATAGATTACTACCTGTTCTGTGACAGTGGCATTCCTACATTCATTTCTTTTCTTTTCATGACAACCATATAGTCTCGAAATAAAGTGACATTATTGAAATATATATTTAATCGGGAATCAGTAATTTTTTTTTAAATAAAAATATAATTAGATTTTTATAATTAGATTTAAAAAGTAGAAAAACTGTAGTCCTGTAAAAAAAAGACTTTAATTAAATGTTTGTTTAAAAAGTTTCATTTTAACTTGAAACTTATTCAATAGGGATAAATTTTTGTTCTACGGCTAATACCATGGTTAAGACTTTTATAGACTAAAGTTAAGACATAAAGTAGTTTTTCCATAGTGACTGAGACCTAGCAGTGAAGACCTGACATACAACTCATAGTTTAATAGTACATACATGAAAGTTGTGTGATTTTAAGAATGTAAAGAAAAACCAGGAGTGAATCATTTATGCGTTATTTAATCCTTACTCCTATGATCTATCACACGAATAACAAAAATTGAAATTACTCATCAATGTTATTAACTGTTTCATTCCTTAACTCATATATTTTTGAAAACATCCGAACTCGTACATTGTGTACGGTACCTGTTCATGAAAGCAGTTCATGTTTTCGTACAAACAAAGTCCATATTTGTGTTCTTATAATATGTTGTACAATTTCAGTTTAGTTTATTTTAGTTATATATATTTTCAACCGTCGCTTTAGAAGTGAACTTGGTGTCCTATCTCTTCTCTCCTGATGACGGTTAAACTAAAAATTAGAGACTGAAAGTGTCTGTTTTCTATTTACGGTTTACTATAGAAACGTTTATTATTAAAAGTTTATTACTCTTTTCGGATCGTTTTCTTGATGATTATATACACTCGTACTCTTAAATTGTTCTTGACGTTTTTCATTCAAAATAGTATTTGGTAAGTTTTTTTGAGGGCTAGGTCTTAGAAATGAACTTCTCCTCCTTAAGCCAACGTATCGATGTATTTATACATCATCATTAGGGATAAAAATCAAGATACGGCTATAATATTTTCAATATCTATATACAAATTCAATATGAACTAAAATCCTAACAATAAAAACTTAAATAAATTTATTTATATATTATATATATATTGAATTGAAATGTGCAGCAGCCTCTGCATTGATAACCTTTTTACTGATAGCCTCTATTTTTCGTACAATCGTTCTTTGCTCTAGAGGTAATTTCCTTAAGTAGTTGGCCAGCGACATGTAGACAAACAAGGTAAACAACTGATAAAACTAAATGACTATATTGAAAACACGATACACTAAAAAATCACAAGCTTTCGACCATACATTGGTCATCTTCAGGGGTAGAGTGTATACATTGGTAGAGTGTAAGGGGCTCACCAGAGGCAGGAGGCTCTACTTTACTGTTGTACCATTGATCTAAAAAGGACTCACTGGTACCCACTGCAGTGACTTGACCCAAGTACACCAAGAAATAGAAAAATCAACACAGGTGCTAATAAATAACGGATACTCCAACGCTGAAGTAACGAAAGCAATAAAGTCCTTTTGGGTCCAATCACTGCAGTGGGTACCAGTGAGTCCTTTTTAGATCAATGGTACAACAGTAAAGTAGAGCCTCCTGCCTCTGGTGAGCCCCTTACACTCTACTATCGAGCATATATGCATAGAGAATATAAACAAAATGAAAGAGCCCTCCATAAATTAATAAAACACAACGTGAAGCCCACAAACGAAACTGATAGACTACAGCTCAGAATTTACTACAAAAATAAGACTAGTGACCTTGTGATTTCGAACAAACCTAAAGTCGACACCCCAGAGCTTCAACGCAGTCACCTAATATACCAGTACTCATGTTCAACAGGGGACTGTGCAACCCTGAATTCCAGGTATATTGGGATGACTGCAACGAAGCTCTCAAGGCGCTTGACAATGCATCTTTCAGCAGGAGCCCCCAAGAAATACACCGAGGAAGCACATGGTATCAAGCTCACAAGAGGCATGTTAGTTGAAGGGACTGTAGTACTTCAATATAACACTGACAATGATCGATTAGCCATTTTGGAAGCCCTACACATCAAAGATTACAATCCGAGCCTGAACATCTAAAATCATGAACTCAATGTTATACCAAGCAGCGCCACTTTTGATAACAGTTACAAATTTGTTAGAGATCTCGAATCTAGTAGGGTTGGCAACAATTGAGGGTCCGACCTGAATGTTGTTACAACCCTACTACAACCTTCTTCCTTTTTGTTTGTCTTACTTTCATGTACTTTATTCTCTCCCGTTATATTTTTGTTACACCTGTTTTGTTTAGTGTTAAAGATTCATTTATTATTTGTTATAGATATTATAGATAGTTTTAACATATTTTAAACCTGAAGATGACCAATGTATGGTCGAAAGCTTGTGATTTTTTAGTGTATCGTGTTTTCAATATAGTCATTTAGTTTTATCAGTTGTTTACCTTGTTTGTCTACATGTCGCTGGCCAACTACTTAAGGAAATTACCTCTAGAGCAAAGGACGATTGTACGAAAAATAGAGGCTATCAGTAAAAAGGTTGTCAATGCAGAGGCTGCTGCACATTTCAATTCAATCTGTATCCAAGAAGACCTGCTGCCCACTTATACTAATATATATATATTAAATGAGACGATTCTACGAACTAAATAAACGACATTAACATAAAGAACACACAGAAAATAAACAGAAATTCACTACTATATTACGATGGCCTCGTCATCAGGAGGATAGAAACGAGTCGCTCTGCGGTGGTGCGGTGCGGAGTGACTCGTTTTGATTCCCCTGATAACGAGGCCATCAAAATGTAGTAGTGAGTTTCTGTTTCTTTTCTGTGCATTATCTATGTTAATGTAGTATATATATATATATATATATTCATCATTCACGTTAGCGAATGAGTACTTTCATGTAGAAAAATTTTGACGATAGAATGTTGACATATAATTGACAATACATAAATTAGCTAGTATTAAGTATGCCTGAATAAGCAATAATTGAAAAATTTCTAAAGCTGATTTAAGTCTTGGAAAAGCAAGTAAGCGGTTGATTGAAATGAACAGAAATCGCAGCTGACGTAGTAATTATTCTCTTACACTCAGACAGGCCAATTAACTGCGTCGGTTCAACGAAAACAATAGAAAGCTAATTGAATGATATTTTCCCCTTATAAAGTTAAAGAAGTGTTGAAATCGAAAATTTAAATTGAGGAAGGGAAAAGCTCAAGGACAAAAGGTTGGCTCAGGAAGAAAGCAGACACGAAGTAGGAAGTGTCAGATGGAATGTGGGGGAAATTGAAATCCATTTTGTTTGGGTATGTTTCAAAACTGGCAGATCAATGTAAACAGATTCCCCAGTGGTTGGAAACAGAAAATTTCTGAGAGAATTCAATTTGGAACAAGTTGCGCTTGAGGGGTGAGTGGTGGTAGGCTAGAGGGGGAAATGAGTAGAACTGTTATACGGAGCAGAGCTCACCATGCCACCAGCCGCTTTTGAGCGTCTTTTCAAAAGCCTCTCATTTCAAAAGCGTTTAACTCAAATACAACAAGGCAGAGTCCCTTTGCAAACAACACTGCTTGACTCAACACCATGGTAACCATTAAAACACCTGATAATCGAATTCCCTTATGCCCATTATTTTAATTTTTTTTCCTTTAAATAGAGCTCTCAAACTTTTTGTAAAAATTTAAAATCAAAAATCATTTAATGAAATGGTAAAAACGTTATAAGTATTTAGGATACAAACACTTTAATTAAAACTATCGTATCTTCTAAAATGAATATCTAGATAACAATCCTCAATATTTTAATAAGCAAAAACAATAAATATGGTAAGAGCATAATGATGATATTCTACTCACAATATGTATTTTATTCACTATTTTTGCAAGTTTCAGTGCGACTGTCACCTTCAGTATGTGTTGCATTAAAGCTATAACAAGTTTATTTTCATGGTAATCAGCCTAGTATATGTACCGCCAAAGCGAGTTCACTCGGCCTTCCATGGTGTATTATACTTTTTACTTTTATAAATGATTGTTCTGGATGGATCAATAGTTGAAATATTTCTTAATATTTAAATTTTTATATTATCACTGGTGTTATATAACGCTTCACGTTTCAGGAGTGATGTGAAGTATAGTGGTAGCGTATTTGTAAGTAGTACTGATGACTGGAAATTCTGTTTCTCAGGGTTTACTAAGTGGGGGGGGGGGGGGGGTTAGAAATGCGGACCATGTCATTTCACATGGCAGAAACTGAATGTAGAAGTAATCCAGTCAATTCTAAGCATGCATGACATCAGGCACTTTTGAAAGATCTCTACTCCAATAAACCAAAAAACGGCAATGCTTAGGACCACTGTGTAGTTACATAACTCAAATATTGTTCGCTTTATTACGTAAATATTTCGTAACACAAATTTATTACATAATAAAAGCTAAAAAACAAATTAGCCATTTATTTAAAGTAGCCCCTTAGATAATATTAAAAGTGTCTGCGTTTGAAATAAATATGCTTTGATAATACGTTAGTACATAAATTTATATCTAAAATTAAATTCTTAGTAATTAAAGTTGTAGTACTTTGATTACCAATAAACAGAAACAGGATAAAACAACGAAAACATTGTTTCAAGTTAAAATATTGAGTGAAAACAAAATCACAGTATTATTGATGAATATATTACAAACTATTTCAGTATCTTTTGAAGTTTTGCATTACCATATGGGGTTTAGTTTTAACTGCAGTCGTCGACAGAAGTAAATTTTTCATTGAACAATAGCAATGAAACCTTTTCGGTAGTAGTCATTTTATTTTAAGTATCTTTTGTTTGCTCTGAAAACCTTTGGGATCCATGTTTGTTATTTTGTTCACATAATATTTATTGGCCTATCAAAATTCATGGTTAGAATCGTATTTTATTACAAACATGGAGAAACATCGGTAATGCACATATATACATAGACCACATTTCGAATTCAGCAAAATTTCTAAGCTCTTTAGTAATTTAAATTGAAACCAAAACAAAGTGGTCTTTGCTAGAGTCAAACTAATACTCACGAAGAGCGATTGCTTTCGTTGAAAGATCTGAGTCCTTTTTCTGATTTCTTACTGCGGTTTAGACATTCATTTTTATGCCACATTAATCGTGAACTCATTTTATATATACACGGATGTATATTCGTGTACAACTTTTCTCAATATTACTCATTTGCTGATTAATTACACATTAACACACTATCCTAGTTAATTACTTATTAACTTATTATACGATTATCAAGCAGTTTTCACCTATACATTCTTCAGGGTCCTTCTAAATCCTACCGTAAACATGTTAATCTCAGATCTATTTTTTCAGACATCTTTTTTAAAACCTCTCAATACCCGTAATGATGTAGCATGATGTAGGCTACACACAATGTATTGCCTCTTGAATGAGACAGAATACTGTCTAGCTTGTCCTAGAAGTTACTTAAATCATTCTACTGGGTGGCGATTCAGTCAAGATATATCCACAGTGTAAGGAATATCAATCCTGAATTTAGGTTCAATAGGCATAGTGTTGTTGGTTCATCCGCTAAGCACTAGGAGCGCTAGTGTCTTGTTTGTTTACTTTTTATTTTCTCGGTTATCATTAAGCTATTAGTGTTATTCTCTCTGTAATTAAACTCTTTCATCCGAAGTTAGTTTTAATATTGGTTCTTGTAATATTTATTTTTTTAAAACATGATGATGACTAGTAAGGTCGAGTGCGCAGATTAAACAGCTTAAATTGTTTTGATTTCAAAGTATTTTTTAACATGTCCTTGGGAGAGTTGCTATTTCAGTTGCCTTTGCAACACCGTAAACTGTTCAGAAAAAAAGAACACGTTCTTATGAAGATCTTCAACACGGAAGCTGCTTTGGTTTCTATGATGTTTTGTATATATATGATCAAACCAGAGTATGAAATTTTCAAAATGAAGTCAAAACCAAACTCTGACGAAGACCGTCTTATAAAGAAACTTGCTTCTTTATAAGTTTCTCTATCTTCCTAAATAAGGATTTCGTTGTGTGTGAAAGAAGGATGTTTCTGCCAACTATGGGTATGTTTTTAATAATATGTGCTTAAAAGAGGGACTGCTACCAAAATTCACAAATATATACATATATATACAAAGTTGTCACAATAACTCGTGATGTAAATATTCAAGATAAGGAAGTAATAACTATAAGGCTTTCGTCTACCACGTCGTCAGAGAGCAAGTGAATGAATACTACTGGTGAGGAGGTTATGAATCTTGGTTTGAAATTTAATGAAGGTTGGCAACGCTGACTATATTTTTCCTTATTGAATTTGAATTAGTCTTAATTTGTTCAACATTCCTTCAATTATAAATTCATCCAGTTTAAAAAGGCCTAGACTGGTGTTGACTAAACTCTTAGAATATTTTTTTATGTGTGGCGATTTCAATAATGTTTCTTGACGTAAATACGAACTTTTTTGCTTTTTCCCATTTGATTAAGTGACTTTTGAGTCTAATGTGTAGGAACGATGACTTTTATCATCCTGTCTTCTAACAGGATACTTATGTTGCTAAATCATTGTGTTCTTTTTCTGTCTGCCCAATGTAAACCAATCCACAATCTTTGCATAGAATTAAAAGTATAGTCAACCGCAGTTGACTAAATGAAATAATAAATATATATGAATATATATTAATTAAATATATATATATAGTCAATTACAAAAAACCTTCGAGTACAGTAGAATTCTTCGTTTTTGAAGTTATATATATGTTTATAAAACAGGACCAACCTAATGAAAAGTAGTATTAATATTATTATTATATATTACTAAAATAGATTCCAGTATTAAGGCTTCAGAGGTTGCAATGCATGACTTGTTCGGTAGAAATCAGGGTTTCTTATCATCCAATCTGGTGGCCTCCACCCGGGACGATATTGGCCCTTTGAGAGCCTTTTGAGATTATTGGGAAAAAGAACTGTTCTGGAGGTCTACAAAGGTTACTTGAAAAAATGATGATACATTTTTTTGTATCATAAAAATAAATCTATTTATATAATTCAAAAGTTTATATTACCATCAGATTGAAAGATTTAAAAAATTCCAAACTAAAGTTAGAGGCTATTATTATCATAAATAACTGCATTTCATATTGTTATATGAATCCGTCTTACTCGTTAATAGTTGTTTCATGAAGTTTCAATTATGGGAAAGAGCAATAACGCTATAAAAACTGTTTGTTTATCCTAGACTAAGAGATCACCTGCTATACTTGTCGAATTTTTTATATTTTTTACAATGTTTACATTGACTTAGAAATTTTTTGAGTGAATCCACTGAGATAAAATTGATGTTTATAATGGAAAAATTAAAATAATGGTGTGATACACAAAAATAAACTTATATATTGAGAAGTCTATCAATCACTATCTGTACTACCTCAGGAATGAAAGACTAATAAACATCTCCCATTTAGACGATTATATTATGCTTAAATGATACATTATATATTATATACTCAAGAAGTTTGATATTAAGTTTACTTATAGTAAGTGTGTAGGCCACTCCAGATTTTTAGTAGTGTCATCAAAATTTCATAGAAATTTATGGAAATATATGGACACGATTGATGGCTTATAAATCTCAATCAGTCCGTTTTGTTCCGTATATTCATTTAATAGTTCAGACAACTTTTAAAAGAAATAGGTTTAGAAATTACTTTTATTAATTTATATTACGACTAATTAATTTAATTTATATTGATAATATATTTATTGTTTTTAAAGAAATTGTTTAATTCGTTTCTTTGTATGTTTGATTATTATTTATAAAAGAAATACTGATAGAAGGGGACTATTTTAAAATGAGATAATTTAGATGGCATTTGATTGGTGCACCGGTAGAGCTATGTCATTCTAAAAAGGCGGCATTACACTCCTTGTTTAGTCCTCCGCGTCCTTCCTGGAACCTTTCAAACTGTTTTAACCTCTCTATGGATTGTTGTGTTCATTAGTTAATTCTTTTAATAATACTTCAAATAGTAAGTACAATTTCCTTTTTAACTTATTTTTGTAAACTTATTGATTTCCTAATTAGTTTAATGCTAAATATTATTACTTTCATAATTAGTAATTAAAACGATTTCACAAACTAGATAAACTAAACCAGCAGAAACAATACACATAAAAGATTTCACAAAAACTTATATTTCTTATATTACTCTAAAACTTATATTACTCTTATATTTCGACTGTTTCGTATAAAGATGTAATTTGCTACGATGAAAAGCGACTTTCATGTATGTTGTTTCTCTGGAATTATTTTCATAAAAAAATATCTAAATAATTACTACTAAACAGTTAATAAATATAATAAAGCATTGAGTAGATTTATTTTTAGTTAATTTATGTTATTTTAAACCTCATTTACTAAATTAGTTATAGCGAAAACGATTAAAAATACTTAACAATAGATTATTTAAATTTATTACCCTATATTTATCAAATTAAGGGTTTGTTCGTCTGTGTTTCCTATTGCTTTTGAGAAATGTTGTAATCCATTTGAAAATTTGAAATGATTTAATGACATAATGTGAGATGTAAGAAGAATAAAATTATATGTAAAAAATGAATTCCAATCAAACATATAATTTCTGATGTTTCCATTTACACAACTTCTAAATTATATTGAAAAGCCGACTTTGAATTTGATCTGAGTATGCAAAACTGGCTAGTCACTGATATATTTTTTCTCAATATATATTTACAGCAACGTTATAACCGAATATAGCACAAAGGAAAAAGTTACTTATATTATGTTTCGTGTGAAAAGCTACTGGTTGTTGACTTTTGTGTGTTTATGAATCTTATGATCTTTGAGTAATATTGAATTAAGAGGAATGAACTCCTTAGTTTTATATTACCAAAGAGATACTAATTTTAAACTGATTCTAAGGTGATTCGATGACAGTCATTTCTCAGAATCAGGTCCTCAGCTAAATATGACTATCTAATGACTTCACGGTATACAATATCTCAGACAATGCAAAGCCGGAAGACCATACGACCACGAATGTGACTCCTTCCATATTCGTGAAGGACATCCTGACAGACTGACATCCCATCCCCGTCCTTATGATTACTTACCTTAACAAGAAATGCGGGATGAGAATATAGCAGTAGGGGCCTCTGGTCTAGGGCTGCTAATTACGACGTGCACTGATGTGCATGGAATACTCGTTGGCCGCTGGAGATCCATTGCCTTTAGAAACAAAAGTCATTTTCGTCTGTACGAGATAATTTCGTAACACAATGTCGTCACTTTGACTTTACAAATGTCTTATTACTGCTGTGCTAATATATATGATATTATATGCATCAATTGTGTACTATACGGTATTGATAAGAGAATCAATCACTATCTGTACTACCTCCAGGAATGAAAGAGTAATAAACATCTCCCATTTAGACATATATATTATGTCTACATACTACATTATCTACCCAAGAGGTTTGACATTATACTTACTTATAGTAAAGTTGAGTGTAGGCCTCTCCACATTTTTTTATTTGTTAAAACTTAACACATGCGAATTATTCATGAAGTATAAATACTAAATATTCAGTGTTTCTCTCAGTGTCTATTCACATATAGAAATGGCCTAATAAAACCCAATTTGATGTGAGGAGTTCTCTATCTTTGCGAATCTTTCTGGTCATATTTTAGTGTAAGAAATTCTGAAAAATTATATATACCTTATTAAAAGTATTTTTAAAATGTTTTTGATCATATTATCATGCTGTTAATACGATCTGTGTTTATAGTTCTTGTATTTACACTATTAATAAACTTAAGTGGTTCACTTCATAAAGGACGTTTCTTTTGACGTGAACTGAAATATATTAAAAAATAACTTCAGATAAAATCTGAAAATACCTAGTCAATAAAACATTTTATTCATTAAAACTTATTTTTGAAACATTTTTCTTGGATTCGTCATGCATAAGATCACAAACTTTCAAAAGAAACTATAGAAGTGTACAATTAATGCTTGCCGTTAGATTACATTTTCACGTTCACCTGTACAGATGTAGATCTGCTTACCCATCAAGGTTTATTTATTGATTTATTTTTCATCTAAGATCTGATGTTTCATTCGTTTGCATTTCATTTAGTTATTATATTATGCACTCATAATATTAGTTCTAAATATTATTTTTTTTAAATATTTAAAAACATACTTACTAAGTTCAGATATTTCGAATTAAGAGATGTTTATTTATTCTGAGGTAAAATTGATAAACAAACAAAAGTCTCCACACAAATGAAGTTTTATTCAACAACAGCGCGTTTCGAACACTTTGTTCATCATCAGGAAGGCACCAAATGATGTGGTGCTGAAGGATTGGTCCAGTGAAAACAACCCTCAGAATCAGTAAACACCACACAATTACGGATTGCACAACTAAAGATGTTTATTTATTTAGAGTTGTTCGTCTCTAGAGAAACTAGAGGTCCTCTCTCTTAGTCTTCTCCTAATTATCAATAACAGTTCGAAATATTGAATTTAGGAAGTGTCGCGTTTTTTCTGTGTCGTGTTTTGTGTAATATAAGTTTTATAGTCCGAGTGAACCGTTTCTTTAATTTACTTTTTTTTTTAAATATTTATATATTTTAAAATATTTTTATTGGTGGGTCAGATTAAGAACAGTGATTTAATTATTATTATTGTTTCTAAACTCCAAAGATACGACTATCCACTTTTTGTAATAAGCTTGCCTCATTTCTTATTGGCACCCATTTTGGTTGTGAGCTAACATTGCCTGAATAACAATAATTCCGTAAAATTATTCCTTTATGAAATCATTCATGTAACCATACATTTATAAATTGTATTTTATTTATTAGCATGAGTTATATTAGTTGTTATGTAAAACATTGATAATAACCGATTTTGATCCACTTGAAATTTGGCGTAGATACTCAGCAATACAATCAATAACAAAAACATATACCAGCATTTTAAGTATAATAGGTGGAAATTTTAATATTATTATTGTTTTTTATCAGGGAAAAAAAGAGCGATCTACTGGTGTAGAGTAAATAAGACGCTTAATCTTATACGACGATTTTAATGATTTATTTGTTTTGTTTTTAGTTTTGTAACATTTCATAAATCCGTACTCTCATAGAAAGAAATTGTTGTAGGTTAGTTTAGTACTTTGCTGCTCCATTGTCAGGTAGACAAGATGGATTATGCATTATAAACAAATCTATATTAGTCCTTTAAAAAGATATCATTAGCATCTAAGTGTTATTCATTGTATTGGCGATACCCTTCAGTAGACTTGCATTGGAGCAGATATATCTGAATTTGTTTTACCATTGTTTGTCTTTTACTGTATTTAGTTCTATTAATTCCAGCTGATACCCTCAAAGACTCTTTTGAGATGTTTGTTTCCGAGTATTCACATGGAAGGCTGCGAAAAGCTCACAAAATGGATGGAACCCCTTAAAATACTTGCTTGTATTCACGTTTGAAGTAAACAGAGCGATTGTAACGGTAAAACAGAAACCATTTAAGCTTTAAACCACTGCGGTTGCCGCTGTGTTCACATTAGACTGCATGCATGATTAAATATAAACTGCTTCGATTCTGTTTCAAATATTTGAGAATAAAATTGAAGACACAAACTTAAAACCATTCAGTAGAGTGGTTTCTTTAAGTTACCTCTATAGCTTGAAACGTATGTTTAACTGAGTTAGTCCCATTCCAATTTGATTTATATAAATATATATTCGTTTCACCATTTGATACAAATGATCCTGTCATAAGTTGCATAAAATAAGTTAGATAGAATTAGGATACATTTATTAATATATGTTATACTTTCATGAATGCTTAAAATAACTAATTTAATTTCAGCTACGTAATAAAGTATGATATTAGACTTTCCAGTAAAAGTAAATACCTCATCCTTTTCAGTAGCTTATGTAACCTGAGGATTCCCACGAGTAAGTGATGATAAAGACTCATTAATATTAATAGTTATAATAATATATCAGAATAGAGGATGTAAATCAGTCAAAGAAGTTAATTACCATAATGATTCATAGGAATAAACAGTGATAGCACATTGTTAAAGGTATTATTAATCTATATATATAAAAATGAATGTATGTTCGTTTGTACTCGATAGATTCAAAAACCATACATCAAATCGCCGTGGAAATTTAGGAAATTATTAGGTATATCTTCGTAAAGGTTTATCCAATTTTTTTTTAAAAATCAGAGTAGTGGTTCAGGTAATATCCCAAGAATATCATAATAGATAAGTTTGCTGTATAACCTGTTTGTTTACATTTTTACTTTAATTGGTAATAGCGGCCGCAGGTAGGTTATTCCTTATGAATAACCAACTTATAATATTTCCACGTGCTTTGTTGAATTGGAAATAACCAGGTACCAGAAATTTTGTTAATGTTTTCAGATTGATATTAAAGACAATTATTGTAATTTTATATGGGTTCCTTATTAACTTTAACAAAGGTTTAGTTATTATCAATAGTTTACCATTAACTTTTCATATCTAATTGGTTTAACTTGCTACAAGCAATAAATAAAGTTATGCGTTAAATAATAATTTATTAACTTTAAGTATGCATAATAATATTACGAATAATAATGATAGTATTTGAACCATTAATTCTAATCTTAAAAGAATAGTTAAAGTATTTTGTTTCAGTATAATGGATGTAAGACTTCTTTATTTATTCCTAATTGATTAATTCGATTGTTTAAAACATTTAATTATTAGTAATTAGTATATGGCCCTACTTCATATAGGCAAAATGATAAGTTATTATATATATATCGATGATATCTAACTAGAAGACGTTAATGAATGTCTAAATCAGAAAACTTATAAGGGAATATATACAGCATAAAAAATTGATGAAGAAATATTCAAATCAAAATGTACATATATCAGACTTAATCACTGTATGTATTTGTGGGTATAAATACAGTTCTTAACATAATAACTTTTAACATTACATAATGAAAAAATATATTTAGAATTTAACATTTAGAACCCAATTGACACTTTTCAATACAATGCTTATTCATAAACAAATAATATTTCATCAAAATATTGTTATTCAATCTCTTAAGAGATAATTTTGTTTACTGATATAATTTTAGTTAAACATTTAAAACTGTGTGAAGTCTTCAAATTGAAATTATTGAATGAAATGTAATGTGATATGGCTTAGCCTCTTCAACTAACTGGCTCCTAATTAAAAAGATTTGTTGGTTTAAAATTCGTATCATTATATTTAACAGATAATACCTATAACATTTAATGAGCTTAGACTTCTTTCAACATTTCTTGATGTATTGTTTGGCAAAAAATATTCTTTTTATTATTTGTTTATTCTAATCTATCAACTACGAATTCTATTAGACAATGTGTGCAATTTATAATCAGTGTTAGATTATATCTTTTTTGCGTAATCTATAATTTAAATTCTGTATTAATTTCGTTTATCTCAAAAAAGTTAGGTGTAACAGAACTAGAAATAACTATATAAAATAATTTATGAAAATTTAAATTGCTTTCGTTATATGTAATTTATTATTAGAGTTGGAATTAAATTGTTTAATTTATAAAAATTAAAAAAAAATATTTAACAGAAAAAATAGTGCTTAGCGATTATTCTAACTAGACTAGATAATGTAAGATTTTAATGGATTTAATAATGCCATCTTCTCATTTTATTAAAATGTATAATGTCGCCTAGCAACATTCATTAGAATGCTTTTGAAGGTTATTTTTTTTCATTGAAATTCACATAAGCTATTAATTTACAATTCTTTTTTAGAAAAGGGTCTATTTTGTGACACTATTGGTTTTATTTAAGGTAGGTGACTAGTCAACTTCATATAATGGCTTATACGAATTAATAATATAATGATTTATTAGTTTAACGAAACAAGAAAGTTAATTTCCCATTGAAATTAATAATGTTTGTGCGTCATTAGTATAATATTGTATTTCATGAACACTATTATGCAAGAACATTTAACATTGTGTTCAATATAACATAAATTATATTATAACTAATAGAATTTATAATAATGTGAATGCCTCATTAGATATAATATTGTTGGTTCATTAATAATTACTAATACTCTTGATTTGGGAGGCTCGCTAATTAATCAGTTAACAATCAAAATTTGTTAAATTGATCACAATTCATTAGTCATTTATTTTAATCTACTTGTAATGTGTATTGTCAGGGATACCTTAGCTTATATCATTGACTACCTTTTCTAGAGGCATAAATCGGCGTGATTATTGTCTAGGGTAAATAACATAGCTTCATCTGTAGAATTTGAAATTTTATTCGAAATGTAGACAGTAAGTTGTTCGTCTTGTCAAGTTCGGTTACATTTCCATTCTTTGTATCTTTAACTATATATGACGGTCATGATCAAATAGAATTTATTACAGTTTGGGGAGAGTATTATGTCTCACAAAAAATAGTTTATTATAAAAAACTAACAACTCATTTCGAACACTTGATGTTCTTCTTCAGATGACATTTAAAAAATGTATGCATATATGAGTTTTTGGAACATCGGGGTGAGTTAATTAAAATTGAATACAATATCTGACTGTTGAATATCTGACCCTATTGAGTGACAACATGGGAATAGTTTTAAAATGTCTTAATTGATCATTAACCTTAAAAAACGTACAGGAACCTGTTCAAATATATAAATACAATATATTTTTAATGACCTGCTCTGTTGGGGTGGTTATTCAGTGGGTGAGACCAAGCAAGGACTGAGGGTGGCAAGGAGTGTTTTTGGGGGTGAAAGAAGTTCAGAGGAATGCAGGAGGTATTGGTAGGTATATTTGCCTAACTGTACAAAGATAAAATGGCTGTTTTTGCACGTGGAAACACATCTTTTAAATTATATGAAAAGATTCAGAAATTTCGTACACATTGGTATTTGTTCATTAATACATAGGGAGGGGTCCTTTCTAAATGATTTGTTGATTTCAAAAGCTTCTAACCTTGCTTTTTTTTGATACTTATTATTAATATGTAAAATTTTTAAATTACTATTTGGATCAAAACTATGGTTGTTAGTTATAAAACACTTCCTGACACCTTCAGTCCTTGCTTGGTCTCACCCACTGAATAAACACCACAGCAAAGCTGGTAATTAAGAATCGATTTTATTTATAAATTAGATATACAGGTTTATGTATCTTGTTTAAAATTAAGGATTAATTAAGCCATTTTAATATTGTTCCCATGTTTTCACTGAATAGTGTGAGATGTTTAACTGTCAGACGTTGCATTCAACTTTAATTAATTCACCCCGATCTTCCAAAAGCTCATATATGCATATATATTTTTTTATGGAACCTGAAGAAGAACATAAGGTGTTCGAAATGCGTTGTTAATTTTTTATAATAAACCTTTTTGTGTGGAGAAATAAAACTTTCCCCAATATGAGTAAATACTACATTATAACGGATTGAACAATGAATGAATTAATTAGTGCGAACCAAACTATCAATTAAGTAATGGAAATGAACACGTTGAGAAAATTAATAGGTTAATTAAGTTACTTCGAAATTAAAGATCAGTGGGGCAGATTATATTGAAATCAGTATAATTGCGTCCATTTACCATAGTACCAACAACAGGACCATAACAAGTTTACTTCAGTGGTGTATAAGAAAAGTGATTGCCTAGATTAAGCGCTTTTCTAAAATCGATAGGGAGTGCTTTAGTGAAGATATTGCATTTCGATGCAGAGGAAGAATATCGGAAGTAGTTTCTTAATAGCCTTGATTAATTTATATCTCTGTTAAGAATGTAGCTGTGTACTGTGTAAAATGAAATCCTGTTGGAGATGTGATTGTTAGTGGGTTATGGTGATGTTGGTGGTTATTAGGTGATATTGGTCATACATCTTGGTTTAGTTCCCTAATATTTGCATTCTTTAAGACTTCATTGTTGTATGGACATATTGCTTTTATTGTCGAAGATATTTTATTTATTGTTTAACAAAGTCCTTAATTTAATTTTAATTGTATCAGAAACACCGAATAACTTAATATATACAGCGTAAGATATAATCATATATGACATAATAAATAGTTTATATAACTTAATATATATTAAAACTGAATGGGAATTGTTCAAAGTTTTCTTTTGTCTTATGGTTGCGTTTATGATGGAACTAAACCCTTAATTCTGTGTACAATTGTTAGTACTGGGGATTTACGAATAATTTTTGGAATCTTTATCGTCCAGACTCAGAAGAGTGGTAGAGTGACCTGCTTTTCTCGATTAAGGAAAGAGCAAGGAATGCTGTAATTACAGAGAGGCAGGCATGAGAGATTTAAGACCTCTCCTTTAGTCGTTTATGCACAGTGATTACGAGAGAAATATGCCCAAATATCACTAAATCTAAAAACATTATACACATTGGAGTTCCATGACAATAATATAAGATGTTTGCTAGTAGAAAATATGGATTCATTTCAAAAATATTAATACATTGTTAGTTGACCAAGAGACAATATGCATTTGAATAAATTTTCCAGCATGTTCGGATATACTTATTTATACATGGTGCAAATTTTTATGATATACAAGACCTTTACTGCACATTATACTTGTTTATACTTTAATAAAATATACTTTACTGTATTTTATATGCTCATATTGTTAACTATTTTTACAGATATAGAAATAAATAAACTTTTAAATTACATAAGTGTTTATTCGGGCAAGGTTGCCAAATTGTGGGCTTTTTAGTTTTTAGGAAAGTATATAAATAAAAAAATCTAAAGTGAACGTACATCAACTTTATTATAAGTGAACTTGTAAGTTTGATATCAAACATCTTTGGTATACAATATACAATGTCCTATTTAGGCATAATATAAATGTGTAATGGAGTAGGTTTATTAGTCTTTCATTCCTGGAGGTAGTACAGATGGTGATTGATCCACCTATCAATATATATGTTTATTTTTGTAAATCACACCATTGATTCATTGATTCGGATAATATTATTAGTACAGCTACAGTAGTAATAACATTTTTGAAAAGCGAAAGTGTAGATTTTGTGTTACGAAATAATATCTTACAGGAGAACATGGTTTTTGTTCCAATAGCCAGTGGATCACTTACATACTCTATCTGACCTCATTCTATATTGAAAATTAAAACAAAATTGATAAACAGAAACATGTAAGAAAAAATGTTGTTTTAACATTTTAATTCATAAAAATGAATTTTATTTCAGTAGACTCACTCAAAAAATTTCTAAGACAGTATAAACAATGTAAATAACTATAAGCAAATGCGTAAAGTATAGCAAGTAAACCATTAGTTCAAGATTAATATTATATTCATATTACATTCTTTGCTCTGATTGAAATTTCATGAAATTTTATATAAATTGTCAATTTTAGGTTAAAATTGTGAAAATTCCACGAACATTTAATGAACCGTTTAGCGTCAAAAAAAAAAAGTTTTTTCGTGTACCCTAACGGTCCGTTGGTAAAAATATTTCTGAAAAACATTAGATGAACTCATTCTGCACATAATGTTCTATTTTTAGGTATAGTTTAATCTCCCGTCAAACGGTATTACTTGTATCATCTTACAAGCTTGCAGATTGAATTATAAGTCGAAATTTTTACATTTTATTGACAAAAAATGTTTGCCGTTGTTTTAATAATATGGGAATATTTTTTGGTTTATTATATTTGTAGCCTCAAAAATAGCGCTAAAAATTTAAGATTCAAAGATTAGTAGTTTAGGAGAAAAAACATGTTATCTACAAACAGATTTTTGGCCAAGAAAGTTACTTTTCCATCTTTCATAATAGCTCCCAAACAGGTAGTGTTCATCTACACTCTACACTATGAGGCCCCACTATTGTGTAAAATATCAATTTGATCCACCAAAGATTCTGGACCATAGCATGGCTAAAACTTTGGATATATACAGACCCACCCATGCATACACACAAAGACACTATCAAAAATTCTTCATAAAACAACTTCTTGGACCTGAAAACATGTCATTTCGTCGAAACCTTGAGATTGATTTTGTTCACTTATAGCAAAGTAAAAATTGAAGTACCCAAAACGTTACTGAAAAAAAAAATTAATCAAATTAAACTATCTAGATATTATAATTAAACAATTTGAAATTTATGACTTGTTAAAAATTAATACTGATTGCTATTGAAAGTCTTGTGAGTTTATTCTTCAGAACTCAATGGAACTAATGCAGGTATATCAACACCAATGTTACGTTTAGGTGGAATTGGCATTCTGGTTGGTTTAATGCAATGTTGACTATGTTCTAAATAGTTTCAGTAGTCTATATATTAAGAGGCAAAGGTGTTCTTTGGTGCCTTATGTGACAAAGCTATTACATTTATATAGTCCGGTGAAGCATGTTTTCAAGAGGTCAGCTTTGCAAAGAGATGAACCCACTTTCCCTTTCCCCTCTTTTCTTCTGTAAGGAAACACGGAAAATCTCTGATAGAAGAGCTCCTCCTAAATGTCTTTGACCCTTTGAACTATAGTTTTAAACATTTGTATTTATAGTGATCTAATGAGTTTACAGATATTACGTCTTTTACTTCTATTCATAGAATTAAATTTAAAGAAAAGTATAATTTATCTACTCACGAAAGGATGGAAAGCAAACAGATAAATTAGTATAAAAAATAAAAAACAAACGTTTCGTTAATAATAGTTCAAAAAAATATAACCATGTTCCTATACTAAAAAATAAAATAATAAATTTTGCCAACTAGCATGTATAGAATAAATTGCAAAACTTTTAGACAATATTTTAAATGATATCAGAAGAATCAAACGCTAAGAGTTGTATAGAAGAATATTAAAGCCAATTTTGATTACCAATTAATGATAAAAGAGCATGAACAAATATTATCGAAAACTCGAGAAAGTTATTGTAAAAAGGACAGCAGTGCTAATTCTAATAACAGTTAAACACAAGCAATTCACATAATCATAATTGACCAGCAGATGAACCCCTCGGTATTCAACTGATTTTGATATTGACATCGGACAAAGCAGGCAACATCTCTCACTAATACACAAGTCTTGTAGGTAACAAAGCTACCTTTTTGAACTGAAGATGAAGAATGATGCGTAGTAATGACACTCTTTGTAGGAATAAGAAATGAAGTAAAGACGAATATCTCCTATGCCAGCCCCAGACCAAGGTGGTATGTAACAACCTGCGGAACATACTACTCATGTGAAGATACAGTTTTGCCGTTGTGAGATATATCCTGAAAAAGGGTATATATCCACAGTAGATTGATTATAGTGGGCGGCCCTCAAAGAGAAGCACATGATTGAACAGATTCTACACCTGAGGTCACCACGACAGAAGGAGACTCACTATACCGTTGTGATTTTCCGAATTCATGCCAAGAGACATAACAACCCAGGTAAGTCAATCCTCTTCCCTTCACCACCAGGACGACGTGACGGTATCAGCACTAGTGAGGGTCTCATCCCAAAGCTGTCGTCTGCATGATTCAGCTAAGAAGTACATGGCTAAGCATTTTTTCTTTTACAAAGTTCTACAATGCAAACTTTTATTGTTCTTACCTTCCAGCACAGAGTGATTGTTTCTCTTGGTTTCCTTGATGAGGTTTTGGTTTACTGTTAGAGTTTGGATTAGTGAAATTAGTAAATTTTGAGTTTCATTGTGGTATAGTTTGTTGAAGTCATTACAGTGTTAGTGTTTTGAATAGTTTGCGATTTGGTGTTGGGGTTAATTTAGGATAAATCAACAAAGGGTTACTTGGAGATTATAAACGTAGTAGTTTACTAAGACAAGTTTCCAGCGGTTAACCACTAGAAGTGTTGATAAATCCTTTATAAATTAGTAATACAATGTAATAAAATACTTTATGAATAAATAAAAGTTAATAAAATAAATTCCCAGACCAGTTGTTGTTGTTAATCAATAATGCGATGTGACCTAAACAACCTTCTTCATAGTAACAGATAAAGTAGCCTGATTGAACAGTGTTTATTTAAATTCATATTTTAATTTCAAATCACACCTGGATCTCCTAGATTGTGATAATTTCAATATTTTTCATAATTACCTTTATTTCAGGTATTCTGTTTTAATTAAAGATTTGTGCATTAAAATTGTCGACATTGAATTTTAATTAAATTATATTGATTAGTGTTCTAACTAATAATAATATGTGAATGAACAAAGATTAATTAACTCTGATTCCTTAATGTCTTAATTCCTGAAAGGTGATTGTCTGATTTAAAATGTAATATCATTATCCATTGAGACAGTGGACAGTGACATTGTTGTAGAGATCGGGAACTATTATATGATGAATGATGAAAGGTTACCTAGGAAGAAGGTGATTAAAGCACAGGTAATCAAAAATCGTTAGTGTGCACTGCTTCTCCAAGAGAGCAGTTTGTGTGATCTTCAAAGCCTACTCCTTGGGTGCTGACTTGGTAGTCACACATTCCATCTGTACTGATCATTTCGTTGCTAGATAAAAAAAGTAACTAAGGTTGAGTTAAAGATAGAGAGTAAGATATATTCAATCAACCAGTATTGGTTATTCATTACAGCATTGTTACAGAACATTACCAATCAAGATACTCGATTTACCTTATAGTGATAAGGATTGATAGAGGTTTAGTTATCATTTGGCAAATTCATAAATAAATAAACGCAAGCCAATAGTAAGTAAAACTGAGTCAGATTTGATTTCTCCTTCGACACAATTCTCCTAAAGATACCAGCCTTATTACCAGTAAGAGCGAAAGAGATATTCGATTGGCTAGCTATTCCGGAGTGGTGTCATACCCGATCTAAGCCGACCCAGTTGAAGGGTGACGCACCACCTGTTCTATTATCACACCCTCCATCCCAATATTGAATCACCAAGACGCATTCCTCCCTTATGACTCAACTTTGCTTGCAGTTCATCTCCCCCCACCCCCCACGCCAAGGAATTTCTTATATTTTTCTTATTTTATAAAAAAAAAATGTTTCTGTCAATATTTATTTAGGTTTTCAAACATCAATTTGTGTTATTTTTTAACGATATTTAAAGATAACATGTGTTTCCGCGCCCATTATTATTGTTTATTTACCTACTTTTAGTAACAAATAATTAGTTAAAATATATTTCTATTAAATAATGTTAAAAAAAAGATATTTACTTTGTACGCAAGCACTGATTGCATGATTATGATATATATCTTAATATTTATCTTATATATCTATAATATATATCTTAATATTATATATCTTCATATTTTTTTTCTATTTCATATATTGGTTTGATCATTGATTGTTATTTCACGTGTCTATGTGAAATCTTATATATATATATATATATATATATATATATATCCTTAAAATTAGCAGTGACACATAGACAAAAACATAATAAAGACTCACGTTTCAATATTTCGACCGTAATGGCGGTCGTCCTCAGGAGAAGAAGTGAATTGACGGAGGGACAACAGTCAACTAAGGATTGCTCTTGTACATCCAAAAATTGTGTTTACAAATTGGATTGTACTCGTTGTGATGCGTTCTATGTAGGACTGTCTAACAAGATCAGCCTCCGTATGAACGGCCATAGAGTTGACTGTCGTCCCTCCGTCAATTGACTTCTTCTTCTGAGGACTACCGCTATTACGGTCAAAATATTGAAAAGTGAGTCTTTGTTGTGTTTTTGTCTATGTGTCACAGTTTATTTTAAGTGTTATCTGTCCTGCCGGACCGTTTTCGTTTATCATGGTATATATATTATATATATATATATATATATATTAGTATATTTAGGAAGCAGTCCTTCATTTATACAGATTTGATTAAATAATACGCCATATTTACGGTTGATTAGTTTCCTTGTGTATTTCTCAAGGGATCTGAATAATCTTCTTGTACAAACATCTAAATTGAATAGAACATTACCAATGGTTCCATTGTCTTTACATCTTGCATTTCCACTAATTTTACTATTGTTACAACAGTCACAACTAGTACTATTACTATTACTACTACTACTATTATCACTAGTGATAATAGTAGTAGTAGTAATAGTAATAGTACTAGTTGTGACTGTTGTAACAATAGTAAAATTAGTGGAAATGCAAGATGTAAAGACAATGGAACCATTGGTAATGTTCTATTCAATTTAGATGTTTGTACAAGAAGATTATTCAGATCCCTTGAGAAATACACAAGGAAACTAATCAACCGTAAATATGGCGTATTATTTAATCAAACCTGTATATATATATATATATATATATATATATATATATATATATATATATATATATATGTTCTGTTAAAACTTATGCCTATTTCAATTTTGACACATTTTCGTATTAATTTTTCAGATTTCCTTACCTCTGGCTTCCATAAGTTTGGGACAAGATAAATCAGTTCTCCAAAATTTTTATTTCTGTATATCATCGACATGTTTCGGTCTTCGTCGACCATTATCAAGAAAGTTATTTAGAATCGTAGTTTCACAATTTACTTAAAAACTAATATAATTTTAAACTGAAAAAACTCAAACTAGTCGCAAAGTCAACTGCACGTAAACATGACAACAGAAGTTATCAACAGGTTGTGACAAGGTGAGGTTTCCCCAGGGTCTTTTCTTTACCTCTCATTGATTGGTTCGTCTTCTGACTGCCTTCGTACAGTTTCAGAATTCTTGTGAATCCACTGGCCTGGCTGTTGATAGTGGGTTCTTTCTCTAGAATAAAAATGGCTTCCAAAATTTGCAGTCTTATATGGTCATGTTCCTGTTGTAATATTACGGTGTTGTCGTTTAGCATTTCCCTCGTTAATCTTAATCCATGTACTGCTGCGACATGTTCCTTAGGTCCTCCGGATGCAAGATGCATTGTGAGTCTTCTAGAGAGCGTAGTTGTTGTCGAACCAACGTATTTTGAGTGTAAGGACTCGCAGTTCCCTAGGTTGCATTTGAACTCATATACGACGTTGGTTTTCTGGAGGGGTGTTTTCTTTTGTGGATTATTATTCATGACCATTCTTGATATGGCAAAGTTAGTCTAATAAATTCTGAGTTGCAGTCTGTCCTCTGGAATAAGGCATGCTATATTGTTCTTAATAATTGATTTTGATATACGTTCATCAGTTTTATATGCCTTAGAAAACTGATTTCTATAATATAATGTATGTTTGACGCCTATGTTTTCAGGATTCTGTTCATTATTAGTACCTTGTAGTGTGTTAAGGCAACATTTTAGGATGGAATCAAAGTGTCTGTTGCTATAACCATTGTTGATAAGTACTTGTCGGAGCCTTTCTGCTTCTTGTTTGAATGAGTGTCTTAATCATTCCATCCTTATACCTGTCGGGGCATTCACTTTTAGCATTTAGAAGTATTCCGTTGTTTGTAGTCTTTACAAACACAGATGTCTCAAACTTCTGATTTTCCGCATTATTTTTAACTTTGACATCAAGGAAGTTAATGCTATTATTGGCTTCCATCTCATGAGTGAACTTTAAAACCGAGTTAGCTTCGAACGCTAATTTAATTTCTTCTATATATTCTGGTTTGCCTATCATCAAGAAGCAGTCGTCAACATATCTGCAATATATATGGGGCTTCCAGGCTGGATTTTGAGCCATGATCAAATTCTCCAGTTTGCACATATAAAAATTAGCGAATGTGACTCCAAGTAGGGAACCCATGGCGACGCCCATCGATCTGGTAATATAGACTCCCGTCTATATGGCTGAATGGATTTTTGGTTGTGCAAGCAATAAGTAAATGTTTCAAAGTTTGTCGCTTAAATGGTGGAGGGGGTAGAGTAGCGTGGTTATAGGTTTCATTACAAATAATCTCTATTGTTTCCAACACGGGCACATTTGTAAATAATGATTCTACATCTAAAGAGGCCATAGTTCCTTTTGGTTGTGCGGCTTTTAAAATTTCCAGAAATTCATCGCTTGACTTAAGAAGATATTTTGCTGGGAGGTAAACGGATATGATTTTATTCAGTGTTTTTGCCGTTTCATAAGTGGGCGTTGTCACTTATGATATTATGGGTCCCAAGGGATAACCAGGTTTGTGGCTTTTGACATTTCCATAGAGATATCCGGGGCTATACTCTCCGATCACAGGTTTTAATACTTTTTCTTCTTTATCCATATTTGCAGTTCTAATTAATTTATTGATTTCAACTTTTAACCTATTTGTTGGATTTTTTGAGATCTTTTCAAATTTTGATTTGTCAGAAAAAAATTGAAATAGGCATATGTTTTAATAGAACATGTATCAATGAAGGCCTGCTCCCCAAATATACGAATATATATATATATATCAATGATCAAACCACAATAAGAAAAGGGAAAACAAGACTAAGATCATTCAACCGTAACAAGCGGTCTTCTTCAGAGTCAAAAACCCAACTGAACACTAGATGCAGAAAACATCTGGTGAGGAGTTTCCTCCCACTCTTCTCAACTCCTCACCAGATGTTTTCTGCATCTAGTGTTCAGTTGTGTTTTTGACTCTGAAGAGGACCGCTTGTTACGGTTGAAAGATTTTAGTCTTGTTTTCCCATTTCTTATTGTGGTTTGATCATTGATTGTTATTTCACGTGTTTATGTGAAATCTTGTATATATATATATATATATATATATATATATATATACGAGTTTAAAATTCAAGAAATGTAGCATACAGGACAAACAAACACACTTGCTACCTCAAATTCTTGGCCAATCCGTCTTCAGGAGAAAAGAGAAAGGGAAACCATGCACATTGTGGACGCAACGGCAAGTAACCGAGACCCGGCAACCGCCAGTCTGCCCTCCGTACCCAGTCCTAAAGTAATAGAATTAAGAGAAGATAAAACATAAGTTGAGTTAGCGTGGATGGCAACAGAAAAATTGGAATGGTTGTTTACGGATGCTCTATGGCCGTTTATATGAAGGCTGATCTTGTTTATATGAAGTCCTACGTAGAACGCATCACAATGAGTAAAATCCAATTTGTAAACACAATTTTTAGATGTACAAGAGCAATCCTTAGCAAAAGGGAAGGACTAGTTGCAGGAAAATGGAGTGAATTGTGAAAGGGGGTTGAGAAGCGGACAGGTCATTCGCAACTCTTAGCGCCCACAGATGTGGGTGAGGTTGACGCTCCTGAACGTCAAGTCCCTGTGAGTCGAAATAAGTAAGGCCATTCATGGACAAATTGGTTCAATTTCCATAACATTCGGTTGTTTATTTCAACTAAACATTAAAGAACTGGAATGAGATATCATTAACAAGCATGTAACACACACACGCATACATCTCTGTGTTCAAAGTTCATATTAACGGTCATATATCTTTTGCCTTGTTTTAACTACATAGAAATAGATAAAAGTACTTTAATTATTACTTAAATACAAAAACATATATATATAAAAGGAATTTAGTTTTGCTAAAATCGGAGCCCTTACTGGCAAGGGGCTGAAACCTCAATTTATATTTCTATTTAGAATGTAATAAACCAAATGAAATAACCCATTATAAAGGATATATTCTCCTTAAAGTAGTGCTATTAAACATAAGAGAACTGTATGAAAATAATGTCTTAGGAAACTAAAATCTAAAATGACATAGTATAATGACATAATGATAGTAAAATGACATGTATAAGCAAACTTCAATTTGGTTATGGTCACGAAAGTGGTCCGAGTTCAAATGAATGTTGATAACACTGTATTTTTAGAGTATTAAAAGTAGAAAGTGAATGTCCAGTGTTATATATTGTAAAATAAGATTTCTTTTAAGTTATTTTTTTTAAAGTTAATTGATTTAAAATTGATAATAAATGAGCAGGAGAGCAGCTGTTAACGATGAAAGAATATTTTTTCAATGATTTCCTGAGCTGAATGAGAGTTGTATGAGCCTTTACAGACCAAAAGTCATTGTTTATAATTTACAGCCATGTTCAAATGAAATTTCATCGTGCAGAACATTTAATAAGCGGTTCAAGTGTATGGGGTAGCGGTAGGAGTGGTATGGGAATTAGGGAAATATAGGTATTAGGGAAATTTATTCTGGCAAGGGAGGACACTAGGGCTGATGAGGGGTGGGGAGAATCGGCGAAACGTTGAGCGACTATTAGGAAGGGTGGGCTTTAATATGTATTCATGAAGAGGTACCCTAACATGTTAATTTTATGTTCATGGTGACTATTGCGAGGGTAGCTTTTCGTGCTTCTCCTATATTCTCAGTCTATAGACAAACGCCTATTGCAGTAAAATAAACACCTTCAATTGTATTTGAAACTGGTGTCCAAATTAAAAATGAAATTTTCTTAGGTAAGATCTGAATTACATTCAAAGTTCTTCTGTCAGGAAGTATCTCTTACTTTTAAACCTGATTTCCATTACCCGGATTATTTTATAAAACACTAGTTACGAATGGAATCGCACTAATGCATCGACTTAATTTGTTTAGTGCAGAATAGGAATTTATATTGCTCTTATCTAGGACGGACTTCACTGTCTCCCCGATTAGACGGATCTCATACGTTTATGAAGCTTACGGTTCAACAAGAATTTTCACACAATGACGAACCTCACTAGTTTCAGGCAATCCTTTGGTATCGACATAATTCCTAAATGAAGAGTACGTATACACTTTAACCATGTCTAGTAAGCTATTTACTTGCACAAGCTTGTTATGGACCCCATTTACGGTTTACCAAAGACGGACTACACTGAATTTACAGCATGTACTGACCACACTGGATCACGCAAGACTAATGGAGTATTGACTTCCTTTGTTTAATGACGAGTACAGATATTGCATGGTCCACGTGTAATATGAATTTTGCTTGATCCACATTTATTAAGAATATTCCTTGATTTTCAGTGGCAGTCCCACAAGGGAACACACGTGGGCCGAACATTGGCTCTTTGTGATACCACACAATGAAGATTGATTCTACAGTGGGAGTCCTACATTTTGCCCAACTCAAGTGTATTTAGAGTAGTGGTCTTTAACGAGTATCTGATATCGTACAGGCTCGGGACCGACGGTTTAACGTCCTTATCCGACGGTAGAAGTGCTCAGATTTATTTACCTCCCGTGTGAATAAATCGACGGCCAGGTGAATAAAGCCAACTCCGGTCTAATCAATTCAGAGGCGAGTACGTTAACCATTGAGCTAATCTGGCCCCTAACAACGGGATTTAAAGCATTCAAGGCCTTTAGTAGCTTCATGCACGTCTCGTGGAGTAGAGCTCGACTTCGGTTGCCAATTACGAGTACGGATTTCATTTGCTCCACAATATGTCTAAACCTCACTGGACTCACGCCAGTCTGGTGATGTTTGCACTTAATTGGCTTTCTACCAAGGATTCACGCCCACTGCGGCCCTCTCTGGTTCACTCCGAAAAAGATCCTCTCGGTCTTCAATCCAAGTAGACAAATAGGTTCATCAGAACCTATACTTTTAAAGTTCATTTCTCGTAACAACATTTACTATCCACATAATAAATGATAGAATATTTGGTCTGCATTATTACCTACACCAGAACAAATACTTCAGCATATACGATTGTTTCTTTTTTCAACTCTAGCTTCTAGGGTTTTTTTTTACGCCAAACATTCCTGTTAACTGAATACCTGAATAATGATTTCCAGGTAATTATTTTCCCTGGTTCCTTCCATGGACTCGGCCACATTGTCAATATTTTCTTTCTTCAGTGTCATTCTTAAGATTTATAAAAATGTTCTTTTTTTTTGAAAATTGATTCAGAAATGTCATTATTTTTGAATAAATAGCAAGTGATTTGCATGCTGTTTTAGCATGAAGGGTGACTGTTGAGGAAAAGTCTAAACAGTTTCTTTTCCCAACTCGAGTACAGCTAGACTCACAAATGAGCTTATCTGGCATATTAATACAGCAGCCATAAATATTTCATCTCGAGCTGCCACAAACGTCTCACTTCTAGTTCTTGTAAATGTTAACATCATAGCTCTATCGTCGCAAAAAGAAAATTGTTCATAGCCTGGGTCAATTATTGACTGCTCATTCGTCATGATTTGTATTCCACTTCATACAGGATGTACCTCTATTCACTCCGACTCCCAGTGAAAGTCTTTACATTTTGGGTGAGCTCCTATCCTCCAAGCAATATTAATAATATTCCAACATTGACTTCTACTTCGTACATGATGTAGGGTTCGTCTAGGTTCGTCTCCACAGTGAAAGTTGTTTATGGGTTGTCTTTGATATCAGTTCCAGCTAATATAAAATATAACTTTTTTTTCTGTGACTATACAACAAAAATTTGTTAAAGTTTGAAATTTTTAATAAAATAAACACAGAATAATTTATAAGATTTCAGTTAAAAAAAAATCAACAAAAGCATTAATGACTCTTCTCCAACTCCTTCTTTGGCCCCATAAGAAATGATATCTTTATTAACTCCAATTACTTTGGAAATGGCTCCGACTATTGTCACAAGGAGCGTGGACTTCTGCTCCGATAAATGTCTTGAGAGGGACATCTAGAAATTGAAACTGTTCACAATTCTTATGAATGTATTGGAAATGAAGATTTGTGTTACTTTTATGGAGAAAAACAATTCTAATTTCTATTAAGCTTCACATATAGATTATTTAGTTAAAATTTATTAAAATAGGTGACTGTTGCCATATTTTAACTGGAACTATATTATATTATCTAGGTACCACTCTAGAACCATTACATTATTTCTTATTTAGTAATTAAGAAAGACAGATTTCAGTGATTTAATTAAAATATCTTTCGATGTATTCTGTCTTTAATTATCTCTTTTAGTTATGTGTTTTTGCCTAACTTACATTCTCATCATAACTGGCAAAACATATTAACAATGATTAAATAATTAATTAAATTTAATGCTTTTTCATTGTTAATGATACTGTGTTTATTTAAAGAAAGCTGAATGCATTCCATTCGGCATTGTTTAAAATATATTCATGTTTTATATACTTTATTTAATTATTATGAATAATAAATATAGTTATTTGAATGCGGAAGAGCTTCAGTTGAGTGAATAGGTTGCTTTGTAAACAGAGGCCAATGCTGAGGTTAAATTAATGGTCAGGTTACCACAGGATGCAATATAACCCACAGTCAAACCAACCCAAAAATGTTTCACCGCAAAACCAAAACCCCGCATTTCGCTATCTCCAAAATGTCACGCTCCAATTCAATTGAGTATTTCCCTAATCAAACGACAGACTTTCTTACAAGGTCCTTTACTAAAAGCTTGGTCCAATCTTTCCAAAGACATTCCTGGCTTCTGTATAATCCTTCCATCTCAAAATACATTTCTAGATCATTTTCAGAAGTTGATTGCCTTTAAAGCCGTTTTATCTTCGTTCTTCTCATTTGTTTGTAACATCTATTATTTAAGTAATAACTAACTATATCATTTAAATATATCTGTAAAGTTTGGTGATTAAATAAATTATAGTAGAATACAGACATTAAAGAAAATATTTTTATAGGACGCCAAACATTCTAAAAATCCGTTAGTATTAAAGTCATAATATAATAACAGTATCTCATGGTAGGAATAAGCTCTTCCAGTTCTTTTTTAAATGCTGTGTGGATATATTCTACTCTATTGGCTGTCATGTTCTTAAGAAATCTTTGATTTCTTAAATTCATATATATGTTAAATAAGAAAGTGTAGTTTTCTACTAGCTATCCATAAATACCATTCTTGGGAATTTTGTCGCATTTCTGTGGTATTCAAATGTGGTATGTTCCTAAAACAATGATATGCTAAAACCATGTTATTTCATATTATACATAATGTATATTATTCATTTATATTACATATGTATAAAGTATAATATAAGCATAATATATTTTAATAATACATCTACTATAATAGGTTTTAGTTATTACATTTGTGGGACATTCGTGTTTTTTTTTTAAATAACACCTTCTAAGTTCTGCATAGATTGAATGATATACATTCTACAGTAGTTCAGGAAGAATATATATTACATAGAGCATTACCAATATTGAACTATATCTTAATATTATTATATACGCTATATGTATTCATGGAACACACTATGTTAACAACATTGAACGTTAACATAGTTCGTGAAACTTACTGTCCATCCCATACACATAATGAAGCATCTAATTGAATCAACTTGGAAAACAAGTTTGAATATCTATCAAACTATATTTTTCCGTTTACTGAACATATATTATGCTTATGAATATTCCACCAGTATAACATGCTTTCCATGCATTATTTGAAAACTTTCACAATGTGAATTATGATTAAAAAGGCCATTCTTCAATTAAATTTTAAAAAATTATCCAAGATATATGATAATAAAGAAAAACAAACTATTTATTAAAAATATTTTTTTTTCTTTTCCACGTATATTCATCAATAAATTTCATAGTTTGAATATTTAATTTCTTGATATTAAATCCCAATACTTTGTTAAGTTTCTACTTATAATGTTATCATCTTGCCAAATATTTTAGTTTTTTTTTTCATATATGCTAAATTGTTGTTTATTTGCCTTTGCTTAGTAATATTTTTTTCCTTCTTTTCATCCTTTCTTGTAAGTTACTATCATATAACTGTAAATTACTGAAAATATTCTTTAAATAATTTGTTTACTTTGTTGTAGTTTAATTACATTGCCAATTAGAACTATTGATTTTAATATGTTTGTCTATGTTTTTCTTGAAATAATTTTATTGGTGACTGTTTTAGATATTAAGCAGTTCTTGTGTTGTATAACACAAATAGTTCCGTGATGGATTATATATTTCATTGTTGAGTTATAACATTTGTTAGAAAAAGGTGGATATGATGTAAGGGGTTGTCAATCAGAATATCGTTGTTAGTTGGAACACGTCGTCAAGTGTTGCAAAAGTACGGTCAATATATCAATAAAGGCGAGGAATTGGCAGGTTGTCTCGAGCTGGGACTGACGGTGGCGTACTGCAGGCTATGAATAATGCATGGGGATTGCGGCTATTGCTGGCCCAACGCCAGCTGCACCATGCATTATGCATCTTTACGCCAAATCACCGGGAGTCCCTTCTTAATTATGGCGCTATCAAATCTGTTACCGGCTTCAACTGGCCAATGGCTCTCTGGGGATCTAATCAACTAACGACAGTGGCCTCACCAAACTGCTTTTGAGCTGTCCTACCACCTCTAATTCCCGCCATTTATTGATGAGTAATCAAAAGCCAGTGTAGAGCTCAAAAGGAATCAGCACAAAAAATGCTTGCGTTTTGTTTAAATGCTATTTAGAGAATATATAAATTAAATGGTCTAGTTTTATTTTATTTATTTAAAAGCAGTTTAAAAACATTTAAAAGCAGTTGAGCGAGTGTACTCACTTACTCTGAGAAATAAGTTTATTGCTTCACTTTTCTGAATTGTCATGGTTGAGTTGTTCAAATTTTGTATTTCATATTCCGTGGACTCTAAAATGCTTAATAGAATAATAAAAAAAAAACAAATAGAAAAACTGACAATTTCAGCAATTCATCATGTAAAATCCCTGGGTACTACTGAGTGGAATGCAATAAATACGATAAAATTGCCACACAGATCCTTCTTTAATGATTAAATAACACTTATGGTTTTACTCTAAATAAGGATATGTCATAATATTGTAAAATTATTTATAATAATTGATATATAGTGTGAAGCAAAAGAAAATTTAGAAATGTTGAATAGATGAAGAGTTGATAAAATAAAACATTGAAAAACATACCTAAGTATACCAAAAAAACTCTTACATTGAATCAGACTTTATTTAAAACACACTAAATGAAACTATCGTAACAACTTGTAGTTTACTAGACATCTTGCAGATACGTTACATCTCAAAGTTGAAAAGGAAGGGGTTATTTCTGTAATATAGAAATAATTCTGGTTTATGTTATAGTTATTTTTCATCATTGATCTTAAATTAGATCGAAAGGACCAATTTGAAACTATAAATAGTAAATAACACATTAACAGGGAAAATGGGGTGGAAGCGAACTTGGAAGACATGTTCCTATATCAGCAAGTATCACTATTTTTGCTTTAACACTTTTTCAAGTTTTCTGTTTTTTTTTAAACATATTAGTTACTATTACAGTTTCAAATTGATCTGTTTGCCATTAATTAATCCAATCCTCGGAAAAAATGTGTCCAATATTGCGTTCGTCAAGCAATTCGCAAGTATGAAATTTTAAATGTTACAATTTAAAATTGTAATACACAATTTCAGTATATTTTAGCAAATGATAATAAGATATTTTGTTGTAATGAAAGAAATGTTTTGTTATTTTATGTTAATGTTCAGACTATTAATGATTAAATGTCAAGTTGAGCAAAATAAGTTTTTTTGACACTTTTTTTTTACTTTTGATTAAGGTTCTTCGGTCTTTAAAGCTGTTGTTAATATTTTTTACTTTACTATAAGTAAAGTATAGTGATCGTGAAAAAATTCGATCTCGAGATTTTGACGGAATTACATGTTTTGAGGTCCCAGGAGTCATTTTATGAAGTTTTTACGATGATGTCTGTGTGTGTGTGGGTGGGTGGGTGGGTGGGTGGGTGCGTGGGTGGGTGCGTGTGTTAGCATTGCTTGTTACCACGCTACGGTCCAGAATCTTTGATGGATCAAGTTGATATTTTACACAAAAATGGGCCCCATTTAGACGAAGATCCCTATTGTTTGGGAAGAATTATGCATGATGGGAAAGTCACTTTTTTTTGCCAAAAACTGTTTTTTTTAAAACATTTATTTCTCCTAAACTGATAACCCTAGAGTTTTGAAATTTTGACATTATCTTTGAAGTTACAAATGCAACAAACGAAAAATATATTCAGAATTTTAAGACAACAGGAAATATTTTTTTTTCAATAAAATGTAAAAATTTTGACTTATAATTCAATCTCAAACCTTGTGAGAGCGATACAAGCCATACTGTTTGACGGATCAAAATGAAACTATGCCTACAAATAGAACATTATATGGCGAATGAGTTGAGATATTTTTTTTTGAAATTACATTCGCTAAAAGGACGTTACAGTACGATTTGTGTTTTCAGAAAATGATTTTTTGACGCTAAACGGCTCGTTACAAAATAATGAAAATTTGACCAAAAATGGAACAAAAAATTAACAATTCATAAAAAAAAAATCATGAAGTTTCAATTACAGGAAAGAGCAATAACGATATAAAAACTGTTTGTTTATTCTAGACTAAGAGATCACCTGCTATACTTGTCGAATTTTTTGTATTCTTTTACATTGTTTACATTGACTTAGAAATTTTTTGAGCGAATCCACTGAGATAAACTTGATGTTTCTAATGGAAAAATGAAAATATATTATTGACTTATAAGAGATGTAAGAGGAATAATATTGTGCAGGTAAATGATAACACTCATTAAAAAAAAATTCGTATATATGTTATTTGACAAAGGGGAAGGAAAATGATCTTATTAAATACTAAGAAGCCATAAAATTCCCAGTATAATAATTCTGTTAAAAACCAGAAATGTAAAAGATAATTCAAAATATTAATCTTTCGTTTAGAGATTAATAACTGTAATTATAGTACATCTTTAATTAACAAATCACCTTAAAACAACATTTTCTTCGCTGTTTAAGAAGTTTTTCAGAGAAAAAAAGAGTATTTTACTGTTTCAAATTTGAAAATTTTACATTAATATTCAATGTAGAAGGATGTCAAGTAAACGATGTAAGAAATCTACTGGATATTTGAACAATAGCCATGTTCTCTTGTAGGATACTATTTCGTTTCAAGAAATGTTCACTTTGGTTTTTCAAAAATGTTATTACTGCTGTAGTTATACTAATGAAATTATTTGCAAATAATAAATTATTTGTGATGTACAAAAATAAGCTTATAAATTGATATGTCCTTCAATCCCTATCTGTACTACCTCAGGAATGACAGGCTAATAATTATATCCCATTTAGATGTTTACGTTATGCTTAAATGAGACCTTATGTTTTATATACTCAAGAAATTTGACATTAAGTTACTTATAGTAAAGTAGAGTGTAGGCCACTCCAGATTTTTCTTTGTAGAGTCAAGGTTGATAGCTGGAGTAACCCCTCGTCATTGTTATTTTAAGTTTAAAATTGGATTATTAAATTCAATGACGCATCTTGTTCAATTCAGAGTTTCAAACAAAAATAAATTAACTATGAAACATCCATCAAACGACAGGAAAACTTGCAAAGAAAATGGAATTGTTCCGCACTGGTATTAAGAAACCTCTTCATTCGAAGAAAAAGAATCAAAATTGTGGTGCATAGGCCTGCATACTTTAAGAAACAGGAACAAAAATTAAGGAAACTCAATCTCAACTGGTTTTCTTGATGGCCCCTAATCATCAAATAGGTGTAATCTTATAGTTTCCAGGAAGGAAAAATGATGATATGAAACTTCGCTAGGAATGGCACGGCACCAGCAAAATAAAACTTCGTATGGATAAAAAAATGTCGTTGGAATGAGAAGAAATTTATTTCGAAATGCTTGAACAGAACTAAGTGGTCAGCAAAAATCTCTGGACAACAATTCATGGTTGTTTGCTTACATTTCTTTTATCTAATTTAGTATGGCATTGGGTCTGATATTGAAATATATGTTACAATGCAATTTAACAGGCATGTATTGGCAATGACAATAACATGAAAGGTTGGATTCTCTTCTTGAAGTTACACTTAGGACAAATCAAAGTATCTTGTGGTCATCTGTTGGTGACGTCTATCAGACTGAGACGGGCGCAGTCCTGGACAGAAGACAGAAAGACCAGTATCATCACAGTGTGTTCCCTGCTTTCAATATCCGCTTCCCTCTGCTCCTAAACCTTTACACAAACTCAGCCTTCCCTCCCAGAAGCAATATTACAGGACGCATATTCGGCACCCCATAAACTAAATATTTTTTGTAACAGAGTTTTTTTTTTAAATTTTTATTTATAGTAAAACATTAATATACTGTCTCAAACTGTTTATTGAACCTTCATGAAGAAGAAAATAGTGTAAGTAAACAATAGTACTGATTTGATAGTTAGACAATCTCACATCTGAATATAATGATTATTTGTTATGTATTTTACTTTCCATGTTCAAGTGCTTCATAAAAAAAATGATATAGATAGACCAAAATAGCTTTTCCTTTAATAATTATATTTTATACTTAATGTTATTAAAACAACTTTCATATTGCTTTATAGTTGATATCTTTTTTCAAGTATTTCAAACAAAACAACCAAAAAATTCGGTAAGCATCAAGTATATGTTTCAAATTAATAGTACTATAGGCTTCTCAAGTTAAAACAATCCTAATTGATACTAATATACTCTCATAATATTCAATGTCGTTTATGAATGGCCTCTCTTATATTATCAACATAAAGAAACCTTGTCTTATCTTATCAACATCCTTTCTGCAAACCTGTTTGATCATATGATTCGCTTCTCCACATGACTTATGCAAATAGAAGGTGGTAGGTACCACCTTGTTTTTTATGATGTACCAATAATATGTAGTTCATTCACATCCTTATTTTAATTCTTTAAAGATATGTTCAATGGACGGGTTGATATTTTATATGCTGCCTTCCATACAACTCTTCTGTATCAGTTTACTATTGTACAGAGAATTTATAATTATACTCTTTGATTGTGACTGGTATCACAGGAACGGTTTTTACCAAACTTTACTTAACATTTTTTTCCTTTATATATTTTACAGTATGAAGTGATCCCGAAGTTCTAATATCCTAAATAGATACTAAACAGATACTAAAATATGACTATACTGCTAAAGGTCTTCACACAAAAACATCACTCTTCTTTCCTTTGTATAGTTTCCTCGAAAGATCAAGTTAGCATTTAATAAGTAACAGTTATGCTCATATAATATAAATCAAATATTTATTTATAAGCATAGGTGGTATTCATAAAAATTCTATATTCTAATATAATAATATTGTATGAAGGTTCCATATGTACATTATTCTAGGAGGAGGAGTTACCAAAAAAATAAAAGGAAAAAGACATCCAAAGAAAACATCATTTGGTAATATTGCAATGACTCACATTACTTAGACAGACACAGTAAACTCTCGATGACCGACGCATTTAATAGTGATTATCTAAAATTTACTAGGAATGTATATTTCATTTTCTAGTATTGTATCTGTGTTAGAAACAACGCTATAATGCTTCTTTAAAATGCACCCAATGAGAATAGAGGTGCAATTAAAATGAATGTGGCATCAAAACGGACAAAGTTGTTCAATTTAAAGTAAACTTTTTATCTAAACGTGAAGGGGAAATGAGAGAGCTCTGGCATTAGTTTTAATCCCCACAGTGTTTGTTGCCAGTTATATTATGCATTGCTACAGTGTATTTTGTAATTTAGCAACAATGTTGACATTAAAAACTAATATCAACATTTCATTTTTTTAAAATATTTGCATATTTTAAAAAAAAATCATAAATATTGAACATTTAATGGGAAAGATGATTGCCTGAAACCATTTTTGGAACTCTCTTGTTTGTTTTTCTGCTTAAATATCCAACTACAATTTTTTTCTTTTATGGAATAAATATATTTTAAATTGATACGTTACCAATCTTTTTATAATTTAATTCATTCCAAGAACTATCTTAATTATACGGTTTTTAAAACTGCTTGGTTATTCACTAATGTATATTGATCAGTAAATGTATTTTTACTATTGATTTGTTTAAAACCTACATCGCTATGAACATACGTTGAATTATAGAGGCTCAAAGAATATATTTGAAACGTGGAAAGAAAATACTTTTATTGTATTTACTGTATAATAAAATATTTTGTAACTAATGTTTGTATTGTAATTCTTCGTAAAATTGTAATTATGTAAGAAAAAAATCAGGAATAACATGTACTAAATTTTGCTATAGGTTTGTTTAAATTGTAGTGGACCTCTCACGTCAGAACACATATAGTCCATAGATTGGCATTTAGTGATACTGCGAGTACACATAGTACACAAACAGCATTCTAGGTTAGGAGTCTCAATGTCTGCCTAACTCAAGTGTATTTAGAGTAGGGATCTTACCGTATATCGGACATCTTACAGGCTCGGGACCGACATCTTTAACGTCCTCTCCAATGGTCAACATGCTCACATTTTTTCACTTTCCACGTGAACTAATCGAGGATTGACTGGGAATTAAACATCGGATCGATCAGTCTAGAGGCGAGCGCATAAGCCATTGAGCTACCATGGCACCCTAATTTTACTGTAAATATAATGTTATAAAAAAAAATTAACAATCAAATTAGTTAAACTTTTTTTTAATGTTGGTACACAACTTACAAGTTTCGATGCCAATGCAGTAGGTTCGTTGTGCAGAACACATGGTGAATCTTGAAAAGTAGTTAGTATCGAATGACTATAATTGAATAATGAAATCTAATAGCTGTCATTGCTGCCATTGCTTGAATGGCAACGTACTCTCCTCTGGACTGATAACCATAATCTTGGGATAATATGTATTTTCATTTGATGTATGGTCTGTTCTTTTAATTAAATCAAGATGCACTATTGATAAAAAACAATTCTATTGTAAGTTTAGCAATTTAGTTTAGTGGTTTAGTTAGTGGGTTTAGTGGTAGATGCCAAATACACATATCCACAGACCACATTGAGTGCAGTTCAATGAATAAAGACAGATAGAAAAAGTACAGAACGTCGTATATAGAATTGGTATGAAGATTAGAATGATTGGAATGATTGCTAAGATGCAAGTAAATGAAGGAGTTGGATTGATGTTTGTGTAAGTATAGATATATTTCAAAAACAGGGAAAACACAAACTGATACTAGACACTGGAACTCACTTTCAATATTTTGACTCGTTTAACAGTCGATCTCATGAAACAAGGTGTTACGGGGAGAAAACGAAATCCGTCTCATATACCTCGGGTTTGACAAGTGAACTTATTCACGAGATTAGACTCCTTCAGTTGAAAAAACTAAACTTTATTGCTATTTATAGAAATTACTTGTTATACATGTTAAATAGTTGTTCGTTACTGGGAAGTTTTGAGTTAAGAAATGTTTGAAAATATTGTCAGAGAGATAAATATGACAAATTTTTATGACTGGTAATTGACAATTAACCGTTATTTGCCAAACCACGTATGAATACGGCAAGTAGTCATATAGATATTCATGTTACACATTTAAAAGTTTTGCCGCATTCTTGGAAATTTAAAGGGGTGTCTGAGGAAAACAGTAGGAAACTCGGAATATTTGTTATGTACAACATTGCTAAGTGGTATTCAATATATTCAATTGCATTGCCAATAGAAAGCAATTGTTGTGAAGTTACTTTCATATAATAATGAAAGGCTGTTCTTTATGCAAATATTATTATAAATTGCATTACGAACTTGAGTGCTAACAAATGAAACATGATTTACTGTGAAAAGCGAATTAGTTGTTTTAAAGGCAGCCATGAAAACCCCAGCAGGCAATTTGTATAGCAATTACATTAAGTGGCCGGGCTAGGACCAGCGGTAACTAGTTTTGCCAGTGTCTTCAGATTGCGAACTTGGCCCAAGTTGTCGGCAACTCATTGAATTACCTCAGCCCTGGGAACACGCACTTATCGCTCTGCTTCGGCTCCTACGTGCCTAGTTGGCGCATCAACTGGCCCACTATTGTTTAACTAATCAACTTGCTCTCCTCTTCACATTGCATGAGAACGGGGAGGGGCGAAAACAATCTACAGACGTCTTGTCAAACTCGCACCATTCAAGTAAAACACCTCCTTCTAAATGAATTAGCAGCTCAATATCAATTCAACAATTATATAAATTTACTCACTGTTGTTCCCAGTTTTGCTTGATTGATTAGTTCTATTACATTCAGTGCCAAATCAATGTTTAGATCTTAGGCTTTAAAGAAAATGACTGACATTCAAGACTGAGAGTCGTTGCTCGGAAAACGGATTATGAACCTCTTTTATTGATACCTTAAGCTATTTCCAACCTCGTTTCTTTGTCTTCAGAATGTATGTCAAATTGATGTTTTTCTTTTCATAATAGTCTCAGAAAACAGTAGTTCAGTTGCTTTACTTGTTTTCGGGGAGGGGAATGTTTTTTTTTATTTTTTAAACCGATCCCCTGCTCAGATATTTCCAATGTGGGTTCAGCGGTACCCAGGAGTTCCTTAACGGACTGTCTGGGGTTCCCCAAAAAATATTTAGAGAAAACCTTTTTTTTTTTTTTTTTTTAAGTGGGTATGGATTTATTCTGTGTTTCTTGTGAATCATGAAACCGAATAATACTTATACACATAAGTAGAAGTAAAATATTATCCATATCTAGGATGAATCACTAGTCAGTTTTTAGAGCAATCTGATTCCCAAATTTCTTTCTATTGTAAAAATAGCACTTTACATGTTGCTGCCGCTTCCCACTACCTAATTATGTAAAACCGGTTTTTCCTTTTCTACTACCATAACAACTAAATACCAAAGTAGACTTAATGCTCGGTCTGACTTGAGAATCAAACTTTCAAGTATAAAACCAAACATGATTACAAAATAAACTTTGTGTTAAAGTTGCTAATAATTCTGTTTCATTTAATTTAAGTTTAATTGTGGAAAATATGAAAATTAAAATCTTTTAGTTTTGAATTTTTCATGGAAAAGTAATGTTACTTTTTAATTGCTTTTAAACATACATACTATTTATAAAAGCAAATGAAAATATTTATATTATGATTGTATAAAATCATTATAATCTGAGGTTCCTGGGAAAGTTACTGAAGCAAAATAGGTTACGCGTCGAAAAAAGTTTGAAAAACTCTGCCCTAGCGGGTGATAACGTCAGTCGTTTACCGGCTTTTTGTTTAACCAGTGATTCTACAGATTCTATTTTGGGAGTCCTACATTTTGTTTAACTCAAGTGCATTTCGAGTGAAGATCTTTAACGAGTACATGACATAGTACAGGCTCGGGACTGACGGCTTAACGTCCTCGTTCTGTATGTTTATTTATATGTCTTGTGTCCTTTAGTTTAAGCGACCGATAAAGGAATATCGAGTACCTTGTCGGACATTATATTAGTTTTTAGACTTTTAGTATTCAGTTTTTCTTTGTTATAATTTAGTTTAGTCTCCATCTGAAGGGAATATTTTAGTACCTACCTTGGGGCGTAGTGATAAATTGTGTCTGTCTTGATTGTGTACTTATATGTCTACGTTATATGTGTTCTTTGGTTAAGTGCAACCGTTAAGGGAATTTTCAGTATCTTATCGGTAATCATCTCCGCACGTTACCTGGGCTTTAGCTTGTCTGTTACTCGTGGTCTAGGTATCGTTTTGCGGAGTAACTGTCAGAATTCGTACTTAGCATTGCTTTGCCCGCCCTCGCAAGGTCTACCTCTGGCACCTCCATGCTTTCTATGGAGGTGGCTAAAGGGCAACTTGTCAACAAGGCGGCCAGGCTTGGCTAAGCGGTTATGGCACAAAAATGCCCAGGAACGCGAAGATCAAAACAGGCTTAAGGTCCTCTCTGAGGAACGACGTACTTGGAGACTTATTCACCTCTCGCGTCAATAAATCGATTGCCAGGTGGGGATTGACCCCGAACTACCAGCCTTGAGGAGAGTACATTAACCACTAAACTAACCCGGCTCCTAAGGGAATTGTTAGTTTATGTTCACATTTCGTAACATTAATTGTTTCTGATTGAAAATAAAAATAATGGCAGTCAATGTCTTTTACTTTGATCAATTATATCACGATTATTTGTGTCAAAACATTTCTTAGCTAATGAATAAGTTCTGAACAGTAAAAAAAAGTTATATAGAATAAGAGTTATTATAAGTCCATTGTGACGTAAACTCTTTGAAATACAATCTGCCAAAACTACCAAATCTACCAAAACAATTCGAACCAAAAGTCTCTCGTAATGAACCTGAATATGCAATATTTCATCCATATTAATAAATTAATTTAGGAATACATAGCAAACCTACAGTCATAACGAAACTTTTATACATATAGATATGGAGATAATCATAACCTCTAAATCCGCGCCCTAAATTAAAGCTGAAAGCCTTATATGAAAGCATTTTGTATCTATTAATGTTATGAAATACCTGTTTCCCCCAAACAGTTGTAGCTAGCCCATCTACAAATAAATTATGTTCGTAATTAAAGAAAGAGGTATATTTCAAGTACTAAATACAGTAAGTGAGAGAGTGGAGGATGAAAATATCCAAGCAATAACTAAAAATGCCTAATGAACTGTACTTTTAACCACTATAACAAAATTTTAAATTTTTAATGGGTGATTTTTATTCGTGACTGTAACTAATTTTAACACGCTTTCACTCTACACATAGGGCATCATCAGGCTTTAATTTAATAAGTTAATGACGAAGATGTATGTTTAGTCTGAAAGATTCTTGCAATTAGTTATAGCATTAAAAAAAATATTTATAGAATTTGATATTTTGTAATAGTGGTTGGAAGCTAGTTTTTTTTCTGCTAGTTTGTTTGTCTTCTTGCTTGCTTATTTCCTTATCTATTTGCTTGAGTGTTTGTTTTAGAGATTTAATTCTGAAATAATGATTACAATTCGCATACTCTTATTAGCTGCTTTACTTTGCTGTACCTGACAAGTAATTAAAATCATTCTATTCAGTGATGTAATTATTACCTATCAGCCCGCTCAAGGATGAATAATAACAATCATATTTACTGTTCATTTCTCTTTATATTGCTGATATATTTTAAAAAATGACATTCGATACATAATGAAATTCATAATCAACACTGTGTTTTTAGATTTTCTCTAAAATCATTAATTCAATCTATATATTTAGTTATCCATGTTTTAAGGTTTTTTCTACATTACTTTTCCATATTTAAGCATAAAATTGATCCGATATGACTTCAAGACATATTCAAGGATACCAATAGGGATTATTAGCAATGCGCAGATGATGCATTACTAATTGCACTAAGAGTGCATCACAGTCCATTGAGTGATCTAAAAGTGTTGAAAACCTTACTTGTTAATATTAAAACTCTTTTAGTTATAGACGAATTAAAATGTTCATGTTTTCTCACACCATTATCTGAACAAGAATTCTATTTTTTTTTTTTTTTTTTTTATAATAAGACTATTCCTATTAATAATGTATCTTATTTAACCGTTTGGTATATATCTTAAAAAGTTAAGTGTTAGAAAAACATCTAACTTGTATCAGTAGAAATATTTTCCTATGTCTTTTACTAATCTTAATATTTCTTTCTTTTTGTTTATCCATTTTTTTTCACGTGCTATGGGAATGAATATATTTTTGAAAAAGTTCAAGAGTTGTATTAAATTAATGACTACATTAAAACGATTAAGTAAATTACATTTGATATTGTTGAATTAAGTTTATTTATTGTAGAGGTGAGTGCAGACTACTCCAGATTTAAAATATTTGTATTAGTAGTTATAGCGTATAGTTAGGAACCAATGTTCCTAAACATAGACCAATGTTATAAAACATTTGTAAAAGTAATGACAGATGGTGCTTGACTCCCTCAAGACCTTGTACAACCCGAGGGAGAAGAGTTTGTTTCAGTAATAATCCCAGTGAGTCTGTTGACATGAAGGGGCCTGAAATTAGTATCCCTTGGGATACACGACGTCCTTCAAAAGTAAAGTTGCAGAAAAAAAGAAAAAGTGTACTCAGTTTTGAATCAAATATTCTGGATCTATAATATTATTGATGAAAACTGATAATTTGGCAGTTTATTTATTTGAGCACTTTTTTTTGTGTAAACTAAGATGGTTCAATGATCTTACGTGTAAGATAGAGATCAAAAACCAACAACCTTTTCCCGGTTCTGTTGAAACTTCTGAAACTGTTGAAAACATGAAAATTTAGAAATAAAACAAAAAGTATTGGACAAAACTGTAGATGTTGAACTTGAATCAGAAAATACAAATACACAACCAAATAACTTGAATTTAAATGTTAGTTTGGATTTTCATGATCTTCAGACAAATTTAGAACATTTAGATTTGGATTGAAGAGAGAAAATTTTTAAAATAGTTAAGGAAGGTATAAATAGAAGTATAAGAAGGTTATAAATTGATGTTAAAAAAATATGCCTTCGCTAAACATTCCGTGCAGTTTTTAGGTCACGTTATAGCAAATGGTATGGTAAGTCCAATTAATGATAATCTTGTGGCTATAAAAAAATTTCAACGTCCTACGAACAAAAAAATGGTTCGTCAATTATTAGGTTTATTAAAAAAAGATGTGATTTTTAAATGGACATTGCTTTGAAGACATAAAAAGGTATTTGTGCTCGAATCCGATTCTGGCATTTTCGACAAAGATAAGGATATTGTAATAGAAGTAGATGCAAGTCGTTTAGGCGTTGGTGCAGTTCTAAAACAAAAACAAGAAGACGGCATATTACATCTAGTTAGATATTTTTCAAAGAAACTCACTCCGTCTCAAACAAAAAAGAAGATCATGTTTCTGGAATGCTTAGCAATAAAGGAAGCAATTTTATATGGGCAATATTATTTTATTGGAAAGTCATTTACAGTAACGTGTGATCATAAACCCTTAATTAATTTGCGCTCAAAATCCAGAACAGATGAAGCATTGGGAGATATGATTTTATATCTATCTCAATTTAACTTTAAAATAGTTTACAAGGAAGGAAAAGAGAATATAGAAGCTGACTCTTTATCTAGAAACCCAGTCCTTGAATGTTTTAAAAGCAGTGAAAACTTTTTAAAGATAGTTAATCCAGAAAACTGGAAGAAATCAGAAATGATCAGCAAACCATAAAACAAGAAATATCAAAAGAAACACACATTTTGAATGAAAGAGATATTAACTATAGATTTGTACGCAATCGGAAGAGAATATATGTATCAACCACATTTGGCTTAAAATTAATTCTTAAAGTTCATCAATATTATGGTCATATGGGTAGTAATAAAATAGCTCAAAAATTCAGACTGCTTTTCTATATTAAAGATATGGACAAGCAAATTCAAAAGTTTTGCAGAGAATGTGAAGTTTGTGTAAAAAATAAAATAAGATCTTCACGGGCGATTGGACTATGTACACATGGAAGGTGAAAAAATGTGAGCATGTTGTCCCTTGGAGAGGACGTTAAAGGTAGTTAAAGATATCTATCCCGAGTAATGAATGGTAATTAATGAATTGAATGAATAATATACAAAATAACAAAATACAAGTAAATCAATATAATTTTACTTTACTACCCATGACCCTTTGTGTCACTCAGAAATTATAACAGCAGGTATTGAAATTAATTCACTGAACATGATTGACAGGAATAATTGTAATTGTTGTTTCTTGTTATTAAGGCACGGAAACAGATTCTTATAAGGCCGAAGCTTTGATATAGTATTCTTAACATGATTCAAGATATATACACAGTTAGTATACCATATTTAGCAAAATAAAAATCATATAAAAATAAAAAAATCATTTATTTTATCATATAAATAAATAAAACATCAATTCAAGTTATATACACAATGAAATATGTTTAAAACAAACAAAACTTGTAAATTGAAATATTCAACTTATTTACTTAACCTAAAATTGGATTAATGAAAGGAATGTGACTTTATAATATTACCTTAGAACATTCGTATTTTATCTGGCATTTGTGTTGAAGTTTGTTTCTAAAATTATTTTTTTTAACTTCTAATGTAGTAGTTTATTATATGCATTTATTTACAATACATTTGCACTACCGTCGTCAACGAGCACGCAAGTCTCTGGGCTACTCTGGCCCCATGCCTTAATTTTATTACGAGTGTTTATATTTTGCAAATTTTGAATTAATTTTTTTGTTATGTTTATAAGTAATATATTTTCACTACTGTCATCGGCGAGCACGCAACCGACTGGCTACCCTGGATCCATGCCTTTACTTCGTTACCATGGTTTATATTATTCAAATTTTAAATTCCAATATTTTTCTGTTACATTTATTTTTAATATATTTGTGCTGCTGTTATCGGCGAGCACACAAGCCAGTGGGATACCCTGCCTCAATGCGTTTAGTTTATTACCAGTGTTTATATTAAGCAAATATTAAAATTTTTTGTTACATTTGTATACAATACATTTGCACTACTGTCATCGGCGAGCACGCAAGACACTTGCTACCCTGGCTCCAATTTTGGGAATATAGTGACAGTTTTCTTTTATTTAAGATTATAGAGATAATAAATAATATATATTAACTTCAGGTCTATTTCCACGGGAAATGGGCGTTATTTTGTATAAAATTATTTCTGTTCATGAGGAATTAATAACCGTCTTTAAAGGAGTTGCATCTCCTGAATCGATGAGTTCAAACAAATCTTATAAAAATGTAGTTAAAAGTCACTGTAAACAAATATTTAAATGACTTAAAAGCAATGTAGAAAGCATGCATCCTGTAGTGTGTGTTTTAAAGTAAGAAAGGGAATATTTCATAGGCAAGATAATGTGGTGAAAGGATTGTGAAGAAAGATGGAATAAATGATAAGATAGTGATATATAGATAGGGAATGGAATAGGAGAGTGAAGAAGCGGAGAGTGAGTTATGGAAGGCAGTTGGAATTAGATGGGGCTGGTTTGTCTCTGCCGTGGCTCTAGTCCAATAGCGCCCTCATCCACTTGGCTTGACGGCTACCAGCTGAGATTACAAGGCCTACCGGAGCTACTTAAGCCTAACGACTCTGGTCGGGCCTGCAGAAAGACCCCGTCCAACAATAGACAGGACCGGCTTCCACCTGATCTGCTTCATTCGCTCCAAATAGCGACTGATTCCCCTTCAAATAGCTGGGCTCCGCTAAACAACTTCTAACTTTGCTACGACTTGGTCGGTCCTTTCACTTGTACAATACCATTAAGCCAGCTCCAATCAACTTGCCCCGCTCTATTCAAACCCTCTATTCCTTACTTCTCTTGTGTCTTTTTTTTTTTCTAGAATTCGCAAATCATGCTTCAACTACGAACAAAACAACTTAATCCCAAAACCAAGAAGTCGGCAAGAGTAAAAGTCGTTAAAACTTTCCCAAACCATTTAGTCATTGAGATAACATTAATGATGCCACTGCTCTCTTGATAACGAACTACATCAATTCCTTTAAATTCTACAAAACGATTCTGTTTTGATGAAAGTCACAATCATGGTTAAAGTCCAATTTGAATAAAGTTAATGTTTCAGTTTTCTGTTTAAGTAAAAAAAAAAAGAAAGAAAAGAAATATAACAATAATAAATATAAATATAAATATATAAATATAAATATATTTATAAATAAATATATATATTTTATATATATATTTTTATATTTTTTATATATATATTTATAATATTTTTATAATATATATTTTTATATTATATTTTTATATATATTTTATATATATATAAATATATATTCATATATATAAAATATATATATATAAATAAATAAATATATATAAATAAATATAACAAGTAAACATCAACAATAGGAAAATTCAATTGAACAAAATATTACAAATGTAAATATTTTTTTTTAATTTTCTTTGGTCAAAGTTCAAACAGTGTAGGTATTACATTACCAGTGACACTGATAACACACATGTAGGAGGGAGCACAGGATGGAAGAAGCAATCCAGTGACTACATTTCCTGGCGCGCGTCTAAGTGGAAAAAATATTCAGAATGAAATCTATAAAAAACCTACTGAAGGATAAATTTTCAAAAAAAAACATGAACTTTAATATTAGATTATTTGAAGTCAATATGTACAAGTTTAAGTTAAATGCTAAACTATCCAGCTAGCCTGAAATATATGGAGCCGATGATTGACAACCCCAATTTTCTGGATGATACAAACAAGCAATTCATGAATAAATAACTCGTGCCCGTGTCGCTGTGACAAAGGTGTTCGATTTACCTATAAATCACTGATATTAACTATACAGACAACTCAATTACAAACTCAAACTAAACTGACTGATTATTATTGAACAGTATATAATATTATTAGATATGTGATAAATAACTGTGTCCTCATGGAATCATTGATCTCGTTTACAATTTTAACTTCAAATTTCAATTCATTTACAAATATTTACAATTTTCCAGGTTTCATATGTGAGTTATTCTAGGGATGTGTTATATTTCCAAGCATTGCTTTTGCGGAGACAGGTGCTTAACAGTCGGTGATTCTATACAGTATACACAAACTATTAAGAAGGCTCAATTTCTTAATGCGGTCGTTAAGTGTATAGCTTTCAGTCAAAACCCTGTCATGATTTGCAGATGACTCTGGTCTTTTTCACACAGTCCAAAGCGTGTTGTACCTCACACTTGGTTAAAATCTTACGGACTGTGTATGTCTTTGAACGTTCTCCAGTACTTTTCAATCAATCGCTTATCTTATTTCTCAATCCGATTCTGTCGGCATCCTACTGACACCTTTCACTGCTGATGAGACCGCTTTTCATTACCCTCTATTCCTCCCTACAGTTTCCTATGTTATTGAACTTTGCCTAATACTGTAGGATTATTTTTGAATTATCAATGATAAAATTATGCCTTTATGACTGTCTGACTATCTGAAATAAATTGAATGTTTTATTCTAGTAACCTTTGTCTCTGTTCAGTTGCACTCATTGCCTAATAGCTTGAACTTCAGGGATAGCATTTCATTTTAGGGTGTTATATATATATATATATATATATATATATATATATATAAAATAATAATAGGGTGTTATATATAATAGGGTGTTTCATTTTAGCAGATCTCTGCATGGCAGAATAACACTACTTACTGAAAGAGGTCGCCTGATACTTATGATGCTTCTCTTAGGTACAGCAACTTTTTGAATTATCCATCCCATGTACGACACTTTATATCGGGGCCGCGATAGGACAGGGCAATAGGAAAAGAGAAGGTTCTTGGAACCATTTCGTGAGCCTTTGAGGAGAACTTCAGGTTAACAGGAAAGTCACTGGATAGTCGAAAGTCTGAGTTGAGTGATACGGGCTATTTAAGGCGCTTACTAGCTCATTATTATCCCAAAACAATATACAATTGCTCTAACGAATACTGAGGCTTCTGGCTCGACTTTTTATTAAACCTTTCCATTTTCTGCTGATGATAGTCTTATCAACGACTTCTATGATATCTGCATCTAAATCAAGAAGTACAAAGTCAAGACTACGCATACTTCCTAAGCCAAAGTAAATCATACTTCGCTTTTGTACCCAAGTAAAGTGACCTGCCGCCCAAGTGACAGATGTGCCCTAAATTACTCTTCACTTATTAAATCTGTGAATATAGCCTTAATTCAACATCAAAAAAATCATATCAATAAAATCACATACTACCATGTTTTTTACGTTTTTATAGAAACGTATTGAGAGCATCATGAAAAGAAGTATTAATTTTTTTGTTTCTTTTGTTTTAGGTAAGTACTAATTAGATCCACTGAAAATAAGGGAAAGTACGTAGCTTCGCACTATTTTTCCATACCTGCACTATTACTATTTGGAAACAACTGACATTGGACTGCCAGGAGCTGATTGGTATTTATTAATAATTTTAAATTCGACTGTAAGGTATAATGTCATTCCTCTATATGATGCTAATTTTTGCTATAACGTCATTATTCTATGTAAAGCAAAGTGACTTTACTTTCTTCTGTTTAGACACTGAAGAAAGTTGATTCAGTGTCTACAACTTTTCAGAATCAACTAAATGTCAAAATTATTACATTTTCAATCAAAACTAATATTTGCAGTTATTAAGAAACATGACTTTCTTTTATTTTTTAATGCTCTGAAAACTTTAATACTCTGGAGTTAATTATTTACGAGTTATATTATGGCTAAATAATTGTTAGCTTCCCAAATATATAAGTAAAATATGAATCTATATACATCTAGTATTTTTGGTAAAATATGATATTTATACTTCAGAAAGTATGGACACAAACTTTCAGATACAGAACTTCTCCTATCAGATACAGAACCTCACCACCTAGACACTCAACTACTCACGAACACACAGACATCATCAATGACAAAATGTCAAAGACTACCTTCGAAAACATTCTATTCTACACAGATTAGTGTTGTTCATGGCAGATTAGCGATTTATTGTGTAACTTGGAACCATATTATAAAGTTCAATGTTTTCACAACATTGTTTTAGTTCTTTCTTGTTTTATTTAAAATAAATAAAGTTTAATGTTGGTACACTCCGTTTTTCTTGATTAGAATCTTGTTGAGAGCGTGTTTATTCTCACTTTCTTGGAATCAAATGATGTTGGATCCAATCAGGGAAACTAATTGGACCTTTTAGTTGGAAAGGGACGTGTGTGACGTTTCAGGAACAGACTGATTGCAAGAAGAGAAGTTTGAAGGGCGAGTGTAAAGAGCTGGTCTAAATGGTTGGGTGGTCTTATCTGATTATACGTGAGGGAGCGGACAAAGGGCGTGCAAAGAAAGCAATTAGGAGGGAGCGAAGTGAAAGGAAACCCATCTGGGAGGGATTCAATCAGCAACACGATGCAGATACGTAGTGACACGACGGCTGCCTTTCCTCCCTTCCCATCACCTGCTTAATCTGTGCACAGCGGCCATCATGATCTTTGGCCTTGAGTAGGAATCAATTAGCAACTTGATGCAAAAACGTCGTGACATGATACCCCCCTACCCAACACCTAGTCAATTTGTTCACTGCTGGCATCAGAATCATTAGCTTTCGAAGACATTCAATTAGCAACACGATGCAAATACATCGTGACAGGTTACCTGCTTAATCTACGCTTAGCTATCAACATCATCTTTAGCCTTGAGTGGGATTTAATCAGCAACATGATGCAAATACGTGGTGACACGATGGTTCCCAATGAACTCCTATCTAAATCAATTGATTTACTAATTATGATTATTGATCATTTAAAATGGTAGGCTACAGAAAATGTGTTGCCTTAAATAGATGAAGTAATTAGAGTGTTATTGTAAAATGAAAAATTGTTCAAATGCAAGTTTCAGTCAATAATCAATATGTTCAGAAAGGGCAAGAAAATTTAGAAACTGACATATATAGTTCTCTAAGAAGACGATTGTTCCAATAGTTGTATAACATTGCGAAGCGTTTAATCACATGGAGCCCACCTCATTCCCGACTTATACCCAATTTAGTAGTTCTCTTTCCTTTGCTTTATTTATTTATTGTCTTCTCTACTTATATTAAGTTATTAACATTTTTAGTATTTTTTTTATTTTCTTTTACAATATTTATAGGGTTGCATTTGTTTTTGTTACAAAATCAAATCTTCAATCTAGCTTCTTCTAGCTTCTAGAAGTCGTAAGGATCAAACGTGTTGTTCATTAGGAAGTGTGGCTCACATAACCTTTTTCCTTTAAAGCCTAATTCAGATTTAATATCCCTGAATAAATATATCTCTATAACTTCATATTCCCTTTTGATGACAACCCTTTTGAAAATTCGATTGTCGAAAGGGTTTTAAACCTGATTAGACTACCACTTTTTTTCATATAGAATGGGTGAGATGCTATTTTCTAGATAAAAAGATTGAGAGTGCTGAGTATTGAAAGGATTTGTGGAACTCCCAATATCGATATTGGATTACTTCATGAACCAAAAGAATATTGAAGTCATTATGAATGGTAAAAGGTTGAGACAGAGAGAGAATTTGAACAATTTCGCGAAAGGTTATGGATATGGTGGTTTGAATTTTTTAAGACGTTAGAATACTTTCTATTACCCAGATGAAAGAAAATCGGTATAAAACTCCACATTATCAACTAGTAGATAGTGCATGACTTCACAAAAGTGAACTAAATCGATTGCTTGTAACAGTTCTTTAAACTTTTCACCATGGAAAACAATTTCTGTGCGAATTACATGTCAAAGACAACTAAAATGCGGAATGAACGAAATACTAATATACTAAATTCCTATTAAACCGGATTTTTCATAATAAAAACTAATATAAAGAAAAGAGCAATTTTGATTTTCTTCAGTCTGAGAGGTGACAGAAATTTAAATATCGTATTTGGTGACTGCAGCTCTTTTTGTTTTTTGAGATATTCTGCTCCCATACATGTGGACACATAGGTCCATGTATAGATAAATTTACTAAATTTCTGTTATTGATCAGAAAAGTTTGAAAGTTGAATTTTATGTCTCTACATGAATAACGTAAATGGAAGTAGAAAATAAAGGAAATTATATTTCTTTCTAAAATGTTGACTATAAAATTGAGGATTTCTTCAAATAAAAAGATCCAGTGAAAAGCTTCTAAGCGAGTTTGACTTGTATATATAGCGCCCTTTAAGAATAAAATGTTGCACATACCTATTCCAGTTTCACTATAGTGAAATGATTCAGAAATGGCATGTCATTGTTTTAAACACTCATTTCTTCTTTCAATTCAGCAGAGAAACAGACACATTTGCATCTGTGAAGAGATACGGACTGTGATTCAACTATACTGTACAGAAGCAGGTGTTTTGGAACATAAAACCCTAGAAAAACTCACACCTTTGGAGCCGGCAAATGTGTTGGCCTTTTAAAGAAATTGAAAATCACTGGTGTGATACAATTAACACTGTAAGGGAGATACAGCAGTTGGTTGACGACTTAGTAACTATCATACGGCAAATAATAACAACTATCTTCTGTTTCCTTCATTAAAATAAATAAGTGAATTGTCATTGCTTCATGGTTAGCTATTTACCATACCCATAACCTTATGTTGTTATTATTCATTATACTCTAATATCAATGATGGAAAACGTGGTGATCTGACAAGACAAAAAAACATCAACCTTTGTATTAATTTCAAAAATGACTTGCAATAATATAAGATAGCCACAGTGTAAACTTTAAGTTTACATTTTCATTTGTTTAAAAGCATTGAGAAGTCTAAATTAAAATAAAAACAGTAAGGAAAAAAGAAGGTTATATAAATATTTAAATTTTACTCCGTTTACTTCTTACATTTGCTAGAAAACTTTTCCTCATAATATTATTCACCAAATATCTAAAGTTATTTATTCAAAATAAAAAATATCTCATTAATTCTTATAAAGCTGATAATATCAACCTGAAAAAAACTTGTGTTTTTTAATATAACTGAAAATTATAGTTTTGGAATAAATTATACAAAAATGACTTATGATGGACTTTGAAAGCTTTTAACCACGTTGCAAGTCACATCGATTTAAGGACCAAATTGAATTATACAGAAAGTTAATGTCATGTACGATGATGACCTGAATGCCTTATTGTTGAAATTATATGGAAAAAATGAGGGTTATGCTACATGTTATGATTTCGGAAAATGTTTTTTTTTTTTCTTTCACGCTAATCAGCTAAGTAATGAAATTTTGAGATAAATATTTACCTCAAATCAATATTCTAAAAAATATACTTGCATGGAATTTTAATTACAAAAGGCATTTATATCTTTGAAAACTGAAAATTAAACTTGAAATAACGGACTGCCTGCTGTACATTTGATAATATTGTTATAATAAAAAGTCTTGTTACATGGACTTCGAAATTTTTATCAAAAATAGAGTGGAATAGAATTTTACTTAAATATTTGTTTTTACTATAAGTAAAGGAAAATGAGCTTGAAAAAATTCGATCTCGACGAAATTACATCTTTTGAGAGCCCAAAAGTACTTTTTTATGAAGTTTTTTTGATGATATCTGTGGGTGGGTAAGTGTATATTCAAAGTTTGTGCTTATGCTACGGTCCAGAATCTTTGATATACCAAAATGATATTTTTCAAAAGAATGGGCCTCATATTGTAGATGTACTGTACAGTTTGGGAGCAATTATATATGATTGGAAGGTCAGTTTTTTCCCAATACCTGTTTTTAGACAGCATTTTTTTTCCTTAAACGAAAAATTCTAGAGTCTTCAAATTTTGGCATTATTGTTGAGTCTATAAAAGCAATAAAAGAAAAATATCCTTAGATTTTTAAAACAACTGGAAATATTTTATCACAATATAACGTAAAAATGTTGACTTATAATTCAAACAGAAAGCTTTTGAGAGCGATATAGGCCACACGATTTGTAAGATCAAAGTGAAACTACTTAAAAGTAGGACATTATGTGAGGGATAAGTTGAGATATGTTTTTTCAAAATTGCATTACCCAAATGGCCGTTCGAGTACATTTTCTGTTTTCAGAAAATGTTCTTTTTACGCTAAACGGCTCATTAAAAAACAATGAAATTTGTCCAAAGATTTTAACACTTCATAAAAAAAACATGTAATTTTAGTCAAAAGGCAATAAAGTTATAAAGCTGAATATTGATCCTGGACTAATCCTTCACTTGCTATACTTGTCGTGTTTGTTTACCCACATTTTTACATTACTTGCATTAACATAGAATTTTTTTGAGGATATCCACGTAAATATGACTGATGTTTAGAGGTTTAATGAAAAGTTATTAAATAATTTAATAACTTAATACGAGTTGTAAAATAATAAAATTCTGGTTTACATATTTATTCTTATCATAATTATTTAGATATTTCCAGATTAGAATGTAAAATGTAATCATTCTGAATTCAATCAATCTTATATCAGAATCAATGCCGTGTCGTATAAGTTTCGTTCTAGTACAGTTCTGATCTAGTTTTACTTATGGGCAAGCAGGTGCCAGACTGCTATAGAACAGTGGTCATAAGTTTTGAGTCTTTTGTTTTTCGTCACAATAGTACCCTGTTATAGAGGAGTTTATTTCTAACCGCACATATACACTAGGTATAACTGATATTCTACTAAATAGATGATATGAAATATAACTAAAATATACAAAGTAAATATTACATATTCTCGGAGTAAATATAATATTATAGTATGGACTTAATATCAATAAAACTAAAATACCCACATATACCTAAAATATTTACATTCATTACAATATTACATATCTAAGGCAGTTTCACTCAAAACACTTCCGATTAAATATTAGATAACAATTTTATGAAGTCATGAACAAATTGATCAGTTATTAGTCTATTCTGTTTGATTGGCCAATCGTGCCCTGTAGTACATATTGTTTGTATTACTAAACTTCACTGGTAAGGATCTAATTTTGGACAATCATAGATTAAATAGTTCTATGTCTGGTCAGTCAGTCAGTAACATACGTAATTTGAATTTCGAATACTTCAAGTAATGTCCAGTTTGGCAATATGTGGCCAGTTCGCGGGTCAGTCTGTAATCTATTTGTAAGTCATTAGCTTCTTCCTTGTCTTTATAGTCGGATAGTATTTACTTGTTTCTAGTCCTTTGGTGCTGGTGCTCCATTCCTCTTTCAATCTTTCTTCAGTCGCGGATCCCAGTTTCTTCTCCAGGTAGGATATGGTTTCTACTGTATAGCTGACTACCATGTCCTCCTCTGGAGCTGCATCTTCTGTCATCTCGTTTCCTGCTGCCCCACGTGGGCTTTGGTTCACTCAATACCTATTTTCCCTCTCGATATTGATAGCTGCTTTCTTATTGGTTCAGCAATAAGCCAGTGAATATCTCTGTTGTTTATCTTTCAGTGAATGTTTTACCGTCAGCTTTAAATAGTTACTTAATGAGTTATGTTCTTGTACTCCTACGAGAGCAAAGTGTTGCTCAACTGCTGATTTGCCTTCCAATGTCGTAAAAGATATTGGGACGCTTGCAGCATATCAATCAAGTGAAGCTGATCAAGGAACTTCATCAACATCTTCAAGCAATGAAGACGATGATGAAAATTTACAAGTACTCTTGCCATTTTGAAGGCAAATTTATCTAATATGTTATTATTATTTTATTATTATTATTAATATTTTTCAGATTATTCAAGATGATTTTTTAGATTCTAGCTTTTTATATGATATGTTAGATTATTCTCCTAAAAAAGATGGTAGCCCTATACTTTCAAAAATCTGTACTTTCGCTTATCAAAAATGGTTTTTCTGCTGCAATTATACTAATGATATTATATGCATCAGGGGTGTGATATACAAAAATAAGCATATACACGTATAATGATAAGTAGATCAGTCACTATCTGTAGTACCTCTAGGAATGAAAGACTAATAAATATATGCTATTTAGACATTTATATTATGCCTAAATGGGACATTATGTTTTGTACGCAAGCAGTTCGATATTATGTTTACTTATAGCAAAGTTGAGTGTAGCTCACTTCAAATTTTTTACAATGTTTTCCAGCGTGTGATAGATAGTTCTCTGGGAAAAGGTGTTGTGATCTAAGTACAAGTTCAACTTCTTTTACAAATTTAAGTCACACATATAATTCATAGTGTGTTTAAGAACACCATTTTTGCGAGTATTATGCATGTATGGATACAATCTTTTCGTCTTTTTAAATATAATTAGTTCTTATGATAAATATCATTCTCTTTTTTTACAAGTTGCTTTTTTTGTACCCTTTCTTTTTATCTTTCTGTTCTTGCAAATTCAACCTCTGACCTTTTTTTTTTTGTAAAATGTTGTTAAAACAATCTCAGTCGAAATTCTTTTTAATTTGTGGCCATAGAAAAAATATTCAAAAGAACACAAAATAAAAAAAAAATTGTTTAGATGAGTGTATGGTTACATAAGTGAAAATACTACAAAATGAATAAATTGTGAAATATATCCTTTTAAAAGTAGCGTTTATAATGGACACGTTCAATATGAGTCCAAATGAAAATATTATTTCTGGTTAATCATTTTATTTGCAATTTTATTTGACTTGTTAATAATTAATTTACGCAAGTGAAATAAAAAGAAGTATAATAGAGCGTAATATTTGTATTACAATAAGAGTAATGTCTGATAATGGGTTTACACTCCAGTTATAAGAATGCTATTGAAAACTAACCATTCATATTTAAATTTCTCCGTTTTTAAACATAGATGGATAACATTTTTTCTTTTTTTTTTCGCCTCCATAACATACCATGTTCTTCTTTTTATTGTTCTTATTCAGAAAGACGTAATAATTTCTGTTGTAATTTTAATATGCTTTGACCCAGTTTGTTGCTTAAATTTCAGCTTGACTCTAACAAACATTAATTCTTCCTTTCCCTTCAATAGCTGGGTAATAATAATATTATTTGAGGCAGTCTTTCAATCCTTTTATTTCTAACCCTTGTTATTTTAAGACTACCATTTTTTTCACATTCCAGGCTTAATATTCATTATAAAAAGCGATTCACAAGATATACTTCATATAGTCCTTTTTTTGAATTTTTTTTTAATCTATGCTGATTTTTAATTAGCCATATTTCTTTTCATCTGTCTATTGCTTTTTTTTTGTTGTGTGAATTTTATTCAAAATTTTTATTTTAATAATATATTGATTTTTTCAATAGTAATATATTCTTTTTGCTATGCCCGCTTATGACTCTTTTAAGGTATTTTATGGCTTTATAGGGTTGAAAGTGGGGTTCATTCATAGTTTGGAACCAATTTCAACCATTCGTGAAAATATATAAATCTATATGCTTTTTGGTGGTTAGGGTTAAGGGACTGTACTCATGACTGTACCATCCAAACATCCAGAAGGGTAAATGATTATTTGAGTCAAATTAAAATATTTCCTAACAGTTTTACTGTTTTACGTGTTGAATGTTACACGTTTCTTGCTGTTCCGATAATCTGCCTTTGTGTTTTCTTTTTGTATTACTGTGTGATTATTTGTTTCAATTAGTTTCAATGACTGAAAAAATATTCAAAAGAACTCAAACAAAAAATTGTTTTAGATGAGTGTAAGGTTACATAAGTGAAAATACTATATAATGAATTAATTGTAAAATATGTCCTTTTAAAAGGGACTACTTTTTTTTACAAAGCTACTCAAAGGAACTACTTCTGACCGATGACGACGACTGTCGAAATACCGTTGTGAGTCTTTTGTGTGTATCTTTATTTGTTTTTCTCTTTTCTATGTGTACTTATATATATATATATATATATATATATATTATTATATATATATATATATATATATATATATATATGAATAATAATCAAAATAACACTTGATTTAACAGATGGATTAATTTACTACAATGAAACAAATTTGGAAACAAATCTCTAAGGCCTTTCGTCAACACATCGTCAGAGAGAAAGTGAACTAAAAATAATAAATACTTGTTAACCTGGTTGATTGAAGTTTCTAGAATTGTTGGTAACCCTGAATGTGTTTAATGATGAAGAAGTCTTCATCTGTTTAATTATTCCGCTAATCAAAACTTCATGCAATTTTTAATCAAAACTTCATCTTAAAACAACACAGTTTTGCGCTATTGTTTATTAATTTCTCATAAAAGTTCTTTATGAGTTCACTTTCCACAATATTTCTTCTTCTTTCCGAAGACACAAATATTAATTCATTTGCTTCATTCCAGTTAATCACATGATTACTGTTTCTTATGTGCATGAACAAGGCACTCTTTTCCTCCTTTCTTCTGATGGAATATTTGTGTTGTTTTATCCTTGTAAGAAGACATTTGCTCGTCTGTCCAATGTAAGACATTTCACAGTCAGTACATGATATCCTGTATACACAACAGTCTTTTCTTTTTGGCTTATTATTGACAAGCCTGTTAAACAAGTTACCATCATTACTGAACACAACAGAAACGTCCAACCTTTTCATAAATGAAGGCATATCTTTCAAACAAGGACTGTATGGAATGACTAACAAATTCCTTTTTGTGAACTGTTCTTCATTATTTAATATCGTGGATTGTTTCACCTTTTTTATGATATTGTCTATTAACCTTTTTGGATACATTAAAGAACCTGCAATTTTGTAAATATTTTTGATTTCTTCAGCTAAAAATTCCTCACAGCAAATTTTTAAAGCTCTTAAGAACATGCTACTAAAAACTGATTTTTTAGTTTTAAGTGGATGAGCCGAGAAGAAATGAACATAAGATGATACATTTGTTGAATTCCTATGAATACTGTACTTTAATATATTACCGTTACTATGTAAAAGTACATCCAAGAAAGGAAGTTTGTTATTGTTTTCATGTTCTATTGTAAATTTTATGGATGGTACATTCGTATTGAGGGTATCCAAAAATTTTTTAACATTTTTATTTTCAGGCCAATTACATAAAATATCATCTACATACCAAAACCATTTAGCATTAGTAGGCAATATTGTAGGTAGATAGGTGGTCTCAAAATATTCCATATAGATATTACTTAAAACTGGGGAGAGACAATTCCCCATATCTAATCCAAACTTTTGTTTTGGATATATAATTTTGTTTTGGATATAATTTTTCTTGAAACGAAAAACAGCCATCCAATGCACACAAACGAATCAGCTCGATTAATACCGGGATAGAAACTGGTAAATTTACCAGTGAAGACTTCTTCATCATTAACACATTGAGGGTTACCAACAATTCTAGAAACTTCAATCAACCAGGTTAACAAGTATTTATTATTTTTAGTTCACTTTCTCTCTGACGATGTATTGACGAAAGGCCTTAGAGCATTGTTTCAAAATTTGTTTCATTGTGGTAAATTAATCCATATATATATATATATATATATATATAATATATATATATATATATATATATATATATATATTAGTGTATATTGGCAGCAGATTTTCTTGTAAACATATTTTATTAAAGTAGACGGCAGCTTCCGCATTTACGACTTTTTTGCTCGTTTTCTCTAGTTTTCTTACTAGTTTTTTCTGGTAGGGAGTGATTTCATGGAGGAGTTGTCCCAGAGACATCAAAGAAATAATCTTTTAGCTTAATCAATAATATTATATTTTTTTACACTTACAAGCTTTCGATTTTTTCATAAATCATCTTCAGGTATATATCATTATTAAACAGATTAAATTCACAGAATAAAATTTTTCTAAATGTTAAACAGACATTAAAAGGAATAAAAATTTAGTTCTATTAACATCTAAATTTTTATTCCTTTTAATGTCTGTTTAACATTTAGAAAAATTTTATTCTGTGAATTTAATCTGTTTAATAATGATATATACCTGAAGATGATTTATGAAAAAATCGAAAGCTTGTAAGTGTAAAAAAAAAAATATAATATTATTGATTAAGCTAAAAGATTATTTCTTTGATGTCTCTGGGACAACTCCTCCATGAAATCACTCCCTACCAAAAAAAAAAAAAAAAAAAAACTAGTAAGAAAACTAGAGAAAACGAGCAAAAAAGTCGTAAATGCGGAAGCTGCCGTCTACTTTAATAATATATATATATATATATATATATTCGATCAAAATACTATCCAGAACGGACAAATATAGTTCAATGTATATAAAGAAACTTAGACAAATTAAAAATATTCACTTAAAGTCTCTAATTTTTTGTTTGAACCGTCTTCAGGAAAGATAAGAGAGGGAAACCAAGCGCACCGTTTGCAAGACGGTTTCTCTCTTTTATCTCTCCTGAAGACGGTTCAAACCGAAAATTAGAAATTGTAAGTATGTCCTTTTTCTCACTTACACTGAACTTTATATATATATATATATATATATATATATATATATATATATGATGAATTATAAGTTATTAATTACATATCATAAATTCAATTTTCATATCTATGTTTGTATTACTTATAAATAGTATAAGTGGTATACATGAATAAATTAATATAAATTTATTTGTGGAACATGCGACCTATTCTGACATGCTTAGACCTTCATGGGTCGCTGCTTACCTAGGCGTAACCGCACACTCCCCAGAGCACGCTCACAACCCTGACTTACTTCTTCACAATTGTATACATAGTCAGCAAAATTATTTGTCATTGCGTTGAATCGGTTTTTTTTTTATGGTCACACTCAATATAAATGGTTACTCTTTTTTTTACTGGGCAATCAGACATATAGAAATTTAACCGAATAAATTGAAATATTGAATTTTGTAAATTACAAATGAACAATCAGTTGCTAGCGTTAATGGTATTCAGAGAGTAATTGAATAATAGACCACCATCATTGTATATTCTATGAGTCAAATTGATTATTTAAGTTGGCTAGTTTAATTGCGGTAAAGCATTCATTTGGTTGTTTCGTTCATTATTCCCTGCTTTGTGGGTACATACATTTACTATTCCCTCGTTTATTCATCACAATTAAACTGTGTTTTAGAACTTAAATCTAAACTTTCCTCTCTTTGAATATATAACATCAAGCAATTTCATCATTTATTTTACCATCAATTTTTGTTTAAAAAACGTTTTTGTCCTTTTAAAACAAATACTTCTTTTAATAAAAAAAATGCATCAATAATATAGTTGTAATATAAATGTTCATTTTATGTTAATATGCTTTATCAATAACATTTATTAATGAACAATTGTTAATTATTGAATAAATGTTCATTCAATAATTTAAAATTGTTTTTGTTATATTCAATATTAAGATGATGTGATGCGTGTGTCGGTAGTTTTGGATATTTTCTCGTTTAGCACTTCAAAATACGTTTTAATTTGTATGAAATGTAAAATTTATTTTAAAAAATTATGAATATTCTACTCGTATTCATCACGAGAGCACAATATAAATGGCATGACATCTTATCTCGTAATGAACACGAACTGGTTAATGTCATTTATTAAAAGAACTAGATGCTGGTGCAATGACAAGGGTCGGGTTAGAAAACTACAAAATTCTTACCTTTGTTTTTGAGGCAAAACTATTTACGTTTCATGCCTTTATCTACTAGCATCATATCAGATACGAAGACAAAGGGAGGTTACATAGATTAGATTTCTTCATGTTTTTTCAAGCATTGAAAAAAGTCTTTTTTAATTTAATTTTATTATTATCTCCTGACATACCTCCGAAATAGTTGATGCAGTAGCCTGATCAGTTTAACGTAGGCACCATTTTGAATGGGATGGATCATATTTAAGGAATCCAGGGATAAATACCTACAAGAACAAGTAGTGTTCTGAAAATTATGTATGTTTAGTGGTTAATTCGTTTGTTTATCACGTATTCAGTATTCCTATGTTTTCTTTAAATGACCAGTTCTTTTTCTTTAATTGTTAAACAACGTATTAGTAATGTCGATGCGTTTCGACTGTCAGCTGTCATTTTTAAGAAAATGGACTGAAATTGGAAGTTGGACTAAATGAATACATTTCTTGTTGAGGGCATTGCCGATTGTTTACATTACGAGGGTTGGCTTACAGAGACCACTAGGTCTCCTCCATCTAGCTCATTCATCCTTAACTCAATATTAAGATGTTTTTGTCCAGCAAAAATTAGTTAATAGAATTAACATTAAAAACACTGTAGCAATAATAAATATGGTAATAATACAACATAATAATTATCAGCGATAAATAATATTAAGAAATGACACAAAAATATAACATTTAACTTATATACCAATAATTTAAAGTAATTGACAATAATTTTGCTAACATGAGAAGATACGATCGCTAATTGACAGATAATACGCCATAGTGTTTACTGAGACTTATATATCAGAAAAGACTGCTGCTTCACTTATATATATTAGTGAGGGTTGGTAGCAATCCTTCTTGCAAACATGTTTCTAAAAATTTTATGCCAATTTCATGCTTGGTTACCTTTTTAAAGAGTTTCTCTAATTTCCTACATGCTCTTCTGAGTTGCTCGGGGAATAAAAAAATCAACTGGCCCAAACTTTTCCTTTCATATATACACCTTCTGACACTACTTATGTCTAATACTATTTAATAACTAACTAAATATTATTTTGAATAAAACAACGACATGTTTCGGTTTCGTAGACCATCATCAGGCTAAGCTTACGACTAAAGTATTGAGTATATTAATGTCACATTGTGTTAGAGTCAATGCACAAAACTGAACTATCTCTGGTTGGGGTTGAGACATCTGTTGGGTGGTTGATGAGAGGGGGGTGGTTGATTTCAGGTATGCAGTGGGTCATGCCCTGCAGTGCCTCGCACTAAGTATTGGCGTTGGCGAATAACCTAAGAACTCTGCTAAAATTCAAACTTTGATATATATATTATATATATATATATATATATATATATATATATATATCATCAACAGCAAAATGATCCACAAAGGACAACAACCGTTTCACAGTAAACTATAGATGCAAACTAACCTTAATACTACGACAAGTTCCCCCAGAGAGTAAAACAGTCACTTTACGAGCATACGAGGAGGCACATTTCTGGTTTTGGAATGAGCGTTGAAAACAAGGTCTAAGCTTAAAAAAGTAGGGTTGTTTAAAAAAGTCGTAGATACTATTTATTTTATTTTATTTACTTTTTTGTACATATTTTTTCCCTTTGTTCTTGTTTGTTTTCAATTTTTTTATTACACTTTTCTATTTTTTATTTTAGTTTCGAACTTTATTATTATTTTAATATATATTTTTTGTTATTATTTTAGTTTTTATTATTTTGAAATAATATATATTGTGTTGTTATTATTATATTTATTATCATTTTTATATATGATTTATTTTGGCGTTTATTTTCTTTTATTTTAAAGTATTATTTATACAACTTTAGTTTTAACTCATAATATATTCTAGTCATCTTCATTATTATTATTTAAGTAATAATCTTTATATTCCCGGATTTTCTTTAGTTTCAGTTATTTTCTTCTTAATATTCTTTATTATTATTATTTTTTAAGATTTTATTATCTATATTTTCTCATTTTTTTAGTTTCATTTGTTACTTCTCAGTTCTTCACTTATTCTTAGTTCTTATTTTTACTTGAACTGGGTAAGCGTATGACAACATTGTTAGTCTCCAACCGTCGCTCACAAGTGCGCTTGGTGTCTCTATCTCTACTCTCCTGATGATGGTTCAACCAAGAGTTAGATAATGTAAGTGTTTTCGTTCCTTTGGTAACAAGACCGCTTGTTACGGTTGAAAAATCTTAGTCTTGCTTTCCCATTTTCTTATTGTGGTTTGATCATTCATATATATATATATGGGTGAGGGAGGACGCGCAGTGGTTGAGTTGCTCCGTTCCCCGCACCTCCAATTTGAAAGCACAACGCCTCAGATATTGAAGAGACGCCCCAGTGTTTAATTTTCATTTGCGTTTCATTCGGTTTTTGAATGTATATTTAGTAGACAGACTAACCAGTGAACTGGTCATTTATTCGAGATTGCTATAGTCGTTCGGGAGAAGTTGTCACAAATACGGAATCCAGAACAGTTGGCACTGTTTGTTCTAGCCAAGAGACGGGCCTTATTAACACCATTATGTGTTTATAGTGATGAGTTTTTCATATATATATATATATTTAAATATCAATACGAAAGATAAGTGATAACTCTATTTTAGGACTCCCTTTTAATATATCGGTCCCTGTCAAGAGATAGTATTGTGCTGATGATGGAACAGGTGACTTACATATGCATATATATCGTTTTTACTTTGTTAGCTCACTGATGACGTAAAGCGAAAGGTCTCGGAGCATTTATTTCTATTGATTTCCTTCTTTCTTGTGGTTTTATACTTCATGCATACACGCATACTAGGATAATGACTGTGAGACTGAACTGATTGCAAATGATTCATTTTCACAACAAGCCTTATATTATGATTGTTTTGTGAAAGACATAACAATAATCCTTGTCAGAGTAGGTTTCCTTATGGCACTGTTATTAACAAAATTGGTCCATAAGGCAGGATCTCGAGGTGGAAATGAAACAGAAAAGTGGGTAGCGTTTTATCACCACTCTTCAGAAACTACAATCCAGACACCCAGCTCCATTTCATTTCGTCAGACGTCACACAAGTAATAAAGTATATTTTATTTCTTCCCCTTCTAGTTAAGGAAGGGTTGGGAGTTAATTCTGAAGGAGTGTAATATTTTAGAGGTGAAAATTGGAGACGTTTAAAGCCCCTACGGGTGAGCAACGTCGAAAAGCGTTTCCGAATTGTGGCGCGAATTTATCGAGGGCCAGCTGGGTCAAGATGCCGTCCTAATACTGGTAGGGGTGAGATTTATTCCAGGCCCCGTGTAGAGCTTAATTCAGTGTGGCTGGGATTTGTCCCCCGGGGACCGAATGTATTCCCAGATAGGGCCTTCTTAATACCTTCCAGAGTCATGCTGGGACCTTTCCCTTTATCTAACTTGCTCGCTATTTACTTTCCTTTAATTTGACCCCTCACTTCTCCTTTCCCTTCTCAATGCATAAGCCTTGCAAAGCTCCCGCTTACTCTTTTCCTACAAGTATCTCAAATAAATATCTACCCAAATAAAAAGCCCTCATATATACATTCAGAATCATACATCTCCAACTTGCGATTATATTTTTAATATCTTACTCATTTTTTTTATTTGCCTCCATGTGATCCTATATTTTTTCTCATATAAAAGCAAGCATTGTGTTTTATCCTCTTTCTTAACTCTCTCTAAACTTATGATATTAATACGGAAACATGATATCTACCCTTTTTTTCTCTCTTTTTATTCCATATGAGTGACGCTTCTCGTCCTCATTCCGTATTTAATGTTCATACTACAACATTATTTACTAAGAACTTATTTAAACTGAACCATTTTTCACAACACTTAATATTAAGCAATGCATATACTATTGCCTACTTTTGGAAAGTAGGAAACTATTGCATAAACCAGTGAAAAGTGTTCACATAGCATTGAATTTGGGTCGGGATGTATACATTATCTGGATGTTTTTCTAACTAAATTTCCACTCCCCAAGCTACAGCCATGAAATAATTAAAACAACAGCTTGAATGACATCTTTCCTGGGTTCTCCATGTAAAATTAAAATACACTAAATTAACCAAACTTCTGCTTCAACTATTGGGTTATCATTCATAAACTAACAACAAACAAACTACCTAATAAAACTATTACCATAACTATTTGGACTTACGGCATTGTGATATTACGTGCAAGAAAACGTTTGCAATCTCTTCAATCCAAAATCCTCAGAAAAATCGTTCATTGCCACTTCCATGTACCAAACCAAACGATTTATTCTAACCTCAATATCCCAGCTGTTCAACAGGTAACAATATTTCGATACAAAACCTTTCAGTAACACCTTTACAGTGATAAACCTCTAGTTCTAAGTATTTCTTCCTCCATCATCATCCCGGAAAATAACCAAAGATGTCCGAAAAGGAAGCGGCCGAAAAAAATTATTCCATTGAACTCTTTAATGCAATAACTATTGATTGCCACGATATTACTATTTTAATTTTCTTCTTTTTACACATATTTATTCCATGATAGAAGGTATAATCACTGGATTTTTTATCCTTCCTGACGCCTGTGAAATAATTTAGAAACGTCTATCATACATGCCACTACTAATGTTATCTCTACATTCTTCCGAAATTTCGTAAAATAAAAAAAATGTTGTCAGTAATTATTTATTTGAAATTGATTACACATATTTAATGCAAGGTCTATTATAATAATTTAACTTAATTTAAATTGTTTCCTTAGATCACAGTACTGCTTTATAATTTGTATTGTTCCCCATATTTAGTCTATGAATAGTATAATATTTCAGTCAGTTTTTTTTCAGTTAATATCATTAAATATTTAAACGAATGCAAAATATAATTTTAACATTTAATAAAGAAAATTCACCGATAAAATTCAATTAACACAAAGTTACGATTATAATATATTAAAAATTAATTATGTTAAAGTGAATATGAAAATAATTAATTATAAATATGAGAATAGTTCACAAATTGCAATTAATTACAACAAAGAAAAGAATGTGGCAACCATACTTGAATATTCATGAATAAAGAAGTATGTTTAATGATGTATAATATTACGTTATGTAGAAAATTATGTTGGGACAGAAAAGGGAGAGCAGAAAACTATCTACATCTTTGTAAGATTGTTATGACTTTAACAAAAACAAATTACACTGATAGAGTGAGAAATTAGAGTAGATAAAGAGATTCAGAAAGGGGTAAATAGAGAAAGAGAATGATAAACGTAGAAGTATAGAAAGAGAAAGCGTGTGCGGAAGAGAGAGCAGAAGAAAGTGAATGTGATAAAGAGATGAAAGCAGAATGAAGGAGGAGGAAGGTAATCAGAGACGTAAAGGAAGTAAAAGAATATATGAGAGGGAAAGTGTAAGTCAAGTGATCGTGATAAGAGATTTCTGGAGGCAGATAGAGAGAGAGATTTAAATATATATATATATGTGAGATTAAACTTTCTGCCCACTTTTGTCTTAATTAGTTTTCTGGATTTCTTTTCCAAATCTCGAAGTCTCACTTTCATTTCTTTAGGAACTAGGTGTAATAACACACCATAGGTTTTGTTGTCCATTTTTTTATTTTTACCGACGTTTCGGTCTTCTTCGACCATCTACTGGGTGATTTTTGAACACATACTATTTTAAACTATTTAACATTTTAACAAAAACTACATTTTAACGCTCGACTAACAAAATATAAAGGTAAACAATTAAACTGGTAGGTTGCAATTCCTGTTATACACACGCAGGTGTGTCTTCAGTTCCTTCATTCCTTGTTGAATTTCCTATATGTTGAGGTTGGAACTGTCCCATGTGCAACTTCAATATGTTTGCGAAACTTGCAGTTTGATTATTGATACTGGGTCTCTTTTCCAAAATATTCAGGGCCTCTACAATACCTAATCTGCTGTGATCGCGTTCTTGATATAGTATTTCGGTATTGTTTGTAAGCATTTCCCTGGTCAGCTTCACTTTATGTAACTTTTCTGTGTGGTCCTTAGGTCCTCCTGCAGCTAGGAGCATCGTGAGGCGTCTGGATAAAGTTGTGGTTGTTGCACCAATGTAAGTGGCGTTTAGGAGTTCACAGTCTCCTATTTTGCAGTGATATCTATACACAGAAAAAATAACCTTTCTGTGAAACCACAATTGCAGCGCACCAATGTAGTGTATAGATATCACTGCAAAATAGGAGACTGTGAACTCCTAAACTCCACTTACATTGGTGCAACATCCACAACTTTATCCAGACGCCTCACGATGCACCTAGCTGCAGGAGGACCTAAGGACCACACAGAAAAGTTACATAAAGTGAAGCCGACCAGGGAAATGCTTACAAACAATACCCAAATACTATATCAAGAACGCGATCACAGCAGATTAGGTATTGTAGAGGCCCTGAATATTTTGGAAAAGAGACCCAGTATCAATAATCAAACTGCAAGTTTTGCAAACATATTGAAGTTGCACATGGGACTGTTCCAACCTCAACATATAGGAAATTCAACAAGGAATGAAGAAACTGAAGACACACCTGCGTGTGTATAACAGGAATTGCAACCTACCAGTTTAATTGTTTACCTTTATATTTTGTTAGTCGAGCGTTAAAATGTAGTTTTTGTTAAAATGTTAAATAGTTTAAAATAGTATGTGTTCAAAAATCACCCAGTAGATGGTCAAAGAAGACCGAAACGTCGGTAAAAATAAAAAAATGGACAACAAAACCTATGGTGAGTTATTACACCTAGTTCCTAAAGAAATGAAAGTGAGACTTCGAGATTTGGAAAAGAAATCCAGAAAACTAATTAAGACAAAAGTGGGCAGAAAGTTTAATCTCACATGTATAAATGAAGGACTGTTCCCCAAATATACGAATTTCAATATATATATATATATATATATATAATATATATATATATATATATATATGTATATATATAAAGATTTCACATAAATACGTGAAATAACAATCAATGATCAAACCACAATAAGAAATGAGAAAACAATACTAAGATCTTTCAACCGTAACAAGCGGTCTTCGTCAGAGTCAAAAACCCAACCGCTTGTTATGGATGAAAGATCTTAGTCTTATTTTCCCATTTTTTATTGTGATTTGATCATTGATATATATCAATATATATAGTGATGGTTGGGTCTCCAACCGTCTCTGATCCAGTGCGCTTGGTTTCCCTCTCTTATCTCTCCTGAAGACGGTCCAAACCGAAAATTAGAGACTGTAAGTGTGTTCTTCTGATTTCTCTATGTTTCTTTGTTTATATTGAAATATATATAGTGATATATATATATATATATATATATATATATATATAACTCTCCTAGTTAATTTTCTTTCTTCAAGGTTGAGTTCATGTATAATATGAGCAAAACTATTGTTAGACATCACTATTTATTATAAGTTGCAATTATTCTAAATGTAACAGATGAAGAAAAAAAATTAGCTAGGAGATTTGAAGAGCTCAATATGAAAAAGGTACGGGCAATCAAGTCAATTGATTTTAATACAACTTCTATAAAAGAAGGTCTGCTTCGTACCTTTACTAATACATATAATTACAAAGAATATAAGAATCTTTAATATCTTTTTAATAAGATATATTAATATTAAATATAATATAATATTAAATATATAATATAATTAATGATCAAACCACAATAAGAAAATGGGAAAGATCTTAGTCTTGCTTTCCCATTTTCTTATTGCGGTTTGATCATTGATTGTTATTTCACGTGTTTATGTGAAATCTTTTTATATAATATAAATAATATAAATATATAAGATAATTAATATTTTTAATAAGATAATTAAATTTAATATCTTTAATAAGAAAGAATATAAGAAACGATCCATAAGGACTACAAAACTTTATATTACACAAAGCACAACACAGAAGAAAAATAAAAAGAACATGTAGCTTCAATTGCAGATTGTGTCAGACTTAATAGAGGCAATTATTGGTAAAACATTGAGTTTCCAGTGTCATACTGCAAATAACTACATTATAGTTGTCAGTGGTTAAAGTAGATTGTTGATGAGAAACAGTGTTTTATAAAAGAAAATAATAAAAGAAACGAGTTGAGCAGTGGAAGTTTGTGAAAAGATAAATAAACTTCAATAAATGTATAAACCGAAATTCAAGTTTATAGAAAGAAAACTAAAAGCGTTTCTTACGGTAAAGCCATTACAACTTATACACCTTAATCGAGGAAAAGAGGAAGAAAGAAGAATAAACTCAATAAGGCTTGAGAAGATGCATCTTTTTTTATTTCATAATAGAAAAGTCTATACAAAGTCGGCTAAAAGTTTCTAATTCTTTAATCTTTATGAGTGGCTCATGTAGCTTAATTGTAAGAGTTTGCCGAGCTCAGGTTGGAGTTTTGTTGAAAGCGAGGGGTTGACGGAAGATTGGAGGGGTGAGATTTTGAATTGAAGCCTCTCAGGGGCTTCTCTTATCAATTGAGCTTAGCCTCTTCTTTAACCAAAGTGGCTGGGGGCAATTAAATGGAAAACAGCTTTCTACTTTACCTTTTCTGCTCAAAAATAATTACTTTGAAAATATCATACGTTCTCAAACTGTAGTATAAAAACGTTAATTAGAGGAAATATTTTAACAATACCATTTAGAAGAAAGTTGAACTTCCATATTGAAAGATGTTCATGCTATCAGAAGTAATATATATATATAGTTCATTGTACAGAAAGAAACATAGAGAAATTAAAAACGTACAATTACACTCACTAATTTACGGTTAGAACCGTCTTAAGGAGAGACTAAGGAGAGAAACCAAGCGCACTGGTACGGAGACGGTTGGAGACCGTCTCCATCCGTCTCTGAACCAGTGCCCTTTCATTCCCTCTCTTATCTCTCCTCAACATGGTTCAAACCAAAAATTGTAGGCTACAAGTGTGTATTTTTAATTTCTCTATGTTTTTCTGTACATTGAACTATATTTGTCCGTTTCGGATCCTAATTCAAAAAAAAAAGTATAAATATATTTATATTGATATATCTTCCCGACCACTGATTTTTAAAGTTGAAAATTGGTTTCTTGAGGATATTTGATCCTCAAGTGCAAAATCTTGATTTTATATATACATATATACCGGTCGGAATATTGAAAACTGAGTCTTTGTTATGTTTCTGTCTATGTGTCACATGAAGGGTAATCTGTCCTGCCGGACATGTCCGTATATCATGGTATATATATATATATATATATATATATATATATATATATATATATATATATATATATATATATATATATATATATATATATATATATATATATATATATATATATATATATACATATATATATATATATATATATACGAGTTCGAGATTAACAAAGAGCAACACACAAAGTAGGGAAACACACTTACAGACTCAAATTTTCGGGTAATCCGTCTTCAGGAGAAAAGAGAATGGGAGACCAAGCACGTTGTAGACGCAACGGCAAGTAACCAACCCGGCAACCGCCAGCGCTGTCAACCGTACCCGGTCTTAAAGTATAGAATTAGGAGAAGATATAAACAGAAATTCAGGTAAGCAGTACTGGTTGGGTAAAACTATAAATAGGTGAAAAATTATAGGCAATATAAGATAAAAACAAACTATAAAACACAAAAATAATGATAGAGAAAAGAAGAAAAAAATAAATAAATAATGATAATTTAGCTTGGATAAGTGGTAGTTAAAAGGAGAATATTTGCATTGATGCATTGCATATATCTTCCATCCTTAAAATATTTATTTTTTTCCTTACAAATTTCAGTTCAGTTAGAACGAGCTTTTTAGACATAATTGGACCTGGTTGTGACAGCATTTGCTATCTGCTTCCTTCTTCATATATTCAATTATTCAATTCATATATTGAATTATTGAGTAAGCTGTATGGTTTTGTAAAAAGGGTTCATATTATCGTTTGATAAAACATTTGAATATTTTATTGTAAATAATTAATCATTCAATTTAGTTAACCTTACCTCCTTATAAATGTTCAGGTTCTTCTTTTCGTATTTAGTTTTCAGATGTATTTAATACAAACCGCTTAAAATAAAAATCTGGAGTGGCCTACACTCAACTTAACTATAAGTAACTTAATATCAAATTACTTGAGTCTATAACCCACAACGTCTCATTTAAGCATAACGTAAACATCTAAATGGCAAATGATAATTAGTCTTTCATTACTGAGGTAGTAGAGATAATGATTGAAGGACATATCAATACAAAGCTTATTTTTGTACATCACACAGCTGATGCAAATAAATTCATTAGTATAACTACAGCAGTAATAACATTTTTGAAAAACGAAAGTGAACATTTCTTGATACGAAATATTCTCCTACAAGAGAACATGGCTTTTGTTCAAAAAGCAAGTGGATTTCTTACATCGTTTACTTGACAACCTTTTACATTGATTATTAAAGTAAAATTTTCAAATTTAAAACAGGAAAATACCCTTTTTTTTCTCTGAAAAACATCTTAAACAGCGAAGAAAATGTTTTAAGGTGATTTATAATTAAAGATGTACGATAATTACATTTATTAATCTCTAAACGAAAGATTTCAATTTTGAATTATCTTTTACATGTTTGGATTTTTACAAAATTATTATACTGGGAATTTTATGGCTTCTTAGTATTTAATAAGATCATTTTCCTTCCCCTTTGTCAAATAACATATATTCGAATTTTTACTGAGCGAGTGTTATCATTTTCCTGCACAATATTATTCCTCTTACATCTGATGTAAGTCAATAAACATTTTAAATTATTGCTTTATAAATATCAATTTTATCTCAGTGGATTCGCTCAAAAAATTTCTAAGTGAATGTAAAGAATGAAAAAAATCTGGAGTGGCCTACACTCTACTTTACTATAAGTAACTTAATGTCAAATTTCTTGAGTATATAAAACATAACGTCTCATTTAAGTATAACGTAAACATCTAAATGGGATATAATTATTAGCCTTTCGTCCCTGAGGTAGTACAGATAGTGATTGAAGGACATATCAATTTATAAGCTTATTTTTGTACATCACAAATAATTTATTATTTGCAAATAATTTCATTAGTGTACTCGTAACTACAGCAGTAATAACATTTTTGAAAAACCAAAGTGAACATTTCTTGAAACGATTTATTCTCCTACAAGAGAATGGCTTTCGTTCAAACAGCCAGTGGATTTCTTACATCGTTTACTTGACATTCTTCTACATTGAATATTAAAGTAAAATTTTAAAATTTAAAACAGGAAAATACCCTTTTTTTCTCTGAAAAACATCTTAAACAGCGAAGAAAATGTTATTTTTAGGTGCTTTGTTAATTAAAGATGTACGATAATTACATTTATTAATCTCTAAACGAAAGATTCAAATTATGAATTATCATTTACATTTTTGATCTTTTATATAGAATTATTATACTGGGAATTTTAATCTTTAAAATAATAATAATAATAAGCTTCTTAGTATTTAATAAGATCATTTTCCTTCCCATTTGTCAAATAACATATATACGATTTTTTTCTGAGTGAGTGTTATTATTTTCCTGCACAATATTATTCCTCTTACATCTCATATAAGTCAATAAACAATTTAAATTATTCCTTTATAAATATCAATTTTATCTCAGTGGATTTGCTCAAAAAATTTCTAAGTCAATGCAAACAATGTAAAAAAATATAAAAAATTCGACAAGTATAGCAGGTGATCTCTTAGTCTAGGATAAACAAACAGTTTTTATAGCGTTTTGCTCTTTCCCGTAATTGAAACTTCACGAATTTTTTTTTATAAATTGCTGATTTTTTGTTTCATTTTTGGTGAATTTTTTATTATTTTTTAATGAGCCGTTTCGCGTCAAAAAACATTTTCTGAAAACAGAAATCGTACTGGAACGCCCCTTTAGCGAATGTAATTTTGAAGAAAAACATCTCAACTCATTCTCCACACAATGTTCTATTTTTAGGCATAGTTTCATTTTGATACGTTAAACAGTATGTCTTGTATCGCTCTCACAAGGTTTGAAATTAAATAAAGTCAAAATTTTGACATTTTATTGAAAAAAAAAAATATTTCCTGTTGATTTAAAATTCTGAATATATTTTTCGTTTGTTGCATTTGTGACCTCAAAGATAATGTCAAACTTTCAAAACTCTAGGGTTATCAGTTTAGGAGAAATAAATGTTTTTAAAAAAGACGGTGTTTGGCAGAAAAAGTGACTTTCCCATCATGCATAATTCTTCCCAAACAATAGGGATCTTCTTCCCTATATGGCCATTTTTTGTGTAAGATTGTGGACCGTAGCGTGGTAACAAGGAATGCTAACACACTCACCCACACACACACACAGACATCATCAAAAAAAACTTCATAAAACGACTTCTGGGACCTAAAAACATGTAATTGCGTCAAAATATCGAGATCGAATTTTTCATGATCACTATACTTTACCTATAGTAAAGTAAATATTAATAATCAACAATAACTCTTGATATAGTATATGAATTGAATACCACAATAAACAATATATATTAATTAAAATGCTCGAAGGCCTTAGAGCATTTTAATTAATATATAATGTTTATTGTGGTATTTAATTCATATATAATAATTTTTTTAAATTAGTTAGAATAGAGGGCGATGACCGAGTTCGGTTGAGTTGAAGGCCCAGAAGTTTTTTTTTTGTTGACCTGCACTCACCCCTACTCCAACCTCACCACCAACTTTCACTTCGACAGAAAGCAGTTTTCAGTTGGCATTTAAACGCCAAAGTAGTCAGTAATATGTATATTTAGTTAATATAAGTAGTTTAAGAACCTGATGCTGACCCATGGGGCCGAAAGCTTGTTGTTATCTTAGTTTAATCTAGTGTAGTGTTTAATTAAATATAGTTATCCCCAGTGAAGTGGTTATTTCCAGCCTTCTGAATGTCGTTTGCTAGTTTGCTTTGGCAATTATCACCTTCTCAAAAGAAAATTGTAAGGAAAATAGAAGCTATAAGTAAGAAAGTCGTGAACGCAGAATCTGCCATTAAATTCAATAATATATGCTTGAAAGAGGACTTGTCTGCCGAAATACACAATATATATGATAACTATATATAATATATAATATATATATATATATATATATATATATATATATAAAGTCATTTTGAAAATAATTTATTATTAATATATAAATAGGAAACGTAATAATCATCTTCGAAATCAGTGTTGGTGGGTTTATCTTTCACCTACATTTCCAAGTATAGGGTCATGAATATAGAGAGGATCCCACCGGTTAGACTTCAACCTGATTCGAATAAGAAATGTTATTTCAGGTATATTTACAGGTAGCTCTTTACAGTGATCAGTAAAAGTATGATAAAGTTCTATTGTATTAAGTTGATTTCTCCTGGTTGAAAAAGAAGTTATTATTGTTCTTCTATTCACATAAGAGATTCCCTGCGATTCAAATTATTTAAAGATTTTTAATGCCTCTTCTGGTGTTTTCATGAAGTCCTCTATTTATATTTTTCTAGATTGTTATATATTTTCAGGAAATATAACCTTTTTGAGTTTCTTATAACCAACTTGACTCACCTGAGAGGAATTGAAATCTATATTACAAATCATTACTACAATTTTATTCACTTTGGCCTATTATACAGATTTTATGTCTATTAAATTTACTTACATTTAATAATATGTAAACCATAAATAGAGTTATAACTATTGATTAACGTTCTTTGTAATCAGCAAATTCTTCTTAATATTAAAATTAATTTAATTAATCTACGATATATGTATTTAATAATAAGTGTACTAATAATAATGTATAATGCATACTATTGTAGAATTTTTTTAAAGTTAAATTAATACATTTTATTTTAAATCATTTTTACTTCGAGAATGACTGTAAAGAATTAATTTAGATGGCATTGATAGGTCATTCTTAGTTGGCGCAATCATTCTCCAATTAAGTGCGTCATGTCGGTGTAATAACTTCAAACTAAATCAGTTTTAATAATTTAAAAGGTTTATTTCATGAACTCTGATCACTTTAAACTGTAAGTACAACTTTTCTCTAGATATTTCTTTAGGTTTAAAAGTTTATTGTTAATAATTTATATTGTTAATTAGTTATATAATTATTGATGACTGCTTTATGTCAATATGGTGGTTTAACCTAAAATGGTTTTTTACTTCGGTTAACACATTTTGTTTGTTTCGAGTAAAAATAATATATTCTATCAAGTATGATCTACCAAAGTGGTTTAAAATAATAATAGACATATTTTAAGTCATGTATATATGAAGCTTTAAGTATACTATGTAGGTAACGAAAAAGCATAATTCTGCACGTTATTTAAAATGTTATATGTTTAAAGAATAATTTTGCTAATAATTAGACCCATTTTAATTTAAAATTATTGTATATCAAGAAACTGAAAAAGAAACGACTAAATTTGTACTAAAGTTAAAACAAACATACAAATTTTTACTAATTCTTATAATATTACTTTCAAACAGATAAAATATATTTCAATAAGTATTTCCTATTAAATAATATTCATTATTTATATTTCATAACTATTGCAGTATTTAGGATTGAATGTTGCATATATTTAAAAACAAATAGGTCTTAGATATTCCAATAATTAAAAATATTTTATTATAATATTGGTAATAGAGGTGAAGTTCTCTAATTTAATTAATTTTATGTAGGTATTACAGTTTACTTGTACTAATTTCATACAGTTATTACAAGTTAAAATAGTAAACTAGTATTATTTTATAATTGCTGTACAAATAATTATTCTTGTCAATTGCTATAGGGCTTAAAAGTATTTCAATTGCTTATGATTAGAAATAAATATTTTTTCTTAATATTATCCACCTAATTAATAAATATTATCTGCCTCAAAAGATAGATTATACAATTTTTAAAACAATGTTGAAATGGTGGATATTTCTCTGTTAATACAATAACAGTTCACCTTTTCTATCAAAGAAAAACCATCAATAGAAATAAATATAACTAAGCTGTTATACAATTTATACTTCCTAAAACGTATTAACTTTAAATAAAGAATATTTGTGAGTAAAAGCACTATTATATTACACCAAGTTGCTTTATAAATAATTCATTACTCTTTATTATAAACTACATTCTTGAAAGAGAGCATTTATATGTGTTATTGTTTGTATCCTATGTTTTATTACTACAACTAATTATTACATAGAGCTTAGATTTATGAAAATTATTCACAAAAATATTTACATTTTACATTTGCATCTATAATCAACTGAAATCCATTATTTTCAGTTTACTTATAGTAAATCTCTTTAGATCTGCTTTTTACGTTTATACTTATTTACATTATATATCTATTAAATATGTTGATATTTATTATTCACATTATTATTATTATTATTTAAATGTTTGACACCTTCAAATTCTGTTCATATGTGTTACTTCATCACTTTTATTTCCGTTTTTAACATCTCTAATTGGTACATTTACACCAATATTATTTACATTTCTAACATCTTTAAATTATGTCCATATCTCATATTTGAATCATTATTAGTCATATTTTTAACATCTAAAAATTATATTCACATAATTTATTTACAAATTTATTCTTTATTGGCATGATATCTAGTATTATTTATTAAATATTAGATATTTTAAACAAAAATGATCCATTGGAATAATATTAATGAACCAAAACTTATAACCTTTATTGGAAAGTAATAAATTAAACAAAAATTATTTAAATCCAAAAAAACATAATATATTTGTTAAAGTTATTAAAAAAATAAAATCTATAGATGTTTTCAAGTAGAATCAATAACTAGGTTTCGCAATTGTTGTGAATAATTAATTTAAAATTAAGTATTTTTTTAACCAATTGATATGATAATACGAACTAAACCTGCAAGTTGGAATAGGTGTTAAAAGATGTTTTCCTTTTAAAAATTCATGCCGAAGTATTTGACTACTGAGTATGTTCATATTGTAAGTAAACTAAACTTAATTAAGTTAATAATTAATAAAATTATTAAAACTTAAGTTTAAGTTAATAAAATTTCAATGCCGTTTTCTGTTTTATTTAAAACCTGTTTCATTAAACAGGAGTAAGAGTAAGTATGAATAAGTTAAACTATCAACATTTACATTACTTGTAATGTAAGGACTATCCTAATATTACTGACAGTTATTAATAAGGTTGATGTTATAGAATAGAATGAAATTATTGATGTAACATTTATAGATTGAATAAAATCTCATCTAATGATAACCAAAGGAATTAATATTAAAAAATCTGGAGTGGCCTACACTCAACTTTACTTTAAGTAACTTAATATCAAATTTCTTGAGTATATAACCCACAACGTCTCATTTAAGCATAACGTAAACATCTAAATGGGATATGATTATTAGTCTTTCATTACTGAGGTAGTAGAAATAATGATAGAAGGACATATCAATATATCAGCTTATTTTTGTACATCTCACAGCTGATGCAAATAATTTTATTAGTATAACTACAGCAGTAAGAACATTTTTGAAAAACCAAAAAACTAATTACAAATTTTTTCAGTATATAAAACATAACGTCTCATTTAAGCATAACATAAATATCTAAATGGGATATAATTATTAGCATTTCATTCGTGAGGTAGTACAGATAGAAATTGAAGGACATATCAATTTATAAGCTTATTTTTGTACATCACAAATAATTTATTATTTGCAAATAATTTCATTAGTATAACTACAGCAGTAATAACATTTTTGAAAATCCAAAGTCAACATTTCTTGAAACGAAATATTCTCCTACAAGAGAACATGGCTATTGTTCAAATAGCCAGTAGATTTCTTACATCGTTTACTTGACATCCTTTTACATTGATTATTAAAGTAAAATTTTCAAATTTAAAACAGGAAAATACCATTTTTTTCTCTGAAAAACATCATAAACAGCGAAGAAATGTTGTTTTAAGGTGATTTATAATTAAAATGTACGATAATTACATTTATTAATCTCTAAACGAAAGATTTCAATTTTGAATTATCTTTTACACTTTTGTTTTTTTACGGAATTATTATACTGGGCATTTTATCGCTTCTTAGTATTTAATAAGATCATTTTCCTTCCCCTATGTCAAATAACATATATACGAATTTTTAATGAGTGAGTGTTATCATTTTCCTGCACAATATTATTTCTCTTACATCTCATGTAAGTCAATAAACATTTTAAATTGTTCCTTTATAAATATCAATTTTATCTCAGAGGATTCGCTCAAAAAATTACTAAGTCAATGTAAACAATGTAAAAAAATAAAAAAATTCGACTTAGTCTCTTAGTCTAGGATAAACAAACAGTTTTTATAGCGTTTTTGCTCTTTCCCGTAATTGAAACGTCACGAATTTTTTTTTATGAACTGCTAATTTTTTGCTTCATTTTTGGTCAAATTTTTACTATTTTTTAATGCACCATTTCGCGTCAAAAAACATTTTCTGAAAACAGAAATCGTACAGTAACGCCCCTTTAGCGAATGTAATTTTGAAAAAAACATCTCAACTCATTCTCCACATAATGTTCGTAATGACGTAGTTTCATTTTGATACGTCAAACAGTATGGCTTGTATCGCTCTCACAAGGTTTGAAAATGAATTAAAAGTCAAAATCTGTACATTTTACTGAAAAAAAAAATTTTCCCGTTGTTTTAAAATTCTGAATATATTTTTCGTTTGTTCCATTTGTAACCTCAAAGATAATGTCAAAATTTCAAAACTCTAGGGTTATCAGTTTAGGAGAAATAAATGTTTTAAAAAAAACGGTGTTTGGCAAAGAAAGTGACTTTCCCAACATGCATAATTCTTCGCAAACAATAGGGATCTTCGTCTTTATGGGGCCCATTTTTGTGTAAAATATCAACTTGATCCATCAAAGATTCTGGACCGTAGCGTGGTAACAAGCAATGCTAACACACTCACCCACCCACCCACCCACCCACACACACACTCACACACAGACATCATCGAAAAAACTTCATAAAACGACTTCTGGGACCTCAAAACATGTAATTCCGTCAAAATCTCGAGATCGAATTTTTTCACGATCACTATACTTTACTTATAGTAAAGTAAAAAAGAAATATAGTAAGAAATCACTACTAAATCATATTAAAATGCGAAGATAACCTTATTGACAGAAACGTCTCCAGCATTTTGAGTTTTGTGAATCATTTTTCAGGATTATCTACTGCTTGGGTTTGTTATTACTTTACTATAAGTAAAGTATAGTGATCGTGAAAAAAATCGATCTCGAGATTTTGACGGAATTACTTGTATTGAGGTCCCAGAAGTCGTTTTATGAAGTTTTTTCGATGATGTCTGTGTGTGTGTGTGGGTGGGTGGGTGAGTATGTTAGCATTGCTTGTTACCACGCTACGGTCCAGAATCTTTGATGGATCAAGTTGATATTTTACACAAAAATGGGCCCCACCAAGACGAAGTTCCCTATTGTTTGGGAAGAATTTGCATGATGGGAAAGTCACTTTTCTTGCCAAAAACCGTTTTATTGAAAACATTTATTTCTCCTAAACTGATAACCATAGAGTTTTGAAATTTTGACATTATCTTTGAGGTCACAAATGCAAAAAAACGAAAAATATATTCAGAATTTTAAAACAAAACGAAATAATTTTTTTTCAATAAACTATAAAAATTTTGACTTATAATTCAATCTCAAACCTTGTAAGAGCGATAGAAGCCATACTGTTTGACGTATCAAAATGAAACTATGCCTAAAAATAGAACATTATGTGGAGAATGAGTTGAGATGTTTTTCTTCAAAATTACATTCGCTAAAGGGGCGTTACAGTACGATTTCTGTTTTCAGAATATGTTTTTTTGACGCGAAACGGCTGATTAAAAAATAATAAAAATTTGACCAAAAATGGAACAAAAAATTAGGAATTCATAAAAAAAAATCATGAAGTTTCAATTACGGGAAAGAGCAAAAACGCTATAAAAACTGTTTGTTTATCCTAGACAAAGAGATCACCTGCTATACCTGTCGATTTTTTTTATTTTTTTACATTGTTTACATTGACTTAGAAATTTTTTGAGCGAATCCACTAAGATAAAATTGATATTTATAAAGGAACAATTTAAAATGTTTATTGACTTACTTGAGATGTAAGAGGAATAATATTGTGCAGGAAAATGATAACACTCACTCATTAAAAATTCGTATATATGTTATTTGACAAATGGGAAGGAAAATGATCTTATTAAATACTAAGAAGCCATAAAATTCCCAGCATAATAATTTCGTAAAAAACCAAAAATGTAAAAGATAATTTAAAATTGAAATCTTTCGTTTAGAGATTAATAAATGTAATTATCGTACATCTTTAATTATAAATCACCTTAAAACAACATTTTCTTCGCTGTTTATGATGTTTTTCAGAGAAAAAAAAAAGGTATTTTCCTGTTTTAAATTTGAAAATTTTACTTTAATAATCAATGTAGAAGGATGTCAAGTAAAGGATGTAAGAAATTTATTTGCTTTTTGAACAAAAGCTTTGTTCTCTTGTAGGAGAATATTTCGTATCAAGAAATGTTGACTTTGGGTTTTCAAAAATGTTATTACTGCTCTAGTTATACTAATGAAATTATTTGGATCAGCTGTGTGATGTACCAAAATAAGCTTATAAATTGATATGTCCTTCAATCACTATCTGTACTACCTCACGAATGAAATGCTAATAATTATATCCCATTTAGATATTTATGTTATGCTTAAATGAGACGTTATGTTTTATATACTCAAGAAATTTGACATTAAGTTACTTATAGTAAAGTAGAGTGTAGGTCACTTCAGATTTTTTATGTTGAAATCTTTATAAATATTCCTGTATAGTGTTCATTAGCTGCAGAGTTTTCTGATAAATGTTTTGTATATCGGTGAATAAACAAGATTTATTACTAATTATTAACATTGTAGTAAACAATCGTTCATTGTATAAAAAAGTTGTTTCAGTTGTACTAATTGGAAATTTTCCTAAAGGTTTTTTACCTTTGTATGGAATACAGGAAAAGTAGCTTCTCTTCCAATTAGATGAATTCACTTTTCTGCTCTAATTTAAAAAAAAAACAACATCAACATTTAACAAAAACGGATACAATTTCATATATAATTAACAAAAATTTTAATATGGGAAAACCTTGTAAAATAAAATACCTTTTGTTCATGTTTTCATAAAATAATATTTAAAAAAAAAACTATCAATCTTTATTACTCAGAATTTCCTGTTATTCTTCATAACACTTTTTCCCTACAATCCTGAATTCATATTTCTATTATACTTGCAAGTTTTGTGATTTGAATAAATAAAACCTTTGCTTACCCATATTAGATCATAAATAGTTATTCTATTTATTAAAATATATTTATAATCCTTTTTTAAACTTTTGTAGGAAATTTAAATAATAATTAAATGTTAAAAACTTGGAGGTAATATAGAATTATTAAAATTTGATGAACAATAAAACGCTTAACTTTGTTTAAAAAAAATTAAAACAATATTGCATAAATGAAAAATTAGAAAGAAAAACAAAAGCCATATTTAGTTTTTTGTCAAGAAATATCGAAACGTAGAAAAAAAAGCATTAAGTAGATTACCTACTGCATCGTCCGTACAATTAAGGAATTTGAAACAGAATTGAAAAAACAGTGGTCCGGGAAGTATTTTGAGATATTTTGCAGTGGTAGTCCCACAAGGGAACTCACGTAGGCCGAGCATTGTCCGTTTGTGATACCATACAATGAAGATTGATTCTATAGTGGGAGTCCTAAATTTAGCCTAACTCAAGTATATTTAGAGTAGGGATCTTTAACGAATACCTGACTTCGTACAGGTTCGGGACAGACGGTTTAACGTCCTCCTCCGAGAGATGACGTGTTCAAATTTATTCACCTCCCGCATGAATGAATCTAGGGCCTGGTGGGGAACGAATCCCAGTCCTATCAGTTCAGAGGCAAGTACCACTGAGCTAACTTGGTCTCTTATTTTGAGACATAATGAGAGAATAATACAAAAAAATGAAAATATAAAAATTGGTTGAAGGAGAAATTGAACTAAAAAAAACTTGAATAAAAAAATAGCTGTGTACAGTAAGAAAGAAAATAACATTTCATATGGGTTGAACAGGCTTATTTCGAATTGCTTCTGTGGTTTAAGCGTTGTAATGTGTGGATCACACTTAAATACTCGTACAATCAAATGTACCGGTTTACATGCCTACAATTTCTTACAGACATCATGTAATTCGAGTTAAATGTCTATCCTTAATACATATATTGTTTTATGTAGCATTGCTAGTAATAAAGCTGTTAAATAAAAACTACAGTCTCACATCTCGATTGGTTTCAGAACTAATCCATTTTGAAGAGACAAATAATACCTTATGTTGTGTTCTACCCTCCCTGAAATCATTTATTTATGTTACAAAAAGCTGTATTATTATTTACATTACATTTAATCTACTGTTTTTGGATAAGTTCATAGAACGTTGTATTTCAATTTTTGCTCAGAATCAATAAGTTATTAGGTAATTAAAATCAAAAGTTAGTTTCAAAATATATGTTTGGTTTTTTTAAAAAAAATAGTGACACTGTTTAGATAGTTTTGAAATGTGGAAATATTGAAATATTGATTGATTGAAATTATAATTGAAATATTGAGAATTTCAGTTATTTTAACCAATCAATTTCAAAAGCGAAGAAGTAAAATGTTTACCATTCATTTTCCATCGCACTATGAGAGTTATTTGTTTAGTATATCAGTTAGTTTTTTTTAATAAATATCGCAATTGAATCCATTAGCTATATACAATTTACTTTACCAAATATAATATTCAGAAATATTTTTACTGTTATTAATCCATTAATAGTAAACAACTAGTTTACTGAACAGTTTAACCCCGTTGACAGTTGTAGAATTCACTGAAAAAATTTGATTTCTCTGAAATCTATGTCAACTTATATAATAAAATTACAATTGATGATTAATTATTATCAATGTTTTATATAGAAAACTAAGTAAATATAGTAAATAGATTTACACACACTTCCGATATATATTTCTTACTAATACTGTAAGTGTTCATTTATCTAGTTTCCTTTTTAGAGCGTTCTTTATGAAGTGTGAATCGATTTTCCAATTTATTTAAAAACTTTTTTTCTGTAAATTGATATAATCGGGGTGTAAACTTAAGGTACGTTTATGTAGAATTTCAAGCTGGGTGATGAGCTTGAAATATTCATTAACTGTGCAATCTGTTATAGTGTGGTATTTACTCATATTGGGGAAAGTATACTCGTACATAAAAGTGTTGGATATTCAACGGTCAGATATTGTATTCAATTTTATTTAATTCACCCCAATTTTGCTAAGGCTCCTGTATGTATATAGTTTTTAGACGTAACCTGAAGAAGAACTTCAAGTTTTGAAACGCGTTGTTAGTTTTTTAAAATAAACTTTTTTTGTGTCGAGGCATGATACTTTACCCAATATGAACTTGAAATATATGTTTGTAAATAGGATTTACGTTTTAAGATGAATTTATTTTATTGTGCTTCATCTTCCCTTCTGATGTTGAAACACCGATGTAGAAAGTACTTTGTACTGCGAACTTTTTATTTAGAGAAGCGGTCAGTTGATGTAATGCATTGATGTAATGCGACTGTTGGTTGCTAAAGGGTTCTAATTGGTTGTGTGTGTGTGTGTGCGTGTTCTGTTGAACCCTTATGGGGCTGAGAGATCTGAGGAGGCACCGCTGTGAAGAAATGGAAGCAGAGAGGTTGCGTGTATCGAGAGGAGCACGCCTCCAGAAATCCTGACTTCCTTCCCATCCTTATCAACTAGCCTAATATCCCATTTGCATCCTAATTGACTCACTCCCTGCCCGTCTGATAACCTAACGACGAGTGCTTGGAATTAATCCAACTTCCACCGCTTCTCCCTTCTTATTCAATTCACCCTAATACCGTATTTCGCTATCATTATCGCAACTGTAAGTAAGTTCCCTTTGCAAAACTCTTCAACTTATCTCAAACAACCATTTGGTTAATATTGTTTTGTTTTTTCATATATTTAAATTTGCTCTCACAGTACAGTAATTCTTTCCATTGAAACAATCTTCCCCTTATATCTGCTTAACGTTTTCCGAAAGCCGCCGAGTTTAAGTATACATGTCCCTCTACCGTCTTAACCTTCTTAAAATTCACAATTTCATTACAAGGGTTAATTTTAATTGTAAACAATAATCCTCTTCCTCTATTACCAATAAAATGAACAATGTCTTTCCAGTGTCCATGAGACCATCTTCAAATCAAAAACTTAAAAAAAGTAGCAATAGTATTTAAAAAATACAGCCTTTTACCTCGTAAAGTGTCTTGATTCCTCAACTGGTTTTTCACGTAGTCCACCTTCAAGAGCAAACTGAACGTCATTTTGTCACCGAGTTTTATCCAACCATCTACAGTTAATACAATAACAATTTCTACTAGTTGTCAATACTAGTAGGTCGGTTATTCTGTTATCACCAAAGAAAAAATAATAGTACAATGATAGAACAAGAAAATAGTGATCTGTCTAATGCTATTGAATTTTTAGGAAAAATTTTACATTATGTAAAGTGTTAAAAGTTGTAGATTGAACATGTTCACATATTCTGGTAATGTATGAAAGTGTTGTGTAATGCAGTTTATGTAACGTGAAGATGATTTTCTTCAGGTGTATAGACCGTTATCATTTTTTTGGTAGAATGCCTTTTGTGACATATTTAAGGACGTATTGTTTCCAATAGCATAATATTACAATACCATTCTGGTATGCTCACAAATAAAGAAATAGCTATAGTTCAAAGATTGGTTTCTTGAGGATTTTTGGTCTAAAGGAATTACAATCCTGTTTATACGCCGACGTTTAGCCAAAAATTGTTTTGTATTTTCAAGGCTTGTTTTTTGAGGAAGAAGCTATTTACGGTCCATGCCTCTATCCACCAGCGTCATATCAGATACGAAGCACACAACTATCTGATAAGATGCTAGTAGTTAGAGGCATGGGCCGTAAATAATTTCTTCTTACGGCCTTGAAAACCCCAAACAATTTTTGGCAAAACGTTGGCGTATAAAAAGGAGTGTAATGTCTTTAGAGCAAAAATAGTCAAGAAATCCATATTTGAACTTTAAAAATCAGTGGCCGAGAAGCTAAATCAATAGAAATAGCCATATTTTTGTAGTTTACGATTGCTATCTATGTATATCAACCCTGTATCAAATGTTGATGTTTTCTCAGATATTTTGGAACCACACAGTTTTTGTGTAACATCGGAAAATATAACATATTCTTTCCTATTTCATGAAAAAGCGACTACTTACTTTAACGCACTATGAATATTTAATGAATTAAGGATCTTAGAAGAGTAATGTAACACTGAAAGTTGTAATTAATATGTTCTAATTAATATTAATATGAGATTGTTATAGATCAATGTTTTCAATTTTATTATGACGAATAGAATTTGTGTGTCATATTAAAACAAATAAGTTTTAAATTGATTGTATACCAATATGGCTTTGAAATTCCGTCTAAATGATAGTAACACTAAAATAAAACTAAAAATAACTTGGTTTTTCATTAGATTTGTATAATATTTACACATATATAATAATAGTATGGTCCACTTGAGATATTTTTTAATTTATCAATTTTAAGCTTCTTCATTTACTTGTCATTTACTTAAAAATTTGTCTTGTTAAATTGACAATTTGTAAAACATCTGTTTGGTTTATGCGCAAATATTATCGTCCAGTTATTAAATTTCCTTTTTCATTGTTGATAATTTTGTACAAAATGGTAAAATTCATGGTTATTTAAGCATATTCAAAAAAATTCCCTTGATATAAGTCTCCTAGGCAAATATTAATTTTGATAAAACGTCATTCTGTTAAAAAAAAAATCATGTGGGCAAACGATTACTAAGGCGTTTAATTCAAATTTCCTTGTTTGTATAGTACTAATAAGTAATAGTTCTTCTGTAGTTTGTTTATGTATTTTTAGAACATTAAAATGTTTATTTCTGATTAATCAAAATCACAGTGACTATGGTTTAGTAGTTTCAAATTTTAACGACATGAAATCATCCTTACCGGGTCGTCATTCCATCTTTCTTTTAAAGGAATTCCAGCTTTTCTTGCAAAGTCAGGACTAAGATATTTAGATAAATTAACATCTGTGAATAGTTTAATTTATAAAACTATATACATTATCTGAATGAAACATCTGTATATGCCTATAGGATAAATTAAACAAGCCCTGTGCATATACTTCTACTTGCTACTTGCCACTATTTTTCATATCTTGAGAGATGTATCTTCTAATAAAATGATTGTCCAAGAAAAGAAATACATAACAATAGAATAAATAATAATTAATCATTTAACTAAAAAAACAAATTAAATATTGTTTGTAATAAAATTAATTTAATTTTATTTCCATTAACTTTCAAGATTTGAAATTTAAAAAAAAAATTCATTTAAACCACATTCTTTAGCATTATCTTCTCCATTAGATTCCTTTTATTTGTTTTCTTATGGTATTATTGTATTTATCCTTTCTCTAGTTTTCAAAAGTGGGAGTACATTTTCTGGTGCATCAAATATTAAGGATTTATGTAATTTGAAATCCGAGATATAACTCGTTAGTTATAGGGGAAAATAAGGAAATATGAAAAATAACCTAGCAATATATTTAAAATAAACCACATTAGCCTAAATGGTTTTGTGGCGAAATTATTTCCTTTTCATTTGGTGATTTACGCTATCTTTGAACCATGTTAATTGTTTTACATATTGTATGAAACTAGAATTAAATTTCTCAAGATATGAATAATTTGTAGTCCCTAGGCCGTCCATAGGAAGGTGTAGGGCCAAGGGCAACTTCGAGACCTCCCCCACCCATGAGTTATTGTATGTATGAAGAATTGTTATATTGTTCAGATATTAGAAGTTAGAAGAGCTTAGGGTTATCCATTTTATTTTCATATTTACAAATTTGTGTTTCACACAGCATCTATCATTGTCATTATCGTGGTCCCGCTGGTCCTCCGCAAGGCGGGATTCCATCCCTGGTTCACCCTAGCCAAGGGACGGGCTTGTTTGCAGTTGCTTATTTCAATTTTCTAATAACTGAAATGCCATTGAAATGAATAACACAGTGCCTTATCCTGTGACCTGTAATACCTTTGTCAATTGTTGTACCCTAAACTAAATACCTCCAAGCAACAATAAAAAAAATACAAATAAGAATTTAGTGGATTTTAAAAGCTGCAAACCAATCGATATTTAACATGGTTACCAAACATTGTTTATATTCATGGAAAAATACAGCAAATTATTTATTTTTGTTACAATGTTTTGCAAACAAAAAAAATAACAAATGTTATGGTGAGCCTAAAAAAATACATATTTTTTATTTTTGACAATATGAACTCACAGTTTACTTCTTTTTCCTGAAGCATAAAAAACAACTGGCTCATATTTATATTTACAATTTTTTTAATTTTTAAATTTAATAGCTAATATATAGTACTGATTTATTCCCTTCGTTTGCAACTGATTTTATATTTAAAACTATGCAAATATTGTAAAAATAAAATGTATTTTTTCAGAATATTTGAAAATTTCATTAAGAATAACAAAATATTTGTAATGCATTTCAACGTTGAAGCAAAAATAATATAAAGTTGTCACGGCAGTTTTTTTTAAAAAATTATGTTTATTTAGATTGATGACAGTTGTTATTAATTCAGTTATTATTAAAAGAAAGTGGTACAGTAGAAATAGTTTTCTTTTTCATATTTCAGAAATGTGTTGAAATAATAGGCAGTGAGAGAGAAAGAAAGCAAACAAGTTCAAAATGTTTTAATGTCAAATATGAAGGATGAACTGACATTTTTGTTATTTAGTTTAAACAAAAAACAAAAAAAAAGAGAGGAGAATTGTTATATTTACGAATGCGTCGTCTGATTTCAAAGGAAGCCTGATCAGAGGGGAGACCCTTTGAAAGCGTGATGACGCCCTTATTTCCTGCCCAGAGAGGTCTTCTTTAACCTTTATCACCTCTCAAACAGTCAAGTGACTTCATGGCAATATTACATACTCTTTGAAAAGAGGCATACAATTTAACAAGACATATATATATATATATATATATATATATATAAAAAGATTTCACATAAACACGTGAAACAACAATCAATGATTAAACCACAATAAGAATGGGAAAACAAGACTAAGATCTTTCAACCGTAACAAGCGGTCTTCGTCAGAGTCAAAAACCCAACTGAACATTTATATTGGTCAAACTGGTAAATCATTAAAGACACGTGTAAAACAACACCAATATAACGTAAGTAGACAGGAAAAAAGTAGTACCTTATTCTTGCATATAAAAAATGAAAATCATCATATTGATTGGACAGGAGCTAAATTTATTACCTATGAAAAATCAATGTTGTTAAGAAATATTATTGAATCGTCTCTAATTAAATTTAATAGATCTAATATTATAAACATTAGTAACGGTCTCTTCAAACTTGATACTTTCGTCACGAGGGTAATAGCCTCTTCAAAGAGGGTTGACAGCTAGCGGATAGTTTTTTTACTTTTTCTTACTGTACTCCTTTGTTTCCCCAAACAACCCTTTCTGGACATTAGCCCTTTCCTGTGCTTTCACCCTTTTAAAATACCACTCTTCCCTCCCACTCTTCTCAACTCCTCACCAGATGTTTTCTGCATCTAGTGTTCAGTTGGGTTTTTGACTCTGACGAAGACCGCTTGTTACGGTTGAAAGATCTCAGTCTTGTTTTCCCATTCTTATTGTGGTTTAATCATATATATATGTCAGATTGAATTTACGGACTATTGTTTTTTTAATTAATTTTTTGGATAACTTTTCCAAAGCCCTTAATAGTTATTTTAAATTCACAAAAAACTAGGTAGATTAACTCACCATACATTTGGTTTTCAATGCTTATATTTCTTCCAACGTTTCGGTCGTCTTCGACCATCTTCAGGGGGTAAACATATATGCAATATCTAAAAAAACCTATTAAGGATTGTTTAAAACACTTAAATATAACACTCAAAGTTCATAATTACTAAATCAAATATACACATTTAAACTGGGCGGTTGGCATTTCATTTCATGTCAGCAGGTGTCTTTAAATTCTTCTACATTGTCAAATTCCCCGTTTGTTGGGACTGTCCCATGTGCAGCTTCAATAAGTTTGTAAACCTTACTGTTTGGTTATTTATATTGGGCATCATTTCCAATATACTAAGGGCCTCAATACTTAATCTGCCATGGTCTCGAAGACGACCGAAACTGAAACGTTGGAATAAATATAACCATTGAAAACCAAACGTATGGTGAGATAGTCTACCTAATTCCTTGAATTTAAAAAAAATTAAGGGCTTTGGAAAAGTTATGCAAAAAATTAATTAAAAAATAATAGGCCGTAAATTCAATCTGACATGTATTAAGGATGGACTGTTTCCTAAATATTCGAATATATATATAGTTCACACAGGAAAGAGAAAACACAAATAAAGACACACACAAAAGACTCACAACGATATTTCGACAGTCGTCGTCATCGGGTAGAAGTAGTCCCTTTGAGTAGCTGAAGCTAACGGCTTCAAAACGAATATATATATATATATATATATATATACTAAATGGTTAGAGATTAGTTTACTTAAGACTATTTTTATTATTATTTTTATTTTAAATTATTATTTATACAACTTTATTCTCATTATCCTCATATTATTATAATATTTAAGTATTTATTAATTATATTCCTGGATTTTTTTTTGTTTCAGTTATTTTCCTCTTAATTTTCTTCATTATTATCTTTTAAGTTTTTATTATTTCTATTTCCTAATTTTCTTTATTATCACTTTCTATTTCTTAGCTCTTTGCATATTCTTATTTAATTTTTTTTACCTTACTTGAACCGGGCACGCGTGTGACAACACTGTTGGTCTCCAACCGTCGCTTCGCAAGAGCGCTTGGTGTCCCTATCTTAACTCTCCTAATTATGGTTCAACCAAAAATTAGAGACGGTAAGTGTGTTTTTTCCTTTGTTCTACATCTGCGATTTACCGGGAAGCGTTCGTTGTCCTTTTGGATCGTTTTCCTGTTTACAATATATATATATGCGAGGAAGGCGCCACGCATTCTTCAAGAAAACACTGGAGTAAAGGCTCTAACGACAAACGCCAGACATACTCAAACTTCAACCCATAATGCCCATAGCCCGGACCAGATTCTTACGAGGAACTCTTCTGCGTGAGGACGCCTATGCCATTCCTGCCCTCTGTGAAACTAAAGTAGTGACTGCGAGCCCTCTCCAGGAAGGACGGGGGAGGCGACCAAGCGTACGAGGAAACCGAAGAGGAAAGATGGTTCTCCATACACCCACAACAATAGAATCTACAGAAAACACCAACAACCAGGATCTAATGAAATCCACTAAGCCCATAGGAAACACCGAGTTCGACGAGGTACACTTCCAAGCAAGGACGCCAAGACTTTCATCCAGCTCTATTGGAAAATTAAGTAGGGACTGTGAGCCCTCCCCTGGAGTGAAGGCTGAGGCGGCCAAGCAGACGTAGTGTGCTAAGGAGAAAGGTGTTTAACGAAAAAACACCCACAACCAATAAGAAGTGTCCAAAGTAATACGCAACAGAGATTGGCTCGTCTTTATATATATATAATATAGATTCCTTCTTCTCAAGGTACATTTAATTTTCTTCTCTCTATAATAAATTATTAAATATTAATGAAATTCATTTTGAGATGAGAATTTTCCTTAAATTAATTAAGATTTAGTTTTTTAATTAACGGTAGGGTATAGCTAAGGAAGGATTAAAAACTTAGAGAAGCTTTAAGTCTTAAGCGATAGGGAATGGAAAAATTATTAACTGAAATAAATTAGGATCTCTATTGTTATTTTACACCTTTAAAGTAATCCCACTCTCGAATTCATTTCATTACTTAAAACAAACTGGACAATTTTGTTTGAGCATGTATGAAAATCTGAAACGCAACTATACTATGAGACTACATGAAGGATGGTAGTCTGTAATATAAACATATGGCTTTATTGAAATTGTGCATATTATGGAAGTATATAATACGGATTATTAAAAAAATTGACATTATGTTTATATTGCGCTATATCTGAACAGGATTATTGTTATATCTAAGTAGGTTTTATATAACTTTTTTTTATTATATCTTTAAAAAAAAATGTTTTATTTTTTTTAATATATGCACAATTTGATGTATATGTTTCATATATAAAAAGGAATACCTGAGCAGAAGGTTTCATTCGCGTTAAGATCATATGTCTGCTAATTATAGCACAGCTATATCTCTTGCAGTTCAACTTGAAGGATACACTTAAATATGCTTTGTATGAAGGTACTTGCGAAGTATCAAGGCAGAGTATCCTAAAGTTGGTCAAACCACCTCTGCAAGGATGTATCTAGGACATTATCTAGGAGATGTAGATAACCTTGCAAAGATATTCTGCCAAAAGTATTTATGTATTCAGAGACGGGCATTGAAAATCATATAGAATAGAAGTTTAGATAATCTCTTTTTTTTTTCTTTTATTTTCCTAAACACCGTATTCTAGAGTAGAAAACATTAGATTGAAATGATATTGTGTCTTAGATATTATGAATATCTATGTTGTAAGAAATTAAAACTCCGGTCTGATTCACGCAGAAGTGATTTGTTTCTGTTGTCAATTTTATGCTTTACTCACTTCCGATGGTGTTAATTATTTCATGTTTTTTACAGTGAAAAATAATTAATCATAAGTATTTGATTTTGATTGGACAACCATTCAACATGGTTAGCCACATTACTGTGTGTGCCAAAGTCACATGACGTCCCTATCCAAGCCGTAACAACTAGTAGTTTCATTTAACTGTGTTATTCTGCTGTAAACTGGTTTACTGGACATGACTACAGTTATTGGCTCGATTTAATGCTGAAATTACTATAAAAAGGAATATATTTGGGTTTCATTTGTTTTTATATTGAAAAGAATCGGAATAACGTATTCCCGTTCCAGTATTTCCACAATTTTCCTCTATTATACACATCTTCTCCTCTCAGTACAACGAATAAAACATTGCTCTATCATTTTTCAATAAAGTTGTGTTACATCAGTATACAAACTTTGTTATATAATCCCAAATTAATTTATAATGAGTTAACAAGTGTAATAATAATTTTCATAATAGGGTACTTTGAAAGATAATCAATCGTCTTTCCGTACTTATAACCGACAACCCAAATCTAAATGCTCTTGTATTTTCCAACAAGAGTCTTTCCCAAAGAAGCGTCCGGTTGAATAATTATTTAATTCTTACACCTTTATTCACGAGGCAAGAAAGTAACTCTCGTTACAATAAAAGAAAAGAGTCTTTTATTGTGGTGCCCGGTGTGGATGCCAGGGAAATAGGTGGTCACAAGATAGGGAGAGTCGATGGAAGAGGAAGTGGGAACAGGAGCAGGTGGAGTAGAGAATTCTGCTGAAACCAGTTTTCTCGTCAATAGGGTAGGGGGATAGCCTCGCTCTAGGAATCTATTTTTAAGTTTATGGAGGTGATGATTCTTATCACTTAATCTGTTGCAAATTATAAGAATTCTAAACTATCAATCCTGTTTAATTTCTGTATACTATGAATGACGTCCTTCCAATCTCGGTAACCTTTTCTCTCATAGAAATCTGACTTGAGTGTACCAAGTGTGAAGCGTTCTACGTAGCTCTGGCATCCACAAAGCTTAGAATAAGTAGTGGATTTAGAATTATTGTGGCAGTGATAATAAAACTAAAGAAAATATGAGATGAACTGGACTAAGTGTATTAATGGATGTGAATGTAGATACGGAGAAAGGCAGATAGAGGCAATCTAAATAAAATGTAGAGGCTAGCTGTGGGCGGACTTATCTGGAAAGACAGGCCCGTCACTTTGATGTAGAGCAGCCTGTCAACCCGTCTCTGCAATCCCTTAACCTCTTTCACCCTAACTACATCCTCTTTCATTATAACTTTAACAACTCTCTCGGTAACCTACAACCCCTAGACCCAACTTCAATCAAATTAGTTTGCCACTTGCAGTGGTAGTTTGAAATCTGTGTTTACATACACACATAAATATATGAAAGCAAAAAAATAACATAGACTAGAGCAAAATAATTCACTTCATCGGAATTTGAACAAGAGTTTTTTATCAAAATAATATCATTTGGAAAAATAAAACAATGGATACGAAATCGGCTTCATTATTCCAGACTTGAATATACCTCATCCGATTAATTTACTTTCCTGGTCTTCTCCTGATGACGACATTCTCTCTTAAATATAAATCCAGATAGGTGGTTTGTTCTGCTCTGTGTAAGTTTAATTTAATATTCTCAGGTTGTACTATTATTTTTTAACTTTTAAAATGTCACAGTAAAGAAGTAAATGAAAACCTCAACGTCTAAAGCACAATAAGAGCTCCATAAATACGAATAAGATCATTCAGCCAAAACAACTGGTGTGTTTTAGTTTAAGAGGGACTCTGACAAGGACCAGTCGTTTTGTCTGAAAGATCTTAGTCTCATTCCATGATTTTTTATGCGCTTTAGATGGTATAGAATATTTCAGCGGGGGTTCTTTAACTTTAAGACCCACTGATTTCACTTTGTTTATAGAAACAACAACAAAATTGCTTAAGAGGTTATGTTGTCCTCAGGATGAATTGTGATCATTAGAAACAAGTCGATTATAGGAAATCTGCGAAATAATGAATGAGAATGTTATTTAGAAAAATTGAGAATCTTGTTAAGAAACAGGTATCAGCTAACTTTGGTGTTATTTGTACTCATTACTCTTTGACTACTTTTCCAAATCTTCTACATTAATCTGTGAAGCAATAATTCAAACTTCTAAGATGCATATAGCAAGCCCTTACTTGGGAGAAAGATTGTGCTGGCTACATCAAGAAACCATGTGCACCACTCAGAAAAAGAAAAAAATGTGTACACATCGTAAATTTGAAATGTTTGACAAAATTATTTTTAAAATACATATAATTGAATTTATGGTTCCAGAAATGTTGGGATGAGTTCTTTTAAATGTGCTTATAAACCCAAATAAAAAATACTACTCTGATTGTATTTTTGTAACATTTTATGTGTGTGTATCAAAGTCTTTTCTTTAAGAATTTAGAACGGTTTACTAGAATGTGCTGGGTAAGAGGCTTAAAATATTTAAAAACATTTATATATATATATATATATATATATATATATATATATATATATATATTCGTATATTTTGGGAACAGTCCTTCGTTAATATATGTGAGATTAACTTTTTTGCCTACCTTTTTCTTAATCAATTTTTTGGATACCTTTTCCAATAAGAATATAAGACTAATAACAGATTTAGAAAAGGTATCCAAGAAATAGATTAAGAAAAATGTAGGCAAACAATTTAATCTAACATATATATTAATATATATTACTAGTCGTTGCGTCTACAGCGTGCTTGGTCTCCCTTTCTCTTTTTCCTGAAGATGGATTGCCAGAAAATTTGAGTTTGTAAGTGTGTTTCTTTACTTTTTTGTGCTACCTATCTTCAATTTTGAACTGTTTTATATAAATATAAAATTGATAGAAGTATCGACCGTGAAATAGAAACAAAACTAAAGTTTATCAGGACTCGGTCAGTTCTTCAGGTTCAAATTAAACTCTCATTGCCAACGTTTCGGTCTTTATTTAAAACCTTTTTCATAGGCAGAAGTTTAAATTTTAAACCAGAAAAATTTATACATTACACTATTATAGTATTATTACATTATACACGAAGTATTACTTAGTAACATTATTAAAAACAAGACACCAAAACAATAATTATTATTATTAATAACTATTAATTATTTTCTTTGTAAAATAATTTGTAATGTAATACTTAGTTTTTCTGTTTCAAAATTTATACTTCTGCCTATGAAAAAGGTTTAAAATAAAGACCGAAACGTTGGCAATGAGAGTTTAATGTGAACCTGAAGAACTGACCGAGTCCCGATAAACTTTAGTTTTGTATATATATATATATATATATATATATATATATATATATATATATATATATGATAAAAGTATCGACCGTGGAATAGAAACAAAACTAAAATTTATCGGGACTCGGTCAGTTCTTCAGGTTCAAATTAAACTATCATTGCCAACGTTTCGGTTTTTATTTAAAACCTTTTTCATAGGCCTACTAAAAAGGTTTTAAATAAAAACCGAAACGTTGGCAATGAGAGTTTAATTTGAACCTGAAGAACTGACCTAGTCCCGATAAATTTTAGTTTATATATATATATATACATATATATTAATATATAATTAATTTAATTTATTAATTAATTAATATTAATTAATATATATTAAATATATATAATATATATATATATTATAGTGTATATATATATATTCTAAAATTCTATTTTTTGATTGATTTATTTAAAAAAACATATTACCTATTAGAGTTAGATCAGTTTTTGTTATTAATTAGAAACACGATAGCACAGGTTCTATATATATATATATATATATATATATATATATATATATATATATATATTATAGTGCGTGGACTTCGTCAATTGTAGTATGGTCTTTAATTTGAGGTGATTTACCTAATCTAGTAAGGTACTGTAAATTCATGAATCCATGCAGTTGTATTAATTTGAAAGTCATTATCTCTTGAGAGGATTGTTAAAAGATATTTCATGGGGCATTTTATGGAAATGTAGCAAGACACATGGTGAGATTTAGATTTGAAAAAGATACAGGTCTGCAAGTGGTAAAGTGGTTGAACAAGTTAAGTGTGCAGCAAAGGGATTCTAATCGCCCGACTGCCTTTCTGCCCTACCCTCTAGTACGCCTGACACAATAAAACCGCAATTCGTGCCCCCTCGTCGCATGCATTGTTGGCTCGTAATTAGGCTCGACTGTCGCTCACCGCATACTCGAGTGTGCTTCGCCTTTTCAACTCGGCAGATCAGAACGCACTGGTCCTTACCCCCACAGGAATTAACTACTTCCGCTCCAACTTAATAAGATCATTGCGCCAGTCATTCTTCCATAGATCTTAATCCAGACTGCAGCAAAATTATAAACTATACTAATATTAAATATATAATATTATTATTTAATAACCAATTTTTCAAACATAACTACCGTCTGTTTCCTCGGCCACACTTACTGGCTTTAAAATTTTGGTAGTTCTAGGGTGGATAATGTTGCTTCTTTTTTTTTTTGCAAACTCATTATTTGGGTTGTTTTGAATGAGGAGCTATGAATTTACCTCCTAAAAATTACTCCTCCTAATTGAAATCTATTTCTAGTTTAATAAACTTTGAAAATAGTTTTAAGCCGATTAGGGAGGTTAGAACGTAGTACCAGGTAGATGTTCAGTGCCCTGTTTTAACACCGCTGTTACCCCTACTTCCTCCCAAACTTCTGCTTTTAAAATTTTCCTTTAAAGTCATATCAAGGACAACATTAAACTGATTTCAAAGCTAAATTCATATTCTTTTCATAATAGTATACTGTTGAGTGATGTTAAATCACTTTTCACTAATACGCCTGTTGAAGATTTATTAGTTTTCCTAGAAACAGAACTTAACAAACATACACAAACATTACCCATTCCTGCAAGGGTATTAATAGACTTGATTCGTTTGTGTACATTAGATTGTTGTTTTTCATTTGAAGGAGAATTTTACAAGCAAAAGTTTGGTTGTTTGAAACATAGAAAACAAAATTGGAAATAAATGAAAGACAAACTAAGAAGGTTGATACTTAGCCGTGGAAATGCAACGGAAGTAACTTAACGTTTGACAAACACTTCACTTGTAATTTTGTTTGAAAAATGTTTATAAATATGTATATTTGTGTATGATGGCTGCAAATCCTCACATAAACTTATTTCATTAAAGTACACAGCAGCTTCTGCGTTAACGACTTTTAAGCTGGTCTGGGCAATTGATATGGCTTTTAACACCAGCCCACCGCAAGGCTGTTTGTAAATTGGAGCAGACCAGCTTAAAAGTCGTTAAGGCAGAGCCTGCTGTGTACTTTAATGAAATATGTATATATGTACGTATTTGTAAGCGCATGTATATATTTAGCATTGCTGAGTTTATTGCATTTGTCAGTGCACTGTTCACTCCGATCAGTGGTTGAGTGCCTTTTTGCATTGCCCAGTGTTTGTGTCCTTTAAATAATTCTCTCAGCATCTGAGTGTCATCATCACTTAGTGTTCACATCATCAGCGTTTAAAAGATTATGTTCTCGAGAACAAGACGACAAATAATCCAGAAAGAACCTAAAACTTGGACTTCCGTCGTGGGCAGGGCAAGAAGTGGCCTCTTGAGCCTTGTGCAAATACAAAGAGATTTGAATTTTATCAATCCTAATGTCAGGCAGTGCTGATGTCAATTCCTATATATATATATATATATATATATATATATATATATATATATATTCTTTTTTATATATCACTGTACCTCGGTATAAACTTTATATATGTTTATAACTTTATAACTGATTTCTTGAGCTCAGTAAATAAAAACATAGTTCTTCTAATACCTGTGCTATCGTGTTTCTAATTAATAACAAAAACTGATCTAAGTCTAATAGGTAATATGTTTTTTTAAATAAATCAATCAAAAAATAGAATTTTAGGAAATCAGAGAAATAGTTGAGCAGAGTTGGAAGGGACCTCTCATCAATCGGGAATATCCAGTCTCATTGCAATAGAGCACAGTGCACAATGCTGAAAAGAAAAAAGAAGTCCTAAAGGCTTAATCAGAAAGTCATCTGGTGAGAGCAAACATAGAAGTAGGGTGAAGGCAGGGGTCCTTTCTGATTAAACCGGTTTCCGCCCTCCCAGAACTTCCTTCATTTTACTGGTCCCCCACCTTTCCTACACTTTTCTGTCCATCTCACTGTCTCCTTTCTATAAATCTTTTTAAATTTATTTTGTCGAATCTGGTTTTGAAGTTTACTTTCATTGTTATTGTAAAGAATATTTTTTGAGTCTTTTATTCGTTATATCCGATCATCAGTGATATTCAATTCCTTTTTTTTTAAAACATTTCATGTATATGTTATAAATTTCTGGTTGTTGTTATTGGGAATAGTGAGTAGAGCTTTTAAAGTTAAAAAAAAAACGCTAAACAGAAATAATTTGAAATAGGAAACAATTAGCAAACGAAGGCAGTAATCCTGTCAGATCTCTAAAACCTGCCAAACCAAAGAAAAGCGACCAGCAATTGAGCAACATCCAAAGAAATATTGAGGACTAGCTTGCCAACTAACCTTTAATTCATACATAGTTATTTTGCAGTGAAAAGAGTTTCTGTTTCAAGAATATCAAACACAAATTAGTGAAATTTGTCAGTGCACTGTTCATTCCGTTCAGTGGTTGAGTACTCTTTCCCATTACACAGTGTTTATGTCCTCTGATTAATTCTTGGAATCAATCTATTCCTACATTGCTCAACTTGTCAATAATGAAGACAAAAAACTGTCCGCCCATCCAATCTTCTTGTTCGGGAACTAAATCCTACTCTCAATCCTTCCTAATCCATACCTCAAAGTTTCCTACTTAAACTAAAAATGATGACCACATGACTCCAAAAGTACACAGTACCTCAGAGAATGCAAAGTCTGAAGACCAAACGACCACGAAGACGACACGTTCCCTTACTGACTGACTCCCCCATTCTTGACATTGTTTTCTGACCCAACAAAAAGAGCAGGATGAGAATCTAGCACTAGTGGGCCTCTGGTCCGGAACTGCCATTTACGACATGCACTGTTGAGGATGGTAATATTCGTTGGTCGTTGGTCACCATTTCAACGAATCATATATATATATATATATATATATATATATATATATATATGTGTGTGTGTGTGTGTGTGTGTATGTATGTGTGTCTGAGTCTGTGTGTGTATGCGTGTGCTGGCGAATTACGGGCTCTGTACTTTAACAGAAACGCAATATACGTTTCTGTATTCAACACTTTTTCTGCATTTCAAACCTGTAATCTCCTATTTAATCATTCAAGAAATGTCTGTCTTTTGACAGCAATTTAAAATTAATGGATAAAAGCCAGCAATTTTTTTGGGGATACTGTTACTGTATCAGTCTAAGTGGTTAAGTGGTGTCACTTAATATTGCAGATTCTTGAAATTACTCTTCAATCGAAAAGCAATTGAAACTATTACGAAAAGAGCCAACTTACAATTTCTTCAATAATTAATTGTATTCAATTATTAATAGGAATATATGGGCAAGTTGTAATTGTTTGTGTTAAAATATTAATGAAGGTTTTGGAAGTGGAGAGTTAGGGTGGAGTATGACTTAAATTAACTGATGGGGAAGCAGCGAAAGGGAAATTAAGCTGACAGTGTAACCACCATTAGACTTAGAAACAACTTTGTTGTCAACAAAAAAATTCTGTTTTTCCAGTGAGTGGACAAATAGTAAAATAGAAGAATGCATATAATTGCTTCTGTTGTCATTAGTTGATGAGACAAAAAGATAAGCATACTTCTTACATCGCGGTGCCTGTTTCATTACATCATTGTAACAGGCCTTCTTTGAAAATTCAAGTATATAAGAGTTGCATTGACTAAGAAATCTGTCTAGTTCAAAGATTTAAAAGATATTTCTATAAAGTTCATATTATTTTTTATACATACATCTAAAGCCATGGTATTTCCATATAAACAGATTTATAGTAGACAGTTCACAGGAATTCTTCTTTTTATGAGCATTACACTAAGACAAAACTAATATTAAATGCAATACTCATGGAAAGAAATAACCTGTAAAATTGCATGATTTTGCAGTCTTGTTGATAGTTGGCCAGAATAGGCTAGATACAGGTTTTTTTTTTGGTTTTTACTAGGCTAAAGCTGACCTTACCAGATGTGAGAATGACTGCTCATGTATAGAATAGTGGTTAGTACATCAGTGTTTATAAAAGAATGATAACAACCCAATAGTTATGGCCCCCATATCAATAATCACAATAGGTTGACGAAAATCAAGGTGTTTTGCAATTGATGGATTCACGAATTAAATGCCATCCTTAATAGTTACATAGTAGTCAGACTGAGGAGTCCACCTTTTACGAATTCCTCTGTTTGAAATGGCTCAACATAACCACAGTTAGAGTACTAAGCAAGAAATCAACAACAGACCAATGGGTCCCCAACTAGAGAAGCTGATAAAACATGGCAACAGTTTATTTTCTGAGGGAGTGTGAGACCTAATATTCGTCTTGTTGATAGAGGTGACATCAAAAGAGAAGTTCTAAGAACGCGGCTTTCATTAGAGCCGGCAATCTATAACTTCAAAAACCCCCACCATCCCTATTCCATAAGTAAAGCAATCAAGTCTTTAAGTCATGAAACAACCAATGATATATGAGATCCAGACGACATATGGAGATTTCAAGATTTATGTTAAAGTACGATGGACGCAAATCTTCTTTCAAACAAATTTTTGTTAGAGATAGCAGAAGAAAACTTTTATGCTGACGTTGCCTAGTCTTCTAAGCCTATGGTAAGACGTAGGTATTTTCCAAAGAAGGTCAGAAAGAGATATAGAGATGTAGGTGATAAAGTGCCACACTAAACCGAACTACTCGTCTAATAAAATCACTTAACTAGAACTAGACCTAACACTATAGCTACAACTAACGAACTACGAACTTAAACTAAAAAGAAAATGACTACATTCGCCACTCTCTTGTTATCAACTGAATGTTAATTGATAATGTTAAAACATTTGCTAAGGGAGAATTTTAGACGAAAGCTTGTTGGTTTTATGTTCGTAGTTCGTTGGTTGTACCTATAATGTTTATTTATAATCATGGCAGGTCTAGTTCCATTAAAGTGATTTTTCTAGCAAACTACTAATGACATGTACAATTAATTCAGTCTACTGTGACACCTCATCATCTGCATCTTTATGTGTCTTCCTAAACTTCTTTGGTAAGTACTTACGACTCACAGTTACGACTAGTTAAAACTAGAAAACTCAGCAGAAAACTAGCCTATGTTACATATGCTACTCACCTTTACGCAATATATGCATATGTGTATATAAGTTAGATACACAAAAAGAACACAAAGAAAAGAAATTACAGAAACTTACTACTATATTTCAATGACCTTGTCATCAAGAAGATATTTGTGAGTCAAAGCGTTGTATGAAACCGGAATCCATTAGAAAAATACATAAATGCATAGATAAAGTATTTTTTTAAAAAAAAACTATTTTGGAAAAAAATAGAATTTTTAACATTTATTAATAAATAATAAAAAATAACAACAATTAGAAACAATTAATCAGGTGGAACAACTATAGTTGCAGTAAAGGCAATACAGAAGAAAAAAGGATGAGACCACAAAGTGACAAAAAAAATACCTAGTTGGGTTTTTGACTCTGACGCAGACCGCTTGTTACGGTTGAAAGTTCTTAGTCTTGTTTTCCCGTGTTATATTGTGGTTTATCATTGATTGTTATTTCACGTGTTTATGTGAAACCTTTATATATATATATATATATTATATATATATATATATATATATATATATAATGTAATAGGAATTAAGCCATATGGTCCAGCGGACTTATAAATAAAAATGAATTGAAACGAAGATAGCGCACAGATAGACATAGAAAAAACTGTTCATTGAAATCTAGAAGTGAGTTGTACCTGTGACTATTTATGTGCTAAAAGATGTTTAATTATTATCTTCTCAGTTATATGTATATACATATTGTATAGTCATATCTGTTTTTAAAAAGTAAATAAAAGTTGACATAATTATTTTATTTATGAATATTACAGTAAGGAATATATATAATTAATTTATTACTGATTTGGTATGTATCACTAAAAACACTTTTTACTAAATAAAAGGTAAATATAATCAATTATTAATGCAAACGGTTTCAATTTAAACGGATCATTAGCATAAAGTGACTGCAAGTTATCTTGCAGCTTTCCTCTGGTGTTTAATTTTGTTTTTAAGTGTTTTGTTTAATTTTCATTTATGATGTATTTCGAGATATATTGCATATCTGAAGTCATCATAACAGTAATATTGGGGGTTGGAGGGACAGTGACGTAGACAGTTATAACTTCCCTTTGTAAACAACGAAGAGAGAAAATTCCTTGTATTTTTTTTTAATGCCAAACTGAATTGAAATATCTCTTTGCGAGAATTCGACGCATTGAAATTTAATATGGCTTTACGAGAACCATCTACCTTGTCAACAAAGGAAAAATGTTTGCCAAACAAATGACCCTCTCCTAAATGAGTCCGGTTAATTGCGTATAATATGAGAAGACATTACAGAAATTACATAAATCTGAATAATGGCATGTTACATATTTAATATATGTGTTGCGAAATATATCACATTCTGGAATGTATATGCCATACTTAAGACATGGATTTCTTTGATTTTAACGTACTCACTCGTAGAGATTCACCTTTAGTGTTGATGTAAGAATGGAAAGTACGGCTTTTATTTGGCTGGAAGAACCACAATACTACAATGATTCTCCATAGCAGCTCTTCTATTTAATTCACTCTTTAAATAGAAGGAGGGGTCTTTAAGTAGCATTCTTCTATTTTTAGCTAGAAGTTAGTTCGTAGTATCGAACATATCATTTTGACGATCGAGATTGCTGAGACCGTAGTTCACTTTAATGAAACGAGTTTAGAAAAACTGCTAACTTTTTATGCCAATCTATATATCTTATATGAATTAACTTATTGAGAGAGTGTGTAAGAGAGAAGGAATTAGGAAAGGTCAGAGTAAAACAGTATTTTTAAGGCTGTATACTCTCTATTATTAAGTTGTTTTCACAATCATTACTATTAATTAGTGTATTGCCGGGTCAGGCACCCTGTGCGACTAACATGGAGACGATGAGTCCCTATTTCAACATTTCCCACTGTCCTGTGTTAGTGGGATTAAGTCTGATCCCATGTGACATATATTCTACAAATTTCTCTCAGTTATAGTCTTGTAGTGAATAATAAATCCCATTGAATTGTGGAACGACATCTTGAGACTCCACCTCAAGCAAAGCTGGTTTCCCTTCGAAAGTAACTAATTTAATCATCGCATTCCTCAACTGACATTATACATTAGTTTTCATAAAAATAAATACATTATACAATCTTAATATGGACGAGAATAAACAAAATTCTACGCTATTAATATTCTTCCAAATTTATAAGAAATTTCCATAGCGAAAATAAAAATTAAAAATATAACTGAAGTATATATATATTCCTGGATATTTCATTGATATTTCATAGATTTGACATGTATTATTTATTTTCATTTCGATCATAGATATTTCTGTATTACTTTCTATAACATTGTTTAAAGAGATTTAAGTAACGACATATCGCAATGTGTCACTAATGATTTTAGAGATATCTGAGAGTAATATCTTAAATAATACAAAGTGAAAATATAAAAATAGTAAGATTGCAATCGTTGCTATGTGTAATTATTATTTACTATCAATAATAATAATGGTATATTTAAAAACTATATTATTTTTCTATATCAAGTTTTAATCAATATTGATGTTCACTACTTCATCAGCGTATTCTGCTTCCATGATATAAAACAAAATTTCTTATTTGGACCACATGCATGTATTCTACACTATATTTCTCTATTGAAGAAATCGTGAACCAAACCTTGATAAAGGAAATTAATCGGAATATATGTGGTCGAGATCATAAAGCTTTGATTAAAATCTAAGGATAGGCATTTAAATATGCAGCAATAAAAATAGTGTGAATAATACATGATCATGGCAACTCAAACCTTGACTATTTGGTCAAATGTATTCTTCCAGGCTTTACTACTGAGGATCGATGATTGAATTCTCACCATGACCCTTGTTTTTTCATATAGGAGATAGAACTACGAGGTGTATAAATAAAGTAGTGAGACTGGCAACGTCGCTTTCGATCTGGCAACGCTGAAGACGCGTGGCCTTGAGTAGCGTCAGGTGCACGTGTGATGCGCCTCCAGTATGAATCTGAACTCGCCACAGTCATTTGTTTGTCCGTAGCATTGGTTTTCGTGAAATGGTTTTTTCGTGAGCGTTTTAAAAATGAGTACCTCAAAGTTGAGCAGCGGTGTGCAATCAAATTTTGCTTCAGACTTGGACATAATGCAACCGAAACCGGCCTATGGAGAACGTGTTTTATCAAGGGCACAGGTTTTTCGGTGGCTTAAGGAATTTTCAGAAGGAAGAGAGTCGATTGAAGATGAACCACGAAGCGGAAGGCCTTCAAGTGCAAACACCGATGAAAATGTCAACAGAGTACGGAACCTTGTGCGTTCAGATCGACGCTTGACAGTCAGAATGATCGGGGAACAGTTGAATTTGAATCACACCTCCGTTCATCACATTTTGACCAATGAATTGGAGATGAGAAAAATTTGTGCGAAAATGGTTCCGAAAATTCCGAAAAGAAAACGAGTTTTTGGCCAGTAAAAACATTCCTGTTGCTCCTCAGCCTCCTTATTCACCAGACTTGAGTCTTTATCACTTTTTCCTCTTCCTGAGATTGAAAAATCACCTCAAGGGAACTCATTTCGGGACACTACAAAACATACAAACTGCTGTAACCGACCAGCTGAAGGCCATTCCAGAATCCGAGTTCCAGCAATGCTACAATGATTGGAAGGACCGTCTCCAGCGCTGTGTGGCTTCCAAAGGGAACTATTTTGAAGGTGACAATATCACATTGTAATTATATTTGAATAGAAAATTTAAAAAAAATCAGTCTCACTACTTTATTTACACACCTCGTACATATAGGTAGTAAAAAATTACTACCAAAGTTCGTGCTACAAACTTCCGACAAGGTATGTGTTAATGTGGTGAAAATGCAGAGAATAATTTTAGGTACTTCTTAAGGTACCCAAATATGACTACACCTATAGTAAGCAGTTATGTTTGGTTACTTAATGCCTATATTATGGTACGCTCAAATTTGACACGATAAATGATAAATCTCATTAGAGTAATAGGATTTAAATAAAAGAGTGTTAGGGTTTTTTATTGCTTCTTGACTACATTTTAATTTATTATTTAATTAACTTGATCTGTATTAATTTTTTTATGGTGTTAATAAAAACTATTAAATAAGTAAGCCACAAAAAGTAACAGAAGATGGTGGTTGCTATGACAGAAGGAACAAAGAAAGAAATACTACGCGGACAGACTACAGAATCACCAACAGAAGATGCCGAATGATGAAAAAAAAAAATATACACCGATAGCCTATAGCATCATCAACAGAAGATGCTGAATGATGAAATAAAAAAAATGTACTCCGATAGCCTGTAGCATCATCAACAGAACATGTTGAATGAGGAAATCAAAACAAAATAATATTCACCAGCAGCCTATAGCATCATCAACAGAAGATGCTGAATGATGAAATAAAAAAAATATACTCCGATAGCCTGTAGCATCATCAACAGAACATGTTGAATGAGGAAATCAAAAAAAAAGTTTACCTGTTTGATAGCACCTTCTAAACATTCGCCAAATGTTCTTAAGTAATATGCCGAGGATATTGGCATCAGAATTGGCAAACCTCAGGAATGACTACCAATAACCTGATAGCTCACTTAATTATATATTATTTATAATAATGGGTCTATGGCAAAGCTAAACTCACATTTTCCAGATTTTTCCTGTAATTTTAATGAACAAAAATATTTTGTTGAAGTAATTTCCTGTTATAGTTGATTTATATTTTAAATGTAAATACTCCTGGAATTTAATTTATTTATAATTGAAGTCTGCAACATGCATTATTTGGTTGAAAATTAAACATTACAGCAAGTAAAGTGAACCTATGCGTCTAAATGCAAAACATTATCTGTGAATGTACTGCAGCTCTGATAAATCCCCGTCTCTCTTAGTCAATTACTATCTTACATAGTTATAATAATTAATATCAATCACTATCTGTACTACCTCAGAAATGAAAGACTAATAAGCATCTCCCATTTAAATGTTTACATTATGCTTAAATGAGACATTATATATTATATACCCAAGAACATTGATATTAAGTTTACTTATAGTAAAGTTGAGTGCAGGCCACTCCAGATTTTTTTTCACACGTTTTATAAGTTTTTACCTTAAAGTAGTATATTGAAGAAAGTAGAAGAAAAAAAGTCCATCCCAATTCGAAAGAGTTGGTTTGGGAAAGAGTATAAAAATGGTAATATGTTTAGTTCAAGAGGAGGAGAAAAGAAAAAAAAAAAAGAAAAGGTTTTTGATAAGTATCAAGGGTTGTGATTTAGGGGTTGAAGATGGAGAATTGCTATTGGTACCTGGAACTGTCCAGTCGTAATACGCCCAACAACTTCCCATATAAACCACCCCAGCCACTCCTCAATAAAGGTGCCGTCTTTTTTGGTCATCCCCTGCTCTGCAAATCACATTTGGCCAAAGCCCCTCTATATCCAATATGTAATAATCTTAAAATCTCATTTTACCCTAATACCCCCCCCCCCCCCCATCACCATCACCCTATTTCCCTGGACATGCAAAAACTCACCCCCCCCTCTCAGGTGGCTTGATCCTCTAATTGTGATCGATACCAGATTACGCACTTTTTCTACTCCAGTCTTCCCCTTTAAAACCCAAATCCTGATGATCTTCAAACTAAATCATTTTTCGTGCTATAAGCTTCTAAACCCGTTTCCAATAATATTATCTCTTGTTTAAGCTTTAAAATAAATTTTCACGCTTATTTCTTCAACAATATTTATGTTGAACCCAAAAGGAAATATTTTTTTTTTTTTTTGTTACACAATGTGCAGAGAGAATGAATTTTTATAAACGACAATTCTTTTCTCAACATATAAATCATTTTTTTATTATTATTAAATTGAGACCTATATGCAGAATAACATGTGTAATTCTAAAAAATTCAATATTAACAATGCCTAACATTAAATCCGATTTCGTTTTAAGTTTTGCACAACTTTCTAACCAGACGTTAATAAAATATTTAGCAACTATTCATTTTGAAAGTAAATTTAGTCATGCCATTGTTTTAATAATGCAAGAAGCTCCTTTTAATAACTCTGACAAAAAGATCTAGCATAACATAAAGTAAATAGGTATTGCGTGGAATTGTTGGAAGGATTAAGAAAAAGCATTCATTTTTTATTCCTCCATATGTGTCTTCAATAATACTTAATAATAAATAAATCAAAACGACTTATTGCTAAATATGAAAACCTACTAAAACTACTGAACAAGTATTGCAAATTGTGTTTTTAATGTGCAATAAATTCCTCAATGGATTTAGGTCATCAATGTTAAAATTGAAAATGTTGCTGTTGCACAGACACTTAGAATATTCACAGAGGACTGAATGTTACCGCATATTATTAACGTAAAGAGATATTCATCAGTTAAATATAGCGTGAAAACAGAAATAATAGGTTTTTCACTCAGTAATTATAGCCAGATCACCTGGTCTTGCATTTAATATATTCATTTTTGAAACCAGATTATATAAATTTACTTCAAAGTAAAGTACTCTGGATTGACTTCTTGATTTTGACAGAGTCCCCAGAGAAGAGGTGTCCTGAACCGTTTTTTTAATTTTTTTTTCTTTTCAGCACGATGTCTGATTATATGTTGTATGTTTATGTGTCCGATTTTTGTTAAATACTCTAAAGTAACACTGTTTGAGAAATGCTAATGTTATTTGTTAGATATATTTATAATTCTTCGTAATTATCCTCCATTAAAGTCGAAGAATATTGCATCATGGGAAAGGTACTTTCTATCAAACAAGTATCAAATTCTTCCTCCTGTTTTGTTATTTTAATTATTTTAGATATACATTTTTTATTTACTGTTATTTTAGAAGAACAGTTTAATATTACAAAATTTGGATAAATATAGTTTATAATAAATTATGATACAAACAGATATGTTTTGGGGCTACTGAGCAGGCATGTGTTAACAAGAGGGAGATTTTCGTTTCACTGGTGGCCACTTGGAATATTTGTTTACTGTGGCAAACAAATCAAAATGTCACTTAATCCATCTTACTAAACCACTTGATTTCAAATTAATAATTCTTATAATTAGAATGATAATCAATCATCAGTTATTAAATAAAAATATACATATCTTATTGTATGAAAATAGAAAAATATACTTACTCATTCCCATTTTTTGAAATAAAATGTATCATAAAAAAGTATAACAATCAATTAAATAATAATTTGTTTCTAGTTGTTAGAGACGGCTTTGCTCGGATGGATTTTTGTTATAACCTGCAGTGATATTTTAATCATGCCTTTCCCAGTGAATATTTTGCGAATGGTTCTAACTACCATATAATACCTGGGTGATTCAGTTATTGACATTTTGTTGGTTTCTAGTTCTTACATTGTAGTTACTTAGCTTACCATGAAGAGTCTTTGAAGTCCTCTTACTTGATATTATTATTTTTACAACTATCCTTATTTTCTTATCTTCAGTGTTTTCTAAATAAAGATTTAATTTTTTTCTTTAAATTACAAAATTAAACATAATTTAATATGAATACATGACCATATGACCATTGAATATTTTCACTTGAGAAAACAATGGGTTCTCATATGACATGGCAATATATGTGTCATGTGTAGAACACATGAGTTTTCAAATGACATGCAATTAAGGGTTCCTATATGATATATAAAGTAAAGCTATCTGATGTTTGATATTTCTAAATTATAATATTAATTGCTTATTAATAGTATTTTAAGGGATTAATTATCCTTTTAAAACAGCATAATATTAAATATCTACTAATTTTAATTGATTGAAATTCACGACTTAACTGTGCTAAGAAAACTTTTATCATTTCCCTCTTAACAAGTTCTGCCAATTATTTAATTCAACACTTCTCGTTATCTTTCATTATTGAAAAGAAACCATCTTTCATTATGAAAGAGCCTTTACAACTGTTAGGGCCATCTCCAATTCTTCCAACAAGAGGCAATCAGGGTTCATCATAATTGGCAGGATGCTGAGTTATTTTAAAAATAAATCAATTAAGTTGGTTTGGTTTTATTTCATATAATGGGTTTTATTACAGTAAATTCATTTTGGCTACACATTTTTTTTTGTATATCAAAGTTAACACTGAGAGAAGTTAGTAAACTGTCTTTCACACTATGAAAATTTGAAATATCAGAAAATTTATACTTCCAATAGTAGTTCTGAATCATTACTATTTTGATAATATAAATACAGTATACAAAGGGTAGATGTGTATTAAGTCTTAAAACACCCCTTGGTGAACCCGTACTACAGTACTTAAGTACACTGAACCGTAAGTAAGTGTGTTGTGTGCGCATGTTCTATGTATGTGCATCGTACGTATTAAAATAGAAAGCCAAATCCTAGACCTATAACTTTTCATGACTCAAAAAGGTCAAACGACCACGAAATAATGTGTACCGAATAAAATAGTACAGACGTTTACTTACTGACTCCACAAACACCGCAGTATTAAAATTCAGCACTAGAGTGCGTGGAAAGAATAGTTTTCATATGTCACTACATATGTACCTTAAACTATAGGAGTTCAGAAAAAATTACTTTATTAAATACGAACCTGGGTACTGGTACATGGAAATTAGGGCTTCTTTTTGTGAACTCAAATAGTACTGCACCAAAGTACGGTTAATTTTATGTACATTTTTGTTAGACATAAAGTATGTGTAACTGATGCTTTAATTTAATTGGAAACATCACTTATTTAATCAAATTAATTTTTCTAAAGTACTGTAGTATGAAGTACATATGTAAGATGCTCACACATAGAACATGTCTACACAACACATGGGCACGCCATTCTATAGGAGTTCGGAAAAAAATTTTTATTAAACTCATAAATGGTTAAGGATGGTTTGAGAGCTGAAACTTCCTCTCGGAGAACCTATTGCACAATGTCTTTGCAGCAGCAACTAAATAACTCCATGACAAATTTGACTAGTTTGGTTAGGTTAGATTAGGTTGAAGTGGTGGTCCCACAAGGGAACACACACAGGCCGATCATTGGCCCTTTGCGATACACACCTCCCGCATGAAAAAGTCGAGGGCCAGGTGGGAATCGAACCCCGGTTATCAGTTCAGAAGCGGTACGTTAGCTACTGAGTTAACCTGGCCCCCTTGACAGGTTTAATCATAAGATTCTGATCATTATGTATTAGAAATATTTAATTACAATTTTTATAATTTGGTACAAATGTTTTTAAAAATTGTGTATTTGTATACATACTTATTTCATTAAATTATAAGTTATTGTTGATTTCAAAAATAATGATAAAATAAGTGGAATTCACTACTGCAATATTCACATTCATGAAAAAATGTATTTATACAACGATTATGTCAATTGACGGCAGAATTGCACGTTATTGACAATAAAAATATTAGTTTTTATTGTTTTCTTGTAGTTATATATATTTATTTTTTAATGAATTAGTGGGGTTTAGGCACGCTGCGCCTTGTAAAAAATACGGTCATATTGACACGAGTATGTCCGACCACTTTTAGCGAACGTAAATGTAAACTATTATTTGTTATGGTTTAAAAACATTGTTAAAACAAGTTTAGTGCTAAAGATTGATTTCTTTGTATCAATAAGCATTGAAGTCTGAAAGAGTACTTGAAACGAGAGATTGATCTACTACACTTGCTTAGGAAACCCAAGGGCTTAGAAGAGCCCTACAGCACCCATGCAAACTCCCTTGTCCTCCAAAGAAAGCCCTTTCTACTGTCCCGGGCCGACTTTCACTTTCATTCAAAATAGTCACCTTATTCTGTCACGGTAACACCTATTTTTTGTATATCACCGTATTGCTCTTCAGATTTCTCAATTTTATATGTCCTGTAAGGTGTTTGAAAAATAAAGAATACTGTTAATCAAAATAAACCTGTTACAAGGTTGAATAACCCAAAGTAAAGGAAAAACATGATTGTAAGTAAAATGATATCATGTAATATTTTTTTAAAATTTATAGACCATTGAACAATTATTATCACTAAATAATATTTGACCATATATATACAGTTCAATGTACATAAAGAAAAATAGAGAAATTGAGTACACACACTTACAGTCTCTAATTTTCGGTTGAACCGACTTGAGGAGACGGTTTAACCGAAACATAGAGACTGTAAGTGTGTGTTTCTAATTTCTCTATGTTTTTTTATAGTTTTTTATACTATGTTTTATTTATTTGTCCATATCGGATCGTATTTTCATCGAAAAAGTGTTACGGTTGAAAGATCTTAGTCTTGCTTTCCCATTTTCTTATTGTGGTTTGATCATTGATTGTTATTTCACGTGTTTATGTGAAATCTTTATATATATATATATATATATATATATAAAGTCAGTTGGGATTTTACAAAGAAATTAAGAAATGGGAAAACAAGACTAAGATCTTTCAACCGTTACAAGCGGTCTTCGTCAGAGTCAAAAACCCAACTGAAACACTAGATGCAGAAAACATCTGGTGAGGGGTTGAGAAGAGTGGGAGGGTAGAGTGGTATTTTAAAAGGTTGAAAGCGCAGGAAAGGACTAATATCCAGAAAGGGATGTTTGGGGAAACAAAACAGTACATCAAGAAAGAGTAAAAAACTATCCGCTAGCTGTCAACCCTCTCAGAAGAGGCTATTGCGCTCGTGACGAAAGTATCAAGTTTGAAGAGACCGTTACTAATGTTTATAATATTAGATCTATTAAATTTAATTAGAGACGATTCAATAATGTTTCTTAACAACATTGATTTTTCATAGGTAATATTTTAGTTCCTGTCCAATCAATATGATGATTTTCATTTTTTATATGCAAGAATAAGCCACTACTTTTTTTGTATTGGTGTTGTTTTACACGCGTCTTTAATGATTTACCAGTTTGGCCAATATAAATTTCATGGCAGTTTTTGGCACGGAATTTTATAAATACCACCGGACATTAGTACTTCCCTGCGCTTTCACCCTTTTAAAATACCACTCTTCCCTCCCACTCTTCTCAACCCCTCACCAGATGTTTTCTGTATCTAGTGTTTCTGTTGGGTTTTTGACTCTGACGAAGACCGCTTGTTACGCTTGAAAGATCTTAGTCCTGTTATCCCATTTCTTATTGTGGTTTGATCATTGATTGTTATTTCACGTGTTTATGTGAAATCATGTTATATATATATAATGGTATAGTTAAAAGTATCGACCGTGAAATAGAAACAAAACTAATGTTTATCGGGACTCGGCCGGTTCTTCAGGTTAAAATTAAACTCTCATTGCAAAAGTTTTGGGTTTTATTTTAAACCTTTTTCATAGCAGAAATATAAATTTTCAAACAGAAAAACTAATTATTACATTACAAATTATATTACAAAGAAAAATAGTCTGAGAATTTCAGCAACTGTAGGTCAACAACAACTGTCTAGTTTGAATGAACACGTGACACTTTACACACACGCACACACTATATTAAACTGTAATTAAAATATAACTGCAGGGAAAATATATTCCATTAATAGGCTTACTGTATGTTTATAACTACAAAAAAAATTAATACATATAATGAATTATATTTTTTATTAATTGTTTTATGAAAATGAATGTAAATATTTTAAATATTTACTGAAATATTTGTTTGTTAAATTCTTTCAGTTAGTTACAGTACTTTTATGATATTGTTTGAAGGCTCACAAGATCTATTGCGTCATACTTTGTGATATTTTTTTTCTACTTGAAATGTACAATTGAACTATTTGAATGAATGCGCCCTGTTGACTTAGTGATTATGTATTACCCTTGTGATATATCCTGATCAAATCAAGCATTGATGACATGCAGGTACATGTCCCAGCCAATTTCAATGTTGTTTCTACATTTAAATAAATGGATTATTCATAAACTTAATTGATATTAGTACTCACTTTAATAATTATAACATTGTCTGAATTACTTGTTACAATAGTGAAATCACACTATTATACATTGAATAATCAATCTAATTTCGAATATAATTGGAAAACTATATTAAAATATTTATTGCTAATTTGTAATACTATCTTTCCAATTTTATGTTGAGAATTAAATAAAATGTAGATTGACTTTTCTAGTCTGATCTACAGAATGAATAACGCAGGACAGTGGGTTTCTTTATGTTTCCAACATGGTTGAGATTTGACTCTGACAAAGACATTTTGTTAGGGTTGAAAGTTTTAGGCTCTTTTCTCATTCATTATTGTCGTCTGAATGTTAATTATAATTTCACGCGTTTATTGTGGAATCTTTAATATATATATATATAAACTTGAAACGGTCCAACAAAACTACTAGTTCACAAAGAAAAGAGAAAAACAGATAAAAGCACAAGAAAAAAGACTCACAACGATATTTCGACATTTGTCGCCATCGGGCAGAAGTAGTCCCTTTGAGTAGCTGAAGTGTAGCTTTGTGTTAGCTTCAGCTACTCAAAGGGAATACTGCTGCCCGATGACGACGAATGTCGAAATATCGTTGTGAGTCTTTTTTGTGAGTGTTTTTATTTGTTTTTCTCTTTTCTTTGTGAACTATATATATAGGGCAAAAAAGGACTAACATCTTTCAACCGTAACAAGTGGTCTTCGTTAGAGTCAAAAAAACCTTTTTTTTTTTACTATCAATAAGACCGCTTGTTCGGGTTGAAATATCTTACTCCTGTATCTCCATTCCTTATTGTGGTTTGAACATTGAGTGTTGTTTCACGTGTTTACTTTGAAATCTTATATATATATATATATATATATATATAACTTTAAATTACACAATGCACGACACAGAAAAAGAATAAAGAGAACATTTACAGAATTCAATATTTCGAACTGTTGTTCGTCATCAGGAGAGTAGACTAGAAGAAAGGACGAAGTGAGAGAGATCTCCCCACGTTGAAGAACGGAGCACGAATAACTAACTAACTAACTAACTAAACTAACTAACTAACTATATATATATATATATATCTTATATATAATTAAGAGGAATATAAAATGCACCTCACCCGAAGATAAGGTCGCCTTAATAACCTATTACCGGAGCTCCACCATAAGCAGCCTAGTGATGAGAAATAGCAATAAGATTAAGGATTCTCAACTGAAGGAGTCTAATCTCGTGTATGAGTAAACCTGTCAAATCGGGGACCGTGAGCCCTGCAACGATTCATACATTAGGATGACAACTACATCATTCACCATTCAGAAGACTTACCATTCACCTTTCTATAGGCGGTCCCAAGAAACATTCAGAGGACAATCATAATACCAAATAACTAGAGACCTACTCGAGAGTGGAACTAAAATAATTAGAAAAGAAAACAACTTCAATCGGCTGCAAATCGCAGAAGCAATAATTATTAACAGAATAAACCTACAATAAATATTCAGACGGGTAGTAGCGAAAGAGTGCTGAAACTATACGCGTCTGATTGGATGAAAAAACCGTTAACTGTCAATACCCCCACCCCACCATCCACCCCACTTCAGCCAGTAGCTCTCGAGAACCAGGACCAAGAGCAGCTACTTTAAACTTTTACTGTAAAATGTGTCTTAATACCAACTCCAAAGACTAATAATTTTTCTTCTTTTCTTTTCTCTTTTTTTTTTAATTAATCACCCTGAAGATGACTGGAAGCCAGTCGAAACATGTCGGTTCCAACTTAATTAACATTCTCCAACGTTTGGATGAAGGAAAGAAGAAGGTATTCAGAAACCTTGAAAAACTGGTGAAGAAAATGACATCAGTGAAATACGGTCAGCTGTTCAACGAAATATATATAGGTGTGTTCTCTAATCGGGGTTCGGTCAATTTTCCAGGATAAAAAATCAAACTCTCGTTGCCAACGTTTCGGTTTTATTTAAAACCTTTTTCATAGGCCTACAAACAAAGGATAATAAGAAATCACATATCAACATCAAACATATACTCACATCTTCTCCATATACTCTTCTTATATCCTCATAAAAACCCATATTTCTTCTTATATAAACCCAAATGTATATATAACAGATTCAATAATATATCGACCGATTGATAGAATAGGTGTGTTCTCTAATCGGGGTTCGGTCAATTTTCCAGGATAAAAAATCAAACTCTCGTTGCCAACGTTTCGGTTTTATTTAAAACCTTTTTCATAGGCCTACAAACAAAGGATAATAAGAAATCACATATCAACATCAAACATATACACAATATTTCTTCAAACATTCACTCACATCTTCTCCATATACTCTTCTTATATCCTCATAAATATTGTGTATATGTTTGATGTTGATATGTGATTTCTTATTATCCATTGTTTGTAGGCCTATGAAAAAGGTTTTAAATAAAACCGAAACGTTGGCAACGAGAGTTTGATTTTTTATCCTGGAAAATTGACCGAACCCCGATTAGAGAACACACCTATTCTATCAATCGGTCGATATATTATTGAATCTGAAATATATATATATATATATATATTTCTGTTCAAATCATTAAGCTAGTGACCACTGATGACCGTAGTTTGACATTAAGAGCGTCTGAGGAGGCCCACATATGGTTATTGGGGGCCCGATCAGATCCCGGTTTAAATCAGAAGCGTTAACTTTTATTTGTTTTTCCTTTTATTTTTAACTTATATTCATATTCATATATATATTTTTTATTTTTTATATATATTTTCTTTTTCCCCTTTTTTTATTGTATAAATTTTTTTTATTTTATTTTTTTATATATATTTTTTATTTTATTTTTTATTTTTTATTTTATTTTTTATTTATTTATTATTATTATTATTATTATTTTTTTTTATTATTATTTCCTTTTTTATCGTTTTTAATTTATAATTTTTAATTTTATAATTTTTCTATTGTTTTTGCTTTCTCCGTTCTCCGACGTTTAGTGCCTAGCTCCTTTTTTACGCTAGTGCTGCTCTCCTCGGTTGACTCTTTATTTCTTCATTCGCGCTCCGTTTTTCTTCGTGGGGAGATCTCTCTCACTTCGTCCTCTCTTCTAGTCTACTCTCCTGATGACGAACAACAGTTCGAAATATTGAATTCTGTAAGTTTTCTTTGTATTCTCTTTTCTGTGTCGTGCTTTGTGTAATTTAAAGTTATATATATATGTATATATATTGATGTATAATGATTTTAAATGTACAGATATATACTTTTAAAATTTATATACATTTATATTTGTTTCGAATAATCCAAAATTCAGAAAAAATTGTAATAAAATTAATCGAACAAGAACATTTCAAAAATAAACTAATGACAGCATTAGTAGAAAAGGGAGCAAAGGTAAAACAAAAAATAGGAGAGGAAATAAATGAATAATGAACACATAGGTGGAACCCTTTTTTTTATCAGTTTATGAGGGTTGTCCCGAAAGTTTGAGAATATAAATATTTTCATCTATTGAGTTTGTCACTTGTATTTCATTTCAGTATATATAGAGGAGTTAATTGAGGCTAGCTATGCATGTATGAGGGGACACTCGCGATGTCACGGCCTTTATCCTCCCTTAGCTTCAACTGCTCTTCTGGTCTGCTTGTAATGATCACCCCTAAACTGCTTATAGGTGAGGCTTTGTTGACTGATATTCATAACTTCACTTCAGTCACCATACATATTATAATAATACATTTTCTTTACCCTACTGTGATAATAGAATAACATATCAAGTTGAAACATGTAAGAATCTACATCCTTAACATTCCAGCTCACCATAAATTTCAGTTTTAGAAACTACGCTATTCTTCTAAAGAATATTCAGAACAAGGAAAGGAGTATGCTTGACGCGGATTGTAGAGGTTCTACCTTTACCCCTCGATAAAAGGTTATAGTAATGAACCGCTTTGTACGTTGTTTTTTTATACTACTCAGTACAATATTCTATTCCATATAAAAAAACAATCTATTTGCTGCCTTCTTATTTTTTATTTCAGTTATAATTTGAACGGTCCGTTGATTTCAGATTAGAAGAGAGGAAACAGCCCGTATTTATTACTTGAAAAATTATATCATTCCCTGTAAAGGAAGTTAGGCTTTTTTTGGAGGACAGCCGGTGAATTATAATTAAAGATGGAGTTTCCGTGTTTTGTTGCCATTGGGTGATAACAGGGAGAGTGATTTATCAGAAAGATGGAAGGGGACGCTGGCCAAGTCCCAATGGTCAACAAAAACCTCCTCCCTCAGTCTGCAGCCCTTGTAAATCACGGCCCACCGGTAAAGGTTCCAGAAACGATAAGAAACGTGATAAACGCTCCGATAGGTGGAATCCATAGCTTTCATTTCTATAGAAGGGCTTGCTTCAGCCCTTCTTCCTTTATACATATATATATTTATATAACTCTCTTCCTTCTCTGCTTCACCTAATTAATCACCTTTATTGACAGCCTTGCTATGAATGAAGACCTTTTTCACCAAACTTCTTTCTAGTTTCTTTTAAAATTGAAAGGACTTAATTTCTATTAAAGACGTTGAGATTCCATAACAAAAGAATCTCTGATTTTGTCACTTATCACTTTTATATAAGAAGACTTATAGTCAACATCGTAAATAATCAATTATATTTTAATTTTAGCTTTGCTAAAAGCATCTTTAATCAAACGGCTTCAATTGATTAGAAACTTCGACACTTGATATTTCTTAAATTAAATACATGAAGATCATCATTCATTTTCTGATTGAGAAACTCATTGAGATCTTAGGGACCCTGGTGATAAGTATTAGAGATCCCTTATTTATTTGGGTGGATCTTTCGTCTATACAATGCAGCTGCGTAACGAAGAAGTAGGCATTCAAACAGAAGAGCCTTCCATTTAAAGGTAGAAAGTCAGCTGTTGATGGTCAGCCTAAACCATTATTTCACTTCGCAGAAATTAGTAGAAGGTAGAATCTCTTCTACCTTACGCTGGATACTGTTCGGTGTATAGTCTGATTGCGTACCTTAGAAACAGCCACGGTGGCCGAGCTTGTAAGGTAGTATTGTTCTCTAGGTGCCTATGCTTACAGACACAAGGTTTTGAGGATGCTAAGATCAAGTTTGTCAGGGATTTTCCTGTCCCTAAAGAGAGAGCAGTAATCAGGAATGCCTACATGGAATGCTGGCATTGCTTGGAGATCAAAAAGTATTTTTCGAGAACACCTAGAAATTGAATTGGAAAACTATTTTTCACTCAGGACGTAGCACTCACCATTGAGGAAAGGAGATCTTCCCATTTGTAAGATACCGCTTGGGGTAGTAATGGAGTGATTAAGCGCCACCAATAGCCTCTAACACTCAACTCCGACTTTCGGCTTTCACGAGGCTACCCTGGTAACCTGCTATACGCAGGAACAAACGAAAGGGGAGGAGAAGGTGATCAGGTGCTGGGCCTGACCACCTTCGTTTCACAACATTCCTAATCCCCAAATCCCCTCCGTTTATCCCAGCTCCAATCTAAGGTGTAATGCGATCCGTGCAGAAGTATGGATGATTCAGGGGTTAATGTATTATGAATAGAGCCTCAAGGGTACCAGGCGACCCCCTTGAGTAAATAGCCTTAGTCCGGTATGCAGTGCTCTGCTGGAGCAGACAAAATGCCACCGATAGAGGTACAGGGATTCTCCCCTATATGATACTAATGAGAAGGAAGTCCGGAGACCATCCTCCGGAAGCTCAGAGGATCGAAAAGCGCTAACTAGTGGGAGCTAACCTCCCACAAGTGCACCTAAGGACCCGAAGAAGGAGAAAGGAAGTACATTCTCCCGAAACGTAGGTAGCCTGAATGGACATTATCATTGATGGTTTATGCAGATTTTGCAAAGAAGAGGAAGAAACACTGTAGACTCAACGTACTCTCAACAAAAACCATAGAAATACTTTCACCGCTGGAACCAGCAAAAGTGCTGAGCTTCTTCGAGGCGTTGAAGCTAACTGCTGGAGTGTTTGAGTACGGAAGAGAGGAAGTACAATAGTTTTTAAGATGCAGTACTATAATCACCCTCAGGGTGAAAAACAAAAAACAAAACAAAACGATACCGCTTCATATGGTAATTAATGGGAAAACTGACAAACGTAAACGAGTTTCTGGTCATACCTTCAGAAGACTTGTCCCTTTCAAGCTAAAACTCTCCAAGTTGGACGTAACCCTAAACCATAGTAAGTAAACTCATACTCCTGCCATAATGGATAGTGATTCAGCGAGATGGAGTTTCTAAATGAATAATTTTATAACAGAAAGTTCGTAAGATGTCTATACTTGCATGTAACGTTCTTTATTTGTATGTATTTTTTTTATGTTTTGTTCATGTTACATGCTTTGATTTTTTTTTTCTAAATTTCATGAAGACATAGAATATTAGACATTTTGAAAGCTGAAATAATGTTACTAATGTTACTTTGGGAATCGTCGATTCAACAAAAACTGACATTTTGTATCATTGAAAAAATGTTAACTTTTTTTTTTTCATCTATACCCAGTATTGGTTAATAATAATTCAAAAATTTTCAAGGATTAGTATTATAGAAATAAAATGTTCTTTGAAAAAAATCCCCTTAAAGCTCTCTCTCACAGACTTTATGAACATTTGGTCTTAGGTAATTTGTGCTATACATAATCTATTCCAACGCACAGTCCACTTCCATTTATATGGGGTGAAGACACATGTATTAAATTAAAGCAAAATTTTAGATGACATTGGCGATTACCATTGAATTTTGGTCACTAATAGTTTAAAAGGATATACTTACACAAATCAGAAGCCTTATCATTTTTAATAAACTCTTGAAACATTTGTAACACGCAAACCATAGGTGGTGTAAAAAAAATAGGTCAGCACGTGAACTCTTATTTTAAGTTATTCATCAATATTCAATTTATTTAACTGCTGAATTATAAATTAGACACGAAAATGAAAAAAAGCGGATATAAATGGAATCATTTTAGTATTATTTGGGATAATAGTTAAAAGAAAAGTGAAGAATTAAAATAAAAGTAAAGTTGTTTATCGTGTTTATGAATCAACTCGGTCTTAACTAGATTGCAGCGATTATTGAGATGGAGGCAGGTTTTAACTAGGAGTTCCAGATCAAAGTCGGTGAGAACATTAGGAAGTCTTGTTGAATAAATCATCAATATAGAACAAGATCTATGAAATGGTTCTTACTGTTTGTCTAATCAAATGTTCTGGTGATTCACGTTTGTGTTTGGAGTTTAGTACAATTGATTTGAACTGGCCAGTGTTTTGTGATTGTTGAAAAGTCGAGTGAAATCAATCATTTACAATACAATTAATCGTTTATTACATATATAAGTATTTATGGGATATAATGGTGTTGGTTGATAGGCAAGGATATGAATTAGAGTAGGTAAGTTAAGGATAGCAGTGATATGATTACATTGCATATAAGTATTTATTCGAGTTAAGGGTTATGTTGAGATAAGAAGTTGGACGGTTGTATATACTAATAAGATGGCTATAGTAATATAAACACTTATTGGGGGGTAAGGTCTTGCGAGGGGCGGGATAATGTTCCTGTTTTTCTTTTTTTTTTAAAGTTTGATTCTTGCTTGGTTTTCTTATTTTATTGATTCTTTACATGTAAGTTTTTGCGTTTTTAGAAATATTTATTTTTTTGATATGTAATCAAGTGAGATCTTACCATCTATACAAAATAATAAAAAATAACATCATTTTTTACCCTAAGCTAAGTCTTTTCTTAATCGAAATCTGAAAGTTAAGATAAATAAAAAACAATTTAATCCGTTGATCTAGTATTTCTTATCGGGGCAGTTAAGGTAATCCTCGGTGCCCTCACAAGTGTGTTCCCCTGAAAAAGATATTCCTTCTCTGAGGCTAAAATCCAGTCAAAGACTAAATTGCCAAGGTTAGACGTTTGCCATCCAAAATAAGCATCTGAGTTCCGAGAAGTTATTCGAGGTGCAGGGAGAAACTCTTCATTGCACCATCCTAAACTAAAAAAATAATAAATGTAAGTCATTTTTAATTTATTTTTACAAACTAATTTTTTGTTTCATCCGTCATCTGGAGAGAAAACAAAGGTATCTAAGAGCACTGTTGTAAAGGCAGTTCAAAACCGTCTTTACTCTCCTGATGACAGCTCAAATAAAAAAATGGAGACTATTCGCGTATGTTTGTTATCTATATATATATTTTTTTATATTTAACTTTATAAATATATATAGAACTAAATTTACAAAAAGAAACACACATAAAATAAATCACAGAAATTCACTGCTATATTTTGATGGCGTCGTTATTGGGAAGATTGATGTGAGTCGCTCCGAAGACAGGATATATATATATATATATATATATATATATATATATATATATATATATAGAGAGAGAGAGAGAGAGAGAGAGAGAGAGAGAGGGAGTGGGAGGAATAACATAAAGAACAAGGTTCTTAAATGTTGGTCAAAACAACAAGACATTTTACTTGAGACAAGGTTTTGTATATTTGTATGATATCATCAGGGGTGCAGATAAAATATCTAGATATACCACGACAGGTAAGATTCAAAACCAGCAAGAATTAATGTACAATTATTACAATATTACTTAGAAGACTAGATATAACAGGAATGTGTTATAATTTTATATTCAATGTTGTGATACATATATAAATACGAGTATATCATAATATTATTATAATGTGTATAAACACTTCTTTGTGTTTATGAAGAACAATAATATAAAAGGTTGCTACCGTAGAGGTTTAGCAATAATAATACGTTTTTGAGGTTTGCAAAATGAAATTCATACAATGTATGTTGTATAATGAAAACGGTATTCGACTGTTTGTCCATATTCAGCGCTGACTGATGTTCATCGTAAGCTTAACCATAACATTTTACACTGTAAGTGGGTCAACCATTTTCTTCATTTGTCTTTCTTAATGAAGTCCAGCTGATGCATTTATCAAATCTCAATTAGAACGATCTAAGTAATCTTAATGAACGTCATAAATCCCACGCCTTTGTTGCAATTTGTTCAACAAGAAATTACCTTTTTAATTAGGGAATATAGTTGCACTTAAATTAATAGAACTAATTACCTTTTGTGAGTGCCTGACTATCTAATCCGGATGGTATCTTGTACATTTAAAAAAAAAATAAATTTAATATATATAAGCAGTTACATACAATTCGATATTATTTATTTCAACCGAGCATGATTGCAATAGGTATTTAAGACTAATAGCATTTGCGTGACTAGCATTTACTGGTTTAAACTCTTACACCATTTATTTGCAAATTACGTAATTAATTATAATGAAGGTTAAAAAATTGAATGACTATTATATTTTTAACTTGTCTCATTAAATAACCATTTTTCAAAGTTGATTATTTTTTACGAAGAAATTTGATAAAATATGTTTTAAGTCAATTGTTCCGACATGAGATTAAGGTTTTATTTATATAATGTTAAACTTTGCCTACCGCTTGCCAAGTTTAGGAAGCAGAAGAATGTCTAATTGAAAACAAAATGTTGCCAAATTAATCAAGTTTTCAGGATTTTGGCTTTGCTCCAGCGAGTCTGAAAGTCAGGCTGCGATGCAATCCTTCCTTTTTCATTCTTCCTGAGACAACGACCGACATATTCCCCTGCCTTCTAATTCATTTATCCATGAATGATTCACGATTTTCACCACTGGAACATGTCTCTCTTCCACCAGTTTCAAAACAATAATTTTCCTCTCTACGAGCCAAATATCCCATATTCCCTTGCTTACAGGTTTGTTGAACTATTTACCTGTAGCCGAAAAAAAAAAATCATAAATTTCAGTCGTATATAATTTGCACTTACTCTTAACTCAGTATGATTTTTTAAAAATATTGTTATTAATTAAGTCAAGAGAACATTTTATGCAACAAGGATAACCAAATTACAATATTTGTGCATGTAACTTACAAGAGGTTTTTTGAATAAGGAATATGAAGATCTATCAAAAAAATGGGTGTTTATTGAAGAGAATACATGATCTCCAGAATGACAGTTATATTTTAAGACAAATATTTGTTCCATTTTTTAAAATCATCAAATATCAGTTAAAATTACTCATCTGGCTAATTCTATTGCATCACAATACTAATGAAGTACTAAAATTGTACCAATGTTATCAAATGTGGTGAAACAGCATTGAGAATATCTATTGAGTATTAATACAAGATCCTTTTAAGAGCTCAAATTCATAAACGTTTTGAGTACTTTCATTTATACAATTTCAAATACCAAATGTTGAACTCCTTGACCTTTAGTACATTTTCAAATACTCTAAAGACATGAGTGGTAATATGATTTTATTACAGCATGTCATTTATTTTATGTTAAGTAGAGGGTATAAGGTTAGCATATTGTACTCGTTTATTACATACAAATGAATGAATGTACTAAATATTTGATATGACATATGTTTCCTCTTATGTTATTATTGTTACAGCTGTTGTGAACTCGTCTATATAATATTACATCAGTTTGTGGAAGGCTTGTTGGAGATTAGCTTCCTAAAATTCCTTACGCGTTAGAAATCGTAATTCTTCGTAATATGTGATATGTGTTGAACAGTTGTTGTTAAAGGAGTCTGTGCCTACGATTTCCTGGCGTTACTTCACATAGAAATTTCCCCGGGTTAATTATGTTGCGACTTCACTAGGCTTAATAAAACCATTTTGCTTAGTGCTGTTATAAGTATGCCCGGTCCACAACTCGCATTAATTATCTATCATTAGAAAAAAGTATTTCTCTTATAAAATATATTATAATAAGAGACTTTGATTTAGTAACTTTATTTTGTAAAAAGTATCAAATTTGTAAGTTCATTTTTATTAATTTCTTTTTGCCTCAAAAGAAAATGCTGTTAGATTAGAAATATATATCTTAAATTTCCTTAAAGAAGATAGCAGGTAGAAGTTGAGTTGTTATTGGAGACTGAAGTCGATGGAGGAGTGAGAGAAATGTTTAATGGAAATGCCCAGGGAGGACGACAGAGAGGAAGGGTGTTTGGAGAACTAGCGCCGTTTCAACCCCCAAGCAGTAAAAATGTCGAATTGTCCTCACTAAATCAGATGCAGATTAGTTTCAACTGCTTTAAAGGGACCAAGGGCTGCCCAGAAAAAAGAAATCACTCCATCCTCCATTTTTCCCTTCCTCTTTCTTAAACTTTATATTTAAAAATAAAATAAATTTGTAGTAGGTGAGAATTTTTTACTAAACCTCTACTTCATCCGATTACGAAGTAATATTGTTCTTCTACTTCAACCAGAATTTTTCATCTTAAGCTTGTATATATTTCTATTATTTCTACTTTTTCGTTGCACTTGTTATTTTGAAACTCTATGGATGTGTAAAAAGATATATAATTTATATTCTTCATCCGCTGAATGTCCCTCTGAGGAGCAAGTTTTTTGCTTCCACAACTCCGGATTTGATGAAATGCTTAGGTTCCGACAGCAATGAAAAGTAGAAGATGCCAGTGTGGTTCACAGAGGTCTGGAGACTACTACACTATTTTGAAGCAGTTTATTGGGGATAAATGTGACCTGAGGATCCGTAGAGATGGCTACCTAGTATAGTTAAAGTGGTGCTGAAGTTAGTCATGGCTAATAACTTTTCAAGTATTGGCTACAATAAAACTCGTCAGACTATGGGATGGCTATCGTGGAGGAGGCTAACTAGTAGTGTGTAAGTTACACTGGAAATGGTTATTCCCAATATCTATCCTGCATATGACCCAAAGTGATCACTCAACAGACCACAGAAGTGGCACATTTAACCATGCATTTATACTATGCATGGTTAAAAGTTTATCTATTTATTATATTTTTTATGGAAATATAATAAAAATTAAGTTACTTTATTAACATTAGAATAAAGATTAACTTCCTAATTTTAGCTGTAAGAAGTTGATGAAAAAGTTTAAAAGCGTTGCTTGTTTACAGCAAGTGGTTCACATTTTTTCGTGTGAAGATATAGTCTCAAGAGGGATTAAATGTATGAGACTTTGTAAGTAGATGGCTTCCTTCTTTCAAAAGTTCTTTTGCCACTTCCGCACAAACTGTGTCTGTTATTTCGTCTCAGATGTAGTTTCCACTTAATCGTATATCAGAAACAGTTTTTACTTGAGCATGTCTTTGTTTCATTTACATTCTCATCAACTAAGAACTTGTTTCAAGCAATAGATATATGTTCTTTTCAAAACTTGGACGAGAGTTTCAAAAGTCTAGTTGTTCCTCTTGTGAATTCTAAACTTGGAGTTACAAAAATAAAGAAAGATATTTCTTTGTATACAAAGAAAAGTATCTATATTATATATCAAACTGAATACTATTTAAAGAGTTTCTTTAAACAAATTTACAGTGACCTATCATCAAGGCTATTTTCCAAGTAAACAGTTTCTTGTGTTAAGTAAACATCAGACCAAACTGATTGACAGTCAATTGAGTTTTGGTTTCATTTTAATGTGGTTAATTTATCAACATAATATTGAACTTTCTAGTGAAATATTATCAAACTCTTAGGTAATCAATGTAATGATTTATTTGTATTAGTGTTGATAAATAAACTTTAAAATGTTTACTAACTTGATTGTACTCACAACACTTGGAGAAGAGCAACTCTGAGGAGGAATAGTTAACGCACTGGTAATGAACTGACGCTTGACTGATTGGTATGTCCCATTCAATCTACAAACTGACAACCACTGAATTAATTATTGTTCAGTTTCTGTGCTTATGCTAACTGTATCTCTAAAACCAAACAAAGACATTTCAAAGTTTAAGGTACTGTTTTTTATTTAATGCCCACAATTAAATGCTTATCCAACTTTTGTGCTAGTAAAAAGAAAAATATGTCCATCGTGTATTTTTCATTTCTCATTAATAATATGCTGAAGGTGCCTACGTCATTTGGTCTCATCCATCCAATTAATAACTATGGTAAATGTTGCTTAGCTTCGGTGATCCGGTGGGAACCAGTTAATTTAATACACCAATAAGTTCTGATTGCTGTTCGTATACAAGCATGGGCTATATTAAAATTAATTAAAGTTCAACGATATAAATTACATAACGGTAGATAACTATATTTCAGATATCCTAAAAACTCCTTGTAATTAAAAACAAGTTGAATAAGATTTTTACAAATACATAACAAATACATTTTACTTGTCATCATAAAAATAATTCAAATACATTTTTTTTACAATTGTTGGTGACATAATGTGTCTGGTAATTTTATGTTTTCTCTTTGTTTCAGGTGAGTACCGTTATTCAGATTTAAAAAAATAAACAATGAGGATCTACATCATGATCTATTGGATCAAGGTATGATAAGAAATACATACCAGTTAATTGACTTCACGCTATTTCCACTCAGTAACACTAAAATGATCATCAACATTCCAACTGAGTATAAAACATTTCATTTTCATATTATTCTTGGCATTTTTACACCTATTATTGAGAATCATTTTGAATTTTCGAGTTTCTTATTCGTCCCTTGAAGGATATGGCACACTGCAGAAAAAAAATTTAACTTAAAAACTAATTAACGATTTGGTGTGTTACCACGGTATTTTCTTGCTTCAAGGTCAATCGTTGTAGCAGTAGTATATATATATTGATAAAAGTATCGACCGTGGAATAGAAACAAAACAAAAGTTTGTCGGGACTCGGTCAGTTCTTCAGGTTCAAATTAAACTCTCATTGCCAACGTTTCGGTCTTTATTTAAAACCTTTTTCATAGGCAGAAATATAAATTTTGAAACAGAAAAACTAAATATTACATTACAAACTATTTTACAAAGATCATACTTTACAAAAATTTATACTTCTGCCTATGAAAAAGGTTTTAAATAAAGACTGAAACGTTGGCAATGAGAGTTTAATTTGAACCTGAAGAACTGACCGAGTCCCGATAAACTTTAGTTATATATATAAACAAGATTTCACAACCTGTTGAGATTTTGACTCTGATGAAGACCACTTGTTGCGGTTGAAGGATCTTAGTCTTTTTTTCCCACTTCTTGTTGTTGTTTGATCATATTTGTATATATAATTTTTTTAAAAAGAAGAATATCAATAGGAACAGAAAAAGTTCAGAAGGAGTCTCACAAAAATGTGATCATTTAATTTGTCCAGCCTAATGATTACCTAAGTGGTCGGAAATATCATAATGCAGGGGACCCCCAAATTTTTTATCATGTCCACTAAATAAGAAAAGATTTTTTTTTATTTTAATGACTGAATATTAATTTAATTTTAATTTTATTTAATTGAATATTAAGTGTTCCTTTTTCATGTTATAGAAATGAATGTTCAATCTTTTTTTTCTACCATTCTAAGATAAAATATTTTTAACTAAACGAATATTAGTTAGTTGACTTATTTCATTGTTTATTTATACGATATCAGAATATTCGATTATATTTTAAGCAACTTCTTGCTTCACAAAAGACAACAAACTCTCCAAAGTGAACTATAGGTACACACTAAATAGAAAAACAGTCTCTCCTGATGATGGAGAGACCAAAGTTAAACCAAACATAGAGACTGCAATTCAGTTTTTGTATTTATTATGTGTCTATAGTATACTTTGAAACCTATTAACTGTTTTATATATATATATATAACAATTCAGAATTGAAGATAGGTAGCACACAAAGTAAAGAAAAACACTTAAAAACTCAAATTTTCGGGCAATTCGTGTGTGTGTGTGTGTGTGTGTGTGTGTGTGTGTGTGTGTGTGTGTGTATAAAACAGTTAAATAACTAAATGCAATAAATTGACACATAAAAGAAAACACAAAACTCACTACAATTTTTCGACATCCGTCATCAATAAAGCAAGAAGTAAGTTGCTTAAAATATAATCCAATATTGTGATATCACAGAAATAAACATTGAAATTATATATTGTTTATATATATATATATATATATATATAAACGTCTAAATACATGTACAGGATAACAAAAACAAAAATTACTAAAATCTTTCAACCAAAACAAGTCCAATTGAGACTTGACTCTGATGGATATCACTTGTTGTGGTTGAAATATCTTTGTAACTTTTATAATATCGTATAATGGTTTAGATGTTGTTTTTATTTCCCCTGTTTATTGTGAAATTATGTTATATATCTATATAGAAATATCCTAGTGAGTTTTTTGTTTTCTTCTGAATGTTTTAACTGTGTTAATTTATTTGTGTTTAGTTTATTCAACTGTGTTTGATATTTCCATGTATACAGTAGGCAAACGAAAAACTCATAGAAAACACTGAGAGAAATTCATGTTAAAATGTTGCCATCATTCGATTCCAATACTACACTGTATGTACTACCTGTAAAGATTTACTGCTAAATATTGACAATTTCCTAGTGTTTTTATATAATTATTATCGAAAAAACTTTGTTATTTTTTTTTCACAACTGCCAATTGCAGCCATATATAGCAATAATTCAGGCTTAATAGCAATAAAGAATAAGTTGGCAGAAATCTTGATTGAAAGTAGTTGCTTACAATCCAACCATATATCACCAGCTGTAAAGAGCTTGGCGAGGTGAAAACTCCAGTTTGAATTATATATGGGATTAGGAAGAGGCGTTGAGAGGCCGCCTCACTCCGATATATAATTCAGTCCTGGTAAGAAGTGGTCGAATTGAAAAGTCCCAAGTTTTTTTTCCTTTGCCACTTGGGAGGGTGGTTTGTCTGATTTGAATTTGGCTATCTTTGTAACCTATCCCTTCCTTCTTGCCAACTCTCTTCTCCGACTACATCTTCAACAACTTAGCCACTTAATTCCAGACTTACCCTCATATATACTCTAAAACAACCCCTCTTCCGTTGCTCTTCTCCTAATATTAAGCCCTACCAAAAGTCTTATATAGTATATAACTTAATAGTAAATAAACTTTAGATTTCAATTATAAAAATGCTAACCATATAATCAGGCTTTCATTAACATTCAATAATATGTCCACCTGTTTTTCAAAAACTAGAACTAATAGTTCATAAAAATATCATATTAAAGGATTTGTAAACAATGACTTGAGGCTTTATTTAGGTAGTCCTTTTCTAAAAGAATGAAAAAATCAGTCACATTCGTCTTGTTTTACCTCTTTCCTATATAACCTTCTTCTGAAGATGGCATTTATGATTTATCTGTTTTTCTTGCATTTCCAAAAACAATACCATAAAACTTTTTGTACGTTTACCTTTTGGACAGAAAATTAATAAAGCTTTGCTGCAAAAGTTATTAAATAGACATTCAAATATAACTTGAAATTTATGCAACTTAAACTACGCTTGTTCATATTAGTTAAACTCTGACATATTTATATTAAATAAATTAAATAATTTTAATTAAATAAAATAATAGTATGCAGAATGTTCAAAGATTACATACCAGGTGTGTTACCTTTCTGACTCTCGGTCATCATGAATAAGAGAGAATTTCAGACTGAAAAGTGTTTGGACAGATGCAGAATCTTTGTTCGGAGTGAGGTGGGTGGTTAATTAATGCAGTGGTTACCAAACGTTTTGAAGTCGTGATCCACTATTTATGACCCGGGTTATACCAACCCACTTAACTCTATTGGGAGAAAATATTAATGAAAGATACTAATTTATTCGATATTAATCTTTCTGTGAGGTTTGTGTGATGTATGAGTCTATTTTTCCTCATATAGAGGAGTCGATTCCAATGTGCGATAGTTTTAAGCGTAAAAAATGTGAAAGTTGCAGTTTATATAGAAATTTGATTTTAATCCAACTATTCTTGAAAATTTTGCTTTACAATTATTTGAACATACGAAAGAGGGAATTATCTAATATATAATTTTGTTCGTCTGTATGTTTGTATGTCCGTTTGTCCTCTATGCATTCCTCACAGACTTCACGAATCTTTCTGAAATTTTACATGTGGCCACATGTGGTAATAAGGAAGGTTTTAGGCCACTTTGCAAAGCACCAATAATTTTGTTCGTCTGCATGTTTGTATGTCCGTTTGTCCTCTATGCATTCCTCACAGACTTGACGAATCTTTCTGAAATTTTACATGTGGCCACATGTGGTAATAAGGAAGGTTTTAGGCCACTTTGCAAAGCACCATCCCCCCACTGGGAGCCCACATCAACCATAGACAAAAACCTTTGCGCATCCCTGGCTTACACTAAGGGCTCCCAGTGGGGGGATCCCACATCAACCATAGACAAAAACCTTTGCGCATCCCTGGCTTACACTAACCACATTCCCTTAGTACAAGCCTAAAACGAAAAGTGTGTGTGTGTTTTGCTAACAAAACACACACACACAATAAGTAGTTTCACATTGTATTTAAGCAGAAAAATGTAAATAATTAAATACGTTCCCTTTCTTTAAATTAATGCTTATATTAGCAACACTGAGAGAAGGGGACTATTTTAAAATGAATTAATTCAGATGGCATTGATTAGAGGAACAGTAGAGCTGAATCATTCTAAAAAGGCGCCAATTATACTCCTAGTTTAGTTCTCCGCGTCATTCCAAATATCTTTAAACCTTTTTATTGTGTTAACTATTTAATTTTTGAGGCATGCTGGAGAATATTTGGATTTCTTATGCATGATCATTATCCAACAGTTGTTCACCTCTCTGTCCATCTAGAAAATCGACAGAGAGTCTACTTTACAATGCTTTTTCCTCAGAATGTTATTATTTGAAGTGAAAGGTCCAACCTCATTTAATGACCTTAGAACAGTGAATGGGATTGTGTATCCAACTTACAGAGAAGCTTGCTTGCAGAGAGGATTGCTTGAAGATGATGCTCAATGGGATGCTACACTTTCAGAGGCCTCAGTATCAACTTCTCCTTCTGGACTAAGAACACTTTTTGCAATGCTTCTCAATGCATGCAATGTTAGTGATCCTGTCAGACTTTGGACAAAGTACAAGGATGATTTAACAGAAGATTATCATTATCAAATGCAGTTACAATTTCCAGAAATTGAAATTACTTACAATGATCAAATCTACAATAAGTCATTGATTGACATAGAAAATAAAGTTCTCACTATGGGAGGGAATGAACTTCAAATTTATGGTCTTCCTAAACCCATCAGAAACAATGAAAGTGGATTAAGCAGAGAAATGTTAAGAGAAACCTCTTATGACATAGACGCTCTAACCAGATTCATTAATGAAAATGAGCCAAAGCTCTTACCAGAGCAAAATAGAGTTTATGTGGAAATTTTAGATTCAGTTCAAAAGAATCATGGAGGCATTTTCTTCTTGGATGCTCCAGGTGGTACTGGGAAAACTTTTGTGACTAAATTGGTACTAGCTAAAGCAAGGCAGAAAGGAAGAATTGCTCTGGCTGTTGCATCTTCAGGAATAGCAGCTACACTTTTGCCTAATGGAAGAACAGCCCACTCTACATTCAAGCTTCCCATAGATTTGTCCAGTAATGAAAATCCTTTTTGCAATATTACTAAAAGTTCAAATATTGCCCAAGTTCTCAAAAAATGTAGTCTTATCATCTGGGATGAATGTACTATGGCACACAAGAAAGCTCTGGAAGCTGTTGATAGAACTTTGAAAGATATCAGAGAAAATGACTTGCCAATGGGAGGAATAACTTTAGTTTTGTCTGGTGATTTTAGACAAACTCTCCCAGTGATCCCAAAAGGTACAAAAGCAGATGAAATAAAAGCTTGCTTAAAGTCTTCAAGATTGTGGAGGAATGTGAAGAATCTTAAACTCCAAACAAATATGAGAGAATATTTGCAAAAAGAGCGATTGTCTAAGCAATTTGCAGAAGATTTATTGGCCCTTGGAGGAGGAACTGCACCATTGGATAATGATGGTTTATTAGATCCATCAAGAATAAGTACAATAGTGAAAACAGAAACTGATCTGATTTGTAATGTGTTTCCAAATCTACAAGAAAATTTCAAGTCAGAGAAGTGGTTGTGTGAAAGGGCTATTCTAGCACCTCAAAATTCTACAGTGAATTCAATCAATTCTCAGCTAATTAATTCCCTGGAGGGAGGCACCATGAATTACAAATCTATTGACACTGTTATTGATCCAAATGAAGCAGTGAATTATCCAGTTGAATTTTTGAATTCTTTGGAGATGTCTGGTCTGCCTTCTCATAAATTAGAACTTAAAATTGGTGCCCCAATAATGTTACTTAGAAATTTAGATCCACCTAAGCTTTGTAATGGGACTAGATTTGTTATCAAAAAAATGATGCCTCATGTTATTGAAGCAATAATTAATTCTATCTGGATGTGCAGCAGGAGAATCAGTTTTCATACCCAGGATACCAATATCACCAACTGATTCTGTAATTCAATTCAAGAGGCTGCAATTTCCAATAAAGTTATATTTTGCCATGACTATTAATAAGTCTCAAGGTCAGACTCTGAAAGTAGCAGGCTTACACTTGAAAGAACATTGTTTCTCACATGGTCAACTTTATGTTGGCTGCTCAAGAGTTGGAATTAAATCAAATCTGTTCATATATGTACCACAAGGCAAAACTAAGAATATAGTTTACAGAGAAGTATTGTAAAGTATTGTAAAGGATTGTGAAATGTACGATTTGCTTTCAAGATAATTGAAAATATGAATGTCTCATACAGTTGTCTTAAATATGATATTGTATATCTTTGTCTAATTATGAAGAAATATATGTTAGAAATAAAATTACTATTCTGTCTATCATTTCTTCTCTTTATTCCCGAGCAACGTCGGGTACTTCTGCTAGTTTATAATACTTTGGTGAAATGATTGGGATACGGTGTTTGAAGAGTCACCCAGAACTGTACCAACTTTCTGGTGATAACAAAGTTGTTTTTCAAAGAAGTGTTTTCGTATTGATTGATGAGTTCTTCGTTAGCATTTCTTGATAACCCAGTCGTCATGTCAGACTCCGTGGGGGGGGGGGGGGGGGGCTAGTGTTAATGGGTCAATCATTTAACCATTATATGAAAGAAGAGTAAATATGAGCTCATTCACAAAGATGGACGATTTGAATTTGCCAATCGTTTAACAGGATTAAAATAAAATGCTTGAAATCATTAGTTGTGCAATCCGTAATTGTGTGGTATTTACTCATAACCTGCAATCCGTAATTGTGTGGTATTTACTCATTGTGTTGAGACTTTTGTTGGTTTATCCATTTTACCTCAGAATGAATAAAATGCTTGAGTTTTTGAAAAAGAAGGGCCACTTCTATTCATTGAAAGTCATAATCCAAGATAGACTCTACTTTATCTATTTCAAAATAATTTAATTTGAGTACTAGAAGTCTCAAAGCTGTAAATGTTATCGGCTCATTCAGTGCTGTACTCTGGTACCTAGCCTATGTTCTCTAGTTCAAGCCTGGGTGAAAGCAGTTTTTTTTTCATTTTACAATTACGAATGGATAAATTGAGTGAATAAACAGGTTTGATTTGTTAAGACCCTGAAATGAATCTACTGCTTGATAAAATATCTATCTGGGTAGGCGGCGGTTACTGGAAGCTAATGCTCAATTCTATGACTTCTTGGAACCCGATCCACGATTCTTCAACTCAAGACCCACTTGGGTGCAACTCATAGTTATGTCAACACTGGATTAATGGAAAGTGTTATTGAAAATAGAAGATGTTAACAACACAGGCTTGAAAATCGAGCACCTTACAAACTAAATCTAAATAACAGACAAAAGCGTATTGTTACGTGCAAGTAAATAATAGAACTATAAATATTTATTTACAGAACACGTTGAAAAATGTGTGAATTTTAAAAGGATAATTTTATAGCGTCGATTTGTTAATTCTGTTCTAAGCAGATGAATTTACTCATAATAACTGATAATAAACTATTGAATTAAACTGTCACGTCCTGCAGCATTAATATTATGCCTAAAAACAGTTAAACTATGTCTTAAGAAGTGTGGTGTTAATTGTGTATAAATAAGCAAAGTTAAATGAGGTAGCGGTTTTTCAGTAGGCCAGGGAATGGGTTTGCTTGAAAATAAACAGAACTCCCCCGATCGATTTCCTTCTGGCAGTGATCTGGTGTCAACCAATTTGCTGGCGAGTCTTGCAACTTTATCCCAAACAGTTGATCCCTTATTTCAATTCATTTCCACGGTGAATGCTTTAATCTTCATTAAAACTAAAATAAAAATGTAATAAAAAAGAATATTCAGTCAATATCAACATTTTTAAGTTTTAGCTTCACAAACACAAACACTGATCAAACCACAATATGAAAAATTGAGCTGGGTTTTTCTGAGAAAGAAACTTGATTTTTCTTAAAATAGTGTAGCAAATTTTTTGCAATTTTCAAAATAAAAAAAAAACAGAGTTTTTCCATTTAGCGAACCCCTTCAAAAAATGTAACATTTGTACTGAGCTTGCTAGTCCATTTCAGGGCTAACATGAACAGAAATATGAAAATTCTTGATAGCAGCTCTTTTGCTGTATCTTTTGGGATATCCCAAATCTCCAATCTCTCTGCCTCTCACTCACACGCGCTCATACATACACACGCACAAATTTGCATAACATATTTTATTGGACTTATTTAAGAGGCCTTAAAACTTGTATTTCCCTCGAAAACTCAGCGTCAAAATATTGAGCTGAATGTTTTGCGGGAGGTAATGAAGGTAATGCTGCCTGTTAACTGTTCTTACACATACATTTACATATATTTGAGTTCAAAAACGAAGAAGAGTAACAAACAGAGTAAAGAAGAGTTAAGAAGCACACTTCTTGCACTTGGCAGCAAGTCTTCTTTTAAACAAGTATTATTAAGAAGTACTGGGGATATTGCAAATGTGTCCACTATGTCCTTAAATACATTGATCATTAAGTTACGAGTTATTTATATTAAAAGAATAAAGAAACAGGAACATCATCAATGTAGAGGCCGCAGTGTTCATTAATAATATTACTGTTACGTTTTTCGTTTTTACTATGTTTGATGTCTGATCACACCATGTGAAACGGTGTTCACAGCACCACCCATTCCTTCTTTTCCTGCTGGTTTTATACTTCGTATATACATATATATTTAGGAATTTGAGGGAATATTCAAGAGAAATCATGATATGGTTCAAGTGTTTTATCTTAAGTTACTCCAGAAAGCCTCAGGGTCAAATCGGAATAATTATTATTCATATTTTACAAGTGGATTTAAAAATGTACAATTTTTGGTCATGGTTATGGTAAATTTGATTAATAAATTATTAATAATAATTGTAAATGAATTATAGACTGGTTATATATCTTTCAAATAATATCGTGAATTCATTATTATTGTAATGATAGACAGGGATATATGAAATTAAATTTCTTTTCAATAAGTGAAATATGATCCATTCTTAAGACAATGTCATGTAAACGGCAGTGTATTCATTGTGGTAATCTACCCTTATATTGTAATACAGTAATGTTGTATGTAAAGATAGTGTAATTTTTTTCGCTATCTTTTAGCATGTTCCTGCCTGTGCTATTATTAGTTAAAATACCTTGAGTTTCTATGTAACCACTCATTATAGTGTCTAAACAACATTTTCATAACCTTATCCTTTTAAGGAAGAATTGGAAAATGTTGATATTTTAACAGAATTCTTGTTGATTTTTTAATCGAGGTACTATATTCGAAGAAAGAAAAATAATGATTTTGGGATAAATGTTGGTATATTTACAATAGTTTCACAGATTATAGAGTTTGAACGGCACTCGCTTTTCAACTACGAGTATGTTACAGAATTATTGAAAAAGGTCAGTTTTTGACTCGAGCAGCTAATTGAGGGTGATTTGCAATGAGAAGGATTTACATGTTTATGACAAAGGACTTAAAAGGTAAAAGTGGAGAGTATGTAACTTAAAAAGTGTAAAGCCTTCATATCTGAAAAAGCTTAAACTTGAGATTCACTCCTACAAATACCGATTTATGAGGTAATATTTTAATAAATATCAATAAATTATTCGTAGACATAAAATATTAAGTTGGTAACCAAAGTTTTTAAGTAAAATTCAGATTTTTATACCATTCTAAATTGGATATCAAGTTATACCATCGTAACTATATATATATATATATATCCGTCCTTTTTGGACCTTTTTAATATTTTCATTATATATATATAGGTGTGTTCTCTAATCGGGATTAGGTCAATTTTCTATGATAAAAATCAGACTCTCGTTACTGACGTTTCGGTTTTTTTGAATCCCGAGTAGAGAACACACCTATTCTATCAAACGAACGATAGATTAATGAATCTGTTCAATAATAATAATTAATATTATATATATAAAATATATTATAGTCTTAATATATATATATATATATAATATATATATATATAAAGACTGACCAAAAGCATGTGCAATGAAAATCAATGTTTAAATCACAGTTAGAGAATCATATAAATGACAAAGGTTTTTCAACCAAAACAATTTGTCTTCGTTAAAGTCTCACTGATACGGAGTGGTATACTGAGTATCAGTGATTATACTAAATTGCATACTGATATTATCGTTACAAAAGGCAATTATTTTAAAAAATAAATAATAGTAATTTAATTTAAGATTAATGTAAATATTCCTTTGGTTATTTGTTGATTGAACATAGTGCGCCTGAAGCACTGATAATGCGCAATGCGCCGCCGTACGCTACCTCCTCATCCCATTGGGTTCATGCCCTCTAATCTTCCCCTCAGTTACTCCACCTGTCATCCATTTTGCTCAACTCTTTTACATTATTCACCAGATCAATCCATTGACAATTCTCTTCTTTTTTTTTCTTATTTCAAAACTCTATCCCTTAGGTTTGTTTACTGGAGGCATAACAAATGACCTGACTTGAGTCCCTGTTTAGCTCCGCTAGTCCGACTGTTTGTCTTCAATGTGCATACATTGCTTTGATAACAAATTACTTTCTCAATGACTGATTGCTTTTTTAAGTCTGCATCATTTAACATTGTCTCATTCCTTTTATTTGTCCATCCTAATTTATTAAGACTAACAAAACAGCATGATGCCCAGCTGTTTTTAGACATTTTTTTTTAATTTCTTGATTATTATATCAACAAATAAATACTACTAAATACGGTTAAATATCGGTGTATATTAACTGAAACATTATACATTTAACAGTATTAAAATACTGAATATATTCTGTGTGTAAATTATATGAATTAGATTATAAACATTTCTAAACTTAATTGATGAATAACAAACAAACAGTTTGTACAATTCAGTTCAATTAATTCATACTAGATATCATATGATTGCAGTCAGCAGCTATACGAGAAATATACATAAGTCAAAATTGGTACTTTGAGATACCACTTAATAAACATTTCTAACAAGTATATGGCATTGTACCGACTCTGGGATTAACGACCTCTCTTAGAGACGAAATCTCTCTTAGAATTTTTTTTTTATTTTTCACCTGATTAAATCTAGAACGAGAGTGATCATGAAACCTCTGATGTACCAGTCCAGAGGCGAGCACGAAAGCCACTGGACTACCCTGGCCATTAATACCCCCATTATCATTTAATAAATGATAATGGGATAAATGTATTATGTATCACTATTACAGCTACGTGAAATTGTTACATTTAAAATCCCTTGTTAACAAAGAATACGACATATTTGCTATTGAGAGGTAATCTCACTATATTCATTATTTCTACTAGAGCGAACCACGTTTTACCACATAAAAGTGGTAAACATTCAGAAATTGTTATGTACAACAAAAGTTTATGGTTAAACATGGTTTGTACTAATTGCTGTTGAACATCATTACTGGTTCTTATAGCAATTATAAGACGTAATTATAAGAGTAAATACCACATAGTAACTGATGCACTACCTTAGAATTATACGACGTTTGCATTTTGAGGCAAAAATGTTGATGGGGAACAGAGATGAGGTATGTTGCGGGAGTCTTGCGAGGCAGTGTAGGTACTTTGAGAGAGCAAGGTTGGTGAGATAACCACCAAGCTTTTAGATATGCATACCTACGTGCCTTCAATTCCTTCTCTGATCTGCTGCCTGAACACTAAACATTAGTAGGATGAAATGTTGAAATCACCTTCTATTATATCACGTCAATTCGGTATTTATTTGCCCAGTTTACCGTAGGAATTCAGTTTGAGTAATGAGACCTATATAAAAAAAATTCCTTTTAAATATATAATATACCAGTAGAAAGTCGTGTTCACTTGAATAAATGGCCGAATCGACATATGCACAAGTAATGAAAGTACGAATCAGTATCTTGCACAGTCATGAGAAAACATATTTTCATTTTTGATTGCACAATTATTCATTTTTGGAGAAAAACAAAAGGCTTATTTCAGCCGCTATAAATACATGAGATTTTTTTCGAACTTTTGAATTGTTTATATCAATAGTAATAAATGAGGGTTTATTTACTCACTTCAATGTGGCAGATGTACCGTGTTCTTTTTTAAGATGTACCGGACTCGCTTATGCCAAGTCCCAGAAAAAACACCAAACTTTCTCTATATTATAGTTAAGAAATAGTTCTTCATATTTACAGTGCATATGGTACTCATCTGATCTGTATACAGTTAAACTTCATTTTATTTAAAGGTTACAAACCTGTTTTGACTTTATATGTGTTCCTAAGCCTTTCGGCCCTATAACCACCAAAAATCAAATCAGGCCGACTAGTTTAACGTGCTATCCTTTAGCCACTTTTGATTACTCCGAAGTGCCCTAGGTGACCACTCGGAGGCGGGCCTTCACGGTACTACGTCGCGCATCAAGACTGACATTACGCATCAGTATCAGGTCAGCGTACTCAAATCGAGGAAAAAAACAATTTTCCTGATACTTAACTTTTTACCTTACAAGCAGGGAAAAAAAGGGGGGGAGGGAGCTTTCATTTTTAAAGGTTACAAACCATGCCTACAGGAAAAACAGTTAAAACTGTAGATAATAATAAACGCATATCTAGTGTAATGATATCATTCAAATATGCAAATATCATTCAGATTCTAGTAATAATAGAACAGAATAATTTGTTGGTATCCCAAAAATCGTGTAACATATTCAATACTTTGCAATAAAATAATTACTGCGGAGAAACATTGTGAAACTGTAGTTAAAGACAATTTTTTACTCTTTTTTCCCCTAAGTTCTTTTTTTTTTTTAACTCTGCTTGCCCAGCATTTGATGCCTTTTGTGCCTTTTACGCCCTTTAGCTCTTTTATTCATTCCTCTTTTTCACTCTTTCTCAATACAGCACCATATATCCCCATTTCACTTTCTTCTGTTCATGTCTGACTCTGAATAAAACCATTTCTTTTCCTCAAAGTCCCATTTTATTAATTCATTTATTACAGCGGTTTAAACATTGATTAGTGATGCATGACTGATAATTTAAAAAAATGTTCGTAATAATTTAATATATGTATATTCTCTGTTCCCTTTAAAGTAAGTAAGTCAGTTGATATGGAATGCATACGAAGGAATTTCAGTAAGCCGTATATGCAACGGTGTGAATGGGTAATTCTAATAGCTTCTCATGAATTTGCCAATCATTATCTAATTAGGTAGATGTTTCAATTACATTTCCTAGGTTTGCATGCATCAAGCACCAATCAGGAAGACTGTGTAGATTGAAATAATTAGTCGAGTACAGCAATTCCCGTATAGACTGGGTACCGTTCTAGAGCCCACTGAGATAACCCAAAATGTGTACAATTTTATAAATTTGTCATAATTATTCTTGCTAATTTGGAATAATTTATTAAATTAAACTGATATTAAAATAATCTCGTGTAAGTAACTGGCAGTGTTGCAAAATAAAACCAAATCTTCATCAGTTAAGTTTAATATCTCATAAAAATTATATATCATAAACGTCACATGATTTGACTCTATATTAACTATAACTGTGAATTTTTTAAAGAGTTTTACAGTATCTGGTATATAGTGTTTGCATGTAAGTTTTATTTCTTTGCTTTTTCTATCCGGTAAAATATTTTTTTTACCTTTCCTGAAGGCAAATATAAAAAGTTTGATTTAATTTTAAAAATTAAATTGTAGAGCTAGATAGATTTACAAGTTTTTTGTGATCCTCTCAACTTATTTTGAAGATTTACTTTGTAAATTGTGTCTTTATATGTGTGATAAAGTGAGAGAGAGAGTGTGTGTGTGCGTATGTGTGTGTGTGAGGTGTGAGAGGGAGAGAGAGTGAGAGAGAGAGAGTGAGAGAGAGAGAGAGAGAGAGAGAGAGAGAGAGAGAGTGGTACGCTTATCTAAAAGAGACCTTATCAGCGACATGTTCAGTCTTAAACTGTAGGTAATCAAATATTTAGCATTAGTGTAGGTAATTATGCTAACAGCAATTAATATGATACAAATGAAAATAAATGAAACAATGTAACAAACATAAAATTGAATAATGTATTATTTACAACACTTAGTTAATTCCATAATATTTCAAGTAGTATCCCAAAATGTTTTTCTGTTTCCTTTTCATTTCAGTCAACAATGCAAATTAAAAACCATTCACATATCAATATCTATGGTATGCTAACGCTTTTCTGTTAATGAAAATGTTTTTATAAATTTCCTCACATAATAAACAAAACAAATTGACAATGTAATTAAGTACCTAAACTTTATTTAGCTCATTTATAAACCATCACATGATATGTCTGATTCCATTCATAAATCACAATGATTATATAATTATATTTAAAAGAATTATACAAATAATAACCTATTAGTTTAGTTTCTTGTCCCATATTATAGTACTTAACTATTGAATTTGCTAAATCCTAGGAATTTAAGTTAATGCACGGTTAAAGTTAATTGATAGTTAAAATAAAGATCCGAAAACCCCTGAAAATGTCAGAACTGTATCGGTAATTAGGATCTATTTCAAAATTTACGAATAAAAGAGAAAACAGTGGCTCTAAATCGGTTTTTTTTTTTAACAAATACAGAGGACCTTCCCTTTGAATGAATATCCAGACCTCTTTTTTGGGAATAGCAGCTGAGCTCATTTAAAGCTATAGGTTAAGTTTTATCAAGAATAGACCTTTTCCTAAAGTATACTGTGGAATAATTTTTAGACCAAGAATTATCTCAGGTTAAAAAGAAAACTGTAGTACGCAGATCATCTAATGTATATGAGAAATAGCTATGAAATGATGAATCTTTGGGAAGGAATTTCAGTACGATGTATATGGGTCGGTGTGAATGGGTAATTCTAATAGCTTCTCATGAATTTGCCAATCATTATCTAATTAGGTAGATGTTTCATTACATTTCCTAGGTTTCCATGCATCAAGCACCAATCAGGAAGACTGAGTAGATTAAAATAATTAGTCGAGTACAGCAATTCCCGTATAGACTGGGTACCGTTCTAGAGCCCACTGATATGTGGCCCACTGATTACTAATTGGCCCAAATTAGTAAAATTTTATATATTTATCATAGTTATTTTTTTAATATGGAGTAATTTATTAAAATAAATAATTAGTACTATTTAATTGTATCAATAAATCCAATGATGGGAGTATCAAGAATGCTATAACTAGGTTCATTTCAGATTTCCAAATATCTCACTCCAAATAAGTTCGGTGGATTAGTAAAAGCCATTCTTCCGTCCCTTGAGTACATTGAACAACAAGAAGCAGGACAAGTGGTATCAGTTGTAGATTCAGAGACAGAAATTAAGGCCTTCACAACCCTGCAAGACAATGGGTCCTTTGAAGTCGTAGAATGCTAAGCTCTAATAGACAACTTGATTACAGCTGGTTGGATTGTCTTGCTCCAGTGAATTTTCACCCACTTTAGTGTAATAGCTATTGGAGAGGCTGATGAGCTGGTAAAGCAACTATGACAAAGAGACCACTTTCCAAGAGTGCAATAAAAGTACAACTTAGAAGTAAAAAGGCAAAAGGGGCAGATAACATAGTAAATTAGAAAGCAGACAGAAAACAATGGGATAATCTTTGGTTTATGGTTCAGAGATTTATAATCTCTGAATGAGCATTTTTTGAAATAGGAACAAAAATAAATCAATGTATATTCATCATGAAAAAAATAAATTGAGAGAGTATAAGAAATTTTCATATTTTAAATTCATATGAATCCATTTTTATAGTTTTTTCGATGATGTTTAGATACGTCTGTGTGTGTATGTCAGTTGGGTTTTTGACTCTGATGAAGACCGCTTGTTACAGTTAAATGATCTTTGTCTTTTTTACCTTTTCATATTGTGGTTTGGTCGGTGTTTGTGTTTGTGTAGCTAAAACCTAAAAATGATTTTGGCTGAAATTTGTGTGTGTGTGTGTGTTTGTTTGTATGAGAGAGGTGTGAGAATGATGTGTGTGAGTAGATGGGTAATTCTATTAACACGATGCAGGACACATCTTCCGATGGGACGTTCTCATATTATATCCAAAAATACAGCTTATTATATGATGAGCTTTATATTTGTCCTGAAGACAAATATCACATCCTAGTAATTTAAATAATTTCTATTTATGGGCTTATAAACTTTTTTTTTCTCCTAGACTACTTATTTCAGAGAGTTGTAATTTTGCATTTACCAGATACCACTGCTAAGATTAAATCGAATAAGTTAAACATTTTTCAAAAAAGGCAAAAGAGGCCAGTTTAGAGCAAAAATGAAAAACTTGTGAGTTATTAGTCAATTTGGAAGCTTGTGAATGCGATACCGGTCAAAACGGGTATCAGATCATAATGAAATTATGATTGCAAAAGCACTATATTCTAGCCTTACATGAGAATGACTATATATGCCTTACCGTGTAAAAAATTTTGTCAGTTTACAAAATATTCATTCTTCACTAATAATGGGATACACAGAGACAGTAGGGCAGTGCATGTGATATCACCTAAATTTCGTTTATTAAAGAACATCTTAAAGAATATTGGTCTGGTAATATATCTCTTAAAAAGCAAAAACTACTTGAATTACGATCAACTTCATCAAATAGTTAAATTTATTTAAATGACATTCAACTATTTTACCAGAACTGAAATAGAGAAATGTATTATTAAACTTTACACGTTTTAAGTGAAAATCACTTATTACTTATAAAGTTAATTTCACAGCTAAATCTATGCAATTTTTAACCATTTTTGGAGAATGCAGTGACAAAATATAGCATTCTTACGTACCATTGCTAATCTTGCATGTATGATCATGTTTATGCAGAGGTATCTTTCTTTAGTGTATTTTAACAATTTGGTTAAATAATTGAATAACATTGACAAATACGGATGATATGAATAATCCGTATTTATGTATTCGTATTCGAAATACATATCATTTTTTTTTAAAATATGTCATTACCTATTGCCATGTTACAAGGATTATTTTTAAAACAGTACATATAATAGATTGACTTTCTAACATGTATAAAATCAATTCTTTTATATCTCTAAAAAGTTTGTGGTGATTAAAGAAATATATTTTGGTAGTTAACTTTAGTTCACTGAACTCATTTTTCGTCTTGACCTCTGACTGAGTGATCAGTTTCGATAATTTCTAATCAAACCATCTGGGAATCGTAATATTTGACAAGCACTTAGTTTTGGTGTAGTATAGAACCCTATTGTGGTGGAGGGATATTGATATTGAAAAAAAGGAAAAGTTCATTGTGTACTTCATTCTAATTTTAATACACTCTTTTTGTGATTATAGAAAACTTAAATTTTATATTAAAAAATGTTTGAATATGTTAAACAGTATGATAGAAATGACATGAACATTGAATGTTTGAAAATACACATTTCAATTTTCAACCATTCAATTCAAGAAAAACTCATTGAAAACTCAATTCATCAATAACTGCATATGAATGATACATTTTTTTAAATAAAAACTATTTAAAGAACAGTTGATTGAATAACAAAGCCATCTTATAAAGAATAAGTCTTTTGCTCTGTGAATGGGCTGTATTTTTACAATAATATTTTTCTTTTAAACCATTCGATACACCAATAAATATATATGAATGTTGCTGTATATTCATTTCCTGAAGACTCAAATGAATGATAACTCTAGATGAATACTCCACGTTGTAAAAAAAGCGACTCTTTGTACGCAACTCTCAATCCAAGGAAAACAAAAATGATTTAAGACCTTAAAAGTTTTTCAGTCATCTTAATAAAATGTTTCAGCATAATTGATTGTAAACTATTTCAAATTTGCTTGTTATGAAATTTCTGTCATCAGGAAGTTTTTATTTTTATCTTATATTTTTTCTGTTCATAATTTAAAGACGGATCATATCAATAAAAAAACAAGGTATAGTAATATATGTCCAAAATACTTATAAATATAGATAGATTTTGAAAGGAATTTACTGAAATGATTTAGCTGGTTTAGCGTACAAGAATAAAAAGATTTCCCTCTATTAAGGTAGATTGAGTATACGTGTGGATCTGAAATGAATATTCCAGTTTTCCGTTTATGTTTACATAACCAAATCAATTTTACCTTATTCTTTTCAACGACATTATTTATATTTCTAATAAAAAGTATCAATTCACTTGGAAAACAAGAAATTGGGCCTGTTTTTTCCGAAATATTTACTAACTCAACTAAATTTGATTGTTTACTAAAATCTTACATCTCTGTCATAGTAATCTACCGAGTCACCAAAATAAAGAATACAGTAAACGAGATTTACGTAAGGAACTTGTTTCGTTAATACATCTGTTTAAAATAGATATTTGTGTTAAATATTTTTTTTCATTAATTTTATAACTTCAATTAATTTTAGTGCGTCTTTAATTTAATTTTTTTTTCTTTTAAATTAAGAGAATCAAAATTTAGAGAGTGATAAAGTTATGAAACATTTTATAACATTGTGTACTTTATGGACAATATTTGAAAAGAATTGTCCGTTTTGCATATTGCGTTAATAAATTAACGATATTTTGTTAATTAAGTTTAATATGTAAAGATATACAGTTAATTGACCTGGATTACCTAATTGAGGATGTATAGATTGTAGTATGAACAGTTGATTTCATAACTACGAGTATATTGTAATGGACTCGAGTTAGAACTCGCCTATTTATACGTAGTATTTTTTAGTAATTTCATCATTGACGTCACAAATTCCTCCCTAGTTATAGTGTAACTACGAATACTTTGAGATAAATAAAGAAGCTACTGATTTCTTTAGTGTTTCTAATGACTTGTAACCAAGGTGCATAACTATCTTCCTGAAATTATTTTGTTTAGGGCAACTAACTCAGTTTTCATTTTCAAAGATACGATTTTTAGTAACGTTCTCCTTCATATATAAATAAGAAATAAGTCAGTTTTATGCGTAAGAACATTTTATGTTCGTTTGCTTTGATCCATGGTCACTTCCACAGATGACGTTTGACGAAGCCTTCCAGTAGCTAGCTTGAATGCTGTTTAAAACGTAACCTCAATCAATTGCAGTGTGTCGTATATTTAAAAGGACCTATCTTTTACAGCTTTCTGTCGTCACTCGAAGTGTTTTAATCTCTAACCAGAGCTTTTTCGCTGTAATTTATGTAGATTTAACCCTGCCTGATATCTTGCACAATGCCTTCTTTCTGTCTATATTCTTGAGGCATGTGATATGTGTATGTTCTGTCCCAGTCTGTATACAGGACTCACATACTAAAAAGAGCACGTCTTGGAACACAGCCCACTTCATTATGGTGAATTTTCACTATTTTTTGCAGAAATTCAGTGTAGAATTCAGTAATTTGATCTAATTTTCAAAGATATATATTTCGTATAAATTTACTTCAAGGACCTAATGAAGGAAACGCAAAATAAATGCGTCTATTGATTGTTAATTATTGACCCTGTTAAATAATTTACACAGTTGTACCAAATATTTCTCATTATAAAAGGAAAACCTTTTTTTACTCTTTTTGTTATTATATCATCTATAAATTATGGATAGTACTGTGAAAACCTAGTCTCACTAGGTTTTCATCTATGAAAATGGCTGCGTCCATTTCATCTATGGAAGTTCTCTGACTAGCCATTTCTCAACATATATGTACTAACTTTTTGCAATGTATATCATTAACTCAACGATAAAAATGTATGATTTGTTCGTTAGAAGTTTAATATTAGTTGTGAAAACAATAAACCTGGAATAAAAAAAAAGTTTAATATTTTGTCTGCCAAGAAAATAGCGTACTGCCTATTGGAACACCATTTACTGAACAACCAATTACTTTCTGTTGTGAGACAGCAGACGTTACAATGGATGAAAAAAATATCCCTCGTTGAGTAAAGTAATTGTGAAGTGATGTTTTGAAAATGTTGCTTCAAATCCCCAAAGGAATTTCTTGAGCCGTGTTTGATATGAATTACTATTTGGTCTAACCGAGAAAATAAGAAGCAAGGGAATTAATGTTGAAGGAAGAAGAGAGGCAGTCGAGAAGGATAGAAGGGACAGAGAACATCCCTTAGCGAGGGTGAAACTGTGTCGAGAGCATTTGTCATCTCCCCAGGCGTCCATCAATCAACCCCGAACAACCCCAAAATAAATACATCTCCTAATTCCTTTGATAACACACCGCCCTCCCTTATCAACCAGCAAACCACATTAATTTTAGCGCAAATAAAATTTCTACCTCCACTAATGAAATTTAGCTCCAGTTGTCCGTTATGAGATATAATTCATTGTAACCTGCTTTGTTGCAACCTTCAACCTCCATTGTTGCTTTTTAAACATCTGTCTTTGCCATTTAACTAAATAACGCGTATCATTCATTCCTCAGTTATATGTAATAACTTACCATTATAAATGCAATCTTTTGAAAATTATTTTAAAAAAAATTGTATCTTAATTGTCTTACACTTATTATTTAGCATATCGCTAACAACCCAAGACGCTTAACAAAGGATTCCCAATATAATTTTCAATGATATGAGAGATACCTTCCGATAAGTTCTAGGGCTCAATGAAACAGAAACATTTAGCCCTAGAATATGTTGCAAACCTAATGAAAACCACTTTAATATTTAAAATAGGTATAAATATATTAAAATATGTAATGCAATAATATATGCAGAAGTCTTACGTACACAAGAGAACTTATAATCAAGGAAATCATCACTTTATGAACTTTATATCTATTCATTTAACCTAAATGAAAATGTCAAAAACTAACCAAAAACCATTTTCATATTTAAAACAAATTTATAATGATAGAAAATTGTATTTAATAAAACGTATTTTCAAAGATATATATTTCGTGTAAATTAACTTTAAAAACCTCATGATGAAAACGCAAAATAAAAGTGTCCATTGATTGTTAATTATTGATCCTGTTGAAGTTTTTTTGACGAACTAAATATCAATTCTTTAAATGTGTTATTCGAAATAGTTTTATTGATTCTTGTTAAAGAACCGAAATTGTAATTGTGAGTACAAAATTATTAGTTTCTTTATTAAGTTACTATTTTAATTTGGGAGTAAGTCAGTTTGACATTGCATTAGTATTGTATTAAGGAGCAGCATCCTTAATTAATGGATCTTTTGATGTCGAATTTCTTACATGACTTGAGTTCAGACTAATTACATTTAAAGGAAATATATTCATAGTAGAAGTTTTATTCTATAAGTATAAACATATAAATATACTTGGTCGGTTTCTATTATTTATTAGCATAGCCGTGCTCAATAGATAAGGTGTGTAATTGTCACTTATCAATTCACATATATTGACTTCATAGTAAAACAGGGGAAATAAAAACAACGTCTGAATGCGGTAAGCAATTTAGAAATGTGAACAAGTTGTTTTCAACCAAAACAGGTGGTTTTCATCAGTTTCACTCATACAGATGACTGTTGTACTGCAACCCAATGGTTTGTGTGTCCTGTGTTTAGTCTCGCTTTACTCTCCTGAAGACGATTAAACATTTTATCCATATGTTTCTCCTTTTATTTGTGTTTCCTTACAGACTTTGAGGTGTATTTACAAAAAACTAGCTATTGTTCGAGCTACTGAAATAAATTTCAAACTTATTTATTATTTTTTTTGTAATACATTTTCATTTCATTTTGCATATTTATACTTTTTATTTACTGAGAAACTGTAACACTTGTGAACAAGCGAAGTTTTTTCAAGCAGTTATATTTGGACCTCACTAGATTAAAAGTGGTCGAATTATTAAACAAAAGAATTCAGCAACTTTTTTTAATGACATATTTTGAGACTGTGAAATTTGCCAACATTTTAATGTTTGGAACTGTTAGTTCTACAGATGTACATGGGTAGATACACGGAACCTCTAATAGCGAATAATGATGCATTGTATCGGAAATTTTGTAAATATCAATGTTTAAATTAATACTATTGTAACAATTAGTTCTTTTATAGCATAAACAGGTCAGGTCTGGCTTTATCACCCCATGACAGTGGCTTTCAAATTTCCTTTGCCCTTATCCCAGCAAATTTTCTTTCAAATCCTAATGCCACTCATATAGTATAGTGATATACCATACGTATTATTAAAAAAATTTAACTTTCCTTCTTTTAAAAAAAAAATATAAAATTTTAATATCTTGGTTTATAAAATAAAATAAAAATACCTGCCTTAAAGAAAAATAAAGTCATATAAAAAACTGATACGTTTATGATTAAGAAATTACGAAAACACATATTTAGTGAAAGGAACAAAAGCTTTTGTATTTGTGAATAACTGTTGAAAATTTAAACATTTATTGCTTTCAAACAGTGATGCAAACACAGATAATGGTGACTCTACAACTACTACAATTCTAACTGTAAAATTTAGTGACTTTATAACTATGTTTCAAAACTAATCGTTAGTTGGTTGAAAGCGTACTGAAATTTAGACAATGGCACTTTGAGGTAACAAAATATTTACAAATGATTGGTGAGCACTTGTTGGCTGGATCACAGTTTGCTGTTAAAAATCTTACACTTCAGTTACTGACGAATTAATTTAAAACAAAAAGATTGAATTTAATTGAAATGCAGCAGGTTAGAAAGTGGTTTCTTAAGTGAGTTGTCAGTACTTAGTATGGGCAACGAACGTTCTTTTCATATATGTGAGAGATGTAGATGGTACACTGCTTTAATATAGAGAAGCCAACATCTTATACCCTTTCATTCTCCTCCATTTCACGCGCACACTTAACCATAAATATTTACCGTTGATAAGATAGGGAATATTTACGAGAAGCTAGGCCAAAACAGTGCAATAAATTAAACTTAAAAACAGATAAGCGATCTGTGTTCAAGTTAGATTATTTACAAACTCCAAGTAAACATTGTGGCTCTTGGGTGCACCGTAAAGGGTGGAAACAACCCCTAGGCACCCCTGTATTGTAATTGCATCCCTTAACTTCTCTATCTTAGCTCTGCTCACTTTCCATGCCAATGCTAGCTTTCATCGCTTCAAAACAATATATCTATTTATTTTGTACAAAGCTTCATTCTAATCCCTCCACTATATATTTTAACTAATTTATTGTAGTTATGATTAAACAAAAAGTTTACGCATGAAATATCATTAAATGTATAACCATACTTGTTTGACCCTTGTTTCATCCAAACTTTCTAATATACTACTCTCGTCATTTTCTCTGAGCGATATAATATATTTGCTACTAATCATCAGGAGGTCATATACTAGATAATATAAAGATACTGTGCATAATGCAGTAGATAAGTGGGCTAAGTGGTGTCAGGGATTAACCGAAAAAAACTATTCCCTGGGATTCAAGGCTGAAGGCAAGGCTTATAGTGGTGGATCACTGGTCGTGCCAGCTTCTCTCAGGCCACGGCGACTTCAAGTCCTACCTCCATAGGTTCAAAATAAGTCATGATCCTATGTGCAATTGTGGAGGTGGCCCGGAGACAGTGAGGCTCCTCCTGGGGGAGTGCCCCATCTTGGACCTCCAGAGGAGTAGGCTAGAGATCCAGGTTGGAGTTTTTGATGAACAACTTTACAGACGCCTGCTTCATGGGAAAGGAGTGAAATACTTCTTGGCCCTCGCATATTCAATTGGAAAAAGGACAAAGGTTCATGCTCTCAATTTAGTAGAGCACCGTTATTTTATTTAATTTTTTGTCTGATGTGGTATCTTGGGACCGGCCTCCACGAGGTCCACCTTGGGTTCATCCGCGTCTCGACACAACCCTTCAAATGTAGGAGGGTTGTAGTGGGCTTCCTGATGCGGCTAAAGGGTCTGGCCTGTTGTAAAAAGGATCGATCTGTTGTGCTTTGCTCATGGAATGGCCGAAAGATTGATAGACATGATAACAAATCAAACCAGGTGATCCCTGGGCTTCAATGGTTCCAAAATACTATCACAGTTTCCAACTTAAATACTTAAATATTCAGCAAATATTTTTGTATAGCAAAAACATATGTAATTTTTAATATATAACGATATTTTTCTTTTTTAATTATTTTTGTATTAACTGACAGTATGTGTATTCTTTTCTTTGTGTTCTGCATATGTTCTATATAGTTTCTTGGTGCTCGAGATTTAAGGTGCGTGATAAGTCTTCTTAATAGCAAAGTCATAGTAATCCCATTGTAAACTTTGTCAGATTTTACAGTCCCCGTAATTGTATTCATGATTGCGTCCTTGATTGAAGAGCCTTTGACTTGATGGTTATTTTACATTAATAGACTAGTAACCGTTGACAATTTGTACTAAGTAATAAAATTTACTGTATCATTGCTTTTTTTAAAGTGTATTTTGCATTTGATTATATTTTTCATTATCTTTCTATCTAAGTTGTGTTGCTCTCTGTACAGTTCCGTATAGTATCATGTGTCGCTCGTTTCGTCTGTTTTATATTGGTATTCTTCTAAAAGCATGCTAAATAAGTCATTAGAATCACCTTTTCAATAAATGCTTCCTTTTGTTTTTCACTATTTGCAGGGAAAATCTCCCAATTCGAGATTATTTTGTATGTTATTAAGCATTAAGTTTTACACTATGGCTTTTTTGTAACCTTGAGAGCATTGAATCTTGATATTAAGATGGAAGTTATACTGGTTGATTTTTTTTATAAACTGATGTTTTAGTTGTTTATGCTGAATGTAGAAAATCATTTTTTTACCTATTGCTATTTTAATAGAAAATGTCAGACAAAAATATTCATCAAATCTATTCTCAAGTTACTTTATTTCATTTAAGTTCCTTGATATCACGAAAGTCATCAACATACCTGCAGAGTACAAGTGGTATGACAGTTGGCAAAAGTAACTCCAAGCTGTCAAATAAACACCGTTTATTTATAATAAATAGATCCATCCATGTTTTTGAACGAGTTATCCACTGTATAGGCGTGTAAAATGATCTTTTTAAATGTTTTTTTTTTTAATAACTTTGGGGAAAGTTTTATTTGTATATAAGTATGTAATAATAAGTAAGTGATATGTAAGTGTATATAAGTAAGTGATTGTGGTCTGTTTTGATCTTTGTGTTCCTTAATTTTTCAGTCATTGCACATCTATCAAATCAGGCTGACGTGTTTACGTATTGCCCTTTAGACGGGCAACACGACACTTCATCGCGCATATCACTGGCTAATTCTCATATGAAATGAACTTGGTACTTAGGTCAATAACTGATGTAACATTATGCTCTTTAACAGGAACATCATTTAATGAAGATTCGACATTCAGTCATGTTGTTCACCTTATAATGTCTAAGAATTTATCACTTGTTGAGTCATAAATTTTGCTCACATATGGAGTAAATAATTTTATGTAATTACTTTGCTAACTGATAAGTATTACTGGAGAGTAAGAGAGAGAGAGAGAGAGAGAGAGAAAATGAAATAAACTACAGTTGAAAGTGATGATAGATTTGAATTATGAGCTTTTCTTTGAGTGTCATCTTTTTTCTATTTCATTTGTCATACTCATGTGTTTAATCTTGAGCTTTTGCACTGGATATATCCTTTGTCAAAATATATTTAAAGGTATATGATACCGAAGCAATTTTCAGTTAACTGGAAATATTCGGAACTGATGTTGATTAATTTCAATGTTAGTTCTCGTAACAAATTGGTTGGATGAGTTGTTTTCTTGTTTGAGTTAGTTGGGGATGGCATTACACTGTAGAGCGGATTGACAGAGTTACTGCCGAAGTGTACCCAGCCTGCTGACTGGACCTTGAGCTACTCTGCCATTCATCCCTGTTAATTAGTAAACGCTCACTCACTACTCTCTTATCCACTTTTACCCATAATGTATTCCCTTTTACCTTTGACAGAAGCTTGTCAAGAGAAATCCTATTACTTTGATCTATCATTTGGAATAATAAATAATAAAGCAGAACAAAGTTCACCTTCCCCACCAGTGGTACATAATTGAATTTGAAACGTTCAATTTACTCAGAGTAATTTGTGTATCTTCAACAACTAGTTAACTCTAGTCATTCAAAGTAAATCATGTTTACTGACACTTTCTTAAATGATATCTTATTCAAGTACCCTTTATAAAAAAATTCAACAAAATCCGTAAAATAGCTAGCACATTGAGAGGATTCTGAAGTTAACATCACAAATATTTCAATAGTGCTAGTACAATTCTGGTTATACTGGATGAATTTGTTTAAAAACTTATTGTTAATGTTAATTTCAAAAGAAATGTATATATTAATTTAAGTATTAAACATTACTAACAAAACTAAAGCAGATGGATTATTGTTAAGAAAAATTCAAAACGAGGTACAACATTTTAATGAGAATAACATTGGAGTGGTTTACGCTCTACTTCACTATAAATAAGCTCACCATTACAATAGGTTGTCATTGCCAAATTTCTCAACAGCCATGCTTGAGTTAGCTATCTCATCCACATCTGTCAAAAACGCATATCTTAGTCTAATGTTTAATTGAAATAATGTATTAATTAATACATTTCTAAGCTTTCTGGCACAATGAAAGGAATAAAATCCCATTTATTATAATTTGGTTAAATATATGACATTATTTATTAATATTTATTAAGTTTATTGCTACGTTTCTTTTATTTTATAAGTAAAAGTGTATGTATACCTTGTTTTTCTTTCACAGGTTTAATGAAAACTATTATACCATTAAACCAGTTAATTAATGTATGTTATAATATCTCTTACTGCATTAACACATGTTATAATATTAGTTCCAGCATTAATTCAGACCAAACGCTTAATCATGATCAAAACACACATTTCACAGTAAAATAAAGCATTAGACTGAAACGCTAGTAGAACATTTTAGATTTAAAAGTTAGGGTTTCGCTTTTTATAAATGATTTATAAAATACGTGATTTTAAGTTTGAAAGAAGACATCTGATTTAACATTAAAAGTGAGAAGTAAAAAAAAAAGAAAGAGAGAGAGAATTTCAAGGCGCTAGACCGGACTTGAATTATTTTTCTACCAAGTTAAAAGTAATTTGTAGATAAAAGTTGGGAGTTTAAAAATTGCTCCCTCGAGGGAAGATTTATCTTGAATGAAGTTAAATGGGAAAGAGCAGGTTTGTCAAGAGCCGGGGGTCGCATAAGTGAACCATTTGTACCAACGCCTTGTGTTTTAGCCATTCCTTCAACTTTCCTAAGGGGCCTTTTCAATTACTCGCCTATGTAGGCAAGGAGACTTACATTTACTTGAAATGTATTCATTTCTGCTTATTAATTACACTTATGTATTAAGTTATGACAAAAAAAAAACAAGTGAAAAGTCTAAAGACTTCCTAAAATGGCGTTTCGCCTCTAAACAGTATCTAAGCCCATCAACAAGTCAAGTACAGAGGATAACAATCATTTTTTTTTATTTTTGTATGTTACACTACATTGAGAACATTGGTTTAGGTTAGGTTACAATGGTAGTCTCACAACACACTGGCATTCTCTAGAACATACGTAGTTTAAACATTAGCCCTTTATGGTACCACACATTGAACTTCTACATTAAGGATCCTAATTTTGAGTACGTATCTTTAACGTTCATCTGATATCGTACAAGCTAAGGACCAACAGCTTGCACGTCTTTTTCGAGGGTTAACGTGCTCAAATTTGTTCACCTCTCTCGTGAATAAATCGAGGGCTAGTGAGGGTATTGAGCCCCGGATATACCAGTCCAAGGGCAAGTACGTTGCTATTAGGCTAACTGGATTTCTAATATTATTCGTTTTATTAGCGGCAATCTTATGAGAGGTGATGTTAAAAAGATGTCTATTAACATGTGATATAACATTCATCTTAATATAATTATACCAGGTTTCATTTTTCGTAACGTAATTACTTACTTTCTAATAAGTATTAATTGGCTAAATAAAAGTGTTTAACGATAATATGTAGAAAAAAAAACATGAACACTACAAAAATAGCAGAAAGATGGATAAGAACAATAAGTACATTAACCAAGGTTGAAAAAGGAAATGTAAAAATCTGATATTTAAAATGAATAAAAATTGAAAGGATGTGGATCACATTATATTGAAAGAGAAAATGAAAAAGAAAATATATATATTGATAAAGTAGAGACTAAAGATTGAAATTATTTTAAGCTGAAAACAAATTCCAAAGCGGAAGAAAACAACAAAAGAATTCATGATTGGGGGCGTAACTTAACCCCTATCTACACATCAAGCTGAAAGAACGGCGGTGTAGGAAGTTTTAATAACGAAAAGTTTGTTCCTGCTATAAAGGAAAGGAGAGGCTCCCATGTCTGCTGTTATTACTTTTCTAAGAGTACCAAGCATGTGAAGTGCCTCTACATATGTATTGAATTCCACACTTCCTACACGTTATTGTAAATAATTATGCAAATTTTCAATCGTTATTTAACTTGTGTCATCCAGACGGCTCATCCAGACTATCAGAACAGTGGGTTTCAACGATAACTACATTCAGTTTACAAGTTTTCTTATTACTTGCGTAATAAACTTCTTATCCAATTTAATTATTTAAACCCCAAATAGAGTTTTTTATTATTATTGTAGCTAACTTAAATGAAAACACAAAACAGAAAAATACAATCGTTAATTACATGATTACTACTTCAACAAAATCAGATAAAAGTATAAATAATTAGATAGAAGGCAGAGACGAACTTTAAACTCAATCCATCATCAAGATTAGAGGAATCCCACTCGAATATCAGTCACAGATCAATAGGTAATATTTGCACTAGAGCTGCAAGTGCTCAAATAGGAGGAAAAATAAAAATAATAACAAGAGAGGAAATTGATAATGCGACAGTACATGAATGTAAATATCAAGGAGTGAAATAATAATGCATATAATCAATAAAAATATAAAATAAAAACATTGGTTTAAAAAGCATTTTTAATAATAATAATAATAATAATTGAGAGTTTTAATATAATAAAAAAAACTATAATAAAAATAAGTTTCTTAATCAATTGAAAACACAAAAATGTATTTTGTAATACAAAGGTGCAACCTTTCTTGTTTTCCAAGAAAGGTTGGTGTCCAAATACTTTGAATCACTCTCGATACAAAATTGTTGACTCCAACAAATTTTGAAACAGTCAGATAAGGGCTATTGCCAATAATATACAGCCAGATAATGACCTACTAAAAAAGGTAAATAGAAATGAAATTAAGTTTATTACAGCCATCACAGGGGTTTCCGACTGTGAATTGCTTCTGCCTTCTTTACTCCCTAATCTACAAATAAACTCGGGCAATAAATTTTATTGTTTACAGTAGAAATTTTTGTCCAAGCAGCTTATAATCATACATTACTTCCTTCTCCTCCATTCAATAGTGGAGAAATTAATGAGAGCATGCATTATAGACGGTAGCTTGTAACACCAGATAGAGGCAGGTCAATGGATTCTCAATTGGGAGTAACCTTCGCCAATTATTACATGTGTGATCTAGAAAACAATATCCTCATGAAACCTCATGTCTACTATCGTTACGTGTTTTTTTGGTAGTCGTTTGGTTGTTGGTGAACCTAAGCAACTCGAATAGAATTATGCAATAGAAACTGTCTGAATACTAAAATTCTCCCATGAATTCAGTGTTGATAAAATGATTTTAGACTTTATTATAAATTATTAATCGGCAATTTGAAACTTTAGAATTTTTTAAACTTAATAATGTATAAGACACGATTGAGTCAGGTATAAATTAAACAAGCAGCCAAATATTAAACCAAGTTCTCATTAACGATAGATCTTGTAACAGGAAATTTCATACCATTTTAAACAATTTTTTTAGCAGAAAGAATAGAAACGACCAACCAGACCTTGAGTCTAAAGTTTCAAGGTTTAAGTCTAAGCCTTACAACCCTAAATTTCTTAATAATGGAATAAAAAACAAATTTTATTCCAAAATAACTAAAATACTCCCAATCTTCTATAGACAGAGCTTTAAAGGGTGCTAAAAAAACCTCCCCTGATTAATATTGTATTAAAAACCCATTTAAGGTTACAAATCATAGTTTTACCACGCCATAAGTCATTAGACCCAGTACTTTCGAGATTTGCTCAAAATTTTGATTTTAATATAGCTTATTCTAATATTTACAATGTAGGTAATTCGTTAATCAAAAACACTCTTACAGAACTGGAGTACAGTAGTATTTATAAAATTCTGTTTTAAAGTTGTACTAAAATATAACTAGTTCAAACTAGGAAACAAAATATGTCAAATAACACTAACACCACAAAATTAGAGGTAAAGAAAGTTACTCTTAGTTTTGCATATAAATGATAATATATAAAAAATCGTTGTCCAGAAATATTATCAAGTTCTGTTTGATTAAATTGAATATATCAAATGCTATATACATTGTAATCGTTTATTCAGGTTAGACTCAGTGTTACCTGGAGCAATAGTTTTGTCTACAAGGGTTGGTAGTTAGCAAATAACTTTTACTGATTTCTTCCTGAACTCCTTTGTTCCCCTGATTCGCTTTTACCAGCCCTTTTTTCCCTTTCCTTGCTCATTACACCCTTTTAAATACTTCTGTGGCATTCTCCTTTTTCGATTCCTTAGCAGATAGCCTGCATCACTTGTTTCTGTTTAAGTAAGACTGATGAAGTTTAATTTGAAAGATTTTAGTCATATTCCTGATTTGTTTACTGTGTTTAGACGTTCATATATATATAATTTAAACTGAGGACAGAAACACAAGAAACACTTACCTAAAGTTTCAAATTTTCGGTTTTCTTTTATTAAATACAAGTAAACTATCAAGTAAAGAAATCACTTTAAATTTAACATTATTGTTGTGTTGATTTTACTACTTATTTTCATTCTTTTGATGTTGAATTAGTTTTAAATAAGAAGACAAAAGAAAAAGAGGAGAAGAGAAAGAGAGAGAGAGAGAGCGTAGGAATAAAGAAGAGGTGGAGGAAGTAATTCTTTGATAGTTGATTAATTGAAAACAAAGGAGGTCAGAAAGAAATAAATAAAAGTTATCTGCTAACGAGCAACCCAAGTAGACAAAACTATTACTCCAGGTAACCCTGAGTCTAACCTGAATAAACGATTACAATGTTTATAGTATTTGATATATTTTATTCATTAATTCTTTGATAATTGATTAATTGTTGAATATTGTGTTTGCATAAGTTTAGAGTCAATTATTTTGTAATGATGCATAAATGGGAATTCTTTTCTTCTAATAAACTAACTGCTGTATATTGGTATTCATGGTGTATGAGACAATGCTTCTCATTCCCCTACCTGTGTAAGGTTGCTTGTCATTGATACTTGTTTGTTTTAAATTGCTTTAATCACTAGATTGATGGGATAGGATGTAATTGGTCTGTGTTGAGGTATCCATACCTTGCTTACTCTAAGCCCCAAGCCTCCAGACAGACTCCATCTGATGAGAGCCACACTGCTGTAAACACTACACCCCTTTGTAACATCAAACCAGCCCCTTTGATCTACCAACTCCTTCGCAATCACCCTCTCTCCTACCGACATCAAGCTTGCCAACAAATCAACCCCCTATTCACACGAAGGCCTGCCAATGCACCTCTTATTATGTTTGCTTACCCGACCTCCAACCTCTAACGAGACTCCCTTAACATCTCACCACCATCCTCGCCACCCTTTCCTTCGGCTTATTGAACCACTGCAAAAAGGATTATAGTAATACAGAAAGTCAAGTTATATTGTAAAGTAATAGTCAATTTCGTCTTTGAAATCTTCGATTGACCACAATCTATTCATAGAGTATATTGATTAGTTGTTACTTTTAATGCATTTCATATTAAATTAAAAAACTGAAATAATTAATACTGAAAAAATTGATGTCTCTTTATCTTAGAAGTATTTTTTAATATTGATATTTGTTCATTAATTTAATTATTGGATCTTTTTGTTTAGACTTCACTTTCAAATGAAGAGGGAAGTCAATAATTTATTAAGTATTATATGGCACAGTCAAGACATAATGAATATAAATTGCATTATTTTTTTAGAAATTATTAAATTTTTAGGTTTAATAAAGATTAATTTAATGCTAAAAAGACAAAGAGCTTTAGATGAAAGAATAAAATTGAAAAAAATTCTAAGTTAGAATCATTGAGGGTTTAAATTGGAAGGAAAGACGGAGAGGCCTTGTTTTTAGTGGCATAAATATGACAACCGTGAAAAAATATATAAAGGAGATTATATTTTTTGAAAAAAAAAGTTACAATTTCGAAAGAAGAATATTTTTTAATATGTTTTCTAAGACAGAGACATTTTGTTGGCTCCAAACCAGGTCAAGCCCATTCAGAATTTGCTTTTTGTACTCCCATGAATGAATTAACCATAAAAGGGATTCAATAATATATTCTAATAGGTGACAGTGAATAGTAGGCCAGTGCCTTGGCAAGGGAGCGGGAGAGGGTAAACAATGGGTGGTGGGTGTCTGGAAGGGGTTGTTTACCCCTTCTCAAAGGACAGCCTGCGGTTCAAATCACCTGCTGACACCAGTCCCACTCTCCACACACTCATTCTGTATTCATGAAATATTCCCTTCAACTTTTCAACAATATTAAATCTCTTCTGTAAAGCCCCCTTGAGATCTGTCTTGTAATTACCCCACTCCCTTCTCTCTTTTATTACTTTTTATTGCTCTCCTCTTCTACGTCATCATATCAGATTCAAAAATAAAACAGTCCTACAACACATCTCGTATTCTTATTTAATTTATGAAGCCCAAACCTTAATATAAATAAATTTATCTATTTCACTTTTATTTACTTTTCATTACTTAAAACCATTTGTAAAAACAATAATTTTTATAACAATTAATTCATTTTATTAATGTCAAGATTTTCTAAGTATTGATAAAACAAATTGCTACGAGACAAAATAAGAGCACTAGGTATGCAAGCACTTATTGTGTAGTATTTACTCATAATAGAGAGGAGAAGAAACAGTAAGTCTTCCCACACAAAGCGTTTCGAACACTTAGTGTGCATTACCTTAGTAAGGTGAGGTAACCTGATGACGAACACTCATTGTTTGAAACGCGTTGAGTGATTAAATCCATTTTTTATGGGAAGTCTTAGTGTTTCTTTTCCATTCTAATAATGAAAAAAATAATTTAATTTAGAATATAATAATAATTTAAGTTGGCTAATCAATCAACTCACACAGTGTTTATCTTGGCACAAAATAACTCTGGTTTCCAATAATGAGCGTTTTTTTGTTTTTTTCACTTTTCTAACCACTTTTCTAACCACCTCTTTTTTCTTTTTTTTTATTATTATTTTAATTATTTTTAATTAATTAATTATTTTTATTTTAATTATTATTTGAGGGTGACTATATCACTGTGTCTTAAAAAAAAACTATTGTACTTTTCCTATTCTGTACGCAAGTGCAACGGTGTTTCTTCCTCTTCTTTTCAGAATCTGCATAAACCATCATTGATAATGTCCATTTAGGTTCCCTACGTTTCAGGAGAAAGTAACTTTCTTTCTCCTTCTCCGGTAGGGTCTCCTTCGTGTCATTAGGTGCACTTCTTGGAGGTTGGCTCCCACTAATTAACGCTTTTGGACCCGCTGCGCTTCCGGAGGATGGTCTCCAGACTTCCTCTTCCTTAGTACCATACAGAGGAAAATCCCAGTATCTCTATCGGTAGTATTTTGTCTGCTCCAGCAGAGGACTACATACCGGAGTAAGGCTACTTACTCAAGGGGGTTGTCTGGTACCCTCCAGGCTCATAATATATATCCGTATCATCCATCCTTCGGCACGGATCCCATAACACCTTAGATTGGGGTTGAGATAAAAGGAGGGGATTTGGGGATTAGAAAGGATGTGAAACGAAGATGGTCAGGCCCAGCACCTGATCACCTTCGCCTCCTCTTTCGTTTGTCCCTACATATAGCAGGTTAACAGGTTAGCCTCGTAAAGTCCTAAGTCGGAGTTGAGGGTTAGAGGCTATTAGAGGTGTTTATTCACTGCATTACTACCTCTAAGAGCACTTAAGTTTGGCTCATTTCTTATGTAGAGCCATTTTAATTCTGAGAAGATAAAATAACGGGTGCATTCTAATTAAGAACATTACAATTTCCCTTGGCTCAAATTAATAGCTCTAAAGTGATCTCTAAAGTATACCTACAACTTTTCATTTGTCGTCACATGTTTGAGCATTTCAAATAAAAACGAAATTTTGATATAATTTATATGATTATCAAGTTGTTTGAAAGCGTAAGTGTTTGGATCAGTTACGGGTGGGTTTTAATAATTTTTTTAATATATTTTTTGCTATGAATTCAGTCGATGTGTGCATTATATACTTATAATACTTTTGTAATTGTTATTTGAAGCAATATTTAAATGAAATTGGCAGTTTACTGTGACATTTAAGAAACAACACAATTGTTAATTTATCAATGTTAGGTACAATAATGGAGAGTAATGATAAAGAGATAATTCACAATTTACTGAATACGACAATTGAAAAGATTTTTTATTTTGAGTTTATTTTTTTTTTGTTTTATTACATGCACATATCTTTTTGTCAAATTAAATTAATTTGCGATTATTTTCTTTTCTCTGATTGCTGATCTACAAATGAAAGTACGACTCATTTATTAACTCATGCTGATTTTAGTTAAATTTGTTTTAGTTAAATTAATTTAGTGCAATGTATATGTACAAAAAATGATCTGAAGGAAAACATATTTTAATACATATTAAATAAAAAATAAATAAATGAAATACAAAGATAGTTTACTGAAAAATCAATATGATGAAACATATAATAATTCAGTATATTTTTTCCGCTTTGGTTTTCCAAACACATCAATTATATCGTGAAGTCTACCCTCTTAACAAATGTACTTTATAGACATTGTTGTAAACCATTCTAGTCTGATAGAAGATTGAAAGTGTTACGGTTATCTGATTCCTCCTGCCGTTTGATTAACTGTTATTTTTGCGATATGTGAAGGTTAAGCTAGAAAAGTAAGAAAGAGAGGGATGCATATTTCACAGGTCTCTGAATTAAGAGTTAGAGGACAAAAAATAGATTATACCAGTCGGTGTTGATTCATGTAGAGAACAGTCAGTAAAATAAGAAACACGTGCAAATCTCAAATGGGTCTATATTCTTTGCGTTGTACCTCAAACCGTGGTACCTCTTTGGGACGATCCCGATTTGGCACTGAATTCTGCATCAGAAGTCCTAATTTTCCTTTGATCAAATCTATTACATTTGTGAAGTTACCTATGTCAGGTATTCTATTTTTTTAATTATTAAGGAGCACCGGATGTATTAAAGAGTCAAGGTGGGAAAAGAGAAAGATACCAGAAACTCCATCTGGCTCCTAAAAATATGGTAGCTAGGTTGTGATAAAAGATTCCAACCTCAAATTTTCACTGTTATTGGTAAGAAATCTACCACTCTACTATAAAAATGTTCAAGAATTTCTTTAATTTAAAGCATTTGAACATGAATTTAAAAATTATTGAAGAACGAAATATTTTAAAAAGAAATTTGAGTAGTTAAAAAACTGGACGTGTTGACTCGAGAATTTAAATAATCATACGATTAATATACATAAATGATTGTGTGAGTTCTACTCTTGACGGACCGGAACAGAAACAATGTTTACTTAGGATGCGGTTTATATTTTGCGCATATTAATATACTCCAGGAGCAAAAAAAACATATTGGTGGTTTTTATATTTACAGAATGAGGTATGTCTGAAATATAATTCAATTATTTCAACAAACTTAAACATGAGCAAACTCATTGCTTTCAAAGTATGATGCAATCAAACGGTTTTCTTATTCCAGAAATGATTTTACGAAATTCAATTAAGAAAGTTTCTTAATGAGGAAATTAAAGACTAGCTTACGTAACATTCTGATTGTTAAGTCTCTGTCAAGCAAGGATTGATTTAATTGATATTCCAGGAAAGAGAATACAAGAGAAAGTCGATTGAGGACCCTCGTTCTTTTCAATCTCTCTCTCGCTCTCTCTCTCTATCAAGGGTTGAATAAAAAGATTTAAATATGCGGAGTTTTCATTTTTAATTTCAACTAGGTGTTAGAAAAAGGGAGTGAGTGGACCTCCATTCGTCTGATTACGTGGCATCGAAACAGCACAAGTAATACCAGGGTGGGATTGGTTTGGCAACAGGCAGTCACCTGACGCCCACAATGAATATTTCACCCCTTCAACCAGCACTCTCGGCAAAAAAAAAATCATGCATACATCTTTGTAAAATGAGACAAAGCAACAAAGAGTTTCCGAGTTATAATTCATAAAAAAAAAACAACCCAAGGTAGGTAGGTTTATAATTAAAACCAGCACTTAAATCCTAGCCATCCACTTCATGCTAAACAAAGAGTTGGGAATCTATTATTAAATTTTTATTTAAAAATTAAAAACAAAAGTGATTTTTTTTATGTACGTAAAAACAGTATTATACAACCCCTGGCTGTCTCCCTGGTGACGGGCGACGTTTTACCGTCCATCTTGCCACTTGATATTCCGATTCTCTCAGCTGTTGACACCTAACTCCATCTACTCTTTACCCCATTTTCCTCTTTTATTATCATAGCTTTCTTTTTTATTTCCAATGTAACCTTGATTAACGATAACTATGAATTACACAATCGTAATGATCAAATCATTTTTCCTATATAAATAACTAGCAAACATACCCGTCTTTGACAAATCAAAAATTTTATTATACTTGGTATTCCAAAATACCATCAGAAATTATAGAATAGTAGAAAATACCATTATTAGAACAGTGTTAAGCAAATACCTTTGTATACACTACATTAGCTGTTCTTCAGGTTCATGGAATAACAAACCTCCGACGTGGAACCTCTGACTCTTGAGCAAGTAAACTACAGTTGACCATGTGAGAAAAACTTGGTCTCGCTAACTTGAATACCTGCGTTAGATATAGTTTCCCCTTGCGACTTAGTTAACGTCATTGCGAAATAGACTCTGATGGGACTTTGCAATCGTTTCAACGTTAACAAATAATGACTGGGAGTTACTGGTATACACTCCCCATTCCACACCCAGTGATGTCCGCCTCTGTCCAGAGCACAAACTCAGAGTCGTGTCCCGTTGCACAGTTTTGGGGCACGCACGTTTCGTAACATGAAATTTGTTACTGCTACTAAATCGGAGCATGAGAAAGAGACACCAAGCGCACTTGTGAAGCGACGGTTGGAGACCCAACGGTCTCTCGACTCTCTACGATATTTCGACATTCGTCGTCGTCGGGCATCAGTAGTCCCTTTGAGTAGCTGAAGCCTACCCTTATATATATATATATATATATATATAGTTCAAAGTAGCAAAATGTGCTGCTACTTTTAACAATACTTGCATACAAGAAGATTTGCTGCCGATTTACACCAATATATATATATATATATATATATATATATATATATATACACTTTTAAATACGATCGAAAACGGACAAATATAGTTCAATATAGACAAAGAAACATAGAGAAATCAAAAGAACACACTTACAGTCTCTAATTTTCGGTTTGAACCGTCTTCAGGAGAGATAAGAGAGGGAAAGCGCACTGGTTCAGAGACGGTTGGAGACCCAGGGTCTGCAGACCAACCGTCTCTGAACCAGTGCACTTGGTTTCCCTCTCTTATCTCTCCTGAAGACGGTTCAAACCAAAAATTAAAGACTGTAAGTGTGTTCTTTTGATTTCTCTGTTTCTTTGTCTATATTGAACTATATATATATATATATGAGACAATTACATTTACAAACCAAGACTCATGACGGTATTTCCACATCCGTCCTCTACGTATCGAATTGTTCTGCTGGAATGCTACAAGACGACTGAAGCAAACGTTTCTGAACACACGAGCGCGTTGTGCTCTATTACTATTTTGCGTATGATAAGAAACAAGAACTAAATATAAATGACTAATTAAAAGTTAAGAATAAAAATATTAAAAACTAAATAAGTTATCAGAAAAAGAGGACAATTAAGACTATAAATAAAGACCTGAATGGGAAAGGAAGAATCAAATGAAGCTATAAAACAATTATACTATAAAAATAAACCAAAATTATAAATAAAATAAGTAATAATTATGAATACCATTACAAGTAATGAGATAAAATAGTGATATATATAATGAAAACAATGAATAAAATGACCTGTGTTTTTTAAAATTTTCCGATCACCCATATACCAGCTTACAAAATACCTACTCAACATGACACAAAGAAATTTTGGAGGGGTTGCTTTAGAATCATAAGAAAACCTGGAATACTCTCATTTTGATATGATTATTTAGATATTTTAAGCACAATAAATCATGTATAACTTACGGTGTATTCAATATAATAAGACTACAAATTTTGGGGTATGGGGAATTTTAGGCCATTTTTAATTTTAATTACCCTCTACGCAACGTAATAACTGAGGTAAAAACTTTGAACCATTATTCTTCATAATGATTTACTAATATCTGGTGAAGCAAATGATTAGTAATAAAAGAGTTTTAATTCAGATAATGACTGGAGACTAATAGTTAAACTTAGAAATGGTTAACGTAATACTTAAGGTTAAGAATATACCAGATAATACTAGACGAAGGTAATGATGATAGAAAGGTGATTAAAAGGGCGGAGTAAATGGAGTGAAATTCATGCAAGATGATTTAGATTTCCCCTTCAAACTGAGATTTTAATTTCATACTTGAAATTAGAAAGTTTGTAAATTAAAGTTTAAGGAAGCAAAGTCAACAAGAATAACCGACTGCTTTCATCGTAAAATGGGCTCATGTGCATATTAACATAAGTAAACAAAATTATTCATAAGAAAGAATAAATAAAAGGTATGCTAATGATTTGATGGTTTTCAAGAGTGTCAGAGAAACACTTTATTTACGGCTGAGGACGACTGGCTTTGTGTAAACATTTCGTCTGCCTGCTCCTTTGACGCTGAAAGCCATTAATACTCCTGGCCTCCCTCCTGTGCCAACTCGGTTTTTTTATGCTACTACAGCAGGGTGCCAAAAGTAAGCGTTCTTTTCGTCCATTTAACACTAACAATATCACCAACAAAAAAAAAACCATTTACTAAAACATTTCAACTTACTCTTCAAAAAGATTGCTTTCTATTCAAACAGCAATCTTTTTCAAACATAACCATCTCTTTCAGCATGTTATATACAAAATTATATATAAATTTGTTGGTTTCCAACCCTCCTATCTCCGGTGTCCTTTGTTTTCCGTTCCTCTTTTCTGATGACAGTTAATCCCAAAATTAAAGGCTATAAATATGCGTCAATTAATTATTTGTTTTTCGTGTTTCTAAACATTGCTTTATAAATGTTTGGCATTCATGTTGCTATCTGAACATTATTAAAATGAGTTTTAATTTTATAAATGTGAATTATACATGTAAGCAATATTTAATTAATCAATTTTAATAACATCTAAACTAATATTAATGTAAATTATTACTGTAAAATAATTTGAAATTTTTAAATTAAACAAAATGTTTATTTGTTTTAAACTAGAAACCAGCAATTGCTATCGCAGTTATACGGTATGACACGTTTAGAACTCTTTCAGTGAAGAGTGTTGTTTGGATGTATATTCAATAATCTAAGAATAAATTTATTTCTCCCTTAGGAGTAAATATTTGATGTTAATAGGCGGAGGTCATATGATTTTGTGATTTATCATCTCATACGGTTTTGCCTCTCTATTGGTTGTATAATAAGCAGTGATGAAAGCACTTATCAGAAAGCTGATGATTGTATTGGGCCACTGTATCTTATTAAAATGACAAAGGAGCATTTCTTTATGAAAGTGGGCTGGGGCAGTGTTAATATAGGGTAATGTAGGTTGTCAGAGTGTTGAAAGAAGACGTGGCTGGTGGACGTTTATTAGACCGTCTGCCCCTTGGGCACCCCCATATTGCCCCTAGCTCCATTTAGCTGACAAATGTCAGCCCTCTCAATCACCTTGTACCAACTCACCTTGTCACGCTGTATTCTTCAAACTTGATATAAACTTAATAAAATACAGTTTTCAACATCAACTTAACACTGCACTTTCAATTCTTGATATTATGTTAACATATATATTACGGTTAACAAAAATTACATATTGCATAATAATAGCTCATAAATAAATTCAAGATAAATACGTTACAGAAGAGCACATAAAATTTTCAATTTTTAATTGAACTGCTGTTTAAGGAAGTTAGAAGATACAATCATCTCTGAAATACAATGAAGGGAAGATTCGCATCCTAGTTTGCCTGTTTGCTTGGTCTCACACTATATCTTCTCTGATGACGGTTTCCCATAAAAGTGAAACTTGTAAATATTTTTATGTAATATATAGATAACAAGTTTGTTTCTAAACTCTTGTTTTTCGATCTGCTAAAATTTATAAAATCTTCGTACTGGGAAATTGGAACTTGAAATCAAAATCAAAAATCATACACCGATATTTTGGTTTTTCATTCAAAAATTTTGTTAAGGGCCTACAAATGATAAACAAACAAGAGTTATATATCAATCGACGGATATACACATAAAGAACCATGCATTATTCTACTGGACATTATTTAGTAACAATAAAAGAACAAAAAAATAAGTATTGAATGAAAAAAACTACTAACGTTTACACTACTGGAGGACTAACAACTTAATTTTTTCTAAGTTTAATTATTGAAACTTGTTAAAGCAGTAACAAGTAATAGTACTATGTAAAACTGTACAAGAAAAACGAATGAGTAAACCATTCATTGGTAGTACTTAAAATAAATTATGACTAATTAAGCATCATTTGATTATTGTATATACTTTTTTATTACCATTTAATATGTAATTAATTAATTAATATATAAAATTTAACTATTTCTCACTAGATCTCTGGACCAACACCTCTTCAGCCTGCTTGTAGGGATTGGATGGGATGTTAGTTTCTGGGTAGTAAGATGGGGAGTAGTGGAAAGAGTTGATGAACTTAGATATCGAGTTGGATCACTTCTCACACAAAAAAAATTATTGATATAATCATTACGGATCATATCATTTATGTTCTTATCTTAATTCATATATTAATTTAATTATTAATTACATTAATTCATATCATAAATTCATATCTTATCATTACGGATAGTCGGATTTCATACATAGAAAAGTGCATGGGTAATTTTACGGAAGCGTTAAAATTGGGCTGTCTCAATTCCCAGGATGTTAGAATGTTTGGTTGATCCTTAGATTTTGAGTATATAAGTCCTAGTCGGTATATGGTGTAAATTAGTTTTATGACTTATTGAGTCAAGTTATATTGTTTGTTGAAAAGTGTAGTTAGCACATTGGATCCTCTCATCGGGTCTTTTCGTTTTTGTGTAGCGTGTAGATTCCAGGATAGTCATTTGTTAATAAACATTCCTAGACATCGCACTTCGTCTGCAATAAGGTGAGGAAAATTGTTAGGTTTCTCATCGAAGAGTGAAGCTAATTTGTATGTATTTATCTGCACTGAACTTAATTCTTTTCTATGGGACTTTATTTGTGAAAGGAGTGATGTTTTTGGAAGATTTTCGTAATGTGAACCATATCACTGTCACGTATAGAATTGGTGAGTCACCTACAAATATGAAATTACCAGTTTATGGTTGGATTGGGATATATATCCAATATTTTTGTATGATTATCACAAGTTTTCCGTTTTTTCAGCGCATTGACCTACTACAATACGCTAACTCCCATGAACTTGGATTCAACTATTCTTTCCGTGTCCAGTTTCATAAACAGATCCCTGGTTTTCACTGCCTTTTTACTTTAAGTGCTTCAATAAACATACATTTACCTCTATAAAGGTGGATCTGATAAATGCGATCCTGATCTCAGTTATTAACACTAATTTTAATTATATTCTTACTTTCTTTCTTATATTTTGTTGGTTGTTCTATTTCGGTTTTATTACATTATTTATTTATTAGTTTACTTCTCATTATTTTAGTGTTATTTTGTTATTATTTTTTGTCATTTTTTATTTTAAGTGATTTTAATTATATTCATTTTAGCTACAAAATTTAGTTGTCCTTTGGAGATTGATAGTGTTCGAGAATTATTTATCCTAGAGGTTACTGTGTAAAGTTTCTGTCCCTTGGTAAGTGAAAAAGTAAGATTAAAAGAGTTCCAGGTGTCAATATTATGCTAATAACATTAATTGTTACTTATTTCGTTTTCTTTGGTTTAACTAATTCTACATAATAATGTTTTTTTTGTGATCAGACAGTTACTGATCAAAGCAAGGGTTCTTTAACTGGATCTCTTGTTATGTTTGTTGTATAAGAAGCATATTGTAGAAGTGATTGTGATGGTAAAAAGATTGCCAAGGACCTTGGCTCTCGCTCTCTCTCCCTTTCTCTCTCTCTCTGATGATGAAAGCAGAAAAAGCCTGATTGCAGCCAGCTGAGAAAGGCCAACCCTTCGGACGCTCCGTGCATAAAAGAGTGGCAACAATCCCCTCTCCCCAACCCTCCCGCCCTAAAACCAACTTTTAACGACCTCAAACTCTTTTAAGCCGGAAATAAACGGTTTTCTTTCTCTCAAGTTGAAGTCTGCAGAGCTGAGTTCGACATGCGACCCCCGAGGGAATGCGTCTTTTCAGCTCTTGACTGGGCTCTTTAAAGAAATAAAAAAGTGATTAGAGCCCCGAAGAAAAACATTTTGATTGACGTCTACTTTTCACTGCAAGCATTTCATTTCCTCGCCTTTGCTTGACTCTTCAGTAAGTCATTCAATTCTTTGTAAACACGCTGAATTCAATCAATGCAGAGTATAAAGACCACGCTTCCTTCTCTATACATGCAAGAACAAATGGAAATCCAAACAATTTACTCAATGGAATATCTTACATTACATCTCAAAATGAAGCAGTTCTTGTCAAATAGTAAGAAGTATAACCTAGGGAAACTTGTATGATTTGTCTTTATTTCTTTATGACAGGAAATTGTAATGTCAGATCTACAAGACGTTATAAATTTCAGAGGATAATATGCAGTTAGTATAAGTATCAGGCTTTAACCATACCGCTCAAGAGCACAGATGGACATATGTGATTTACAGTCAATAACTCCTCAACTGTACTCTCAAAAATAATTAATATTTTTAGTATCACTGGTTAAACCATTAGGTGAAAAGTGTGTTTACTGCAAATACTGCAACAGAGGTATATATTATTTGGATTCATGGTAATTTTTGCGCCTTCAATACATCAATTAGAAACTTAAGAAATCATTCTGGATTTTGGGAAAAATTCTAAAAACAGTGACCACATATGAATTTCAGTCTACTCCGATTTTATACCAGTGAATAAAATATAATAAAAATAATACTGAGAATAATAATAATAATAATAATAATAATAATAATAATAATAATAATAATAATAATAATAGCATTTATGCTCAATGTGCGTAGAAAATAATTCAGCTCCATTTTTTTTAAGAAAAATTTTATTTTTTCTATTTTTTATCGCGTATTTGTTAACTTGGCTTAGTTAATTCCAAAATAAACAAACAAGAAACAGCTATATAGATGTACTAAATTTAGATACTTGTTAAAATTTTATTTGGGAGGTGTTCTTGTTTCAGTGAAAAGCTTATCCTCTCTTGGATTAAGCCGATAATTTTTTTTTTTAAAATAAGAGCTATTTTGCCATAAGCGGATCCATGCCACACTTTTTCACAGAGTTTCCAATTTATCCCTATTTTACTTTGCTGCAGCTATACCTTCTGTAGTGCTACTCGTAATCCTCCATTCTGTAGTAACCTAGTTACTCAGTGACTGTTCAACTGTTCAACATGGTCTGTTTTGATTTATACATGTTCATCAGCCTTGGGGTCATACTATACCAGAATAGGTCGATGTTTTGTAAAGTCATTTTACAATATTACGAGAGACTAATTCATTCTTTCAGATAGGTAAACCAAGCAGTCCCCGTGAATTTTCCAAGGTGGACCCAGTAGAGGAGGGCATATACGAATTCAATAAGCCGAAAGTCAACCCGACTTAAATTGCTGGACTACATAATTTAAAAAAATTAAAAAAAATACTGAATTAAGATGTTGATATTTTATGCATCCATAATATTACTATGCAAAAAAAACATTAGTAATTTATTATGGAAAAAGTTATAATTATCTCAAAAATTTAAAAGACGTGTATTTTTCTAATATTTTCCTTTGAAAATATTATATTTCTTCTATTTTTAAAAGGCAAAGTTTTTTAGACAGCTGCCATTTTGCACCTTGTTTACCAATAGGTCTCCCCTGGGTCTGATGTTGGACTTCTTAGGATTGTCAACAGCATAGCGGTTAGGAGATTCTGGGTGGTGGTAGGTGGTGACTATCCTCAAGCACAGCGGTGTTAGGTGGTGCTGGGGGGTGAGGAGACAAAGAGGTGCTACTGAATGCGACTGGGACAAAATCATGAAAAAGCCCATTCTCTGACAGGCGGCTTCATTGTATTCTTCATATTAGCTGCTTATGTGTGTACCAAACCAGTTTTAAACCAAGCATCCACCATAAATATAACTTTGAAAAAAGAAATGCATGCTGTACCTTGTCAGCTTCAGACATTGTCAGAATATCGGTTCACTTGTAGAAGTATCCACACTGTGATTTGTTGGCGCTATCTTTTACCAGTAGATCGGTTCGTAAAGTATATCCTTATCACTCTTATTCTTTCATTCTTATTTCTTAATTATTTCTTCAACTATTCAAAGTATTATGAAGAAGGAAGTTATGACCCGAGACTTTATTGGAATAGATACACTAAATAGTATCCAAACATAGAATAACATAATTAATTATAATTAGGATTCTGCTGGGAAAAATTGTCCATCACATTTGTAGATGCCTTACCGTAGCTAAGTGTAAAGCAGTTGCGTTTCAAAACGAAACTACTCGTCTGTTACCCTAAACATTTATCATAATTTTCTGTATTCTAATCATAGTACACCTCTAAGTTAGAATGAAGTAGACATCATATTCTCTTCATATATTTACAAACATAAGAGTCTGAGCTACATCGCTCGTTAATTTTTGTATTGTCTATGTTTCCCCTGAAAGTAAGGTGGTTAACAAAATAATTAATAAACCCTACTTTTTATATTAGTTTTGGGTTTTTGTAGTTTGACTTGAAAATATTAATTAATAAAATCTTTTGTCGAATTGCACTGCAGTAACTACATTATGGGGTCCTTTATACATTTGAATAGCTGCATGTGGTTCTTGCTCTGTAATGTTGGCCTACATCTGATTTAGACAATGAGAACGAAGTGACATTAACTATACATGCCTTGATCAGCGAGGCGTCTCCCCACCTGCACCCTTCTCGTATTGCTACTAATCCCATATGATGCTTCAAGACAATACCTCCGCTGCTTGATTGATTAAAACAGTCCATGCCACTCTATCTGAGTTTCACCTTAGCGCTTTCTCTACAAAGTTCCCTTTGTTATCAATCTTTTGAGTTATTTGTTTTAGCTATAAATTAAAACAAAACTGATTCACTGAAAATAAATTCTATAGCATTTCCCCATCAAATAAATTATTTCAATTCTTTCCATTCCCTTCAAAGTTTTCATCACGATTTTAATATTTCTATTAAAGTTATAACCGATACTCAGCAAACTGACGGGAATATTATCGTTATTTGTTGAAATTTTCGTATTAGTGAAGGTATCACTCAAGAAGGTGCCTAGGGTAGACATTCGTACTTTTGTTTTCACGTTCAAGGTTTCACTATGAGAGGCAGTTAATCTTCTTGGTAGAATCAAATACTACCTCGCCTTCCAATAAAGAATCTCCTAATTCATACTGATTTAAATTACTTGGTACATTTATAGAGTAATGGATATTGTTCCCTGTATTTGTAAACAGGGATATCCTGGAGTTGCTTGACTCTTACCATTGGACGTTGAGTTTTGAAATTCCAGATTTCTGGTTACCAATTTCACGTAATTGGTGAGGAATTCTTTCCGAAGGTCCTATTGATATATCTACAATGACATATCATCGTAATATTGCCCTTAATACAATAAATTTAGTAAACGATCCTTCAAATTAACTACTTTTGTGAATAAAGATTTGCTTTCCTGTCACAGACTATCTCGTTAATGGAAAAAGTTCTTCGATGTAACTTTTTTTATTTTGCCCTATACAAAAAGCATTAATAACCTGAAAATCAAATCAGTTCTACAAATAAAACTTTTATTGAAGGAACTTTTATTTAAAAGCTTCGTCTCATGTTTGATTGTAGTATATTATATATGTTTGAAATTAGTCATGTTATATTAACTGCTAAAATAAAATGCCCAGTAAGCACGCTTCATATATCGCATTAGCTTATAAAAACGACAGTTCTTAATCTGTCTGAAATGAAAAAGTTATACATATATTTATTATTAAAGAATATCCACGACTAACATTGATAGAAAAAGCAATAGAGGTGTCAGAAAGTAAAATAAGAAAGTTTAAAGATTTCTAAACTGAGTTTTGCTTGAAGGGTTCGGGGGTAATTGATTTGGGTTGAGTGTGAATGTCGCTCGGTTCACATTATGAGTGAGATCAAACCATATATTGCATCCAAAGGACCTCTCACATGCCTACCCACTCCATATTCCTCAGAGTTATTTTATTAAACTGAATAAATTCCGCCCCTCTTTTCACTCTGATCCTAATACAGTTGGTAGCCTAATAAACTTATTTAGGATAATACGGCGGAATTGCACCATTGCAATATAGCTCCATGATGAAATAGACTCGGCTTTTATACTCTATTCAAATCAAAGCCAATTCCAATATATTTAAACCTCATCAATTACCAACAATTTACTTAACGTTATTAATAAATATTCTAGGCATTGAAAATTCGTGGAAGCCACCACATAGAACTCCTTCTCATTATTTCTATTCTTCTGAGTTGAATTTATTTAGCTCTAACTACTGAGTAGCACAAAGCACTGTATATCCAACTAAAAAAAGCACACCCTGTGATTAAAACTGACTTAAATCCTGAGTTGTGTACAACAATTTTATATGGAAACTTTAATTTAATTTGATTTCATTTAATTTCCCTCCCAATTCATTTCCCTTGATTAGAATTTCTGTAAAATTCATGGCATCTTTATTGCCATTTGTTGTTTGATCATTCTAATGTTGAATTAAATTTGTTGAATCATGGTAAATTACTTTCATAGACTCTTGTAAATAACATTTTGGTTAAGGGGCCTTCAAAGGCTAAGCATTGTTTCAAAAATTGTACTACTCGGACTTAGGACTCATTTCACAAATAATACTGGCTAAGTTATCTCCTGCATTATTTCCCGCTCTTCTAAAATGACTTGGAATCAACCTCAACAACACTAGAACACTAGGACAACTTTTCTCATTTCTCTGAAGACTTTTGTACGAAAGTTCAGCTAACATTTCAATTCAATTCAGTTTTATTTCAGTTTTAATGATCATAAGTTCCTTTACCATAAATGCTCATATAACATCATCACATGTTTCATGATTAATTATCTTCTTATGATGTATTTTTGAAGATTCTTGTTACCATGGTGTAGTTATTATGATCTTACCATCTTGTTCCATAATATTAATTCACAGAATCTTCACTGTTTAACGTGTTTCATCAATTAAATTATGCACTAATTGATTAATTAAATGACGGGACAGTATTTATAAGAAATTATTAAAATATAAGCAATTAAGAGGCCTGTTTTGTCGAACGGAGATAAAGTAATTTTGATAAAGAATCTGATGTAGCTGCAAGCGCAAAGGGTTGACTGCAGAACGTCACATGGCTTGACAAAGTACTGCTTGCTGCCAACAGATATTCTAATTAATATAATTGGACCTTCTCTCCCTTAATTAAACTCTTGACACAACACCAAATTAAACATTACCTTTTTCCAAACAATATTAAATCAAATTAATAGCACTTTTTATCCGTTTAAACTTTTTTCTAAAATAAAAATATAATTAACTAGAATTTTCTTTGTATTTAATTTAAAAGCTTCATTTATTCGGTTTTCTAATTATATTTTAAAAAAATTATCTACTTAATTTTCTATCCTCCTGGTATTATAGATTTTTTCTTCACCATAAATATTTTTTCTTTCTTTTCGAACATTAATTACACAATAATAGCGAATCAGATTATAGTAAATATGTCATTAGTTAATAGAAAAAATACTAGAACCTATATTGTTTTATTAAATAATGTTTTTGATTTTGCAGTATTTATTTATTGTATTATGCACGAATTCTTCTTGTCATGAAAATACAATATCAAATATTAATATCTGAGTTTTTATCCATTTTCTTATATTTGATTACCGTATTGCTGATATTTTATATAATAATACATATTAGTTCAGTGTATTTTCCCACGTGATGAATAATTACTGCATTTCTTGATGCTCAAAGCATGTTTAACTATTTAACTATTGATAAGAGAATGAAATGCCCAGTTTAAGAATTTCGTATAATTCTCTTTAAAAACGGAAAGTAATTCCAAACTTGAAACAAAGAATAGTAACACACACAGAGAAACAAACACACTAACTTGAATTTTTGGATAACCTGTCTTCAGGAGAAAAGAGAGTGGGAGACGAAGAACGCCTGAAACGCAACGGTAGGAGAATGCCCTGGGTAGTTGGCATCTTATAGAATATCTTATAAGAAATATGGATATGGATATAAGTTGTCGAGAAGAAAACACAGGATAGATTAAGTTTCTTCATCTAAATAAGTAAAAATGTATGTTTGGCTGTGTGTCTCTTATATATTCCTAAACTTTCTATCCGATCGTGATGAAACTTTAGGGAATGGTTGGACGCATACCCGCGATGACTTCTATGTTAATGAAACTATGTTTCGATAGGAGATTTAGATTCTTTCACAAATCAATACTGAAGACCTTTAGTTGCTGAGACTATCATTGGGACTGACGGATATCCAGTCTATCCTTGAAAATAGCCAGGACGTGCACTTCACGACAGAAAATGTACGTGCAAGTGTATTGTCAGCAGAGTTAAGCACATTTTTCTAATTGTATAACAAAGATAGATAATAGCATTATTTTAAAAATTCTTGTGACCCGAGCGTTCATGTTGTTATCAAAACGAATATTGTTTTCACTTGTAAAGTTAGTTGTATTATCCATTCAGACAACTAAAACAGAGTGGGTAAGTGTGGAGCCAAGAAGGGACACTAAAAATGGTCCGTGCTTTGAGCATCAGTGATTCTTATCAACCTCCTTTAAAGTGGTATATAGAAAATAAAAGGAGGAATTTCATTTATTAAACAATTGTAAACTGGTAACTTTAACAATAACAATATCAATCTCATGTGTCAGATAGATCGCTAAAATTTTTGTCATTATAGCGGATGAATCGATAAAATGAATGCTATATGGGAGATGAAAAAATTTGTTCGCTCCAGTTAAGTCGGAATCGTCAATGGATCCTATCCGATGCTATGCACATGTTAAAGATCCCTGCTCTAACAAACTTGAGTGGGTTGGAATTTTAGCTGTTGCTCTAGAATTTTTTCAAGAACTGAAGAGATGGCTATGACGGACTACATGACATTATGACAATTAAGAAAATAAATCGCGTATTGCACAAATAAAACAACATGGACTAGAAATGTCATATGTATTGGTGTTGAGGAAACACCATATCAAATAAATTGGCTAACCACATTCATTAGAACTATAATACATTCACATCCGTAATATTTGAACTGTTGAGAGAGTCGTTATTTTAAACCAATGCTTAAAAAGTAAGTCTAATAAAACTCCTTCTTATGAATACAAAACTTCCTTAATTAGTGCAGTAACCTTCTTATTGATATGCAATCCAGTTTCGGTTTTTAATTAAATTTTTTTTCATAGGCTTCCAAAACAGAAGAAATATAAGAAATAATAGAATCATTAACAAATTAAACATAAAAAGCGCAGAAAAAGACAAAGTCTTTAAAGTTTAAATATAAAATGTAGTAAACTAGTATTGAGTTAAAGGACTTTTGATCAATTTTACCATAAGAAGCATTTTACATATTTTCCAAACAATATCTGGTATTATTACTGCATTGTAATACTTATATGCTATGAATATTGATAAAAAATAACTTAGAAAAAAAGAAAGCCGTTTTCAAAAATATTAATTTGGATGTTATTAATAAATATAAATGAGCAATTGTCTTTTTTTTGTACAATCAGAAAAATTTGATAAATAAATAAACATACTCAGTGAATTTCTTCACTGTTATCTTTTTACTGCAAATATAACTTGAAACACCCCTCAAATAAAATAAAAGAAGTCTTCATTTTTACATATATGTGAAACAGAATGAAACTGTCTTGAATATCTAAATTAATCCTGTAAAAAAATAATAGAGGAACACCGATAAACATTCTCTTGAATATTACAAATATTAAATAACTACTCTTTATTAATAGCTCTCGAAATATGTATGTGTCTTTTTCAGAGTCTTCTTTTTGTTTTTATTGTACAGTAGAACTTCTCAGTGCGAGTTTAATTCGGTTCCGAGGCAGAGCAATTTTTCACATTGAAATTAATATGACAATATATAACCCAAAATTTCTGTTTTTAACTTTATTTTTTAGACAGAAAAGTTGTAATTATAAAAAATAAACAATACTGTACATGTAATATGAATAATAATATATAGTATATTAATATACTAAACTTGAAACGGAGATCATTTTGGCGTGAGGAATACGGCTGCTCGTACTAGGAATTTTTGCTCGTACGAGGCAAAAAATGTTACGATTTTGTAAAGTGAATTGCTCTTACAGTGACACATTCGTACTAATAGGGTCTACTAAACTTATTTTTCTTTAATAGATGAGTTTCGTGTAGTTGTTCTATGCATTGTCTCCGATGAATAAGACAAAACATGTATGTGTCGCATTGACGATTTGTATTTTAATTCACATATTTATTTTCTTGTTATAGTTGTACTCAAAGGATCACGTCTTATTAAAATGATGCTAAAAGTGGTAGCTTTATAAACTGAACTTGATTTAAGTTGTTTCACTGTTTTACGTAAAAAAGATATCTTTTAAGATGCCTTCATAGAGGTGTTTTCGTGAAAACAGCAGACTTCTTCACCACACGCCATATAGTCATTAAACCTTAATGCTTTTTCAACTGCCATCAACGAAGAATTTCAACGTCTTTCTCACATTTTCTACCTTGATAGTAGTAGTAACTGAGTTATCACAGCATTAACCAGAATATTAAGTTTACTTTAAACAATTACTTTGTAATTATTTTACAAGCAGAAACCAAAAAACATAGAACATGATTCAATTTTGAGGACTTTTCACGATAAAGCCTATTGATTCGCTCTCCCTTTCTTTCTCTGTCACTCTCTTCTTCAACTTCTACCTCTTATAATTCTTTGCTCTTCAGTAGACTTGTAATTAATGTACTCAGTAGCACTACCTTATTTTTCTTATGCTTTTTCCTAAAAAAAATGGTATTTCTTTCTGATCCTTTATTTGATATATACCTCTATAACTGATAAATGTTAAAACCCTATTCCAAAACACGTAATAATTGTTAACGAAAAATTAACGAATTAGAAAGACTATATAAACAGAATCACAGTCTATAATTTTCTGTAAAACATTTTCAAAAATATATTGGCGAGAGCATGTTGAAAGGAGGAGCGAGCAATGGCCAACCACCCGTATTAAACACTTCTATTATAAATTTAAACTGTATGTTTTTATTTGCTGTTTTTATCTTGTAATTTGTTTATTAGTGGATAAATTAATATGTGTCCATCATCATTATCTTCAGTGGCACAGACTACCTCGTGTTCATTGTTACCAATACCATCACCACCACCCTTATCATAATAATCGTCATCAAACCACATCATCATATTGGATTGCACTAAGAATCGTGCTTTAATGTTCTTTCTACTCCCAAAAAATTGAACCTTCATATGAGTGGTTGAAATTCTTTCACCATCTGGGGAAGTAACATACTTTGTTGTCCTGGCTGATTCTCAAGATCTGGGTTTCAATGACGGCTTTGGTGGCTGAGTCTTGACAAAATTCTATCGTATTACTAACCATGCCACCTTAACATTTTATTGAAATTCAATATTTCTCTCATTAGATTCAAAATTTTCAAAACTTCAAAACTGTATTATAATTTTTTTTCAATGCACTCACATTCCATGTATTATTTAATATAAAAAGAATATGCATTTATACCTTACTTCTCTTTCCTTTGATTATTACTATACATTTCACAGTTTTATTTATTTTTTTATCTCTTTCACTCAAAAAATTGTTAGCATGTTATAATTATGTAAAAAAAAAAATAAATGACTGAAAGTTATCATAAATCAATCAGTATTAAATATATTTCTTTCATCAAATATGAAAAATTAAAATAAGAAGGTGAGAAAAAGATACAATTAAATTAATTAGTCTAGAAAAAAAATGGTAAAACATGTTTAAAAAATCACGCTTTTATATGTAATCCTCATTTTCTGTGTATATCAAGCAGCCAAATTCTACATAAGTATGCAGACTAATGTTTTTATGCTTAGGGGAAGTTGTTGCAGAATCAATTGTCTGATGTTATCAAATAATTTGTTGACTGGCAGTTGGCATGAATAGCGATGGGAAGTTTGATATGATTTCTAACCTAAGCACTGTGGCAGTCCTGATAAGGTCTAACCATGGTACATGCTAGTCCTAGGTCAAATGACGCATCGTATGAGTTCTGATGAAGGACTGTGGTGGTACAGATGAGGTCTAGCTGTGGTAGATGCGAGTCCAACGTAAAATGAAGCACTCTTAGTCTCTCCTTAGTTCACTGAGAGTCTATGGAGACATAGGAGTATTTCTTTCTAATCTATAATAGATATAATAGATGAGTTGAAGTAATAGTGGTGATGAGACCATTATGCCTTCTGCACCACTTTGCCCCAGCAAGAAAGCGAGTGTTACTCCTAGTTGAAGGAATAAACTGAGTTTGAAGTGGCACCTGTAGTATAAGCGCGTTTCATTATTCCAGATCATTGCAGAAGCAATACAAATGGGTAGTATGATAACTGATAACATCCTTCAAATATAATTTGTTTTTCTTAAAACAATTCCATTCAGATAAAATGAAATATTTGCTATTTTTAACAATCAGATATAAATTAAGAAACAGAAGTTGTAATAAATTAATGATTTTACAAATTATATTAAGAAAACGAAAGAGGTTCGTAAGAGGACGCGAACTCGGGAGGGACGAGGCAGTCAGGTGAATTGCATTGTGGGTGTGTAGGCTTGTTGAAATGCCGCTCGCCAGAGTAACAAGTACGCCCCAGTTCTTCTCTGCCTACTTAATGGAAAAGACATTTATCTTCCCCCCTCCCACAACACTAAATAAATCCCATTGTTTGCCTTGGCTGGGATTATTTCCATCTCAGTTATCGCCAAGTAAAAAACTGCCCACTTGGGGTGGTTGGTGGGAGGGGCGGGGAGGGGTAGAATTCTAAAATTTATTGGTCTTGTAATACTGCCTCGGTTTTCCTAATCTCATTAAGTTTCTTTCCACTTTATCGTACCAATTAGCCTTGGGATAATTTAAACCTTGTCCGACTAATTTAGAGTAGAAGGCGATGCAAGTGCTAAAAGTTGAAAGTCAGCCTCAATTAGCTTTCCTTTTGCTATTTCAACTGCTCGAGGTTGGTGGTTGCTTGCAACCAACGAAATGAGTCTTTAGTCTGCACAATAGGGCACGTTATTATTAGCAGTTGCACGTCATTTCCTTCTCCTGGGTAACTAACTAACAGTCCTGCTATCAGTGTGAGGTCAGTAAGAAAATATCGAACTCTCAGCCACGTTAGTCAATTACTGTTACTACGTATTAAATATCAGCTGTCAAAAATAACTAATTTTAGCAATATTTGACTTTCTGCTTAAAATGCAAGTATAAGTGTTTTGTGGTCTTATATTGCAGTTTCGGCTATGCACTGATGTGACACTCAGTCTGTCATCATATATTTCTATGTTAAACAAATTTCACATAAACACGTGAAATAACAATCAATGATCAAGCCACAATATCAGAGTCGTTTTGACTCTGACGAAGACTGCTTGTTACGGTTTAAAGATCTTAGTCCTGTTTTCACTTTTCATATTGTGGTTTGATCATATTTCTATGTGTAGTCACAAACCATTGACTATACATAGTAATCGTTGTTGCTCAATGATCGCATTTCGATGACGATAGCGTGTGTTTTTTTCATCTAATTTAACATGTAATCTGTCATAATCTTTTTGAGAAGTGTCCATAAAAAGTGTAGCTGATGATAGGTTTGGTTGTATTTCTAAGTTTTGTTCACTACATACCTCAACACTTTCCTCTCTGGGTTATCTTTAGCAATTTTTCCATTATCTTTACTAAAACAACCGTTTATTCATTCCAGATCAATATAGATTAGTAGAAAAACCATTTGCTATATATTAAAGAGTAGAACGGTTATAAGCAATAAGAAATACCCATTCCAGAATTAATATCTATAAAAGCTTTAGTTTCTTTAAAAATTCTTTATATTTTAAAAAGAACCACTTACTGTAAAATCCGAGGTAAAGCTGCATATTTGAAAAGAGGCGATAGGATTTGTTGGTATTATATATTGAAAGGAGGCCTACATTGTAAGAATTGTATCAGAGAATTGGCAAAGTAAACACTTAAATTAAGAAAGTGTTCCTTTTTTATCCTGCCTCTTTTAAAAAGGAAATAAAAAGCCGGCGATATTGAAAGCGATCAGTGGGTACAGGTTTTACGAGGTTAAATCCCTAGCGTGGAGGTATTTCCCTTTGGTAGTTAGAATAACTTGTTCCCTTAAGGGCCTGGCGTTTGGAAGAAGTGCCAATGCCCCATTCCTCTTGTCAACTCAGAAAGGGTTAATAGTTGAGTTAGCCCTTATCATCTCCTTAGCATCTTCAAATCGGCTTCTGATACCATCTTCACACCTTTCTCCTCCACACACTTTATCTGCCCTCCTGATTTAAGCCGTCTATATAATTCACTTTAACCAGTCATTTTTTTTTTCTAATTTCCTAGGGCTTTACGTTAATAGCAGCTTACCTCCAAAGATGGCAGTCTTCGGCTCGTTAGCAAGCTCTCGGTTCCTGAATTTAATGCTCGTTTTTAAAAGGTGCTCCAGATCATACCGTCACTTATATATAATAATTAAACATCATTATGGAACACAAATAGATGTATGTATTTAAACAATATACGATACACACTATACACTCCATTACAAAACATAATTAGTATTTCATTACGCTAAAACCATATGCAAGGCTATTGATGGTTATTGATGTTTGTGTTGAAGAAAAGAAATATAAAAATCCCTAAATAATCAATATTCCATAGATACTAGCTTTCAAAACTGCCACAACCCTATCTGTTTTGAAACATCAATTTGAACCAAATATATGATATTGTAACAAATAAGGATTTACCTCCCCAACTTTGCTATTAGAGAGCATATCAAACATAGTCACAGATCATAAATTTAATTTATTAAATTCAATGTGGTCGCCATCATTTTACGAACTATGATGATAAAGTAAATCTTATCATTATACATGTGATAATATCTGAAATTAGCAGCTGCAGACATTTCTATCTTCCTTTCAGAAAGCTAAATCATCTGATTTGCTAAAATCTGATGTAAAAGGGTGGTAAGTTACTTTTTCGATTCATGGTTGACCATAATTTCATTGACAGCCTGTCATCTATTAGTATAATTTATATTTTAAAATACCTATAAAATTAGGTACCATAATTTTTTATGCTGATTCTTTTTTTATTCATAAAACGCTTACTTCTGACTGTGAAAAAGGTTTTAAATAAGACTAAAATGTCGGCAGCGAGAGTTTGATTTTTGAACTTAGAAAATTGATGAAATCCAAATTACATATATAAAAATTAATATTCAACAATAACTCTTGATATAATATATGGATATTGAATTTGAAATAATATAGACCATATTGAATTTGAAATAATATAGACCATATTGAATTTGTTGTTGTTGTTAAAAATATTATAGCCTTATCATGTTTTGTAGCCCTGATGAAGGTGTATATATATATAAAAAGATTGGCGGAATAGGGAGAAGTTCATTACCAAGACCTAGTCCTCAAAGAACATTTCAAATATGTATATATATATATATATATATATATATATATATATATATATTATATAAACAGTTGATATTGGTTTCTAAATTGACTGGGACGCCTGCGTGAATCCGGAATGGCTCTCTTGGAGTATATATTTCCTTTTCCTCTCTGGGATAAAAAACAGTTATTTTTGAAAGCACTCTGATACATTATTCAATGCACAATTGAGCAAAGCAAAACCCTCTGTAAGAGAAGAATTGCTTCAACAACTGAATTCTTGTATCAGACAGTCTGTTCTTTTCTTGTGTGTAAAAAATAAACGTTAACTTTTGGTGTATTTTCGATGACTTAGCTTAGCTATATTTTGATTTTTTTTTTCTCTTACCATAGAAATGAAAAATGTATATAGAGATGACTGAAATTATATTAAGTGTTTATCCATTTTATAAATAAATATGCTTAATCTTATTAAGACAACCTGATAAGCAAATAATAACATCTACCAACCAGAGTAATGATGTAATCGTTAAAAGGAAAAAAATCTGGAGTGGCCTGCACTCAACTATACTATAAGTAAACTTAATATCAATCTTCTTGAGTATATAGTGTATTTAGGCATAATTTAAACATTACATTAGTCTAAATGAGATGTTTATTAGTCCTTCATTCCTGAGGTAGAACAGATAGTGATTGATCGACTGATCAATATATAAGCATATTTTTGTATATCACACAACTGATGCAAATAATCTCATTAGTATAACTACAGCAGTAATAAGATTTTTGAAAAGCGAAAGTGAAAATTTCTTGATGCGAAATAATCTCCTACAAAATAACATGACTTTTCTTGTAATAGCCAATGGATTTGTTACATCGTTTACTTGGCCTGCTTCTACATTGAATATTTAAGTCAAATTTTCAATTTTAAAACAGGAAAATACTGTTATTTTCTCTGAAAAACATCGAAGAAAAAATGTCATTTTAAAATAAATTATAATTAAGGATGTACGATAATTACATATATTAATCTTCAAACAAAAGATTTTAATTTTCAATTATGTTGAACATTTTTGGTCTCTTTTATAAAATTATTATACTGGGAAATTTCTGGCTCCTTTGTATTTACTAAAATCATTTTCCTTCCCCTTTGTCAAAAATCATATATTCCAATTTTTTCTGAGTGAATGTTAACTTTTTTCCTGCGTCTTGTACTCTGTTACAAGGTTCCTATGAATGCATATTGGGGAAAAATATATTTGTAATTAGCCAGTTTACATACTCAAATCAAAGTCGAACCCAGCTATTCAGTATAATATAAAAGTTTTATAGTTTTGAGCTTCAAATTTTTGAAAATAATAAATATGAATTATTAGACTAGAATAATGAAACTGGATATTTGTCAACAAACATAACTCCTCTTTTTGAGGTAAGAGTCCATTCCTCACATTTCAATAGCATGAAAAGATACTACAATTCACAAAGATAAAGTAATTAATTATACCTGATATTAAGTTTTGCTTAAGAGTGCAATATATAGATTTATTAAAACATTTTATGAGACAAATCCATCATACCACGGAAGATAAAGGACATTTATTTGTTTATTGGCAGTGATTTTTTACATGTAATAATATTATTCTTCTTTTTTCTCAAATAAGCCAATAAATTATTTAAATTTTTTCGTTATGAACATTAATTTTATCTAAGTGGATTCGTTCAAAAAATTTCTATGTCAATATAAACAATGTAAAAAAATATGAAAAATTCGACAAGTATAGCAAGTGATCCCTTAGTTAGGATAAACAAACATTTTTTATAACTTTATTGCTCTTTGCCGTAATTGAAATTTCATGAATTTTTTTTATAAATTGCTAATTTTGTGTTCCATTTTCGGACAAATTTTCATTAATTTTTAATGAGCCGTTTAGCGTCAAAAAAACAATATCTGAAAACAGAAACGCACTTTAACGCCCTTTTGGCAAATGTAATTTTGAAAAAAAATATCTCAACTCATTCTCCACATAATGTTTGTTCTATTTTTAGGCATAGTTTTGTTTTGATCTGTCAAACAGTATGGCTTGTATCGCTCTCACAATGTTTGAGATTGAATTATAAGTCAAAATTTTTACATGTATTGAATAAAAAATATTTCCCTTTTTTTTTAAATTCTGAATATATTTTTCGTTTATTCCATTTGTAATCACAAATATTTTCCATAGAGCCTTTTATATGTTAAAATATGAATTTCATTATTTAACTGTATGACCTGTATACTGGCTACAAACTTTTGAATGTTTATAGGCACACAGTCTCCCCCCGGCCTCCCAAACATACCCATATTTATCGAAAAAAAAGCGAAAAAAATGAACTTTTGGGGACCCAAAATTAGCTGAATCCGTCAGTGTCTTTAGATCAAACTTTCGTCATCACTAAACTTAATTATAACAGGGTAAAAATGAACTAACGGTTAAGATTGAGCCAAGGGATAATCTAGTCCCAGAGTTAAATATGCTTAAGTGAATTAAACTTTTTAGAAAAAAGAAAAAAAAAATTATTTTATAAGAAGTTATACGTCAAGATATCAATACAAGAATTAGAACAAGTGTGTGTCTAACTTACTACTAACCTAATTATCAATGGACCCTAAGACTGTATATAATGAAACGCTATCAATGATAGCTATAGGGTATTTCAGACGGTGTTGGGGGGGGGGGGGGGGGGGGGGGAGCCTCCGAGGGTGACTGCGAAGATAAGGTGTATCCGCTGGTGTTTCCGTTGGCTGCGATGGAAGTTTTCAATGGCTGTTGGAGAATTCCTATAACTCTATAACTCCAGGAACACTCTTTCAAGATCTTTCAAGTGGTTATAGTGTTAGAATTAAGGATCTCTCTACGAATTCGCATACTGAAAAAGTCATTGAAACTAAGTTTACAAAGTCCTTCTTATGATGAATGTGGTTAAGTTTGAGGCTATTCTGATCCTGGTACTTCAGACACTTCCTGAAGAAGTTCGCCATTGCTGAAATATTATTCAAGTACCTCTTTATGTCTAGTCAGGAGATGTATATGCTTAATTGTATTATTATATTATTGTCCTCTAGACAATAGTCCAACATTAAACATCGGATAATTTAAATTAGAACGACTAAGGAAAAACACTTCGTCGAATATCCTACATTTCTAAGCAGACACCCTTCCACTTCGACTTACCATTCGCTGAGATAACTTTCAACTCTCTGAGTTCCTGTGTGACTATTATTACTCTTCACTGTCTCATTACTTTCATAATCAACTTTTGACTGAATTGTGCTGAACTAGCATTTTCGTCTGTTTTATTAGCTGTCTTACCTCCTGTTACATAAAACACATATATCATTAGTACTTCTCGATTTTTGTGTAGGTTATCTAACATAGAAATAAGGTGACTTAAAAATAGTTGATATTTTTATTTTAGAAGAGTCTAATGAAGGACTGTATGGTTGTTCTCAGATTCTTAGATAAATTATATTTCTAAAATATTTATTAACTGTTACATATATAACCTTATAAAGATATAACATTATTCAATTGTTATAATATTATAATGAATTCGTTGTTCAGGAAAAAATTATTTGTGACCTTTGTTTTAGTCAGTTTTATCATATGGGAATTGAGCCAAAGTCTGTTTGGCTTACTTATCTCATTTGTTTTAATCTTACGTGCAAAAGAGGATTCAGAATTCATGGAAATATGAATATATCAACCTGGTAACACTAAAGCATATACTAACAAAGTGACAATAACTTTAATGTATTACATATGTATTTTAATGTATTACGGCTGTATTTTATATGTACATCTAACGTCTTAATTCCTCAATATTTGTTACTATCTTCCAGTTTGTTAAGTTTAATGTTATTCAATAGTATAAAGACATAAAAAAAAGTTTTCAGGTGCTCCTAAATATTTTAATATATCACAAATTAGATGAGTTTTTTTATGTAATAATTATACCTGCTATTCAAATGCAGGTGTAATTATTAAACTATTAAAATTTGTTAAATTGGAATGATTAAAGTTGGCCAGAGTAGAGACTTTAAACCATGTATAGAAGCATAGTCACAATTTTAGCTTGGTTATTTTCAAATTTATGAAATTTGTTATTTTGATATGTGGTTTTGAAGTAGCTCTAGTAACAGTAGTAAATGTCTTGGACGTCATTTATTTTAACTTCTTGAATTTAATGGATTGGAGTTGGATGTAATGAAAGTTATAGAATTCAAGTTAGATATATTGAAATTTATAAAATTAGGGTTAGATGTCTTGAAATATATAAAATTAGAGTTAGGTGTCTTGAAATTGATAAAACTAGAGCTAGATGTCTTGAAATTTATAAAATGAGAGTTAGATGTCTTGAAATTTATAGAATCGAAGTAGGATAAGTTGGATTTGGAGTTGAACGCTCTCACATGTATTGAATTATATTTGGTCGTTTAGAAACTTATGGAGTCAGAAACAGATTTGGAATCGGGTTCAAAGTGTCAAAGGAGTAACTTTATTGTAATGATTTTAACTTTATTATGGACAGTTTTTGCTAAAAATCTAATATTCCTCGTAACTTCTATTTTTCATTATTTTGTTTTTTTTTGTACTGTAGATTATGAATATGTATTGAGAGTATTAATTAAGAAAAGCTGAGGTGAGGGTAAAATGGTTAAGATGAAAAAGCCAAGGAACGGAATGAGTTAATTAAAACATAGCTTGTTGGAGGTGACACGTCTGACTAGTATACTTGTGGCATTTTAATTAGCTGCCTTCACTTAGAGGTAAGAGAATCGTCAGTCCAATATGACTGAAAGAGACGTCGAGCATCTCCACCCAGATCACCTTTAACGACTCTATTAACTTTATGTTGTCGCGTCAACGTATCAGAGGTTATACGCGGCTCACTCTATTTCCAATCAAGTACACGTCATCAAACCCTTTATGTTGTTAGTCCCAAGGCACTGAACTTCAGCACTGTCAACGTCTCATCTAAACGCTGTCCATGAAACACACATTCAGCTTTAATCAATCGCTTTATTATAACCCCCATCGTCAGAACACTTCTCCTGTCTTACTATCTACAATAATAACTAACAATGTTTCGATTTTATTTCGTAAACAAAAAAATTTATGAGAGAATTATCCCTCTTATACGTTACTATAACTATACTCTATTTAAATACATTTTAAAGAAATCACTTTTTTATTATAAAACTGGTATTATAGGTGTTTATCACCTATTTTATTATATTATGAGCAAACTTTTTTTGTAAGTTTTCTTTTTTATTTAATCGTAAAGAATTCTTGTTCTACAAGACCGTTTCAATGTCCATTCTTCTGAAAGTACTTGACATAGTACTAGACCGTAAGGCGAAGAAGATGCTGTTAATCTTTAAGAGGTAAGAATATGTCCCTAAGGATATATAAATATTCATGTTTTACATATCTATTTAACGTTCGTACAATTTTTGGTTGCTATTCAATCCATGTGTGTTTCATATTGTTTTGCTATCATCTCCTTTGTTTTTTTTCCTTAGTTATCCTGTTTCATTTTATAATATCCATTACTCATCCTTATTTCTTTCCATTCTAAGTTATACTTACTTTTTTTCTCTCCATATTTTATGGATTTTTCCATAGCTGTACATTGGTTTTCAGCTATCTCTGCATCAGTGCGATTTGTTTCATTTTCTTTCTATTTTCATGATAGTTGAAACCAAAACTTTTAGAGTGTAAGTGTTCATCTTTTCTAATTTGAACTACATTTGCCAATTACAATACAAAACTCAAAAAATACATACAGTCTATAACAGACTGAAAAAGTACAATCAGAAAACAAAAGTGAGTTTTTTCTCGTTTTCAATTTTTGTTACATTCTCTCATAAATATGAATACAAAAATGCGATACAAAGAGATTTGCTTAAACTAGAAGTAATTACTAAGAGAACAGGAAACATAACAGAAAAAGAAAGTTACTATTATTTATATTTCAAGGGTTATATTTATCAGGAAGACACATGAAGAACCAGAAAGAGTGAGACATAGTGATATACTCTTCTTCGAAAATCCTTTCGGTGACAAACCGTTTGTTAAATAATTTAATAAAATAATATTGAAAGTTTGAAAGAAATTATTATCATTTCTCTTAAATATTCTGGTTAGACTTTCAAAAAAATAATAAGAGGAGATGAAAAGTTTTTATGCTGGGAAATATTAGGGGGAGTTTGAGTCTAAAAGAGTAATGAGCTGGGAAAAAATGAAAAGTCTAAGAAAATATGTAAATTACAACTTATTTCAGGTAATATCTTATACATACAAAGGTAATTTTCACTTTCAGTTTTTGGTATGTAAATTGAAAGCAGTAAAATAACCGGCAGATAGAAACATTTTACACCTTTGATTCGAGGCGTAAAACTTGACCTGATGGGTAATTTATTTAGCAGTATCATGGGGTCATTTACATTATTCTAAGGTCAATTCTTTCAAGTGTTTTCTTGATAGGTTGAGCACAAGTGTTTTCTCAAATTGCATCCACCGGGGGATGGCAAGGTTACATTATAATATTATTATTAATAAAAATAGTATTATATTATTATAACATAATATTCGAGAGCCAGGTTAACTCAGTGGTTAATGCGCTCGCCTCTGAACTGGTGGGTCCATGGTTCGATACCCACTTTGGCCCTCGATTTATTCAATTGGGAGTTGAATAAATCTCACAGTTTCGTCCCACAGAGAGGATGTTAAACCGTCGGTCCCAAGCCTGTACGATGGGATGTACGATATCAAGTACTAGTTAAAGATCCCTACTCTAAATACATTTGAGTTAGGCAAAATTTAGGACTCCTAATGTAGAATCAATAATCAAACAAAAAGACCGTAAGAGCTGACGTTTTTAACCCGCTTGGTAATCGGGGTAAACAAATGAAAAATAAATAAATAATTACATAATATTCACATTTTGACCAAAAATTACATATCTTGTTATAAAAAAATAAAAATCAATATAATTAACTAGTATGCTATTAGTAGGTAATATTGTGCTTAAACATTGCATCTCCCATCTTATGTTTTTACTGATTTCTAAATAAATCTATCATATTTTTGTAAATAGCTGATGAAAGATATTTTATTTCATTCTTTATCTTATTATTCAAAACCAATCCATAACGATAACTCAAGAAGAATTGTTCTTTTGTCCAAGGAATGGTCTGAGAATGTCAGGTTCAAGAGTAAAAATGACTGGTTCATCTATAAGACCCTTCTATTGTTAGATTCTCAAGTGCATACTTCATAATAATGATCAATCAATAAGAATACCATTATAACTGAACAATTACCATATGTTCAGTTTGAAGAAAACCTCTACTGAAAATACTTTGAAATCACACCATTATATTGGGAAAGGTCAAAAATCAGTAAAGTACAATTCTTACCTTTTGTTTTGCTGTCAAATATTTCCAACTTACAGGTAATACTTTGCAAGTGTGACTCAAATTTATAGTACTTTTAGAAGTAAACAGCAAAAGCTTATTTGGTTTTGTGGCTGAGTTCAACGCTGAATTACCTGATTAACGGTAATCAATATAACCACTAAATAACAAAGATAAATATACTTTAAATAAATAATGAAGATAAAGAAATTTCAACAAATGCTACTCTATTTCATTCTACATCATATTATTTGAAGCCAATGCCATCAAGATAGTTGGAGAAGTATTTTATTTCCTCCATGAGAAGTTTTGGAAAAATCACAAGACCGAGATTTAAATTGCAAATTTTTAACTTTTTATAACATAAAAAGATTACATACATGCATTGAGTCATTTAATTCTAAATTATTTCTATAACAGAACTTTATCTTTGCTTTTGATCTACTTGTAGTTGCTCCGACAAGTAAAATCAAGTCAGTTTATTCTCTTCTTCATCCATCATTAGTTCGGGTCATAGAGAAATTTTCGTAAGCGGGCTTCAAGATGATCCTGGTGTGTGTTTGCAGTCCCGACAACTCTGGAATGTCTCGATAAACGGACCTTAGAAGAACGTACTCTTCTCACCATCAGATTATAATTTCAGATTTCTATTCAGTTCTGAAACAGAAATTAATTATTTCAAATTCATTGATTTTTATTTAATACAATACAAAATGAATGGAATTTTGTAGAAAAAAATCATGATATTTCATAATATTTAACAATACGAATAACCAAAGATGTTAGATTATATGATGATAAAGCAATACAAACATCAGCTGCCCTTGAAACATCGATGCCCTTGAACACGGATCGATTACATGAGTAATACACTTAAAAGCATCTCATGCTATCAAGTTGTTATTTTAGTAGTTAACTGTAGAAATGACAACACAACTTCTTGGAATTTCTAGGTTTTGTTTTAACGTTATTATTTTTTTTAGTACACATTAAGTTAATCAATCAAATACCATTTGCCTAGTGAACAAAATATGTTTTATATTTTAAATATAACATTAAAACTGAATATATATTAAGTTAATGACCAAACTTTTTTATTCACTTCTCAGCAGTCTAATAAACCACTAAGTGGGAAAAATGATCTGCTTGATTTCTTGGTTATCAGAGGTCCAAAGTGAGGTGTTCACAAAACATAAACTCATCTATATTTGTTGTTCAATCACTTGAGTTTGCTCCTGCCAGCGTATACTTCATTCATAATTTACCGTTCAGATTTTTAACTTTATCCTGAGATATAGATTAGGACGATTAACTTAAACTCAGTGGAATATCAATAAATATTTAGAAAAAATGTGAAAAGCATTAGTTGTGCATTCTGTAATTGTGTGGTATTTACTCATTCTGAGGTAAAATGGATAAACAAACAAAAGTCTCCACACAAATGAAGTTTTATTCAACAACATCAACAACAACTTGGAGACTTTTGTTTGGTTATTCACTACATTTGGTTGTCCATTTGACTATTCATCTTCGAATGTTTATTAGTGAATTGGCTTCGTTTTTTACTACATTTTCTTGTGTTTTTATACAAATGAATATCAAAAATTTCAATTTCAGTATTAGCGTATATGGAATTAACTAGTTTTATCTTTGTTCAACAGTTATTCCAATAATAATTTTGTGTGTACAATATTCTAAAAAAGGATAATACACATTTATAAACTTGTTATAAACAATGATTAGAAAGGTTGTAAAATGTTTGTTGGAGTTTTGTTATAAAAGAAGACAGAGTCTTCCCTTTTCTATAGGAAATTGCAAAGGTATGGTTTGAATTTGAAATTCAACTCTGCCTCTTGTTTAACGAACCGTATGCCAGCTTCAAGTTAAACACGAAGGAGGAGAGTAGTGAGAAAGGCTGCTGCGTGCCACGGAGGCTGGAGTGTTTTCAAGAAATTGACCGAGCCCAGCCCTCGAGGTCATCAGGGCACTGGCAAATGATTTGGAAAATCATTTCCAATTACCATCTCAAAGGAGCCCCTGGCCCTGTCTACTTCCCATTGAAGCCATAGTGTTTTTAGTTTAACCTCAATTCTTTATCATCGCTTCAGACCTCTTCGCAAATCTAACAACTTTTAAACTTCCTTTCGACTCCATAAAACTTCTTTTATCACGCCAGATAAAATTTTAAAAGGTTATTTTTAACCTTAATACTATGCAAGTCTTTAATTAATGTTCTTCTCAAGTTGTATTTTATAGGGTATATTTAAACCAAAAGAGTTTGAAGTAAAAACTTTAAATTTAAATTTCACAAGCCCATGCATAATTATTAAATGATTTTTAATGACTACATTGTAATTGTCTACCTATTTTAGTGAGAGATGTGTCATACAAATTCCAGTTTAACGTTTTTTGTTAATTTTTTTAGCAACAATTTGTATTTTATAGTGTTTACATGTTTGGACCATAATTGAAATATTGTATTGTTTAAAACTGGGTATGCTATGCTCATTGTCGCAGTCTGTTGCGTAACTATACAATATTGCTTCATTTTAGTATAAGTAGTGGTCATATTTTCCAACCGGATTCAGTAGTTTGAAAAGATTAATCTGAAGATAAAGTTTGAAGTGGTTTTGGATGAGTCGGTAGTTTTCTGTTGGGTTTTGCTGGGATTTATTTCATAGTTAGACACATGGGGACCTTAAGATCTTGTTGAATGATTTTTAGTCGGAGCCATAGAATAGCAGAATGTGAAAGTTTTCTCAGAATTTTGGATTGAAGGGATAATAAGGGATAAGTAAACGATAAATACATAGGCACATTTATAGTTTCTAATTTTCTGTTTAACGGTGAGGATAGAGTGCGTTTATTACCCCACTCTCTTTTCTCCTAATGACTGTTATACCGCAAATTAAAAATGGTAAATATATCTATTTATTGTTTTCTTATAGTTTACTTTTTAACGATTGTTCTTCTTTTTGGATCGTGTCTTTTTGATCTTTACGTTCTTCCAAAATACCACTCTCGTTATTTCGTCTGTACAGTATAATATATTTTACTCAATGCGTTTGAAGTGTTCACCACTCATCAGCGGAGACAAATGATCTTTTGACATTTTGACTTCTATTGTCATCAGTAGAGTGAAGTGAACAAGTAATGTGCTTATGAAGAAATAATTTTCTTGACAATCAACGTTGGATATTTAAATGCATGTTTCTGGGGTCTAACAACTTTGTTGTGTAAAAGGTTATTATTCAGTTTGATGTGAATATATGTTCATTGAGGAAATCAATCGGTTGTTTCACTAAAATATTTTGTTGATCCTTAGGGAAAAGTAAGGTTCTAATGACTGTTGGTTTGTTGCAGGGAGCGAAGTGGTGGAGGTGCGAGTTCGAGAAGGTGGAAGGGCGGTACTGCCGTGCAAGAAGGGCGAAGGGCGGCCAGACTGGCGCAAGGACGGGCGCCCTGCCGACCTGTCCCGCTACCAGCTGGACTCGGCCACCCTTGGCCTGGTCATTCCTCGCGCGCGGCCTTCAGACCGCGGCACCTGGCTCTGTCACCCGCGAGCACACCCTGTCACTCTCATCGTCCTTGGTCAGTAGAGCTCTTCATCTAATACCAATAATTTACCATACCACAAATTTGTATCAAGTTACTTTATTAATACATAGTTTAAAATAAATATATCATTGTGTATAAAACTCAATAGGCAAAACAACGTATGTTAAATAAAACATAATCGGATATTTTAATAATGACTCTATTTCTATTGAATAAGGTTGCTTGTACTAATGGCTGATTTATTTAACAACCGTTCCTTCTTGTTTCCATTCATAACTATCAAAATTTTAAAACACCGAATCTCTGTTATACATGATTTTTGTATAACAGAAGCCTTTTTAATGTTTAGCACGTTCCATTTTAAAATCACTATCCAGCACTGTATGCTATATACAATGGCTATACAGTGGAACTTCGTAGTAAGAGAGTTCGGCATTAAATTATGAGATTCGGGTTTATTATAGTGGAAGTGTACTCTCCGTTACTATTTTCCGGTGATTATCCGGGAAGACATAATTTTGGACTAATCTCAATAGTACTGGATGATATTTAAGGCTCCAATCATTGTCATTTCCGTTATTTTTTCTAATTTGAAATTTCTGTTCAAAAAATAAACTTAAAAAGAGGCATTTTGGTGACAGACCGGAGTATTTATTTTCTTTTTAATTTTAATGTAAAAAAATGTTTTCGTAATACGAGTAAATAATAATAGGAACTCTGTATGGGATAGGCTCTACTGTACAGTTAATTAAATCAAAATAACTTCACACTTAGACCTCTTTACTTGTATTCTGATCCTAATTTCATGAATACAATATTTCACCTTTTGACTAGTGTTGGAACATGACTATATGGACACAGTTATTATTCTTCTTAATTCCTCTTTCCATTATTAGTGGTAATGAATTTGTCTTCTTAACTAACAAAGGTAGTGTACTTACTAGCAAAACATTTTGACATCTTTTTTATGTTACGAGGATCACTGAATGAATACGGTGATTTCGTTTTGGCCCGTACTGCAACCATGACTACATGATTACGATATTTATCCTTTCTGCTTACTAACACTTCAATATCAGTATGACTTCCTGCTTCTAGGGCTCTCCACACCCTATTATTCTTATGTCTAATATAAGCCGCAAACTGACGGCAAACTCAGATAGATTTTGTTGCTCCAATGTGACTTCCACAGTTTGAGTAAGTGTTGTTCATATTGATCTAGTTATAGCCAGACAAACTAAGCGATGAATTCCATCAAACAGCTTTTCTGGTTGAATCTTTATGCCGCCAGACACCATAAAGATGAAACTCAAAGAGCCATAGGTTTCAAACACCTTGTTATTGCTACTGCATGTCTGCAAGCTACTAACAAGATTTAACGGCATTTTCATAATCCCTTTTTATGTTTTGCTCCAGCTTCAATTATGTCTAAAATAACCTCTGAATAATTGAATTGCTCAGAATGATTAACTTTTACTCAAAACAGTTTAGTATGTTTAAATTTATCTATCTAATTTTTCCTCTTGTAATCTATCTGATTTTTCCGCATGACCTCTTCGCACTTTATCGGTGTTGACTTCCTGACCAAGATATTTAACTCTCTAACTTTTTCTAAGTCAATAAAATGTAGCAATTATGAATATTGTTATTAACAAAGTGGTTTGTGTAAGTTTGACAATAGTAAATCGGTCCAACTTCTCAACAGTAAATATAAAGTAAAACCTACTCCAATCTTTTTTGAAATCAAAAGACGGTTCAAGGCGTATGGTTTACCCTAATCTCTAGTACCTTACAATGGACGACTTTTTAAGAGAATTAAAAGAATAATGCTTCTGTTGTCAAGACAGATATTTGTGGGTCTTCTCCTTGCTCTTGCTAGGCCCGCAGTAACCTACTTTCATGGAGGGTCTGTCTCTTTAATGCTCTTAAACTAACCTTCTTCTCTTAGGGACGGTAGCCCTAAGGTATGTCTATAATCTTGTCTGTAATTTAAACCAGAACCCTTGCAATGTAATGTCTGTATTCGTGTCTCTAACGGACGTTCGAGTAAGTGTATGGTGCACCTTCAGATGAGAGTGCATGGTACACTGAGGTGCCGTAACCCGTAAGAACACTAACTCTCATATGTCGGAAGGTAACAAACATTCCTTACGTTAACTTATCCTTTCTTAATTTCAAATAAAAGAAATTTTAATTTATAGCTCTAAAGAACTAAACATGTTAAACTGTTGAGAGTTTCCTTGTTATTTTCCTTATATATAATTCAAGACTAATGGGCACATATTTTTCTGTTGTCTTTATTTTAACTACCTATAATAGCATGACTGGACCAACGCTAAGATGTTATTTCAGGTTTAATGTAATGTTATTATGATTCTCTCCCAAATTTAAATATATAACAGGCATAAAAATTCGTTATTGTTAAATAGAATATTCAAACTTTAAATAAATGACGAAAGAAATTACCTTTTTTCATTAGCTGACATCAACAGAGCTGAGAATTCTTTAAAGAACTTGGTCCCCTCAATCGATACTTCATTAAAAGAGAAGTGTTATTAAATGTAATTTAATTACTTCGCCTAGCTTACTTATTATTATTCTGCTTCAATGAAGTGATACTTAAAACGTTTTCAGTTGGTTCTATATTTAGAATGTAAAGTAATTTTATTTTAAATTTATTTTTTTTTAATTAGAAGACTTCATGTATCATTTAATTATTAAGAGTTCAGAAGATATTATCGAGGATGAGTGTTTGATATTAAGATTAAAGCCTCATTAATTATGGACTTACCAATTTGCATTTAAACTGATGGAATTTGAACTGATAAACGTGTGAACTCAGTTGGTATTCATTATTTATTCTTAATATTTATATAGGGCTGTTCCCAAAGACAGTTCAATCGAAGTCGGGCAACGAGATTAGGGCCAAAAACATGCCTAAGCATTATTGCGGCAAAAGTTTTATATTCATTTCTGCAATTAAAACAGTCTTTTGAATTGATACTGGTGACTATTTAAAATTAATTTTAATAGATAGTTTGACCAATAATCGACAAAATTTTGTGACTTATACATCCTCGATAAACAGAAGTAACTTGTTGTGGACCAATTCCTGGACTAATAAATATAGAGCTGGGGGCTAGGTTAGCTCAGTCTTTAATGTACTCGCCTCTGGGCTGGTAGTCCGGGGTTCGATCCCCATCTGACCCTCGATTTATTAACGCGGGAGGTGAATAAATCTGACTACATCATCCCTCGGAGAGGATGTTAGGCCGTCGGTCCCGAGCCTCTAAGATGTCAGGTACTCGTCAAAGATCCCTACTCGAAATGCACTTGAGTTACGCAAAATTGAGGACTCCCAATATAGAAGCTGTAGAATCACCGATCGAAGAAAAAAGCAGCTAGGGGATCGGTTTAAGCAATAAAAAAAAATGAAAAAATATAAGAGCTAGTTATGAAGAAATGACCCACTCTCCCCGCATACACAGAAAAAGCTTTACCTTATCTTCGAACGGAAAGAGAGGTCTCAAGGTACCTCCTGTTATTGTGCAATTCCCTTCAGAGATGACTACCTCTCACGCAGCTGTGCTAAAATTACTATAATTCAGCAGTCATGCACCATTATATTAGGTCAAGACCTTGTCCTCATACTAAGAGATTGTATTCAATATCCATTCGGGTGATATTCTAGTGCTCTAGGATAATCCTAAATCTACCTGATCCTCAATTGGTCTTATAATAATATAATACGAATTTAAAACAAAAACAAGTGTACTTATCACTTTTATTTCCTTCTTAATATTATTATAATAAAACTAAATTATTTTTTTGTGCACACAAGTCAAAACATCGACCCACCTAATGCTGGCTAGCAAAAAAAAAATATTTTTTCTATGGAATTTGCATTTTTTTTCTATACTTTTGACATCCAACTTATACACTTCATCCACAGGCACATCCACACTTCGTACACTTTTTATTTATTTATTTTGAGTTGCCAACGATTCATTTCTAAATACATGCATATTGTTAGTGCCACAGAGGTTAATAAATAAGATATTATTATCCTCGTCTATCGCTGCTGAAGTCGCCCGACCGGTTACGCAATGGCTGCATCATAACCTTCCAAAATCACAGATTGGAAGTATTATAAAATAAATACCTATTTTATAATTAATTTATTTATATTAATTAATTTATAATTAAAATAGGACAAAAAGGTAAAAGATTAAATGTAATAGAGGAAATGGAAATATATAAACCCAAAAATACTGATAACCTAATAAACGAACAAATTAAGGACCAGGCAGACATAATATTTAAACCAATAAAAAGCATGAAAAAACGACAGGACGGACGGGAGAGGGACGACTTAAAGTTTAAAAGACAAAAAACAGATTAAACAAAATAAAAGAAAACTGTTAGGTAGGAAATTTAGGCATATATACTGGCACAATTGAGTTATAATAGGTATTTATATCCGTGATTTGGAAGGTTACATTAGTCCCATTGATGATGCAGCCATTGCGAAACCGGTCGGGCGACTTCAGCAGCAATAGACGAGGTATGACGGTTGATAATAATATCTTATTCATTTCTAATAATATCAAAACAATATGAGGATAAATGTAAACGCTAAAAGATTTCTGTATTTTGACAATCATCAAGTTGAAATTTTGAAAGAGATTCAGGTTCAATGCATCCAAATGTCAGTCTTTTACTGTTTTTTTTCTACTATTTGAGTAGAAAATCAGTATAATCAGGTGAAACATTTAAATTTTATTAAATTTAAAATTCATATGTGAATAACAATCTCAACATATATAAGTGTTTGTTCTTAAATTATATTTTGGAGATCTCAGAGTAAGTTGATACTGGTATTTAAGAAAAGGCAATAATCTATAGATAACAAATAGGAAACATAACACGAATGCAAATGAACTACCACACAGTGTAATTTTTTCTCTCTTAAAGTTTTTAAATTATTAAATTTTTAATCTTTATTATTAAAAAAGATAATACTAACAGTAAGCTAGGATTGTTGGAAATGAAGGCTGTAGTAAAGTGGTGTGCTGGAGTCTAGTGAATTGCGTTTCGGGCACACAGTTATGAGCTGGTCCACACATATCAGCGAACACAATTAGAGAGTAGTCTATTGGCTCGTTTTAGGTTATGACTGCCACTGAGCTCAGCTGGCTGAGGGCCAGACTAGATGCTCTCTGCAAATCTCCACGATCGTCGCCTAGTTGTGTTCATATCGTCGCCCAACTCATCCACCTTAAGCAGCGTTTTCAATATCGACCGTATCTATTTCATATTCGTGACCTCTCCTACCAATAATTCTCATGTCTACCATTCTGATGTATTCCTCACCATTTTATGAAATTTCTTCAAAAAAAAATCATGTTAACACAAAGATAAATAAAAATAATATTACAGTTTTTTTTTAAATTCAATTAAATAATAATCGCATAGCATTTGAGAATGAATTCTCAACAAAGAGGGTTTATTAGAAAACTACACTTTCGAATATTTTTTGTTTATCATTAGATTAATCTAAAATACAAAAAAAAAACTAAATATTCCACTGGATAACAAAACATACAGTGTGTAAGATACAATCTGGACAGGGTAGAGGAAAGTTAAGGAATGTGTCATGGCAGGTTAGTGTGTATACAACAATGAAATTTCGCATGTTGGGAATAGAAATCATATCATGATAAGAGAAACAAACTTTTAAACAGCAAGTTTAAAAGAACGTGACAATGTAAATCATGTGAATCAGTTGTCAGCCACTGATCAAAAGATTTGATGGTAACCAATTGAAAGATATTGTTCAATTAATATTTTAATACATTTATTTAATAATTGATATACATTTTATTAATGTATAAAATATGTATAATTTTGGAAAATGGCAACATTTCTTTTGTTTCCGCACTTCTTGACAAACAACTTGTTTAGAAGTTTCAAGTACATTAAGCCTTCTGGCTTAATTTACTCATTTTCTAAGAGTACTGATTGTTTTTTTCTCAAAAGCTTGGAATTTCCTTTCGAATATAAGAAAGGATTTATTCTTCTGGGTCATTATCAATGCAGACTTATAATTTATACGGTCAGTAGGTCTGAAAATGTCAAAAGTTCAGTATCTCTTCTGGAATAGTGAAATAGAATTTTTAAAGCGCTAGTTTAAATTGATTGGTAATAAATGAAAGGGCAAAAATATTGATAATTAATATTAAATTTAATCCAAATTGATTAAACAGGTGGATAGGAATTAAAAGCAATATTTTTTTTGGGAAATGTAAATTTCGCAAAGACACAAGTCCATCATTTTACTTATGCTTAATGAATTTTATTGTATACAATATGATGTTGACGTATGTAATATACAGTGGAAATGTTGGAATAAAAAAAAACTTATAGAATTTATTTTAAATACTATAATTTAAATCATTTGTTGAAACTGATTAGAAAAAATTACTAATTAATTAAAAAAATAATAAAAAGTTATGTGACAGCTTACAATATTTTTTAGGTACTTCAACAAAAATATACACTTTTAACACTACATGTTATCTTGTGTTTAAGGTAATATCATCTAGGAGCTATTTAGTTCTAATTCAAAGGTATTTTTGAAAGAAATTAAATATGTTTAGCCAAGAGTATAAAACGACTAGGGATTTAAAGTAAAATTTGAACCAGAATTATAGCATGTCACTGAGAGAAACCCAGATGAAATGGACCCTCAATCTGGAAGCCCTTAAAGATTTATAACCTAAAAAGAGCCTCTTAATATTCCCTGGTCAGATTCATTGCTGTTTGCTTTTAAGAGAAATCCGATGACTCTTTTTCGTTTATACAAAACCAACTTATCAGGGAATTGATTCCAGGTCACTGACTGCCCATTCCATTACAACTGGAGCCTTTCTACAAATCCTGTTAATTTTATTTCAAATTGAATGACATGTCTCTTTTTATCAGTCAAATGACTTTGCATTATATTGCGATGAAGAAATTTATAATATACTAGATTAATTATCACGTATTAGGATTAAATATTTCTGATATCATATTTTCCTTAAGATTAAACGAACTGCAGGATTCTACAAAAACGGTTGTCACTGTTTGCATGTCAATAACATAGATATCCTTCAATATACGCGTTGTCAAATTTTTCTCATCTCCAATTCATTGGTCAAAATGTGATGAACGGAGGTGTGATTCAAATTCAACTGTTCCCCGATCATTCTGACTGTCAAGCGTCGATCTGAACGCACAAGGTTCCGTACTCTGTTGACATTTTCATCGGTGTTTGCACTTGAAGGCCTTCCGCTTCGTGGTTCATCTTCAATCGACTCTCTTCCTTCTGAAAATTCCTTAAACCACCGAAAAACCTGTGCCCTTGACAAAACACGTTCTCCATAGGCCTCCTGAAGTTTTTCAAAAGTTTCGGTTGCATTATGTCCAAGTCTGAAGCAAAATTTGATTGCACACCGCTGCTCAACTTTGAGGTCACTCATTTTTAAAACGCTCAAGAAAAAACCATTTCACGAAAACCAACGCTACGGACAAACAAATGACTGTGGCGAGTTCAGATTCATACTGGAGGCGCTTCACACGTGCACCTGACGCTACTCAAGGCCACGCGTCTCCAGCGTTGCCAGATCGAAAGCGACGTTGCCAGTCTCACTACTTTATTTACACACCTCGTATATACGCAGCTGCTACTCCATTTTAAATTTCTGTTTGACTTATCGTGTTTATCCTCGTTCGGCTGACTGGGCCTTCCCAATTCTGCTGCTGTTTAAATTATTCAAGTACTTTTTTATAATAATACCAAATAATATATTTTTGAAATAGTTAATTGATTAAAATTGCTTCAGTCATTCTGTTTTATAGTGAAAAGTTCTTGTGGTTTGATCATTCATTGTAATTTCACGTGTTTATGTGAAATTTTGTTACATTTATATTAAAGTAAGTAGTAAGTCAGGGAAAGATAAAAGTATATGAAATACTGATGATATTTGTACAGGACAAGTGTGTTTCTCAATTGTTCTGAGGCCGACTTGTATAATAAATATGAGGAAGAGACTGAGCTGGCTTCACTGAAGACCGCCACAAATTGATTTGTCCACTGACCTCTTCTATCCACACCCTTCGTTCTTTGATACGATTTTTATTAATTTCGCTTTCTGTCTGTTGGACAATATAAATCGTTAAAATCATTATTTCATTTCTTTTTCTCAAAACTGATCTTTTTTAAATTTTTTACATAGGTTGATACTTGATGCTATTATTACTTTCAAATACTTTTTTTACCTTGTAGTAGCTATAATATTCGAAATGGCATAATAATAACTAATTCACAACAGCAGAAAAAATCTGAACTGATCTACGTATATTCAACTGGACCGTACGCACTAGCTTTAGTCACACTGCTAACATACTTGTTTTTAGCATGAAGTTTGTACGTTTCAATCTTCACCATGACCTTGTTATTTCATGTCAAAAATGAACAAGTATAGACAGTTAAACGAACAAGTATAGACAGTTGAATGAACAAGTATTAAGTTTAACCCATAGTCACATGTCAGATTGGTATATCTTAATTTCTAGAATACTAATAAACACATTGATAATCTGATTCTAAATTCATACTCTACAAATATTACACTTTAACTCGAAGTATATTCTGCAAAGGTTGTTTATAGACCACTTTGTAAGAGTAGTAACTTTCCTCTTGTTTTGATACTGGATGTGTAGTCGCTTTAGTGTAATACTGGTTTGCATTAGTGTAATTGTCTTCTGCAGTTGATCTTTTATAAATTACCATTTTTCACTTGAGTTTATTCTTTTATATTGAACTTTATGAAATAACCAGTATCACAATGAAACTCCTCCGTCAATAAACATCACTCTTTTCTGATTTCTGCAGACGTATTTTTTTTTAAGTTTTTCTTGACCCACTTCACAAAAGAAATAAAATCATTTTAATTAAATTTCCTACTTTGTAGAAGTTCTAGGGAATTTAATTGTAAACAACATTTCTCATAATTGTTCTCATTAACAGTAATTAAGAGAAAACAACTTTCAAATTGAAAATAATTCTAATGAATCAAATTAGAGCTTAATTTAAATGCTTTATTGAAACAGCAAGATAGCTTTTGTTGTTGCCAAAATGTTTAAACAGTCCTAACGTAGTGCAATCAGTTATTATGTGGTATTTACTCATTGTAGGGCAAAAGGTTAATGAAATAGTCGTCACATATAAAAATTTAATGGTATAAACAACGCGTTTCGAACACGTAGTATTCTTCCTCAGAGAGTTATATATAGTACAAAGTAAATATAGTACAATAGTACCACAGACACTCAACCTTAGGTTCGTACTCTCTTCATTAGTTTATTTTATTTTTATTTTGTACTATATATACTTTGTACTATAGATAACTCTCTGATGACATTGTATTTTTTAGTTAATGCCTGAGGAAGAACACTACGTGTTCGAAACGCGTTGTTTATACCATTAAATTCTCATATGTGGAGACCATTTCATTAGCTTTTTACCCTACAATGTTTAAACAGTGCCTTATTTACTGGTGTGGAAGAACACTGAAGTTTTTTTGATGTTTCTAGAGAGCAAAACTGAGCTTATAGACCTTAGCTTCGGACTTTCGTATCATCCTTCTATCAATCGAAGGAATCATAGGCCCCTCTCTGACCGATTACACTGTATCCAACATTGTTACTAATTGAAAATGTGAACTTTTATTACAGGAAGATATCATAAAAGAATGTTATATCTGAAATTTTAAAAAATTTGAAATTTATGAGAAAAAAGGATAGTTGTTAAAATCTGACCAAAAAAATGACTACAAATTGTTAAAAAAAATAATTGACTGTAATATTAAACAAAATGTAATAAAATAAAGGTATATATTTGAAAATGTCGTACAAAAAAAAAAAAGAATAGGAAAAGTGTAGTCCAAAAAAAGGTAAAATGATAGCAATTAGTTTTTACGTAATAAATAAAGTTATAGATTTCATTTTATTCAATTATAAATGTATGATAAAAATTATGTTATTAAATAAGAAAACATTGTAATACTTATCATCCTTATAAGAAAACCATTATAAGATGTATTAATTTAGCCAATTGTATACCAACTGTTGACCGCACTGTATCTCTATAATATTCATACATTTATTAATGCCTTGGAGAATAATATCTAGAGAAATATTAATAAAACATTATTTTCGAAATTATATATATGTATAAACTAGACTTTTCAAAAGAATACATAGAAATGAAATCCCTGAAACTCACTACTATATTTCGATGACCTCATCATCAGGAGAATAGATGTGAATCTTTCCAAAGCCTGGAATTAATTAAAAATAATATTAAGAATTAATAACAACTACTAAAAAACCAAACAAAATAGTAAAGTAAGAAAACTGAGCAAGGAAAAAAGACTAAAATAAAATAAATGAACAATTAACGACTGAGGTTAAGACCAGGAGCAGATATACCATCTAGGAGACGAATAAGCGTTTCTTCTGAAGCTCTCGGAGTAACTTTCGAATTAAGTCTCATCAATCTGTGTCATGACCCGTCATTGAAACTGAGTCTGTGTGAACTGGCACGGCTAGCAACGGGAAGGTCACTGCGTTTTTCCAACGGACAACCAGTGATTATTCATAATACATATATATAAAATATCGAAGAGATCATAAAAACTCACTACTATATTTCGACTTCGTTGCCATCAGGTACGAGTACATAGATCTGAGCCATACCTAAGTCAAGCAAACAGTCCTTCAAAGTCATCATAATCTTCAGAGTCACCCACACATATCATGCTGACTACGATGCAGTCGAAATATAGTAGTGATTTTTTGTAAATTTCTTTAAAAACTATAAGTGATTTTAATTTTTTGAAAAAGCGATCCAAATAAGAAAAAAAGTAAAACATACAGTAAAGAAAACAGGAAGGGAGACCAAGCATGAGTCACTTTTTGGTGTGCTTGGTCTTCTTTCATTTCTTTCCTGAAAACAATTTTTCTGAAAATTATGGTTTGTAAGTGTGTTACTTTATTCTGTATATTACTTCTCTTGGTATATTATATATATATATATATATATATATGAATATATATATATATGATGTAATTTTTTGGAGGTTTGAGGTCCAAACTATGATTTTAAACTAGTCCTTTTGCCGACGTTTCGACATATATTTATGTCATCTTCAGGGCTACAACATGATTGTTTTACAATTAGCACTACTATTTGGTAATTTATTACATTTTATAAAATATTTTATATTTTTATTTTATTTTTAAAATATTTAAATATTTTTATTTTATAAAATATTTGGACCTCAAACCTCAAAAAAATACATCATATAAATATTGGGTCAAGAAAACAAATCATGATGAATATATATATATATATATAAAAATTTCACATAAACACGTGAAATAACAATCAATGATCAAACCACAATAAGAAATGGGAAAACAAGACTAAGATCTTTCAACCGTGAAAGAAACCATTTCAACCGTCTTGTTTTCCCATTTCAGTTGGGTTTTTGACTCTGACGAAGACCGCTTGTTACGGTTGAGAGATCTTAGTCTTGTTTTCTCATTTCTTATTGTGGTTTGATCATTTATATATATATATATGTAATAGTTCCAAATTGGGCCACACATAAGCAAGGAAGAAATGATATATATTTAGTAACAAACACACTCACTGCCTTTAATTTTTTGTAAATCTGTCTTGAGAAAAAAAAATCGAGGGAGACGAAGCACACCATCCCACTGGTTTACCTTATGTTGCTTCTCCGGTGTTCTTCGTCTTCCTCTCTTTTTTTCCATAAAGACAAACTTACTTAAAATTAGAGGAATTAAGTGTGTCTTTGTTTGCCATTTTTATTTGTTTACTGCATATTTCAACTTAAGTACATATATAGAGTTCTAATGCGAATAGTTTTCACTGTGAATCGCTTTATGAATAAGCTTTTATACGTTTGTAACATGTTTTGAGAAGAAATACACACATTTAAAATGAGTTCCTGATATTGTTTATATCTTTCGTTACATATTAAATACTATTGTTATATTACTTGTATAAAAAAAAATACGATATGAAATAAACTATAACAATCATTATAATATCTCTCATGTATTGTAATCAAAAGAATAATAACATATATTCACACTCCGACAATTTACCGTATATTTTATGCAAAAGGTTTTTTTAAGTCATATTCTATCCTTTTAATAAATATACCTATTAAAATAATATGTAAATATTTTATACTTGAATTTAAAGGATTTTAATTTTTTTTTTAAATCAAGTGACACTGTTTTGATCAGACATTTTTGTTCAATTCCATCTGAGTTGATAGTTTCAAAACTAGATCGGAAAAACAAGTTTAATGAAATGGAAGTAGAAGTAAACAAATCTAACGATAACAACAGGTGGACAATTTTGCAACTTTATTTTGTTCTCTTTATTGTTGTACTGTTCATTCCTGTGAAATAGAATTCAGGAAATTGGTATTTAAAGATACTGTTAGGAAGTATCAAATAGATTGTAACCCATTGTTTTTATTGTTTTAGTATTTTTCAATCATTTTTCCTCTCACCAAGGACTATTTACTTTATGTAGAATTTTATGATTACTATTAAAGCTCCAACCAGTAGCATTTTCCCTGCATTTCATTACACATCTACCTTTGCTTCTGAGTTTAACAAATATCCATCCAGAATATCAAAGAATCGATTTTCTATATATTATTTACTGGTTTACAAAGCTCACCTGCATAGAAGTTGTCTTTAGTGATATTCTAGAAGGAGTGAAGTGTGGCTCATTTGTTAGTTAACATCTATTTTGGTGATAAGCCAGAGTGATCAGTAAGTCTGGAGTTACTAGTGTTTATTAGAGAAAGGTTGTTTAACAAATGCTTAATATCGTACAAGCTTGGTATTGGAAGCTTTACATCTGTGGGAGGTGCATATGATTTACCAGATGATCATAATCTGTCATTACTGCTGAAATTCGAACCTGCAATCTTCAAATCTTCAGGTCAAGTCGCTGCCTATTAGTCAACACCTGACACCAATTTTGTTCCTATAATTTCTATGCTTGCCTTAAAATAAATTAAAAAGTATGTTAATAGAACTCCATATATTCTAAGCAAGGGGTTGGCAAACTTTATGGGATGCCGGGCCATATTGACTTCAAAAATTCATCAGGCGGGTCAGAGTGAAAGACGGTTCTCAACCCATAGGCGCGACTCCATTTTTTATTTACTCTCGTTTTAAATAAAAGTAAGAAATAAAAAGCAGAGTGATTTAATTATAAACTCCTTACAAAACCAATTTCTTTAATATATATATATAATATATATAAAGATATTACAATCAGTGATCAAACCACAATATGATGTGGGAAAACAAAACTAAGATCTTTCAACCGTAACAAGTGGTCTTCGTCAGAGTCCAAAACCCAACTGCAATTGGGTTTAAACGAGCATTTAAAACGAGCAGTTGGGTTTTTGACTCTGAGGAATACCACTTGTTACGGTTGAAAGATCTTAGTCTTGTATTCCCATTTCTTGTGTTTTTTTTTTCTATTTATCTGAGAATCCACATCTCTTTATCGTGATTGAAATTTTGATATACTTTGCAAAATTAACTTTCGGTGAACTGAACAATAATATTCTCTTTTCCGAGTGATTCCAGAAACTCATCATAATGAACCATAGCTAGGGTCTTGAGAGTATTCATGACCGTTTAACATTTTTCATATGTTTTATCATGTCCTCAATAAGGTTCTAATAAGTAGTAATTTTAGTATTTTTTTTATCAAAGTTTCTACCACTTTTATCAAGTATTATTAGCTGGAAAACCTCTTTGTTTATTTGTTTATAATTTTTACAAGTATGACAATATTTTTGTTACGCAAAACCACAATTCAGTCAGTTTTATATGTACTGAGATCTACATTTATTCAAAAAAACTAAAAAATACACATCTGAAAATTTTTTCACATCTATGGATTATAAGTCTTGAAGAACTAGCGGGCCGTTTGAAAAGAACAATGAGCCGGGTTTGGGCCGCGGGCCGTAATTTGCCCTTCTCTGTTCTAAGCCAGCATGTTCAAATTATAGTTAAGGTATCACTTTTTTTTAATAGTTAACGATCTTATGGTATTAATCTTGCAAAGTATATATAGATAACAGTTGATTTGGAATATGAGACGAATGCATGTATCCTCAAAAAGGAATATTATGAAAGTAATAGCGAAATCGTGGTAAATGAGGGTGCATTTCATGTTTTGAACTCAAAGTGTGCTCTGTATGTAACCTTGCTTCTGTTGACTCATGGTGTCTCCGTCTTGGTTTGTCTTTATGAGAGTTACATTAAGTCTGCTCCCTGATTATATCTTTGAAGTGCATACCTTTCACTTATTAGCGCCTGTCTCATTTATTCTTTTGACGATTTCAATCTTCTCTTTCACAGATATACTGAAGAACTCTCAGCTTTATTCAGTTTATGTGCCCCATTTTTTATATGTTTTTTATGTGGTATTATCTCTTTTTTATTGTAAAGTTGTTTAAAAAGTAAAATATGCCTACAACTAACGGATATCCTAGAATAACCATGTGTACTTCTGAGTTAGATTATGCTCAAAAAACTACAATTATTGAGATACTCACAGAGAAAAGGATTTCCATTTGTCTAGCTTTGAATAAATAGCGTTTCTTCTTAAATTACTTGTGTATTACAAATAAAACAAATAAAATTACATTTAATTGAAATAAAATAGTACAAAAATAAACAGAGAAAGCTAAAAAAAATATGGATCAGCTGTTTAGAATGGGGGAGAGTACTAACAATAGCAATAAAGAACAGGAGAGTTTATTTAGGGGGTGAGTGATCAGTGAGGGGTTAGTTAACAGGAAAGAAGACAAGGAAATGTTAGGAAATATTACAGTGCCGTATCATGCCCTTTCACCTTCTGAACTAATAAAATAAAGTAAAATTAAATAGAACAAATACAACTGTTTATAAAAAAGAATTTTTATGTTTGTTCATTTAAGTAGGTATCTAATCTATATATCTAAAAATGAATGTGTGTCTTTCTGTAGTCTATAGATTCAAAGATCATACATCCAATCGCCGTGAAAATTTGGGAAATTATTTGGTACACCCCCGGGAAGGTTTATTTACATTTTTTTAAAATCAGAGCTGGGGTTCCAGGTGCTCCTGAACAAATTTTAAGAACTGGAATTTTGTTTTAAAATAACAAATCACCTGCCCTACTGGTCAGATTTGTTAACTGAAATATACAATTACAATTACAACTCTAAATAACGATTTATTTCACTTACAGGTTACTTAAAAAAACTTAATATAAAAATCTTAAATTATTTATATCAGGTTTTGGAATTGTTTTGTAAGAAAGCCTCCATAGTCCAGGCCTTGTGCACTGGACTTCTGATGCAAAGGTAGTTCTAATTTCGCGAGGACAATAATTATTATCCGACAAAGTGACAAGACTTACCGTACAAAAACTCACACCACCTCACTTGTATAGATGCATTTGTTACAGTTAATCGTAATTTCTGTGGTAGATACATTGGAAAGTGTTGTTACAGAAAGCCCCGGAGCACCGTACTTGATGATAGATGGACGTCGCTTGGACGCAGGCAATCAGTTCGTGCCAGTAAAAGAGAACAGCGAGTTATCAGTGGAATGCGTCGTCGAGGGTGGCAGTCCTGCGCCAGGCCTGCACTGGGTGCTACTGCCTGCCAGCCCGGAGGCCGCTCCGCCTAGTCTGTCCCTACGGCCCCCGGGCCGCCCCCGCCCCCGCCCAGCCACCACGTCCTTGGCCACCATTCCTGCAGTCATCAGGGCGCACCACAACGCCACTGTAGCTTGCATTGTAACGCACGCCACACTGCCAGCGCCTCTCAACGCCTCGCTTCTACTCGACGTCCAGTGTTAGTTTCACATTTACTACCTCCTATATTCTACACTTACTATAGATTTATTTTTTTTAACTTTAATCTATTCTGGCACACTTAAGAAAAATCTTTAAGCAGCAGGCATATTGCAGTCATATAGTCATTCTCACTTGTAATAAATTCATTTATTTCTCCATTACTTCTTTAACATTTTTTTCGACATTTTAAAACATTAAATTTGAAACAACATTTACTTTATTATATCGTTGCGATCCACCACCTTAAATCCTCTTATAACTGATAAATTTTATTTAAAAATAGTATTATAAAATTAACGTACTGAAAACTAAAAACAAAAAGTGTTTTTTTACACCAGTTTTAATGACGATATATTATATTTTCCTAAGTAGTAAAAGTTTCACATTCCTCAGACTGATACTGAGAGTCCTAGAAACATAATATTCCAAGCTAAGGATGATAATCTATAAGTTGTTCTACAAATAGTCTGTTCTACTATTAAATTTCAATCTTAATAGTTTACAAATCTGCAGTATTCAAAAGCTTAGTCATAGGTAAAGTTTATTCTGTATTTATTTTGTCATAATAAGAAAAATGTTTATTGTTGCTTACCATTGTAGTTATTATCTAAACTTCTCTATAATAGAATTATAGTGTTAATTGATACAAATAGAAGCCATAAATAGTGCAGGACAGAGGTGTAGTAACAGCAGATTGTAAATTACATACAACTCTCGAATTACCAACAACCTACGAATATATCCGCGCACTATAGTGCACGTCGTAACTAGCAGTTACAGACCAGAGGCCTTCTACTGCTCGATTACTGTGCTACTATAGCTTGGACTGTCAGTATTTCATGTCGGACATTAAGTTCGTCTGTACAGTAATGACGTCGTATTTACGGTCATGCGATCTTGTTAGTCATAGTTTTCAATGTTTTTAGTCATGCGTTGGAAAAATACTCAATGGATGAAATGATTATTCAGTGAAGTTGAAGAAAGTTGGTGGCAGGATTAAGAACTTGTACAGGGAGGTTAGGACGAGTAGGCAGTTTGTTACCATCATTGGTAGTAAATCGGGTGATGTAGCTATCTATGGATTCCATTTTCAAATCATGATGAACATCGACATTTCGGGCGTGCCAAGGAATCTAAGGCGGGCATACTTATTTTATCCTCTCAGACTGCTTGAATGGTACGTGCTTTTCTTCATTCTGGGCTTCAAATTCACTTGAATGAAGCAGTAAAATCAAAACTGGAACGTATTTAGATATTTCTGACACATGTCCTTTTGTTAAAATACATTTTAGTGCTGGATTTCACTGAAAGTGACTACTAAATGGTTTAGCTTAGCATTGGTTCAACATCTTAACACTTGGTTGTATGTGTTGTCTAGATATTGTTTGGCTAACGTATTAGAGTAGTGCTAATTACATTAACCTTCACATTAGTGAAACCTTCTTAATGTTATTTAAGTATAATCCTCACTAATAAATGAAATTACTATATATTTATGTAGTCTAGTTTTATTAAGCGCACTTTTGATTAATTAACTAAAACATAGAGTTTTTTAATAAACTATTTCTCAAAAGAATTTCAATCTCTGATCCAGTTGACCCTCTTGATAATGTGTTTACCGGCCACTGCTCTGATTGCCGAGCTAATAATACTGGAATGTTGTATTCAAATAAAAAACACGATTTCAAAAGGTGAATTTCTCTTTGAGTAATGAGAATGATCAAACAAAACAAATTTCAGTCTATTTGAAAAAGGAAACATATTTGTGTTCACTTTTCATTTTGCATGTATAATGATTTGGCTGAGTGCTTCATAAAGCAAGTGGTAAAGAAAATACAACAAGCCGATTTTAAATCAAAATTACACAACATTCAAAATCCATAATAATTTCAATTATATTAGCTCATTAAAGTGAAAGCGTATCTATTTTAATAATATATAGATGGAAATTATGACTAAAGTCTGCCTGAACAAAGTTCTATCAATTAAACTAGGCGTCCATTCAAAGATGTAAAAATCTCAGCATTGTAATTAAATAACAAAGACATCAATTAAATTATGCATGTTTAAAGAGACATACCTTATAGTAAGAAACTGAAGGATATATAAATTTTAACTTAAAGTTGAAACCGTTACGTCATATATACGTTCCCGTTTCCATAAATATTTGTTAATGGATGCGTTTAGTTTTACTCTCTTCTGTCTCTTGATGGCGGTTGGACTAAAAATTGGAGACCAAAAGTTTTGGTATCAGTTTCTCATTTACGTGTTTGCATTGAATTATGCATGGACTATTATTATTGCATTAAACTATGGACGAGGATAAGAAGTAAATTATATATGAAGAACTGAAACAACTCTTTTTCTATTTTTACCGTCATCGTTATCAGGAGTAGAAGTGACCTTGCTTTGTCCGTTAAGCAAAGACTGAAGAGCAGAAAATAATACCAAATCAGTAAGATCACTGTTTGATCTCGTAATTTTCTGCTTGCCAGTCTTTTCCTCAAAATGGGATGGATTATTTCTACTTCTGATAATGATGACACTCTAAATATAGAAGTGAATGTCCCAATAAGCACGCATAGCTCTACAATCCAACACAGAAAAGTATAGGTGGTGATTTGTTTGATACGTATGTATGAGTAAAGTTTAATCACTCATACTCATACTTATAATACTCATTTAATCAACCTGAATGAAGAATCTCAGCGATCGTTGACATCTTCATCCTTGTGGATTATATTTCTACTGAAGATAGCAGTGTCTGTATATGTGAGACTAATGGGTGTTTGTCTTATTCCTATGTTTTTTTTAAAGTTTTTAACTTGATTTAAATTATATATAAACCTTTATAAGTAAGATTCATTATGTACAAGAAGAAGTTAAGTTGAGGACAAGTATGTTAGCTACAGTCATTACAATATAAGATATTCTAGTGCCAGCCTTACCGTTCTGAATCCCAACTAATCTTCAAGAATCTTAACCGCTTTGGGAATTAACTTCAAACTGTTGGGTGGCTCGTAAAACCATTTGCAATTCACGCAAACTTCAAAACTGTTACATCAAATAATGCCACCTGCGCTAAGTTAAACATGTTTTAATGCTTTATGATTTAGTTTAGTAGAATCACTTGTTATTATTCGTTGTATTCAAACATATTTTATCGTTAATGGAAGCAACTCTACTGCAACATTCACAAACTAGTGTTTTACATTAATCTAACTACAAATGTAACTACATTTCATTATTTATTCCTAGAAGGAAAAACCAATACTATATTTTTCCAAGACCGTTGTATATTCACTTAACTGCTGTGTAACTCTGCTATTTAGGTGGAGTTTGTGGTACTAGGAATCAGGAAAATTGTATAGGCTATAATAAGTAACTTTATATCGACCATTGATTCTTCAAATACAAAATTTATTATTGAAGATTAAGTCCAAAATTAATAACATCAGATTAGAAGCCAACGTTTCGCCGAAATTTGTACGTCATCCTCAAAGCTAAAGATAATTTATTAAAAAAAATGCATACTACTGCTAACTAATCTCGGAAAATAAATACCTCCAAAGAATATTAATTAACAGATATCAAAATACAATAAACTACAAATACAAACAAAATAAAACCAAAATTGGAGAGTGTTATTGTTTTTGTAGAATAAATGTCTTTCCAGCATAGTTACTTTATTAATTATGAGAACTAAAAACAATTTAAAAGATTATTAATAATGTAATTATTAATAATCTTTAATAACAATGAATCTTTTGCAACTCTGCGAGGTTCTTGCATATAACATTCAAATACAAATAAGCAAAAATTAAGCAAACACAGGGCAAAACCAAAATCTACAATATCACGTTACTGAATGAATAACGCATAACCGTTGACTAGTTCCTTCAATAAGGTAATAACTTTGTAGATTATCTGTCCTGTGTTTGCTTATTTGTTTTGTTTATATTGTCGGTTATTGCATTTTTATTTTCTAGTCCTTGAATATTTTGTGGAGGTATTTGTGTTTAGAGGTTTCTTTATTGTACTACTAGTTTTTTCAATAAATGGTTTTTAATTTTGAAAAAGCCGAATGAATATCGATGAAACGTCAGCTTGAATCTAACATTATTACATTTGGATAACCAAAATAACCAATTTTTTATTAAAAGTATATACTTCATAAAGTTGAGAGAAGTAGCAAAAAAGAAATGTCATTTAAAAACTTCCGATTATATTACTACTATATAAATAATAATTTTTATATAGACCAATATGTGTAATGGTTAGTGAGTGTCTGGTTTTATAAAAGGTTTATTTTTTTTTACTCTCCTATCGATACTTATGTTTTGCATTACTTAAATAATTTATGGCAAAGAAATTCATATGAATGAAGAACCCCAAATTACTTTCTCTAATTTTAGGTTTCAAGCATATTCACGACAGCAAATATTGGGAGGCTTAAGGTACAAAGATTGGAAACAATACGTCTTTAGAAACCTACAATTGTTGATTTTCATCAATGATTGCAAGTGTGTTTGGCTTCACTTTGATCTCATGAAACGCTTATCATTCGCAGTGATGGAAAGAGCTTAATCTTCTTGGGAAGCCGCTGATCCCCTCAGTCCTCCTCTCTTCCTGCTTTGAGAACCCATGGCCTGGCTATTGACCTACCTCCAATTTAGCACTAGTAATATAGACATTGTAAATTGTATCGATGATAATACTGCATCAAAGATAACAATAGAGTTTGACACCAGCTCCTTGACTTTCTCTGGCTTCAATTACGAAAGGATTGCTCCTTGGAAGTCTATTCCTCTATATCTACTCGTAAAATGTAGATAGAGGCTAGAAAGAAACAAACTGTCATATGGTTATTTTGTTTTTTATTCGGTATAGCAATAAAAAAAACTGAAATTCACTAATACTTAATATCGTAGAATCACACTAACTCTTCTTTTAAAGAACATTTGGAATCCTTATATCCAGTAAAGAATTAAATTACAAAGAAAATTCTTCTGGTGTTTTTTTAGTTTGAACTATATCTTCTTTTTGAAACTAAATGGAAACAATACAACGATTTTGGAAAACTCATACTGCATATTATGCATCGATAATAGAGTATCATTAATCATAGATTCATCAGCTATGCAAGCAGTTACTGTGTTGTTGTTGCTCATAATTAGAAAGGAAAAGAAACACTATGTCTTCAAACTTAAAAAAGATTTAATCAAACAACGCGTTTCAAGCATTTTGTGTTCATCATCAGATTACATCTACAATACAAACAAAATATGTAAAACAATTTTTGAAACTGAATAGAGGAAAACAATTAAAATTTAAACTAATACATAAAATAAAATTAGCTAAATATCTGCCTCAACAAGGTGATATTAATTCCCTAATCAATCAAGAACAGGCAAGTATGTAACTGAGTTCAGTTTATTTATTAGTTTAAATTTTGGTTTTCTTCTGTTCAATTTCAAAATTTGTTTACATATTTTGTTTGTATTGGAGATGTAATCTGATGATGAACACTAAGTGCTCGAAACCCATATTTCATTAAATCCTTTTTGTGTGTGAAGACTAGTTTTTCCTTTCCTGATTAATGTTGAGTTAGGATTATGGGTTTATAACAATGAAAACTGTTGAAATTAAAAAAAATACATTTTTAATAAATTGTTATTTTTTTAGAGTTTTAACCTTTGATAAAGAAAATGTTATTGTATATTCTTGAATAGTCATTTATGCATGTTTTTTAATGTGAAATATATATGCACTATGAGCTATTCGATAGTAGATTCTTCCATTATGGACAAAGACGTTCATAATTTTGTAGATTATACTATTCCTGTGAAGATGTAACTGATTCAGATTATACTTAATATGTTTTATATGACAAATGTATGTTTGTGTTGACTGTTGTTCTGTTTAGTTACGCCTTCTTTCGCAATAAGCCGAGTGCCTGGCTTCGGCTTTCCTCTGCGTGAAGGCATCCCGGTCTCTCTCAAGTGTGACGTCGATTCCAATCCCCCTTCGAATCCTGTCTGGGTTAAAGGTAAGATTTATAGCGCTTTCTTTTATAAATCCCTTTTATTTAATATAATAAAATCCGGTAGTTAGCTAACATGAATTTTAAAACATGCGAGAAAGGAAAGGTAAATGCCCCAGTACATCTGTATTCCCACAAGTGCTTTGAAGTTTTCATTTCTTCCAAAAAATACAGTTTAAAATGGAACCATTAGACACTAATATAAATTATATCATTATAAATATCTGATATTCCTCGTTAATCGTTGTCCTAGATGCCCAACTGGGTTCACACGTAGTCAATCTTGAATTAGGATTGATCATATTCGAAGAATCCTAGGTATATCTGTATAAGGCTTACACCCAGGATCCTTCGTATATAGTTGGTTCCACTTAAAGATGCATTTCGAGCAAAACTATATGCATTTGCAACAACTATTCACTAGATATGACAGATTTTTATAATAATATTATGTTTATAAACCTCTGTGCATATAACAATGTGCATATATTTAAGAAATACAAATATCAACATCTATCTTGAAATGTTAGACTACGCTTATTTGTTATGTACTTACAGCGTGACTCAAAAATTCCCATACATAGTTTTATCTATTTTATTTTTAAAAAAACGTACAACCATATAAAGTAGCCTTACCAGTAACATGTAATTAGATATAATATTTATGAATATTTCACAAGGATTGAAATCAGAATACCATATACCAAATTGCCTGGTATTAAACATAATACACATTAATACAACTAAAAGTTTGAAATTAAACATAATTACTTGTAATAGTTTACTGCAATAAGTTCCTTGACTACTGACTACACCCTTTTTAGGCGTCTTTGGGTGTTTCTTTGGGTTCTTGTGGACGAAACACTGAAGACAAGGGGATAACTTCTGTATGGTTGATTATTTTGAAAGGTTTTTTTAAGGAGTTATTTGCTAAACTGATGGGATATTGAAGTTGGCATAAATTGTTTGGTTTGCAACATAGAAGATACTAAGAAGGATTTTTTGAACGATTTTAATTTTGATTAATTGAAATAGGCATTTGTAACGACTGTTTAGTTTAGTTCTATTTAATATTTCATGTGGACTCCAAGTAAATCACCTCGAAGGTGTGCTTATACATATATAATTTTCTTTTTCTTGCTAGAAGGCCTTATTTAATAATTTACATATGGTTATCACTGTTTCAAATACAGATTTTACCCACTGTTGTTATTTTGAAAATAATAAATGTCCTCAGGATTTGAATGAAAGAGATAAGATAATTTACTTTTGATAAAATGAATCACCGAACTAATTTAACAATTGACGAGGTGTGTTATTAGAAATTAACAACGATTCAGTAAATGGGTTGCAACGCTGGATTCAGCGGTTCTCATTAAGTGACTCAAGCTGAGAAACATTAGTAGTATCTAGCACTTACTTTGGTGATATCACTTGGCGGTAACTCCGGTAATTTGGCTAGACCAGGGGTCGGCAACCTGCGGCTCCGAGTGGCTTGAGAAAATAAATTACTTTAAAAAAGTATTTATTTGTATTTTATATGTGTCTAAATTGAAACATATTTATGCGATCTTCAAATCTTAAATGTTAAAATATTAAAAAAAAAAGTATATTTTATTGTTTTTTGTAGCTCAAAATAAACGTCATACTCGCGAAAGCCGGTATTCCCGCCCGAACGCCATCTCAACCTTTAACTCCAACAAGGCCAGATATGGAGAAATCAAAGAAAAGAAAAATATCAGAGACATTTAGACATTATTATTATTTTTTAAGAACTCAGAATGAACAAAATGTGTTCATTAGAAATTAAATTTAATTTTCTCTGTAGCACTTTGTGGATTTCATAAGCAACACTTTATAGTCCACCTTTAAAAGGGTAGTCAAAGCACTAATAAGTGTATGTTTATTTTTACTTTCTAATAAATGCGTTTTTTCCCATTTTAAATGTCAAAAAAAGATTTGCTGCTCTCAGTGGTTTTTTTTTGTGGAAACCGGGTTCAAATGGCTTTTTTGTTGTTAAAGGTTGCCTTGGGATAGACCATGGTTTAAATATGTGTCCATGTATAAAGTGCTACACTTTCGACTCTTGTGAAGCAAATAAAGTGTAAAATATTCCACTATAAAGAGCGTTGGATACAAATATTTACACTATCAAATAAAAAAAATATATACAGTGTTTTTTTATAAAAAAAAAATTTTTTTTTATGATTTCATTATATGAAGACATTTCAATTTTCCGTTTATGAGTTATAACATCATTGTATTACGCACCTCCTGATGTAATAAAAGTAATTTAAATTTTAAAAGGAAAGGAATGCAAAAGTCTTTCGAAGAAAGTGTAATACGAAGAAAATTGAGTAAGGTAAATTTCAGTGGCATAGCTAAAGGGGGAAAGAAATGCGGTCACTCTTCCAGAATACATTTTTCGGAGGTACACCGTTGATATAATTTTTACCTTTTATACTTCACTAGTTCAATAATGGTCGAATTCCCCGTTATTAGATTTGAGATTCAAATCTTGATCATGACCCTAGCTTTATTATATGGAAGATTGATAATATTTTAGAAATCGTTACTCGAAAAAAATTTCAAATTGACAGTCGATATCTGGTCCTTAACAAGAACCAATGGTCTAACATACTTAAGTAGCAAAAGTGTTTCCCAGAGTTGAGGATGTACTATCTATTACGAATAAATAGTTTGGTAAACGAGCAATTCTCAACTCTTAATACGAACAGGCAGGAAAAATCAACAAACAAGTTCTTACGCTATATCATACCGAGGAAAGAACTTACAAGTCAGTAAAGAGATTGGATTAGTGATGAAGAAGCAGTTCATTATCTAATTGAATTTCTTGACTCTGAATTCATTTCTCCTGGACTGCCTGCTCATGAGTAAAAACTTAAAGTAGGAGAACCAATCATGCTGCAATTTAGTAGCAGTAACAAATTTCATGTTACGAAACATGAGTACCCCAAAACTGTGCAACGGGACACGACTCTGAGTTCGTGCTCTACACAGATATGCCATAGAGGCGGACATAATGACTGGATGTGGTATTGGGGAGTCTGTGTGTATACCACACATACCATTGATTCCGAGCCACTGTCTGTTTACGTTGAAATGATTGCAAAGTCCGGTCAGAGTCTATTTCGCAATCACGTTAACTAAGTCGCAAAGGGAGACTTCATCTAACGCAGGAATACAAGGTAGCGAAACCAAGTTTTTCTCACATGGTCAAATGTAGTTTACTTGCTCAAGGGTCAGAGGTTTTAACTCTTTCTTCTACCATGAACCTGAAGGACAGACAGCTAATGTAGTGTATTTAGAGGCATTTGTTTAACACTGTAGTAATAATGGTATTTTCTACTGTTCTATCATTTCTAATGACATTTTGGAATACCAAAAATGACGGAACTTCTGATTCCGTCAAAGACGGGTACGTTTGCTATGTATTATATATAACTAAATTTTTTTTTAATTTAATATTTGCTTAATAAATACACTGGTAATAATGTAAGGTATGGGACCAGAGTAGCCCAGTGGCTTGCGTGATCGCCGATGACAGTAGTGCAAATGTATTATAAATAAATGTAACAAACAAATATTTTTTTGAATTTAAAATGTGGATAATATAAAAAATGGTAATAAAGTAAAGGGATCTAGCCAGGGTTGCCAGTAGCTTGCTTGCTCGCCGATGACAGTAGTGCAAATGTATTATAAATAAACACAACAAAAATATTTTTTTTAATTTAATATTTGCGTAATATAAACACTGGTAATAAAGTAAGGTATGGAACAAAGAGTAGGCTTTTGACTGGGAGCACGTTAATTAGAACTAACTCATTTCAAGTTTTCTTTACGTTTCATACTTTAGAGTAACCACATGTATCCTTAGAATAATTTCTGTCTGTCGGTTTGTCCACAAAATATTGCTACGATAAGATATATAAAACTGAAACATTGATTGTAGATTTGTGTATGTCTAACTTAAAATCTAATCTTTGGATGGATGGAATATTCAATGATGAAGCGAAGTTATGAACTTTTAAGTCGTGTTTGGTTAACTACACACACATATTTATTTTGATAATATACAGGTGTAGCAATTAGGTATGGTTAGTTGACTTTAATTTCATTTGCGTACATGAATATTTGCTTATAGCAAATATGCTAATTTATGAATATTATGCTTATTTGAGCTTATTGACAAGGTGTTTCCCAGAGTTCAAGATGTACTATCTATTCAGAATAAAAGGCTTTCTGAACGAGCAATGCTCAAGCCTTACTAATGAACATGAAGAAAAAATCAGCAAACATGTTCTTACGCTATATCAACCCGAAGATAGAACTCATAAGTCAGTAAAGAGAGTGATTAGTAATGAGGAAGTAGTTTATTATCTAACTGAATTTCTTGACTCCGTGACTGCTCTTGGACTGCCTGTTCATCAGTAAAAACTTCAAGTAGGAGCATCATCATGCTGTGACTTAGTATCAGTAACAAATTTCATGTTACGCAACTTGAGTTCCCCGGGAAATGTGCAACTCGGAGTTTGTGCTCTGCACAGATGTGCCGTAGAGGCGGCCATCATGACTGGGTGTGGAATGTGGAGTCTGTGTGTATACCACCCATACCATTGATTCCGAGCCACTGTCTGTTTCCGTTGAAATGATTGCAAAGTCCTGTCAGAGTTTATTTCGCAATGACATTAACCAAGTTGCAAAGGGAGACTTTAACTAACGCAGGAATTCAAGTTAGCGAGACCAAGTTTTTCTTACATGGTCAACTATAGTTTACTTGCTCAAGAGTCAGAGGTTCCAACTGTTTGTTCTTCCGTGAACCTGAAGGACAGACAGCTAATGTGGTGTATACAGAGGCATTTGTTTGGCACTGTACTAATAATGGTATTTTCTACTGTTCTATAACTTCTAATTGTAGTATTAGTATAATACTATAATTGATATTTTGGAATACCAAGTATAATAGAATTTTTGATTCCGTCAAAGACGGGTACGTTTGCTAGTTGTTTATAAAGACACTTCACATTTCAAACTTGTTATTCAGGATAAATATAAGACACAAAAAACCAGTGAGCTCTTAGAATAATGTAATTAGAAATAAAGAGAAGTAAACGGAATTTAATTATTTATACACCTATTTGGTTGTATAGATTTATACACCTATTTGGGTGAGTGTTGACTAAGGTGGAAAGGATTTGTATTTTGAGAAGGGTGGAAGACAAATGAAATCCTTTCGAATGTTTTACTGAAAGCAACGTTTAGAGAAAAATTAAAGCTTTTCTAACCAACTGTAAAACTAAGTAAAACAAAGATAATACAATATCAAAACATATAAAAAAGGAAATTGAACTAGATAATACCATAGCAATAGTTTGAGGAATATTGCCGAATTGTTCGTTGAAACAAAAGGTAGAATTTTGGCATAGTGATTTATTAATGATGTAAACATCTAAACTTAATAGTTTACAAAATATACTATCATGAAGAATATATATGTATGTTTCTATCTGAATCTAATTAGTTATTATTTTTTATTGAATTAAGTTATATGAAATGTTTTCAAAGAAGAAAAAAAAATAGTTTTTTTGTTAAATTTAAGTTTTAAAATTAAACTTTAATTGAAGAAATTCATCGCAATAAATCGCACTGATTTTTTTATAACTTTAATGTGGTAATTAAGATAAAAATTGTAAACTAAATATTAAGATATGTCATATTTTTTCTTCATAATATGCTTCAAACTATGAAAGATATTCCTGTTGTATCCTATGTAACTGAATTTATGACAACAAATGACAACAATGCCAACAAAGTAGCAAAAACTTACTATCAGATAATTAAAATAAATAAATAATTAAAATAAATAATCGATTTGATGATAAAACAGTTATTGAGCTGTTTGGAAAAAAAATAGATGAATACAAAGGTGCATCAAATAAAAGTTCATTTCTGAAAGTATCGGCAATATCAGTATTAATACTGTCAGTCTGAAAATCTGAAATTGAAAGATTACTTAGTTCTATAGATTTTAATTTAGTTCTCAGTCTAATCTTAAATATTCAATGTATTTGCAAATTTTGAGTGCTATTTTAAAATGCAAATTTCGAGAATGAATCAGGAAAGTGTTGCTCTGCACACGAATTATCAACCTAAATTATAAGAAATATTTTAATTTCTCCTGCATATTAATCTGACAATTTTACTCTAAAAACTGCAACCTCCGTTCCCACCAATACGTTTGGTATCATGATTCTGATATAATATTCCAAAAGATTATTAGAAATTACAGAATAGTTGAAAATATCATTATTAGTATAGTTGATAACTGTCACTAGACCTCCAGTTTCTTTTACGTTTTGCAGCATTAGATACTGATATCAAATTTGTTTTTATTTTAGGCATACTTCTTATTTAGACACACTTTTTTAAAGCAAGCAAATTATGATAAACGCAAACGAAATTTAAAAAAAAAAACTATGAATTTTTACTTGCTACAGTATCAGACACCTAAAATGACCTGTATATTTTTAAAATAAAAATATATGTATAGCTAGCGAAACACAGCTAAAAAGTTAATAATTTTGCTTCTACTTTGAATTTCCAATCTTAGGCTTTAAGTTAGACATACACAAATCTACTGACATATCTTATGGTGGCTGCGTTTACTTATGACAAAATTTTTAACAGACAGAAATTTTTTTCAGGGTGGATTCAATTTCTCAAATGCATAAAACGTAAAGATAACTATAAATAAGTCCAAAACTTATTATTATTATTCTTCCAAAGCATGTAAATAACTTCATGTACAGACAAAACCTTTCTTTTTTTTATATATATATATATATATATATATATATATAATACCTTCAGGTAGATATGCATGATAATGTAAGAAATAAATAAAAAAAATAGAAAGTTAAGAGTAAAATGTGTGAAATGAAGTTTTTTTTACATATCTTACGGGATTTGTAATGTAGTTGATGTCTAAGATCAGTCAGTTTATGTGACTCGAAGGTAACTTCTTGTATGAACTTTCGCTAGCTTTAACATAATGTGTTTGGGTTTGTTCCTTTAAGTTCAAGAACGGCTGAATTGTTCTGTGGTTTATATAAACAATTTAATGGAACTCTGTTTGGTAGCTTTTCTGTTAAAGACGAAAAATGTAAATTCAAAACGTAGAAGTCTGTATCTGAAATTAAATTTATCATAATGAAAGAGAACTGGCTATCAACTTTTGCCTGAAACAAAGTAAGAAAAGCATAATAAACATTTCAGTTTCATCTCAAAAATATCATACCTATAGAAAGTGCGAAAACGTAAAACATAGGATTTGTTGATTGGTGTTAAAAGCCTGGGATATTTTTACCGGTTTTTGCAATTATTTTCCATCTTTAATGCATTTTTAATATATATATTTATTTTTTAAATAAATATAAATATTAATGCATTTTTAAAAATAAATGTTTTGTCTCGTTTAACGGGTTGGTTTATCTGCCTGAGATCAAAGCGTGGCCTTGAAGTCGACCATTATACAGTTCAGCGTCAGTCTATCTCTGCCTTCCCTCCACTTGTTATTCATTATTTCTTTGTAATTTCATCTTCACCTCAAGGCCTGCCTTAAATTCTTCTTACAGTGTTCTTTTTTGAGTTCTTTTCATTTCGATGTAAATAACATAAACCTGATCTTGTTATAATGTGTTATAACATAAATCATTGAACGTGTTGGAAGCTAGATCAATACGTTACTACTTTCCCAATCCCTCTGTGAGGGGTGTGGTCAAAGATCGCCCAATGACCAAACAGATCAGCGGGACGTGCTAAAAATTATCTGATGCATACAGTCAAGATGTCATCCAAAAATGAAGTGGCCATTATACAATTTCATCATTGAATTAAAATAATGTAATCAGTCTATAAATGCTAGTAATATTTTTTTTTAAATTTCGTAGAATCCTTCCTTAAGTCATACAGTATTGAAAATGACACCTCCTGTTTCCTTAAGCGTCTCAATTTTCCTAGTAATTCTCTCTTTACCTCGTCTGCACTGTATAGTCTGTGGGTAGCCACTGTGAATACAGTCCGTGCACACTTTGCTTTGTACAATTAAGTATCGCTTTGTCTTAAATAAAAGCCTCATGTGATTTTGGTACCACCAAGAAAGTGGTGCCAAACACTAAAGACAGTATTGCACAAAGAGTTATTCACCAGAAATTCTACCTCACTGAAAGCAAACTTACAGTCACATAAGAAAATGATAACACAAGATGAAAATGATTCAATGCTAACATTGAATTGACATCCATATTACCTCTTTCTCAATGACCATTTTTATGATTAGCAGTCAGACTTCAAGCAAACTGACCACATTCGATGTGAGAAGTGTGGAATGAAAATATCTGCAGCTTTGTTTTGTTCAACCGTTCTTTCTCCTACGATTATTAATAAGTGTATTTAGTAAGCCATAAAAGAAACCATTATTACCAAGTCTTCATTTTAGTACTGATATGTATTTTAATTTACGTAGGTAATAAATTTGTTTCATTCTATTAAGACCTTTTGTTTACCTTGTTGTTTTTATAATATTTTTTTTTTATTTTATTATTTAATTCACTCAGTTGTTATAAGAGTTGCTCAAAATAGTGATCATATTTTTGTAAGTCATGGCATGTTTAGGCTTGATAAGACTGAGTTTGTCGGAAGACTTACATGTGAGCTGCATATAGCGCGTTTAAGGGTGTTCTTCAAGGTATTACAAGGGAGAAGGGAAGCGGGAATCTAGTTGAAGCGGCTTCAATCTCATACCAATCACCGTTCAGTCAGAGCAATGGTTACGAGCGTTTTGTAATATTAACAATAGAGGCATATTTGGTGGTAATTTGCAAGGAGGGGGAGAGAGGCAAGGCTTCCCACCTGCTTTCCTGCCAGTTAATTACAATGGTAATGGAGCAACGATTTTATGGTAATGTAGGTGGGCGAGGTCGATTCTGTCGGGCTTTAGCTCTCTCTATTACCTGCAGAATCCATCTCTGAGTCGGTGCCAAGCTCTCTGCAAAATCCCCCCCCTTCGGCCGTAAAGCGTCGACTTCACCACCTTCTGGCTTCAGCTTAACAAACTTCGTAACATTTAAAAATCACGCCACTTCATACCTATTTATTAAGTAAAACAATTAAAAGTTCTTATTGTATCTTTCAATAATGTCGTTCACTTATATTTCCCCAATTATGTCATTTTGAGAGAATAAAATACGCATTACTGTTGCAGACTTTTAAAAATAGACTATTGTTATCTTTATAAAAAACCGCTCTTTTCACATCTGCCTCATTTTTACTTCATTAAGTTACTTATTAGTTAATTACAAAATCTCTCGACTTTTTGTAAAGTTATTATTCATATTCCTGATCTTTAGTTTACTGAATTTTTATATTACTATAAGTAAAGTATAACCTAATTTTAATTAAGCTAGTTAATATATTTGATTTATTATAATAAGACCTTATACATACCTTGTAATATTTTTTTTATTTTATTATTTAATTCGTTCAGTTAATAATAAGAATTGCACAAAAAATAGTTGTATTTTTATAAGTTATACAATGTATAGTGTTGAACAGAGAGCATACAAAAATTTTATCTCGAGATTTTCACTCATTTACATATTTTTACATCTGCAAAGCCTTTTTTTTTTTAATTTTCATTGGTACCAATCTGTATTTATTTATTTATGGGTGTCAGATGTAGTTTTTTATGTATTCATGATCCCCATTGTCTTTGGGTAATATTGAAGTATGGATAATGTACTCTTTAGTTTTTTATTACAAAACTGATTCTAATTTTATGCTACTTATGCGGTTATTTGATGAATCCAACATTATTTCTTTCATTTTTTCTCGCATTTTTCTGAAATCATAAATATTGTAAACACATTTTCTGCCAGGAACATTTTAAAATGTAAAAGGAATAATTTTGGCTTAGTTCTTGTGTCTAATGAAATGGTCTCCACATATAAAAACTTTAATGATATAAACAACGCGTTTCGAACACGTAGTGTTCTTCCTCAGGCATTAACTAAGGATGCGTGCCTCTGAATAAGACTGACTTATTCAGTCAGTCAGTCAGTCAGTCTTAGTTCTTGTATGTAGAAGAAGCTCATGATAGACGCATTCGAATTGATTAATGGTACCAATATAGAAGTATCCATGATACAATAAAATACCAACTACAAACTATAGAATGATTACGGTAATATTGTAAAATAATAGTTGGAATAAGTATTGGATGTACCACAGTTGTCGACAACAGAGGATGTTCTCAGGGAGCAGTCCTATCGGTTCCTTCTAGTGATTATTTGAGAAAAACATCCTGAATACTATATATAATGATGGTTTTGATACTCAAGGATATGCAGAAGACCATACGAGTATATTAGAAGAAGAATAATTATTCTTCTTCTGAGGAGTATGCTCCTCAGAATCTTAGGAGAGTAGCAAAGAGAATGCCTGGATTTAAATCTACTTAGTACAGTCTTTATTTCTCAAGGAGAAAAATAATATTTCCCGTGAGAGATTATATACTAGGATATGGAGTATAAACAAGAAATGTTACATTAGCTTTACTAAGTTATTATTATTTCTGTGGTGAAACCAGTGATACCCTATGCATTGGTAACGTGATATGCAAAAACAAGCATGTAAATGTCTAGGGATCAATCACTATCTGTGCTTCCTCCAGCCTTGAAGGACTAATAAATGTTTAACACTTACACATTTACATAAAAAAATGATTAATTTTCCCTTTATTTTACAAAAATAAAAAACGTCTATGGGAAATAAAATATCAAAAAGAATTAATAAAATGAAACATTCATATTCGACCTGTATGTTGGTTAGGTAAAATGTCCTTCGTTGATTATTTTACAAGGGCTCTCTGGATGAACACCTGGATTAAACGCTTTCTGATATCAATAAAGGGACGTTGTCCGATATACTGATGAGTCGTAAATTAACAATGAAGACAGTGGAAATCATCCAATTTTAATGTGGGTACCTGGAAAGAATGGAATATCTAGAAATGAGTTAGCAAACAATTTAGAAATGTTTGGAATCATATAAGCATTTCATATGCTCCAGCATTTTTGCAGAATCCACCTCAAATCTTGCAGGAGCGGAACTGACAAATAGATCAAGAAGAAATCATTTAAGATGTAGCAAGAACAACCGGCCCAGATCAATATAAAAAGCACATTCCAACTGAACTGTCATTTCTGAAGGATAATATATCCTCAAAGAAAGAATTCAAAAATAAATGGAAAAAATCTATTAGAACTTGATACTAATCTTATATGAATTGAAGTTATATTTAACACCATTCGAAGATTGCAGACTCTATATCTAGAAGAGGTAGAAACCTTGGATCTCGTTACATCTGAATGTGAGCTGATCACCTTGGAAATGACAATGACGTTTCTGAAATTATACCTAAAACTATAGAAGTATGACATGCATGTCTATATGCATAAAGGAGGTTAAATATGCATTAAAACCTTAAACCTAAGGTTGACTTCAGTTACCTCAATGGGATGTACAATACGACAGGTATGGCCGCGGGAAGTTTGAGTCAGATAAGATTCAGGCCCTTAGATTAATACCTTCATAATATGTCAAATTGATCAATGATTTTATTATTTTTTTTCGTAACTAATAAAATGATAATGTTAGCAAATGATACAGAATTGATTAAAATGTTTATATTTTCCTTTTCTTTGAACAATAGTTAATTGGTTGTTAACTAGTTCGATATTATGTTTACTTACAATAAAGTTGAGTGTAAGCTATCCAGTTTTTTTTATTTCTTCGAGAAAATAAAAAATTATTAAATTTATTTCATAGGAACCAAAATTGATATTCTCACTTTTACCAAACTACATAAACACTTGAACTCTTGAAGCATATGACTTATTTGATGATTTTTTTATGAAGAATAACTTAATCTTTTTAAACATGTGCAGAAAAAGTAAACTTCTTTGAATGAACATCTAAAAAGAAGGGAAATGTTTTACTTTAAGTCCTTTTCAAGCAAAACCATTGTAACTTTATTTTGAATGAAATTAATTAATCAATGTTATATTTATCAAGGAATACAATGTTGCAGATGACAGCGCACCGCCTGTTGAACAGTCCCTGGATGGTTACTTAAACTTCACAAGTATTAAAAGAGAACACAGTGGCTGGTATAAGTGTACGGCTCGCCATCTTCTCACGCAGTATTCCTCCATTGGCTACTTCCTCAACGTCAGATGTAAGTCTCTCTCCCTATTCCTTTTATTTATTCCATCTCTCTTATTCTATAAATACGGACTTATACAAAATAAAGAAAGATTAGATTTGTTCCGTCTTCCTCGTCATCATGTAGAAAGATGTGAGTCTCTCCGAAGACAAATGAATACTGAATCAGTGAGTCAGTTGTCACTTGTTTTCGGTGTGACTTACACCTTTATACCTGATGACGAGCCAGTCAAAATATACTAGTGAGTTTTGGCGCTTGGTTTCCCTCTCTTATCTCTCCTGAAGACGGTTCAAACCGAAAATTACAGACTGTAAGTGTGTGCTTTTGATTTCTCTATGCTTCCCTTTCTACATTGAACTATATCTGTCCGTTTCGGATCGTATTTCCAACGAAAATATATGTATATATTTTCACTTGATAAACAGAAAGGCGATCCAAACTGGACACAATAACAGTTCAAAATTGAAGATAGGTGGCACACAAAATAAAGAAACACACTTAAAAACTCAAATTTTCGGGCAAGCCGTCTTCAGGAGAAAAGAGAAAGGGATACCAAGCACGTTGTAGACGCAACAGCTAGTAACCGTTGGGTTAGTAACCTAACGTTAGTGTTACTGTTAGTGGGTTACTAGCCGTTGCGTCTACAACGTGCTTGGTCTCTCTTTCTCTTTTCTCCTGAAGACGGGTTGCCCGAAAATTTGAGTCTGTAAGTGTGTTTCATTACTTTGTGTGCTACCTATCTTCAATGTTGAACATATATATATATATAATTCTATCTTTTTTCGACCACAAAAACGACTACAAAAATAGTTTTCTAATATTTACTACTGTTTTGGTTGTGTCTATCTGTCGGATGTATATCTTGTTATTTGTACAGCCCTGCTGATGCTAAAAAAATACAGCGAAACGTTGGCGTAAGTGAAGTGTTTGTTTGTGTAGACCAACCCTCAATAACCTCTGCTGTTTGCTGTATATATATAATATATATATAATATATATATATATATATATATATATATATATATATATTATCAAATCACAATATAAAATGGGAAAAAAAACACTAAGATCTTTCAACCGTAACAAGCATTCTTCGTCAGACCGAACCGTTCTCTGACTCTGACGAAGACCGCTTGTTACGGTTGAAAGATCTTAGTATTTTTTTCCCTTACATATTGTGGTTTGTCATTCATTGTTATTTTACGTATCTATTTTGAAATCTATAATATATCGACCGTTTTATAGGATAGGTGTGTTCTCTAATCGGGGTTCGGTCAATTTTCCAGGATAAAAAATCAAATGGTCTAGTCGAAGGTTTTGTCCGGTTAACATTGTTGTTCCTTTAAATAATGTAAATTTCATTTTCTTAGTTAAAAAATTGTTACTTCTGCCTATGAAAAAGGTTTTAAATAAAATCGAAACGTTGGCAACGAGAGTTTGATTTTTTTTATTCTGGAAAATTGACCGAACCCCGATTAGAGAACACACCTATATATATATAATATATATATATATAGTTACCAACAGAAATCATATACAAACCGTATGTCTGTGTCTGTGTATTACATGTATAACAAAATAGTATGAAATTCTGGAATAAAAATCAACTTGTGAACTATACAGTAAAAAATTCTAAATGCGACTAAGATCATTCATTGCGTTAGAGTGATGAAAGTCGTTAATTAACCAAAGGATATTAGTTCCATTTAGAGGACCGTTAATTAACTAGAGCAGCTTATTCCCATTTTGATGTTTTAACAAAAGGAGTGAAAAATACAATCAGGTTTTGCAATATGGTTTAAAGTAACGGAACAGATTTTTTGAAATCTTAATTATTTCACTCTAGTCTAAATAGTTAATTTTCTTCAAACATATAGTTCCCTGCTATTCTTATGCACTCACATAGAACTATAAAAAATATCTACAGAACAGTAAATAAATGTATACTTAATGATAATAGTGCTAATTCAGTGATTTTAAATATATCTTTAATATGCAACCCTAATGTGCGTGTTTTTAAGAAATTATAGTCCAATATTGTGTCTAGTACTATTGAGATAATTTACATAACTGTATGAAATACCTATTATTGCTTGGTCAGTTCTTTGCAGTACATATTTAGAACTTGTCAATCTTTGCAGATAGCGAAGTCTTGAAATGAGTCATACAAAGATGAGAATTAGCCATATGACATGATTTTCTGTACATATAAATTTACTAACAATTTCTTCAACTCATATTTTTTTTTATTTATAAATTTATGAAGAATAAATGTTGAAATATTTAATAGATGAAACATTTAGCAAAAGGTAGCTAAGATATGAAGCTAATAAGCTTGTGCAGACAACAGCCTCTGTTGAACCATACCTACGAGTATGGTTCGCCTGGTCAATTCGAAAGATTGAATTCTGACTGAAGAGAGATATTTCTTTAACCAGTTGTTAACAACATCAGTAAATGTTCATACCTAATTATATACACTGTTAAACCCAAACAATCTTTCATTTTCTCCTCAATTATTCAGTTTTTTAATCAAACTAACTTTTGAAATAATTTTTTAATTAATTTTAGAGTAGTTTAACTTTGAATGCAAAACCAACAGATTTATAACGGTATTTGAGGTAAAAATTTTAAAAAAAATTAAGTTTTGAAACAACTCGTCAGTTTGTGAAAAAAAACTATTTTTTAAAAAAAAAGTCGTTTTACATGTATATTTTAATTAAAAAAGTTAAAAAATAGTTCAAACAAAATGTAAATTTCAGTAATAATATCTGTCATATTATGCATTTTAAAGTGTAAACTGAATCATTCAAATGAGATCTTAAATAATAATAATAATAATAATAAGAAAATAGATCTTCAATAAAATAATTTTTTTTCTACTGAAATGCTAATTGGAATACTCGTATTTCATTTGCAAATTAGAAATATCCATTTTTTTATGTACGTTTCATTTATTATATAAGTCAGGAATCTTCAAACTTTTTTATATCGCGACTCATTTTTGACGCCAAAATGTATTCGCGAGCCTTTAGTGAGAACAAAAATAAAATTAACAACAAATAAAAAAGGGAAAATTAAAATAAATTTGATTAATAGTAACTTTAATGAGATAGCTGTGCCGCATTAATAATAAATAAATTATTTATTCAATTTAGTCCTTTATTTTCTATTTAAAAATAAACAATTTCAAACATTTCGCGACCCCCGTTTAACCCTTTCGCGACCCTATGGTTGAAGACCCTTGATATAAGTAACCCTTTGTGATATTATTGAGAGTTTCATATGTTTCAGATTCCCAGAATAAATGTTGATTTTTATAGGATGTCCCGGGGAGTAATGAGGAAATATTTTGATTCCTGATTTCACTAAAGTCACCACAGATGATCATGTTTGGTACCTAAATAGTCATTGGATAAAAGGAACCCTATACAGTTTTTTTTTTTTTTATTTTTAAAGGCGCATACTATATGAAGCTAGAAAATAATGATCTCGATTCTGTAACATTTTATTTTAAATTTGTGCATATTTCCTTTCATCCCCTTCAATGTACTCTATTCCTACACCTTTTCTAAGCATATTTACTATCGATCAAATTAGTGCCTATAGTATTCTTCTGTGAACTTTTCAATGATTTGTGACAGTTTCTTTTCACTAATTCAGTTTGAAATGTTTCTTTTGAATCAAATTCGACCTTGGATCAGAGAATAAAAGTCATATAAGGACCAGTTTAGATGAACAAGGTGGATGGATGGTTTAAATATTATACTCGACGGGATGATCTGAGCAAACAATGAACTTTGCGCGGGTATATGAGAACGCAGGGCTTTACTATTCACTGCTCAAGTATATTGCTTTTCTAATTTTTTTAATTTGTTCACGAATCTTAAAGTAGCAGTACTGTTGTTAGTTTGTCTTTCAGAAACATAGTGAAGCTGCTCAACCCCATGCAGATCGCAGAAAACAACCATCATTGCTTTGAGTTTTGATTTTTTCCAGTAATTTTTTTAACTCTGAGTTCATTTGTGCTCATGCAAGATATGTATTAGCACTTTATCTCCTTTAAATTTTCAGTTTTCCAATAATGATAGTCATTTTCAACCGCGCTATTTGTCTGGTTATACAATCAATGGGCTTCCCTTGTATTCCCTATTCTTTATCCCTCCACAGTAGCTACTGTTCTAGCTCCGCTATCACTTTTACATATTTAGTTAATATTACCTATTTATATCCACCCAATAACAGTCTGATGTGAAACAAATGCATAAATTTTTGTTTACACTGAATGTCAGTATAACAAGATATCGATGAATCTGTAAAAGGAAAAGTAACTGAAATTATGAATAACGTCAGAGGATACTACCAGTACGACACTCGAATAAGTAAATACTAACAATAAAACATTTCAGCTTTGCTTAGATACCTTATTTGTAGTTAACATACAAATAAATTTCTTTATTAAGAATTAATAGATATTACACAAAGACTATACAATTGAACTAAATGAGGACTGTAAAGAGTAAACTTCACAGTAGGGAGGCCAGGTTAGCTCATGGTTAACGTACTCTCCTCTAGGCTGGCAGTCCGGGGTTTGATCTCCACCTGACCTTCGATTTATTCACGTGGGATGTGAATAAATCTGAGTACGTCGTCTCTGAGAGATGACATCAGCCGTCGGTCCCGAGTCTGTACTATTGTAGGTACTTGTTGATGATCCCTACTCGAAATACACTTGAGTTAGACAATGGAACCGCCTTTCCATTATTCACATTAACATATTACTTAGATATAACAATATTGATATTTCGAAATTTACCGAAAAATAAGTTGACTGATGAAGAAGGAGGCAGTTTTTAACTGTGGATATTAGAGAGAAATAATGGTTATGGTGACTTTGCAGCGAGTGACGAAGTGGTGGGGGAGAGCACGGAGGCAGGGATGGAGGTGAGCGTGGGAGGCGCGGTGCAGCTGGAGTGCGGCGCCGGGGCTGGGGGCTGCTGGGGCAGAGTGCAGCCTGGAGGCAGCGTCAGTCCTCTGGGGCCGGGGGCTCCGCTGTCTATCCACTCGGTGCTCTACCAGCAGGCTGGCCACTACCGCTGCTATGCCCCGCACTCGGACCAGCTCAATCTCTGGCGCACGCACAACGTCCACCTCAAAGTTACTGGTAAGCCAACAATCCTCCCACAACCCCAGCCAAAATACCGAAATGAATACATCACATACCATACATATTACAGCAGTACCATTATGAATGCCTGTTTCTTATACGACTTCAATTATTTTTAAAAATACAACTTTTTTAACATATATTGTTCAGTTCATTGTAATAAATGTTATATGGTAAGTTTTCATAGGACGACTTTTTTAATACAATTATCTTTCTTTTCTGTTAGAAATCATAACTCTTTTTGTATACGAGATAAATAAAGAAAAGGTAATCAAGAAGTCTCCCCAGAAATTCAGTATATAATTAAATTACGACTAGATATCTCATATGAAGTCTCAGGTTCGATATAAACTGAGTCCATCTTCTATTATATCGAAAATACAAATTATTACAAGTAAATATCGGAAATTGAAAACAGAGGAAGGGATATAATATTATAATATTTACCAGATGTAACCAAATATGTAAAGATGTAACGCATAGTGTTTGAAACGAGTTCTCCTCTGCTGGCAAACAGGAACTAACCTTGCAGCACATATGGCTTAGAAATATGTTGTATTACTAACTCACAGAAAAATAAATTACCAAAAAAATGTAAAGAACTAAAACATAATAGAAATTTAATAATAATAACTAGAAATGAATAAAGAAGAAAATAGCCAAAGAATAGAAATCAATGACCACAAAAACAAAGAAGAAGAAGTAATAAGGCACATTAAAAATAATTAAAAAATGAATAACAATAAAAAAAATCTGGAGTGGCCTTCACTCAACTTTACTATAAGTAACTTAATATCAAATTTCTTGAGTATATAATATATAACGTCTCAATTAAGCATAATGTAAACATCTAAATGGGATATGATTATTAGTCTTTCATTCCTGAAAGATTACAGATAGTGATTGAAGGACATATCAATATATAAGCTTATTTTGGTACATCACACAGCTGATGCAAATAATTTCATTAGTATAACTACAGCAGTAATAACATTTTTTAAAAACCAAAGTGAACATTTCTTGATACGAAATATTCTCCTACAAGAGAACATGACCTCTGTTCAAATAGCCAGTGGATTTCTTACATCGTTTACTTGACATCCTTCTACATTGAATATTAAAGTAAAATTTTCAAATTTAAACAGGAAAATACCCTTATATTCTCTGAAAAACAACATAAAAATCGAAGAAAAAACGTTTCTTTAAAATGAATTATAATTAAAGTAGTACGATAATTACATTTATTAATCTCTAAACTAAAGATTTCAATTTTGAATTATCTTTTACATTTTCGGTCTTTTATAGAATTATTATACTGGGAATTTTATGGCTTCTTAGTATTTAATAAGATCATTTTCCTTCCCCTTTGTTTACGAATTTTTTCTGAGTGAGTGGTATCCTTCTCCTGCCTTCTGTACTCTGTTTAAGTTTGCTATGAATGTATATTGAGAAAAAATATATTGGTAATTAGCCAGTTTACATACTCAAATCGAAGTCGAAGCCAGCTATTCAATATAATTAAAATCCTTTATTGTTGGGAGCTTCTAATTTTTGAAAATAATAAATATGAACTATTAGACTAGAATTGTAAAAAAAATGGATATTTCTCAACAAACCTAAGTCCTCTTTCTTGAGGAAAGAGTCCATTCATTACATTTCAATATCATGGAAAGGTACTACATTCACAATTATAATGTAATTGTAACTGATATTTAGTTTTGCTCAAGTCAATATATAGATTTATTAAACCATTTTATGAGACAAATCCATCATGCCATGGAAGACAAAGGTAATTTATTTTTGTTTATTGGCGGTGATTTTTTTACATGTAACAATATTATTCCTCTTACATCTCATATAAGTCAATAAACAATTTAAATTGTACCTTTATAAATATCAATTTTATCTCAGTGGAATTGCTCAAAAAATTTCTAAGTCAATGTAAACAATGAAAACAAATATAAAAAATTCGACAAGTATAGCAGGTGATAAGTTTATCTTAGTCTAAGATAAACAAACAGTTTTTATAGCGATAGTGCTCTTTCCCATTATTGAAACTTCATGATTTTTTTTTATTGAATTCCTAATTTTTTGTTCCATTTTTGGTCAAATTTTCATTATTTTTTAATCAGCCGTTTAGCGTCAAAAAAACATTTTCTGAAAACAGAAATCGTACTGTAACGCCCCATTAGCGAATGTAATTTTGAAAAAAAATATCTCAACTCATTCTACACATAATGTTCTATTTATAGGCGTAGTTTCATTTTTGTCCGTCAAACAGTATGGCTAGTATCGCTCTCATAAGGTTTGAGATTGAATTATAAGTCAAAATTTGTACATTTTATTGAAAAAAAAAATATTTCCCGTTGTTTTAAAATTCTGAATATATTTTTCGTTTCTTTCATTTATAACCTCAAAGATAATGTCCAAATTTCAAAACTCTAGGGTTATCAGTTTAGGAGAAATAAATGTTTAAAAAAAAACGGTTTTTGGCAAAAAAAGTGACTTTTCCATTATGCATAATTCTTCCCAAACAATAGGGATCTTCGTCTTTATGGGGCCCATTTTTGTGTAAAATATCAACTTGATCCATCAAAGATTCTGGACCGTAGCGTGGTAACAAGCAATGCTAACACACTCACCCACCCACCCACCCACACCCACACACAGACATCATCGTAAAAACTTCATAAAACGACTTCTGGGACATCAAAACATGTAATTCCGTCAAAATCTCGAGATTGAATTTTTTCACGATCACTATACTTTACTTATAGTAAAGTAAAAATAAGATAACTCTTAAAGGTTTAGGTAGAGGCCAGGTTTAGAGCGAGCTTTAAGGATGCAAATATGCGTTTCTTCGGAAGCTGTGTTGTTTCTCCTTGTTCTTTTATTCTAATCGCTTAACACTTTAATGTAATTTTACCACCACTTTTTATAGTGGATGAACTATTATAAGCAAAACATGAACAAAGACTTTTTACGAAGCTCCTTTTAATCTAATTTGAATCATGATGGTCCCAACCAGTTTTGGTCCTGGCTGCGTTTTTCAGGATTGAGTGGTGTAATATTTCCATCATTGAACCAGACGCTTCTCCAACTAAATCACGTATTGCTTTTCAAGAATCAATGAATTAAATTCTGCTTATTTTAGAAACGTTTGAGATTTGAACCAAGCTCTGGCTACTTTAAGACGATTTTTTTTTCATCTACACTCTAATTAAAAATGAATTACGACCCCTTTATCTTTAAATTTCGTATAGCTCGACCTTTTTAATGCGTAATCTTATTCAGTAAAATTTACCATTCTTTATTAGAAAATGAGATAGTTTACTGTAAACCTCCCATAGATTTTTTTTATCTCCAAACAGTTATAATGATTGACTCCTAGTTGGAACAGATATACTCCGAGCGTTTCCCGTCAAAACTGTTAACTAATATGTGTCAGGCAGGTTAAAGGTGCGGTTCTAATTCTTTAAGAGTCTCTATTGACCAAGAGGTGGATGGATCTCTATTGACTCCAATTCATATATTACAGGATTGCTAACAAAAGTTGAAGTAGACTATGGATATAACACGCTCGCTTAATCCATGGTTACCTACTGCCCCAAAAAGAAAGACTCCATTTGGCAGAAATGTGGATATCTATTTACTCTAATTCATATACACAGAGATTGGTCTCATATAACTCAGAAACCGACCACAATGGTTTACCAGATAATATGTCCTTTGTGAAAAACCCATGTAGGGATTTTCTGGTGAAGTAATATTCTCTTCTTAAAAAAGTAAAAGTAAATACGATGATATTTGATAAAGTAAGAATGTAGTTTTTTATCAGATTGACGAAGTCTGTTTAATATATAATTTGAGATTTATAATTTTTCAAAATATGCATTAGGAAAAACAACATACCGTTTAAAATGCATATAACGCAAATATATACCAAGTGGCAGTATGTTACTATATGGTATATTTTATAAATTAATAAATTTAATATGTATGATACTTGTAATAAAATTTATTATTATTTAAATATTAATTATTTATTAAAATATTGTGCACCTTGGGTGCACAATTAAGACACTTAGTTGTAGTTCACTGCCTGTCTAGGGGATAAATAAACAGTGGAATTCTATAATGTGATTAACATTACAATCAAGGGGCGCTGTGAACGTGAACAGTTGATTTCTTTTACCAAGATGTAAGTGTCATTCAAGGATGTATCATTAATCACATATTCTATGAAAACTAAAGACATCAATTATTGACGTCTTACAAAAGACGTCAACTATTTGTAATATTGGCTTTTTTGACCTTAGGGGTATATTGAGAGATTCTAAGTTAACCGTTCAACCCAGTCAGTCAGAAATTGTAAAATCATAGGTGAAACGAAACTTTTTCTACCCCACTTTGAAAGTTTCTTCTGTGAACAAAGAGGAATACACATGATAATGTTATTTTTACTGACAAATTGATTATTATACCGTAAAATAAAATGAGAGAAAAATAAGAACAATTTATAGAGACACTGTATTTATAGTAGAAACCAGTCGACAAGAATTAGTTTTTATTTTATTTATCTTATTTGTATCTTAACTCACGATGACAGGTGGAACTGTTTCTCACGTACTAGTTTTCTCTCTTTGTTTATTATCATGTGTCTTACATTTAACCTCTCCCGTTTCTATCTCACTCTCTCTATGTCTGTTGGACTGCCCTCTCTCTATTTATCCTTGTTTTGTCTCTTTGGTTCTCTTTTACTTTCTGCAGATTGGCCTGGTTATTGCTCTTGCACTCACTCTCTGTCTGTCTCTTTCTAACAATTTCACTATCTCTCCCTCTCCAGTTCTCTGTATGTCTGGTTCTCGCTTTGTCTATCGGTTTGGCTCTCCCTTTCCTCTCTCTCTCTCTCTCTCTCTCTCTCTCTCTCTCTCTCTCTCTCTCTCTCTCTCTCTCTCACTCACTCACTCACTCACTCACTCACTCTTTCTCTCCCCCTCTCCCTGTCACTCTCTCTCTCTCTCTCTCTCTCTCTCTCTCTCTCTCTCTCTCACCCTCTCTCTGTCCATCTATCTATATCTATCTAACTCAATATCTATAATCGTATCTTTTTCTCTGTTTGTCTCATACACACTCTTTCTTGCAACTTTCTTCATAACAATAATATAGTTCAAAATAATTTCTATTAATAACTAAATACTACAGAATAATTGACTACTCTATTAGAGAGGACTAAGTCATATTTGAGAATACTATGCTTCACTTGAACTTCACATTAGTCTCATTAAATTTTTAACTATATATGTACTAAGTTTAACGGTAAGTGAATTAGAAACTATTGATATTTAAAATTACATCTAAGGTGTTTGAGGCTCTACATTCCCATTACTTATATAGTAATGTAAACTTAATTTTCAAATATATTCCACTGCAGGCCATTATAAATCCTTTCCCCACTAATCTCCTAATTGCATTAAATGGTTATGAACAATTTCAAAAGCCTTGATTCATGAGAAAATGTTTCTGAATTTAGAGTGAATGTACATTTAGATTTGTAAATCGATGCTAATAATCTAATTTAAATATTTGTAATGGTTTAAAATCTTAAGTTTCAAACAGTTGGAAAAACTTTCACTAGAACTTGGAGGGGGTTACTTTAGAGCTGATCAAGGGTAAAAACCCAGAAGTATATACCTAATGAGAAATAAATTGCAGTGGTGGGTGAAATAAAGCTGCTTGGAGTTTATTTTGATAGAAATCCAGCTTAGAAAGTCAGTGAAAAAACAAGTCAGTTAATAAATATGCTATCTAGATAAGTCAAAGTTGAGTAGGGTTTGGACAGTGGGGTATGGGAGATTGTTTGTAAAGGCATTATTCACGTTCATATGTTCTTCCAAACATCGTCATAACCTTTAAAGCATCCCTTTGTAATGTATGTAGGTGCTAGCTGCTGGCAATCGGATGATGCCCAGAAACTATCAGCGTCATCTTTTTGAAACAAGTAAGCTCAAGTTTCGATGCAGCTCTCTTACCAGTTAGATATATTTTGTGTACCTCCTGTATCGAAAACTGAAAGGCTATCAACATAACGGGAATTTCAGATTCTTTGGGCTTGAGTTTGCTATAATAGAGAAAAGGTGATATATGGTGATAAGTTCGTTTTTCGTGATATATTGTATAGAATGACTCATTTTACCTCATCTTTATACGTAATTAGTATAAATTATAAGTGTACATAGTATTAACAAATTAGATCTGTTATGAATAAAGGGACAGACTGGATTATAATTAAGAAAAAAAAACTAGTCATCAAAATGAAATATTCTAGTTAAATAGTGACAACTATTTTTTCTTTCCCTTTCATTTAGAGAGGTAGAAATATATATTGGAAGAATAAGGTGAGATGAGAAAGTGAAAAGTAATAGAGATTGATAGCGAGAGAGCATGTTAGGATGATAGAAAACTGAGAATGTGATAGAATGTTGATTGTGGAAGCAAGAGAAAGAGGATAAAGTAAATAGGGACAGAAATAAAGTGAAGAGGTGGGTTTGGGAAAGAAAGAGAGAAGGAGAAGGCAAAAATAGAAAAAAAAATAGTGTATAATGGGAGAGGAAGTTGGAGTCTGGGGGCAGAGAGAGAAAGAGCGATTGTAAGTCGAAGAGAGAGTGAATTAGAGAGAGAAATTGAGGGGAAAAATTGATAAAAACGCTATCCCGAACATTGCACTAAAACATTAAAACTCTGTCATTTCTGAAGGGTTGTTATACGTTCTCAAATAACGATAGTGAAAAATAAATGATGAAATTGCAATATTGAGAAAGGAAAAACGTGTTTTAAATATATATTGTTACTTTGCAAAAAAAAAACGTAAAACAGCTCTTCCAGGTTGAAAAATATATGATATCATTAATATTTCATAACTGATACAGTTAATAGGTTTAGGTTTAAATAATAGAAGACTCCGACAAGTAGACTTAACCTCTACAAACAACGGAAATACTTTTTTCTCCGACCAGTTAATCCTCCTGTTTAGACCAGAACACTTTTAGAAAAACAGTATTTCACTTTAAAAAACTGAAGTTATTTTAAAAAATGTCATATCCTCTTCCCTGGTTTAAGATCCCTAATTGTATAAGAACCATCAACATCGATTGCTATTGCATTGTCAAACTTTAGTTAATATTTTGGCAAATTTGGTATTAGTATGTGGGAATGATAATCAAACTCTTTGAAAAAAATGCAACTTTAAAAACTTGAACATTAAACCCATCAATAACTTAGAGAAACTTAAAAATCTAATAACTTTTATAAATTTATACAAAAAATTAAGTATATTTCTAGAAGAATGTTATATAATTCTTGGAGCAGAAGTTTCGATTTGGTCTTGTAGAAGCTAGCTATTTAGCTAGTCCCTTGCGATGAGTTGGCACATCCTTTCATCATTCCTTCCTGGACCATCACCTCTGCATCCTTTAGTCGCTTCACCTCGCACCATTTGATCTGGAGATCTACTATGCTTAATTAAAGGGCCTTACGTCCAAGGGAATCATTTCTTGGATAACTGTTAAGCCCATTACAACCTGACTCAAGGAGATAACAAGAACTTGTCTGTCATGAGGTCATCAATGCCCAAACTCTGGTAGTGTTTAACTAGATTTATTTATAGTTAGGTGTCTATTTGCCTTTATGTTGTTGTTACAATATGTGAACTCTAAATACTATTCCATCCTTGATCGAAAGACAAAATCGAGTATAATATATATATATATATATATATATATATATATATATATATATATATATATATATATATCCCAATTGATTCTTAAATACAAACCATGAAAACTTTTAATCTGAGAACAAAATATAGTAACACAAAATCATAATGTGAATGATTTGAAATCTGCATGTGACTTCTACCACAAAGGCTCATAAAAAATATGTCATGCCTTCTAAGCCGGTTTCGCAGGTTGTGCATCTTCAAGTGGGAGTCATCCAAACAGTTCGCACATCGTGCGAAACCGGTGAGGTAGCTACAACACGGATTCACCAAGTATGACGAATTTTTATAATAACATGATTTGAAATCTCTTGTGAAAAATTATCAACAATTCAATCAAGATTTTGCTAGAAATCATAAATGATTACAATCTTTCTACAATTAAGCCTGTAATCATTCAATCGATGAAGCGGTTGAAATTTTGTAAAAGTGGATTAAATTTTAGTTGTCAGATAGTAGATTTTTAATAAAGTTTTTAAAGTAAAAGAATTGGTAGGTAATTTAAAGTTTGCCAACATTTCTTAGCATTAATTTATAATTGACAATAGTTTTCCCTTTTTGATTTGTTTCTCTATAATTTAGTGTTCTGTTAATGTTATTCTCTTTCCTTTTCTGGCAAAGTTTTTTTTAATTATAGATAGATCTTGGATTCCACTTAATATTTAAAAACTAGCCTTTGATAACCTACTTTTACTTATTATTGTTTATTATATTATTATTTTCTATTGTTTTGTGTGTTCTATGATTTGTTATTTTTCTCCCCTTTTAGGACACCAAAAGAAATAAATTATTAGTGGAAATAAACATATAATTATAATGTCCCTTTTTTCATTTTCTTTTTTATTTATTTTTTTTTTTGTTTGAGAATGTTTAACAGTTCCCAACAATGTCAAATATCGAGCATTGTCAAATGTGAATAAAAAAATTGAATATTTTAGGATTGATTATAGTTAGGATGTTTCTTAACTACTAAGTAAGATGTTTGGTATTTTGATTGCTCATGGATATTGAATTAATTTATCATGTGCACCCAGGCATTCCTATGGTGGTGGCGAGAAACCTAAGCAGAGTGGCGGACTGGGGAGACCAAGTGGAGCTGAAGGCGGAGTTCTGCGCCAACCCGAGGGCGACGAGAGTGCTGTGGCTGCTGCCGTCGCAGGAGGCCCTGGCGCCGGGGAGCCAGCGCGGCCTTGTCACGGCCTCCAATATTACAGTAAGCACAGTGAGACATGGGCCTTTAGAGGCTTGCTGTCTCTGGAGACCAAGATGCTTTCATTGCAAGTCTAACAGAATAACTTAGGGAAAGCTATGAGTATCATATGCACCACGGTGCTGGATGCACTTAGAGAACTAACGGTCCAACCAGCAACTCTCACAAACTATATGCTGCTTTAGGAGAATACCAGCATATGCATCAAAGTGAGAGAGAGACAGAGCAACAGAAAAATGTGAATATATATATATATATCCTATGTGTTAAAGGTTAAATATATATATATATATATATCATAAATAATAAAGAAAAAATGTATTCTACTGACTTCTTTTTCTAATGAAAACGGATGTCAAATTTAAAAATAAGTTATTTTGTATCTCTGTTTTCTCTGCTAATTATTATTACTACTACACACATACCTCCCCCCGTCGTATATATATAATCGATAACATGATTTCACATAACCACGTGAAATAAGAATAAATGATAAAACTACAATATGAAATAGGAAAAAAAAAGATTAAGATCTTTCAGCCCTAACAAGCGGTCTTCGTCAGAGTCAAAACCAAACTGATGAAGACCGCTTCTTACGGTTGAAAAATCTTAATCTTTTTTTTTCCTATTTCATATTGTGGTTTGATTATATATAAACTACATTGGCATAAAGAACACCCAAAAATCAAACAGAACCTCAGTACTATATTTCGATGGCCTCGTGATCAGGAGGATAGAAACAAATCGCTCCGCAGGCAGACCACTTCTGGCCGGTGATCTTGAAGAAACACTCAAACAGTGTAGTCTACTGACGGAGGAATAATAGCAGGCAACAATAGATTAAGAAATAAAAGTAAAATAAATTATAACAAATTAAAGTAAAAACTATTAGCACAAGTAAAACACCTGAACAAAAATTAAAATAAGTAAGTAATCAAAAATAAATTAAAATAAATAAAATGAATAATCGACTATTGAGGTTAAGCCCAGGAGCAGATCTACCCCCCCCCCCCCCCCCCCAAAGACTAATAAGAGCTTCTTCTGAAGCTCTCAGAGTGACTTTTGAATCGTTACCAGTTATCTGCCTCAGGACCTGTACACGGAAACAGTCATTAAAACTGAGTCCGTGAGAACTGGTATGGGTGACAACGGAAAGGTCACTGCGTTTACCAACTGACGACCTTTGATTACACTACGCAGGCTTAGCTTGGAGGAAGCCAAACCCACCTAAAAAGCATCACATTGGGTGCAATCCAAACGGTAATCGCAGTTACCAGAGTTATCATAATAAAGCATTATTGTTATCATAATATAGCATCTTAATGATACATCATCATTGATGTATGATTTTGATCATAATATACCACCATTATGATCACAATGCATCAAAATTATATTGAATGACACAATTCAACAAAATCTGTACAGTGATGTGAAACAGTTGATTTCACCCTCTCACACCAATCAGTTTATAATTATGTAGAGCTTATTAAAATAAAAAAAAATTATCATCACTTTCAGAAAGTTTCACTAGGAAGTACTAAAATTGTTTACTACTAGTTGTATATTGTCATACTGGTCTTTATTTCAAATAATATAGTTTTTCTTGTTATTTCAGCTAGACTTAACCATCTTTGGTTGTCCGTCGTTCTTCTCATATATCTGGTCACTTATTATATGTTTCCTACCTCTTCATTTTACTTTTTACTTTTGTGAGTTTCACGACTACAATTATACTTTAAGAAAGTTTAGTTCGATAAATTAAATTAAAAGAGTTATTTCTTTAATTCAGGGTGTTTAAAAAGTTTCTTAAATAAAAAAAAATGTTTTTAATAAAACATTCCTCTGCAGAAAGAGTTTATTAAATGGGATAATCAAAAGAGTGTTGATTTATATTTGTGTATCTCTCTGCAATTTTGTAGTTTTTGTATTGTTATTATCACCTTAATAAAATCTCTTAAGCATAACAATTATGTTATTGGTAAAAATGTGTGATACATTCTATCAACTGGTTGAGAAGAACTTCAGTGATGTGCCCATTCCAAAAGACTTTCGTTTTGAGTCAGAATTTTACTATTTAATCATCATAGCCCCTTCTATAGTAAAGGTGTCAATACTAATAAGTATGGTAATTTTACATAATGTTGAATTTATTATTCAAGAGTAGTTATTGTTCAGTGGAAATCGTCCACCGTGCTAAGACAATCTTGATACACTGCAGGCTTTACTGCTCCTCGCAGGTAAGTATAAGGTGAATTTAGATTATCTTAATCCTGGGCCCACATGTCTTTCAAAATAATGCTTTTAATGATCATATAGACCTATTAAGTATGCAGGAATATCACCATTTCATCATAATCCTTGTCAATGAACATTTTCCCGCTCTACAGTACATGTCGCAATTAAATCATCACTATTTAGTGAAATATAAATCCATATATTGCACACAATATGAGCAGGTTTTGCCAAGTAGGGATTAAGGAATTGCATCCCCCCCCCCCGCCCAGCACTGGGGTATCCCTTCAATAAGGTAGGACATAAAACATTCCTCTCCAAAAAGAGTCGGTTTATTAAATGGGAGAATCAAAAGGGTGTTGATTTATGTTTGTGTATTTCTCTGCAATTTTGTAGCACTGTATTCCATGATTTAAAGTTATTCTAAAAAGTCATAAATATTATTTGATTATTTGAGAATATGAAAATGAAATTAAAAGATACTAATACTGTTATGTTTTCAAAATGTTATCATTTTTATTGTAAGTACATTGGTACCTTGAGGGACGAGTTTAATTCGTTCCAAACCTGACCTCGGATTCCAAAATACTTGTATTCCAAATAATTATTTCCCATTTAAAATAAAGGGAATAGATTTATCCGTTCTAACCCTTCAAAACGCTCCTAATACACTCCGTAATAACTCCCATAACTATTATGTGTGCTATACAGTTCAGTATATTTGATTGCGAAACACCCTTATGACTAAAAATCTGAAATAAAAGAAATAAGTTATTAATACAATCAATAATTAATACTGCAATAATGAATACCACCAACTAGCGGGAAAATTCTGAACCAAAATCTCCCGTCTTCCACTAACCACCGCGCAAGCCAAGCTCGTGTTTCAAAATTTAGATCAAATTTCAAGCAAAAATTCACAACGAATTGGGGCTCCGATTCCAAAAAATTTGTATCATAAGTGGCTCGTATCTCAAGGTACTGCTGTAGATTCATCTTTTATTGTAATAGAATAGTCTATGTCCCTAAAACTAGTGCCAAAAGTTGTTGAAGCTAAACAAATGCCTTTGGATAAACTTCATTCCTTAGCATGTAATTTATTTACATATCTGCACACTTTATTTACATATCCAAATCCCTGCTTAGGCTGTTTTCATGTCATATTTGCTAAAGCTTCTGGTTGATAGATATACATTTGTTATAAACAATATTTTATTAGAACACAATGTTATATTTTTATTTATAGTTGACTTGTTTTAAAATTTATTCTATCATTTTTGATATTATTTCATATTTACTATCTTCTATTTTGATAATTCTTTGTGTTCCACATTGGCAATCATTCCCATGTTTTTCTTCTAGGAAACTGTTGTTGCTGATATTGACACGACTGACTACAGTTTTTACTATGTGCTGGACACGGGGCTATGAAATAAAAAGATGAAGATTTGATTTGCTCGTTTGGTTTCAGGAAGGCAATTGGACCGACTGCTACAGAGTGTCAGTGACCGTGGCACGAGCCACGCAGGAGCACAGCGGCAAGTTCAGCCTGCTGGTCTGGTCTGGGCGAGGCATTGGGCAGATCACCATAAACCTGAACGTGTCCTCGCCCACGCTGCCCGCCACTTCTTCTGCAGCCCTCTCATCCCTTGCCGGGGCCCTGCTCGGCCTTCTAGTCGTCCTCACCATCTCATAGTCCCTCCCGATTACCAATTAAGCCAATTTTGGCCACATGGGAGTCTCACAAGTTTGTCAATCGTATAACTTCTGGAAATACCCAACTAAAGATTTTTCCTCCTCAACACCTATCGAACACCATGTTCCCAATATTTTTTTTTTAGATCACATTTTTGGAATATAATACTACTTTGGAGCAATTATAATTTAATTTTTATTTCAAAAATGTATATAACATATATTTTGTTTAAAAAATGGCATATCAACATCTGCAGTATCATTGCCATGCTAACAGATCATACTAATCTTCAACACAATCAACTAAGGCTATATGATTCAAAGGGCCACAAGGTCACAAGGCTTCCAACTAAACCAATAAAGGGATAATTTTGTATTTTTCTTTAACTGATCCTTCTTTATCCTAAAGCACTTTATTGTTGATAAGCATTTACTCTACTAATTGTAAGAATAAATATTGAAGTAATAGATTTAGGTGCTTTTATTGTGGAAAAAGAAGATAGGGGTGAGATATGAAATCGTTTACAAAGTTGTTCTTAAACTTCTGCTTAAGTTAAGTTAAGTTTTTAATAAATTAAATTAAGTAATTATGTTATTGCTCCAAATGTTTGATACATTCCATCAACTGGTTCAGAAGAACTTCTGTGAGGTCTCCATTCCAAAAAACTTTATTTTTGAGTCAGAATTTTACTATATGAACATTTAACGTTTATTAGTTATGTTTCATTGAATTCGATTCCAAAATTAACAGATATCGGACAGTTCTGAATTTAACTCATAACATTTCTGCAATTTTGTATTTAATTTGACTGAAATAAATCTCCTATCGTATATGGAACTACGTTCTTGCTTTCATATCTTTCTAAAATAAAGTTCCTCAGGTTATAAAATGTTCAAAAAAGAATTATCTACTTAATTTATTGGACGTTTAATTAGATTTAGACAATGAATGTCTAATTTTACATATGCTAAACAACAAGCTACTTGCACAATCTATAGAGGTTAATAAACTTTCGATCGCCAGAAAAATTTAGTCATTAGCCTTTATTATTTATAGAGGTTAAGTTTTAGGTTTTTAGTTGTTTGGCCTCTGAAAAGAGAAACAACTGTATTTTATACAGTTACTATACATTACTATTGAGTTTAACAAGAATTTCCAAAATTTAAAATATTTGACAAAATAAACATTTATTATTAAAAGCTGTATATTGTTCCTTTTTTATTTTTTATTCGTACTTTATTTTTTGTATACTCTATTTAATATCATTTCTAAGACAGTTTTGTAAAAATTCTTATAAGATCATTTTAAATTCGGAATATATCTAGTTAAATAATGATTTACTTATTTATATTGACTCCATTGAATATCAAATACATGAAATTATCCTAACGTAAAATTATTCTGGCGCACACCTGTAAAATGATTAATAAATACACTATTTATTTATTTTTTAAAATGTGTATTTTTGTTTAATTTAATTGCAACTCACTTATTTTGCGTTATTTTCATCTGTTGCAGAAAAAGATTACTTATACATATAAAGAGTTTTTAGTAATTCTTTGAGATAAAAATAAACTTCAGAATTTCTATATAATGCAGATATTTCATTTTTTATGGAAGTCCATTCATTATAAAATTGTTATAATGAATTTGTTGTATTTAACTTAAAAAAAATGCATATCTTGGAAATATTTTTAAACAGGAATTAGTTTTTAACAACACATTTGGCCTCTTTCGTCCCCCAGAACTCCCTACCCATCATCATGGTCAACAGCCTCCTTCCGTGATTGTTGCACAAGTAATATTTACAAAAGAAATGTTTGTATACATAAGCAGACAATAGTAAACTAGACTTGCTCCGTCTATAAGAAATACACTAATTTTTAATATTATTTGTGAAAATAAAGAATTCGTCAATTGAAATTTACAACTGAAAGCGTCTTATTCTAATTTAAACGAAGACCAGCTGATTGGTCTGTTAAGTAATGTTGCTCAGTAGCACGGCATGTTCTGATAGCTGCAGATCAATTTACATTTCATTAGGTCCATCTGTTCTGTGTTTTTTAGTTATTTCTTGCATAATCTATTTAATACTATTTATAAGTCAGTTCTTGTAAAAATTCTTATAAAATCATTTTAAAATATCCAGTTAAACAATGATTTACTTATTTATGTTGACTCCATTGAATATTCATTTCACATACACACTATACATAAATGTTCAGTTCTTGTTCAGAATAGTTAATCCAGTTAATTCAGTTTAGACGTTAATTTATATTTCATGTGTTTATCGTAAAATCATTTGTATATAAACATTAAAAATGTTAGAAATTATTCATTTTTCTATTGAAGTTTTAATTCTACAATAACCTTGCGTATATTTTGTCTGTCTGCATGTACATATATTTGTAAATATTGGTGTTAGATTGGTGTATCCATGAAATAATACATTATTGAAAGATATAACTATACTTGGCTGACACTTTTCTTCATCAGCTTTTCGATCATCCTAAATTATCTCTCGTTATTTTGTTTTTACAATGTGATATAATTGCAATACTCAACGTGTTAAAGTGTACTCATCAACATGAGGTGAATGATTTATTTTTATTTAACTCATTTTATTGAATCCCATTGTTTATTTATATAAGAAGTTTTAAAGATCATTGGTGAGATGTGAGGATAAAGATATTTGTTCTAAATGCAGTTAGTGTATTAAGTTGTATCAGGGATTAACTGATAACTGAAAAGGCATTCCTTGGGCTCGATTTAATTGTTGTCACTATTTTGTGTTTGATTATTTTTGTTTGACTTCTGTTTTTGTATAATGAGGACTTCTGTAATCTTTAGTCCATGAGGATATTTTTTTGTAATTATTTTTGTTTATTCTTACAGGATCTCTCTTGTTACTTTGCTGTTTTTTTGGTGGCAAGCTATTAGTTTTGGCAAGTTCCCCGGTCTCATAATGACATTTTTATTCATACACTCGTTTAAAGGAAAACTCTTATTTTGATAGTTGTTTCCAATAAATATACTGGTAACGGTTGAACTTTCACAGTAAGTAATTACAGTTACTTTATCATTGCTATTTTAAAATCTGTTCCACGTAATTTTAATTATGCAAATTACCATGTATAATTATATTAATATTATTTTCCATGTAATTTTAAATATGTATATGTGAATATAGCTACGAGGACTGTAGAACCAACCCAAAAATCACAAACTGGGATGACGACACTGTCATCTTTTTAATGTCTCAATACTCTCTGACTACTTATACAAATGGAAATATTGAAAAACAAGATTGCTCGCTCTTATACTGATGATGACTATAGAGCAGATGAAACTTATCGCTCATTGGAAATATTACATCGTATAGATGAAATAATGATAGTCTTATTTATTCAGTAAAATGGAAAAGCTGATAAAGAAGCAAGTGTCAGCCAAGTACAGTTATATCTTTAATAAAGTGTTTATTCAGGAGGATCTACTACCATATATACAAATATGTACATTTATTTCAACGTCTTAACCACAATAACGAATCAATCAAAGTAACCCGACCTCGTTTGAGTCAAATGCCGTGCAAATCTGGGACCTAGTCTTATTTCTAAACTTTTTACTGTGGTTTAAATATTGATGTTATTCATGTCTTCACAGTGACTATTGAGCCACCAGTTTATAAAATATTTAAAATATTACTTAAATTTTTACCTTTTTTTGAAAAAACAGTTACTTTTTTTTTAAGGAAAACTAACATTTAAGATAGCTTGATAAGTAATAGAATATAGATTTAATTGTTATTCTGATATGAAAAATAGTTACTGTTTTCAATTTTTGTTTGTTTTGGTTGTAGTTTCCCATGTGGACCAAGGCTTTGATCAATGATATTTAAACATGTATTTACTATTTCATGTTGTACATATATAAACAGGAAGCATTTTTGAGATTGGAACCAGCTCCAGAGGGTGTGCTGCTTTCAACTGGTTAGGCAAAGGCATACAAATACAATACAATTCATGCTGAATTGTAACATAAGTCAGAACATCAACCATGCTTTCTTATTTTCATGTCCAACTTGTGCTTAATTAGTATGCAACTTCTGACAATAACTGTTAACATTTTAATTTATGGGGAAAGAATTGTTAAATTAATATATGTTTTGTTCATTTATTTTTATTTGTTTAAATAACTATTTTTCAAAACTAAATAAAAAAAAACATTCAAGAAAAATATTCAAGAAAAGCAAAGTCCATTCAATTAATATCACTCTTCAAAAAAGCAGTTATTCCATTAGGAAAACTGTCAAATACCAAGTCTTATTTTTCCTTCATAATTTTCCTTTTTATTAGCATCTAAAAATAAATGAAGTTTATCATTACGTCATGGTTTTATTTTATTTATTGCTTATATAACTTTTTCAGTGTTTTTAATTTGTCTACCGTTTTTTCGCTTTAAATAGGAGTGGATAAATTAGTTTTTGATGTTCCTTTAAAACGAACCTTAAAGTTCTGACAAGCAGTATACACAGTTCATATGACCCTATCCAGATTATTTATAATTATTACCGCTGATTTCTGTTTTTAAAAAATATTATGTAGAAAAATAATTATAGATAATATATTACAGGAACAGACGATAATACGGACATTTTTGTCCTAAAAAAATCACAACTTGCATTTTTTTTCTTTGGAGTTTGCCAAGACATGATATTCCAAGCTGTTGTCGAGCTTCGAATGGAGCATAAGTAGTATGTATGCACTAATATCAGTTAGCTTTGACTATAATTATACCTAAACTATAACTTCACTTAAGCATATATGCATAAGTTCCCCTTTTTAAAACTTTTTTGTTTTTATCTATGAAAAAGGTATAAATTAAAAACCGAAATATTGGCATTTGAAAGTTTAAATTGAACTTGGAATACTAACAGAGACCAGATTAATAATTAGTTCTGTACTATCAGACGAACAATACATTATTCTTATTTATATATATATATATATATATATTAGTGAAGGTTAGTAGCAATCGTTCTTACAAAGAAGTTTCTAAAAATTGTATGCCAATTTCATGCTTGGTTACCATTTTTGAGAGTTTCCCTAATGTCCTACAGGCTCTTCTCAGTTCCTCTGGGAATAAAAAAATCAACTGGCTCAAACTTTTCTTTTCATAACTACATATTCTAATACCATATATATATATAAGGACAGAGAAAGTCACTACAGAACTCATTCGATATTTCGACATCCGTCGTGATCAGGATGATCAAACCACAATATGGAATGTGAAAAATTTTTCCCATATCATAATGTGGTTTGATCATTGATTGTTATTACACATGTTTACGTGAAATCTTACATATATATATTTATATATATAATAAAAGTTTATCAGGACTTGGACTGTTCTTCAGGTTCAAATTAAACTCTCATTACCAACATTTCGGCTTTTTTTAAAAAAACTTTTCCAAATACTTCAGAACCATATATTGGCAATTAGAGTTTAATTTGAAAGTGAAGAACTGACCGAGTAATGATAAACTTTTATTTTATTTCTATTTCACGGTCGATACTTTTATCAACAAATATATATACATTTATGTATAATGATTTGTAAGTTAGGACACCTAATTAAACAATTTAAAGAAAAGAGAGCACGGAGAAACAACAATTCTCATTTAATATTTTGACCTTGTTATCAGTAGTTGAGGATGAAGATGAACTTTGCTTATCAACTGCGTTCCTGTTTTCTAGCCAAACAGAACACTTCTTATCCTTTTATGGACGGCAGGTCAAAATATGGAAGCGAATTTCGTTTAAAGTAAATTGTTCGTTATCAACTTTGAGAATAAATTACAAGCAGTTTTAGATAGATGTCACTTCCTTATCAAATAAATATTAATAAGATAAGTTTTTTGAAAACTTATTGAGATTATTTAAATCTAATAAATTATATTTAAATATTAAATTAATTTTTTATATGTTGTTTAATTTTTTTAATGAAAATCGTTGATTTGATATTTACAATGATCTCAATAAAACCCTGGAAACTTAGCTTTTCACACAGAGTCAAACAAATGAATTCATTGTATAGGGCCACGTTAGCTCTGTCGTTAACGTACTCTACTCTGGGCTGGTAGTCAGGGGTTCGATCCCTTCCTGGCGTGATTTATTCACTCGGGAGGTGAACAAATTTGAGTGCGTCGTCCCTCGAAAATGATATGTAACCGTCGTTCCTGAGCCTGTACGATATCAGGTAGTAGTTAAAGATCGCAAAGTTTACTTCAGTTAGGCAAAATTTAGAACTTTCAATGTAGAATCTGTAGGAATTACCGATCAAACAAAAAGCCGGTAAACGGTTGACCTTATCACCCGCTAAGGGATTGGTTTAAATAACACAAAAAAAAATCATTGTATGATTATTTTATGATGATTATTGTATGTATTATTAAATTGTTTGACAAATGCATTGATTTTACGTTTATTAAATACTTCCCATACATGTAAGGCATGCCGTTTTTGAAAGCTCAATAACATTTGGACCAAACTTTATCCCAAATTTTATAATAAATATTTCGTTTTGTTTATTTTGTTATTATAGTTTGATATATTGTCCTTAAATAGTCATTTTAGCTTCATATTTTGATGACATTATTAATATGAAATTTGAATGATTCATTGTTTATTTGAATTTTCAATATCATTTTGGATCCCCCCTCTCCTTTCCAACTTTATTCCTAGTTTTTTTTTTGATGCCTTTGAGAATGGCCTAAAGTTAGCCTATTTGGATATCTCTGGAGCTGGGACTGTAGACCTTTAACTATCCATGTAAAAAATAACAACTACAAAATCGAGTCATGGGTGTATTATTAAATGACATCTGAAAAACAAACGAAATATGACTCGAAACAAAACTGAACTTAATGGTTACATATAATTTAAATGTATTAATGTGACTGAAAATGTTGATTAATATATCATTTATCAGTAGATAATATATATTTTCATACATTTATCTGATAAAACAATTGATTTAAATTGCCAAATTACTATTACTCTTTTGTGTTTAATAGTAAATATATATATACAAAAAATATATATAGCACTATGTGTATAATTGATCTAGATTTAATGAAAGTTATATTTTTCAGTATTTAGAATGACTATAAATGCTATTAGAAGTGGATAGAAAAGTTGTAAAAACGTCCAAAAAATGTTATTTTGAAATGTGTGTATGGTGGAAGATATTTTAATTAATTACAGTGTCACAGTTTATGAGTAAACTCTAGGGTGGGGCAGACATAATATGTGTTACATAGATGATAAAGGAATATATATTGTTTATATGCAATGTTAATATTGTTGCTTAGTGTCTGCAGAGTTGGATTCAATGTAATATGTAAATAATATTTATGTAATAAAGAGAAATAATTATTTCGTTCATTTTGTTTGTTAGAAATAATTGATTTGTTTCAGTGGTTTTTTTTGTTAGAATCTGTATTTTAGGATAGGGTTTATTTGAAATGAGAACGTAGAAAAGTAAACGAAAAGTAAGATGTCAGTTTTCAGCTCTGCTAAACAGTGCCATATACTTCTGACTCTTAAAATATAATATTATGTAAACACATAGATTATATATTTTACCAAAAAAAACGATAAATAAATAAAATATTGAATGCAATTATAAAATAATATTAAATGAATTAAACATTAAGTTTACGTAACATTATTATGAATATTTGGTTATTACTGTATATTATTTTTTAAAAGTTATATGGATGTATTTGCCTAATAATCTAATAATATTTTATGAAAATAGAAAACTAATATACAATATTGAAACATTTAAAAAAATTGCTGTTATTCTTTGTAGGCTTTCTGTATTGACTGTATTATTCAATTCTTTATTTGTTGATTATCCTTGTAAAATATTTGGTTTATCATTATTCAGGTAGAAGAGAAGTGAAGAAGAAGAGAAGATAGCCACAGGTATAACGGCGGTCAACAACCAGTCCAGTACCATAATAATGTACACCTAATATTATTTATATAAATATGAAACAAAAAACTTCAAGAAGACATTAAAAACAATAAGAATATGCCCTGATGCCTTCAACACCATATCATCAGAACATATATATAATTAAAGTTCTCATAAAAAAACAAAAAAGAGACTAACACTTACTATTATCGGTCATTTCGGCTATCACGCCGTCCTCAGGAAAGGTAGGAAACGGAACAGGAACACCGACCGACACAAAGTGGTCACTTCCACGTCTCCGCTCCTGTGTTCCTTTTCCTACCAGTCCCGAGGACGGCATGATAGCCGAAATGATCGATAATAGTAAGCATTACTCTCTTTTTTTTCATATGATAACTTTAATTATTTGTCCGTTTGGACCGTTTGTTTTCAATCCAAAGTGTCATTTATATATATATATATATATATTTTACTTCCCCCCATAGCAACATTAACTACCCTTGTCCTCCCCACACCTCGTGCACATCGGTTAATTGCGTTTACCGTTTGGACTGCACCCAGTGTGATGCATTCTACGTTGGTATGGCCTCTACGCAGCTCAACTTACGTATGAATGGTCACAGGGCTTCGGTTGGTCAACGCAAAAACCTCCCTATTGCTATCCACTCTAATTCCCATGGACTTGATTTTAATCACTGCTCCCGGGTCCAAGTCCTTAATCATATCCCTGTTCCGTCTTCTCGGGTTACTTTAAGAGCTTCAGAGGAGGCAATTATCTGTCTTCTCAAAGCTCGCTCTCCTCCTGGCCTTAACTTGTACCGTTGATTTAATTATTTATTTTTTTTTATTTATTTATTTATTTATTTATTTTATTTATTTATTTATTTATTTTTTAATTGTTTATTGCTTCATTTACTATTCTTCTCCTTCTGTTATTTTTATTTGCTTTTATTTGTTCTTTTTAGTTATTTTTCTCTCTGTAGTTAGTAGCTTACCTAGGGCGGCCGGCAGAGTGCATGCGTGTTCGTTCGCATTCGGCCTACCACTCAGTTAGCTTCACCTACTCAAAGGGACTACTTCTACCCGATGACGACGACTGTCGAAATATCGTTGTGAGTCTTTTGTGTGTGTCTTTATTTGTTTTTTCTCTTTCATGTGTTAACTATATATATATATATATATATATATATATATATATATATATATATATATATATATATATATATATATAAACAGGAAACATCCACAAAGAACAACAAACGTTTCACAGTAAACTATAAATACAGAGTAAAGGGACGAATACTTTTACAATCTCTTAGAGACTATATGTGTGTTTGTCCCTTTACTCTGTATCTATAGTTCACTGTAAATCACACACACACACACACACATATATATATATATACTTTAACACAGAGAAAAGAACACAGAAAGACACTACAGAACTCACTTCACATATATGATCAAACCACAATAAGAATTCTTATTGTGGTTTGATCATTGATTGTTATTTCACGTGTTTATGTGAAATTTATATATATATATATATATATATATATATATATATATATATATATATATATATATATATATATATATATATATATATATATCACTTGCTCTCTGACGACGTGAAAACGAAAGGCCTTAGAGCGACTATCTTCTCTAATTTGTGGTGAGTTACCTGAATATATATATATATATATATATATGAAAACAAACCACAAGGAAAAAAAAGAGTCTAGTTCTACCTTGTTTGCTCTCTGATGACATAAATTGAAAGGCCTCAGAGCATTTTTTCCATCTGTTTTCTTTTTTTTCCTTGTGGTTTGTTTTCATTGATTGCATCACGTGTTTATTGTGATTTATCTGCATATATATATATATATATATATATATATATATATATATATATATATATATATATAAACACTATTTTTCCTTCTTATCGAGGTTTGGTCTAGCTTCAATAATGAAGTCATTTTGCGAATCTTAGCAACAATTGTCTATTTTTGAATAAAACATTGAAAATGGACAATTGTTCTGAGATGAACAAAGTGTTTTCTTTTACAAAAAAGAAAAAAATATCTAATATAATACTTTGTTTTTCTGTTTTAAATATTGTTTACTTCTGCCTATAACAAAGCTTTTAAATAATAACCTAAACTTTGGCAATGAGCTTTGAAAGAGGTTGAAACCTCTTCTAAGAGGGTTGACAGCTAGTGGATAGGTTTTTACTCATTCTTACTGTACTCCTTTTTTCCCCCAAACATCCCTTTCTGGACATTAGTCCTTTGCTGCGCTTTCACCCTTTTAAAATACCACTCTACCCTCCCACTCTTCTCAACCCCTCACCAGATGTTCTCTGCATCTAGTGTATCAGTTGGGTTTTTGACTCTGACGAAGACCGCTTGTTACGGTTGAAAGATCTTAGTCTTGTTTTCCCATTTTCTTATTGTAGTTTGATCATTGATTGTTATTTCACGTATTTATGTGAAATCTTTTTATATATTATATGTGTAGTTGTATAGGTCCTGAAATAATCTGTTCCCTGAAGACAGTAGCACTGGAAAGCGCACCAAACTATATCCGTTTTATTTGCATGACTAGTAATTTTCTTGATATTTTGTTTTTTTAATAAAAATAAGTTATATTCATTTAACATAATTTTGAAGGAGAGTGCGGGAAACAGGTATAATGAGACTAAATACCCTCACTGTTTAATCATGGAGTAGATTGGAAGCTGGAGTGGTCATAAGCTAAAATATAAAATAAACTCAGTGTTAAAACGAATGTAATTATAGCTTAATTGAAAAGAAAATAAATGCACATTCACACGACAATATTCATTATCTCATATATATAAAATATGGCGTAGAGAAAAACCACTGAAATAAAAATATTATGAAGAAATAGATTTAACTAAATAATATTTAAATGTTTGGTTTATTATATGTAAACATAACACATAATCAATGAATTGGATAGATCTAATGTCATGTAATAATTGTATATGTGTGCCAAATATACAAGGATGTATACAACTAAATACAGTATTACAGTTCTTTTACTTGTTTATATATCGATGTTAAATCTCGATATATCGCCATTTACATGTTTATGTGTTAATAAATTGTGAATTATTTTAAATCAAATAATAACATTTTTGGAAATAATATATTGGAATAATCTATCTCTATGTAACCATGTTTATTTATTTTTCTCTTTTTTATGTTTGTAAATAATGTTTATAAATGTTAAATGTTGTTCCATTTTTAATCTTATCTTTGAAATAATGTGAAATGTTATTGACCTTATTGTGAAAACTATAAACCATTTAATATAAATGAAAAATGAAATCACACGGTTTTATGATGTAATATTTATTTAAATCAAATTTTTAATTTCAGAATCGTTGACTTTGAATGAAAATATCAAAACAAATTAACATTTTAAAGAACAATAATTTGCTTTTATCATATTCCCACTTGTCAGTTATATGATATTCATTATTTTTAATGATAAAACATTTAGTTTTACTAAAAATTATTATTTAACTTAAATGACTATACAAATATATACCATTTTATTAAAATTAAAACTTTAGTTTTATTAATTTGAAATATAATATTTACAAACACAATGCAACATTTATATAATTACAATTTACCAGGAATAATATATATAATATAATTGGTTATAACAAATGTCTAATTTTATTCATATTGTGGGGTGATTTTGAATTTATTAATAAAGAACACAAATATAATTTATATATATATATGCTTACAGAAAATTATAATATTATATTACATAATATTATTCATAAATCCAGTAAATAATATTACTATAATTTTCAGAAAAGTTTGTATAACATACATAAATGATATTTAAAGAACTGAACTCTTAAAATGAAGTCATTGGAATATTTTCTGAAGAAAAAAAAGTAGTTCATTATCACAAACATAATTGTTTCCAAAAACTTCCTTTTTTTGTAGAACAAACTTCAAATTAACTTAAAAGTTGAATACATTAGTGTTCGGTAAAAACTGTAATTGCTGTGTAAATTATCATATTTGCCTCTTAATTACAATAAATAAATCATATATTTTTTAGCATATTTATTTGGAAAATATTACAAAAAAATACAAATATAAATTTATACATCTGCATGTATGTGTGTGTGTGAATTAAGAATTCGAACTATCTAAGAATGAAAGAATTGAAATCAAAAAAATGTTATTGTTAATGTCAGTTTCATTTACATTATATGTAGAAAAATTAAAAATGATTGTTCATTATGTGAAGTAGGATTAAAATTGGAACATATTAAAAGAAAAAGACGGTGATTACGACCTATAATTTGTACAATGAATAAAAAAAAAAAAAAGATTTCAAGTTGCTCAATGAATGACATTGTGTTTTCAGTATTAATGGGATTGATGGAAGGCGAGTTATAAAAGTGTAAATAAAGTAAATAGAAAGTTGTTATATGAAACTAATAATGGTTTAGACGGGCTGTGTCCCAGAAGGCGTACACCAATGTCAATTCATTATAACTGCTAGAAACAACACGTTGGAATCAGCTGTTCACCAATTAGTCTTGGATGCAGTGTATTCAATGTTAATGGCTATCAAACGTCCATTTATAATAAAGTGTTGTTAAATTCTGTTTTTATACATATTGTTTTTTTTTTGCCCTTTGTAGTGTTTCAAGAAGATATAAACAATTCAGTTTGAAACGAAATCCAGATTACAATTCCAGCATCAGAAAATGTTTATGATACAATGGAAAATAACATATTTCTTATATATTATAATTGATAAATGAGAGTCATATATAAAGAAGCCTAATTGTGTACTTCATTGTATACAAGGTTTATTCTTCACCTCTGTCACAATTACAGCTACAATTGCTTAGTGAACCAGGACAGGTAATAGTACCCGATATTCAAAATGAGTGGTAAAGATCATTTGACCCAAGAAAGACTGAAACTTAGTATATACTTATATTGCCCCAAAGCAGTCAAAATGATTGCATTGTGAAAGAATAAATAATTTGTAAAGAAATTTGTTTAAAATTAATTATTATTATTTTTTTATATTATTTACAGTCATAAAACAAGTTATTAGTAAGTATTAAAAATGAAAAAATTACTTCACTTGGAAAAAAATAACTTATGGATTATTTGTTCATTTTAATCTAATGAAAGTGGAAATCTTTTTATGTGTACATTTTTCTCAAACATACTGTTGACATTTTTCACATATGTCATTCGCTTTGTTGTTGTTGCAAAGTCGTACTTGATAAATTTTTCTCTTGTTAGAATCTGTTGTATTTGATGATGTTGCAGTTGATATTTATGGGTCTTCATGTTCTGATGAATTTTTCTGTCCTGCAGATCTGTAGTCGGTGTAAAGCTGTTCTGCTATTTGAAATAAGAAATGCTGTCGTTGTATTTGTATTCCCATCGTTTCTTTGTAAATGATCCAAGCATTTATACCAGCTAAATCTAAAATATTGAAAATAATTTGATGGTCCACCTACGAGAACTAGATTTTACTGTATATTTTCTGGCCGTTTTTGTCGGCCAAATCACCTCCAAATTTTGTTTATTATAAAATTGAATAGATTTTTTTTATTTATTTTATGAATTTTCACAATTGTATGTCTGGAACTTAGAACAGCTATTCTTTTATTCTGTTTGCTTTTATATATTGTAAGGACACAATTTTCTGATTTATATATGACAGTGGAAACACGAGGCGTATTATTCTTGGTTTGTTTGGCTCCTTTGGGTAGTTCTATTTTATTTCTTCTAATAGTTCCAACTAGTGTGTTCTTTTTACAACTCTTCCAATAAATCTTCTTTATTGGACATTTATTTCAAGAATTAGGTGTAAAAGAAATCAACTAAAGAAACGTTTTAGGACGACTGTCACTGCATAAAACCTATCTGGCCATTGTCCACACTTGTGAGGCTCGCAGTTCTCACTCTGTCAAAGCGTATTCATAATTCGATCATAGTATGTGATCCACCTTCCTTCTCAACTACATTGCACCGCGCTCAAGAAGAACTAGGCTCGTGGGTAGCTCTGGCTCTTACTTTTTCAACCACTGCAATTTGTCAAGTATCTGCCAAAATCGACAATTTACTATGATCTTCTATGTTATCATGTAATGATACTAAAAGAATATGTACTCTTATTCCGGTTGAGAGTCAAATTGGTCATAAAAGAAATTTACTCAATTCAATAGTGATAGTCATTTATGTATTTTAAATTCCCCAGGCAGTCCAAATGACTGCTTTTCTGCAATGTAGGTATAATATATATTTATATATCGGAAATGAAGAAACTGGAGGAAACTACAATGGTTTATAAACGCATTTATATGTTCTACAAAAATTCACAAAATTCTAAGAAGCTGTGTCATTGTACACATATTTTTTTTCCTAATTAAAATTGAAAAACAGTCAAAATGACTTCCTTATGCAATCTAGTGTTAAATAATATACAATAACATAAGTAGTGGAAACGGTCCCTCTAAGTCAGTGTTGCTTCTTTGTACCCATGATACAACACAACAAGAGAAACATGGTGCCTAACATACAACTCCACTAGGATGGTATAATACTCTCAAGTCCATTCCTCCCTCCCAGTTCCCCATGGGTCTGAACAAGTATCTCCAATGTTCAGATCATTAGTTCCAAGAGTGTTTACCTGATGGGACACCACCTGGTTAGCTAGAATAATACTATCAATTCTACTCCACCCACATTCCTACCCTTCCTAGGCTGTATCTCAAATCAGTATCTTCAATTTGTTGGTCATGCTTGATTGACTACTATGGATCATTGCAACTTGTTCTTGTATTAGGTTAATGCAAATATTTAATGACTAATTTTAAATTATGTAATTATTATTTAAAATAATTGTTAATATATTTAATGAGATAAAGTTCAAATGATATTTGATTAATCTGTAAATAGAACATGTTACTAAAATAGTGATAGTAACAAGTGAATCATCTCATTATCTGGGTGTAATTGTTTTAGTCTAATATAAATATTGAATAATGAATAATAATTATTGTCATTAATATTAATAATATTGTCATTTAAATTGACAATTATTTATATTAGACTAATACAATTTCACTCGGATAATGAAATTATTCACCTGTTATTATCATTATTTTAGCAACATGATCTACGGATTAATTATACATTAATATTTAATATCATTTGTACGGTGACTTTTGTTTGTTTATCCATTTTACCTCAGAATGAGTAAATACCACACAATTACGGATTGCACAACTAATGATTAATATTTGAGCTTCATCTGATTAAAAAATATTAATAAATTATCTTGAATACTAATCTAATAATTTAAAATTAGTCATTATTCATATTAAATTGCGTGTGATTCTTTGAAACTAATTATTTTCAAATGTTAGTTTGGTTATTTGTTTAATATCGAACAGAAGTCTGAATATCATCTAATCTTTTTTAAAAAAAATTCCTTATAATGTATATTTTATTTGCATTAGGGGAATTTTAAAAACTTAAATGAAAGGAATTCACCAACTAAATTCAGATCGAATATGATAGTTGTCCTTTGTTGACCTGGGGTAGTTGTGATTTCAAGTCCAAGGTTGGGTAGATGGGGTGAGAATTTTGGCTAGCTGTTCTACTCCTTCAGTTGGTTCCTTCTTCTCCTTCAGTTTGGGGATTAATACGTTTAGCTAGACCACTACTACCTCTACTAGTAGGTTTAGTTTGTATGGGTAGATATCCAGTAGGTGGATCTGTTTGTAAGGACTGTTTGCAAGAACTGATATTTAAGACTTCTGAATCTTTGATCCAGAGTAACATAATCTTGAGGATGGACAACATTTTTACTCATAGGGTAGTCTAAAACAAACTCAATGTTAGAAAATACAGGGGTCAAAAAATGGTGACCCCATTTATGTAAAGCTTCGTTTTCATGTATAGTTTGAGCAGTCACAATTGGTCCATTTTCCTGAATTTGAGTAATTTCTTTATTCCAATCGTGATTTCGTTTTACTTATTACTCTCTATAAATATCTAAATGTATAGTAATTTCAGTGTTATATTCGTATTCGGGTAACATTTCCATTTCAAGTTTTCAATGGAAATACATATTTTGAGGTTTCTTTGCACCCTATAAAATCCTGTGGCTGTATGGATGTGAGTGAATCACAGTAAACAAAAGAGTTTATATTTAAACTCTTTTTTATTTAAACATTTATTTTTATATTTAAACATTTTAAATATAAAATATTTAAATTTAAAAAAATAGTAAGCAAGAAACTTCCTGTTTTTCATATAGTAGGTTACTAAATTTATTAGCTAATAATTTACTGAATGATGATGAATTTCTTAAGTATTAAATTAATTTTAGTTAAATATATCCTTCAACCCAATAATCATATATATTTGTAATAATTAACTTTCTAATCAGTTTATCGTCTAGGTAGTCCAGATTATATGCAATAATTTATCCACATATTTATAAATATAGATTAAAATAAATACAAACAAAAATTTTTTAAAGAAACTTCTTTAAGTTGCTTGAAAAGTGTATATCTCTAGTGAGGTAAATGAAAGTCTTCTGGCGTCTGACACTGGATATTTTTATTGTACCTTTGATTTTAATTCTTTGGTTCACCAGTTTTAAACCGTTTCACATAAATAAATCGATGTTGACAATAGGCCAACTTCAACAAGTTTTTAGAACTGTAGGTTTTCACCAATGTCCATAAAAATTATTTAGTTGTCTCACTGTTCACAGCACCAAGGAGCAGCACTAATCAGGCACAGTAAATTTATTGATTTTTCATAATTCCTTTGAATTTATCAATTATTTATTTATTGCAATAAATCAGCTGCAAAAGCAATCACAGATCAGTTTTCCTTACCTTGTTTAGGGCACTACCGTTTTTAATGATCAAGATTGGATCCGAAGGCAGCCAATACACTCTTACCACCCACCCAAAAGCTATGGTTTAGTTTTGCCGCAGGACTGACTGTCTGTCAATCAATCCAATGTAATGGGCTTATTTGCATATTTTTCTATAACATACATAATTTAGTTTCTATTGTCTTGAACCAGTTTACCTTGACCTCTTCAATAGAAGCCTCATATGGTATTGCATTGATGACAACTGAGTGTGTATCGATGGTCGTTCATCAAACATTTTGTAATATACATTACGTTTCAGAAAATTTGTGAGATATGGTGTTCTTGTTTAAAATGACGTATTATTTTTTGGCTTACATTGCACAAATGATAGGGACTTAATATTATTAGGGACTATTATATTATGATAGTAATTATTCCCACTCTTTTAAACATTCCAAGATATTAAAAATGGAATTTAATATTGAACTAGCATTAGTCGATTTTAAATGTGACAATTAAAATATCATATGAAGCATATGACACTAACAACACAATTATTATGTTCTACTGCAAACACTTAAGTAAGAGTTTGCTTACTTCAACTGTCAAAGTTTTTTATTAGAAGTGAATTTATCTTAAAAACCTGAACAATTATAAAAATTAATTATGAAGTGGTATAATGTATATTTTAAGATTATTTTTAATGAAGATTAATGATATATATGTATATGTATGCATTATTTGTATATATATTTTCTCGTTTGTATAAATGACTATTTATCAACTATTCACAATCTTGAATAAAATCCAAATAAAATATTAGACAGTTTCGTCAGTTCTATAGTAAGGGTCATGTTTCTAAGTTCTTTAACTCTATATCCTAAGTTCTTTAACAGCCTGCTTAAAAGTATTCATATTTTGAGTGTAATTGCTCAATTTTATCAAAAATAGTAGATAAAATTTTTGTTCAGGTATACAATTATACAACTTGTATTTTTTTCTTTATATTTGGGGTAATTAAAACGTGAAATACTAATTTCACTGTTATTTACAACTAATGTTTCTGATTAGATTTTAGTACCATTTGGGGATTTTTTTAATGTAGGTTCGGTGGAGAGAGGGAAATCTTGTTTTATGGGTAACCTTATGCAACCTTTCCAAGAAGGCGGTTTATGTTAGTGAGTTATTCATGTTACTTTTTGTCATTTTCTTCATCTCTTTATAAGTTATTAATTGAATCAACTCAATGGCGTTGATTCGACTTAAAAGAAGTTTAAGTGATGACCCCGCAGACGCACTTTTATTTACTTGTAAGAAGTTAAAAACTGATGGTGATGATGTACAAAACGCAATATTTAAATTTGCTGCAACTGTAGAAAAGGTATTAGATTGTACTTTTGAATAGGAATTAGTAAAGTAAAAATAAATGCGTTTCATTTTTTAAATTTATCGAATATGACCAGTTACTTTTTAGTAAGAAGAGTTATTTTCTTTTAATATCACGACATTTAAATCTACTTATTGTATAATTTTTGGGATGTGAAAGTATGTATATAGTTTTAAGTATTTTGTTAAATAATTTGAATTTAGTAAAGTTAATGTACCTTATGCCATCATTCGTTAGAGTTTGTTTTTCGAATTACATTTTACTTCTATTGATTTATATTTGTTTCAGGAAGATGAATTTACATCTGTGTATAAAAAACTTTCTAGTCGACAAGAAGGTAGCTTTGATTACTGTCACAGAACAGTTGATAAAGTTATGGGAAAACTAAAAGAACGAAATGAAATTGAGCGGAATAAAAACCGACTTAAGGTACAATTTATTATATATATGAAATTCATTTGAAAGCTATTATATTGAAAATTGCGGCTTTCCAAAATTCCTTTGGGTCTATAATGTTGGTATTATGTATAGATATATTCTCATTAATTATGAATTAATTAAGTTTTTGTCATTTTTGATGTGATTCTGATAAAACTCTATATCCTAATAGTCAGTATTATTTTCTGTTGTATTTATTGTATCTGTTGTATTATTATGAGTATTTCTTCCTATTGATATCATTTGACATAGTTAACTGCTGGAGGTGGTGGTTGTAACGTTTAATGTCAACGAAATTAAGTAATTCGTTTTATATTAGACTAGCAAATGTACCCGACTTTGACGGAATCAAATATTCTATTATACTTGGTATTCCAAAATACCATGTAATACCATACCAATTATAGTATTTACTAATAATATATTTAGAAATTCTAGAATAGTAGAAAATATCAGTATTAGTACAGTGTTAAACAAATGCCTCTGTATATACCACATTAGTCCTTCAGGTTCATGGAAGAGCAAACAGTTGGAACCTCCTCTGACTCTTGAGCAAGTAAACTACAGTTGACCATGTGAGAAAAACTTTGTCTCGCTAACTTGAATTCCTGCGTTAGATTAAGTCTCCCTTTGCTACTCAGTTAACCTCAATGCGAAATAGACTCTCAAAGGACTTTGCAATGACTTCAACGGAAACAAATAGTGGCTCGGAATCAATGGTATCCGTGGTATACACACAGACTCCCCAATACCACACCTAGTCATTATGTCCGCCTCTATGACATATCTGCGCAGAGCGCGAACTCAGAGTCGTGTCTCGTTGCACAGTTTTGGGCACTCACGTTTCGTAACATGAACTTTGTTACGGCTACTAAATTGCAGCATGATTGGTGCTCCTACTTTAAGTTTTTACTCATGAGCAGTCACGGAGTCAAGAAATTCAGTTAGATAATGAACTGCTTCCTCATCACTAATCACTTTCTGTACTGACTTGTAAGTTCTTTCTTCGGTATGATATAGCGTTTGTTGGTTTTTCCTGCCTGTGGATTAGTAAGGCTTGAGCATTGCTCGTTCACAAAACCATTTATTCTTAATGGATAGTATATCCTCAACTCTGGGAAAAACTTTTTCAATGATTTCAAATACTCAATATATTCATATACTCCAATTAAATTAAAATCAACTAACAATACATACTTGCCACAACTGTGCATTTTCAAAACAAACTTATCTGTGAAGTTAGGAAAATACAGCTTATGCCCCATAACTTCGGTTCTGTACTGAATTATCAATCTATTTAGAGCCTATATGTTAAGTTAAGCATACACAAATCTTGTGTCAAAGTTTCAGCTCGCTGTATCTCATGGTGGCTGAGTTTACTTGTGACAAACGTTTTAGCTTTAAACGCCCATAACTTCACTTTTACGTTGAATTTCCTATCGATTCAGAGCCTATTTATTAAGTTAGGCAGTCACAAATCTACTGTAAAAGTTTCAGCCTGATATGTCTTATGGTGGCTGAGATTACTTGTGACAAAATTTTGCGGACAAACCGACAGAAATTTTTCTAAGGGTGGATTCGGTTTCTCCAATGTATGCAACGTAAAGAAAACTTGAAATGAGTCAGTTCTAAGCATTGTACAGACAAAATCGTTATTTTATTTATATAGATAGTTATCTACAAACAAAAACCGATTCCGTTCAAGCATCTATGTTTTAGAGCTTATTATGGTTGTTTAAAACAATAATAAAAACATTTGAATGTTTCTGAAATGTCATTTAAGTTTTTAATAGAAAATTAGTTTTCAATTGTTTTAGTGTTACAGAAACAGTTAATTTTGTGTCCCTACAATAATTTTGTGCCCCTGATGGTTTTTCTTTTTCTTATAAGGCAGCATAGCAACATATCGGTATTTTTTGTATGAAACAATACAAAAATACAGGTACTACTCAGAACCTACTAATATATACAAATTGCCAACTTTAACAATTTCATTTAGTGTATGTACTACTGAAGCAGAAAGCGAAATAATGTGTTTATTTAGGAATTTATATTAACAGAAAGAAGGTGTGATGATAGTTACTCGGATGTTGAATTCCACAATAGAGTAAACAATATCTTTCCTGCGATTTCTAATTAGTGATCATTGTTGATGTGATAATATTTCAACGATAATTTGATAATTTTTTTTTTCATAAAAATTAATGGTTCGCTCTTTATCGAAAGTACAAAGGTAGAAGTGATATGCATTAGTAAATTAAATCCATCAGTGCTATTAATTGATCTGTTTATCATTAAAATGACCATCATATGGTTAATATACATCGGCGTCTAAACCACAGTAAGGAATTCAGAAATGGTACTGAGATTTTTCAGCCATAACAATTGGTCTTCGTTTATTGAGACTACCAGTTATTTTGGTTGAAAGATCTTAGTTCCATTTTTGAATTTCATGCTGTAGTTTAGACGTAAACGTTGATTATTATTTCTCTTGTTGTATGTATGTAAACTAAAAGATAGAGTAATCATACAAAAAAAAATCCACGAAAACTCACTACTATATTTCGACTTCCTCGTCATAAGGTAGAAAAGTATGAGTCACTCCGTGACAGAGCGAGAATATATATATATATATATATACGTAATGGGAAAACAAGACTAAGATCTTTCAACCGTAACAAGCGGTCTTCGTCAGAGTCAAAAACCCAACAGTTGGTTTTTTTGACCAACAAGTTTTTTTTCAGTTAGGTTTTTGACTCTGTTAGACAACTTGTTACGGTTGAAAGATTTTAGTCTTGTTTTCCCATTTCTTATTGTGGTTTGATCATTGATTGTTATTTTACGTATTTATATGAAATTTTTTTATATATATACGTGTATAGTAGTCATCGTGATGGACCGATATGATCGGGGTGTTATTTCATTTTAAAAATCTGAGGGGAAACAAATTGTCAATTTTCCTGCTGGGCTTTTTTTTTAAATCACTATTCCCTGTTTATATGAAGTTTGGTTTTGTTGCTTTAATGTGATTAGCATGGATTCTATTTCTATTTCTATTAGAACTATTATCTAGTTCTATTAGTTTTAAAACGTCAATCACATCTTCATTCTCATAATACTCAATGACTGATTTCTTAACAATAAATCAACAAATAGATTTTCCTTACCCTTTTAATAATATTAAAGTTGAACTGAAATAAGTAAATATTAAACCTCAAAGAATTTCATAGGTTTATCCTTTAAATTCTCTAAAGGTTTATGATCACTGTACACCGTAAAGTGACTTCCGATGACATAGTGAAAAGAAATTCACATTGTATCTCACACCAGATTTTCTTTACTATTTTTTTTCTTTTTAGAAATAGCTTTACCGAACTGTTATGTATATTCTTCACTAAATCATTTCCAGCTTATTATAGTCGACTTTGTAGTTCTACACTCCCTTGCTATGATACTTTCCGAAGGCTTCTATCTTCTTTTGTTATTATCTATCTTCTACTTCTTGACTAACTAGAGTTGTCTGGATTACTCCTTCATAAGCTACAACTCAAAAAGGATGTTCCTGTCATGTGTATGAATGAAAAATATTGATCCACCGCGCTTATATAATGGAACAAGACTAATACCTGAAGAGCTTTATGATAATATCATTGTTTATAAAAATTATCGCATTACGGTGTTAAGGAGAAATAGTTTTAAAATTAAAAATTGTTTTATCTGAAGAGGACAACTTTTTTTTTAAGGATTGAATTTCGAGTTCAGTTAGTAGTATTTGCCATGACTATTCACAAGTTTCAAGGAGAGACTCTACAGAAAGTTTTAGTTCATTTATGTAAAACATTTCAACGAATTACATGTTGGGTCAAACAGAAAGAAACCATTAAAGTTTTTTATGGAAAATTCAAATTGTAAAAAAATGTAATACAATTACATTTTTTAAAAAAATGTAATTTTTTTGTGTCTTAAAAAAAATGTCCATTATCCTCATTATTAAAAATGAATTAATTTAAAGTTTTTCTGCATTTATGTGAATATGATTGAATTTAGAAGGAAGGTGTTGGATGACCCAACGGGTTACGGGGTTTCTTATATAGCTTAGTGTAATTTCAGTATCATAATTCCGATTTTTAATTTCAGAAATTGATATCAAGGTTTAGTAATATTACGTTAATTTCATTGGCTTATTTCACAGCTTATCAAGATACATATTGCAAATAAATGTCTTACTATGGTATGTAATTTACTTATTTTAAAAATATATTTAGGCTATTTAAATTAAAATAAAAGCAGGTTTTTTGAAATATATATGACGAATGTAACATTGAATTAAATTAAGATTGAAAAAAAGGTTTACATTGTCTTCTTAGTTTTGAACCTCTAGCTAGAATTCTTTTATTGCTTCAGGAGTATTTCAAGAATACTTTTTATGTGTTTTGTATATTTTATTATAAATGATGTTGGGATGTGATTTGCCTTTGGACCACTGGGGTCTTTTGAATCGTTAGTTACAGAGAGAGACTTCAAGTGGAGTGATTAGGATTTAGGTGTAGTAGTGTTGTGCTCACTGAATATGATTTGAATTTTCTGATGGTGGATAGAAAAGAACAGTAGTGTAACGATTTGTGTGATGTTTGTAATTTTTGTAACTCATACAAACTTTAATAGTTTGAACTGAGTTACTGTTTGTTTACTCTCTTATGTATATATTTCTACAAAAATTAGACCAGTTAGAACAACTGTTCTCAGCCTTGTTTGATCGGCTAATTAAATCTTGTTAATTAGACTATCCAATTTTTGATCAAATTGCCATCAGAAGAGATAAGAGTGAGAGAAACTTTGTCACTGTGTCAAACAGCTCTCGCTTGAATTTCATAACAGTTAAATCGTAAATATATCCTATTATGAGATCATATTAACCATGATGCTGGAATAACTTATAAGCAAGCATTCCGATTCGTCCGATTTTTTTTTTAATATTTTTACTCCAGAATACAATATGAGTGTATTTATTAATAATATTTCAACTATCCTGCGGGAGGTAAAAGTTCAGAAATAAATTGAGAAACATATTTACAATTTTCTGTTAAATCATCGTGAGGACAGGAAGACCAAGTATGCTTGCAATTTGATGTTTCGAAAAGAACTGTTGGAATTGTACAATTGTTGCATTTTACAACAGTATATTTTTTATGGTTCAGTAATCACAAAGACAGTTTGGAACTTATTCAACGCCGCAGATTTCCATGTATTAGCTAATAATCTTTTATCAATCAAGCCAACATGATAGGAATTAATAGCGAACTTCGAGCAAGACTGTTTATATAAAAACAGCAAAAATGTTTTTCTTATAACATAGACAAACTGTTCCCTTGCGTGTCGAAGTTTCTTGTATCATACAAAACAAATTAAATGTGGAACTTTTTTTATGCATCAATTTAATTCAGTTGTAAGCAGTGCTGTGCAGTCGGACCTATTAGGGCCGACACCGACTCCTCTATTTTTTAACAGCCGACTCCCGCTTAGACTCGAGCATCCTCCTTATAAACAAGGTCCTTGACTGAATCGGCCTCCAGGAATGAAAGACTAATAAACAACTCCTATTTAGACATTTATGTTATGTCTAAATAGGACATTAAAAAACCAAGATGTTTGATACTCGTATTATATTTACTTATAGTAAAGTAAACACTGAACAGACAAGGCCAAATATGTTGCATTAAACTTGACATTTTGTATTCTACCATCAATATCCTACCGAGGACATTTGTAGTATTTTTCTCCGGAGTGAAAAATTTCTGCTTGGGCTAATTAATCATGTTTTATCATTTTATATCATTTTCATATACACAAGTAATAAATAGGTGAGGAGTCGGAGTCGGCTGATTTCTTCCGACTCCACAAGATAGAAAATATGCCCGACTCCGATTCCACAGCCCTGGTTGTAACCATTATTGGAGAAAAAAGGAGTTTGGCGAATGAGAATAAAGAGAATATCAATAAACAAAATGTATTTTTACGAATTACATGATGAGACAATATCCTGATGTGAAAGTACACATTTATGAAATTGATTTCTCTACACAATTACAGTACAATTAGTCTTAGCTTAGGAGAGGGAGGTTATACATGTTGTATCTGCTATATCTTCACTAAAACACATGACTATTGCCTTGTGTTTAACATTCTACTGATATGTATAAAATTTATTTGATTCCATACAACATAGAATCACATTTTAATTATTTCCTTATTTCATTTTACATGTCCAAATAATATGAATTCATAATAATGTTAACATATATTTTTTTTGTACTTTTGAATAATCAAAAACTAATGAACACTATTATTCGGGAAAAAAATATGTAATAATTTTACAATTGTAATCATAATTTTACAAGCCTTGTTGTTAACTTAGAAAATAATGGTTTACGATTTAAGAAGTATTTTGCTATTTTTTTTCTTTGTATATCAATATTAGTACAAACGAGCAGTGCTTTGCTTTTATGATTCAGCGTCTATTTTCTTTGAGTACTGATTAACGTCAGTGTGAATGTGTAATGTATGTTTTATTAAAGGCTTGAATTTTTTCATATTGTGATGTTAAGGCCCAAAAATTCTTGTCATAGTATCAGGTGAACTAAATAAATTCTCCTATGGAGGAGTTTTCACTACTGAAGACCATCATTGAAGATCATAATCTACTTCTTTTTTTTTGTTTCTGGTGACGAATTATATGAATTCATAAGATTCATGAAATATTTGTGGAATATTTATTTCTGGCCTTGATCTTTGTAATAGAGTACCTTATTAAATCAGAACCACTATTTACGAGACTTGATATCAGATTCATAGTTAACCTTCCAAAATCCTTCTCGAAATAGTGAACATAATTTTTAATCTTAAATATTTGTTTATGAAATTGATTTCTCCATACAATTACAGTACAATTAGGCTTAAATTAGGAGAGGGAAGTTATACATGTTGCACAAAAAAAGTCTGCATCTATTGAAGGCTGGAAAAAAGTAATGATAAAATTATTGACTTATCAAATCCAAATTCAAATATTTATTATTGGGAATTATGAAAAAAAGTCTTTACATAAAGAAGTCTGATCAATAAAATTATGCTTTTCGAATAAGTAGTGTTCTTCTTCTGATTTTTTGCTTTTAGTGAGAGTACGGAAATCATTGAAAGGGTATTTTTTTGCTTATAAATCTTGCTTATGTGAAGACTTATAGTTTCCAATAATGTGTATATGCCACGTAAGTGGGTGACTGCACATTTAGTGAATGAAATGTATATGTCATCATCAGGAGTGTGATTGTGAATAATTTATATATATATATATCACTTAAAATTCGAAAAAAAACGGTCCTAACTGGACGCAAATCAGTTCAAAAACGAAGGAAAACACAGGGAAAGAGACACACTTCGGAACTCAAATTTTCGGATGATGCGTCTTCAGAAGAAAAGAGAATGGGCGACCAAGCCGTTTCCTGCCGTTGTGTTTCTGGCCCATTGCTTGGTCGCCCATTCTCTTTTCTCCTGAAGATGGATCATCGGAATATTTGAATTTGTAAGCTTGTCTCTTTCTCTGTGGGTTGCTTTCCTTCGTTTTTGAAATGATATATATATATATATATTTCGATAAAAAGATTTCACATAAACACGTGAAACAACAATCAATGATCAAACCACAATAAGAAATGGGAAAACAAGACTTCAGTCTTGTTTTATATATATATATATATATATATATACTGCATACGTATCTATGATTTGGACGCATACGTAATTACTTTGTTTCAAAGCAATAGATTAGATTTAACTGTATTGTTCATGCTCTGCTCTAAAGTCTGTTGTGCCAGTCAGTTTAAATGATTTGTCTTCACTGTCGTAGAGGTTTCAAACCGTAAGATAATTCTACCTTGATGCAATTACAAAATTGCAGTAATATATAAGGGAATATATGCAATAATTATAATTGCATGTAAGTATAGAAATACTGTTTATGATTATATTCATATTTGAAATATAAGTGAGATTGAATCATATTAAAATATGAAATATAAACATATATACCAAATCAAAAAGAGACCAGGTTAAAAATATTTCCTCACGGCATGGTTACTACCCGTGAGGATATTATAAAAAAGTACAACATTGGAATTCACTCTAGTTCTAACTATTCGTGATGATATTACAGAGACAGTATTTATGTTACATTAAACAGAGGAAATGGTTAGCATACTATCCTATCTTTCAAATATAATTTCAAATTGTGATAAAAAAAATCTTAACATATACAATTATAAATAAATAATAAAATGAAAAGAAGTTCAGACCTTGCAAAGTATCATAATTGACAAAAAACCTTTTTATAGTGTAGAATTTTTTCGCTTATTCTTGTTTTAGTTCTTTAATATATTTACGGTAAGCCATAATATGAAATTCTAAAATGGTACAAAGGTGTTTTTATCAGTAAGAGTATCCTTGAAAGATAGACACACAGAATATGACCTCTTGTTTTGATAGATTAGTCGGTGACTTTGAAAATGACATTTACTGGTACTAGTTCTGGTTTAGAACTTTGAACAGTTTACTTGTTAATTATTTATACTTTTGTGTTATGCAATATGTATTACTTTGATTGCTCAGTCCCGAGTGTTCATCGTGACATTTCTAAATTAATTTATTCTGGATTTCTGATGTAAAATTATTGGCACCGATGAGAAAGCTTTGTCGTGTTGATTCTACTCGTATGTTTTGGTCTCACTGATATTACTCCAATGACATTAGTTATAACTTGGTTTATTGTCTACTAGAGAAATAAGGCCTTTCTTAGAGCTGTTCTTGCAGTTCTGTCAGTAGAGTCGAGGGCTTGTAGTCTACTGTTCTCAAGATATGACAGCCACTGTCCTATACCAAGATACTCAGCTTTCATTCAACTAATTTGAGACAGTTGGATTTTGAACCCTTTTTGGAAAACTGCAAGAAGGGCCCAAGAAAAAGGCATCGATTAATAAACCAACCATACCTTATGTCTTATACAATAAATAAGAAAGAGTAAAATAACACTTACATTCTCAAATTTCCTGTTTCAGCCGTCATCAGGAGAATAAATAGATGGTGGAGACCAAGCCAACCCACGGCTGGATCTCTAATAGAGGCAACAGAAACAAGCAGTATTTCGGATACTTATAACTGAAAATCTGTTTTCATAAATAAAACGTACAATACTGAAAACACAATACTTAATTCATAGTTCTTGCGTTGGAGTGCTTGATCCAGTTAAACATACTCTCCTGATGATGGTTGAAACCAAAAATTGAGATCATTAGTGTCTCACTTACTTTCCTTCGTATATCTTTTTTCATGCTGAACTATTTCTGCCTGTTTCAGCTCTTAACTATATCTTTAATTGAGCTTTGAACAATTTGAATAAAACTATAAAATACATGTGTGATCGATAATACTTGTGCTGGCCGATATAATTTACTATTCCTTTGTATTTTCAACTTTTATTTTTGGATTCAAGGATTTTTTTTAAGATTTGTTGTTTAAAAACTTGTTCTATATGTTTAATCGTTGATTATGAACAAAAGAAAAAATATATTTTGCATACTGACAATCCTGTTAAAATTTTAATTTTATCGCTTGAAACAAACTAACGCCTTTAGAATTGCTTCTTATTATCTTAGAATAAGGAAGGGCTGATTGGGTATCAACGATAAATCTGATTTCAGAAGTGATTCTGACATTATGGACATAACCTTTTGTAGATAATAAAGCGAAACATAAGATAGTACAGTGAAAAGCATTCATATATGGGCGCCAAGAGAAACATAGTATTAAGGATACATATAACTAAACTGCTGTTTTCATAAATAAAACCTACATTTTCCTTTTATTTCATTATTTTACTTATACAATACTATACTTAAGCTAATAGTTTCGTTTAACTTATAATTCTTTAGTTCAGCACAGTCAAAAAGTCGTTGACATTTCACGAAGATGAGTTATTTAATTTTCGTTTAGTTAAATTATATATAATTTTAATATTTCTACGCAAATTATTGAAAACAACTTATTTACCCTTAGTATGTTTTCTTTATTACTTAAAAACTTAGTAAAACATTCCTTATAATTCATTTTTTTTATACAAATATATTACATTATTTATTATCCAAGAATGATGATATTAATTATTATATACAATACTTATATACAAAAAGCTTCTAGATGAAAATTCGTATTTTTAGCAATTCATATTGATTAAATGTTTTATATTTGCTCCCTGGTGCAGAAGTCTTTGAGGTCGATATCTGTCATGTTATATATATATATATATATATATATATAGAGAGAGAGAGAGAGAGAGAGAGTGATTAACCAGAGAAGGTACCACTTCTATTCCGACTGAAAACTGGAACAATTTAAAGTAAATTAGCGAGTTTTTGGCAAAAAAAAAATACTCTTTTGAAAAGTTATAAATTGGTCTTTTTGTACGTTGCTTATATAATGCATGGATATTGGATATATCAGGGCTGTGTTGTTGGCACATATGACTTTCGACTACTATATTGTCAATATCTCCATAAATTAATTTATGGGCTTTATGTTTTGAAAATTTCTATCGTGAACTTGAAAATATATGAGTAATTATATTTCAAATCGATATCAAACTTAGAAACTCAAATTTTCAATCAATTCGTCTTCAGGACAAAGGAGAAAGGGAAACCAAGCACGTTGTAGATGAACCAAGTCACTTCCTGTTGCAGGTCTCCCTTTCTATTTTGAACTAGTATTCAGTCCAGTTTGGATTTTCTTTCCGTTTATTAAGTGAATATATATATATATGTAAACACTTGAATTAAATCAACTTCTAGGCCACAGTAAGTATGTAAAAATCAGAAAAAAATACCTAGATCTTTTAACCAATACAGTGTTCTTCTTCAGTCTCACTGATACTAATGGAAGTGATGCAAGATGCTCGTTGAGAGATCTTAGCCATTTTTCTGATTTGAGTGTTTGTTTAGTATGCGTCTTACTTTTCTTCGTATTTAAAATGATATATATATATATATATATATATATATATATATATATATATATAATCATACTGAATGAAACACTGTTCGCTTATTGATGTGGGACTGCATCTATATATCTATCTATCTATTGTTACTATGTGTACAAATCTTCGTTTGCCTTTCGAGTGATTCTGTTCTCCCTGATGACGAAGGTTGTGAAATATCGTAATATTTTTTTTCTTCCTGTATGCTTATTCTCTATAAATTTATATAGACTGAATGTTAGTCACTCTACCTTGTCATAAAGAAAATGTTCTATTTCTTAAGATATGTAAATCTTTTACACTTTTTAAAATACCACTCTTACTCCTCTCAATACATTATAGGTCCGCTTTCTCACCCGTCTTTAAATTCATCTTGTGATCGTTCAGTTCCGTCTTCTCAGCAATAGTTATTGCCATTTATTTTGAGCAATACTTCAGTACCATTTCTGAAATACGTGTTTGTATTTATTGCCTGACCGCTTATAATCCTAAAGACGACGAGAGTTAAAGTATAGAAATCAGTTATTTCGTTCTTTCCATGTGTATTTTACCTGTTTAATTTAACCTTTGTCCACGTGATCGTACTCGTATATATATATATATGAGTCTGTAAGTGTGTTTCCCTACTTTGTGTGTTGCTCTTTGTTAATCTCGAACTCGTATATATATATATATATATATATATATATAACTAGATTTCACATAAACACGTGAAATAAGAATTAACGATGAAATCACAATATGAAATGGGAATAAAAGACCAAGATCTTTCAACCAAAACAAGCGGTCTTCGTCAGAGTTGGTTTTTTCAACTCAGGTCTGAGTTGGGTTTTTGACTCTGACGTAGACCACTTGCTGTGGTTGAAAGTTCTTGGTGTTTTCGTCTTTCCCATTTCATATTGTGGTTTGATCATATATATATATATAAAGATTTCACATAAACACGTGAAACAACAATCAATGATCAAACCACAATAAGAAATGGGAAAACAAGACTAAGATCTTTCAACCGTAACAGGCGGTCTTCGTCAGAGTCAAAAACCCAACTGAACACTAGATGCAGAAAACATCTGGTGAGGAGTTGAGAAGAGTGGGAGGGAAGAGTGGTATTTTAAAAGGGTGAAAGCACAGGAAAGGACTAATGTCCAGAAAGGGATGTTTGGGGAAACAAAGGAGTACAGTAAGAAAAAGTAAAAAACTATCCGCTAGCTGTCAACCCTCTTTGAAGAGGCTATTGCCCTCGTGACGAAAGTATCAAGTTTGAAGAGACCGTTACTAATGTTTATAATATTAGATCTATTAAATTTAATTAGAGACGATTCAATATTATTTCTTAACAACATTGATTTTTCATAGGTAATAAATTTAGCTCCTGTCCAATCAATATGATGATTTTCATTTTTTATATGCAAGAATAAGGCACTACTGTTTTCCTGTCTACTTACGTTATATTGGTGTTGTTTTACACGTGTTTTTAATGATTTACCAGTTTGACCAATATAAATTTTATGGCAATTTTTGCACGGAATTTTATAAATACCAGCGGACTCCAATTCGCTTGGAGAGTTTTTTATTAACATATTACACACGTTATTACGATTAGAAAACACTATATTAAAATCGAGTTGTTTGGCTAATCTTGGAAGGGGATCCAATGATTCGTGGTATGGCAAAACTATAGAATTTGATAATAATTATTATATATATATATATATAAATATAATAAATAATTATATTATTATATAATTTATTATATATTTATTATATATATATAATTATATATATTATATATATAATTATATATTATATATATATATATATAATTTATATTATTATATAAATAGATAATTATATAATAAATTATTATCAAATTCTATAGTTTTGCCATACCACGAATCATTGGACCCCCTTCCAAGATTAGCCAAACAACTTGATTTTAATATAGTGTTTTCTAATCGTAATAACGTGGGTAATATGTTAATAAAAAACTCTCCAAGCGAATTGGAGTCCGCTGGTATTTATAAAATTCCGTGCAAAAATTGCCATAAAATTTATATTGGTCAAACTGGTAAATCATTAAAAACACGTGTAAAACAACACCAATATAACGTAAGTAGACAGGAAATAGTAGTGCCTTATTCTTGCATATAAAAAATAAAATCATCATATTGATTGGACAGGAGCTAAATTTATTACCTATGAAAAATCAATGTTGTTAAGAAATATTATTGAATCGTCTCTAATTAAATTTAATAGATCTAATATTATAAACATTAGTAACGGTCTCTTCAAACTTGATACTTTCGTCACGAGGGCAATAGCCTCTTCAAAGAGGGTTGACAGCTAGCGGATAGTTTTTTACTTTTTCTTACTGTACTCCTTTGTTTCCCCTAACATCCCTTTCTGGACATTAGTCCTTTCCTGTGCTTTCACCCTTTTAAAATACCACTCTTCCCTCCCACTCTTCTCAACTCCTCAGCAGATGTTTTCTGCATCTAGTGTTCAGTTGGGTTTTTGACTCCTGACGAAGACCGCTTGTTACGGTTGAAAGATCTTAGTCTTGTTTTCCCATTTCTTATTGTGGTTTGATCATATATATATATATATATATATATATATATATATATATATATATATATATATATATATTTAACCTGTTACTTTGCCGTTGCGTCTACAACTTGCTTGGTATCCCATTCTCTTTTCTCCTGAAGACGGATTACCCGAAAATTTGAGTCTGTAAATGTGTTTCCCTACTTTGTGTGTTGCTCTTTGTTAGTCTCGAACTCGTGTATGCAGATTTTACAATAAACTCAACCTTTAAATAACAATATTAAACCAGCATATTCGAAATAACTTGTTAAGTGTTAATTGATTAAATCATTAAGATATTTCGTCCAGATGAACCATTTTGTTACTTATTTTATACGTGTACCGGTATCTCTGTATTTGATGAGTCAATAATTGAAAGAGACATTTTTCTTAATATTTTGAAATACCATTAGAACGGAATCTCATAAATTCCAAGCTTAACTATTTTTTTTTTAATAGCAATTATGAAATGATTATACCCCTGTATATAAACACCTTAGTGTTTATGATTATAAGGCATACATTTGTGCGGTTTGTGTAAAGGAGTAAGCGAAGGTTTCTTACTAATCCAGTTCCACAGCCCTGATATAAAAAGCTTCAAAAGCATTTAAACAATCTTCTATATTAATATATATCATCAAGTAAAATTTACAAAAAAAAAATATTTGTTAAGTGATTGCTACAATGAAGCATTTTAAATAACATTTTATTTACACATAATTACACATAATAATATCTAATGAGTGTGGTTGCAGGTGGTTAATTGTTTGCGGTCGGCTTTGGGGGAGGGGGATCCTGAGCTGACTCTTGTTGATGTGGAGGCTGCAGGGAACGAGGAGGCTACTGAGGAGGAAGCCAGGGGGTCCTGTAATCAGGTAGTAGATTTGGCTGCTCCTGCAAAATAAAGTCATTTAGTCAATCGCATGCGGCTTGCATCTATTTTGATTTGTTCTAGCTACATCAAATTGGTAGGAAATTAGCATAGTTTTGAGGTAATTGATCCAGATACAAATGTATTCCATTTGTACTGAAGGTGATTATCAAAAAGGTCCAAATGTTAATGATATTATTGTATTGATTTATTTTAATTAGTAAAAAAAATACAACATGTTTGATAAGCGTTTAATTCATTATTATCTTATGTGGGACAGAAAATAATAACTCAGTCCCATTTATCAGGTTGCCCTTACATTGAAGAAAGGCTGAAAGCAGAGTTACTTCAACTGAGAGGTACATAAAACCTACTTGTACTGAATTCTACTACTTTCCCCATGTTAGGAACCAAAACCTGAACTGTGTTCAGTATTAACTGAAAATAGTAATTGCAATCAGCTGTCCATGTTTTCTAGGACAATATAAAAAAAACAGTAAAGCTTTTATTGCAGATAAATAACTACCAAAGAAATTTAATGGAACGATTCTGGTTTAAATGTTAAGGCAACAACAAATATCCAACAGTAGAAATAATGATCTGCAAATTCAAGATAAGCTTTTTTTTCAGTTTCCAGTTCTTCAACGTTTGTGACAAAGAGTTAAAAAAAAGTTTGCTAATAACATTCTATATTGCATTCTATATTGGGAGTCCTAAATTTTGCCTAACTAAAGTGTGGGACAGACGACTTAACGTCCTCTCTGAGGGACAACGTGCTCAGATTTATTCATTTCCCGCATAAATAAATCGATGGCCAAAGTGGGTATTGAACCTCAGACCAACTAGTCCAGAGGCGAGCTCGTTGCCACTAGGCTAACCTGACCCCCAGCTCTAATGTAACTGAAAGTATTACTAATTAACTTGAGCAATTCATAGTTTTTGTCGTTTGTTCAGTGATTGATGTAATTGTACTTGTTGAGTTCTATAGTCTTTTTCAATTGTTACAGGGCACTAAAGAAAAACTCAAGAATGACTATGTTTATGATTTATACTACACCAATCAGTTTGATATCAGTGATTCCTCGATGGATCAAATTTTAAGGTTATCACCTATATACTATTTATTGTACTATTTTTATGATTTTTATTTGTAGCAAAAAGTAAAAGATTGTATGCAGCAAAAAGTAACAAAAAAATTGGAAAGATCAACGACTATAAGTGAATTTGCTTGAAGTCACTTAAAACCATCATTAACCTAAAAGTTGAACATATTTAAATTGTGAATGATAATTAAAAAAGATTGAGCGAGATTTTATAAAATCAAATTTTATTTTAAATGATAAGATAAACTCACTAGGGTATTTCGACATCCAACATGAAAAGAAATGTGAGGTTCTTCTTCTTCTTTTAGAGAAACTCTTTAGTATTGGCTTGCTTCAGCCTTTTGATGATGACGATGATCGAAATAACGTTTTAAGTTTATGTTTTCTGTGTTAGTTTATTTGATTTTTTGAAATTACCTAATAACGCCTTGAATATTTCATGATTTTTTTTCTTCATATATATATATAATCAATTCAAAACGAAGGAAACACACAGAAAGACACAGACATAACTCACATCGATATTTCGACCATCGTCGTCATCAGGAGGTGTGAAGAGCGAAGCTTCCCGCAGGAAGGCAGAGACTGAACTCGGAGACCGCAGCCAGTAGTACTCCGAGTTCAGTCGCTGCTCTGCCTTCCTGCGGACTCTTCGCTCTTCGCTCTTTACACCTCCTGATGACGACGATGGTCGAAATATCGATGTGAGTTATGTCTGTGTGTTTCCTTCGTTTTGAATTTATTTTATTTAAAAAAGTCCGCTGGACCGTTTCTTTTAATTGTGGTATATATATTATATATATATATTTGTGTATGATGGCAGCAGATCTTCTTTCAAACATGTATTATTAAAGTTGGCAGCAGCTTCTGCGTTGACCAATTTATGGCTGATTTTTTCTAGATTCCTCACTAGTTTACGGTAACTCTCGGGTAGTTTCCAGAGGAGTCCTGGTAAGGACATGAAGGTAAACACTAAACACTTAAAACATTATTCTAACACTATAATTTACGACTTAATCTAAAATACAAGCTTTCGGCTTACATTAGCCATCTTCAGGTAAAAATCTATAAACTAAAATTATAATCAAAACTAAGGCTATGGTATAGAGAACAACTAACCTATGGTACAGTTAACAACTAACTACGGAAATAAAGTATGGAGAAGGGAGGGAGGTGTAGGTGGGAGGGCCGGCAGGGCAGGGCACTGAACCCATCTACCTGTGTCGTGTCCCTTCACCTACACCTCTCTTACAAGCTTATAGGTGGTATCAAAATTTTTCGAACTGGGTATAGCTTTGAGATCACTGTTTTGTATGTTTAATGAAGGGTCGTATTCCTTAATGTAGAGGGCTTCAAGTATATGTAGTCTGACGTCGTCTTGTAAGCTTTGCAAAATAGTTGTCCCCTCAGTCAGGTTCTCCCTTGTTAATTTCTGTTTATGAACTTCTTCAGCATGGCTCTTCGGTGCTCCTCCTGCAAGGTGGAGAGTCAATCGCCGCGAAAGCTTCGTCGTAGTCAGCCCTATATACTTGGAAGGCAGGGTTGCACAGTCCCCTGTGGTACATTTATATTCATATATGAGGTGGCTACGTTGCAGCTCGGCGGTTTCTTGTTTAGGTCTATTATATATTAGTAGGTTCTTTGTAGTCTAGTTTTTGTAGAAAATAGTAAGTTTCAATTGATCATCTGGGTTGACAGTTTGTACATTATTAACTATTAATTTTTGGAGGGCCATCTCGTCTTGTTGGTACTGGGAGTTCATGTATCCTCTGTAGTACAGACGTATGTACTCTCCCTAGGGATGAGTAGGTGGGTTAGTAGTGTACCACTTATCCAGGTACTTTTTAATAGCTCTCGTAACCTCTTGGTTGGAGAAGCCATTATTCACTAATACCTGAACGGACTTATCAAGTTCTTGGTGGAGGAGGTTCCAATTACTGCAGTGAGTAAAGGCTCTTCGGATGTAGGCATTAATGGTAGACTTCTAATACCTAGTCGGGCATTCACTAATTCCGTTGAGACACAGGCCTATGTTATTAGGTTTTCTATATACTTCGGTCGTAAAGTGCCACAGGGGACTGTGCAACCCTGCCTTCCAAGTATATAGGGCTGACTACGACGAAGCTTTCGCGGCGATTGACTCTCCACCTTGCAGGAGGAGCACCGAAGAGCCATGCTGAAGAAGTTCATAAACAGAAATTAACAAGGGAGAACCTGACTGAGGGGACAACTATTTTGCAAAGCTTACAAGACGACGTCAGACTACATATACTTGAAGCCCTCTACATTAAGGAATACGACCCTTCATTAAACATACAAAACAGTGATCTCAAAGCTATACCCAGTTCGAAAAATTTTGATACCACCTATAAGCTTGTAAGAGAGGTGTAGGTGAAGGGACACGACACAGGTAGATGGGTTCAGTGCCCTGCCCTGCCGGCCCTCCCACCTACACCTCCCTCCCTTCTCCATACTTTATTTCCGTAGTTAGTTGTTAACTGTACCATAGTTTAGTTGTTCTCTATACCATAGCCTTAGTTTTGATTATAATTTTAGTTTATAGATTTTTACCTGAAGATGGCTAATGTAAGCCGAAAGCTTGTATTTTAGATTAAGTCGTAAATTATAGTGTTAGAATAATGTTTTAAGTGTTTAGTGTTTACCTTCATGTCCTTACCAGGACTCCTCTGGAAACTACCCGAGAGTTACCGTAAACTAGTGAGGAATCTAGAAAAAATCAGCCATAAATTGGTCAACGCAGAAGCTGCTGCCAACTTTAATAATATATATATATATATATATATATATATATCGAATCTCTCAGTTTTAAGATCATGAATGCCGAGACTGCGGTTAATTTTAATGATACCTGTTTGAAAGAGGACCTGCTGCCTATTTATACTAATATATATATATATTTGTAAAATTTGGGAGTAGTTCTTGATTCAAACATATTTCGTTGAATAACTGACCGTAAAGTCCGTATTTAAGGTAAGTACGGTCAGTTATTCAACGATATATATATATATATATATATATATTGGAAATGATCTATTATATATAAATATTAATTGTCAACCTTCCTTCGCTTCTTCCGATTAACGAATAATAGTAATTAACGGGCAGGTTTTTTAAATTAATAATAATGCACAATTTGTTTTTTTCTTTATTGTAGAGTATCTGAGATAAAATTCAAATGAATTAGAATCTGTCGCTATTGAAATGTTATTGTATTATGGTTTAGGAGAATTCATAAAATATTTTAAAATTCTAAGAAGAAACTAAAATTAAACTAATTTTTTAGAAATTTTCTAAGGCACGTTAATGATTAAAGTATCTTTGTTGCTAATTCGATTTTTGAATGTAGTATACAGGGTTTTTAACAAATTGCAATTTTTAACGAAATGTTGATCAGCTTACTTATGTATTTATTCAGAAATTTATGAAATGTATCTGAATAAATTTAGTTATTTGTTTTTCAAGTTTGTATGTACAATTTAAGTTGCTTATTATTGTTGACTTATTGCACAGTGAATGTAGTATAGTACATTATAGTGTTTAATATCTGAGTTTGTGGTGAAAATATATATTCCAAGGTAGTGCAATCAGTCATTATGTGGTGTTGTAGGGTAAAATTGATTATAAACCATATAATGAAGTTTAATAATCTATACAACTCGTTTGGAACACGTTGTTTAGATTATTGAACTTTTATATGTGGGGACCATTTCATTAACTTTTTACCATAGAAAGGAATATATATATACACTTAAAAAAACTGTGACACATAGACAGAAACATAACAAAAACTCACTTTTCAATATTTCGACCGTAATGGCGGTCGAAATAATATATATATATATATATATATATATATATATTGAGTTGATTCTCTATGGCCGGGTCATATTTTATGCCCCTGACTATACATTCTCTAACGGCTACTCCTTTCCCACTCACCCCTCCTCTTCCCCCCTCCCCCGCCCTTCCATCCATCCATCCATGCCTTCAGTTGTCAATGGAACTTAGACCTAATAGTATTTGTAATTTTCTTTGTTTAGTTTATTTATTTAATTGATGTTTATATATGTATTAAACCTGATGATGACATACGAATGTTGAAAGCTCGTTTATTAGAGTAAGGTGAATATAAATTTAGATCATGTTATTAAATTTCTTTCGTTCATTAGACCTATTTACTTGGAGAAATGTCATTGGCGAACCTGATTTATAGTTTACCTACTACAATAAGGAAAATAACCAGGAGGTTAGAATCTGTTAACAAAAAGGTCGTGAATGCAGAAACGCGATCATTTTCAATAATATATATATATCAATGATCAAACTACAATATGGAATGGGAAAACAAGACTACGATCTTTCAACAGTAACAAGCGGTCTTTGTCAGAGTCAAAAGCCAACTAATCATAATATACACTCTGATGTGGTTTGATCATTGATTGTTATTTCACTTGTTCATGTGAAATCTTTATATATATATATATATATATATATATATATATATATATGGATTAATTTACCACAATGAAAACAATTTTTTAAAACAATGCTCTAAGGCCTTTCGTTAATACATCTTCGGAGAGCAAGTGAACTAAAAAAACAATAAATACTTGCTAACTTGGCTGATTGAAATTTCCAGAATTCAATTCTGGAAATTTCAATCAGCCAAGTTAGCAAGTATTTATTGTTTTTTTAGTTCACTTGCTCTCCGAAGATGTATTAACGAAAGGCCTTAGAGCATTGTTTTAAAAAATTGTTTTCATTGTGGTAAATTAATCCATCTATTATATCAAGTGTTATTTTGATTATTATTCATATATATATATATATATATATATAACCCCCATATATATATATATATATATATATATATACCAACCCCCAAGATCGTATAGAACTCAACATATACTACCAGGGCCCAACAATAAGAAACTTAATCATGAGGAACAACAACCAGCCCAAGGACTCTCCCTTGAAGTAAGCAGGCCTAGTGTACGAACACACTTGTCGAACCGGGGACTGTGAAACCCGTAACAATTCGTACATTGGCATGACTACTACTTCCCTATCACAGAGACTTACTATGCACTTAGCCGGAGGTGCTCCTCGAAACCATGCTGAATCTATTCATAAAACCAATATTCGAAGGGAAGACCTTGTGAATAATACAACAATCATACTAAAGGAAAAGGATCCACAAAAATTGCTAATTCTGGAAGCCATTTTAATACAGGAAAGGAAACCGACTCTCAACACTCAACTTAATAGTAGTAGCAGGGTGCTCAAGCTCTTGGCCCCGATAACTTCATCTGCTGGCCACCAGATAACAGTACCTGCATAACCCTGCATAACCTCCATCCCTACAACCAGCCAATCAGAAACTGATTACCGAAACCCACCATTAGACCACTCGTAGCTGATCAACAACTGCAGTAAATACCAACAACTCAGCAAAGAACCTCATTATCCAGAAGATGACTGACGAGCAGTCGAAACATGTCGATAGTAGTGATAATAGTAGTAGTAGTAATAGTAATAGTACTAGTTGTGACTGTTGTGACAATAGTAAAATTAGTGGAAATGCAAGATTTAAAGACAATGGAACCATTGGAAATGTTCTATTCAATTTAGATGTTTGTACAAGAAGATTATTCAGATCCCTTGAGAAATACACAAGGAAACTAGTCAACCGTAAATATGGCGTATTATTTAACCAAACCTGTATAAATGAAGGACTGCTTCCTAAATATACTAATATATATATATATATATATATTTGATAAACGGAAAGCGATCCAAAAGGACTAATAACACTTAAAACAAACTGTGACACATAGAAAGAAACGTAACAGAGGACTCACTTTTCAATATTTTGACCGTTATATTGAAAAGTGAGTCAGTTTATTTTGAGTATTTATAATTATGTTATTTATTTGATAATGAGATTAATTTATAATTTATTTGAGTATTTATTTTGAGTAATTATATATTTATTTATGAAAGAGATAACGGATTTTCTTTGTTTTGCGAAATATCGTTTTAGAGTGCCAACTTCGTTTTTATTTTTTAAAGAGTGTATATTATCGTTAATAGGTTCTCCTCGTATCAAATCCTCGAGTAATGACAGTATTAAGGAAGGGGCAATTAATTATCATTATTTCTCTGCAAAATTGTTTTCTGTAGTTATTAGTAAGATTTTTTGGTTGCCTGTTCCTTTAGGTTTTGTTAAACTCTACTTACTCTATTACAGGGTCCAGATTATGATGCTTTTTTAAATTATTCCTCTTTATCTCCTGCAAACATCTTGTATTTAATATCTCCAAAACTATTCACGTATTTAACTTGTTTACCTCACATACTCGTACATTTGGGAATATTATCACTACTCCTATCAATGTGTTTTATCCATAAAATCTCATGTAGTAGCACGGTACTTTTTTCAGGTATTTGGAAAACATTCCCAAAAAAAGAAAACGACATTCAGATTATATCCGAATCACTTTCACAATTTAATATTGGTCATTGCATCGCAGGGAGTTTTAACTGGCTACGGTCCCAACACTAGAAAAGTATTCACTCACTTGTGGCGTTAATATACTTGATTACTGATGTATGTTGAAATCAGTTGATATTTCTGGTTATAATCTGAGATACTGGTAGTGCGATTGACTAATGTTGTTTAGCTAATAGACTCCAGTCGTCACTCCACGAATGTGGGTTACTAATTTCATGTGCAGTTGCATTGATTCGTTTTAGTAAATAGATGATGAATTTCAATTACATGATGTGAATTAATTTTTAGTGCGATACCTGTAGAAAATGAACTACTCTTTGACGGCTACAGAGATCAATCAAGTGATGAACATTGCGATGATGATGAAGATTCAAATGCAGAGGATTATTGGAAGAACGACTACCCTGATGAAGAATCTGATATAAGGTAGTAATAAGGAAATATCATGATCAAATAGGTCGTCCATATTGACTAATTTTAACTGTTTTTTTTCAGCCCTTGTAGTAGTTTGGATGAAGACGACTTGCGGCGTATCATGCGGAAATCTCTTGTGATTGTTGAAAGAGGTACTTCAACTGTTTTTCCATTAATTTTGTGTCTGTCTGCATTCATTCTTGTCATCGATATTTGATTGATACATAGAGCAAGCACAATATAAATACAGTAGGGAAAATTTCAACTAAAACAGATATTCTTAAAATACATTGGTGAATTTTCCTTTTTCATTTTCACAGATACTATTGTAATCATTTTGTAAATCAGTTTAAAAACCTTTTGTTTCCCAAGTTAAAAACGAACACTTCTGTTTCTTTTATCCATGTCATCGTATATATACTACTTATTTATTTATTTATTGAGGGTGATTGTAGTACTGCGTCCTAAGAACTATTGTTCTTTCCCCTCTTCTGTACTATAGTACCCCAGTTAGCTTCAAAGCCTCCAAGAAGCTCAGCACTTTTGGTGGGTCCAACGGTAAAAGCTCTTCTATGGTTTTGTTGAGTGTTCCGAAGCACCTGCCTCTGTGTAACAGAGTGGCTTGACAATCAGCCAGCAGATGCAACGGTGTTTCTTCCTTAACCTTGCAGAACCTGCACAAACCAACATTGCTAATGCCCATTTTCCGGAGATGGCCATTAAGTTTGCAGTGACCCGTTAGAAAACCGGTTAAAATCATTAGATTATTCCTACTCCTTTCCATACAATCAAAGATTCGCCTATTCTCAAACTTATTGAGAAGTATCTTTGATCGTCTGTGTCCTTGAAGAGAATCCCAGTATTGCTTCCTGTTTTCTCTATCCTCTTTCCTAAGGAGTTCTTTTATAGTGTCTTGTCATAATATATACTACTTGTACGATATATATATGAAACACACCTCTTTATATAAAACACAGGTGTTAATAAGTTTTTGTTTATTTTCATTATTACGATGCAATTAAAGATCATTATTATTTTTTATTATCATTATAGAACAACATGCTCCACCAGATGGAATTACATGCATTAAAATTTCGGATGGTACACAGTAATCCTTATTAAGTTATGATACTGTAGTTTACAATAATAATAATAATTACGATAATATAAAGTAATAATATGAAAAAAATAATAAGTACACAATGATTACAATAAGACATAACATTATTATTTTATAACGTGTATAACCTATAATGGTAACTACAAATTAAAGGTTACCTTTGCAATTGTATGTCTTGATTTGTAACTCGTAAGTAACAGCTAGCTTGTAGTTTACATTTTACTTCATATCGAAGTACATGACATTATTTTAAAGCTGTGTACTAGCCATATCTTTGCCCTTACTGGAGTATCAGAGTAATTATTTTATATTTTATAAAAGTTTTATAACATATAAAACTTATATTTAGGCAGAAGTAGGTATGAAACAAAATGTATGAACATATAAAAAAAAGGAATAAACGAGGTTTTTTTGATATAACTTTTAAATGAAAGTTAAAAACTTAATGAAACTGAAATCTTAATTCTATAAATGTACCACATATTTATAGAGAATCTAAGACTATTATGTATTTGTAGAATCAAGTTACATATATATATAGGATTTATACAACTTATTATTGTCTATATTTTGGCTCTCGTTGTCATTGGGATAGAAGTGACCTTACCCGGCTATTTGGAAAGACTCATGAGGTCGGGTAAGCCGTTCTACCCTAAAGAACTTTACTATCTAAACCACAGTAAGAAATCCGAAATGTCAGTGAAATGTTTTGACAAAATCTAGTCTTCGTTAAGTGTAAAATTGATGGATTCAAATTGTTTTGTTCTGAAGATCTCAGTCTGATTTTCTCAGTATGGTTTACTTTGAAACTGTCTTCTCTATCAAATGTAATGCGAGTGTTTCGATTAATCACAAGTGATATCTTTTTGTTTCCAGATTCAGACGGTGAGATCATTGACTCCTTATCCGATTCTGACGACTTGAGTGACCTCTTAGAACCAGTACAGATCATCAACTTAGACCGATTGACAGAGGCCTACGCTTCCGGGGATTCTGATGAATTCTACGACCAATATTGTAATTAAACCTTAGCTTGACTTTTTAACTTAATGTGATTTGTAAATAAACTGTTTCTATTTGTTTTTCTACTATTAAACAATTTTATGTTTCCTAAACTCGTTGTTTGTTGCCCTAAGCTAAATTCTAGCCATTCAGTCAGTGTAAACAATAAAATTTTTGAAAACTTTTATCTGCTTATTTCGCTAACATTATTACAAATTTAGACTTGTTGATGAAGTTTTTTTTATTTCAACTATATGGATAGATTCCTCAAGGATAGCATACAAAAGGAATGAAGAACAGTCACCTTACACATTATTGTTCGTCGGTGAGGAACCCGGTCATTATGAGAGGACATGAATAACCTTGTATTATTTGAAGCATGCATAATAGTGGAACGTTTTAAAAGTCAAACGGAAATTTTAAGCCATGTTGCAACCAAGACTTCGTATTAATATTCAAGGAAAAAACTATTTTATTTTTAACTAGCACCACTCTCACGTACACATAGTGTCCATCTTTAGGTAAATATATTCTAGTAGAAAGGACTTTTGTCCTTTTCTATTAATTAAACTTGTTTATGGGGAGACCAAACCTTGTGTGTAATTCCCTGGAATTTACTAACATCAAACACACTCACAACAGCAAAGTTAATTAAGAACTGCGTATTCATGACCTAAAAATGCTAATTACTGCGTGCATTCATTGATGGTGATTTGGGAACTATCAAATAAGTAATAGCATTTAGTATCTAATTTACATAGTGACCAGAGGTTTTTTCAATATCAGTATATTTACACAGAATTAGCTATAAAACAAAATGTATGAACGCGTAATAACATGAATGAGAGTGGTTTCGTTTTGATACAACTTTTAAATGAAAGTCAAAAACTTAAATATTCAAATTGAACCGAGAGATACGGAATCGCAATATTGATTTCCATGATAGGTATCCTCCCTTGTTTATATTTAGACAAATTTAAATTTAAAATAACTATTATTTATGGTTATGTCTTACGCAGTCATCGAAATTAGTTGAAAACCCGCGTGATAGTTGCTGGCGTCCGCCTGCTGTATACATCAATTAAGAGAAACAGTTCATTTTATGTGCTGATATGCTGGCTTTCAAAGTGTGTTTGGTTACTAATCTCTGATGTAATACGCCCCTAGTGGGACCATGCAGCTATATCCGCAGGCTGCATTGGCTTGTATATATCCACAGGTTCTTTGAACCAGTAGCAAAAAAGGCCATTGACCTTACCTGTAGTTGAGAAGTTACAGTAGCACCTTGGTCCGGAGTTTGATCTGAAACTCTTAAAATAAGTCGGTACTACGGGCGGTGGGGCCCATGGAGGGATTCTCTCTCCATCGGGCCAACTGTGGTTGAATTCGTAGTGGCTGTTGGTTCTCACCCAAGTTGGGTAGACCCTTGTGGTCGCTGTGTGAGAAGCAGTAACTTCTCGGGAGGATGCCTGCTTAGCATATCCGGGAGTTAGAGACCCCAAACTCTTACCAGTGGGAAGTGGCCTTGAACTCAGCTGATTGGACTGGACAATCGGTACTTGCCTGGAAGAGCCTTGGGCTCTTGACGGGAGCTCAGAGTGAGTTTTACGATTTGATCCCCCCCCCCCCCCCTTTGAGCCCATTTTTGTTCAGTTCTCATAACTAGCCCAGACCAGATGGCGTTTAGCCAATGAGAGATTTTTAATCTCTCTCTATGAGTCGTTTCTCTTCTAATAACACTCCTCACAATGATGCCCAGTAGGGTTCGATGAACTACTAGTAGCAAGCCCTGGTCCCAGGGTAGCGGGCATTGCCCTCTTCGGAAGGGGACGACCGAATTCAGAAGAACACTAGGGTAGTCCTAAGAACTGAAACCTACACTGCGAGTAGCTGCTTATCTTAAGGACAATAGCTTAAGTGCAACTTGGTCAATAATATCCATGTATGAGTACTACATCCCACTGACTGCACCAACGACCTCACTTGGAGGGCTTCACTTTTGTATTGTTCTAGGGGCGGAAAGTTTGGCTTATTTGGGTGAGCCACATATCTGTTTTATTCTTCCTCAAGGGCTCTACGTTTTGTTTCACTTAATTTTATTAGAGTAGGGAAAAGTACCAGTACCTGACATCATACAGGCTCGGGACAGAGAGACATCTTGCGCAAAATTTTTCATCCCTCACATTAAAAATGTAGGGTTATCATGTTACCTGAAATCTTCAGTACTGAAGGCAAGAGTTTACTCTAAACCTGATCCCAATAACTGCAAACCTAAATATTTTCTAATTTATATGAATCAATATTTCAATTTATGCTCTTTAAAATGGTTGAATATTTTTATGAATATTTAATACAGTCCATATAGTGTTTTACTTCATTAACAAAAACCATATTTGTGTATAATTGATTTTTGATTTAATTATTTTCTCTTAGTATTTATTTAACATTGTTGTTTGAGATCATTTGTAATTAGGCTTCTTGTCCTACTGTAAATAAAACAAACTGTAAAGTATGGGCTTACCTGTGTCTCATACGAAGGCTAGAGGGGCTCTTGGGACGTACAGTTGTTCCTGCCTCTCAGATACTTGGGGGCAATAGTGTCCTCGTACGGCTCTACACCTGACCTCGCCATTTCGTCTCTTACCTAAACAAATAAACAAACTCATAGACTTTGTAATTCAAATATGTTTCTTTTTAATATCTATCTTTTCTGTTTTGAAATATGCTCTTTACTCACATAAATAACTTATGTAATTATTTATTGTGTGGTACTTAGTCATGATTAGAATAAAGGAAACAAAGACTATGTCTGCACACAAGGATGTTATCTAACTTCGACGCACATCAAGCACTTAGTGTATATATTTGTGTATATAGTTATTTTATATTGTCGATATGACTTGAACAATAAGATGAACATTAAGTGTTCGGAACTTGGTTGGATAAAATCTTTTGTGTGGAAACTTAGTATTTCATTCTTTTATTCTAACCATAATATTTTTACCTTGTAGTAATCACCATCGTTGCCCTAAATTCAATATGCATATATTCAAATAAATAATATTGAAAAGTAAATGTTTTAATAATTTTAGCGCATTTAATTAATATATATTTATTTGTTGTTGAAATATTTATTTCATTAATACAAATCTATTTAAAACTAGTTATTTTTATATGTTTATTTAACATATTCATTTTTTATTGATATGTTTTTTTAATAATTATTTACTATATATGTATATTTAAGTATAATGAATGAATAACCTCCTGTTCAGGTCATGTTTCAAGCTTTCTTTATTTCATGTTAAACTTTTTAAGCATATGTAATTCTGCAATACCTGATTTTGATTAATTTTTGTTAAGTAATGGCCAAAGTGATATTCGTTTTGTCATAATATTTAATAGCACTAAAAGTTTTGGAAATGGAAGGGGTTTTGCAGTTTATGGTGATGTTATCTCTTTGTTGCATCTATTTATAGAACTCTACTGCTACATTTCCTACTCAATTAGATTATTTCGCGCCTTTTTTTTGCTTCACACGTTTTTTTTTTTCGTTTACCCATTTTATTTGTCTTGTACAGCTAGAGTGACTATCTTAAAAACTGCCTTCTTTTATTCTTTTCATTTCTGGCCAATTGATGCCATCTCGACTACGTGCTGTTTTTCCCCTTTTACTATTGTTTCAGAATCTTGCACGTGAATAGTTTTTACTTGTACAAATTAAAAGACGGGATTAAGTTAGGTTAGGCTGCAGTGGCAGTCCCACAGAGGACGACACACATAAACCAAACATTAGTCCTAAATATTTCCTAACTCGAGTATATTTAGAGTTATGATCTTTAACGAATACATGACATGATACAGGCTCGGGATCGACGGCTTAACGTCCTCTTAACCTAGGGGCAGCTGACGTGTGCGGCTGACGGGATGTAGCGAACCCCGGGTCCCCGAGCTCACCGACCACACGCATACACACACATAACACATGCTAACTCCTTGTGTCTTCATTGTGTTCCGGTTCACATTGGCCTTGAGAGGTGTTAGTCGTTTTGAGAGAGTACTGGGAAATAAACCAGGGAGTGTGCAGCTGGAGCACATGTTAGTACAGAGGCCCAAATACGTATACTTCACTAGCCAGTAGTGGGGCCGCCCTATCACCACATGTATAATCCCAACCGATTTAGTTGTGTCAGGTAGGGCTTGAATAGGGTCCTACTTGTTGTTTCGGAGGGCTACCCTGAGGTGACTCGGGATGTGCCTAGCACTAGTACGATAGGTCGGATTTGGGCCGATGCCACTTGGGGATACTTGATTATTACTACATTGATATCAAACAAAACCATTAAGGAACCTTTCGTTTAATTTAATTAATTATGAATAATGATAAAATAAATAGTCTAATTGCACCAAAGACAAAATCACAGTCTCGTACCTCATCTTTGTCTGGAACGATTTGCCACGTCCGTGGCAAGTCAGACAGAAATCGTTTTTCCGTAAGAAATAAGACTGATCTACTAGGGGCCAAAGTCGATACTTATCTAAATGAATTTTGATACTACTGCAAAGAATAAAAGGCAAAAAGTATCATTGGCAAATTCATAAGGATAGACAAATGTACGCTATCAGTCATTAAGACTGCTGAAAAGAAAATAATGTCGGCGGACATGAAATTCCCTGTGGCTGAGAAGTTATCACTGCCCCTACTTAGAACTGTTGAGAGTCTAATCGAATTGGGAGTGAACCATCAGAAGGAACCTTATAGCAATTGTCTCGCACATCTGACTATTCACTTATTGGAGTATTTAAGCCCTTACGTTTCTAGTCTTAGGTTAAGTTTTTTACTTTACTATAAGTAAAGTATAGTGATCGTGAAAAAATTCGATCTCGAGATTTTGACGGAATTACATGTTTTGAGGTCCTAGAAGTCGTTTTATGAAGTTTTTTCGATGATGTCTGTGTGTGTGTGTGTGTGTGTGTGTGTGTGTGTGTGTGGTGTGGATGGGTGGGTGAGTGAGTGAGTGACGTTTTTACGATGATGTCTGTGTGTGTGTGTGGGTGCGTGTGTTAGCATTGCTTGTTACCACGCTACGGTCCAGAATCTTTGATGGATCAAGTTGATATTTTACACAAAAATGGGCCCCATAAAGATGAAGATCCCTATTGTTTGGGAAGAATTATGCATGATGGGAAAATACCTTTTTTTCCCAAAAACCGTTTTTTTTTAAACATTTATTTCTCCTAAACTGATAACCCTAGAGTTTTGAAATTTTGACATTATCTTTAAGGTTACAAATGGAACAAACGAAAAATATATTCAGAATTTTAAAACAGCAGGAAATATTTTTTTTCAATAAAATGTAAAAATTTTGAGTTATAATTCAATCTCAAACATTGTGAAAGCGGTACAAGCCATACTATTTGACGGATCAAAATGAAACTATGCCTAAAAATAGAACATTATGTGGAGAATGAATTGAGATATTTTTTTTCAAAAGTACATTCGCTAAAGGGGCGTTACAGTACGATTTCTGTTTTCAGAAAATGTTTTTTTGACGCGAAACGGCTCATTAAAAAATAATAAAAATTTGACCAAAAATGGAACAAAAAATTAGCAATTCATAAAAAAAAATCATGAAGTTTCAATTACGGGAAAGAGCAATAACAATATAAAAAGTCTTTGTTTATCCTAGAGTAAGAGATCATCTGCTATACTTGTCGATTTTTTTATATTTTTTTACATTGTTTACATTGACTTAGAAATTTTTTGAGCGAATCCACTGAGATAAAATTGATATTTATAAAGGAATAATTTAAATTGTTTATTGACTTATATGAGATGTAAGAGGAATAATATTGTGCAGGAAAATAATAACAGTCACTGTGAAAAAATTCGAATATATGTTATTTGACAAAGAGGAAGGAAAATGATCTTATTAAATACTAAGAAGCCATAAAATTCCCAGTATAATAATTCTGTTAAAAACCAAAAATGTAAAAGATAATTCAAAATTGAAATCTTTCGTTTAGAGATTAATAAATGTAATTATCGTACATCTTTAATTAACAAATCACCTTAAAACAACATTTTCTTCTCTGTTTAAGAAGTTTTTCAGAGAAAAAAAGAGTATTTTACTGTTTCAAATTTGAAAATTTTACATTAATATTCAATGTAGAAGGATGTCAAGTAAACGATGTAAGAAATCTACTGGCTATTTGAACAATAGCCATGTTCTCTTGTAGGATACTATTTCGTTTCAAGAAATGTTCACTTTGGTTTTTCAAAAATGTTATTACTGCTGTAGTTATACTAATGAAATTATTTGCAAATAATAAATTATTTGTGATGTACAAAAATAAGCTTATAAATTGATATGTCCTTCAATCACTATCTGTACTACCTCACGAATGCAATGCTAATAATTATATCCCATTTAGATATTTATGTTATGCTTAAATGAGATATAATGTTTTATATACTCAAGAACATTGACATTAAGTTACTTATAGTAAAGTAGAGTGTAGGCCACTCCAGATTTTTTACATTGTTTACATTGACTTAGAATTTTTTTGAGCGAATCCACTGAGATAAAATTGATATTTTGAAAGGAACAATTTAAATTGTTTATTGACTTATATGAGATGTAAGAGGAATAATATTGTGCAGGAAAATGATAACACTCACTCAGAAAAAAATCGTATATATGTAATTTGACAAAGGGGAAGGAAAATGATCTTATTAAATACTAAGAAGCCATAAAATTCCCAGTATAATAATTCTGTAAAAAATCAAAAATGTAAAAGATAATTCAAAATTGAAATCTTTCGTTTAGAGATTAATAAATGTAATTATCGTAGATCTTTAATTATAAATCATCTTAAAACAACATTTTCTTCGCTGTTTATGATGTATTTCAGAGAAAATGAGGGTATTTTCCTGTTTTAAATTTGAAAATTTTACTTTAATATTCAATGTAGAAGGATGTCAAGTAAACGATGTAAGAAATCCACTGACTATTTGAACAAAAGCCATGTTCTCTTGTAGGAGAATATTTCGTATCAAGAAATGTTCACTTTGGTTTTTCAAAAATGTTATTATGTAGTTATACTAATGAAATTATTTGCATCAGCTGTGTGATGTACAAAATTAAGCTTATATATTGATATGTCCTTCAATCACTATCTGTACTACCTCAGGAATGAAAGACTAATAATCATATCCTTATATCAATATCCTTCCTTATGTCAATGTGAAAAAAAATCCATAGTCGAAATAACTGATTTATGAATCAATTCCTTTCTGTTTATTTACATGTAAAATGTAATAAATAACCAAAATAGTAGTAATAGTAGTGGTAATTGTAAAACAATCATGTTGTAGCCCTGAAGATGACATAAATATATGTCGAAGCGTCGACAAAAGGACTAGTTTAAAATCAGTAGACCTCAACCCTCAAAAAAAATTACATCATATAAATATATATATAAATCATATAAATATTGGGTCAAGAATACAAATCATGAATATCCATATATATAGTAATATAGTATAGTATATTATAGTACTATAGTAGTATATACTATAGTACTATATTGATTTGTGTATTAAAGCAATAACACATACCTATATTTACACACAATATGACAAATTAATTCAAAATACAGAATAATGTGCTCGTTATTTATCAAATAGTATATATAATATAGTGTATAATATAATATAGTAATATATAATATATATATATATATAGTAATATAGTCATTCGATATATTTCCTTAAAGAAAACAAGTAAAATAGTGTTTTATTTAAAGAGATTAAGTGAACCAATAAATGACGTAATTGAAATGATGTTGCCTGAGTGACGTCATGTGCAAGTAATGCACATCATGCACTTTGATTGGTCAGTTCAGAATACGACTTTGTAGTGTTCTAATACATCCGCCATAATGAAATATTATTCTCTGAAAAGAACAATATTCCTGAATATTGAAACAAATCGTAAGTACGACCGTTTCTGCAACTATTTGTAGGTATATTTTTAACAATAAATTAGTTCAATAATAATAATAATAAATAAATAATTAGATGACAATTTCTTAGTGATTATGTTTAACCAAATGGCTACTTCAGTTATAGGTTAGCGTCCTTTCTTTAAAAAAAATTATATTAAAATCAATAATACATACCTATATTTACACACAATGTGACAAATTAATTAAAAATACAGAATAATGTGTTCATTATTTATCAAAATGTCAAACAAATATCCTACCAGAAATAAATTATTGAAATAATTAGAATTTCATTTTAAATTATTAAAGTTTAATGGAATATATTACTTTCTAATATTATGTGTAACTCTTACAGTTTGAATTCAGTAATAGTTATCATTGTTTTTATGATTATAGTTGTTTCATGTTTAATACAATTAACTATTTCAATTCAGTTATTAGTATTAATTTTGTTATACAATGTAATGATGTAGCATTTAACGTTCATTTTACTAATTACTGGCATATTCTTTTAATTAATAAATAAAAATCATTCTTTATAATCATATAATGGAAAATTACGTTAACTAAAACTGATTTAGAAAAAATATGAGAACATAATACAGGACTAAAACCATGGCTACAATAACCTTGTCCATAGAACAAGCTCAGCATTTTACAACTTCCAATATTAATTTAACATCCATTTCTTTTACCTGTATTATAATTGTTTACCAATTGAAATCATTATGAAGCAATAAAAAGAGTTGGGTAACTGTAAACTTACTTTTGGTTCATTCTTTGTTATCATATAGTTGTTAAATTCATTGAAAATTTTTAATATTTTGAAACTGTAATTTCTATATATAGTCATATTTATAATTTTGACATTATGAATTGTTTATTATTAAAAATTATATCAACACTAAATGATAGGTTGAGCACTTTAAATGCTCATTACTTGTTCAATCTGTTATAATGTCATATTTCTTCCTATTGGTAGATTAATTAAGTTATTTACTAATTTCATACTAATTCCTCTTGCTAAAAACCTCAATAGTTCAATTCAACATTCATATATTGTATTTAATTTCAACTAATTTACTCTGTTCTTTTCTAACTTCCAATATAAATTTAATATCCATTTGAATTTAGTATTAATTTAATACTTGTATTATATTGTTCACCAATTGAAATCTTTATGTAGCAAAGAAAAGATTTGGGCAATTGTAAACTTACTTTTGGTTCATTCTGCATTATCACATATTTTTTTTTCATACTTTGAAACTGTAGTTTCTATATATGATCAATCATATTAATAATTTTAATATTATGAAATGTTTATTATTAATTTAATTCTATGTTATAGAATATATTAATTTATTTAATATATTATTAAGTTAATTATATGAAAACTATTTAAGTATCTATGAAATTAGTTTTTAAATGCGTTTAAACTAAATTAAACCCTATATGATGTTTATTAAAGAAGTAATTTGCCAAATTTCTCTAATTTCTAGACTTTTTAACACTTTATTTTGATTATTTGAGCATTTGTTTTAATGAAAATAATGAATTTTTTAAAGGTAATTCAGCAAAATGAAACTTTATTTATGGTAATAATTTCCTTTTAAAATTATTAAAATTGTATTGTTTTATTTTAGTAATTACCGAATAAACTTCAAGATGTTTAAAACATTTTTCTTAACTTACTTCAGTATATTTGTTTCTGATATATATTTTATATCATAGAAATATATAGTGATTATAGAACTATCTTAACTTACTTCAGTATATTTGTTTGAGATATACATTTTATATCAAAGAAATATATATCACAATGAATAGATTAAGATATATGGTTGTGATTTTTGTTTTAGGATATTCATGTTAGTGATATATTTATAGATCACTGAGTTGTTACCAGTCTTCAGAGTGATTCACATCTATTTTCCTGATGACGAAGCCATCAAAATATAGCAGTGAGTTTCTGTTTCATTTCTGTGTGTTCTTTTTTGTGAATATAGTTTACATATATATATTAATAGTTGGATTTTTATTAAATGTCATTTTTCGTTTTGGTTCTTTTGTTGTTGGCTTTGAAAAATGTTTGGTTTGAAAAGGAACTTGAAAGGATATGGGGAGAAACATACTTTATTTATTTAAATAAGAAATGAATACCAGATCTGTGTTTTTGTTTGAATACCACATTTAGTTGTGTTTAAGCAAAACTAAAGTTTGTTTACATGTGAAAAGGATGAACATTCCATATCAGGCGCATTTAATTTTTCAATAAATATTAAATATGGCTCCTGACATTACTTCACTATTCAATTTTGCCTTACTGAAATTTGAGGTTGACAACCTTCTGTTGTAGAAGAATACATGAGGGTTTTCCCATTTTCTAATACAGGCTGTTAAATGTCGTTTTATTATCAATTTTTACTTTACTATAAATAAAGTATAGTGATTATGAAAAGTCGATCTTGAGGTTTTGACAGAATTACATGTTTTGAGGTCCCAGGGGTTGTTTTATGAAGTTTTTTGATGATGTCTTTGTGTGGGTGGGTGGGTGAGTGTGTTAGCATTGCTTATTACCATGCTACGGTCCAGAATCTTTGATGGATCAAGTTGATATTTTACACAAAAATGGGCCCTATCATAGTATAGATGATCTCTATTGTTTGGGAGGAATTATGCATGACGGGAAAGTCACTTTTTTTGCCAAAAACCTGTTTATAGACAACATTTTTTCTCCTAAACTCCTAACTTTAGAGTTTTGAAATGTTGGCACTATCTTTGAGGTTACAAATGCAATAAAAGAAAGATATTCAAAATTTAAAAAAAACTGCAAATATTTTTTTCAATAAAATGTAAAAGTTAGAACTTCAAATCAATCTCAAAGGTTAAGAGAGCCATACAAGCCATGCTGTATGACCAATCAAAATCAAACAATACCTAAAAATTGATCTTTGTATGGAGAATGAAATGAGATATTTGTTTTTAAAATTACATTCGCCAAAGGGGCATTAAAGTACGATTTCTGTTTTCAGAAAATGTTTTTTTTAACGTTAAACGGCTCATTAAGAAACCATAAAAATTTTACCAAAAACGGAACAAAAAATTAGTAATTTAGAAAAAAAATCATGAAAGTTCAATCATGGCAAAGTGCAATAAAGCTATAAAAACTGTTTGTTTATCCCAGACTAATGGATCACCTGCTATACTTGTCGAATTTTTGATATTTTTTTACATTGTTTACGTTGACTAGAATTTTTTTGAGTGAATTGACCGAAATAATATAATGTTTATTGATATAATGAAACTTTTGAAATGATTTAACGACTTATATGTGATATAAAAAGAATATAATTCTTATATGTAAAAATTCAACGACAATAGAGCATATTAAACATATAATTTCTGATTCTTTTCATGGTATGATGAGTTTGTCTAACAAAATGTTCTAATCGATATACATGTTGCAACATTCTACAAGGATTAATATCAGATGCTGATTTTTTTATGTTTATGAATGACATTATTTTTGGTTAATACTGAAGTTTGTGGAATGAACTTTTTCATCCTGTAAGAGACCTTCTATGTTTTCGACTAATATCCATTTTTTTCACTATTCTTGTCTAATAGTTCATACCATTATGCTTAAAAATTTCAAGCTTCCAGCTTTTAAATTTAAAATTGTACAGAAAAGTCGGCTTCGAACTTGATTTGGGAATACAAAAGTCGCTATTTACCAACATATTTTTTCTCAATATACATTTACAGCAAAGTGTAGAGTACAGCACGTGAGAAAAATTAACATTCGCTCAGAGTAAATTGGATTTTTATGATTTTTGACTAAGGGAAAGAAAAGTGAGTTTTTAAAAAACTCTAGCATGCCATAAAATTTCCAGTATAATAATTTGATAAAAGACTAAAAATGTAGAACATTATTCAGAATTAAAAAAAATTTTTTTTAATAATAATAAATGAAATTAACCTATATCTTAAATTAAAAATTATCTTAAAACGACATTTTTTCTTACATATTTTTGACATTTCAGACAAAAAATTTGTAGTGCTTTTAATATACCTAAAATATTTTTAATTTCTAAATGGGAAAATTTGTCTTAAGTATTAAATGTAGAAGGAGGTCAGATAAACTATGTAAGAGATCCACTGGCTATTGGAGCAAAAGCCATGCTTTCTTGTAGGAAATTATTTCGTACAAGCAAATTTTTAATTTACTTTTTATAATGTTATTACTGCTGTAGTTATACTAATAATTGTATAACTGTTAATTGTATGACATACAAAAAAAGTGGACCAATCACTGTCTACTACTTCAGGAATGAAAGACTAATAAACATCTCCCTTTTAGACGATTATATTATGCTTAAATAAGACATTATATATTATACACCCAAGAAGTTTGATATTAAGTTTAGTTATAGTAAAGTTGAGTGTAGGCCACTCCAGATTTTTTTTTATTGTTTAAACTGATCCCCTGGTAGGTGAAACCGTCACCTGTTTACCAGTTTTTTGTTTTACAGATTCTACATTAGGAGTCCTAAATTTTGCCTAACTCAAGTGCTTTTCGAGTAGCGATCTTTAGCGAGTACCTGACATCCTATAGACTCAGGACCGACGGCTTAACGTCCTATCCTGATCGATTTATTTATCCTATCGCACTCAGATTTATTCACCACCCGCGTGAATAAATTGAGGGTCTGGTGGGGATCAAACCCCGGTCCTATCAGTTCTTAGGCGAGTACGTCAACCACTGAGTTAATTTGGCGCCTAAAATGAATAGATTCTAACATTTATTCTATGGTGTATTTAAGTTATTGCTATTTTTATTTCTTAACCTTGAGGGAATATTGATTACCATAAGATGTTAGCATATAAATATATGCTAACAGCTATTGTCTCACGTACATGTATGAATGTGAAAATTTCCAGTACTTTCCAAGTATAACCTGTTTTTCTCTGCCTGTCGTTTTATCTTCCGTGTGGTTGGTATGGCTGCTTATCAGTCTTAATGCGCGGCTTAGCATCATGCAGGCCCACCTCCGCGTGGTCCACTTCGGACCCTAATTGCTTTTATAAGCATGCGTTGACCAAAGGGCTGCATGTAAAATCATCAGCCTGATTTTGTTTTGTGGTATAGCCACTAGGCCGAGGAACACAAATCACAACCGGTTTAACGACTTCCCTCTCTGAGGTACAACATATTCAGATTTATCCACCACCAGCATAAATAAATTCAGGGCTAAAGTGAGTATTGGCCGAATCTACCACTTCAAAGGCTTACCACGGAGCTTTTATAAGTCTGCCCATTCGTCTTCTCAGTTCTATTACTGGTTTAAATAAGACGACTGTTCGATAGTTAATTTGTTTATAAAGTTATCTGGATTTTTATGTTTGTACACTTTTAGTTCCTCATTATATTAAGTTGTTATTTTTTTACCGGACTATACATATAGTACCTAAGACAATAGAGGAACCAGAAATACCTAAACATAAAAATATGGATGAACCAATAATTACAAAAAAAAAAAAAAAGTAACCACCAATAAGAATGCAAAACTAACTGATGAACTTGACAATAGTCATCATGACAAAAGAATGAAATTATGTAAAAAATAAATAAATAAAAATGGAAAATTAACGTGCATTAACAATATGAATTAAAATTTAGGTACTATGGCCTAGATTGTTTTGAAGTTATATTTTTAACATGATTTAGTGACTTCTACTTGATAATCGTTCGAAACCAGTTGTACATCCTTTATTGTATATCCTCTAAATGGAAGGTTGTGTACATGTATGTGTACCTAGTGAGAAATGCCTACTGAGGACTGGGAGGACTTGATCTCTGGCGGATTTTTTTCAGGCATACTTCAATCAGGGGATTTGTTACTACTCCCACAATGTTAGTATATTAAACTAATAAAAGAGTTTTATATAACGAACAGCTCGAGAACTCTCTAATAGTTTAAACTACTTCAATGAAATAAATTTTCAAAGTATTATTAACTTAAAACAATACCAAATACTATACTAAATAATGTTGTACTATTCATTTTAATTTTATTTATGCAGAGTCGCATCTCTAGTGGTTATCACGTCACCGAATGGCCCAACACCCAAAAGTGGGCCTTGGCTAATAAATAAATAATAAATTTATTTTAATTTTCCATTACAAAATCATCATTCAGTGGGTTTATCCATGGTAAATCATGGTAAATCCATGTTGACTTTTCTCTCCTTTGCTAATCTTTATTTGTGATATAAAACAATCTTCAGCCAAACATAAATCTTAGTTATCCGGGATTAGTTCATATTCTTTAACAGAATTTAATTACAAAATAATTTGATGCTGGATTACTCATAAATTTTATAATTAATTTTCAATTTCAAGGGAGTTAGTTGGATTTTAAATCATTGAAATATAAGCTTCAGTGATTGATTGCGAATTATGTTTGAAAAATATGCAATGAATTAAACCAGAGATGGGCAATCTATGACCCACGGACCGCATGTGGCCCGGCACGGTTTCTGTATTGGCTGCCTTATGGATTACTAATAAAATAGTGTGATTTAGGGCTTAAATGATGTAGATTAAAAGGAAGCTATATAAAACACCAGATAAAAGCGTGGATTGCGCATATTATTATATCGGACTTCATTGAACGACTTGTCAGATGTACATACTACATAGGCAAGACGTGCCGCAACAAACTTTTCATATACCCTCCTTTGATAGATAAAAATGTGGACTTTCCTTCTAGGTATTGAGAGTTAATAACACAAAGCATTGATCAATTTTCACAGACTGAAATCTTCAGTTTTCAGGATTAACACGAAAAACATAAAACATTTATGTATTCTAATTGTCATATCAATTTTTTTCATGGTTTAAAAAATATACATATTTGAATGATTACAAACTATAAAATAAATAATTACAGAGAAAATGCAAAAACTCTTTGCAGTATTTGACATCCGCCGTTGCATTAAACATAGGTATAGGTGTAGTGATGCAATCAGAAATCAAAGTAAGAAAGTAATATGGTCAATATCTGTATTAACTTAATATACTTACTTTTTCTTTTTTTTTAGGAGGGAATATTAGAACTTTTGACTTGATTAGGGTAAAGTTTAGCACATTCATCGTAAAATAAACAGGTATGCGGCATGTCGGTGTTGAAGATAAGAATCCTTTGCAAAGGCTGTTTATTTTATCAGTTATCTGACCTCCTACTAAACCGATATTATTTCCTTAGAGCTGTACTAAAAGTTTAAGTGCATCAAGTGATCTTAAGTTTGAAAATAAATTAGTCATCCTCACAAAACTTTTATAAAAAACTCTATACCAAAATATTCCTAAGCAACTCACTGCCAGCAAATGGAAGCTCAATATTCTGTTTTATCTGATCTATGAGCGTTTATCTAAGTTGATAAAAGTTTTTTAAACTAATTTTGAGCCAGTTGTTCTACCCATTTATCTATTTATTTATTTTCTTATATTATCTATTATTTTATTTTATCTATTATTTAATCTATTTATTTTATCTACTTTCTTCTTCGACCATTCTTGAATAGAAGTCCTGAAAAAGCTGGGGCGTGCTCTATGCAGCTGCTCATGGCTGCAGGATATTTTTTTGCTCTAACCTTTCTCAAACGACCCACTGCCTCATTTCATTGTATTCCCTTCTTTCCTGGTGCCCTCAAGAGAATCAAATTGTTTTTACTGGTTTCATTATTAATTTCTAGCCGTCAGCTTACCAGTCAAGAGCCTGTTTTCTTGATATCAGGATGCTTTCAATCTGGGTGACTATTTGTGGTCACTTTGACTCCCGCTGTACAATTACGAGTATATATGAGAAGCTGATTAAAACTGTTAATCTTTCATTCTATTAATTGTTTGATCATTTTATCTCTAGTAGAAGCCTTTCCATTTTGTACCATGCTTAATTAACTGCAAAATAATCTTTCTTGATTAAAATAACTATGAAGGGGACACTTATTACTTTTTTCATCGTTAAAACATGACAGATGATCCTTGCTCCAGTATCCATAGAAACGTTTGTTTTTGCATTTCATTAAGATTAACATTGGCACCATTTTCATTCATCTTAAGATACCATTCAACAGACAAATATGATACCATTGGTTTTGGCACAGCAATGATTTTGCAATTTTGCAGTTTTGCAATTGGAAATTAAAGATTTTTTGTTAAGAGCCCCTCTTCTAAGAACCTCTTTTGTTTTTGAAATTGCCTTTTGTTCCCTTAACCAATGTTATACGGCTTTTCCAACTTAGTCTTTCATCTAAAGAGTCTCCTTAATAAATATAGGTAATATTTTTAATCCAACTTATTCTCACACCTTACTTTCTTTCTCCTGGAGAGAATCACTCACCACTCACGCTTGACATTCTTCTGTTATACCCATCTTTCAACAATTCTGTGAGCGTACTCCCAAGTGTTTCTATTCATATATGTAATAAGAACCTCATTTGTCACGTCCTTGAGTAGCATAGGAGTTTTATGACACCTCCCTGAGGGCAGTCTTTAGTGTTCAAAATTTAAGTTGTGGTGGGCCCAGAACTTACACTAGTTATTCTGCTATTAGATTATTGTTATTCATTCTATAGTTTCTGGAATAATTCATTTATACATTAGTACTGACCAATGGATTAGCGGTGTGTATTATGAGCTTTTATATCACGATGCAGCTAGGTTAATTCTTTTAACATTAAAGAGTGTTCAATTACGTTAACAAAATTTTTAACTGACTCAGTCAGATTATCCTTGTAGGTATGTTGTTTTTTATGGAGATTCTTATTTGTTTAAATTTCTCCAATTGCAATAGGTTGTATTTCCTTTATTTTTAGTGTATTATTCTTATTTCAATGTTGTAAAGTCATGACTTATTCATATTGACAGTACTAATACAAAATTTTGTGTTTCTTCAATCTATGTGGGAGAAAAGGTAGTAGCCATGTTGTCACAAACAATGAAAAATCACCTTTCCCATGTTCCAATATAATTGACTATTATACACACTAAGACTTATAATGAACAATAATATTAATATTAAGTCGAATAAGGAATTATTATTTTTTATTTTAAGCTGATTTTTCAGTTTTTACAGCTGTACTGCATTTTACGATAACCAGATTTGCATGAACAATTTTTTATAGCACACTAATTTTTATTTCATGTTTCGGACAAACTTTCACTGATATACGATAGCCACTTAACACAAAAAAAAAGTTCTGAAAACATAAAACGTACCATAACACCCATTTCCGTTTATGTAATTTACGGGAATAAAAAGATATTTATTCTCGTAAAATGTGTTCTTTTGGTAGAATTTCCATACGACTCGCTTAACGATATAACCTGTATTGATTAGAATTATCAAAATCAGACAAAAGTTTTAAACCTTACTGCAATACCGATCTTTCCGGGCATTTAATACTCGTGAATTACTTTTTCATTTAATACTGCTGTCAGTTTCCTTTTATTTCTAAATTTCATCAATCTAGGATTAGTATAAGAGAAAAAAAATCCATATGAATTTTCTTTCCATGTAAATTTCACTATGTAAAGAAATTTTTTTTATTAAGTGATCCGGTTTGGTTGTAAATAATTAAACAGGCACGACAGTGAAAGTGGATACCCTATTCGATGCATTATCGTTTGAATGTCAATTAGAAAGCAAGATCATGGAGTATTTTGGATATTAGAAAAATAATCAACTGTGAATGACTCAAATAACATTTTGAATTTCGATAACATTTAAAAGAACAATCACGTTTTAGCATGAACAACTGATTATGACTTTATTATTTAGTAAACATTTTAAGTTTTCAAATTAATATTTAATTTTAATTTCGAGTTATTTTTGTAACCAGTCTTTTTTTAAAACGGTATTTCTTTTACTTTTAATTGTTTAATATAAATGAACAAGAAAATATTTGTTGTAGACCTAATACACATCTAAGATAAAAGAAATTTACATTATGATAAAATTGTCATTGGATGTGTTACTGTAATTTTATAGGTCAGTTTATAATTCAATTGACACTATAATGAAATATTTATAACAAGAATATTTTGTATGGTAGACTTAAATAAAATTAACAATAATAGACCGTAATTTCAGACTAATTGATTGAGCTTTTTTATTAGCAATTCTTTATATAAGATGAGAATTCAGAATTAGCAATTTGAAATCAGCATAACTGATGATAGCTCATGCATTATAATCAACTGGAACAGACAGAAACTGTTTAAAAGAATTCTTTATGAAGGTTTAAATTAGATGTTTAGAAGTACGGCTGATAATTGCTATCAACTAAGCTATCACGGTAAATATTTAACGATGCAATCATTATTAATAGTTCTTTTAAAAGCTAATCTCATTAAAGGTTATCTCAGATCTCTTTTCAAGCGTATTTTGTAATGCACACTTGGGGGTGGGGGGAGGGGTACTCAGCTAAATGAAGGCCCCTTTCCTGAGTGCAGGGCTGCCAATACTGAGGTTTTGACCCCAGATCTGGAGTTTATAGGTGTTGCCTACGGTTCTCAGTTTGTTTTTTTTTCTTAGAATTTGAGAAAATCTGGGTTTTCTGTCCTGCATTAGGGCTGTCGAAATTTTTTAGCTGATGGTACCAAAATTCTCCATAAAAAAGTACCAAAAGCGATTAAAACTTACCAAATTTAATGAATAATGAAAATAATATTAAATTTACAGAATTTATTTCATATTAGAATATTTTAGTTAAAGTAAGATTGTTTTGAAGTTAACTTTTTTTGTTTGGAAATTCTATCTTGAAAAGTATCAAAATAACTGTGTATCAAACCTAACTATTTTCCCATATTCGTCTGCTTCGGTTGGAAAAAAATTGCAATAATGAATTGTATTAAAAAAAAATCAAACAAGTTCTCTGAAAGCAGAAACAGTATGAGATAGAGTTCTGTCAATACTTTTAATTACAAAGAGCAACAATGATTGTTGCTATGGAAAGTCGAGGATAAGTAATTATAAAGAGATACTTTATGTTTAACATCAGCAACTGAAGAAGAAGAATACTCAGAATAATGCAATAATAAAGGTGGGTAAAATCTGTAAATATATATCTTTATAAATATTTGTATTGCAATATCTGGGGTTTTAAGTTATAATCTAGGGTTTTTCTATAGCCCAGGCTATTGCAAATTCTCATTGACAGCTCTGGCTCTGTAGGTCACCGATAGAACATGACCGTGGCAGACAGGCACTTTAAATCAGAAGGTTTATCCCTACATAAGTAAGAGGCCCTGATCCCTTGACCGGCCAGTCATACAAAATAAAGTATAAACAAGCACATAAGTAAAATGGCTCAAAATTACGTTTCAAAGGTCAAGAAACAGTAACGAATGCACCTCTCCACGAATACTGAAATCTGTCACAAGTCTGCTTATTACGACTATTTGACACACAATAACTAATCAGTCTTAAAATTTAAATCTAGAGAGTAGAGTTTGTAATATATTTAAACAGTTATACCAATCAAAAGCATCTTTTTTAGTCAGTAATATGCTTGAAATCTAAATATAACTTATATGTCATTTACTTTCATTTCCTTAGGGCAGAACCACTAGAGTTTAAGAAAGTTTGATTATCTTAGCTGCTGATGTTGGCTTTAAGAGATTATTGTTTCCAATATCCATATATACAAAGCCTTATCTTCCTTTTACAAGTAGTGAAAGCATTTTTCATTAAGGATTCTTCAGCCATTTAAATCACGAGCAGGTCACACTACTAGGATAGCGGGCGGAAAGTGGTCTAATATTTTCAAATGATTTATGAATCGATCTATTCTTAACTAGATATTTATGCTTTGATTTGTTGCTAAATTGTAGAATGGTTGTAGAATGTGATAGTTGATATTTTTGTCTATTCTTCTATGGTTGAAAGGTACTCTTCGTACGTTTTCCAATCGATGAGAATTATGCTAGGATAAATATTTTTTATCTGTTTTACAGTTTTCTCAAAGCTTTTTTCTTCCAATACTACCAACTTCTCTTTTCACATATTTTCTTTACTTGTACTGTCTAAATTACTTTTAGATTTCCCTGTTCCAATTTTCTTCTCTCTGATAAAAATAAAAGCTTTGTGTTTACTTCTTCGTTACAGTTTATAACTTTTCAGTATTGAACCACTTGTTAAGTTGTAGAAGTTGGCCACGTCATCGTGTTTACTTTTACCATATAATGATAGCTTTATCGTTAACTATGGAGAAATATAATGTTAATCAAAAATTAACAAATTTTTTTCACTAGCAGATATGGTTCAAAAGAGAACTCGCTTGCACTTCACACGGGTGTTAAATTTTGTCTGCACACAAAACACAAGTGAAAGGGCTTTCAAGTCATTAACGTTGAAAGCTTTAATGCGTTTTTCCATTGACATGGAAAAACAAACACTACCGTTTTCCACACAAAAAGTCAATCTACCAGAAAACAATTTTTACTATCAAAGTAGATAACTTGCTAATTAAATAAATGGATTTTTATGATACTGTTAAAACAAAGTGGTGAACTCTTACACCTAACGACATCATTCAGTTAATAAAAATGATTTATTTCTGGAGAGATAATTCTAACGGCATTTTTACAACAAGTGAACAGAAATGTTTAGACAATATTTTATTTTGAGGTAAAATGGATAAACAAACAAAAGTCTCCACACAAATGAAGTTTTATTCAACTCGTTTCGAACACGTTGTGTTCATCATCAGGAAGACACTATAATACAAATTATATCTAATCAGTTACAAAAATAGAGTGAAATAATAAAATTCAATTACGAAAATTTTATTATTTCACTCTAATTTTGTAACTGATTAGATATAATTTGTATTATAGTGTCTTCTTGATGATGAACACAAAGTGTTCGAAACGAGTTGAATAAAACTTCATTTGTGTGGAGACTTTTGTTTGTTTATCCATTTTACCTCAGAATGAGTAAATACCACACAATTACGGATTGCACAACTAATGATGAATTAATATTTTACTATTGAAAATTAAAAATTCTACAATATTCTACCCTGAAAAGTTGATCCAGATTTATTCATAGTTGTTATTGATAGCTCTCACCAAATACTTGTTAGCTAAACATTAAAACATGTGAGCCATTTTTATGTGCTTGAAAATATTTGAAGAATAGTTTTAAGAATATCGGAAGATGACCCAATCTAAAGAAGGTATACCTTAGAATTTCATTTGCTGGATCATCATGTCGATTAGTGTGGCTGAATCTTCTCAAACAGGACCGGCCACAGTATTGAAAAAAAGTCGTCTTCAAACTGTAATCTGTGAAACGTGTAATCTGTAATTTTTGGAGCAAAAAATTAAATATCATGGTTCAGCAAATAATATGGTTTAGCAAAATCAATCACTTGGTTGGATGTCAAACAAACAAAAGAGGACATATAATGGGAGGATTTTAATTCAGCAAGGTCCTTTGCAGTATTCGATAGAAACAATGAAATCCAACATTTCATGCTGGAGATCAAAACAGTACAATAAACCTATTTTTTTCACCTTCTGCAATAATGCGTCTTATTCAGACCGGTAAAATAATTGTAAAGATAGTTTCTTCGATCATCGGATGCTTCCCTTTTAAATTTCACACTGATGAGAAGAAGAATCAAATAACTGTTCAAGAAATAAGAAACTAAATAGTTAATACAAGAATAAAGCTGATGATCTATTTGGGAGAACTTTGGAGGAAAGATTTAAAAAAATGATAGGTGACCGTTACATAACAAATTAAGAAAAGATAATTGGACTCAGTCAACGTTTTGCTATCACAGGCATGTAGAAGTTACATAATAGTATAATAGTACAACTAATTTAATAGTCAGGTTGTGCCACAACTTTACAAATGCCTGGAACTTTTGCATTTCACAATATCAACTACGTAATAAAGGTTTAGCAAAAATAAGTGTCCCATGGTCGTCGAGAGAACTTACCCAGTTAAGGAAAGAGGTAAGAAAGAAATGGCGAGTGCACTAGAATTCTAGAAGAAATTGAATGTTAGAAATTTAAAAATTTAAGTTTATACTCTGCTTATTTAATGCCATATTTAATGTTTAATTATATATATATATATATATATATATATATATATATATATATGCTATTTATACATGTTAAGTGATAAATGTGTAACCTATAAGGGAGGACATTGTAAATATACGGTCCAAAGGCAGGGTAACCTAGGGATCACTACAGCTATGGTTACCAGGGTTCGAAAGTATTACTGTTAGTGCAGTCCAAAAAGAAATTTGGATTAACACTAAATTATTCTGATGGCATGTCTGCTAGGTCTTTGGCGTTTTCCACATTTTATTACTATTAGTATTGTATTTTTCAGTAGAGTCTTGTTATAGTCTCAACACGAAAATGCTATAGAATTAAAACATTTTAAGAAAAATAAAAATATGAATGACCCCTGCATGCCATAACTGAATATACCAAGGAAAAAATCGCTATACATACTCCAATACTGTAGATGAACACACATTTTGGGTACACTGTCTCCCTGTTACACGAATACAGTAAAAATTAGTTAGATAACATTGCACTTCAGGAAGACATACATCTTAGAGAGGATAAAAATTACAGCTATTCCCTAACAAAAATTCTTAGTAAGGTCATAATGTATTCCTCCTATAACTATTTTGTAAGAGACTATAAATTGTTGCAGTTCACCAGATTGCCGTGGCATGTTATAAATCCTTCCCCTACTTCCTTTCTCTTCATTTTAATCTCCTAATCCAAAACCAATTCAGAAACCCGAACCCATTACGTTGCTTGAAATGGAAATGGACTAGAGAATGATATGGTTTTATTTTATATTTATCCAGACTCTATCATGACTCATGTTTGTTTCATGACAACACATTTAACATAAATAATTGTTGCATAATGTGCTTGTGACGAAAACAATAAAAAAACTAATATTGAGTAACTGGTCATCAAAAATAAATATATCATCATTCTAAATAATACACAATAGATGCTGAAATATACATTGTAATCATTAGTCATCCAAAATCATAGGTTGTAAAGAAATGTGTGTAGTTTTCTTACAGATTAAGTATGTTAAGAGATTTAGAGATTAAATTCGACGGTTATAAAAGGACAAAAATTGCTTTTAAAGTATACAAAGAGTCTCCAAAGTGGTTGAAATTGATTAAAAAAAGACAATGAGATTGCAGAAGGAGCCAATGGGACGTCTATAGGGGCCAATGAGACTTTCAACTCTTATGATAAAGGAGGAGAATAATTCTTTTCCTCTGAAATCATGAATAAATACCACAAAATAACAGCTTGAATAGCTCATGAGTCAAAAATGTCAATACTGTTGATGAGATTGTTAAAAGTTATTGATGTTACTTCTCCCTCATTTATTGAGGGAGAATCCAAGTCAAGGGACTTTTCAAGACGATGAAACAGATTATGTAAGGGGTCAAAATCAATGACAATCACTTTTTTAAGAAGTCAACGTGAGAGTTGAACATTACATCATGCTCCATAATGAATATCAAGCTGATTGATGTCAAATGATAAGGAAAACAACTTAATGGATAGTTATTTAAGTTAATATATGTTATATTCACAATTTGAATGAGACCTAGTAACAACTAATTGAATGGTCAATTAGATAATTTTTTGTAGACAAATACATACAGCTGGACTTTATGAAACGTACTTATCCTTTCCCAATATGCGTGATATTGACCATTATGATGTGATATTGGACCGATTAGAACAGGGAGTTTAATTTTCAACCATTTCCACTGATATGGTTGGAGCTAATGATTGTATCTAATTCAGAAGTATTAGTTAAATAGAAATGAAACAAAAAATCAATTGGTTTTCAAGAAGTTTGATATTATGTTTTTTTTGTTAATGATGTACTTTTTATAGTTTTTTAAAAAAATATGTTCACCTCATGGACCGTGACTTGTCACTATTTAAATTGATATGGTTTTAAAACAATAGCTAATTAACCTGAAACTACTATTGAAGTAGATTAAATTAATAGATAACAGAGTGTCAGAGCATGCATAATGCTAACATAGTGGGAAGTTTCTAATCTAGAAAGTTTGCCGTTTGCTGTTCTTCACTTCTTTATTCTTAATATTTTTGATGAGAAAAAACATGTATTTTGAAGAAATATTATTTAATATTTTAATTATATTAAGGTTTTTAATTATGAACCAGTTAAGGTGAAATTTTCTTTAAAAAGACATATCTATAGTTTAAGAAAGATATAAAAGGAAGAGGTTGTTGATATAATTAAATTGGTTGTTGTGTGCTATGCCACTTAAATATCCTAAAGCTCCTTTGGTGAAATGTTTGAACAATTTTCTTTGCCCTTTTATCAAAGTTCTTTTGATCTGTAGTTCTTTAACTACATCCTTTTAAAGTTTGTTCTTTTATCTGAACCCTTTTGATTTGTATTTTTTTCTTTCTTCTTTCATTTATGTTTCTTAGTTACTGTGCTATTTTACAGCCAGTAATGAGGTGCTTTATGTTGACATAATAACCTTTCTATTTTTTAAATAAAACTATCTTATATATATATATATATATATATATATATATATATATATATTGTTGATCAAACCGAAATATATATATATGTACTGTTGATCAAACCACGATATGCAATGGGAAACAAGACTATGACCTTTCAACCGTAACAAGCGGTCTTCGTCAGAGTCAAAAAGCCCTGGTTTATATACAATATATGTATATTTTATATTTATTGTTGTGTGGTACACACGAAGAGTGTTGTAACAAAACTCAAGAAGAAAGTGACGAATGAATAGATTAGATTTAATTGTTATAATTTAACAACATCAACTAATATTTTATATATTCTACAAATGTTTAAAATGTTGGTTGGATAGAGTAGTATTCTCTGACACCATAGGATAAATTGATCTCAGGAAAAGTCTTCGCTTGACGCTTGATTGTATGTTTACTTATAGTTAAACATAAGTAAACATACTTATGAAAATAAAAATGTTCATACTTTTCTAAGGATAAAGTCATGAATAAGTAACTGTTTCATAAATGAGAATAAATTTAAAATTCTAAGCGTTGTTACTTTCCTATGAGTAAAGTATATTGATCATGAATAAATTCGATCTCAAAATGATTACGGATTTATGTGTTTTGAGTTCCCCAATGTCATTTTAGGACATTTTTTCAATGATATCTGGGTGTAGCCAAAAAATTGTGGGGTCTATACAGTCAACAGTCTTAGATATGAAATTAATATTTTGTATTAATATTGGAATCCCAAGGTAGAATCAACTTGCTAATGTGCCTCAACTATTACTGAAGAGGGCGTCAAATAATAAATGAGCCAGCTTTTCTGCCCCTTAAAACCATAGTGGAAGATGATAATTAATAGTGTGATCATTGGAAAACAAAAAAATGTTGGTTAACGACACTTAGTTGACTCTAGAATCGCATGAAGATAAAATCCTTCGTTGGGTTGGCGAATGAAGAGTAAATGTATTCAATACATTAATCAACATTATGTGCACTGATAAAAATGTCTTCGGGCAGTAACAATCTCTTTATATTTAGTCCTTTCAACTCTGTTTTCACCAATATTTATCAGATGTTTAGAGTATTCCTCATTTCTTTCTTGAACTATCATATTGCTAATTAAATGGAATTTAGTAAATTGGCGCCACAAATAAGACTGATTCAATCATTATAGATATCAACAACAGTTTCTCTCTTGACAACTAGAAGAAGTTGTCAAGTCCTGAGATGCTACAATCAATGCAATTAGTCCTGAACTCCTTAATTTAGAGAGTATTACTTTTATTAAGAAATTTTCTGTACCTCAGGATTCATCGCGAACCTTACTCTATTATTTTTATTGAAATAGATATATCAAAATAATAACATATAGGCATTATGACAGTGTTTTTTGATTACGGACATAATTTGATTACTTATATTAATATGATAATTTCTAAAACTTCTCTCGTATAACATAAAGAAATATTATTTTTGATGCTAATGAATTTACAGGTTTGAGGGCTTGCAAATATTTTTTTTATGATATCTATATGAAATAAAAGAAAATATATTAAATACTCCACGAGTCACACCACTTGTGAAATTGTAATTACATTTGAGTCATACAATTCTTGCTATATGAAAGAACCTAATTAATTGTGTTCAGGTAATTTTGAATCATAAATAAGGTATATTACCGTTTTTTATTCCCAAACAAGCACTTAAAACACCATTTTAATTATTAAACTAATATAAATATAACATATAAAGTAGACTCTTCTACATAAATATATAATATTTGCTCAGAAAAATTACACTAAAAATAACAACTGCTAACTTCTATCTTCAGTAAATTGCCTGATTGTTCTCAAATTCTGTATTATTTTTGTTATAAGTGACAAAATGGATCTAGTCATATTACAACAAATAAAGTCACTACATTGGTTTTTATGAATTCAGAGGTAATTTTCCTCTGAGTTTGATAATATGACTATATGATAAGAACATCGAAATAAAGCCATAATTAAGTTGGTTGTTAACGATTTTGATAATATATTTACTTTTAGTGAAGTGTAACCCACATCAGAACTCTTTACAAAATTGATTATGAAGAAATTTTATTTGAATAGCATATATTTTTTTTTCTTTTTCTTTATTCTTATTTAAAATCTCCAAAAGTTGATATTATAAAACCATTATTAAATAACTGATAATGTTTTAATTCAAAAGTTAAGGAATTTTAAATGAAACTCTGATGGTAAAGAAATGAAACTAGCAATTGATAACATGAAGATAACTAGTAAAAGAGCTACAGGAAGTCTGAAGACAGAGCTGTCTGAATAGAAGACGGCAACTTTAGGGCCAAAAATACATGTCGAATGCTGAAAGAGGGAGACATTTCAGTTAAGAATCATGACGAAAACAATCAGTCTTATGGCGTATTATTTAGTTATTTATAATTGAGCCTTATTATTTTATTTATAATTCGAATTCATAAAAACTTATATTTCTGGGCTACAACCACTAGTCATGTAATAAAGTTATTATATATATTATTTATAATCTAGTAAACAGTGTTACATTTCATACTAATTGTCTTTAGTATGAAAGATTCAAAATTTGGCCAAGTTTCTAATTTTTTTCCGTATTAGAGATGTAGGATTGTGCACTCTGTCCCTCAACAGGACGTAAAGCCCTCGGTCCCGAGCCTTTACGATGTCAAGCACACCTAATAATTTTTCCTTAGTTTAGAATTGAATACTTAGCACTTTTAAGGTTGAATCAATCACGTAATGATGCCAAGCTATATAAATAAAATAAAGGTTTTGTCTGTTCATTACTTAGGTTTTGTTAGTTCATTTTCACTTCATTGACTCACTTCAAGCTGTCTTTACGGTTTATACATTAGAGAAACCGAAACCTACCTTAGATATATTTCTGTCTGTTTGTTTGTTTGTCTGTACGTCTGCAAAACTCAGCCATCATATGGCATAGCTGACAGTAGATTTGTGTATGTCTAATTTAAAATCTAAGATTTGAATGGTTTGGAAATTCAACGTAAAAGCGAAGTTATGGACTTCTAAGCTGTGTTAGTGAGTTAAATGAATAAATATATCCTCAAAATGTACAGGTGTAGCAAGTAGTTATTATTAGTTGATTTTGATTCCATTATCCAATCAAATAATGGCTTCATTGATTTAATATGGCTATCTCCATTTTTTTTGTTCTATTACGACAGGAAAGATGTATATTTGACAACCAAGAAAGAACATGGCCTGGAGCAAAGAGAGAAATGTACATGAATCGAGTATACAGAATGAAGGAAACGGTTATCAAGGGTTATATGTTCATTTGGTTATGTAGAGTTTAGTCCAACATAGCATTTTCACTTCCTAAAAAACTAAAAAAAGTTATTAAAACAATTTATTATAAAAATCAACGCAAATAGTAACATAAATAACTAATGAATGGAGAAAAAAATTGCGCATAATAAACCGTTTGGATTTAAGTTAATTAAAATGGAGGCAGCTGTGATACTGTTCTTCGCTTGGCTGATTCGGTTTTAAGTTGATTGATTCATCAGACAGATGCTGTTTCCCTTTTAAAAGTCTACAAATCAAAAGGTCAAGTAACGGATTTACTGAAAATCATGTTTTCACTGTATTTCGAACTGTCAATATGTTTTTACATTAAATCAATGCTGATGTTTAACTACGCAGAGCATAGAAAAGCCGTTATGTAAACAGCAGAAGGGTATTCCTTTGAAATATTTCTTTGAAAAATATCTTTTGATTCGTTATACATTAAAATGAAAACGTAATCAGTGTTATTTTAACTGTTTTTCGAGTTGGTATAACCAGTTGCTAAACACTCAGAATAATGACATGTCATTATTAATTTTATTGAATACCTTATCCTACAGATAATTTCTTTCTTCCAATTACTATTTTTAAAACTAAACGGTACGGTTACTGGTTTAAACCTCTGAATATATTTAGGTTGTCTATATATATTAAATATATATATATATATATACTTTTTTGCTGGAAATACGATCCGAAACGTACAAATATAATTCAATATTGAACGATCCGTTTCAGATTGCCTTTCCAACGAAAAAGTGTTTTAGTGCGTGAAGTGCATCAAACTCTACATATTTATATATATATATATGGAAAGTAATAGTAGTTTTGGCATTTACGATGGATTTATTAATTGATTTTAACCAACTGTCTATTTTCCTTTCCGTTGGTGGTATACTATATAGCAGGTTTTTCAAATACATTTGCAAATAGGTATGTGGGGTAAAATTTGATTGAATAGTCTATGTATATACTTCAGTACTCTTATAAAATGAACTTTCAACATATATATGTCATCTTCAGGTTATCAGATTCATGAATAATTAAAAAACAAATAAAATATACAAAGTTTTCTATATACTCTGACGAAGTCGACTTGTTACGGTTGAAAGATCATAGTCATTTTTTCCCATTTATTATTGCAATTTGAACATTACTATATATATAAAGTATCATGAATTGGATAGTTCTTAAAGATTGAATCAAATTTTTTTACGTCATATTAGTTTTATTTAAAACCTCTTTCAAAGGCTCCATTCGAAAAGAAAATGACTCAAATATAAAAAAAATAACGTATAAAAAGTTATAATTATACAGTTTTTGTAAAAGGCTCAATTTTAAATAGTCTAGAATATTTTCACTTGTAACATTCTGTAATTTGTAATTTTCATCATATAATAACTGTATTATTGTTGCTTGTGTATTGTAGGCCTATATAAAAGGTTTTAAATAAAAGAAAAACGTTAGATTTTGAAATTTTGATTAGAAGTTGGAAAAAAATTATACTATTCTTTTTTATGGTTCATAATTTTATTTAGTTATATGTATATATTTCTATATAGTGAGTTTTTATCACCACCAATTCGAACGACTCTCACCCTAGTCAAGTTTACAACCGTCTCATCAACTTCTCATCGTCCAGCTGGCACTGTCCTTATCGAGTCTTTCATTACTCTCATGGATGACGTATCAGTCTGTAGTTGCCAGTTTATTATGTGGCACACATGAATGTCAGAGTAGCTTCGGAAGAAACATTTGTAGGCTGTTTGCTGTTCATGACAGACACGTGTGTCAGGTTTGAGCAATATTGACCCAAAGATTTGATGACTACGCTAACAAACTAAGAAAGAGGGTGTAAATGTATTCATTATTATGAATCAGATTTTAAAGATAAAACATTTGTTATGTGTTCTCATCTGAAGGAAAAATAAGTCAATTATCAAACATCATTTTTTTTAATTTATATATTTTAATATTTGGTGAAAAAATTATTATTAACATCCAAATGACTCTTACATTTAAAAAATGTATTTTTCATAAATTTTTGGTTCTTTTTTTTGGAAAAGGCTTTTCTATTTGTATGAAAGCATATGTTCTGTCTAGGATGACAGACTAATCTACTGAGTTAGGTAATATCAGTGCACACGACACACATGAGACATTTTAATGACATGTGGTCACCGGTTGTTTTTGGTTAGGATTCAGAACAAAACTATAATATTTTAAATCCTTCATAAATTTCATAAAAAAAATTGATTTACATATTTTTTAAATCTTAATATATAATTCCATCTGTTATTAATGTTAATTCAATATATTAAGATTTGAATGAATCCACATATAAACATAAAATTCTTTATAGTTTTATGTTTTAATAAATAATTTGAAGGCAAATATCAGTTCACTAGTAGTAGTGACATTCTAGCATGTAGTGTTAGTTAAGAGCAAATTTTCTCTTATTGTGATATAAACTTATAACACAAACTACATATGACAGTATCTAACTTTATAACCTTTCTCACTGTTAAGTAACAGTGAGAAATTTTCAGACTTATACTCTTAAAATTTGACTCCTACTGGTAACTCTGGTACTGATGTTTTCATGTACCGATTTTTGAAAGTTTGATGATTAGAAAAGACGAGCAAATGAATATAATAAAAGGATATTTCAGTGAATAGTAGCAGTGTTCGCTAACAGTGAGGAAGGTTATGAAGTAAGATATTGCTTTACTCGTATGTAGTTAATACTATAAGTTTATAGCCGGAGGATGTTCTGATAGATGTCTGAAATATGTATGTAGCTTTTACTAAAGTTTTTTTGAAGAAAGTAAAGTTTATTTACTTTAATCTTGAATATAAAGTTTTTCAAGTTGAACAGTGACCATTAAAAAGTAATGCTGTATTGCGTTAGTTCTGTACCTTAGTATAAGATTTGTTTACAAACTGATTATGTTATAGTAAGTACCTTCTCAACAGACTTGAGCACTCGGATTAGGTTGAGTCCTGCTAATTTCTTGAGGTCTTCCACTGACCACTGTCCTGTGGCGATTAGTTCTGCAAACAGAGTGGGGTAGCTGGAAACGTCATCCAACCCTTTGGGAGTACTGAAATGAAAAAAAGAAAACAAGTTGAACGGAATCAATAATTTATTGGAAGCACCATGATTATATCTTGGTGTTCGGATTTCTGCATGGATATATTCAACTCCTCATAGTCAGCTTCCGTTTAATTAAATAATAACGGTTTTTTTGTTGCCATTCGCTGAAATATAGACTTTTAAAGGCACAAAAAATAAGTGAAAACTTTCACAGTTCATTGCAACAGAGAAACTAACCTTGCTCCTGACAGCACTACATTGCCAATATAGTATTATACTCACATTTCATTTTTAAAATATCCTTTAGTTATAGACATGCAAACACCAAGAAAGTTTTTTTTCAATAATCCGTGAATGCAAATGCAATGTTACGTACATATATGTTTCACACTAAAGTATAGATACAGAATAAAGGGATGAACACACTTACAGTCTCTCATTTTTGGTTGAACTGTCATCAGGTGAGTAGAGATAGGGACACCAAGCGCACTTGTGAATTGATGGTTGGAGAAGGTTGGTCACCAAAAATGAGTGACTGTAAATGTGTTCGTCCCTTTATTCTGTATCTATAGTATACAGTGAAACGTTTGATGTTATTTGTGGATTATTTTCCTGTTGAAATATATTATATATATATATATATATATATATATATATATATATATATATATATATATATATGTTTCACGGTTGGAGACCGTCTCCAAAACCGTCGCTTCACAAGTGCGCTTGGCGTCCCAATCTCAACTCTCCTGATAATGGTTCAACCAAAAATTAGAGACAGTAAGTGTGTTTGCTCCTTTGTTCTGTTTTTGTGATTTACCGTTAAATATTTGTTGTCCTTTTGGATCGTTTCCTTTTTACGATATATATATATATATATATATATATATATATATATTATTATTAAAAACAATCATAGTTGGCTGAAACTTCCCTCTTTAAAAGTTTTCCTATCTTCCAAAATAAGGATTTCGTTGTTCTATCTAAACTATATAACAAACCTCCTTCACAGTTGAAGGTCAACATGTTTCAACTCTTTCATAGAGCGATCTTCAGGACGAGGATTATTCTCAATTGATTTTTCCTTTTATGTAAGCAATTGACATCCTTATTTAGGAAAATAGAGAACTTATAATGAGGCAAGTTTCTGCTAACTATGGTTATGTTTTCAATAATATGTGCTTAAAAGAAAGACTGCTACCAAAATCCACACACACACACACACACACACATACACACACACACACACACACACACACACACACACACACACACACACACATATATATATATATATATACATATGCGTGTGTGTATGTGTGTATTTAGGGATCATGTCTTCATTTATACAAGCACTAATCAAACTAATTCTAATTTCAAGTTTTTCACATTTTCTACTTAATTTTCCACTTTTCTCAGGTAGGTTTTCCATAAATTTGAAACAAGATACATCAGTTTACCAAAATGTTTTTTAGTATATTCTGGCATGTCGCGTCGTCCATTTTCAAGGTTCATTATAGTTTCATAACGTAACATTAAGACATAACAATAACTAGAATTCAACAGTAATTACAATAAACTGACACAAAGTAAATGTTATACATAATCATAATTAGGGAAGTTATCAAAAGGTAGAAGGCATGCTTAGGTTTCACATGGTTAATTTCCATATATCATACTAATCAGGGAGGGGATTGTAATGGCTTCTGCACATCATGTCTACTCTGTAACCTTTTCATAACCTCCCTCATAATGATTATGAATAACGTTTACTTTGTGTTGTTTATTTTAATTATTGTTAAATTTTAGAAATTGTTATGTTAAGGTTTAGCGAATCTTTAAAAATGGTCGACGGAGACCGAAACATATCGGAATACAAAAATATATACTCTGGTGAACTGGTGTAACTTGTTCAAGTTTATGGAAAACCTGCGTGATAAAAGTGAAAAAAATAAGTAAAAAATGTGAAAAACTTTAAATCAGCATTAGTTTTAATAGGACATATATACATATATGTACATATTTATAAAAGTGTCGACTGTGATATAGAAATAGAATTAAAGTTTATCAGGACTGGGCCAGTTCTTCATGTTCAAATTAAACTCTCATTGCCAATGTTTTGGTTTTTATTTAAAACGTTTTTCTCAGGCAGAAGTATAAAATTGTAAAACAAAAAAAAACTGTGTATTACATTAGAGATTATTTTACAAAGAAAAAATGTTGGATTTCAACAACTGTCTAGTTTGAAGTGTCATGTATTCATTCAGACTAGACAGTTGTTGAAATCTACAGATTATTTTTCTTTGTAAAATAATTTCTAATGTAATACTTAGTTTTTTGTTTAAAAATGTTATATTTCTGCCTATGAAAAAATTTTTAAATAAAAACCAAAAATTTGGCAATGAGAGTTTAATTTTGACTTGAAGATCTGACAAAGTCCTTATATGCCTTAATTCTGCATATATGTACATATACAGAGTCCATTATGTTCAGTATGATTCAAAAAGAAACTGAATGAATCCTGCATAATAGCTTTGTAAAATATTTCCAATATTCTGTTCTCTCAAATCGATTGCAATCTCAGTGTTCTTAAATTGTTGGTTGTTCCTAATTAAGAGGGTAAACATGTCATCCACTTTGGATTCTTTCAAAGGGTAATATACCTCTAAAACTGACAACTATTAAGTGACAAAAGTAATCATTTGATTGTGTTGATATTGCTTAATTGCATTGACACTTGACTGTGTTTGTGCAATGACATTGGATTGGTTGTACTGACTAGTTGATGCCGTCGTATCCTGCTCCGATGCCGACACTGTCCACGCCAGCCACCTGTCGTATGTGGTTAATGTGAGCTTGAAACAGAAACACATGTCACGTCGCACAATCCTATAATCCATGTTTATAGTGCTACCTTGAATCAATCCTGACACTTTTATCAACAGAGCTAAGACATTATCACGACAAAGACCTACCATTCTAATCAATACCTACTTTTTGATCATTACTGTTTTCAGAGTTAACAATATTAAAGAGATAAATGATAAAAAAAAAAAAACAAATTAAAAATACGATAAGGGTTTTTTGAAGTTTGCTAAAGTTATATTTTTTAATTCCTGTTGTATAAATATCATTCCTACTGTGATTACAACTATTCACCTAAAAACTGGACTTAAGATTACAACCACATCAAAATATATCATGTTGCAACTAAGAAGGAGCACAAATCTTAAGATCAGTCTTATTTGATCAGTGGTTAAAAAAATTAGTGAGATTACCATTAGGACCGGGTATACTCGTTTTGAATCCAGTAATGACCCAGATCCATGGACACTAGTGCTAAAATTGACACGTAAATTATTTTTATCCCTCTATAAAAGGAGAGGTTTTGTTTTCTTTTAGTTATAGTATTCTTTATTGGTTAAAAAGGGGACAGAAGTGATTTCTTCTTAGCTTCATACTTAATGATACGTGTTTCTTATGTCTTTCCTCTATGATTTTATATTCTGTTTTTCTTAAAAAGTGGCATAAGGTTTATTTTAACCAGATAAATAAATGCATTTTCTTAAAAAAAACAACAGTTTTTATTCTATAGGGTTAATTTTTTTTACCATTTAAACGAAGACCATATGTGATTCATATTGAGGAGAAGCAATTACATTAATTGCTATTTTTTAAAGTTCTAGTGTATTTTTATATTCTTAAAGAAAGACCAGGTGGAGTGGTGTTGCTAAGCAACCTGTGATTTCTACTTTTGTTTTTTCAGTTGAATTGTGAAATATTAAACTTGTGCTATTATTTCGAAACGTTTTCTTAATAATACCGAATAGTTTAACGTGACAGTATACATTCATATATTCATATATGTGAATATTCATATATATATGAATATATAAAATTTACAGATTATTTTTACTTACATAACGTTGAACAGAATTTTTTTTTATTTGTTGTTGATAGAATTTTAAACTGAAAAAGGTGGCATTAAGTTTATCATACTCATTTTACCACGTTATTTGTTTTATTATACTCCTGAAAAAAGTAGTGATTTTAACAATAATCTAACAGACCTCAGGCAGTTAATTATATTTAGAAACTGATTAGGAAAATATATACATTTTTTTTATTAATTATGTTAAAAAAAACATGGTGAGAAATTTGACGTACACAAATAAAACTACATCATTTTTATCCTATTTTATAATTGTAGACAAAATACTTCTCATTAATACATTTTTTAAAATATAATTGTTAAATGAGATCATTAACAGCGCTTTGAATTCACGGACATTATACCTTACAGCAGGGGTCTCAAACTCAATTGATCTGGGGGTCGCTAGAGGCAGAGCGTGGGTGGGGCTGGGCCGCATTAGGATTTCCTAATAAAACATTCCAATGTTCTCAAATAGGTACCTTTATTATTAACACAGAATAATGAATTATATCAAATAACTGAAATTGATTATACAGCAGATATAGACGACTGAAGAAACCATATAATTAGAGAAATTAATTATGTTTATTCAGTTTCAAGTGTCTCTATTAATAGTTATTTAACATTAAACTTTCTAATATAACATTAAACCTGAACTGTTTTGAATAAGGCTTCTCTTGCCTACTTCTTGCTGCTAGAGACCTGGCAGCGTTTCTTCTCACATAGCCGAGTCACATTTGGCTTAAGGGAAGAAGCAGTGGAGACCTTCAGAAGTGTTTCAAGGTGCTCATTAGTAAGTCTGGACCTGTATTTGGACTTATTGAAGTTCATAGGTAGAGAACAGCTTTTCACACAAGTATGTATCCCAAATTCATATCAATTTTGCGGGCTGCACTGACATTGATCTTTCATATTAAGACGGGGGCAAATTATCGTCCCGGGGGCCCGCAGTTGACCCACGGGTCGCGAGTCTGAGACCCCTGCTTACAGTATGGTATAATGCAGTCTCGTTTACTATATTATATATATATATATATATATATATATATATATTATAGTGCCTTATAATTTACTTTAGCAAATGATGCCTCGTTTTTATAAATTATACGAGACTAAGCAGATATATTAATAACTTATAACATTAAGTTGGCTATGACATTGTTTCAACTGGGAATATGTTTAAAAGCTCGTTGTGTTGCTTACCTACAGCGTCGGCAATCGTCGATGTTTGTTTGCAAGTCAGGAACTCCGAGTAGAAGTTGACCATCACTAAGCCTCCATTAAGTCCCTGTAATTAATCACAACATTATAGAATCAACTATTTTACTTTGAACAGTGACACATTAATGCTACTTGTTACCAATAATGTGTTTTTATAGTAGCTAAAGATTATCCTATTGTTGGAAATATATTTTATTACTTAGTTTATTCATATGATTAATATGGCAAACTGTCATACCTCGTATGATGATGCTGGGAGTCGTTGAAGCGCTTTTGGACGTTGTCCATCTTCAATCGCAACTAACTGATTGATTAACTGATCTAACTAGAGTTAGTTGTGATTGAAGATGGACAACGTCCGAAAGCGCTCCAACGACTCCAACATCATCGTAAGAGGTATGACGGTTTGCTGTATTAATAATATAAATTGTAGCGGCAACACTGACGCAAGTCAGTAAGAACCAGCTGTTCTTAAGAACCAGCTGTTTTCGCCGTCTCGACTAGTTGTTGTTGCCATGTTGACCTGTTTGGAAGCGTCTCTCCCTCTTACTCCATCAACTCGCCATGCCTTGTGTTTCTTCGCCACTTCTTAATTCCATTCTACACTTCATCGCACGCCTTGCCACCTGCTCAGCAGTACGGAGGATCTGACCGGAAATTCGCAATAGACAGAGACTTTGAGTATTATGTGGGGACCCATGTAGTGATGTATATTAAAGTGTTCTATTGTTAACATGTACACAAAACATAATAAACAGTTATCAGTGCGCCCCACAAAATCATACCAACCTCAGTGGTAATAATAATACGCATGTATTTGGTTTATTCAATAGATTTTAACTAGTATCAGGCTATTGTACATGTTCCTAAACATTATCGCTTTACTGTCATAAGTCATAATTAGTCGTGATATGACTTCAATATTTTGACATCTTTCGTCATCGAGGTGGCAATTGGCAACTGCTAGTCGACTAGGCCAACCGGCGTTTCTGCACTAGGCAAAAAAGGAAGGAATAAGACATTGAAATGAAGAGAAGGACATATGAAATCAAAACAATGCAAACAATACTCAATCTAATAATAATAATAGCAATAAAGTCGAGGAGTAACAAACGATAAATAATAAACACTATAACAGTAAGAAATAAATTAAATAAAAAGATAAACGTATGGAATATTCCGGTAACAACGAGTTCAGTATAACCACCTGAACTTCTTAAGGAAGCATTAGTGTTTTGATAAAGCACAGGGATCTAATTAAGAATTTGAAAGCATTAATAGTAATTGAAACAGGGGCCTCTATACAAATGAAATCGATGCTGAACTGTTTGATGTACGGCCTAAGTACGTCACATGAACACCAAACCATAGAAAGTATCATTTCAGTACAATAGACGCAGTTGTACAGAAAGTATTAATATTGTTAGGGTGGTTATCATAGTTTAAGGGAATTAACAGGAATTAGTTTTTATAAGAGTTAAGTCGGACAGCTACAGTGTTCATATCGTTCCATTCTTTCAAAAGTATTAGGAAATACTTGACTGATATATAGATAAGGATGACTATGGAAGTAATATAATAATATAAAAAATAAGCAAAGTAAACAATCTGACTATCCTCAACAATTTGTTTTAAAAGAAGTATGAATGAAGTTTAAAACTATATTGGAAGTGAGAACATTGTGTGGAAAAAGTATTCTGGATTTTATCATATGATATATCAAAATAAGTTCAAAATTTTTACTCCAACTGCAAATATTAAATAATAAATTTTAATAATAAATATTAAAAGCAAAAAATTAAAACAAAGCCCATGCATGTTCAACTTATTTTGAGATACATATTTGTTTAATTTTTTTTTAAAATAGTGCCAACTAATTTAATGTCATTAATTCTTTTTAATCATATTAACTACTAATGTGATGTTTCAGTTGACTTAGTTTCACTTTTTGTTGTTTATAGGATAATATGGTTTGAATTTTATTGTTACAGTATCGAGTGAATGCAAATCCTGTTTAATCCCTTTCAATCCTACGATTAAAGTATTTGACTGAATCATTGTATAGCTTTCTAAAGGATTAAATTAGTAATATAAATTACATCAATATTTTTGCAAACTCAAATAATAATAAAAAAAAAATATATTTCTGATAGATTAAAGCAGAGGTAATAAAATAAAAATTGGCTATATCATATTCATTTCTAAGAGGGAATGACGACCCGGCCTGCCCGCTTTCTAAATAAAGTTGCCTTGACTGAACACTTTTATAGCTGAAGGTACCAGGATCTGTATACTTTCAAATCGCTTGTCCATTTTCAGTACGAACAAAATATACAATCCAGTCTGCCAATTATTGTAATGTATTGTATTATTGTAATATTGCAAAATAATATCCATAATTATATCCACATTGAATCTGATAGATTTTTAAGCCACTCGGATGTAAAATACTGACTTTCTCCACTTCCTTCTAGAGAAGAGAGATATCAATTTTTTTTACATTTATTTAGGTAAGTTTTATAAGAGTAAAAAAGGTAAATCATTTGCATCCCCAATCTACATTTACTATTATTATTTTAATTTATCTTTGTATTACATATACACATAAAGTAAGTCTCTATTGTGAGATTGACAACTGTATTTAATTCCGTAAGCTATGCACACTGCCATTAGAAATTAAAACAAAAGAAGAACACAAATGCCTAAAGCAGGTGATTATACAATCAAGATAAAAAAACAAAAGTTTGATTGCACCCTTACTTTGCTAGGAATGCAGTAAGTTATTATGTGGTTTTATTCACACTAGAAAATTATAAAGAATTTAAAGTCTCTCATAAACAAGTTTTATAAAGAAAACATTATTTATGAGTTGAATTTACAAGTATGTAAACTTACAAGTTTACAAGTTGGTATCGAAGTATTGTTTCTCAAAGGAATGGTTCGATGTTTTCCGTTCAGTCCCTTGTTGAAAATTTTAGCCTACCCAAGAACTTAGTGCCCAATAAAAGAGTAAAATACAGTTACAAAGTCTCAACCTTTTATTATGTTAAATGAAATATTATAGTAGTATATTTCAGGCATTAATGGTACTATTTTACAGTTACAAGGTATTGCACTCCCCCGTATAAAACATTAAAAGCTAGCCTATTCAAATAAGCACTCGTGCTCTTTTCAAAAGTCACTTTTCGTAAACTTAGTTTGCTAATTAATAATAATTCGCAAAGGGGAGACTATTAGACTTGAATGAAAATACGCCAAAGTAACTGAAGTTAGCTTGTAGTAATTATCCCTTTTACTTTATTGCAAAATAACTTCTTATTCATAACTACAGAAAAATATTGTAACGGAAGTGTATCATTTATAATTAACACACACACACACACACACACACACACACACACACATATATATATATATATATATATATATATATATATATACATACACATAAACAAACAAACACAATAATAATATATCGGCCGTTTGATAGAGTAGGTGTATTATATAGTAGGGGTTTGGTCAATTTTCTAGGTTCAAAGGTCAAACTCTCGTTACCGACGTTTCGTTTTTGTTTAAATACTTTTTTATAGGTAAAAGTCAAATTTACTTCTTAAAGTAAGTAAAAAGTAATGTAAAGTAAGTAATGCAAGTAAAAAAGCAAAGCAAAAAGTGAGTAAAAATATTACTTGTGCCTATGAAGAAGGTTATATAAAACCGAAACGTCGGAATACGAGTTCCATTTTTTTGAACCTAGAAGATTGACTGAATCCCGATTCGATAACGCACCTATATATATAGTTTCAAGTTGTTGATCGGAAACGAACAGTAATAATTCAAATAAATTGAGAAAATAACACAAATAAAAGGAATATGAACGATTTGTTGGTTTTAACCGTCATTAGGTCGTGCGTTTGGCTATTTCTATTTCATCTCCTGAAAATGGATAAAACCAAAAATTAGGGACTCTGTGTTCTTCATTTGTTTCTGTCACATTACAATGTATATATATTTATATATAATGTATATTTTCATATAATATATATATAAACATAATATATATTACTAATATAGTATATAATTTTCATACCCAGAAAAAAATTCAGGAGTAAGAGGAAAAGGCAGACGTTATCGAGAGTTGGCTAAAACACAAGCACACTTTACATTTACCTGTGTATCGTGCACACTTCACTTACGATAAAAAAAATTAAGGCTTCCATCAACAAATAGTTTCAAACTAGATTATAAATAATGCAAAATTATTAAAATAATTCTTCATACGACAGGATCTAAGACACTTCTAAGCTGATAAAAAGTTTCTTCAAGGTTAAAAAAATTACATGCAAAGTAAACGACAATCAAGTTAAGAGATGCTTCGCAAAAGAGCTTACTTTTCGCAATTTGTAAAATAATTTAATAAATAAAGCAACATTGGTAGTTTTAGCAATAATATTATTACTGGGCACTTTTTTCTTTTCTGTTTTTTAGTTTAGAAGAACTGCATTTAGTTCTAAATGAATGCCTTGTTAAAATCTTGTTGAAACCCTTTACAATTAGAGATATTTATTAGATCCTTTCATCTTAGGTAATATTGTTATAAGGGTATAGTGTATTATTTCTAATTCTTTTTGAGATTATTTATTGACGTGGAAGTTTGTCTAGATTTGTACACGGCCCTGATGATGCTATACAAATAGTGTTAAAATGTTAGCTTAGGTGCATATGTATGTGTTGTGGACAACCCTGAAGACCATAGATCTTATTGTTATTACTATACAAAAAAAAGTTTTCCCTTTATATATATATATACTAGCAAACGTACCCGTCTTTGACGGAATCAAAAATTCTATTATACTTGGTATTCCAAAATATCAATTATAGTATTATACTAATACTACAATTAGAAGTTATAGAATAGTAGAAAATACCATTATTAGTACAGTGCTAAAAAAAAGCCTCTGTATACAAAGATTAGATTTTAAGTTAGACATACACAAATCTACAATCAATGTTTCAGCTTTATATGTCTTATGGTAGCAATATTTTGTGGACAAACCGACAGACAGAAATTATTCTAAGGGTACATGTGGCTACTCTGAAGTATGAAACGTAAAGAAAACTTGAAATGAGTTAGTTCTAATTAACGTGTTCCCAGTCAAAAGCTAGCAAGCAAGCCACTGGGCTACTCTGGTTCCATACCTTACTTTATTACCAGTGTTTATATTACGCAAATATTAAATTAAAAAAAAAAATTTTTGTTGTGTTTATTTATAATACATTTGCACTACTGTCATCGGCGAGCAAGCAAGTTACTGGCAACCCTGGCTAGATCCCTTTACTTTATTACCATCTTTTATATTATCCACATTTTAAATTCAAAAAAATATTTGTTTGTTACATTTATTTATAATACATTTGCACTACTGTCATCAGCGATCACGCAAGCCACTGGGCTACTCTGGTCCCATACCTTACATTATTACCAGTGTATTTATTAAGCAAATATTAAATTAAAAAAAAGTTGACAGTTATATATAATACATAGCAAACGTACCCGTCTTTGACGGAATCAGATGTTCCTGTTTTGGTTTATTGCCGTGTGCCTATTGCCTTTCGGCTATACCATGGAGGAATCAGAAGTTCCGTCATTTTTGGTATTTCAAAATGTCATTAGAAATTATAGAATAGTAGAAAATACCATTATTACTACAGTGTTAAACAAATGCCTCCAGCTTATACACTACATTAGCTGTCTGTCCTTCAGGTTCAAGGTAGAAGAAAGAGTTGAAACCTCTGACCGTTGAGCATGTAAACTACATTTGACCATGTGAGAAAAACTTGGTTTTGCTACCTTGTATTCCTGCGTTAGATGAAGTCTCCCTTTGCGACTTAGTTAACGTCATTGCGAAATAGACTCTGACCGGACTTTGCAATCATTTCAACGTAAACAGACAGTGGCTCGGAATCAATGGTATGTGAAGTATACACACAGACTCCCCAATACCACATCCAGTCATTATGTCCGCCTCTATGGCATATCTGTGTAGAGCACGAACTCAGAGTCGTGTCCCGTTGCACAGTTTTGGGGCACTCATGTTTCGTAACATGAAATTTGTTACTGCTACTAAATTGTAGCATGATTGGTGCTCTACTTTAAGTTTTTACTCATGAGCAGGCAGTCCAGGAGAAATAAATTCAGAGTCAAGAAATTCAATTAGATAATGAACTGCTTCTTCGTCACTAATCCAATCTCTTTACTGACTTGTAAGTTCTTTCCTCGGCTTCATATAGCGTAAGAACTTGTTTGTTGATTTTTCCTCCCTGTTCATATTAAGAGTTGAGAATTGCTCGTTTACAAAACATTTATTCTCAATAGATAGTACATCCTTAACTCTGTGAAACACCATTTCAATGATGTCAAATACGCAATATATTCATATGCTCAATTGAAATTAAAATCAACTAACAATACCTACTTGCCACACCTGTGTATTTTCAAAACAAACTTGTCTGTGAAGTTAGGAAAATACAGCTAAAAGCCCCATAACTTCGCTTCTGTACTGAATTAATAATCTATTTAGAGCCCATATTTTAAGTTAGGCACACACAAATCCAGTGTCAATGTTTCAGCTCGCTATGTCTTATGGTGGCTGAGTTTACTTGTGACAAACGTTTTTGCGTTAAACGTCCATAACTTCACTTCTACGTTGAATTTCCAATCAATTCATAGCCTATATTTTAAGTTAGACCTACACAAATCTACTGTAAAAGTTTCAGCTTTATATGTCTTATGGTAGCTGAGTTTACCTGTGACAAAGTTTTGCGGACAAACCGACAAACCGACAAACCGACAAACCGACAAACCGACAGAAATTTTTCTAAGGGTGGATTCGGTTTCTCCAATGTATGAAACGTAAAGAAAACTTGAAATGAGTCAGTTCTAAGCAATGTACAGACAAAATCAATTTATATATATATATATATATATTATATATATATTATATAATATATATATATTGATAAAAGTATCGACCGTGGAATAGAAACAAAACTAATGTTATCGGGACTCGGTCAGTTCTTCAGGTTCAAATTAAACTCTCATTACCAACGTTTCAGTCTTTATTTAAAACCTTTTCATAGGCAGAAGTATAAATTTTGAAACAGAAAAACTAAGTATTACATTACAAATTATTTTACAAAGAAAAATAGTATGTGGATTTTAGCAAGTGTCACGTGTTCATTCAGACTACAGTTGTTGTGAAAATCCACATATTATTTGTAAAAGCTCAACAGAAAATTAATAATGAAATCCTTTCTTAATTTACACTATGCTGAGTAAACTATTAAATTAATAATTATTTAAATGTATTAAACATTTATTAAATGTTTTAAAGATGTTTAATTTTAACATTTAAATGCTAAATTTTAAGTTGCATGCATTAAAATTAAGAGATTTTAATGTGCTGTTAATCTGATTTGATTCAATATTAATAAATTACCATGAAGTTATTATTATTAATTATTTTGAAGTTATTATCATGGTTTGTGACGATAGAATAGTATTCTTTGAAATGGAACCGATTCCTTCATGGGAGTTTAAGGAATTAAAAAAAATGGAAAGAAATGCTATTAATTTAGTGAATTAAGGATGAGAAAAGAAGAAATAACTTTTATCAACCATGTGATAAAATGTATTTCTTTTGTGAGCATAATGTAATTCATTTCGAACAGCTGAATTTAAATTTCATTGCCCTTGCTGTTATTGGCTGACATTAGGAAGTAATTTTTTCCTCTTTATTGAAAACATGTTGGATAAGATTTATTTGAAGTATCTTCAGCTCAAATGCTTTGTATACACTGTGGTGTGACAGTTAAAATACTACTCCTATTCTGCAATATGAACCGTGTAACAAGAAAAATTACGACAGCACTACACTAATAAGAATGTTTATAGGCACTTCTCGATGTTTAACAATTTCAATTAAAACAAGTGAAACCTAATCTACTATACTTTAGATAGAGATGCAACCTGCTTTAAGTTGAATTCAAAATCTTCTTTTGTTGTATTTGGAATATCCGAATTGACTTTTACATTTTCTTGGTAAAAATGTACCAGTCTTTTTCAAAATTGAATATTTTGTTTAACATACAGTTAATTTAAATAATTTATATTTATCATTGTATATAGTTAAATATAAATCTTTCATTTTCGAATTTCAATAGTGTGCTATTTAGCTGACGAGTTGAGATTTTACTCTAACGCAGACTGTTTGATACGGTTCAAAGATCTTGCTCTTTCTTCTTTTTCATTTCTTATTGCGGTGTGATATTGATTGTTATTTCAGGAGTTCATTGTAAAATCTTGTTATATGTATAATGATTTCACATAAACACGTGAAACAACAATTAATGATCAAACCACAATATGAACTGGGTAAAGAAGACTAAGATCTTTACCCATTTCATATTGTAGTTTGATCATATATATATATATATATATATATATATATATATATATATATATATATATAACAAGATTTAACAATAAACTCCTGAAATAGCAATCAATGTCAAACCCCAATAAGAAATGAAAAAAAAAGACCAAGATATTTCAACCCTAACAAACAGTCTTCGTTAGAGTAAAATCTCAACTCGTCAGCTCAATAGTACACTATATTTGAGAAAACAATACCTTTATATATATATATATATATATATATATATATATATATATATATATAAGAAGCAAACTTTCCTTGAAACTTATTTCATTAAGTTACTTCGGAATCAGTGTTTTATTAAATCTTCTAAATAACTTTTCTAGAGAAGAAAGCTAGGAATTGGTCTAAAAAAAAGTGACTAAAACACGGGTTGAGATGGAGTTTAGTGAAGTACTTTTATATGTGTTCTTTTGGAGTATATTAAATAGTTGTCCTTTAGAATGTCACTGTACTTGGCTGACACTTTTTTCCCATCAGTTTTCAATCTTTCTAAATATAGCTCTCATTGTTTTGTCTGTACAATAAAATGGAGTTATAATTTTCAATATGTTTCAAATGTTCACCACTTACCATGAGTAAATGTATTTGTTTTCCAAATTTTCATTTATATAAGTGTTTTTGAGATCATTGACAATTCAAGGGGAACACTATGTTTGTTCATAATGCAGGCAGGTAAATAGGCTAAGCGCTCTCAGGCATTATCTAGAAAGGTCAATTTAGCTTGATTAAACTGGAATAATTTAAATAATTTTTCTCACTGTTTTCTGTTTGAATATATATGTTCCAATATTTTTATCCAGTGAAAGTTTTTGTAATGACCTGCATATGATGACGATGGATTTTTTAAATTATTTTTGAATTGGCTACTAGTATTTCTCTTGTTAATTTGGTGTTATGCATAATTTAATAATACGCATTATTTTGCCAGTATTGGTTAATAATTACCGTTTAAGGTCAATAATACCAATATCAAGATTAAGCAGTTATGCACTTTGACCAATATGTTTTGGTATTTATTAATAATGAGTGGTTATAATTACCAGTTTTACTTGTAAATTATATATAAATGAGCGCATTTGTGTATTTCAGTAGCAATATTGCAATATAAATGTATAATTAAACACAGTAAAAGTGTTCTTTTTAATTAGTTTGTTCTTAGTCAATTTTAAGTGGCAAAATAGTTGATTTTTGTTGTGAGAACAACGTCTTATGAACACTAATGCGAAGACTCTTCCCAGTCAACTTCAATGGACATACGGAAAGGTCCGCGTTGGTTGTTTTTAATGAAACAAATCGTTTACACTTACTATCCTGGGCATCAACTTCATGAAATTGAACCTAATACCAAAAAATGACAAAATAAAAATAGAAACAATAAGGTTTGTGGTAGAGTTTATAAAAGAGGAATAGTCGTTCCTTAAAAGAATTGATTTACTAATATTCATATTTAATAGATTCGAGATAACTGATACTAAACTTGTAACACATGATGGTAATTTGTCTATTGAAATAGAAGTGGCATTTATTCAGGTGAACTAATTTCAGTATCAGCATTTGTTAGTTTTATTGCATATTGATTATTTTCCTTCGTTTGTATCAGTATCAGTATTAGTACAGCATGTTTATTCAAAGTGGGCAGCTATATTTAAATTTTCCATTTGGAAAATACTCAAACATTGACGTTTAAATGCCATATATATTATTTGTTCATCAAAAATTAAAATGTAATCTAATTACTGGTTACTGTTTTTATTGATTTATAGAACATGTAAGAAAATACCTCAGAAAAAAAAATGAGCTTTCATCTTTCTTACTCATTTAGTCTCCACTCTCCTTCTAATTAGCTATTTCATTAGAATTTGTAGAAGTGCTAGTGTGCTGATCATTTTAGTTAAAGCTCACCTTTCTTTTTGGAATGAAACATATTTTTGAAAATGATATAGTACTTCTTATGAAGTATGTATATAGTACTTCTTAAATAGACCACCCATATAAATGACTAAATAATTTATTCATATTGATTATTTAATTACTTAGATAAATTTGTGTTAGAAGAAGTTAAACCAAGTCAGTCATTTAAGTAGTTAAAAGTAGTATCCACTATATAGGTAGAGGAATACAATATCTCTTGAGAAATTGACAGACAGTGAAAACTGATTTAGGTCCAGGAATATTTCAAACGTCTTGAGGACAGATAATCTACTTACAGTGATTGAGCAGTCTTTGAACCTTGGTTAAATTCAATAACATCTAAATCAGTATGACTTTAGAGCTAAGATCAAACAGAATTCAAGGAGTATTACCGAGTCAAATTAGTAATTATTATTCAATTTATTGACAATTTCAGCTTAGTTGCTCTTAATTAAATCTACTTTATTGATACATTAACGATTGATTTATAGCGCTAGACGTCCCGACCTTAGTCTACCCAATCAATTACGTCGTTAATTATATGCATAATGAGGTTCAGTAACAGAACTCCCTAACGCAATAGACACAGAGGGGTAAGTACTTGTCCCTTGAAACTTATGGGTTTAAATACAATTTATTTTGAATCTATTTTTAATTATTTCAGTTTATAGTTAGTTATACATAATAACTTTCTATTAATAAGTATGATTATACTTAATGAAACTGTATACATTTGGAAGTATAAGCAGCGGTTCGGTGCTTTACATGTATATTAAAACTTCAAAAATACTTCTTTTCCAAACATATTAAACTTAAATTTAATAATGGAACTATGCGAATAATGAAAATAATGGCAATTGAAATAGTGAAAATAATGAAAAAGAATTTTTTTGTAAAAATAAAATTATGTATGAAATGGTTTACAGTGGTAATCCGAGTTAATTTATTATTCAATAATTTAACTAATTTACATTAAAATTATAGAAGAAGACACCATACAAACAATGTTTTATTTTAATAAAAGGTATTTCGAACACCAAGGGACCTCTTCAGGTATATCTTAGTGGGGATTGAATGTAGACAAAAAGAAGCAACTATTTCTCTTATAGCCCAATCCAATTCATTTTCAATACTGGTAGATAAACTTAAAGACAATGATTATATATTTAAAAGGCGTTGTTTTCTGAATAAAAAATGCTTGTATGTAAACTGATATTATTGACAAGTACGTGTAAATATCCAGTGACCAACGAATATTTCATGTCGAACAGTGCATGTAGTAATTAGCTTTTCTAGACTGGATGCCCAGTACTGGGCTTCTAGTGCATAATTATTGCGTTGTTATCATGGAATTAAGAGTTGTGATTTAGTACACTATAACAAATCAGTGGATAATTAGTCTGTTATGCGAGATAGTAGTTTAGATGGTTTCATGGTCTAATTTTTTTTTTATCAATAGTTATAAGATAGTCCGTGTTACTAGTAACAGATGTCTTAAAAGGAGCCAGAAGGGAAGATAAGGTTTAAAAGAAATTATGGTGGTCGGGAAGATTAGCTCTTCATATAAGTGCTCAGACAAAAAGAGTTTGATGGGTAGGTAAGTTTTTTGCCTTTACTGGTAGTAAGTCGAGCAATTTACAGATTAATGGAGCCCCATCACAAATCACGCTGTGTGTTAACATTTCTGGGTTATTAAGATGCCTTCGCTATAAGGTGGTTACATTATTCTGGACAACTTAAATCAGAGAGAACATTTGTAAGGCATATTTGAAATAATTTCTACCTTCTAGACCCAATCCTTTACTACATAAGGAGTAATACTCGATTTCATGTAGAGTGCATATCATACATGAAAATAAACCCCAGTTTTAATTTTCTGTAAATGTGCTTTTGAACGTTAATCTGAAGTGAGTAAATGCCATAAAGTAGATCAAATATAGAAGCATAATGTGCTCAGAATTAAAAAAATATTGTGTTTTCTGTGCTCAAGTTTACTATGAGTAAACATAATATTTAAATGATTGACAATCAATTGCGTTTTGAATACTACTATCGTCTAGATGAAATCTCAAACTCTCCTGTTAAGTATCATTAGACACAAAGATGATGAATTTAAAAAAAAATTCTTTCAATGTTGTTATATTCTTTTTATCAGACATATCAACTTCAAACATTGATGTAGAACAATCTGTAATAAATCATTGTTATTTGTCATTGCATTTTTATCAGGACCACTAATCTAAAGTGCTTCTGTCCTAATGTAAATCTGTTCTATTGAGCTTATCTTTAAGGTTTCTAAATTCGACTTTAGGTTTTAAGTTCTTTAAAAATCTTCATAATTTGTCTGAGAAAATTATCTCTTACACTTATGAGATTAACTATGATTTCCCCAATTTTTTAGCAACTTTTTTTAACTGATTCTCTAGCGGGTTAAAAAAGTCATCCTTTAACTGTCCTTTTGTTTGTTTGGTAATCCTACATTGGGAGTTCTAAATTTTACCTAACTGAAGTGTATTTAGAGTAGGGATCTTTAACGAGTACCTGATGTCGTACAGGCTCGGGACCGATGGCTTAACGTTCTCTCTCAGAACGTTATAAGAGAATTATCAAACATATATATATATATATATATATATATATATATATATATAAAAGTATTTTACTTTTTTATCGAGGTTTGGTCTAGCTTCCCTGTATTATGTTAACTACTCGTACTTCATCAGAATGTTCTACCTCCATGATTTAATCGAATATCTTCCTTATCTCGACCACATATATTTAACACTATTTTTCTTTTTTATCGAGGTTTGGTCTAGCTCCAGAAGCTAGACCAAACCTCGATAAAAAAGAAAAATAGTGTTAAATATATGTGGTAGAGATAAGGAAGACATTCGTATATGTATATATAAAACCCCAGTTGCGTTTTTGACTCTGACGAAGACCGCTTGTTACGGTTGAAAGATCTTAGTCTTGTTTTCCCATTTGATATTGTGGTTTGATCATTGCTTGTTATTTCACGTGTTTATGTGAAATCTTATATATATATATATATATATATATATATATATATATATATATACTTTTTTCGATGAGAATACCATTCATAATAGACTGATAAAGATCAATGCAGATAAATGAACATAAGAAAGTAAAAATTTTAATTTATCTGAATAAATTAGTTAATTAATAGTACATAATGCAAAATACGAACTACCTAATTAAATAAGAAGTTCATTATCCTTCCATATATTTTTTATTCTTGCGATTTAATTCTTTATTAATAAATAATTTTTTATTAATTCTTTATTTGTTTAATAATTTTATTTATTTATTAATTTAATTGTAGTTTGTTTACTCACTATAAGTAAAGTTTAGTGATCGTGAAAAAATGAAACGTCATGATCTCAAATCTGCCGGGTTATGGAATCTAACCCACACACATCCACACAAATGCATATATATTTATGCAGGACCGTAAAGAGTCTGCCAAAATGGTATGATATAGAATCTCAAATTCGAAAAATAACAAACACTTCCTTTCATGTGATATCTGTTTGAGTTTCATCTTTCGCAAATTAGATGTAATTGTTATCTTGAGATCGTTGTTAGGAAATAAATCATCCTGTGTGATTAATTACTTATCATTGTTTACACGCAACTGTATGTCTTCTAAATTGTGTAGCTTTAATAAAATAGTAATGTATTAAATAAATATAAAAGAAAACAATTACATAAGAAAGCCGAATATAGTCAATATTTAGTTTCAAGATGAAATTTCCTTTATACGTTTCAAATCCACAAACAGAGCGTATTTGTTTGTGATAGAGCATATGAAGCCAATTGTATTTGCTCACTGAAGTTTAATATTATTTCTTTATCAACCATAATATACAAGATTGGTACAACTGAATATAGATTACATTGAACTATATAAGAAGTAAATGGAAAAAAAATTAGATTAAAGTCAGGGAACCTTAATGACGTCTTTAAGATTGAGTGATGTTCATTTGATGATGACTGTTTTATGAGAGATTTGTGAGTACTGTACCAGTTTGGCGAGAATGTGATCAGGGACGTTGCGAGTGCTGTTGCAGAGGGCTCTGGCCGAGGAGTGCGAAAAGAGGACGGGTGCCTTACTCACTTCCAGGGCGGCCTTCATCGTCTTGACAGACACGTGCGACAGGTCCACTATCATCCCCAGCCGGTTCATCTCCTTTACGATTATCTAAACAAACAGGAACCTCTTGAATTACCTGGACGAGGTTCAGTACATAGGAAACTCATAAACAGACATTAATATTATTTAAGGATAATTATTCTTACCATCCTTATCTTCACCCAATCTCCCTCTGTATCTATCTCTTTTGTGATAAGAAGCCGAAACGAACACTAATAGTTCAGAATTACTAGATTAACATAGATAATCGGAGAAATAAACATTTACAGTATCAATTTTTAGTTTGAAAAACGAACTAGCTAATTTTAGAATCTCTAATGATTGGACATTGATAGTTCTAAATTTTTCCTAACTCACGTGTATTTATTTATGTCTGCTATCTTTAACAAATACCTGACATCGTGCAACCTCAACATCGACAGCCTAACATCCCACTCAAGGTCGAAACCAGTCCAGAGGTATGCACACAAGTTTCTGAACCATCCTGGCTATTTTTATTGTTGCCCTCTATTTATTATAGTCAAAGATATATTTTTCTGTACTTAAACAAATATTAACTATAGTGAAATTTTGACTTCGTTAATTTTATAACAGTTAAGAAAAGAAGACTTACATTTAAGATTCCCAACTTCCGTTTACAAGGAATTAATAACAAAACATAATTCTTATCCAACAATGCCAGCAAATTTTACTAAAAAAACTTTTGAAATTCTGTAGTTATTTAATATGGTTGGAGATATGCACAAAGTGGTCTTCCCTGTCTCATTTCAATTAATATAATAATGGTGCTGAAATGCGTGACTGTAGCATTTCTAATTACAATGTAATTAGTTTTGAATTGCAAACCACTTACATGGTCAAGATTTGGACGGCTCAGGTAACTCGATGGACTGACTGCATAAAGGTAGCAATGACTAATGCCAACAATGACAAAAGCATCAGGTTAACCTGCTTGTATTCTATTGGTATAAGTGCTCAAAGTCAAACTACAATGGCTCGTTTTCTACTATAAACAGCTGCTGCCAACATCCAGTACTACTTCTTTTTGGCTGCATATCACGAGAATCCTTGGTAGGGAAGTGAATGTTTCTGTTTCATTCATTATAAATAGCTTACCAGGAGCAGAGTAAGGATCGACCAGTTCATCTCAGATGACAACAAATATTTAAACTTAAAAGAAATAACACGTTATGGCAAACGGAACAATCACTCAACAGACAGCTTGTTTCAGTCGTTGGTAGATCTATTGGGCCTATAAGACAAAGACAAACAGTCATAAAATGTCTCGATGAAGACAGAGCAGAAAGACATTCAAATAATTAATAGATCATAGTTTTTAAAGAAAATAAAATTAACCAGTGAACTGGACTCAAGGCAAGGTATAATCAGAAGGTGACAAAAAACAAAGTTAAAGTTTTTTCATGATGATCGATTTTTTAAAATTGGTTAATATTTAAAGATTAAGATTTAGAATGGTTCTAATGATAATATTAGTCAATTATCAAGTTGTTATTGATATATTTATAAAAACCTCTGGAGTACTAAAAATGTCGCTATTTCATTTTATACGTTTTACGCGTTGCTCAGTTCCAAGTTTAAACAATTTTGGCCATTTCTAACTAATTTCTTTTTGCAAAACGTAATAAATGCCAGCAGTGCTGATATATAATATTTAAGCTTTTCACAAAAATTATTCTCATCATGCGAATATAAAGTTCTGGTTTAAAAAGATTAGTCCCAATTATGATTCACGTCAACTTTTGAATTTTAGTAATAAAATAGGAACTATACTCATGCTGGTCAGATATTGCTAAAATTTTGAATATTCAGGTTGCTTAGTTGGTCTTTGACTAGTAAATATTCTTGGGAAGTACGTCATAAAGTCGAACGATCACTGGCCACTTTACTACAACTCAGAATTTTATTACTCCTAAAAATATAATTTAATTTCCTAAAGTAAATTATTTCGTATCAAATCAAAAGGTAAATTTTAATAAGAAAGATAACAGTAACTATTAAATTGTATTAAATATTTCATAACATGGTTTTCTCATTGAATAGATAAAGGGTTTTATTGACTTCATTTAAACTTGGATATTTAAGAACTTTTGAGAAAACATTTTTATTAAAACAAAGGCCGTAAAAGTTATTTATGAAGCTGTATATTAAATGAAAAAGAAATCAATTATTGCTGAGAGCAGTCAATGTAAAACTGACCTGATCTCAGTGCAGTAGGCTAATGCGATCTAAAAACCACGGGGGATTACTGGAAATGAAGACTGCGTAGGAAAACCATTGGCACATAAATCACTCAGAGCTAGGCATGCCTTTAAATAAAATACAAAATGACTCGCATAATTCTTGATTAGTATTTTATGTCTTATGTATTTATTTGTATTGTTGGTTCATCAAAAATATTTTAAATAAAATTAAAAAATTGGAAAGGACAGTTTGATCTAAAACTGAGAGATAGAAGATAAAAAGGTTGCTACTGTATTTCACGGTTTATACCTTCATCAAGTGATAATATATTAAAGAAATCATATAGAATTCAATAGAAAACTGAAAAGGCTTTTTGATAACGAGCTATCTTGAAAAGCTATAGAATTTTTTTTAAATTTTTCTATTAAGTTTGTAGCAAAATTTACTTAGTTATGGAGTTATGTATGTTTATTGTGGCATAGACAGTTCTGGTTTGTCTTTGGAATGCGTTAATAACGACACAGATGAAATATACTGTACTTATTCGAGAGTAACGCGCATGCATGTACAACCTACACCACTAATTTTAGATTAAAAATCCGTATATAATGTCTTATCACATTGTCTTGGATCAGATCTAGCATTGTAAGTGATAAAGGTTTTTGAACAGGAGCAATCATGGTAGAAATTACGTATAAACAACATAATGTTAACTATGGACACAATAAGGAAATAAATATTGGAATATCATTTCTTTAACGTCCGATCTATCATCAGATATATCAACGAATGGTACCATTTTTCTTGAGATAATTTGTCATCAGAATCCCAATTAGTAGGATCATCTGATTCTTCAGTTCTTCTGAGTCTGAATACCACATCAGGTCGTCTTTTGTTCCGTTCATTTTATTCCTTAAGACAATTTGATATGGTTTCCATGATGTTTTCCAGTATGTCACGATATATATACCAAGTTTCTTGAAGTTTGATCTGGCAGTCAATTCTTCGTTGTCGGATTTATTCCAAGTAAATACACTTCTCCCTAAAATTGTCATTAAATGGCTTGTTTTAAACAGCACCCACGGTTGTTGTTTAATAAACTGGTAGACCTTTGTTCCAGGTCTACCTGGAATTACAGCTTGAAATGTAAGTCACTGCACAAATAACATACTAATTTATCCTAACCTGACACACAAACTCTTATTTGTAACACACACCCAAATTTTGAATTAAAAAATTTATAATAGAAAATTTTGCACAATATACTCGAATAAATACGGCAATACTAAGTTTTTATGATCTTTTTCAGTATGTTTTCTTTTCTTTCTTTATTTGGCGAATCTTTTTACTTCTGTGAATCTTAGACCCATTTAATGTTATCAAAAAACCAAATACTGGTTTTCATCAAAATCAGGTTTTAACTGACGAAGTCTAGTTGTTTGGATTGAAATACCTTAGTCCTATTTCTGAATTCTTCACTGTGGTTTATACATTGATGTTTATTTTGATGTGAAATCTTGTTGTCTCTATGTCATAAATAAACTATTTGAGAATTATAAATGAAATATTGCACTGAAAGATTTTTTTTTAAGTGAAGTGACCCGTGGTGTCCTCTAAAACAGTGAGAAATAGGCGTTGCAGTGTTGTGGGGGCACGCATAAAGATTCGTGCACTGCTCATCTGCCAAGCCTTCAGCTAACCCTAGTTCAGTCCGTTATTAACATTTCTTTTTAATTTATATTATTAATATCGCAAACCGTCATACCTCGTACATTTGATGTTGGAGTCGTTTGAGCGCTTTCGGACGTTGTCCATCTTCAATCATAACTCAAACGCAACTTCTGATGGACAACGCCCGAAAGCGCTCCAACGACTCCAACATCATCGTACTAGTTATGACGGTTTGCCATAATAATAATATAAATCATACTATCTTCAGTGGTAATAATAATATGCATGTATTTCTTTTTAAACTCATTAGTAGTAATTATATGTATCCTTAAAATAAAATATGTGACTGTGATCAAAGGAAATTCTGCAAAACACGAGTTTCAAGTCACTAGAGTCATTCCCTCTTTCTACAGAAAACGGGTACCTTCTCTTAAGTACTCTAATCTGAGTTATGGTTTAACCCTGGCAAACAAGAGATAGCTCCTTCATCCACTAGCAAACAATGCACTTCAACCAAATTCACTACTAATGTATATTTCTTTCAATTGTTCAATTCTCATATTGCTATTTACCAGTTAAACCAGATTGATCTACTACTCTCACGCTCCGTGAAGATTGTTGATTACTATCTGAGAAGGCTTAGTTCAAAGAATGAGATGAAAACTCTGCTGGGAGATAGCAGTAGTTGGATGTTAGCACAGTTAATACCTAGTTGGGTTGTTGAATGAGCTAAACTTTTTCGCTTTACTGGATCAGTTTGTTAAGTCCTAATGAATCTACAGTAGAGACTCTACAACAGAAAAACACCCATAACAAATAATTATTGCCCTCTAGTGGGTCATGTTCTTTTATCCTGATTTTTTATTTCAAAATTCGATTTAACTAGCAATAAAATATATATTCAAATTTCTATAATATTTTACAACGGTTTTATAGCATTTATTGAGTGTATTATGCCTACTCGTAATGAACTCATTATTATTGTTTTGCACTCAAGAGCAGAAAGAGTAATAACTTGTATAATTATGCAAATTAAATATAATTATGAAATGATATCTCATAAACATTGAAAACTATTAACATTTTCTTCCGTTATCCAAGAAGAAAATATTTATTTTTTTTAAAAAAGTAGTTAATTGATTATTACATGTTTTAATTTCCTTTAATACTATTTTTACAGTATAGTAAGTTACACATTATAGATGACAAATAAAAACAACAACTAACGGTTGAAGGGGATTGTAAAATACATTTCTCGTGAGGCTCTTAAAAATGACAATATGTGAGACACGCCAACACAACAAGGACAACGTAAAGAGAAATTACATTGTTAGTAGTTATTCATGAAGGCGACGTTTGGGGTATTATTAAAAACCTTAGTTCAAAAGTGTAAAGAACGAATAATTATGCAAACTTCATAATTTGAGTGAATGTTTATAGACAATTGAAAATCTATATTAAAAAAAAAATCAAATGAGAACTTATTTACAGTTTGTTACAAAAAATTAAAATAGTTTTCAAACAGAATATTTAAAACTACTGCAGTATTTAAAATAAAATATAAGTGAAATCACTATTTTTTGACCTAATGAACATTTCCAGGGTTCAGATCTGAAATAGAACCAATATTACGATTCCAGATTTTAAGTGTAAAAAAGCCTGTCAAAGAGTACAAACTGGGGTTTTGACACATTTATTCCTAAAATAATAGTAAATATACGTTGGAGTTTATATTTTAAAATAACTGAACTAGGCTACACTCGATTTTGCAATAAATAGAAAGAATGTCAAACTGATTGAAAATCAATTGCGTTTTTTTAATGTAGTTAACGTTTGGCATAATGTTAAACTCTCTGGTAAGGTATTGCCAAACTCATAGGTAATCATCTAAACGACACCATTCATAGTACTATGGCTGTGGTTATATTGAGTTATAGCGAATTTATAAGCGTCATGATTGAGTCGAATAGGACTTGCGATGACTGCAGCCACATCCGTCTTCTTATTGTGCTTCCCTTTTTTTATTTCTAAGTAGAACACTTCTACATTTTAGGTTAAGCTGACTGGTAATGTCAGCTTCAATTCCAAACCAATATACCAATTTTCTCAAGAGACTGGTTTACTTTGTTAGAATTGAGATAATCTTTGTAACATTCCATTTTCAAGACCTGGAGAATTACTAGGCGATTTTCAAAGAATATGAGGCCATTAATTTTTGACAAGGAACTTTCTAAATAATCTTGTATGCTTATAAAACTCTGATGATCGATAATATTTTTTTGTTTTATTGCCACCGTGAATTGCCTGAATAAATAATAAAGTAGACGTAATTTTCTGGGAATCAAACCCATGACCTTGGCATTGGAAGACCTGTGCGCTACACTCTGGCCTATGAGGGTATTCTTATAATACACTTCCAAAACCTAATATAAATTATGTTTTGTGTGTACAAATCATCTAATGATGGAGCCTTGGATGTTACCCACAGGTGAAACATGGAATACCTGTTAATTTCAGTTTTTACTGGTTCATTCAAATAAATATTAAAAAGTACAGTGAGTAATATATGACTTATTGTTACATGGTATTCTAAGATTCGATAGCATGTAATATAATATATGGAGCATGCTAATTAAATGGGGAAAAATAGTGGCATCAAACAGAAGAAAGGAGGAAAAATAAATTCTCTTGACATACATCAGATAAAACGTACTGACTCAGATGTAAAATCTATTTATGTTTTAGAATAAACCTAACCCGTTTTTTTTCTAGGAAAACAGTTAGTCTCATGTTTGGAATCTTATTGTTTAGACGATGCTTTTTTATTGCGCGAATTTAATTTTAATTCTTGGCTCTACTCTCTCCGCCAAGGGAACTTTTTGCACTTCACTTCCAAAACATAAGCATGAATTCTCATAAAAGTAGCTCTTGTCCTGTGTATGAGAAATGCTGATCTACCAATCTTGTATAATGAAACAAGGCTGAGGAGTTTTGAAATACAGTCATTGTCTGCAAAATTATCGCATCACGGTTTCAAGGGGAAAGAATTTAAATTCCATGATTGAAATTTGTTTTATCTAAAGAAGATTACATTTCTTTTACAAAGATTCAATTTCCAATGCAGTTAGTATTTTCCATAACTATTCATAAGTTTAAAGGAGAGACTCTACAGAAAGTTTTAGTTCATTTAGGTAAGGCGGTATTTCAACATGGCTAATTTCATGTTGCTCTGAATAGGTTTATAGTATATCTGCATTTATGTGATCTAAACTTGAATGATTGGATCAAAAGGAAGGTGATGGACGACCCAACGGGTCATGGGTGGTCTAGTATTTCATTAAAATTTGAAATTAACTATTTCAACTAGTTGGGCTTTTTGAGGTATTGATGTTTTCTTCTTTTGTTATAAAAACTCTGTTAAATATAAGCACTACTCTAGAATGTTAGGATTTTCTCCCAGTACGTTCTGAAAGGCATCTGACATAATATGGTTGAACAGGTAGCAAGGACACCACTGTACTATGATGTATTTTATTAGTTACAAACTCAGTGTTTGAACTTAAGCACACATTTTATAGCATGGTTTTTTTCCAGTACACATTGAAGTGCCTAATAATTTATGTAAATCTTTACAGGATGTCTATAAAAAAAATTATGAAATATTTTTCACATTCGCTAGGATATGCTCCTTAATCTACTTTCTTCATTCTTTTTGTGCTATTGTCATATTTAGTATCTTAAAACACAATTTTCATCTAAAATAATTGTTATTATCTGAAAGGGTGTTTAATGTGTTACTTTATTTAGTACTTGTAAACCCGATTAGAACTTCTACCATATTTAGTCTGAGAACATAACATGAATTACTACTATAATTAGTATATAAAAACGTGTTTTTGATATGTTTTAATAATTTACGAGAATTGAAACATTTCATTGAAAGAAAATTTCACCTATATTGTCACCTGCTTATGAAGTGGTATGAAGACGAATGGTATTTTAGAGATATAAAGAAGATTCGATGTGGAAGTATTTACAGAAACATATTGAAGATGCAAAGAAGCATGTGTCTTTGGGTGAAAAACAAAATGCGACGTCACTAGGCAGCCAGGCCTAGAGAACTGTTTGAGTTAGACATGAAGTTCAGTCGCAGGTGGGCCATTCTCAGTAACAATAAGAGTGGTGTTAATGATTCCTACATGTACGAATAAATACTGGGTCCAATACATCTCTTGTAGAAATAATGGTTTTATATTATTCTTTTATGACTTACACTTCGCCTTCACTTACTTTCTATGGTCGTAAGTACATTTTATTCACTTGCGACATTTAGTTCTGTACTGTTACTGTTGCTCTTCGACATTTCATACTGTATTGATTCTTTGTTGAGCCTGTAAATTCCTATCATGAAAGATTCTAAAATCCTTTAAAACTTAAGGTTATACAAACAGCAAAGATACTCAGTGCACTATTAGTTATAACTAATAATTTTAACTAACAAATTATAACTAATAAAATTTTCTCCAGCTTATAACTAAGCTGGAGATAATAGTTTTTTGTAATCTGCAAGATTCGGTGTCAAAAGAATTCTTCAACTCCCTCATAAAAAATCTATGAACTCCGCTCTCGAGTAACAGCGGCAAATGCACTAACCATCAAGCCAAATGTGTCGAAGCTATATACTAGATCTCATACTTAAAGGTACACAGTCATATATCATACATGAAGAAAGCCATAGGGTGTTGAAAATCAAACAATTAAGGAGAAACACAATGAATATCAGTGGTGTATGCCTCAGTGTACATACCTCAATCACAGATACGAGGGATCGAATTCATTAACTTTGTTGGTTTCTTATTTCCAGTTTTTGTATGACTGACTTCAAATAAGATTGGTAGCTGTATTTATGGATAAGATTATTAACACAATGGAAGCTTTTATGATTTGTTACCTTTCCAAAATTGGTTAATCCTCCATGCTCAGGCTTCATTCCTTCAATATCAGCTAAAGCTGAATCTGCCCTGTAACAATAAAGAAAACATATTTGAAATAAAACTAGGTTTAAAATAGTGAATTGACTGTAATGTAAAATAATAGGTTGAATAAGATGAATTGAAAGCAAGGTCTCCACCTCGACAATCAGTTTTTTTTGTGATAGTCAGACACGACTTTTGCACGGAATGGATATGAAAAAGTGTCCTATATCACTTATAGTAAAGGAATATATATTGTAGAAAAATAAAATATATCAGTGGTATAATGTTTCATTCTTAATATCATGATTTAATGTACCAAGATTTTAATGAGATTGTAAGACATTAATAATCAATGATACTGTGTACCAATAATGCACTGTGAAACTGGAAGTATTCTCAAGTTAAAATATAGGCTTCTTATGAGCAAGTTAAGGCATTCTTCCAATACAGCGTGAAAGTACAGGAAGTCTAGGTTACCGAGACGGTAATGTCACTTACCTTGGCCACCAGCAGTCACTTCAGTTTTGTTTTTGTTTCATCATGATTTTGAATGACTGGTTGATTGAGATGGCTTTAATAAGCATAGATAATGACTTGACAGTGTGCGTATGAGAGCTTTGAGAAAATTGTACACAATTTGTACTGCCGACCCCCCGCCCACCACTTCCGTCAACTTCCAGGGTTCCGTAGTTCCAACCCTGTCTCTCAAGAGGTGTGGCTTTCGCTTTTGTAATTCTAACTCTGTCTGCAACGATCGCGTCCAAAATTTTATCAGTACATGATGTTCATGCCTTTGCATTATTTGGCTAGATCAAATTTGAAGGTATCATTTTCTCTAGGTTAGTCTAAGTCAGATTATGTCTAGTTGAATCTAATTAATGAACCTTGTTTATTTTACAAAATTACTTAGTGATCTATGGCACAAAAAACATTCGGCTACTGCAGAAGTGACATATCATTTAATTGTTACGGTTTAAACTACAATGGATTATAACTGAGATAGTGGCACTAACCATATTAACAAAAACCATATGAAGTGAAAAACAAAAGGTCAAACTGATAAATACAAATAACAACTAGTTATTAAATGATACGTGAATACTGCGGTCACCATTTTTTATCTTTTTGAAGTTAGCTTTTTTCCAAAAAGATTTTAATCCTCTTTTAGTCCAAAATGTATTTCTTCCCTGTAAAGGAAATAAGAACCGTGTCATATACATACCGCACAAAAGTGTTCCCCACTGTCTCAAAACAAATTGATGTCTTTACTTTCAAATGGTTGTTGAAAAACAATTTTTTTTATAGACAAACGTATAATGGTAAGAAATTGCTTATGATTATAACAAAATTGTAACAAATACGAGTAGTATTAAGCTTATTCATTTATTTTGAATTTTATATCATGTACCTATAATGGACGAGTTTTCCCTCTATTTTTTGTTGAGTTCACCTTCCTTGTTAGGAATTTTAGTGTTCGCTATTCTATAGAGTTCACATAAAGTATGGGTGCATACAGGATTTCACCTTTTTATTTGTTTTTATATTATTTTTTCTCCTCAGAATAATGATGGTACTGCTTTAAGAAGAACTAATCAATTTCTTATTCTTTAGTGGACGTGAAAGATGGACTGTTCGTAAATTTGTGGATGAACTTAATCTTCGGCATTCTTATCAGGAACCTATAGAACTTTACTGCCGTTGGTAAATTGGCGAAGAAGTCTAAAGAAACATTCAGTTGCTTCAATAAACCCGAGGTGGGTTACCATAATCCTTATTAGAGGTAACCGTTCGGGTATTTGAAGATACTACCTGTTTCTTTGAACTACTTGAGCTATTCCTTAACAGCAGTAAAATAAATAGGCTCCCCATAACGGTGTTGAACGATGATTCTCCCGGAAATAATTTGCAATGAGATCATACTCCATGTCCACCTAACAAAACAAAATTGATTATTTTTTCTTTCTTTGGACCGTATCATATTCTGGTAGAAAAATAATATAATATATTATTATATTATTTTTAACATAATAATGTATTTTATAAAATAATATAGTATTATGTTGTATGGAAGAAAAAATAATGTAAAGAAATATAAAAAAAAATATATTTCTTAAATGAAGAAGATTAATGAGGTTATATTTCTTATCTGAAGGTAATTTATATAAATAAAGAAATAATTGTCTATATACCCAGATAGTATAGACAATTATAGTATAGTATAAGGTTTCTTATACTATAATAAATCGTATACTATAGAACAGAAGTTGAACTCTTTAAATTTTGTTAAACTTAGCCAGGTTTATTAAACTTCAAACGTATGCATAGTGTTATAGCTGTAAGGTATTTGATACCTAATTTTAAGAACAAGCTAGGAAGTTTTATTTGAGAGAGGTTTAATCCTTTATTATTGACACTGTCCAATAAAATACGGAATGTTAAGAATTGTATTAAGAATGCAGAATATTTACAGAATAAAATGGAGCACTATTGGAACAGTGCTTTGACTTACCACTGAGTGTTGCAGGTGGAGGTTAAAGTGAGATACCTCACTCCCAGCGAGTACAAGACTCTGAGCACGGGGAGGCTATTGGCCAGTGAGTGACCTCCTTCTACACCTATCATGCTGCACAGCTCGTTCTTCTTGTGTGCATCCATTATATCTGAAACATAGTTGAGTGTTTATAGACATATTGTTATTTATTGGATTTAGGAAAAATATTTGTTAGGAATATTAGTCAATACCCTTAGGCTTTCAGAATTTAGTGCAGTTCTAAGGGTGGAAAATATGGTTCATTTATTTTTTGCCACATATTTTACTAAATAGAAAGCCAAATTACTGGACATGCTCAAAATTTGGAGTCTAACATTTTGGTACACTCGTTGTATTTATAATAGAGATCCTTAAAGAAGAACTGAAATAGTACAGTCTCGGGAACGACGGTTTAACCACCTATCAGAGGGGACGAACGAATATTTTTCCACATTCCACCTGAAAAAATGAAGACCTGGGGATTCTAAAGGTAAACACACGAGTGCTTAGTGAAAGTAGCGGTATTCTAGTCCTCCAAACCTACTTGTATAAGTAGCAGTGCTCTAGTACTTTATACCTGCTAGTAGAAGTAGAAGTGCTCTAGTCTTCATAGCTAGTAGTAGAAGTAGCAGTGCCTAGTTCTCTATATCTACTGGCAGTAGTAGTAGTGCTCTAATACCCCACTTTTTGCTCTCCAGAGCACCCATGGAATATGTTCCTTTCACAGTCACAATATACATTGATATAATCTGGGTGGATTTTATAGACCTCACCCCATAAAACAAATTATTAAAAAGATCATGTCTATAAAAAATGTCTCATATTTTCCTACTACTTTCTTAGACATGAACAACTAATTATTAGTTAATTCTGAATATTCACTGTTTTATTATTATTATTATTGGAGTCCTACTATCCTGAGGTAATGTTGAAACAGTTCAAGGCTAGTGTGCAAGAAGAAAAGGGGGTGTTTTAGTTGGTAGTCTGGTTTACTAGGAGCCCAGGACAATGTGCGTAAATGCATTTCACCTCCTTACCAAAAAAAAAAAAAAAAAAAGAAAAAATATTTTTGGAGTCTTAATTTTTGGTAAACTCAATTGTATTTATAATAGGGATCCTTAACGAGCACATGAAATAGTACAGTCTCGGGAACGACGGTTTAACGTATATAATTATTATTATATAAACATAACTTCAAATAACATGTAAATATTCGTCTTAGCATTTTTATAATGTATGCATTATTTATTGCAAACGTTTTAAGTGTTTTACTTTAATGATGTATGGTAATTTAATATTTTAAGATTTTAAGATGATTTGAAATGTTGAGACAGTAATACATTTCAGTTATTCATGGTTTACTTTTCTTCATATCATCTTTAAATAAGCAAAAGTGTATTTCAATTGCACTTCATTCAATTAGTGGAAATAATAAGACAATAAATAATAATAAGAAACCACTTAGTAACAGAGTCACGTGATCAATCAAACCAGAGTGTAGTTAATGAAATTATCAGTTAATGAAATTATTATTTTTTTGTTTTATGAATCTCTAAATTAATACTGAAGTTTTTCTGTTTCAACATTTTATCCTTCTCCACATTAAAAATTTTTTAAATAAAAACCGAAATGTCAGCATTGAACTTGAAGGACTGACCGAGCCCTGCCAAACTTATATTTAGTTTGTACTTCACTATATGAAGATTTACAATAGAGTGTGTTTAGAGTATCTAAAATACTTTTTTTTCTCTTAACTAATAGTTATACAGGTGAAATTAGCATTATTAGCATTAGCATTCTTAGACGAAGAATACTGATTCGATCGGGAAGAGGGGGAAATCCATGAACACATTCTAAGTGAATAAAGTTACATTCTAAATTGTCCTTAAGAGGTTAAAGTCATTAGGCAAATTACACTTAAAATCTATACAAAAGAGAGTTATATCTGTAACAATAATAACCAAAGACAAAATATAAACTTACAATGTAGTGATTATTTTTGAAATAACAAAAGAAACCACAAAACAGTCTGATGAAACTCAGACACTCAGTTAACTTATAATTATAATAAGTGGACAATTTCTGATTATAAACAAGTCGATATTTCAGCTGCTCATGACTATTATAAGCAACCAGAAATTATAACTATTCATATAACTATAAATCATTATATTCATATAGTTATTATATGAATCAGATCTAAAGGCAAAATTGAAGAAGTACGAAACTAGAAATTTTAGTTTAATGAAATCTATAATGACATGATATCATATTATCTATTGGGGTCTTTGGATATATTATATATTTTAGAGATCGTCTTCTTATGTATGATTGATTTATACTGTTTTAATTGTAGGCTTTCATACCATTCTTTTAATCGATTTTAAATCTGTTACTTTAGTCCAAAACTTGTGCAATAACCAAAAGGCATGAGCACTAGTTCATAAGGAATATTGGTTTTCGACTTAAGTGGTCTCTGTTTTCAGAAGTCCCTAACCGGGATCTGATAATAATATTTTATTTTATCTTTGCTAAAGACTATGGTATAAAGACAATATAATGTATCTTGAATACATTAATACTGTAATAAATCTCATTTCTGTTACATACAAGGTCACTAAAGTGAAAGACAATTTTGAACCATGTGAACCCGTACACAACTATAGGTTATATTTTGTGATAGTAAGTTTTATATAAATTCAAAACATTTTTCTATACATAAAAATTAGTAAAAAAATTAATTTTGGTGGGATAAATTCAGCTATGGTCATAGTTTGTCCAATGCACCTTAGTATAGCCCTTAATAAAAAGATTTTATAACTTAACTTTTATTCTTTAACCTTTATTTTACTGGGAAGGTTTACTTTATCTTTATTTTTTTCTTATATTCGAATTAACTCAGAATTAATTAAGCCTAGGGATTATTGGCTCGTGGAATCATTTTGGTTTTTTCCTGCCTTAAATTAATTACTTTTTAAAATTTACTTCATTTTCATGCAGTATTTGAAATAAACTCAGAGAGTAATTCAAAACAAAAGCGTTGAACTTCTAATGGCAATAAATCGTTATGATAATTAGATTAGCCTGGCTGCATGGTTTATTGCTACCGGTATAATTTATGCTTGTTTTACTTGAGAACACATAAAGCTTGCCTGCCTTTTAATTGAAGCCATTAGCTGTTGAAATTTCCTTACTGCTGGCAAACAGAGGAGCGCGTCTTAATGTACTGGGTTAAGCCAGAGCTACAGTTAGCACGGCTATCCACTCATCACCATGCATCCATATTCATTAAGGCCCAAAATTATTAACACATTTCCACTAATTACTCTGTCTATCACAACATTTACATTCTCTACCTGGAAATTCTGCCCTGCTATATTATGATGAATGTTACTCAATTGATGAAGAATTTTAATACATAATACTACCAATATTTAGAAACACCTTCCGAAATTCAAATCTGGATATTTTCAAAGAAACGAGCTTCACGTGGTTCCAAATTTCAAATATATATATATATATATAGTTTAGAAGGCCTCAGAGATTATTTTTCTTCATTTTGATTCTTCCCTACGGCATTTTGTATCATATACATATCGTAGCTGTTGCTGGTCTGAATACTGGGCGGTGACTGGCCGTTGGCTTGGCGAGTAGCTTGTGGTTGGTCTTTAGTAGCTGCAGATATATATATATATATATATATATATATATATATATATGAAAAACTACAAAATGAAAAGGAAAAAAAGACTAAGATCTTTTTGATCAATGATTCTACAGAAACTCTCAAACTTGAGGGTCCTCAATTTTGCTTAACTCAAGTGATTTTCGAGTAGGGATCTTTAACGAGTACCATCCATAGTACTCAGGAGCGACGGCTTAACATCCTCTCCGAGTCATGACGCACTCAGATTTATTCACCGTGCGTGTGAATAAATCGAGGGCCTGGTGGGGATCGAACCCCGGACTACCAGCCCAGAAAGGGAGTCCATTAACCACTGAGCTAACTTGGCTACTCATAATTGTGCATACTCACACTGATTAAATTCCTGTACTAAATAAAATCTCGTAAAACAGTATAACAACAATTCTTAGCGAAAACGACTAAAATAGCAATTACTTGCTAAAAGTTTTCTTTTTATTGAGGAACTACTGTCTTCAAACGTTTCATTTAAAATGCTTTAAGTTCATATACTACACACATGCTAATATTATACTTTCTTCGATGGAGCCTTGTTAAATTCAAATTATAAATTCATAAGTTCAGATATTATGTTTGGAGTAACGAACTTTTCACCTGATGTGTTAAAACAACCTTAATTTATGATGGTTGAATGAAATTATGTAACTTTTTATATCTTCATGTAACTTTGAACTTTGAAGTAAACTAACTTCAAGATTTCAGAATAAGAATGAATATCTTTATTTTATCAGTTTTAAGAGCTATAATCAAAGTTTACTTCAATTCAAAACTTTTTTCTTTCTGATTTATATCAGTAATTTTATTTTAACGTCTATTTATAATTGTAAAACACTAATGAAAAAATTTGGAGTGGCTTACACTCAATTTTAGTATAAGTGAACATTATATCAAAAACTTTGACAACCAACTGATTTTCTGTTTTTATCTGTTGCCATATATTCATATGAATCAGTAATGTACCATTTGGTAAATTATAATCATTTTATCATAGACATATTATTATAATTATTCAATTCAGGAGTCTGAACCCCACTAGATTCGTACTCTCCATGGCCATAGCTGTCGTATTGCACACTCCATAGTTGTAAATACTTTGTACTTCAGATATGAAGTTGTTTAATGACCTTTGAAAATGTACATAGAGAATATCCTTCATTTCTATAGTTTCGGGTATGATTTTACAGAAATTATTATACCCTTCAATGTGCATAAAAGGCTCGCATTCTGATATAATCTGATTAAAGATTTCTATCTCTTTTAGACAGAGGTCCGCATTGCATGATATCAAATTAGTTTTCTTTTACTACTATTTTTTGATTATAAGCGATAAGAATTGTTATCTGTTAAAACTTGAAATTACTGTGTAAAATATCAACATTGTTATCATGTATAGATTGGTGGTCCTTATGGCAAAGTGTTTTATGAAATGAGTATGAAAATTTTTACGATTGTTTAATATAGTATGCATAATGTATACTGTAATATGATCTATTTTCCTTGAACCGATCTCTGTAGTAGTTATGGTGATCCAATGACTTGGCCAGTTTTTTTGCAATCTATTCCGTATATCCATTCCCTTATGAGTAACAGATTTATCTTATGATTCTCCAATCATAGGATTAAAAAACATATTAAATAGGCTTTTACTTTCACTCTCTACAAGGAGTCATGTTTCTTCCAGCAATCCATTTTGCAAGTTGTAATTTTATTATTAAATGAATTATTAAAATGTTACGTATTTATTATTGGTTAACCTATAAGATGAAGATGACTAGGCGATAAAATAACTAAAAAATCTAAGAATTGGTCGTCAATAGGAGCAATGAATTGGCCTAAGGAAGGTGGTGGTGGTGGAAAAGGGAGATCTTAGAATCAAAATGTTCTTTGATAACGGTACTCAATTTATGTGTGCTTGGGAAACAAAAGCAATCCATAGGAGGTCGCCAGAGCGACCCAGGGTACCCAGGTACCCTGAGTTTCAGTCAGTAAGGCAGTCGGGTAACCTCGCTCTACGAATTTACTGTTGTTGTCCAACAAAAGGTAACTTGTTGTTATGGAGATTAAGGAGCTAATGACATAAAAAGCTTATTTTCATGAGTTTTGATTGAGCTGTTCATGTATGATGATTAAGGGTGTTTACAAAGCAATTTAATAATGAATTTAGGTTGATTTTTTGAAAAAGTTCTATCTTGTCATTAAAAAAAATTTCATTTTATCCAAAGTATTGGACCTTAATTTAGAATTAACAATAATCATTTTATTATTGAAATGGTTGTAACTTCCTACTATTCTTTTTTACTACATTATGGTTCCTTTTGATTAATGAGGTTGAGTAATTTTTTCAACGTCACCATTTTTCAGTAACGATATTTCTTTACAATAAGAGTCTAAATAACATTTAAAGATTCTAATAACTTTCCTTGTTTTCTATAAATCTGTAAACCATTCTTTTTAAAATGTTTAAATTACCAATATCTACATGTTATAGAATACAAAAACCTTTACACATTTGAACATGATTCAACTTTTCAGTGATGGGAGCAAAACTTACCCGAAAGCCGAATTCTGATAGCCTATTATTATCCAGTATTATTAAAATCCAACATACTATTTTTGTCCAACACATTAAAAACTGATTTATTATAGGTATTTGAATCGAAAGGGTTTTTAATACTATTGGCATAAGTTTGTTTGATGTATTTGTGAACAAATCTTACATACTTTTTTTCATGTGAAAATAAACATACTCAAATTATTACCAACAATTTGACGAAATGAAATTGCGCAGAAAATATATGAAATCTAATTTTACTTCATTTTTTATTTTATTTCTGAAGTTTTACGAAATTTGACAACCACTTCTCACCATGAGTTCAGACAAAGAGAGAGACAACATTCATAATAGTGAGTAGATGTCTCCCATTGGTTATTGCAGTAAACATGTGAAGTAAAAATCGCCTTAACCTTAGTAAATAATTTACAAATGAGACTAAAATTGTTAAACAAAAACAACTGGTGCTCTACAGAATTATGGTTTAATTGAAACAATTGAAATGGGATACTAGCTGTAGTATTGAGAAGAATGGGAAGCAAATGAGGTATTTAAACGGTAGAAATGGAAAGAAAGGAAAGAAAAGGCTGCGCTAGCCGGGATAAACAAACAAGATTCGACAATATTTCTTGTAACATATTACAAGAGATCACTTTTGAGCTTAAGCCATGTCGGCATTTTGAGAAATTCTGCACCATGTAGCATTGAGTAAAAAGAAAAAAAAAACTTGAACTCCTCTCTCTTAAATAAAGAGTTCAAATCTTTAACAGCTGGCACTTGTTAGAAACGAGGACAAATTATAAATGGGGAGCATTTCTCACTCCTTAAAAGCCAAATCCCTTAAGGGTTTATCAAAAGAAAAGTGAGCCTGCTATTGAACACTCTTTCCTCACGTAAAATAAACCAATTTTGACTAATTTCCATTAATCTCATGCAGTTTTTTTTTACAACATGCATAATAATTCTTTTATATCTCAATAAAATTGTCTCAATAAATGAAATAAAAAAATATTTTTATTGCAAAAGGACTCTTATACTTAAAAGAGGACTTCAAATAACTAAAGAGAAACTAAACTCAGATAATAATTACGTTTTTGTTATATATTAATACTTAAGCTCTGATGAATTGTTAATCAAAAATATTTTACATCTTGATAAAGTTAAACAAATTTAATCAAACAAATTAAAGCTGCACATTAGGAGTTTTCAAGTGATAAATCAGTAAAGAATCTAATTACTTGTGTAATTAATATAACTAATTTTATGTTAATCAAATCATACAATAAACTGTAAAAAAGTATTAACAATTCACTGTTTTCAATATGACCATAATCAGAGAAAGAAATCATTCTATTAAGAGATAAACATATAAATATTTACAGTTTGTTCGTTAAATCCTAAGTATATAACTTTAACCCACAGTAACTAAAGCTGCCAAAATACATACATGCATATTGTTAATACCACTGAGGTTAGTATGATTTATATTAGAAATAGGTAAAACAGTCATACCTCATAAGATGATCATGGAGTCGTTGGAGCGCTTTCGGACGTTGTCCATCTTCGATCGCAACAAACCTACTTATTAACTACTCAAACGAGTTGGTTTGTTGCGATCAAAGATGGACTAAGTCCGAAAGCGCTTCAACGACTCCATGATCATCTTACGAGGTATGATGGTTTTACCTATTTCTAATGTCAAAATGCTTCCAAGCAAGTTTTGTGATTTCAGAAATTTTTTTTGGAGTCTTTTATTTATACAGCCCTGTAACGATAAATAAATATGTTTAAAATATAAGGAATATCTGCAAAATAAGGAAAAAAATAACATGTTATTTGATAACGAGATATCTCAAAATGGTTTATAACTATTTCATTCATTCTATTTTGGTGATTGATTTGTAAATTATAGGAATTTCAAAAGTATTTAAAAACTCGAATTTTCAATTTCCTGAAACAGGATTACGATTACAAGCGATGATTAATGTCAGTGCCATACAAAAAATATATTTGACGTTTAAATAAGTGATCAATCGAATTGTTCAAACCTTAGTAGCTCTGGTGTTTGATGGTTCCAGGTTACTATTTACTTGAGTAGTAACACTAGATGATGGAAAGGAAAGGTCAAGGACAGATTAAAAGAGTAATGCAGATAGAGTTGGGGGATGAAGAATAAAGTAAATTTTAACGAATATATAGAACTAGATAGAAATTATTACTTTATGTCAAAATTACAGAATCGTTTTTCGAGTCCAATGTGAACTTTATAAGTTGAAAAGGTTATAATAAACGATGGGTTGTAAATGTTGATGGTTGAAAGGCAGTTGAATTATAATACCAATAGTGTTAGAAATGGTACAGTTTTATATGAAAATAAATACCTTTGGAAGATGTGCACAAGACAAGTGGAGGGTGGTACTTGTCTGTGAGTCGTTTGATGACATCAATCTGTTCCAGTGTGAGCTGAACAGCATCTTTGAACTGCGATTCGCAAGGGACGTAAGCAGCCCAGAACTGAAACATACGTGAGCCGTGCGTATAAGAAACATTAGCAACGAATAGTGCTTTTGCCTTTACCCACTTTCTGATTATATAAGAAATACATTTTGTTACTTTACTATAAGCAAACTATAGTGATCATGAAAAAAATAGATCTCGAGATTTTGACGGAATTATATGTTTTGAGGTCCCAGAACTGGTTCTATGAAGTTTTTTCGATGATGTCTGTGTGTGTATGTGTGCGTGTGTTTGTGTGTGTGTGTGTGTGTGTGTGTGTGTGTGTGTGTGGGGGGGGGGGGGGGTTAATATATATCCAAAGTTTGTAGACACGCTACAGTCCAGAATCTTTGATAGGTCTAGTTGAAAATTCAAATATCTGAAACAGTTTTATGATTTATGAACCAGTAGTAATGATTAATGTTAGTGGAATACGAACACTATATTGGATGTTTGAAAAAGTATGAATCGAAGTGTTCAAACCTTACTAGCTCTAGAGTTTTATGGTTCCTGGTTACTACTTACGAGAGTAGTAACACTAGATTATGGAAAGGAAATATAATAGAATAATTGAGATAGAGTAGGTAGATGGGTAGGTAAATCTTAACGAATATATGAAACTATATAAAATTTATTAGTTTGTATTCAAAATTACAGAATAATTTTTGTTGCCACAAAGGAACAAAGGAATGCATGATGAAAAGTAATTTTTTTTGCCAAAAACCTGTTTTTAGACTCCATTTTTTTCTCCTCACCTAGTAATTTTTTAATTGTAACCAAGATCAACGTATTGTTTTATAACCAAATAAAGTGAATAAGAAAGATCTGAAATAAAACTTAATTGCATAGAATTTTTTTCTAATTCAACTTTAGTTTAATTAAGTTTTGAAAATTGGAAGTATACATGGAGTAAGTAGGCTGGTGAATAATTAGTGAGCCAAGAAAGGTGTAGGGCGCCGTGCTGTATCTCAGGCCCTAATTAGCCCTTAATGGGAAAACCGCCACTTCTTTAGACTCAAACAGACCCTCTTCTCCTGCCCTTACATCTGTGTTCAAACTCCTTTCTCGAGTCCCTACTCATATATTATTTAACTTTCAAGTATTCCCACTCACTGAGTTGGACCTTTTCAATTTTTTTTACAATACAAGTTTTTTACTTACGAGTACATTGTATGACTTAATCATTAATTTTTTTGTACTATATGTGGTGAATTTAAAATATATAAAATATTAACTGTTAATACAATGTATTTGCAGGAGTGAGTTATAACTGGTGACACTTTTTATGTCTATTTAAAAATATGTGGTTATGTAATTTATGAACTACGGTTTTACAAATAATGAAATCAAATTGTAGCTGGAATACATACTGCCTTCTTATACCTTTTTGGAATTGTTTACACACACATTTATAAATGTGGAACACACACATTCTTATTAAATGGAACTAGTAATCTTAATCGATAATTTTCTTTCCCTTTTGTCCTAGCTGGCAAAATATACATCCATTGCTGTTAAAACTCCCTGCTAATAATTTTTAAATAACCAATTTAGACTGTCTTTTCCAGTAATTTTCAAGGTACGTGTACAGTTTGAGTAAAAACTAACAAGAATTTTCTTGCATTAGCGCGTTAGATTAATGACAAGATTAATGTACTTGTCAGTTTATTCTCCTTTAACAGTCGATGTCAGTAGTTTCGTCAGTTCGTAATTTTCTGTTAGTTTGTGTCTATTTTACAGTCGTATGATCTTATGAGTGAACATAACAAATCATAATAGTGAAGTCAACAGAAGTGAGAGTCAATGGTGATCAGTGGTATCTGCGAATTCGTTGTAGGAATTCTCAAACCAGTAAACTAGAATGCGGAAATAGTTTTTCTATTCATTCATGGATAGACGATGTATAAACCACTTTATTGATTCCAATCTTTAGTCAAGTAGGAGTACTGGTTATAGGGTGTGCACATTTGTTTTAGTCAACTTGTAGACACTTTTTCGAGGAACCAACGAGATTTTCCGTGCAATACTGCACGTTGGAGTCAGGCAGTTCCAAGCCAGAGGCTTGCACCTCCATGTCTATTTGTACTACTCTAATTTTGTAGGTCTGTAGGATAAGTTAGCATGTTAGTTTCTGTCCTATCTAGGGTGAGTATGTTTTGTGGTAGTATGGTCTTAAGAGTACTAAAGTCGTCAGCTATTGTGAATTAGGCGATATGATTAGTGAGTAGGTTCCAGAGAATTTGGGTAAAAGTGGTTCTGGAATGAACAACAAAGAAAAAAAAGCAATTTTAAATATAGAACTTACCAAATTTATTGAAATTAATTCAGGTAATAATGAGTAATTTTACTGTATTGCATGTTTACTCCGCACGCCTTTGATGTTGCAGACCAATTTTGAATATTTATTAGGTTTAATATTTATTGTAAAATAAATGTGTTAAAATTATTCCATAATGAGAATATTAATTGAATTTATATTTAAAAAATACTTTTTAAATATTTATTTGTAGAGAAATATGTTTTTTTAAAAAAAAATGCTGAAATTGGTTATTTCAGAAAATAATTTCGAGAGACTAGAAAATTTATTTTTCAGTTGTTTACAAATGAATTCAAAATAGAATTCTATGGTATTTTTTTATGATAATCACATATGAATGTGCTAAATTAATAGGAATTAATGAACAGGGATAGACCTATATTAATTAATGTACATTAATGAACACCTATATTCAATAAATAGCGTTTCTAAGTGCATAGAAGTACTTTAATAACATGTTATAATTGCCAAAGATGTTTGTTTAGATCACAGTTTTGACATAAGACGTGATTTAACGTAAACTGAACTTTTCTGTTTAAGCTCAACTAGGCACTATATTCGGCACTTAATACAATGGTTGAAGGGCTACAATAGGTCGAAACGAAGAGACAGAGGGAATAGAATTTCTTATGTGTTTATATTTCAGACCCAAAGGAAGGACACCCGTTTTGTTAAAACGTCATTATGTCAAAAGCCGTTTGAATAAACGTCTTTGACAATTAAAGCATACTTCTGGATTTTACAGTAACTTTAAACAAGACATTAGTTAAATTTAAAACAAGAACAATTACATGCTGTTTTATTAGTTCAATTTATTTACAGTTTAATTGAAGCAGACTTGTTAAGCAGAACTTACTCTAGTTTCAAAAGAAACAACACTTAAACCCTTCTAGTTTTAAATAAAAGTTAACAAACTGAAGACAAACAAGCGGTTAAAGAAGCCGGGCTTGCCATGGAACCAATTTAAATACATAACATGACTGAGTGACTTTTCACTTTTTATCTCGAATAAATTAAATGTTAAACTAGCGAGACAATTTAACATTTTCAAAGTTATATTAAAGTAATTAAAACTAACTTTTGATTGCGCAAAGCGTTCATTTATTATTAATAATAACGTTTAATAACTATTTTCCAGGTATAAAGTTCTGCTAACTTTTAACGAGCTAGTAAAGTTAACAGAAGCATTACATAAAACAAAAATATATTAGAATATATATGTTATATTCAACACAAACAAGTTGTGCTGGCTTTAATGAATGCCTAGGAGTTATGTGCAAACAGCAATGATTTCAAACAATCCATCAGAATACTGCAAACCACAGTTATGTTCAGTTAAATGTAACTTTCCTCTTATCCAACTAGTGTTAATCAGTCAATTGTCTTTGATATGTCTAATATTATTTAAAGTTACACAGCTAGAGTTCCAAAGAATATAACCAAACAAAGAATGATGGGAAAAAGAAGGACAAATGAGATAGATATGTTCAAAACTAAACTGCAGTCTTGTTTGAACATGAAAGAAATTCACAGTTCCTAATTGGTCGTTGGTTAAAACGGTTTCTTAGGCGAGAACTGTCAATAACGAAGCTGGCATAAAATTATAGTATGTACTAATAGAGTAGGATAAAACCGGTAAAAAATAATGAAGAAGAAAGTGAAAAATAATTTTGTTTCCACTGGATATGAACAGAATAATTGAGTGTCAAAATTAAAAATCACAAATAGATAAATTATTTATTTTAAAAAATATATTAATTTTATAAAGAAAAGAAACTACAATAATTTCAGAAAAAAAATTCCAGTGGCTTGCTTTCAGCTTTGGTATTATTTCAGGAATCTATTTATGTGGCTGTCTTTTTATAATTATTAAGAGAAATGTAATCATTCTTATAGCAAAGTTGCAGAAGATAGGCGAAACGTAGTTTTTGAACAGTGAATAATTTCCTATTCAAATATTCTAAGTTTATGAAATTATTATCACAAAATATATCAAGTATAACAGCATTGTTTATAACTTTTTTTTTAAATGTCTAAATAGACATAAGTTCTGTATTGTATTTGCTATTTTAACAGAAAACATGTTGAAGTAACTTTCCTATGCTACAATATTACCCAAAAATTGTCATGTTTTTTTTTACTAGACTACATGTCTGTCAAATGATATTAGGTTGCCAACAGGTGTTTGATAGACCCCCACTTTGACACATGCTGGCCCATATAATGAAAAATTCAGATCTTTTACCCTGATATTTCGACGCACAATTTTTTATGAAACACTTTATCGTAATCAACTCAAAAATGAGCTGCTAATTTATTAACAAGTATAAAATTCTTCTTTAAATGGATTGGTACAAAAAATATAGTATGAAATATATTTATAATTATAATATAATTGTTTAACCAAATTAGTATAATAGAGTAAGAGCTATGTAATTTGTGTCTCCAAAGGAAACATAATACCTATAGTAAGCTGAAACATAAACATTTGCATAACATCCACTTCAATAATTTTAAAAAATGAACACAATTCATATCAAATTAATTCATCAAAAATATTTCAACAGTATTTTACAATCCGTTTAAAGTTGAAAAATTGAAAATTAAAAATTCTAGACTGTTCACCAGGTCAAAAAAAATTGTTAACGCATGCATGATCTAGTGACGGAACAGAGGTGTAGGTCTATTTCCTTTCAAAAAATTTGACAATTGTTTTTACGTTATACTGTCTACCTAAGAAAAAAACATAGTACTGAGGGTTTAAAGTATGCATTATATTTTTAAATTAATATTTTTGTCTTAAATTAATAAAAGGGGTAAACATTATAATAAATAAATCGATTTTATTCGTTTGGTCTTTCTGTTATTGATGTACATGTATATAAATTACACGACATAGAAAAAAGATAAAATACACACTTACTAACTTCAATATTTCGAACTGTTGTTCATCCTCTCCTCTAGTCTTCTCCTGATAATGAACAATAGTTCAAAATATTGAATTAAGTAAAGTGTATTTTATTTTTTTTATGTGTCGTGTTTTGTGTAATGTAATGTTTTATAGTCCGTTTGGACTGTTTCTTCAATTTAGTATATATATATATATCTAATTAACGTTTAACCTACAAAACAAAAAAGAGACTAATGCTCACGATTCTCTATCATTTTTGCTGTCTTGAAATCTTCAGGAGAAGTACAGAAAAAGTAAAAGGAACACAGGAGTGGAGATGTGAATGCGAATGTCTCCACCGACTGATTCAAAGTGATATATAAGATATATATACCTTAGTCTTTTTTCTGTTTTCTTATTCTGGTTTGAACATGAAGATATCCATAAACATAATATATTGTTATCATTACTCTTTAAAAGTATTAAATTAGATTTAGTTCATACCATTAGATTATTTTTATAGCTTAAAACGTTTATACTGTTATTTAATATGTTAGTGCTTCTGTTTTCTGTTTTCAAGGGCTCATATTAATTCTGTCCCTTTTTCAAATATTTTAAATAGTGATCTAATATTAGTTTTTGATGTGTGTCCCTTCACAAGCTTGCACCAAAGGGCTTCATCCATATTGACGGGGCAGAAGCCCAGGGGAGGAAACCGTTTTCCTTCATTGGCTTCTAACAACGAACACTGTCAGAATTATGCCCAAGTAAGGAGGGATGCCAGTTAATTAGCTCCGGAGGCCATCTTCCCGGCCTTTCGTTAACTATGCAAATTACTACATTAATAAATTACTGCCTTTTATCTGTTATGGAGGTCAGAGAGATTAATGCCTCGTTTTAAAACTATGCAAATTCATTTCAATAGACTTGCCTTAATTTGTTTTCGCCAGAGCACAGGCCCTTGCTTGTATATCATTATTTACTTCTTCATCTATGAAAATAGATGTCAGCCTTTTTACACCCATTATATATACCCCTTTCATTACACATTAAGTAACCTATAATAAGGAGTTGGTAATACCCCTTCATAAACATCATAAGGCTTAAGAAAAATTAACTACAGGATTCTTCTTAGTATAAAAATACTCATTCATAAATCTATTCAAACAATTGTATACCCACTTGAAATGGATCAGTTTTAAAAAAAATCTAGTGGTTTACACTCAAATATACTGTAACTAAAACAATTGTCAATATCAATATGAACACATGTATAACGACATATATAAATCTAAAACGGAAAGAATCACGAATTACGCCAGATTTTAGGACTTACCTAAAATCTATGGACAAATAAATATATATATATATATATATTGTTATTATGAGTTGTCCGGGGAAAGAAATATGATTCATTGAAAAGATGAAAAATAGGAGAGCGGAGTTAGTAGGTCCATTTGTGCGGTCCCAGTTACCCGCTGCCTAGTGAAGCCTTCGTTCGTTATTCCGCCAATGGTCATAGAGGTTGCACAGTCCCTCTGTGAAATGAGATTATTGGCAGAAAATATGAGCCTCACTTTGCAGTGAACTCCTGTTCCCTTCCTATTATTGTTTTTTTGTGGTGGTTGGGTGTTGGTTTTGTCTATTATCTGCTACGGAAATTGAATTTTTTTAATTGATACTCTCATTTGTCTTCTATGAAAAGCAGCCTTTGTCTTCATGTCAATGGGGGTAGAGGTTGCACAGTCCCTCTTGATTAAAAGATGTTGACACTCGACTCCAACTTCTTCGCATAGAGACCCATTCGAGTTATTGGTTTTGTTATGTTTCCTCTTCAGTCGGTTTTTGTTACTATGTTTCCTCTTCGGTCGGTTGTTGTTACTGCTATTGCTGGATGGTTGGTTGAAGGTGGAAAATTATACAAAACTAAAATTTATCGGGACTAGGTCAGTTCTTCAGGTTCAAATTAAACTCTCATTGCCAACTTTTCGGTTTTTATTTAAAACCTTTTTCATACGCCTACAAAAACAGAAGAAATATAAGAAATAATACAATAATTCAACAATCAAACATATATCAAAGTGCAATTAGTTACAATTAAGAAATTGCAATAGAAATTTTGACTATAGCTTAGTGAGAAAACTAACAGAAGTATAAATTTGGAAACAGAAAAACTAAGTATTACATTACAAATTATTTTACAAAGACAATGAGTCTGTAGATTTTAACAACAACTGTAGTCTGAATGAACACATGACTCTGAACTGTTCAGTGTTAGGTTCAATGTGATTAGAAAAAAAGAGTAATTGCTGAAAAAAATCGTGAATGCAGAATCAGCTCTACTTTTTAACAATATATATATAAAAAAGAAGGGTCTTTTGTCAGGGTTTTTGACTCTGACGAAGACCGCTTGTTACGGTTCAAAGATCTTAGTCTTGTTTTCCCATTTCTTATTGTGGTTTGATCATTCATATATAATATATATATATATATATATATATATATATATATATATATAATAACGCGTAATGGTGATCAAAATAGACATACATTTTATTCTTGGCAATAATATTGTATTCAGCGAAGAAAAATGAAGATTTTATACAAACTAAAAACAGATCTTTGTTTAAATCTATGAATATCAAAGATTAAATCTAAATAAAAAAATCAAAATAAGGAAATTAAACGTTAATCTGAATAGTATACTGATTCAAGACTGATATGTTAGCCAATGACTAAAACTGGTATAAAAACACGTGTTTTTGTTGATTAAGGTGTATAGTTCTTATTTAGGAACCAAGAGAATAGAAATTAATGCATTCTAAAACAAATGATTAGAAGAAAAGGTGATCTAAAAAAGTAGTTGTAATATTAAACGATAACATGGTGCTGCTGTCGCAAGTGAAATATTACATATAATAAGAAACTGATGTAAGAAAACAGGCATTGACAAATGAACTAACGAAGGGAATTCAAACTTGTAAGAACTACATCTACTGATATTTCTCTCTGAGATATCCATGCCAAGTTACTTAAGTGTAACCATAAAAGACTGCTAGAAAAAGTCTATGAGCTACATAAAAACAACAACAATACATCAAGCTTGATAACAAAAAGTTGTAATTAATTTGATACAATTGGATATTATTCTTCTTCTTTGAAGTTGATAGTACTAAGTAAGTAAAGAACAAAATTACTAAAAAAATACAATAATCATTGAATGATTATTTTATTCCAAAATAAATTAAAGAAGTAATTAGGCACCTATTTATTGTTAGTAATAAGATAAAAGGAGGCGTCCATAGTTAGCTTTGATATTGATATAAAACTAGAAGTTCGTGACCGTTACGAGAAATACGTATTTAAAAAAAACCGTGTAAGAGACAGAAATAGTTAACTATATTACTTAGTTGCAATTACTACAGTTGAGTACTGTTCTAATAACGTAATATTAATTTACGTTATGTATGTATGAATTGAAGGGAATGTAACAATGTTTTATATGTTGACACAGAAGATGCAATGATAAATCTGTTATCTATATATTTTCAAAATATAAGTAAATAAATATATGTATTATATTGTTAAAAAGATTTCATATAAACACATGAAATAACAATCCATGATCAAACCACAAATGAAATGGGAAAACAAGACTAAGATCTTTCAACCGCAACAAACGGTCTTCGTCAGAGTCAAAAACCCAACTGAAACACTAGATACACGCCAGCAACCCCTCACCAGATGTGTCGTGCATCTAATGTTACAGTTAGGTTTCTTACTCTGACATAGACCGCTTGTTGCGGTTGAAAGATCTTAGTCTTGTTTTCCCATTTCATTTCTGGTTTGATCATATATTACATTGTATGTAGACCTCCAAAGGTCGCCAACCACTGCTTCACAAGTGCGCTTGGTGTTCCTATCGCAACTCTTCTGATGACGGTTCAGCCGAAAATGAGAGACAGTAAATGCATTCGCTTCTTTCGTCTATATATAAACCCATCTAAAATACAGGATGTAAAAACATTATGGTGACGGGTTCAGAGGTTCTTACAGTTACTACGATGTTTCTCTATCTTGTGTTTTCGTTGGGTTTTGACTCCGACTAATAGGACTTATTACATTTGAAAAATCTTAGTCTTTTTTTCCTATTTCTTATTGTGGTTTGAACATTTAGTGTTGTCTCATGTATTAATTGTAAAATTTATATATATATATATATATTGTGGTGTTTTTTTTTCAAATTTAGAATATCCTGTGGTTTCATTAAAATTCTTTGATGTATCTAAGGCTCTTCTGATAGACAAAATGTGCACATGTTAAAAGCTGGTTAATTGCAATGGCTGCAGGCTTTGCGGAGAAGAAGTAATAGTTTGGGGCCGATTTGCAGGCGCTTGACAGGGCGGTGTTAAAAAACTTGGGGACATGACTGAAGGAAATCACTTGATAAGTGTGACAGACAGCCCCTTGTAAAAAGACAAGCGCAAATTGGCTGCCTCTAGGAATTGAAAGACTTTCTCAGCAAGTCTCTTAGGATGGATTTTATCGTAGAAATATCTCTGCCATTCAATTTGAACACACTATCCATCAATTTGTAAAATACACAAGCATTTTTAAATGAAAATTGTAATACTAAATAGTATTAAATTTAATGTCCTTATTAATTTGGAAGTCAAAACTGTATAATTTAGTTTTTAAAATATTTGAAGTTGCATACGCACATATTTACTTGTAAATATTGAAATAAAGTATCAGTTTATTTGTGTTTCCAAATGGTAAACTCCATCCTCTTTAAATTTGGGGGGGGGGAGGGGGGGTCTTTTTCTTGTAAACAATTCCTGTTCAATTTTGTTGTTTACAAATTTTTAAAAAGACAATTCTTATACACTTAAAAAAGTGTTAATGTATAATTTTGTTTATAGCATGTTTTATTGAGTTTATCAAAACTTATTCCTTTCATGAATACAACTAACAAATCAAAGTGGCCTCGTTAACTATGGCTTAATCAGTTCTATATGGAAGGCATTTTAACTTACCTACCTGTAAAGTTGTAAAAAGTTAAAATTAAAGAATAAATATGTATATTTTATATCAAAATATTTAGTTGAACATATTATAAAAACAAATGAATTTAAAGAATCTTAAAACGTTTGGTCGATTACTAACTTTAATTCTCTATAATTTAAAACAAAATGTAATACAAAATTTATGCAATACATTTTTCGTAATCATATCTAAAAACTAAATGTCAAAATACTAAAAACGTGTGAGTTGGAGTTTACATTTTGATATTCACCCATTAGTGATGCAGGTGTTTCTACCGAGGAAATGTTATATTAGTATTTCTTCATAGCTTATGACCTGATATGGCTTATTTCTTTGTAATTTATTCCATTGGTGAGAATAAGAATTGTAAATTAATTATGAAATACTTTTTTTTTAAATTTATACTGTACAATAAATTCAGTGATAATCTTTTATATATATTAGTATGAATTATATTGGTGTTGATTTAGTAAATTCTATGGAACATATATTATTACAAAAAATGGCAGAAGTTGTATAGCTGTATTTTGAGCTGTAAACTCTCAAAAGTATAATATTATTTGTTTTCATTCATACAAATCTGGAGCGTGCTACAAGTAGATAATAATTCCGATTCTGGATCACTGTGTGGTTCTCATCTTCATAATACATTCAAACGGGAATTTTATTATTTTAGTTATGTTTTACAAAAAATACAGTGTTATTATTTTGTTGACATATATATATATATATATATATATATATATATATATATATACACGAGTTCGAGATTAACAAAGAACAACACACAAAGTAGGGAAACACACTTACAGACTCAAATTTTCGGGTAATCCGTCTTCAGGAGAAAAGAGAATGGGAGACCAAGCACGTTCATATATATACATATATATATATATATATATATATATATATATATATATATATATATATATATATATACATATACATATAATACATATATACATATATATATATATATATATAATATATATATATATATATATATATAATATATATATACAGCTGTTGTTAAAATCCATATACTATTTTTCTTTCTAAAATTATTTGTAATGTAATACTTAGTTTTTCTGTTTGAAAATGTATACTTCTGCTTATGAAAAAGGTTTTAAATAAAGACTGAAACGTTGGCAATGAGAGTTTAATTTGAACCTGAGGAACTGACCGAGTCCCGATAAACTTTAGTTCTGTATATATAACAGATTAAATAATATATCGACTGTTTGATAGAATAGGTGTGTTCTCTAATCGGGGTTCGGTCAATTTTCCAGGATAAAAAATCAAACTCTCGTTGCCAACGTTTCGGTTTTATTTAAAACCTTTTTCATAGGCAGAAGTAAGAATTTTTTAACTAAGAAAATGAAATTTACATTATTTAAAGGAACAACAATGTTAACCGGACAAAACCTTCGACTAGACTAAACTAAATAGTGTAGTCGAAGGTTTTGTCCGGTTAACATTGTTGTTCCTTTAAATAATGTAAATTTCATTTTCTTAGTTAAAAAATTCTTACTTCTGCCTATGAAAAAGGTTTTAAATAAATCCGAAACGTTGGCAACGAGAGTTTGATTTTTTATCCTGGAAAATTGACCGAACTTCGATTAGAGAACACACCTATATATATGTATATATATATCTATAGTTCAATGTAGAAAAAGACATAGAGAAATTAAAAAGACACACTTACAGTCTCTAATTTTTGGTTTGAACAGTCTTCAGGAGAGAAACACGGAAAGATTGAAAAGCTAGAAACTAAAGGTATAACCAACAAAGCTTCTTACAAGATTCAATGTTCAAAGCAGTGCAAGAGAGATGAGAGTTTTAATGAAAAAAATAAAAATAATTTGACTCTTAATGATGGATAACACAATCTGAATCTCACTATCTACTACTCCAGTATAACAAGTAGATATACTGGATACTACTACTCGTCTTGAAGAGAACAGGAAAACCCCTGATCTTGAGAATATTATCCTCATGTATAAATACAAGTGCCTACTTAGGGTCTGCTTAATCCAAACTAATTCATACATTGAGTCAACAGCAACAACATCCAAACAAGATAACGATGCTCCCTACCACTTAATAAAATTAAGTTAATACTCAACAAAACAAGTCGCAGGATATATTTATGAAATTAATTATTGACAGGTAGACTGTAGATTAAATAACGGTAAATAAATAATAGTAATAACATTAAATTAATGATGTGCAGTAATTTACTGTTTCTGTAAGATTTATGTAAAGAAGTTCTAGGAAACTAGAACACGTATCCAGAAAACCATTGAAACTGAAAAAAGGCATACTATTAAATGATCTCTTCTTCAAGTATACTTGTATATTTATGCAAAAATACTCACAATTAAAAACGTGCTGGAAATTATTGAAACAAGCCTCGAGAAAAAACGCAAAATATCAGTTTTGGAGGGATTTTAGTATAAAGAACTAGAAATGAAGGGAACACAAAAATAGGAGAAAACATTGCTTAAGTAAATATTTGCGTCTGGTTATTTTCAAAGGATCGTTGACTGGTGACCGAAGTAAAGAGGGCGTATACTAGGTGCAATATTTCCATTAGGACCAGCTCATATAAGTTAGTTAAACACGACGAGCTAACGTGTTGAACAAGAAGAAATTTGATTTGATTCGATCCTTGTTAGATCTATAGTGAAATAGAGTCAGTAAATCTGGTTGCTCCAACATAATATCATACAGTGATTTGGAGCAGGTTCAATCCCATAGCATGCTGTCATCAGAAAATCCTCTCCAAATTGACGTGTTTGCAAGCTTTGTGCCAAAATTGAATTTTGTAAAACCATCTCCGTATTATCAACTCACTATTAAAAAGGATATATCGTTACAAAAAAAAAGTATATTTTACTTTTCAAATATTAACATCCAATTGAGCATTTATTAATTATCAGCATATATTGGACAACAATTATTTTGTAACTGGATAAAATTACTTAGTGGAATACATTGATTGGTCATTTTAGTCACTTTTAAAATGTATGAAATACAACAAGACAATATATCAAACTATAAAAATGAGTTTGTTTTTGCCATTTCTATCTGACAATTGTAGTAAATATAAGTATTTTATTAAATATCTGTAATATGAATATGATATAGAAACCAATTATATTAACTCTTATACTTCTCTCACTTGATATATATTTCAATAAACAAACTTAACACAAATCAGATTATGAAGGATTAAGAGATTGTACAGTATACAAATATATACTAGAAACAATGCTCTAAGGTCTTTCGTTACAACATCATTGTTACAACTTCTCTGTTCATTTAGCTCTCTGATGATGTTGTAACAAAAGGCCTTAGAGCATTGTATCTAATATACATTTGTTTATTGTGTTTGTTTAGTTCATATATATATATATATATATATATATATATATATATATATATATATATATATTAGTATATTTAGGAAGCAGTCCTTCATTTATACAGGTTTGATTAAATAATACGCCATATTTACGGTTGATTAGTTTCCTTGTGTATTTTTCAAGGGATCTGAATAATCTTCTTGTACAAACATCTAAATTGAATAGAACATTTCCAATGGTTCCATTGTCTTTACATCTTGCATTTCCACTAATTTTACTATTGTCACAACAGTCACAACTAGTACTATTACTATTACTACTACTACTATTATCACTACTATCGACATGTTTCGACTGCTCGTCAGTCATCTTCTGGATAAGGAGGTTCTTTGCTGAGTTGTTGGTATTTACTGCAGTTTTTGATCAGCTACGAGTGGTCTAATGGTGGGTTTCGGTAATCAGTTTCTGATTGGCTGGTTGTAGGGATGGAGAGGGCATGGTTATGCAGGTACTGTTATCTGGTGGCCAGCAGATGAAGTTATCGGGGCCAAGAGCTTGAGCACCCTGCTACTACTATTAAGTTGAGTGTTGAGAGTCGGTTTCCTTTCCTGTATTAAAATGGCTTCCAGAATTAGCAATTTTTGTGGATCCTTTTCCTTTAGTATGATTGTTGTATTATTCACAAGGTCTTCCCTTCGAATATTGGTTTTATGAATAGATTCAGCATGGTTTCGAGGAGCACCTCCGGCTAAGTGCATAGTAAGTCTCCGTGATAGGGAAGTAGTAGTCATGCCAATGTACGAATTGTTACGGGTTTCACAGTCCCCGGTTCGACAAGTGTATTCGTACACTAGGCCTGCTTCCTTCAACGGAGAGTCCTTGGGCTGGTTGTTGTTCCTCATGATTAAATTTCTTATTGTTGGGCCCTGGTAGTATATGTTGAGTTCTATACGATCTTGGGGGTTGGTACATTTTACATTATTCTGGATGATGTTTTTTAAAATCCTCTCGTCTGTTTTATAGTGGTCACTGAATTGTGCAACCTAGAAAATAAAATTGTGGAAACTACCCAAGGACAGATATATTGTCGTTATATTGACGACTGCTTTGTCACTATGGAAACACCAGAAAAGCTATCTAAACTTAAGAATATGCTGGAAAATAATTCATGCTTGAAATTTACCATTGATCCTTCTATCCAAAATCAAAAACTGCAGTAAATACCAACAACTCAGCAAAGAACCTCCTTATCCAGAAGATGACTGACGAGCAGTCGAAACATGTCGATAGTAGTGATAATAGTAGTAGTGATAATAGTAGTAGTAGTAATAGTAATAGTACTAGTTGTGACTGTTGTGACAATAGTAAAATTAGTGGAAATGCAAGATGTAAAGACAATGGAACCATTGGAAATGTTCTATTCAATTTAGATGTTTGTACAAGAAGATTATTCAGATCCCTTGAAAAATACACAAGGAAACTAATCAACCGTAAATATGGCGTATTATTTAATCAAACCTGTATATATATATATATAATATATATATATATACACGAGTTCAGAATTCAAGAAGAGTAACACTCAGAGTAAGGAAACACATTTACAGACTCAAATTTTCGGGTAATCCGTCTTCAGGAGAAAAGAAAAAGGGAGACCAAGCACGTTGTAGACGCAATGGCAAGTAACTTGTGGTTAACCGAAAATTTGAGTCTGTAAGTGTGTTTCCTTGCTCTGTGTGTTACTTTTCTTGAATTTTGAACTCGTATTGTGTCCAGTTTGGATTGTGTTCGTTTAATTAAGTGATATATATATATATATATATAGTTCACACAGGAAAGAGAAAACACAAATAAAGACACACACAAAAGACTCACAACGATATTTCGACAGTCGTCGTCATCGGGTAGAAGTAGTCCCTTTGAGTAGCTGAAGCTAACTGAGTGGTAGGCCAAATGCAACGAACACGCGCGCACTCTGACGGCCGCCCTAGGTAAGCTACTAACTACAAAGAGAATAATAACTAAAAAGAACAAATAAAAGCAAATAAAAATAACAGAAGGAGAAGAATAGTAAATGAAGCAATAAACAATTAAAAAATAATAAAAAAATAAAAATAAATAAAAAAAAATAATAAATATTAAAAAATAATAAATAAATAAATTATTAAAAAAATAAGTAAAAAATTAAATTAACGGTACAAGTTAAGTCCAGGAGGAGATATATATATATATATATATATCCTCAAACAAATCCCCGAGTCTAATTCCCATGTCACCCTTAGAGCTTCCAAAGAGGCATTCATATGCCTCCTTGGGGCTCGTTCTCCTCGTGGTCTCAACCTGTACCGTTAATTATTTTTTATTTTCTATTTTATTATTATTATTATTATTATATTATTATTATTTTATTATTATTATTTATTTTTTATTATTATTATTTCGTATTTTATATATTTTTTATCTTGTTTTCTAAATAAATATTGGAGGGATTTCTATTTTTCCTCTCCTCCGCTGGGGAGCAGCATTGCGGTGGTTCCACGAGTTACTCTGGTGGCCAGTAGCAGTTTGCTTCTCAACGCGAGTACTTCGCACTTCTTCCCGATGAGGACGGATGTCGAAATATCGAAGTGAGTTCTGTAGTGTCTTTCTGTGTTCTTTTCTATGTGTTAAAGTGTATATATATATATATATATATATATATATAACAACATGTGAAATAAAAACCAACTCTAAACTTATTCGAAACTTTAGACTTTCACATAAATATTACTTTATCACACATTTTATTTTATATATACATCGTTAAAAAATACTTGAGTCTAGACAACTTCTTAATTATTCCTTTTAAATTAAGATTTCTATAAACATAAGTTCATACGTGTTGATAATTAGAACAATTAGTTCAAAACTGACTAATGTAAACAAGTTAAAAAACGACAACTTATTTTTTGTTATCATGGTTTGCTTAAAAAACTAAGGAACATTAATAAATCACAATAGGTTTATCATACAATCCATGTGTGCGTGGATGAGATATAAGAATATTATAAAATGTTTTCAATATTTATTGATTTCCAAGCAAATAGGCATATGGTCGTAAATCAAATGATATTGCAGTCAAATTTGGATCATGTATTATTGTGATATGGGACACTGCTTTATTAAAAAGTTTGTAGTATATTCCATATTTTTTTGAAAAACACTTTTCCCTACCGCATGAGCACAACATGGTTGATGTTAAATTATTGACATCAGTTCTGATTTAGACTTTCCAAATTCTTTTATTCCTAGTATCGCGTTTATTTATTTAATATTTTTGGTTGACTTTTAAATAGGTTTAATTAAATAATTTAAAAATATTTAATTGACTTTGACGTCCATAATGAACTTATAGTTTATGATGTATATACCACGATTAAACTTTTCCTATTAATCACAGTGAACAATTATCTGCACATGTAAAATACAAAGGTTGTCTGCCTGTGCGCTATAGAAATAAAAATGAAGACATTTATATACAAAACAACATATGGATCTCATATTACTTTTTTCGATGGAACTAACTACGGTATTTCTATTTTGAACAGGATCGTTTTTTTGGATCTACCGCCCATAGCCAAAACGCCGGGGTATAATCTACCGCCTAGTAGTAGACAAATATAAATTATGGTAGCAGATCTATTAGAATACATGAATGATTAAAGATACATAATATAGGAATGTAATATAAAGGTTTAACGAGTTATTTGTTTATTAAAAGTTGTGCGTACTGTAGTTTATAGAACAATAGGGATATAGTGACATAGTGTTTAATTTACCGGAATTAGAGATACAGGAGTTAAAATTGGATAGTTGCGTATTGTTTGAACGAAAGGCGACAGTTCTAGCATGTATGTGTGGAACACCTGTATTGGCTGGCAACTGGACCTCGAGGGAAATTATGCTGCGGCCTTGGCTCCCTGAGGAGAGATAACCAGGCTGAAAGGAAAATCTTGCACGTCCAAGCAGTTGTCTCTTCACTTCTATCAGTTAAGGAACTCTACCGATTCACAACAGCCTCTGACCTGCTTAACTAACTGTAATTATGATTGCTGTAAATTAATTAACAAATCAAAAGAGAAAACAATTAAAATTAAACAGCAGAATAGCAGTATTAGTCAAAAGAACTTCATGAATTATTCATTTCAAAGAAAAATAGTCTATGTATTTCCACAACAACTGTAGTTTGAATGAACACGTGATGCTGTTCATTCAGACTACAGTTGTCGTTGAAATACACAGACTATTTTTCTTTGTAAAATAATTTGTAATGTGATGCTTAGTTTTGCTGTATCGAAATTTATACTTCTGCCTATGAAAAAGGTTTTAAATAAAGACCGAAACGTTGGCAATGAGGGTTAAATTTGAACCTGAAGAACTGACCGAGTCCTAATAAACTTTAGTTTTTTTTCTATTCCACGGTCGATACTTTTATCAATATATATATATATATATATATTCACTTGGTAAACGGAAAGACGATCCAAACTGGACACAGTAACAGTTTAAAATTTAAGATAGGTAGCACACAAAGTGAGGAAACACACTTACAAACTCCAATTTTCGAGGAATCCGTCTTCAGGAGAAAAGAGAAAGGGAGACCAAGCACGTATAGACACAACGGCTAGTAACTCCTAGGGGTTACTAAGTTACTGGTAACCCCTAGAATTATTAGCCGTTGCGTCTACAACGTGCTTGGTCTTCCTTTCTCTTTTCTACTGAAGACGGATTTTGTAAGTGTGTTTCTTTACATTGTGTGCTACCTATCTTCAATTTTGAACTGTTATATATATATTATATATATATATATATATATATACTTGTATAGGTAGGTAGCAAATTTTCTTTTAAACAAGTTGAATTAAAATATGCAGCAGACTCTGCGTTTAAGACTTTTTTACTGACTGTCTCTAATTTTCTGATTATTTTTCTTTCATTTTGGTGTAAATCCCAAGTTAATTTTGCCAGAGACATTTCAACTTTACTAGTTTGGTTAACATATCATGACAAGTTAAACGAATTAGCAACCAATATATATTTACTTACACAAGCTTTCGACTGTATTGTAGTTATTCTCAGGTCTAATTTTGGTCAAATTTTAAATAAATAAATTTAAATTTATATAAGGATTTGTTGAAAGAATTTTGAACAAATTGTTACAAATTATTTTATATATATACTGTTTAGTAAAATATAAACTTTATCAGGACTCGGTCCTATATAAACTAACCGAGTCCTCATAACAATTTCGGACAGTTAGAACTAAAAATTAGAGATTGTAGCTGAGTGTATCCTAATTCTTTTTTTTTTTTTTGTCTAAATTGAACCTTAGTTGTCCATATCGGCTTATTCTTACTTTGCAAATTTGTAAATATACGTATGCAAACAGCTAAATAAACTTATTTGTACATTTCGACTTGATTCTATCATTTACCAGATTTTATTACGCTATTTGTACTTAGAAACCATTTTTTAATTTTTTTTATTTCTTTTTAATTTTTTTCTTCTACTCTTTTGTATATTGTAAAGGTTGGTTGAAAAAACATTATTAAGAGCAGAGGTTCGAGATCCCAGTACGTTTATTTCTTAAAAAATATTTATTTACAAACATTAAAGGTCAATATTTATTCATAAATTCTTGAAAAAAAATTATTTAATTCGAAGAGTAGTTTGCCAATGTAATGTTCTTGTGTCTATAACATTTATATTGGATTGGAATTGAACAAATATGTATAAAAATATTACCATCATTTAGTTAATTGGATTTAGGTTGTCGAGAGCATAGCCAGGGGAGTGTTTGAAATGTTCTCTTTGAAGGAGACTGACAAAATTATATATTTATACAGACTAAAAAGGGATTGTGCATCATAATTAATCAATCTATATTACAGAGTGATACTGATCAATTTTCATTTATTAATGCATTAAGTATTATTTTAAAATTTGGTTGCCTATAATTTGTTCTATTAATGTTACTTACTAACCACTTGGAGATATGATTACTAACTGATCAAACAAACAATAGTTCTTAAAATCAACAATTTTTAAAAAAAAAAAATATTTTGCGATAAATGTTTACAAAATCGACAAAATTATACAAATTTTTTTCAAAACATAATGGCAATTCCGTCAATTATATATTTATTATATATTTATTGTGTATCAATTATATATTTATTCATACTTGGGTAATACAAAAAACGTCTACATAGAAATTTGTTTGTTGTTTTCCTTTTTTCTTGTTGTTTTTAACATAATAACCTGTTTCAAAGAAGTAATGTCTTTTACATCTTTGTTTGTTTGTAGTGATTAGAAAAAACGGGATCGACTCTCACGTTAAACAGTTTCTTCATAAAAACTTCATGAAGACTACTACGTGCTTAAAAAAAATTATTAATTTACAAAACATATTCTTGAGGAATTCATCTAAATTTTTAAAGTAAGATAAGTTTGGTTAATTTGTTCATTATTAATATGTAAATTATAAATGGTATTCATTATTGGAAAATACAGAACAAGACTCTGCATAAACTAAGTGTCATTTATAATAAAACTTGTTTTGAACAAGTATTATTATTTTTCAGTTTAATGTGCTTGTTGTCAAAAAGATGGTAACGGGAATGATTTCTACATTTCGCTTTTGTTTCCCACTGTACCTTCTTACATAAGTAAATAAACTTGAAGTATAATCAACCTGTTTTAAAGGTGTTCTCATAACTATTTTTTTTATACAGAGATTTCATTTGTACTTTCCTTTTAAGTTGGTTTTTTCCTTTTGGTTTAGAACTCAATAAAAGTGCTGTTTGGTTCAAATAAAGTCACTTTTACTCTGAAAAAATGTAGAACATGGTAAGTATTGTTCATTGTGTATAAAATGAAAAGTATGGAAATATAAATTACTGTGATTTTTGTGATTTTAAATTTTTCGGTAAAAGTTATTATACTATATTTATTTTTTTAGTCCATATTTGATTGAGTATGTTTTATAATAAGAAGATTTAAACGGAAATAGTAAAGGCGTAGAGGGATGGTTTGAAGATGACTTGAGTTGTAGTAGAGTGCGCTAGGATACAGATTAAAGGTAAAGTTATGGGAGAAGAGGGGTGTTTTGTGAGGTCGAAGGCAAGCGCGTTCGGAAGGATTTTAGAAAGTGGGCTCGGGTTACGGGTGGGACATCAGATTGATGCCTCTTTCTGTAATCCACGCTAATCTGTGGTTTCCCATTTAGCCGTCTACTTCGGCTTAAACAGCAACTTTATCAAGGACTCTTCAACCAAGCAGATATCCATTAAAGAAAATCTTGTTTGGCCGAGTTAGTAAGATAAGGCTGATGGAAGTGGCTTTGCTTAAGGAAGAGTCACTTCGCCATTTCATTATTTGCACTAAAGTGGGCATCATTCCGTTATGAATATGGTTGGCAAGAAATATTTCTTCACAACTTCATAACCCAATCTCTTTTCTAGTTAAAGAACACTTTTTTTATCCTTGAAGAAACTATATAAAAGTCTTTGCTATACAATTTTTTGTTGAAAGGACGCATTAAGGGGCTTAGGTAATTTACAAGTCTATCAGTATGATGCTACCGAAGACTTGGAGATTATACAACCAAAATACAGTTCATCAAGAATTACTGAATAAAATGGGCGTATCAGTAGATTAACTACGTCAAGACTGATATGATCTTGAACCCCCCCCCCCCCCCATCTGACACACACACACACACACACACACACACACACACACACACACACACACACACACACACACATACCACTCAAAGTATGTACCTTCACCTAGTCGTTGGACTTACACGTCTAAATAGTTTGTTATTTTCTATAACATACCAGTTTTTATTTCCTCTTCTCTGACTGCAGGAGTAAAATATCTGATAACATGCCTGCAATTCCTCTCCTAAGAGAGAAACTGAAACAGTATGTTGCATTTCACTTGGGTCTAGCATCGATTTTCACCTATGGTCTGTATTTTTATTTTTTTTTGGACCAGCAATCTTTTTGAACAAGTCTAATAACGTGTTTATTAATTGTCGCAAACCACCTGTATTCTTCCTAATCGGATATAAGGAATGTAAAATGAATATTTTTGACAATGTTAGTTTCCTCGTTGTTATTTATGCTCAAGTTTAGAAATTAACAGGTATGACAATAGGTGTGAGAGTCGACTTCCTTGATATTCAAATTTTCCTTCCTGGTCTCTGACGTCAGCTCTGAACAAAGGCTTACATAATTGACTTATTCATGTACTCTTTCCTAGAAGACCATATTAAGCGCATAACTACACCGTATTTCCTTCGGTTAGTGACCGAGGATGTAATGTTGACAATATCAAAATATTGTTTGCTGTGTTAGCACACTTGTCTGATAATATCTTCACAGTTTTGACTATATAGCCTTACAGTTGCATTTATATTGGAGGATACAGGAGGTTAAAGAAGGTAGGTGTCTGTTTGCGGGCTTAACAATATTTTGCTGTTGAATATAATGAAGCAAAGAGTTTGTATTAATTTTGTTTCAAAAATGGTATTAAGTGCTGAAAAACTCTTAAACTGTGGTATACGGTGAGTCAACTTGAGCAATAAAATATTATAGGTGGTATAAATTTTTCCGCAGGTATTTATTTAAAAAGTCGCCGAGCAGACACGATTGTAAACTTTATTTATGCCTCTACATAAAAACAACAGAGGGTATATAGTCAAAACTGTGGATATATAATCATCGCGAGTGTGCCAACACAACTAAATTTAAATTGCGTTTACAAGCGTACAAAATTCAAAAAGTCATCGTACATTTTGATCACACCTCATATGGTGTGTTTGCTTGCTTGGAGGGCAATCCATTCTAATCTCTTCACCTTCTGCCAAATAGCACCTGTTTTTCTGAAGATTTTTTACACCCTTCAGAGAGGGTAGTGATTTTCGTTTCACCTAATCAGGCCTATGTATTAGCGGCAGATGTTACCAGACTCGAACAGCTGTTTGTGGAAACAACCCTTGGATTCGTTTACGTTGGTCTGTTCCTCCTTCTTTTCTCCTATCCTCTCATTCCATCTATTCTCTAACTTAACTATTAGTTTAAAATCTATATTTTGTTACTATTTATCCTCCATATTATATTATCATATATAAATCTTGATATTCCCTGTATTCAATAGGTTATCAGTTTCTTGAAGAATCACGTTGAAATTAATTTTGCCCTAGTCGATTTAAGTCATGGAAGCCTGCCAGTGCCAAGTCCACGTACGTGAGTACATCCAGAGGACTTTTTTTGTTTTTCACATTCCTTAAGTCGATGTTCATTTTCTGTGCCGTCATAAAAGGACTCCTGGTTGAAAAAATCAATCTAGTCTGCTTTATAAATTTATGGTAATACCACTTGCTTATTTATATTAAAATATTTATGCGTACTAAAAGAAATATAAGTAAACGTAATTTATGTAATTTTTTAAAGTAAACGATATGTGCTTTAATGAATTTTTATCATTACAAATGTATGATAAAAATGATTTAGTTTTTAAGTAAATTATAAAAATATATTTTAAAATTTTACAACAAGCGTTAATTACAATATACTGAAAAGGATATTCAAGCCAGCGTTATCCCTTCTACAAACTCTCTTGTTATTTACCAAAGGGAGTGGATTTTTGTCAATAGACTCTTTGAAATTGTTGGAAAAATAATTGAATCGGTTCAATAGCCAATGTCCCTACCGTATTATAGTTTCAGTCACAGACAAAACCTTTTCCAAACGGTTATTGTTAGGCAAAAAGGATGAAAAATATTCAATCCTTTCAATTTTCAACGCTTCTACTCTTTATTAAGAATATTGAACAATCAACATCCCAATTAGACATTTTTATAGAATTTCCTTTACAAGTTACACTTTTGTATTTTACATATTTTTTTTAATCCTTATAAATCTATGTAGGTAGAAGAACTAAAGTTAAGCCAACAAACACAATTAGTTTTAGAATAGTTCATCAAATATGTTGGTTATGAAATAAAAAATGTCATATAAAAATATACATATCATCCATCACACAATAATGTTGAAATATCGGGGCATTGAAATTATGAAGCTGTACAACTTCATTTCATTTCTAAGGGATATGGTTGGAAAAAAATTGTATTAATTACTAGTGAAACAATAACACTAGCAAAAGAAAGAGTATTATGATATGTTTCAACATAACAGAAGAAAATTATTGGGAAATATGAAATCCTTTTAAGTATTTGATGTCGAATTGAATTTGCCTGGTGATAGTGGATGAGACTGAAACATCCACATAGCTTCTGAGTTGTTCTCAAGAAGTACGAATGTGAATATAATAAATCGTATTAATTAAAAATCGACATTATTCATGAAATACTAGAAGCTCAGCTCCAACAAGAATAAAAATTGGAGACCAGTAACAAATTTATAAAAGAAGACGCTGATAAGTTGTTAAATGAAATTAATTTATCAGACGGCTGTTCCCAAAATACGCGCATATATGTGTATCTTAGAGAATATCTCTGATGTTTTTGAGTTGACGAATGCTGTTCGCAATATCGATCGTAAAAGTTTTTTTTTTTTCTATTCTCTATAAACTGAACTTTAAACTTAGGAACACACAAGAAAGAACAGACACTGATGTTTCTCTATAATCTAGGAATCCCTCCATATTCAGAAGAATAATAGAAAGAACTAATCTTTTGTTTTTCTTAAGATTTAAGTAAAATTTGCTTGGCTACTTGCATACCATCTTGTCTTACAAAATTGCTATATTTAAATATATGAATATAATGAAACATAAGAAAAACTGAGATACGAGTAATTTACTTGAATATTTGAAACACCCATCACCATTAAGAGGATATGTTGATAACTTGAGAAGCATACTAAGACTTGATATCCACCATAAAACTGAATAAGATTACGTTGAGAAAACTGACACAATCTCGTCTATATTTTGACTCTCATTGTTAACAGTTGTGGAAGACGCACTACTATGGAAAGGTAAAAGTAGAGAAACAACATTTATTATATAACTCTGACTAATTCATGATGTTTTTTGTATTTTTATGTATAGTTGCAATGCATTATTCTTATTAATTTAGTGTTGCTTAAATGTATTTTTGAATTTATAATATTGATGTACATATCCTTGAAACTATATACTATTTTTAAGGATACATATAAATTAGTAAATTGCAATAATGAATTGTTTACCTAAAAAGTAATCAGTTTTACAGGAAAAATAATTGTCCAGTGAAGTAGCACAAGTTGTTGAGTTAGTGTTAACAATTAATACTTTGAGCGATCAAGAGCCATTCTAGAAGAGTGCCCTGCATTTCAACAAATTCTAAAAGTTGTCATAAGATAATTAGAGATTTCAGTGTTTTCCGACTAGATGTGTGGACAGCTAACAAGAGTTTTGTAGATGGCACCAATTAAAACTTTTTATAGAATACATAAAAACATAAAAATGACCTCATTGGTCATTTTAAGTGTTGAGTACTCTTATAACTTGCTGTAGTATATATATATCATATTTAGAGAATACCGTATTTTACATTGTACGTTTGACATATTTAGTTATCCATTATATCAATGTTTATAAAAGCCTTAATCATTCAATGGTAAATATTTTAAATTAATAATTCACGATAAATATTTTTCAAGTAACTTAAACATTTAGTTAATTCTTTTATTTTATGAATTGTAATAAATTTTAACATCATAGATTAAAATGATACTCTACAATTTTTTCAGAAAACAAATTCTGTTAATACGTTATTCACAGAGTACTGTTAAATATTTTAAAACTTTTAGTACCTTATGAGAATAATAATGGTTATAAGAGAGTAAAATAACAATTACATCAAATGATTGTAATTATTTGCAAGTGAGTTATTTTGGAGTAAAAGAATAATCCCAGACCATAGTTACCCTCGGAATTTAGACAGGACTACATTATAAAATCTCAGTTTAAAGTCCTTAACCCTCAGTTCTTTTTATTACTTCCTTAAAAATGATTAATTTGTTTATTTTATCATATATCTAAGTTGCAACATTAATATCTATAAATGTTTAATTTAAAACAAATAATCAATTGTAAACATCAATACCAAATCTAGATGAATAATAAAATGTAGTATATTTATTAAATTTAACTGTTAAAAATGCCTGTATTAGTATATCATTTATACCTTTTCATAAGAACAGTAATTCATTTTAACTATTAATTTCATTTTATATTTTTAATGGAATATTTCTTTCTGATTTTCTAAATAGGACGGACTTTAATTACAAGACGCTAACAATGCACTGATGCTTTCAAATATAATTAAATGAACACCAAATCTCGAGAGAAATTTTCTAACATGATTATGAACAAGACCCTATGGGAAATTTGGTAAATTTATGAGTAAATGACAATAACAGATGAACTATATATGTTTAAACATAATACAGTTGACAAAAGTAGAGATGAAAAATGGATCAATGCACACGACAGTTGACTTATTTTGAATATTAAAAGGTTTATTGACGTGTCAGAAATGACAATGAGACAAACAGGAAATAAAGCTTCAGAAGAGGTATTGAAACAAATATATATGTTAATTTAACAATACATAAGAAAATTAATTATATAGATAATATATATTTATAGTTATAAATTTGATATTAGAAGTTATTGTTTAAATAATTATTAACGTCATATTAAGAATATAAATACAGTGCAATAAATTAACCATATATTCAAATTAAGTTTATTCTCTAGTCAAAATAAGACATGTCTGCTGACCAACCGGAATACATTCTTGAACTTAAGAGATTGCTCTACTACATAGAGTGAAATCACATAAAAGCAGCCTTCAGTTGGCTCTTGATGGTATGCTATTCCCCAAAACCTAAGAAGAGGTCGAAGACAACAGGGCTGTAACGCAACGTGGTATACTCATAACCGTCTTAAAGTTTAGAACAATATATTATAAATATGAAGACAATTTAAAAAAAAACCTTGTGTTGCTAATTAGAAAGAATAGGGAGCAATAATAATACTTTACCATAAAGACTATTTTTATTAAATGACCTTCACTACTTTTAGTGATATTTAAAAATGTTCTAAGAGCAATTGAACACGACTGATAAAGACAGTTGAGAGGAAAATTAGTTTCTAAAATACAAATTTCTTAAATTTGTCATATTTCTTAAATATAAATTTCAAAGAAGGTATACATCTTTCTCTATCAAGTGATTAGAATGTTACTCAGTGCTAACGATGTACTGATTTTACTAATTTTTCAGAAAACAATAGAAAAGCAAGATTAGTTATCTATAAAGTAAAATCGCTTATATTTTACTCGTGATGTAAAGCAAGTGATTTAAAATATTCATAAAGTCAAATAGCTGATTTGTTTGTTAATGATGTAATTTGTGATGCAATCTGCAGATCAAATAGCAAAATCAAGGAGCCTTTCAAACAACGTGATTGATATTACCATCTTCATAAAGATGGCGAGCTAAGCATAGTGAGAGGGTGTATTTACAGAAGAGACAGGTTTTGTGTTGGAGGTAGTGGTATGCGAGAATAAGGACCATTGGCAAGACGTTGTGGTCATAAACAGGACTGTTGATGTTTCAACGTCAGCCTGATCTCACAAGCTGTCTCTGGCTCTCGGAAACGCCAAACTTATCTTCTCGCTAGGTGATCGATATTCATTAAAGTTTGTCAGTCAACTTTCCCAGCCAACAGATCTCTTAGGCTCACAGACAGAACACATGTCTCCCATGTGTAGACAGATAAATAAATTCTCTTGAGTAATGTGCCGTATATTATTCAGCAAGATATATCTTTTAAGGAAGGGCTTTTTCTTCGGATTACAAAATGTTTTCGATCCGAACTTCTCAACTTTAATTCTAAGAAGGTCTGTTTACTCTCCAATTACTCAATACGATGAACACCAAGTGCTCGAAACGCACTGTGAAACAGAATATAAAATACAAAACGCGCTGTGAGGAACACTTACATATTTTCCTCACTATCATGAGTAAATAAGACACAACAACTGATTGCATAGCTTGTATCTAATATTATCTGCTTTCTGAAGTTCTTCCAAGGGTCAGAGGCTTAAACAATCTCAAAGAATAAAGTATAGCAAATAGAAGCCTAAATTTAGTACACCAATATATCACTATTGATACCGTATATTTAAGAAAAATATATTCATAAAGGGAAATATGTCAATAACGTTATCATCTGCCAGTTGTTTAGTCAAACGTCAGGGATAATGATCTCATGAATTTATTATCGAGCCTGCGAGATGTCAGATAATCGTTAAAGATCCCTACTCGAAATGCACTTGAGTTAGGCAAAAGTTTGGACTCCCAATGTAGAATCACCGATCAAACAAAAACACCGTAAAGGACTGACGTTTTTAACTCGCTATGGGATCGGTTCAAACAATAAAAAAAAAAAAATATGAGGATATTTCTGATGTAATGAGGTTTGCTTGCCTTTTGTGTTGAAATGTGAAAGTTAGACTTTTGGCTATGACCCTACATTTTTCAACTAAAGGTGGAAATTCAAGTATTCTGCATGCTATCACTCGAAAAAAGACGTAAAACTGTTTATCCCGAGCTTGTTTGGTGTCAGGTACTCGTAAAAGAACCCTATACTAACAAACTGTAAAGCAAAATTCTGGTCTCCCTACTTAAAATCAACTCGGTAATGAGACTTGCCTATTAGTCAAATAATATATGTAATAGCGCTTAAAGATGGAGCAAATAAGTGTGGACATTGTAAACAAAGACCATAGCATATTCGCACAATGAACATATTTCAAATAAATTGTTGCATCAAAAATTGCAAATAATTATATTAAGAAATATATGAAAACATTGTCTATCCTCAGCTTAAAAAGATATTTCTCATTGAAGTGGTAATTTCACAGAAAACCAGATTTATTTGCTAACTGTGGGTGCCAGATTAATCCACTGAGCGATTCAATCTGTGTTTATTTCAATTAAGTTTAAACACATTTCATCTGAAGTGAAAGCTTGTTACAATCGTGATAGGTTATCAGTTTGTCCTAGTGACAGATTAGTTAACGAAATGGATCGAAAGCATTAGCACAAAACATTCACTCAGTAAAACTACCAAGCTCTTTTCATCCCCTTTGTATATCACGCAATCTGGAGGTCTCAACATCCGCAGAAAGAAAATAGCCTTTTCCATTTCATTTATTGGATGTCATTCTAGATATTAAGTTAAGTTAAAGGACGAATGGCGGATTTGTTTTATTCATCTTCAGCACGATTTGAATTAACATCATAAATTCTACTCATTTTAGGAGACTTTACTGTGTTCAACAATTAAATATGTATAATATGAAGAATAGAACAAACTATCATACCTCGTATAATGCACTGAAGTTGTCCGACCTGTTTCGGGGGTTATTCTTCTTATTATTATTTTTAGGGCTGGGATAAAAGGAGAGGATTTGGACATTAGGAAGGATGTGAAACGAAGGTGGTCAGGCCCAGCCCCTGATCACCTTCTCCTGTTTCGTTTGTCCCTGCATATAGCAGGTTAACAGGGTAGCCTCGTGAAGGCCAAAAGTCTGATTTGAGTGTTAGAGGCTATTAGAGGCGCTTAATCATTTGGATTTGTAATAGAAAATAATATGTATTCGATGATTGCAGAGCAAACCATACTTGTCAAAATTAAAATTCAAAGCCAGAATCAATAGAAAATTAGGTATAAAAATATAAATTTACAGATAAATATTGGTTTTACAACTTGATTATAAATCATGTTGTACAACTTTTATGGGTTGTAGAACTAGTTATTATGGTTTACCTTTAAGTGTACGAACAGATTAGGTAAGTTGACGCAGTGTGAAAATCAGAAGAACCAACCCAATATTTCAATATCTACTTAAGGTGCAGTATTGAAATTCACACTATAAGTATAGCCTACTTTTGTCTGTTGTCAACTGTTGATAATTTTAATATATCTATCGATAAATATAAATAGAATAGTTTTCACACATTAATATGTATTAACTAATGTATGTATAGACATTTTTGCATATATACGTCTGCGGTATGCAAATTAGAGGGTGAAATAGAGTAGTCAGTGTACAAGCTTCTAATTGAATTGCGAATTTAACGACCACATTGAGGGCATATATTCGCTAATGTGAATCCAAATAACCTGTTCCTTTCATCTAGAAACATCTCGCTACATCATTGATACGTCCTACGCTTATGTACCAACAAATAACCAGTAGTGATTTTGTTAAGTCCAAATACTCCTCTACTTCTATTTTTGTCTTTTAAATCTCAATTATATGTTCATAAGATATAAATCAATATCTGCATAAGATTAAAATTTGTTATAAAAAAGTATAATATGAAAAAAATGTATACTTATAGTATGAATTTTAATAATGCACCGTAAGTAGATATTGAAATATTGGGTTAGTTTTTCAGATTTTCACACTGCGATAAATTACATAAAATGTTCTCACTTTTATACGTAAACCATTAAAAATTATATTACTCGTACTACCCAAGAAGTTTGTAACTCGTGAATATTAATATTTATTGGCAAGTTTATACTTTCATACCTATTTTCTATTCATTTTGGCTTTGAATTTTTATTTTGACTAGTGTTCGATTCTGTTAAGTACGAATATATTTGTCTGCTTGTATATATAAATAAATTTGTTGTTATATTCCAAGCTTCCCGTCACCTGGTATTACAATGATTCATGTAATTTTCTGTCCTTTTATGTACAGATCACTAAATTAGAAGTTTCCTTGAGTTATAAAATCAAAATCTGCAAAATAAAGTTGAATGCATAAAAAGATTTGGAGTAGCCTATACTTAACTAAATATGAGTAGCAAAAACTGGTTGTCAACCAACTGATTTTTGGTTTGTTGTTATACTGCAATATTTATATATATATATATATATATATATATATATATATATATATATATATATAATAAAATAAAAAACGAAGGAAACACACAGAAAGACACAGACATAACTCACATCGATATTTCGACAATCGTCGTCATCATATTATATATATATATATATATATATATATATATATAAAATTCAATAATATATCAACCGTTGGATAGAATAGGTGTATAATGTTATCGGGATTCGGTCAATTTTCCAGGATCAAAATCAAACTCTCAATGCCGACGTTTCGGTTTTATTTAAAACCTTTTTCATAGGCAGAAGTCAGAATTTTTGAATTAGAAAAATGATGAAATTTACATTATATAAAATGAAGTAACAATAGATAGTTAGTGAACTAACATCTGAACTGGTCAAAAACTTGGACCAGACTTCAGTCTGGTCTTCAGTCAAAAACTGACCAGGTGGTCAGTCTGGTCCAAGTTTTTGACCAGTTAAGATGTTAGTTCACTAACTATCTATTGTTACTTCATTTTATATAATGTAAATTTCATCATTTTTCTAATTCAAAAATTCTGACTTCTGCTTATGAAAAAGGTTTTAAATAAAACCGAAACGTCGGCATTGAGAGTTTGATTTTGATCCTGGAAAATTGACCGAATCCCGATTACATTACACACCTATATATATATATATATAACAAGATTCCACATAAATATGTGAAATAACAATCAATGAAATCACCCTTTCACCCTTTTAAAATGTCACTCTTCCCCTCCCACTCTTCTCAACCCCTCACCAGATGTTTTCTGCATCTAGTGTTTCAGTTGGGTTTATAACTCTGACGAAGGCCGCTTGTTACGGTCTAAATAATAATAGTTATTATTTGATGTGTAATAATTATAATTACGTATGAAAAAATATGTACCAGTTCTTTAGGAGAAGAGAGAACGAGTTTCCTTAAATTGAGTATTTATTTAAGGATCTTCAAATTTGAAATTAGGTTTTGATTACTATGAAACAAAAAAATTGTTTGTTCAAGAGATACTGGTGATATTACAATAACTTCATAGAGCCTCAAAATTATTATAATACTTAAGTCAACAAACAATAAGATAGATTTAATATAAAAGGAACAGAACTTATGTCTAGTGAAGAAAGTAAAGTAAGGAGTTAGAGAAAACATAGAGCAAATTCATGAAATATTAAATCTAAAGGTTGGTATATTAACAGATTCCATCAAAATTCAATTTTCTGTTCAAAGAAACAAATTTTCTGTCTGGCAGAAATTCTGTAAACATAAAAGATTTTATTTCTTTTACATCAATTCTTTTATTTGTGCTTAGTTTAAAGGGTCTAAGGGCCCTTGCACCATTATCGTAGCATTACTTGCTACTTCTAACTTTCTGTACCCTGGTTTTCTTTTTCCTACCTCCCATTCTTCCCTCACAGGTTTGTTAATGAAACTCTTTCATTGTTGATTCTAACTCTTACATCTCAATAGCTGCTTAATATTCAATTCTGGAATATTCTTTATTATAATAAATGTATTTTAAAATTAACTAATTCAATTCTGAACGCACTGTGACTTTGATTTATATCATAGAAGCAAACTGGTTAAGTACATTTCTTGTACAAAGTAATGTTTTTATTGAATTTCCTCTAATGGAGGCTTCTATATAATTTTTGTTGCTAAGAATACTAAATTAGAGACATCAACTACCTGCTTGTCTATTGATTTATAAGAGCCGAAAATTCCTAATGTAATTTAACGCCATTCATTTAATAATAGATATAATTAAATAATATAGATTAAACATATAACTATATAATTATAATTACACTCTCCAATTATATAGATATAGGCAATGGTCGGCTTGTCGATAATACCGACTCAAAGGGTCTGTACGTATTCTATTGCGTGATAACCTTTTTCTTGTTTACTCAGATGAAGGACAAATACAGTTCAAGTACAGCTACATTGAACCATATATATATATATATATATATATATATATCAATGATTAAACCACAATAAGAATGGGAAAACAAGACTAAGATCTTTCAACCGTAACAAGCGGTCTTCGTCAGAGTCAAAAACCCAACTGAACACTAGATGCAGAAAACCATCTGGTGAGGATTTGAGAAGAGTGGGAGGGAAGAGTGGTATTTTAAAAGGGTGAAAGCACAGGAAAGGACTAATGTCCAGAAAGGGATGTTTGGGGAAACAAAGGAGTACAGTAAGAAAAAGTAAAAAAACTATCCGCTAGCTGTCAACCCTCTTTGAAGAGGCTATTGCCCTCGTGACGAAAGTATCAAGTTTGAAAAGACCGTTACTAATGTTTATAATATTAGATCTATTAAATTTAATTAGAGACGATTCAATAATATTTCTTAACAACATTGATTTTTCATAGGCAATAAATTTAGCTCCTGTCCAATCAATATGATGCTTTTCATTTTTTATATGCAAGAATAAGGCACTACTTTTTTCCTGTCTACTTACGTTATATTGGTGTTGTTTTACACGTGTCTTTAATGATTTACCAGTTTGACCAATATAAATTTTATGGAAATTTTTGCACGGAATTTTATAAATACCAGCGGACTCCAATTCGCTTGGAGAGTTTTTTATTAACATATTACCCACGTTATTACGATTAGAAAACACTATATTAAAATCAAGTTGTTTGACTAATCTTGGAAGGGGGTCGAATGATTCGTGGTATGGCAAACCTATAGAATTTGATAGTAAAAGGGGCTCTTTTGAAGTATTAGAGAAAGTTTTTTTAGCACCCTTCAAAGCTAAATCGATATAAGAAGAGGGGTATTTTAATGAAAGAGCAATTGACCTAATGTTATTAATCTCTTCATTAAGGAATTCAGAAGAGGAAACTCTTAAAGCTCTCAAAAACATATTTCTAAAAACAGAAATTTTAACATTTTTTGGATGCGATGAATAAAAATGAACGTATGCACATTCGTAGGTTTTCTATATACACTAAAGCGTAACTCATTAGGTAACCTATGGATCAGGACATCTAAGAAGGGCAAATTACCACTTACTTCTTCTTCCATTGTGAATTTGATTGCCGGCACTAATGAATTCAATTTTGTTAGGAAATCAACTTTATTTAAAGAATTGGGACAAATGCAAAGAATATCGTCAACATATCTAGACCATTTAACATTTTTGGGCAAAAAAAGACATGCCGTTAAAATAAAATTAACGTCTAAAATACGGTAAAGAAATCAGAAAAATGACAGAGTAGTATTAGTTGACACTGACGGAAACGACTTGTTTTGGTTGAAAGATCTTATCCCTTTTTTTAATTTTTTACTGCGGTTTAGTCGTCAATATTTTCTACAACTTGTTTATATCTTCAACTAATCACTAGGGAAAAAAATTGTAAATTAAGTATACATAATAATATTATTAATTTGAAGATTTGAAAAATAGAGCACGTATTATATTGATATCATATGAAAATTGATATTAGGTGGATATCTGTAGAATGTGGTGGTTCAAATTAGTTTTAGGATTGTGATATTTTCAAAGTTGTTTTTATATATACATGCATTATATAGTGACCACGGTTGAGTGAATGAGGTTAACTTCACTAGTAGATCTGAGTAATTGGTTGAAAAAACATGGTTATTTGTGCTATCTTTTATACTGGATAGTAGATCAGATAAAGTAGTCTGGTAGAGCATCGCTCCCTGGAGCCCTTTAAGAAGCTTGAACGAGAGATGGAAGATTGTAGGTACTAAAACAATTACATTAAATAAGAACTTGAAATCCGCTAACTGCACCCGTGAGGAGAGGGAGGGTGTACATAATTACTGTTATTTTTGTTATTGCTATGAAACAGTATATCTTGACTCTACTTCATATAATATATATGAACATATAATATTCATATATATATATACAAAGACACACACACACACACACACACACACGAGGACGGTTTGATAAGTCCGTGACTTTTTGAATAAACAAAATATTTTCGGCAAGGAACATTTTATTTTTTTACATAGTCACCTTTTAGCTCTACACATTTAGTCCAGCGTTCTTTTAATTTTTTTATTCCCTCCAAATAATACGTTTTCACAAAGCTCTCAAAATACTCGTTTGTTTAGGTAATAACTTGTTCGTGCGACTGAAATCTCTTACCGCCCAGCCATTTCTTTAGGTTTAGAAACAGAAAATAGTCGCAGGGGGCTAAATCAGGAGAATATGCCGGATGGGGTAGCAGTTAGTATCCCAATTAGTGGATTTTGGCCATCGTGACTAGACAAGTGTGCACACATGCATTGTCATGATGAATTAGCACTTCCTTCTTTGCCAAATGTGGCCGTTTTTGCTTCAAATCAACGTCAAACTGTTCAAATGCTTTGAATAATATTCGCCGGTTATTGTTTTACCTTTCTTGAGGTAATTGGTGTGAATGACACCACGTGCATCCCAAAAAAACTGTGGCCATAACCTTGTTGGGTGACAGACTCTGTTTGGCTTTCTTTGGTCCACGTTCGCCCAGAGCAACCCACTGTTTCGATTGTTCCTTGGTCTCTGGCGTGTTGTGATGGATATATGTTTCGTCCACAGTAACAAAACGGCGCAAAAATTTGTCGTAATTACGGCCGAATTTCTTTTGAAATGGTCACACGATTGCGGTTATGGCCGGCCAAGTGTGAGCAATCGTGGCACCCATCTCGAGGAGAGTTTTTTCATGTCCAAATAATTGTGTAAAATATGATGTACCCGTTTAGTTGAGATGCCTACTCTCGCACTTTCATTCTCCGATCATACAATATCATTTCATGAATTTTAAGAAACTTTTAACACTTTTCAATTTATAAGTTTTTTTTAAATATATTTCATACGTACATAACTTGAATTGATGTTTTATTTATTTATATGATAAAATAAATGATTTTGTAAATGTTACTCTTAAATTTTTTTTATTTTGCTAAATATACTTATTGTATATATATCTTGAATCATGTTAAGAATACTATATCAAAAGCTTGGGCCATATAAGAATCTTTTTCCGTGCCTTAATAACAAGAAAATTATTAATTTATATTTATAATTAGTTTAACAACTAAAATTACTCTGTCAATCATGTTCAGTGAGTTCATTCCAATACCTATTGTTATAATTTCTGAGTGGCACAAAGGGTCATGGGTAGTCTGTTATATTAATATGATATGTAAATGATTAGGTTAAGAATATAAATCGAAAGTATACCCAAAATTGTGCTAATTGTTATCAGATATCTTGTGAGGTAGTCAAAAGGGCAGATAGATATTTGAAAGAGATTTCATGGGTCAGACAATCTTTAAGCTTGGTAAATGTTAACAATGTTAAAGAACCTTAAACAGCTGAGTTGGATGAATAGTTCTATCCCTTCATTTTATGTGATTTATTTGAATAGAGTTGCAGGAAAATTTTCAGTTTATCCGATCATTAGCAGTTGTTTGGAAGTTAAAATTATGATTTCAAAATGCTGTACAAAATAATGAACTGCTAACAGAATGACAACTATAATTTAAAGTTGATAAAATGCTTGGATTTATTCGCTGAATTCTAATGAGGGTTTCAGTATAATTCGCAAAACCATTGTCAGTGGTCAGGCTTTCTATTACCACATAATGAGAATATTCTTGGAGATTTATACTGAGATTGATTTTTAAGGGGAATTACTTCCCTATCCTTTATTGATATTTTCTTTAATTTAACTTTTCGATTAATAATACCAATTATGTTGGTACCATATCATTTTCTAAACAGCAATCTGTTCTGCAGAGTGAACTTTAAAATTCTTATTGTTTTCTAATATATTTTGAGCTCCTAAATACACTAAACATGATCAAGTACCATGTTTTAATTTTCCAATGTAATTCTATGGTTTTTAGAACTCACTTAGGTAATATGTACTGTTTATTTATTTACTTTATTCATACGTATGAAATTACGTCAAAAAATTCATGACATCTATATCATGCAATATTCATATTAAGACAAAAATGTATGAACTGAAGATTAATCATTTTTTGGACAAATATTTATTTTTATATATTAAGCCGTTTTGTATTAGAAAATATTCTAAAATCATACAATGTGCTCCTATGAGTCCAAGTGGTTACTATAGAATACGCTCATATACACAAAAGCTGCTACTTTTTGGGTATAATTTCATTACGATAAGTTAAACTCTATGATCTCTATCGAGGCAAAAACCTATCAACATCAAAGATAAGTAAAAAAATTAACACTTTACAGCAAAACTATGCCACTGAAAGTTATTGGAACCGTCTGATGTTTGAGCTAATGCTATTGTCAGTTTTACAATATTTTTGTTTTTTAAGAATTTCAATACTCAAAAGTTGTTAGTTTAAAATGAAATAAATGTGACAAAAGATATTTTGATCAAAAAAGTGACTTTACATCAAGGTATATTAAAAAAAAAAGCAATAGGGCACATCTAAATTATAGAGACCATTACTTTTTATAATGTAAAGGGAGTCAGGTTAGCTCAGTGGTTAAGGCACTCACCTCTGAACTGATAGGACCGGGGTTCGATCCCCACCTGGCTCTCGATTTATTGATGCATGAGGTGAATAAATCTGAGGACGTCGACCCTCCGAGAATGACATTAAACCGTCGGTCCCAAGCATGAAGATGTCAGGTTCTCGTTAAAGATCCCTACTTTAAATACACTTCAGTTAGACAAAATTTAGGATCCCCACTGTAGAATCAATCTTCATTGTGTGGTATCACAAAGGGTCAATACTCAGCCTACATGTGCTCCCTTGTAGGACCAACAGTGCAACCTAATCTAACCTAACGTTGTATAATATGAATTTGATCCATTAAACGGTGTTGCTTGTATTATGCTCGCAAACGTTTGTACAACACAAAACGGCAAACAAATTTGACAAGTACAACAGGTGATGCATTCCCTTTCTGTTGATTTTGTAGTTTGATGTACCCCAAAATAGTGCAAACTCCACAAGTGTATTTTCGACATTTATAGGTTCTTAAATATAATATTTATTGATTCTAACGTCTATGAGTTGATTGTTTCCTTCTGTAAAAACAGGAGGTTAAATTTCACTTGTAATTAAAACATATAAGTAAACATTTAAATATTTCTCCATGTGTAAATTTATATGTTGAGCAGTTGTCTGATTTCTAGCATGTCATTCATACCAGTTAATGTCAGTGATAATTTAAATCCACAATTGAAATATTTGCAATTGTTTCGTTATAGTTAATTTAATTATGTTAATATTATTATATATTACACGCTAATGATATATCCATGGTGTTTTCATATTAAGTAGGTATTTAATTAATTGTAATTAATAAATTTAATTTCTTTGTTTATATTCCGGTTTTTTCCATGCTTTTTTGGATATTGAAGGAAAAGCTAATTACTAATCTAGTTCTTGGCTTAATTTAGCATAAATCAAAACAAATAAATTACTTTAACTCTATAAATGTTAATGAATGCATGCTAGCGCCACATGCTAGCGCCACATGCTTGCGCATGTAAATCTAAAAACAAATGTGATATTAATCACGTCTTATTGGTTCATCGTAGATTACTCTTTGAAAGGAGTGCATGGATAAATCTGTAAAATTCATAAGTGATAAATTATAAAAAATATTAATGTCGAAATAACCAAAAGAAAATATTTTAAGCAAATAACAGAAAATTTGAAAGTGCTTAGTCGATATTTATTTTACACTTTACAAATTTTATTTATAACATTTCTCTCTACGATGTCATTTCAGCCTTTGAAATCATGAAAAATCAGTAGAATTCTATAATTGGTGGATACCATTTGTTTACATTTCATTTTCACCTTTCAGCTTTGCAATATTCTGCAGAGTTGTTTTACATTTATTTTTTACCCGATAATATTTTATTTGCATTTCAATCCATAAGCAAAAAAAAAACTTTAAAATAACCAACAGTAATTCAAAAACTTGTTTTTTTTTCCAAATACATCCACATAACAATAAATTCTCATATAACCTTTGCAGGTTATACATGTTTATATAACTTTGAGAGTTTATACATCTCTCAGTTTAATGGCTTGGATTATGTTTATATTAATATGTTCTGTTTTGTTGTATTTTCTTGAATATCCAAACAAATACAAGCAAAATTGTCTAAGAGTCCGCTTATTACCTTAAAAGACAATTGTTTTATCTTTCAGCCTTGAAGGACTATTTCTTCAGTGTCAACAATGGTTTCAACTATTTTTTGGTACTGAAACTTGATGTCATAATATTTACAAGTAATATTAAATTAAAACACAGTGATAAAAGGAACATATTCTACTTGTAATATTGAAGCTGTTACAACCTGTCACGCACAAGTAATTATGTATACTTCCTTACCCCAATCTAGACTAGAATTAGATGAGTGTACATCTAACTGAGGTAAGAGATAAACTAATGCTATTGCAGATAACATGTATTTCTAATCGTTTAGACGAAAAGTTGAACTTCAGTTTTTGTTGTAAAAATGAGGGAGATTGCTAACAATAAATCTTTTTATGAAATTTTACATCTGTTCTAATGTAGGAGAGCTGGTGGGAGGTGGTTTGAAGTGGTATTTTGGTCTCAATTTAGAGGCATTAACCAAATTTTCAATAGCATTCAATATTTTTTTCCTATTGAGCATTCATTGCCTTTCTAGCAACACAAATGCAGTTTGAAAACCAATCACTATATATTTACCTAAGGGGTTAAATTAGCCCAGTGGCAACGTGTTTATCTCTGGACAGGTACATCTGGGGTCCAATACGCACATTGGCACTCGATTTTTCACTCGGGAGGTGAATAAATCTGAGCCCCTCGTCAATGGGAGAGGAGCTTAAGCTGTTGGTCCCAGGTATTTGAATATTCCTATTCAAAATACACTTGAGTTAGACAAAATATAGGACTCCGATGTGGAATGTTCATTGGCTGGTGTCACAATGCACCAATTTTAGGTCTATGTGTGTTCTTTATGGGACAACCGCTGCAACATACACTAAGCTGTATATTTATCACAGTTTCAAAATGGTTTCAATCACATTATGAGAATACTCAACAATTAATTACACTGATACCCATAAGCTTTATAATACGGTTGCTTGTTCTACAGTTGATCATACATCAATCCAGAGATGCTATTCAGCACATAAACATGGTGGTAATGAGTTTTACAGTGTAATACAAAGATCCCAATTATATTGACAATTATCACATTTCAAGTAATGGAAACAGAAAGCGCTATTATTTTTCAGCATATATGTGGAACTTCGTGACAAAGTAGTGATATCATCGTGTCACAGTTTAAAATACATTTCAACATTAAATCTGACAACTGGATTGTTTTATTTGAAAGAGAAGGAGACTTCAAAAGAGAACACAGTAGAATTGTCTTCCTTGTGGAGTCTCTTATATTCTGTAATAGAAGCATAATATCAGTAGCAAACGACATCGTTTTCATCAACTTTATTGATTAGTCAAATAATATGGATAATAGAATTAATTAATTTTAATAATGACTAATCATAATTAACTAAGAAAGCACATCCGAATTGTTTAGAATTATTTCTTCAACAGATGGCGAAGTAGAACAAAAGAGTTATGGAGATATTAAATAACAAATTATGCATTGCAATAAATAATTGATATAAATTTAAATATTTGGCTTTCTTAATGCAACAGTTATTACTATTTATTTATATTAGAAACAATAACAGGAAAAGATTCCACTTTTAATATTGCACCTGTTCGAATGTAACAAATATAAATTTACTGGCAGTACAGAAAAGAAGACACAGTTATAAATGACTATGACAATAATGAATTCCACTACATTCTCCAAGTTGAATTACACTAAGTGATGCAATTAAGTTAAAAAAAAGCAAGTAAAATTAGTAATAATAATTGTAAATACTCTACTAATTGAAAATGTTTTCCTATGAAATTGAAATATTTTTTTGCAATAATTTAAAATGAATCATTTTGAGAACTTTTTTTTTAATTTTAAGTTATATTATTAAGATTGGAATATAAATTAAAATGTTTACATCTTCATTAAACAAGCTCTTGATAGAAAGAATAATGATGTATAACATCATTATACATTATACATTTGAAAGAAATTCGAATAACATTTGTCGTTAACTAGCTAAATTTCCTTTGAGCAATGCTAAGAAGATAAAATGAGATAATTTAGTTCTTAACTTAAGTTAAATTGTATCATATTTCTTTATCAATAATATAAGTATGAACAAAGGAAATATTAAATGGATATTCTAACTCTCGCAGAGATGAGCATAAATTAAACTTAAATGTGATGTATAAGATGGACAGTGTTTGAGTCTGTCCATCACCTTTTTAAACAACTAGAGACAATAATATTGAAAAATTAGTTTTATACGAAATTTTGAATGTAATTTATCTTATATTAAAGAAAATCGTAATGTACTTTGGATTAGTGCAACACCGCTAAAATATTAGTGGTATTTAGAAAAGGATAATGTGTTTGAAATGCAAATAATTTTTCCCAAACTATTTTGAAACGTAGGAGAAAATTTCAATATTTTTAGCAAATTTGAATTGAAGTTCACAATAGTTTTCAGTTATTGTGAACATTAATGAACTTCAATAGATTGTGATTCTCATATCTCAACCAGATTTAATCAACAAGTCACTGAAGATCTTGAAATCACAATCAATCACAACTTGCAGTAGAATCACAAGACTCACTTTATCACAATTTCAAGTTCTTAATCAAGTGGGATCGATTATAATGTTCATCATCAAGTCACGGACAGTCATAAATTACAGCTGATGATCAAATCACAGTCGATGACCAAATTGCAGTATATCATCAAAAGTAAACCGAAATTTATTTTGTTTTATGATGTATTTAGATATCTAACGGTCCACTTAATATCGCATTATCTTATTTCTTAACCTTTAGAATAATACCGATATACCTATATACTCGTAAATATAAACCTAACAAAAAACAAATAATAATTACAAAAGGGAATTATTTAAAGAGGTAGTTTATTGCTAAACAAACTAAAAAAAAAATATATTGACTTAGATATATTCACTAGGAAGAAGGATAATCCAGAAAAGAAACAATAAAGGACGATTATTAATGTTTAACGAATGACAACAATATCTGAATAAATTGTGGGGTATTCCATAATCGCAGTAAAAAAGAAAACAAGCAAGAGGGAGTAGAGGGGAACAGCCTAGTAATAAATTATGAACTTAAAAAAGAAAAAAAACTCAAATGGAAATTTAAAGGAGAAAACTAGCCTCTTTCTAGGTGGAATAAAAATGGTATCAGTTATTTTATAATTGTCAAATACAATGGACCATTTGGTATACAGAACAAAAAAAAAAAATAAACATCATGCAGTATCTCATTCAGTACAAATATGTAATTAAGTTTGCCTAAACTGCTATTTACGCTGCAAAATATTATTGTTTTTCCAATTTTTTGGAAAGAAAATTAAAAAGTTGTACATTCATTTCGAAATTAGTAGTTATGCTTACATTGCCACTATAACGTAAAATTGGATACTAAAATAATATCTAAATGTGTTTTGTATCTGTGTGCATACAAATAATATCTGTTGATTCTATATCAACAGAGGTATAAATAATTCCATGAAAGAACCTCAAATGTCTTCTTAAACAGAGACCGATATTCATTGTACTCCTGACCATGGTCGAGTCCTAAAACAGGTTAGATATGTTGTCAACTAGGACGATATATTTCTATAAAAAAATTATTAACAGTTTCAATGATAAACACAAATATAATAAACTTTGTTTCAACTATATATTGAATTCATTTCATTTCTGTTTCTCATGACATAATTTGCAAACCATTTGTCATGTGATACAAAATACTTTTTTGATATCCATTATCCAACATGAATATCGTATGTAAATATAAATATGAATAATTTTCAACATACGATAAGCTTTGTAGTGATGAAATTTTCTATAATTTAAAATTCAGTATTGTATTTAAATATAATCATGAACTTGAGTATATTGAAATTAATGAATTGTCTGGGAGTGATTTTTTTCTTTAAATAAACGTAATCGAATGTCAGTAGCAAAGCGATTGTGGTACGCTTTATAACCAGGAGCGTAAAAGAAATTGGACACATTAGAGTGTGGGACCTAACTGCAGCCTCCTAATGTGATATTTCTTAATTTATGTCATAATACCGTTTTAGCATATTGTAATAATAAACCTAGATAGTTACATACTTTCACATCTAATTAGATTTTTTTATTGAAAATGTAACAATGATGTCCGTAACACCACCGTAACTGGTTGGTATATTAAGTGGTTTAGTGATAGTTAATTACTAATAAATTATGGTTATAGAACCAAAACGCTTGGAGAACTCATTTATATTCTTGTCGCCATTGGAAATCTTAATAAAAAAACTTGGAATGAAAATTATGAACACGCTAAGGGCCCAACTATAAGAAAATACATTTTGTAAGAAACATTTAACCAAAATTAATGTGAAAAAGGTAATACTCTAATAACTGATACCTCAAAAGACTAATTTCAATTATTTTAAGTATTACTAAAAGATTTGTTAAGAATTATGGACAAAAGTTGTGTTTGAACAAAAATTGTTACTTATTACAACCTAATGATATAAGGAAGAAATAATGAAAAAAAAAAAGAACTGGTGATTTAATATTTGAGAGAAAGAAGGGATGAGGTTGTGTCCAATAAGAAATCATTACGCGCTATTCTAACAATGAACAAAAGTGATTTAAGGGCTTAATAATCTTGGACGGAAGCAATATCGGGCGATTTGTGCTGATTCAGCCGTCTTCATTCAACACAGTGCCTTCTGGCGATATTTGCATCGTATATTAAAAACTTGATAAGGCTGAGCATTAATCAGCACTGTTTCTGCGATGAAACAATGCATTGTTATTAGTAGCTGGAAAAATGTAACTTTAGAAAAATGGATGATTATCTTTAGAGTAAGTTTACTATAAGTTTTTCAAAGAATATCAATTAATATTATGGCTAGTATTGCATACGTTATTTGTAAATCCATAGGAAAAATGCAGCATCTTCATAGCAGGGCTAGTTTAGACAAAATCAAATTCATATGACGTGGTTCTTACTCATCAGTGTGCTTAATTCACTTGATCATGTGCTCAATCATCAAAAGGAACAGTCAGTTTGCTCTTGATGATGTAATGTTACTAAATCGGGTAAACTATATGATTTATTTATTAAATAAAATTTGCAGGGCAGTACTAAAATTCAGTGCTATATATAATGTTTAACATATGTTATTTATTATAAATAAATATTTTTACTAAAAAAATAAAATAGAAGAATAAACATTCACTAGTTCATAAAAAAGTATTCAATCTACACTACCATTGTATAACGAAATGTAATGAAAAAAGCATTTTCTGAAGGTTTAATATCAGAAAATCTATTTTAAAAAAATTCCAGATTTGTTTTGGCTTTTTTTCTATTAAAATTCCTTCTCCTCAGACATGTCTCAGACACTCCTCAGGAGATGACTGACCTGCTCTTTGCAAAATTTTTTTTATTATGTATTGTTATTTATCAGTATACAATAACAAAACTTGTGACCTTGTTTCACGGAACTCACTTTAAACTAATTTACAATTGAAAAAATTTAAGTTTAAATTATTATTTTTTTAAACTATTTACCTAACTAATAATTTACCTTTCTTAAAACACTGAGTTAATCTAACAATTGTTTATCAAAATCTACTTGAGAATTCAAGTAATGAAAGATACTTTATAATTTGGCCATCGACTCAACAGTGCTGACTATTTTTCACTCGCTCACTTATCTCTACACTCATGTTCTCTCAATCTTAATCAACAGTGATGAGTAGAAGAAATTCAATTAGCATTAAAAATTACAGACACACAAACACACACACACACACACACACACACGTGTATATACAAACACAAGTTGGCTTCTTACATTTCCTAAGGACGACCTTGTACAGTGTCCAAATATTGAATGTGATACCTACTGTCTAAATTTTATTCGCGTTTCTTTGTTTCTAATATATATATAACTATATTTTTTTTAGAGAAAAAGAAATTTAGGAATAACAGCAAGAAACATATGTCAAGAGGTTGGTCAAACCACATGCACATTTTACATAGAGCAATGTTTCGCTATGTTGTATAGCATTAACAGAGCTGTATAAGAAATCAAGATATTCGTCAACAGATAGTTATAATAGTTAACAAGATAATATTGTATACTATAAATTTGAAAATTTTGTGTCTTGATTTTTTTGCACACATTTATTACAAACTTGTAAAAACCATCTCGAGAACTTTTAAAGTCTGTTCCAGCCAGTCATCTCAGGTAATGTTGTAAAGGTGTACATTATTACTTGTTCGTTGTGTAATTATCTGTTTAAGTATGTTTTTGTACGTCTCTCAGGAAGCTATAAATATAATGAAGCATTGGTCTACGTGAAGTGTATTTGTAATTTGACCAACACTCGAGAACCTCAGTTTAATATACATATACATATAATATATATATCAATTAATAATCAACAATAACTCTTGATATAATATATGAATTAAACACCACAATAAACCAATATATATTAATTACAATGCAATAATTAGCATTGTAAGTAATATATATTTGTTTATTGTGGTGTTTAATTCATATATAATATATATATATATATATATATATATATATATATATATATATATATATATATATACTGTATTAGAGATTATTTTACAAAGAGAAATAGTCTGTGGATTTTATCAACAGCTGTCTCGTTTGAATGAACACGTGGCACTGTTTATAAATTTACCGTGAAACTAAATGGGAGTTTAATTTGAACCCGAATAACTTACCCAGTCCAGATAAACTTCAATTTTGTTTCGACTTAACGGTCGATAATTTTATCAAATATATATATATATATATATGTGTGTGTGTGTGTGCTTATATATGTGCGAATGTGTCTATAATGAACTGACAGAAATGGAATTTAAAAAACAAAAATAAGCTGAAGTGGCTAAAGTGACATCCACAAAGTAAGACTAGTGTAAAAAATTACAAGAAATGATGAGTTCAGTTCCCAGTTATGTATCTACTAACTTTTTTATGAACTATCTACTACATCCTTATAAGATTAAAATAGTGCAAGTGACTGTAATAAGTATTAAATTAGTGAGTGTAGGATACCACTGGTGGTGGCATTGTGTTAAAGTCGATGGAGGTCTAACGACGAAGCTAGAGTTACAGGGAACAAAGCTAGCATGATTGAGATGACGATTGAATATACCCTAATGGGATCTGCACCAGTCTAAATTAACTAATGATTGTAACATTTGATTACCATCGTATGATATGCCAACTTCTTCAATCAATTAAATAAATTAGTATTATGAATTAAATATAGATAGCTAGTTATTAATTATGATGCTAATAATAAGTTAGGATACCATTTGAATAAAGTTCAAAAGTACATATGAATATCTACTGAAAAGAGATTATAAAATGGAATTCAAATAAGGATAGAAATTTGTTGACTTTATTATAATATAGAATACTGTTTCAAGTAAAATGGTTAAATTTAAATATGTTTGAAAGTACAGGTAAAATTTTATATTTCCTATAACTTATAGAGGCGAGCTTCTGAATATTCCATTTAAACCTTTGGCCTTGGTTATTGGAAGCAAACTCATGATATTTTAATGGCATTTCTAAACTGAACTGTACATAAATAATGGATACAAATCGATAAAAGTATGAACAGTTTAACGCGCATAAAGACAGTAATTTATAATTTTGTAATGTACATAGACTCCAATAATTTTTTCAAAAACCATTAAAAATAAAATGAATGCGTCATAAAAATTTAACTGAATAAATGAGCAACTTATTATTATTATTATTATTATTGAAGTTACTACACACACACACACACACACACACATATATATATATATATATATATATATTGCCTTTTGTCTGGAAGTTATGATTTTGTTTTTACATCTGCTCATGCCAAATTAAGATGTCTCTTGGGTAATTGATATGGCGTTTAACACCAGCCCACCGCAAGGTTGTTCGTAAATTGGAGCAGACCAGCTTAAAAGTCGTTAACGCAGAGTCTGCTGTATACTTTAATGAAACATGTTTACGTGAGGAATTGCTGCCATCATGCACAAATATATATATATATATATATATATATATATATATAAACACTTGTCAAGTGCGCTTGGTGTCCCTATCTCAACTCTCCTGATGACGGTTCAACCGAAAATTAGAGACAGTAAGTGTGTTTGTGATTTACCATGAAACGTTTGTTGTCCTTTTCGATCGTTTTCTTGTTTACAATATATATATATTCTAACCTAAATCGCAAGACATAGAAACATCATGACAAGGGACTTAGAGGAGTGTGAGTGAAGAAAGGTATTTTAAAGAGTGTAAAGTGCAGGAATACTCAATGGATCGGGGGAGATATTTGGGTAACAAAGGAATACACTAAGACAAAGTAAAAAGAACTATCCACTAGCTGTCAACCTTATTAGATAAGAAAAGATTACTTGCTCTTATCAAGACAGAGTAAAGTTTGAGAAGCTCTTATTACTGCTTATAGTATTAAATCTATTAGAGTTAATCAGATTTAATAATTTAAAACAAATACGATAATATTTCTTAACAACATCGATTTTTCGTGGAGAATAAATAATGATTTTCATCATTTATCTGCAAGAGTAAAGCGGTACTTTGTATATATTTAGTTCAATGTATAAAAACAAACATAGCACGCTTGGTTTACCTCACTTATCTGTCCTGAAGTTGGTTCAAATCAAAAATTAGAGACTGTCAGTGTGTGCTTTTAATTTCTCTATGTTTTTTTTTGTACACTGAACTCTATTTGTCCATTTCGGATCGTATCTTATGGAAAAATTATATATATATGGATGGGTCATCCTGCATGATAGCCTGCGTAAAGTCCCACTTCACAGTCACACAGACATTTGCACACATTCACACCAAACACAGTTACTACTTTGCCTCATCTATTTTATTGTTCTCAAATGATCCAGGTGTTTTGTTCAACATTTTTATTTTGTTCATTGAGCAATATTTTACCCATAACATACAGAGAAATGAAAGAAATAATTATAAAACATTATTATTATGCACAGTTTAGATAGTTCAATTATACTGGATAGTTCAATTGTACCAACTTTACTAATCATAACTTTCATTTCTTGATGTATTCAGATGTTTTGTAATAGTTGATCGCTATTTATTGTCATTGATTGATTAAATATAGTTCGCTAAAAAGTTTTAATAATAAAAAGTATATTGGTTTGGTCTCCATTATCTTAAATAAGAAAATATTTACTTTATTTTAATTTAGTGAATTTGTTTTTACTAAAAAACTTTGAAATTAAACTTTGAAATGGGCGTTCGTTCGATACTGGAGATAACTCATAGGTAAGACTGACGTAAAGGAGTTTTCTTTCAGGATTTCTGGCAATATATTTTCACATTATATTTTTCTGGAGTAATTAATGATTAAAAGTAAAATACCACAGTACTTAGTTTAGCATCAAAGTGACACAATTTAGGCAGGTATTGATTTGTTTCAGTCGGTGGTCACCATTAGCAAGGAGATCAAACGCTACTAGGACAGCTAGAGTGCAAGTCCGTTACGGCTGGCTGGATCCGTCTTCTATCGTCAACTAAAAGTCATCGTATATTTCAAACCATTTCTCAACCCCCAAATCATTTTATTTCAGACTTCTTAAACAATCTTGTCAATATTTTATCTTTGTTATCTTTTGTTTTAGGTATGTATCTTAAAATGACAATTATATTAATCTACAAGTCTAAAATAAAATGTATTTTGGATTTCCTTTTATTTAGGATTAATCACAGAAATAAAAAAAGTTTCTAACGAAATGTATTAAAAGTTATTCTAGCATTCTATAATTAAAGATACGTTAAATACTTGGTTTCTATAACAAAAGAAAGTATTTGTAAAATCCTTTTTTTTTTAAAGCAGATTCAAAAGAACTTGATAAATTCTATAAAGTGTAAAAATATAAAGAAATGGTATGAAAAAGACAAGAGTTTTTAAAAAGCAAGTTTTACATAATTACTCGATAAGGACAAATAAAAATAATAGAATTGCCTATTTATTTCATTAATTAACTAAACAACACACATTTGATTTTGCGAACACTATTATTATTACTTTACTATAAGTAAAGTATAGTGATCGTGAAAAAATTCGATCTCGAGATTTTGATGGAATTACATGTTTTGAGGTCCCAGAAGTCGTTTTATGACGTTTTTACGATGATGTCTGTGTGTGTGTGTGGGTGGGTGGGTGGGTGGGTGGGTGCGTGTGTTAGCATTGCTTGTTACCACGCTACGGTCCAGAATCTTTGATGGATCAAGTTGATATTTTACACAAAAATGGGCCCCATAAAGACGAAGATCCCTATTGTTTGGGAAGAATTATGCATCATGGGAAAGTCACTTTTTTTGCCAAAAACCGTTTTTTTTAAAACATTTATTTCTCCTAAATTGATAATCCTACAGTTTTGAAATTTTGACATTATCTTTGAGGTTACAAACGCAACAAACAAAAAATATATTCAGAATTTTAAAACAACGGGAAATATTTTTTTTTCACTAAAATGTAAAAATTTTGACTTTTAATTCAATCTCAAACCTTGTGGGAGCGATACAAACCATACTGTTTGACGGGCCAAAATGAAACTATGCCTATAAATAGAACATTTTGTGGAGAATGAGTTGAGATATTTTTTTCTAAAATTACATTCGCTAAAGGGGCGTTACAGTACGATTTGTGTTTTCAGAAAATGTTTTTTTGACGTATAACAATGTTTTATTGTAGTAAACAATGTATACTAAGAAGCCATAAAATTCCCAGTATAATAATTCTGTTAAAAACCAAAAATGTAAAAGATAATTCAAAATATAAATCTTTCGTTTAGAGATTAATAACTGTAATTATCGTACATCTTTAATTAACAAATCACCTTAAAACAACATTTTCTTCGCTGTTTAAGAAGTTTTTCGGAGAAAAAAAGGGTATTTTACTGTTGCAAATTTGAAAATTTTACATTAATATTCAATGTAGAAGGATGTCAAGTAAACGATGTAAGAAATCTACTGGCTATTTGAACAATAGCCATGTTCTCTTGTAGGATAATATTTCGTATCAAGAAATATTCACTTTGGTTTTTCAAAAATGTTATTACTGCTGTAGTTATACTAATGAAATTATTTGGAAATAATAAATTATTTGTGATGTACAAAAATAAGCTTATAAATTGATATGTCCTTCAATCACTATCTGTACTACCTCAGGAATGAAAGACTAATAATCATATCCCATTTAGATGTTTATGTTATGCTTAAATGATACGTTATGTTTTATATACTCAGGAAATTTGACATTGAGTTACTTATAGTAAAGTAGAGTGTAGGCCACTCCAGATTTTTTTAAATAAAGAACTAAATGAAGGAATGAAAAAAAACTGGAAATATACAATGAAAAGAATGAAATATGAGTTAATGAAGGAAGAGATGTATTTGAACATCTTAATCTAACATCTTAAATAACCCGAACGAAGAAAATATAAAAAACATAAATAAGTATCTCAATTCGATAAATAATAAAATTAAATTCACCCACGAAATAGAAATAAACAATAAAATACATTTTTTGGGTCTAACCATTGAAAAAACCGGGAATAATCTTAGTTTTAAAATATATAGAAAACCAACCGCAACCGATATTACCATATATAAATCTTCAATGCATCCAAAACAGCAAAAAATATCAGCTTTTCGGTATATGATAGATAGATTAATAAGAATTCCGATGAATCCTAATAACTATAAAAAAGAGTTAAATATAATTAAAGAAATAGCAACGAATAACGGTTACAACGCAAACTTAATCAATAAAATTTTAACAAATAGAACGAACAAAATAAATAATTATGAAAGGTCTAATAATAATAAATACGCGTCTATAACGTACATAGGAAATATTAGTTATAAAATCGCGAACTTACTTAAACGGTACAATGTAAAGGTAGGGTATAAAACTAATAATTCTATAAATCAAATATTAGCTTGTTCCACGGAAAATATAACTAATAAATTCGAAAAAAGCGTAATATATAAATTAAAATGTAAAGACTGTAATCAAATATATGTAGGACAAATGGGAAGAACCCTAAAACAAAGATTCAAAGAACATCTTAATGATTATTTAAATAATACAAATAAATCTAATTTCGCAAATCACCTAACCAAACACGGACATGAACCTGACAGCTTAGAAAACTCAATGGAGTTACTAAAAACGGGACAGAAAGAACAGAGACTTAATATAATAGAACAACTAGAAATTTATAAACATAAAAAATCGGGTAATTTAATAAACGAACAGATAAACTACCAATCCGATATCTTATTCAAACCACTAACAAAAATAAAAAGAAGACGAGACGGACAGTATGACGAAAAAAAGAACTATAAAAGAATTAGACCAGATAATAATTAAATAAATTCAAAAATAACGCCATAAGATGAAATAACAATATCTAGACAGCAGTGGACACAACTATAAAACCCCTTGACAATAGCCCCATAGATTAGTTGCGAACGAAGACGGGCAAGATCCTAAAGCGCTCCAACGTCTCCGATATCAATTTACGAGGTATGACGGTTTTTTCTATTTCTAATATTAATCATCATATATAGTGTTAAAATATATCACATTTGTTCCTTTATTAGCTTGTTGTAAAGTTAGTAGATGACATTAGTATACATTTGACGACTACTAATAGAGTTATTGAATAGTTGACATTTTTAGGCCTCCCTTAATATTAATGTTCATGGCTCAATTGGTTATTAGAAAAAATCATGGATATTATAATTGTAACTAAATTCTTTTTACTTTTATTACTTTGCACCTTCTAATAGTTCATAAGTCTTCTATCGTCTTTTCATGAAATTAAATAGGGGAAACGATTACTAATATTAGTAGAGACAAGTATCTAGTAAACATGAATTTTTTCAAAACACTTTCATTTCTGACCTGATTATATATGTAAAAGTGTATGGTGCAGAATGTTTTTCAAACTAGTTTGAACCAGCTAAGATAGCTGAAGTCTTACGGATCATTGGACCAACTAGGTTTGTAAGCACGGAAACCGAAGTCCTCTGTAATAAGTATTAATAAGTATTTATGGTAGTTAAAAAGGTACGCTAATATAAGTTATGGGTGGTAGCTTTTGCAATAAGTATTGCATATTTAAGTATTCACGGGATATAATGGTGTTGGTTGATAAGCAAGGAGATGGATTAGCGCACATAGGTTAAGGGTAGCAGCTAAAAGATTACATTGAATATCAGTATTTATTTCAGTTAAGGGTTATTTCAAGATTTTAAGATTGATGGTTGTATATACTATATATATATATATATATATATATATATATATATATATATATATATATGAGCAGATTCTTTTTAAATAATATCATGTCATGAACTATGTATCATTTAAAAGTAAGGATTTCTTGGTACCTATTGAAATTCTATTATTCTAGTTTATGAAACCATAATATGCATTCTAATTACAATTTAACATTAAAACTATAGTTATTCAATTTACAGTTGTTAATTTGCAATGAAAAACTAAATAAAAATAAAATTACCAGGCCATGAGAAACAAGAGGGAGTGTTAAGTAATGCGTCTTTAAAAATCTAAGGAAGGAAGGATTCTTTTTTCTTCTAGGTGGGTTATTTGAAGGTTGACTGGAGGGGGTGGTTCTGATAACAGTATGCTAATAGCTGCTTCCTTCTCGCCTGGAAATCTCTCTACCAACAACACTTGCTATTATCGCCTCCAGACACCTCTCCCAGGCTGCACTGTGCATAAAAAAAAACTTTCCAACTTACACTCTCCCTATAGCCTTAAACATACAATATACTTACGAAACTTCATTCTCTTTACTAATATCTTTTAGTAAAGTTTAATAAATTTGTTTTTGTCATATGCTCATAAAATGTTTATAATTCATTTTTATAAACTTTTTATTTTGTTTTCAAAGAATGAAAAACTTAGGTTTTAACATGAAATATCTTTTTAAATAGTATGGGTTCCACTTTGGTAAGGAAAGTATGAATTTCATTGGTTGATAATCATGTTGTTTTATGCATTTACCAATTACCACTCAGTCAGTGACCTACAACCGACCAAATTTGAATATAATTAGATCAGGGATGTGATTATCCATGCATGTCTTATTTAATGAGAGCATTACATTATGTGTGTTACATTAATTATCTGTTGGGTAATAGTAACATTAATATAACGAATCCTAATTGTCATTCCATATATCATAAACCTTGTCATATGACACTGACAGTCAATTCCATATGTTATATGGAAAAATCCCTCAATAATAGATTTTATTGTTTAAACCGATCCCCTAGCGGGTTATCACGTCAGCCATTCCCCGGTTTTTTGTTTGATCGGCGATTCTACAGATTCTACATTGGGAGACCTCAATTTTGCCTAATTCAAGTGCGTTTTGAGTAGGGATCTTTAACGAGTACCTGACGTCGTATAAGCACGGGACCCGACGGCTTAACACGCTCTCCGAGGAATGACGTGCTCAGATTTATTCATCTCCCGCGTGAATGAATCCAGGGCCAGGTGGGGATCAAACCCCTGACTACCAGACCAGAGGCGATTACGTAAACTAATGAGATAACCAGGGCCCTAAAATTAATAAATTCTAACATTTATTTCAGAAATGTGGTGAAATTACATAGAAACGCACATGAGAAGTCATATAATTCTTTTTTTTTATATGATCAGTCATCATCAGGGGAAAAAGCATCTGGTTAGGAGGCCATAAATCATGTTCACTTTGTAATATTTAATAAGTCAAGCATACACTCAAATGTTCTTACTCACCACAGTTTAGTGGATTAATGTTCTTCAATCCATATGGAAATAACTTTATTCTAGTGATAATTATACAGAGTTCAATTTTGCTATTCAAATCACGGTGCGCAGCATTGATATTCAAGAAAACAAGAAAGTGTAAATTGGATAAAATTAAGAAATATTCAACGTATGAAATTAAGGAAAAATTACGTTTAAGATTTTTAATTTTGCTTGCGTGTTTTAATTAACTTAACATTAGTAAAGAAAAAGTTGTCTGCAATTAGTTCTTGTTGGAATTATTTTGGCCAAGGTGGCAGATAAAGCCATAACGAGATCCAAGAATATATTGGCTGAAATTGAAACTAACCTGGGGTCGTTTTAATTAAACTAAGCCTGACAAGAGGTTTGTGGCTGTTTGGTGCTTCAGGTAGAACCCTTTCAGGCAAATTGCGCTCCAAGCTTTCCCAATGCCTCCTCTTTCTCAAGTGCTTTCTTTCTTTTCACACATTTCTCTTAAGCCTTTTTCTTGATTGGATAACATAATAATTTCATGATAATGTTTTTTTTTTGTAAAAAAAGAAATCATCTAGAAAAATGATTTGAATGTAGTCAACGATTTTTTCCTTTCCTTTCATAATTCAACGATTCACTACATTCATTCCGCTTTATTAAATTATAAAAAAAAACATTCAACAAGTTTTCCAGTTCTAAGGCCCACTTCAGAAGAAAAGATGGGTTTCTTTTTGAAAGTCTAAATTAAGAATGTTATTCTAAGAACTTCTTAACAAATTATATGATCAAAGGATCAATAAATTATATTTAATTAACATCATATCTTAATTTTGTAATAAAATATCTTCAAAGGGATGTCCCATTAAAAACGAAGAAAAACCAATCATTTTAATATCTAAATTTGAACATTTCGAAATAAATTAACATATTATATTTATTAAATGTTCTTTTCAGAGTTCGGAACAGTATGCTGCTTGAATAACTGAATACAAAATTACAAGGAATATTATGTTTCACTAATATTATGGATTATATTTTTTCATCATAGAAATTACCAATCTTCAGGTGGACTTATCTTAAAAAATATTGTAATTTATTTGTCAACATTTTTATTTAATGTTTGCTAGTTATTAATTCTTTCAATGATAGTTCATTAGAAATTAACTCATCATATCTTTATACATGTCTCTGTTACAACTACTCTTCGCCTTTTTCTGTCATTATGCCCCCCCCCCCCTCCCCCCAAAACAACTATAGTGACCAGCTCATACCAATGCTGACAGTTTTAGGACTACCATACGAATCTTCGGAGTTGGGTCGTCCTCTCCGAAGAGGGCAATGCACGTTTTACCTCGGGACCAGGGCAATGATAGTTAATTTGACCCATCAGGGCCTCATTATGGGGAGTGTTCAGTACAAAGAGAACGAATCATAAGAGATTAAAATCTCTCGTTGGCTAAACGCTACCCGGTTGGTGTATGTAAAAGGTTAAAGAGCCTTTAAGGTCTCTCGATTCGTAATAAAGGACTCGAGAGAGGGGTGTATCTTAATCGTCCCAAATCTGATATCGCATCAAAGGCTAAAGCGTTGTCCATTCCATTCAGCTGAGTTCATGACCCGTTCCCACTGGTAAGGGTTTAGGGTCTCTAGCATCCCAGTATGCTAAGAAGGGTTTCTTCCGAGAAGTTACCGCTTCTCACACAGCGACCACAAGGGTCTACTCAATTTGGATGAGAACGAGCAGCCACTACGAGTCCAATATCAGTTGGCAGAATGGAGAGAGAACCTCTCCATGGGCACCCCGTCGCCCGTAGTACCAACTTGTTTTAAGAGTTCTACTGTTCTACTGAACCTGCTCCAGCTGCAGGTAAGATCAGTGGTCTTTGTAGCCCCTGGTTTAATGAACCTGTGGAAATAAAGCCGATGCAACCTGTGGTAGGGCTACATGGCCCCACTAGGGGCGGTCCATACTATATAGGTAATATCCATTACAGGTTAGTCTAGCCACGGGAGGGTAAGGGAGTAAGAAATCAGTTTGACCACCGTCGGTAGGAGGAGTGGGGTTCATAACTTGACATGAAAAAATCTATATGAATTCTATTTCCAATATTTCTAATTTGTCTAAATAAGAGACAATATTTTTTGTTTAAATACATATACAATTAACAAGAAAATAGAAGATTCAACTTTTTACTGGACTCTAGACTTATGCATCTATTTAGAGCAATAAAATTCTTGACTCACGATTTTTTATTTATATATTTTCAGTTTGAGAAGTGTATTTTATTCAAGGCATATGAAACCATAATGAAATAAATTATGCAGAATTTCAATGGTTATAACACATTAGTTTTTTTACAACATTGAAATTATATTTGTAATCATATTATATTTTTATTTATCTAGGTGGTCTGCCCCTTCATATCTTCGATCATCAACCTTCTGGAGAGACTTCCACTTATTCAATCACCTAAACACGCGCATAAACATACATACAAACATTTTTTCTCTTTCTATCAGTGTTAGTTTCTGCTTTCTCTAACTCTTTCTTTTCCTATCGCCATTCTTTCAAGCGTTTTGTTATTTTTATCTCTAGCTTTCTGTTTGTCTCAAAAACAAAGTAGTTAAAAGATGGTCACTAAAACTACTTTAAGTAATAGAGAGATGATATATTTTCTATGCAAAGGTACTGTAATGATATGATATTATTATACATCTATAGAGGTCTGCCTTCTGCACGCTTCAACCACCATCCCCTAGAAGTAGACCTCTGCTCATTTCCACATATTCTCGCTTTTTCTCACTGTCCCTCTCATTCGATGTTTCTCTGTCCTTTGTGGTAGGGGTTAACGGTGAAGTTTCCACATCGTGCCCAAGGCAACTCAGATGGCCAAGATTGTGTCTGATTCCTAGCCCACAGTTTGTTAGTTTGAGCAACACTATCAGCCATGCGTAGTGGAAATGTTTATAGACAACTATTTACTCTAAGAGTACATTAATTGTTGCAGATTTGTGTCGTGAAAAAACATCCAATTTTACAATTCTATAATCACCAAACGAACTGTGTAGCAATGTTGATGTTTTCAATACTCACTGATACAAGCGTTCGCTTTTAATATTGTTCTAGAGAGCAATAAAATCTTAGAGTAGGGTTTAATGGTGCAGTTTCCACACTGTACCCAGGGCAAGTCAGGTGGCTGTGATGCCTGATTTCTGATTGTGTATGTATAACAAATAACTTAATAATTCGTTGTAATTAATAGGAGGTTTTAAAAGAGATAGAAATATTCACATTCTATAAAATAAAATATCTATTTTAGGCTGTGCTAATTGAGCTTGAGTATTATTCAATAGATTAAAATCAAATTAGTCATTATTAAATAAAAAAAAACAACAAATAAGATTAACTGAATAAACGTTGAATTTGAGAAAAATACCAGTCTGATAGATGTGCCGATTAAACATTTATTTCCTTTTAAAAATAACTGGGCCTCTATATTTGTTTTTGTTGAAATTGCAATATACATTAGGTCTGAAAAAGGAAATATTATTGCAGCAAAAGATTGAAGAGTAAATAGCAATTGACCGTTGGGAATTGATAGAATTAAAGCTAGCATTAGGCATGTAGGGAAACAGATGGGCAGATGGGTTTGTATTAATTGGGGCTTTGATGGGCGAGTAAGGACGGTATTAGGGCAATATGCGGCAGGTGAGCTAGGAGGCCCAGGTAACTTGATTTATTTAGTAGCCGGTCATACAAATGGGAAATTGGTTTTTACCAGATGGGGCCGCGGGTCGATAGACACGAGTTCCGACCCGCTGTAGACTTGCCCCCCAAGTACGTCGTCCTTTCACCACGCTGCTTCTCTACACAACCTCCTTATCTCCCCCACCATTTAATCACAACTGATTCAGCTTTTTTTCACAACTCTTTATCCTGTTTGGTTTCTTTAGAAAAGAATAAATTAGTTTTTTTTTTTAATGGTCATAGTCATGCTGAATACACAGCTTCCAGTGAATTTTCCAGTCATTCCCCGGTATTGTACATCAATCCATTTCTTATATACTCAGAAGGTGTCAAACTATAAATATCAATATCGAAATAAAAAAACATGTTTAAACAAATTACATTCTAACACGTGCATTCAACATGTTCATCTTAGGAAAGCCTTTGATTTACTAACATTGCTTTCTTAACGTATCTTTGAACGTGTAATGACATGAATGAACGAAATACTTGAATGAATGTATGTCTATAAGGAAATAAAAAAAAATCCCTCTAATGAGTACTTAAATTAAGTATTCTTTCATTAAAAGAAAATAAACAGAGAAATGATTTTGCCATACACTAAACACAGATAATTAAACCAACATTTTAAGAAAGAAAACGTAAACATTTTTAAATTCATTATTAATTTAACTCAATAATACATTATCTTTTAAATTAATGTTGGGATTCTTACAGTAAGTTAGAGCGCGTTTTGTAACATAAACAATAACAACAAACAATGGATTAATAAATTTAATTTATATCCTCGGTTATGGCAAAAAGGAACGTATACTTGAAAATAAGGTGGCATCTGTGATAGAAGAGGTATCGTAACTCTTTAGTCTGGGGAGGCTTCAATATTGGCTACGACTCTACAGTCTTCTAATGGATGCACAAAAACTTCTGCAGGGCACCTGTCCTGGAATTTTGACTTTTGAGCTTGTGCAAAGACAGGTAGTCGTCAAAGACCACTATTATAAAAAATTGAAAGAGACAAAGTTTAGCATACCCGATATCGGAAGAACCTTTACTTTTCTCTTCTTTTTTTTTTTATTATTTTTGAGCTGGGATTTAGGGTCCGCTAAGGGCCAGGTTAGTTCACTGGTTAACGTACTTGCTTCCTCTGGGCTGGTAGTCCGGGGTTCAATCCCTATCTGGCCCTCGATTTATTCATGGGGATGGTGAATAAATCTAAGAATGTGATCCCTTGGAGAGGACGTTAAGCCGTCGGTGCCGAGCCTGTACAATGTCAGGTACTTGTTAAAAACCCCTACTCGAAATGCACTTGAGTTAGGCAAAATCTATGACTCCCAGTGTAGAATCTGTAGAATCACCAGCTGACGTTATTACTCGCTAGGGGATCGGTTAAAGAATAAAAATAATTAGGGTCCGCTAGAAAGCTACACTAGTCACAATTTTTCTTCAAGTAAACATTGGAGCTCTCAAAGTGTAAATTTTGCCTAACTTAATAGTTATTGGAGTTGTTCGACTGGGTCACAGAGACATAGGGTTCAAATGTGTTAATCTGCACTTGCTGTATGTATAGTCTCGCTGGTATATTGCTGCCATTAGATGACCTTAATAACAGTATATACGAATGAAGGTTATAAAAATAAGGAGAGATATAAAAGTGTCTGAGTAATAAGATTGTTTTATTTTATCTCGGGTGAAAGCTGTTTTAGACTTAGTTCTCATTACAGTTTCCCATGGAGCTTACTTGTTTTCAAATTGGTGTTACCACCTTTCTCTCCATGTTCCATTAGCAATATGTCGATTGTTGTAATGTATGATAACTTACTTTGACCAATCTGATTCTAGTATTAATTGCCAGGTGGAAAGGACTATTCAACTGATTTCTCTTTTTAGAGTTAAAACAAAATTTAAAGAAAACCGAGGTTAATGTTATTTATATCTACTATAAATTTATTTAAGTTTGAATTTATTGTGTTGTGTGGGCAGCTGTATGTATGTATATGTGCCAGTAAATCTGTGTGTACGTGTCTGTGAGTGTTTTTGTATGCATGTATTAGAGTGGGAGTGTTAGTGTGAATGTTAGTATGTGTGTTAGGGTATGTATGTTAACATAAGTGTGAGGCCAAGTGTATGGAGTTTGTATCTGTGTGTGTATGTGTGTGTGTGTGTGTGTGTGTGTGTGTGTGTATGCGTGTGTGTTGTGTGGTGTGTGTGTGTGTGTGTGAGTGAGAGTGAGGGAGAGAGAGAGTGATTGAGAATGTGTGTGTTTGTGTGAGAGAGAGAGTATGTGCAGGATTTCTCTGTGACAACACAAACGCAAAAACAATAATAAATTACATCCTATTTCACCCAATTTTCCATAAATGATACAAAGCCGTAGTGAAGTGTATGTCACTCCGAATACCAATTTCCTGATCAACTTGAAAAAAAATTAAATTTTATTAAATATTTATAATTTTTTTAAAATATATAAATTTCTCAAAAAAAAAAATAGGAAAGGAATATGCACAATTTTTGGAAGATTTTATTTTTGTTACTTATAATTTTAATTGATATGTCCAGTGACAATCATATAAATATTTAAAAGATTTAAACAAATTCATCCTTTAAACTATACATTTATTTTTAAAAATAGTAGTAAAAAAGTCTTTGATGTCTACTGTTATGTATAGAAATAATTTTCGTAAGTTAATTTAATTCGTTCAGTGTTAACAGCTAAAATTATATATGATTCAATAGTGGTTTTTTTTAAATTTTTAAATTATAAATGTCATATTCAATTGAATTAATTGATGAAATTAAAAACGATTCTGATTGGTTCCCAAACTCCGGTTCTCTACATTCATTACAATATCCCTTAATTAAAGATAATCGATTTCTACTTTTCATTTATTTTTGACAAAAAAAACTTGATATCTCTATTTATATAATTCATTTTAACGACTTTTTATTTGGTTATACATTATTGTAATGTTTTTTTTACATAATGTTCATCCTTTGTCATAGTTTAAGATTTATGTGATTAAGTTAAGAAGATGATTATAACATTTAATACCCCTGTGCAATAAATTCATTTGCTCATTCAATCTTACCAAAATTGACTTTTCGGCACATTTTGATACTATTTAGTAGTAGGGTGAACAGAGACCTGATACCTGGGTTGAACCTTGATTGTATTCCCTCTGCCTTATCTACAACTGTAAGGTTAGAGGACTATAAAATATTATAAAAAAAAATTACTAAAATATTGGTATTGAACGATATAAATGACACATTTGAAATATATATATATATATATATATACGAGGGTCGTCCAGAAAATAAGTTCCGTTTTGGTCTGTAGGGCGGTAGGAGTGGTTTTTGCCAAATCCGGCAACACTGCTCGAAAGAGGAGAGGTGGGGGAATAGAATGAGAGGTGGGGGACCTCAGTCGGTCAATTACCAACGTCAGGGCAGGTAGTTGAAATGGAGCCCTCCATGTCACGTCCCGCCACCTCGATCCCGTTCCCTCTCGAGTTGTTTTGCGCGGAGTGATTCAATTTCTTTATGCACAGGGTTTCAAATCAGTTCAAATTCACGAACAGCTCATGTCTGTTTATGGAGAAGGTGTAATGAGTGAATCAATGGTGAGGAGATGGGTACGTGAATTTAAGGCGGGAAGACATTCACTTGAGGATGAAAGTGGGAGAGGCAGACCCTCAGTTGTGACGGACGAAATTGTCGCAGAAATCGACAATGCAATTAGCAAAGATCGTCGTTCAACCCTGGATGAACTCCACCTGAGTTTCCCAGACATCTCACGATCCCTCATCCATGAGATCGTCTCGGAAAAACTTGACTTTCGGAAAGTTTCCGCCCGGTGGGTCCCTAAAGAGCTGAATGTCTTCCCGCCTTAAATTCACGTACCCATCTCCTCACCATTGATTCACTCATTACACCTTCTCCATAAACAGAAATGAGCTGTTCGTGAATTTGAACTGATTTGAAACCCTGTGCATAAAGAAATTGAATCACTCCGCGCAAAACAACTCGAGAGGGAACGGGGATCGAGGTGGCGGGACGTGACATGGAGGGCTCCATTTCAACTACCTGCCCTGACGTTGGTAATTGACCGACTGAGGTCCCCCACCTCTCATTCTATTCCCCCACCTCTCCTCTTTCGAGCGGTGTTGCCGGATTTGGCAAAAACCACTCCTACCGCCCTACAGACCAAAACGGAACTTATTTTCTGGACGACCCTCGTATATATATATATATATATATTTATATGTAAAAATATTTCACATAAACAAATGAAATAACACAATTTTGAACAATAATGAATTGTGAAAAAAAATTTTTTTTTGCAAAATTAATTCATAAAATGATCCACATAAAACCACAATTTTCCCATTTCACATTGTGGTTTGATCATTGATATATATATATATATTACATATTTATATATATATATATAATTACAGTGATATAAATCAATTAAAATAGGTTTTAATTTTACGTCAAACCTACAGAATATATCAAAGTATTACTTCTTTAAAACGTTAACCATTTTATTTCTTAAACACAGCATTTTCAGTGGCTACATGATTATAGCTTAACTGTTAAACCATGCATAAAACAAGAAGAGGGTTATCTTCATGAATTAGCTCACTATAACAAATACTTAAAAAAAAAAATTCAAAAGTCATATAAAAAACTTGTCCTTTGCCAAACGTGCCATAGGCATAGAAATATTAAAATATAGTTGTGATAACAAAGAAAATACACGGAGTCTAATAAATTGCATAAATGTTTTGAAAATCACTAATAAAGTTCAATGAAGCGCCATTAGTTTAACCGAATAGAACGATATTGTAACTGACTTATTTTTACACATTGATAGTTATATAAGTGCATTTAATTAAGTTAATAGAACAAAATTACGTAATTTAAGCTTTCGTCTTGATTTTGAAAAGGTTGGAACAAGTGTTGCAAACGGGGATTTAAACTTTATGTAAATTATTAAAGTTTGCCCCCTGAAGGTAGCCGCGTGTAACCCTATTACATATCACAGATTTTAACAACTTGTTCAGGAACTATAGTCTCATTTTTAAACTCTTATAACACTAGATTATTATACTTTGGCACTCTCAAAATATAATAATGCAGAGAAAAATAAGATAAACATATAAATATAATTTTTAGTGCATTGACAAAAAGAATATAATAAATGAATGAAAGAATTAATGTAAATGGATTACAGTTAGGTTGTAATTTGAGAAGTTATTAAAGATCGTAATAATTTATTTGTTCACAAATATCTCCTGTAGTGCAGTGGGCACTATTTATAATCCTTTTTTTCAACCAATAGATTTAAAAACCATTTTTCACTTGGAACACAGATATTATCTTTTTTTCTTGCTACCTATTTAAACTAAAATAATAAAGAAAAGCTTATTTATTGAGATTTTTGTGGATTTACGTGTTTTAATGTTCTTTGAGCCCATTTCTATAGGTAATTTCATTTATGTGACTTAGTAGGTGCCCCTCTATTAGCTCCTGAACATTTTAAACTCTTAGTAATATTTTTTACTATTTGGAGGTACTTTGAAAATTGCTATAATAATTAAATTTTCTGTATAATTGATTGAATTGATAGCCAGGTTAAAATGAAGCAATTAATTTTTAATGGGTTTAATAATATGGTGATTTATGGTAAAATTGAGTGTAGATAATTACAGATTTGTTTTCCAGTTTAAAATTTCTTGTATTCGTATTCACACTTTTAATTAAAGTATGAACTGCAAGATGATTATTTGTGTCTGTTTCAAATTCGTACATTATTCAATTTCAACTCTGTTGCTCTTTCATGCCAACGCATTTGAACCCATATAGTTCAGGATGACCAATATTACCGGATTAAAAGCAAATGTTGAAAATTATATATTTTTATATTTATAATCATAACAGAAAATTCAGTCACAGTCTTTCAGCTAAATGTATGAAATATATTTGATATTATTTAAGAAATAAGAATTAACATGAAATGTACCTTTGATTCTTTACAATATAGAAACAGAAAAACACTGAGTATTGTTAATAAATCAAAATGTTATTTTAATTTTATTATTATCTATATTTGTTTTCAAATAAAAGAAATGGAGAGCATCTAATCTTAAGAAAATTTATTTAAATACGACAAAAATTAAAAGTATATGTAGGATAATCTTACATAAAGCTAATGAAACAAATAAGGCCTAAATGTTCTGAGAATGTTCATTATTGAAACGATATAGTGGTCTGACTGATAATATCTAAATTATTTGTGTTTTATAGTTTAGTTGTAATAATGATTTAATTAATTATGTGAGAGATTAAAATGATAATGATTTTAGAACACCAGAGTAAACAGGGAAACACGAGGAAGAGACTATGGAACTAATTTGGTATGTATATCTGCAAGGCAAGGAAAAACCAAGCAATGCTTTGGAGAACAAGAAATGTAAATTTAACATTGATAACCCTGGACGTATTTATAATATATAAAGAAAACAAATATTTAATGTCTAGACTAATAATTTATCCGAACCCTTGTTTGGTTTTTATTTGGATTTAGTTTGGCTCCACAATTACAAAAGTTGGTCTTGCAATTCTTGATTGCTCCCCTAAAACTGATGCATATACCATAGTTGATAAACTTTGGATGTTTTTTAAATTTTCATGTCAAATAAAAAAAATTGTTAAGATAATTTTAAATATCTGGTCAACATTTTTTGATATTGCTTGAAGATCATCTGTGTTATCTATAAAAAAGTGGCTTATAAATTAACTTAAAACTAGTTATGCTCAAAATTCTCAATGCGTTTGTGATAATAAAAATTGAAAATTGTCTAAGAGCCGTTATTAGGAATCACAGGGTAAAATTTATTTTGCAGCTATTAATATCAGTTAAAATGTTTGATTGCATTTAAAAAATCCGTGTGACTATTAAATCTTGTCCTTTTCTGTTTCTTAAAAGAAAGAAAGAAAAACTCTTAGATTGAAGATCGTATTATTGATAATTAAGTTAATCAGTTATAAAATTGGGTACTAAAGGAACTAATGATTTTCATTTAAAATGTTTGAAAACATTGTTAAGGTAATAACAATGTAGGAACGTTTAAATATGCGAAAGATGTTTTAAAGTTTCAAAACACCTACTTGACTTTACCGGTCAGTATGAGAATTCATTTAAGCAAGGGTTTTTATTTCACTACGCCTTCATTACCTTTGCATAAAAATCAAAACACATATCGGTGGTTTAGTCATTTTAATATATATCTTTTAGAAAGAATAAAGGAAAGGTAATATATGTGAAGTATAGGCTAAAGAGAACATTGTGTCGGTGTAACCGGAGGCTTTGCATTAAGCAGCCCCAACTGCATCATAGTCCCTCATAGTGTTTTATTCATTCGCTTTGAGAATGGCACAACCTCGCCACTACAGCTCTACTTCAGTAATATATACGGGCTGAGCTTTAGTTTAGTTATAAAACAACCTAAACCTTTTATATTTAAATTTAACTCATTCCTCTTCAAAACTGTTTCATTTACCAAATGATATATTTTTTGACCTTATTTTAAGTAATAGAATAGTTATCATGTGCAGAAAAAAAATATGAAATTTTGACTTAATGACTGTTTTGAAGCACATTGTTGTTAGTTTTGAGGTGTGAATATATTCAGATTTATGACTGCGTATGAAAGACATAATAATCTCTACAGAAGTCCCACAGTTTAATTGTTTAATCAAATCAAATACATATTAATAAAATTTAATTTATTAAATCTAAATTTTGTTTAAAAATTTAAATCAATATTGATCAATATTTTATAATAATCAGTATTGTATAATCAATTAAATAAGAATATTGGAAATTATAGAAGTCACCATAACATTTTTTTCTATTAAATGGAAAACAACCTGTTGATTTGGGTTGAACAATAAAGCAACTTTATGAGTAAACTTCGTCTGTATGCTTGTTTACTGTAGCATAGCAATAAAAATCTACTGTTCGCTAAATTAAACAACAAGGTTAGGTTAATACTGCCTGCAAGAGAGTCCAACAAAGAAACAAACCTAGGGCAAACATTGGCCCTTTGTCTTACCACACAATGAAAATTTATTCTTAAGTAGGAGTACTAAATTTTGCCTAAATAAGGTATATTTAGAATAGAGTTCTTCAACCAGTACCTACATAGTAAAAATTGGGACCGGCGGCTTGAAGTCCTTTCCAACGAATGACGTGCTCAGATTTATTGACCTCCTGCGTGAATAAATCATAAGTCAGAGGGGTAGAACCCCGGATCTGGCAATCCAGAGGTGAGAACCTTGTGACTGGCTAACCTGGCTACCAAATTAAAAAAATAATAAATAAAAATTACCCTTTTTATGAATAACTTTTCTTAAATACCAACTAAAACAGAACGACATAATCTCTAACATATATTGATAGCTCATTTCATTGCTTAAGCATGATTATATTTTTTGTTAAATCCATTTATTTAGCCTGCTCCATATATATATTACATGCAATCGAATCTATTTAACAATAAAATACATTACATTAAGATTAAATTAAACCTTTCCTTATTTTACATTAAACATTGAGATACACACTATTAAAGTTTTTGAAAATCTTTAAGGTCTATGATTATTTTAAAATTTTGAAATAGTTGACTGTTTTGCACTGTCATACTATTTACTGGAGGCCAGCCACAGCAGGTTATTATTGTGAATTTCATAAATCGTTATCGCTTTTGGTCATGAATTGGGCAGCTGATGAGTGTATGGTTCCAAGTCTGTGGTGATACACCATTACAAGAACACCTGTCATTGTCTATGATATGGAATCTACTGAGGTAAGATTTAGTCCCACCATGGCCTGTAAGAGCTTATGTTACCTTTTGTGAATGATCTATGTCGCACTTTTTCCTCTGTTCGATTGTAGGAAAGAACATTTTTGTATACTATTCTTTTAACGAGGATGTCCATTCTTGTTCCCATTGTTGTAATGATGCCTAATAAATAACTTTTTAGCATACCCTCTAGGAGCAGCGCTGAATGACTCTTCGAGATTATAACTGCCTTGTAAGAGTAGAACAATGCCTTAAAAGATCTAAATAACGTGAATAAATCTCAAACACACTAAAGTATCAGTAATCAATTATGTTGATAACAAAATTATGTGTGTTAAAAGATCAATGTTTTCACATCGATATAACTTCAGTTTTAAACACAATGATTATATTTTTGTTATCATTATTAAAAAGGAAAAAGGCTACAGTACAACATATAATTGAATTAAAACTCATTTAAGTTACTTAGAAAATCATTTCGTTTATATTCAAAATTTTTATTCTGTTTATATTGTACAATGTATTATTTACATTTTATTTATTAATTAAATATTTAACATACTTGTTTCTGTGTAATAGTTGTATACAACATTAATTTTTTTTACTGCTTATTTCTTTTATATATTAATCTATTAATAATATGTCCTACTATAAATTTATTATTAAATGTCAAATGGTTACCACCATAAAAATAATTCTAAAATTCTTCTTAGGTGCAACAAGTTTGACTGTACTATTAGAATGGGAGTGCTATTTCACAAGAAGCTGTGTAGCATGATATACTTTGCAAGCTGTTAGGTTCATGAGGTCAGAATGAAATCTGAAATGGCCTACTGCAGTGACCTCGGCTCGTTATATTCACTCTTCCATACCTCCTTCAGTCGTTTTTTGTACTAAGGTTGGTAAAGCACCAAGCAATTAGAACAGAAATTAACTACATTTTTTTTGTCTGAAACCAGATTGTAAATTAGCATAAAATTTCTAAGATAAAAAAAAATAACAGCTCTGACATACATATTATCACCGAAGCAACCGGTAATTGTGGTATCTAAGAGAAAGGTTTAAAACTGAAGTTATATCAATGTGAAAACAAGGCAGAATTTTTTAATACATTAAATTTTGTTTTCAACATAATTGATTACTAATACTTTAATGTGTTTGAGATTTATTGAAGTTATTTAGATCTTTTAAGGCATTGTTCCACTCTTACAAGGCAGTTATAAGTAGAATATAACAAAGGCTACGAACGTTAATCATTTACTAAAACCACTTAAATCTAATTCAAATATCCCCCTAAATCAATTATTACACATGTCAGAATAGCACATTTTAGATATTTCAGTAAACAGTATGACTACGGAACAAAAATAACACCTTACAAAATAACATTATTATTAAACATTGAAAGTTGACTTCTGAGTTAAATAGAATTTATATAATTTCAGTTTCAAATTTTATAATAATTTCGTTTTCCTTTATAACTTTTAAAAATATTGAAATTTTAACTGAAGATTAAATTACATACTTTTTCTGTAAATCAGTAAAATTATAAATGAAAAACTATTTTGGCAATAGTTTAATTATTGCTAAGACCAAAGTTTTAATTTTATAAATTTATAAATTTGCTTTTGCTTTTTATGATTTAATAACTGGGATTTATTTAAAGTATTTAGAATTATTTTAAAAAGTAATTATATTAATTTTTTTAATAAATATATTTTTATTTAATATTAAAATATTTTAAAAAAAATTATAAAATATTAAACAAATTTGTAATTTGATAAGAGGAATATAAGCATAAACCTCTCATCTAGCTGATTTCATATCACTGTATTGACAATGTTGAGAGAGGCCTGCAGTAGCCATTGGGTAAAGTAAGTACGTGCTTGGAGCACAAAGTGGCAAATGACCACAACGAAAATTTGTAGGTAACATTTTTTTTTTTAGAAGAGCAATGCAAGCGTTCTATTTTGCTAACATTAAACATAAGGTGATAATTTTCAATGCATGGCTCCTTGTGAATTGCATACAATAGTGTATGTGTATGCTTGCTGTCGTTTGCTCCTTCCCTATGCCTATTTATTTCTTAGGCCAAGATTCTTTCTTTTTGTGTTGTGTGTTGCGACCACAATGCAGGGATAATATATGCAGATTGGAATTCATACATTGCAAAGTATTTCGGTTCTTACAATTGTTTCCTTTTAGATATTTTTCTTATATAAAAGTCAAGTGTGTATAAGCATTCATTTCCCAATCATTCCGACATGTATTTACTACAGCACAGTAGTTCATATTAGTATGCAATTTATAGCTTCACGTTCCTTGTGGTTATATGCAATCAACTACAACTGTAAAGATGTTTGAAGTTAACAGATTTCAAAATCGAGACGTCGAAATGTGTAAAATTTATCTAAAAAGCACACGCCTATAACAAAATTTGTTAATAACATTCACATTAATAATACCATGCCATATTTTTTTTGAACAATGATTTCATGTTTGTTAAACTGATATAATAGATAAAGAAACATTAATAAAATGAAACCAGTACATTTGATCTAAGGATTTGACAAACTTTATCAAATACCTTGACATTAGATCTACTTGATAACATCAATATAAAAATAAAAATCAATTGATTGCCAACGAAATAGATAATGTTTTTACATATTTTAAAGTAGAGTGAAAGCGACTCCATAATTTTTGTTCATCTTTTGCTTTTCGAATAGCAAGTTCAATTAATGAATTCATTTCGTTTTAATTCTGTAAGTATTCATTTTCATTTTTCATATTGGTCTTCCATGACACCGTTTTATCTTAACTATGGATTTAAATCTGATTTTGATATATCTATCAGCCCTTGGTAATTTACTAATAGAACAGCGGCAATGAAGGTAAAAAGAGAACTTTTATTAATTCTAAAGCTTCGTTTCTACTATATTCCTTCAAGTTTTTTTTACCACATAGGCCAATAAAACACATAATCAGCCAATGAATACTGGTTATTTGTGAGTTATGTATTTTAAACATAAAAGAAGAATTCAAGTGCAAGGAAAATAGTGTATTCATGTGAAGGAAACCCATCCAGGATTTATGTGTCTCTCGACCAATCTAGTTTAAAGAGGAAGCGAGTCTTTTACAACTTCCTTCAAAAGTCATGACTCTTTTATTAGAGTTCCCTTAATAATACCTCTTGAGTGAAGAATTTAATACATTCCCATCGAGGCTCTCCTTCTCAATGTCCTCATTTTTTTTTTCTTTTAACTAAATCTATAAAAATGACTGAATTATTTTTAAATATTTTTCAACTTATTATTCAAAGCACCAGTCTTCACTTGATCTCAAGTTTCTATCTTTATCAAATTTCAATATCTCAAACTTCTTTTCTTATTTACATAATAACAGTAGTCTGGTTATTAATAACTCTTAGAGTAATAGTTATTTGTCTTTAATGATGTCGTTTGAGGCAAAAAGTATGGTTGAATTCAATATATATCACTGACTTGATTGTACATTAGGAGTCGTGAATCTCACCATTAACAAGTGGGTGAAAGTGAATATCTCGGAGGACCTAGTACAGGTTCTAGACTAGCCACTTAAAGGCCACATTGATGTAATTTTTTCATGCCCTAAATAAATCAACTAAGACAATGATCCAAATCTCAAAGTTTCTATAGTAAAGGAAAACAAAATGCGGTGAGGCTACATCTTAACATATTACATGAATGTGTTGGAGTTTACCAGAATTATATTAGTGCCACGAAGGACTTAACATTTTTATATTTTGGCGAATTGGAAGAAAAAATCAGCGAAATATTGGATAATTTTTTTTTCAAAGTTAATATTAATACCACTAATATAGTTTTACATTCCATTTTTCAAGATAACTGAATCATTGTCTATAGTCTGTCTATACGTGTTTCATCACTCATGTATTTAGTTGTGTTCTACCTTAAAATCTGCTGTTTCCGTAATCAATGATAAATAAATATAGTAATTGAATATGTGTCTTCAAGAATATGTGTTTTTAATATGAAGTAAAATAGTGTATAGATAGATATAATATTTTTTTTTCAATCAAGTTTAAATTTTGTTACATGAGAGATAATTATACTTCATAAATTGAGAATTATGTAAACTTGTGAATCTACACTTAATGTTTGAGCTACAATAATATTTAATTACTGTAGCATGGATTTATATACATATGTATTTATATATATATCTTGTTTGGATTCAGTTTTCGCTATGATGAAGCGTTTTAAATATATCAATTAATTAGTAAAGTTGTTTCCCCTTCTCAATTCAGTTTTATCGAAGAAGAACAATCCTCGTGCTGAAGGTGGTTTTTGAGGTAGAAGTAATTGACGTATGAACCAGAGGCAAACCATATTTTAAGGACGCTGTCAATTGAAAGAGCGACCTCAATCTGTCAGCTCAGCGGGAGTAGCTTAATAGGCAGACTCGCTTCACTGCATACCGCAATCCTTTATTTGCTTCCCTTACGTCTCATTCAAGAGCTGCATTGTGTTTTGTGTTTGCTCAAAACTGATTGCTACTTTATATTGACTTGGTAAGAACAGCAGGTATATTGCAACGGAGAATAAGTTCTCCCTGCCCTTAGGCTGCTCTTCACCACTTGGAGGAGTTTCATGAGAGTATGCATCGTGTTTATTATAATATAAAATAAATAAAAGTATTCTTGCCATAAAAATCACTTCTTTATTTGATTTTTTTTATTGTTTAAACCAATCCCCTAGAGGGTGATAACGTCAGCAGTTTACCAGCTTTTTGGTTGATCCGTGAGTCTACAAATTCTACATTGGGATACATACATTTTGCCTAACACAAGTGCATTTCGAGTAGTGATATTTAACAAGTACCTGGCATCGTACAGGCTTGGGGGCGAATGCTTAACGTCCTCTACGGGGGATGACGTAATCAAATTTATTCACCTTTCGAGTGAAGAAATCGTGGTCCAAGGGGGGATTAGCCCCGGACTACCAGTCCGGGTGGGGTGAGGTTAGTCCAGAGGTGAGTACGTTAACCGCTGAGCTAAACGTGGCCCTATATCATTATATGATAGATTCATATAAATTATATCAACCTCTTGAACTATAGGTATTGTTTGATAGCTGCTCTTAAGACTTAGAATGCCCCCCCCCCCCCACCATCTTCCAAAACTTGACATACTACAGTAATTACGAGGTGAGATAAACAATTGCTTTTACAAGAACTGGAGTAGCGATACTTTTCAGAAAACTTTTTGTTTACATTTTCAAGAGCGATACCTAATATTAAATCACGACTTCTTAGAACAAAAGTCATATAATAATAAATTGCCTTTTTTATATTGATATATCTTCATGTATGAAATATGTCACATACTTAATCAAATAAATATTTCAGTTATATATATATTTTGAATTAAATATTTTCATTTCATATTTGTGTTTTCTTTTTAGTAGCTGTACTTAAAATCTGGGGATATTGGTCATTTTACATGATCGGTTTGGAGTGAGTTTACATTAAATAGTAAGTTTCATCATTTACAGGATGAACAAAACTGGAAGGCTAAGTAAAATTAAGATAAAAGTAAGCACTAATTAGGGAACATAACTGTATTTAATAATTCTAAACGTCCAATTCACTCCCAAAAGGGTTATTTACATAATTTTAATTAAGTTTCATATACAAATATAGTGCTTTAATAAGATGGTTAATACATGCACTGAAAAGTTGGTTTGATTCCTTTGGCCCTTGATAGTTTTTGTTCTCTTAATTTCGTATTTTTGACAGAAGATGCGCCAAATAAACACAGTTATGATACATATAGTCAAAACGTACTTCAAGCGTATTTGATATTCTTAGTAATGTTTAGACAAAGGGATGTAAATTCTGTTTTGTATGGAGTATAAATTATGTTTGTTCCATAAAGTTATTGATATTACATCCATTTATGTTTTATAATACTTGGGTATCTGCAAGTATTTATAATACTGCAAGTATTTTATATAGATGTTTCTTAGACACCAAATTTCAACTGAAAAAGCTGATGTGGCTTAAAATCATATATTGGTAAAAAAAAAGTGAGTTTTCATTGTACAATATTACCCAAAAACATAGAAAAGTGTGTATTTACACCATAGGGTCTGTTTTCGTGTAAAATAATAATTTGATACGATCAATAGTGTAGCCTGTAGCGTGAGTACATTCTATTTTGATACACATCCCCCCCCCCCCCTTCAAACACAGACAACATCGAAAAAAACATCAACAAAGGACGTTGGATACCTTTTTGTATGGTACCCAAAACGCATAAATCCATCAAAATCTCGAGTTTGATTTTTTTCAGGATCATGACACTTTACTTATAGTAAAGTAAGAAAGGAACTAATAAAGTCAAGGTTTGATAATATTTTTAATTTATTGCAAAAATTGGTGTCTGCATTTTTTAAGACTGGTAATTTAAAGATATTAGATTACTTATAACTGTAATATATTAAAATTGCAGTTATGGAACTGTAAAAAAACAGTTATTTGTTAAAAAAACAAATCTAAATGGAAGTAGATACATCTGTATCTTTATATCGTAGCGTATTGACTGTCCGTGGAATTCTGGTATGAACCAGGATTTTAATGATTAAATTGGAAGTAAATACGGTGTCTAACATTGACCAAATATCAAAAATACATTCTATTAAACTGAATTAATTTATTACTAAGAAGAAATTAGCATCAAATGAACTTTTGAATGAATGACTCTAGTATTTGAGTTTTCTTCAATCACTCTTCATGAGAGGAATCACAAATAACTAATTTAGCCAATTTAGCATGCATCCTTTCAGACATCTTAAACTTAAATGAAAATTAAAGTTCCGCTATTTCTATTACTATTAAAATATGAAATGCTATATTTTCCATTTTATTTTGAAAATGCAAGGAAATTGAAAATATGTCATGTTAATAAATATTTATATGTTGTTCCTTCCTTACTATTGTGATTACCAATTATATTTTACTAAACATCTCAAATAAAAACCAATAGATATTGAGTAAATTTACAGAAATCCACCCAGCCTAATTCGTAATTCAATATTGTGATTAAATTTATTTTTAATTATACATATATACGTAGATCTATGTAGTAAAGTTACTATTTCAGATTTTTTTTTAAGAATATATAATCACCACGAGTAGTATACCTTCATTTCATTTGCTTCATCCTCATAAAATCAGAAGAGTAGTTTTAATGAAAAGAGTTGATCGAGTGTGATTTCCATATAGTATTGAATTGTTTGCATTATTATGCTTTGAAAGGAATCATACGTTCTGTATATGCGTGCAATTCAGCACCAAAACACTGTCATGACAGGATAATTAAAAGCAAAGAACACTGTTCAGCCTTTATCAGTCACACAAGAAAGAAACTTACTTTCTTTCTGCTATATATGTTGCTCCAGAAATCACGGTATCGTTTCATGATGGATAACCATAGTTTGAAAAACAGACTTCATTCAAAATCTTGCTTTGAAATAATAATATTTTGTAATAAAATATCTAGAATATATAATATTTCTTTGGAAACAAATATACGTTAATGAAATTTATTATTAGTATACCATTATTTTTAATACGGGTATTTGTAATAAACATTATGGAAACATAAATTATAGATCTTAAGGATTCATTCATCTAAGGGTCCAAAATATAATTTATATTTACTTTTAACATATTTGTGTAAGGAGAACGTCTTGAATTTGTCAGTAAAAGGAACTTCAGTGCAAACAAGTTTGGTATACAAGATATTTTCAGGATTCTTGTGCTGCTAGCCATGAGTTTGTCTTAGCTGGGCTGAATGCTAAGATTAGAAGTGTTTAGTTGTGTTTTATGTTAAATTAGTTTCGGTTAGCAGCTTGATAATCAATGCAGACAAAGTTGTACCTCAAGTGGCAATAAACTGCTTCCCCTACAAAGTCAACTCCCTCTTGTTTCAAATTCATGAGAGAGAGAGAGAGAGAGTGAGAGAAGGACGATGTAAAAGTTGCCAAGTTAATGGTCCAGGTGGTTGGTTTTGGCCTAAGCCAAGTGTTGCCCTCGAGATACACTGTTGCTGAAGGTTAAACTTGCTGATTATTCGAGCTCGACAACGGTCACAATTTAAGTCGGTCTTTGACTGAGCTTAACTCTCCGGGGCAACGGCTTCATTCAACGGAAACACGAACCAATTTCACTAAACTACCTTTCAAATCCCTCAACTGTTTACATCCCCACATAAAGTCAAACAGTGAAGGCACTGTCTATTTATACACCGCCAAGGTAAAATCAAATATTAGAATAGGGAAAAGTAAACCGGAGTATCAATAATCTTGTCAGTACTATACACACTATTTGGTATAATATTAAAATATTAACTCTTCATTCTTATATGGTCCTCTACTCAAGTATTTTGCAAGTTATGATTAGATATGCTACTCAATGTTATAAATTGGTTTTTACACACAGAATTGTTGTAATTATCAAACAAAAATTGCAGTGTAAATCCTGATTTTAACTCTGACTGAAAATGACGAAATGTCATATTTAAACACATTCGTATGTACCAGAATATATTGTAATTGTTAGAGAATGTAAATAATGACTCCAATAGAGGAAGTTTCTGGCAGTCCACTTTTACAGTTTTTAGGATTCGAGTCAAAACTTATTGAATAATTAAGTCCTTTTAAATTTATTATTTTTAACTACACAACCATGGTCCTATACAATTTTAAATTTCCTCCCTCTATCACATGAAAAACTCAATTGCCAAAGGAAGCTACATAGGTAAGTGCTCCTTGTACTAAGAGTAGTAGACTTCTAATTATTTGGAGAATATAAAACCGCTTGCTTAAATCTGTAAATCACATGACATTACGTGATAAATAAACAAAAGAGGTTGAACAAAATGAAAGGAGTTCAAAGGAAGCAGTTGAAACTGAGAGAGTAGAATTAAGTGGCCACTTCTAAAGTAAGTATGTTTCCTCGACACAGGAAGATAAGGTATAAGTGTGATAAGATAGTGTCAACTTCACTTCGACCTTGACAAAAAAATGGAGCACATTCTTGGAATTATACCAACAGAAGCAGAGATACGACAAATCTCTTTCTGTTGCTTTTACGAAATCGTTATTTCCAATGTCAGTAAACACTGCTGTTAGAACTCGTATAACTACCATTAATAGCATTACGTGAATATTTTACCGACAAGGCTAATGTATGATACTCCTTCAGCCAATATATAACTACTCTATCATAATATGAAATGTTTTTAAAATTCTTTGACTAGTAAAAATGTAGTGAACTTTTCAACATTGAAAATAGCATATAGTTAGACAACATGGGGGAGACACCCTGATACCGTCGTGCTCAACTGTACTATCCTTTTTGTGTAAACTAGGAAACTGACTGAAAACAGTAACTACTTTTGCTGCTTGGAGTGGTCAGATTTTCCGCCCCCGCCGTTGATAATCTGTTAGCCTTCAAAATTCTAGATAGTCCTCAAAATATTTTTATTCTTGGAATTACAATCAAGGGTCTAATTTTAGACTAATTTTACTGGACCCAGACTTTCATCTCAAACTACAGTACTTATATACACATATGCAGTCATCATCAAAGAAAACCAAAGATTTTTCAAAACTGTAACGTATAATTCAAATCATAAAAAAATTGTTAAATTCAATTAACTGTCTACGAAAAGAAATATAATAAACTGTCAACCCCTTTAAAAAGATAGTTTTCAAAAATTTAAAATTATTTTTATTGTTAATTTTGAAAATATTATAGTTGAATAATCTGGGTAAAAACAGTATTACTCATATAAAACATAAAACCAATTACGACATTAAAAACTCGTTTTTGCATAAAATTAAAATTTTAGTTACCATTTAGCTATTTGGATTTTTTTTTCTATTTTCAATTTCTACCCTCTCAAAATGCTGCCCTCTGGAACGTGCCTAGCATTTCCCGCCTATCTAGTAATTCTGATGGCTACTAATTCTTTAGTTTAGGTTGGGCGTCTCAGAGTCGCTGTGTGAGAAACATGTTACCTTCAGAGTAGCAAGTGATACATTGAGGATTCCTGCTTCTGTCTTTAAGTATCGGTCTGTCAGGATTATCCTGAACAGCTGTATTCAGAATGTCTTGAGCACTTGATATGGGCTACTTAAAAAATATACGACGGAAAGAATGAAAGAGACCCAAATGTGTAAACTGCAAGGTCATTAAGGGCACTATAAAAACCACAAGAGGGCTCTGCATTACATCTTAACAGTTAAGAGTTTAACACTTCTTTAACATCCCCACTACTTGCGTGTTAAGTAAAACTGAAATATAAATTTAGAGTTATTTTTAATAACAGTTATAATCTTGTCTTTTATAGTGATAATGAAACATTAATTTATTTTAATATAATAAATTAAATTATGTATTTTAATATATATCATATTTATTTTTGATTAAATATTAAAGTTTTTAGTTTATTACTGTATTCACATTCAAATTGAATTAATTTTAAATTGAAGGATGTATAATTATAAATAAATAGTTGAATTATTTTCTGAGATGGTAAATGTTTTTATAAAAAAAAGTTTTTTTTTCAATATAACATAATTTCTAGTAGCAATGCTTACTAAGGAGCACTTTTTTAAGTATCTTCCTAGTTTATTTCAATTTAATAAAACCTTTAATATCTGTTTGTTTTAATACAACCAGGAACTACACGCAATTTCTCGTTAAGGGAGGTTTTTACGGCGCAAATAGCAATAGCATTAAATTATAATATATCTCCTTGAGAGAGTTAAAAAATATATAGGGTCCTATTTATCCAGGAGAAGGTAGGAAGTCGGTTTAGTAGACCCAGGAAAAAAATTAAAAGGGATATTGGGATGATTTATGGTGGTTGGGGGGAGTATCTGGCCTCGCCTATTAGAGTGTAATACTGAGTCGGGGGCGGGCTTACCAAACATGCGCGGGCTTTTGTTTCTTTAGGCAGCCCTGTATCTCTTATCAAAATACATTTACTGATGGTATTAGCGGGAGTCTCCAGCACACCCGTATGCACTCTCACATACCTATTCAAAAGCACACGCACGGACACCAACACATCCGCACGCCAAGTACTATCATTGTCAACTTCGCTATGTCACACTCAAGATATATCTCTCCAAGCTTTATTTTCTTTTCCCATATTCTTCTAATAATGCACTTGTTCTTCATACGTTCTGGTCAATGTGCATGATATATATATATATATAAAACTAAAGTTTATCGGGACTCAGTCAGTTCTTCAGGTTCAAAGTAAACTCACATTGCAAAAGTTTTTTAATTCGGTCTTTATTTAAAAACTGACATTTCAGTGTCACATATTCATTCAAACTACAGTTGTTGTTAAAATCCACAGGCTATTTTTCTTTTAAAATAATTTGTAATGTAATACTTAGTTATCCGTTATGAATAGTTTTCCTTTTGATAATATGTATACAAAACTTGATAATAGTTTTTATCGACCATGGAATAAAATACAAATGTTTACTGAACGATTTGTTTTCCAAGTTCAAATCAAACATTCGGTTGAATGTAAAACCTATCTGTAATTGAATAGCCCTACAATACAATAAAGAATACTAGAGATCACAGAACAAGGACCAAATTCACTGATATCTAAAGTTTCGAATCACGAAACTCTGAGCTAAAAGAGATATTTTTTTGAAATCAAACGACAAATTGACTATTAAAAGGTTTAAAATGAATATATTTAGGAATGGAAACTTTAACACATCTGACAGCATAAACAAGGACACTAAACTATAAGAAGGATACCAACCCGAAAGTGAAGTTTTGAAAATTATAATGCTGTTAGTATCATTAGTGTTTTATAAGATATTACTATTTATCAGTAATTTTAGTGTATTATTTCCTTTTAATTTCATTATTCATACTTTTGGGAGTGATTGTGTGTTCCCTTGTTTTCAGCCTAGAATATTTAGTCCTAAACATTACTAAGTTCAAAAAACAATCTAAATGCTTTGGTTTGAAACTATAATACCGAAAAAATCTGCTAAGAAATAACTAGGATACTGGTTGTCATCAGGAAAAAAAGTTCTGCCCGATTGGTTTCCAACAATTCAACCACTTCTAATCTCGGTAATTGAGATATGGAGGTGAGTTGTAATATGAAAAGTACATTTTCTGTGTTGTTTTCTCTGTTATCATGTTTACCATCTAGCTACAGCCTTCGATTTTGATTATTTATACATATTTTGAAATAATTAATATTTTCTAAAATAATTTATGATGCAACAACTTCAGATATCATAATTGTTCTTCTATTCTCAGTTCTAAATATTCAATAGACTAAAAAATGTTTTTTTCAATGTAGGATTTTTTGTTTATTTATTTTATTGACGCATTTATTGCTAAATTTATTTAAGTATCAATAGAAATAATTTTAAAAGAATAATGAAGCAAGCATCAAACTTGTTAAAGTAGAAATATGTTTAGATTGCTTTCCAGTAAACCATTGGTATAAAGAAAGGAGTTCTTAGGATATTAGATTGAATTCCTGCAATAAATGTAGCAGAACCGAGCGTCCAATAAATGGAAGGAAAACAGGTTTATTGACGGCAGGACTTACAATCACACTGTTTTATATGTCTTGACTGAATTTGTTTTATTTATAGATGAATTCAAAACGCATGAGTTCAGAATTAATTTGTTTTGAATCAGTAACTCAGCTGGAAAAGGAATCGAATCAGTCAATTGAATTGTTGCTTGGTAGTAATCTCTATAATTGAAGTTAGCTTTGGTTAAGAAGAAAAACTGTAATAAACAAACAAGAGGAAGAAGTCTAAAAATTAAAAATATTATACCCTAAAATATATAAAAAATGAATACTAATACGATTGATATATGTCTACTTATATATCAATGATCAAACCACAATATGAAATGGGAAGAAAATACTAGGGTCTTTCAACCGTAGTAAGCGGTCAGAGTCAAAAACCCAACTGACTCTGAAGACCGCTTGTTACGGTTAAAAGATCTTAGTCTTTTTTTCTCACTTAATATTGTAGTTTGATCATTGATTGTCATTTCACGTGTTTATTGTTAAATCTTGTTATCTATTTATATATATATGTACATTTTGGTAGTAGTCCTTCCTGTATGTTAACATTGTTAAAAAGAAGACCATATTTGACTCAAAACATGCTTCTTTATATGTTTCTCAGGTTTTCTAAATAACGTTCTTCTTCCTACATCCACAATATACAGTATATTACCAATCGTCAACTTGTTAAATGACACCATGTTTCTACTGTCCACAGCCATTATCAAAACATGAATACGTTTTGAAACAGATAGCTTCTATAAAGAAGACATGTGTTGAGGGGATGGGGGAGTTTAAGTTGTTTTTCTGATCGGTGAGGGTTGAGTGACCTAGGGTGTCCTTGCCGCTATCTGGAGAGGTCCTACCTGGCTTGGAGTTGATCAAAACAGTTTTAACACCTTTTTGTTATCCTCAAATTGTGTATTCTTTTCTGTATTGTATATGGTTTCTTTCTGTGTAACTATGGCTTCTGTTAATTTAATTCGAACATTGACTTCAGACAGGTAGGAGCTCTCCAGGTAGAGGCAGACACTCTAGGTCACTCAACCCTCACCGATCAGATAAACAACTTTAATATCCCCAACCTTCTCAACATGTCACTTCTATTTTACAAAGAAACTCTCTGTTCCGAACCTAAATTATGTCTTGATTTCTTGATAATGGTTGAGGACAACAGAAGTATGGGCTCATTTAACATTTATCGACGATTTGTAAAATATTGTATACCATGGATATAGTAACTTGATAGTATTTCAACCGTTATGGCGGTCGTACTCAAAAGGAAAGTTGAACTGACGAACGTTCATTTTTATTTCATGTGTTTATTGTGAAATATTTGTATATATACAGGTATGCAATTAAATTTTGCAACAGTTTCTTTTGCTGGTTGCATCCAATTTACATACTGCTTTAAGCTGGCTTAATCAAGAAATTAAGTTAGCCAGAGATAGTCAAATGCGCCATCAGCAGTCCTTACGCTCTAACCGAAGATGGTAGGTCGATTCAACCATCCTAAAATTAGCTAAAAAACTTTATTTTCAAACATGCTGATTGAATTTTTAAATGCTATAACTAATCTAATACACAACCATTTGGCCAATATAAAAGGTAATGTTAAGATTTTAATTTAACTAATGCTCTAAATTTAAAATGAAAACAGGATAAATATATAGCGTTTACTGGGTGCAAGGTTAAGCCTTACTAACTGAATTGGGAGTGTGAAGGTCAGATAGGGTGAAAGGGGTGCTGTAAACTATGTCCTGTCCAGCTGCTCACCTTTGTCAGAAAACCAGCTCTATTCTTTCTAATTGTTTAACTAACTTAAAGTCACTGACAAACTTTTTTTTACAACTAGGAACTATGTTGAAATCACTAGTCTGGTGTTACAGTTGTGGCTCTGCTTTTTAATCACGTGATACATGCTGACTGATGGATCTACAGTGCTACACTACTGCAATGGCCCCAAGAGACTTTTAATTTTAGAAGGTCAAAATATTACACACCAAAACATGAACTTTAAAATCCAGAATAGGATTTAATACTATTCCCTTGAACTCTTAAAAATTAGCCAAAATAGGAATTTATAGAGAAACGTTAGTGTTTGTTCTAAGCTTTTTGTTTCTTAGAATATAAATTTATTCATGACTTGCTCAGGATATTGGCAGAACTTGAGGAAAATTATATTTTCATGCCCGCTAACAAATTAATTGCATAAGAATGTTTGAACAAGCGTAACAATAAAAACGTGTTAATTATGTCAGTATACGAAAATGTATGATGTAACTGATCCCACAATAAGAGGATTGTACAAAGCTTTATTAAAAAATGGTAATCAATTCAGCAAAGGTCTAATTTTTTTTAAAAAAAAATTGAAGAAAGATAAGTTAAACTTTTTTCTTGGAACTCACGCTTTTGCCGAAATTTTAGTAAAATAGGTGAGCAATATTTGAATCAGAATGCTCTAGGGAATATTGTATTTAAGATCTGAAGAAAAATTGAATCTAATACAAGGTATTTGAAATATTTAAGTGATATAATTGACCTTTAGTGAAAATCATTAGAAACTGAAAAAATATTCTTACTCCTGATAACTTATGAGGGATACAGTCTTCTAAAATCTAGCGTACTAGAATATGAGTAATCACATAATCAAATTGTTATAAAATAAAATGAAAAAATGGAAAATTTATGAGAAATTGAGAAAAGGTAAAAATCAAGCAAAAGGGCAAAAATTACTTTTCCTTGTTTTCTCTTTGTCTTTTTATCTTGACAAACTTCATATATCATTTATGCATTCTTTTTTATTTTTTCAGTTTTACTGAAATATTGCAAATATTTCAGGAAAATAATTTTACTGAATATTTTTTAAATATTGCATTTTGCTTTTCTAGAGTTATGAAGGATAAAAATATAAAGTTACAAATGAATTATAGTATTTAAAAAAAGGAGAATTTAGTGAGTTTACACTTTTTCAGTCCCCCTGAGTTTATTTTTGAAGATTCTTAAGGATGTCTTAAGGACTGTGAGAGTGTAACCAAATGTTCATGGAGATTCTAAGGTAACACCATTCGATGAACCAAATTGATATGGCCGTTATAGTGAAAATAAAGTATGTTGATAACATTAAACGTAGCATCATGTAGCCACATTATTACCTATACTGCGAATTTAATTTCTCGTTTTATTTCTTAAGCAACTACGCCTAGAGAGTTGAAATTTATGGATTATTATAAATCTGATGCAATAACTGTAAAAAAATACATGCAATTTTAATAGTGCTAGTGGTTAGTTTTGCAGAGAATTTTAAAATTTTTAACCATCGGTTGAATAACCATACCATACAATTCAATTAAATCTGCATTGAATAAACATTGTAAACATGAAATTACTCACGAAATTTGGTGGCTTATATCAAGATTGAATATTTTAATCAAGCTGTATAATTCATTTAGTAAAATTGCATCATAAGGGAATTTAATACATAAAAACATAAAATACATAATACATAAATTTAAATATATGTTAAATTCACTTTGAAGTTAATTTATTATATTTTTAAAAAAGTGATAAATATAGAATATTAACATTTTTACATTGTATTTATCAAAATTGGTATTTTACTATAGCAGTTTGAAAAATATTTGGCCACTGGAGGTAGTACAGCTCAAAAGAAATAGACACTCAATTTATACTAGCTCTCACATTTTTTTAATATTAAATTAGTGAATATTTTAGTCTCATTAACTTAATCAGATTTAAACTTATAGAAATATAGTTTTTGCTGTGGCAAGGAACATTATTATTGGTAGTTGTTACTGTACATCAAAAAATGTATTTTGTCGTACATTAGGTCAATTTACGTCATTATGTTCATTTTAATCCGTTTTTATAGTCATAGTGAAATATATAATGATGGTATTAAAATTGTGTTGATATGAATATTGCATAATGCAGAATCTATGAATTTAAAAAATATTGGAAAAGAATGAGTAATCAATACTCATATAGTTTATATGTGGCTACTTCTAAACTTTGTGTATTTTAGAAGTTTTCTTTTTTTCTAAAGTTCTTGAATACATTTAAATATTTTGTCGAAATAAGAGAACATTTACTTGAATGACTAAGTTTTTAAGAGATATCTTATAATTATTGGACCTATAATAATAATGTTAGTAAAAATGTCAACTCATGTATGTAGAATAATACAGCTAGGAACTACGTTGAAATCACTAGTCTAGGTGATTCGGTTCCGGTCCAGGTATTTAATCACGTGAAAGATTCTGACTGATGGTTCTATAGTGCTACAGTACTGCAACGGCCCCAAAATACTTTCAGTTTTAGAAGGTCAAAATATAAAATATCAAAACATGAACCTTAACATCTAGAATAGTGATTTAATACTATTCCCATGAAATACTAAAAGGCAGGAAATAATAAGAATAGGAAAGTAATAGTGATAACTTTCCTATTAAGTACACATTGTTGTTGATTGTCAGATTATGTAATAACAATTATTACCTGTTTTCCTTATGACTGTTAAATAGAGATGACCACACGAAATAAAGATCAATTGTTTTAATTGTTTTGAATGAAATTGATTATACGTTTCGTTATAATAAAGTTAGGAGTAAACCACTCCAACATTTTTCTGTGCTCTTATACCGTTTTTTTTCAGTTTGTCAAGTGTTTCTCGTGATATTTCTGATTGGTTCAATAAGCTGTGACTGCTACATCAGTTTGCTTGAGACTGCCATGTCTGTATTCTATACAGCTAAAAACATTTCCTGCTAAAGAATTAATTTCTGAAGCAGGTTATTTTTTCTCACTAAGTTAACAAGTTTGATCAACATGTTTTTCAATCATTTAACTGAAATGTTTCAGTCGCTTTGAAAGCTCAAGCTATATGGAGCAGCTGCCAGGTTTGCACTAATGACAGGCAGTTCTGATACAACTGTCAGGCCCCTCTTTTTCTGCCTGTTGTATCGCTAAAAGCTTATTTTACCAATTGCATTTTTTATATTGATCCGTATCATGTGAATAATACCTAAAGGAAACAGCTGAGAGATGCCAGATACCACTACCTCGGAGTCACTAAGTACACTGTTTCATCCAATTCTGGTCCACTTTCCAGTTAATTTTCTATCCATGATATAATCCTCCCTAATTTAGATCCACTATTGCAGCTGGGTAATATAATACATTGCAATTCTAATCCCGCATATATTACCGACACTCGTTTATCAATACCACTAACCCTCTTCCTAATGCGGATTACTCTCCTATTTGAAGCAAGCATTGATTACAATACAGCCCTTTCAATTTCGATAATCGGTTATTAAAAGTTTCCATAACTGTTTAAATATTTATTCATGGATGCAACAACAGTTTATACTCTATTCCTAGCTAGAAGTTACTTACTAGGAGTTAACTTTATTTTTCTTTTTTTTTTTATTGTCTAAACCAATCACCTAGCGGGTGATAACGTCAGCCGTTTACGGGCTTTTTGTTTGAACAGGGATTTTACAGATTCTGTATTGGGAGCCGTAAATTTTGCCTAACTCAAATGTATTTAGAGTAGGGATCTTTAACGAGTACCTGATATCGTACAACTTTGGAACAAAAGGCTTAGCATCCTCTCCGAGGGACGACGTACTCAGATTTATTCACCTCCCGCGTAAATAAATCGAAGGCCAGATGGGAATCGACCCTCAGACTACCAGCCCAGAGACGAGTACGTTAACCACTGAGCTAACATGACCTCCTGGAGTTAGCTTACATTCAAGTTAACTATATTTAAAACGCATCAAATATCATACATTTCATGCTTTCATTGAACATATACTCTCATTCAGTTCTCTTAATTGTATACTTTAGAAAGGTATATCAATTCGTGGTACATTAGTGACGAGTCAGGTACATATGGTATATTCCTTAAATTCCTGTATTTTAGAAGTATTTTTTTTTATAACAAAACATTCAGTTAAATAACTACATTTTTAAGACATCACAAATTTTTGTTAAAATGGAACAACCAAACACTTCATCGTGTTATATTTGAAACAACTTTTGCGAAATTAAAATGTTTTATTTTTTAGCAAGGGCCATAAATCAAAAGGGGGTAATTTATATGGATTAGAGGGTGGTATTAATCAAGACGAGTGGTCCAGAAGAAGGCGGAGCCTGGGCAGGGATTTGATTAATAACGGCAAGACTGAGGCAGCAGCAGTCACTGACCATACTTATTGATGTGATGGTCTCAAAAACAAACATCACTGGCTACTGTTTTACGACCTTTACATGACCCAAAGCATTTAACCACGATTAATTCAAAAATAGTTGGTATGCTCAATCAAGCAAGCAATCAACTTCTTCATATCATTCCAGTGGAAAATAATTTCAGTAGCCCAGAGAATTTTAGTATTTTCAGTGTTTTAGGGTATTTTAGCATGTAGATCAAGTAAAATTCTATTTAATATTATGACAATGCAAAATCCTAATACATAAAACAATCCTGGTACAACAACTTGCTAAGGTACTGCCATAACGATTATTTCGATACAAAAATCAATTTCAAATCTGAATTCGCCTTGATTTGCGATGATTTCCTCAAGATCCGACATAAAATAAAGCGTCACATAATGTTAATAATGAAATGAGTGGAAGTAAAGCAAAGAAATAAAAAACCTGAAGCGAGTGAAAGTGCGTTTTGTTTTACCACTCAGCATCTCTCACCAACATAGTTCTAAAATAGAAGGAGTAATTCAAATTTTGCTTAACTACCCTTTTTTTCTGGCACCCATAAACAAGATAATATTATTTGAGCTATTTTGTAAATTAATTATACTTCTTTTATCTTCAATCATTTCTTGAAATGATAAAAAAAAAGTATTTTTTTTTATCTCTCCTCAGTTTTCAAATACCATTTAGTGGAATGGAACAGTGTAGACGTCGCAGTTGTTAAACCTGCCTTATTATTAACCCTAGATCTTCATTGTTTTAACTCTCAATCATCACTCATACCATAGCAATGCCATACCTTGCTATAATGATTCCAAAATTTTGCTTTATATTCCCGTCAAGAAGAAGCGAAGGTAACTTTATCTCGAACTGAATTACCTATTTTGCGCCCTAACACCTAATAGTGCTGTGCAGAAGAAACACGCTTACTGTGACGAAGTCAAGCACAGATACTAATCATTATGAAATTTGTCGATTTATTTCAGTTTTTAAGTCACCACCCTCCTTCCTAGATAAACCATTCAACGATTAAGACTGATATAAGTGAACAGCAATGACATTTCAGAGAAAATAAAGAGGCGCTACTGAAAAGTATCAAATCAAGAATAAACATTATGGCATAATCAACTTGTAGGAACCAAAGTCTGTTTACTTCATATTCGTGTAAAATGGAGTTCCTCAAATTAAGCGAAGTAATAGCCACAAAGCTGATATTATCAAACCATAATAATAATTTGTTTAAATTTATACATTAGTTATACAAATTTTAAGAAATAAAATATTTCAAGTACAATGTCTAGAAGACATTTTTATGTATCTACGGTTTACTACTTTTTCTAAGAATTTTGAAAAACAAATGTAATAACCTTCAAAGGAGTATTACTTATGGTTTTTAATTGCCTATTTACTAAAGCTATATCAACTTTTTGGATCCTTTTATCAGCTATTAAAATTTAGTAAATTCAAGAACATCATTTTCATCCAGGAATGAAAAACAAATTTAATTATTGCTTGATTAAAGCCCTTTTAATTTAATAATATTCTAAATGAAAATCCTTTCTCCTGGACTTATGTTTTTCATATTTTATTAAAAGTATCATTAAAAAAGAGTAACTAGTTTTAAGGAAATATAACCATCCATAAAAATAGAACAGAACAAAACATAGAATTATTCTCACTCCAATGAATTCATATCTAACCAATTATTTGTTCATCATCCAAGTGTATTTAATATTTCGTAGAAGCTACGCCATCAAAGCTGGCTCTCACAGCATCCTAACTGATTCTTTATTGCCCTGTAAGGACTATATGAAGAAATTGTAGAGAAATTATTAAAATGTCATCTTTAGTAAAGAATGATATAAGTTATTTGTTTTTGTAAAACAAGCTATCAATGTAACATAGCTATAGCATTAGAACGATGAAATAGTTAATCACTTCAGGTTAAACTACACCACTTGTGATTAAGCAACTAACGTCATTGGTTTTGCATGTTTTATTATATATATAAAGATTTGACATAAACACATGAAATAACAATCAATGATCAAACCACAAAAACAAAAATGGGAAAACAAGACTAAGATCTTTCAACAGTAACAAGCGGTCTTCGTCAGAGTCAAAAACCCAGTTTTTTCCTCCCACTCCTTTGAACCCCTGACCATGATGTTTCTGCATCTTGTGTTTCAGTTGAATTTTTGATTCGGACGAAAACTGCTTGTTACGGTTGAAAGATCTTAGTTTTGTTTTCCCATTTCATATTGTGGTTTGGTCTTAAAAATATATATACACATTTGAAAAATACAGTACACTTCAATATACTGTTATTCAGTATAGCTAGATTCAATGTTATTTAGCACAGATATCTTCAGTATGAAAAATCCCAGAATATTTGACTTATATATAATGCTATTCAAATAACTATTCAGTTAACCATTACGATCAGGTTCAATATCACATTGGTATTGTTGGTATACCAGCTTAATTCACAATAGTTAGCATCAATATACCATTCATAGGTATATTTAAGCTCAATATAATGCTATTTAATAGCTGTTAGCTTCAATGTAAAATTATTTAGTAACGTTAAATTTAATATAAAATATAAGGTTATTGAGCATACCTAGTCAGTAATTTGATATAACCAGCTTCAACATTACGTTATTGAATATAGTTTGCTTCAAAGTTATTCAGTACATCTGTAATTTCAACATTTAATTACGCAGTATAGTTAGATTCAATATGAAAATATTATTTAAAGTTAGGCTAACTATTAAATTATTAAGTATAATTAGTTTTATGGTAACATTAATAAGTATAGTTTACTTGAATTTAACATTCACAATAGCTAGTTTTAGTTATTCTGTGAAGTAAACTTACTGATAGTATTAATAGCATAATAACATAATACTACTTAAGATAACGTTATTCCGTATAGTTAGCTTCAATGTTTATTTGTTCTCTATATTTAGCTTCAACATAATGTTAATCAGTTTAGTTATCTGCAATATTACGATATTTAGTATTATTAGGTTCAATATAACGTTATTCAGTATATTTAGCTGCAATATTTATTTGTTCTCTATATTTAGCTTCAACATAATGTTAATCAGTTTAGTTATCTGCAATATTAGATATTTAGTATTATTAGCTTCAATTTAACGTTATTCAGTATAGTTAGGATCAATGATTCGATAGCATATAATATTATATATGATGCATGCAAAATAAATGGATAAAAAAAAGTTAGGATCAATATAATGTTATTAAATATAAACATTTCCATACAAAAATTCAGAATGAGTAAATTAATATAATGGTTAAACTCTAGAATATTCGGTTTAATTTAAAAGAATGCACATTACGTATTACTTAATCAAGAAAATACATTTTATGTCTTAGTGAAAATGTATTTAGAAAGATTTGACTAATCTAACCTTATCAGTGAAAAAGGTTTCTGACCTCTTGTATAAAACATATTGATGTATATTCAATGTGTTACTAGTGTACTTAATATGTTCAATAATATGTTAATATGTACTTAATGGTGTAAAATGTCCAAAAATTTCAAAGTAATATTCACAATAATTGACTATTATGTTATCATTTTACAATGCATGCTTCTTTTTTTCGAATTAAATATTTATCCTCTAATGCAGCATGAATTGAGTAATGCACTTCGCTACCAATCAAGAGTGAAATTTAATAGGTCGAGTAAAACAGTATTCCAGAAAATCCCTCTCCCAGAGAGTATTCAATTATGGAGATGTGTTAAGGGAGAGATAAAATGGAAAATATAACCCACTTAATTACATTTGCTGTTTCTTCATTTCATAATGCTGTTTATAAAGTATTCATCCCCTCACTTACGACGGATGCATTCATCAGACAAGAGTTAGATAAAAAAAAATAAATATTTTGCATTAAATTTATATTGTAATTTTAATTGTAATATAAATAGGGAATTAATTATATTTTTTTTCAGAATTATTAATTTGTTATACAAATATAAACATAGGAATAAATTGTTTCAATATTAACCATATTATATTGGTTATCATGTATTCATTTTAATAATCTAAATATTGAAGTAAATATTTTTGCTTTCACAAGAATACAGTGGGATATATATAGAATAAAAGTTGTAATAATGACTGCATAGTCCAGGTGGCCAAGTTATGCCTGCAATGCGTCGTAACCCTCTTAGATCATGCAGAAGTCAAGTTTTTCTTTTTCATTCTTATTTTAATAGTTATTAGGACTATGGAGTCTATATATGCTACTATGAACTAATAAATTTAAAAAATAAAATTTTGCAATTTTTTTGTGCACCTTGATATTGTTTAGGTTATATGATCTAGTCGACTATATGTGTTATATATATGGTGAAATTAGTAAAGAACTGATGATGTGACTGCATGGCTAGGGGAAAAAATGTTATGCTAGTAGTATTATAAAAATATCATTAATGAATACACATTAAAACAAATACAGGGTGTTAGAGTTACAATAATAATGCCATATTCAAAACATATAGTTCGAGGGCAAAGAACCATTTGCTCTGACACGTGAGGTTCTTTTATGTCTTCAGCTGATAAGTCCAGATGCTTAATATTTAAGCAACAATGGATAATACTTTTTCATTTCCTTTCTTTGAGGATTTAAATCAATTGCTAGTGTCTCTCACTCTTACTTTTCAAAAAAAAAATATTACTTTTACTTTCCATTTCCAAATTATAGGATTAAATTTTATATAATAAAAATCAGTGATCTCCCTCAAAGCTTTGATTATTTCTTAGGTGCACCTTGAAGTAAAAAAGTTTGAGAAACACTCCTTTAAAATATTACATTTAATTTTTTTTGTAGTTTTCCAGCTTTTCCTGTATAACTTCTGTAAAAACTTCTGTTTTTTTCTTATAACGACTGACTAAACACTATTTGTATGATTAGTGCACATGTTGATTTTATTATTAATTTTAATCTTATTTTTTATGTTAGTTTCTAATCTGTTTCTGTTAGTATCGTTTCACACTACAATATTTGAATTATTTTCGCAGTTATTGAAAGCAGTCCATCAAAGAGCAGAGATGGGTGAGGCAGCGATTGTTTACACTGATACGGTACTTCAGGTCATACTGGCCCTACAGTCAGGTGTCCTTCAATCAAGGATAATGTCCCTGTTGGATTAGCACACAAGGATCCTCCACTATAGAAGTCCTCATAAATGGTCATACTCGACAAACCGATTACTATCTTTTTACTAAAATCTAGTTATTACTTTTTTATAATTAATTGGATGGACACATATTGAATTCTCATTCAATAAAAAAGTATTTTTGTTTATAAATAATTGAATTACTATTTGTTGTTATTAAAAACTATACGTACTTCAATCCTATATCTTGTTATTAATATTCATATACTGCAATTTAGTAAAATTAATTACGAACATTTTTTTGCTCTTCTTATTTGAGAGTTTCTGCTTATAGGCTATATTTGATAGTTTAGTCTATGTTTGATGGTCTGTGATTGATAGTAGCCTAGTTCTTATTTGATAGTAGATAATTTATAATATAATTTATATTTATTCGGTTATATTTGATATATTAGTCTATATTTGATAATATTGTACATTTTATAGCTATTATTTTATAGTCTAGTATATATTTTTCAGTCTGTATTTGATAGCATAGTTTATATTTTACAGTCTATATTGATTGGTCTATATTAAATAGTCTGTGTTTGATAAGCTCTATTTATTCTGATTTTTTTTTCATTTATAAACATACTCCTTCATGTTTTAATATACTATAGCAGATGTAATCATGTAACCAACAAGTTAGAATATACAATCTTCTACCCTGAGAAAGAAAATGAACTGAAAAGTTCATTATATAAGATATAAAAGTTCTGAATTTGTTCAAGGGGAAAAGGCGATTGTGATGAGTTGCTTCAAGTTTCCTATGCCCAAACTGACAACCTCTGGAGTACTAACAATAATATTTTTGTGTTCTCCATAGGTCTGTATCTGTCATTTCTCTCACTAAGACAACGTTCCTTTCATTTAGCAAACTTTTCCTTCTTTACTTGATGCAATATACAAATATCAACAAAACAAATCATAGTTGCATATTCCTATTATAAAACTATATTAAATTTAGTGAATGCTTTCACAATATTAATTATTTTCCTTATTATCTATTTTATAAATTACGTAAAACAGGGTGCGGTTCTTTGAAAGAGGCATTTACCCGCTGCCCGGAGAAGCCGCTGTTATTCCACCAATGGGTGTAGAGGTTACACAGTCTATCTGTGATATAAAATGTTGGCAAAAAAAATGAGGCGACTTTCCTGTTCCCTTTCTAATTCTTTTTTTTTTTTGGGGTTGGGTGTTGCTTACTTCTATTCTCTGCTAAGGATATTGCTTTTATTTTACTTGATACTCTCATTTGTCATCTAGGAATAATAGCCTTTGTCTTCATAGTGATAAACAAACTTTTAAAAATTTTCGATTGCATCCATACAAAAATTAATCAAAAGACTGTAAAATATACATATCAATACTAAATATATTGACTAACTGAGTTGAACTGAGGGAGAGTGAAAACATCGAAAGAACAGTTATGTGGAAAATACAAAGTTATAAAGCCATCAAGAGCGCTATAGACAACCAGCAATACAGTTCATAATAAGGCAACTCATATTAATTGTTGTCTGAGTCGAAATGCTTAAGCAAGAGTACCTGCCTGTTGTAGTTTAGTTTACAAGTTTCTTTTCAAGTTTGGCATATCTTATCATATTGGACAGATATTTGTAAATCATCAGGTAGTATAAACTAAATACTGGAAACTACTAACACTAAAATTATGTTGGTGCAGTAAGTAACTTTATAGATTGTAGCAATATTAAAACATGGGGAATATACTTTATTGTTCGTTGTATCAAAAAGGAAACGAATTTCAACCTGATGTTCTAGTCACTCTATGAACTTTAAATTTCATATAATAAACATTGTATTAAGGTGAAGATTGTATATTAATACAAAGCACATAATACTGCATATAATTCAAAGTTTTCAAAATTTAGAATATTAGAGGCGAAAATATTGCATTTAATAGGAAAAGCATGAAGTACCCTGCCATTTTTAGTTATGTGTCATATTAAGCTAAAACAATGACTACTTTCACAAAATAGGTATAACCATATTAAAATAAACGGAGTCACTAAATTGACAGTTCATGATTTTGATCATAATTACTTACCAAGTTTAATTACTTACACCTTGGATAAATTAAAATAAGAGTTCATAAAATTACGTGTAACTGATCTTTAAGACACTCCTTGATAATTTACTAATCAAATTGAGTATAGACGACTAATAGTTACTACAAACATCTGGTATTACAGTATACCAAAGAATATAATTATTTTTAACTGTTTGATTTCTTAAATGATTAAGTCATTTTAGCAAGAAAATAAAATTCATGTAAATTAATTCATATTTGGGGCACATTGACTCCGGAGCTCCGGAACTCCGGATATATTGATTTACTGACTCACTCTAGCATTATGTTAAGTCTCAGATTAACATATTTCCTACTGTGAATATTCAGTTACGCATTACTTTAGGAAGGTGGAAAATAAAGAAGCATGTTTGTAGATCACTATTTGAGAAACACTTAAATGAATTCTGTTAAGAAGCTATTAATAAATATTATTAATAATAATTATTAGCAATTATAGTTTCATATAATATTTATAATTTATTATATAAAAAAGAAATGCATTACCAAACTGTTTTATCTTAGTATAAATATAAGAATGTGTAATGAAATTTGTCATTGATAGCAGAATTTGAAGATTCTCTGCGTGAAAGCTGTTGAAGTTTTATTCAAAGGTCTGGTCTAATATTGGATGATAGCGCTCCAGAGTCTACCGTTGTCTGCGGCTCAGTTTACTTAAGGGGAAATGGAGCGACTTTCAATCTCATCTGAAAGAGCACGTGGTCTGTCTGAGGGCTTCTAATAACCATGAAAAAGGCTTAGTTTAAACTCTTCACGTAGTGAAAGTCTGCTCTTCATTACCACAACTCTGGAAACCTTCGATGTGGATATCTACTAATATAAACTCTCAGATAATTGATATTTCTTTATAAAATCTATTATGAGTCATTTCTAATGTTATATGTTAATATGGGAATATATGACTGAGTGATGTATGTTTTGTATTATGTTTTATCAAACGCCTAAAATGTAAGCCTTATTCCATTTCAAGTATTCAGTAATACTATTCTTATTAACATAGATATAGCTTCAAGAAAGATGAGTTTCTTGAAAAGTTTTGGTCCAAAGTAATTAATACACTCCTGTTTATACGCTGACAATTTGCTAAAAACTTTTTTGGCAAAATCAAGGCTAAAAACTATTTATTAACGACGTAAGTAGTGAAAAAAAATAAATCTACGGAACATCAACAAACAGAAATATGTCTTATTAACTTACATTTTTTTGATTATTGTTCTACTTTTTATTTTCTTGTCTCTATCTCATCCCATCTCATCATCAACTCATCCCAACTCCCATACAAACAAAATGAAACTTGACTTCAGCCTTTGCTTACCATCCGAGTGGTTCACCCTTTTTAACTACGATGGTTTGTGAAATGGTTTAGTATGTTTTTGGGTGTTTCCTTGCTGTAAATCTAGTTCCTATACATAGCTCAATAGTTTAAAAAAACTACCTACACAATTATAAACACCTGAATGACAGTAAGAAATATTTAAGAAGGACTAAATTCTTCCACCAAAATAACTACTTCTTGGTGGATACACATTTGATTTCATACTTGATAAAAGGTTGATTCCACACATCATGTCCGCCTTCTGTTTGAATGTAGTTTCTTGTGATGTAATCAGGTTCTAATACTTAAGTGATTTCTTCTTTTATAATGTTGTAGAATATATATAAACCTGTAATATTTTGTTTTCAATTCTCATAACAGCTATTAACCAACAAGATTTCTTCTATCAGTCTTTTTTCATAAATCAGACGCTAACATGTTTGTTTCGAATGATTGTTGTCCTAAATGTGTATGAAAAGGGCATTTTTTAATTTCTTGCCTGATAAAGGTTACTATTACTATTACATCAATTATTTATAAGCATATTTATAATATACATATTTATAATATTTATATAATACAATACCATAAGTACTCATATGTATTGCTTAACACGCCTAAAAATCTATTCTTGTCTGTCCAACGTTACAGATGTCAGAAAATTCAAAAATTTTACTGTTTTTGTATTAGTAGTCTACAAAAAAATTTGTAGACAAATATTTCGACAGTATTCTAAGACGCTACCTGGAGAATAGATTCACCTCAGACAATAAGAGCCAAATGACAGGTACAAACCACAAAATATTCTACAAGAACCAGTATACTGATGAATATAAAACTGATGAACGTGTCTTGAAAGGTATTATAAAAACCCATGTTAAATGTATTAAGCCTGAGGATAGTTTGACCCTGATAACCTACTACCAAAGCCCTTCAATAGGCAGTTTAATAATGGAAAATGGTCCTAGCGTAAAAGATTCAAAAGAGACAAACCTTCAATATGAGTACTCATGTAATATCGGAAGCTGCGAGGCCCGTAAAAGCTCATATATAGGAATGACCACGACTTCATTATGAAGAAAAATTGCGATGCACCTTTCTGCCGGCGCGCCAAAATCCCATACAACAGCACTCCATAAGACAAGACTCACAAGAGAAATGATGGTGAATTCCACGAAAATTTTTGCTAAAGAAAGAAACCATGTTAAATTACAAATATTAGAAGCATTAATAATTCAAAAAAATAAGCCAGCCATAAATATCCAATTTAATAATTCTTGTGGAATTTTAAAACTATTTTTCAACAGGCCAAACCAGATTAGCCAGGTATTAAGTGAGTCCAACCACCCTGCCTTAATCCCCCATAATGCCCCGTGATCCAGGGTGATGTCCTGTGAACATTCCAATAGTAATCCACCTCTATATATATAAACTAACAATCCTACTATTGTTCTCATTATTGTCCTGATGTTGAATGTGGTACATTCGAAACATGTCGACTAGCAATATTGGTGATAAGCTTTATAGTTTTAATGAAGAGACGCCGATGAGTTTACATCGGCCAGTGGACGCATTTACGTCTCCGTTCCTTCATTCTTTTTCCTTTTATTTTCTTTCTTTCTACTCTCCTGAAGACGGCAAGACGCCGAAATTATCGAGATTCGTGAGTGTTCGTCCTTTTTCTTGTGTTCTCTAGCTGTAACTTTAATTATATATATATCATGATGATAATATCATTGACCTTATGTCAATATAAAAAAAAAAAAAAAAAAAAAGAAAACCATAGTCGAAATAACTGATTTATCAATAAATTCCTCTCTATTACTGTACATATTAAAATGTAATAAATAACCAAATAGTGGTAATAGTAGTGCTAATTGTAAAACAATCATGTTGTAGCCCTGAAGATGACATAAATATATGTCGAAACGTTGGCAAAAGAACTACTTATAATCATTAAACCTCAACCCTCATAAATTTAATCATATATATATATATATATATATATATATATAAAATTCATAAATACATTATATGATATTCAAATGCGACTAAAATCTGTTGAGAGGAAATGGTGAACGTTTGGGTGACGAACAGAATTGGTTGAATGGATGTTTCTTTCTGATTCTATTGAGGAGTATGATTAGTCAACCATCTTCTCCAATTTTTAAAAAAAAAATTTTTTTTAATACACTAATTTTATTTATTTATTTATTTTTTATATATCTTTTTTAATTTATTTAATAACTTGCATACAGAAGAAAATATATGTTCTGTAAATATTAATAGTGACTCTTTATACAAAACAAAGTTTTAATAAATTGCTTTGAAAGTGGTGTTTGATTGGCTCAATTAAGTAATAAGGGATTTTGATTTTGTAGGGTTACAGATAGCACATATTAGTGCAATGCTGTAGACAGAGGTCTATGGCTGTCTGCTCCTTAATGCCGTTTCACTAAGTGAATCCCCTTATAATCCTCTTTTAATTCATTGCCCTCCACTTAGTCCATTCCACCTCGTGATGTTGCAGCGACTAGGTTAATAAAGCTTAATTTACATTATGAGATAATCTAAACCAAACATCAAAAAATACCTAAACGACCTACTTTTTTAAATGATTTGTTATAGCAAAATCAAGTACCTATCCGTTTGTTTGTGTGACCGAGTATTCACTGTCAGAAACAAAATGACTAATGTTATCCAATTTGAAAGTTGCGATTCTTCATTTTTCATTGTTAGTCTTCAACTATTTCTAGTCATGTATTGGTGCAAATAATTTCTAAAATTAGTTCATAGAAAATGAAAAAAATTGGGTGAAAACACTCAACTTCACTGTGAGAAATCATAATAAGCTGTATTCATTGACAATGAATTGAGGTTTATTTTAATGTGAGTATCATGATAAAGTTATAATATACTTTCTGGAGAAATATGTAGCTACAAAAACTTAGTCAGTAATAGCAAATTTATAATCATTGACCAAACTCATATGCCAAGTTGTTATTATTAGGATCTACCAAGAGTGATGGGGTCTGAGATACACCGAAATCAAGGACAACGTTTCTGTTTTCCCTTTTAAATGTCAGCTTCAGATCATAATTGCTTTATTCAACTTCAAAATTGTCCTTAAAAAATGATATTTCACCTCTTACAGCAATAGGCATCGTTTGAATTTTTTTCCTCTTCTATGTGACTACCTCGTTTTCAGATTTAATGCAATCGAATGTTTCCACAACTTTCAGAAAGAGTCTGCATTATTTGTGCGATGTTAATTGCATATAGCCAATGTAATAGTTAGGAGATGAAATTACCGGTTAGATATTCTACATATACGAGATTAATATATCTTTCCTTTTAATATATACAATTTTCTTAAAAATATAATTTAACTTGGAATCAGTTTCTAAAACTGAGTTGGACACAGTTGTACTACTCACGTTTTTTCTGTACCTCTCCTCATCCATTCTTCAGACTTTTCGATCAATTCCAAACGGTTTACTACTTCTTTTCCCTCTACTTCTTTGATTCCAGGTAGCCATATAGAATTTACTTATTTTTACTAATTTCATTATTAATTTTTCTAGAACTAGTGCACCAGACAGATGTCTTTTTCTTGAAAAGAAGAACTTTTCCATCCAAATCCATTTCTTATCACACTACAACGCCCCCTAAAAAATCTATATTCACCTTAAAAAGTCTCCATTTTAAACTTTCTAGATTAAGAAATTTTTATATTTTAGTGGATTCAATGGATAACAAGGATGTAGTATGAAAAATTCTTTTGAGTAGTAACCAGATGACTAACAAAAAATTTATTTTGTTCAATAAAATTTTGAAAATAATCCTTTTGTTACGTGTCATCCCTTAAAATAATGCTCATTACCTAAAGCTCATGTTACCCCAGATAATACTTTTGCCAACTTTAATGTATAATTTCTAATTTAATATATAACCTTATGATTTATTGGAGGTATTACAATATTTAATAATATATTATAACTTTATCGAACCACAACTGTACAAAATAGTTCTGTTGAGAAGAATGCTTGTAATTTACATTAACATATGAATTATTCGCCTATTCCCGTATACTGGTTGTGATTGCAATTCCGGTCATCCACCACCTTCAAATAGAACTCACCTAAATTATTCAAATGCTATCCCCCCTCCCTCACACACACACATACATACATATACACACACACACACACACACACACACACACACACACACACACACACACACACATCAGTTACCCTGCAAGGGTGAATATGCATAACAACTGTTATCTTAGAGATAATCATTTATCACTAACCTAAATAATATGTAATATCTTAGTAAGCATTTGAATATATACCATAATTCAATTTTAGAAATATGACATCAATTGCTAAGAAACTTCAGTTGATAGGAATCAACGATTCATTTTTTCACTTAAAGTAAACATAACATTAAAGTAAACATAACTTCAACTAGTTGTAATAAGTTATTTTATTGATAATTTGAATTGTAGTCAACCTTAATAATTTAATAGTAAACTTGCGTCTTCTAAATGGTCAAAATTTATATTATTCACTAATTTCTGAAACGGTTATTGTATATTTAGAATGTGTTTCTCAGGCCAGTTGTCACCAGTGGTCAGCACCTCTCTAACAAGGTTTACTCTTATCCTTTCAAAAGTTGCACTGAAACCAGTGGTTTCATGATTGATTAGAAAATCTAAAATAGTCCTTCTGAATTTGGAAAGGACACTTATGCTCATTGCAGTTCTTATGCCAGTTTAGAATATTTGCCTTCCTATGGTACATGTTCTACATCATAACCTTTGATGCAGTTTCACAGTTGTAAAGAATCTCTTTATTTAGGCCCCTTTCTTTAATAGATTGTCCCACCGTTACGACTCTTTTCTAGAGCACGTTCCAAAATTTAACCTAATGGGACGAAGCAACATTCTTTCTTCAAGACGTCTTTCTTGTCTGCGACCTGATATTTCTATCAGACAAACTAAATTATAGGTTTATATAACCAATTAACTGGTGCCTAAATCTATGATCTTAGAAATGTATCATCATTTTTCCTAATTATATATTTATCATTTCTAATTTGATTCATGTATGGTTTTTTCAATATTTATAAAGCCCCACGAGTCATTTTTTTCATTTTATTAGTTATTTCAATATAATGTATCTTTTTTGATTATTTGATTGTTAACTTGCATTCTATAAAACCAGTTGTGTGAATATGATCAGAAGGGTTTTGTAAAGGCGAATCATACAATTTGCCATGTACTGGCACTGTATAATCACATTCACTGTTTTACTTTGTTAGATTAGATTTAGGTTAGGTTGAGTTAGATTAAGTTATTTTTAATAATACCTGTATACATCACAAAAAGAACGGTTAATTTATTTATTCTACATTACTTTGTTATAATATATTGTCCTTAAATCTACAGAATCGTAAGAATGTTACCGAACTTCAGGCTCTTCTGTTTATAAAACGAAACAAGGAGAAGCAACCTAACGGAATTTTACAGAAGTCTAGATAATGAAAGTTCCAAAATCTGACTCAACTTGCATGCAACGGTCTTCTCTGACCGACTAACAAACATTATCAAGAAATTTTAAAACTATCTTCTTTCCAGATGTCTCCAGAACTCGACATATTTGAGGACAAAAAGAGATGCAAGATTTCTCATAAATGAGAAGTTAGTAAATACTAATTATTGTACAATAAATTGATTTGAATTCTGCATGTTTTTTATGCTATTGTACAGAATACATTCTATAATTACTTTCAAAATTGTATTTTCCATCTCTGATTTTCTGTAATCAATGTAGCCCCCTGACAATTATGAGTTGTGGTAGCCTATTTACACTATCTGGTACAATGATAATTACGAGTATGTTACTCAACATGGGTCTTTTATTTTCCTTTTATGCATTGACTGCTGTAATCCTGTCTTGCACCCATCATAGGTACGTAGTCAATCTCTTAGAAAGTGCTATTAAGTCTTATTATTTATAAGAATATTTTGAAGTACAAAAAGGCTTTTATATTTTTACATAATGCCTTATTTAATCAACTGTATAATATCCCAGTTTTTTAGAAAACAATGCAAAATCACACTAACAAATAAGGATAACTAAAACTTAATTAACTTAAACCCTTGAATAAATCTGATTATATTAGCACTCGCTTAGAATTAAGAGATGACTAATAATTTACTATATAACATAAGCAGCTTTTTTCTTTTTTCCTCATCTTGTTTCCTAACTATGTATAATTCTTTCTCGGGTAAGGAAAAAAAGTATCGGCTTCATTAATTTTATATATTGATTCGTTAGAGTTATTCTTATTTGTCTTTTTGAAGTTGGTGCTATTTTTCTTTTAATAAACAGTTTGTCATTTCAAAATGAACTTTTTCAGAGCTTTTATTTTTTTGTCCATATAATGTCATATTAAAAATAAATTCATGCATATTGTTAGTGTCACAGAGGTTAGTAAATTAGATATCATTATTAACCGTCATACCTCGTCTATCGTTGGTGAAGTCGTCGGACCGGTGAAACTATTAGGTAGGAAATTTAGACCTATATTGGCACTATTGAGTTAAAATAGGTATTTATTTCCGAGATTTTGGAAGAACAAACGTTAGTCCAATTGTTAATGCAGCCATTGCAAAACCGGTGTGGCGACTTCACCAGCGATTGACGAGCTATGACGGTTAATAATGATATCTTAAAAATAAATTTTAAATCTTCAAAAAACATTGAATTTTACTCAGTTCAATAATGAGCATTTTATTGAACTAATACAAATATTTTAAAAAAATAAATACTTTTTGGGAATGTCAACTTCAATGAACCAATAAATATTCAATGGCGATATTGAAAGGCGAATTTCTCCAGGATGAAGAAATAGTTGAATACTTTAGACAGTTAAGTGGATCTCAAAGTTTCTCATTCCAACTTTTAGAAATTTCAGTGTCAGGATCGCCGGTTTTAATATTGAGTTGAAAAGGTTATGAAAATCTTGTTCTCCGTCATTTTATTTTTCACACTAAGAACATTTGACAGCAGATATTACGAGAGCTTGTTAGGTGAATGCATCTTGGTCAATTTATTTGTTGTATCATTTCTGTTGAAGATTTGAACTTTCATTTAATCGAGCAAGTGACACATTCTCTATTATAACATTGTTTAGAGATTATATTGTGCTGGCGCTGTGTGTAAGTCTTATTTTTATAATTGAAGTGAGCAGAGCTGGAATGCTCTGAAATAACAGTTGCAACCCTTCTATATACAGCTCCCCCACACCTCTGCCACTACTGCTAGAAAACTACAATCTACAAGAGTGCTACATTATTACAGTACAACCAAAAGACTTTCAATTTAAAAGAAAAACAGTACTTAAAAGACCAGAACTAGAACCTCAACATCCAGAATAGTGATTTCAATGTAGTCCCGAGTTATAAGAACTTTAGATGTGACTTCAACATAGTAAAAAATTATAATAATACATGCTTGCTGAGACAGGGGAACAGCCCATATAGATTATAGTTTGTCGGACATTCACACTTCGATTTCAGTTAGTAAGTATTAAGCTTAAACCTAGAAAGCACTACATATTTATTTCAAATATTTTTCAAATTATTTTTCAAATATTTTTAAAACCTTACAATGACATGCTTGTAGGCTAAAAGCTGGTGTTAGTACAGTTATGTCATTTAAAATTTTTATTCAGTCTTTAAAAATGTGTTATGTGCAGTGATTGTTTACTATCAATGTGTCTGGAAAATTTAGAGTGGAGATAACAGACAATGCAGAAATGTAGATCGTAAATTTGGGGCAACCCGTAAAAGATTAGTCAGTGCAGATGCTACTGCAAAAATTTAAATATATATATATATATATATATATATATATATATAAAACGATTTCACATAAACACGTGAAACAACAATCAATGATCAAACCACAATAAGAAATGGGAAAACAAGACTAAGATCTTTCAACCGTAACAAGCGGTCTTCGTCAGAGTCAAAAACCCAACTGAACACTAGATGCAGAAAACATCTGGTGAGGAGTTGAGAAGAGTGGGAGGGAAGAGTGGTATTTTAAAAGGGTGAAAGCACAGGAAAGGACTAATGTCCAGAAAGGGATGTTTGGGGAAACAAAGGAGTACAGTAAGAAAAAGTAAAAATAAATAAGAATTTCTTAATGAAGAGATTAATAACATTAGGTCAATTGCCCTTTCATTAAAATACCCCTCTTCTTATATCGATTTAGCTTTGAAGGGTGCTAAAAAAACTTTCTCTAATACTTCAAAAGAGCCCCTTTTATTATCAAATTCTATAGTTTTGCCATACCACGAATCATTGGACCCCCTTCCAAGATTAGCCAAACAACTTGATTTTAATATAGTGTTTTCTAATCGTAATAACGTGGGTAATATGTTAATAAAAAACTCTCCAAGCGAATTGGAGTCCGCTGGTATTTATAAAATTCCGTGCAAAAATTGCCATAAAATTTATATTGGTCAAACTGGTAAATCATTAAAAACACGTGTAAAACAACACCAATATAACGTAAGTAGACAGGAAAACAGTAGTGCCTTATTCTTGCATATAAAAAATGAAAATCATCATATTGATTGGACAGGAGCTAAATTTATTACCTATGAAAAATCAATGTTGTTAAGAAATATTATTGAATCGTCTCTAATTAAATTTAATAGATCTAATATTATAAACATTAGTAACGGTCTCTTCAAACTTGATACTTTTGTCACGAGGGCAATAGCCTCTTCAAAGAGGGTTGACAGCTAGCGGATAGTTTTTTACTTTTTCTTACTGTACTCCTTTGTTTCCCCAAACATCCCTTTCTGGACATTAGTCCTTTCCTGTGCTTTCACCCTTTTAAAATACCACTCTTCCCTCCCACTCTTCTCAACTCCTCACCAGATGTTTTCTGCATCTAGTGTTCAGTTGGGTTTTTGACTCTGACGAAGACCGCTTGTTACGGTTGAAAGATCTTAGTCTTGTTTTCCCATTTCTTATTGTGGTTTGATCATATATATATATATATTTCATTGAATAACTGATCGTATTTCACTGTCACAGTGTCACAGTGACATTTTATTTAATTAACAGATCCAAATATCTTAATTATTTCATAATATCAATAACTAATTATGGAATTGAAACTTAGTAAGCTATAGTGTTAATTATATATTTGGTGTCTCTTGAAGTTATAAAAATTAAGTATGGTAAAAATGAAGACCTACGAATTGTACATAAGCCAAATAGATGTACTATATATCAGTTGTTTTATATTATTCGTTACTTGTATTAAAATATTTAAACTAGTTTATCTAAGATTGATGCATTTTAATGTGTTTTATGATAGTATAACAATTACGACTGATAATGTAATTTTGTATTACACACTGTTTGGAGTTTTCTGTGTCAACATTGGTAAGGCTATATGAAGATATTTGTCTGGCGCCCTCCACGGTATCGCTTACTACACCATAAAGTAATTAGATTCCAAACTGTCCTTCTTTACTGTTTTACATTCACCATTGTGTATCTAAGGAGTTTTTATTCCAACTGTTGTTCTAATAAGACCTTGTTATTAATTGGTAAATATCGATGAATAAATATTGTTCTTAGTTTGTTAGAAACTCATATGGTAAAATCTGCAACGCTACTTTATTCACAAGAAAATCATAAAACAGTAATAAATATGTCTTCTTTAACAGATGAAATTTTATATGTTTGAGTGTTTGATTAATAACAGGAGTGAATGTGTATTGGCATATAGTTTTTATACCAGATGACTAGGAGAAAGTCCGATGACTAGTAGCTGTGTGAAGGCTAGACGGAAAATAAAAACATATTTCAAAGGAGCTCGGCAGGTTTGTGTGCAGGTCTCTTGCAGCTCTCTGTTTCCGTCAGAGATACTCGAGTTAGCCATAGCAGTAATTTAATTTGTTCACACTCTTATCTTTCTCTGTTTCTTACATTCACTATACCTTGAACAAATACATTGAAGTTAAGCCTTTGTATTCTTGTGTTCAAAGATACACATATTTTTGCTTAAAATGATTATATCTAATAAAACTAATAAAACAAATATTACAATAACAAATCCGTATTTTTAATTTTCAAATATCTACACTACTGTATTTTTCTTTCATTGTTTAAACCAATCCCCTAGCGGATTAAAAACAACAGACCATTACGGTCCTTTTGTTTGATCGGTAATTCTACATTGAGAGTCATAAAGTTTGCCTAACTCAAGTGTATTTAGAATAAGGATCTTCAATGAGTACCTGACGTCGTAAAGGCTCGAGACCGACGGCTCTCTCCGAGGGACGACGTACTTAGATTTTTTTTCAACTCCCATGTGAATAGATCGAGGGCCAAGCGGGTATCAAACCCCAAACCTACCAGTTCAGAGGCGAGTACGTTAATCACTGAGCTAACCTTGCCCCCTACACTACTGCAACATAAATTGCTCGTCACTTAACATTTATTAATTGTTACAAATCAGTTTACTTATATTAATACCTTTGAGTATGCTATATCAGCTAATTTGATTGACATTATTATTTTCCCAGTTGTTTAGCAATTTTTTTCGAAAACACTTTGAATGAAATCAAAACCTTGAAAATTTTATTTGAACTCAAAATGAGGGTCAAACTCAAAGTTTATTATTTACATCTTATTTCTTGGTCGATGCATCTTTTGATATATTTCTACACTTTTTTATATGTGTTTATATCAAGTTTATAATAAAGCATTCTCCTTATTGACAAACTGTTGACAGGTGACACTTGAGTCCTCACACACCTCCAGCAGGAGGACTGAACTGTAAACCTTTGCTGAAAAATCACAGAATCAACAAACAATTGTCTAATGGTAGTAACGGAGATAATGAGAACAACAATCGCATGAAACAGCAGCAAAGAATACCAACTTCTAAAGGAAAGTTACCAGCATGCGTAATTGACCGCTATCACTGCTCCCAACACCCCTTCCCCAATACTTAAACGTTTGTTTCAGTTATCTCTTACCGGCCGATCATCAAAGTGACCAAAAGCTCACAACCAGACAACAGTTCCTCTCTTTTTATACCTTTTCAATTCATTAATATAATGACCTATTTGTTTGTATAAGTATTACAATATATAGTCAATTGTTTGTTATAAACCTTAATTTTCATCAATTTTGTTTTTATTAATATATATATATATATATATATATATAGTTGCATTCATTTTTTCATGATATACCTTGCTATCATTTATTTTTTCACTTTTATGGAGTAATATGTATATTCTGTTCTTCTTTACAGTATATATCTTTTTTTATGAATTTATATCTTTCTCTCGTTCCATTATTTACCTTTACAGTTACTACTCATTATGCAATATGTTTATTGAACAATTTTTTTTAAAATTCTATGGACGATGAAAAAGTGCAGTAATAAGATATCGTGAAGTCATTAATGAAGTAAATATTGATAAAATATATTAAGAAACTAAGTACTGTAAACGAAGAAAAAATTTTGTAACGTTACAAAGGAAATTACATGTTTTCATAAGGTTGAAACTTGTTTCCAGGCAAATTAGCCAAAAGAAAGAAAAAATCATCCAAGTCCGATGACTGCTGTATGCTACCAACGACTTGAACACACACTAGCATACATCATCATAGAGAAACTATATACTAGAGCAAGTCTGAAAAGAGTCCGGTTCAATGGAAGCAGTTCAAATTCATTATTAAATTTACCTCAGGAGCTTTGACTAAGATTAGAAGGAATTATTAAACTTTGGCTAAAACTCTCATGAACTCTCCAAACAGCAGCTCTTCTCTTTAGTTTGTTGTTATATAACTGGATACTCCAGGGATATCTGGAGAAGAAAGTTAAGTCAAAAACTGTTTAGTTTTCCAGTTATTTTGGTTGACAGATCTTAGTCAATTTCCAAATTTCTTACCGTGGTCGAGAAGTTTGTTTGTTTTTTTTTTTAATTTTTCATGTAGGATAGGTGAAATCTTGTTCATGTAATTTGTCGGAAGGAAAGGAATCTAATTTGTCTATTTAAAATCAACTCGGTAATATCACCAGTTCTAAAATGGGTGTGTGATACCAAATGAATCACACGTCCAGTAATCCTAGTCAGGACTAAAGGTAACATCGTATAAGTGGGCGTTTACATAAAATGAGAAGTACATTTCAGACAGTAATATTGTTCCGTATTCAATTTTCATTAGTAAATATACTCACTTCAAACTTTTATATAAATTACAACACTGGAATGGTATACTGTTTCATACTATTTCTAAATAATAAGATTTAAAAGAAGGAGGTGTTTATATTTGATACAAACAGAAATATTTGTTTTGATAACCTATCGTGAATAGTTCAAATAGATGCTGAGCAGAATGCTTGTCAATAAACTAACGCAATGTCCAAACGTGCTCTGAAGAGCTTAGTCCTTGATTTTATCCTATATACAATAATAAATAGTCATATAATTTGTTCAAAGAAGGAACCAGCAAAATATGCAAACTGCATGTATATTATTAAAGGTTTTATGTAATGTAATGTTTAGATGAATTGCAAATGATTTTTTTTAGGACTGTTTGTTTACGCTATTCGAAAACTTTTTAAGCTTGCTTTATTCTATGCATTTGTACATTTGAATCTTAAAATAAATAACCTAAATTTAAAATTGCTTTAGATAATAAATTAGTGAAAAAAACCTTTCGTTTTGGGTTTATTAGAAGTTGTAAACATAATAAGCAGAAATAGGAGTCTATTTGTGGAGTTATTTGCCATAAGCTGATCTTTATAAAGAGTATTTGAATAGGTGGCCGAGTCTTTATCGCAGGTCTTTTACGGCTGCCCAGAGCCCTGGGCTGCCTTCAATGAGACTTCTCCTCATCCCTATCGCCTCTGCTCTACCCCCCGTCCGTATCAGCAGCTTGTTCAATGAAAACGCTTAAAACTCTTTGCCATTACCTTCCTTTTACGGTATTCAATCTTTTTTTTATTGTGCCTTTATAAAGCTCTTTTATAAAATCTCTTATACAAGGTACAATCTGTCTCAAAATTAATTAGTCTGACAAATATTATTTTATGAACTTAATTGAACCAATTTGGTTTGATTGTTCATTTTATCGGAAATTAGAAAAATAATATGACATTATTACGTGTTTATTAAATAATCAATCATTTAGGAATGATGTTATTTCTTCCATTATTAGATTCTTTTTGACCTGAAGCATTTTATGTTCCGCTAAATCATATGTCTTCAGATGAATTGAAAAATCAAACCCGTAATAGCATATCATAGAACCTAATTTTGAATGCATTAAAAGTATCAAGTCATTGAGGATACATAATTTATTTTGAACAAATACAGTTCGTGATAAAGGAATTAATCTGACACTTATAATCCCTGCATTGCAAAACAATACGAAAGAGATGTGTTTTTATAATAAAAAAAAGTATAGTTCAAATGGGTCAAAAAAATAAAAACTTATGATAAAATTTTTAGTATATGTTAATTTTCTCGTACGAAAGAACACAAACCAAGGTTATTCAGAGCATAACCTTATTCTGACGACCAAAATTAATTAGCTGGTTATTCAATTTTTATAAAATGAAACATGCATTATTTCTATAATTAATATTTAGATGAATTGCCTATTGTTATTGACGCTATTCAAATATTTTTTTGTAGATGATAGATAAATTATTTATGCCCACCTTTTTATGAAAACTTCTTTAATGAATTAGTAATTAAATAAAAATGATTACTTACTAATTCATATAACATAATTAACACGTTTAATCTTTTGTGTTAATTATTTACCATTTCATATTCTTTAATAAGATATACTGTAGATTTATTTAACTCGAGAAATTTTAAGTTTTTATATTTTCTGCTGCTTAAAGCAATTTTTAAGCAGGTAAACATCATAGGTCCTAGTGTGAATTTGATTTACAAAAACCGAATTTGGCTTTCAAGACGGTGAATTTATAGTGAAATAGATTGTAATTAATGAATTTTTACGCAGTAGTGGTATTGCTGTTCAGTATACATGTATATACTTGGGTAAATTATGTGCTCTCTGTTTACTAGTGATTGGAACAGTGAAAATATCCGGCTTCAGGACCAGGATTTTAAACGAACAGACTTGTGATTTGGTTTAACATCGTGTTATATTGTGACTCCTTGCTGCGTAGCTACTGAAATGCTCTAATAACTTATTATACGGTTTAACAAACAGCTCTACACAAAAGAATTTTATTACGTATTCAGTTTACGGAACCATAATGTTACGAAAATGGATCCACTCCAGGCCCAAGAGTTCTAATAATAATCGGCATTCCTAAACGTCAGGTTAGAGTTGAATTTATTTCATCAAAAAAAAAACAAAAAAAAGAAAAAAAAATGGAAATATCCTTAGACCTATGAATATGCTTTAACTAAAAAGATCAATGCAAGTTTGATTTATTCATCTGTTCATCATATAAATTAAACTTGCATTCTTTTTCCTCATTTACCAGGTAAATTGTTAATGTCTGATTTATTTTTTTTCATTTTTACATTTATCAAGCATTAATTAAAGCTGATATCTATTATAGCTGTTTGGGTGTTTTATTTAAAACTGTATTCATTTGATAGGTAAGTTAGAATGGAGCAGCCACTTTGATGTCACATTCATGTGAAGTCAAACACAAGTACTTGGGCAAAGCCTTTGTTAATCAAATCTCCACTCGACTTTCATCACTGTACTTGCGTTTATATCATTTGTTGAGTTTTGTTTGTTATTTGAAACAAGTATACGGGAAATATTCAACAAATTACCTTAATAGTAAATTTATTTTCAAAAGCAAAAGTAATTTTGTTTTCAAAGAAGTAGAAGAAAGGATAAACCTGAAGAGAATTTATTCCGTTCAATGTCTTTAAGTGAGTAGATTGAAGGTCCCCTAGAAAGCTACACCTTAGACACTCATTCCTCAAGGAAATATTGTATATTTCTAATAATCTTCATTGCTAGTTTTAGATTTTGCTTAAGTCAAGTGTATTTAGAGTAGAGATCTATCAAGAATACTTAACGTCATACAATCTCGGTAAAGACTGCTTAACATCTTCTCCTAGAGATACGAAGAAAACCAGAAACTAACGAAAAATGCTTCATGTCGTGGTAGTGTATAATTTAAACGGTATTAAATGCTAAGTCTCTGAATAAATCTGCACACTAATCTATTTTTTACTACTATATAAACGTAATAGTTAGTAATAGACGAATACTACTGATATTGTATCAGTAGGAGTTATACTCTGGTGAAGACCACTTGTTTTGGTTGAAAGATCTTACTCTTTTTCTCTGATTTTTTCACTGTTGTTTAGACATTATTATTTCAAATATTTACTGTGACATCTCGTACTTGTTTTACTAGTATATATAAACATGATGATTAAGCAGAGAGTTGATCAAACTAGGAAAAATCTTTCCTTCATTTCGGCTTTTTCTAAATTTCGACTGGACACAAAATAATATGCTTATAAATATGAATGTATATATAAAAAGATTTCACACAAACACGTGAAATAACAATCAATGATCAAACCACAATAAGTTTTCCCATTTTGTTATTGTAGTTTGATCATTGATGAATATATATATATATATCAACACTAAATGAAATTGAAGTAATTGTCTTTTGTAGTCTTTTTTAACAATATGTGATAATCCATCAACGTATAAAAATTTAAAACTTCTAATAGAACTTTAAAGTCATTATTTGTTCCATTTAGTGGCTCTTGTTGTTTTTGCCATGAATATTTTGACTAAAATAGTTCAATCAAATTTCCTGGATAGTTATTTTTCTGCAGTAACGCTTTAAACCTTTTCTTATTTTTATGTAGGTAGCAAGATGAACATACTTCTATGACATTATTCACCATATTCTTAAAGTCATTGAATTTCTGGTTCATAGGATAGAAGAATAGTAAATCAGTATTCTTCTAGCACTGGTAGGATTTGTGCACCAAAATATTAGGTGCATAGTTAGATCCACGGAATAGTAACTATTTTTGTCAAAAAACTGACAAATACCAAAATAATTAATATTTCATCCTCCCCCCTCATTGTTTTTGTGAATCATTGACCTTTTGATAAAATTATTTCAATTGATACAATTATGATTTTGCTCTTAAGAAATATGATGATCTCGCATGGCCTGTATCCATTTTGGCTGATATTTATTTACTGGTTCATAGTGTATCGATAACAATACATCATTATATACTTAATTTTACAAATATTTAATCTTGAGATTATTAAGACGTTATTTAATTAAACGTTTATCGCATTTTATTATTTAAATTATATAATTAATTTAAATAATTTAAGTAAGAGATTAATTAAATATTTTTTTATTAAGAAAGACTCGGAAACAACTCTTTGATTTTTTTTTTTAAAGTGGTGAGTACAAAATTTGTTGGTCTGACACATAAAACAATCCTGGATCAGAAGACATGAACACAAGGGAATAGGGGAAATCCCGTTCACCAAGCTAGCTATTAGCATGTATCTAACGGTTACACAGGGACCAAGTTAGCTCAGTGGTTAACGTACTCCCCTCAGAACTGGTAGGCCCAAGGTTCGATACTAAATTGGCCCTCGATTTATTCACACGGAAGGTGAATAAAATTTAAGTACTTGGTCCCTCAGAGAGGACGTTAAACCGTCGGTCCCGAGCATGTGCGACGTCAGGTACCCGTTGAATATCCATATTCTAAATATACTTGAGTTAAGCATAATTTAGTTCTCCCAATTTAGAATCACCGATCAAACAAAAATACCGCAAAGGATTGACGTTTTTAACTCACTAGAAGATCAGTATAAACAATTTAAAAAAAAAAGAAAGTTACAGACATTTCCGTTAGGTCAGAATAGTTAGGCCACGTAGGACTTTGTTAGAACTTGGGTGGGTGACACAATGTTTTGGCACTCCGAGTAACGTTCTTCACACCTATTGCATCTACACCTAACAAGTCCCTGATCTGTAGTACATACACAATGTATGGATCAAACAGAAATTTATATCAGCAATATTAATAACACATTTGTTTTCTGAAATATTATTCTACAGTAGTACCTATTTAATAGGAGATAAAGATGAACCGATCAGTAAGTAGAACTCGATGGACTTAAATAAGAACGTGTAAGACTGAAGATTATCAAAGCTCTAAAATATGTAAGTGCAAAATAAATTATAAAATCATTATATACGCGAATACGACATCATTACTATATAGACGAACTTAATATCTGACATGAATTACTGACATTCCAAGTTATAGTAGCACAGTAATCAAGCAGTAGAAAGTCTCTGGTCTGGAACTGCTAGTTATGACGTGCACTATAATGCGCGATTATATTCGTTGGTCGTTGGTCGATACGAGCACTCTAACTAGTCGACTTATGACTCCTATAAACCACTAAAGAACTCACAGATGCTAAGAATAAAACGGAACGATAACTTATATAAGAATTAAATATTCTCTTAATAAACAGTGTAGAATAAATTAAGTATTTATTTAATATACTATAGATAATTGATAATATTATAGATCGGGAAATATTGATATAGAGATATAGTTACATTATAATCCTTCAAAGTTCCTCAGACTCTCTTTAAAAATTGGCTCGAAAGTCCGAAACCAATAGAATGTGGAAAACATTACGATGTCATATTGTGGTATGATTGGCTTTTGCTGTAATTTAACATTATTGCACGTCTTTACATTGGAATAACTACCACAATAAAAGCAAAGAGTGTCCATATGTTCTAGACTTTACAGCATTCACTGTAAAATATTTATCTTTAAGTATATAATTAAAATATTGTTTCAATCACATAAAAATGTACTGTTCTTAAAGATTACAACTTTCTAGGACAAGAGTTAAAGAAAATCAGATCATAATTATTATATGCTAAAGATCTGAACTGCGAATTTCAATAAAACCATAATTTAATCTTCTTAGAGAGCAAGAGAGAATTACCAGCTTTGATGCTATGTGTAAACAATCAAGCTGTAGATATATTTATCATGAGATATCCTGCAATTAGAACAACGGGGATATTGTTAAGTTCTTTAGTGACAGTGATAACTACTAGAGGAAATTTAACCAAATTAAAAGCATTTCGTGAAGCAATTACAGTATGCATGTAAGAATTTAGTAAACAAGTTCATCCCTATCCGAAAAAATCTTCTCTAAGGTATGATGAGTATGTATAAACCAAAACTGATAATTAATTAAGAGTTACTGTTAGATTAACTGTAAAAAATAAATTGGCCTTCCAGGACCCAAAAAGAGTCGATTTTTATCTTTTATAAGTTTGTTTTGTTATCTACCTTTGTTTTTTGCGTATGTTACATAAAATAATAATTCCATATTGATTGTATATTCAGCTGTATCATTACTTTTTAATGTAGTAATATGCAATACTAATTCATGTCATTCTAAGGCAAAAACTCTTATTTGAGAATATATATATATATATATATATATATATATATATATATATATATATATATATATATAACCAATTACATTTTCTATTATTGGAAACAAAGTTTTTTGTTTATATGGATAAATATAATTAACAGAAAATTTTATTTTCAAAAGTAAAATTTAATTAAATTAATCAATGGTTTTAGTAAACAGAAAGAGTAGGATAAAACTACTCTAAAGTGGAAAAACTAATTATTGCGTTTCATTTTTAATTAAAACACAGCCAATTATTTTAATTAATTCCTTTAAAAAACTGAGTACCTCGTTAAAACCCAATTAATTCAATCAATGGCAATCTCGATTGGAATTTTCTGAAAGATAAACCTGTTTAAAATTATAACTGAAATGAAAATAACCAAATAAGGGATCAGTTTAATTTTTTTTAAGAATATTTTAATGATGTTAGTTGACATGAGATGTATATATTATTTAAAAAAATGATGTTATATATATATAAAGTTAATAACAATGATACTGTCTTGTGTTTATACAGTGTTCCATCAGAAATATTTACATGGTTGCACATGGTACGTTTCGCATAGAATTCCACTCGTTTCGTATACAGTCCTTTTTCAAGAGAACCGATGTAACCAACTCTTGCTATAGTACTACATATATACTTGCAACTGGAAAACACTCATTGAAAAAATGTTCAATACGTTACAACACTAATATTGGGCATTTGATCTTGCCAAATTAACTTGAAAAAAAAAATAATTTTCAATAATCTCTAATCTACTTCAGATTCAAATAATGAAGTAATATAAACTAGTATTTATGCATATTATTGTTTATACCAATACCTTAGCTGGTGATAATGTCAGCTGTTTACTGGCTTTTTGTTTTTATCGGTGATTCTACAGATTCTACATTGGGAGTCCAAAATTTTTGCCTAACTCAAGTGCATTTCGAGTAGGGATTTTTAACGAGTAACTGACAGGTGGGTATTGAACCCTGGGCTACCAGAGGCGAGTACGTTAACCACTGAGCTAACCTGGCCCCCTTTTATGCATAATTACAATTAATATTTAAGATTACTAAATTGTGGGTTACTAAATTCAAACCAAAAAAAAAAATACAAATTTTTACAATTGAAAGTTGAAGAAAAAAATATTTTATACCAGAGCAACGTTTGGCAGTGTCATCAATGTTTTAGTCCATTGTAAATGCGTGAACACCATGTTGATTCTACATAGTAAGCTATAAATACTGTCCTTCTCAAGTCCATATGAGTACGATTGTGAAGCACTACCTGATATAGTGCAGGTCACCGGTAGCTTCACGTCTTTTCTGTCAGTGTTATCTCACGATAATAAAGCTAGGATGATTACTAAGATTCCAATCTTCATTACTAAAGGAAAGCATAGTACCTAATTAACCCACTCGACCCTAGCAACTACAATAATAGCATTACCACCTCAGACGAAAATTAATTTCTATCAAGTCTTTATAAACGTGTTTTATAACTGCAATAAGACTATTTACAAGGATTTGAAAAGCGTTATACGTTCGAATTTATATATGTATGAATGCAGTCACTATGACAGGCAGGAATATAAAATCTCAGAAAGTAGTACGAGCATATGATCAGATATAACGATTCAGATACTATGAGAAGCCTATTTATAATTATTTAGGAGAAATTTTAAACACTCATATGAAAGAATAAAGGTAATAGCAGACACATCTAGCTATAAATGTAGCTACTAAAAAGCACTCATACATAAGGATTAGGAAACAATCGATGATATATATAAGAAGAAGGTTTGTAGTATTGTAGTAGACGTTTCTATGTAAGAATGCATCAACTAGGATGCTTTTGAATGTATAAGAATTCAGGAAGTAGTGCACATTCATATACGTATATGGGTAAAGGCAATAGTATATGCTTCTATGTAAGAACTTAGTTACTAAAAGTCATACATACATAAGCATTTAAGTCATGACTACTCACATATAAAAATGAATTTATGAATGGGTGTATGGAAAAGTGATATACCTCGTTGGTGATGATGGTCGTTTAGGAGACAAGTTTGAGATAAATGCAAACATGCCTCAAAAGGAATTAATATAGCATCTTACGATTTTAGATTCCTTGCTGCTAGCCATAGGTTTCACTAGACTACCGTAGTCTAGAAGTTGTCAGAACTTGAATAGGTGACATTACAAACAGTGAGCATCCCATTTGTCTGTCTCAGCCATGTTTACGGGAGAAAAAATCATGTATGAGCCACATTTAAACACTTGAATTGTAAACAAAAATTTTAAAGTCTGTAAGTGTAGGAGTTTAAAAAACAAATATTTTCATCTTCTTGTACGTATAATATATTATATTATAAAAAATAAAAATGAAAGTATTACACTATTCTTTTTTTTTTCACTTTACTTTACTCTTTATTAATCAGCTTAAAATTTCACCCTAGCTGCTAAGGCCTTGAGCCTACCGAATGAATACAAGCCAGTAAAATCTACTGGAAGCAAGTGCATGTTCAGACATCAAATCAGCATCATTTGAGGATTAATTAAAGGGACTTTATATATTGCAAAAAATCTTGAGCATCTCATAAGGGAAGTCATATTTTATAATGTACTCTAATTTTATTTTAAACAAGCTTGATTTTTTATTTACATATTCTTTGGATAGCACAATCAATTACTTTATCTTTATTAATAAATTTTAACTCATTAAAAAAGTTAATTTTACTCAACTGTTTTACTTTTAAATTGGATTTTTATTTTTAAATAATAAAAAAAACACATTAAAATTTTAACGAATACCTTTATATTTCAATAAAGCAGAGACTTCTGACATCATCCCCAAGTTGAAATGTAATCAATTTAATTACTCTCTGGAGAGGGTAAAAGTAATATCGGGTTAATTCATTTAATGCGTATCCCACCCACATGGATTCTACTCGAATATAACTCACAAGAATTGAATCTACTCCTAAATTGCGTTATTTTGCTAACAGATCCAACTTTATTCTTCTCTTTCAAATTATCAATTCAATTTTATTTTAATCTAGCTACCTTTAGAATTTAGAAACGAAAATATGAAAAAAAAACATTATGGATAATTTTGAAGTAGGTATTCTAAAACAAGCAATTATTACCCTCACGGAATAAATGCTATTTACGAATTATTGTAAAAGTAAAGGTAGTTGATTAAAGGTAGTCTGGATAGGTGAAGGTGCGAAAGATTGGATTTAGTCATATAGACGTGAAGGTGCGAAAGATTGGATTTAGTCATATAGACGTGAAGGTGCGAAAGATTGGATTTAGTCATATAGACGTGAAGGTGCGAAAGATTGGATTTAGTCATATAGACGTGTAGGTGCTTTCTCTGTCCTTTGAAGAACTTCTGTATGAGGGTGAGATGACGAACATTTCAAAGGAATGATTTAGGAAAACCCAACATTATTTGAACTTAAATATTGTCTTTACCTTGTCTTTGATTAATTAACATTACTCAGTATCATGGTTAGTTCAAAGAACAAAAAGTAATAAATTAAAAAAAAAACAACATTTAAAAATAACCTAGTAAGATTACTTCTACCTGATGACGACGATAGTCCAAATATAGTTGTGAGTGTTGTATGCATTTATCTATGTTTTTCTCTTTTCCTATAAGATATATACATACATAATCAAATTAATATAGTACTGTAGAACATGTATGACTACATACACAATGCGCACGGAATGTTACAAGGAAATACACATTAATGTTACGACATCTGGAGTGATTAGCATAGCATATCTCATCATTGTCATATTGGCCTAACAAGTTACGAAACCAACTATCCAAACATCTTAGGTATGAGAAGCTATTTGAATAAGTTTACGCTATAACTGGACTTAACAGAAGTTTATGGTAGTGGGGATCTTTACAGGCTTGGGTCCGACAGCTTTACTTAAAAGTGCAGGTTTGAAACTTTTGTACACAAGATTTCTCATCTACCACAAACCAATTCTATTGTCATGACCAAGTTTCAAACCTGCAGACTTCAATACTACAGGGAAACATAAAATCACTAAACTACTCATAATCATGATTTTAAAAAAAAATGATATACTTGAAAAAGCTTTTAATGGTATGAAAGCTAGAACAACTAAGAGATGCCAAGAGAAACCAGTTAAAAAAGTAATAAAGAATAAAAAATATTTTAAGGGAAAGTAATTACTTTTAAAATTAAATCCTTAAATCCTTAAAATAAGTCCACATGAAGACAGATTTGTAACTAAAAAAAATCTTAATGTCAGAGAATTAGTACAGAAAAAGAACATATATGTCGAATATCCTGAAAATTATTTCATTAATCTATAACTAACCCTGCGCATAAATAAGTAAAGCCTTAAAAAAGTAATGAGTCAATAAATGAAAAAAAAGAAAAAAACAAATTAAATCTCTATTATTAGTTTTAAGTGTCTTAATCTAGAAAGAGAAATAATTTTAAATACATGCATATTTGTAATATAATATATTCCAATCTTTCTATATATAATATATGTCTATCTATAATTTATATTTCTAATATAAGAAATATTTTTTTCTTATTGAACCTCGATATATATTATATCTTTAACAAGTTTTATATTAGGCCAACAGGTAGGAGACCACGCACCTCTGAATGGAAATTTCTCAAGAAATAATCTACTATAAACTGCAGTCTATTAACTTTCTCCTCTTTCATGTAAAAGTTATAACAAATAAAAATTAATATTTTAATTAATTTTCAGCAAAAACCAAGTTGAAACCAAGCAGATAAAGTTTAATACTAGGTAAAATGTACTAAGTGCTTTTATAAAATAAGACTAAGATTTTTCAGTTCCCTTTAGATGTAATCAGAATTGGCTTCTGACTCTGATAAAGACAGTTAATAATTAAGTTTTGTTAGGTTTACATACTGTAAATCGTGCATCAACATGTATGTATATATTTGTGTGTATGTTTTAATAGCTTGGCATTAATTAATTAATATTTTGAAGTCTTTCTGAGATCATAAGAGATGTGCATCTCATATAATCCAATGATGTTTGCATTCATTGTTACAAGAGGTATTATTTTCAAGTTTGTTTGTTAAGGACTGTCATAGTAAACACCTTAAGATTTTAAATAATAATCTCAGATTGAAGAAAAATCAATATAGTGAGAAAAAAACAATGTTTTCCTTTAATTGTTCTTCTCATTATCTTGACAATTAAGGAATGAGATGAAGTGGTTGTCATTTAGGTTGGGACTGTCTTCTTGTTAGGAGGGGCTACTGCGGTATAAGATAGTGCAGTAAAGGCCCTTAAATTCTCGCAGAATTCTTCTCCTTGATAGATTCAACTAGATTCCCGCCAGTCATTACTTCTCTTCAAAGCTCATTAACAACTGCTTTTCACGAAATATTTTTATGTAAATAAATATAGCAGCTAGAATTTATCAACATAAAGAAAGAAATGCCTCAGGTTTTAACAAGCAAATATACATAAGTCACGTTAACCTATAATGATTGCACTAATCCTATGCTCCTTCAATTAAATTTAAACAAAATTATTCACTTTATTAAAAATTAATTAGATCGGTTTTTATAATAAGTTATCCTACTACGAGTACTTCAATTATTTTTATGTTAATAATTGTAGATATTAATAATATGATAATATGCATTGTTTTTCATTGTTTTCTTCAAATACGAGTCCATCTATTTCTACGATATTTCTTGTAAATGTTAAACAATCTTCTACATGGAAGGGTAACAAAGGAAATAAATGTTAATAAATAAGAATATTTATAGAAAGGTGCAACAAGTCAATATATAATGTTTTTTTATGCAGTGAAATTAAAAAAGACCTGAATATAATTCAATGTTGCACAATTCTACGACATTGGTTCTTCAAACATCAGATTAACTATTTTATCATCTTCGTTCCATATCTTTACAATTTAAATTGAATTTAATAGAACTGATAGAAAAATATATTTTAGTACAGAAAAAAATAGTGGTTTGTAGCTATTATTTTTTGATCATGTTTTTATATGGATTCATTTGATCTATTTGATTACAGAAAATACGGAAATTTACGAAATCAGTTCGTCTATCCTGGTTACGGGGCACTGGATGCCTGCTGCTAGAATATAGGGTATTTTGTCTACATCATGTCCAAGAACTGTGCATAGGTACCTAAAGCTTCCAATGTAACGTAGTAGCTTAATTTGTTTGATCACCACAATTTAACATTTATTTTATACAAGAAAACTCAATTGTTGTGCATTTTAGTGTATACGCTTGAGGTAATCTATAAATCTTCTCATAGGTTTAATAATTGTTGGTACTGTTTTATTAAATCTGTTTTGATCTAATAAAACAGTAAATCTGAGTTACTATGTATAACAATATAATATAAAAAAGGTGTTTTGAATAACCTAAATGTTATTCAGAATGATGTAGAGAGGTATCAAATGTTGATGTACGTATGAATTGGTATATTATTCTATCACAGTGTTGCTAGAAAAATACCAGAACCACTTTAGTCCATGAGGAGCAAAATATGTTTGCATAAAATTTTTAATGCCAGAGCATTGTACACTGTAATAGAGCATTCGCTGATAAAGTCGCAAGTTAAATATTCTCCAATCTTCTGTCAAAATATTTCAATTAAGATAACATAGTTTTAAAGTAATAGTATTAGTAACAACCATTAGTAACTGATTTTGCCTCCACGACAAAGTTTGATAATAACTGCTGGTACTAGTTTCACCACCTAGTTCTCTGAGTTCTTAATAAAGTAGTCTCACTTCACTGGACCGGCACTGCAGAGAAAGTAAGAAGTTGTCTGCAGCGAGCTTCATAAATCACACTTGACTCACGTATGGATTCTCTTTCTCTTTCATATACTATTTATTATGACAAAAAACACTTGTTTTTCAACTTTTTCTCAAGAACATTGACTGATTTTTTCGAACAATATCGGAAATTATATGAGCAGATTACTCCTGCAGTAAACTTGTTCCTTCTCATTTATATTATGGTCTACTGACAATAGACGACAATGTTAACACAGTTTTTTTTATTAATAAATTCAACACATCATTGCTGGAAACAAAGAATTTTATCAAAGTACATATTTATTTTCAAATATATTTCGACCTTATGATAGAATAAACATGATAAAAATAAATTGTGACTGCATCAGTAGTACAGCATCAAATCAACTTAAAATCCAGGGCTTTAGGTTTTATTTAAAACATTTTTCATATATTTAAAACATATATTGTTTATTAAAAACAGTTTAGAACATGAAACCACAATAAGAAATGGGAAAAAAGATTACTTCCAATCGTAACAAGCAGTCTTTGTCAGAGTCAAAACCGGACTAAATCACAAGATTGTTTCTATATCTTGTGTTTTAGTAGTGTTTAAACTCATACAAAAACCACCTGTTACGGCTGAAAGATCTTATTCCTTCTTCCAATTTCTTCTTCTGGTTAGGAAATCTATATATATATATATACATATATATTATTAAATCCGTGAAAGATGCTCACGGATAACACCAAAATACTCAGACTTGAACAAGATCATAAGAGATTGCAATTATTAGAAGCACTTCTGATTCTGGATAATAAGCCTAAATTAAACCAGCAGCAGACAGGTAGCACACGTCAGCTCAAACTGCTAGGTTGATTGGCCCCCCCATCCTAACTTTAATTTGTCTTTTATCCATCCTTGTAATGTATTCAATGTTAAATGTTCCTATTGTTACACTTAGTGATATTTATTTTTTAGTGATCAATTTTATTTAACTTACTGTTATGTTTACATACTTGTTCCATGAAAATAGTTTTGTTTTCTGACGTTTTATAATAATTTCTGATGATGGTTGGAGACAACCGAAACATGTCATGTTAATCAAACCACATGTTAATAATCAAACCACAATACGAAATGGGGAATAAGGGCTAAGATCTTTTAACCGTAACAAGCGGTATATAAATGTATAAGTAACGTCAGTTGGGTTTTTGACTTTAAAGAAAACTACTTGTTACGTTTGAAAGATCTTAGTCTTTTTTCCCCAATTCATATTGTGGTTTGATCATTGATATATATATATATATATATATATATAAATACATATGACAACATTAAGATTTATTGTTTACAAATTACAAAGAGAAGTTTGTTAGTAGGAAACAAAAAGCTTATTCCCTAGTTATTATTGCTTAACGGATGAAGAAGGTTACAAAAGGATTTAGTCATATTAAACTGCATAATATATTTGAACTGAAATGAAATAATAAATCTTTCATACTAAGCCATTAATATTAAAAATGATGAACGAAGCACCACATAAGCAATGTTTTATAACAAAATCAATGCTTTTCAAACATGTAAAGCACTTCTTTAGGTCTAATAACTAAAGTTCTTTCAATTTAATCCTAGAGATTGCCCTGCTAGTGGATGATAAACAATTCAAAGAGAATAAGCTATGTGTTTTTATTGGAAACAAACCAAAATGGTAAGTGTTGACATAACTGATTGCCATCTTTCCCTTCAAATCAGACAATCTTAAAAGTAATACATCTTAATAAATAAAGTATCTATAACTTGTTTATCATCTATCTACTGGTAAATATATCTAAAAATCTATAATCATCAATCAGTTATTTATCATAATAACTAGTTACATTTATAGAGAACAGTAATGAATCATACAAGGACATATCAGGAAGTTTAAATACCTCTTTACATTGAATGTTTGAACTAAAATGTGTTTAATTTTCTAGTTTTGTTGTTTCTTATGATTTTTGTAGTTAAGATGAGCCATAATCAATTGGCTGACATCGCACTTAAATCCAAGACTAAAGAGATTTCTTAGTTGCTTTGCAAAATCTATAGCTTTGTAGACACAATCAAAGACCTGTCACGAAAAGCTGCCTTCAAATCTCCTTAATTACTTGCCTCAACCAAGTCAAAGGGGATCACATTCACAATAATCTCGTCAAATATTTAGCGCTCCACAGAAAAGCCCTTTAATGGCTTTATGGTTTAATTTTCAATGAAAATAAAACGGTAATTAAAATAAACAGAGAATAAATAAATACATTCTAACGTAGATTAATTAATATATATACTATATTATTGCGAACCAGTTTTTTTACAAATCTTCATTTTATTCCGTGTTACTTGTCTGATATAGAGTTTTCCAAAATGTCTACTTTTTATGAAAAGCTTGTGACATTTAAAGTAAAAATATCTCATATTGTAATTTTGATTTCCAGATATATATAAATGATCTCTAATAAAAAAATCATCAATAGTTATTGTTCAAAGGTAAGTGAATTACATTATTTATACAGAATGTCATTAACTTGTGTTACTTGTACTTTCTGTCATCATAATGTATAATATAATATTTAATATTGATAGAGTTATTTATACATTCATGATGAAAGCAGCTCTAATTAATAAACAAATTTTTCATAAAGGTGATTTAGCTGTAAACAAGTATATTACTATAGAATGAGTATTATCGTGAGTGTATTTATTACAGTAGTTTATTATATATACTTATTTTTTTTTATTGCGTTACATGTATTGTATTGTATTTTAGACAATTCTGTTCTATATATATGTATTTAAATATCTTTAGGGGCCAGGTTAGCTCAGTGGTTAGGATAGGTTAGGTTAGGTTGCAGTGGCAGTCTCACAAGGGAACACACTTAGGCCGAGCATTGGCCCTTTGTGATACCACACAATCAAAATTGATTCTACAGTGGGAGTCCTAAATTTTGCCTAACTCAAGTGTATTTAAAGTAGGGATCTTTAAGGAGTAACTGACATCGTACAGGCTCGGAGCCGACAGTTTAACGTCCTTCTCTGAGGGACGAAGTGCTCAGATTTATTCACCTTCCGCGTGAATAAATCGAGGGGCAGGTGGGGATCGAACCCTGGTCCTATCAGTTCAGAGGCGAGCACGTAATCACTGAGCTAGCCTGACCCTCTCAGCTCAGTGGCTAACGTACTCGCCTTTGGGCTGGTAGTCCGGAGGTAATTATTTCCGGAGGTGAATAAATCTGAGTACGTCGTCCCTCGGAGAGGACGTTAAGCCGGCGGTACCAAGCCTGTTCGATGTCAGACACTCGTTAAAGATCCTTACTCGAAATGCATTTGAGTTAGGCAAAATTTAGGACTCCCAATATAGAATCTGTAGAATCACTGATCAAACAAAAAGCCGGTGAACGACTGACGTTATTACGCGCTAGAGCATCGGTTCAAACAAAATAAATGAATAAATATCCTTCTTTATTTTCGTATATATAATTCAAAATAGTTTCTTGTAGTATATGAACGTATGTTATTTTAATTTTGTTTGTTTCTTCAACAAATTATGTTCACCATTAATAATAGACCCGCTCCGAACGAGGTAGACTAGAGAAGAAAATGTATAAGTAATAATTATTTTGTATTATCAGTATACATCGGTCTGTTATATTAGTACGCAAATATTGATAGTATCACAAAGTTTAGAAAACATTAATTTATTTCATAACTCCCTGAAAGCCCTGAATAGCAGATGTCATCCCACCGGTCTGGGACGCAGGGCATCTTCAAGTAAGACTAAATATCGAATGCATGATATAATTATTGATATTAGGTTAATCTATGTGAATATTGCTGTTTCTAAATGACATCAGAGAACGTATACAATATAATAAAAAAATCAAAACCAAAATAATTTCTACTCTTACGTTATCATATTTGTAAATTATCAGTTTCTCTAAGTTAATTTCCATTTTAATAACTTAGTTATATATGACATGATACATTAAAAAAATAACAAATTTAACACAAGGATAGCAGTTGTATTTGTGAAAAAGAAGAAAATAACGAAATTTCTAAATAGTCAAATAACTGCAATTTATAAAAATTAATCTGTCATTTTGTACAATTATGAGTCCTTCAGAATGATTTAAATGGAAGTATTCATTTGTCAATTACACAAATTTAGAGATTGCATTAAAGTTAATTTATATAGGTATAGGAATTTATACAGATCATTGAATGATCATGATCATTGAAGAATCATTATCAATGATTCTAACTATTATCACATTCTGACATCTTAAAATGGTCTTCTAATTTCTACCTTTATATCTGAGTCAGGGTTTAAAAAATTAGTATCGTATCCTTACAGGGACCTAAGCAAAGATATCAGATGTAACTAAATCGTTTTAAACACCAAATCATTTTCCAGAATAATGTTACATGATGAATAAAAAACAATAAGAGCAGTATCCTCCAAAGTATTACTAAAATAAAGTGTATTAGTATTTTTTAGATGTCATTAATGCGGTTGGAGTGTGATTGTAATTACGTTCCAGTAACTTTTTTTACTTAATTGAGCTCTGGATACTTGCACACAACTAGTGTACGAAGAAACGAAATGATCACTAAAGAGCCACTTATATTGGACTGCAAGGAGAGTAATGGACTTAATGCCCTAAGGGACAATTTTTTTTCCTTTCTTTAGCAAACAGGAAAGAAATTTTCACTATACTCGTACATTGATCAATGATTTCAGTTTTTCTTTCAAATAGTGCCATTATTGGAAACAGATAATTATCCTAATTTCAAGAAGCACTTTATCAACCTCCTTGGAGAGCCATTGAATCACAAGTCAATGATGATGGGAATCAGAAATGATATAAACAGTTAAAACACTTCGACACACCTGTTTTAACTTTCAAATAGAGTAAATATTATTACTTGTTAAATTGGTCTATTTAATTACTGAGAGATATTTACTCGGATTCAGTAAATGTATAAGAAGACTGCATATAAAAATAAAGTTTATTTTAATAAGCCATTTTGATCTTGAGATTATATCTAAATGATTATATATTTATAAGAATTACCTATGAAACAATTTACTAAAATAATATGAATCTTGAATATAACTTTTAATAATGAATTAAAATATGTATAGCAGAATATTCAAAGAATCATCTCCCTGATTAGTGGTAAAAATTGTCTGAAGACTGCTAGAGGAGGTGTAGAGGAGGCTTTTCTTTAGTAAGGGATGGGTGTTTGGAGGTAAGAAAGACACATTTCCAATCAGAACTTGGACTTTAGAAAACCATTTTAATCTCCAGAAAAATATTAATGTCACTCAGGTAAAACATTTTAGGATTAATTTGATGAGAAAAATTTGGGTTATTTGGTCTGTGTTTATACTGACAACGCAGGAAATATGGTAACAAATTATAATAAATTGTAGTACTTAAATTATAATAAAACAAAATTGTAGTACTTAAAATTGTTATTTCTTTTTTTTTATCATTGCTAGAAATTAAATAAAGCATTTAGGACCAGAAGAGAGTTAAGGTACAGAAGTTCAACTTTAAAAGTCAATTAAGTTTTATATACAATGAGTTTGAGTGTTTCTTCAGTGTAATCTGTCTCCTATTATTTTATAGACTGTACGCTTACATTATCCTTGGAAATAATAGAAACATGTTAAAACCCCAAACAGGCTAATGGGAGGAGCTTAGCTAAACAGGCGCTGGGAATGGTAATAGGTTAAGCAAGGCTCCTATATGGTTTGGTCGGTTTGTTTTGCATAAGAAGGCAGAACAGCTGCGATGGACAGGCGAGCTTGCCCCCCAATATATAAAGCACTTTGCCCAAGCCTCTATTGGCTGAAGGAAGCAGGTGAAATCGTAAAGCCAGGCTTCTCTTCATACCCCAACCCCAAACCGAAGATAGATTCTGTTTCAATTTGGGGCGGCCCATTATAACACAAGTGTGCCTCTTCTCTATTATACCCCACTAACAACCCTTACTTAATTAGAATCCTATGACTATGTTCCTTACTACTCAGGTAAACCAAACTAATTTCAATTCACCCGGCAGCTTACACAAGCAGCTATAACTTTAAACTGATTAGCTAACAAAAATTAATTTTCGTAACAAGCGATAAAATAACTTTTAATAATCAGGTGCGTAGAACACCATTCAAAAATGAGGTATGCATTAATGAAACAGCAACAGTTAACAATTACTTACAAAAAATTTGTAGTTACAACCTTTAGATTACTGTTGATTTAAATAGTTTTCGTACAGAGTGTAAATACAATATAGTTATGTACAACTAACAATATATTGTACAATATATTGTACAACTAACGAGTAATAGTTTTGGATACAGTTATTCATAATCTTTAAATAGTGCAGTTCAATTCGCTTCAGTCAATGAAAAAAGCACTGAATATGTACTGTGTATGATTTAGGAAAACAACATTAAGGTAACATTGTTGTAGATACCATAATCTAAATAATAAATAAATAATATGTGTATATAAAAATTATACATATTATTATAACTATGCAATAAACATTACGGAATAAATTCGACCGTAAATAATACAATATAATAAACATTATTAAATGAACACCACATAGGCTGAATTAAAATACGAGAAAATTAAAGTACTGTAAAATATATGTGGTACTATAAAATAAATAATATGTATATATGAAATTCTACATAATATTATAAGTATGCAATAAACATTACGGAATGAATTCGACCGTAAATAATACAATATAATAAACATTATTAAATGAACATCACATAGGCTGAAATAAAATACGAGAAAATTAAAGTACTGTAAAATATATGTGGTACTATAAAATAATACGTACATTACTGAACATAAAACGATATTTTTACTAAGACATTGTAAGGACAAGATCAGAGGAGGAAAGCTGTAAAGGAGATGTCACTGGCAGATGAGTGACAACAGTACAGAGTGCCAATATCCTAAATGACAATGTGCTTTGCTCAGTTCTGTATTAAATAAATATTTATCGTTTAAAATCGAGTTGAAATGCATTTAACAAATTTCATGTATATATGGTATAAATACATTTTAATATACAAGGTTACCCAAAAATAGGTGGACAGTAAATATTATATACAGTTGCTTAAAAATGTTTTTATCACGATTTGCACAGCTTTAAAGTCTGCCTCTTACGCTTCGACAAACATTTCTCGCATAAATTTCTCTGGGTATTAATTTCTAGAAAATATCTTAAGTGATTTTTAAATCGCCGACACTTCTTGTTTTCCAATATTCAATTTGTACAACTTAATCTTGAGAATTTTGATGAAATATTTTTGTAAATAGATTCAACGAGGAGGTCTAATTGATTGCCCGGTACGTTCACAGGACTTCACCCCGATAGACTCTTTTGGTGAGTACTCAAGGACAAAGTTTTGCCTACACAAACTTATCCAACAACGGGTAGCGATCCGTCTGGGTCGCCGTCTATATATTTACTGTTTACCTACTTTTGGATCACCCTGATATTTATGCATGTACGTATATAATATGCACATGACATATTGTTATGACAGTAATTTGTGCAAGTTTCAAGAGCATGACCTGCTAACATGTACCATTAACAGAAATAAATGATTTGGTTACATCAAAGAGCATTGTAGATGTATTATCTTTATGAAATAACTTCTACATGCTCGTATTAAATCTCTTTATGCTCTGCTACATGTATTTGGTTTCAGTATATTAATTACTGAATGAGTGATTAATTATTGATATTCAAGTCAACCCAAAAGAGAATTGATAATGTAATACATTGCATTACTAGCTTTTGAAATATAGGAATAAACCATTGGTAGAGTAATGGATGATATCTATCTGCTACTATATGTTTGTCGTTTTAATATTTATCTAGAATGGTCCACTCATTTCGTATCTACGTCAGTATTTACTCTGTCTTTTTTTGTATTAATCATACGTTCTCTAATCCATATTTATTACTTTAAGGCATTGTTTCTAAATTATTTTCATTGTGGTATATTAATCAATCCAATACATCAAGTGCTATTTTGATTATATATATATATAATAAATTCAAAACGAAGGAAACACACAGACATAACTTATTATGACTGATACATCGATATTTCGAACATCGTCGTCATCAGGAGGTGTGAAGAGCGAAGAGTCCCGCATTAAGGCAGGGCGGTGACTCTTCGCTCTTCACACCTCCTGATGACGACGATGGTCGAAATATCGAGGTGAGTTATGTCTGTGTCTTTCTGTCTGTTTCCTTCGTTTTGAATTTATTTTATTTAAAAAAGTCCGCTGGACCGTTTCTTTTAATTGTAATAATATATATAAATGAAATGAGCCTAAAATAAATGTCCAGTTGAATTAAATTTATGTTTTATAAAACTAAGGGGACTTTGGTTTGGGACGTGCATGGTGCTGATTCAGGTCTTTTATTGTGGAACTTAGAGAAATGCCCTGTGGGTTGAGATAAATTAGAAGGCCTGTATAATTACACCTGCTTGCCTCTTCATTTTTCTGAGCCCCCAGCTATTACCCTGTTTTCCTACAAATGAGTTTATTGTCTCATTTCGTCACTTTCCCTCTTTACTTTCTTCTGTAGTATCAAGCTTATTTCGTTTAAAGTACTTTCATTTTAAACCATATAATAAATTTGTATTATATGTTAATTTTTTTGTTTAAACTTCTCATTATTGCAAAGAATATTTTGATCAAAATATATATTACAAACTTGCATTGTTTTCTAAGAATATATATGTATATATAGTCTTCATAAGTAGACCTCGAAATGACTCATATATATATATATATATATATATATATATATATATATATATATATATATATATATATATATATTTATAGGAAAACATTAATCCTTGAAGTATAAAACTAAGAATACTTCAAATTTTTACTTTTGATAAAACATTAAAAATTACAAGTGAATAATAGGTTTTTAAGTAGAGTAAAGTTAATATAACTATAACGTTTAATCACAACCGAAAACTGAAATCATTATTTTCAAATTTAAAAAGAAATATTCGGGCATGAATCTAATTTATTTATATGTTTTATGTATATACTTTTTTTACTTATTATTTTTCTTTTAAATAGTGTTTACAAACAAAATACTGTCCTCAAACCTAATGTTTATTGCCGTTACGTTGATCAATGTTCTCTTATCATGGATACACGAGAGCAAATTGCAACACTGCCACATGAGTATTTGAAGCCAAATTATTCGATTAGTATTGAACCATATTGATTACATAAATCAGTAAATTGAATAATTATGGATTGTACAAAAAGGTAGATAATATATATCTACCTTGTAGTAGAGAAAATCAAGCGTAAACTAGTGCGCAAATTGAAGGTAACAACATTAAGAAGGTAAAACTTACATTTGTATGTACAACGTACAGTACAATGTTGATTTCATATTCAACAGTAAGTGACTTCTGTTTGACTTGAACTTGAGTCACTCACTGGTGTGGAGTCAGATACAAGAGTCATTTACAATGTCTGACTATGTAAAGCTAAAAAATACTTCCACTTACTTAAATACTCAGGGCGAATGCTCAGAAAAGTATGGAAAACTTGCTATAAAGTTCTCATCTATAGAACATATGCATAAGACTTTGTCAAACTGGGAGGTCATTAACCAAAAGAAAGAGACACTAAAGCAGGTTTTGACTAACAGCAGGTACAGTAATATGAGGAACTAAGAGTATATTAATAACATAAATTATTAATCTATTATAATCCTAAGCATAAGTAGCGAGACCGAGAGGCCAATAAGCAGGGAATGACACTCATAGTATAATATAGAAAACAATACTCGGAACAGATAAAGAGGTATTCAGAAGAATTATCACAGAAAACACAGCATACTGAATCCTGCGTTACCATCAGATACCACAACATGATTACCCAAAATAATTTGTTAAAGAATTAAACACTCTAGAGAACCAATGTTAATTCAAATGACATTCTCCAGTACCATCACATTGTCTAGGAGGCTAACATACACCTCGCTGCTAGAACCCCCAAAAGACATCCCTGGAACCACCATATAAAACGAACACGACAAATGTTAAACAGCCATATAGAAATACTCTGGAAATGTAAATGACCACAATCGATTGCTCATTATAGAAGCATTCAATATTCTAGAAAATCGACCTAGTATGAATGTCTAGGCAAGTTTTTTTACAAGAGATAAGATAATTGGAAATCAAGGAATAGGATGAGTACAATGTTTAACATTGATACCACCAGATGATACTTGAGCCAACCTAACTGCAGCCTCCCGATTTTGTCATTCTTAATTTAGATTGTAATGTCAATTCAGCTAATAGTAATAGTAATATAGTAATATACTAATATATAATATACTATAATATAATATAATATACTAATATATAGTAATAATATAGTAATAATAGTAATAATTCAGCTAATAGTAATGTTAACTATAGTATAGTTATTCTAATGTAGTGCAATCTGTTATTATGTGGTATTTACTCATTGTAAGGTAAAAATCTAATGAAATGGTCTCCACATATAAAACTTTTAATGATATAAACAACGCGTTTCGAACACGTAGTGTTCTTCTTCAGGCATTAACTAAAAAAAAAAAATTTTTTTTCAATATGTTTCCTACACTTAGTCTAAAAGAAAATGTAAAGGCTCAGCCTAACTTTAGAGAAAACTCTACCTGCTCTAATAAGAAACAGATGTACCCTATATACCCCCACCCATGTCCTTTCCATTTCCAGTCAGTCTTATTCAGAGGCCCTCACCCTAAGGTTCGTACTTTCTGCCTTATTTTATTTTATATTAATTTTGTACTTATTTACTTTGTACTATAGATAACTCTCTGGTGTCATTGTATTTTTTTAGTTAATGCCTGAAGAAGAACACTACGTGTTCGAAACGCGTTGTTTATATCATTAAAAGTTTTATATGTGGAGACCATTTCATTAGATTTTTACCTTACAATAGTATAGTTATTTAAACTGCTAATTAGATTTTACATTGCAGTTGGTTAATGGTGACGGAAGCTAATCTGTTTATTAAGTAGGTTAGTGGTCGTTAAAGAATAAAAAGTTATGGCTTACAAAACCAAAATATTCTCTATCTGTTTATACTCTTCCTTGACACTGGAAATGATTCTTCTCAATGATTTCTTTTATCACTGTTATTCATTGGGCAGTTTTTAGTCAAGCAATTTTTTTGCTCTCAGCTCTGTTTGACTTGACACTTAAGTCACTCACTGATGTGGAGTCCGATACAAAAGCCATTTCAATTTCATGTGACTGCGCCGGTTTTATGCGATCAGTTACTTCAAGACAAGCATCAACTAAAGTAAAAAATTCAAGCAGTTTTTTTCGTTACATTATTGTTACCATAGAGAAGACAGATTGGTTTGTATATCGCTTTAATGCGTGTTTGTATATCGCTTTAATGCGTTTAGAGGGGTACCTCCAATTATTAATGATTAATAAATATTTAAATACCAGAAATATTAGTAATGTATGGTAAATATGTACAAATTGTTGCAGACCCATGTCTCTTTCAAGAAGTTTCTGTATCGTGATCTACTGTTTCGGCTGTGAACTACTCTCTCAATCAGGTTTTTGACTGGTTGAAACAGAAGGATGAAGAGCTGAATCCATCTAGGGTAAAACTTTTTTGCCAACCTAATTGCTGGGACTCTACAATAACCAGCCCTGTCATATAGGTTTAATTCAACTGAAAAACTAATGATTGATAGGATTGAACTTTGACTTTTGGCACTAAGAGGGAATACGTTAATGAGATGAAGGCATATGTGACTCCAAGTGGTAAGGAAGACGAGGAGGCAGTGAGCGAGATAGGGAAAGGCAGAGATGGGAGAAGGCTTGATTAATAGAAGAAGGTGGAGCGTGGGGCAGGGAGACAGGAGAGGGTGCAATTAAGAGAAGCTGAAGCAGTAATCGAGAGGTGGTCAGAGAAGTGCTGTCTCAGTCCAATACAGGCTCTTCATCTGCAGGCCACGCAAAAACCTTATTTATAGCCAACCAACCAACCCTTCTCTCTCCTTTATCAATAATTATACATTTCTATTCCCTTAGCTATTCTCTCAACAGCCTCTGTCTTATTAAAATTTTATTTCATCCTAATAAAATTTAAATTGTTATTAAAAATATTGTTTACTCTACAAAATAATTTCAGCCTACTACCTGATACAAAATGTACAAAATTCATTATTTTTGTCCATTAATTCAAAAATTATACTTAAAATGGTTTGAGAAAAGCCGTTTATTTTTTGCAAGTTCTTTTGGCACAGATACAATTCAATCCAAAATGTATACATTAAGTATAATACTGAATATTATACAGTACTGATTAAATAACCACTTTTCAGTAATTATATTATATACCATTAACATAATATAAGCAAAGGAAAATAACAGAAAAATAAAAAAAAATATTCCTTAAAAATAAATATTACATAAATTAAAAATTGCAGATTAATTACAAATATTACTATGAAATATATGTATATATGTTAAAAGATTGTTGCGGATTTGGGCCTTATAATTGAAACTACTTTTCTCGTCAACATTATGATATATATTTATGTCTTCTTCAGGGTTAAAAACATGTTTTTTATAATTAGCAATATTACTTCAACAATTATCAATTATGGTTATTTTGTACACGTCTATATAATATAAATTTAAATTTAGAAATGATAGGTAACTGGACCTGGTATTAAAATTATGGATTGTTACAAAAAATCATAGATCAATGCGACAATTCATAGTTGTAATATCAAATTTATCGATCACTACCTTTCCAGTTACCCTTCCTATATATATTTCAACACCGCATATATATATAATATATATATATATACTTCTATAATATTAATATACTTCTCCTATTTTCAGTCAGCCCCCTACTTTTTCCTACCGTAGACCTTCCAACCTTAAATCCATCTTCTCTCATATTTCCAACAGCCCTGTGCTAGCAGTGGGATGCAACGATGTAAACGCCGTGACTGCCAAACCTGTCCCCTAATTAACTCCAGTCTTTACTTTACTTCCCCTCTCAGTAACAACTCTTATCCTGTTCCTTCTGATAACTGCGTTTACCGTTTGGAGTGTACTCGATGTGATGCTTTTTACGTTGGCTTGGCTTCAACCAAGCTGAGCCTGAGTATGAACAATCACAGGCCGTCCGTTGGTCAGCGCAGTTACTTACCCTTAGCTATCCATGTAATTCCCATGAACTCCGTTTCAATGATTGTTTCAGGGTACAAATCCTCAAACAAAATATATATTGAAACTTTGGTGAGAAAAGTAGTTTCAATCGTGAGACCTGAATCTTAATACATATGTTTAGTGGGTCGTGAAACCAAATCATGATATATATATATATATATATATATATATATATATATATAATAAAATAAAAAACGAAGGAAACACACAGAAAGACACAGACATAACTCACATCGATATTTCGACAATCGTCGTCATCAGGAGGTGCGAAGAGCGAAGAGCGAAGAGTCCCGCAGGAAGACAGGGCGGTACTGAACTCGGAAACCGCAGCCAGTACCCCACCACTTACCACCAAGCGGGGAAGGGAGGGAAGGAAATGAAGAGCCAAATTAAGACGTAAAAGGAACGAGTAAAAAATTATAACTATAAAAAATTATAAAAAAGTAGATAAATCAAATTAAAATTAATAAAAATAATAAATAAAAAGTAAAATAAAAAATAATAAATAAATAAAAAATAATAAATAAATAAATAAAAAATAATAAATAAATAAATAAATCATAAATAAATTATCGGTTGAGGTTGAGTCCGGGGGAAGAGCGAGCATCAAGTAAGCATATGTATGCCTCCTCTGAAGCTCTTAGGGTAACTTTATTGTTGGATTCGGGGATCTGTTTCAGGATCTGAACCCTGAAACAGTCATTGAAACTGAGTCCATGCGAGTTCGCATGGATGGCTACAGGATAGTTACTGCGTTGACCGACTGAAGCCCTATGACCATTCATACGAAGGCTCAACTTATTAGAAGTTAAGCCAACGTAAAAGGAGTCACACTGAGTGCAATCCAGTCGGTAAACACAGTTGCTCGAGGTACAGGAGGAATTGACCTGAACAGGGTAGGAACTATGGTGGAGAGGGGAATCGAAGGAAGGATTAGGATTTACAATCAGGCAAGTTTGACAGCCACGGCGTCCACATTGTTTCATTCCAGGAACAGGATTGGAAGGCTGAGGGGAAATATGAGAGAAAATGCTTTTTCTCTCATATTTCCCCTCAGCCTTCCAATCCTGTTCCTGGAATGAAACAATGTGGACGCCGTGGCTGTCAAACTTGCCTGATTGTAAATCCTAATCCTTCCTTCGATTCCCCTCTCCACCATAGTTCCTACCCGGTTCAGGTCAATTCCTCCTGTACCTCGAGCAACTGTGTTTACCGACTGGATTGCACTCAGTGTGACTCCTTTTACGTTGGCTTAACTTCTAATAAGTTGAGCCTTCGTATGAATGGTCATAGGGCTTCAGTCGGTCAACGCAGTAACTATCCTGTAGCCATCCATGCGAACTCGCATGGACTCAGTTTCAATGACTGTTTCAGGGTTCAGATCCTGAAACAGATCCCCGAATCCTACAATAAAGTTACCCTAAGAGCTTCAGAGGAGGCATACATATGCTTACTTGATGCTCGCTCTTCCCCCGGACTCAACCTCAACCGATAATTTATTTATGATTTATTTATTTATTTATTATTTTTTATTTATTTATTTATTATTTTTTATTTATTTATTATTTTTTATTTTACTTTTTATTTATTATTTTTATTAATTTTAATTTGATTTATCTACTTTTTTATAATTTTTTATAGTTATAATTTTTTACTCGTTCCTTTTACGTCTTAATTTGGCTCTTCATTTCCTTCCCTCCCTTCCCCCGCTTGGTGGTAAGTGGTGGGGTACTGGCTGCGGTTTCCGAGTTCAGTACCGCCCTGTCTTCCTGCGGGACTCTTCGCTCTTCGCTCTTCGCACCTCCTGATGACGACGATTGTCGAAATATCGATGTGAGTTATGTCTGTGTCTTTCTGTGTGTTTCCTTCGTTTTTTATTTTATTGTAAAAAAGTCCGCTGGACCGTTTCTTTTAATTGTGGTATATATATATATATATATATATATATATATATATTATAATCAATGACCAAACCACAATATGAAATGAAAACAAGACTAAGATCTTTCAACCGTAACAAGCAGTCTACGTCAGACTCAAAAACCCAACTGAAACACTAGATGCAGAAAAAAATCTGGTGAGGGGTTGAGATGAGTGGGAGGGCAGAGTGGTATTTTAAAAGGGTGAAAGCGCAGGAAAGGACTAATGTCCAGAAAGGGATGTTTGGGGAAACAAAGGAGTACAGCAAGAAAGAGTAAAAAACTATCCGCTAGCTGTCAACCCTCTTAGAAGAGGCTATTGCCCTCGTAACGAAAACACATTTCATATTGTGGTTTGATCATTGATTGATCTTTATATATATATATATATGCTGGGGGATGAGGTTAATGTTTCAAAACTCGTTTTTTCTATTAAAATTATTATGCTGATACTGTTATTAGAATTTTAAAAAAAATATTGATTTGCCAGTAATCTAGAGGCGTTGAAATGTTTACTTGTATAATAAAAAAGCTTTTAAAAATATGACCCCAGAGAAAAACTCCACTGAGTACTAAATATCTGGATGTCTTCTAAACAAGATTTTCTAATGATATTAGAACATACATATTAGTACATATATATGGAGTAAAATAACAATAAATCTTTAAGTTATTTTTTTAAAAAAAATGGTACTACTTTAAAAAGAATGTAATAGTTCGGTTTTTAATTGTTATTTTAGTTTGTCATGTGACACTGTCTGTCAGATTGTGAATGGTTTATTTTTAATAAAATAGATTTGACAGGCGTCTTTTCTATAGTGTAACCGATCATAAAGTTGACATAAAGTTGATATGATTCATATAAAATAAATAAAATAAAATGTATTGACATTATTTAATTAAAATGCATGGTTAAATGTGTTATTTTTATGTAATTACTAACAGTCAGGTTTCTGTGATATATGTAGTTATTGTTGTAATGGAACGAATGCCATGATGCTCAGAATGGATTCCTCCTGGAGCCAATAAACAGCTCAAACTGCGTAGATATATGGCTCTAATAATCGCACACATGCTCTGCTGAATTCACAACCCTCGTCAAACCAATCGCGATTCATGTCTCTAGATTAAGCAAACTTTGCGTAGCTTTGTGTTAGAGCTTGAGAAAAACAAGCCTCTCTCCTTATTACCCCATAACTCACGCTTCATAACGTACATTAAATTCAGATATTTTAATAAGTTGATAGTTATATCAATTAAAAGTTTGATAAACGCATGCATATTATTAGTTTTGTAGGTATTAGTGAGAGTAAAATTAGTCGTTTTTCCTTCTTTCATGTCGTTCATCTTATACAAAACTTTCGTTAGTTCAGCATGTAAGTATATGTTTCATATAATCGCAGAGAAAACCTTGTTGTTTTTTTTCATTTTTAAACTACTTATTTAACAATAATAAGTTTACAACATATAAGAACGCATTTAACTTATTTATATGTCAAATACTATTTAAGTCAATCTGTACTCTTACAACACCTACAGACTCTATAGTTCTTGACCAAACTTATCAGTACAAAGTCCGGTTTAATAGTTGAGTAAGAAATTTATAACCTGCATGTCTCTACACCTATGTTATTCGAGAATTCATGAAAGGCTTCACAGTGTCTTTCCACAAATTCACTGTTTCTCAGGCCATGTACTACCAGAGGTAGGCACCTCTCTAACAAGGTCGACCCTTATTTCTTCTAACAGTTCACACTCAAACAAAAAATGGTCTCATGTCCAATAAGCCGATCCACAAAGGCAAGCAGAGCTTACTGTTATTTATAAATGTCTCAAATACTGATTGCAGTTCCCATACCCACTGAGCATCTGTGTCATCCTATGTGACATCTTCACATCAGATTTTAGACGCAGATTTGTTTTATTTTTCAACTTATATTGATTATTAAAACTGAAAAATATAGTAGTAAATAAAACGCATTAAAAAATGATTCGATAAAGAACTACTTTTTAAAAAATCAGTGTTCCTTGTTTGTTTAATTTAATTTAGTGATTTAAACTTCAAATTGATTATTGTTGGTAACAAAAAAGATTAGTAATTCTTACGGATTTTTTTCGAGCACTCCTTATCTTGAAGAATGTGTGTAGTACTTGACCGGTTTTGAACGCTGTTCTATCTTCAAGAGGAACTGATCAATCGGAAGATAAGAAGCTATTGAAACAGGTCGAGCATCAACTCAAAGTCATGATAACAGGACTCGCAATGCTAAATCTGCAATGCCGTATCGTAATAATGTAAGCACCCACTTTCTGCCAGGGAAGGAAAGTAAAACTACAAGACAGCTTAACACAGTTAATTAGGATCAGTTTATACGAGTATGGGGAATTATAACAAAACCTAAAACATACAATTAAATCTCTATAGTGTTTATATTTTACCCCTGACATTTCGAATTTAAGGACCTACATCAGCAGTACAGCCTACTAGAATCAAGGTGTCAACCTTCCAATGAGCATTAATGTGTCACACTGGCACATACACATCCCATTGAAATAGAGTAATTACTGATTACTCTATTTTGAGCTGAAATATACTTCTTGATATTTGCCCAACGAAGATGAACCTCTTTTCAATGTGGCGCTGTTTTAGTCCAAGTCATTTATATCATTCACACCATCTATTGCCGAAGAACAGGTCTTCTCATATGCAATTTAATATGCGAGACAATTAAACTGTTTTACTTACTAACTTACTTGTTTTACTTACTAACAAGAAACTGTCATTTATTAGTCAAATTAAACTGGCAACACTAGTTTAACCATTCTTTAAACTTTAAAGTAGTACCGGATAATATTACAAATATTTTTAAAATCATAGTTAGAATTAATTTTTAAAGTTTTTTTTCACTACAGTAAGTATTTTTTTAACCAGAGATAATCAACCAGAATTGCGCAGGAGTGATAACATCTAGGTGGAGAAAAAATACCTGTAGATGACAAAAAAATGGTAAGCAACAAAATATTTATATATATATTAGAATAAAGTCATACATCAGACAAAAGTAACGAGGAATGACACTCCCTATTAGTGTGGTCCATTTCTAAAAGTAGTGGAAGGTGCCAAACGTGCAACTGTAAATATAATTACGTTCAAGGTGACGTCTATGTTTTCGAAATGCATTGCTTTTATAAAACATTCCGACACGTGACATCAGCAGTTATGTGATAGCTAGAAGAGCCTGACAGCTATAAACTCCTTCAGATATCCAAGCACGCTTCGCTACAACCCGCCATCGATGACAGTACCATATTAAATAAAATTATATATTTCGGTTATATAATATTTGTGTTCATAACCTACAATTATAAACTTTTTTCTTCATTGTTGTTCAAACAGTAGACAAATTTACTCTCTTCATAAATCAGCATCCATTTAAGTTATGGTCATGTCAAATTATTTAGTTCTCTAATTTGTTTCGTAGCAACAAAAGTTTATTAAAGTTGTGATTTTTAACAAGTACTTGATGCTAAGTTTCAAGAAAAGTTTTTCCATCCTCTGTATGCGTTAGCAGGTGCACAAGATTTATCACTTCGCACAAAGAATCTAAGATTACAAACCTTGAAACATCAGCACTAAAGACAAATATTCACTAAACCACACCTCATCCATGAATACTGTGCTGCAACCATTTCATGAATATTACTTTAAAACACCCAAATCATACATCACTATTGTGTTTACTTACTATTTTTTAGCATATATAGGACATATTTGCACTTTATCTGCCATAGGATTTCTATAGCTTGGAAATCCAGGTAACTATAAACTCAATCACATACACATATAAATCTCCCACATATTACTATTTTGTGAATGTAACAATAGGAATATTCTTATGTTATTTATATCCCGATTTTACATATTTACAGATGCAATAGATGCAATGCTCTCCGACAATTAAAATTCCTGCTTAATTGAAGTAAGACAAATTTATCTAATAATATGAATTACATATAAATTGTATCCCCCCCCCTCCAGGATTCCTTTTAGCTGTTTAAACAATAACAGTGAGTTAATTGATTTTCACCTTTGTAATATTTTTAACAATTCATAGATACATCCTACAGCTGCGATCACAGTGTTTTACCATATATATAATGCATTCCTGTCAATTCTTTAAAAATAATCTAAACATTAAACCATTCCTCAAAGTCTTAATCTTTCGCACAAAATTAATTAGTCTCCTTACTGGATAGAATCGATTTTAAGAAAATCCAGTATTTAACTTTTAATCAGTATAATTAGATTTATTTCTAAGTTAGAGTCAAACCTAAAACTTCGGAATTGTAATTAAATTCTCAATTTAAAAGGAATCCAATAAAACTTGCTTCAGGGAAGTATTCTTTCTTAGGTAGGTTAGTATTTTACTTCAATTAGGATAAATTTAAAAAAAAAGGTAAAATTTTATTTTATTGCAAATATAAAACCTGTAAACATAACTGTTGAACTATTTGTGGATTATCATAAAGAATTATAAACAAAAGATGGTCTTGATTATGTTGGTTTCTTGGCAAAAATATTTAATTGCAAATTCTTATACACACGAAATATATATATATATATATTATATATATATATATATATATATATATATATATTAGAGTAATTAGGTAGAAGATCTTTGTTAATACATGCACAGTGAAATTTTTGCCAATTTCTCCATGAATGATTTTTCGATATAGCTTCTTGAGTTTTCTGCTCTGACACTTCCATTTGTTTGGTACTAATAGAACAGTGATTAAATGTGATAAAATACTGGACAACAAACTTTTTAATATCCATCCAAAAACATTTGGCGTTCGTGGAATAAAATACATATATATAAACCATCAGATTTTAATAGTCCCTTTGCTTTGAAATAATTTCTTATTTTAAAACAATCTCAATGCATTAAAAATATGCTTTGTTAAATCAATGAAGAAATGAAAATGCAATTAGAAATCTGTTGGAAACACAGATCAATCCTACGTCAACACATATATCTCCATATTTAATTGTAGAGGAATTATTGCTGCAAAATTTACAACATACACCCTTAACTACTTCTTTGGTATTAGTTTTGAACACAATAATACTCAATTTTAGTAAAATGTTTATTGTTATGATTTATGAATTTTAACTGCAAAAGATACCAATGAAGAATGAAAGTAAATTAATTGTATATATATATATATTCACTGATAAAACGAAATACGATCCAAACTGGACACAATACGAGTTCGAGATTAACAAAGAGCAACACACAAAGTAGGGAAACACACTTACAGACTCAAATTTTCGGGTAATCCGTCTTCAGGAGAAAAGAGAATGGGAGACCAAGCACGTTGTAGGCGCAACGGCAAGTAACCACACCGTTACTTGCCGTTGCGCCTACAACGTGCTTGGTCTCCCATTCTCTTTTCTCCTGAAGACGGATTACCCGAAAATTTGAGTCTGTAAGTGTGTTTCCCTACTTTGTGTGTTGCTCTTTGTTAATCTCGAACGCGTATATATATATATATATATATATATATATATATATATATATATACATATATATATATATCGACCGTTTGATAGAATAGGTGTGTTCTCATCGGGGTTCGGTCAATTTTCTAGGAAAAAAAATTAAACTCTCGTTGCCAACGTTTCGGTTTTATTAAAAACCTTTTTCATAGGCAGAAGTAAGAATTTTTTAACTAAGAAAATGAAATTTACATTATTTAAAGGAACAACAATGTTAACCGGACAAAACCTTCGACTAGACTGACTAGGCAGGATTGAATTTTTGAAAAGCAAGGTAAATAAATTTAAAATCAATGTATGAGTTAAAAAGGTTTTTTTCAAAATCAATATTATTTAGAATATTGTTTGAGAAGCCATCAAGTAAAAAAAAGAACAATTAATGCAAATGGTTCCATTATTTGTTTTAGGGAAGTAGATTTAGTAAAAAACATGCCGAAGAAATTTAAATACTTTTTCTTTAATACATTTGAGATTGATTAAATATCTCTTTCTACAACTTTTGTGTATGCTATCACTAAATTCATATCAGGCTGCCAGGTTTTCAACTCATTGTCATTTGAATATTGGCTATAACTCATTGCGAGTGTTAAGCTTTAAATCATCCCGAAACAGCAAAACATCAACTGCCAAAAGAAAAAAAAAAACCAATCTGCTGCATTCTGACAAACTGTCAGTATTTATTAAAGAGAACGTCAGTAATGTTCTGACTTAATCAGGCGATACAAGGATAGAGAAATGTCAAACAAGGGAACCTAATTATGATCGACCCTTATTACCACTTTAGTCTGAATTTGTTGTCAACGTAATGATTGATGTTGGCTAAAAAGAATAATATCTATCCTACAAGTAGTTTTCCTATCCCTATTTACCTTCATATCTTTTACGTAACTTCGGATTATTTTTTGGAAATTATCAATCAAATTTTAGCGCTCGTATTACGAGTTTTATCCTACGTATTACAAATTTCAGATCCTACACTCGCCAAGCTTGTTTTCATACCACATTCTTCAATTCATTTCAATGTTTCAACGTTGTCAGTTCTTTGATTTTCCAGGGTTATTTCAGACAATAAATATTGTCTATAATACATATAAAAAGACACTACCATTAAACTCCAAAAATATTTTTTTTTTGTAAATTTAAGATCACAGTAGTGGATTTTTATCTTTTTCATTCATACATAAAGTTATTTGCATTATACAGGCATAGGCTCTATTCTTATTAGTCAAATTTACACTGCACTCACAATTCATTCACAGATTTACCCTTTCTTCATTTTCATTTAAACTTTTCTTTTTTAACTCATTTCACTAAACTTAATTGATTTTTTAAACATCGTATTCATAATAATTATTGTGGAAAAACTCTTCTCTGGTTATATATAAGCATTACATGTAACATATATCATCAAAAAGAAAGCAGATGAGAACAAAAACCTACCATACTCTGAGTGTGTCGTCATCAGGTAGATAGATGTGAGCCATTACATGCATATATATAATGTTAAAAATATAAATTTTCTTGAAAAAAAAGTGAGAAAAGTTAAACAAATATGATATTTTCAAAAAGAAAACATTTTAGAGATATAAAAACAGTTGGTTTTTTCAACTTATTTTAAACATTTGACTATCTCATATCATCTACTTGTACCAATTTCTTCAAAATTAATAAACCTATTAGTTCTTAACATAGCTTCTTGATCACTTATTCTTACAATTCAAAGTGAGTTTTTTCAGGATTTGGACCAAATCCTCAAAACTCCTTTTTGAATTTTAACCTATTAGATTTTGAATGTAATATAAATAATACACTATTAGTTTATACTCATTGAATTCCAGTAACAAAAAGAAGGATACATCACGAAAATGAAAAATATTTCGTTCATAGTGATGATTTTTGTTTTACGTTAACAATGAATTTTGTATAAATATAAATCATATAGTTGTCTACATGTACTAGTTGTTTAATGATTAAGTTATAGGTTCTAGTAGCCTATTATTTCAGGCTATATTTTTCTAACAATTGCTACTTATTAATTCACAACCATCTATTAGTTTTTTGTTCGAAAATATGGTAACTATTATCGCTATTTACTTGATAATTTCCTTCCAGAAGTGCTAATTCGATTAGCACTGCCTCTGTGTATGGATAGTAGTTTGTTATACGACTAACTCAGTTGAACTACTCTTTTGCTCGTTCACTTCAAATTGCCTTAAGCAGTTGGAAACATGCTACTCGTCTTGTCAAAGCAAACACTCTGAGATAACATAGTTGACATATGGTAAAGCATAATTCCTAACACCAATAACCTGGTCCTATGTTTCTTCTCATCAAATAACAAACGAAAAATAATAATTTACGTTTCCTATTCAACACAGTATTTATGTTTCCTTTTAACACTATATAATATACTAATAGGCAACTAAATAATAAATTTAAAATGTTAAAATGAATTTATATCATTCGTTGATTTAAAAACCAATGTTGTTTACTGCTAAATTTTAATGTGATAATATTTACATTTTCGGTGAGATAGAATTAATTTATAGAACCAATTTACAAACTCTAATTTATTTTTTACCCCTATCGTTCAGACATATTCAAACACTATGACAAGGCTATTATAAATTCAGTGAACATGAATTGGTGAATGAATTATCGATTCCATAACTGTAATCGAAAGGTTTAAAATTTATTCTTTTTTTTAAATGAAATATTTCTATTTTAAATATTCAACATTTCTAGAACTTATATGATATTAATTCACAAAAGAACTAAATTTATTTAATGATTACGATTGAGTTGAAACTAGTACTGATTTTTATATAGAAAACTATAAAGATTGTTTCCCATATTTCAGAATAACCAATAAAGGATAAAAAAATTGAGCTGAACAAAACAGTCTGCTTAATATCTGTTGAATTTATTACGATTTACAAAAAAGTTGTATTTGATTAATGGTTATATCATTTTGGATGGATACACATTTAACCCCGTACTGATAGACATAATTGGGTGGTCAGGATGCAGCTTACAGGTTTAAGGCTACCTGTGTCCACAGGGATTAGGTCGTCTCGCACCAAGAAGGGAAAATGTCGGTTACCCCGTGTCCAGGGGCTGCAATGATAGTTTATTTAGCTCATCAGGGCTCATCGTGGGAATTCTTAGTACGTAGCAAACATATAGAGAGATTAAAATCTCTCGATGGTTAAACGTCACCTGGCAAGGTCCGTGTTTCATAATTAAGGGACATCCATTCTCCCTATTGAAAATAAAGGGCATGAGAAAGAGTGTATCTAATTGTCCCCACTCTGAGTAGCCTGTCAAAAGCCAAAATGTATATAAAGGAACTACCAATATTCCAGCCCACTTAGCTGAGATCGTGTTCCGTTCCTACTGGTAGAGTTTTAGGCTCTAGCTTCCGGTATTCTAAGCAGGCATACTGTTTTGACTTTATGTATATGTGTTCCTAAGCCTTTCGGCCATATAAACACCAAAAATCAAATCAGACCGACTAGTTTAACGTGCTACCCTTTAGCCACTTTTGATTACTCCAAAGTACCCGAGGTAACCACGCGGAGGCGGACCTACACGATACTACGTCGCACATCAAGACTTACTTCACGCATCAGTTTCAGGTCAGCGTATTCAAATCGGGTATCCAGAAAAAACAATTTGCGTGATACTTAACTTTTTACTTTACCAGCATGGAAAAAAGGTGGGGGGGGGGGGGCTCTAAGCAGGCATCTGCCCTAGAAGTTACAGCTCTTCACACAGTGACCCTACGGTCCATCCAACTTGGGTGAGAACCAACAGCCACTACGAGTCCTTGGCGGGATGGAAAGAAAACCTCTCCATTGGCCCCCCCGCTGCCCGTAGTACCGACTTGTTTTAATAGTTTCGGATCGAACTCCGGACCAAAGGTCCTACTAAACCTGCTCAGCTCAGGTAGGGTCAGTGGCCTATGTAGCTCCCGGTTGAAAGAACCACGTGGAAATAAAGCCGATCCAGCCTATAGTAGAGCTGCATGGCTCTAATAGGGGCAGTCTGGTAGACAAAAAAAAAAGAATGGATCCAACCTACCTCTCGACAAGTAAATCAATATCATCTAAACTAAATCTTTTATTCCAATATCGATATAAAATCGGGCAACAGAATTATATAAATCATTAATTGTATGTTAAACATGAATCATTTATTTCTATTGGCTGAAATATATATCATATAATGTGTTTGTATATCTATATGTAACCTGGTTTTATTTATTAAAATTAGTAAAATAAGGTGAGTAGAAAAATGTAGTTTGGATAAACAAAGAACACAAGAATGCTGAAATTCAACGTTCATGTCACATGTGCAATAGCAGTGAAATATTTTATGCTTTTTATACTTTAAAATAACTCCTTAAAAATACTATAATATTCTATGAAATCTAACAAATTTATTTCATTATGATAGAGAGTAAAGTCGTATGAGGGCATGTAAACAAATCAGATGTTAAGGACAAGTAGGAATTATTCTAAGTCAAGACGAATTTCACAATTTTAGGGTCACATCCTCTCATCCAACTGTCAACAATACAGGATATTTTTTTAAACTAATATCAATTTAATATAATTAAAAAAGTTTATAATTCAGTTATAGTTATTTGAGGGGATAAAATATATTTTAAATTAGCAAAGTATAAAACATTATCTCCATTCAGTGAGGTAATGCCACCGAAAAGCCGTAGAACACATCCACAAATCCACAATTACCAAATTTTAATTACATTATGGTCTGTCAAACGAAATTCCATATATAATTTATAATCTTTCATGGTACAATAATTATCAAATTACTAATATTTTAGTGTAAACTGACCTGTCATTTTAATGAAAAGTTCTGGAACATGTTTCCGTTGTTGTTATGATCAGTTTAATCTTAACTTCAAAAATTAAACTACCCCAAGTTAATACGTTAAATACATATATATATTATACGTAAATAAATATCAAGATTTCACAATAAACTCGTGAAATAACAATCTAAAATGGGAAAACAAGACCAAGATCTTTCTTGTTGAAAGATATTAGTCTTTTCTTCCCTTTTTCATATTGATTTATAACTCTATATCTTCTCGAACAAATAAGCGAAAATCACATCAAATCACAAAAAAAATATCAGAAAAGTCAATGTAATAAACATATACATGTACTGCAGTACACTGTGAGATTCCCATGGGTAAATATCCTATATCTATAGTTAAATTTAATACTTTTATAATATGAACTAATGGTTTAGCAGTTTGCTATATTTTTACTTCAGTCTATGAAATAAATTTTATACAAAAAAGAACATTTCTCTAGATGACTTTTGAATGTCAAGATATCGATGAGGATTTTATCGAAGAATCGTTTTTGTTTTCTCTTTTTTATTCATAAGTAGTGTTGAAAAAAAGTCATAAGAATTGATATAAAGAGCAGAAATATCAAGTAATGCTAAAGAAACACAAATTAGTACTATACAACTGAGATTTTAATTTGATGGGAACCGATTTGGCATAGGGAGGTAACTAGTAGAGAGGGTGGAGAGGTCAATTGCCAGCAAAATGAAACAACAACTGAGATTTGGATTTTATCCACAGAATTTCACTTCATCAATAGAATGAGAATCCTAATTGATTAGTTCTATCAGGTGCCCTATATTTGTTTCAGTTGTATATATTCAAAATCATTGTATATTGACGTATTATGAAGCACAAACTAATTCTACCTTGATCAAAGTAAATGCACATAATAACAGATGAATTGATGTTATTAAAATTAATAGGAACTAACTAAACTATTAGCACTCATCAAACACACCACTAATTAACTCAGATAATTAAAATTAAATACTGCATAAATACAGTGCGCTTACAGGATTGTAAATTGTGATTGTGTTAGATAAAGAGTAAATTATACAAACGTTATCTATTTCAAAAACTGAACAACGCAAACAAACTTGACAAATATATCGACCGTAGGCTAGATTACAAATGTTTATCAGAAATGGGCCAAACTTTTAAAACGCAAACTTTTGTTTTTATATAATGTATTTTTAATAGAGCAATGTGTAAAAAAATAGAAAATGATAAACTACGTACTATATATTAGAGGGTTACTTCGTATATGTTTATGGATATATTGTTCAAACACAACTGTACAGAAGGACACTACAGTTTAAAAGGGGTTATTTTTTTAAATTAAAAAAATGTGGAGTTACCACATCTTTTTATGTGGAAATTACCTTTACAGTTCCCAAGAATGATAAATCAACAATGAAAGATTACTTCTATCCACTATAGCGAAGGCATAGTAGGGATGCACTATACAGACCAGAGTGCCACTACTTGAATTACTGATAAATTGAAAGGTCAACAAAAACTATTAAATTTATGTTACTCAGTCAAACATAAGTGTCGTATTCATGGTTGTATAGTCTTAAAATCTCACTGTATTAAATAGGTCCATTTCCCTATTAGTCAGATATCGGAAGGGTTGATCTTTTGGTAAGGATCTTTTAAAGTTTAAAATACTTAGGTAGAGCTGATATTTCAAATTGAGAGCCTAAACAAACAGATATGAATGCATAGGCAGTTTTTTGTTTTAATTGATTGTAAATAGAACAGTGCAGCTGTTGATGGATTCTGATCTCAGATCATGTTGAATATATGGTATTCATTTATGGCTGATAAAGATATCCTGGCTAAAGAATCAGTAAATACCAAATATCAACGAACATTGCAAACAAAAAAAATACAATTGTCTGGTTAAAGTTAACACGCTATACTGATTACTTTTAAGCAACGTTTACAATAGACATAAATTAGTGTATTTATTCAAACTATACATTCGTTTTTACAACTGACAGAATTCCAATAAAAATATAGTTGCAAAATCACGAAAGTTTTGCAGATTGACAATATAAACTCTATGACTTCAAGATGAATAACTGTAATTGGCATTGTCAATTTATGTGTATGTATTGTCTTTGTTATAATATACCAAGGTTATTGTACTTATTTATTCATAAAACTGATCAAAATCCTTTTGTAATATAAAATAATTGTATTTTTGTTTTAATAATTTAATACATACAAATCGGTAGTACATAAAATAATGGTTTAACTGTTTTTTAAATTGATACATGTCAAAACTACAATAGCTGACTGTTATTTTAGACATATTTTTTTTTTGTTTTTCTTTTACTCGTTTCATTACGATCACTCTACTATACTTCATCATACGTCATAACTCAACTAAATCATTGAAATATCGAGAAGAATTTTGTTTCGAAAATTACATGGTACATCCAAATATTCGAATATCGGTACGTTCATAAGTCGAGATACCACTGTAGGCGCTCTACACACTATCTTAGTAAATCTAGGCGCTCTCTCTCTCTCTTTCCATATATATATGTTCTCAAAAAATTGCTCTTCAGGGATTGTAAAATAACATTTTGTATGTATCTGTTGGTCTCAATAATTTAGTTCTCTATGTGGTTTGTAGATTGTTTTCGTAAATGTATTTCAGTGCTTACTCTAATTTTAGCCCTGAAGATGATGTACAAATACATCAAAACGTTGGCCTAGGAAAGAGTTTATTTTCTTTTATTTGACCTAGCCCTCAATAACAAAACATACAATATATATATATATATATATATATATATATATATATATATATATAATTGTGTATATATGAATATTGCTTGATAAAAATGTCAAAAATGTTGAATATGGAATGAGGAAATATTACACGAAAAATAAGAACTATTATGATCTATCACATCGTCAGTTATAAAATGTGATAGATATGCAATTAATATAATTTCATTCTGAGTTATATATTTGAGATATTTACATTAAATAGAACAAGTGACGTCAGTGTGAATAATGTTGATAATACGTTTAATAATAGTAAACTTGAGTTGTTTTAGTAAAGTACGATAAAGTTATGAATAACAACAGCCTGAATAACACTTCATGTAAACATTGATGTATGTATAGAATAAACTAAGTGTATGGAATATCTATGGAATGGTATCTCTTACATTCAATAATATAGTTCTGTGACGTATTAAAAAAATATTTTCTTCCCTTTTAATTTTTAAAAGAAACATAAAAACCCATCCCCTAGTATATAATCTTCTCGTTTATTTGTAGTTTTAAAGAGAAAATGAATAAGTAGAAGAGGATGATAATATTTTAAATATATATTTCCATGCTTATAGATATGATATTTTAAATGAAATGAATGGCCAAATGTCTGAAAACTGGGTAATCAGAATGTCATTATCATAGAAATGAAATATGAAAAACAAGAATACCGCTTTTAGAATAAAGTATTTAATCAATGAATTTCCATTAATTAATTATTAAACATAAAGTGAATATAGAAATGGCACAAAATGATATTTTAATGTTTCACGTCCCTGGTTTTGGTGACTAAGAGTTAGCTAATTTAAATGAATCATCTTTAATTATCTTTTGTTGATTTAATGAGCTATTTTGAATGGCTAATAAATCATTGATAAGCAGTTAGGAGGCTAATCCTTGATTTCACTGATCCTACTGCCCAACCAACCAACTTTATTTTACAGATTTCAACCAAGCAATTATGGGGAGGCTACCTGCATCAGTAAATATACAAATAATGTAGTAAAATAAATCTTCCAGGATGATTTAAATCCAGAAACATTTTTTAAAGCTAATTTAAAAATAAGATGCTCCTATTAGAAAGAATTAGACGGGCAGTACATGAGATCAGTGATCAATGATACCTATCCATGTATGTACTTAACTAACGAAGTAAGAAGAAGGAAATATATACCATTAATTTACTATTAATGGTAATAAATAGAAAATACTGTAGCAGAATACAATAAAAGGGCAGGTGAGGAATGATTTTTAGTAACGTGTTAAAAGCAATAAAATACAAAAACACTGAATGGAATTGAAGAACTGAAGAACATATGAAACACAGCAGATATTACAGCTTTACAAAACGTATGAGATCTTAAAGAAATCGCTCTAATAGTCTAGCATAATAAATTTCAATTTTTCTGAATGCTCTAAAACTGACAAAACAATAACTCACCATCTATTTGAATGACAAAAATGTGAAACAAAACATTTTTCCTCTCAAAAAATTGTATCTAATACTTATTTCGAACATGCATAATAAATTTATATAAAAAAAATCACCTAAAATGTAATTATAAAAAAAAAGAATGACTACCGGTTAAGGTAAAACTAACGAGCGTAAAAGAAACGCATCCTACATCTTTTATAAAGACGTTAAAACTGTTAATGATATCAAAATGCTTCTAACTATTACAAGTGTAGGAACTAAAGAAGATTGTATACTTTCATAATCGTGAATGTATTCACATCTCGTAAATTTTCTTTCCACCATACCAGTGTTGTAGTCCCTTCCATATTGCGTCGTGTTTTTAATAAACTGAAATATTTTCGTTCGGTTATCATCTATTTTTCACTACCTATCGATTTTATATTCAACTGCATATTAGATACAATAATTAAACCAACCACTCATGGTTATAATTTGATTTGTCTATCTATTCACTATTTTTCAGATGTATTTAACTAAGTGTCTTATTTCTCTATTTAGCCAAACTGTTTGACATTTTTCTAACACCAGTGCCTTTACAAGTTTCTGTATTAAATAAGTCAGTTCTTAGGTAGTTACTTTGTCCTATTATAAAATTCCTTTTTATTGCTTTATATTTAAGTATTTCTAAATATTCTGTTATTGTTTGACTTAATCCTTTATGTACTAATACTTCAAGTTTTCTATACTGTCATGTTAGAATCCGTTTGTACTTAAATGATTAGTCAAGTTGGAATTATCTTGTGTTTATAATCATAAATACGTTCTTTGTACTATTATATTTAGCTAATATGGTATTAACGCTTCTTTTACCAACAATGGAATGCAATAACGAGCCTAATACAATAAGAACGATGATAGTTATCAATATTTTTTAAGGAAATAGATACAATGATTACCAACAGAACAAGAAAAATATAAATAATAACAGTCAACAGATTCTCTCTACGAATAGATCAATAATGAATATTGGATAACGTATATTGGAAAAGGTATATATATTTATATACTAATAAACTGATTTATTAAAGTGTTAAGCATCGCATTAAAACTAAATAACTCACTTTAACGAAAACTGTATAAATTGTAAAAAGAGTATAAAGGCAAGGATTGAATCAAAGTAGAATATGGCAGTAAAATGTAAGGGGGGTGAGCGGAAAATGGAGCACAAACAGGAAGCCCTTTAGGAGGCGATATGAAGAATATATTTATGATTTTCCAAGACAGTCAAGTCAACAAGGATGACTGTGGAGATACAAAAATCAAAACATATTAAATACATCTAATATAATGCATAGGCAATGAAATTGAATCAGAACTATGCAATAGTTTGTTGAATGTTATGTTTAATAGGCAATGAAGTGAAATATTAATAATTAGAAATAAATATGTGATGCCAACGCTGCGTGAGTGGGCTACAGGTTACGCTGATTGCGTAGACTGGCTAACAGGCGCAAGGCTATGTGACCACTGATCTCACCTGTCGCCAAGACAGGCTCAGTAGGACCATTGGACCGGACTTCTACAGAGAGCTCTTAAAATATAATTGGTACCACGAGGGCGGAGTAGCCCATGCAGGATTTGCATAGGTTGCCCGTATGCCAGATTATTGGTGTTGGGCTCCTGATGGTTGCCATAATTCACCTAGGAAGAATAGATTCGCTTGGGAGTCACTGTGTGAGAAGAAATATTTTATCCGGAGTTTGTCTGCAGATCAGCAAGAGGGAGCTAAACTCTCAACCCTTACCATTGGGTAAGGTCCAGAGATTTGAAAACTGGTACTCACTTATTTGAGGCCTGGTGCTGGCTTAATAAGTACTTCCTTCTGGGGGTACGACTGAATCCTATTAGATATCAAGGTATCCTACAACTGTTGACTTAGTAGGTATCTGTCATCTCTCTCAATTGTGCCGAATTGTTTGCATTAGAATATGTAATTTAATCTAGCAGCAAAAACACACCATAAAATCGTTTCTTTAAAAGTATATACGAGTATCATCAATTATCATCTAGCCAACCATTTACATCATGATGGTGAAGATTGAAAGAATTCTAGAGTTAACCAAGAAATTATAGAATATTATACATGCGATTTAATAGGTTGTTCTACAGAAACGTTTCATTTTCTTATACATAAGCACGAATTAAATAAAAAAAAAATTTAGTACATCTGAAATTACAAAATTTAGATACAAAATTTAGTCAAAGAACATTTTAATTAATGAGTAATAGGTTAGTTATTTAATTAATACACTGAAAGGTGGATGGAAATATTTTTTTATGTTTAGTATGAACAAAAAAATGTCATTATCTCAAAAAATAATTAAAGTAAAATATAATTTTGATAATATTATTTTGGGAAAACAATAGAAAGAAATGAACAAGTCTAGTATGGAAGTGTGAATGGGTGGCATAAAGAGTGGAATGGCTAAGTAGAGGCCAGGTGCGGCGTCCCTGAGGCCTCCAGATAATCCATCACAGACGCACAACACCCTCCTTAATTAAACATCAGCCCTCGCATACTCCACCCTTAAATGATTTCCTTGCCAAAACTCTTAGATATTAAATAAATTACATTTTTTATTAATCTATATTAAAAATGTATACATTTTATTAATTTATATTTTTGGGGTCGTAATTTGAACATCACCAAATAATATATAATACTCTCGTACAAAATCTTATAGTTATGATGCTAACCTAATTATGAAAGAGCAAAATTACAATAAGTTGTTATTAATGTATTACTTATAAACTAATACTTTTGTTTATTTTTCCTTGTATCACTTATCTACCCTTTTATTTCTTGTTTACTTGAAAATATTTGTCGATTTTCAATATATATATATATCAAAAACCCAAGTAAAACACTAGATGCACAAAACATCTGGTGAGGGGTTGAGAAGAGTGGGAGGGAAGAGTGTTATTTTAAAAACGGTGAAAGCGCAGGAAAGGACTAATGTCCAGAAAGGGTTGTTTGGGGAAGCAAAGGAGTACAATAAGAAACAGTAAAAAACTACCCGCTATCTGTCAACCCACTTAGAAGAGACTATTACCTTCGTAAAGAAAGTATCAAGTTTGAAAAGACCATTACTAATGTTTATAATATTTGATCTATTAAATTCAATTAGAGATGATTCAATAATATTTCTTAACAACATTGATTTTTCATAGGTAATAAATTATATGCAAGAATAAGGCACTACTTTTTTCCTGTTTATTTACGTTGTATTGGTGTTGTTTTACACGTGTGTTCAATGATTTACCAGTTTGACCAATATAAATTTTATGGCAATTTTTGCACGGAATTTTATAAATACCACCGGACACAAAAGAGTTCATTGTCAAATTCTATAGTTTTGCCATATCATGTGTCATTGGATCCCTTTCAAGATTAGCAAAACAACTTGATTTTAATATAGTGTTTTCTAATCGTAATAACGTGGGCAATATGTTTAGAGTTTACCACCGGACTCCACTTCGCTGGGGGAGTTTTTTATTAACATATTGTCCACGTTATTACGATTAGAAAACACTATATTAAAATCAAGTTGTTTGGCTAATCTTGGAAGGGGTCCAATGAATCATGATATGGCAAAACTAAAGAATTTCCACCGAATTTCCAGAAATATAAGAATATCATGTAAAATAAAAAAAAATGTTTCCAATAGTTGTCTACCCTTTAATAGTCTAAACATACGTTGGCATCTGAACTCTACTTATGTGGTCAAGTGGTGTACTGCGATGTTTTCGCACCAAATATAATCCCTCCTTGAATTCTCTTTTCACTTTTTCTAATCCACATTTACTATTCTTGATACATTTACTCTCTATCATCTAATATATATATATATATATATAAATATTGTTTATATCTCTATAGTGTGTATCTTTATTTGTTTTTTCTCTTTCATGTGTTACCTATATATATATATATATATATATATATATATATATATATATATATATATATATATATTATATATATATATATTATATATATATATATATATATATATATATATATATATATATTATATATATATATATATATATATATATATATATATAGGTAACACATGAAAGAGAAAAAACAAATAAAGATACACACAAAAGACTCACAACGATATTTCGACAGTCGTCGTCATCGGGTAGAAGTAGTCCCTTTGAGTAGCTGAAGCTAACTGCTGTATATATATATATATATATATATATATATATAAGATTTCACATAAACACGTGAAATAACAATCAATGATCAAACCACAATATGAAAATGGGAAGACATGTCTTGTTTTATTGTCTTATTCCCATTTTCTTATTGTGGTTTGATCATTGATATATATATATATATAATAACTAATTCTGTAGTAAAATGGATAAACAAACAAAGTTCTCCACCAAATGAAGTTTTATTCAATAACAACGCGTTTGTATCACTTTGTGTTCATCATCAGGAAGACACTATAATACAAATTATATCCAATCAGTTACAAACGCGTTGTTGTTGTTGAATAAAACTTCATTTGTGTGGAGACTTTTGTTTGTTTATCCATTTTACCTCAGAATGAGTAAATACCACACAATTTCAGATTGAAAAAATAATGATATGTAATAACTTAATATTATTCTTAAGAAACATAGCGCTCGACCAACTATAATTTTTTGTACTTTCTGATAACAAGAAATTAGTTAGTAAGCTCAAACCTCTCAGTCACAACTTTTGAATTTTGAGTCAGCCGTTCAGATTAATGATATATTTATGAACAGCGGCTATAATAACTGCAAACAAAACCCAATGCGATTTTAATAGTAAATATGAACAAATTTACCTGGGTAGACACAAGTCCAGCGCGCAGACGTAAAAGATCAGTGTGTGACCAAGCGCTCAGTGACCAAGGGGGGACTTGCCGTAGGTCTTCTCCGAATCTCAGTTCATTCAGCCGATTATGAACAAACTTTCTGATGTTCCATGGTAAATCGTTGTGCCTGCAAAACATAAATCACTTTACAATAACAATAGTATGTTTGTCGAAAAGTTTTTAATAAAAATACCACAACATACTCAATTAACTGAGAGAAAAATGATATTAGTTCTGTAGAATAATTGTATGGTTTGGTTTATTTTAACTACATTAAAAAAATATAATACATTAAAACAAGAATAAATAAATTATATGTTTAATAAATTTTATAGTTTATCATGTAGGCAGAATATACTGCCCAGTAACTCCTAAAAAATTCGTGATAATATAAAATGATTTTATACCTTTATAAAAATGTCTTTGAAATCCATGATGTTAAAAAACTGTTACAGGACTTTGCAGAATCACAAAAAAAAGTCATTTATATATTCAGGTAACTCATGCGGGTAACAAGTCCACTTGTATTCACTTGCCCATTGACGACGTGATAAATGAAAGGCCTCAGAACGATTATCTTCAATCATTTGTGATGAGTTACCTGAATAGTTATATCATGTGTTATTGTGACAATTTTGTATATATATATATATATATATTTGTGTGTCGTTGTCGTTGTCTGCCTGTGGAGTGACTTCTTCTATCTTCCTGATAAAGAGGCCATCAAAATATAGTAGAGAGTTTCTGTTTCATTTCTGTGTCCTTTTTGTCAATATAGTTCATATATATATATATATATATATATATATTTAAGAATTGTATAAAACAACAAATGAACTAATTAAACGAAGTTGGTTGATTATATACCAAGGATAGCTTGAAAGGCTGAGTTAGTTACTAATGATTGGAGTATCGCTTGTTCGGTCTGTCTCTTGCTCTCCTGATGATGGCTGAAACCGACTATTACAGACTGTAAGTGTGTTTTTCTGTCATGTTGTTATCAAATTTGAACTATTGATGTAAATATTAAGTTCTTTGTTGTTGCTTCAATAACTCAACGTTTGGGTCTGTAATATAAGATCATAAAATATTGATCATAAGTAAAAAATAATTTTTTCTGCATGAAATGTACTCGTATTGAAGTAGATGAAAAACTATATGTTAAATATGAAAATTTTCTATTCGTTCAGGTTACCAACTTGTTCAAAGGGATATTGAATGGTTTTTCCAGAGAGCTCAAAAGAGACGGGAATGTAAAGAGTTTTCCAAAACTACGTAGCACTAATGAGCAAAGTTGCCCTGTTTGGTGTTAAGCCCTCAGTCCCTTATCAATCTTTCATCGATTTTTTCCTAGGCTACTACACAACTGATTAACAGTCCATTCCATCTCAGATGTTCCTATATCATTCACTAATCAACGTTGCTTTTGGTTACAACATCTCAAACACGCAGTGTATTCTGCTTCACATCATCTGAGTTGTGCGTGTTTGTCTGAGTATCTACGTATGTCAGAGTCTGTAAGAGTGTATACGTGTATTATTCTGTTTGTGTCTGCTTAAACTATGTGTTTGTCTGTGAGCATGAGTCTGTATCAAACTGTGTTTCTTTATTTGTGCCTATGTGTGTGTGTGTGTGTCTCTGTGTTAGTGTCTATGTATTTGTGTGTGTGTGCGTTTTTTTTTAGTTTTCATCACGGGTAGTCCTCCGTACCCCGTATATAACTAAGAAAATTTTTTTATTATGCTTGCAACAATTTTGGCACAACATGTATTACGTACACTACGACACTACTCCTTTTTTTAAAAAAATATTTTTAAGTATTCTATTTACTAATTTTTGAAATAGTTGCATTATTTCTGCTGATGTTAGAAGTGCTTTTGTTGGTGGCCCGTTTTTTTCTTTAATGACACAGTGTTTGTATAGTCAATACATTTGTGTTAACACAGACAAAAACGTTAAATTGATTATTCCATGTCTGAGCCGACACTTTTTGAATTTTTTGTTTTCTGTACATAATGGTGTTGTCTTTTAACACAACTCTGATTTTTTATAGTGAATAAATTCTCATCTGCTTTACAACTTCTTGCTGTATTTGCCACAGTGTCTTCCAGTTTTGCTGACTTCTTGCTTTTGCCCTACTTCTTCAAATCTGTCTATGAGTGGAGGCATATTCTGTTGTATATGTGACTATGTATGGGTTTATAGATCTCCTGAATGAATGTCATCATCTTTGGCAGCTATGCGGGGAAGGCCTTGATTTAAACTTTATTTCATTACTAGACTACCCGTGAACATTTGTGCCACTCAGAAATGATAACAATAGGTATTGAAATTAATTGACTGAACATGATTGACCAGGATAATTTTAATTGTTGTTTCATGTTATTAAGGAACGGAAATAGATTTTTATATGGTCCAAGCTTTTGATACAGTATTCTTAAAATGATTCAAGATATATACAGAATAAGTATATTTAACACAATAAAAAAAATCTGGAGTGGCCTACACTCTACTTTACTATAAGTAACTTAATGTCAAATTTCTTGAGTATATAAAACATAACGTCTCATTTAAGCATAACATAAATATCTAAATGGGACACAATTATTAGCATTTCATTCGTGAGGTAGTACAGATAGTGATTGATGGACATATCAATTTATAAGCTTATTTTTGTACACCACAAATAATTTATTATTTGCAAATAATTTCGTTAGTATAACTACAGCAGTAATAACATTTTTGAAAAACCAAAGTGAACATTTCTTGAAACGAAATATTATCCTACAAGTGAACATGGCTATTGTTCAAATAGTTAGTAGATTTCTTACATCGTTTACTTGACATCCTTCTACATTGAATATTAAAGTAAAATTTTCAAATTTAAAACAGGAAAATACTCTTTTTTTCTCTGAAAAACATCTTAAACAGCGAAGAAAATGTTGTTTTAAGGTGATTTGTTAATTAAAGATGTACGATAATTACAGTTATTAATCTCTAAACGAAAGATTTATACTTTGAATTATCTTTTACATTTTTGGTTTTTAACAGAATTATTATACTGGGAATTTTATGGCTTCTTATTATTTAATAAGATCATTTTCCTTCCCCTTTGTCAAATAACATATATACGAGTTTTTTTTTAATGAGTGTTATCATTTACCTGCACAATATTATTCCTCTTACGTCTCTTATAAGTCAATAATATATTTTCATTTTTCCATTAGAAACATCAATTTTATCTCAGTGGATTCGCTCAAAAAATTTCTAAGTCGATGTAAACAATGTAAAAAAATACAAAAAATTTGACAAGTATAGCAGGTGATCTCTTAGTCTAGGATAAACAAAGAGTTTTTATATCGTTATTGCTCTTTCCCGTAATTGAAACTTCATGAATTTTTTTTTATGAACTGCTGTTTCATTTTTGGTCAAATTTTCATTATTTTTTAACGAGCCGTTTAGCGTCAAAAAAAATTTTTTCTGAAAACACAAATTGTACTGTAACATCCCTTTAGTGAATGTAATTTTAGAAAAAAATATCTCAACTCATTCTCCATATAATGCTCTATTTATACGCATTGTTTCATGCTTGTCCGTCAAACAGTATGGCTTGTATCGCTCTCACAAGGTCTGAGATTGAATTATAAGTCAAAATTTTTACATTTTATTGAAAAAAAATATTTCTTGTTGTTTTAAAATTCTGAATATATTTTTCGTTTGTTGCATTTGATACCTCAAAGATAATGTCAAAATTTCAAAACTCTAGGGTTATCAGTTTAGGAGAAATAAATGTTTTAAAAAAAACGGTTTTTGGCAAAAAAAGTGACTTTCCCTTCATGCATTATTCTTCCCAAACAATAGGGATCTTCGTCTTTATGAGGCCCATTTTTGTGTAAAATATCAACTTGATCCATCAAAGATTCTCGACCGTAGCGTGGTAACAAGCAATGCTAACACACTCACCCACCCACCCACGCACCCACCCACCCACCCACCCACACACACACAGACATCATCGTAAAAACGTCATAAAACGACTTCTGGGACCTCAAAACATGTAATTCCGTCAAAATCTCGAGATCGAATTTTTTCACGTTCACTATACTTTACTTATAGTAATGTAATAATTTAAAAGTAAAACAAAAATATTTATTTTACCATGTAAATAAATAAAACATCAATCAAGTTATATACACAGTGAAATATATTTAAAACAAAGGAAACTTGTAAATTGAAATACTCAATTTATTTACCTTACATAAAATAACATTAACGAATGGAATGTTTCGTTATAATATTACTTTAGAACATTCTTATTTTATCTGACAGTTGTTTTCAAGTTTTTTCTAAAATTATTCTTTTTTAACCTCTAATGTAGTAGTTTATTATATATTTGTTATATTTATTTATAATGCATTTGCACTGCTGTCATCAGCGAGCATGCAAACATCTGGGCTACTCTGGCTTCATGACTTTGTTTCATTACCAGTGTTTATATTTCGCAAATTTACATTAAAACATTTTTTTTTTTAAACATTTATATTTAATACATTTTCACTACTGTCATCGGTGAACACACAGGACTGTGGGCTACTCTAGCTACATACTTTAGTTTATTGCTAGTGTCTACGTTATGCAAATATTAAATGAAAAAAATTTTTTGTTACATTTATACATAATACATTAGCACTACTGTCATCGGCGAACACGCAAAACACTTTATGCCTTGGCTCCAATTTTGGTAATATAGTGATGATTTTCTTTAATTTAACATTATTTAGGTATTAAATAATATATATTTAATTACAGGTCTCTATCTCCACGGAAAGTGGGTGAATAAACAAACAAACTCACAAAATTAACATATAACTTAACACAAACTTAATATAGAGATTTTAGATTAGTCAAATTTGAAGTATATAGAAATCACTAACTTAAATCGACAATTTATCTGAGAATAAGAGAAGAAGTATATTCACTCACCAGATGGCATGTTAAGGCCTCCTGCTGAATAAGCTCATGTCGCCTCAACCACTCTCAGTCAACAGAAACGGATAATATTTTTACATTTCTTTTTTTACTTTAGTATAAGTAAAGAATAGAGATCGTGAAAAAAATGGATCTCGAGATTTTAACGGAATATCATGTTTAGAGGTCCCAGAAGTCGTTTTATGAAGTTTTTTCGATGATGTCGGCGTGTGTGTGTGTGTGTGTGTGGGTGGGTGAGTGTGACAGCATTGCTTGCTACCACGCTACGGTCCAGAATCATTGATGGATCAAGTTGATATTTTACACAAAAATGGGCCTCATAGAGTAGAAGATCCCTATTGTTTGGGAAGAATTATGCATGACGGAAAAGCCACTTTTTTGCCAAAAACCGTTTTTCAAAAAACATTTTTTCTCCTAAACTGATAATCCTTTGGTTTTAAAATTTTGGCATTATCTTTGAGGTACAAATGGAACAAACGAAAAATATATTGAGAATTTTAAAACAACGGAAATTATTTTTTTTTCAATAAAATGTAAAAAATTTGACTTATAATTCAATCTCAAAGCTTGTGAGAGCAATACTGTTTGATGGATTAAAATAAAACTTAAAAAAGTTAAAGTACGATTTCTATTTTCAGAAAATGTTTTTTGACGCTAAATGGCTCATTAATAACTCATGAAAATTTGACCAATAATGGAACAAAAAGTTAGCAATTCATACAAAAAAATTCATGAAATTTCAATTACGGGAAAGAGCAATAATGCTATAAAAACTGTTTGTTTATCCTAGACTAAGGGATCACCTGCTATACTTGTCGAATTTTTGACATTTTTTACAATGTTTACATTGACTTAGAAATTTTTTGAGCAAAATCACTGAGATAAAATTAGACTATTCTAGTCTATTAGCTCATATTTATTATTTTGAAAAATTAGAAGCTCCCAGCTATAAATGATTTAAATTATATTGAATATCGGGCTTCGAATTTGAGATGAGTATGTAAACTGGCTAATTACTAATATATTTTTCTCAATATACATTTATAGCAAGCTTATAACAGAGCACAACAGGCAGGAAAAAGATAACACTTGCTCAGAAAAAATTGGTATGTATGATTTTTGATTAAGGGGAAAGAAAATGATTTTATTAAATACTAAGGAGCCATAAATTTCCCTGTATAATAATTCTATAAAAGACCAAAAATGTTCAACATACTTCAAAATTGAAATCTTTTGTTTGAAGATTAATAAATGTAATTATCGTACATCCTTAATTATAAATTATCTTAAAACGACATTTTTTCTTCGATGTTTGTGATGTTTTTCAGAGAAAATAAGAGTATTTTCCTGTTTTAAATTTGAAAATATCACTTAATATTCAATGAAGAAGGAGGTGAAGAAATCCACTGGCTATTTCAACAAAGGCTATGTTCTCTTGTAGGAGATTATTTCGTATCAAGAAATTTTCACTTTGGCTTTTCAAAAATGTTATTACTACTGTAGTTATACTAATGAAACTATTTGCATCAGCTGTGTGATTTACAAAAATAAGCTTATATATGTGATGTAAGAAGAATAAAATGTGTATATCTAAAAAGTCATCAACAGTAGAGCATATGAAAAATATAATCTCTGATCCTTTTTATAGTATGATGGGTTTTATACTCGTAACAAATTGTTCTAATCAATCTATATGTTGCACAACTCTACAAAGCTTAATTTCAGATGCTGATTTTTTTACATTTATGAATAACATTATTATTGGGTAATATTGAAGTTCTGGAATAAACTTTTATGTTCTACAGAAGGATTTCTATGTTTTTGTCTAATTTCCAGTTTTTTCACTATTCTAGTCTAATAGTTCATACCATTATTTTTAAAAATTTCAAGTTTCCAATGTTAAATTTAGAATTATATAGAGAAGTCAGCTTTGAACTTGATTTAAGAATGCAAAAGTGGCTAATTACCAATATATATTTTTTTAATATACATTTACAGCAAACTTATATCAGAGTACAGCACCTGGGAAAAAATAACACTCGCCCAGTGTAAATTGGTTTTTTATGACTTTTTACTAAGGGAATGAAAAGTGAGTTTTTTAAAAACTCTAGCATGCAATAAAATTCCCAGTATAACAACTTGATACAAGCCCAAAAATGTAGAACATTATTTATAATTAATTTTTTGTTTAAAAAAATAATAAATGAAATTATCCTACATCTTAAATTAAAAATTATCTGAAGGTGACAATTTTGTCACAAATTCAATTTGCTGTCAAATAGCTGGTACAGAGGACATGGTAATTGATTTAATATAAATTTATTTTCAAAGGAATTATTTTCATTTTTCAAAGAAAATTATCCTCATAAATTATTCTCACTTAACATTGTTTTAAACTGTTATTACAAAAACGTTTTGGAAATCATGTAATGAAATTATCGTTTGAAAATAACATTTTATAAGATAACAACATTTAAAGTATAATTGATATTAAAGTATAACAGGGTTTAAAAACAAGTGGGGATTTTCATCCTGGACTAATCGATCACCAGCTTTATTTTCCAGATTCGTTTTTCATTTATTTACATTGATTTGGAAAATAGGAATATCTTTATCTTTTAAATGGGAAACTTTGTCTTAAATCTTCAATTTAGAAGAAGATCAGATAAATTATGTAAATGATCCAATAACTATTGAAACAGACGTCATGCTTTCCTGTAAGAGATTATTTTGTAACACAAAATCTTCACTTTCCCTTTCAAAAATGTTATTATAGCGGTTGTTATTGTGATATATAAAAATAAGCGTGATATTGATAAGTGGATAAGTCATTATCAGTACTAGCTGCAGGAATAAAAAACGAATAAACCTTTTCCATTTACACATTTATATTATGCCTAAATGAGACATAATAAATTATATACCCAAGAAGTTTGATATTAAGTTTACTTACAGTAAAGTTGAGTGTAGGCCACTCCAGATGTTTTTATTTATTTACACATTCTTTTGTTGTGTTTATTATTATTATTATTATTATTTATTTTTATTACTGTTATAATTTTTTTTATTGTTTTTTCATCACTCTCTGCTCTTCTTAAACTGTTTTGTTCCTGGATTCTTGTTTTTCATATTTCGGTACTAAAATGTAGGATTAGTCGTTAAACCAAACAGCCTTATACAACATCTTCAGGAGAAAATAAATCCAAGCATGTTCTAACAATATTAAGCAATAGAAGATTGTATGATAAGATAATAGAATATTATCTTATCGGAGATATATTTAACTTCTACGACAACTTATTATACAAAAAAAAGTTCATATAAGTCAAAAAAAAAAAGAAAAAAATAATGTACCTGTGAAAAAAAAGATGCACTTACACTAGACTAGACTATGGGATAACGTAGAGTTTTAATCCCTTGTTCATTTAATATTTGTCTGCCTTTGTTAGGAAGTTTATAGGTTTGCTCTCATTTACGGGTAAATGAAAAGACTTGTCACCATTTATTCCAGCCCAATATTTATGCCTGGATTTGAATATTTTGAATATAGTGCAAGTTGTTAATATAAATCATGTTTGTAACCTACAACTACCGTTAAAAAAAATTCATTAAAATGTTAACGTTAGTTTTAATTTTAATTTTGTTTAATCATGTTATTTCATATTTAAATAAGTTACTTTCATATCACAACTTTGGCTTGAAAGCTTTGTGACTGTAGTATATATCAAAATGATATGAAATGAAAGATTAATTAATATGTTTTTAATTGTTATTAAAATTATAGTCTATTTAAAAGTAGAATAATGTCTATATAAATTCATATATCTATAATGTATATGGATTTATATATATATATATATCTGAACAATCAAATATAAAAATGTATCGTTTCAAATGTAGTGTCAAAAACATGACAATAAAACTGTTTCATGTTTAGATATGTTCTCTGTTTCAATTATGGGTTGCTTTTTAACTTTCTGTTCTCTACCTAGCAAATACATCGAGTTTTGATAGTTATCCAGTTCATGCCCAAGCGCTCTTAGGAAGTTTGTAACATTTAATACACTTTGGAGTATATGGAAGCACCAATTCATTATTTCCATGTAGATAGTATTAACGTTCACATTGTCTGTCCAACATACATCTGTTCGAACTGGAAGACATAAAATATTCCTTAAATTTAATTAAAACGAACCTCAAAAACATCGAAATGGTTATAGGATAATCTTTAGCAAGATAAAAATCTAACCAAAAAGATTAGTAGAGCCATCTAAAAAACAACTAAAGCATTTTTTACTGTAGAGCTCTCTCTCTCTAATGTTGTATAGTTCATCCAAAAGTCTCTGTAAACTTTTGTTAATAAGCAAAAAGCAAACTTTTTTTTTAATATTAAGATAGAATTCCAGATAATCTCCGCGGACCACCCAAAAACTCGATTTAGGCTGCTTGTGGCCCACAGGCAAAAGGTTACCCATACCTGGACTTTAAATTATAGAATTCTTTTTTTTTTTTTTTTTTTTTTGAGTAATATTTAAAGGATTAAAAGTCATTCACTGGGCTACAATATGTTTTTAGACATTTTTATTTCCTAAATTAATACTATTCAAGCGTTCACATTTAGAATTATTGTAAAACTGAAAGCCCACTATAAAACCCGATAAAACCTCAGATTTTTTTCAGCAACGTAAAAAGTATTTTTGGCATTATTTTTTTACTTTTGGTTAATTTTAAAAGTATGTAAACATGAAAAAGATTTCAGTGCTTGAAAGATTGTATATAAATTGAATCCAAAAATTTTGCTTTTTGAGTGGATGGTTTGAACTGTTATTTTTGTTGTTGTTGTAATACTCCTTAAAAGACTATTAAAGAAAGAGATGACAGTGGCTCAAGAGAATAAACACGAACAAAGTGTTAAAAATAAACAAAATTAATAGTTGTGGAAATCAAAGGTTAGAATCTCAGTGTACTGTAAAATAAGAACACGTATATGCATTTTGGAATACTGTAAAGAGCTTAAAATCGATGCAGTTATGTCATATTGCAGATTGTCATCCATTAGTGAGAAATAATGAGTTGCACATTATTATTGAGTGGTAATGCCTAATAAAACGAATATAAACAAAAAGTTGTGAGCAACAAGTATCCACGAAAATTCAGTTTCTGTTGGAAGCGTCAGTTTCAAACACTGTGTGTTCATCCTCAGGTTTCATGTAAAATACAAATGGTAGTATGTAATACATTAATACATATGTAATACATATTAATAATATAATACATATTATATGTACTATAATATGTTAAATACAGATAAATATTATATATTAAAACAAAGAAATTTTATATCGAACTGAAAAATTAATTAGGATACCTCACATAACGAAGGGTAGGTGTAAACTTATAACAGTGTAGGATTAGGTTTTTTATATAGTTACAAGCAAATCATGTGGAGAGGAGGAAAGAAATGCTTTGCGATGTGGTTTTTTGATTCTGAAAACACATTTCTTTCCTCCCCTTCCACACGATTTCGCTGTAACTCTATTAAACTTCGAACCCTATACTGGTAGAGGTCTACACACATCTTCCCGCAAGGCAGGTAGGCAAATTTGATTTACAGTTTTTTGATAAAATATATTTGCTTTCAATTTCCAATATTTAGCTGTATTTATTTCTATTTTAGATATAACCACTAAATCAACACAAACTGAGGGAAGCAAATAGTTCAATTATTAGCTGAATTTGTTTGGAGACTTTTTATTTTTTTTTTCATTTCCTCTGTATAATAATTATGCCTGTACATCCATAGGTATAGTTTTAGTATATTTCTTTTATGTTTTTCCCATGGGTACTAACTACCATGACGGACTTTCTTTTTGTAACCTGCTCCCTTTTTAATTACAGGTTTAATTTTATATATATTTTCACTACATTAAAAAGTATAACATAATTCATAAGTAATATATATATATATATATATATATATATATATATATATATATATAAATATAAAAAGTTGGGTTTTTGACTCTGACGAAGACCGCTTGTTACGGTTGAAAGAACTTAGTCTTGCTTTCCCATTTTCTTATTGTGGTTTGATCATATATATAAATATATACAGAAACACTTTTTCTTCTTCTCAGAATTTGGTCAGGGTTATTATTTTTAATCACCTTTTTGCTCTGACCAAACTCCGAGAAGAAGAACAAGTGTTCATTAGTAATTGTGGTCAAGGAAACAATAATTCATATATATATATATATATATATTCAGGTAACTCACCCCAAATGATTGAAGATAATCGCTCCGAGGGCTTTTGTTCATTACGTCGTCAGAGAGCAAGTGAATACAAGTTGTGGGCAAGCTATGAGTTTTGATTTAAAGTTGAATGCAGATTGGCATCATTGACAGTTTCCCTATTACATTAGAAATAATCTTAATTTGTTTAACAATTCCTTCAAGTAAGAAATTCATTCAATTTAGAAAAGAGGAATTCCATTTGCCTTTTTAAGTTGGATACATTTTTAGTTGAAGGAATCATTAAACAAATTAAGGCTATTTCTAATGTAATAGGGAAAGATAGTGTCAATGATACCAATATTCAATCAATTTTATATCAAAATCCATAACCTGCCCACGACGTGATAAACAAAAGGCCTCAGAGCGATTATCTTCAATAATTTGTGGTGAGTTACCTGAATGTTTATATCACGCGTTATTATGACAATTTCGTATATATATATAATACATTGTAATTTACATAGGGTAAATGTAAATTATTAACAGTTTTAGCATATCCATCTCTAAACTATCTGTGAACTTTATGCATTATCTGAACTGCACTTATTATACACATACAGAACTATTGAAGGTAATCATATCAACTGATGTTCCTTGTAATTCTCAGTGGTAACTCTCCTGTGGAGATCGCACAGTAAGTGCAAGAACATGATTCTAGAGTTAACGATAATCAAATGACACCATTTATGAAAATTGCCTTGACTAATCCACTGTATTTTGGTTTACGTATCATTTTCATAAATGCACGACATTGGAATTCATGGATGGATGTTGTAAGATAGCTATGTTTGAATCAAAATACGAGTAGTTGATATACATTTTCAGGACTCACGACACGAAATTTAGCGTCCTATAGTGAAAATAGTTATCTTATCATAAAAAAAAATATCTAATGAGACGTTCTTTTATTACAAATAAAAAATAAAAAAAAATTAAAAAAATAGTTAGTGAAGAAAAGCAGGTTAAATATCACAATAAGAATTAAGAACACTATTTCCCCTGTTTGATTAAATTTCTACTAGTTATAATCACTTTTTACAATTAAAGTCATTTAGAAGCACAGCCAAACTTACTGATGATAATAACGTAGCATTAAAAGCTATGTTTATTTTATTATTTTCTGAAATAAAACTAAAATCATAGTTCGAAAGTTATAGGAAGCGCACCATATTCCGCTCTTTTGCAAGCCTTATTAGGAATTGTTAACATCTTAAGAAAGTAATCAAGAATATTTTAAATTAAATAAGCATTTAATTTGTTTTTTTTTTAAAAAAAGATGAGTTATTCTTATTATTATAAGTAAGTAAAAAGAAATGATACGATTTGATCAATAAGAAGGTGAATATAAACAGGAGAAGTTGGATTCATGCCAACCGAGTCACGAGTATTACTTCATTAATCATCAGTGGCTCACGATTTATTTAGAGTTTTGGTAATGTTGCATCAAGCAACGTGGCAGAGAAATAGTATGTAACAAAAACTCATCACTAGCGTGTGACGATTTACTCAATGCCGGCACGAAGCTCCCCTAAGTGACAAGCAGCCAGACTCACAAGTCGCAGGCCACCTTAGCCATCCTCATCAATAATATTCAATTGTTTATTAGTTATCTTCAGTGCAGCAATATTTAAAAAAGTAAATAATAAATTCTATTATGTTCGAATATTTTTAAATACACAGTTCAAACATTAAAATAAGTAAAAGTAATTTACAAATTAAACACACATTTTTTTATTGAAAAATGGTCTTTGTCAGTTAAAATATAGATTTGACAAGGCCACATATATACGTGTTAAATAATTTTAGTTTACCAATTTCTATATTATTTACTGTTATATATATATATATATATATATATATATATATATATATATATATATATATATTGTATGTTTTGTTATTGAGGGCTACGTCAAATAAAAGAAAATAAACTCCTTCGTAGGCCAACGTTTCGATGTATTTATACATCATCTTCAGGGCTAAAATTAGAATAAGAACTATAATACATTTAACAAAACAATCTACAACTCAGATAGATTATTACATAGATTGTTTTGGTAAATTTATTATAGGTCTTACTCTAATTTTAGCCCTGAAGATTATGTACAAATACATCGAAACGTTGGCCTAAAAAGGAGTTTATTTTCTTTTATTTGACCTAGCCATCAATAACAAAACATACAATAGACTAGAAAAGGTCAAGAACAATTTATAGAGATTATATGGTATATATATATATGATCAGGTAACTCACCACAAAGGATCGAAGATAATTGCTCTAAGACCTTTCGATTATCACGTAGTTAGGGAGCAAGTGAATTCAAGTTATGGGTAGGTTATGAACTTTGATTTAACTTATGTGAGTTACTTGAATATTTATACATATCACGTATTATTGTGACAATTTTTTATATATATATATATACAATTAAAAGAAACGGTCCAGCGGACTTTTTTAAATAAAATAAATTCAAAACGAAGTAAACACACAGAAAAACACAGACATAACTCACATCGATATTTCGATATTTCGATGTGAGTTATGTTTGTTTCTTTCTGTGTGTTTCCTTCGTTTTGAATTTATTTTATATATTTACCGTGTCATTAAACAACATATGGACAAATGGTACACCAGGGTTGATGAAGAACCTACTACTAACTCAGGAACTACTATTTGCCTATATTACTGCGCATATATGCATGCTAATTATAGACAGGATGAACGTGCTATAAAAAAGATCGTCTATAAGAATGTGACCCCTACTTGTAATGATGATAAAGTAGCTCTAAGAATTTATTATAAAAATTCCAAAACTAAACATCTTATCCTTCAGAATTCCCCTCATAACAATATCCCGGACCTTCAGAATAGCCACCTTGTAAAAGTATACCTGTAATAAAGAGATCTGTGAAGCCCTTCCTACTTGTTACTTAGGGTTCACTACGAACAAACTTTCCCGACGCCTCACCCTTCACCTCACAACAGGAGTCCGTAAAAAATATTCCACCGAAGTACATAATATCCTCTTGACACGTGAAATACTTGTGGTCAATCATAAGAAAAGAAATTCATAAGAAAAGAAAGAGATGTCCAGAGGCTCCAAATATTAAAAGCTTTATATATCAAAGATTTAAATCCCTTTGTTTTTCGATCATGCGATATGGGTGTAATACCAAGCATGAGAATTTTTGAAAGCAGTTACAAGATGAATAGAGATGCTAATTGATTCGCCTACGACAGGATGATAAACTGTTTTATATTTAGTAACTTGTTTGGACCTGCCAAATTTTATTTATATTCATTAGTTTATTTCAAAATTGTTTAAGTTGTTTGATTGTTTTTTAAAAATTTGAAAATTTTCAAGTTTTAAAAAATGTAAGAACAACCTGACGATGACTATGGAATAGTCGAAAGCTAGTTTGTAGATAATGATCTTGTAAGTTATGTTAAATTCTTTACCTGTGATGTTAGTTTTCAGTTGTATTAAAATTGTTGATATCTATTAAAGTGTTTCAAAAAAGTGTCTCAATGTCCTTTGGACAACTTATTTGGGAATTACCACTATCTATTCGTAAGACTGTCAGGAGACCGGAACAGCTTAGTTTAAAAGTCGTTAATACCGAAGCTGCGGTACATTTCAACAATATATATATATATATATATATATATATATATATATAAAAAATAAACACAAAACGAAGGAAACACATAGAAAGATATAGACATAACTCACATCGATATTTCGATGTGAGTTATCTCTGTATCTTTTTGTGTGTTTCCTTCGTTTTGAATTTATTTTATTTAAAAAAGTCCGCTGGACTGTTTCTTTTAATTATATACATAGTTGTTCAATATATATATGTAGATTACAAATGTTTAAAAAAAAGTGAATTTTGAAATTTTGATTGAACTTGTAAAATTACCAATTTTATATAAATACTTTTTATTCTATTGTGCTTATAACTGATAAATTTATGCTGCATATTATTTACCTGCCTGCCTTTGTTAGGGAATACCGAAGAACACAGAACGCTTAAGGGACTGCTATTGTTAAGGGGACAGTTGCACCGCGGCATTAATAACATTTAAACTGTCAATCAGTAAAAGTTTATCCACTTTGCTATTTCTTTCTATTTTTTTTCTTTTATTTTGAAAACTCATTACTGAAGATACGACCACTAATACGACCGCATGTTACGGTTGAAAATCTTAGTTTTTTTTTCCCATTTCATATTGTGGATTGATCATCTATGTATAGCATCGATAAAATTAAAGGTCCGAATGAAGAGTTACAATGAAATGTATTGACAATTTGTAGAAAAGAACACAGACAATAACAAAAAACTCACTTCAAATTTCGACATCACTTGTCATCAGGATTAAATACAGTGTACGTGCATCGAGAAGCAAACTGCAACTGGCCTATAGGGAAACTAGTTGAACTAGAGCAGTGTTGCTTCCTGTCGGATCAAAGGAAAAATAGAAATGACTCCAATATATATTTAAAAAGTAAAAATAAAGAATAAAATACAATAATGAAGACAATGATAAGTATAAAAACAAAAAATAAAAACAATGACAATCGATAAAAATTATATATGTGTCAATATCCATGTTAGAGTTAGAAAATGAGAAAAAACCATGATTTTTCAACCCTATGAAGTAGTTTTGTCAGGTTTTAGCAGTGAGATTTGACTCTGACGTAGACTACATGTTATAGTCGAACGAACTTAGTCTGTTTCCTCATTCCTTCCTGTGGTTTAGACGTTGGTGTTTGTTTACTGTCAAAACCTGTTATATATATGACTAACTTTAAATAGTGTTCTCTAATATATAAAACTCTTTGTGGTCAAAATGATTCAATGGTGTTGATTATCTTAGAGGAAGGAATACATACATTAGCTTTGATGCAATGCTTAATGCCTCTATTTTATTATTCATTGTTACTTTTTTTAATAACATTGTTACTTCAGAAATAACTTTAATTTTTATTTCTGAAATCTCTTGTCATCGTATAACCGATTCAATAACGGTTTTATTTGATTTAAATGATGTGATACTAGTAAAATAATAATTTCATTACATTGTACCTCTTGGTTAAGTATAAATGAAGGAACCGTTAATTTATGATATACTAATGATACTAATGATATAAACCAATATAATATAAACTAATGATATTAATTTATGATATGCAGACACTAGAAGGGAACAAGTGTGCAATGGTCTTTAATTAGAGTTTGTAGCTACTACAATACCAATACGAAAGCAATACGCTTTCATGAGGCGCAATTAGGTTGGAATTAATACATTCAATATTAGTAAGGTTATGTAGTTATGAGCGAATTTGGTAATTAATAACTGCAGTGCCTTCCAAAGCATGCTGCTGGGTGAGTTATCATGGCACGCCGATTGCTTCACGCAATCCTTGTCCATGCCACATAGCTTCAACCCATAGATTCCTACACGACATTATTAATCAGTATATTAGTTATTACAACACTGTCTTTGCATGATCGATTTTAATATAGTAATGATATTCACTGTATCCAATATATGAATAGTGATTAATTTACTATTTCAAGTAGAAAATAATGTGTATTCATATTACTGTAATAAAATTGAAAGAGTTTCTACTTGAATCTGGTACGGGTTTTCTTATTTGTTCTAATTGACCACAGATATTGACAATTTCTCAAAAAAATATTATATTATCACATTTAAAATAACAAACTATATTTTATACAATTTACTTGTATTATGTTGAATCAGAAAAAATGAAAATTTACTGGCATATGTTGATATTCGTCCTCACTAACAGGGCAATAAAATCACTTGGAAGTTACCATGACAAAATATTTAGTAAATAGTTTTGTAGGTAGTTTTGGATTTCTTCCGTTTTTCCCACGATGATTTTATTTTAATTGATTTAGTCAAATATTTTAGACAGATCATTTATTATATATGTATATATGATTAAACCACAATAAGAATGGGAAAACAAGACTAAGATCTTTCAACCGTAACAAGCGGTCTTCGTCAAAGCGGTCTTCGACGAAGACCTCTTGTTACGGTTGAAAGATCTTAGTCTTGTTTTCCCATTCTTATTGTGGTTTAATCATTGATTGTTGTTTCACGTGTTTATGTGAAATCTTTATATATATATATATATATATATATATATATATATATAGGTGTATAATGTAATCGGGATTCGGTCAATTTTCCAGGATCAAAATCAAACTCTCAATGCCGACGTTTCGGTTTTATTTAAAACCTTTTTCATAGGCCTACAAACAAAGGATGACAAGAAATCATATATAAACATCAACATATAACTAACATCAAAATGGAATATTACAGTTGTGAAAAAACAAAAATATATATACAAGTAGAAGTAATAGAAAAGCAATAAACATTTTTATGAACTTACAGAAGATATATATATATATATATAAAGATTTCACATAAACAAGTGAAATAACAATCAATGATTGTTTCAATTGTTACAATGATCAATGATTGTTACAACAATCAATGAAGAGGGCAATAGCCTCTTCAAAGAGGGTTGACAGCTAGCGGATAGTTTTTTACTCTTTCTTACTGTACTCCTTTTTTTTTTCCCAAACATCCCTTTCTGGACATTAGTCCTTTCCTGCGCTTTCACCCTTTTAAAATACCACTCTTCCCTTCCACTCTTCTCAACCCCTCACCAGATGTTCTCTGCATCTAGTGTTTCAGTTGGGTTTTTGACTCTGACGAAGACCGCTTGTTACGGTTGAAAGATCTTAGTCTTGTTTTTCTATTTCTTATTGTGGTTTTATCATTTATATATATATATATATAGATATATATATATAATTCACATAAGGGGTTATTGAGGATTTAGGTCATAAAACATACAACTCCTGATCATCAGCCGTCGTTTAGGTTTTTTTGGGCTAATTTGCAGTCTATTTTAAGTTCTATTTTGCTGAAAAGCTGTAAGAAATAAAATAAACTGAAAATTAGCCCAAAAAAACCTAAACACACTTAATAAGATAATATTTTCCAAATTAAAGAGTCCAGTTGCCTACAATAATAATATTAATGTTGTCTACTCGGTCAAATGCTCAGATTGTGAGGTACTATATACAGGACAAACCAGTCAATATTTAAAAAACAGAATTACACAGCATCAGAATGATATTAGACATAAAAGAACAGTTTGTGCTCTAGCACAAACTGTTTTAGCGTGCATGCACAAAGAGTCATTCGTTTGAATTTCATGACACAAAAATTGTGGAATATGATTAGCACACCAAAAAGAGGAATTTAAAAGAGATTATAAACATTATGAAGACGCCAACTGCCTGTAATAAGCAATCACATATATCAAGCCTTAGTTTAATTTAATTTTTATTCCATTATCCTTCAATAGTTGTTGTTGCCATTGAACTGTTTCTCATGTTGACATTAGGGGAGTAGCTTGTTTTCCTTTTGTAGGGTTATGTAACCTTCCTGCATATGTGTATTTGTTATGATGTAACCAGATATAAGCATGGACCAGTAAATTAGTGTTTCTTCTAAATCAAGGTAATATGTTTGTAAGGTTTTTTTTTTCCTCTGAATTTCTTTTAATTTTTGACTCTTTTTTCATGGTTTTGTAATTTGCTGTATTTATTACTGACTATTGTTGTTTTTGCTGTTTTAAAAATGTGGTTTTTTGGTGTTCTGAATAATGAACAATACGCAATTAGGTTTAAACGACAAATGTCTGTTTTTTAAATAATAATAATAATCATAATAACACTAGGTATTTTATGATACTTTTGTGGTTCTCTGGGTACTATAATTGTTGTTTGTGTCGTTTGTTTTCTGTTGGATAGTGTCCGATGATGTATTTATTTTGCTTTACTTATGTCGTTTAATAAATTGTTTTTTAGCCTTGAAAATGCCAAACAACTTTTGGCGAAACGTCGGCTGATGATCAGGAGTTGTATGTTTTATGACCTAAATCCTCAATAACCCCGTATGTGAATTTGAAATATCAGTGGTCGAGAAACTATATCAATATATATATATATATATATATATATATATATATATATATATATATATACTAACAATAATTATAATATTACAAAATTACACATTTGTAATATATGTACACTGTATATTGTCATTCATATCCTGGGATTGCAGTTAGGTGAACATTTAACAAGAAATGTTGAATGTATATATTTACAGTCCTCGTCTTACATATTTTTCTGTATGGAATACAGTAACTTCTTTACTTTGAATATTTATTTTAAAACAATAAATAAAGTTTGTTTCAAAGCTTCCTAGCATAACACCCTCCCAACTTCTGCCGACCGGATGCCTAGGATTATAGAAAACTTTTAAGTGGTCATATGGGTTTTGCGAATTATCATACTGACACCCCTACGTGCACTCTGTATTCCATAGCAATTGCTAAATAGTGTAAGAATCTGTCTATAAAGTGATAATTCGATCAACAATGACCTACGAACGTATGAGGGTTTGTACAGTGATGAAATGACTAACAAAAACTTCATCTAAAACGTTCAAAATAAAATTGATTTATACGCTATACATTATGTTGCCCCAATCTAAGGTGTTATACGATCCGTACCGAAGGATGGATGATACAGGGGTTAATGTATGAACAGAGCTTCAAGGGTACCAGGTTACCCCCTTGAGTAAATAGCCTTACTCCGGTATGCGGAGTAAGATAAGACTGAACGTCACTACTATCCAGTTAACAGATCTCAAATAATTGTGGACATTGATTTCTGCAGCATTGATTGATTACCAGCAGATTAGCAATACTGCTGGGTTAGCTAAAATATTATTATACATTGAGAAAAATTAATTTAAAACATTTCACAATGTTTTCTATTATCAATATTCCCACATGCATTTCAAATAGGCAGTCAATTTTTCGGGTTACAACTACAAAAGAAGTACACCAAGAGCGCATTTAATATTTATTGGTTTAGGTTGTGTAGTTACCTAGAGGAGAGAAAGTTCATGTCTTGAACATATTTTTGTAAGACTAAAATATGCATTAATCTTCTCAGAACAAGTAAATAATACGTTTTAACTGATTAACGTCTTTACGCATATTGACTGAATGACGATTAAATTTCCATTGTTATAAATAATGGTCATATTTTACAGTTGTTTGTTTTTCAATAGACACCATAGGATGTTTATCATCCAAAGCCTACTCCTTCAGTGGAGTATTGTTCTGAAGAAAGACTTGATATGAAACCTATCAAAGAACAAGATCAAGTTTACGGAATTTACGAAATGTATTTATAGATTAAATTATAACAAGTTCCTTTTATCACATTAAATTATTTGTTCACTTCCTTTTTTCAATAGAAATACAAATATAAGTAACAATAATTGCACAAATACTCATATTTGACAATGTGTTTGGATATAACGTTAGTTAGGTGGCTTGTAACTAACAAACATGTCACCGTTCTCATTTTTAGAACTACATTAAAGTGAATTTTGTCACACAGCGTTGAAACAAACAAACGTCAAATGGGCTCATACAAAAGGACACTCGCAAACAATTAAACGATCATTAAGTTAAAGAGAAATATTGAAACATTCACTAAGCTGTTTTTTATTTCTTTTTTTTTTTTTTTTTTAGTTGGGACTGAAGGTCTATTATTGAGTACATCTCTGATGTTGACTCCTCAACTTTTAATAATTATTAGAATAATTATTGCTTCTAATAGTTGCAATTATTCAAGAAAAGCAACCAGCGATAAATATCCAAGTTAATAATTCTTGTGGAATTTTAAAACTATTTGCAAACAGAAACAACCAGATGAGACAGGTAGTATGTGAGCCCAACCACCCTACCTTAATCCCCCATAATGCGTCGTGATACAGGGCGATGCCCTGTAAACATTCCATTAATAATCCATCTCTATATATATAACTAGCTTTCCTACTTTTACTCTCATTATTGTTCTGATGATGAATGTGGTACATTCGAAACATGTCGACTAGTAATATCGGTGATAGACTTTATAGTTTTAATGAAGAGACGAGGAAGGAATTCCGGAAACTGGAGAAATTGTGTAAGAAGCAGATAGAAGCCAAATATGGGGCATTATTTAACAATATATATATATATATATATACGAATGTTTCCCAATCACGACCACATATATTTAACACTATTTTTTTTCTTATCGAGGTTCGGTCTAGTTTCAATAACGCAACACTGAAGGCTTTAGGGTTGTTTTGAGTTATCAAGTCTGATTAGAAGGTTTAAAAAACTGATACTAGGGCAGCACAGTAGCCGATTTGAACACAAAATTGTTATGTAGTTAGTCCATAATACTAGAAAAATATCAATGTAATTATGTATATTAATCAAATAATGTAATAGAAATATGTTTCATGTTATTGTAATTAAACTCTGTATTGATGTAGCTCTAAAGATGTCTACAAATATAGACGAAACGTTGGCTTAAAGGTGTTGCATTATTGAAGCTAGACCAAAGCTTGATAAGAAAGAAAAACAGTATATATATATATATATATATATATATATAGTGTTAAACTGAATTGCCTTAATCAAACATACCTTTCTTTTGAGCAGTTTTTCATATTTTCTTGATAATTTCAAATCTTGATTTAGTTGGTGAATTATTTGAGCAAAACTCTGGTTGGCCATTTTAATATTTTCTTAATCATTTCAAATGATCTTGATTTAGTTGGTGAATTATTTGAGCAAAACTCTAGTTGGTCATTTTCATATTTTCTTGATAATTTCAAATCATCAAGAAAATATGAAAAACTGCTCAAAAGAAAGGTATGTTTGATTAAGGCAATTCAGTTTAACACTATTTGTATAAGAGAATGTCTGCTCCCTATTTATTCTATATATATATATATATATATATATATATATATATATATATATATAACGTAATGAAACAACGTAATAAGAAATATAATTAAAATTAACTACAATAGTTATAATATTACTTATATTGTTAGAGGATTAATTAAAATATATAAGTTTTTAAATATATATTCGATTATTTTATCATAATAATTAATGATAGAAAAATGAAATGAAAACAGAATTGAAAAGTTTAGTTCATTATATTTATAATATTTGTATAAAAGTTTGGTGGGATTTGGCTTGACTTGAGAATTGAGAAGGGGATGATAGAGGGAGGAAAGAAATATGGGTGGATATAGTGGTGGGAGTGAAGGGACGAAGGGCTCATTAGCATATATCAAAGCCAGGAAGCGCTGTGCGAGGGCTGAGAGGAGTCAAAGGGCTTGTAACAAGGAACGAGTGTGTAGGGCGTGTACGCTGGTAAAGGGTCGACCAAACGACAACAGCCGCTAGTATGGGCTTATCTTGCAGCGACTCTGTATAAAAGAGCTCAGTCAAGTGTAATGATCGTAAATAAGTAAGTTCAATCGGGCTATTAGCAGCGAAGCAAACCGACGAGTTTAGCCTATAAAGCTCCGAATGGCAGCTTTTGAAAAAAAAAATAGAAAAGAATTTCCCGCTATATTTAATCGTGTCTTCTTCAGACGTTTTTCAATTATGGTCGTCACTGAATTATAGTTAAACTAAACTACAGTTAGAAATGAAAAAAAAATGTTTCCTTTTTTTGATGAGCAAAGGAAGTTCATGTTTAAACAAAATCATATATATGATTTATTTTTAATGTTTGAAAATACTAGCATAAATTAAATTAGAAATACAACCATTATTATTTCGCCTATAATACCGTATGCTTTACTGGTGTCGAAACTCTTTCATTTTCAAAAACAGCTTTAAAATTTGCTTTTCTGAACTGAAACAGGATAAGGACAACATACAGTGATGAAGGTAGAGAACACTTTTCATGTGTTGAGACAGAACAGACTCGGTTCTTTGTGATGCACCCTGAATAATACTTATCTCTGAGCCTACAATCTCAGAAGATATCACTGGATGGTCAGGAACAGATCTAGTGAAGAGAAAATGATACATGAACTAGTACCGGCAGGTGTTTTCTTTAAACACCTGAAGCAGACCTGAGTGTTGTCCTTAATCATACTTATCTCAGTAGAGGTCTTATATGAGTACAAGACTTCTGGAAAGCATAGTACTAAAAGCAAACACTCCCAAAATTACACATCATCTTATCTCCAAAGCAAGTATACGCAGAGGAAAGAACTGTTTCATCCTGCAACATCTAAAACGATCTCCAGCAGTCTATGTTCTTTATTACTAATAATCAATTTATGTCTGTTATTATATCTTGATGGATTGTTTTTTGAGTCAACAAGTAGAATATCATATCGAAATAAAATAATATGTAACCTTCATTTATCTTAGAAAATGGAATGACACAATGATTCGTGTTATACTAATAAAAAAAACTAGCGCAGTAAAGGAAATTAGGCCTTGAAAAATAGCAAAACATACAAAATATAATTACTTTTATAAAAACCGAAGAAATATCTAATTGGTTGTTTTAAACAAAAATAATACAACAATATGCATTGAAGTGTTTTATTTACAACTTTGAAAGACTATTAACAAAGAATACCAATAATCATAACAATCGCGTCAAAACAACATTTGCAGTTCTTCTTTAAGTATTACTTTTAATTCTATACTATTATATATTAATTTTCAATAAATATTACATAACTTATAGTATACTAGAGGAGCATTTATTTGCCATGCTATATGTCAATATTCCACCTTGAGAACTTGACAAAATGTCATAGGCATCATATGTGTGCGTCTGTTTGTGTGTGTGTGTGTGTTTTTGTGTCTGTGTGTGTGTGTGAGTGTGGGGTGTGTGTGTGTGTGTGTTTGCATGGTGTGTGTGCGTGTGTGTGCGATGTATTGTGTTGTCCATGCCCCTAAAATATATCAAAATATTTTTTTTTCATGAGAGTATATGACGAATTAAAATGATACGTTCTTGATCGAAAAATAGTTATTTCTTTTTATTTTTTGAGGAACTAAGAGATTAAATGTTTTACGAATTGTGAATTTATTCAAAAAAAATAAAAGTCATTTGATAGAGGAAATTATAGATTTATGCGATCTAAAGTAGGAATTGTTTCAGTAATTTACTGATGAAACGTGAAGTTATTTATTACAAGGCATGGATAAAATAAATCGCTTTCAACTCATTTCATTTTGTGGCTTCAAATATTAAATGGAGGCAATACTTGACATTTCTATTCTAGTATGCTAACAAGTACTATTTATTGCAGTCCAAATTTTTCATATGCAGCTGATTATGTATGACTGAATTCTCTATCAGTCATACAGTCATACTCTATCAGTCATTATGTATGACTTATATATTTATCTGGATGGTTTTATGTGATTAGTTTAGTGACAGTTTTTTTAAATGCAATGAATTATTGTCCTGATAAGTATAAAATTACTTATACTAAATTATAATAGAAAACAAAAAACAAAACAGCACAATCTTCTTTACGTGTTATAGTCAGGGGATCGTAGTCCTGGAGTCATCTTAATTTTTCTAATATCGGAAATAAACTTGTAAAATTCAACTCTATATTTCCTGAGAGCATTGCAGTAAGTGGATGCCACACACGTGCCCGTTGTCTTCTCATATCTGAACCTTGCATCCACGTAGAATTAATGCTTTCCAAATGTCATTTGTCACTCAAAAGTATGATTTTGTCAAGTTAGTTTTTTAGGTCCAATACTATATAAGCAATCACTAAGTGATATTAACTCATTTGGTAATAATTAACTCTAAGTTTTCATATCAAATGATTCAAAAAAAAAAAACAAAATGTTTCGAACTGATAGAGCTATTTTAAGCAAATAGTTAAAATAAAATTATTCACTAAATTTTAAAATACTGAACAAAATCTCTGTTAACCACTTCTAGTATACTAGTAGGCTACCATCTAGTAATTAATAGCCCTACTGAATTTTTAAATACTCAGTAGGTTGTTTTCTTTTATTTTTTATAATCTAATGAAAAACAGTCTGTGTTTGTTAGAACTAACTTTATGAAATATTTGAATGCGGAAAATGTTGTTTTACATTACTTAATATTCCAGATATAATTAGTTTTTATAGGAACATTTTTCTAGAATGTTGAACCGTAGTGAGATGAGAGTTCTGTACATATACCTATGATGACACTATACATTTGTAAAACTCCTAAATATCATGCCTCCTTTAACTTAGGCTACAGTAACTACGAGTATAACTGCTGTGTTACTTATCCTTTTCCCCAAAGGTGTTAACTCTGTATTATGTCAACCATAGACCTAAAAATTGAAACTAATAATTAAGTTTGAATGTGATTTGTGTATATGTCCGATTCAGGTGTTATAATTTTGTTAATCAAGTGTGTCATGATTTCAAATTATACGACCTTGTAGAGTTATTTGAATTAAATACCATCTACAAATTGGACTTAACAAGATATCTGTAAAAATTGTATGCCTCACATATGAAGGAATAATTCCATAATCAGGTTAGTTAGAGTAAAATGGTGCTCCCAGGATGTCCTCCATAGGGGCTTTCTCATTTGATGAAGCATGTTAAAGCAAAAGCATGTAACGCAAGTGCCGAGTTATACGGGGTTAACTGTATTATTATTCCAGTACTTTGACTGTATTGATGAGAAGAGAGGCAGGGGTCAATACACTAAACATTGAAAAAGAGGGCATTGAATTCGTTGCCCAATTGATCGCCTAGTATCTGAAACACAAGCATCGATATCCTTTGCCTTTGTCAACTTACAATTTATTTCCAGCCCTGTCAACTGATAACAAATGCAGGATAGTATCAGTTGGCAACCATCGTCCTCTGGAAATTTAACAGTTTCCTTCTTTCGCCACAACCATAATTTTATAGCGGTTTGTTTTTCAATTTTTTTTTTGTTTCATTTTCCACTTTCACCAGCAATATTCATCCGACAATGTTCGGTAGGAATTAATAAAGGAACGTCGAATGCGTGAAAGCTTGGTTCCGGTTTTTGGATGTTTCCTGTTTGAGATTTCCAGTTTGGCTCACCGCCAGACAATCATTGCGTTCAAACTGAACATCGGTCAAACAGGATGTTAACTATACCATATAGAGTTTAGTAATCGACCACCTTCATCCAATACTTTCAAACAAAAGTTAATAATCAATAAACGGTAGTAAAAAAGTTTACCAGGAAATCAGTAAAACCGATTAGTAATAAGTATCTCAGCCAATAACATTAACGTTCATTCCAATCTGAAATTAAGTTACACCAAAAACATAAAAAAGACACCATCTGAGCTACTAAACAGTAAAGTATTGAAGTATTTCAATGGACTAATTTAATGTAAAATATTAAATACATTAGTCCATTCAATCAGTTAATTAAAATTAAATTTAATTCAGACAACTATAGTTTAAGAAAGTTAAACCAAAACGAAACGAATTGTTCTCAAACATGATATAAATTTACTTATTTTAAGATTCAACTCTGTGATCATATTGAAATCCAGTTTTAGTTCTTCCGTAGACATCCATCTGTCTAAAATACATTTTATCACAAATTGTCATCGTTTATAAACTATTTTCATTGGTCATCTCTCATGATAAAATTCAAGCATATACGTTTTCTATATACACTTTCAATGGGAGGGCGTTTCCTTTTGCAAGTAATTATATGGAAGATGCTTACTCAGTAATGTTATATGAACCGGTTGTAGGGGCGTTAGTTTGATTTTCATAGCCTTGGTTGTTTGTTGTCCAGGAAAAAAATGTTTGAGCAAAAAAGTCAACATTTGTATAGATTATTTAAAGGCATTCTCTTCTAATCTACTTTTACTACTACCACCATAAATCGCTAAAAAACTTCTTGATCCCAGTTCAGGTAGAGACAGGATATAATCATTAACTAACTGACAACAAAGTTGTTAACTACAATTTTTTTTATTTATTATTATAAATGACATAACAGAGTTCTTTACATCAACTGACTTTCGTATGATTAACCCTTTGTAACTTCTTCAAATAGAAATACGTGATCATGTTGACAAATATAATTGACAAAAACTCCCTCAAGCTTTATTTCATTGATTTGTTTTCTATAAATATTATCTACACTACTTCAATTATAGAACTTCTGGGATTGTTTTAGTTAAATGACAGCAGTGAGAAAGTTTGTTTGATGTGTTACATAATATAGAAGAAAAGATAACTACTGTAACAGTGAGATAAAAGAAAATTGTATATTGCAAATTTTCTGTGATGTTTATGAAGCAAAGAGAAAGACATATTCGCACCAGTGATCACAGTTGATATTATTGTTATATTTTTACTATAACACAAATTTTTTATTCAGTTCAACTTAAAATAATATTTTATCGATGTGAAGTAGATGATAAAAGATGTAGTTTTCATATTTTCCTGATCATAATTACATAATGCCAAAAAAAATATTCTGATCACAAACATCTTTAATGACTATGTGTTGAAAATATAAGCGTTACTTAAGGGATATACCTTCTTAATTATAAGAATAGAATATTAATTATAAGAATGTTTTCTCATTGTTTTCCCATGACTCTGACGAAAACTGCTTGTTACGGTTGAAAGATCTTAGTTTTGTTTCCCATTTTCTTATTGTGGTTTGATCATATATATATAGGTGTGTTCACCCTGATTAGAGAACACACCTATTCTATCAAACGGTCGATATATTATTGAATCTGTTATATATATATATATATATATATATATATATATATATATATATGTGTGTGTGTGTGTGTGTGTGTGTGTGTGTGTGTGTGTGTGTGTGTGTGTGTTTGTGTGTGTATTTTGGGAGCAGACCTTCATTCATACATGTTTCATTAAATGCCTTGCTTAAATGTATATATATACCCTAATATTTCTCCTTGGTTCATTAATCTTTCTGGCATATAACAGCCTTTAAAATACCTCTGTTGCCTCCCACTTTTTTCAACCCAACAACAGATAGGTTCTACAACTTTGGTTACAGCATACGTTCTACTTCAACTATTACCTGGAGCCAAATTTGGAATGAGAATCCTTTTCAAATGTTTTTCCTTCTATATAGGCAAAGAAGAGTCAATTAGGAGGATTAAGGTTGTTTATTCAAGGCTGGCGAGTAATAGACCTAATAGGTCCCTGTTACTCTCTGGGTCTGGTCTTTTTGACCTTTTGTTTCAGATGACGAAATTATATATACACCAGCAGCTTATTTATGAAAAAGAATAGTAAATGAAATCAAAGAAAATAATCTTGGGTACGAATACATTTGTACCTATGGGGACTGTGAAAACTGAAAACATTCGTTTTTTGGAGTAACCACTACCATCTTGTCCAGGACTCGGAATGCATCTGATGTCTGGAGCTCCCAAAATGACGTGGAGCAGATTCACAAAACGAAATTAACAAGAGAAAGAGATCATCACAGACATAAAATGACTGAAGCTGTATGGATAAAAAAGAAATGAAATTATATATCAATATTCAGTTAGAAAAGTGTCATAAAATGTTTAATTATTTGAAACACAATGCCAAATAGACCTGACCAAGGTAGTAACAGGAATCTCTTTGGTCAACACCCCTAGCTTTGAATAAACAACCTTAATCCTTCTAATTGACTTTACTTTGCCAACATAAAGGAAAACTTTTGAAAATCATTCTTGTCCTCAAGATGGCTCTAGGAATGAAGTTGATTTATCAAGTTGAGACGCAATAACAAAATGGTTATTCAGGAAGACAGAAAAACTTATCATGAATCATGTTTAGGAAATTATAGTTCCATTTTTAATGTATATCTAAAGAGGTAAATGTATCCATATACCATACATCCACCGAGAGGGATGTAGAACGATTAAAGTAGCGGTTGTACCTACATTCTACTAGTGCCAACTGAAATGATATAAAGGAGTAATTGTGTGTCAAATCATCCTTCTAATATGAAATGAAATCTTATAATCAACATATTATTCGTATATCAACAAAACTTGTTGAAGTGTTTAGATAAACAATTTTGTATGTCTTTGAGGGTGTTGAGACACATTTTTTACATGGAGCTCGAACAATCGTTGTGATTTACCGAGTCACAGCACATTCTCCAAGTAAGGGATGAAGTGATGTAAAGTAACTGTAATGGCCTAGTATGTGCGTGGAATTTGATCACTTTCGGGATATACTGCATTTCAACTTTGCCTTCTATGAGATCTGGAATGAACTACGAGTATAACAATTAAAGTGTCTTAAGTAATATTTAGAAGTGTCATATAATAACTATTTACTTAACTAATGTATATTTATGCAAATAAATTACAAAATTTATTTCATATTAATGTGGCAAGTTTAATTTAATTCAGTTAACAAACTGTCTTAAACTTTAAATGACACGCAATATACTTTATTAAATAAACGAGTAATTTCTATCTTCATTGTGCCTATACAATGTTGAAATGTGCCTCGAAAACATATAAGTTAGTAAATCAAGCAATAGTTTGGAGGCCCAGTCAATAAAACTTGTCGAGTATTTGTTGTTGAAATGGCAGATAGAAACCCTTATTTGCCATCTCTCTCGCACTCCTCCAATTCAGCCCACTACCTTCAGAATGACTCACTTTGCTCTTCCCCTTACTCTCAATACTTCATTACACCATTTGTATTTCAAATAGACCTATCATTTTATTTCACTATGACATCTATTTTGAAATACTTATTTTTGTAGACATTGTACAGATTAAATGTATACATATATTAAGTAATTTTCTGAAGGTTCTGTAGATATCTCAATCTGCTTGGGAGTTATTCATTTCATATCAAATTTGACGTTTAAGCATAAGAAATCAACTATTTACAAAAAAGTATTTATTTTGAAATCAAAAACTTCTTACTTGCAAGATTCAAATGTTATAAAGAAGAATTAATATTATTTTTAGTTTCTGTAGCTTATAATTACATGCAATAATATATTCGCATAATTACTTTCAACCAGTCAAAAGCAGATATTACGTAACGGTTATTTTCTGCAAAGGTGACCAGGTTAGCGTACTCGCCTCTGAACTGATAAGATCGAGGATTTATTAACGTGGAAGGTGAATAAATCTGAGTCTGTCGTCCCTCGGAGAAGGTAGTTAAACAGTCGGCCCCGAGTCTGTACGATGTTACGTACTCTTTAAAGATCCTTATTCTAAATACACTTGAGTTAGGCAAAATTTAAGACTCATCATTTAGAATCAATCTTCATTGTGTGGTATCACAAAGAGGCAAGGCCAGGTCTATGTGTATTCTCTTGTGGGGCTGCCACTGAAACCTAACTTAACATATTTTCTGCAATAAGAAAGACTAGTCAACTTGCAAATTCAACATTTGTCAATGATACATAATTTTAAAAATACACAAACTTATTTCTTATTCAGAGCTTGTTCAATCAGTTGTTCTGAGCTGTTTACTAAATTCGTGAAAGCACTAATTCGTGAAAGTACTAACAATATTGCATAAACAAAAGAAAAACTACATCTGATACTAAGCTATGTTTAAGGGTGCAACATACATATTGATTGGAGCATTCTGTTAGACAAATCTATCAAACCATGAAAAGCATCAGAAATAATATGATTGATTGACTTTGATTTTTTACATGTAAGAGTTTTGTTCTTCTTACATCTTGTATTAAATTTTTTTTTTATTTTTTCAAACATTTTTCATTATACCTATATAAATCAATTCTACTTCAGTCCATTAATTTAAACAATTAATAAGATAACAATTAAACAATATAAAGATATAAATCAATACAAGTTATTTATTAGTTCAGATAGAATATTCACTATTTATAGCTTCATTGCACTTTACGGTAATTGAAATTTCACTAATTTATATTATAAATCACTAGTGCTCTGATTAGTTTTTTTGTAGAATGTCATTGATCTTTAATAAGCCGCTAAGCGTCAAAAAGATTTGACCAAAAAACATATACCATAACGCTCCTTTAAAAAAGTTACATCATTTCATCCCACATATGATGCTCTATTTTTAAGTACTATTTAATTTTGATGTGTCAAACGGTGTGGCATTTATTCTCCTCATGAGCTTTCAAATTAAACCATGTGTAAAAATTCTACATTTTATTGAAAAAAAAATTTTTTTAGTTGCTTTTAAGATTTTTTCAGTTATTTATTTTGTTGTTTACTTCATGATGGAAACAAACAGTTTAATGCTTTAGACTTAGTAGTATAAGAGAAAAAAAAAATGTTATCTAAAAACATATTTTTGCAAAAAGAGTAACTTTTCCAACCTATTTAATTACTCCGAAACAATACAGTACATCTACAATATAGGGTTCATTTTTCCTTAAAATATTCATTTGATCCATGAAATATTGTAGACTGCGGCATTTTTCACATACAGGTTACTTGAGTAAGAGCTCTTTCTAATCAAGTTTAAGTGTAATAACTAAGAAACCTATCAAAATATTGTGGAAACAAAACAAAAAAGTTCCTAAACAATTTGTTAATATTTTTCTGTTACAATTAGTAGGAACAGAGGTGTGTGGGATTGATTTTAGCAGGCTTTTTCATCCACTAATGTGATGTAAACTGGACAATGAGTAAAGAATTACTTAAATTACCCCAATTTATTATCAAATTATTATATATTTAACACTTTCAACACGTTTATGTCAATTTTGGACCAATATATGATTAACTAAATTAAATTACATTTGACTTACGCTGTTTATTTTGTAATAGATAAATATATTGCCAATCCAATCGATAAAATCATAATTTCAGAGACTTTTTGCAATTTACCCAACTCTACGCCTGAGTATTCAACCTGACTATCAATGGTAATAGAATTTAACATACTTGGAATTGTGAACAAAATGTCCATAAACACAGTTGTTTCCCTTTATAAGTTGTGTCATCATTTTTAGAGTGGCATTGATACAGGAGTACTATCCTGTTGGATATCAACATCACGTCTTTATACTAGGACAGATACAACCCGAGGATGAACAGAAAGGGCTTAAAACGCGTAGTTTAACTGTAAACTAAATTTCTGTTCTTACTGGTCGTATATATTTTTATTCCCACTAAACTTTGTGCTAATATAACAGAATGTTTTTCGGCCACTTGGTGTTTTCGTTCATAGGTTGATATGTTCACTACTATCTATTTTTGTCCCATGTATCTTGAATTATATGATGAAAAAAATTAAGAAGAACATAACGTGTTCTAAAGCGCTCTTTTATTAACAAAACTGTGTTTATTTCGAAAATTTCCTCCCAGCTTTTATATTTGAATAAATACTAATTGTACCTGTTTACTCAGAGATTTTTTTAACATAACTGCCTCTCTGGTCTATAGAATAATATAGGAGAGAACTACTATCCTCCCTTCTAACTTAGTAACATATTGCTTTCAGAGCGTTCTATTAGTGGTTATTTCTTTCCTGTTTCTTGAAATTCAACTCAGTTGCACGAAATCCAGTTGAGTTTTACCGAACAGAACAGCTGCCTGTAACATTTCCACTTAATTTCTAATTGCCTTTCCTGACTTTCTTCCCTCTCACTTCATTGATTAGCTTCGTGAAACGCAGACCTCTTGATCATAAACATGTTTCATCCCACCTTATTGTTTGCTTAATTAATATTAACCAAATCATACACCCCTAATTTATTTAATAATCATATAATCTAATTAATAAACACCTAACTGTTTTTTTTATGAATTTTTGTATGAACCAATTTTTAAGCACTAAAGGTGGAAATTTATAACACATTAGAAATTAACAATTTAAAAGCAACAGATAAAAAAACACATAAATGTTAGGATTGATATCTGACGTAAATGAGCCCCTAAGAGCCATACATTGACTTAAAATACAAATCAATTGATTTTAGCAATATTTTTGGTATTTCAACCCGAAAAAAGTCATTAAAGCTGGGAGTTGGCGTAAATGGAACTAGTACTGTGCAATACAGGCTGATCGAGGAGTTGTGTTTATTCAAGTGTGACCTTCACCCACTAGCCTACCCCTGATATACTATAATTATCAAGAATCATCAGTACACTTATCATTTGTGACCTGATGATAATTTAAGTATCACCTGAACTATGTTGAAAATCATAGCTACTGATTTACACGGATTAAATTAAGAAAAAATAAAGGTTATCATAATAAGAAAAAAATATGTAAGAAGCAAATGGAGCCTAAATATAGTGCTCTATTTTAAAATATGCACTTGAACGAATAACTGTTACCCATATTTACTAATATGCAGCCCTGCCTTCTACATACATCGGCATGACAAACACGAAGCTCTCGAGGCGTCTTACCCTACATCTGTCTGCTGGTGGACCAAAACAGCATGAACAAGAAGTCCATGGTACTTGTCTCACTAGGGAGAAGTTAGTCGAAGGAATCAAAGTCCTTCAACTGCAAAGTGACCCTAACCACCTGAAAATCCTGGAAGCGCTCTACATTAGATCTAAGAAGCCTTCCCTTAACTGCCAGATGGTAGACATGTTCGTCATTCCCAGCATGAGGAGTATGGTAGTAAGCGGTGAAGTGCAGCGGGATACCGGACTGAGTGTAGCGCCACATAGTGCTGCTGATAATAGTGGCTCGGTTGATCTGGTGACTCGGGCTGGTGGACCGGAGAGTGGTGTGAGGGCGGGCGCTCGGCCTACGGTCGGTATTCCCGAGGCTGCTCGGCGAGAGTCGGCCTCCGGCATCAGGTGATCTGCAGCTGTTCTCCAGTTGGGCTCCCCCACTCCCCTTACCCCCACTACTTGCCTGCTTTCCCTTCCCTATGCCTTTTGCGTCCTGGATCTCCTAGGAACAACTTCGCCCGTCGATGACATTTGTGATGTCGAAAGCTTGCGCACTCAATACGTTTTCTTTTCTTATATTTATTATTATTATTCTTTTCTTTATAACTAACTATAAACTTTTCCTTCTTTTTCTAACTAACTATACCTTCCCTATTAATTCTTACTCTCTTTCAACTCGTTATTTAAAATATCTTTTCTAGTTTACTATTAATCTTAATTATTATTAATTATTATTAACGTTATTATTATTATTAATTTTCTTAATCTATTTATTCTCTATTAGTCCAGTTATACCGTTGACCTTTCAACTCTTTTATTCTAACCGCTTGATTCTTGTTCATTATTGACCTTTAACCTTCTCTTTATATTAACCTGTACTATCCTTCTAATCTATTTTTAGCAATGACTAAGCATGAGTCATCGATTTTAATCTATTTATAGTAATGACTAAGCATGAGTCATCGAGTTTAATTTAACATGTCACTTGGCCTTTCTTGAATATCTTGGACATTCAACTCTTTTATTCTAACCGCTTGTTTCTTGTTCATTATTGAACTTTAACCTTCTCTTTATATTAACCTGTGCTATCCTTTTAATCTATTTATAGCAATGACTAAGCATGAGTCATCGATTTTAATTTAATATGTCACTTGGCCAACTCCTTTTCCAGTTGAACCCTGTTAGCAGGAGGTTAGTTCGTAGGATCGAATCTCTCAGTCTTAAGATCGTGAATGCCGAGACTGCGGTTAATTTTAATGATACTTGTTTAAAAGAAGATCTGCTGCCTATTTATACTAATATATATATATATATATATATATATATATATATATATATATATAAAAAGATTTCACATAAACACGTGAAACAACAATCAATGATCAAACCACAATAAGAAATGGGAAAACAAGACTAAGATCTTTCAACCGTAACAAGCGGTCTTCGTCAGAGTCAAAAACCCAACTGAACACTAGATGCAGAAAACATCTGGTGAGGAGTTGAGAAGAGTGGGAGGGAAGAGTGGTATTTTAAAAGGGTGAAAGCACAGGAAAGGACTAATGTCCAGAAAGGGATGTTTGGGGAAACAAAGGAGTACAGTAAGAAAAAGTAAAAAACTGTCCGCTAGCTGTCAACCCTCTTTGAAGAGGCTATTGCCCTCGTGACGAAAGTATCAAGTTTGAAGAGACCGTTACTAATGTTTATAATATTAGATCTATTAAATTTATTTAGAGACGATTCAATAATATTTCTTAACAACATTGATTTTTCATAGGTAATAAATTTAGCTCCTGTCCAATCAATATGATCTTTTTCATTTTTTATATGCAAGAATAAGGCACTACTTTTTTCCTGTCTACTTACGTTATATTGGTGTTGTTTTACACGTGTCTTTAATGATTTACCAGTTTGACCAATATAGATTTTATGGCAATTTTTGCACGGAATTTTATAAATACCAGCGGACTCTAATTGGCTTGGAGAGTTTTTTATTAACATATTACCCACGTTATTACGATTAGAAAACACTATATTAAAATCAAGTTGTTTGGCTAATCTTGGAAGGGGGTCCAATGATTCGTGGTATGGCAAAACTATAGAATTTGATAATAAAAGGGGCTCTTTTGAAGTATTAGAGAAAGTTTTTTTAGCACCCTTCAAAGCTAAATCGATATAAGAAGAGGGGTATTTTAATGAAAGGGCAATTGACCTAATGTTATTAATCTCTTCATTAAGGAATTCAGGAGATGAAACTCTTAAAGCTCTCAAAAACATATTTCTAAAAACAGAAATTTTAACATTTTTTGGATGCAATGAATAAAAATGAACGTATGCAAGTACATTCGTAGGTTTTCTATATACACTAAAGCGTAACTCATTAGGTAACCTATGGATCAGGACATCTAAGAAGGGCAAATTACCACTTATTTCTTCTTCCATTGTGAATTTGATTGTCGGCACTAATGAATTCAATTTTGTTAGGAAATCAACTTTATTTAAAGAATTGGGACAAATGCAAAGAATATCGTCAACATATCTATACCATTTAACATTTTTGGGCAAAATTGAGTTTAACATTTTACTCTCAAAAAACTCCATATATAAATTACTTAGGAGGGGGGATAAACAGTTACCCATAGCAAGACCAAATTTTTGTATATAATAATTATTTTCAAATTGAAAATGACAATCTACCACACATAACTTAATTAACTCTATTATAGTGGTAGATGGAAGGGGAAGGGAATAATTAATTAATTCCTCCTGGAGTAAGCTCAACAGATCAGTTACAGGTACATTCGTAAAAAGAGACTTTACATCGAAACTAATTAATCTATAATTTTTGTTCATGTTGACGCTTTTTAATTTTTTAATTAAATCCACATTGTTTTTTATATGGCTGCCTGAAATTTCTCCAATTAAGGGGCTTAAAATACTTACTAGCCATTTGGACAAGCCATATGATGCCGAACCAACCGAACTCACAATTAAACGTATTGGGTAATTATCTTTATGTGTCTTGATCAACCCGTACATTAATGGCAAAGAAGGGGATTTTGATATAAATTTAGTAATAAGTTCGGGTTGATTTTTTAAGATAGTTTTAATTTTTTTATTAAATGAACTATTGACCCTTTCCAAAGGATTAGATCTTAACTTTGTATACACATTTTCATCATTTAGCATATTCTCTATTTTATCGACGTAATCTTTTTTATTTAATATTACTGTTACTTTAGATTTATCGGCTTTAGTGATTTTTATGGTATTATCTTTTTTAAGCTTAGAATAAGCCTCGATAAAACGTCTAGGAACGCTAACAACATCCGTTTTTTCTGAGAGACCGTATACCATTCCTTTTAAAATATTTAAATTATCGATATCTACATTATTTAATTTTTCAGCTTTACAAAAACCCTTAGCCACCTGAACATAATTTAAATTGTTACTTTTAGGAACAAAATTTAAACCATACCCTAATGCTGCTACTGCATTATTATCTAATATTCTGTCGGATAAATTAAGAACTAATTTTTTATTTTTATTTTTATTCCACGGGCTATTGTCAATTAAATAAATTAAATAAATATTGGAATAAAAATAAAAATAAAAAATTAGTTCTTAATTTATCCGACAGAATATTAAAAAACAGTGCTAAAAAAACTTTCTCTAATACTTCAAAAGAGCCCCTTTTATTATCAAATTCTATAGTTTTGCCATACCACGAATCATTGGACCCCCTTCCAAGATTAGCCAAACAACTTGATTTTAATATAGTGTTTTCTAATCGTAATAACGTGGGTAATATGTTAATAAAAAACTCTCCAAGCAAATTAGAGTCCGCTGGTATTTATAAAATTCCGTGCAAAAATTGCCATAAAATCTATATTGGTCAAACTGGTAAATCATTAAAGACACGTGTAAAACAACACCAATATAACGTAAGTAGACAGGAAAAAAGTAGTGCCTTATTCTTGCATATAAAAAATGAAAATCATCATATTGATTGGACAGGAGCTAAATTTATTACCTATGAAAAATCAATGTTGTTAAGAAATATTATTGAATCGTCTCTAAATAAATTTAATATATCTAATATTATAAACATTAGTAACGGTCTCTTCAAACTTGATACTTTTGTCACGAGGGCAATAGCCTCTTCAAAGAGGGTTGACAGCTAGCGGACAGTTTTTTACTTTTTCTTACTGTACTCCTTTGTTTCCCCAAACATCCCTTTCTGGACATTAGTCCTTTCCTGTGCTTTCACCCTTTTAAAATACCACTCTTCCCTCCCACTTTTCTCAACTCCTCACCAGATGTTTTCTGCATCTAGTGTTCAGTTGGGTTTTTGACTCTGACGAAGACCGCTTGTTACGGTTGAAAGATCTTAGTCTTGTTTTCCCATTCTTATTGTGGTTTAATCATTGATTGTTGTTTCACGTGTTTATGTGAAATCTTTATATATTATATATATATATATATATATATATATATATATATATAAACGTCGGTAATAATAAATACGATTAAAAAAGGCGGGAAATCATATGGTGAGTTAATATACCTGGGTTTCTGGGAATTTAAAGGACTATAACGAGATTTGAAAAGAAATAAAAAAAAACTGATCAAGAGAAAGTAAGCAGAAAATTTAATCTCACATGCATATATATCAATGATCAAACCACAATAAGAAATGGGAAAACAAGACTAAGATCTTTCAACCGTAACAAGCGGTCTTCGTCAGTGTCAAAAACCCAAAAACAGTTGTGTTTTTGACTCTGACGAAGACCGCTTGTTACGGTTGAAAGATCTTTGTCTTGTTTTCCCATTTTTTATTGTGGTTTGATCATTGATTGTTGTTTCACGTGTTTATCTGGAATCTTTTTATGCATATATATATATTTATATATATATCGGCTCCTGGACTTAACCTCAGTCGTTGATTTTTTTTTAAAGTTGTTATTAGCTTCTAATTTTATTTTAGTTTAATGTTTTCATTTTTTAATTTTTATTTGACTTTTATCTCTTTATCTTCCCCTTCTACCTTTCCTCCGAAAGTTGGCCACACTGTTTGAGTGCTTCAGTTCGAACGCCAAGTCAGTCGTTATCAGCCTTTGGAACGATTCGAGGACATCGAAATATATGAGTTCAGTGGTTTCCTTTCTATGTGTTCTTTTTTAAATTCTAGTTTATATATATATATATATATATATATATATATATAAAGCTTTCACATAAACACGTGAAATAACAAACAATGATCAAACCACAATAAGAAATGGGAAAACAAGACTAAGATCTTTCAACTGTAACAAGCGGTCTTCGTCAGAGTCAAAAACCCAACTGACTACCTCTGTTTTTTTCCTATTTGTTAAATTATATATATATAATTTAACAAATAGGAAAAAAACAGAGATAGTCACTAGAGAAACTCACTTCGATATTTCGACATCCATCGTCATCAGGAAAAAGAGTAAGTTGAGTTGCAGTTCGCTTCTCAACCCCAGTACTTTGTACTCTTCTTCCTGATGACGACGGATGTCGAAATATCAAAGTGAGTTTCTGTAGTGACTTTCTCTGTTTCTTTCCTATTTGTTAAAGAGTTTATTGCCTACGCGGAACTTTCATTTATTTGAAATATATATATATATATATATATATATATATATATATATATAGAAGAATCCCAATATACACGTGATGCAATCAATGGAGTATAAAACAATACTTCATTTTATGGGTGAATACCCCAAGTGCATCCACTTCTCTTTGTCTATCCACTTCTTACTTCAAAATATATTTTTTTTTCAACAGCTGCATTTTTATCTATAATCTAGAACTCCATCTTACAAATTTTGACAATATATCTGTCTCTATTCAGCCTAAAGTAATTAAGTGTGACAGGATTGAAACCCCAACTATACTGGAAGCAAAAGGGCTTACCTACTCAGACAGTGATGTGCTCAATTTTTCTGTTGTCTTGCATTGTTATTATTAGTCACTAATAAATCTACTCATGTTATCATTTTATCCATACTTTAACAATTTACAAAGTCCAAAATAACTGGTGGTTAATACTAATTATTTATATAAAAAAAAAGGAGTTTTCACTCTAAAAATATTTAATGATTCATTCTCAAGATAGCGTTAATGAATTGCTTAACCCTTCTAGAACTGTAAATACAGTACCCATAATAATTTGCTAATGTTGGCATATTTTGGGGGAAAAAAGACTTAAAGATGTTTTTTTTATAAAAAAAAAAATGTTTAGTTGATCCGATATTGAAGTTTATCTTGTTGGAACATAGATTGGTGTGTAAAAGGATATAACTAATAATTGCTTAAATAACAATTAAAAACCAGTATTTAAATGAAAGAATTAAAGAAAAATTTAAAATCTTATATTTATAATTGAAAAAATACTAATGCACTCTTGATACAATTGATGAAATCAGATGCTATTTTCGTTTTTGATTGTTACTAATACTTTTTATTTTCCAAGCAGTGATAACATTATTTTAAAAAATGAGCAATAGTGACTAAGTGCAACACTAAATTTATTAATGTAATATGGTTAAATTGATAAAATTATGGACCTTAAATTACCATAATTTTATTTGTAGTAAATTAGTATTTATAAATATCAGAATATATGCAGGTTGTGCCCTCTAATAAATCCAAAAGTAATGAAACTATCGTATACATACGAAAACGGGTTTCATTTATTTATTGGATGATTTAATACAATTTTTATGTTTTAGGTGGTATCAGTTTCTATTTGGAGTTGATTAAAATGTTTGACTCAAACATGCCTGTTGGCCTATAAAGGGTTAAGCTACTCGTTTAGTTGTGAAGTTGTGTGGAAGCTCTTGCTCATTTTAGCAGCTCATATCCCATGAGACGGCAAAAGGCGAGGTATACCAAAGCTGTTAAGTGGGCTAGTTTGTACGTGGGGTGGGTTTGTAAGACAGTAAGCAGGCTAATAGATGATTAGCACGGGTGGACGTTGGTGAAGAAGGGCTTATCAGGGCTGCACGTGGTAGGGTAAGTCCTAATGGAAGTCAGCCGGTCATGTCTAGCAATATCTGCAGTCTTTATTGAACCACTAGACTGAATGGCCCCTTGTCTGCAGAAAGCTCATTGGCAGTAGACAAACGCTCTTCAGGACACAATCTACCTCCGCCAAGGGCTCCTGCATTTATGGACCAACCCCCCCCCCCCCCCCCCCCACATCAAGGGGTCTAAAGTGCCTCTTTAAGCCCTGCATTCTACTAACCGCTCCTCTTATTCATTTGATAAACTCTCCCTAGTACACTGCGTACTTCTTATGTTCCACTTCATCGCAACCAACAACAACACACTTAACAAATCATTTATTTGACTCATCAAATAAATCATAGTATTTTGTCTCAAAATAACACTAAAAACTAAAAATAAAAATCAACCTTTTTCCTGAAGTATCACATTTTAATAACAGATATTAAACAATCAAACAGTAAAAGAAAAAACTTATGCGACATATATTTGTTCTAAATATTTATAACAAACGTTTAATAGAAGAGTATAAGTAGAAATGCAACAAAACTCACTTCAATTTTCAAGCTTTTGTTTATGAGGAGTAATTGAGATACAAATGTGAGTTTTGTGACTGTTCTTTTCTTTTAAACATTTGATAAGTTTTCCTTAACGATATAAATACCTGCAAAACCGTAAACCAAATGTATTTTACCAGTAGATTACCTAAGTGGTTGGGTTGCAGTGACCATCTATTGAGCCAAAGATTGACCCTTTGTGGTACCATGTAATTAGTAATCTACATATTGAATCCTCAATTATCCTAACTCAAGTTTATTAAGAGTAAGGAACTTTAATGAGAACCTGAAATCGTACAGACACCAGACCACCGGCTTAAACTTCTCTGCTAAGAATGATATGCTCAGATTTGTTCAGTCTTCGTATCAATAAAGCAAAGGCTAAAGTATCAAATAAAAATCTAGCAGTCTAGAGGCGTGGCGCAAGGCATTAGAATATTCTGACGCACCACCTTACCTGGGGCTGTATTTCAGCTTGCTTGGTCAATAACGTTCATTTCATTCTTTCGTGAAATAAGTTGGACAACATAACTACCTCTATATCATTTAAAAAGTTAAAAACACATTCCTTGGTATTTATCATGAACCTGTTTTGACTTTATATGTGTTTCTAAGCCTTTCGGCCATATAACCACCAAAAATCAAATCAGGCCGACTAGTTTAACGTGCTGCCCTTTAGCCACTTTAGATTACTCCAAAGTGCCCGAGGTGACCACGTGGAGGCGGGCCTGCACTATACTATGTCGCGCATCAATACTTACTTCACGTATTTATCATGAACTACTATAACCATGTTAACCATCCACAATAACATCCACAATCTATTTGTGTCTAGCAAACTATTCTGTCACTCTTAGAAGTTTATCACTCCTGACTAGTATTGGTAAATCTACTTCACTTTTCATCGGTTCGATGAATAAACAAAATTTGTATAAAGTCTAATAAAATTTGAATGAGTCAATTTTATTTAAGTATACACCATATATATATATATATATATATATATATATATATATATATATATATATATATAAATACGTGATTATATATATATATATATATACAAACACGTGAAATAACAATCAATGATCAAACCACAATAAGAAATGGGAAAACAAGACTAAGATCTTTCAACCGTAACAAGCGGTCTTCGTCAGAGTCAAAACCCAACTAAACACTAAATGCAGAAAACATCTGGTGAGGGGTTGAGAAGAGTGGGAGGGAAGAGTGGTATTTTAAAAGGGTGAAAGCGTGTGTCCAGAAAGGATTGTTTGGGGAAACAAAGGAGTACAGTAAGAAAGCGTAAAAAACTGTCCGCTAGCTGTCAACCCTCTTTGAAAAGGTTATTGCCCTCGTGACGAAAGTATCAAGTTTGATGAGACCGTTACTAATGTTTATAATATTTGATCTATTAAATTTAATTAGAGACGATTCAATAATATTTCTTAACAACATTGATTTTTCATAGGTAATAAATTTAGCTCCTGTCCAATCAATGTGATGATTTTCATTTTTAGCACCCTTCAAAGCTAAATCAATATAAAAAGAGGGGTATTTTAATGAAAGGGCAATTGACCTAATGTTGTTAACCTCTTCATTAAGGAATTCAGGGGAGCAAACTCTTAACGCCCTCAAAAACATATTTCTAAAAACAGAAATTTTAACATTTTTTGGATGCGAAGAATAAAAGTGAACATCTGCAAGTACATTCATAGGTTTTCTATATACACTAAAGCGTAACTCATTAGGTAACATATGGATCAGGACATCTAAGAAGGGTAAATTACCACTTATTTCTTCTTCCATTGTGAATTTGATTGTCGGCACTAATGAATTCAATTTTTTTAGGAAATCAATTTTATTTAAAGAATTAGGAAAAATACAAAGAATATCGTCAACATATCTATACCAATTAACATTTTTGGGCAAAACTGAGCTAACATTTTACTCTCAAAAAACTCCATGTATAAATTACTTAGGAGGGGGGATAAACAGTTACCCATAGCAAGACCAAATTTTTGTATATAATAATAATAATAATAATATATATATATATATATATATACATATATATTTTTTATATGTGAGTGTGTGTGTGTGTGTGTGTGTGTGTGTGTGTGTGTGTGTGTGTGTATGTGTATATGTTTGTGTGTGTGTGGGTTAGTAGAATGAAAGGTCGACAGGACTGCAGTGCCAGACCTTGCAGAAGAAAAGAGTTATGATATGGTCACCGACTAGAGCCAGTGTTCTAATAACACAGTACCACCGAGATCGCTTTTATTGCTTTAATAAAACCTGACCACAAGCAGGATGATTTCTTAATGACTTACCTCCAGTCTGGACTAAATAAAAACTATTATATATTCCTGGAATTATTATCCTTAAATTATCAAATTTATCAAGGAATTATTTACTTTGTTAAATGAGTAGCGTGTAAGAAACACGTACCTTAATTGTAGTTACAAGCAACGAATAATTTATTGCTCAGGCTATGTTTATAAGTTATAAATAAATTGTTATGAAAAAAATCATAAAAAAAAGCTCAAAATCCGCATGAGTGACCTCCGATCCTGCATCGAACAGCAGGGTAAGACTTTATTCCGCTTGAAATGGGTATTTCATTTCATAAGTACATCAACTTCATCAGCTTTAGCTTACGCTAGGGATCAGAATTATTTGCATCAGTTTGGCTGTGTTTCCATCGACCCTCTGCTTTGTCAGTTTCATTACATTTCTTTTATTTCATTTTTTTATTCAATATTCTCTGCTATCTATACCATTTGCCATTAAATATGATAACCCGACTACTAAGGTTTTTTTTAATTTTGAGTTAATCAGAATTATGAAATTTCTACATATTTATTCACTTAATAAACGGGAAACGAACCAAACTGGACCCAAAACGAGTTCAAAATAGAGGAAGAGTAACACACGGATTGAAGAAACACACTCAGAAACTCATATATATGAATAAAAAGATTTCACATAAACACGTGAAATAACAATCAATGATCAAACTACAATAAGAAATGGGAAACCAAGACTAACATCTTTCAACCGTAACAAGTGGTCTTCGTCAGAGTCAAAAACCCAACAGTTGGGTTTTTGACTCTGACGAAGACCACTTGTTACGGTTGAAAGATCTTAGTCTTGGTTTCCCATTTCTTATTGTAGTTTGATCATATATATACATATATATGTACAGACACATATATATATGATATATATATATATATACATATATATATATATTTATTTATATTCTTATTTATACATTTAAAACAAATTCATATTATATCATCAACATATCTAAAAAATGTAACATGACTAGGCACTTTCGAGCCTAAGATTTCAGTTTTCAAAAATTCCACACATAATTTACCCCGGAGAGGGGCTAAGCAGTTACTCATTGCAAGACCAAAATTTTTGTTCATAAAAATTATTTTCAAACTAAAAATGACCCATAGCTTAATTAACTCTATTATAGTGTTAAAAGACCGGGGAGGGAATAATTAACTAATTCCTCCTAGAGTAAAACACTACCTAACCATTTGGACAAGCCATATGAGGCCGAACCAACCGACCTCACAATTAAACGTTTTGGGTAATTATCCCTACAATTCTTGATGAATCCGTACACACATGAAAAAGAAGTGGATTTTGATAGATAATTTAGGAATTAATTTGGGTTAATATTAACCCGTCCGTCAAAACTCATGAATGGCAATGGGAGAGCCACTGTCTGCACTTACTAACAGAAGACCAGTGATTATTCATAAACAATACTAGCTTAGTAGAATACAAACCTAAGTAAAAACATTAAATTGGGTGTAATTCAATTCTGTACACAATGTACAGGAAGTCTTATGAAGAGGATAGCAGGTGTGGTTTCTTAGGGAGAAATTTAATTAAGGTCAAGATTGATGATATGGCAGGTAAGACAGCCAGAACATCGTGTTGAACATACCAACAGAAATATTGGGGTGATTTGGAAGAGTAATATGTAGAATGACAGATTTGAGATTATCAGATTTGCAATAGAAATTGGAGGACATCTCTTTGAAGAAAGAGGAATTTCAGGAAGACAAGAAAATGTACAAAAAAATCTATGATAACTGTTACAAGCATGTGGATATCAGGAAAAGAAGTAGTAGTACTACTTTTTTCTACAATATAGCACACCGAGTTTAAGGCCATTTAAAGATCCAAGAACAATAATATAACATTTATAGTAAGGATGCATCTGTTATGCATGATCACAAAATTTATTAAATGGACAAAACATTTTTCATGAAATTATTAAAATGGACAAACTTTCATCGATTCTTTCTCGTACTACTGGATTGTAGTATTGATCCAAGTTCCACGCTTTGAACAAAAACACAATTATTCCGTCAAAAATGGCAGATCTCACTTCACCTCTAGTAGTATAGTCTTCTCATAGATCGTCCGTAGACATGGGAGCAGACTTACAGTTCTATCATATAGTGATTAGAGTCATAACCATATCTTTGATTTCCCTATCAATACTATTTTTGCCAGTTTCGAAGCAAGTAGAAAATAGCTTAAATTTAATAACAGAGTTGCAGAAAGTCAAAATAATTGCGAGGTAATTTAGAAATTAGCTCATTTGTTAATCTATCATGGCTTGGGGGACTTTCAAATTTCATCTTCAAAACTATTTGCTTGAGATCAGATAGTACTCTATTAATATAGGAAGATTGGACAGCTTGGTAGAAATGGCTGTTCAAGCACTTATAATAGGAACAAAGAAGTGTGTTGTAGTTGAGATTAGAGAGGATGCTGATTGGTTGGTCAGATAGAATTGATTGAAGGTGGTACTGACTCGCTTAACAGGCGCGGAATTTATGCAGAGCCCATATTTTGTTTGTTAATTGTCGGTTCTTACATTTATATTTTTATGGTCTCAAATATTCGCTGGCTGTTTGTTCGTTTTTAATGTTGTGTTACTTTATCTTATTGACCAAATATAACAGTAATTTATTTGATTAATATAACTTATAATATGTTAATAAATATGGAATAATTGAAATACAACATAAGTTCAAACTAATAAAAAGACAAAACAATCGAACGTGAAAAAATGGCAAAACTGTAAATATAGTTTATGTTTCGGTTTCAATGTATCTTTCATTTTTGTTTCTTTGTATTATGTAGTAAAAAAAACTATAATAAATATACAGATGTGATATTTGACTATCCTTGCTATATAAATGTATATCTCTTAACGGATAGATTTGATTGAATTACCATTCTGGAGTGAATGCAATGTGAAGCTTTATATTGTTAGGTTAGACCTCCTAGTATTTGTAGATCTCTTCTGACTCAATCTTCTGGTAAGTGTTTCTTTCGTTTTAGCCCTATATCTTATTTAGATTCTTTCCTTCCAAGTACATCCATTAAAAGGTTTTTTTCTTTTTTTTCTCTCCATTGTTGAGATTTATTTAATAAGTCTTTTTATATACTTAGATGTTCAATATATAATTACATATATTTCAAGGAATAGATTTCTATTTTTTATTCAAATAGTTAGAAGTGAAAATTGTAAAAAGAACTTTATTATGGGAATATTGTGGTAAAAATGTCATTAATTTTTATTATCACATAAATAAATATTACAATAAATAAGAATAACTTATTCATTCGGTAGTGCAGCTATTTATTATTTTTCTTTAAATTTATTTTGGTGAAATTGAAACATTTTTTTTAGGTTTTGATATCCCATAAAATAACTTTTAAAAATAGATAAAAGTCAGTATCGCGGAAAAATTTCTTTTTTGTAAAAAATTCAGATGAAATGGTAATTTTTTTTATTTTTAGATCAAAGTATATATATATTCATATAAATTACATTTTATTTCTGATAGTACGCACAAATGGAGTTGATATAATTGTATTTAAATTAAATATGTTTTTTTAGAAGAAAAGTACTCCGGTCGAAAAGAAAACAGGGATTTTGTAGATAAGACGAAGGAGGCACTGGGAGATGTGTATGGGACAGAGGACTGCATCAATACTGGCCGGACAAGTCCCAGGAGAACAAACTCCCACGTGGCCCAACCAGACTTAAATATTCACAATCCAGGGCTAACTTCTTGAAACCTTCTTTACAGCTGTATTACTCAATCAATATACCGCAGGGCTACATCAAACAGATTTAAAAACAAATTTCAACTAGTTCATATGAAGTAGACAAATTTGAATAAAATATAACAACAGTATCCCTATAAATTCGAAATGTCTAAGAATTTATGACAGTTGCTATAATCCTCGTCACTCTAAAGCGGGCCAAGAACTTCGGACCAGAGATCTCCTATTCAGTAACGTAATCAGATCGTCATATTGCGAGTGATATCATTTAATACTGATATTACTGATGCAACGAAAAAATCATATTCCTCAATAAATTACCATTTTCCAAATGCATAAATGGATCTAATAACTGTGAAAGTAGTTAAAATTATGGGACTAATTTATATCTGGTAGCAATAACAATTAGTCATAGCGAAGAGTCATATTTAATACTGTTACGACTGTTCAGTTTCTAACTTTCAGACCGATTCCAAAAGCCCTTTGATCGCAATCATTTCCACCTGATGCACATATTACTGCACTGGAATAAACATTACATTTAATGACTGCCACACCGGAGAAGTAGTCCCCTACACACATGTGTCTAAAGCTTAGATGTATCACTAAAACACACTCAACCCTTCAGCCGAACAAATCCCTTCCCTTTTTCCATGCAATTCTGGTTAATATTTGAAGTAAGATCATAATACCAAATTTAACAATGGCAAGAAACAGTCGATGTCTTCTTGATATTACCATACTCTCTCAAGATCTGAGGGTAGACACAGTCCATTTCTAACTTCAAACAGAACAAAACCACCTTACAACCATGGTATCTGCTAATGGTTTTTCCAGAGTCATTATGAAACTTACTTTTTATATATACATATTATTTGTATTTATTAACGTTTCTGTTAATCTAGTATTTGTTATATTAATGCTAGTTTTCTCTTTCTTGAAATAATCTATTCAGTTGCCACTAATATTGGCATATAATTTTTCTGTTTATTATTCATTTATAAATAAACGCCATTCAATTTAACCATTAAAGGTACAATAAAACTTTATTAGCCATTAAAATTATTTTCAATCTAAATTGTTAAGTCTAATGTAACAATGTCAGCTTGAATTAAAAAATGTAAAATTACTTAAAGTTCATAGTGATATAAGGCCAAGATGTGTATACAATTTGGCATGTACATTTCCGTGCATGACGAGATAACGTTGGTCCTTATCACAATAGTGAAATTATATTATAGAATCAAAAAAAAACAACATTTTGGTGTAAACAAATTTTTTTATCAACACGTTTGGTTTTGAAAAAGAATTAAAACATCTTACGATTAACTGCTGCTAAAGTTAGTTAGCGTTTAGTTTGTTAAACAGTATTAACATAGAGGATACATGTGTTGTATGCATGAGAACGTAATGTTGCTGGAAGAAGATAGCAACAGATCAAGTAAGAGGAGAGGAAAAGATACCGGCAATGGATGAGAGATCCGATAGAGACATAGGTAGTGAAGGTTGGTTTGGGGGGGGACTAAAAAGCTACAAATTTCAAGTTTTATAACTCACATAATTTCCAAGCAAGTCGGCACCCGGACAGACTCTTACTGACTAATGACGTCATTCATCACTAAGGGGGAAAAAGGCTTCTCTACCTCTCCAGAAAAGGCATTAACGATGATTCATGTTGAGGTGGTGGGCTAGATGGGTGGCTCCTTGAGGGCCTGGGCGCACTCAACTAAAATATTGAATATTACTATTCCCTCGCCACAGTGGAGGCCATAGCTGCTCTTCTATTCCATCATAGTCTTAACGCACAAATCAATCTGGCTTCAGTTCTTTAAAACCAAGCATCTAATCTAGCCCATGAAACCACACACACATAGACACATTCACAAAATCATATATATTAATTCCTTCGTAATGTCATAATCATCATTTCAAAACAAATTAATAATTTATAAACTAATTCAAAACACAAATCAAATTGTTAAGTTATAATTACTATAGTATAATAATATGATATATGAAAACATGCAACTATCACTTTCCCAACATTAGTGTATTAATTTTAATTTTTTACATAAATATTGCCTATATATTCCTCTATAGTGCGGAAGAATCACAACAAGACCCTTTTAAAGTACATAAAAACACATAGAGTATATAAAGTAAATAAAATATATGATAAACCACTTGAAAGGGTGGCAATGTTGTTTGTTCCTAAAAATTAGTGCTCTATAGTTGGAAAACTCAAAATTTTTTCGTATATTCGTTATATTATATATATATATATATATATAATATGTGTTCAAAAGTTTATAAAAATTCAGAAATAGGGTCTGAGATCCTTTGATAAATTTGTGGATATTTTGCTATAATTAAAAATGACAAATAGGTAATTATAACTAGTTATTTGAAAGCCAATTTCATTGAAAACCCTATAACATATCAAGTGGATGTCTCCCAGTTTACGCAATAATTATATGTAATTGGTTCAAGTTCACGATCAGAATGGTGTTAATCTTTGCGTCACTCATTGTGCTGCATCACTTCAGTCTGCGCTACGAAGTGACTAAGACTAGTGTCTATTTCTTCCCAGTTGTTCTCTTTGTCTAGATAGATTGCTTCTGTTTGGTACCAGCCAGACAATATTAAATATTCTGGTCCCTTTGTCACCATTGTAGATGGAAACCTTCTTCCCATTTCTTAGATACTAAAAATGTTACTGACTTGTACCACCGAATTAATAGCGGCATTTTCATTTTGGAACCCATAAACTAAAGTTAACTCTTCTAGCGTTTTTTGACATACACTGATGTAGTGAATCATGACCATTGCTTTTTACCTGAAGTTTTTATGTTGAAACTTATAAATATACTCCATAAACTTACTCACCTGTTTAAGCCTAGTAATAACAAAACTTTTGCCTTCTAGAAAGATTTATGCAGATTCACTATGGTTTGAAGGAAGATATAAACCAGTCTTTAATAAGTGAGATATGCCGTGCAGAGAATACCGTGCTGCGAATGCATCCAACATATTCATTAAGTAATAATTTTGTGTTCATGTATACGCCAAGATATCATAAAAAATTTGTCAAAAGTATGTTTTCTTCGTTGATGAATAATGTGCAGGTGCATTCAGAATATTTAAAACGATAAAATATTCATCCTCCAGCCACTAATGTAGACACCATTCTGTTCTTCTAGAAAGGTCGGTACAAAAACATAGGAGTCGTTCAATACTATATCAAGTATTAATTAAAAATGAAGACATCGGCACTGTAAACATGAGTGGCGGAAAATGTAATACTGAAAATAAAGAACTTTGCATGCAACCATAGTTGGTACAAATAGTAGGTCGATTAAAGACGTCAAGTATTTAATATAGTTCTACTAAACTACTGTAGATCTTAAATAAGAAACATATTTATATAAATGGAATATTGTAAAAGTAGTACACTTTAATTAGGATCTAGGTGTTGATTTAGTACTATATGAGGCAAAATTTAGTTTAATATACTTGCATATAGAGAAATATAGAAATCCATATGATAAACTGTGTTAGTTACCATAGTTGATAATTTTTTGAAAGTACACAATTTTCGTTACTAGATGATGGTTTTATGGGTAGTATAAGGGATGAGGGTGGACTCCCTCTACCAGTTGATTCAGAGTGGAACAGGTCCAAGTCTAACCAAACCGAACTCACCCCCATGTAACTAGCTCTTTAGAAGTTTCTCGCCGCAGAAACGACCTTATTTAGTGTTAGTTAAAATGAAATTAATGCCCGGAGGGAACTGGCTTCAGGCCAAATAATACAGCCAACTACTGACCTTTGGTGTTTATCTTGATTATTATAGCGTTTAAACTACTTTCGAATATTGTAGGAAATGTAAGTTTTGTTTACAGCTTGAAACAATAAAAGGTTCAACCACTCTGAATGAACAGCTAATCTAGCTGAACTTCTGCCCAGTGGAAAACTTAATGCGTTTTAGAACAAAAATATTAAATATTGGAAATAGCCGTATATTCTACTTCACTGTTTCACTGTATGGCATTTAGTTGATTTCACGTATTCTATTAATTTTTTACAACTGGAAACAATCAAAAGGCTTAACTACTTTAAGTAAACCAGATGTTTTCTGCATCTAGTGTTTCAGTTGGGTTTTTTGACTCTGACGAAGACCGCTTGTTACGGTTGACAGTTTTAGTCTTGTTTTCCCATTTCTTATTGTGGTTTGATCATTGATATGATCAATATATGATCAAAATATATTGAGATGATATATATATATATCAATGATCAAATCACAATAAGAAATAAGAAAATTATATATTTATATATAACATGTCACCTTCTCGAGTTTTGGTGCTCTCAAGACGCCCATCCTCTGGAATGGTCTCTTTGATATGTAAGAAACCCCTTGATTTCAATGTGCCTACCTGTCGGCGTCCTCACCACGATAATTGGTAACAGGTAACGCTAGCTACGTAGACTGTCTAATAGATCGAAGGCTTTGTGGTTATTGACCTCAAAACTAGCCGAGAAGTCTTAAAATATTGTTGGTACCAAGGGGATGGGTGGCCTGAGTGGATCTTCTTGCGATGTTCTCCATATCCTTTCATTGACATCAAACACGTGGAGGCTGTGGTACCTCACCCAGAAAGGTTAAACTTGCTAGGGAGTCACCGTGTCAGAAACAAAATTTTCTCGGGAAGTTGTCTGGAGAGCATCAAGATGAAATGATTCTCGTCTGTTGACTCTCAAGCTTTACTGCTTGGTAAGTCCATAAACTTGGTTGATGGACCTAAAAACAACTAGATCTCACTCTGGAAGTGAGGTCACTACTCAGAAAAATGAAAACTTTACCATTTGTGAGTTTAGGGGGGGGGGGGGGGGGCAACCGAAGCTTCATGAATACAGAGGTTGTCTGATGTCTGGAGTAGGAATTGGCCAGAGTCTCGAGTCACGGTCAATTACTGTAGAATATAATGGTAGATATACGATAATTTTATATTTATATATAATTGATGCCAATGCAGTATCGCCAGTGATATCCTGTTAAAAGTTCTAATGCGATTGCAACAGTCGAATATTACACATGCTCATATTTCCAACACTAAAAAAGAACCGAATATCTAAATATAATGTAGGTATTAAAGTATATTTTCTTACCAGCCTTCAGAAGAATTAACCTTCAGGTATTTAAGGTTGCAGAAATGTAAATAATGAATCCCTAATGAAATTATACAACCATGGATGTAATGATACAATCATAATGTATGATTCTTGTCCACGACTTATATTACTCTAACGCCAAATTAATCCTAGATGGTCACCTTCAGAGTACTTGAAACGTATAACTTTTACAAGAAGTTATGATTTTTGTTTAAAGTTTAAGAGATCATATTACAATAACAAATCACAAAACAATAACAATCGTCAGAATAAACATAGAGAGATTTCCTAATTCAATTTATGAACTATTAAACTTGTCAAAAGTTCATAAATTTGATAAGTATGAAAGCAGGGTTCAGTAAGTTATTGTGTAGTATATAAAAAAAGAATGGTTTTCCAGAAGAAAAGGAAATTCACAGCTGTTGTGGGCAATTAATCATATTGGACCAACTCCTTTAAAGCAATAAAGGAAAATTATGTAGCAAAGTGAAGTATGTTTGGGTTGCTTTATAGGGAATTGAGTCACATTTCTACTGAGTCTTTGCTCCTCACCCTACAATTAATTTCTTTCATAGAAGTTTACTTGAAGACCAATAATTTTTAGTAACTTCAGAAAAGTAGGAATAAATCATACGTATTCTTTGACGAAATATTTTATTTTTTCCTACTTGGGAATTGTTTGCGCAGTTTAAATCATTTCGGTGTATACTTTTTATCCATTATTGTCAGTGATAAGATTATAAACGATTGTAAAGCGAGAACCTAATCAGAGCTCTACACCAGTATAAACTGGCGATAATGAGACCAGAGCCCAGAACAATATTATTAATTTACTTATCTATGTACAGTTGCTAAGAGGCATATACTCATATACAATGTATATGAATGATACATTCTTCATATTATTTTATTCTGATGCTTTTTACCAAATAATTCAGAAAGCAGCAATAGTAAAACAAAAGAATGAGGTATATATATATATATATATATATATATACATATATTAGTACAAATAGGGAGCAGACCTTCTTTTATACAAATTAAGTTAGTTGAAATCAGCTAGAAAATACGGAAAACTGCTTAAAAGAAAGGCATGTTTGATTAAGGCAATTCAGTTTAACAAAATTTATATATATTTATATATATGCAAAAGAATATACATGAAAAGGGCATAATTTTTAACAAAACATGTTTGAATGAAGGTCTGCTCCCGAAATACACAGATATATATATATATATATATATATATATATATATATATATATATATATATATCTGGTTAAAATCTGTAGCAGCTTCTGCACTCACTAACTTTGTGCTGGTGGCCTCGATTCTTCGGGCGATTTTTCTTTCTTCTGGCTGTAGTTGCCATAACATCTGTCCTAGAGACATCGTCAATATTTTACGAGCTTTCGACCATATAAACGTTGGTCATCATCAGATAGAGCATGCCTTGTAGTTAAGAGCTTAAATACCAATCAGATTGACTAAATCGAACCAATCAGAGCGCAGGGTTAAGGCTGCTGCTCTGATTGGACCTCATGCTTGGAGGATTAAAATCATAATTTTAACCAGATATGTTTGAGAGAAGACCTGCTGCCAACGTATTCTAATATATATATATATATATATATATATATATATATATATATATTATATATATATATATATATGTATATATAATCGGGATTCGGTCAATTTTCCAGGGTCAAAATCAAACTCTCAATGCCAACGTTTCGGTTTTATTTAAAACCTTTTTCATAGGCCTACAAACAAAGGATGACAAGGATGAACAGTGTTCGGTTTACATGTAATTGTTATCAGTTAGTCTGGTCCAAGTTTTTGACCAGTTAAGATGTTAGTTCACTGACTATCTATTGTTACTTCATTTACATAATGTAAATTTCATCATTTTTCTAATTCAAAAATTCTGACTTTTGTAAGTTCATAAAAATGTTTATTGTTTTTCTATTACTTCTACTTGTATATATTTTTTTCACAACTGTAATGTTCCATTTTGATGTCAGTTATATGTTGATGTTTATATATGATTTCTTGTCATCCTTTGTTTGTAGGCCTATGAAAAAGGTTTTAAATAAAACCGAAACGTTGGCATTGAGAGTTTGATTTTGACGCTGGAAAATTGACCGAATCCCGATTACATTATACACCTATTCTATCCAACGGTTGATATATTATTGAAGTTGTTATATATATAATTAGAGTTATTGCTAGAAAAAAAAAGAGAGACTAACACTTACTATTTTCTATCATTTCAGCTATCTTGCTGTCTTCAGGAGAGGTAGGAAAAGGAACAGGAATACAGGAGCAGAGACGTGAAAGTGACTTTGTTTTGGTCGGTGGACACCTTCACGTTTTCTTTCACTTCACCTTTTCCTACCTCTCCTGAAGACAGCAAGATAGCTGAAATGCTTGGAAATAGTAAGTGTTAGTCTCTCTGTTTTTTTCTAGTAATAACTTTAATTATTTGCCCGTTTGAACAGTTTGGTCTCAATCCAAAGTGTCATATATTTATATATATGATCAAACTACAATAAGAAATGGGAAAACAAAACTAAGATCTTTCAACCGTAACAAGGGGTCTTCGTCAGAGTCGAAGTCGAATGACTCTGACGAAGACCGCTTGTTACAGTTGAAAGATATTATTCTTGTTTTCCCATTTCTTATTGTGGTTTGATCATTGATTGTTATTTCACGTGTTTATGTGAAACCTTCATATATATATTATTCAATTAATTTAAACATTCCTTAAATATTTTATTTAACTATCAATATGGTAGTTTTATTCAGAAAATCGTATCATGTAGTTGCAGTTGATGTAATGTATTATGAACGTTTGAAACATCAACTTATTATTTAGTTGCCCTCAAATTGTATGTGTTATTTGCTAATACTTGAAAATTATAGATAAAGTCTCAACATAAACAAAATTTTTGTTTTAATTAACAATTTCGAACTTTTTGTGTCCTTCATCAAGTTCTATATAAAACCAGCTATAGCATGTTACAGCGTATATAAGAAGATATTTTAACTTTCAATATAAAATGTCAAGAGGACATTCGTTTTTAATTTTTTGCTATAATCAGTTATCTTTTTGTATAATTTTCATGTTTTGATCTATAGTTCATAATTAATTAAGACGTAATAATGTAATTAATCCTATTATATGAGAAAACTGAAAAAAAATATGACGAGTTGCTACGAGCATCTTCGTAAATACAATTAGTTTATAGCATTACATTGTTTATAGTTTCAGAAAAGTAATTTTATTCTATGTATTTAAATCAGTTATCCATTGCTTGGTATAATATAGAAATGATATTACGGGAAAAACGACAGATTTGTAGAAAAAAATATTATAATTCTAATAGGGAATATAAAAGATGTCTCATTGTTATGTAAATATCTGAGATTATGTATATTGAAAAGGGGAAATTGTATATTTGTGGGAATTATTTTATTCATAATATGGCGCTCGTCTGCGAAATGAAATGGTTGCACGCCAGGCCTGATGAATACATGGCGGGACCACCTGTCGCGTAGCTCGATTAGCAGGCCACCCTGTAACACTGACTAATGCCTCCCGTTCCGCAAATATTTTTCCCTCCTAATTTTATACCGTCATTATGTGCTCCTTTCACCCAGCCGTCCTTTTGTATGTTATGCCGCTCGGAGAGGCATTTGTTTTCACAATACATTTAGCCTAACCTTATTACACTGCTATATGTTCCTCCTTTCATATAAACGACCTTTGTTAATTCCTCGGTATTACTAGTTTCAAAAGAACTAACAATTTTTATACTGTTATGCTGCTTTTATTTGCCGTAACTCAGTTCATATACTAAATATCCACAGTTTATTTATTAAATTAAGCCATTGCAAATGAAAGTAATAGGTAAGTCTCATAGCTACCTTCTAGCATGATAGCCGTACACTAAAAACAAATACTCTCCGTCTAAGGATATTATAAATATTGAGAAATGCAATATGAAAAATTCATCTTACTCTGTAGGAAAACAAAATACTAGTAGAGAAGTGTGTTCTAATAAAAATTCAAGATCCCAAATAAGTTGCAAAGTAATCTTTGCAATTGTTATGTGTAATAAAATGTTAAAACTACAAAGTTGTGTATTTGGAGAAAGCAGCCAGTTTTTAGAGGAATGATTGTATCAACATTCATACACCATAACAACTGATTTAATGCTGCAACACATAGTATTGATAAAAGCCATAATTATTATATTTATATTAGTGAAGCAAATTACCACTAACGAACATGATGAGAAAAGAAGAAAAACGTTGAAAATGTTACGCATTAAAAAGAATCAGTCTTCGTTCAGTTAAGTTTTGGCTGCTTGTATCTGGTATTTTAATTTTATATTGCCCAAAAGATTATGGTTTTGGCTGGTGTCACTGTTGGTGTGTATCGGTCTTGTATATGCTGACAGATGGTTTCAACTTCATTCATCAAGTTCTTTGCCATAAATCTCTAACGTAATATGTCACTATTTCTAATTTGAAAACGTCATACATTTCTATCTTTTATTATTTTCTATATACAAACAATTGTTTATTTTTATATTATTTTTTATTTTTTTTTCTAGGCCAATTGGTTAAATAATATTAAAACTTTAATTATGAATGTTTGTTTTAAACCTGAATAACTGAACACTTCTTGATAAATATTTATATTATAATATGCATACTTAAAATATTTTTTAATTTCGGTGCTTTACCGAATTTCATACACTATCCAAAAGATACGAATTCTTTATTTTGCATCCATGAGGGAGAATTACATTATAGTAGGAGGGAGAAGTGCTAATGTTGCCTTATTCGTTCCTTAATTACGTCTATCCCATTCGTTCAAAGAAAGTAAGAAGTAATACCTGAGAATATAGCATTCCTTTCGTAACATCTAGATCAGATATAGAAAACATGAAATTGAAACTAAACACATGTTTTTATAAGAAACATTTAAAAATATTCAGATTAAGTACTGATGTTAAGGTTTAGACATTTCCTTCCTGCCCAGAACAAGACCAAGTTCTATTAAATAATTCAAGCTTATTTTCAATGCAGTACCTCGTTATTAGCTACTGCAAGCTAATATCCAACTATTTAATGTAAACTAAATTACACAAACAACCTCCGTACTTATAACAATACTAATAGTAAATTTATTCGATCAAATACTTAATTAGTTCAAATGTGAATTTATGTACAAAATGATTATTTTCACTGAAGTTAATTCAAATCCTTCAAAGACAGATGAAGTCACCAAAATGTATATCTCACACTTGTTTCTTTAATTTTATATATTAATTGATAACACTATCTAGTTTTCAACGTACATAAATACATATGTTATTAAAAATATATGCTATTAAAGCAAATAACTTTAGATCTTAGTAAACATTTTATTTTTCAGCTTTTTCTATATATTTTACTTTATATGAAATCAATTATATAAAGAGGTTCGACAAGCTACATGAAGTATGTAAACCGAAAAAAAAAACGTGTAATGAATGATTAGAACTTACTACTGTATTTAGACCGGGTCTTCGTTAGGTAAATAGATGTGCGCCATTACAAAGACCCGCAAGGACTGAAATCTGTCTCATTCAAAAGACACTCAATCAATGCAGCCAACTTACGGATCATAGCCAGATAAGCAAATATAAATTAATCATAACAAAAAAAAGCAATAAAAATAGAGAAAAATAATTTAAAAAACATAAACAATTAATAACAAAAAATTAATAAATATTTTGTTGAAATAAATAAGGAATAATAAATGATGTTTATTGGCAAGCTCAATGGTAAATTTTCCTAGGAGAGAAATAACTGATTCTGGTTTTGAATCGATAAGCGTAGTTTCAAAAATTACAAGAGATTTTATGAGCAATGAGACTAGTGATAAATTAAGAATTAAACGACAGTACAGGTGTGGTTATAGAGCAAGTAAGACTGCCATAACGCCCATATTGAACCATACATATGTAAAACATAACAATCTGCAGAAAGAAAACATACACATGTTTTCGCAAAAGCTCGCTATTATATTATGACTGCTTCATCAACAGGTAGAAATATGTAAGCCGCTCCAATAAGAAGCGAGGATTCATATATATTGCCAAACATTCAAAAGTAATAAATACTAAACAACAATGACTACACTCTCTACTAGACTAAGTTACTGTCATATACACAGAGATGAATATATAATCAAACTGTTATATATATATATATATATATATATATATATAGTAATATCAAAGATCAAACCACTATATGAAATGGGAAAACAAGACTAAGGTCTTTCAGCCGTAACGAGCGGTCTTCGTCAGAGTCAAAAACACTAGATACAGAAAACTTTCTTGTTTTCCCATTTCATATTGTGGTTTGATCATTGATTGTTATTTAAACGTGTTTTTGTGAAACTCATATATATATATATATATTCCCCTCTCAGTAACAACTCCTATCCTGTTCCTTCTGATACATCTTGCACTTCCTGTAACTGCCTTTACCGTTTGGAGTGTACTCGATGTGATGCTTTTTACGTTGGCTTGGCTTCAACCAAGCTGAGCCTGCGTATGAACAATCACAGGGCGTCCGTTGGTCAGCGCAGAGACCTACCCATAGCTATCCATGCTAATTCCTATGACCTCCCTTTCAATGATTGTTTCAGGGTACAAATCCTCAAACAAATCCCTGAGTCTAATTCCCATGTCACCCTTAAAGCTTTCGAAGAGGCATTCATATGCCTCCTTGGGGCTCGTTCTCCTCCTGGTCTCAACCTGTACCGTTAATTATTTTTTATTTTATTATTATTATTATTATTATTATTATATTATTATTATTATTTTTTTTTATTATTATTTATTTTTTATTATTACTATTTCGTATTTTATATATTTTTTATCTTGTTTTCTAAATAAATATTGGAGGGATTTCTTTTTTTCCTCTCCTCCGCTGGGGAGCAGCATTGCGGTGGTTCCACGAGTTACTCTGGAGGCCAGTAGCAGTTTGCTTCTCAACGCGAGTACTTCGCACTTCTTCCCGATGACGACGGATGTCGAAATATCGAAGTGAGTTCTGTAGTGTCTTTCTGTGTTCTTTTCTATGTGTTAAAGTGTATATATATATATATATATATATATATATAAGGTGTATAATGTAATCGGGATTCGGTCAATTTTCCAGGATCAAAATCAAACTCTCAATGCCGACGTTTCGGTTTTATTTAAAACCTTTTTCATAGGCATCTTCTCCATATACTCTTCTTATCTCCTCATAAAAACCCATAGTTGTATTTATATAAACCCAATAATATAACAAATTCAATAATATATCAACTGTTGGATAGAATAGGTGTATAATGTAATCGGGATTCGGTCAATTTTCCAGGATCAAAATCAAACTCTCAATGCCGACGTTTCGGTTTTATTTAAAACCTTTTTCATAGGCATCTTCTCCATATACTCTTCTTATCTCCTCATAAAAATCCATAGTTGTATTTATATAAACCCAATAATATAACAAATTCAATAATATATCAACCGTTGGATAGAATAGGTGTATAATAGAATAGGTATATATATATATATATATATATATATATATATATATATATATATATATATGAAAATGGTCTATGCAACGTTGACAATAAATTACTTGTTTGTTCTCTCACTTACCCATCAATGAGTGGAACATCCTGAAGAAGTCGTCGGGCGACCTCAATCCGCTCATCAAGAGAGGCGCCAGCCTGGATTTTAAGGGCAATAGGAACACTGAGGGTTGCGGCAGCAGTAAGGACGAGAGCAGCAATGACTAGGTATCTTTGGCGGAGCTGGATCCCAACAGAAAGGCAACCTGCAAAACCAGTTACAATTTAAACAAAGCGGAACTTTTCAAATAAGCAAAAGTTTATCATAAATATTCAAATTATTTACAACGCACATCGTAGAGGAACTTATATTGCCAGTTATGTATATCATAATGATAATACTAAATATTATTTTCATCAGACACTGAAATGTTTATATATGACTAGGAAATATCAAGCAGAAAAAATAAGAAAGCGTAGAAGTAAAACAAGCTTGAAAGTATAACAAAGACAAAAATTATTTTGATTTTGCAGTTAAGGTTTTAAGATTGTTTCAATGATTTATCTATCATCAATATGTTTTTGTTTGTATTATGCATATATACATTGAAGTACTAAGTAAACCAATTATAAACAAACTCAGAGAAAAAATTTGCATCTGGCTAGCAAGAAAATATATTCAACATATCAATTCAACATATATACACCAATTCAGCATATCAACAACCATCGTCATAAAGAGTCAAATTAATTGTCTAGATGCCAACAATAAACTAAACTAAACCATTAGACTAGCTGTCTACTAATTAGTATAGTAATTAGATTTGTGTCTCTAAATAAGAAGGGATAAAAATTATAACAGGTATACAAAGGAAAGGAGATGGCTATAAATAAAACAAAGCTTAAATAAAAAATATTAATAATAATACTGAACAGATGTATTGAAGAGCATTTATAGAAAATATGAAAAATATTAAAGTGGGTAAGTATGATAACTATAAAATTAATACATAAATTATGTCAAGAAAATGAAAAATAATTTAATAAGCTTTTAAGAAACAACAATTAGTACTGGAGTTTCTATGGCTTCAGAGAAGTTAAAAAGTGATTTTTATGAAACTGTTGAGGTAATATTACCGTTGTAAACGAAAATCTGATTGAACATAGCTACAGGAGGCTCACTGCAGGGAGTAATGAAAGCCCTATCATAATAAAGTAACACTTTGTTATTTTAGAATCTAGGTCAAAATGTTGGAAAACACGTTTCAACAAACAGAAAAGTGTTCACGTAATATTAACTTGGCATTAGCATACATTTTCTCTGGTATTAATTAACGAAATTATCAACCCTCAAATCTAAAAGAACAAATACTTTGAACTGCAGTTTGACAAAAAACTTACTCAGGATTTTCATGGGATAATTAGAAAAATAATATAGCTAAGCAAATTATAAAAACATCTACCTCAGTTTTTGAAATATCGATGAAAACTAACAACCAGCAATAAAGCGTTGGTTTACAAAATTGTTGCCATGTCTGTTGGAACTTAAATCCTCAAAAATATCCTTGATTTTTTATGGATACATCAAACAATAAAATTATTCCAACCTCAATATCCCAACTTAGCAGGTAGCAATGTCCACCAGTATTACTTCTTTCCTTCTGTCTCATTGCGAAATAATTATAAATATATGTTACACATGATTTTAGTAATATTTGTTAGTTTTTATCACTTTAATAACTTCTTATTAAATTACGGAAATACACAAATTCATGTCCTTTATCTTTTACTTCATAAAAAGTTGATTTCCACTTCTATAGAAGGAAAGCGGGGCTCTGCCTTATTTGGTACCAATTTTAGTTATGGGCTAGCCAGATGCTGATTTTACCAGTAGTCCTAAATTTTGATCCACTCATGTTTATTAGAGTTGAATCTTATATCTTGTACTTGACATGGTAAAGAGTCAGGACTCTTTATATGAGATAAAGTGCACAAGCTTTTCTATTTCCATTCACCAGATTTCTAACTTCACTCTCGAGTACGAAAGGTAAGCAACCTACCTGTCACCCAACACATGACCCGACATAGCAACAACTGCGACCTTTTTAAAAGATATTAAGAGTTTCTAAATTGCAGAAAATTTATATAATACAGGGTATATAAAGAAATCTATGATCAAATTCTAAAATTATTCTTAAATCTACTAAAAGAATAAGGGCACGTTTTGATTTACACTTATTTAATTATTTTGTCTATACCAGTTTATTACATATCTGCCACGTGGATGGCATTGTCGGCCTATTGTTCAAATATTGTTCTGTTTTGTGATTTGATACACTAAAAATACCAAGTAACACACAAGTCATTTTTTTAGTATCTTCACGTCTTTGTGAGAGACCTATTGGAAGAATAACTGAGATTATGACAGGCTTGAAAGTACATATAATATGGTATATTGTGTAGAATTGTGTTGTCAATCCCTGGAGACAACTCATATAACTCTCTGGAAACAAAACAAACCAAGCTGGAGTAAGTGCATTACACTTCCATGCACTAGAAATGATATATTCACCAGAGAGTTAGCAGTATTCCCTTGCTCTCTAGTAATTGCTTCATTATAAAAATATGCTATCTTGTCACATTAAGCTCAACTATAAACTTCCATGATCGTACATTTTTTTTCACAAAACAAATTCTATTTCATTCTCTCTTTCTCACTCAGTTTAACACATTCAGAAAACAAAATCAGGTATAAATTCTGTCTGTGTTTTGGATAATACCCATATCTATGTATATAATCATAACACTTTAAAAATAAAAAAATGCTATTCTTCTTAAATTTCATATTAAGTCATTAAAGCACTTCAATTTTTTTTCAATAAAACTGAAAGCATCAATTTTGTTTTAATCGATTCACTTAAATTTTTTTTAAGACAACGCAAACAATGTTCTTGTTTGAATAACATTCATAGTTAATAACATTAAGTTTATGATATTTATTTGTCATAAATGTAAACAAATAAATCACTTTCTTCACAAAAATTAATGAATCGTTCACATATAAAGGAATAAATCAAATACTATTTTCTCATATTCAACCGTTTTTTTTTAGAACGTTTTCTTTTCCAGGTTACGTCTGCTTATACGCAGGGTCACAGTAGAACAAATGACAATGTTAGACAGTAGGCTCAAATATCATTTATTTTATATCCAAACTGATGTTTGGACAGTAGTACCAAACATGAGTCAATCCAAAAATGCAACCCAAATATCACTAAATTCTGAAAATGTTCTGTTCTTTCTCGTAAAATTGTTATGTGTAGAGACCTTTTTTCTTTATTTTTTCTAGTTATGACTAAATAGCATGCAGTAAATGATTACACGATTAATGAAATAATGAAGAATGTTGTAACATACCTTGAAACAGAACTAATATATATGGAGCGTTAATGAATCTCTTGGCCAAAAGAATTGAGATACTCGTATGTAAAACATGTTACTATGTTTGAAACATGCGATACTAAGACATAGTCGTGTGGTACAAATTTGCACACATGTATTTTGTTTTCTTACAGTTGTGGGAAATGAGGGGAGTATCTTTCTAATTTTTAGAAAAATTAGAAAGAAATGGTCATGGTCATAATCAAGTTCTGTTGATTATGACCATGAGCTCTCTAGTCATCATGTAAGTACCATATACTTGTACTATATACAAGAGAAACTGACATCAAGTAAAGTACTCAGTAATCAGCACCACAACTATACAACTTACGCCGGACGTTTTATACTTTTTCACATTTTTTAATAAAGTGATCAAGGATAAAATTGCCTAACCAAGTTTCCGACTAAAAAAAAAATGCAAAATTTTACCAGTGGAATAAATGTTAAACAACAGATGTAATTCAGATCTTTAAATGATCAAAAATTAATAAAACTAATTAGCTGGAACATCTGCACTAATAGGTGAATATCCAAGGTTAACGTTTTTCTAAGTTTGTCAGAGTTTTGATGGAATTACACAGAGAATTGTTTGGAATATAAATTAGACAGTCAAAGACTGGGTACTTTCATATTTCTCAGATGTCATGGTTATTAATATTTTTGATCTGAATATTTTGGTTTATGATGTTAAATCTTAGGAGGTGTTCTCTAAATTTACAACTATAGGGATCGAATTTCCATAATCCTTACTTACTGCTTGCCTCGGTTATGAAAAGAATCCACAAATCTTAAAAAAGCTCCTGCATCAATATTTGGGAATCTCCACTTGTCCGTAATCGTCCTTCTTTCTATATTATTACTGGTAAGGAAATAGTTATTTATTAGAGAAATCTTCCTATTGACATTAATACTAAAAAAAAAAAGTTTCCATGGTTCTATTTTAACAAAACTGAACATGTATGAAATTTATATAGAAGTCATAGCATTATTATTATTATTATTTGAGGGTGCAGTTTCAGACTAGTGTCCTAGAAGAAAAGGGAGCATTATAATTGGTAGTCTGGTTCATCTAGGAACCCAGCACTATGTGTGTAAATGCATTTTACTCTCTTAAACAAAAAAAAGGTATTTGAGGGTGGCTATGCGTCATAAACACAATTGTACTTCCCCCCCCCCCCCCCTTCTGCAAGAAAGTATCCCAGCAGTTAGCTTCAACGCTTCCAAGAAGCTCAGCACTTTTCCTGGGTCCAGCAGTAAAAGTTTATCTATGGTTTTGTTGAGTGTCCCGAAGCACCTACCTCTGTGAAGCAAGGTTACCTAACAGTCAGCCAGCAGGTGCAACGGTTTTCTTCCTCTTCATTGCAGAATCTGTACAAACTATTACTGATAGTGCGCATTCAGGCTCCCTATGATTTGGGAGAAAGTGACTTCCTTTTTTATTCTTCGATACAATCATCTTCGGGGCATTAGGTGCACTTGTGGGAGGTTGAGTCCCACAAGTTAGCGCTTTTGGACCATTTGTGCTTAAGGAGGATGGTCTCTGGACTTCTTTCTACTGACTAGTTCTGTAAGTGATATTTTGCCAGCACCGACAGAGCACTGCATACCGGAGTAAGGCTATTTACCCAAGGGGGTCGCCTGGTACCCTTGAGACTCTGTTAGTGATGCAGTAACCCCTGTGTCATACATCCTTAGGCACGGATTGCATAACGCCTGGGATTGAGGCTTGGAAAAGAGGAGAAGATTTGGGAACTTGGAAGGATGTGAAACTAAGGTAGTCAGGCCCAGCCCCTGGTCACCTTCTCCTCCTCCTTCGTTTGTTCCTGCATATGGGAGGTTAACAGTGTAGCATAGCAAAGGGCAAAAATTGGAGTTGAGTAGTATAATCTATTAGAGGCACATAATCACTCCAATAGTGCACGAAGTCATAGTAAGTCAACCAGTAGTATTCGTATTTATTTATCATAAACTTTATTTGATGTACAATTAACCGGTTCTTATTAGATCAACAAAAATAATTGATACTGGGCGAGATTAGTACATGAATAGATGTCTGATATGTTGGTACCCTCTGACAATATTGTTCAGTCATTGTTCATATGAGTGCTTAATAACAAATGAACTACATTTTCATTCTTTATAGAATACAAATGTCTAATCATTTTAAGCAGAAAATTCTAACAAAAGTAATACATTCATTGTAAATCTCACTTTACTTATAGAGTAAATATTTGCCCTACAGCACGAAAAATGATTTCGTCAAATTAATAGTTAATATTTAGTGAAGTTGACAACTGCTACACTTTTACACTTTTAATTCTTGTTTCAAATTCCAATAATACCATTTATTTCTACGGTAGGTTAGTGTTGATTAACTGGAAAAGGAAAATTGGATTTCTTATATTCTTGGATTGGGCCTGTTATATGGAACATTAATTCTGACATTACCTTCTGCCGTTGAATGTTCCCAGCAATAATCATCATCAATAATATTACCATTTATTCTTAATGAACTCTGCGAAGATTTATGTAGTCTGGACGTTGTGTCTTGGTTACAATAAATTTTAAAAATGACATTTCCATCACTGCATATTACATTAATCTTGTCCTTCAGAGAGTATTCCTTTAAGTATTAACCAATTCCATTTATAAATGAATGCAAAATCAAATTTCTCAGCATAATATATTAGTGTTACTTCTACAGATGTTGTTAGGAACAAATAACGAATAATGGTAGCTTTACTCTAGAAGAATGACAACATAAAAAAAAATTCGATTGAGAAAATGAAAATGTACAAATTAATATCCTACAGCCTTTATTATATATACCTAAAGTTTCAAATCTCAATAATTAAAGGGTGTAATTAACTATTGAAAAACAGTAAATGTTAAATATCTGACCAATGTGGTTACTTTTTTTTTTTCTATAAATGACGTTTTTTCGATGACGTCTGTATACGTGTCGTGTGTGTGTGTGTGTGTGTGTGTGTGTGTGTGTGTGCGAGCGCGCATGCGTGCGTGCGTGCATGTGTGTCTCTGTATATATATATATATATATATATATATATATATATTAATGTGTGTGTGTGTGGTGTGTGTGTGTGTGTGTGTGTGTGCGTGAGTGTGTGTGTGCGCTCGTGCGTGCGTGCATGTGTGTCTCTGTATATGTGTGTGTGTGTGTGTGTGTGTGTGTGTGTGTGCGTGTGTGTATGTGTGCGTGTATATATGTCTCCAAAAATCTGTGCAGACGCTGCAGCCTATAACTTTTCGTGGATCAAACATATGTTTTACTCTGAAATAGATTCTTATTGATGTGGACACTACTGCATAATAAGCAAACCATTTTTTTCACCAAAACATTTTCTACTTATGATTGGATATTTTTAGAAAATAAAGCTAATCTTTAATAAATTTATACAAATTCCACAAGAATGTATTTATTGGTGGGCTTCATTTTATGATGGTTAGACTACATATTTTCCAAAGTTGTCAACTATCCAAGATATGAAGCCTATTTGATTTCACATTTATCTTGTTTTATCTGAATGAATTTTAAAGTACCATATCTTATATGTTTGGTACATTTGGTAAAGTCTTACAACTAATAAGTAACATGTATCTGGTTTTTTGAAGACGTAAACGAATGGATCATTTTAAATATTAGATATTCAAACAATTGTTTTTCAATGTAACGAGTAAAAAAATTCATCTAAAAAATTATTGGTGTCTGTGATTAATGCTAAAAACAGGCTAAATATTTTTTTTTATTTACTTAGCACTGATGAGGAATGAAATTATAAAAAATTGTCCAATTTTATTGAAATTATTTGTCCAAGAAAAATTGTATATCCGATATAGTGTTATAGTCAATTTTTGCTTGTTAAAAAATCACAACAAAGAAATTAAAATTATATTTAGACGCAAAATATAGGCCAAAAAGGGAAATGTACCTTATGTCAAAATTTTGATTGTATAAGGAAACGGGAAACGAAGTAAAGAATTGAGACAGCCACGCAACTGGAGGAAATTACACGTAATTGTGAAGCAAATTGCATAGTTGAGAATCAAACCTAACTACAACCACTACTCAATTGGATAGTTAGTTTTAGCATTCTCTTCGGTAGTAATTGCAACAACATGGAGTATACTGCAATATACATACATACATACACACACCCACACACACACACACACACACACACACACACACATATATATATATATATATATATATATATATATAAATAATGATTTCACATAAACACGTGAAATAATAATCAATGATCAAACCACAATAAGAAATGGGAAAACAAGACTAAGATCTTCCAACCGTATCAAGCGGTCTTCGTCAGATTCAAAAACCCAACTGACTCTGACGAAGACGGCTTGATAGAGTTGAAATATCTTAGTCCTGGTTTCCCATTTCTTATTGTGGTTTGATCATTGATATATATATATATATATATATATATATATATATAAACACGTGAAATAACCATCAATGATCAAAACACAATATGGAATGGGAAAAAAAGACTAAGATCTTTCAACCGTAACAAGCTGTCTTCGTCAGTGAGTTGGGTTTTTGACTCTGAAGAAATCCGCTTGTTACGGTAATATATATATATCAATGATCAAACCACAATATGAAATGCGAATAAAAGAATAAGATGTCTCAACAGTAATAAAAGGCATTCGTCAGAGTCGAACCCATCATTCATGTTATGGAAATGGTTATACAGAGTATATATATATGACCAAATATTTAGGTCAATATGTAAGTAATAAGCGATGGTATTGTGCATTTGATGACTTATGGAATAACATGGAGTACTAAATAATGAATTTTATGTTCAGAATAGACTATTGTGATTACGACTATCTACAAGGTTAATCAGATTATATATTGCCCTCCCAGCCTTTTGTTCCTTCTCATACTAATTACTCCCTTTAAAATGGCTCTATTCCCTCCCCATCTTCTCAATAAAATACCAGATATCTTATGTCACTTGTTTCAGTACGTCAGAAGAAGACCAGTTGTTCAAGTTGAAAGTTCTTATAGCACTTCTAATTTTTTTACTGTGGATATTCTCTCTCCAGTTTAGCACTATCACATTAATGATAATGCTTATATCAGTTTTCGATTTTTAGGAGAACCTGTTATTTATCTTATTTATCTGGGAGGTCATCTACTACTGGACTTAATCTCAATCGTTAATAATTAATTTTTCGTTATTTTCAATAAAACGCTTCGTAATTTCTTCATTTTTCCTTTTAGCTTTTTTCTTTTAGTAATTTGTTATGAAATATTTTTCTTTACATATCTATGCTTATTTTTTGTTGTAATTATTTATTTTTGTCTACCTTCCCTTTGTAGGTTTGCTACATTGATTGGTTGTCTCTTGAATGATTTTACATCAGTCTCTAACTACGAGGGTCATCCAGAAAATAAGTTCCGTTTTGGTCTGTAGGGCGGTAGGAGTGGTTTTTGCCAAATCCGGCAACACCGCACGAAAGAGGAGAGGTGGGGGAATAGAATGAGAGGTGGGGGACCTCAGTCGGTCAATTACCAACGTCAGGGCAGGTAGTTGAAATGGAGCCCTCCATGTCACGTCCCGCCACCTCGATCCCCGTTCCCTCTCGAGTTGTTTTGCGCGGAGTGATTCAATTTCTTTATGCACAGGGTTTCAAATCAGTTCAAATTCACGAACAGCTCATTTCTGTTTATGGAGAAGGTGTAATGAGTGAATCAATGGTGAGGAGATGGGTACGTGAATTTAAGGCGGGAAGACATTCACTTGAGGATGAAAGTGGGAGAGGCAGACCCTCAGTTGTGACGGACGAAATTGTCGCAGAAATCGACAATGCAATTCGCAAAGATCGTCGTTCAACCCTGGATGAACTCCACCTGAGTTTCCCAGACATCTCACGATCCCTCATCCATGAGATCGTCTCGGAAAAACTTGACTTTCGGAAAGTTTCCGCCCGGTGGGTCCCTAGAGAGCTGAATGTCTTCCCGCCTTAAATTCACGTACCCATCTCCTCACTCATTACACCTTCTCCATAAACAGAAATGAGCTGTTCGTGAATTTGAACTGATTTGAAACCCTGTGCATAAAGAAATTGAATCACTCCGCGCAAAACAACTCGAGAGGGAACGGGATCGAGGTGGCGGGACGTGACATGGAGGGCTCCATTTCAACTACCTGCCCTGACGTTGGTAATTGACCGACTGAGGTCCCCCACCTCTCATTCTATTCCCCCACCTCTCCTCTTTCGAGCGGTGTTGCCGGATTTGGCAAAAACCACTCCTACCGCCCTACAGACCAAAACGGAACTTATTTTCTGGACGACCCTCGTATATTCTGGAAGACTGACATCTTTATTTCTGTATCTAATAACAACGCGGTTGAAATATACGAGTAGTAGAGAGTTTCTGTGATATCATTTATGTACGTTCTTTCTGTGAATCTAGATTATTATGTATAAATTTATCGAAAGTCTCCATTGTCATTGTCACTTTACCTTTCATTATTCCTTAATACTATTAATTTTTAATGAATAATGAATTGAGTTTTTTCAGGCAGTAGTAAAATACATTAAAGTAAAATGAACTTGATAAAGCAACAAAGAATATGAAAGGACTAAACAAAGATAGATATCTGAGTGCTTCTTCCAAAGCTCTGAGAGTGGCTTTCGAATTAGTTTCATAAAATGCTTCAATTCATTTATAAGTTGTCATTAGTTTTTAATTTTATTTTTAGTTAAATTTTTTCATTCGTTTAATTTTTATTTGACTTTTATTTCTTCATTTTTCCTTGATCCTCCCTCCTTTGTTTCCTTCCTCCGTAAGTTGACTACACTGTTTGAATGTTCTTTTTGAATGCAAGCTAGTCGTTATCACCTTCTGTATAACGAAGGAAAGCCCAAAAAACTGGGTGTTTTTTTGAAAGTTCAAGTTTATATATACATATATACAAAAGAAAACTGGAATAATAGATAAAAAATAAAAATAGTAAGTTTATCATAAAAAATTATAACAGCCATTGATAATGAGTAAGTTTGAGAGAACTAAGAAGACAAACTTGTATCGTTCTGAACTCTTAAGACATCAGAAGTTTTATGAGTCAGTGATCTCATTAAGGCTTTGCCGGAGAAAAAGTCATTAAATAGAATATTATAAAATTGACATAGATGCAATAGGGGAGGTTCCACCGTCTACCCAAACTGGCCGTATCAGAATGAATACGTAGACTCAGGATAGCTGAAGGCAAGTCAACGTAGAAAACACGATGAATGAAATCCACTATCAATCATTCTCGGACTTTAGATGTTCTGATATCATTTTTTCATTATCAAGACACTACATCGTACTCGTTGAACCTCCTATCTTGTTTCTTCCTTGATACCAAGTCGTTAAGCAGAATTTCTTTTGGTTTAATGTCTGTTAGTACTTCACACCTCAGGTTCAAACTCCTAGCGAGCTGTGAGTACGGTTTCCCTCAGAGTTCTGTTAATTGAAGTACCTACCATCCAATAGCTTATAAGATAACTCAATTTAATCACAGTTTTGATGTTTAAATTCTGAATGAGATTTCTAATTTTGACTATAATGTTCATTTGAGGGCTTCAGGAAAGGTAACTTTTTTTCATTCTCGGAGGTGGACTGATCCTGGTCTCATTCTCAACAGCTAGTGCTTTTAATGTATTTTCAAATGGTAGTACTGTTTTAATATTTTGACTTTCATTACTAGTTTTTTTTATCTACTCATTTTCAATTCATTTCATTTTGTGAATAGATTTCCGTTTCTTTGTCCTCCCGCCGTAAAGTAGCAAGTACAAGTGTTGACTGATCAAACATGCATTGCCTTGCTTTTCAAGTACTTTTCTTCTATTGATAACTAAGAACAGTACAATATTTCCATAACAGAAAGTGTTTAATTATGATGTCCACCCATGTTCATATATTTTTTTTTTCATATGGATAGATTTCCAATGAACCTTACTCAGATATAAAATTTGATTTGAGAATTAATAGCAAAAGGGTAGTCATTGTTATGGCTGAAGGAACAAAGAGGAAACTGATCTTATCAACTGGATTGAGTCTTTGTGCTCAATTGAAAAGACGGTTCAATTATTTGTTCAGTCTTTGAAGTTTTTCTGTAAACAAACAACATGAATGGAATATCTCATTCCTGCAGGTAATTAGTGGTAATTCCAATGAACATTCTTTATATTTGTTTTCAAAACTTGATCCTAATATGAATCATTTCTAGTTAGCCACAAAAAAAGAGTACACTTGTGAGGAATGCTTATTTTTTTCTTATCCTATTTTGAATAGTTTGAAATACCCTCAACTAATGAATTCGTTGGATAAATTGAACGCGCTAGTGTTGGGAAAGGGGGAAAAACAAATTAACGAGGTTTAAATGGGGCTGTTGAAAGGGAAGTGTAGTGCTGCATAAGGAAGGGACGGGCATTGAGATGCAAATAAGGGACAGGACGACTGCGCAAGACACCTCCGGTGTGGCTCGACGTGAGCCTATTATCACTGCGAGGTGCGCCAGCAATCAGCCACAACTTGCCAAACTGAATGGGCAACATCTCAAGGCCACTCACCGCTTGACAGCCATTATCTCTCCTCCTCACTCCAATTATGATCCTTATCAAATGTTCTCGCTTTCAATTTGACCGACATCCTCACAATGCAAACACTTCACTTCCAACTAACTTATTTCCAAAAAACTTACGTTCTTTAATATTTTTAATGAAGAATAAAATTTAAGTAACAAAGAAAGTAATATTAATAATACCCAAAAATTTATATTAATAAATTGAAACAATTTTTTTCGCCATACTTCATGGTCAGAAGTAAGCAGTCTAGAAGTAAACTGCCTAAAATGCGATCAAAAATTTATTTTTTTAAATTATTACCAATTAACTTTAGTTATAGATTAACTAAAATAGAAATCAAGTTCACGTACGATGTTACATACAACTACAATTTTACGGGTTATTTTATATATAACCACTCTGATTTCAACGATTATTGTGAATAATATTTCATTGTTTTGCCACTTGAGGTAAAGGTAATTTTTTTTTAGTTTGATCATAATACTATTCTAGAATATTGAAACAAACTATTGAATAGTTTCCATATTGTAAGTTGCTTTGTAATGAATGTTAACTAGGTTAAAATACATATTAGAAAGAGCAAATCAAACTAAGATCAGGTATGTGATGTTTCAAAATAATCACGTTTTACAGAGAGAGAGAGCGAGAGAGAGAGAGATATGTATACATATATATAATTATAACATGAGATATAAACACACGAAAAGGAGAAAAATACTCATGATTGCTAATATTTGTCATAACTAGTCGTCTTTATGTAAAATAAATAATACAGATGTGTGATGATTTAAAGAAGAAGCAATGTAGTTCATATGCCTTTACACAGTGATTATCAGTGCAGTCATTGTTAGAACTGTACATTAATAGAAGAAGTCATAAGAATAGAGGGAGGGACAAAAAAATGAATTGTTAAATAGAGCAATTCATAAAAGAAAAAGAGAGAAAGAAGAAAATATAAATAAAATTGTCTAAAGTAAAAAATTAAAAGCAAAAGCTGACCTGGTATCGAAAACAATGAGTTAAAAATAATGATACAAAACTTAAAAATAAATGAAATAGAAAGATTAATCAAATAAATAACATTATAGAATTTAAGTTATAAAAATAGAAACCAAATAATCTTAAATCAGTAATATGACTAATATTAATTGTAACAAGCATATGAGGAAGAAATGGCGAAAAATTGAATACACATACATAAATGTGTAGCAATAATAATAATAATAATAATACAATTTAGTTAAATAAAGACCGAATTAATAAGCGTTAATATAGAAAAGAATATTTAATCAAATACAGACCCGGCACAGATCAACAGCAACAAATAAGGGCTTCCCCAGAAGCGTCCAAACCACGAGTGTGTAGAGATAATAGTCTTTACTAATATCTGAGTTTAATAGAACGTTAATACAGGGCTCACAGGTCACTGCAAGTTAAACTAAACTCAGCGAAGTATAACAAGTAAGAGACAATAATAAACTTAAACAGAATATTATTACAGAGAGCTAAACTTGCGTAAAGAATATCTTAGCAACAATTTTGAAAATAATTTGTTTCTGGCAAGAGTAGACAACAGAAAACTGAAATACAGTTTAGCGTGTTTAATTATCATTTAATTGTTTCAGTTTAAAAGTAACGCTTAAAATAAACTTGAAAATTACACATCATAACTTTATTTACAAAGAAGGCTAGGGTCTTAATATTTCTGATGGTTTGACGTTTGGTTTAATAGACTTTTGGTTTAATAGAATTTATCCAGTAAGTTTCAATATAGGCACGAGATAATTTACTAGGCCGTTATACAGGCGCTCTTCAAGATGACAAAGTCGCAGCGTCAGAGAGAAGTTTACAAGCGATTCTGAATTTCCATTTTAACCGGCTACCCGATATTTATTTCTTCCTCGTCTCTCAATATTGCTCACTCAGCTTCTAGATTTTCTATTCTGTTTTGCAAAAATCGTGATGTTTAACCCAACCAAGTCCTGAGAAGCATATTATGTTACACGATTTCATCATATATTTAAACTAAGCTATAAACATGGTAATTGTAAAAAAGGAAAATAAATGCCAAATGCTTAACACATTTTGAAGGTTTACAAATTGTGTTGACAGACAAAACGGCTGAACAGAACCAGCAATGTTATTCACCAAGAAGTTTCTAAATTGCATTTAAATAACTCTATTCGAATGCAATCACATAACCACTGGTATTATAAATAATGAAGTTAAATGGAAACATATTACATTCAACGTACAAACGAGTGTATATAAGAAGTTTCTAAATTACATTTAAATAACTCTATACGAATGCAATCACATAACCACTTGTATTTATAAATAATGAAGTTAAATAGAAACATATTATATTCAACGTACAAATGAGTGTCAGGCAAAACAAAAACTCTAAACTTTCTGTAACCCTATATAAAACTTACCAATACTTACTAAAGTTACTAAAAGTTTCTGCAACTAATATAAATATAATTTAAAACTGTAAATAAAGAAAAATAAAATCAAAAATAAAATCACGTTAAGAAAGATTGAAATCTGGAGAATACTAAATACTTGGTAAAGATTAGGTTTCATTTGGTACAACTCAAAATGATGCAATAAAATTAATGTTAGTACTACAGAGGTTGATAGTAACAATCATAAAAGAATTGAACAATAGTACCTTGTAAGTTTCCCTCATTACAAGGGAAGGTCTTAGCGGTATTCTTTATCTTCCAGAGTGAAACTGAGAGTTTTCAGAGAGTTAGTCTAACTCTATAGTTCAGTGTCAATTCTAACTATTTGACAACTTACCCAAATATCCATTATATTATTAAACACTCTTTTGAGTGGCTCTATCACTATTTTCAGAATGTATTTATTTATGTTTACTGTTTATTTTGTTGGATCTGTCATCTCAGTTTGTCTTTTCTCTGTCTCATGAATTCCTAATGTTGATTGTTTGAATAGTTTAAATAAAATATATTTATTTTGATTTTGGTTAATGTTTAACTCCATGACATGATTATTTGTTAATTTATAATAAGGTTTCGAATTTATTTTTGATCCAACATTTCTAGCACCCTTGTTAGCATTGGCCCTAGCGTTTTAGGTTCTTTACACAGCTCGCCCACATTGTTCTCTATATTGTCACTTTCATGATCCTATGTTATTAAATGAATCTCAAAATTTAAAAGCACTTTCCTTGAAGAACCATTTAACTGAAAGACATTCAAATTTAATGCAATAGATTCATTATTATATTTTTGTAATAGCCTTAGTATTTACGCAGAAAAGGAACATACTGGCATTCCTAGATGAAGGATTTAATTCAAGAACTTTATTTAGCGTTTCATAGAATAATATCGTTATTATGTTTTATTGAAATAAAATTATATTAATATGAAGTTATTATATTAAATGAAATATTGATTAATTTATTAAAATGATTGTACAACACTCAATTACAAAATTATGTTCAATGACAATTGTGAATTAAATGGATAAATATTTGAATTGTTAGTACTATTCATAACTGTATTAAATGCATTTCTTTTGATAAAATTGAAATGTTTTATATAAAAATAATAGTTTTATATAAAGTACATTATCATCCACATATGAATAGATTAAGATTTTCTATTAATGTGGATAATTCTCAGCCGCATGTGACATAAACAATGTTAAAGCAGGGCTCTTGTTCTTGTGAAGCTGCACAAGACAACCGAATTGTCTGTTGAAATATGCGAAATGTTTGGTTTATGGCAGAGGTTTGTTAAACGAATGCGAACGTGATCTGGGCACTAATATCAGTTGAGGGCAACCAACTAACTAAAGAGCTAGACTTTTCTTTTACTGTTTCAACAATAAATACGATTTGCTTCAAGTTTTCTGTTTGGTAAACTGGGAATATGTTATCAATAAGTAGCAAAGCGGAAACCATTCTATATATTATATAATTTACGATTTCAGCGTGTATACAAAATTGTATACAACTACAATGTATTATTCTTATCTGTATGTTTTATACAAAAAAAACATTAGTTTTTACTAACAAACTAGTCTCTAAATAAAATTATTTTTTTGTAATTTTTAAAGGAAATAAATGATAGTAACATACAAGGATATAATATATCTACATATGGATATAAAGTGGTATATCCAAACAGGAAGCGTTTGAAAGTAAAGTCTGGATTCCAAGTATGGTATTACTGCATGAGTTTTGAACTTTGAATGGTGTTCATGTCATTGACTGTGCCAATCATTAACTACATTGTTTAACTTTATTGTTTTCAGTTACGGTAAACAGTAACTACACCAGTGTTTAAATTTTTCAGAAACCACCGCAAGAAACCAGAAGACAAGTCAATGGGGAATCGTCCAAAGCATTGCATGTTCTTTCTTCGGGATTCATTTTCAGGATAAAGATTTTATGTTCTGACTGCCAATATTTATCCAACCACATAACGTACCCCACAACTAACATGCTGTAGAATACTGTACAGGTTACCACATTTTGACAAATATAGTCTACATGACCGAGGTTGGAGCCCTATAATTCCGTAGGGTCAATAAACATATATTTTACAGAAAAATCCAGACATGTATGAACCTAGATGTAGCTTTTTATTTTCTACAATTTACCTATTGATTACAGAAATATTGATATAGTTCTGATATCAATATATATGATATAGTTCTTTAGTTGATATTCAGCGCTTTTCTTAATAAAGGAAATAAAAATGAATTCTACAGAGTTCTAAGTAGACTCAGTCAACATGGTGTATCCATGAACCACCATGTAAAGAACATCCAACACCTTTCTGTAGGTCATTGATTTTTAAATTGAATAATAAATCCCTATTCTAAACAAGCCGAGTCCCTCTGTCATAGATAAGTTCCTCGTAATGCTACTCACTAAGTGTCTATTGTCGTCCGGAAACCCTGAACTAACGTTCCATTGTTTTGAGCAGTTGCATGTTGTCACATTGAAAGTAAGTTTCCTTGCTCTTTATTTTATTTGTAATGTGATCTAAATCACGCACCATCAAATATTGTTTGCGATTTTTTTATTATCTGCAGTTTTTATAATAAACTATAACATGAAATATTATAAAGAATTCAAAAAATAAAAAAATGACATTTTATTAATAGCAAAAAAAAATTAGAATTCTAAAACATATTTAAACAGTAATATCTATATATTTTGCTAAAAGTTGCATTCCAGTTATTTTCTGAAGTTGTTTAAAATTGTAAAAATAAATACACAAGAAATCAACGGTGAATTTTAATGATGATCATAATCTTTAACAAAACTGCGATCAGTCCAGGCTGACAGATAGATGATCTATGACCGTTTATAGGTGCAATCAAAACTAAGTTTCAAAAACACTGTAGGCTAACAGAACTTGATTCTGGACGAGCTAAAATGAAATATGAACTAGAAAATTAGATACAATGCGTAGTTACAACTGCTCATATAATCTGTAGTTCCAGTAATAAAGACACAACGAAATATATTTCAACTTTGTGTAAGAAAACAAACTACAAAGTTTTGAAAGCAGGAAGATGATTAAAGAGTCAAATTATTTATTGCAGTTTATAATTGAAAATAACGAGATAAGAGAGTGATGATGCATGCAATGCGTTATGAAATTTGAAGTTTTTTAGAAATACAATAAATTTGCAAAGCTAAGTCATTAATAAAGTTTTCATTGTTCGGCGTATGTTAACAGCAAAAGTGATTAAAGTATTGTTGGTTGGAATGTTTAGAGGAAACATGAGCTGTCCAAATGCCATACAAGAGCTGACGTAAATGTCAAGGAATCTTAATGAATTATGAAATGACATATGTAAATTAACCTGTGGATCAGAATGGTTTGCCGAAATTAATGAATGAATTCAATTAAACACCCAAATAGTACTACAAAAAGAGATATCATTGCCATAGTAAGTGTAAAAGGAACAGAACAGAAGTATTTACAAAAAGGAATGTTATAATTTAGTTAAAATCAGATAAGAAAAAAAATAGCACTCTTGTTCTAACTTTTAATAAGATAGCTATAAAAACCATCAAACTGAAAACCTGTATATTTGTACACATTTGCATTTAAACTACATCGTTTATGATGACGACTGATGTTCAAATATTGTAGTAAGTTTTTTCTGTTCAATACTTGGTGGTTTCTATCTGAGAAATCATTTTAATTAGATTATTATATTGCATTTTATAACTATTTATACACATATATAAAGCAAGAGACCACTACGACCACTAAGAGTCAAAATGTTTTATTATCCCATAAAAAACAAGTGTGATATCTTGGTAAAATCAGCCACGGATTCCCAAGAATGCATTGATATTTTGTAAATAAAATAGCTAAACAAGTCGTCTTCTAACTGTTTTCAGCTTTTATTATTTACTCGATGTTGGAGTGATAGCCATGTTTAATATTTTGAAGAAAATTGTTATTTGAATCTCTAACGCTCACTTCTCCTCCATTATTTTGGAAACGATTTATTGTGTAAAACGTTTAACAACTATTCCCATTTATTTATTTACTTCTAGTGCTGATTTTCATATACATATATATATATATGGATTAATTTACCACAATGAAAACAATTTTTGAAGCAATGCTCTAAGGCCTTTTGTTAACACATCGTCAGAGAGCAAGTGAACTAAAAAAACAATAAATACTTGTTAACTTCGCTAATTGAAATTTCCAGAATTGATGGCAACCCTGAATGTGTTTAATGATGAAGTCTTCATCTGTTTAATTATCCCGCTAATCAAAACTTCATCTAATTTGTAGAGTCCTAGGCTATTGTTCATCAACTTCTCATAAAAGTTCTTTATGAGCGCACTTTCCATTGTGTTCTTTATTCTCATAAAGAACTTTTATGAGAAGTTGAAGAACAATAGCCTAGGACTCTACAAATTAGATGAAGTTTTGATTAGCGGGATAATTAAACAGATGAAGACTTCATCATTTAACACATTCAGGGTTGCCATCAATTCTGGAAATTTCAATCAGCCAAGTTAACAAGTATTTATTGTTTCTTTAGTTCACTTGCTCTCTGAAGATGTGTTAACGAAAGGCCTTAGAGCATTGTTTCAAAAATTGTTTTCATTGTGGTAAATTAATCCATCTATTATATCAAGTGCTATTTTGATTATTATTCATAATAAACGAAGGAAACACACAGAAAGACACAGACATAACTCACATCGATATTTCGACCATCGTCGTCATCAGGAGGTGTGAAGAGTGAAGAGCAAAGAGTCCCGCAGGAAGACAGGGCGGTACTGAACTCGGAGACTGCAGCCAGTACCCCACCACTTACCACCAAGCGGGAAGGGAGGGAAGGAGCCAAATTAAGACGTAAAAGGAACGAGTAAAAATCATAACTATAAAAAATTATAAAAAAGTAGATAAATCAAATTAAAATTAATAAATAAATAAATAAATAAATAAATATCGGTTGAGGTTGAGTCCAAGGGAAGAGCGAGCATCAAGTAAGCATATGTATGCTCCTCTGAGCTCTTAGGGTAACTTTATTGTTGGATTCGGGGATCTGTTTCTGGATCTGAACCCTGAAACAGTCGTTGAAACTGAGATCATGCGAGTTCGCATGGCTGGCTACAGGATAGTTACTGCGTTGACCGACTGAAGCCCTATGACCATTCATACGAAGGCTCAACTTATTGGAAGTTAAGCCAACGTAAAAAGAGTCACACTGAGTGCAATCCAGTCGGTAAACACAGTTGCACGAGGTACAGGAGAAATTGACTTGAACCGGGTAGGAACGATGGTGGAGAGGGGAATCGAAAGAAGGATTAGGATTTACAATCAGGCAAGTTTGACAGCCACGGCGTCCACATTGTTTCATTCCAACAACAGGATTGGAAGGCTGAGGGGAAATATGAGAAAAAATGCTTCTCAGATTGGCAGGTTTACGGTAGGAAATAGAAGGGGGGTGATTAAAGATGGAAGAAGTAGAAGTAGAAGTAGACAGAATCGGAAAAGACTCCTTAATAACAGTACGAAGCTTATAAGCGCCAGGGAATGAGGTCGTCAAGAAGAAAGAAGTATTACTTCTATCTCTCTTGGGTCTGGGTTGGTGGGAGATGTCAGCCGGTAAAACACGACTATCAATGAAGGAGCGAGGATAGCCTCGTTCAGAAAATTTGTCCTTTAAGAGGTTAAGGTGATGTCTGCGGTCTTGGAGATTATTGCAGATATTGTGGATACGGAGAGACAAGGTCGAGGTATAGACTTTTTATTATGGGATGGATGGCAACTATTGTAATGGAGGTACTGTTGGGAGTTGGTGGGTTTAATATGTACGGAAGTCAAGAAGTGTCCATTGTCAACCAAAGTAACGTCAACGTCAAGAAAGGTGATAAGACTGTCGGAGATGTCGTAAGTGATAGTGATGGAGGGGCAGAAATTTTGAAAGGAGTGTAGGAAAAGTTCTAACTTATGTTTGCCATGGGGCCAAATGAGTCTTCCCTTGGACTCAACCTCAACCGATAATTTATTTATTTATTTATTTATTAATTTTAATTTGATTTATCTACTTTTTTATAATTTTTTATAGTTATGATTTTTACTCGTTCCTTTTACGTCTTATTTGGCTCCTTCCCTCCCTTCCCGCTTGGTGGTAATGTCTCCGAGTTTAGTACCGCCCTGTCTTCCTGCGGGACTCTTTGCTCTTCGCTCTTCACACTTCCTGATGACGACGATGGTCGAAATATCGATGTGAGTTATGTCTGTGTCTTTCTGTGTGTTTCCTTCGTTTTGAATTTATTTTATTTTTAAAAAAGTCTGCTGGACCGTTTCTTTTAATTGTATATATATAAATAATCAAACCACAAGATGAAATGGGAAAACAAGACCAAGACCTTTCAACCGTAAGAAGCGGTCTTCGTCAGAGTCAAAAACCCAACAGCCGAAGACGCTTGTTACGATTGAAGGATCTTAGTCATTTTTTCCCATTTTTCATGTTGTACTTTGATCACTGGTTGTATTTCACGTGTTTATGTGAAATCATTATATATATACGTTTCACGATGAATCACAAATGCAGAACTAAGAAACAAACACACTTACTGTCTCTAATTTTTGGTTGAGCCGTTATCAGGAGAGTTGAGATAGGGACACCAAGTGTACTTATGAAGCGACGGTTGGAGACCGTCGGTTGTTGGTCTTCGACCATCGCTTCACAAGTGCGCTTGGTGTCCCTATCTCAACCTCCTGATGACGGTTCAACCAAAAATTAGAGACAGTAAGTGTGTTTGTTCCTTAGTTCTGTGTTTCTGATTCATCGTGAAACGTTTGTTGTCCTTTTGGATCGTTTTCCTATATATATATATATATATACCTCATTAAAGATCTTGCCAACATTAAGTTTAGTATGTTTCCTACATACCTTTTCAAGGTTTCGAATGCTTCTTTTCCATCTTTGTGGTATCATATAAATTAACTAACCGATTTTTTATCTTTAAATATATTTTTCATTTTACATGTCCGACGTTTCAGTCTACGTTGACCATTCTCAAGGATTCTATATACAAGGTTTTTTTAACAATTCTAATAAATACTTATTTACAATAACAATTACATCACTTCTATCAAACATAACTAATAATAAAATATACTTTTAAAAAACACTACCTTAATAATCATGAGTAACAGGTTTGCTACAAAATTCCCTACATGAACTTTTACACAACATTATTTAAATCACTAAATAGTTATTTTTTACGAATGTAACTTTAAAATTCTGGAAAAACAACAGGACTGATCATTATGTTTGATAGAAGTGATGTAATTGTTATTGTAAATAAGTATTTATTAGAATTGTTAAAAAAACCTTGTATATAGAATCCTTGAGAATGGTCAACGTAGACTGAAACGTCGGACATGTAAAATGAAAAATATATTTAAAGATAAAAAAATCGGTGAGTTAATTTATATGATACCACAAAGATGGAAAAGAAGCATTCGAAACCTTGAAAAGGTATGTAGGAAACATACTAAACTTAATGTTGGCAAGATCTTTAATGAGGTATGTTTAAAAGAAGGTCTGCTCCCAAAGTATACCAATATATATATATATATATATATATATATATATATATATATATATATATAATATAATCAAACCACACTATGAAATGAGAAATCAAGACTAAGATCTTTCAATCTTAGTCAGAGTCAAAAACGCAAAAGAACTTTACTTGATTAATGGTCATCATCAGGGTTAACAAACCAGTATAAATATTATACTAACAAATCAAATAAACGAATAAAATAGTTTAAGTTCAGAAGTAGTGATATCATTATCTTAACGATAACAGCGAAATAGAAGGTCAACATACACTATGCAAGGGCTCCTAGCACTGAGTAGGTGAACTGAGTGATTCCTAAACTAGATTGACAAAAAGGACACACAGAAAACAGATCACAGAAACTCACAACTATATGTCGGTGGCAGATTGGTGTGAGTCGCTCAGATGACAGTAACGACAATAATCAATATATGACAATACGACATGTATTGTCCCCGCTGGGGACTTGAGAACATTATCCCATTTGATTTGAAAGGGTTATGGAAACTTGTAGGAACAAAATTGAGTCCAGATTATTTTTTGAAGCTGTATTTATGCTCACCATATATTTCCAAAAATAAATTACTGATATACACTATGTATATGTTAGTTTTTCTAATATCATAATATTTTTGGTGCCACAGTGGTTCTGAGGCAGTCAGGAGAAGACAACAACACTACTCTGTAACCTCATTTAATTTACGTAAAAAATAGGTGAATATTTTTATAATATATACATACGAAGTTTAAATAGGGATGTTTAAAAAAACAAAAGTAGAATTATTTAAAGAATGTTTAAAAATATTTTAAAGGATATACCTATTTAAAGAATTAAAAAATAATTTTTATTTACGAACTGGGGGGCATCTTAATCTGCTTAGAGTTAATATATACTGAATTCAGCAAAAATGTGATAAACTCGACATTTCTAAATAAAAAATGTTTCATAATGTCATGTTAACACCCCTGAAAGTAAACATATATTCATAAACAAAAGAGATATAGTTAAATGAGTGATTGCCCAACAAAATATGTTAACAAATGTATTCTATTATTCCAAGGAACTGCATAATTTAAAAAAAATGTTATCTTAGAAACAAGTGCATTAAGAATACGAAATATCTGATAATTTTCAGGACTATGAAGCAGAAAATGTAAATAGTAGTCAGATATTACTATATAGATGTAGAACGATTTATTAGGTGTAACGACATTACAGACCAAGATGTTAGACTGCACACTGATTACTATTTTCTTGACAACCTCTATTCCTAACATTGTCTTCAAAATAATATCCATCAGAAAAAAAATCAAGTATGTATCGTGAGCAGAATATTATAAGGATACATCATAAGATTGCACTCCTTGAAGAACAGCATATTAAACAACCTGTAATAACCCTTATAATTTAGACCTTTAGTAAACTTACATTAAAATTAATGTTATGTTTGATGAGTGACGACAAAAGCGGTTTAGTTGTCAGTTGATCACTCCATCCTATCGCATAGGTTCTATGATCTGCTTTGTCGGTTTCAGGTTTTTTCAAACTTTATAGAGTTGCTTCTAAATAAGATCTAAAAGTATTGGTTGTTATCGCACAAATAACAAAATTTACGAGGAAAGATGTTTCATGTATTTCTAAATGAACTGAATAGAACCTCTGTGTTAAGAACTAACATTCTTTACCTTATATAGTATTATAAAATTCAAATTGGCCTTTTGAATGCTGCAACAAAATTTATTTTAAGATACCAATTTTTATCTTCAAATATATTTTATTAACTTTTAAGAAAATTATATTTGTTTTTAGTATTATGAAAGCTGATATTCCATAAAAAGTTTAAAAATGCACACATTCAAATAGTCTATAACTAAATTTGAGAAAATTATTAAACAAACGCATATTTTTCCTTTATATCCTGGGTGTAGGAAATAAATAACGGTTTGTAATTGTACGTTATACATGATGTATTTGGCCTACAGTCATTGTAAGCTTTACATGATGCGGGTGGCCTACAGTCATTCTATGTTTTACATGATTTAGGTGCCCTACAGTCATTGTACCTTTTACATGATGTGGTGCCCTACAGTCATTGTACCTTTTACATGATGCGGGTGGCCTACAGTCATTCTATGTTTTACATGATTTAGGTGCCCTACAGTCATTGTACCTTTTACATGATGTGGTGCCCTACAGTCATTGTGCCTTTTACATGTGTGGTTCCCTACAGTCATTGTACCTTTTACATGATGCGGGTGGCCTATAGTCATTCTACTTTTTACATGATGTGGTGGCCTACAGTAATTTACGATTTACATGATGTGGGTGACCCATAACTAAAATGTGTACCCGAACCCAGTCAAGTCTCCCTTTTCACTCCAGCAACACCACTAAAGCTGAAAACCTATAAATCTGGGAGTTATAAAAAACATTAGTTCATTTACTATTTATTATTAATATTTCTTTCATTTATAATTCAGTTAAAATATTATTTTGGTATGCTTTGGTTGTTTAAAATAGTTTATCTTCCAATCCTCCCAAAATAATTGTTATGGAACTAAAGATGTATAACAAATATTCTTCAAAATGTCATGTAATTGTAATAAAATGTTTTTGTTTTATTGAATTGGCACTTCAACTCACACCTACCCTAGCCAACTCTGTAGTGGTAGTGCGATGGGTATACATCAACTGCTAGTATTATTAGAACTGTCTTGCTATTGGAGGTATGAAAGTCGCCTGTTCTATGAAGCATGCTTCTGCTGACTAGCGCGTCACTGAATGGCTCAATGGCCAAGCATGGACGTGGTATAAGTGTCTTATTCAGTGAAGCAGCTTCAGATTTAAGCCTTATTGTTAAAGGGAGTAGGCTTAATGACTCAATATAGCCACTTATAACGAATGATTAGTAGAAAACCTTTAACATCCTGTTCGTAATACATATTAAATATCAGCGAATAAGAATTCATAGCAACCATTAGCAGTTTTCAGGGCGTATGGACTACTTTTTGTAGTAAAACGGTTTAAAGAAAACAATATTTCGATGTAGTAATTTTGTGAGGGATAGCATGTGGTGTCAGCAGATGATTTGAATAGACAAGTGAGTCACTTTACTATTATGTTCCAATACGATTTGTGGTCGGTGGCTTTATTAACAACCCTATAAATGCATCATTCAGCAAAGCAGAAAATCCTGGTTTTCAATTTCAACCAAGTTAAAATTGGATTTGCTTCGCTTTGTAAAACTGAACATTTCATCAAATCTTTTAACTCGCTTCCGATAATACCTTTTATAGAATACATATATGATGTAGTAACTTCCCGCGTGATATATTAGTTTTTGGACAGATTAAATATTATTAAGCTACTGCAGTTTATCAACTGCATGAATATTTTCGGTTATGCATCATACTAAAGTGATATGAACCACCTGCTTTGTGTATTTAATATTTTATACAGCATGAAACTCTAATTGGCCCCATGGTAAAATTTAATTGTTAAACCTTTATTGTCTTTAACCTATAGCAAACTTTTACTTTTGCATCTTCTAAGAAAAGTTTTGCATCTTAGAGTGTTAGGGTAGGATTTGTATCACGGTATTGCAGTGGGTAATTTTGGTACATTCAGCCAAACAAATGTTTTTTCTACAAATTATCTTACCCCTAGTTTAATCAATTTGAATTTAGTTCATTAATTACGTATTTCTTTTATACTTTTTTCTATAATATTTAATTCAAACTTTAATTTAAAAGTTTGGTTAGCTTTTCATTGTTGAGAAAGAGGTTTGTGAACTTTTGACACTGAAGAACTATGTCTTCGCACATTGCATTTTATGAGTATTAAAACTCAACAAAAAACCAGAATCACAGCGATTTCAATGAAAATTATGTGAAAAGTTTTTAGCAAAATAGAAAATAAAAGAATGTGTTTTTCATATATAACGTAGCCTTAGAAAAGGGCATTCTCTTGACAGCTCTTTGTCTGAATAATAGCAGCCAGTCAAATATGAAATTCTATGATTATAGCTCTTTTCATTTTTAATGGAATTTTCTGATACAATCACACTCACAGACACGTTTACGGGTTAATTCTCAAAACTTATATGTTGGACTCTATCTTACTAAACTCTACCAAGATGGTTAGTTTTCTAGTATCTACCAATTTGTGTTGCTCTACATAGCGTTACGAAGTTTGGAATGTGACCAAGCCCTACCAATGTGGCTGGAGTGCCTACGACACAGAACTCAAATCCTTTAATTCACAGTAGTTTGCGGAGTCTACATTCAGTCGTTATAACCTTTAGTACCTACTGTTTTTGCAAAGTAATCCTATCATATATGTTTTCTTGATTGTCATAGTTGTATTTATGTTTGAAAATAAAATGAACATTGTTCTAATTTGACAAAATATAAGTTAAACGTTAAGTTATAAATATATATTAAAACTTGAAGAAGACAGGGTATTATAAGATAATAAAATTAATGAAATAATTATTTTCATAATAGCATTTAAACTACAGAAAGGACCAGTGAACTAAGATGTCATTAAGACCTGCAAAAAAAATATAACTAGCAATTAAAGCATACATTAACAGACGCGTCCTTTATTGAGTATTTTTACTTGAACCAAACAAACTACTAAATATATATCTATCCGTTTCATGTAGATTTTTTTTCTAATTTTTTAACAATTAATTTCAATAGTTCAAATTAAATAGTTGTTTCTTTTCTGTTAAATCATTAAACAGAACATGAACAGCCTCATTGACAGAAATTTCTAAAAGTATCATTTTTGAAGAGTGGCTCTGATTAAAAATTCAGAAATTTCTTAATGAACATAATATTAAATTTTATATACTATGATGTGTAATTTAGAAACGTAATCAAACTAATACTTTTAGTATTCCAAGTTAATTTAGTTATCCCAATTGCTGGCAATAAAATATATTTCTATGAATACCAAAGAAAATTATTCTGATATTGAAAACTTGAAAAATAGTAGAACAGTTCCCTGAGCACCGCAGTTTTCTTGGTGATATAAATCAGTTAACTATTGGCCATTATCTCATGCTGCTGGTATGCCCCAATTTTCTAATTTTTTTAAAATTCAACAGACATTAAAGATGAAAAATGCAACTAGACACGTGCAACTTTGAAACTTTCTAATATAAAGTTACTGAAAATGAGAAATAAGCAACGCATTAACAGTTTTTTTTCTGGTATCAAACCACCGACCAACATGTTCTAAACTTTATGGTTAAAAATTGATGAATAATGATAAGAAATAAGAAATAGTTGGAAAGTAGGACAACCATTTTGAGGAGGGGGGAGTTCGATTTGTCGGTGCACAATACTACAGACCCAGTCTCTCCTGGTCCAATAATCAAATACTTCCCGAGCAGAAATTCAACTCCTCTGATTAGTGGTTTTACATTTTAGTAACTCTGAGAAAATTTGCTCAGCCTTGGTAATCAACGTAGGCGGAAAACAGCAATTGCCAATGCCAATCAGGCTGTAGGAAATTACTTCGTCTGAAACCTTTGATTCAATGTAGTCGTTGACAACCGATTTATCGGTTTTTAGACATAAAATATAAAAAAAAGACAGTTAAAAAAATGCTATAATAAAAACAGTATAAAAAAGTTTACATCGTAAAAAAATGTTTTTTTGTATTAAAGCAAGTAAAATTTTATCGTAAGATTTGCTGTGGTGGCTTTCATACATAATTTTTGCTCTTTATTCTTAGTTGGTTTTTTAGATGTTTTCCCTTGATTGACTCATTTTTTTATAATTTGTTTGCCTTAATGATATGAGTTCCATAAACAATTTCCAGACGCGGTGGCTTTATTGATATTGTGATTATAATTTAAGAAGAAAATAGTTTTCTTCAAATGATATCCATTATTTCCGTGCCCTATAGTGCAAGCCGTAATTAGCATATCATCACTAAAACAACTCTAATATTAAATTATTGTGCCACTATTTGTGTAAAAGTTAGTAAGTATTGTTAATTAGAACACAAGTCTGTCTGTAAAAGAGTTGTTTTACTTATTCGTACAGTCTAATAATTCTAGAGTTATAAAACGGCCCATGCTATTAGTATTAAGACATCCTAAAAGTAAATCAAAAGGAAGATTATATTTCATAGGGTTTTAAAAGAGTTGGGAAAGACTGACGCTTTGTTTAAGTGCTTGAAAATGATGTTCAGATGGCCAGGTCGATTTTCTTTTCGATGGTGCGGTTGCCATCAATCAACTTTTATCGATATTCATACTCTTCTCTCACTCAAATTTGTATATCAGGTTAATAATGCAATACTTTTATAATGTTTACTTCAAACTCTATTTATATCCGTTTATTTTTATTTTGCAAACATGACTCTCCAAACTAATGATTAGTGCTCTTTTAGTAAACATTTTTCTGATTAAATTGATCACAAGTTCTTCACTCACCTAACGTGCATCAATTCCATCAACTGTACTGCGCCATTGCAGTCATATCTTTATAATGCACCACACGAACAGTCATTAATTATAGAATATATGTAATTTAGAAGATTTATATATTCAAACGTATACTTCCATTTTAAACCTTGACCAGATCAATATTTTTAAATAGTGGCACAGTAGTTTTTCCCCACTTCACATGGCGTGTCAAAATTATATGATGGGACCTAGATCTAGTTGAATTATCATTATGAACCCTATTAAACATATTGATTTTTTAGTAAATACATTTTCATACTCAAGTGATGTCGTGTGTCAATAGATTATTTCTTTTTTAATAATATATATTCATTTGTAATTAATAAATCAACCTGATTTGATATAATTATCTATACCTAGGCCTGTAAGCCACACCGAAAACCATAGCAAACTAACTCTCTACTTTTAAATGCAGAAGCTCTTTCTCTGCGCTTTGCAGCAGCTACTAATCCCGGCCTAGGGCAGGATCAAATCAATCCCCTAGGACACCCGCAAGGTCGAAGTGAGCTTCAACGACCCTACAGTCTTACAAGGTTCCACAGGTACAATATCGCTGGGAGCCAACTAACATATCAACCTTACAAAACATATTGGAAAAGTATTGGGACGAGCATTCGTTTTAAATTTACTTACAGAGAATAATAAGTAAAATTACAACACTATGCGAAACAATTTATTACGCTTCCATAGAATATACATATAAAGGCGTCTAATTTTGATAGTAAAGTTAGGATTATCGTTTTGACTCTGAGAAAGACTGAGACGTGATATTTCATAATTGTGTAACTGTATCAAAAATACCAATCAATTATTTGAAAGGAATTAATAAAAGAAAACACATGGGTCAAAATAACTTAAAATAATTTGAATTGGATTTTAAAATAAAATTAATTAATAATTACATATAATAAAATATAGAAATACACTAATTAAAATATTAATAAATCAACAAAATTATTTATTATTAAGTTTCAATTTATTTACACAGTTTAATTACACAGTCTAATAACCAACTGAAATGGTAACAACAAATTAGTGGTAAAGTAATTTCATTACCTTTGTCATAATGATTTATATAAAACATATGCTAAATGGCCAATTTAATGTTGGTTGTTACTGGAAATTACATTTTACGTTTTAATTAATAAGGTTTTTAATAATGTTATAATCCTAATCACTCCCAATGTTGATTGTTTTTCTTCTAGTACTTTAAGGAAGATAACAGTTGTGTTATAGTTGTAAAAATGGTATTAGTATACCAAATTAAATTGTCTACCAATGATAATTATAATATGTTTGGTAATAGTAACGTTGAGTGCAAACCATTCAAAATTGTTTTTTTTATGAATCTTTAAAGTAACGGGTAATACACTTTGTAACTAAACTTGGTATTTGAATCGCTTGAATGCTTTAATAAATATAACTTTATCGATCGGGATTGCTAAATGGGAAAATAAAATGTAAAATAAGAGAAATTGAAGTAAATTGATAGGACTGGTGAAGCCCGAAGGCTGGGAGCTAATTCTGGTGTCGTCAGCGAATCAAGTGCACAGCCCGCTGGCCGGGATCATCAATCTCGCTTCCAAATCCTCTCTGGCCCTCGAAATGTTTAATACAAGCCCTTCCAAGACCCTTGGTCGTGCCCTTGACCACCTGTTACTACCTCTTCAGCTCATGTATCTCCCTCTCATTGGATTCCCTCATGGCTCATCTCTATTCATAATGTAGCATAACCACATTGTATTGTAATAAGCCTAGATTAATTTCATCGATATCTGTTTTTTTTTTATTTTCTTTGAAATGCATGATGTAAAGCTTTTAGAACATGTTATGCTAAAAATATATACAAAAATGTATTCAAATACTCTATAGAGGAGAAGAATAACGTCCATTCGATCTACAGACTTACATATAAATTAATGAAGTGGGACATGTGTGACTAATAATTAACTTGTTTGATAAGATATTCAAGATTCTAGGTTTAAATTTAACAATTAACTCTAGTATTTTCATTTGAGAGATGAGATGTTTAGTGCATAGCAGTCCTTACAGTAGATGAAACTTCCAAATGCGACAAGCCAATAGCATAAGATGTTTTACTATCATAACTCTCAATTTCCAACGTTTCACATTCTGTCAAACCAAAAGCGACTGCCATTAACTACTTGACAGGAACGTGATTCGAAAATTCAGTATATCCCTGAAATTCACATTAAAAATGAGACAATGTTTCATTCCACCAAACTTATAAAGCGGAATGAAATAAATGCCACCTGTTATATTACTATCATCTCAATGTGACTGTGATTTTAACCCGAAACTTGTTTGAGTGCTCAAGCCATCTAGTACTGAATCCAGTATATCACTCTGAGAGGAGCTGATATACCTTTAGCCACACCTACAAATAAAACTGAATCAGTTTGGAGAGGGAATGTATTAAAACTGATTTTCAGGTTTCCTGAGTCCTTAATGCAGAGTGCCAGACACTTAAAGGACACTGAAGAACATAAGCTCTTATAGTAGTCCTCTTAAACCATAAACTGTAATAAATAAGTCAATGAACTAATATTAAACATAAATAAATAAATTAATTTGAATTTGACCAATTATGATTTAAATAATTAAAACATTAACTATCTAATATACTTATAAAACTCTGATGACCGATCTTGTTTGATTTCTTGCCACCATGCATTGTCTGAATAAATAATAAAATATACATAATTTTGTGGTAATTGAGCCCACGACGTTTGAATTATAGGTCCAGTGCACTAGGATCTGAACTATGGGGGCTTTCTTACAATATACTTTAAAAACCAGATATAAATTATGTTTTAAGTGTATGACTCAACTAATGATGAAGGCTTGGATGTTGCGCACTACTAAAACTTGGAATACCTGTTAGCTTCAGTTTATATTTGATGATTCAAATAAATATTGAAGAAAGCAGTGAGTAATATATGATTTTACAAATAGTGGCATTAAAAAGAAAGACAAATTAAAAATAAATTCTCTCAACATATGTCAGGTAAAATTTCTGACTCCAGATATAACTTATATTTCTGTTATAGAATAAACCTAACCAATTTTGTTTTTTAGGAAAGATCCTAGTACCATTTTTGGTAACTCATTGTTGTTCAGACGATGTTTTTTTTTATTGCACGTATTTACTTTTAATTCTTGGCGCTACTCTCTGCGCCAAGTGGCATTTACAACTTCACTTCCAAAACATAAACATGAATTCGAAAAAGGAGCTCCTATCATGTGTATGAGAATTGCCGATCTATTGCCCTTATAAAATGAAACAAGATTAATAACTGAGGAGTTTTACGATTAAGTAATTTTTTGTAAAATTATTGCATCACGGTTTCAAGAGGAAATAGTTTTAATTCCTTGATTGAAGTTTGTTTTATCTAAAGTGGACAGCATTTCTTTTTCAAGGATTCAATTTCCAATTCAGTTAACATTGGCTATGACTATTTATGTCTCAAGGAGAGACTCTGCAGAAAAGTTTAGTTCATTTGGGTGAAGCAGTATTTCAGCATGACCAATTACTTCTTTCTCTCTCAAAAACTTCATTTAGAGTTTATCTGCATTTACGTGAACACGATTGCTTTACAAAGGAAGGTGATGTATGACCCAACGGGTCACGGGTGGTCTAGTGCTTTATAAAATTAAGAGATACAATACAAGGATATCTGCGATCCAGCTGTATGTGTGCCAAGAACCCACCCCCAATTCCCACCCTACCATTAATTTCCCTTCTCAGGGATTTCACTGGTGTCATGAATCATAATTACCTAAGTCAAAAGTAACCCAATAATATGCATTTGGAAAAACTGGATTAAGTGAAAATATGGACCCACTGACAGAGCCTAAATATTTACTGAGCGATATCACAGAGGATCTAATGGCCTGTGCAGCATATCTTAACAGCCATCTGAATTTATCAGAGGGAAATTAAACCCAGGATAATGAAGCTTTCAAAAGGAAGCTAGATAGCAGTAGTTATGTAAGTTTCTTGATTCTATATTAATTCAATCATTAAACAGTAACCATAAAAAAGAGTTTTTATTAAAAACTAGTGGTCTTCGTCGGAGTCAAAAACCCAATTCAGTTGGGAAATCTTTGATTGGTATTTCACGTGTTTATATAAAATCTTTATATATAATATATATATATATATATATATATATAAGTTAGCGATATATATATCAATGATCAAACCACAATATGAAATGGGGAAAAAAGACTAAGATGTTTCAACCGTAATAAGCGGTCTTCGTCAGAGTCAAACTCAACGTGTTTATGTGAAATCTTGTTATATATACACACACATATATATATATATATATATATATATATTATATATATATATATATATATATATATAAAGCTCTCGTAACAGTCTTGGTATAATGCTTCAATTTTATATGTTTTGCATTATTTCAAATACTTCAATCCTTCAATTATAATACTTTAATACTTTTATACTTCAATTGTTATAATACATCAATTTTATAAGTTTTGCATTATTTCAAAGTGTAAACCGAAGAAGGCGGTTTTCAGAACTGTAGGTCTTATCGATATTCATTCATTTTATTAAGCTTACAAAGTATTATTCTTTTTTTGTTTGAAATTTAAGAAATTTTAAAAAGAAGGGCAATTATTTTTTAATACTTTGACTGAATAAGTTAGAAGCATAATTAAAGATTATTTGAAGATATGCAAATGATGAAACAAAGCTGAGAGTTTTATTTTCAGAGGCTGTGCCATTCGTTTCACTCTTCTGCGGTTTCTGACTCACGTTACAGACTTTGCCCACTTGCTTTATTCAATGCCGCCTTTCCCAGTTTATATTTCCTCTGTTTTAACGAACAAAAGGACTTCCTACTAACTTCACCCATATATTGCCTAATATATTGTCTTTTAAAAGTTTCTGCTTGCTATTTAATAAATAAATATATGATAATGTCACGTAAATAAATTTGTTCAGGACAATAAAGCTTGTAAAACAATTATATCACATAAAATTAACTATTAATGAAAATGAAGCAATTACGATATAAATATAGGTACAAAAGCGATTTACATTTACTGGAGTAAAGTCAATTTTATGCCTGCCGAATGTTTCAAATTTTCAAAGCCAAAGCCACATTTATGATTATTTTCCTTTTATCACTGAAATGTAAATAGATTTACAAAAACAACAATTTACATATGCTTTTTTTTCAGAGAATATGAGTTATCATAAAAATAATTCAGGACGGGCATAGCAGACTTGAGCTATCTATGTAATTTTATAATTAATAACCATGTGAAATTCAACTAACTAAGATTATTTTTGTCTATGAAACCAACTAAGAAATATTGAAAATCATCTAGAAAGTTTAGTTCTTTCCCTTTTCTTTTTTTGTTTATAGTACGACTAACAATAAAATAATATGAAATAAGTACATTCTAAAAATAATATTTAATATCCCGAAAAGTAGTTGAAGATTTTGTTTCAAAGATTATGTTGCACGTCCTTTTTGCTATAAAATTATAAAGGGTGAGTTTATTAGTTTTTCTTATATAAAGAGTGAGCAGATGTCCTTATTCACTTTATATACTTACATAAATTGATCTTTTACAATGTAAAAAAACAATTTTCGATATACCAACATTTTACTGATGTCAGTATATGTAAGGCATGTGCACGGCCAGAGGATTGTACTCATATACACATTCATATATACTCTCATATACATACTGGGTCCTAAGAACTTCACTTCAAATATACATAGTTCGGTAAAACTACTCAAACTACTTACTATGGTAGAGTGGCTACTAATCTCTAGTAGTGGTTAACATACGAGAGCAAGGTTAAATCTTACTCTACACTTTTTTTATGATCGTGCTACAAATCTTATTGCTTTGGAAATTATAATTTTGAAAGAGCAGTAAATATTGTTCTCGTGAACGTTTCACTTTGTTCTTTCCGATACAGAAAAAAAAATCTAAAAAGGTAATAGACCATAGTGTTGTGTCAGACCTTATAGTCTATTTGATACAAAAGTATTCTTTCTTAAACAGAGCAACACTTAAGCCTTGTAGCAGACATTCCTGTGATACAAGAAGATTTTCTGGATTGTATTCGTTCAACCGAAAAACCTGAAACAACACTAGGAGCTCGATACGTGTTGTTTTCTGTCATTAAATCTGGTTCAGATTGACTTTTTTCGTTTATTTCTGTATAATATTTGAACACCCTATAGCAACTGATTACATAAAAACAAAATATAAAACACTCTAACGTTTTGATAAGTTTCAAAAAGAACAAACCCACAAACAAGGTTATTCTTACAGCAACTTGACAGAACATATGTTTCTAAAAAGGGTTCATCCGCAATGAGTACTAAGAAGCTGTTTAGTAGTTATCTAGCTGAATGCAAAAAGTATATATACCCAGAAATGAAAGTCTTTTGATCATCACATTTACACGATGCTTCAAATAATACTGCTTTCCCTTTCATAAATGCACAACAAAGGTAAAGTAATAAACAAATCAGTAGCAACTAATGTAGAACAGTCAGTATTGTGTAATGTTTAAGCCATTTAGTAAACTTCTAATGTGATAGTTGCAGAAATGACACTAAGTCGGCAATCGACTGTTAGAGATGTTTCAATCATGACATTGAGTTTGTTCTGTATTCCTGAAACGAGAAAGTTGCCTAATTATATTACTGGAATTATCTCGGAAGAGTGAGGTTGTGAAGTGAAACTTTATCAGCGTGTTAACATCAAACTCCTGTCGTTTTGGGTCACCATATGCTATATATCTTGTAAGGTTTCAATTTTGCAGGGGAAACTTCTTGTGTATTACTACAGTACAACAGCATCTTTGTCTTTATAAGTTTCATGTTCTTCAATGAAATTATCATAAGTAACAGAGCATAAAGTTAATACCTAATTATGTGTTTTAAAAAATCTTAGTAAGAGACATTGGTTGAATAACTAAGCTTCATATAATGTTTCATAGAACAGATAAACATTGTCATACAACAAAATCATTGCTATTACATTTTGAAACAAAACATCTTTCAGCAATAGACTCTCTGAATTCACACCCGAACACGATTGAAACTTTGGGGGCCACCTAAAGATCATAGGAAGTCTGGAGAATATTTTCTATTGAATAACCTAAAATTGAATTTCTTTTGAATTCAAAAGAAACTTTATAGAAATCCAAGCAAGCAACTTTGTCATTACTAAAAAAACTGAAATATGAAGTATTACATCATTGTTTAAATTTATATCAATCTAAAATTTCCTTAGACTCTCACGTTCATTTAATTTTCTTATTATTATTAAATAATGAATATTCATCAAATTTGGAGGAAAAAATATTTTGTTAGTGGCACTCTATACGAGATAAATTAACCTTAAGAGGCTTAGTGAACAATATATAATAACTTAAATTAATAGTACATTTAAAAATATTGCTCAGCTATCAATCTAACACCCTCCAGTCCATAAACTTAAACAATATACTTTAAAAGTTTAAATTTACTAGAATATTATAAATATGATTGAGACACATGAATACTTCTTCATAATTTTGTTTAATGAAATTTTATCCATTGAGGTAACTAATTTTTTTAAGAAAACACAAAAAAAATAAAATTTTATGACACACAAATATAATAAAAGTTTATTATACATTAGAGTATAACTAAAAAATATAATCAAAATTAGCTGTAGTTATCCTAATGATATTACACGCATCAGTGGTGTTTTAATCAAAGATAATCATATATATTGATAAGTGGATCAATCACTATCTGTGCTACCCCAAGGAATGAAAGACAAAACATGTCCCATTTAGACATTTATATTGATCCAAAAACGGGTTATTATATAATTATAATTATTATATACCCAAAAAGTTTGGTATTATGTTTATTTATGGTAAAGTTGAGTTTAGGCTACTCGAGTTATTTTTAAATTCTCATAATTATATGTTATATTGCACTGGAAGACATACATATTTTGGGTACATGTAAAAATATGTGATGTATTTTTAAATAATTTTACTTGTATAAACTTGAATCAATATATTAATTTGTATAATGGAACACGTGAATAACAAACTCTCTAATTTAGATTTGAAAACTGACTGAAATCAGGGAAACAAAACAAAAACTACTACAATTAATTCAGTGTTACAAAGGTTAGGGGTGAGGACAGCGAGATATAGAGTGTGAGAGTGATCAAAAGAAAAAAAGAGAAACCGCGATAGCAATATATATAGAGAGAGAGAAGGGTATGACAGGGATGAAGATGGAATGATGGCAAGAGAGGAGGCGAAAATCAAAGATGGAGGCAAGCTTACAGGTTAACATTAAAGGTTAAAGGTCAGCTTAGATCAAACATTCAACTAGAAAATTGAAACTACGATTTCATTAAAAAAATGTCATTGTTTATAATCACCTAGTACTTAGTTCATTAACTAGAATGATTTACATTTTTTTATATATCCATTTCAAACATTTGTTGATCATCTGACAGCAATGAAATAGAAATAAATCTCTAATTAGTGAACTAGTAATAAATACAAAATGAGGTTTATAAAAAATGAAGAGATAAACCGGCTCATTGTAATTCCTTTGTAAAATTATATAAAATAACTCGGTAGCCAATAACTCAACTATAAAATTTAATTCTGTATTATTAATTTCATTGTATAATCACTTTTATATCAGTACTGCAGAGAAATTATTTTAGATTAGCTTTTAATTCTAATTTTTAAACTAAAAAAAATACATGAGCCAACAATTTGTTTGTTTGATATTGATCAATAGAAGTAAAAAAACTTCCATTTAACTTTTGATACAGATATTTTGTATACAATATTTTATAAGGTTCATGTAAAGGTATTTAAAAAGAAAATGAAGAAAAATAATATCATAGGACATGATCTATGAACAAATAGGAATACCTGAGCATGATGAGACGTAATTTTGCTGCGTTCTCTCTGCCGGAGCGCGAATACTACTGACGTGTTACGACCTGCATCTAACTATAGGGTCCAAAGGTTCTTTTTCATTCATTCATCTGGGAAAACTACCCCCACTACATCTTAACAATTGCGCCTAAATTTATTATGATAGCAAATAAGTGTCTCATAGTATTTCAAATAGAGATTGTATAAAACATTTATTCTATAAAATCATATAATATTGTATAAAATCTTCTGCTGTTTTATTCAAAAGCAAATGATATTTATGGGTTTTTCTTTCTTGCGCTGATTTAAGTTCAGTGCAAATATTAACCTGCACTAAACTTTTAAATTCATATTAATTGACTTAAATAAATGTCACATTTATTTGCGACGTTAACAAATTAAAAATTATAATTACAATTTAATTTCAAGGTATAATAGCTTTTTTCATATTATACCCAGAAGCGATTTAACTTGTTTCATGACATGATGAAGAAACTTATGCAGCAATTGGAGTTTAGAATTTATGCATTATATATCATAGGAATTGTTTAGTTTGTGAAATTTTCTTTAATTAAACTAAGTGAATATTTAATACGAACAACGGTATGATTGTTGGTTGAAGCAAAGCATGTGTTGTATGCTGAGCAAAGAGGCTGGATTTCTATGCTTACGGGTGGTGGGCAGTTTGTTTTAGTGTTGATTTAGGCCTAATACCATTCAAGTCAGCAGAGGCCCTTTTTTTTATGGTTCCTTCAGTCAAAGAAAGGATTACAGAACCTGTTTTGTTACGTTGGCATTAGGGAAATAAATCTGTTGTTTTGAAAGCCTTTCGGCTTCTATCTTCTGCTTGAATTTGCTACAAAAAATGTTCTAAAATATTAATGTACATGAAAAGATATGTAAAAAATGACGAATATATTAAGTTTGGCATGCGTAATATATGCATTTGTTAATTTCAATTGTTTAGCTAGTAAGGTTATTTGTCATATTTTTGATGATGCGATATATAAAAAATATTTTTGATAAATAAATCGTAAACATATATTCATCTTTAGTTCATTTTATATAAAGCTGGTGATAATATCTAGACCATTATATATACATAAGTTCGGATGTTCCTTGAAAGAAATAAAAGGTGTCCCAATGAAAATAAGAAAAGTACATGTGGAAGAAGTAATATAATATATAGAATACTATAATTCATATAGAAGAGAGGAGAATTATTTAAATAGAGCTGCTTCTGAGTTTTAAGTGGTTTATATGAAGAAAAAAGGAAACCTTTTAGGATTAAATGATGACACTTGTGCTATGAGGAAGATATAAAGAAACCTTTCTTTGTCTTCATCGTATTAGATTAACGCCTGTTATAGTGCAGATCGCAAATTCTTTTTAATATTTTTTGTTGATTTTTCAAAATTTTAGTTTTCTAATTTTACACCCAAGATTTGATTGTCATTATTTTTATTCTACGTTGTATTATTCATATTTATTTTTACTTCTATTACGTGTTTGGATCATTATATTTATTAAATACATTATATTTGTAATTTTGTTCTTTTTCCTCTTTCTGTGTACATTGCCAGCGTTAAGTACTGTCGCTAAACCCACATCACTTCAGTATGTGTGGATAGCATTTCCCCTTTCTCATCATCCCCTTTGGATGATGGGAATTATTGCATTGTTGAAGTACGTTCGTGATTAGTATTTAAGTGTTTTCCCTTTTCTAATATATATAATACCGTTTTAAAAATTAAGTAGTGAAATGGAACTGAACAACTAAAACACTCCATATCTATACTGTGATATTTCGTTCTCTTTTTTTTTTATATTTCTTGAAATTTTTGTGTACCCCGTGTTTTGTGGTACTTTGTGAAAAAAAATTGTTAAACTAAAGATAAATTTTCCTGTAATTCACCTCTATTTTGCTTTATGAACATTTAACCAACATTGGAATGCCTTTGAACAAGTCATGCAATGACATCAATACATATTATGTATTGATGTTTCTTAAGCCTGGTTATGTGTAACCGAGTATTAAGTAAACGGTATTCCATAAATAATAGTTCGTATTCAACACAGTCTACGTTGCACCATTGAAAGCAAGTAAGTAATCTTAGTAACTATTGGTAATTTCTATTTAAATGTGTATACTATCATCAGATTTTATTGGTTTTCTTATAAACTTCGCGGAAGTTTCATAAAGGTCCACGGGTAATACCTCTGGTACTAGTAGTTGTGGTAGTTCCTAAATCATGTTCATCAATGATCACTAAATGAAAAATAAAAATATGAAAGGGACTTTGATGTCAATATTAGGTTTCGAAGATAATTATCAACAAAATAAAAAGTAAAGTTTAGTTTGTAAGAAGCACAAATGTAAATCAGTTGGAGGGTATGTCTTATCTCATTCAAGTTGGAGCGCACGCCTCCGAGTTGACTCTTTCAATAAAAGTCAGACCAACTGTTTGGTAAAGAGTGGGTAGAACCCAGCGGGATAAAGAAGACAAAGTAATCTTTCGCAAGCAGACTCTGGTTCAAAAAACTTTGTCAACTTGCCGGCTTTAGGAAACTTGATTCTTTCTTCCGGTCCTTTTCAAGAAGGCCGCTTTAAACTTCTCCCACATATCAACTGACTCCAATCCTTCGTCAGCCAACCATAGCAGCTTTTATATTTTCTTTTGCTGAAAAAAAATATTACCATTCTATATCTTAGTTTATTGGCTAATAAGCCCTGGGATAAGACGTAAGTCAGGTTTAATGTAAGGGTAAAAATGTTTTATTTATGTGACTTGCCAAGAAACAACACTCTTTGCAAAACATTTGTCACAACTTTTCATGAAATCTTAATCCATAAGTACACCAAAACTCTCTCCATACAAAACTTCCATTATATTTCACTTTCCACTCACCAATGCTGAAATACAATTTCAATAAAATATTTAATTCTATTGTTCGGTGAATAAGTAACAGATAGATTAATAAACAAGTCATAATTATAAAAAAACAATAATATTATCAAAGAATTTAAATATTTTTCTATGATACATTATAAAACATAATTTATATTTACCTGTTCCATTATTTTTCTTAAATTTCTCTCAGCAGGTTAGGTAAAATTTATAATTCCAATGTAGAATACTTATAGTTTGGCCTATGTGTATTCTCTTATAGAAAAGCCACTACAGTCGAACCTAACTATAATTTATGCTCAGAACTAATCTTTCGTTATATTTAAATATTCTTTTTTTTTTTAATTTTTTTGCCACTATCAGTTTCATAGGCACTGTACGTCATAGTGCATTTAAAGTTAACTGTTTATCAACTAAGGGCCAACGAAAACTTCTGTGAACTGTTTAGCACATCGTAATTAATGGTAAATTTTAAGTATATTTGTCACATAATGGCGTAATATTTGAGGACGAATTTTTTTATAGTACAAAATTATACAGGTATCCATTGTCTTTTTTCTTCAAAATTATTAGGGAGGATGAGGTGTTTAGGGAAAGAGGTAATTTGTTGATTTGTTGAGAGTATTGTGAAGGTTGAGAATTTTTGAAGAACAAATTAAGTGCAACCCGAAAGTTTTGAGTTAGATAGGAGTTTCTCCACTTCATTGGTTGTATGTTTTGTGACGTAACCAGGAATTCCCATATTTCTGACCGATGAGCATACACAAATTATAAGATAACCATGCTTCATCTCAAAAAATTAAATGCAGACATTTTTGCCGTTTCACTTCTGAGCTAAACTGATCAGAAATTAGTCAGAGTCAAAGAACTCACTACCTTAGAGACAAGGCCATAATTTATATACTTGAAAATCCCCTAAAACACAGTATTTCACAGTATTTATAATTATGCAACAAGATGCCCATGTTTTTAAAGGAATTAATTCATTTTTAATTAAATGTTTTAAGAGAAATGAGGAAAAATGGTGATAAACAATTTTGTTAATACTTTTATCTAAGAATTGTTTCATGTGTTCGTTAGTTATTTTATCGAGGGATCTCCCTGTTACTCCGACATAAAAGGGTTAGGAATCATCACAAAATAGTTTGTACACTCCACTCAATGACATTGTTTTTTATATAAAAACATTTTGGAATCCTTGAAATGCAGGGAGTACACAATTCAAGTTCATATTGTCATGTATTGTGTATTAAGATTGGCTGCTGTATGTACTGGTATTTCTGAAAACAATTACATCTGACCACTTCTAGAGCTGTGCAACGTTACACATCATCTACCACTATTGCGAATCAGCGAAAATCATTGTCATAGTTACACACTGCACACGGTTAGTATCGTGTTAATCAACTATCTCATCCTGTTATATTGACTGCATCACTGAGCACTTAACCAAACTGATTTGCAACTAGTATTGATTATCCACCAATGCTAACATCATAGAGGTATACCACAGGTCAACTACAGGAAATAAACTTCTCCTGTTATTTTGGTTTTGGTTTTTAAAACGTCTGAGTGGACGATATTCACATATTTTAATATATATATATATATATATATATATATATATATATATATATAAAATAAATTCAAAAAAGTCCGCTGGACCGTTTCTTTTAATTATATATATATAAAGATTTCACATAAAAACGTGAAACAACAATCAATGATCAAACCACAATATAAAATCGGAAAACATGAGTAAGATCTTTCAACCGTAACAAGCGGTCTTCGTCAGAGTCAAAAACCCAACTGATATATATATAAACTAGAATTTAACAAAAGATTATATATATATATATATGGTACTGTTTTCTTGACCACAAAATATTAACAAACACTTTTTCTTCTTCTCGGAGTTTGGTCAGGGTAAATATATGGAATCACCTTTTTGCCAACGTTTCGTCTTTATTTTAAGACATCCTCAGGGCTATAAACTAACAAAAAAACAATAAACAATGGACATTTGTAGTAGAAATGACAAATGTCTATTGTTTATTGTTTTTTTTGTTAGTTTATAGCCCTGAGGATGTCTTAAAATAAAGACGAAACGTTGGCAAAAAGGTGATTCCATATATTTACCCTGACCAAACTCCGAGAAGAAGAAAAAGTGTTTGTATATATATATTGTAGCGTCCATCATCATGAGAAGAGAAGTGATTGGTCTGATAAATGATCAGGCTAACTAGTTTCATCTTCATGACGATGGATATCAAAATATTGAAGTCACTCATGTCAGTTCTTTCTCTATGCATCATTCTGTAATGTAACATATTTTACTGTAAATCTCCTGTAAAAATTGAATAAATCATTCAATAATTTTACCTGTACTATCTTATATCACGCTTTGGTATTGTGAATTCTGGAACTATAGATAATCAAATTATTCATTTTATTTCTTTTATTGTGCTTCTAAAAACTTCAAATAAGTTGTGCGCAAACTTATAATGTTTTATTGTTAAACTGGTTGTAAGTTTATCAAATTAATGTTCAACATAGAAAAATCAAACTTATTATGTTATTTTGCCATTTCTAAATTCACTTTAAATTTTTTAATGACTTCATAATTATATTTAGAAACGTATCTTTCACTTTTATCGGTTTAAAGTATAATTTGTCAAGAATTGTGAACGTTTTCAAGGCGATTACCTCGCATTACCATAGAATTAAAAAACCTGCATTTTTCATCTTGGGAAAATAATAAGGACCATCTTATCTTGATTTATAACCAGGATTTTCTTCTTTACTTATCTTTCAATAATGTGTAGAGCGTTTTAGTGTAAATTGAATAAGTATCAATTACCCTATTCATTTGATCCTCTCTTGAACATTTCATTGTCATATTCAATGCCAATGGTTTACACTTATGTAAGTTTTATATGTTTATATGAGTAAAGGCATTACAGCTTAAAAACACATAAGAAATAATAAAAAAAAATGTTTGCTATTTGTCAACCCTGTTAGGAACACATGCTTGTTTGTAGTGCATTGGAGTTTATTCACTATACTCTTTAGATTGGTAAATGGTGGTTAAAGAGAAACGGCCTGGATATAAATCTAACTATAAATGTCCTTATACCTTTATGAAGAAGTAGGTCTCAAAGAACATTTCATTCAAAATAGTAAAATGGCATTCACAGGGGAAATAAAAAAATGGAGAATCTATTTAGATGAACTGGATTAAACACAGACAAATAAATTGTCTGAGACTAAAAAAGCAATATTGTCAGAGAAAATTATACGTTCAAATTTTTATATTTTATAGAAAAAAATATTTCCCTTTCTTTTAAAAACCTGAGCATATTTTCTTGTTTTTTGGTTTTGTAGTTTTAAAGATAATGCCAAAATTTCAATACTCTAGAGTTTAGGAGAAAAAAATATTATCTAAAAACAGGTTTTTATAAAAAAAAGTGACTTTCCCATTATGCATTATTGCTCCCAAACGTAACGGCTCATCTACACAATGAGATCCATTTTTTTTTGTAAAATATCAATTTGATTCACCAAACATTTGGGACCATAGCATGACCACAAACTTTGGATACATACTCACCCACCCACACACAGACACACGTACTCACATTCACACACCAACATTATCGCAAACACTTATTAGAGTCCGAAAATAAATTGATTAAATATTTATTTTGAGTCTAAAATGACATGGAGATATTTTACTGGGTTAGTTATAGAATGTTTTGATCACCAGTAAAGACAGGAGGAGGATACTTATATGAAACCCTTGTGAAAACGATTGTGGCATTCTTCACGAATAAGCAAGAAAATAAAATACTTTGAAAAAAAGCATTCTTTCCTAAGTCTTTTTGTAACAAAACATTACAAAGGAAAGGTTTTCATTTTTCTCAATTATAATACCCAATAAAAGAGATATTAAACAAAAACTGAAACGTCGGGATGCAGAGCTTCACTTAAACATGAAAAAGTAAACCAATCCTAAATCATCTGTTATAATAATTATGACAGAAAAGTTTAAAATTTCACATTAAAAATAATTTCCAGTAACTAGACCATTTTTTTCAAATGTTTCCAGTCATAAAACGATAACAAAAGAATGTAACTGAAAAATTAATATTTTTTTTGTGGAAGTATAAATCCACAATTTAATTGAAATAGCTATAGTATATTTTGGATATATTTAAAATCTGCACCATACCAATATTTCTTGTTTTTAAGCCTATCATAAAATCATTACTTCTGAATACATAAGTTTAAACCTTAATGGACCTAGTTAATATAAACATGTTTTTCATTTTAATATTTTACTTCGTTCTATCGAAATTATAAATGATTTCCTTTTGAATCAGAAATAATTATGGAAAAGAAACTTAATATCGCAAAGTTCAAGGAATATCAATTACTTTTGACATCCATATAAGTTATTAAAATACTAAAAAGAAATTATAATTGTATTTCAATTACCTTTGTTTTCCAAGGATATTATTTTAGTAGTTGCCCTATGTTAATAAAGAATTGCTCTCAATTTATTACTCTTGTCGAAGCTTTTCTAATATACAACGAAGTGGAATGTAGCATAATTTCTTTCTCTTCATAGAGAAAGAAGTATGAGGTAAGAAACCTTATTTGAAATGTAGAATCGTGTTGAAAATCTAAGATGAAAACAGCTTCATATTAAATGTAGTTTGTTTTGAGCCTTCATTTATTTGAATCCTTGATCAATTATGTAACTTATGTAGACGTACATAAGGTATGCTGATGTAAGGTATGAACTACAAGAAACAATAGTGTACTAGATAACTGAATAGTCCTTCAGCAATGTTCACAGTAACAAATTTTAATTAGTTTATTTTTAGATTCTCAAAAAGCAAAAGTGTATCTTCGTCAAGATATACTAATTTTAAGATAAGCTATATTTAAAATAAACATAGCTCATTTTATGGACTAAGTCACGTAATCATAGGCATCTAAAATATAGGCATTTATTCATTCATTTTGAGTCTAGGAAGAAGATGAAAAAAAGAAAGATATTCACCAAGAGGGTTGGTTATACATCCAATAACAATAGAAATATTACAGCCAAATTTAATAATGTTGAACCCGAGAGTGTACAGTGAAAACATGTTTGGCATGACGCATATGCCAGTGAGTTTTGGGCTAGTTAGTGGGAATTGATTATTGGCTGGTATGAGTTTCTCCTGACTGAATAGTGTATGACTTTACATTTCGATAAGTACTTATTTCAAACTTCTAAATTTAATGGTTCATAATTTTCCATTTTCAAAATTTCATACATCTGTAAGCACTTTCACTCTTTGTCTGAAATTGTATTATTAAATTTTTAGCCTTTCATCCTAATTTTGAATCAGGTTAAACATGCTTGCATATAACTTATGATGTATTATATCCCTTCTTCTTGTTAGACAATGACATTTAAATAAATACTCTGTTTTTTTTGCGCACTTTTGCTCTAGACGCTTCAGGTTTCACAGGAGTTGAACTGACAAATAATTCAAGAGAAAGCAATTGATAGATGGCAAGAATAACTGGGTCCAATTTAGTTTGCAAAGTACATTCCATAAAAAATACTATATCTTCATGGGGAAAACTCAAAAGTATATGTAGAATATCAATTACCATTTTTTTTATTAAATTACTAGGAGTAGAAACCGTATTTGATAGACAGCTTACAGAAAATTCTAAAAGAAAGGCTCTCTTTAGGAAAAGTTTTATAAAAAACATTTTATGGCGTTATATCTCAATTCGAGAACATTACCTTGAGAATGATTGAAATATTTGTAAAATTATACATAACCTATATTCTAAGCTAATGAAATCAGTTCTTATGTAGTATTTACTCAATGCAGGGTAAAACTAATTGTCTCAACATTTAGAAGTTTGATAACCTAAACAACGTGTTTCCAACATGTAGTGTTCTTTTTTAGGTATAACAGAAAGATACTGTTTCCTTCTTTCATGTTGCATCATTTATTTTATTCTATAGCAAACTCTCTCACGTCATTTATTTTCTAGTTTTACGTCTAAAAATGAATACAACGTTAAGATTATTGAATTTCTATATGTGAAAACTATTTCTTTAACTTTTTTACTTTATAAAGTAGAGTAACGAGTGATAATTTTCTATAAACATTTATGATATTCAATAAAAAGCCTAAAATAAAAGTTAAGTTTGGTTACAAAAATGGGATGTACAATATGACGGGTACGTCCGAGAATCATATGAGTACGAAGGGAATGCCCTCAGATTAATAACTTTAAGAAAATATCAGAATGATCCATAATTTCAAGTTTCTAATAAAGATAAACTTACTATAGTCACATGTAAAAAATGATAAATTGCTAATTAATATGGATTTTTTTGGACATTATAACAAAAAAATCAGTTGGTTGTCAACGAGTTTGATAGTATGCTTACCTAAAACAAGCTGAATGTAGGCAAGTCACATTTTTTTTTGCACGAAAGTTATACATGCATTAAGACTATGACATAATAAACGGTAATGAAATACATATTGACGTCATTTATATTTCTTATTAGTATTAATTAAAAATTTTGTCAATACTCAAAACCACATATCGATAAACGATTTTGCTGTTCAACTTGAATGTTTTCCAAACAGTCTATCTCAAGATAAAAGATAAGAAGCTCACATTTATTTTTTTTAATCGGAATTTAGAAGCTCAACATTAAAAAAATATTATTTCTTTATCGCAGATTTCATTAATTTTTATCATCGTTTTGGAAGAAAACTTAATTAAAATTAGTCCACAGCATTAATAAGATTCTCATTTTTTAAAAAAAAAATCAAATGAATTTTTTTGAAATAAATCTGCGCCTTTTAATTTTCTTTTTTTAACTTCCAGTTAATTTTTTTACAGAAATATTTACTAAACATACATCTTCCCAACAGCCACCTAAAACGTTCATTTCCTTGGTTTTTTAAGCAACTAATAAGAAATTAGGTCAATGCATGGAGAGAGAAAAAATGAAGATTAAAAGAACGTTTTCTTTCTTATTCTGTGATCTACCAAAATTCGGAAAATCATCAAACTCCCTTAAATTAGCTATTTGTCTGCAGTGTAAAAATCCCCTGTGATCTACTGAGCTTTGTGACGTATCCAGCTCCTGTGATTTACATTGTTTTTGTGCTATGTTATCCACTTGTGATGTGTTTGCAATTGTAATCTTCCAAGCTTCTCTAATATATTATGTCTTTGTGACCTAGCGTTATTCAATTAATCTATGATGTATTGTACTCTTGTAGTGTACAAAAAATCTGGATACCCCCAGAATATATAAGAATATTCAAAGCCCTTGTAAGTGATCAAGCTCTAATAATATTTTGTTAAGCTTTTGTTTAACACGTAATAAAACATGCAACGAAGATAATCCAATCTCTTATGCATAAGATCGGGATTGCTGTTCTATGCAATCTTTTAAGCTCAATTAATTAAATTAGTGTACAATTTATTTGGCCGTGAAAATATATGAGATTATGAAAGGAAACTGTTAAATGGGATATTGAAAAGTTGTCGGCAGACGACATTAGTAGGGTACTGAAAATAAAGTTGCATGATTGATTGTAACAGAGTGGCCTTCAAGTTACTGTAAGATTGCTACAGCTGTGGCCCAATATTGAGCATTAACCTTGGGCTTATGACAAGGCCAATGTCCAACAGCTTTTTATAATGTCCTACAGTTTCCGAAACATAGAAACAAACTTATAATATAATAATATTATAACCATTTTGTTTGTGCTTCGTACATACCTTATGATATCAGTGTATGTAAAAAAGTGTCAATTTTGACTGATATATATCCATTATGTATTTTTTATCAAATGAAAAACCATAGTGGTATACTTCAAATTTAAGTTGAATTATACATTCCAGTTAGATCAAGGAATTAAATTATGTATAAAGTGAACACATTTTTTTGTTTCTTTGTACAATTGTACCTTTGGATAATGTTGTTTCCTATAGATACAACTTCATTAAATAAAATACTCAGGGATATGTACATGCATTAAAGCATTTCATCATACAAGCTGCATTATGGGATACAATGAAAGTAATTATTCAGATTGCAATCAGAGGTCGTTTCATTAGAATTATACCCCTATTTACTAGGACTTACATTTCCAAATCGTGATGGAGTGTTTTGGAACGTGTCCATTATCAAGAGTAAACTGAATCTATCCATTGTTTTGTTTATGTTGTTGTTCATTTGTCAAACACTATAGCACTACGTAACATTCAGTTTGAACTTGATAATAGCCAAGTTTAGACACTGGTTGTGTTTTGAGATCAAAGCACAAAATAGTAAAATGAAGTACTTTGACAGGTTAACGCTGAAAAGTAACAGGTTAGGAATAAGATATTAAGAGTTTTATTTCAGAAAACTGAAAAGAATAGGCTAAGTCTTCTGTGTTATGGACTTCCAAGTTTGATCTTGATTTTGTAACCAATATCAGTAAAAATGGCCAAGAAATCATAGGCTATAATGAAAAAGTAGAGCGCTAGCGTTTCTGTGCCTTATTTCTAAAACAATTTTGTTTATAAAAAAAACTACTAGAACAACAATTTTAATAATAACAATGTTCTTTAAACAAGAGTAACAGCTATCAGCTTGCAATAATATTCATTTCGTAGGTTTATGTTAGAACACCAAAAACTAGGTATAATTCGAGGTAGAAGAAAAAAGACAATCAAATGTTTTTGTTTGACCTCTACTGCTAATAAGACTTGATCTGCCATACTGTTAAAAGAGATGAATATACGGCTCATTTGTTATTTGGTGCCCATTTTATTCGTGGGTGTACCATATTAACTACTTGGTTCTATATGAGAGTTCATACGGCAAATATTTCCTTACTCAGGTGTATTCCATTATTATCCATGATCCAAGATGGAAGTATCGAATATTTCTTAATTGGTACCCTATGTTAGTCATAGTCTTTTTGTTTCTACATCAAAAACCAAAAATTTTTGCATACCAAATTTATTAGAATGCAGATCTCTAAAAAATTTGTCGACTGGGTGTATCATCACAAAGAACTCTGTTTCTTTGTGATAACACACCAAGGTTGGGCATAAGCATAACTTCGCTTTATCATCATAGAAAATTGTCATCTGTTTTCTAAAATGTAAGGCACCGATTGTTTTCAGATATATTCGATTTTCAAATTAAGTTTATTTCAATTTTTTAATTATCATAGATTGGCATCCTAAATAAACTTTAATCTATATTAATCCATGTTAAAGAAAGAACAATAAATAATAGATGCTGAATTCAATAAATCACAATTAATTTATTGAATTTTATAAAGTCTTGTACAATCGGCAACAAATCAAATAACTCGTTCGCTTCTACAGTAATTCAGTTACTTTCTTTCAGCAACAAAATATATCTGAGAGTTAGTGAGAAATGAAGAAAACATTATAAGAAATATCAAATCATTTATCATGGGACTTAATATGACATCTAGGTCAAGTTCCGGTTTGATAACAATATATTGAATTGTAATTCACTTTTTTGTTCATAATAGTTTTTAAACTTCAATTTACAGAATAACAACTTTCTTTAAGTGTTGTTGAATTATATTTACATATCTAGCCAATATCTAAAAAGTTGCCAAAGAACGAGTTTAGAGATGAAATTGAAATACAATACTTATAAAAAATTAATTAAAATAAATATAGAAATGTGAAAAATACAAAAAAACGCAAATTTCAACTAAAGGAAACTTTCTAAGCATCACGAATTCTGAAAACAAATCTTCTAAATCAATCAAACTAGTTTTAAATTTTCCCACTGCTAAATAACTAATTTGAGATTTTTTTAATGTTATCTGAGACCGCTTCAAACTCAATTTTTAACTAATTACATTAAATAAATTTACGTTTTCAAACTCCACCAAAGTTTAGATCTTCTTTTTTATTTAAAGTTAATTAAAGATTACCCCAAATTAACTAAACATACAAGTTATTATCAATCAGCCCAATGAAAGTTCAATTGAGCTATTAAACCAAAATAAATTAGTATTTTAATCAAATTAGCCTCTTAAATTATCTTAAAATTATTGAGTTTTTTTAAATAACACAGTTTTAGAGTAATAAAGCTTCAATATTTTGAATCATGGAATAAAACATGAAAATACTGCTAACACAGGTTGAATTGAAATTAGCTTAAAAATGCTTAACAAATATTTGGTCTCACTAAAAGAGTAATGTATAAATTTAAACACAATTCATGTAATGAAATACAACTATTTAAATATTGATACAGCTTTTCAATCACTATTTATTTAAAATGCCACTTCAATTATCGAGGACAGTCGAAAATTATTTTTTTTATCCTGACATTTTATTTCTTGCCGATGTTTCGCCAAAAATTGTTCATTATTATTAAGGTTTATTTAAGGAAATATTTACAAAATTTATGTATTCTCTCCTTTTTGTAGCATATTTTATAAAATTGAAATTAATTAAAGAGGAAATTTACTATGTCATCCAGAACACAAATGATCTGTTAATATATGTTAAATATATAAAAGTCCGTTATGGTAATTATTAACTTTTATCTGTTCTAGATGTCACAATAAATTTCTACATTAAATCATGTTAATTTATATTATAAGATAAAAATGGAATAGATTTGAATTATACTTTACATACTTCCATTAACAAACTTTGAGAAACTGAACAATTTTCGACAAAACGGTAGCCTTAAAAAAAGGATGTTTTAATTTGGACCTGACCCTGAATAACTAAATTAGTATATTTATATAATATACATATACAATAACAATTACAATAAAGAATACTTATATTGTACTATAAATACTAATTATTATAATCCAATAATCTTTAAAGTACGAAATAAAGTGACCATCGGTCTGTTCGAACTTGTAAAATGGGCAAATGACATCCGATTTGAGAGCATGGTAACATTTTCCTACCAAACATATTATAACTATACCATAATATTACATAATACAATAATGAAAAATAGTATATCATACACTTATAATAAATGGCACTCTTTCCATCGGATTAACAGGCAGTACTCGCTGTTAACGTCTATAACTTGATATTGATAGAGTCTATAAAGACATTATTTAGTTTAATATTGTAAGAGATTAAACACTAACATGAAACATATTAGTAAAATTATCAGATTAAATTATTGTAAAACAAAAAAAATATAAAAAATTCAAGAAACCATTGTACAGAGTGCCTCCAATGAGTGACCACTCATTCCTTTATAAATACCCGCTAATCGTTGATACCAAATTACAATCACTTCTTAATACAAATACTTTTATTCTCGAAAATCTCGAGATCGAATTTTTTCCTGATCACTATACTTTATTAATATTAAAGTATAATACTAATGAGTCAAATTCATTCTAATCAACTTTTTTTTGTCGCCATCAAAAGTTTTCCAAATTTCAAAAGAAAATTTGGAATTAATTTGGAAGTAAAATTTCAAATTACTGTTTTAATTTGTTTCAATTTTGACTAATACAGTTGTTTTTACCAAGCAAGTTGCAAATTCATTTTTCTTTCAGCTTTAGGTTAGGTAGTGAATGTTTCTCTTATCGTATTTTTTTTCAATTGGTGAAATTAAAAACTGTTATTGTTTTAAAACAACTTGAAGAAAGTGTTAAAAAGAGAACCCGGTAAGAAAGGTTAAGGGGTAGCAATTGTTTGCAAGGGCCAGATTTATAGGGATTCACCATTAATACTGTTGTTAGGGTTAGTTGGTAGTTAATTGCAATCCACTTTAGTAATAGGCGAGTCACATTACCTGATTAGTAGTAATTTTAAAAAATTATTCTTTGTTTAATTCATGCAAATAATTACAAATTTCTAAATACCATGTTATCTATTAGTACTGTTATTTTTTTCTATAAGATAATTACACTTTGACAAATTTAAATCAACTTTAAATATACTCTGTAATATATATATTTGTAAAAGTTGGAAGCAGTTCTTTATTTAAACAGGAATTAAACATGGAGGATAAAATAAATCCAGTTGTTTTCCATATGATGCTAGATTTAACACATTCAAATGTACCTTTTAACTCATTTTTCAATTTTATTCATCTTCTGAGACGAATAGTTCCAAACAATGCATAAATTTATAGTTTATATATAAATTATGCAATATAACTTTCTTAAGTTTTTGATTTTCTTGTACAATTGTAAACTGATTTGTTTTATATATTTGAAAAAAAAATGTAAGATTTCAAAAATTTTTAATTTAATTGCTTAAATTAGAACGTTTTTTTTATTTTTTTACACTTTCATGAAGAAAATGAAAAGAGTGTTCCAAGTAAGAGACAATGCATTTGTGATTGCTAAGTGAGATTAAAGTTTCTGGTAAAGAGCGCTGTTGTGGAAACGCGTCCCGCTCAAGGCAAGTTTCCTTTTTGCTTCTATCTGGAGTTTCTTTAATGATGCTATTTATATGAAAATTTCAATCTATTTAGGTTGAACACAGCTGCTTTAGTGCCTATTTTATTTGATCTATTTTGAGAAACTTTGTCTACGATTTGCCTTTGGCTATGTCTCAAAGAAGTAGTAGCAATCAACGATATTTGTAGAAGAATAACATAATCGATTACATTTAAATACTTTACTGACATCACTTTTAAATAAGTTTGTATGTAAATAGGAGAAAAAAGGAATGTTAACACTTCACATTGTCTTAGACAAAAGGTGCCAAATATTGATTATTGAATCTAAGGTGTACACAAATTTTTGCGTTTCGAAATTTGTAAAAATCACTTGTTTACGTCAATGCATTTTTCATACTTTCCAGAGATGAGTTAGTACCACAAGTATTATTAATCAATACACAATAACGTGTCAGATAGATAAATTATTTCTGGCGTGCAAAATCATATATTAGCATATACTCGTGTATATTTGCTTTTTGTGAACAATTTATTAAATCTCATAACAAAAATAACTATAAGCAGATGGAAAACATTTTTCTTAGTGTTACTAATTATAGCCTGATATAAAACACCTGTTGTTATTGAAAGACTTGCGGTTTTGTATAATTTCTTAAGATGTTCTTATATTGTTTTGTTTTACTTTATAAGCCATAGTCAGCTTAGTTTTAGGAGATCAATAAGCGCCACATCTTCCTGTAGCAAATAACCAGCATAAGCAGGGCTTATCCTTTCTTGATGCCACTCTGTAGATCCATATCAGTCAGTTTGGCACAGTGCAATAGGTGCTCAATTGACATGCTTCTACACTCTAAGAGCTAAAGAATTGGTCCTTCTACAGGTGCTATAGGAGTACTTCACTTGTGTGTTAACGAAAGAACCCAAAATAGACGATCTTTTAAAGACTCTAAAGATAGTTTACAAGTCAGATAAATATATTTAATACATTAATTAAATATATTTATATCATACTAAGGGTATTTTCTATAACATTTACCTGTATTTTTTTCACAGAAAGTATAAGTAAAAAGATAGTAATGAATTCTTATTGAAATAAGGATGAATATTAACCTTTAATATTTTCATTTATATATTGCTTTCATTTTACTCTTTATAAATAAGAAAACCCTAATGATGACCAACTTTTGCTTCAAATCTTATTATATATATAAATATATATTTACACTTTTTCGTTGGAAATACGATCCGAAACGGACAAATATAGTTCAATATAGACAAAGAAACATAGAGAAATCAAAAGAACACACTTACAGTCTCTAATGTTTGGTTTGAACTGTCTTCAGGAGTCTTCAACCGTCTCTGAACCAGTGCGCTTGGTTTCCCTCTCTTATCTCTCCTGAAGACGGTTCAAACCGAAAATTAGAGACGGTAAGTGTGTTCTTTTGATCAGTCCTTCATTCAAGCATATCACTTCAAGCATATAGTTACCCTGGAGATGACTGGAAGCCAGTCAAAACATGTCGGTTCCCCCCTAATTAATACGAGTATTCTCCAACGTTTGGATAAAGGAAAGAAGAAGGTATTCAGAAACCTTGAAAAACGGGTGAAGAAAATGACATCAGTGAAATACGGTCAGTTATTCAACGTAAGTTTGTATGGTATTCATTTCATACACTGATTTTAATAGCAAATAAAAAAAAAAATGGAGTAAATATATTTTCAATACGTGAATTAAGTGGAAGGAAACCCTGAAAAATAAAGCTTTCATTTATGTAATTATTTTATTAAATAGAATCATTTCTGTAACAATCCGAAATTGTAAATCTCCTATCTAAGTTTTTTTATCACGCACTATTTTTAGAAAGATTTCTTTAAATGTAAAAATACTATTTCTGACAAATATTAAAAATTATAAGAATGCCTAAATAGCTTATTGTTAAAAATTACCCGTTTGAAATGTTTAGGCTAATAAAATAAATACCTTCAATCTAAATTTACAAAAAAAAATCTTTTATTATGATATAAAATAAATAAAATATTCCAGTTGAAGATGTAGGAGATTACTAACTCAATACCTGACAAGGTCCCCGAAAACATCAAAACATCAACTGGAATTGAATGGATAATCTCTTTTTCCAATTATTGCGCTCGAATGGCTACAAAAATTGCACTTGCGATTCCAAAGTCATGTTTGAAAGAATATGGAAATAGAACACCGACTGTACAAGTCAATCGGTTGATAAAAGAATCAATTTCATATGCACTCCTTAGTATGGATTTATTCTTCCATGTTTCTCCTTTTTTCTACCAGGAGTGCTTCTTTAGCATTCTTCTTGGTTTATAATAATGTTTCCTTTCCATCACGAACAGAATTGACTGCCATCACGTATAGCATTATATTACAAGTCATCTTTTTTTTTTTGGCATCAGTAATAATAATCCCAATCTTTTTTAAATAAAACAATGTTATTTGTTTGCACTAGAATGATAGATTATAACACTTCTCTAAATCCATATCAGCTGTAAATTATGTAAATTAATACTGCAGCTTCTTCAAGCAAACACTTTCAAAACTTCTCAATACAGATATAAAGAAACAACAACGTTCTTATTAAGGAATGTTATTAACAACACACATCATATACTAATAATGGAATCTAACTTACTAAGCAGCTAATAATGATAACGAGTTCAATTTAAATAGTACTTACCAATTATAACCGATATTTTGATTTTCGATTTCTATTACATTGTTTCTGAATATACTCTCTTAAGTTGCTTGAAAAAATTACTACAACATTGGCGATGTATTTGTTGGGAGTGGGGGAGGTCAGAGGAGTAGATTCAAGAAGCAGAGCGACTCAAATGAAATAAACAAGTAACCAGAAATATTGAAGTCAGAATATTCTTAAAAATTACGCTAAAGCTCTTTATAAAATAGATTTATTAACGAAATACCGTGTTTTGAGTTTGTAAAAGAAGTTACTTGTTTACATCAAGGGTTATTTTCAATAGGGTATAAATACTACAAGGTATGTAGTGCACAAGCAGGAGTGATATACAGTGGTAAGTTTGTCTGTCTGATTTTGTTTGTTTGTCTGTCTGAATAACGCTTAGACATAGAAGTCTTGGAAATTCAGCGCTATATGTGTTAATTTCATATGTGGTATTTCTATTTTAATAAAATCACTGAAAAGACTACTTAAAACTACGATTCTTATTACTGTACAGACATCTAGAGAAACACTTGAAATTGACGCTACATAACAAACTACTGCTTACAAAACATTACAGAGACTGACCAGTACTGACAGATTTGAACTATGGGTTTGTGCAAAACCTTCCAATATTCATAGAATGCAGTCGTTGCAATCTAAAAACCGCCACACTATCACAAATTCTCCTTATTTCGTTAAAAACTACACCCTTCATAAAGACCTAAAAATTAATTCATTCAAAATTTAGTCTCTGATCTTTATAAGTCATTTCACAACAATCTTTTCCCTCACCAAAATCCATTTGTATGAATCCTGGCTTACTCCTAATCTTCCCTGAAGCCACCAAGACGACTCAAGAGAAAATGACCGAGGGATCTACTTGGGATACGACGACGATATACTATAAAGCAAAGTGAAAAGTTGAACTAGTGGGTTTCATTCTTTACCCATGACTATGGAAGTTACTGTGTACTTTTTTACTACATATGTTTGCTACGCAGAATATTGTGAGTTGTATATTGTAAATAAAGATGTTAAAAAAAATAAAAATGTACTCGTATTAGAGTTCTTGTTCTAAGGAAATGAATAAAATTAACAGCTCAGAAAAAAAACACATTATATGTCAGAAAACACATTGCAGGAACAAGGTCCATTTGTCAATGGGCACCCATTACGTTGTTCATACTACATTGGACATAGTGTACTATTGAAAATTGTAATACTTCTAATAGCTTCTGGAGGTGCATGTAGTTCTATAATAACAATATAAAAATCTATATTGGATGTCACAAATTTCCTTCTGAATATTGTTCAAGTTCATGAAATAAGGTATGTTTATCGTATATTTTTACAAAACAAATCTAGGTCGCAACCAAGACTCCAGCATCAAATCTTCAGCAGTAATTCAAAGTATAATAACCTTTTGTGTTAAAGAAGTTTTTAGTAACATAAGAAGATGAAATATTGAGACATCTTCAAAACTCAGCCGGGTTTTGATGTAGTCAAAATTGTAATTGGTGTATAATCTTTTAAGTTTTAACCTAGTAAACTAACAAAACAAATATGAAGACAAATATTGACTAAACAAATGCTTAAGATATACATGAACACGGTATGGTATCTAGTTTGCTCTTGGTGATGGATTGTACTCTATACAGGTCGAGGTATGAGGACAACGTACGAGAAAAGCGTCACAATAATGGTGTAAAGTTATACTCACATACATCGTAATTAATCTTCATACAGAAATTAACCGAAGAAATCTTCTCGTATTATCTCAAAATTTGGGAATAGATACACAAAAGTAATATTTAATGTAATTGAACAAAAAAGGACGAAAGAGTTTCCATGAAAATACAAGAAATAGTGATTTCTGTTGTAGGACAGAAGAAACCTTCTAGATTACCGGAAAACTACATACCAATTGCACCGACCAGTATGTGCTGTGGTTTCAGAAGAAACAGTTCACCACCATCTTAATTCATTGGACCCAGCAAAAGTGCTGAGCTTCTTGGAGGGGTTGTAGCTAACTAGGGCACTATGATACAGATGGTAGGGGGGGGGGGGGGATACAATAGTTCTTAGGAAGCAGTACTATAATCCCCTCAATAAAATAAATAAATAAATTTGAACTCAAACAGTAGATGAGTATAAAGCACCATAAACACAGTGCATCAATCTCTATCACCCCTTCAGGCCATATTTTATTTTCATTTATCAATTTTTTGTTTAGTTTGTTACTATTATTTTTTTTCGTGACGACACCAAATTAAAAATAAGAACAGCAACAATGTGTCTATAAGAAATTGATTCCTTGATATGTCAAATATTTACAAAAATTGCGATTTGTAGGCCAATCAGAGAGCAGTGTTTCTCCTGCTTGTTTGAATTATATATATGTTCATTATTTGGAGGTTAATAGAGAGGTTTCTGTGTTTCATATATAGAGCCTCTAATATTGGAGCTTTTCTGCGTTTTCGTCCCTCTTGTTAAGATACGAGTATAGGGGTTACAATATTGAAATAATGAGTGCTGAATTGCTGGAAATTTTAATTATATATGTTTGAGAAAAAGCCAGCTGCCAACTTATACCAATATAATTAAACCAATATTAATCCCTATGGCTCTTGTTTTTATCACTTTAACGGACCCTGCTTTCTTTTCATGTGCTGCCAGTAATCCGAAATAAAATCGTAAATTATATTTTAAAAAGTTGTAAGCAAATGAATTTTTATATTATATCTCACTTTTAATCTGTCAAAGTAATAAGCGATGTTATAAAAAAACTGACAGCAATATATTCAGACTAAAATATATTCAAACAATTCCCTTTAAAATACAATCTGAAATGACGTAGTAAATTAAAAAACGTATGCTTCACATCTTTTATTTGAAATATTTTATTCTGTGACGTGATATAGAACCACAATATCTCATGAATATAAAATATAAAATTGCTGTTTGCCGTTGTTTACATTTGGCATTTACCTGTCAATAATGGAGGTTCCTACTAAATTCAAATATTAATATTCTTTTTTATTTTATTATAACGTTTCATTTGTTTTATTTTATTCTATTCAAGCAATTAATAACTCAAAGTTAACTAATAGTAATCATTTCTAACACCGACGTATAGCCTTTCACCTCAGTGCGGTCCTAATTAATATTGCATCTAATGATATATATAATGTTAATGTTGATAACATTGATAATGTTGTTGTCATATATGACTCAACAACATTATCAAATTAATAACAAGTGATGAAATTTGTTATTTTATAAATAATATATATTAAACCATTAAAATATAATTATGGTTTTGTATACTTTCATGACTTATATTTCATCTATATTTCATAATATAATTCTAACGAATTGTTATTTACTGAAAATTTTCAATACTAATTAATTTAAAACAGAATAAACAACAGGTATATCAAGTTTTTTTTTTAAAAAACAAAAGTTAAATTTCGTTAGTATTGTTAATACAACATTGTTAATAGAGAGGGGAAAGCAGTCTACGATGTTTTATAGCCGTCATATATAACCTTCCACATTCCTTGGGTCATTGGATAACCTTCATACCACCTCTAGTTTAAATATGCCAATGAACGATTTTTGTTAAGACCCTTGCACGTCTTTAGGAAGTAACATTTTTAATAAAGTTTGATTAAAAGATCAATTTCTTAATGGAACAAAATGTTCTATCGTCACTTCTGCTTTATTTATTTGTTTTTAAAACACTCTGATAAGATTATAGAACTTTATATCAAACATCTAATTATTATTTCCTATTTTATCCTAAAGTTCTTTTGTATACAACGAGAGGATATTTATTATTTATATTTTTCATTCTTCCTAAATGACGAATCAACTGCCTTCCTTAACCGAGCATGGGTGAGTGAAGGGTGACACTAATTGAGTTAATAATTTTGTAATCCTTAAGACTAGTATACCTGTTTTGGAATTTTATGATGAAAAAATGTATACAAGTACGTTAATTTAAAACTTCAACTTAAAATATTATATGTTAGTATTAAACAACAAATTACAAATTAACTTAATGTTCTAACGTAATGCAATCAGTTATTATGAGGTATTTACTCATTGTAGGGTAAAAAGCTAACGAAATTATTTATTGTTCATACCATTAAATTTCTATAAGTGGAGACCATTTCATTAGCTTTTTATCCTACAATAATTAACTTATGTCTTGAAAAAAACGAAAAGGTTATCATTGTAGGTAAGAAATATAAAGATTGGTTTATATATGATACTTTTTTAACTATAACTGTTAATTTAGGCTGCAGATCTTACTTTAACTAATAAAATGAGGTAAAACTAGAAAATACTGAGTGATGAATATAAATCTGCTTGATAAAATACCTATATCACCGACAAGTTACAACAAAATATACAAGAAAATAGCAATGGATGGTAAACTAAACTTGTACCGTATTAAACAAGTTGACGTTACAGATAATATTCTCTCCCAAAGTAATTAGGAATCAACCATCAAATCAAGATTGTGTTTCTCAACCATTATCGAGCAATTTTCTCAATTGCTCAATAACTTAAACAATTACTTTCCTCTTGATAAATATATCAAATATATTAATTCAATTTATATATTTCATTTAAAATAAATATTTAATTTAATTTATATATATTCAATTAAAATTATATATTAAATTTATTTGTAGATTTAAATAAATATTAAATATAAATAAATAAATATATATATATAAATATTAAATATAAATATATATATATATATATTAAAATGTATATATTAAGAATTGTCAGAAATCTTTTCTTTAAAAAAAAAAACCAAGCGTTACTATATTTGTCTCTGTGGCAATGTTCACACTTTGTGTTTCTGTAACATCCTATAGATGATATACCCAGAATGAACTTTGCATTTATTTAACCTTAAAATGAAATCAGTTGGACATTTCAATAAGATATTTATTTAAAATTCATATAATATTAAATTTCAGTGTAGAAATGTTCATTAATGCGGAAAATTAAGCCGCCCTGTGTTTTTGTTTTATAAATTAAAAAAAAGTTCAAATATTCTATGATTAGTCTTCCAGGTATTAGATTTAAAAGGACATTAAAAAGAAGAATATACACTTTGCAAAAACACTATTGATTTAGATAATTTTACTAAATTTTTTTTTTGGATCAAATTCGACTTATTATATTATTCATGATTACTTTAATTGGTTTTCAGGTTTTGCATTACGCAAATTTTAAGGTTCTATATTTCTTTTAGGTTGTGATTGGGGGATGAGGTGTGAGTATTCGAATTATTAGGTTAAAACCGCATAAAAAGATTACAAGGATTAAACCATATAATCAAAAAATAAATATGGATATTGTGTTTAAAACATCAAATAATCATATTATTGTTGTAAGAAAGAACCAACTAATAAGGAGACATTTAAAATTAAAATGTACAACTCATTTATGCGACTTTAGTAAAAGCAAGTTGTTAAGCTAATTTTTTAAGAAACTCTTAAATTAATCTGAAGACTAAATAAAAACAAGTTTTTATGTAACGTTTAAGTTTCCTTTAATCCTTGTACAATTAATTTGCACAACTCGATCCTTTAGAACAATTAATGTTTATAATGCTTACTTCTAAGAAATTATTCAAATTCTATCGAGTGATTTAATTATGTAAAGATTTCAGAATTCCTATCTTATTTTCTGAATCTTTGGTACTGATATAAATTTCTTCTCATCAAAATGGAAAGGACTCCTTTGATAGTTTAATTATTAATGTACTGAAGTAAAACATTGAACAGTATTTTGCATGAATGGTTAATTTTTTACGACTAAAAAGTTCTGATTATGGGATAAAGTTTGATAGATTTTATGTTAAACAGAATAATTTTACATAAACAAGAGAAACTTGTTTGAAGATTTCCCTTCTTTTTTTTTTTAAAGGACTATGAGAAATTCAATTTTCTAGTGAGAGCTGAGGCTCAATTACAGTTGTTGTTTATTGGGGTTGTTATCTGGAATATCTGTAGGCTGGAGGCGACGCAAGTGTCTTGCTGTCAGAGAAGCAAACAATTCACTCAGTCGTCCTCCCCTGCTTGACACGGCGCCGGCAAACTAACTCCACGCAATAATCATCCAAACAAACTTATTACATCTCTTCCTACCACCCAATTGTCAATTAGAAATAATGCTCCTGTGCTCATTTTAATCAAAAATGAATACCATAACTATCGTAAACAATATATTAAAAAACACGAGTCATCACATTAATGAATCATATATACATATTCATAATTCAAGCAAACAGTTGTGTATTATGTTCTTTATGGCAATCATAATATTAGTACCATATGTGTTCCCTATCACAGCATTAATCAATTGTATATGATTGTCTTGCACAATCCTGAATTTAAGGTGACATTTACTCTTTGGACTGAAGACATATTAAACGACACGTTGGAGAAAATATATTATGTCTATGTATAAACGAAGGGTTATCCAGCAATGTCAAAAAATTGATAACCGTGATTTAAGTGCATTGTACTTAATGTATTCCGGCACTGCTACATTTTCTATTTTTTTTCATCTATAAAATATTACAGAATATATATCTAATTGAGCAGTTTTTGATACTATATTTTTCCAGAATTACACTTTTGGATAAGGAATATTGTATATGGCATAAATGTCAATCTTGTATCATAATAACTTCCTATGCAATTAAACTAGATGCCAATAAAATATCAATGATAATAAAATAAAATAGCAACGAATACTTCTGGCATTGGTTGACTATGTAAAAAAGAAGTGCCTTGAGGTGGAGAGAGGAGATATATATATATATATAACCTCTATCTATATATATTTAACAAGCAGTCAAACCCTACTGATTTCGGTTTTTGACTCTGACGAAGACCACCCGCCACGGCTGAAAGATCCCAGCCGTTTTGTTTTTCCATTTCTTTGTGGTTTGATCATATATATATATATAATATATATATAGTTAATTGTAGAGGGGGAAAAGTGGATAAATTAGAAGTACACACTTACAGTCTGTAAGTTAATGTGCTTTTAATTTATCTGTGTTTCTTTTTCTACATTGATCTATATTTGTAAATTTCAGATTGTATTTCCAACAAAAAAGTGCATATATATATATATATATATATATCAATAATCAAACCACAATAAGAAATGGAAAACAAGACTAATATCTTTCAACTCTGACGAAGACTGCTTGTTACGGTTGAAAGATCTTAGTATTGTTTTCCAATTTCTTATTGTGGTTTGATCATTGATTGTTATTTCACGTGTTTATGTGAAATCTTTATATATATATATATCTTTAGACGACCCCCCACTCTGGGCAATATCTTCTCCCATAGAAGTTTTAAACGTTCCGGGCCTGCACCTGACACTTTCGGCACAAAGCAATGTGGCAGATGGAAATGCCTCACCTGTCCCATCATCAATCCTGACAGACATTTCATTTCGACAGTGAACAACCATTCATACCCTCTCTCCTTTGCTAGTTCCTGCACTTCCAGCAATTGTGTTTATCGTCTGGACTGCATAAAATGTGACTCATTCTATGTGGGCCTGACTTCCACGTCACTTAGCCTCCGTATGAATGGTCACAGGTCATCCGTTGGTCAACGCAAGCAGCCGCCTGTTGCTACCCACGCCAATCTCCATAACCTTCCCTTCAACGATTGCTTCAGGGTTAAAGTATTAAGAAAACTCTCAAATGATGACACCCAGACCACTCTAAGGGCTTCTGAGGAAGCCTTCATTTGGTTATTGGGTGCAAGAAATTCCCCTGGTCTAAATTTAATCAGATGATTTTTTTATTTTTTATTTTATCTTTAATTAATTTTTTATTTATTTTTCCCCTCGTTTAATTTTAGTTAGTTTTATGTTTTTTTCCTTTCCTTTCTCTTTTTTACTTTTCTCCTCCCTTTTACTTAAATATCACTTTTAATATTTTATTAACTCACAGCCTACACTGGTTCACGTTGGTAAGGTGGCTGCACTGCGTGTCATTGTATCGCGCCAGTTTGCATCGGCCAGTGGACGCATTTACGTCTCCGTTCCTTCATTCTTTCTCCTTTTATTTTCTTTCTTTCTACTCTCCTGAAGACGGCAAGACGCCGAAATGATCGAGATTCGTGAGTGTTCGTCCTTTTTCTTGTGTTCTCTAGCTGTAACTTTAATATATATATATATATATATATATATATATATATATATATATAGAGAGAGAGAGAGAGAGAGAGAGAGAGAGAGAGAGAGAGAGAGAGAGAGAGAGAGAGAGAGAAGAGAGAGAGAGAGAGAGAGAGAGAGAGAGAGAGGGCGAGAGAGAATTGCATCTGGACTTTCCTGCAAGAATTTTCGCCTCATGATGACATGATGACAACGGTCATCGAAAAAGAGAAGTGAGTTTTGACTGTTTCTATATCTGTGTTACCAATATTTTAAAACTTTTCATTTACTAATTTGTTGAACTTTTTCATCCAATTGGCTAGAAAAATTAAGACTGTGGCCCTTAAAAATCTAAAGCGAAAACATAAAACCTAACTTACATTTTTTCATCTCATCATAGGAATAAAATGCAAACTCATAAATCTTCATCAAATCATAAACTAAAAAAAATATTACTTTAAATCTAGCTCAGTAAGCAACACAGTTATTTTTAATGCTAAAATGTAAAAAAAGGGTCAATGCCAATTTCACACTTCCAGAGATTTTTCCGTTTTTGTTACCTTAGATAACGTACAGAAAAACATTTCTTGCTATAAGTTGGGTACCATCAATTTTTTACAATTTATATAAATTATAAATTTGATAATACTTATTAAAACTGATGACTTCTGAAAAATCATCCGCATATTTAGAAAGACCATCTTCTAATTGTTATTTCATGAGGTTTAATGCTTTTATATCGTGTAGACAGTGATTTAAGCCTGTAAAAGTGATTGAAAAATGGAAAAAACGCAATTTTCTACATGTAAATATATTACAGTTATATATGAACTTAATTGGTTTACCAACATTAGTTGGTGTAAACTAACATTGGTTTACAGCAAACTTGACCATGATAAAATGAGAGAAAAAAGAAACAGCCCCCAGTCAAACTCTATTTCAATCTTCTGCAATATGTTATGTTTGAAGAAGATATGTGATCTTTATATTTATGGATTATTTCTTAAAACTCATGCGTACATCATAATTTGAGCGGTTTTCCTGACTGCAGTAGTTTGTTTTGCTCTCTGCATTCTTAGCTAATACCACAAATAAATTCAGTTGATGTTACAATTTGGTGGAAGAGAATAGTTTATGAATATTAGTAAAATGAATAGAAGTAATATTAATCTTTATTTAAATTATTTGTGGAGAGGGAAAGCAAAAAGCTCTGCTTCTTCTGGTGAAATAGGAACTATGAAATCATGGGTAATTTAATAGGTATCATTATGTGAATAAGACCATTAAGTCGAAATCCTTTAATAATTGAATTAATTCAATATATATTTCTTTAATATCAATAGGAATTAGTCTTATTATACAATTGATATTTTCGTATTTCCAGCAGAAATGTTTACAATTGAAATTAGCATAAAAAAAGTATAAAGAATAAGGGAGGGTATAAATGGAGCAGGAAATGGAATTTGCAACAGAATAGTGGTAATGGTAAGGCATTTGAAGGGTGAATGGTGTGTGTCAGACTCGTCCTATGTAAATATGTCCAAAGCCTCGACTTCATCAGACGACAAACACCTAAATCACACTTCCCTTCTAGTCCCTTCAAACCGCCCACCCCTCCTCATCAACGGCCCTTTGCCTTCATTAGCTAAATAATACTAACAAACTCACCAGCATCCTGCACACTTTTAATATTTTATTTAAAAAAATAAATTTAATTTATGTCGAAATATAATTTAAAATACAAATGTGTTCATTTAGTTTGATTTATTTAAGTGAGTCAAAAATTCCCGTAGATTTGTATATTTATATGAGCCGCTTCTTTTGAAAGTGGCCTAATTCCATTTATGTTAAAATCGAGATATTTAAGGGTTTGCGTTTTACAAAATTTAAAAATATTGTCATTTTATTTATCAACTAATTTTTGTTATAAAAATTCTTAGTAATTTTAAATAAATTTTGTACAATTTGCTGCAAAAGGTAAAGATAACGTAAAAATGTAATTATTTAAATAGCTAGCTAAATTTTTTTGGAAAATGGAATTAGGCCACTTTCAAAATAAACGGCTCATACATAAGTTGTATATTTATTATAATTGAGCATACTATAAGAGCAAAACATCTAATACAGTATAAGTGCATTCATTTACTGCATTTTTAAATCATAATTGGCTAATTTAGGAACCTTGCCTACATAAAAATAACTATAATGGAGAAGGACACTTTTCATACATAGCAGCCATAATAGTATTAATAGATTAAATGGATTAATATATTATTATATTATTAATCCATTAATATTATTAATCCATTTAATCTATTAATATTATTGACTACCTCAATGATTTTGTTTAACATGTCACTTGGCCAGCTCTTTTTCCATTTAACTCCTGTTCGCATGAAGTTAATTCGTAGAATCGAGTCTCTCACTCTGATGATTGTGAATACCGAGACTGCGGTTCAGTTCGTCAGAGCAGTCTCTCACTCGACAGACTCAAATCACTTATATTCTGGTTTGATCATTGATTGTTATTTCACCTGTTTATGTGAAATATTTATGTATATACATATATATATATATATATATATATATATATATATATATATATATTAGTATATTTAGGAAGCAGTCCTTCATTTATACAGGTTTGATTAAATAATACGCCATATTTACGGTTGACTAGTTTCCTTGTGTATTTCTCAAGGGATCTGAATAATCTTCTTGTACAAACATCTAAATTGAATAGAACATTTCCAATGGTTCTATTTTTTCCAAATTTTTTCCAATCTTGCATTTTCACTAATTTTACTATTGTCACAACAGTCACAACTAGTACTATTACTATTACTATTACTACTATTATCACTACTATCGACATGTTTCGACTGCTCGTCAGTCATCTTCTGGATAATGAGGTTCTTTGCTGAGTTGTTGGTATTTACTGCAGTTGTTGATCAGCTACGAGTGGTCTAATGGTGGGTTTCGGTAATCAGTTTCTGATTGGCTGGTTGTAGGGATGGAGGTTATGCAGGGTTATGCAGGTACTGTTATCTGGTGGCCAGCAGATGAAGTTATCGGGGCCAAGAGCTTGAGCACCCTGCTACTACTATTAAGTTGAGTGTTGAGAGTCGGTTTCCTTTCCTGTATTAAAATGGCTTCCAGAATTAGCAATTCTTGTGGATCCTTTTCCTTTAGTATGATTGTTGTATTATTCACAAGGTCTTCCCTTCGAATATTGGTTTTATGAATAGATTCAGCATGGTTTCGAGGAGCACCTCCGGCTAAGTGCATAGTAAGTCTCCGTGATAGGGAAGTAGTTGTCATGCCAATGTACGAATTGTTACGGGTTACGGGCGTTACTACTGTTACAGGCATGACTACTACTTCCCTATCACGGAGACTTACTATGCACTTAGCCGGAGGTGCTCCTCGAAACCATGCTGAATCTATTCATAAAACCAATATTCGAAGGGAAGACCTTGTGAATAATACAACAATCATACTAAAGGAAAAGGATCCACAAAAATTGCTAATTCTGGAAGCCATTTTAATACAGGAAAGGAAACCGACTCTCAACACTCAACTTAATAGTAGTAGCAGGGTGCTCAAGCTCTTGGCCCCGATAACTTCATCTGCTGGCCACCAGATAACAGTACCTGCATAACCCTGCATAACCTCCATCCCTACAACCAGCCAATCAGAAACTGATTACCGAAACCCACCATTAGACCACTCGTAGCTGATCAACAACTGCAGTAAATACCAACAACTCAGCAAAGAACCTCATTATCCAGAAGATGACTGACGAGCAGTCGAAACATGTCGATAGTAGTGATAATAGTAGTAGTAGTAATAGTACTAGTTGTGACTGTTGTGACAATAGTAAAATTAGTGAAAATGCAAGATTTAAAGACAATGGAACCATTGGAAATGTTCTATTCAATTTAGATGTTTGTACAAGAAGATTATTCAGATCCCTTGAGAAATACACAAGGAAACTAGTCAACCGTAAATATGGCGTATTATTTAATCAAACCTGTATATATATATATATATACAATTAAAAGAAACGGTCCAGCGGACTTTTTTAAAATAAAATAAAATAAATAAATTCAAAACAAAGGAAACACACAGAAAGACACAGACATAACTCACATCGAAATATCGTTTCCTTCGTTTTGAATTTATTTATTTTATTTTATTTTATATATATATATATATATATATATACATTCACTTAATAAACGAAAAAACGATCCAAACTGGACACAATAACAGTTCAAAATTGAAGATAGGTAGCACAAAAATTAAAGAAACGCACTCACAAACTCAAATTTTCGGGTAATCCGTCTTCTGGAGAAAAGAGAAATGGAGACCAAGGACGTTGTAGACGCATCGGCTAGTAACCCTAGTTATCCTGTAATTATATATAACATTAAGCTCACAGTTTTAAAATATTTTATTTATAATTACAGGATAAATGAGAGGTTGGAAATGAATGTTACATTTAGAGAAAGAGGACGGTTTAAAGCAGAGATTAAAGTCGCATGCTAAAACAACGCCTTTTGAAATCTTTGGTTCGTAGTATCGTTGTTATATGTTAATCTAAAATAAGCTCTTCATTTCTTAAAAATTTACTTCTTCTCTCAACAACCAGTTTGAACCACGTGCATTTTTAGTATCTAAACTTATGATGGTGAAACCATTCATAATCTCAGCTTAATTACTCTGACTTAACACTTAAGATATTTGAAAAGGTTATATCACTTATTTCATATCATATATTCAAATGGTAATGCTAATGATTGGCAGTTATAGCTTTAAATTTATTTTTTTGTTTTTAAAATAATGGTTTCATTTACTAAAATGGTTTAACTTAAATGGAGAAAAGTGTTCAGGCAACAGAATAAATTTGAGTTCTTGGATGGTTCTTACTATTGCAGTTTCTTGTTACTGGATATTTTTTTAAAACTATTCACTACTAAAGAAAATTTAAGTCATTAACAAACATATAATTTAAGAAGTTAATTCAAGTAGTTTAAGTGTAAGTGGTAGAATTACAACATAACTGAAGTTTATAAATTATCAATGAAAAATACTTGATTAATTATCATATTTCGTTCCAAATGTCAAATTCTAAAGACTTAATGGACAGTACATAAGCCTGTTCTTTAAATAAAATTTATAATAAAAGTATTGATAAATCAAAAAACAAGTTCTGGTTATTGCCTGGAGGAGTCGAGAGAGAATGAAGTTGAAGGCAGGGTGGGTCGCAATTCAAAACAGAGCCTCTATTGAGAACAGAAAAGGCCGTCTTTTTAAGACTTGTTGGTCTATAGACGAAAAAACTCATCTGCGAACAAAGCCGATTGTCTTGTTGACAAACTTGACTAACCTTAACCCTTTGGTGTTTTGGCAGGACCATTTATGTCAACCTGAGCGTATATTATCTAAACAGAGTTAATTAACAATGTAGTTTCTTGAATTAATTTTTAAACGAATAAGAATTTAAGCAAGATACTATTCTATATAAGAAATAATTGTTTGAAATTAACAAAAAATTGGTTAAAAAGTGTTTGTTATTTTTAATAGCATTATTTGTAAACTTTATTCCCTTTTATCAATAAATTTTCCCATTTGTTTTTATTATGAAGAAGTTTAAACATAGAGTAAGCTTGCAGTCCTCAACTCTCCCTCCTCTATTACATATGCTCTAAGTATGTTGCAGGTTTTTTTACAAAACTAATTATATACCCCACACAACTGTTGAATATTTTAGGTGGTACGAGTATCAGCAATGTCTTAACGAATATTTTAATCTCTTAATGGCAAATATTCAAATTCATAAAATATATGTTCGAATATTGCTGCAGTGCTCAACACCACAACAAATAAACTAAAGGTTACAACTTTCAGAGTAAAACAGAGTGTCCAAAACACTATTCAACATCTCATAAAGGATAGGCCTTTAACATTTAATGTTTAAAAAGTTTCAAAAAGAAGGAGAAAATAGAAATGAGAAAAATTGATGATTTCTGAATTTTTCTTATCAGAATAAACTTAAAATTATATAACGTATATATGCTTGCCTGCTCCTCTATCTTCTCCTGGACTCAACCTCAATTGTTAATTTTTTTTGTTCATATTTCATTTTTTTATCTTGTTATTATATGTGAATAATTATGATTTTTTAGTCATTTTTTACGTCTTAATTTGGCTCTTAATTTCCTTCCCATCCCTTCTCGCTTGGTGGTTGTAATGGGGGCACTGAGTAACGGTTGTGCTGTTACTGATCGTTTCCAGTCGCTGTTATACCTTCCTGCGGCACTCTTTGCCTGCTGATGATGACGATGGTTGAAATATAGAAGTGAGTTATTCCTTTGTCTATCTGTGTAATACCTTCTTTTTAATTGGCTATATATATATATATATATATATATATATATATATATACGGTACTGTTTTCTTGACCACAAAATATTAACAAACACTTTTTCTTTTTCTCGGAGTTTGGTCAGGGTTAAAGTTTGTAATGTTAAAATTAGGGAGAAGTTTAATTTGTGTATGCCAGTATCGGACACCAACGAAAGAAAAACGGGAGAATGTAATAGCTCATAACTAGGCTGGCAGTAGATCAATACCTCATCTAACCCCCAACTGCTAATAGGTTATCATCAAACTTGGCAGCTCTTGGGTAACAAAGATGTCCGCTGTCGTACATTTTAATTAAACTATTTGCATAAAATGAATGTTATGTTGGCAAACGACTTGGCAAGTTATTTGCTGAAATCTAGCACAATGTGGTATTTGCACCAATTAGAATGGAACGACTAGTTGGATTTGAATACTTGATAAGGTTTCGAAACTATAACTTCTTTGTTTGTTTGTTGAATTTGTGACTTTGATATTCTATCTAATTGGGGATAATGAAGGTAATAGAAAGGGTTGCACACAAATGGAATTATGATATCCTTTTTAATAATTATTAAGTGTCACATTTAAAAAAAATGTTTAAACTGTTTTATTTAATACCAAAAATAAGTTAAAAGCATGGTAAAACAATAATTAAAACATATAATTTTAAAATTTTGTTCTTCTTATAGGCATCCATTTTCGGAATAAGTCCAAGCATAATTTATTTCATAGTTCTTTGCAAAAGTAGATTAAAACTGTTGTCTCAGCAATTGTAATTACCAATACATTTTACAATTGTAGTGTCAAATTGTAAGTGCCGTAATAGTTCTTACGGCAAATCAACATAACTTGAGTCAGTTTTAACATGGTTTCATTATACATGTTATATATTCAGATGTGTTTAATTATTTAAACCATTATCGATGTTTATAATAATAATGATTATTAAAAATACTCGGAGTTCATTACAATCAGTTCGTTATATAACTTTATTTCAAAGATATAAGATGTATTTGACTTGTTGTTTCTAATTGTTTTCCACATTGTCAGTCCAAGTAGAAGACCTTTGCAATAGAAGTAATGAACAGATTATTTATTAATTCGTTTTGATCCTTAGTATTTCTGCTGTTAAACTGGGTGGTTTCCTTTAATTACCACTGCCTTTCATTTCATAACTGAAGGTAAATAAAATTCATACATTTAGATCTTATTCATTGGTGTAAGATATGACAAATAAATGTTGTGATGATCTCTGATGAGTGCTTTTATCAGTAAGTTGGGGGATTTATAACATCTTACATGGCATGCTATTGGTTACCTGGGCGTAAGTAGTTTATGAGAGTTGGGCTTATGTATCTGATGCTCAGGCACCATAGCATCAATCTTCAGTATTCTGGTTTGTGCTTCTTCTCATCTTTAAAAGAGATAAGATGATACATTATGTTTATCGGTGCATCCTGAACGCTTTGCATTATTTTTAATCTAATGATACCAAATAAATAATGAATCTTATGCCACTTGTGTCAGTCAGTTTTAACTGACTCTATAAGAGTATTTGACAAGTCGCTGTAGGCAGTATTGATCACTGGAACAAACATAGTACTTTCCTACACTTATGGTACAAGTACCAATCGTAATAAAATGCACCAGATATTTAAAAAAAAAAAGGTGAAATTAATATAAAATATGGTGAATAAAACCTTCATTAAAAAAACTGATAAATACATAAATAAGAAAATAAATACCACTTTTATCTACACATTTAAGCCTATATTGGGAGGTATTGTAACTTAACTCACAGAATAACCGAAGCATAATTGTATAATTGCATATTGTATATTACTACTAGTCACCCCTCACTGATATATTGGTTCACTCTACAAAGAAACGAACACTATGATGTACAACAGTATTAAACAAATTATTTATTATATTTGCTTGTTCATAGAAAATCCATAACGCAATGAATGCATTACCTGTTAGATAATATTTTAAATTGTTTTACCAACTAACAACAATAACATTTTAATTTATTCAGCTTTAAAAATAATTTTTTTAGACTACTTGAAGTAGTGGTAATACTGTAAAGAAGCAGTTGTTTCCTTGATAATTTCCACCATTGACCCCATAATTGTGGAATTCCACCCTTTAGAAGGAGATAGACTGAAATAATTTAATTTTTAGTCCATTATTAAGGCAAAATGTTTTCCTACTTCTGTTTAGGTTTAATTAGTAAACCACTGAGAGACTACTTAATGGTTTAATTCGAGGCGAACCACCAGTAATATTAACACAACACGGAGGGTGCCTGATTTTAAGGTGTAAACAGAGGGAGGTTTTTTTGCTTTAATTCTTCACTTAATATTATCAAAACAAAGAATTTATATATTTAATTAAATATACATATCAATGGAAAATTAAACCTGTAGATGCATGTGATAATTTAAAATTTATTAAACTAATCCCACTTCATTGATGGTAAATAATGTTCTTATCATGAAAAAAATTATTTCATAATAATTTGAGAAGTTCTACTATATTATCAAATTTTAATTCTTTGTACCATAAATTTTTCATTTAAAATCTGCGGTTTCGCTCTAGGTGTTTTACAGTGAATGAGCTACGTGTTACAAAACCTGCCTGATATTCCTCCAAACCTTGAAGAAGCACTTATAGACTAGAGTGAATTGGAAAAAGCACAAACTATTTATACAGATTTATAGTAATTAGGCTGATTTTATTCATAGTTCAGACTTATGACATTAATATCAATTACTCAAAGACATACGGAAGGAATCGTATTATCAGGTATTTGTAATTTCCTTTTATAACCTTAACTCCTTGGTTAGGAGATTGACAGAAGACAATTGCTAAAATAACAAGATTAATTAAAAAATAAAATAGATTTATATGTTATATGTTATACATAGCATAGTTATATGTTATAAACCTATAACAAACTGTCCAACTGATAGAGTAAATCTACATATCTAAACTAATTGAATTTGTAGCGGCAACACTAACGCAAGTCTGTAAGAACCAGCTGTTCTTTAGAACCAGCTGTTCTTAAGAACCAGCTGTTAGTAAGAACCAGCTGTTCTTAAGAACCAGCTGTTTTCGCCATCTCGACCAGTTGTTGTCGCCATCTTGACCTGGTTGGAATCGTCTCTCGCCCTTACTCGATCAACTCGCCATGCCTTGTGTTTCTTCGCCATTTCTTAATTCAATTCTCCATTTCATCGCACGCCTTGCCATCTGCTCATCAGTACAAAGTCTCTGACTGCCTTGTGTTTCTTCGCCACTTCTTAATTCTATTCTCCATTTCATCGCACGCCTCGCCATCTGCTCAGCAGTACGGAGGATCTGACCGGAAATTTGCAATAGACAGAGACTCTGTGTATTATGTGGGGACCCATGTAGTGATTTATATTAAAGTGTTCTATTGTCAACTTGTACCAAAACATAATAAACAGTTATCAGTGCGCCCCACATAATTGGTGGGTAAATACCACCAAATTGGTGTTTCCGCCCACATAAATATCCACCAAATTGGTGTTTCCGACAAATCGAACTGGGCAACTAATTACGATCACTTGTAAGTAATTATCGCTAATTATTACTTTAAAATTCTTAATTGCACTCATTATCTCACTATTTTATAACTTTGTTATGCTTTGTATGAACGAAAATTCAGATTCAACTTGTACAGCAATTTCGGTTCCTCCAGCAGTCGATAGCTTAGACGTCAAGCTGCCACAATTCTCGAAAAGTCGCCCCCAGTTTTGGTTCCTGCAGGCTGAGGCCAATCAAACGCCTGGTAACTCGCCTCCAGGCCAACTCAACGCCTGGTAACTCGCCTCCAGGTCAACTCAACGCCTGGTAACTCGCCTCCAGGTCAACTCAACGCCTGGTAACTCGCCTCCAGGTCAACTCAACGCCTGGTAACTCGCCTCCAGGTCAACTCAACGCCTGGTAACTCGCCTCCAGGTCAACTCAACGCCTGGTAACTCGCCTCCAGGTCAACTCAACGCCTGGTAACTCGCCTCCAGGTCAACTCAACGCCTGGTAACTCGCCTCCAGGTCAACTCAACGCCTGGTAACTCACCTCCAGGTAAACTCTACGCCTGGTAACTCGCCTCCAGGTCAACTCTACGCCTGGTAACTCGCCTCCAGGTCAACTCAACGCCTGGTAACTCGCCTCCAGGTCAACTCAACGCCTGGTAACTCGCCTCCAGGTCAACTCAACGCCTGGTAACTCGCCTCCAGGTCAACTCAACGCCTGGTAACTCGCCTCCAGGTCAACTCAACGCCTGGTAACTCGCCTCCAGGTCAACTCAACACCTGGTAACTCGCCTCCAGGCCCATCGAACATCTGATATTCAACCAACGCCTCGATGAAGCCAACGGACGATCCACCACCTCGAGTTACTCGCTCCGGACGGATCGTTCGTTTTGACGCTTCGAAGGTTAACTTATCCGCTGGGGGAGGTGTGATGTAGCGGCAACACTAACGCAAGTCTGTAAGAACCAGCTGTTCTTTAGAACCAGCTGTTCTTAAGAACCAGCTGTTAGTAAGAACCAGCTGTTCTTAAGAACCAGCTGTTTTCGCCATCTCGACCAGTTGTTGTCGCCATCTTGACCTGGTTGGAATCGTCTCTCGCCCTTACTCGATCAACTCGCCATGCCTTGTGTTTCTTCGCCATTTCTTAATTCTATTCTCCATTTCATCGCACGCCTTGCCATCTGCTCATCAGTACAAAGTCTCTGACTGCCTTGTGTTTCTTCGCCACTTCTTAATTCTATTCTCCATTTCATCGCACGCCTTGCCATCTGCTCAGCAGTACGGAGGATCTGACCGGAAATTTGCAATAGACAGAGACTCTGTGTATTATGTGGGGACCCATGTAGTGATTTATATTAAAGTGTTCTATTGTCAACTTGTACCAAAACATAATAAACAGTTATCAGTGCGCCCCACATAATTGGTGGGTAAATATCCACTAAAAATTGAATATGTGTCAATTATCATATTTAATTTACATGAATTAACCTTTATAAGTGCAAAGTTTTAATAACGTAAAAGCGCAGTATTTCCAACGTCACTCATCAAACAAAAGCAATGAATATTTAATAGTATTTACATATATTAGAGTTATGAGTCTGTTAATGATTTGTTCATTAATAAAAAACCGAATAAAAATAGAATGGATTAATTTTCATTTGCAAAATATTTAAGATTGGATTCAAATTGAAATTAAAAGAGCATATAAATGTATATTTCTAACTACTTATCTGCAGCTCTACGGATTTCAGAATGACGGAATTTCTTTATCGTACGTTGTGTTTGTTTTGCGAAAGGTTAAAAGGTATAAATGGTGTCGGTTACAGAATGTGATAACCAATGGAGACCTACCTTACAGGGAGACTGGACAAAGAGGATAGATTTTACCTGCAATGACGAGGAACACTTTAAATCTCAATAGAAACATTCTTACCCGGCTTCGCAATTTTCAAAGGAGATTCATCATTCCCATTGCATAAACTTTAAAATTTATAGTATGGCTGGAAATATTTCCACATTCAATAAATTTAAATAACCTATTTTTAGCTTTAATCCATTTAAATCTCCAGGAGTAGGTGGAATAACTCCAATTATGTTGCAAAATGTAATCTCCACTTTTAGCCCCAATATTCGCAGTTTTTGGAGGGCAAGCTATGCTTGTAAGCTCCCAACCATATTCCGATTCTAAATGAAGGATTTAAGTATTTTATACCTAAAAATGGAACTATATCTCGTAAATAGCTTAAATTCTCTGAATTTATAAGCTTAACGTCCTTCCAATGAAAAGCTATGGAGAAGGTTATATGGCAATATATTAAAGAAAAGTTTGTCTAAATAAATCCTTTTATAACGCTCAACATAATTTTAAAAATATAAAATCAATAGAATCAGCTCTAACAACATTGTTAACCAAAAAAAATGTTAAAATTAATTAAATTACCTGAAATCATTACTATTAATTTTATGGGGAGGATATTATATGAAAATGCCCAAAAAGATCTAGAATCTACAACTTATCAGAGAGCCGGGCCTCACTGAAGGCTGGCAATCTGAGGTTTTTTTTTTTCTTGGAAACCAATGTAGAAAATTCTGACTTCATTGCAAATGGTACTCAGTAAAATTAAGCTAACTCTCATGAAGTACCAAGAGAAATGGGAATATAGGGGAATGAAACGATTGTCCGATTGGCAAACGGTGGATCAAGACAGATGTCATGTGGCCTGAAACACGTCTAAGTAGCATCTCTAAGCTTATTAAGAGCTTTTAATAATGAATGAACAAAAGAAGAAGTGTATAAAAAGAAGCTTGACTTGGAACGAAGTCAAATTTAGTCCAAAAAGTTTATAATTATAGGGCTTCAATTTGTAAAGTAAATAACAAATCTATATCAGACAGATTTAAACATGTATGTGAAATACCCAACCGGACATTGGCTACTCAAATATCCCTTATATAATATGAATACAGTATCACACATAGAATACATACTCTCTCTGAAAGAGGATGAAACCCCTAAAAACATTTTGTATCAGTGTAAAGTAATCGACTTTGAATTGTTAACAGTTTGTGACACATCATATCTAAAACCAGAAAAAGAAAGAGTTGATTTCGTTAAGGTAATTATTAAGTTATAAAAGATCTTAAAATCAAAAATGATTATGCTAAAGGCAAAAGGTAGCACAAATACTATTTGTAAGCTGTTCTGGAGGACTCCTCTCACAACGAGAATAATAATAGCTTCCATGAACTACCCTTTCTTTTTTTTGAAGTCAATGAATATTTTTTACTGAATTAGTAATTTATGCATTACTAAAAGCTAATCTGATCTAAGTAATCAGAAAATAGCAATATTGTTTAAACTTCTACATAAAATTTACTGAAAATGATAACCTTTCTGTATGAACGTATAAACTTAGTTGTCAGTTTACTTATAGAACAGTTGAAAGAAATCCACTCAATATTTTGGTCTCTTCTTTATTTGCGCATAATTTGGATGGCATTAATCTTATTAATAATCTTATATTAATCTTAATAATTAATAATTAATCATAATAATAATCAATCATAATTAATCTGGATTAATCTTATGGATAATCTTCTTTCTATATCAGTGATTTCATTTTAAATTAAAATGTTTTACACACCGTCAGTTTGTAATACAAGTTATATAAACCAATAGATCCAAGGAACAAACAAATAATTTGCAGTGAGTTACCTCTTCTTCTCAGAAGAAGAGTTTTCTTCTTGAGCAGTACATGAAAATTTAGCCTAATACTATTTTTAGCCTAGCAAAAGTATATTAATTAGTGACTTATGGTGTTGTCAACATATAGTGTGTTACGGCAACATATAAACAGTTTTAAAATAAAAAAATAAGTAAAAAGAGAAAACATCGACGAAACCTGATTTAGCTATTTCAATATATGCACCAATAATCAGGTGTATTAAATATTTATTAATAAATGACATGTATTTTTTTAAACCTTGCTTATAATTGCTCTCCTTAATATTTTCACTAATACTACAGTCCCCTTCAACTTACATGTAAAAGAGAACAACATGATAGGCTGCTTCTCCTTGATGGAAAAGTTACAAGTTGTAAACCTATCCAATGTATTCATGTAGTGTTGAGAGAATAATTAATACAGGTATGACACAAACCGGGATATGAACAAAAGTTTAATTGTCTTCAAAATTTAGTTAGAAATGTTATTCAAATGTAGATTAGATGTTTCTTGAATAATAACAAGAAAAGTTTAAAATATTACATTCCAAGGAATAATTCTATCAAGAAATATATACAGGAATAATATTGGTTGAAAGACATAAACACCATTTCGATATAATCCAATTTTTGAAATAGTTCTTGATGAGGGAGTAATTGTTGTATAGTTATGTTCTCAATGTCAAATAGTTCATAATTATTTAAATTGAATGCTCTTTGTTCTATTATTTTAATACAAGAAGAGGAAAACTTTTACAATGTAGAAATTTTATTTTCTCAGTTTCAATATCTTCACTACGACAATATAATCAGTGGGTCTATACCATCAGTCGCTATACCAACCATCAAGATCTGAACGTGTGATGTATTTACAAACTCACATAGTTTTTTTTCCATATCTCAGTCACATTGTGGTATTTATATAATTTCTAATTTTGCCTTATTCCACTATATTAGACTAGAGATTTTAAGAAGCACCTTACATTGTATAGGATCGGTGCTTTGCCTCTCTGAGGCAAGGCATGAGAGTAATATTATGTTTCTTGCATGGCAAGTCCAAAAAAATGTGGAAGGCTTCTAGCATTGAGTTGTCAACACTGTCGATTGTATGTTATCATCTGCCACTGATTACAAAGCCTATATCTTGACTAAACCTTAGGTTTCTTACTTCTGTCCTAGGATAACTAAAGAGGTTCGTCTTTTCATTTCACTATTATTAACCAGTCATTCGTGATTGCAGCTCTTTTCATAATCAAGAGACTAGTCATAATATATCTCTTTTAACGTATTACATATCTCTACTTCATATCCTCGCAACACTGCTAATGTTATGTTCCAAAGTAATCGTCGCAGCTGTCATACTTCCCCTATCTGAATCCTCATTTGCTTCCTTCTTTAGCAATCGCATTTACACAATTCTTAAAAGACCTCTTGTACAATTTTTATTTACATCTATCAATTAGACTGCACCCTAGGTTTCCTTGTACCAAAGTGAGAACACTATTGCAGGCCTTCCGTTGACATGGCAGTGACCTTCCTGATGCCATTCATGTCATTTTCTCGTTTGCAGGTCCGTTGGAACCAAAATATCTGACCCCAACGAAAATAACACTTCAGTAGAAGCATCCAGTTATCTCCTGGGAAGAAATGTGCTCCTGAGCATCACCTTAATCTTCGATTATTCTTCATTATTATTTACTTAGTACTTTTAAATTTCTTTTTATTATTTTATATATTTTCATTCATTTATAGTTTGCTCTATATTAATTTTTCACATTTTTTTTTGTTTTTAAATGTTATGCTTTATTTAGTTAACTCATTTATTTGTCTTAATATTTTTATTTATTCAAACAAATTATTGTAATTATTATATATATTTTTATTTCTTTATTCCCTTTCTCTCTCTTCCTTCGTAAGGTGGCATACTGATTGAATTCTTTTTGAATAAAGCAAACTTATTAAATGTTAAACATAAACCAGGAGCTGATCAGGCCCCCAACAGACTGCACCCTAGGTTTCCTTGTACCAAAGTGAGAACACTATTGCAGGCCTTCCGTTGACATGGAATGGTATGGTTACTTTGTTACCTCAGTTCCTACCCTTAATCTCTTAACTTGCTTAAAGTAAACTTTGTACCGTTAATTTTATCGTGTTATTTATTAAATAAGTTGCAGGCTTTGAAGGTGCAGTTGTTTCAAAACATTTGATGAACGCAAAGTTTTAATGATAGTAGTTTGAATAATATTGTGCTGGAATATGAAACTATATTTGCTAGGATTCACTGCAACACCATTTGATTGGAGAATTGACGTATATATTCGATAAAGTACACATGAAATTTTATTGAATAGACGGGAAAGGTGTGAGTTACACATCGTTTATAAAGTAACGCTGAACAGAATGGAAAAGTGCTGTTTGATATTAAGAAGAAGGAGTAGATGTTAAGTTTTATGCTGATGGAGGCAAGGACGGAGTCATTAGAGAAAGACCACTGCGGGGCTCATTCAGAATGGGATAAAGTGGACACGTCAAAACAACGGCGTCCTTTCTGACTACAAATGCTACCGACTACGTGACCCAGATAGTCTGCCTCGAGCAGATCTCGTATAAATCTCTCAGATACAACCGACCTCCGCATTACTCACTTGCATCTCACATATATTGGACCATGGCTTCCTTACCGACAAAATAAAAAAACTTTCACTAACATCGGCATAATTAATTCTAGCTAGGAAAATCTTATATATTTCATTTTACTACCTGTATGTCGTAATAGATAAAAACTAATAAAAATACTACTAAGTAATACAATTAAATTTGTTTATGTTAAATTATTTACCTATTTCTCTTTCATTAATGCAACTCAATACATACATGTACAATTTTAACATTTTTATATAGGTACCTATGGTATAAAGTTACAATATTTAATGAAGACGATAACATTGATTTCAGCAGAATAACGAAAATTAATTAGCCTAAATAGTTTTGTTTCTATGCTTAATCTAATGTCAACATTATTTTATCTGAAAGTAAACCGTTACAAATATTATTGATTGAATCAAATGTAGTAAAATAAAATTATTTGACATACATTTGTTTCTCTTATATGTAGCTCTTGTCTTAATTTATTTTATTTCAGTTTTTAGTTATCAATAAATTTGTAAGATATGAGGTGTATGTGGAAAATAACATAAGTTTCATTTGTTTTATTCGCCACCGTTGTGATTCTATCTAGACCTTCCTACTGACAGAAGTTCTGTCAGTCTGTCCAGATTTCTAGATCATTTTAATCAGTTAACATTCTAAAGAATCGTAAGTATGGTTCATTGTGTAATTTATTTCTTAATTGACCCAAGACAAACCATATTATTATCAAATCTCACATAACTGAGCTTTACGTCAAAATACAATGCACAATATAAGGAAATTTCAATGAATAAAGAACAAATGTGCATTGAAAGTAAAAGTATGCTTAGAAAGTTGATCAAACTCGACTCTACAATGCCGACTTCATATCATTGTTTAAATATTTTATAAAAATTGTTTTAAAAGTTCATGTTATCGTGGCGTGTATCCCCACTGGGTACACGAATGCTTACTAATTACTGCTAGAACACTTTGACAGTGTTTGATTATTTCTTCAAAGTACCTAGTTTCTTTTAATTTCTTCTAGTGCCTAGAACAACACTCAATTTGAAAGTATACAAGTGTGAGAGTTGGAAAATAAAATAAAACTTATAAAAGCATTGCTGTGCTAAATCTAAGCATCAGAATAAAATATTTACTTAAGGAATTGCTTCACTAAGCCATTTCCAAGATCCTAAGCAATGCTCGACCCAAGCTTGGTGATGTCACTGGAAGGAGAGTCGTTGGAATTAAAATATCACCTTCAGCATCATCAGCCTGAAGATTGACTACTATTTAGTATGAATTGCGACTTTGGGGTTCCCACTATGCCAGTGCCTCCTATACATTGCTTTTGAACCAACACCTATGCTGTTACTAGAAGGAGAATTGAGGGATTAAAACTTCAACCTCAGACTCATCAGCTTAGAGACTGACTATCATTTATCTCTCTGCACAACCCGGGACCTAGGGAGTAAGAGTTTTGAAAGATTTGCCAACCTATAAAAATGTTCTAATTTTATAGATGGCATCATTATCTCCACCATTCTTTCAATAAATTATAAATAAAAAACGTCAACCACTATGACAAGTGGAAATGACCTACAAATATATTTTAAGGAATAAATTGTCAATAAAGATAAAATTGTCAAAACTGTATTTGTAGCCATTTTCCTTTTACAAAAGGCTAAATACAATCTATATACAATTGTTATTTAGATTGTAACAACTAGTCATCAATAAGTTGTTAGAAATAATGTGTCAATCCAACGAATATCAAAGTATTTTAATATATATATTTTGTTTTTAATAGCAAAAATCTAATAAATACTCTGACAGATGTTTACCTCTCATGTAAAATTTCATATAAAATAAAATAATTTCATATCAAAAACCACTTTAATTCACTGCAGCATAAAGGACGATGTTATTTTTTTCTTCTAGAAAGTTATGACAGCTTTTAATGAAAAGAGGAAGATAGTTGAGGAAACTCAATTAAAGAGTTTGAAAAATTTATTCCATGACTAATCAACGAATTTGCTTTTAAAACCAAAAAGAATTGTAATATTCAATGAAAGAATTAATATGAATCAAGTTCAAACTGTGCCTAATTTGAATTATTATTAATATTACAATAAGTTTTTTTTTTAATTAGACTGCCTTAATAGATGGTGATTTTGATTTTCATAAATCTTTTTAAATAATGTTCAACAATTATATAAATTGTTTTCCCCTAACATTGTTTGAAGTATAATTCTTATAAAACTATTGTATAAACACATTAATTAACTGAAGATTATTTAAAAGGAATGTATTTATATAGTATTCAATGAAAACTATACTAACGTAAGAACAAACATATATGACCAAAGATAATTAGAATTTTGTACTAATTGAAATTAATTAATTGTAGTCCAAAGTTTATTTGTAGAGGTTCATTAGCTTACTTTTATTTTTGACATTTTTTTATTCAAATATTGGTCATGAAATAAGAGTTTTTTTTTTTTTTTGCTTTAACCAACCCCCTAGCGGCTGATAACGTCAGGCGTTGATTCGTGATTCTGCAGATTGTACATTGGTAGTCCTAAATTTAGCCTAACTCAAGCGCATTTTGAATAGGGATCTTTAACGAGTACGTGACATCGTATAGGCTCGGGACCGATGGCTTAACGTACTTTCCGAGGGTCTAAGTGCTCAAATTTATTCACATACCGTGTGAATAAATTGAGAGCCAGGTGGGGATCGAACCCCGGACTTCCAGCCCAGAGGCGAGTACGTTAACTACTGAGGTAACGTGACTCTCCTAACTAAGAGTCTTAGCTTGTGGAGAGTAGGAAGTCTTTGTAGGACATCTGACGTAGGTGATGGAAAGACGTCAGTGTCAAGTCAGTGTCTCTAAAATCTAGATCAACACACAACGTGACTATATTCTAGTTATGACGATAAAAAAACAACAAAAAATGCAAGCTGTACACCGCAGCTTGTCATATAGATCTAAATAGGTGAGAATATATTAATGGTCTATATAAACACTACAACTGGAAAGTATAGTGAAAAAAGCTTATGAGAATTTAGCAAGGATATGAATCTGTCTGAGTGCAGACAAGGCAAAGAGAGAAATCAAAGTAGAATGTCCATTTAATCTCTAATCAATCGTGGGATGCCCCAATCCAACTCTTAACTATTATAGTTTGTCTATTCAATTTATAACTAACTGTAGGAATACCATTTAAGATCAGATTGACTGAAAAATGCCCTTCCTATGTGTACAATATCCAGCCTAAGTTTAATCTGTTGTGGAATGTTCACCGCTGCCTGACCAACTGCACCATCATTTATGTGAACAGAACTGTACCTAAACCGCCCCGCATACTTAGTTAGTAATTCAATCCCTTCATCTTAAGAGGATCTCTGTACATTTTGCGATTAGGAAACTGTTTCAGTATGCTACTTAGACAAGCTGACTGTTGTCATAAGTAAGAGAACAGCAGATGCAGATATCTTTATACTATTAGGTTAGTTCCACTGAGGTTAGTAATATTAGAATTAGTAGTAATATTGTCCGTCATACCTCGTAAAGTCTCTGGGGGCTCGAGCTGTTTAGTGTCCGTCTGGTTCCTATCTTCAAGAGCAACTCTTTGCATTATTATTACTAATTCGCTTTTAATGCAACTTTTACGGAATATTAAATTTTGTCTTACTTATGCTTATTAAGTATAATGGAAACATGGAATAGCAACAATGTGATACTTAACATTAGACAAGCCAACGGACTAAAGGCTGAGGAACAAGATACAAATATTTTCATGTCACACATAACAAATCTAATATTAATTCTAAGGCGAATTGTTTAGTGTTTTGTTTTATAAGCAGGAATTATAATCATTAATGACTCCTTAAATTAATCATTTCAAAATAAAAAAAAGAAGGAAACAGCAATGGACACAGACTAAGAGAATAGTGGACTACGAACTAAACTTGAACGAGGGGAGTAATAATAGTGTTGATGGTGGTCAAACCTTCCCTACCTTCTGAGGACGACCATGGAATGACATGTCTTATCTTATCCAACCACTGTCTAGGGCTTGTTATAATTATCTGATTTAGCAATGCCCCCACTCCAACACAACTCCAAATAATTTGCTATAACTAATTATCTGTCAAGTAAGTTCAATGGAACTTGGCAAATAGATTGAATTATTATTATTATATAATATGTTTGGAAAAATATCACAGAAAAAGTGATGAATAGGCGATCTTTTGTTATCTGATCGGTCCTTAAGGTCTACGGCCAGAATTAAGTACCCACGTTAATAGAAATATTCTATCAAGTAGTGTCGTATAAAGAGGAGAAAGCAAAAATGACGGCCAAAAAATACAGAGTTACAATAGCAACATGCAATTAATATTATCAAAATTTAAATCAGACGCATTTAGCACATCAATTTTTATAAATCTATCAATAAAGAAAACTTTTTAAACCAGCAATTGATATAATGAATAATTACATAAAATACTTGTAGACAATTAAATCCTTTTTACTTGAAATATAGATGAAATGGTATAGCTTACATGTAGCTTTATAACATGAGAACACCCATTATAGAAAACAATCAATACTTAATTTAATTAACTGTTTTTTAATGTTGACAATTTGTTAAATTTACATTTTACTTTTAAAATTACATTTTATTACCGGTTTTGTGAAAATTTATTTAGATTGTTTAGCAGTTGTTCTAATGATAATTATATTCATTGAGATTCAGCAATGAAATGAAACAGTTAAGTCAGATGAAGTCAGTAGAGAACAATTCAAATAAATATCCTAAAAATACGGTCAATTATCACATTAGAAAATTATAACTGACAGTGTTTTCAAAATACCTTTAATTCTGTTAGTTTTATACTATTTTTCTATAGATTTATTATATACTTTATAGCGTGTAACTTTACAAGTTAATGTGAATAAACAACATAATTTCCTCAAAATATTCTAAAAAGCTATCAGTTTCAACCGAATATAATGCATTTAATTCTCAGGCTAACACATATAAAAACTACATAAGTGGAATATTCAACTTAATAGCTTTGTTGATACGTTACACTTTGAGTAATTTTTAGTAACCACCACTATCCAACTTTTTCTGATCAACACTGAATCAGTGCTATCCTCTCCAACATCTTCGTTCATTGTGCATTCATGTAATTCTCCAGCATCCGGAAAATGAGTGAATTTACTAAGTAATTTTGTTTGTTTAATGTTTCCACAATACTATTTTGATATATACGACACGCATTTTCTTAAGCCTTTGATTATATTGTATCCTAACTCTGAACAAATGTATTGTGAGAAAGACGTAGTGGTGGAGTGGAGTGGAGTGGTTAATAATAATAATAATGCAGTTGTTAGGTTATAAAATTGAGCATTTTATCATGCAGTTTTTATGTACGTTTCTATCCCAATGACGAGCATATTTCCTAAAATATTCAGCTTTCCCTAAAGTTTTTAAGGAACTAAAATCGTTCATTGACCTTCATGTTGAATATGGAGTTCCTCAAATGAGCAGTGTGATCATTATAAAATTATTAATTTACAAATCATGTCACACACATACTATAACAAGTCATATAAATACAGCCCGCAAACACCTAAAAGGCTCATAATTCAGGTTTTCTGTCTAAGGAAATCAGGTAATAAGTGTATAAGTCACTAACACAGAGAGTATAAACCGTTATAACCATAAATGCTTTACTAATTTCTCACTACGCACACTGAAGGAAATATGAAGTAACGACACTTTGCAGACTCATTATTGGCCAACGACAGGGTCTCTTTTGAGTGGAGATGGAACTTTTTTTAAATACCACACTATACCAGATTTAAACTCTGGTATAGTGACAGAAATGCAATGTCAATGCGTCATACACATTAATAACTGGATCGTTTAAAAAAAATTGATAGGAATCATTAATTGATTTTTTATATGGGTTTTACAACTATAGTGTTCATATGATATGCTGAAAAATAACTCGACTCCATCGGCTATAAGACGTAAGGTAAGTACATTTGAGATGGTGCATTAGTAAAAAAAGTTACTAGATGGGGTCGTGAGCGTGAAATACGAGAGGGATTGAGTTAGGCAGAGAAGGGATTGGTTACAGCTGCGGCAGATGGGCATTGCGCCGAATTTCTCAGGCTAAACAAATCGTTGAAACGTGCCGCACACCTTGCAGCACGCACACTCACCGGCTTATCAATTGTCAACAGTCTTTCACTTGTCCTCTTAACCGGTGCTGAATCTCCAAATAACTTACTCCACTGACGGTCTCGAAACCTGAAATAACTCTTTTTGTCCATGCCACTTGATTTAAACATGACTAGCCATTCCTCATGTACTTCCCTAGTACTCTGATTAATCTAGGGTCCAACTGTTGTATACTGTTGTACAAATACACAACTCGGAAGGTACTACAGCTCTCTTCCTGAGAATATTCTCCTGTCCATGTAAATAATATTCTGGAATTATTATAGCTACATAAACATACTTGATTATGTAGCGCATAATAACTACAGGTCACTTCATCTAGCCTACGATGTTCAATACATGTAGTACAATATTCATTGACAAATTGGCAATGAATTTGAATAAGATCATACTAACATCTACAATTATAAATTTGAAATAAAAACAAAGAAATAAACTCTCGTTTTTATATAGTTTTTCAATATGTTACAGAACGAGATTTCACAATAAATGTGTGAAATAAAAATCAAGGTCCATCAGCAGTAAAAAATTTGGACACAGGACTAAGATCATTCTCCTAAAATGATCTCAAAAGTCACAGTTTGACAAAGACTAGTTGTTTTGATTGAGAGATTTATTCGCATTATTGAATGGCTTATTCTATTTGCCATTATTATCTCACATATATTAAATGTATATTATATACCTTATGCTAAACTATTAAATAAATTTATTATCACATATATTTATTATAGTTTAGGTAACTATAATAATATTTATACTATTTTAAGACTTCTTGCACCTTTTAAGTGTTAAAGCATGTACCCAAGCTCTAAGGGATAAGAAGAGTATCATTTCATTTAATTTTTAGTCATATTTCATACCAAACACTATATGACGCTTACAGGTAGCACGTAGCTGTTAACCACATTCTTCACCTAAATGTACTAAATGGTCAAGAAACTATACATACGATTTGACTAGAGCTGTTTATTTTCTGAATAATGCTGAATAAATATACTAGTACTACTAACTGATAGCATTTATTTAACTTAAATGACGTTCAACACAATTTACTATATTGTTTATTTATTACCCTTTATTTCAGTAACTTGACAAATGTCCTACAGTTACTATGTCTTTTTAGTGTTGAAATAAAATAACCCATAGGTATTAATGCTAAAATAAAAACTGTAATTATTGAATAATTCATTCTATACAATTTCTTTTTCAAAAAATTGGAATCCACAAGTATGGAAGATATGCTGATCTTAAAAAACATCTACGTGAGTACTAAGTTGCAATTCAGTTGTAGTGCAAAGAACTTTATATTGTTCTTTATAGTACAATAAAGATAAAAATATTCAGACTAAACCTCCTCAAATTATTGTTCTTAAGATGTTGTAAATATAAAAACTGTGAGATGATTTCTTTAGACCAGTTAGAAGTGCACTTGAAAATGTTTTTTTGTTGTGAATAGCCGATGTGATCTCTCTATTTCAGCCCGTTATAAACTTCATCTGGGAAGGATTTTTCCATAATAGTTAATTATAGAAGTCACTGTAAGTGAAGACCTATGGAGTAATGGCATAAAGCTAAACAGAAAGGGACGTTAATCACTCAACGTTTTTGGCAGAAATGAGAGGTCATTCAAACCAAAAGGTAAACTTTAACAAATATTCTCACTACGATTTACATAACGCTAAGAAAACAACTCTCTTTAAAACAGCGATTTTTAAACAGAAGTTTCTAAGCAGGGTTCCATCTATAATCATGTTGCTAGATGTACTTTCTGAACCAATCAATTTAAATAATGTTTTTTTTTGTCATTGTTATATACACGATTATTTTTGCTTTACTAAAAGTACAGTATTGGAAGGATAAAAAAATCTTATTGAAAAATGTTTACCTATTTTGATATTTTGAGATAAATGCTGAGCTAATTTGGTTATGTTTTTATCATTATGTTTAACTAATGCATTTAAAGAACTATTAGTATAGAGTAGAGAATTGAGATTCAAATTTCATGACTCCTAATTCTTTCTTTGGAGTTTTTAATGAGGCCTTTATGTGTTTTGGTATGTGGTTTATTTGGAAAAGGATGATACAGGCCACAGATTGTAAAGGATGAAATCGACACTGTACCCAATAATACCACATATAATGATGACAAACCCTGTTTATTTTAGGCCATATTGCCTAATAAAAAATCAAACTCCTTGTTATTATGTATTTTTAGACACCATTTACTACTCATCTGAAATTTCTTTGTTGTAAATTTGTAATTTATTTAAATTAAATTATACTAACGACTTAAAAAAATCTCATTTTTTTGTTAACAGGAAAGAGACATTTTACATAAAATTAAAAATATTTTGAACCAGCAGTTTGATAAACATCTACACAATAACCACGTTAAAATAAATCAATTATTTAAATTGATTAGGGAATCAAAACAATGTCTGCAGAGCTGAGTTCGGCTACCTTGACAGATACGGATCTTTAAGAGTGACCATGATATGTCCAATGACCAACGACCAACGAATATTACCATGCACAACAGTGCATGTGGTAAGTAGCAGTTCCGGAACAGAGGCCCACTACTGCTAGATTCTCATCCTGCTGTTTTTGTTGAGTCAGTAAACATTATCAAGAATGGGGGAGTAAGTCTTTCAGGGAATGTGTCGTCTTCGTGGTCGTTTGGTCTTCAGGCTTTGCATTTTTTGAGGTGCTGTACACTTTGGAATCATTTGGTAATCATTTTTAATTTAAGTAGGAAACATTGCGGCTCGTGTGATTAGGAAAGGTTGGGAGTAGGATTTAGTTCCCAAACGAGGTGATTTGGATGGGTGGACAGTTTTTTGTGTTTTCATTACTCGAAAGTCGAGCAATGTAGGAATAGATAGATTCCAAGCTCAAATCATGTTCAATATCAACATTTCTGGCGTACCATGGAGCCCTAGCTATAAGGAGGGCACATTTATTCTGTACTATTTGGATACAGTTCCTGTTTGTGGTATGATACGAGTATGTATATTGCTGATTATTTCCAACCAAACTTTATTTAGCTTACACAAATAGTAATTTTTGTATAATGGTATGCATTAGCGTCTAAACTACAGTAAGAAATTTAGAAATGGAACTAAGATCTTTCAGTAGAATCAACTGGTCTTCGTCAAGTTATAATCAAACTAAAACAAGTGATATCAGATATCTGATATTAAGGAAAAAGCAAGCCTAAAAATAAGAAACGAGCAAAGGTCTGAACAAGTCATGCTGAACAAAAGAGTTTAAAAAGAAAAACCAAATGATTATGTGGTCTGTGATAATCACCATACATGATGTATACAAGGTAAATACTTTCAATCCGCTGAAAGGAGAAAAATTCTACTTGTAGATGATCAAGAGGATTCATAAAAAAATATTTATAATTAAATTAGCTTCTTTAAAGGGGCCAGGTTAGCTCATTGGTTAACGTACTCACCTCTGAACTGATATGACCGGGGTTCGATCCCCACCTGGCCCTCGATTTATTCATGTGGGAGGTGAATAAATCTGAGCAAGTCGTCCCTCGGAGAAGGACGTTAAAACGTCAGTCCCGAGCCTGTACGATGTCAGGTACTCTTTAAAGAACCCTACTCTAAATACACTTTAGTTAGGCAAAATTTAGGACTCCCACCGTAGAATCAATCTTCATTGTGTGGTATCACAAATGGCTAATGCTCGGCCTACGTGTGTTCCCTTGTGGGACTGCCACTGCCATCAAACCTAACCTTACCTAGCTTCTTCAAGAACTGAAGCATTATTTTTCAAATCTTATAACGTGAATTTATACTTTACATAACACTGAAACTGTTACAAATTCTACGGAACTGAAGAAGAAATGAAAGGCATTCAATCAACATTTTGTAACATGCCATAGCTAGGTCTTTCAGGAATTTGTTATTTAAATCAAATCGAATAAAAGGGTTGAGCGATGGAACAGAAAGTCAGAAAATCTGCCAAAAAGGTGAGCATGAAGTGAATGTATGTATTTATAGCTCGTCAGTTTTGTCAATATTTCAGGCGTGTCCTATCTGCTTTGACCACTGTGTCAAACAAATGCATAGATTATTTTAACAAAAGAACATGAAAGGGATTATTTTCTGAAAAAGTAATTCACTAGATACATATTGATATACAGCAGTTGATAATTCATGTGTAGCTTATATGGATAAATAAATTCTGGCTTCGTTTATTTGAGAATTGTTTAATAACATTAATAAAACCCATGTTAGTATAATTAAAAAAACTAACACAATATTGAGACATTAATGTAATCTGTGTATTGTTAGGAGGATAATACCCAATAGCCTTCACCTCTTAGTTCACTCCAACATATTTATTAAACTCCAGAATGACTAAACTATAAGGTTCTTTATATTTCTTCAACAGCACTATAAAATGGTTTTATCCAGGATCATTCAAGACATCTCAAAAATAATTACGTGGGCTAGATCGAGTGCTGGGTCTGCAGCCCCCCCTGGGGGGCTCATTCTAACATCACTTAGCCGGAAACTTAATTTCACCTCATTCAGAGATATGACCATTTGTCATACCAATTGTATTATCTTATTAATTAACTTTTCTAATTCAATCCAAATCATTAATGTTTCTGGACAATCACTGAAAATAAATAACATAAAATTTGACCATCTTATATTGATATTTGAATACTTAAAAAAGTAAGTATTTATGTGTTGTATAATTTTAATAGCAATATAAAAAAATATCACATCTTGATTAATCATTCTGACTCACATTCAAACAGCCAAACAAGCTTATTCAATTTGGTTATCATCTAATTCATGTTTTAAATCAGCTTATACAAAGCCCTTATTTTATGGGCACAATTAAACAGCTAGATAACTTGTTGCACAATGACATTGTAGTCGACCTGTACTACTAATATTAAGGAAAAGGCAAGAAGACACCACTGTCGATAACTATTGTTGGTTGCATTATTTTCTGGAGTAAAAGTATTTACAATTTTAAAAAAAAATAACTTTTTTTTTCTTTTTCTATCACTTCCAATCTAGTCTAACTTTACTGTCAGGGTAACCATCTCTGAAACAACGAAGTTCCTCAGTAGTTCTATATATGTTTCCAAACTCTATCATGACGCTGTGTTTTCTTCTTGGAAAACCATATACAATATTACGTTAATATTAATCATGGCGATTTGAAAGAAAGTAGCGAGCGCTATCTGCTTCAAGTGTCTTCATCAATTTGTTTACGATTCCTCCTTGAAGGAACGAGAAATATACGATTCCCTGTGTATATGTCTAGTTCATCACTACAGTGGGTAGAATTAATAACAAGCTCTCTTCTTTACTAGAATAACGTTGAATATACATGCCAAAAAATATGGCCGTTGGAAACAAAAAATTTGCACACAATATAGCCCACTTGTTCCCCATCAGTCATAATAATAGCGATTATATCACATATCTGATATATATGCGTTTATATTTATTTACATTGTAAATATTTATTTATACTTGTTAAAATAATTAAGTTCTTAAAATACAGTAAGCATTTAGTTCTATAAACATTCCCTTAGCTGGCTAAGTACACACTTTATTATTTCCATTGATAATTTAAAAAATCTGGAGTGGCCTACACTCAACTTTACTATAAGTAAACATAATAAGAAACTCGTTAACCACCAACTAATGTTTTGTGCTCTTTACATTTAATGAGTATGTGTCATTTGTTTAAATTTAACTGTAATCGCTTCATTAGTCATAAGAATCGTGAACATGACATCTGATAACAATGGTTAAACTGAGAGCCTGAAACTCAACGGACTCGAAGGCTCTGCAGTCATACTGTTGTAATAGCATATGACATACTGCTGTCATGGCATTGTGTAACTCAATTTAACTTCAGATTTTATGTTCACTAATGTAAATAGATAAGTATTCCTCACTTCTACAGCTTTAGATAAGATTTGATAGAAATCTTTGTCCATTCTGAGATGATTGCTTCGAATACAGATATAATGTGATTAAGGGTTTCTACCTTTTCTAGACACAGAGTTTGAATTGTTTGTATGCTGTCAAATATAGCTTCCATTCGTAGTAATAAAGTAAATAATTTAAAAATAACGATACAGAATAAGAGAAAAAAATAAGAGATAACATTGTTTAAGGCCAGAAATTACTAAGGCAAATTATGAAAATTAGGTATAACTAATAAACTAAATAACTGTTTTCAAAGATATTAAAATACGTTTCTTGAATTATCTTGTACAAATAATCATATTGATTTCGTTTGACAAATTCGTTGAGCCTACAAAACTCAATAGGTGACCTTTTGTATTATATACATGGTGGTAATTAAGTATTATTTTTTTCCAGGTGAAGTGAAAATAAATATAAATTATATACACTTATATAAGAATTAGCAAAATAAGAATAGTATAAAATTAATATAAATGATGTTAAAAATATAATATTACTAGATATTATGTAGATAGTCTAAAGAACAATTAATGCACTTATAATATTGAAAAGAAAATGAATACAATATTTCCACTAATCGTGACTACGATGTTCAATACCTTCTGTATTCTTGCATTGTCATTTAATCAACGTAAACTCTATTTAAAACATATATTAAACTAAATATTTCAATGAATGTACTCTTTTAAACACAGATATTAAACTAAATTTATCAATAAGACCACATTTGAAATAATTTCAAACTGTTACAAATAACATCTACGTCGAATAGAAACGCAATTAAAAATTAAAATGACTTGAAAAAATGAGAGCCGATGATTGGTCGAAATAATCATACGATGAAAAAGACATGCGCATTATGTACTGTTGGTGGGAAATGAAGGGACTTCATTCTGCCTGAATAATTATTTATATACTAAATAGAGACCTATGAATCTTAAGCTATATTGAATTCAACTATTTTAAAAATTTCTTTTCTCCCAGTTAATACTTTGATAAGAGAAACTTTGTTTTACTGGCATTATTTAATTTGATGGACACCGTATTATAAAGTTCTCGTTTTATTTGTACCGAATCTTATAACATGGTAACAAATCTGGACTTTATAGCCTGCACTTAATTTTGCTATAAGTAAAAAAAGTACCAAACTAATTTACAACATAATGATTTTTGTCTCCTCAATAGCATTCAAATGCAATCATAGATAAAGATTTTTACATTTTTCTGAAAAAAAAATACATTTTTATTGTTTTAAAAATTTGAATATTTCTTTCGTTTGTTTCTTCTTTGATTACGAGTTTATCATGAGTTTATCAGATTACTTCGTATATCATGAGTATGCACTTTACATCGCTGTCTTAATATCCTATCTCTTTATCCAATATAGTGGTGTCTAAAATCATTGCATCTTATCCTCTAAAGCTCATTTTAGTTTATTATAATCACTATTTTAAAAAAATACAATTAATTACCCACAGAAATGAATTAAAAAAATGAAATAGTTTAATATATTTATATCTGCATGCTAAAAATAATAATACAGCTGTAATAATAACAATGTACATAAAAATTATAAAACTGTTTATTTATGCAATATGTTAACAAATTAATGAAAAAAAAAAAGGTTCAAAAACATATATAAAAATCTGAAGTGGCCTACACTTAACTTTAATATAATTAAACTTAATACCAAACTTCTTGGGTATACAATATATAATGGCTTATTTAAGCATAATGTAAACATCTAAATGGGATGGGTTTATTAAGCTTATTTTTGTGTATCACAGCACTGATGAAAATAATCTCATTAGTATAACTCAGCAGTAATCACAGTTTTCATAAACCAAAGTGAAAATGCCTTGATACGAAATAATCTACAAGATAACATGGCTTTTTTTCAAATAGCCAGTTGATTTCTTATATCGTTTACTTGGTCTCCTTCTACATAGAATATTAAGGTCAAATTTTCAAATTTATAACAAGAAAATACTCTTATTTTCGCTGAAAAACATCGGAGAAAAAATGTTTTAAGATAATTTATAATTAAGGATGTACGATAATTACATGTATTAATCTTGAAACGAAATATTTCAATTTTGAATTATGTTTCACATATTTGGTTCTTTATAGAATTATTATACTGGGAAATTTATGGTTTCTTAGTATTTAATAAAATCATTTTCCTTCCTCATTATCGAAAATCATAGATACCAATTTTTTCTGAGCAAGTGTTTGTTATACTTTGCTGTACTTTGTTATAAGGTTGCTCTGAATGTATATTGAGAAAAAATAATTAAGTAATTAGCCAGATTTACAAACTCTAATTAGTAATTAAAACTGATATTAGGTTTTGTACAAGAGTGCAATGTACAGATTACTACAGCATTTAATGAGACAAATCCATCATGCCATAGAAGACAAAAGTGATTTATTAATGTTTATTGGCAGTGATTTTTTACATGTAAAAATTTATTCCTCTTATATCTCGTATAAGTCAATAAATTATTTAAAGTTTTCCTTTTATAAATTTCAATTTTATCTCAGTGGATTTGCTCAAAAAAATTTTAAGTCAATGTAAACATTGTAAAAAAATATCAAAAATTCGACAAGTATTGCAGGTTTTTATAGCTTTATAGCTTTTTGCCGTGATTGAAATTTCATGAATTTTGTTTGCATAAATTGCTAATTTTTGATCAATTTTTGGTCAAATTTTCCTGATTTTTTAATGAGCCGTTTAGCGTCAAAAAAACATTTTCTGAAACCAGATATCATACTGTAATGCCCCTTTAAAGAATTTAATTTTAAAAAAAATCAGTTTAACTCACTCTACACACAATTTTCTATCTTTAGGCATAGTTTCATTTTGATCTGTCAAACGGTATGACTTGTATGGGTCTCACAAGCTTTGAGATTGAATAATAAGTAAAATTTTTATATTTTATTAAAAAAAAATATTTTCCGTTGGTTTAAAATTCTGAATTTATTTTTCATTTGTTGCGTTTGTAACCTCAAAAATAACACCAAAATTTCAAAAGTCTGGAGTTAGCAGTTTGTGAGAAAAAAAGTTTTCAAAAAAACGGTTTTTGGCAAAAAATGTGACTTTCCCGTTATGCATAATTCTTCTCGAACAATAGGGATCTTATACGCTATGGGGCCCATTTTTGTGTAAAATATCAATTTGATCTGTCAAAGATTCTGGACCATAGCGTGGTAACAAGCAATGCTAACACACTCACCCACCCACACACACACACACAGACATCATCGAAAAACTTCATAAACCAACTTTTGGGGCCTCAAAACATGTAATTCCGTCAAGATCGAATTTTTTTATGATCACTATACTTATAGTAAAGTAAAAATTCTGCCATTTTTCCAACTGTAGCTCAATAGCTTGCATTTGTCTCTCTGGACTGGTAGATCCGGGTTCTATTCTTACTCTGAATTTTGATTCTTTCACGTGGAAGGTAAAATAAATCTGAGCACGTTGTCCACTGTTTACCTTCAGTCTCCAGTCTAATATAAGCCAAGCTTTTTTAACGAGCCTTTCACGATATCAGGTACTCGTCATGTCTATGGTTAGGTGGTTAGTTTGCACTGGCTGTGCCACAAGGGAACACACTTTGACCAAACATTTCATTCTTTGTGATATCACACAATAACGACTGATTCTACATTGGAAGTCCTATATTTTGGCTAACTCAAGTGTATTTAGAGTAGAGATCTCTAATGAGTACCTCACATCGTACAGGCTTCGGAACGACGGCTTAACGTCCTTTCCTAGGGACTACGTGCTCAGATTTATTCATCTCCCAAGTGAATATGTATCAAACCTCGGACCTAGTTGTTCAGAGGCGAGTGCGTTTACTACTGAGCTGACCCGACTCCTTGTTATGTCCCTCCTCTAAATATAAATAAGACTAAATTTAGGAATCACTATCTGAAATCATTAGGGTGGCATGATATTCTATTGAGGAATCAGCGTAAGAGTTATAGGTTACGATTAATAACAAAAAAAAACACTATATAATAAAATCATCACATTGAACAATGTAACGAAAACTAATTTAGAAATTAATATTTCGTCGTTTTTTTCAAACTACATTAGGGTAATATTAATTAAAATGGCATGATAATGAAGCAGTTAATGGAATTGAAAATGCCTGCACCAGGGAGGTGATTCGATTGCCAGTCCAGGTGAAGCGAAGTAAACAGGTGTGATAGCTAGATATTTCAAGGGATGCTTAATATTGAAACACTGGAATCCCATATCAACCCTGCTGCAACACTGTTGTTGCCAGCCTCCAGAACCTTTATCAATAACACACAGTGCACTGAATTGTCGTTTCGCTTGAGTCAAAGGTTCAAACATCCTCTATCAATCAATTTTAAATGAAACACGCTCAATATTGCATTTCAAGTTCCAATTGTGTTTTGTTATCTAATGTTAACAGGAGGTTCATATAAATAATTGTCTTTCCCACTCGAAAATAGGCAGTAGGCATTTAATTTAGGAAATGTCAAATATTCAGTTAAATTTCTTCATAATTTTAATAAAGTGGTAACTACAATTCAGAGAAATATTTTATTCTGAAAGGTTACATGATATACAATTTTAAATTTTTAACTTATAATGGAACATTATAAGTTTCTGAGCTAATACAGCTAATACACCGTTTTCAATTAGAAAGAAAATGATATCTAAAACGCTTCTATTGAAAATATTAAGCTAGAAATATCAAAGATATGGACATTTTCTTGAAGTCCTCTTAGTTGAGCGACTAAACCGGAAAATGATAAAGGTTATGACATCATTCTGTGAGTCTAGTCATGAAGGTGCTATGAATTTCAGGAATCAATATTTTTTTATATATATATTTAAAACAACGCAGTGCATAAGTTACAGAAAAAACTATTTATAGATGGGTCCAGTCATACAACCGGATAATCACGATAACTATTCTGGATAATCACGACAACTATTATGGATTATAACGTATAACTATTTACAGAAACTCGTTAAAAGTAGTAACAACGAAATATAATTGAATGTGTTGGAAATAGCGGGTCACTACATGAGCATACCTAACATACTGTCTGAAAAAATATGAATGAAGTTTTTGTAAAAATAACTATTGGTAACACGTGAAACAGATCTTTACGTGAAATGGGAAATTGCAAGAAACAACAAGAAATGGATGAAGTGACAAAATATTTTATCTGGACTGTGTGATGAGAAGCATTAATGCAATGTAAAATCAATAGAAATTCAATACATTAACGGGCAGAGTATACAACTACATACATATGACTTCAAATAATAATTATATAGTTTACAAGTATATAGTAAGAAACAAGAATAGCAATAATTGTAATAATATGAACAAAATATTAATAATGAATTATATTAAAATGAAAAAAAAAACATAAATAAGTACGTTTTTTCTAAAGAAAGTTACTCTTTGACGAGTGTATGGTTATTATCAAAATTATAAAATTTCTTTCTTTATAAACTATGATTTCTTTAATAAATTATCAAATAAATAATATTGTTGACTATTAAATTTGTAAATTATTAAAATACTCGTATATTGTAAAATAAATGAATATTCAATTATTCAGTATTTTACATGAAAAAGTAGTGTTTGATTTACGTTCTTCTAATTATCATTTTTATGAGATTAACTGTAACTATGTAATCATCAGAAATTTTCTGTAAGGATTTTTTAGTTATTACATTTTTGTTAATTGTTGTTGAATTATGGAGATTTTTACATTATTTAATATAGAGACAAAATTAATGAAAGCAAGGTCTACTTGTTTGAATAAAGACACTTTGAGGGAATAACGGTAAACGGGCAGTTGTTAACTTTGTTCATTTACCTCAAGGCATTACCTATCTTGAAAGTTGCTATGAAAACTACTAAAAATAAGCCTCTACTCATTCTGCACATTTCAAGGAAGGTAATTTACAGAATGATTGCAATTTCACAGCAGTAAATCTAAAATATTTTACCAGCTTCTGTTACTTCTATAAACTAAATGAAGAAAATCAAATTACACCAATAGTACTTTGCAAGTTATTCATAAAAAAACCATCATTACACAAATTTCAGTAGTACAAATACTCCAAAAAAAATAAGAAACATGTGATAATTAATAAATATCAACACGAGGAATTCATTAACTATAGAACGTATATTTCTATAAGTGTTATTATTTTGCATTAATTATGGTTGTATGAATCAGTAAAACCTCAAGTCTGACGATCGTGACATGTCGTATTACTATATATATTGTCTGAAAGAGATAAAATCAACTAATTAGCATAATTAGAAATTCAGAAACTCAACTGAGACCTAATTAACTAATCATAAAATAAGGTAGAGACACACAAAATAGATTAGGGTGCATAATTTTTCAAAAGAAACTTTCACACACACACACACACACACACACACATAACAATTTGTTAACAATATAATGTATACAACTTTTTATGGAATTTGACGTTATTTTCTTCTTCTTTTACATATATATTATTAAATATTTATTTAAGTTTTGTATGATATATTACTTAAATTTAGTTCTGCAATTGTACTATTTTTATTATTATTTTAATATAGTTTATACTAATATTTTTGTATGCATATTGTAGCTTGTGTGATATGTGTGAACATTAATAAACTCCCTTATTTATGAGGAAGAAAACACTCACACACACACACACACACACACACACACACACACACACACACACACACACACACACACGCACAAACACACATACACACACACTCACACTCATATACTTTCACAGAATCAAATAAATTGAATACCTCTAATCTCATTAAGCTAAATCCCTGAATGTTTGAAAATTTATAAACAATTTAATTTCATAGTTTCTGCAATTACGAAGAAAACAGTACTGTTGAGAGTTAAAAGTAATAAACCATGATTTTACAGGATCAAGGATGTAATTTGAAACCATAAATAATTTTAACGAGTGGCTGTTATGGATTTGATTTTCTGTTGAAACAGTACTTGACGTAGGCTTGTATTATACATGGATCATATAGTCATTTGATGCATATTACTAACTTACATGGCTTTAAATTACATTATTATTTTATTAGATATATAACATTTATGTTTAATAGTAGGTATTGGGACAAACCAAGATTAACATTGCTTCTCTTTAATTAAAATATGGAATGGGCAGCTATGTGCTTTGATTGTGCAGGCAAAGAGCTATGGCCGATAGCTTTGATCTTCTATAATAGATTCTACGCTATCTGATAGCACAATCGTATCTCTATCGATGAATAGACTTGGCTCAAAGCTTATCAGTATTAGTCTACTTATTTGACATGTATTACACGATACTGCATCAGAGTATAGTTATTTGGTTCAAAATGTTTATTCAGTACTATAAATATATTTTCATTTTATAGTTTGGGAAATACTTTGCCGTCACAATTGCTTTGAATCTGACTTCCGAAGCAGTTGTATTACTGTAATTTTAACTCAATGGTATATACAGTCTGTGCATCCCAAAGTTATATGAGTAGCATTGGTCACATCATTTTGATTTCATATTTCATGTTGTTTTAATATTAATATGTGTTTTTTTTTTACTTTTCTGCTCTTTAATTAGTGAGGTGACAAGGGTTAGATATCTTCCGATAATATGAAAGGCTAACCTGAAACACTCCTGCTGTATCTCCTATCGGATTCTTTTTTTATAAATGCAATGTTCTTACAAAAATAGAAAATTAACTGAATAGACTTAATTCAAAGTTAATTAATTAACTGAATAGACTTAATTCATATTCTGAATTCCACTATTTACAAATTATTCCCTGAAAATATTAAACTTAGTTACTCTTATTTATTGCTAGTCGAATTTAAAATTAATAATTACACCAGAAAACGGTTCAATAGTTCTATTTCTTTAAACGTCACCAAATATTCACTCTCCTCTCTTAAATGTAAAGTCCCATTTAACCATATGAAATCAAGTTCAATTTAATTACACTGTTATTTAACATTATGGATATTTTGGCATTTTGCAAAGAAACCTGAAGTTATTGAAGAATATATTATCGCAAACGTTATCTCCTGTTTTTGGGAGTCTATTTCCTCTAGAACTCTTGATACTAACGATGAGTGTTTATATTCTAGGCCACTATTATGGATGGCCTAGCCTGAGGTAATGTGGGAAACGATTCCAGACTAGTGTCCTGGAAGAAATGTAGGTGTTTTAGTTGGTAGTCTGGCTTATCTGGGAGCGTAACACTATGTGTGTGAATGCATTTTACCTCCTAACCACCCCCCCCCCCCCCCAAAAAAAGTACTCCAATATTAAATAAATAGCTCATAAAGATAGTTTGAATGCTAGAAACTGAAACAAAGTTTTTTTTTTTTCAAATCTTGTAAGCTCCTCCAATAATAAGATTTATCCTATTTGCTTAAAATATAAAAAAATAACTAATAGACGTCCAAGTTATTTAATATATATATCTAAATATTTATGGTATAGCTAAATATGTCATCCTTAAATCATTTAGTAGTTAGTTGTTGATAAACATTTCATTTTTAGGTTACATTGAATCGTAAAAAAAAGTAAAAATAAAACCAAAAAAAAAAAATAATTTAAGTTTTTGATATGTCTCTTTGACCAACTCATAGCTTACCTTTCGTATAGACCGTAAAGAAAGAAGCAGTTGAACGACCATCACTTTTATAGAGCCCGTGCCATAGTTAGAATCGCGAGCTGTAAATATTTTTTTTCCTTGCTCGTAAAAATCGGAAATGGCAGAATCGAGTCTGTATTGATTCCTTAGTTTATGGATGCTGTTAGCCTGCTTTAGTGTCTCCTAAAAATTAGGATTTTCTAAAGTAAGGCTCAAATAGATGAGATTGTCCTTTACAGTAAATTTAATCACACTAATAGCAGGAATTTTAAAAACTCGTTTATGCAATACTGATAGCGGTTATTGGTAACAAATATTGTTATCAATGTACTACATAGTAGTGCTAAAATGAAATGTATTACAACCACTGAACAGCAATTTTAATTTCAAGATAGAAAGACAAATGTAGAAGTACTATGGTTCCTGTAACCTTTCATTGGCGTGCGCTTAATTAATTATACTGTATGGAATAACATTATATTTTGAAAATAAATTACGTAAAATTAGGTTGAATTAGATTAGGAAATGAAGCTTATTACTGTAGATAAATACGGACCAGTTTTGTGTTTCGAATGAATGTAGGAACATATCATTTATCAAGAGCTATGAAGGTACGAGATTGGGTCAGAGGTAAGAGGGATAGACTAGCAACCCCCCCCCCACCCCCACCAACAATGAATTACTTCTCAACATCTGTGCCTTTGTTCGATATTTGAAATCCCAAAATGTAACCATCAAATTGCCGACGTTTCGATTTTATTCAAAATCTTTTTCAAATGCAAAAGTAGGAATGTTCGAAAATGAATGTTCATTTTCAAATATTCCTACTTTTGCATTTGAAAAAGATTTTGAATAAAATCGAAACGTCAGCAATGAGAGTTTGATTGGAAGAGGAAGAAACTGACCGCATCCCAATTTATCCTTTTTGTGTTATATATATATATATATATATATATATATATATACGGTACTGTTTCTTGACCACAAAATATTAACAAACACTTTTTCTTCTTCTCGGAGTTTGGTCAGGGTAAATATATGGAATCACCTTTTTGTCAACGGTTCGTCTTTATTTTAAGACATCCTCAGGGCTATAAACTAACAAAAAAACAATAAACAACGGACATTTGTCATTTCTACTTTAGAAACATCATAAACAAATTGAAAAAAGAACTTACTGAAGGCTGGGTTCTGTTACATTCCAACAACCGTTAACTGTCATTACATGTGCTGCTCCAAGCGACATATTATTGAAACACTGTTTTTTTAGTACAATCATATATATATATACATATATACATATACACATATTATAATATATATCTATTATAATATGTATCCACCATAATATATATCTCTAATACAATTATAATACATTATTATTTTAAAAATCTATAAAAATATAAACTAGATAACATTGCATCTTTAATATGGGATTTATAGTTCCATCATAAATAGTTAAAGATGCAATATTGTCTAGTTTATATTTTTATGGATTTTTAAAATAATAATGTATTATAATTGTATTATAGATATATATTATGGTGGATACATATTATATATATATATATATATATATATATATATATATATATATATATAATATATATGATTGTACTAAAAAAAACAGTGTTTTCAATATTTTGACCATTATGGCGGTCAAAATATTGATAAATGAGTCTTTCTTATGTTACATTTTATGTGTCACAGTTTATTGTAAGTGTAATCTGTCCTGCCGGACCGTATTTCCTTTATCCGAGTGTCCTACTCCCACACGAGCAAAAAAAAAAAAGGATGCAAGAGCCAGATACTATCCCCAGCAATGAGACTTCGCTTTTTAAAATAAAATCTTCTGCACTCTATCCATCTGGATTTCTATGTAGGTTGCCTTTATATATAGAGTTGTTGAATCTTGGTGTGGTCGTCATGACTGCCCTCAGTATGGTGAGCTTTGACGAGACTGTGAGTGACGTTTGAATCAACCCTGACTAACACTGGGCATTCTGATTCCCATTCCCAAGGATTTATATAACTCATTGTCATCATGCAGTGGCCTGCACAAATCGATTTCATTTAGTGAAATCATTATGAAATGATGTATTACTATTAAAGTTAAAGTTGCTATATCTGTTAAAGTACCCCCGTGATGAGGTTAGCCAAATAACTATTCTGATTTTCATGTTGTCTAAACAACACCTTTATCATGCAGTATTCCTCTTCAGGTTAATGTGTTTCTTCAGGACAGTGCTTAGAATTATCCGGTTTCATACCGCTTTTCTTGTTTGTTCTACTTTGAACTGTTGAAGTCTTTTATCTTAAGTGAATATTTTTTCCATGCGCGAAGTGCAGTCTAAAAGTAAATGTTACATGAACGAATCTTAATAACAGCGCTAGCCTTCTTACATAAGATACTTAAAACCATGTGTACTCTGGCGCTCAAACAGGATTCAAATTCTTTGTGAAGAGGCTGCACAATGTCAGTAACTTGTTGAAAACATTTAGCTCAGTTACATCATAAAAAATAATATAATAATAAGATACAACTAATATATTATCAAAAAAAATGTGCTTATACTGACATTAATTATATACTAAACAACAAATAAGCTACATTTGCCATTCCCAGAGCAAATTACAAACTACAATATTTACTCCAAATTCCAAAACAATAAAACAATGGCTTTCAGGACCTCATTGTTATTAGTAAAAGAAATGGACAGTGTTCCCTGTTTCCTTTTCTAACCAATAAACTTTTTTTTTATATTATTAGAGTATACAACATGAAACAGATCTCTTTTAACTTTTCTGACAATAAGATAATGTGCAAGCAGAAAGGACGATATTTGCACAGGAGGTTTCTCCTTCAGTCATTTACAGTGAAAATTTCAATTGTTTTAAATCATTAATAATGTAGTTAAAATTATTTTAGGCTACAAAATATTTCGGATAGTACAATATTTTTACGATTTCAAAGTGCTTTGAAGTAAATAGTTTTTATGATGCTAATTGTCCTATTGAATTTGCTAGATCAACTGAATAGAAACAATATGCCAGTAAAGATGAGATGACAAAAGTGACTAGTTTATACAGAATGTAAACTAAACAAGGGTTTACCGTCGGTCAATGAGACTTAATCAGTATGGCTTCGAGAATACTGAAATGGGGCCCTTTAGTTAAAGGAATTTCCTTTTAAAGATCGTGTGAGGAATTCCCCATTTAATGAAATACTTTAACAAAGAAACATAATATTAATGTATTTCAGTTTCCTTTTCAAGTTAGTTATCATTTTTATTTTGCAAGTTGAACAAAAATTGATTGTTTAGCAATGATCCGATTGGACTATGATATGCGTTAGTCTAGTTTTGAGAATGATAATGCAATGGTTTTCAGCGATGTTTTGGGTTGATATGTTTTGATTGTTTCAAATTCTTAATTAATAAGTATCAACTGTCTTGACATTAAGGGATCTAATGAAATCTCAAAATTCTGTCAGGATAACTAGCTGAAACATTTGTGTCCATAACGTGACATATACATAATCTCCGTGAAGAATAATGATAAAGATAATGGAAAATGCTAAAGAAGTGATAAAGGTGAGATAACTAGGTAAGATAAACGAAGGTAAGATATCTGGGAGTTACCTGAGGAAGAGGAATTGGTGGAGGCAGAGGCGGAGGTGGTCGATTTTGGGAAGAAGATCATTTCCTGCTTGTTGCCTTGCGTGACGTCAGGGGGGTAATGAGGCATCCCGTCCTGTACAAACAAACCATCAAATGTAATGACAAGGATAATTCATTCGTCAACGTGTTCTCTACTTAAGTTACTCAAGTTCACAGCCAACTTCTTATTAAGTGTAAGCATAATTATTCATCATTATATTAAGTTATAACTATGGTCAAAACAAACAACAATGTAAAATGTGACATGTTCATCAAATGTTAGTCTGATAAAGCAGTCACAAGTTACCTAATATGAAAGAAAGAAAGTAATATTACACTCTGCCTTAGTGAATAGAATATTAATCTTTCTTAGTAAGACCTTGTCTTCAATTAGTTTCCCTTGTTTCACATTTGTTCTGCATTGTTTCTCAACTTAAACACAGTAGAGTTTCTATCTCTGTTTCCCTTCTTCTCCTAATTATTCGAAAAGTAGACAATTCTGTTAAAGTACTTAGTACTGCCAAATATAGATCTATAAAGGTTATTATGATAACTAATTGATTGTGTCATGATTAGTTATTAAATAAATGGAATTGCTCAGATGTATGTTTATTAATACTACATGATCAATGAAAAAATATCAAACTAAGCGAATGGAAGTTCATATCAACTTCAAGGAGTAATTTAATAGAAATTGGTATATGTGAATATATCCATTCTTCTTTAAAACTGCCCATCCATTCATTATTTTTTTCGTTGTAGAGTAAAGAGCTAATGAAATGGTCTCCACACATAAAAATTTAATCGCATAAACAACGCGTTTCGAACACGTAGTGTTCTTCTTCAGGCATTAACTAAAAAATACAATGTCATCAGGGAGTTATCTATAGTACAAAGTAAATACTCTGATGACATTGTATTTTTTAGTCAGTGCCTGAAGAACACTATGTGTTCGAAGTGTTCGAAACGCGTTTTTTATGTGATTAAATTTTTATATGTGGAGACTGGAGACCATTTCATTAGCTTTTTACCCTACAATGAGTAAATACCATATACTCGTAATAACTGATTGCACTACGTTAGAATTTTTTTTTTTTTAATTTTATGACTGAATGTAAAATATATAATAAATTAATTAAGTGTATCTATTTTGTGGAAGACTGTAGACAATTATTTTAGTTTGTTGTTCTTGTAATGAACTTTGTTGAAAGACCACTTAGTTTGATTTGATTAGCAGATTGGTGGATGAAGTCAAGAGCGAATCTAGAAGCTTGTTGCGTGCGGTACGCGTAAGAGAAGTTAGGACTCGTAGGACCGCCGACACGGTGGGACCTGCTTTTAGGAGCTCGTTATCCGTACAGGATTAATGGTGCTTGCAAGAAATGGAATCGCTGCTCTGAGAGGTGACTTGAGCCTCTCCCAAGTCCCGCTGATAACAGCCAGCCCTAGATAAACAGGTATTAGGCACTCGGCTAAGCCTCTTCTGTCTTAGTTCTCAACTTATTCGTCCTTGAGAATTATCTCCATTTCACCCTAAGTTTGAACTTTCCCCGTCAACTTCATCATTTAATTACTAAGGAGGATTAAAGTTGGTAGTATGATGGTTTTTTATATTAACAATTAGCCTAAGTCTGTTATAACTTGGGTATGACTCCTTCAGTCTAATCAGATAGCCGCTACCTCTATCCGGATGACAGTAAGCTAATACAAGGCCTCACAAAGTAAATTAAACTACTAGGTTCTGTTTTGACTATATGAAGGAAAACTCCTGAGACGCATAATCTCTAGCTCCATTTTTTTAACCATACATATAAAAGTCCATGGTAGTTTATTGCTCTCTATGACTAAAAAATCAAACATAAATAAAAATGATCATAAATAGAGGAGCAAAACTGTAATACATTTTTCAACCATGTATCTTCATAAAAATTACTGTAAATGGGTTTCGTACATTTCAAAGAATAAATTGACTTTTTATTTAATTACATACTTACAACCATGTGATGAATTGGTAATTAATAATAGCAACCAAAATTTATTAATTATTACAATACATATATTATAGTGTTCTGGATACCTTTAACAATGTTTTTAACTTAACCCATTATTTTTTTTACTTTAAATTATTATTTATACTACTTAAGTTTTTATTAATTTTAATATATAATTCACTTTAATATTCGAATGTATATAATATATATAACACTATTTTTCTTTTTTATTGAGGTTTAGTCCAGCTTCTTAACTATTTTATCAGTATGTTCTACCTCCGTGATATAATCAAACGTCTTCCTTCTCTCGGATATATATATATATATATATGTCCGGTGACACGGTGTCACCGCTGCTTTCCTGCGGGACTCTTTGCTCTTCACACCTCCTAATGATGACGATGGTCGAAATATCGATGTGAGTTATGTCTGTGCCTTTCTGTGTGTTTCCTTCGTTTTGAATTTATTTTATATATATATATATATATATATATATATGATATAATGAAACAGAAACTCACGACTATATTCGATGGCCTCGTCATTAGGAAGATAGAAATGAGAAGCACCGCAGGCAGCCAACGACTGGCCGGTGGTGTTGAAAAAACACTCAACAATGTAGCCAACTTACGGAGGGATGAGAGGCGAGAATAGATAAAGAAATAAAAGAAAAAATATATTATAACAAATGAAAAGAAAAAGGATTAGCATGAGTAAAAAATTCAAACAAAAATAAAAATAAGTAAGTAAACAAAAGATAAATTAAAATAAAAAAAAAGGAATAATAAAGGATTGAGGTTAAGCCCAGGAGCTTATCTACCCTCCAAATGACTAATTAGAGCTTCTTCTGAAGCTCTCAGAGTGACTTTCGAAAAGTTTTTAGTTTTCGGTATCAGAACCTGTGCACGGAAACCGTTTACGGTTTGTTTATACACCTGCATTTTCGTTTGTTTGCACCTAGTGTGATTTTTTTTTTATGTGAGTTTGGCTTTCAGCAGGCTAATCCTGCGACCTAATCACAGGTCGACTGTTGGTAAACGCAGTGGTCTTTCCCGTGCTACTCATGGCAGTTCTCACTTACTCAGTTTTAATGGCTGTTCCGTGTACAGGTTCTGAGACAGATAACTGATAACAATTCGAAAGTTACTCTGAGTGTTTAACCTCAATCTTTCATTATCGCTTTTATTTATTTCAGTCTCCTACATTATCGTTGTGTACTTACTTATTTTTATTTTTGTTTGGGTATTTTACTTGTGTTAATAGTTTCTTTTTTCATTCCTTAATATTTATTCATTTTATTTCTTTATCTATCCTCTCCTCTCCTCTCCTCTCTTCTCCTCCGCAAGTTGGCTTCACTGTGTGAGTGCTTCTTCAAGGACTCCCGACCACTCGTTGTCTGCCTGCGGAGCGAATCGTTTCTATCTTTCTGAAGACAAGGCCATCAAAATATAGTCGTGAGTTTCTGTTTCATTTCTGTGTGTTCTAATTATCAATATAGTTTATATATATCAATGATCAAACCACAATAAGAAATGGGTAACAAGACTAAGATCTTTCATATTGAATTCTGCATGAGTGGACCGGATCTCGAATATGATTGGCTATTTTTGACCAAATAGCTTTCCATTTTAGATTCTATTGTTTTTGGCTATAAAAGAAGCCATTACTCAGTGAAGCTCTCTCATGAAGTCACTCCCACCGGCATTACAGATATTGGAGTCATACCTTTTTTACACCAGCCCTCATGGTGTAATATATATATATAAATGATCAAACCACAATAAGAAATGGGAAAACAAGACTAAGATCTTCAACCGTAACAAGCAGTCTTTGTCAGAGTCAAAAACCTTTTGAAAGATCTTAGTCGTGTTTTCCCATTTCTTATTGTGGTTTGATCACTGATTGTTATTTCACGTCTTTATGTGAAATCTTTATATCGATGTGAGTTATGTCTGTGTCTTTCTGTGTGTTTCCTTCGTTCTAGATTTATTTATTATATATATATATATATATAAAATAAAATAAAAAACGAAGGAAACACACAGAAAGACACAGACATAACTCACATCGATATTTCGACAATCGTCGTCATCAGGAGGTGCGAAGAGCGAAGAGTCCCGCAGGAAGACAGGGCGGTACTGAACTGGAGACCGCAGCCAGTACCCCCCCACTTACCACCAAGCGGGGAAAGGGAGGGAAGGAAATGAAGAGCAAAATTAAGACGTAAAAGGAACGAGTAAAAATTAAAACTATAAAAAATTATAAAAAAGTAGATAAATCAAACTAAAATTAATAAAGAAAAAATAATAAATAAAAAATAAAATAAAAAATAAATAATAAATAAATAAATAAATAAATAAATCATAAATAAATTATCGGTTGAGGTTGAGTCCAGGGGAAGAGCGAGCATCAAGTAAGCATATGTATGCCTCCTCTGCAGCTCTTAGGGTAACTTTATTGTTGGATTCGGGGATCTGTTTCAGGATCTGAACCCTGAAACAGTCATTGAAACTGAGCCCATGCGAGTTCGCATGGATGGCTACAGGATAGTTACTGCGTTGACCGACTGAAGCCCTATGACCATTCATACGAAGGCTCAACTTATTGGAAGTTAAGCCAACGTAAAAGGAGTCACACTGAGTGCAATCCAGTCGGTAAACTCCTTTATCTCCGTTTTATTGATGATATTTTCTTCATTTGGCCCCATGGCAAACATAACTTAGAACTTTTCCTACACTCCTTTCAAAATTTCTGCCCCTCCATCACTTTCACTTACGACATCTCCGACAGACTTATCACCTTTCTTGATGTTGACGTTACTTTAGACAATGGACACTTCTTGACTTCCGTACATATAAAACCCACCAACTCCTAACAGTACCTCCATTACAATAGTTGCCATCCATCCCATGTTAAAAAGTCTATACCTCGATCCTTGTCCCTCCGTATTCACAATATCTGCAATAATCTCCAAGATCGCAGACATCACCTTAACCTCTTAAAGGACAAATTTTCTGAACGAGGCTATCCTCGCTCCTTCATTGATAGTCGTGTTTTACCGGCTGACATCTCCCACCAACCCAGACCCAAGAAGGATAGAAGTAATACTTCCTTCTTCCTGACAACCTACTTCCCTGGCGCTTATAAGCTTCGTGCTATTATTAAGGAGTCTTTTCCGATTCTGTCTACTTCTACTTCTACTTCTTCCATCTTTAATCACCCCCCTTCTATTTCCTACCGTAAACCTGCCAATCTAAAAAGCATTTTTTCCCATATTTCCCCTCAGCCTTCCAATCCTGTTCCTGGAATGAAACAATGTGGACGCCGTGGCTGTCAAACTTGCCTGATTGTTAATCCTAATCCTTCCTTTGATTCCCCTCTCCACCATCGTTCCTACCCAGTTCAGGTCAATTCCTCCTGTACCTCGTGCAACTGTGTTTACCGACTGGATTGCACTCAGTGTGACTCCTTTTACGTTGGCTTAACTTCCAATAAGTTGAGCCTTCGTATGAATGGTCATAGGGCTTCAGTCGGTCAACGCAGTAACTATCCTGTAGCCATCCATGCGAACTCGCATGGGCTCAGTTTCAATGACTGTTTCAGGGTTCAGATCCTGAAACAGATCCCCGAATCCAACAATAAAGTTACCCTAAGAGCTGCAGAGGAGGCATACATATGCTTACTTGATGCTCGCTCTTCCCCCGGACTCAACCTCAACCGATAATTTATTTATGATTTATTTATTTATTTATTTATTTATTATTTATTTTTTATTTTATTTTTTATTTATTATTTTTTCTTTATTAATTTTAGTTTGATTTATCTACTTTTTTATAATTTTTTATAGTTTTAATTTTTACTCGTTCCTTTTACGTCTTAATTTTGCTCTTCATTTCCTTCCCTCCCTTTCCCCGCTTGGTGGTAAGTGGGGGGGTACTGGCTGCGGTCTCCAGTTCAGTACCGCCCTGTCTTCCTGCGGGACTCTTCGCTCTTCGCACCTCCTGATGACGACGATTGTCGAAATATCGATGTGAGTTATGTCTGTGTCTTTCTGTGTGTTTCCTTCGTTTTTTATTTTATTTTAAAAAAGTCCGCTGGACCGTTTCTTTTAATTGATATATATATATATATATATATATAGTTAACACATGAAAGAGAAAAAACAAATAAAGATACACACAAAAGACTCACAACGATATTTCGACAGTCGTCGTCATCGGGTAGAAGTAGTCCCTTTGAGTAGCTGAAGCTAACTGAGAGGTAGGCCGATGCAAATGAACACGCACGCACTCTGTCGGCCGTCCTAGGTAAGCTACTAACTACAGAGAGAAAAATAACTAAAAAGAACAAATAAAAGCAAATAAAAATAACAGAAGGAGAAGAATAGTAAATGAAGCAATAAACAATTTAAAAAAATAAATAAAATAAAAAATAAAAATAAATAAATAAAAAATAAAATAATAAAAATAAAAAAAAATTAAAAATAATATAAGAAAAAAAAAATAAAAATTAAATTAACCGTACAAGTTAAGGCCAGGAGGAGAGCGAGCTTTGAGAAGACAGATAATTGCCTCCTCTGAAGCTCTTAGAGTAACCCGAGAAGACGGAACAGGGATATGATTAAGGACTTGGACCCGGAAGCAGTGATTAAAATCCAGTCCATGGGAATTAGAGTGGATAGCAATAGGGAGGTTTTTGCGTTGACCAACGGAAGCCCTGTGACCATTCATACGCAAGTTGAGCTGCGTAGAGGCCATACCAACGTAGAATGCATCACACTGGGTGCAGTCCAAACGGTAAACGCAATTAACCGATGTGCATGAGGTGTGGGGAGGACAAGGGTAGTTAATTTTGCTATGGGGGGAAGTAAAAAAGGGATTAGGGTTTATGATAACGTCCGCACTCCACCATTCCCCTCCCAAGTGCAGGGTTCAAGGGAGAGTGATGGGAGAAAATGCCTCTGAGGTTCGGTGGTTTGCGATATGATGATATATCATATCCTTTGGAGCGATTCACTTCTTTTCCTGAAGACGAGGACATCGAAATATAGTAGTGAGTTCAGTGATTTCTTTCTATGTGTTCTTTTTAAATTCTAGTTTATATATATATATAAATATATATAACCTTATATAACCTTATATATGTCCAATAACCTTATTACAATTTTGGATGTCAGCATCACCTACGATGGGGGTCATCTTTCTACATCTGTCCATATCAAGCCTACTAACGCCCAGCAGTACCTTCATTTCAATAGTTGCTATCCCTCCCACGTAAAAAAAGCTATCCCCAGATCATTGTCCATACGCCTCCATAAAATTTGTAGCAGAATAAAAGATCGTTCCTTCCAAATAGATTTATTGAAACAGAAATTTTCTGACCGAGAATATCCTTCTAATTTCATTAACAACTGTATAGTTCCTGCAGACTTTCATCATAATTCAGGTCCTAGGAGGGATCGCAGTGACTCTAATTTCCTCATCACCACTTATTTTCCTGGTGCTCATAGGCTAGGTGCAGTTGTCAGGGAGTTTTTCCCTATACTTTCTTCTTCCTCCTGTACTTCTTCAGTCTTTAGTGAGGCACCTTCCATTTCCTATCGCAAACCTGCTAATCTTCAATCTATCTTCTCTCACATCTCTTCTCCTAAGCCTCCAAAAACTGCTGGTGGTATGGTTCAATGTAAACGCGTGGATGTCTTACTTGTCCTATCATCAATCCTGTTCCTTTCTTTACCTCTGTCCATAGTAAACGCACCTACCCTATCTCTCACAAGACCTCTTGAACCTCTGGTAACTGCGTTTACCGTTTTGTATTGCACCCAGTGTGATTCTTTTTATGTGGGTTTGGCTTCCACCAAGCTAAGCCTGCGTATGAATAATCACAGGTCATCCGTTGGCAAACGCAGTGACCTTCCCGTTGCTACTCACGCCAGTTCTCACGGACTCAGATTTAATGACTGTTTCCGTGTACAGGTCCTGAGGCAGATTGATGAGACTAATTCGAAAGTTACTCTGAGAGCTTCAGAAGAAGCACTTATTAGTCTTCTGGGCGGTAGATCGGCTCGGCTTAACCTCAATCGTTGATTTTTTTTTATTATTTTTTTTTTATTTATTTATTTTTTTATTTTTTTTAATGTTGTTATCAGCTTTTAATTTTTTTTTAGTTAAATGTTTTCATTTTTTAATTTTTATTTGGCTTTTATCTCTTTATCTTCCCTGTCTACCTTTCCTCCGAAAGTTGGCTACACTGTTTGAGTGCTTCAGTTCGAACGCCAAGTCATTCGTTATCAGCCTTTGGAGCGATTCACCTCTTTTCCTGAAGACGAGGACATCGAAATATAGTAGTGAGTTCAGTGGTTTCCTTTCTATGTGTTCTTTTTTAAATTCTAGTTTATATATATGTATATATATATTATATAATATATATATGAATATATATCATAAGTTCATCGCTACATTAATAACTCTGTGATAACGCTGCATTTTATCTTAGTGATAAAATTAAATAATATCTTAAATTTATTACTTAGGCTATAACATTGTAAAATTATATAGGAAATCAATGTATTTTTTGAACTGTGTGAATAAAAAAATTATTTAAAGTGATTTGTCTGAAAATAGATGATTGAAATATTCAAAAGGTGAAAAAATTGTACAACATATTCTTATATGATAAAAGATAATAGAATGATGTAAGACAATAAATGTAAAAGGTAAGGTTATAAGTTAAATAAGGCCTATAAGAAAGTAGATAATTATAAAGTAAGGTTTTAAGACAAGAGGAACTAAATAAGGTTTTTAGTCAAAGGTACAGGCGAAAAAGAGTTATATAAAGTAAGACAAGTTTATATAAGACCATAAGATAATAGGATAAGTTTATAAGTTGTATAAAAATGATTTGTTCTAACCATTTTGACCAGTAACTGATTTACTCGTAAGTTCCTAATCACAGTTCAACCGAAAATGAATGATTCTATTTTTCTCCCTTCTATGGATACCACTAGCTTATTTCTGCATAAATATGAATTTTATAATTAATTATATCATCATGAAGATATTTAAAATTTTGTCCGAGAATTAGTCTCTCATTTAGTCCTCTTATTATTCCTCTTTTTAGACCAACGATATTAATATATAACTACCATGTAAATGAAAGGAAACTAAAAGATGAAACGCCATATTCAGAAATAATTAAAAATACCAATTATCGGTTTCGTTTTAAAAATGACATGCATGTTTTTTTTGTAATTAAGCCTAAGTAAAGTGAAATACGTAACGGTTGACAGATTGGGTAAAAATGGCTAAGAGCAAGCACACAGGATCACAAGTGAGAGTGAGTGATGCATAAATAATAGATTCAAAAGTGACATTGTGACTGTCAGACAGAGGGCCAAAAGAATGTCATTCCCTTTGGGACGCAACATATTACAGATAAACTTTTATTGTCCTCTGAGTCTGCAATCATATCATATGAAATATTCTGTTCAAAGATATATATTCAAACAGGTTAGTAGCTACATAAAAAAGTTAACTTTAACATAAGAAATTATAATTTTCAAAAAGTATTTCACCTATCTTTCGAAATATGGAAACTATTAATGTATATGATGCAATCATGTATAATCAATTCAAATTATACATGCATTGTATTATTTCATATTATATTTTTTATTCCGTTTTATATGTAATTATTGGTGGAATTACTATTTTTCATCTCCTCGGTTGGGGAGCAATACTGCGGTGGTCTGCAGCAAAAACTTAAAAATTTTAATTTACCTTTAATATATATATGATGTATTAGACGAGTAATTTCTTAAAATATAATACTTTTATTCAATCGGAACATTTTCCCGAACAACTATCACTCTTGCTCTCTCTCTCTCTCTCTCTCTCTCTCTCTCCTCACTCACTCACTCACTGTCCCTTTTCTATATATCTATATCTAAATATCGAATCTGTTAAATATATATATATGTATATATATACTTTAAATTACACAAAACACAGCAGTGACTCACAGTTCTTCCTTCCTTTGACACTGAGAAATCAGTCTCACTCTGTGCTCTCATCTAGTTTTTTTCCTGATGACGAACAACAGTTCGTAATATATAATTTTGTAAGTGTGTATTTTCACATTTTTCCCTGTCTTGTTCCATGTAATTTCAACTTTTATAAGTCCGTGTGAACCATTTCTTTAATTTATTATACATACATATATATATGTGTATATTGACGGCAGATTCTTTTGTAAACGTATTTTATTAAAGTAGACGGCAGCTTCCGCATTTACGACTTTTTTGCTCGTGTTTTCTAGTTTTCTAACTAATTTTTTTCTGGTAGGGAGTGATTTCGTGAAGGAGTTGTCCCAAAGACATCAAAAAAAATTTTGTAGCTTACTCAATAATATTATATTTTTACTTACAAGCTTTCGATTTTCCCGGAAATCATCATCAGGTATATAGATCATTATCAAACAGATTAAATTAACTCAATAACAATTTTTCCAAAGTTAAACAGACATTAAGAGCATTAAAATTTAATGGTTAATAGAAATAGACGATCTTTGTGAAAAAAAACTTATAAGTTGTAACCTTCCACTTGTCACAGTGGACTTCTTTTTTTCACAAAGATCGTCTATTTCTATTAACCATTAAATTTTAATGCTCTTAATGTCTGTTTAACCTTTGGAAAAATTGTTATTGAGCTAATTTAATCTGTTTGATAATGATCTATATACCTGATGATGATTTCCGGGAAAATCGAAAGCTTGTAAGTAAAAAAAATATAATATTATTGAGTAAGCTACAAAATTATTTCTTTGATTTTTCTGGGACAACTCCTTCACGAAATCACTCCCTACCAGAAAAAACTAGTTAGAAAACTAGAAAACACGAGCAAAAAAGTCGTAAATGCGGAAGCTGCCGTCTACTTTAATAAAATATACATATATTTATATATAAAAAGATTTCACATAAACACGTGAAACAACAATCAATGATCAAACCACAATAAGAAATGGGAAAACAAGACTAAGATCTTTCAACCGTAACAAGCGGTCTTCGTCAGAGTCAAAAACCCAACTGGTGGGTTTTTGTTGGGTTTTTGACTCTGACGAAGACCGCTTGTTACGGTTGAAAGATCTTAGTCTTGTTTTCCCATTTCTTATTGTGGTTTGATCATTGAATATTTATATATGTAATATGGAAGTTTTTAGAGAAAGTCAGGCAAAAAAAGTATTGTTAGTTTTTATTCAACTAGACAATTGATTAATAGTCCTTTCATTGATTTACAATAAAAGCACTCACTGGGACACCCTGCCATTCACAAGTGATGTCAAGTCAACGAACTGTGCAATCACAGGTCAACCAACCAGGCAGTCCTTAGAGCAAAGAATCAAATTTACATCTTCCTCCCCCGGAGACTCTTTTTCTTCACAAAAAGAGTAAGACACCAACTTGCTGCATGAAACAAATTTGCTTCTTAGCGTTTCTTTCTGCACCTAACCTCATAAATAGATTTTGACACCCTCTGCGTAATTCTGAATGGACCACTTCGTACTTCATCTAATTTATTGCGGTTTAATTTATTTCCGTTTGAAATATATACTAAATCACCTTCTTTAAACTACTGATCTTTCCTATTGTGGTCCACCCTTACTTTATTTGTATGAAAGTTCTTCTTCGAGTTTTTTAATTTATATATATATATATAACAGATTGAAGACCCGATTAGAGAACACACCTATATATATATATATATATATATATATATATATATATATATATATATATATATATATATATAAATGGTCGAAGCACAACATGAAATGGGAAAAGAAGACTAAGATCCCATTTCATATTGTGGTTTGATCATAGATTGTTATTTCACGTGTTTATTTGAAATCCTTATATAAATATATAAATAGAGAGAGAGAGTTCACAAAACGAAAGAGAAAAACAGCTAAAATACAAACAATAGACTCACAACAATATTTCGACATTCGTTGTCGTCGGGTAGAAGTAGTCCCTTTGAGTACCTGAGTACTCAAACGGTCGTGTGCGACGAACACGCACGCACACACGTGTGTGTGTGTGTGTGTGTGTGTGTGTGTGTAGTGTGTGTGTATTAACCATATTTTTCAACAATATAACTACTAAAATAAATAATCTCACATATAACCATTGAGCTTGGACATAGCTCAATCTGTAAAGTTTCAATTGATTTAATGATCTGAATTTGAGATTAAGTAAAATAAATGTTTACTGGGTGCATACTTAAGGCTAAGTGAAATGGAAGTGCGAAGGTTGGGGTAGGCTGACGGAGGTGCAGTAAACTGTGACCTGTGCTTGCTTCATTCGCCTCTCTTAGCAACTAACTGGGTGCATGCTTAAGGCCAAGTGAAATGGAAGTGCGAAGGTCGGGGTAGGCTGACGGAGGTGCAGTAAACTGTGACCTGTGCTTGCTTCATTCGCCTCTCTCAGCAACTAACATTTGAATTATTTAACTGTCATTTGTAAAGCTGTTACAACTAGGTACTACACTGAAATCACTATTCCAGATGTTAAGGTTTTGATGTTTAATGAACACAGATCATTATTCCAAATTTGAAAGTCTTTTGGAGTAACTGTCATTCTGTAGCACCATAGTTCAGTGATGTGATTTTCATATCATGGGACTATTCAGTAGGTTTATGAGGTTCACTTGCAGTAAGAAGACTTCATAGCTTCGTTTTAGTGAGTCCAATACTCATCGACTGATGGGTTTCACAGTTCCTTATTTGGCTATTAAATTAGATGACTACCTTCTGTAGCTTCGTAGTGTCGAGTAAATAATACATGTTTATCATGTTTTTATTTAAAATTTAGTTTATTAGTTAAATTACGACCAGATGATTACTTATGCGTAGGCCGAATTATATTATTTAGAAATTTAGCTAAAGTATTAGAGAATATAGTTTGTTAGCTCATTTTATGATATAATTTATGTGTTTGACGACTTTCACAGAGAGGCCTTATTTAAACCAGGATGTTTTGAAATAACCGAAAAATTAACCAAAAAGAGCTATAATAATAGCAACCTAAGTGATTTTCAAAACCAATGCATTATCTGTAGTCTAATAACTAACTAAAGTAAAAAATCTTACGTACTAAATAGTAATGTCAGAATGCTTGAATTAAATAACTTGAAGTAAGCATTATGAATCCTATAATGATAGGTAGGACAGTTTTATATTATGGATCGATATGTCAAAGGTATAGATTTATTATTTATTTATTTTTCAAAACAAAATCGCAGCATATTCATTTGAATTTCATGATAGATCCATAAACTCTTAAATTACGGTTGAGTTCGCAGAACGTTTAGGAATTTTGTAAAATAGATGTTTAGACAACAAAACGGGAAGTGTTGACAACATATTTTTTGAATAATTTAGTAAACTTTTAACACTAGCAGTATTGTTAAAAAGTATAAAAAACTGTTTGATTGTTTAATGAGAGTTGAAAACCCAATAGAATTAAACAAATCATTATGAATGTTGACAAGTCATTTTCAAATACAAGAAAACATACAGTGTTTAGTTTTGGAGTACGCAAATGAAAAATATGTTATAAGCTCTCCAAGGGGTAAATATATTCACAAATTTCCACAGATCATGCATAAATCAGGAGTTATTAAACTATGAATTGAATATATCACAAATCTCACTTAAATAAATAACTTATTCAGAACTATCATCAGTCAAAACACTAGAAACACAAATTACAAGTTTATAAATTTGACAATTTCAGTGCTAAATTCACGTTATAAAATTGAAATTTGTCAATTTAAATGCTAAAAAAAAAGAGGCAAATCAAACATACCCATTGAAAACAATTGGATTGAGGAGTTTTTCAGATAAAAGGCCTTCAACGACATCCAAACTGAAATAATGAATCCAAAATATAACTGCCGTACTTCACCCTTTTATACTGTCAAATACAAACATAAAATTAATAACCGATACGGAAAGTTCTAAATGATTTATAATGCCGCATTTTTTAAATGATTTTTTTTGCAAAAAATGAATACCAAACAAAACAAAAACGAATATATAAATGAAACTATAAAAAGTATTAAGAAACAATTACATTACAGACCGGAGAAACAAAATTACATTATCATAAATAATGCTCCAAAGTATTCATACCCATTTTTTGTAACGAACGTAAAACATTAGGGTGAACATTATTGTGGACAATACGTTTAAGAGGTTTAAGTTCCTGCTGGACTCCATTGTAATGTAATGGAGTTAAAAATGTAACTGTTCTATATAGAGATAAATAGGAAAGCCAACTGAGCTGTTATTTTTACCGATTCTACATCAGTACACGTCGTAGTACATAAACAAACACGTAAACAGGACCGCTTATGCTTCAGTCATATTAACAGACCTGCATATTAAATGACTACCCTGTAATTACTGTAGTACTGTTATCTGTAGTTACTGTAAAAATTATGAAAATAGAATGATCAAGAATCTAAAATCCTATATTTCGTAAAGCTGCTCTGATCAAAAGTATTGTGAGGTATTTTTAACTCTGCTACTGAAACATTTACCATTGACAATTCTTTTATTTCACACCAATCTCTTCTATGGTATTTCACGTCCAAATTAATATTCCATCGTATCAAAACCTAACCTGGCCACATAACACCATGCTATTAGTTGTACCTGATAATTTCTGTTACTTCTGATACTTTCTGTAAAACATAATTTATCACCAATTACCTGTAAAATACTGATAAATGTGTTTGGATCATAAAAATGTGCTTCATTTTTAAAAAATACCGGTATTTACTTATGTATTAACATTGCTCATTTGCATATGCACTGTAACATCTAAAAATGTAGCCTGTCATTAACATGAAACATTTTAACTTTTATAAGTTGTTTCTTGGCAAGAAAGGCACTCTGTGCAATTTTGCTTGAAAAACTAAAACTCATCTGAGAATAATGAATCGTCTGCTTACATTTCGATTTTTTTTTTTTTTTTAGGGGAATTGAGTCAAACTAAATTGTCATTTAAGTGGTAAATAAAAAAAAAATTCATGCCGTTTGCATTATTTGTTTTAGTGAACCAATATGATATATAAGAAATCTGTAATGCTTAATTTTTGAAAATGAAGTCAATCAAACATATATTTTGTGATATTTTTCACCATATGATAGATGGTTGTCTTTCAAAGTATTATAACTAACTAGATAATGAATCCTTTAACAAAACTGGCAGATATACGCCTCTTGGTGTTTAAGAAACCCATTTTCTTTCAGTAATATTCAAGTATTGGGGCGGCATTCTTTTATTATTGCAAAAACGATAATAATTACAAGCTACTTCTTCAGTATTTCTTGAAATTGACATTTTTTTATTCGGTTCTTGCTCACTACGACATGAATTACAATATTAAGTTCTATCTGTAGTGTCATTGTAATTGTTTCATAAATAAGCATCTTTATAATAGAGAACATCCATATTAAAAAAATAAATCACTGCGTCAATTTCAAAAGTTTTTCTCAACAAAATATAAAACTCGTTAATTATTAAAGTAATCACTCTAGACTGCTTCATGAATATTGAAGAGGCTTTTGACAACATGCCCTTGAATCCATTAAATGTCCCCTAATGTATCAATGTATTAATCCAGGAACTAAATAATGTATTAAAACAATCAAATGCAAGAATAATTTATGCATGTTGGGGATTTATCAGTGCTGGAATTGTGACTACTATAATATTTTCTCAGAGAAATATCCGACCAGCAGGATTGTAATGATTAGTTATAGATGACCCTCTTGATACTCTGATCAATCAAATTTACTACACAGAGAATAAGTAGCTGAATTTCTATTGTAAGTGGTGCTGCGCTGGGCTGTAAAAGCTTTGGGTTGATGTATCATACTCATGTATCATATATCATACTCCCATATCATCATACATCTATCATCATATTATATCATTCATACTGATGTATCCTACTCTCATATCATAATGTATCATACATGTTGATACATCATACTCCCATATCATCATACATGTATCATCATAAAAAGCTTTCACATAAACACGTGAAATAACAATCAATGATCAAACCACAATAAGAAATGGGAAAACAAGACTAAGATCTTTCAACCGTAACAAGCGGTCTTCGTCAGAGTCAAAAACCCAACCGTTGGGTCTTTTGGGTTTTTGACTCTGACGAAGATCTTAGTCTTGTTTTCCCATTTCTTATTGTGGTTTGATCATTCATGTATCATCATGTATTATACATATTGATGTATCATACTCTCATATCATCATACATGCGTCATCATGTAACATTCGTGTTGATTACCATACTCTAATATCATCATACATGTATCATAATGTAGCATACATGTATCATACATGTTGATGAATCATACTCTCATATCATCATACATTTATCATACATACTGTTGTATCATACTGGTGTATCATATCATAGTAATTATATCACCATGTATCATACATGTTTATTATCATACTCTAATATCATCATTCATGTATCATCATGTATCATGCGTGCTGATAAATCATACTCCCATATCATCATACATGTTGATGTATCATACTCTCACATCATCATTCATGTATCTTCATGTATCATACATGTTGATCTATCATACTCTTCAAATAGTTGAATGCTAAAACGCATAGATAGAAAATATCATACCAAACATATCAATGATGCAAACCCTCTTCCAACCATTTTATTGGAAAGACTAAACTGCAAAAGGTTGTAACTAGTACATTGAGTAATGCTACCCACTGATCGTCCAATTGAAATGAATACTTTGGAAAAGCAAAGGGTCTTAACCACAAATTTCCGCGTCCACTAAATAGCCATTACGGCTGTCATAAAACTATTGGTATGACATGGATTTTTTGTATGTCATCCCTAGATTTGGTAAAAATGTATTGTAATTTTAATTAATATAATTATAATAGCCTATTATATTAGCCTTTATAAACTACACAGATAAGTGTGTGAATAAATGAAAGGAAAAATGATCACCTGTACTACAATTAGCACTTAAATATGATTAAACGTCTTCCAATTAGATATTTATTATAAAAAAAATAATATTTCAGATTAATGAAATTGGAGCAAAATTGAAATTTTTCGAAAGAAAAAAAAACCTTCAATTTTTAGCAGAACGGAACATTAATATCTTATACTATACTCGTATGTTACCAGGTACACTGCCCCTCGTAAAATATTCGGAGAAAAAGAGAAAGTAAATTAAGTCTTTCGCAATAACACCCAAATTACATCAGTGGTTTATATATCTGAGAAATGGAATGATTTTGTACCCATAATGAAGCGTACCATTGCAGTAAACATGAAATGGTGGTTAACTGTGGTAGCTGAACTAAAAGGAACCCCATTCATCCAGATATTGATTATGGAATACTTTAGTCAGAATGAAACAAGTCGGAACTACTGTAATGTGAATATATAATCACAGTTAATAGACAAGGAGAATGTGTATAGTAACGATTAATTTACAATAATCTGTAGTTAAGGTAGACCAATGATGCATTAATAAATGGATGGCAATTCTGAAGTCCCCATATTTGTAACAAGGGTTGATTTCAGATTTTTGTATGAAGAATGAGTTAAGAGATTACAAGATAGTTTAAAAATATATGTTTTGGTCTTGATATTAATCAGAAACATATTCATACTACAGCCATTGATCATGAATGACAGCTTCACTGGGCTAGGTTCGCTCAGTGGTTAACGTACTCGCCACTGGGCTGGTAGTCCGGGGTTCGATCCCCACCTGACCCTCGATTTATTCATGCGGGAGGTAAATAAATCTGAGTATGTCGTTCCTCGGAGAAGACGTTAAGCCATCGGTCCCAAACCTGTACGATTCCAGATACCCTTTAAATATCCCTACTAGAAATACAATTGAGTTAGCCAAATTTAGGACCCCCAATGTAGAATCTGTTGTATCACCGATGAAGCAAAAAGCCAATAAATAAATGTTATAAGCCGCGGGGATCGTTTAATCAATAAAAAAAAAAAAACAGGTCCACAGCTTCTTAAGCTTCAACAACTTTACCGTTGTCTGAACAACGATTCTTAACAAATTTAAAAAATGTAATGTCGAAAATATCGAATCATGCTTCATTAATTTAGCTGTTAATTTTTTTTTACATTTCCACTTTTCATTTCATTCTGTTTGTTTCAATATAATCTAATTTTAGAATAAAATTAATCCCATTAATTTGTAAGTTTAATCGTCGGTTCAAACAACATGCTTGTGATGATAATGTGAAACATACATAGCAAAATCTATTTATACTTGAAATGTACTAGTTTAATTAATTTTAAATATATTGAGCGGAGGACTAATAAGGGTAGTATTTACTTATAGAGTCTCCTCTATCATGTTTGCACATAAATCATAAATCCATTGAGTAATAGTCAAAAATTAGAAAAATTCATTTACACAAAGCAAAAACTGCATTAGAATGTAAACAAACCTTAATAAATATGGACAGTATTAAAATATCAAATGTCAGAAAACATGTTCTATCAATAGTAAAAAAAAACTATATTTGGATATTAATAAAATTTAAGAATTTATTATCTGATTTAAATCAGCTATTAAACTAATTTCAAGACCTGTATTTTATTTATTTTTTTTTTGTTTCACATATTTCTGTTTTCTCCTTTGTTTGCCTGTATATAATCATACATTTTAAAAAAAATTTTCCTTGAAACATGACTTTTGTAATTGTAAAAGCTGTTGTAAAAGATTTCTTGAAATAATATTCCAAATGGAGTTCACATAGAAGGTACTGTGTAGTTATTATTATCCGTAGATGAAACACAGTCAAAACCATGTGTAGTAATGACTATTATGTATGTGTGAACCCAATTAAATTAGTTCGTTTTTAATCTTTCTACCGAAATAACAAAAAAATGAATGACCCACTGTCAAAATAGTAAGGGAATTATAAAAAAGAAACAATTAGTTTGTTTTAAACAAACAACAGAAAATAAAACAAAAAACAAACAGTGATTTTTGTTTAAATATTAGCACTACAGTTTGCCAAATATCAATGAAATATAACTTATATGATTATGTACAATGACTACGTTATCTTCAAGTTACATCTAGAAATTGTTTTTATATATTCTATAAGAAATATTTGTAAAAGTTTAAGACAAATAATATTGATAGAATTATTTATGGTATCCTTCATCAGTATAATGGAGATATAGGTGAAGTAAAGACAATAGCGCTGATTAGCGATTACATGTATCAACGCTATAAGCTCAATCAAGGAGCAGTCGAATGATGATATTATAGCAAAGTGAGCAGTGTTTGTACTTGATAAATAGTTTGCTGGAGACACTGTTTACCAGCGCAGTAACTCTGTCATTGACTAGCTACAAGTGTTTGACTTTCCCATCAAATCACATCACATCTATTTAGTCAACACCTGTCTCTTGCATAAATTTTGATCAATAAAATATTAGTAAACTAAAAATTAATGCACACTTGCACTTGATGCGCGCTTATGCATTGTTATCATTCATATGAGCAGTGTATATATCTGTAATCAATTGCAATATATATCTAAAAATCACACAGACAATAACACTGACAAGTCTATTCACTTTGTTGTTATCAACATTAATTTAATTATTCAAACTTGAGAATACGTAAATTTCTTGTTCGGAATTATTAATTTAAATTTATAGTAGAATAATTATAATAATTTTCAGGGTTATTATAAAAGTAATAGCACAAGCTAGAAGTAGTAAATTTTTAATGCAAAAATAAATTTAAGAATGTTTTCAAGTTTTCTTGCTGGTGATTACTATTTATACCATTATAATCTAATCCAAATCATAATATTATGTTAAATAATTTTGGAACTGAGTAATAAAATACAGTATGATACCAACAGTGAAATCCTTTATGATGTGAATAAATTCTATGATTTTTGTTCGTATTTCCTTCTGGTAAGACAAAACAGGATTGACCATTGTGTAATAGGTTCATATCTCAAAAAAAAAAAAAAAAAAATTCATCTTACATAAATAGTAGTTAAGGAAATTCTTTTAGTATATCACACAACTGATGCGTATAATACCATTGGCGTTGACAGAACAGTGATAAGACTTTTATAAAGTCCAGTGAAGATTTTAGGTTACGAAATAATTTCTTACAGGATAACATGGCTTTTGTTAGTAGTTGAAGTTGGAGTAGGGTTATAAAATTTTAGTTTAGTTTTAGATGTGCAGTTCCCATCAAGTTGTGTATCAGAAGTATTATATAGTGTTAATTTCTATTATTATTAATGTTTTCTCTGCCTTTATTTGGGTTTGAACTTCATTTAAAATACCGGTTAATGGCAGAAACAATTGATTGTAGCAAATATCATTTGAATTGCTGGAAGTGATCAGTAAATAGATCATTTTTATAGAATTGCTCAGCTCATATCTTCATGACTTACAACTGATTCTCTATAACCAGGATTTATTGAGCAATTAAAATGGAAAGTGACTATTTGGGCATTCTATATCAATTTAATTGAATTAATCAGGCATAATTATTTTAGATTACTTCCTCATCAGTTCAGTACACTGTAAGAAACAGTTTAGGATTTAGGTTTCCAAGAGAAGTTGAATCATTTGAGATTCCAGGATGGTTAAAATATGGCTTTGCCAAATGATTGGGGCACAGAAATTCAACTTAAGAGACTGATTACAGTGCTTTAGAAAAGGTCAACTATAACTTGCCTACCATTTCGACCAAAATCCTCGCTCAACTTTGCGATCTAAAAGTTATAGAATCGAGCCCTTTCAAAACTTCGCCACCATTATTCATGATTACCGACTAGTTGGTCGAGTTCACCTGGGCTTCACTTGACTTCGTTTCAATCACAGTGGTAATCAATTTCATGCCAACTGTGGAAATTACTAGTTGATTGACATATTTGCCAATCAAATATCTCAAATTTAAGAACATAATTGTTGTCTTGATTTAAATTAGTACAATAAAAATATTGCTTTCAATATTTATCATTGTAAATTATTGAAATAGTTTCTATATAAAAAGAATTATATTACAAAACCCCGGATTTTGAATTATGAATTTCTCTTTCAGGTTTTCTTATTGTAATGATAATCTATTTTTCACTTTTCTATTTTCTCACTATCAGAAGATAAATTAAAAAGAAACCATTACATTATTAAAAGCTCTCTGTTATTAATACAACATTCGTTATCTAGATACGTATTCAGTTATTTCTATGTACGATTATAAAGCTCTTATCCCATCGTCATGGAAAGTTGAATCTCTGACGCCTTTTTCCCATGGAATGTTATGACTTTTTAACGATTCTACATTGGTAGATCTAAATTTTTCCCAAGACCATCAAATGGGACCTTGTACGAGTACCTGACATCGTAGGAGGTCGAGATCCCGAGAAGTGACGTACCCACATTCTTTCACTTCGCGTATAAAAAATCGAAAGCCAGTGATTAATCAAACCCCGAATTTACCAGGCTTGAAGGGAGCATTCATGCCACTGAGGTACTCTGGCCCCTTTCACTTTAGACTAGTTTTACCAATAATAATAGTTAATTATGTAATTCAATTAAAAGAAAAAAATACAGCATTTTCCTTAAAAAAATTCAAGTTACTAAAAATATACTTATTTTGTTTTGATAATTGTAACACATTGTATAATTCATTAGGTGTGCAGTTACTGCGTGATATTCACTCAGACTAAAGATGCACAAAAAAGGTCTTTCTAATTAAACTCTTACGAATATCAAGGTTTCTCTGGTGGAAAGGTGATAAGGATTCACAATCCCTCCCAATGCCCACAAAATAAGCCTATTAGTTATTTAAGATAAAATATTTCTCGGTTTCTCCAACCACTTCTCTGATTGTAATCTAATCTCCCTGAAATTGAAGGATAGCTCAGTAAATATTATTTCCTCTTCCTCCTACCACTTGTCCCTTTTTATCTCAAACTCAAACCGTCAAATGTTCACGATAAGACAAAACGCCTGTAACTTCTTTAGCCTGGTACAGTGGTCGTCAACCTTCTTTTACCTTTCGACTCCTCTTCGCTTCTTTTTTTCTTGTTGAACGCCCTTATAACGGCAGATCATGTAACAATAATCTAATTCTCACTAATATTCATTTTGAAGTTCTAATAAGCAAAAAAATACTTCATAATTAAGCTTTATTTTTAACTGAAATTTAATTTAATGCACATAAAGTGTTCTACAATAATAATAATAATAATAACAATAATAATAATAAATGATAATAATAATAAGCAATATTAATGATAATAATCAAAGTTACAGTGACAATAATTCTTTACCAATATCATATATTACGATGTTTCTTACATGAAAGTCGATGAAGATCAGAGCTCTTCAGGCAATTGAATTCCCTGTAGAATTTATGTACTGGTTAAAATGTTTGATCAATAGTTAAAATGAAATATGCAATAAAAAAAGAGATAGTAATATTTATTTAATGAGATCCCTGTGGTTGATGCTATCGCCTCTTTTTCCTTTTTTTTTTATTTTTTTCAGGCAGTTATATGGATTTTTTTTTAAATCTATAAAATTTATTTAAATTCGTTTGATTGTCTACATTAGTTTTTTTCACATCAAACCAAAATACAGTAGCAATTATATTTTTAATTATAAAAACCATTATGAGTTAGTATTCATCATGGACCACTAAAATATCATTGTGAACCCCCGAATTTGTTATATTCTGCCTGTGGACCCCCAGAAATATTTCATGGACCCCTAGGGTCCGTGTGGACCCCGGTTGAGAACATCTGGCCTATTCATTTTACGTTTCCACTGGAAGAGCGATGTTATTCCTCAGACGAATTAGTTTTGTTATTGTATATGTTAATTGTTTTATTATACTTTTTAGATTTATTCTGATGAATGCCACTACGAGTTCAAAATGTGCGTAGATTTATTGCTAAATTTCATTTTACCAATAAAACTTATGTATTCTAAGACGTTCTTTATAATTCCCAAGAACATTGAATAAAATAGAAATTCCAAGGTAGAATCGACAATAGTGCATATTAATAGAAAACAGCTGTAAAATGCGAGTAATTCGAAATGTTCTAACAAGTACACGTGATCCATAATCAAAGGAATTACCACAAAATCAAAGGATGAAATAAAATGTATTCAGGTCTCTCAACCAATCATTGTCCAAGAACTCACTTTTCGTTGTTATAATATTGCTTTTTAATCATCATGTTTTCATTTATTTCAGTTAATAAGGAGCATTTCGCACTTTGAATACTATGAAAGAGTGGAATAAACACCAGAAAAATATTTATTGTTACAAAAGTTATCATTATTCATAATTTACAAACAGACATATACATTCTTTTTTTAAGGCGGTACAAAGAAGTTGTAATAAATCATTTAAAAAAAAAAGTAAAAGTCATTATTATTTTAATAACTGTAATAATGAAAATGAGTGGGGGAATCCAGTAGAATTATCAAGGTAATGGGGTCTGGCAATTAATGGTTAGAGTAACTTTTATTAAGTGAAATGGACCACAAAGCGTTATCACGGCGTGATACATTACAGAGGGAAAAGAGAACTGGGAGACAGCGTACGCCTGCTACCTGGGGTGCTGAGCACACTGCACAGGTGGCAGGGCACTTGCCTGGAGTGTACTGTGCAACTGTGCTTACATATGCAGAGTACAAAATAAACCAGCACACGCAATTGGCAAACTACATTTTCATATAGCATGAATTTATATATATATATATAATTATTAAAATAAGCAGTGACACATAAACAGAAACACAACAAAGACTCACTTTTCAATATTTCGACCGTAATGGCGGTCGTCCTCAGGAGAAGAAGTGAATTGACGGAGGGACGACAGTCAACTAAAGAACTCACTGGGTGAGGGCTAAAGCAGTGCTGCCGCAAAGGAGACAAATAAAAAAGGAACTAGGAAGTCGAGAGCAAAAATAAAAAAAAAAAAAAATGTTTTTGAAAGGTAGATTAAGATTAAGAAAAGAAAAAATAAAGAAAATATATAGAACAATTAAAAATAAAAAAAAAATTAAAAAAAAATAAATAAATAAATAAAAAAAAAATAAAAAATAAATAAATAAATAAAAAACTAACGATTTAAATTCAAGCCAGGTTTCGAGCGTGCCCCCAGGAGCCAAATGTGGGCTTCCTCAGAAGCTTTTAAAGTTTTTTAAAGCTTTTAAATATATATATATATATATATATATATATATATATATATATATATTTAAAAGCTTTAAAAAACTTTAAAAGCTTCTGAGGAAGCCCACATTTGGCTCCTGGGGGCACGCTCGAAACCTGGCTTGAATTTAAATCGTTAGTTTTTTATTTATTTATTTATTTTTTATTTTTTTTTATTTATTTATTTATTTTTTTTTAATTTTTTTTTTTATTTTTAATTGTTCTATATATTTTCTTTATTTTTTCTTTTCTTAATCTTAATCTACCTTTATGCCCCAGTAAATATTAAAACTAACCTTTATGCCCCAGTAAAATATTTAAAAATGATATTGCAACCAAATGGCCGTCCTCATTACGATGACATAATAATATAACTTGGCCGAAAGATCTTTGACCCATTTCTGAATTTATTTCGCTTATATTTATAAACAGAATGGATTTATCAGGAAGCGGTCAGTTCTTCCAAATTCAATATGAAGCTTTTAAATGTTATACTACTATATTACACTAACATGTTAAAAGGTTAAATAACAATGTTATTTTTTGCTGGTTCAATATAATATATATATGGATAGCAATAGTAACTAAAATCTCATTTCACAGAGGAATATGTTTAATTCTTTTTCGACTATGAAATATGCATCTTAATGAACTTTGAATAAAATTAAAACTACATAGGTGAAAGAAATGTATATGAAACCATTGAGTATATTACTCAGTTACAGAGTATGTATGACATAATGTGATGAGTTTGATAATGTGATATAATATCATGTGGTATGATTTAATGTGATAATGTGTGAGTATGTTGTGATATTACTTTTAATTTGTGGTGACTGCATCTGTAATCTTCTCAAGGGAGGAAAAAATAAACTCTTAAAACACTTTAATTTATGTGGATTAATTTCTGCGTATTTATTTGTGAGTTATAGCAAATTACATTGCACCTTTTTTGACTCCTAAAGTTGAATTATTCAACATTGATTTCTGTTCAGGTGAATATAAAATAATATTTCTGTTGAAATACATTATAATAAGTATTTCAAAAAAACTAAAAAAAAAAAACATTTAGAGGTATGGATTCAATTTATCAGAAGAGAAGAGTAGAATAGTTAGTAAATTTGAAAGTCTGTCAATGAATTTGTTGGAAGATCACATAAGAATATATGGAGTAATTGATTGTGATTTACATAATTACTCGCATAAAAATGACATTTTCTCTTATAATAACACTATTATTTTACTAAATTTAACTAAATAATCCATTAATTCTAATTTTAAAATGTTGATGAACTATAATTTCTTTGAGTGAATATGGTTTTAGTGGGATTTGAATTGTTCAATTTAAACACAGCAAGGAAAGTAATTTGGTCACTTTTGTTCAAATCAATAATGTCAATCGATCAGACTGTGCATATAGATATTGTATGAATATTTATTTTGAAAGAATATCTTTTATAGAATAGCATTACTACACTATAAGCATTTTATATTTTTTTTTAGGTTAAATGTAATAATGATAATGACACCACCTTATGTTGTACACTTTCATCTTTTTTCGAATAGTTTTAAAAGTATATTAACCAGTTGAGATGCTATCAGCAATCTGTGCAGTATTCATAGTAAAATTACTGTTTTCTTCAAACTTATTCCAAGCTCTGGGTTCCATTTTCTTAAAAGAAAAGATTTGCTTATTATGATATAAGAGATTATTACATAAATTTTGATAGTTGTTGTTATTGTTTTTTTTTAATTAAATGTTTGATGTTGTAATGGCTACGGTATTATTTGCCTTTCCCAGTAATATAGAGCTGATATAACAACAGGATAATCTGTCCTGAAGAACACAAATATACTGTAGCCTTATGTTAGGATAGGCATGTCATTAAGTCCTAACCATATGAACAACAATAATGAAAGCCCTAAATTAACGAGTTAATTAAATAACGGAGAAGAAAGACGGACTTGGTCACACCTCTAATTGGGACCATCTATTTCTCTGTTTTGTACTCTGTCAGGAGACTATTGCCTACATTCAGACACGACAAGAGAATTGTAGACTCAAAACAGTACCCCAAGTAATAAAAGAAAATATTAAAATTTACAGAATGGGAGTGTTTAACGGTTGCTGTATTCTTAATCAGGATACATGGAACAATCACGATAAGAACAGTTGTCAACCACACCTCGTCAACACATCTCACCGAACGCCTTGGCGTATCTCATCTTCATGACTGCCACAATCAGATTAGATCCAGTAAACTTGGTTCACTTAATATATTTCAATGATGCAGAATACTTAGATTCAGTCAATGAAAACACAATTATTGAATTTGTTTTGATATACAGAGACAAAACTTCAAATCTACAGACTGAAAGCAGCTAAATAAGAGAAATAAGTCAATTACTTCAGTTAATCATCTGTTGCAACACCATTTAACAATGTATTATCTAATAAATTATTATTTTTAAATATTTTCATTTTTTTTTATACTCTTCTGTGTCAAAACCATCAACTGGTTGTTTCTAAGTGTACTTCAGTTGTACTAAGCTCTTAGTTATCCGCCACTGTGAAGTTAGTCTGTTCCATTAGATCAGTTCTGACTCTTTATCGACTATAAAATGTAATACAATTATTATTCAGGAATTGGCCAGTGTTATAATTTAAAGTACTAACAATTACAAATCAAACATCCAAAGTGGACGTTTAGGTTTTGTTCAAACCTTTTTTTTATACTTACAATACAAAATACTATCTGCATTGTTCCTCCTAATAACGTTTTTACAACCAAAAACAGCAATTCAATTATCAGCAGCTAAAAGCTTTTTGGAAAAACATTCTCGTTATTTTGGCAGTGACTGGAACAAAACCGACAACAGTTTGAAAACAGGAGTTGGCAAAACAATACAATGATGCTTGTCAGTTCTCTTACATATTTAAAATAACATGAATTACAATAAATACCTAAATTACAAATATTTAAAGTGAGTATACATTTTTAGGACAGCTATATTTGACTATAAGTTCTAGTATCTTGTTTCTAATGATAATATTTAGTGAATAATCGAAGTGTGTTGCTTTTAAAAATTCAACTGAAGTTTATACTGATTTAATCTTTTTGCAACTTAGTTCACTTAATATATTTCAATGATGTAGAATACTTAGATTCAGTCAATGAAAACATAATTATAGAATCGGCTTTGGTATACAAGAGAGAAAACTTCAAATTTACAGTCTGAAAGCAGCTAAATAAGAGAAATAAGTCAATTACGTCGTAAGATGATGAAAAGTTTTTGAAGCAGTAAGCCTTATTGGAGATCAAGTCTAGTAATTACAAAAAGTTTTAGGCTTCGCAACGACTGTTTCAATCAAAGAAATCTAACTCCTGAACAAAAGTGGTTAGACACCAGGTACGAGTATAAAGTAAAGTATCACACTCTCAGCAATAATTAATGTTTTGAATTCCCAGAATGAACTAAACAGAAAGAGAAGCTATATGTTTAGACATGATTTACACAGTAATAACTCAACCAAGGCTAAAGAAACTTTTTATTGATTTCAAATAATAAAAAAAAATCAGGGAAAAGCTTAAAGGTTTATTGTTATTTTAGAACTTACAGTTTACAGTGCATATTTGGAGGTATATTTCTTGTACTCATTTAATAAACATTATGAACTTCATTTATATTTTTTTCTAGTAAAAAGAATTAATGTTCAAATATGGTTTTGTTTAATAAAATTATTATCTCAATAAAATCTCCATTCTAATTCAAATGTTTTCTTATAATACATAACAAATGATACTACATTAGTAAATGTAACATTCCAAACAAAATAAAATAAAACGACTGGAATATCATGGAGTTGAAAATCTTATAAAAGAGCACACTTTTGTATTCTTCTTAGAATAGAGAAATGCTCATAATCTCATTCAAGGATCACGCACCCCACAAATTCTAAAAAGGTAATTTCCTACCAGTAATTTTGGGCAATCCAAAATGTTTTCTTCGCATTAGTTCTACTTCTTCTAGTCATTATTCACCTTTCAATTGTCTTAGTTTCATTAATTTCAGCATGATTAATCTATATATATATATATAAATTAATAATCAACATTAACTCTTGATATAATATATGAATTAAACCCACAATAAACAATATATTAAATTAATTTTAACTTAATTTAATATATTTTTTACTGTGGTATTTAATATATATATATACGAGTTCGAGATTAACAAAGAGCAACACACAAAGTAGGGAAACACACTTACAGACTCAAATTTTTGGGTAATCTGTCTTCAGGAGAAAAGAGAATGGGAGACCAAGCACGTTGCGTCTACAACGTGCTTGGTCTCCCATTCTCTTTTCTCCTGAAGACGGATTACCCGAAAATTTGAGTCTGTAAGTGTGTTTCCCTACTTTGTGTGTTGCTCTTTGTTAATCTCGAACTCGTATTGTGTCCAGTTTGGATCGTATTTCGTTTTATCAGTGAATATATATATATATATATATATATATATATAAATAAAAGTATTAAACAGTCCAAACCGGACAGACAAATAAATGAAAAAGACAACACATATAAGAAACGAGAAAACTTACTGGATCGATATTTCGAACTGAATTCCATTGTCAGGAAGAAGAAGAGGTACGTGTGTTCACATGTACCTCTTCTTCTTCCCTTCTACTCTCTTCCTGACAATGAAATTCAGTTTGAAATATCGATCCAGTAAGTTTTCTTGTTTCTTCTATGTGTTGTTTTATTCATTTATATATATATATTTATTATATATATATATATATATATATATATATATAAATGAATAATAATAAAAATAACACTAGATGTAATAGATGGATTAATTTACCACAATGGAACTAATTTTGAAACAATGCTCTAAGGCCTTTCGTCAACACATTCACTTGCTCTCTGACGATGTGTGAATTCACTTAGACTGACAAAAGGCCTTAGAGCATTGTTTCCAAATTAGTTTCATTCTGGAAAATCAATCCATATATATATTTATAACGTTTGTGAGTTTGTTTGTTTGTTTGTATGTTCACCCATTTTCCGTGGAGAGAGACCAGAAATTATTATAATCTTTACTTCTGTTGTGATTAATTTATGCAGTGTTTTACATAATAACGAATCGTATTAGAGGGTCAGGGTAGCCCAGTGGCTTGCGTACTCACCTTGACTTTTTACAATATTATTTAATAATATTTCTCATTAAGAGTTCAGGGTAGCCTATAATAAACCATAAACTTGCATTAGCAGTTATAAAATCAATTTTAGAACAAACTTAAACACAACTGTCAGATAAAATACAAATCTTATAAGGTAATATTATAAAGATACATTCTTTTCATTAATGTTTTTTTATGTTGGGTAACTAAATAAAATATTTCAATTTATAAGTTTTGATTGTTATAAATATATTTGATTGTGAATATAACGGCTAGAAGGAGAAAGTATTTTACATAGTAATTGCTTACTAATATCAATAATAACATAAATTTTGTCACTTAAAGAAAAACGTAACGCACTACCTGGTAAATGTTCTTCCCCATTTGACAATTTGTATACTTTGCTGTCCATTTTCCAAGATGACCCCGAAAAATTTGTTGCTTACTCTACATAATGGCACTTTTAAAATCTATTAGTCGTTTTCTTTTTGTAAAATTGGTGCGATCTTCCTAAATCAGTTGTTTAGGGAAGGAAGTTTATGGAGTAAAGTACGGCATTTTTTTTTATTATTTCTATTCTATTACTCGTGGTGGGTGATGGTGTGGGGGGGGGGGGGGGGGGTAAAATTTAATATGAATGCAGCACTTGTTGATATAGAAATAGAAATTTTTTTGACTAATGGCAAAATATTGATGAAATGTAACTCAAACCTCACGACAGAATGCCTAAAGGATAACCTTCTCTCATGAGCAGTGCTAAATTTAATACTCTTCTCTTATACAGTAATAAGTATAAGTACTTATAAGTACTCCCCATCTACGAGTATGAATCAGAATACCAGAATAGGAAGGTAAAGTTATTGATTTGCACAAATTCATGTGTTTTTTTTAGAATTAGTTGAAATAAATTATATGTCAAGTTGTATATATTCACAATACACTTGTCTCCGGTTTTTTTTTGTTAACAAACTTATGTAATTTGAAATTTGTATAAACACTAACTTGCTAAACCTTTAAATAATTATAGGTGTTTGTTGTGTTTGTTGTAGAATATCAATGATAGATAAATACTTGTAGACAATATTCATTCTTCTTTGCTATTAATATATAATATCATTACTTGCCTTTCACCTATATTGTCACACTGGATGTCTCGTTGTACTCTAGTTAATACCACTGGTTTAACCATTGGAAGCGACCATCCAGCTATTTATCTTAAAACATTGAGTGCACCCTCTTAACACAAATATTTCTTTAAATCTCGTTTTATTTCATTTAACTCCCACATTATCTGTGAATCTTACAAGCACATATTAGAACTGACTTCCAACAAATATTTAAAATATAAATTTGTCAATGTAATGCAAACTTAGCGATTTGTGATTAATTTTGATTTGAAATTTTTGCATTACAATTAAAATAATAAGAACCAATAGGTGAAGATCAATAAGTGAAAATAAATGAAATACAGAAGCGATAGTATCGACTGATGTGTTGTTGATTCTAAGACAAATCTTTATAAAAGTTAGATTTACAAATATAACAAGCTAATATTGTTTCTGAAATAAACCATTCACTTTGCAGCGTTACATTGACTTGTATTTTATAACACATATCCGGATTATTTATATAATCATGTGAAATCAATACATATCGCAGAAATAATGGATATTTTATAACAATTAAAAGTAAGAAACCACTTCACCAAGTAGAGCCTTGACATTTTATGCAACTTCTTGATCGATAGATTGTTACTTCAGTGCCCTTCAAATCATTAACAATTTATCTCATAGACTGTTTCCTGCAACATAATTATTCGGATAATGATGGTAAGTTATACATTCAGACCAGAGATAAGATCATAGATACAAGAATAGCTCCTCGATATGCTAAATTATTTATGGTCAAATAAAAACTCAATTTCATTACTACTTGTCTACTTCTTCTAGATCCGCTATGTAGTTGGCATCTACCTGGCACCATACTTTAATCCCCTTTAGACATTTTTATTAAACACTCTTTATTATTGTCTTCTTCTATTTCCTTTACATACCGGGTTTGATCTGTAATCATATCTCTCGACTTTTTGGTCATTCCATGAACAAAGCACAACAGATCGATGCTTTTTTACGTGAGACCCCTTAACCACATTGAAGGACCCACTACAACCCTCCACAAGGAGGGATTGTGACCCAGACCATCTATGTGTCCATGGTCGACCTCGCAGAGGTGGGTTCCACGACTCTACATCAGACATAAAGCCAAATTATCAGTAAGAGACAATAAATCTCAAACGGTGGATGATTACTGGGGCTCTACAGAGTTCAGAGCGTTGACCTTTTTACTTCTGTCAGTGAAAAAAACATAATCTATAAAGTATTTTAAGTGCTTCCCATAAAGCAGACGTCTGTAAAATTCTTCAACAAAAGTTCCAGCTTAGATCTCCAATCTAAACCTCTGATGGTCAAAGACGGAGTACTCCTCCAAGAGGTGCTTCACTGTTTCCAGGCCTCGCCCAGTACCACATGTAGTGTCATTAATAATTTAGAATCTATGGAGGTACGACTTGAAATGGTTCTCAGAATCTGAGAACTCGCTTTGCATTAAATCTTGACTCACAATCTAGAAAGAAGCGGAAGGTTCATCTCCCTGTAGATAATTTAGGTCGAAAAACATTTATTCAATCTTTTGACGTCATTTATATCAGGCTTCGGAAGCTCTCTACACCAGAGCCCTTGTGACTCAATCGCTAGCACGGGCTGGCCCATTAGCTGACTCAAATGCTGACGGCGTGAGTTCGAATCCTAAAAAACTCTACTAATTTTAGTCTGTTTAGTGCGTGTGCAAACATAAAAACGCGGGTAAATTGAGTTTTATAAGTATATAGATTTTCTTTACTAACGTCTGTCGTGTAGGAACAATATGCAGGCATTTAATTGAATTAAAATGAAATTACACATTTAACATTCCAAAAAACATTAGATCGAAGAAATGGTGGCTTGCAGATAATCCCATATATGACACATTATTTTCGCATTTTTCTATACTGTTCTTGTAGATTAATCCATTAGTTGTACAAAAGAAATGAATGATATGGTTTTCTACTCAAGTGTTGGAGGTCACGGTTGCGTATGAGGAAAGTAGTTTAAACAAGTCTCAAGACCTTTTCATTCCCGACCATTGGGCTGATGGAGTAAATAATTTCTAATTCAAATAAATGTCCATTGACCGCTTGTCGCTACTAATTATACAGTCAAAGAGCTCTCTTGTTTTATCAGGTGCGTTGTAGAAACTCCATTAATTGTCAATTAGATATGCTTGTCTCCGGATAGTGGAGTATTTATAAGGCAGCCTAATGGCTTATAGAGCTCAGTACCAACATGAATGTCTTGGTTCTCTCTCTCTTCGTACTTGCTTCTGTCTCGGCCCAAAACTTCCCAAGCCGAGATAACTACAATGAAGCTATCGATCTACTCTTTGAGATAATGAGAAATGGATCCGTTGAATCCAAGGATTATTTCTTTGACATGCATGACATGGTTATTGGTTCAGTACATTTGAAAGGTATCACAATAGGTAATATGTCGACATTAATTAGAAAAGGAGATGCTTTCAAAACGGATTTAGATGGTTCCAAAAGTATTATAGAAGGAGAATTTGGTTTTGAAAATTTTGTAATGCGGGTAAAAGAAATTACAATTGATAATGAAATTGTCAAGACACCCGTAGAATTTGCTATATCTCCAAATATATTAAGAATAAAATTCGCTATTTACAATCAACTGCTGCAAAATTGTAGAACAGAATGGCTTGAGTTTGAAATGCTTGAACCAACAAGAGTGAGCGAGTCTTCAGACGACCCAAACTTCCAGGGAGACATCACAAACCTTTTCAACACTCAACTTCGAGACAATTTGAATGAATTCTTTGCCAGCCAAGAATGGTTACAACAGCTTCAAGTGGATATGAACTTCTGCTTTAGACTATTTTAATGGAACCAACAAAACTTAAGATAAGAATTCATTAATTTTTGTATTAATTAACAAAACTATAATATTTTTTTTTTAAAACTTTTGAACAGATTCTACTAAATTTTGTCAATATTATCAAAACTTTGATGTCAATAAAATATATAACTGTATTCTGATATTGATAATTGTATATAATTTAGCTAAAGTCATTTGTACTAATGCTATAGATGACAGAACCTAATCCCTTACTTAATATGTACTAGTTGACTGAAGATAATACAACAATTTACAAAATCAGTGTTTAATATCTCTAACCAATTTACTTTTATGTTTGTTTAACCAAAGTAAATTTATTTTTTCAAAAATTATTTTTATTTACCCAAAAATAAAAATAATAATAATAATGGTAGTAATATATATATCAATTTTTTTCACATATGGCAATCAATAAAAAAATATCCATAGCTCATCAAAAGTAGGAAACATATAATAATTTTAGCAACTCTTAATTATTTGATTAGTAATTATGTTATTATTAATATTAAACAAATTAAAATTAAACCCTTAAAGAAAATGAAACGACGACTTGTCAGATTTGACAAAAACGAAAATATATAATCAGAATGGTAGGATTGCTTAGATCAGTTCTTGTTGAAGATGGACGCACCTGAAACCGGTCCGAGAGCTACAGCAGCAGTGTACGAGGTAAGAAGGTATATTATATGTTTAATATTAATAATACTAACCTCTGTGGTAATGATGATATGTATGAATTTAATTATGTTATTGATTCAAATATCGAATGGTAGACACATTAAGTGTATCAATTTTGTGTTTGTACCTGATTTTACGGGGAAACATGAAATAATAAGTATATTTATCATTATTTAGCAATGTCCAGCAAAATTGAACTAAAAACAAAATAGTAATTTTAAATTCATGAAGGTAAATTATTTTTGAAAATATATTTGTTTTCTATAATATTACATTTAATGACAACCTTGTCAGTATACGTAGCATTGTGACATAGCTATTCACTCTCTGTTAATTTGATGTTACAATAGAGAAATCGATCAACAATATTTAACAAACTTATAACTGGTAACGTGTGGACCTTCCTTTTTTTTTAAAGAACATGTAATGTAATTAAGAAGTAAAACAATAGGTATTCAGGGTAATGTGAGTTATTGATAGAATCATATACTATGCATAGAGGACTAACAGACGTGGCATTCTATGCATTGTTGATGTCAACACCACTTAGAAAAAAACGCGCCTAGACAGGATGAATCCCATGTTTAGTTGAAGTCTTGCTGTTTTGAATTACATAAACCAAATTTCAACCGGCCAAATACTCAAACATCATAGGAAGGCAATGGAATTAGAAAGGCTTTGTAATTTAGTATGTTTTTTAAATTACTCTGCAATTAAAATTGAATGCAACAAATATATATATGAATCAATGATCAAACCACAATAAGAAATGGGAAAACAAGACTAAGATCTTTCAACCGTAACAAGCAGTCTTCGTCAGAGTCAAAAACCCAACTGAACACTAGATGCAGAAAACATCTGGAGAGGAGTTGAGAAGAGTGGGAAGGAAGAGTGGTATCTTAAAAGGGTGAAAGCGCAGGAAAGGACTAATGTCCAGAAAGGGATGTTTGGGGAAACTTATTGTGGTTTGACCATTGATTGTTATTTCACGTCTTTATGTGAAATCTTTATATATATATATATATATATATATATAGGGATTATAGAGGGAGACTTATCACGCCTCTGTCAACACCAACCCTAATTAACCTATTGGTCACCTAAGGAACTATTTAGAAATTCAGAGCCATTTTCATTGTTTTCACATAGTTTAGTGCCAGAATTTGCACTAAAAAAACTAAAAAACCTGCACATCATTTTGGTTTAAATACTATCAAAGGATATATATAGATATATATATGCGATTTTAAACAGAGTTTCTACGTATGCTAGTTTACTTAAGGCGTCATTTAGTACTTTGTTACAACTTTCGCAGTCTTCCTCAGGAATACATTTCACATGATTTAATATATTTTACATATTTGTTACATTTCCTTAATCATGCATATTTCTATGAATCTTGATATAAAAGGTTAGTTTGAACTATAAATATATTTACAAATTCCAGATAACTCCCACTGTCATTCATGGAGATTTTACATAATTTCATGTCTTATAAATGTAATGGACGGAATACATTCAAAGTTTTAGAAACTGTTTACCATCTTTCCCTTCCCCACTCCCAATAGCTTTCTTATGCATACATTTCAATTCGGGATCACTTTCAATGATGTCTTCATCTTCTATGCGTCTGTATCATTTAATGTATTATCATTGGTAATGACCCAGCCACCATGGCTTTTGGCTTAGAATATAACAATATAAGAGAACAGTAAGGGCTATCTTTACAACATACCTAAGTATCTATACAAATCTAAGAGCTATCATTACAAGTCTTGTACTGAAAGTAATGGAATTACAGTGTGCCACTACAGTTGAACCATACCATTTCTTAAGCAATGAAATGCAATATAAATTTCCATTTAAAACAGTGTTTATTTTATTAATAAAATATATAAATAAAATGTAATTTAACGCAGTCCTGTATTAACATAACCTTTTAAAGATAAAAAGAATGTTCAATAATCAAAAATTAAATTTAGAAAAACTATGTCAAAACTGTTGATGTATGTATGCATTATACACCCATACATTAAATATAAATATTTACGACATGCCTGTGTATATTTGCAGTTTTCTATGAAACACAAGATAACCTTTTAAGAGTCTGTGTAATTGTTGAATAAATTGAGATTAATCGTTTCAAATTACTTTAGAATCAAGAGGTCAATTCACTTTAAATTAAAGCACAAGTTAAAGTCATTTGAAGGGACAAAATAGTGAAAGAGTTACAAGGCTAAATTAACAGCTAAAAGTTGTCGATTGAATGGAATGATTCACACAAAGACTTATTCACAAGTTTAGTTATACTGGAAGTTAAATAATAAAACATAAATTACAAGCAAATGATAAATAATGTTGTTTATTTAATATAATCGAATGGCAAAGTTTAAAGTTGTTGTTATGAACTGATATCTGATTGAAATAAACTCCCAAGAAAGCCTTTTACAAGAAATATTATTTAGCTGTACTATTGTTTTCAATTTGGATTAATTTAATCCAAAAGTTATGAAAATCTAATTTGATCTCCTTAAATTTGACACTTAAATATTCCTACCAAATAATCTTCATATTGACTTAAACTAACACACTTATTTTGTATTACCTAATAATAGAATTTCACATTAATATTTGCTTACCCCATTTGTTAATTGAAACTTAATTTTTGTTTTTTGACTGAGCGACATGGCCAGCAGGATTAGATACAATTCTGAAGATGAGGTTTCCGTTGTTCTGTTATTTAGTAGATGTCTAATTTATAATGAATTATTTTTTTACCTATTGTATGATAACTGCTATATAATTATTACTATTATTGTTACCTGTTAAATAATAATCAAACATTTAAAATTAAACAACAATAAAAGGAAATATAAGTAAATATTTAACAGTAATGACTAGGAAATATCAAACAAGGAGTCTACAGTTTTTCTACTAGTTTTCTACCTGTGACCAAAATAAAGAACTAATGAAAGTTTTATTATAATATGGTACTGAAAGCAGTTGAGACATGAGAAAAGTTTAATTGGTTAGGCATGTAGTTTTATTATAACATTACAAAAAATTTTATTTTACTAGCCTAGATTAAAAGGGTGAAAGCGCAGGAAAGGACTAATGTCCAGAAAGGGATGTTTGGGGAAACAAAGGAGTACAATAACAAAGAGTAAAAAACTATCCGCTTGCTGTCAACCCTCTTAGAAGAGGCTATTACCCTCGTAACGTAGTATCAAGTTTGAAGAGACCGTTAATAATGTCTATAATATTTGATATATTAAATCTAATTAGAGACGATTCAATAATATTTATTAACAACATCAATTTTTCATAGGTAATACTATAAATTTAGTTCCTGTCCGATCAATATGATGATTTTCACTGTTTATATGCAAGAATAAGACACTACTTTCTTCCTCTCTACTTACCTTGTATTGATGTTGTTTTACACGTGCCTTTAATGATTTACTAGTTTGACTAATATAAATTTTTGGAAATTTTTACACGGAATTTCATAAATACCACCGGACTCCAATTCCCTGGGAGGGTCTTTTACTAACATATTGCCCACATTATTACGATTAGAAAACAATATATTAGAATCAAGTTGTTTGGCTAGTCTTGAAAGGGGGTCCAATGACTCATGATTTGGCAAAACCATAGAATTTGACAATGAACGGGGCTCTGTTGAAGTATTCGAGAAAGTTTTTTTAGCACCCTTCAAAGCTAAATCGATATAAGAGGAGGGGTATTTTAATAACACACATAAATACATACACACAAAGACAACGACCTCTACATTCTTCCTAAGCTTTATAATTAGATTTGACATGTCAATGTAAATTTGGCATAAATGAACAGACACTCTAGTTTAGGATTAAAATTAATTATGTCATGGCATTGTAGTTTAGGCCCGTAATCAGAGATGCATGACAAAGTTCCCTAGGTTTATTAATATCTATGACATTAATTATATCCTCGGCTGTAATTAAGCATAGTATGACATTCTTACCAAGGCTTACAGTTAGTGGTATCCCGACATTATAAACAATGTCTATAATGGTAACACATGCCATTACTGCTGGGTTTATAATTATGATTATATAACATTCCATAAGCTTATAATTCTAATTAGATATCATTCTGTAGTAAGCTTATCATTAGATGACAGATACCCTGTTCTGGATAGTTATCCAAGCATCTTATAGAGAAAGGTAACATATATTTCACACTGACAGAAAAACGTAATTACGTCTCAAATTCAATACTGCTCTGAGCCTCAATATAAGTGAAGAATGCCTCTCTCTAAATATTAGGGAGCAGAAAATTACTCTTGAAGACAGGCGAAATCAAAATCGGTTGAGAAAGCAAAGCAACGAACCTGGTCAAAGTTTTAAATAGTTATAATACAACTTTCACTGGTTTTTGTAGTACTAGCATTAAGATTGTGGCGTGTGCCACTTTCAGTCATACCCTTACATATTATATCTGTGATGTTTTTAGAATAATCAGACTGTTTAAGTTAATTAATCACATTGAGACCTTATAGTGTAATATAAACTCGTGAAAATTAATTAAATAGCATCTTAATATTTCTTCATAAGCAAAGACAAGGCATGTTGTCTATAATTTGAGAGTGAGAAGAAGTCATGTATTTTAGCACAAAAGCCGGAAGTGTTTTATTAACACTTGTAACACCTTGTGAAACTTTTGCTGGCTTCTGTGTTCAGCAACGTTACTTGACCAAGTTATTTAACATTTCAACTGAAATCATTAATTTTGTAATAAGAAACGTTTTCATACATTTGTATGTAACTCACATAAAATTACATTGTTTACATTCATTTACAATTGTATATAAGACAACCTTGCACATAAACGGATGTAAGATATAACTTCCTAGTATTGTTAAGTATTGTTCAGTCAACTATCATATATATTTGCAGGGATACTTCTACCCCTGGAACCCTACATTTCACCTTACCCAATTTCAATAGAATAAGGATTTTCTACGAGTACATGACATTGGACAGGCTTAGCACTGACCGCTTTCCATCCTTTCCGAAGTGCAGCCTGTAGAAAATTTCTATGAGAAATTTATGGTCAGGGATATGATTCGAACCTGAAATCATCAATACTAAAGGAAAACACAATATCTCCACACAACCCCTGTGGCCGACATATAAGAAATAATTGTTTGGATTAGTGCTAATTAGTTTAGTTACGTCAGGTATATAAGTCTCTCCTGAATAATTGAACAGCTATGACCTCATTATGTTTTGTGTTCCACCAAATTTACGATTCACTAACAATTAAATTTGAATTTAAACCCTTATGGCCAAATTAATATCTGATTACTACCAATAAAACATAATTATAACTCATTATTAGCAACTTGAATATTTGTTTATATCATGTATATATTTACATAGATTTAAATTTAAGGATACAAATAGTTTTAGATTTGGCATGTTTTATCATCGCTCTATTTATAAAAATCATTGAAATTATATGCATTCAGAGATTGAAGTATTTACAAGAAAACATTTAGGACTCACCATGAAGTTTCTAGTTAGTAATGTGGTCCACCCTAAAATAAAATGGGCACCAAATAACAAATGATCAACATATTCTAAAACAGCACTGGACAAAAAACATTCAAATGTGGTCACCAGAATTAAACTTACAAGGTGAATCAATATTATAATTTTTGTTTCAACATGTTTATTAATATTAATTTTGAATTATAATTATTAAATTAACTTGTGTAAATTTAGTTTTAATTATTACTTAAGGTTGTTTATATTATTCAAATATAAGATCTAACAAACAATATTAATATATGTCCTTGCAGAACTTATAATTTCATAAGTTATAATTTTGTATAGCTGTAAGAAATCATTATTTTATATTGCAGTTGATTAAGCTAGAAAGCTAGAGGTTTATTCTCAATAATTCTGAGTCCATTGTACTCAGAAAGTCAAAATGAAAACTCATTCTTGGTAATAACTAGTAGTATTCATTCTTGGTAATGTGTAGTATTTTTTTGTAATATATGTGTTTCATTGTATTAAATACTCAAAAATATTCAACATTAATCTGAACACTAAGGTCATCAACTCCAAGGACCAAAAGTAATTAACATTTGAATGGGAACGTATGTTAATTGTACACAGTGGTGTTATGACATTCGTAAAGTTAAACTGACATATTGCTACAATTCTCAAAGTTTAATTTTAAATCCAATCTTGAAAGGTCCCTATGAAGACGTCACGGAAAAATATCCTGGTTATTAGAATGTGGTGTGCTTTAATTACAAAGTAATTGCCTTAGTGTAAGAAGGTTGCAACTATAATTAACAATTGTAACTACGTGGAATCTGTTATTGCAGCTTGGTTTTGCTTCATTTGCCCACTACTACTAGAGCGAAGTGCTAAATCAGGTAAATTACGATTTACTGCAAAGTCTCATAATGCGGCCTAAAATTGCAACAAATAAATTCCCATTATCTTCATCACCAGTATTTCCTTCCTGATATGCAAATTCAAAATAAATCTGAAATTCAAGCAACTCAATTTCTATTCCAATTTTTTGGAATATTTTTTAATAAAGTTCAGTTTTAAAATTAGTGTGTTTGTTTTCAATAACATACTCTATTTCGTTAAATTAGTCTGACTTTTTTCTGTTTTTTTTTTTAATTTACAGAGTAACAAAATTTAAATAAATGTACCGTACATTTATCATATTCAATATACAAACTACGGCATATATACCTTTGAACTAATTAATAATATGGCGAAATTGAAAATACTGAAGACAGTTAAATGAAATCATACATGACATTAAGAGAAAGATGAATCCAACTGCTATTATTGTAATTTGAATCACATTTTGTTTAAAACGGAATATTACAGCCCTTTTTCAGTAAATGTAATCATTTTTAATAGAAATAGTAATATATTGTTCTTTAAGAGTATAGCAGCAAGTAAATGGAACATAAAACCATCCATTATATTCCGTACAGAACAAATTATCAGTTATAATCAGTCATTATATTTACTGAGAGTGTGGTATTTTTTATGTTAGAAAGACGGCTCTTCAAAACTCAGTTTTCTTATCTAAGGGAAAGTTTAGTAGTGATTATTAATAAAAGGAATTTAAAGAAAACAGCCTGTATACGAATAAATTTTATGGTAAAAAAACAGCAGTGTATTTCGAACACACAGAGCTCTTTTCTTCAGGTTATATCTGCTAATTGGAAGTAATTGTCAATTTGTTGGGAATTCGTTTGTTGTTTTTCAACAGAACCACTTTTATGCAAGTATATGTTTTCTTTCGTTTATATTTTATGTTATTTCTGTTCTCTTGTTTATCCATTTCTGGATTATTTTTTCAAGTGACTCAATAACTGATTGATTCGTTCAATAATTCATTTTAATCCAGTAACTCTTCGGGAGTCTCTATTACGTTAAGGGTAGAAGGTATCATGGTACACGCTACATGATAAATCTTATAATTTGCATCCATGTCGACAAAATGTATAGCACTTAAACAACTGCAATAATATTAATAATAATATCAACTCTTTTATTATAAATATATCAAAGGATTCTCTCTTTCGTTTTTTACGAAGTGGGCAACAAAATGTTATTATGACATTTCAACGACTCTACTCTAGCGACTACACTATTTGGAGGTCCGTTTCCAGAGATATGTCATTAAATTAACATTGAAAGCGATTTAAACATGGTATTAATTAAAAACAAATGGTCCGTTTAAATGTTTCCATCAATATCTTTTGATTAAACACTCCGAAATCGACATGGGTAAAAAAGCACTGGAGTTACTTAAACAAGCTTAAGTTGAACAATCTTATATGTTTTTTTAATTTGTATTCCAGACTATAGAAATTAGCTGATTAATCTTTTATCAGAAGAGAAACTGATTATTTCATAATTATATTTAGAATTATACGTACCAATAAAAGGCAAAAAATGAAACAAAACAAATATAAACATTCACTTCAATATTTGAACATTCGATTTCACCAGGTGAAAAAGACTGGGGCTTTAAAAACAGACAGTAACTATATCTGTTTGACTTATAAGTAAAGTTGATGATTTCTCTGCAGACACCAAATATTAAAATATTTAAATAGTTATTGTCCAACGGACGGTATTTAATAAGGTTCTTGCTATGTCGTTTGGCCGATTGTCTTAATGGACAGTTAATGAAATCTTGTGGTACAACGATAAATAAGAGAAAGGCATGAGAGGGCAGTGTGTGGTGATGGATAGGGATGCCTAACGAGGACTCCATTCCCGTGGGATCTTCCCACAGGAGTAGCAATCCTCACCTTCCATACCACTACAGGAGCTTATTGAATATACTAATTGAAATAATGAAGGCGACATGATTTCTTTTATCTGTTTTGTGAATCTAGTTTATTTGGTTCGTGGAATCATTTCATTTAATAGGTTATATATATATATAAAGATTTCACATAAACACGTGAAATAACAATCAATGATCAAACCACAATAAGAAATGGGAAAACAAGACTAAGATCTTTCAACCGTAACAAGCTGTCTTCGTCAGAGTCAAAAATCCAACATAAAACTCAGTTTTAATATAAAACTCAGTCCTCGTAAAACTCAGTTGGGTTTTTCACTCTGACGAAGACCGCTTGTTACGGTTGAAAGATCTTAGTCTTGTTTTCCCATTTCTTATTGTGGTTTGATCATTGATTGTTGTTTCACGTGTTTATGTGAAATCATTATATATATATATATATATATATATATATATTAAAAATACGATCGGAAATAGACAAATACAGTTCAATGTACATAAAGAAACATAGAGAAATTAAAAGCACACACTAACATTCTATAATTTTTGGTTGAACCGTCTTCAGGAGAGATAAAAGAGGGACCGAAAATTAGAGACAGTAAGTGTGTGTTTTTAATTTCTCAAGGTTTCTTTATGTAAATTGAACTATATATATATATATATATATATATTATATTATATATTTCACATTAACGAACGGAATAACAATCAATGATCTAATCACAGTATGAAATGAGAAAACAAGACTAAGAACTTTCAACTAAGAACTCTAACTTTTCGTTAGAGTCAAAAACCCAACTGTTCACTAGATGCAGAAACTTCTGGTGAGGGGTTGAGTGGAGTGGGAGGGAAGAGTGGTTTTTAAAAGGGTGTAAAGTGCAGGAAGGGAAATGTCCGATGTTTGGGGAAACAAAGGAGTGCAGTCAGAAAGAATAAAGAACTATCAGCTAACTGTCAACCCTCTTAGAAGAGGCTATTGCCCTCGACAAGGAAGTATCAAGGTCATGAAGAGCCTGTTACTAATGTTTATAATATTAGATCTATTAAATTTAATTAGAGACGATTCAATAATATTTCTTAACAGCATTGATTTTTCATAGGTAATAAATGTAGCTCCTGTCCAATCAATATGATGGTTTTCATTTTTTATACGCAAGAATAAGGCACTACTTTTTTCCTCTCTACATACATTGTATTGGTGTCGTTTTACTCGTGTCTTTAATGATTTAACAGTTTGACCAATATAAAGTCTATGACATTTTTTCACGGAATTTTATAAACACTTCCGGACTCCAGTTGCTTGGGAGAGTTTTTTATTAATATATTGCAAACGTTATTACAATTAGAAAACACTATATTAAAATAATTTTGTTTGGCTGGTCTAGGAAAGGGTTCTACTGAGTCATGATACGGTAAATTATAGAATTTGACAATGAACGGGGCTCTGTTGAAGTATTAGAGAAAGTTTTTTTAGCACACTTCAAAGCTAAATCGATATAAGAGGAGGGGTATTTTAATGATAAGGAAATTGACCTAATGTTGTTAATTCCGTCATTAAAAAATTATGGGGAGCACACTCTTAACGCTCTCAAAAACATATTTCTAAAAACAGTTATTATAACATTTTTTGGATGGGAAGAATAAAAGTGAACATATGCAACTACATTCGTAGGGTTTCAACACTAAAGCGTAACTCTTTAGGTAACCTGTGGATCAGGACATCAAAGAAAGGCATTACAACATATTTCTTTTTCTGTTGTGAACTGAATTGTCGGCACTAATGAATTTATTTTTAAATCATTAGTTGTGCAATCCGTAATTGTGTGGTATTTACTTATTCTGAGGTAA